>CM060916.1:996829117-1001829117 GCA_030737875.1 Allium sativum
GAAGTTTGAGAATCAAGTTTAAATTCAAACAGAATAAATCAGGTTTAAATTCGAAAATGGGGCCCAATGGGCCAGGGCGGAAAAACACCCGCCTGACCCACCAAGTCGACTGGGCTGTCGACCTGGTCTAACCAGGTCGACAGGCCTGTCGACAGGGCTGTCGACAGGGGTGTCGACCTGGTCCAGACCCAGGTCGAGCCCAGTCTAACCCGGCTGGCCTATTCTCTATGTGGTCGATTTTATGTGGTCTGCTTTGTCACTAGGGCTAGGTGGCAAGTTTTAATTGGCCTCTCCTTAGAATGAATGGCTACGATCAATCCAAGCAACATCAAGGGTCCTAATCAGTTCCTTACCTCTATATAAACAACCCTAGACTAAACCTTAATCTATTCATTCAAAAATAAGAACATAGCCGCCATGTTGCTGAGGAACGACTAGGAGTAGCCACCAAATTGGAGAGAGGATTAGGAGGAAGATTCTAAAGCTTAAAGCAACCTAAACAAATCAATTCAACAAAGGAATTTGCGTCTTCAATCCCTAAACTAGAGAATTCATCACATCATTGTAAGTAGAGTATTACTTTGGTATGAATAAACAATTGTGTTGGTTTGTATGCTTGAATTGTGGCAATAAAGTAATTCATATTTGTGCGTTCTTATCAATTTGAAATATTATATACGTTTGGATATTTATGAATTATGTTATTCATTATAAAGAACTACATGCGGTAGTTCTATGCAAGTATACGTTTGGAATATTTCGCAAATTATGTAATCCATGTTGAAGCTACATGTATGTAGTTGATTCAAATTCATGCAAGTTTGGGGTTTGCTTCTATGCCACCATGATGTATATTTTTGTGCATAAATCATTTTGTAAGTAATTGGAACAAGTTTGGTTATTATCCATATGAAATTATGTTGAGAATTTGGCATCATGTATTAAGCCATGCTTTTGTACTAGAAAACCTATTTGCAAACTTATGAATATGGCTAAGCTATGATTGATACTTGGCATAATTGAAATTCATTGTTAAGTCTATATTGTTTTCAAGAATTATATGATGACATATGTGGTACATGGCTAGGTTAGGTTCAAAAAGTCCCTTTTTGTAAGTTTACATGACTAAAGTAAGAATCATGATTTCATGTTAGAAATATTTATGCCATGGTTATGTGAACAAATTTAACTATACTTATGCCATGCTTATGTTTGATATTTATGCCATGCTTATGTTTGACATTATGCCATGTTTATGCTAGAAGTATTTATGCCATGCTATGTTTGACATTATGCCTAAATAAAAATGTAGGTTCATGTGTCAATAATGATACCCAATTTAGATTCTTGTCTCAACTACAAGTTCACATGCTTTGATTCATGTCACCTATGCTTTATGACCAAAGTACATGTTACCACTATGCAAGTTCACCAGTTTCTATTTTGTATTTCCAACGTCGTATTGCAAGTTCATGCGCTCACATTCCCCTCTTTGTGTATCACGCTTTAAGCCTCCCCTTTCGCATGGCTAAATTGGGCTTTAAAAGGCTAAGCCCAATATATATAATAAACAGACTTGTTAAACGGGGGAAAATAACGTTGGGTTAAAATTAACTAATGAATGAAAATATAAAATAGAAGGGCCCAAGTTCAAGTATGGGTTGGGCCCATGATTGGTGTAACCTTTACACCATTAACTTAATAATGGGCCGCAAATATTTACATATAAGAAATAAAGAAGAATGACAAAATATGAAAATGTATAACATACGATGTGTTTAACCCGAGGTTGGATTGAGTTGTGATGTAAACCTGCCCGGAACCGCCCGGCTGTCCAGTAGTCACAACAATACCTATCCAATGTGGGAGGTTAAACATGGAGCCCAATAAGGACCCGAGGTTAGACTGAGTTGTGGCGTAAGACTGCCCGGAACCAACCGGCAACAGGCAGCCACAACAATACCTGTCTAATGTGAGAGGTCAGGGCCTTAATAAGACAATTAAGGCTGAGTCAGGGTTGTTAGGATTAAGTGGACTAAAGACTTAATCAAAATGGAACATGCTAAACTAAACGGACTGGTGGGGGTTAGGTTAGAAACACTTAACCAACTTAGCATGTTGGCTAGAGATAGAAAACCTAGTAACGGGGGACCCTTTTCAGCAGTAACCCTATAAGGTGTATCATGATACCCTGAAAACTAGGCAGGGTGGGGCACGATTACTGGGCTGATTGTAAGAGGTCAAAGCGACGGCGGTGGTGTAGCAGTGTAGGTTCTAACGGTGTGCGGGCGTGCACGCACTCCGGCGCAGAAAAATAAAGCACTGGGCACCAGTAGCATACCTGTGCATTCTAAGGTTGTGTCGGGCCGCTGCCATGGGACTTGATACACCCCATGGTGGGACCAGCATAGGTAACTACAACATCGGGGGCCGTAAGACACATGTAACTATGCGAGTAGGAGCCGATCATTATTGAATGGATCACATCACCCTGATTATGGGGTGCCAGTTGGAAACTAGTTTATATGGGTTCAGAGATTAACACGGGGTACGATAGTAATTTCGACCCTAGACAACTTAACCAAGTTTATAGTGCTTTCCCACTTCTTGATTATACTTATCATACCCAGTTCTTTATTCATAGACAAAATAGTACTAGACTTACTCAGGCTTTATGTCTGACTCTACTTTTCTTTCGTCTTCTTTTCTTCCGTTTCCCCCCCCCCAGGTCCACAGGGAGGGAACTCTGCAGCTTGACCAGCATTAACATCCAGCTTGAAGAAGAGAAATGTATTGCTTGGACTTTTTCGCTTTGAACTATGGCTTTGGGACAACCACTATGGGGCTTTTGCAGTTTATCTATGTTTTATTTATGCTTCTTTAAAATAATGTAATCAAGACAGATTATGAAAGTGTTATGTTATGTTTTGGGAAAAGATGTAAGACAATTATGGTGATGATGTTGTAACACGTATTTGCTTTTATGAATAAAAGTTGTTTGTTCTTCCGCTGTTTTACAAATATGTGTTCTTATATCTGTCTTGTATATCTGTGACTTATACTTATAAACCTCCACCAAAATTAGGGCATTCCCTTTGAGGGTGACCCTAACGGAGGTGGGGTGTTTCACTAGAGTTTTGAAAAATGAGGGTTACATATATTTATTTTAATATTTATTTCTTATAAAAAAAATTCACAGACGAACTCCAAATTAAACCCAAGGAATGTCGCCCCGAGCCAAATACCCCCATTCCAGACATAATGGGATATGTTTCGTAAGCCAATTCGACTGTTTCAATTAGTTTCCATCAATATTAAAATGTAAATCAATATATATATTGAATTTATGGAAACATTTTAGTTTACTGGGGCAACACAGTGACTCTGAAAATTACAAAAAAATAAATCTAGCTATATTTTGATGATATGGTTCTAACAAAACAAATTTCATCAAATTTGGAGACCGTTTGTAAAATGGTCATTTTCCAGTCGATTAAATTCAAACTGAAATTGACAAAACACATTTACATTCACCACGCTCACATATTGATTCCAAAAAATTATGAATTTTTAAACCTAGCTATAATTTGACAATCTGGACCCAACAAAAGTAGTTTCGTCGAAAATGAAGGTCATTTGCAAAATGGCTATTTTAAGGGCTTTATATTATATTAAAATATATATGAATTCCGTAATGACTTTTTTAAATTTGAAATGGACATAACTTTCAATTTATAAAGTGAAATCTTAGTATCTTACATTCGTTAGAAAGATATTATTAAACACATTCAAATGTTTCTGGTTTTACTGAAATCTGATTTATTTTGAATCCTATACATTCGTTTGAAATTTGACATCGAATTTTCAAACTGCCGCGCCATTTCAGGTTCGTTTTATAATTAAAATAAAATTTTACGTTCTACCTTCGATTTAAATAAATTTTTAGTCATTATTATTTAAAATAAATCATTTTAAATATTCAAAATCCATAAAAATAGCTAAAATAAAATTTTTAAATTGGTTCAGAAATTCCGGGTTGTTATAATCTCCCCCACTTAAAATCTTTTCGTCCTTGAAAAGGAAAGGAGCTGAAAGTTGTTTAACTAACCAACTCAACATTCATTCTGGCTTTCATTCTTTAACTTTTCAGTTACTAGGAATTTTCTAATTTCTCAAAAATTTGGCTAACACCCTAAATTTTCGAAAAATTTCGCCATAACCTCTTTTGTATAGCCCTATCGGTAAAACCACAACTTGCCTCGTAGGGCCCTCATCAATCCAAAAGAAAAAACAAGCGACTAGCCAATCGACTCATAAAATCATCAAACCCCAATAAATTCAGTAAATATGTTCCTATTTGCCGAGCATACAATTTTATTCCTCTTCTTAGCTTCCTTGCTATGACCTGCTCATTGTATACATTTGTACATATATGCAATTCCAGTAAATTTCCAATTTAATTCAATATTTGATTCGATCTGGCTAAATTTACCATTCATTCATATATTGGTTTTATCGTTCCAATAATTTAATTAGTTAACCAATAATCATTCATAACAACTAGCAATCAATTAGTTAATTAGCTTTTCTTATATTGGCTAAATAAAACGACTTGAAATTTAATTCATATATTGGCTAAATTTAATTCAGAGTTGCGCAACGGAAGCGTGGTGGGCCCATAACCCACAGGTCCCAGGATCCAAACCTGGCTCTGATACCAAAATGAAATGACCTGAAATTCGCCTTGCGGGAAAGCCCGGATTGTTTTGAGAACATGACGCATCAGAACACGAACAGAAGAACATTTCATTGCTATTACAACAATTTACATCAGAGTACAAGAATATATCTGAGTATGAATAAATATTACACAGCAGAAATAAAATAATATCAGAGATGAAAATACAAAGCAGCGGAAAATATAATACATAATAATAATGTACAACGGAAATCATCTACGACCACAACTGAATAAGGTATACAGATACAAAGCTTTCCGAATATAGCTCCAACTGTAATTCAGGATCCTGTGAAAAGCAGTATCTGCGAAAACCAAAAATACTAGCTTCCCGTGCGGAATTATGGGCACCTAGATTTCAGGTAGAAATAATAAACTCCTAGTCAGGCATGGGACTGGTGTGAGAACTAAAATAGTTATTAACTTGATTTTAAAGTTAGGTAAATCACGGGACCACGCTGTATAACACGGAACGGGTTTATCCCCCATGAATACTAGTGCATAAAAATAACAGCGCAATGCTAAAGAGAAAAATGAAGCTATTATAAGACTCAGGTCCCATCACACAATAAACGGAGTCGAGGATAGAGTTTTCCCTTATAACTGCAAAATATGCTTGATACGCGAAATTTTATCTTTTATTATTACTATAAGTGAAAAATCAACTTCAAATATAAATGTACCAATCATTGGCAGCGTAGGTACCATTATATTACGTCGCCATATAGGTTTACAACTAAAACCGTAAAAACACGTATTGGAAATTGGATTTTCATCTATAAACCGAGGCAACGGAACATCCTCACTGATTTCGAGACATTCTAGCAAATGCCTCAGGATCCCTCGCAGCGAACCCTTTAGACCTTCATGGTCGGTCATCCATCGATGATTGGCAATACCATAAACTATATGTTAGCCGGTTCTATCGAACCACCAAAATGGGTCAGTATGTCAACCACTCTAGAGCCACTAGGGACTCAAATCATTTCCGAGCTTGTCAATCGGCCTGAATTCCAAGGTACCTCACTTTCCATTAAATAACATGCAACATCCACGTAAGTAAACAGTCTGGGCTCCATACCATGATATTACTCTTAGCTAGAACTAACATATGTCCATTTCCATGCAGTCACTATCCCGTTTTTGGTTCATACCTGGGGTGTGAAGCTCGCGAATTAATGCTGCATAAAGTTATGCTAATTAAAGATGTTCTTTGATCATCAACCACAAAGCCTTCCTTTTCAACAAAAGCTTTGATCCATTCAACTCAGTATGCCACACTGTCAATCCATAAAGTACCACTGATTTCCACTAATATATAATCTCTAAGCTTGTACGTCTCATAGAAGGGTGTTAAGCAAGAGGAAATTCTCTGCCACCAAACAGATTTATATTTAGCAGAGATCAACGAATACAATATAAAGGAATACAATGCCAGACACACTATCCATTTACAAGTCTGTTCTAGGTCTGAACGAAACCGGAGGCACCTTATTCCTTGTCCCATATGTCCAATACAGGAGAGAGACCCTCGCATATCCGGTCGATCTCCAAGTACATCTGGACGATCACCACTAATTACCTTGTCTTAGGTGTACATCCCAACCAAGACATCAGTAGTCATCCAAACGATGTGAAGATCTCCGGTCTTCAACCACCGTCTTCATCGTTGACTTTTAATCGTCGTATCAATTATTCACAATGGGTTAAACCCGGTCTTTCCGAATAATTCCTGTGTCTTATAATCAAGTGCTATAAATACATAACATACGCCTCATTCCAATCCAGAATATTCTTTTTATTTAAATTTTCATATCTTTGGGAAAAGGTTCCCATCAATTTTATCAAAGATAAATTCTTTTAAATTTTCTCTTTAATCTTCCTTTTGATATCGTTTTCAAAAGATTGTATTTTATCTTTCCACAATTCTAAACCTAATTAATGTTTATGAAACTAGTCGGGACTATTGAGCCATACCGAAGTAATCATTTATTTATTAATCATAATCCCAACCTATTCGTCCTATGGAGCAAAACTGGTAGTACCCCATATCTAACACCCATGGTGATATCGGTAAATTTAATTACCATTTCACGTTTAAATCTAATTAAAGATTTAACTATCGCCTGGAGTAAAACTGGTAGTACACCGTTCCCGATCATTTCATGAATTCAATAAATTTAATTATCCCATTCTCATTCCAATCTAATTGAAGATTCATTAAAACTCTAATTCGATTTTAATCTCAAAAATCATTGCTTAATGATTATTCAAATTTAGGAAATTAATCTTATCTCTAACTAGGTTAAAGAACTAACGTTATTTAAAACATAGTTCACAATAAACCCAAATCAGGTTCCATCAATTATGGAATTTTCTCGGAAAACAGATCAATATATAATCGATATAAATTTCCATATACAATCGATACTATAGATGGAATAACGGTAAAGCCTTTTAAATTCCATATATAATAATGGTCTTCCTTCACAGAAGCTCATCTCGATTATTGCCAAATCGAATTCCATTCAATTCCAATTTAATATTTAAATTTAGAAAATTAACTTTGGAAAATTTCCATTAAATCTTAATAAAAACATTTATAAATTCCAAGTCATCTCTTCACTGTTAATTTGGTTAAAGAACAAATGTTATTTAAAACACCATTCACAATAAACCCAAAAATCCAATTTTGTTTCAATTCTAATTTAATATTAATTAATTGGTAAACTTCTCTAAATCTTATTTAAAAGATTTATTCTTTTCTGATAGCGGTTTAAGAATGGTATTATTTAAGACGTCATTCACGATAAACGCAAAATCTAATTTGATATTAAATACAAGGCTCTAAATAGAAATTTTATTGGCTTATATTCGATATCAAGTTCTGAAACCGACGGATATCGTATTGGGAATAACGATATCTGTATCTTCCAAATTCCCGCAACAATATCTATATAATCACGGAATCCAATTTCTAAATATTCCGAAGATTATTTCCATTCAAATCTTTCCCAATTCATATATTGGAAATTTCTGCTTATATTAAAACCCCTTTTTATCCAATTTATTTATTTAAAAACATTAGATTTTTTAAATTCTTGTTAATAACTAGTTCATTCAGATAAAAATATCTTTTTATCTTTTCAAACATGGAATTTTTCACCTAAAATCTTTTGAAACCATTTATTATGATTTTACATAATTTTCCCATATTTTTAATAATTTCATTAAGGCCTGTATAGTCGGTTTCCAATAACGGCCACCGAACTACATCCATAGCGACCTTTTTCGAAATAGATTTGGACATAATTCCAAATCCAACCGTTAGATTTCAAATCTCTTATAATCATTGGAAAGTTTTTCAATATGAACCAAATAGTTCCGGTAATAAAAGAATCTGACGATTGGATCTCCCGTTGCATCAATTTGAAGTTAATGGTCGAAATTCGTGAACGGTCGCTACGAGGCGCATTCTATTTATGCCATTATATGTGTATGTATATATATATATATATATATAATATGGTCGATTTCCATTTAATATATATTTTATAAATCATTTATAAATTCGTTTTAAAATGATTTCAACTTCATTTTCAATTTTAAATTAAAATTGAATATTCCATATCATTATAATATTGAAATGATAATATTTTCAAAATATTAGATTTTGAAATCACATCTTTTCGATGTTCATTATAAAATGAATAAAATCAACTGATAAACCCGTTCGGGTTAAAATGGTGTAATCTATTTAACTCAGCTTCATATATTTCCATATTTTTGTGTTCATCCAAAATCAGACATCAAAATCATAATTTTTTAATAGAACATATACAACAGGTAATATTCGTGAATCATATTGGAGCAGAAATCTCAAATATCCAAAACAACTAGGAAGTATATCCATACACCAGGATTGCAACAAACGTTTGTATAAATTTGCCTCACTACAACACTTAGAGTAGAATAACCAACAGCGGAAAACCAAATACTATATAGTAAGAGAGATAGTACGCTAGCCTCCTGCTAGCCTCCGAACAGCTACATCGTCTTCACTAATCTACCACCTATTACTTGCCATCTAGTTTGCCCATCCAAAACGGATGAACAACTCAAGGTAATAAGAGGGAAACATAAAACCTTGAGTCAGACAACAGTCTTAGTGAGCGATAAATCCACTAACAAACTTCACCAATAAAGTATATGAGAATGGGTAGATTTGTCAACCATTACCCAACACCAGAGAAGAACTCAACTATACCTTCCCCACATCGGACAGTGATAGCCTTTACAATCCATACAACCTAAGGAACAACGATTCAACCATGATAATCAGAACAATCATTCACAACATTCATAACATCCAGATTACTTAGGTCTCACATAGACAATCCTAATCGAGTTTAACATCCCTCAAGTACTCTCCCCAGAGGCCTAAACCAATATCAGTCAAGCACTCAAGAAACATCTCCCTCGACGTTGGATAATCAACGTGAGATGGTATAACAAAATATCCAGACATTCAATCATCCATGACATACTCTGGCTATCACTACGAATCCTGCTTTGATACCATTGTAATTGTATGACTGGCCCATATTGCAATCCGTCAAGGGCAAACGACAACCCCGATCCTAGCAAAACCCCGAACGTATTTGCATTGATACGTACCTAGGCCATTTCATCGATACACAGGGTACTCGACCTACATCTGGTCTTTTAGGCACCCCTATTATACCCCTGTTTTGGGCCCGCTAGAACCTATGACACGATAATTCCTCAGCCTTCACACCTCTAGTCATCTTCACTTGCGACTACCCATAAGCTCAGAACACTTTAAAGCAACCATTATTTACACAAGCTCAATACATTCTTGAGTCATCCTTTCACATGAACTCAATACATCCTTGAATCATTCTTTCACATCAACTCAATACATCCTTGAATCATTCTTTCACATTCATTGTATACAACCAACAACGAACAAATCACATCACTTCGAACATCCTCATCTAGACTCTCGTCGAAGCCACAATCTCAACAACCTTGAGTTATCACCATACCCATTGCATTTCAGTGATCAACGAATGCATCACATCACTTTGATCGTTCCTACTTGAATTCTCTTTGAAGCTAGAGCCATCTCGACTCAAAAACAGGCTTCGTTTAACCTTCAGCTCTGATACCAAGTGAAACACCCCACCTCCATTAATGTCACTCACAAAGTGAATTCTTTAACTTCAGTGAAGCATTACAGGTAAAAGATGCAGATAAATTACAAGACAGACAAATAAAGCAGTGGAAAACAAAGTCATTTTATAAGCAACGTAGTTCAGTAAAGCTTTTACAATAATTGACTCAATCATACTTAAAAGTACTACATAAAACTTCTGTCTTGATTCAAAAACTTCCAAGTATATAAGAAGCATAAAACATAGCAAAGTAGCATAAGTCCCCAAATTAAAGTACAAACATAGCCATGGAAAAAGATAAGAGGATCCAAGCAATACATCAAAGAATCTTCAAGCTTGGAAAGAGAAATGGTCAAAACTAAGCTGAGCTATTCCCTCCCTGACTACCTGGGGGGAGAAATGGAAGAAAAGAAGACGAAAGAAAACGGGTCAGATATAAAGCCTGGTAAGTCCAGTGATTTTCAGTATGTAAACATGTAAAAGTAACATGACATGAATAAACTGAATATAAGACAAAACCGTGATAACAGGGATTACAAGATAAGATTAGCATAAGATATGATAAGGCAAGATAAACTGAACGCGCTTCTACTCTTTCTCAGCTTCGCTACTACCCTGTTATTCTGATTTCTATATCTCTGCACCACCTAACTAGTGTCCCAACTAGTAATCTGTATAAAATGATAATGTGATCTCAATCTACGCAATTGTGATAGCCTTAAGGTGTACATCTATTATGAGGATCCCACCTCTATCTGCCCAATTGCCATGGATATGTTAGATGTACCCTTACTACCCTACCGATCGGCTCCCTACTTGTATTAATTTATTACTTGTGTCATTCGACCTCGCTTGTATGTATTCATTACTTGTGCCATTCGACCTCGCTTGTATGTATTCATTACTTATGTCATTCGGCCCCGCTTGTATGTAGATACCTGTGCTGGCCCCATCATGGGGTGTATCAATTCCCAAGATGGCAACCCGACACGATTCAAGATGCACATTGTATACTATTGATGCTAGTGCCTGCTTTTTCCACTCCGGAGCACGTGCACGCCCATACTTCGTCGGAACCTACACCGCTGAACCACCCGCCGCTATTTTGACCGCTTATAATCATCCCAGTAATCGTGCCCCACCCTGCCAAGCTCAGGGTACCATGATACATCTGTGTGGGTTACTGCTAAAATGGGTCCCTGTTACTAGGGTTTCCTAATCAACATGTTATAATGGTTAAGTGTTCTCAATTTAACTTAACCCCGCCCATTTGCATAATTAACAAGTTGTACTGGTTAAGTGTTGCCTATTCATACGTTACTTAACCTTCTCACTGATTCACGCGTGTTTATTTAATGGTTAAGTTTGTGGGCCTGTATATACTAATATTACCCACTTACCCAAGATTTACTTAACCCTTCCCCTTATCAAGTCCATACGTATTATTGGTTAATCTTGCCTTAAACCTATCCACTTTGTTCATGTAATATTGGTTATGTTGTCTTCTTGCCCATGTTAACTTAACCCACCTATCTAACATGCCATATTGGTTAAGTGTTTCTTATTAACTTGACCATTCCCATTCATCATGTTTTATTGGTTAAGTGTTTCCTATTAACTTAACCATGTTCATTCATCATGTTATGTTGGTTAAGTATTTCCCCTTAACCTAACCCTACTCGTTCATCAAGTTATATTGGTTAACTTAACCCTAGTCATTCATCATGTTGAATTTGGTTAAGTGTTTCCTATTAACTTAACCCTATTCATTAGCATTAATTCATTCATTAGTGCCTTAACCTCACACATTAGAACTGTTGTTTGCGGTTGCTGGATGTGCCGCGCGGTTCCGGGCAGACTTCTACCACAAACTCATTCTAACCTCGGGTTTTGGGCTTTATGCGCTAACCTCTCACATTAGACCTGTTGTTGCGGTTGCTGGATGTGCCGAGCGGTTCCGGGCAGACCTACACCGCAACTCAATCTAACATCGGGTTAGGCATGTTCATCTTTTATCCAATTTACCTATTTACCATACATGTCCAAGTCTAGATTTTATATGCTAATTATCCCAAATTCACAAAACTAGTCATGTTCCAATTCTCAAGTTATGCCCAACCAAGCCAATTGCAAGTTATGCCCCACAAATTCAATTACAAGTTATTGCTCAAAATAGGTTACACCCAATCTTCCCAAATTTGCAATAATAGTCTTGCCCCAAAATCACAATATACATTATCCTTGGTGTCCCAACGAATAGTTATGCGCAATCTAGATTTAATATTCCAATTTATAGTTTATGCCTAATCTAGATTTAATATTTCAATTTACCCTAAATTTGCAATAATAACAGTTATGCCCCAAATCACAAGTTACAAACTTGTTCCACCATTACCAAATAGATTATTCCCCAATATCCCCGCCTTCTAATCGTACGTATAACAAGATTCAATCTAGATTCTAGGTTAATCTTGGTTCCTAAAATAAAGGGGAAGAAAGAAGGAACATAAACGAGAGTAGGCATAAAAACAGGCATTATAATGATAGATATGTCAAATATAACATTATGGACCTAAGAGGATTACATATCCGTTAGAATTGAGGTATAACAAAGATAGATCTGAAATAAACTGATAGAAATAACCTCGTAGACATATAAATCTAATATGAATAACATCATGAACCTAAAAGGATTATATATCCGATGTTCGACAAAGATAGTCATGATTGAATTGATATAATAACTTCTTAGGCATGTAAAATCATAGAATCAATAGAAAGATAGGAATAAATTTGAAAAGATTGTCTCATTATCAAGCATGGACTTAGATTCATTTTATTACATGTCAATATTACTATTAGGTATTTAAATCTGAAAATAACATGAACTTACTGAAACACCCCACCTCCGTCGAGGTCACTCGCAAAGGGAATGCCTTAACTTTGGTGGAGGTTTATAAGTAAAAGCCACAGGTAAACTCAAGACAGATATAAATACACATATTTTAAACAGCGGAAACCAAACAGACTTTTATTTCATCAACATGTGTTCAAAGCAAACATTCCATAATTGTCTCAAAATACATCCAACATTACAACCTCATTACTGTCTTGATTATTAAAGAAGCATAAAACATAAATAAAGTGACAAAAATCCCCATAGTGATATCCAAAGCCATAATCCGAGCAAAAGAGATCCAAATCATACATCTACGTTCTTGGAGCTTGTAAAGAGTCTGACTGAGCTGAGTTGTTTCCTCCCTGTGGACCTGGGGGGAAAACGAAAGAAAAGAAGACGAAAAGAAAATAGGGTCAGACATAAAGCCTGAGTAAGTCTAGTAACTCTTCAGTATGTAAATAATAAAAGGTCATGATAGATATAAACTGAAAACAGGACAGTGTCACAAGCTAAAGAAGTGTCGAATGTACTATCGCACCCATGCTATATCTCTACACCTAATTGAGTTTATTCCAACTAGCACCCCATGCTGAGGGTGAAGTGATCCCCGTTTTTATTTAAAGATCGGCTCCTACTCGTGTTAACATGTGTCATACGGCCCCCAAGAACTGTAGATACCTATGCTGGTCCCACCATGGGGTGTACCAAGACCCATGGGGGCGGCCCCAACACAAATTCTAGAAGGCATAAGTTATACTACGGGTGTCCCCAGTGCCCTAGTTGTCTGCTCCGGAGTGTGTACACGCCCGCACCCCGTTAGACCTACACTGTGCACCCACCGTTGTCGTTTGACCGCTTACAATCAGCCCAGTAATCGTGCCCTACCCTGCCTAGTTTCAGGGTACCATGATACATAACTTGGGTAACTGCTGAAACGGGTCCCTCGTTACCAGAATTTTCTAGTCAAACATGTTAAGTGGTTAAGTGTCTGTATTTACCTAACCCCACCCATCAATTCTTGTTAACATGTTGAATATGGTTATGTGTTATAGTTGACTTGACCCTACCATCTGTCCTTAGCCTCTTAGAGCACCAGACGACTCACATTAGATAGGTATTGCTACGGTTACTAGATGTGCCGGTCGGTTCCCGGCAGATTTACACCGTAGCTCAGTCTAACATCGGGTCATTATTGGGCTCAATGCTTAACCACCCACATTGGATAGGTATTGTTGTGACTACTGGATAGCCGGGCGAGTCCGGGCAGGTTCACATCACAACTCAATCCAACCTCGGGTTAAGCATATCGTGTTTTATAAATTTACATATTTTATTATATCACAATTATATATGTAAATGTCATATCTTTTATTCTTGGGTATGTCAATTCATACCGCTTAAATGTCATTGTCGTTGGCATGTGTCAACCATGCCAACATATATTTTCATGTTTTACACCCAACGTCATTACCCCCGTTTGTTCGCAACATGTGTTGGGCTTGTCACAATTCGGCCCAACTTTATAATCGTGAGAAAAGGGGGAAATCAAGAACATGTGATACATAAAGGTGTGTGGCGCATGAACTTGCAATTTAGCGATAATAACATAAATGATGGGTCATGTGAACTTGTATTCTAATCAAAGTATAACTAAGTAGGTAACATATGAAGTGGCATAGTTTAGGCTAGTACAAACTTGTGTTTAAACATGTTTAACTTGGCATAACGTCAACCACAAAACTAGCATGTTATATATTCACCAAAATGTCCAATTATAACATCTAGTCACATAGCCTATTTCAACATGAACTTGCATAGGTTATGAAACCCAAACGATACTTAACATAGATCCAATTATACTTGCAAATAAACATGAACTTGCATGGTTTATGAAACCCAAACGATACTTAACATAGATTCAATTATACTTGCAAATAAACATGAGAATGATATCATAGTTTTTGGGTCAAGTAGGCATAAAAGGTTTTAAACCTAGAACATGTTTACATAAGCCTTAATTTAGACTTAGTGAATATATATAGCCCATGCCATAGGTATAAACATAAAGGGATCAAATTCTAGTTTTTGCCACAAACTTGCAAGTGCCATTGTTTTCAAATACAATTGTTAATAGGCTTGCATCAATCAATTTATGCCACAAACATCAATCACACAAGTCATGATAGAACCATTACAATACACAGAATTATACAATAACACAATTCTGTCTTCATTTACATCGAATCACATCATAGTTTTTATTCATATTCTGAAAGGGTCACTATACTTACAACGAATGCAGAATCTTGAATTTTGGACTCTGAATTCTGAAATTGAGATGCGCTCCTTTGGGTAGACTAACGTTGCGTTGATTAATCTTGATTAAACTTTAATCTTCTTCTTAATTTGATTCGTCTCTAGACTTTTCTCTCTTGACGGCTATGTTCAATTCCTCCCTGGCAGCATGACAACTCCTTTCTTATTTATTTATGTGAATTTTCAGTTGATACTTAGGGTGTATTTATAGATTTTTAAATTGTTTTGAGCCGTCAGATGAAGACAGGAGGAATCTAGACCATACAAAGTTCAAAGAGCCAATCAAGAGGTGACACGTCATCCTTAGTGACACACAGGGCCATAGAAATTCGAGATAGAGCCAGACCTAGCCAGCCAGGTCGACCAGGCAGGTCGACTGGCAGGTCGACACTGTGGTCGACCTGGGGTGGTCAGGTCGACACTTTGGTCAACCTGGGGTGGCCAGGTCGACAACATGGTCGACCCTATGGTCGACCTGGTCTTCTGGGCGAGAATTTTCCTGCCCAGCCAAATTTGAACCTGTTTTCGAATTTTCGATTTTTAGAACTGAGCTATTTGAATTTAAATTTTATTCTGAAACTTCCGAAGGTCATAACTTCTTCATACGGAGCCCGATTCACGCAAACTCGGACTCTATCTCAAGCAGAACTCCAAGACGAACGTAATGGCGTAACCCATTTCACTTAATTCTTTAATTTAGAATTAATTACACTTTAATTTGTGGAGCTTAATGTTATAGAATTCACAGGGTGTTACATTCCCCCCTCCCCTTTAAAAGGATTTCGTCCCCGAAATCTTCAAGTTAGGAAGAATGTATATCCTACCATACAACAGTCCATTTACTCAACCAACAAACACAGGCATCCATTGTCCTTAAAAGACTTCTAATGCATCGTGATCATTTGCATAGTGTGTGTACATGCCCTTATCTAATGCGGAAATCAGGCGGTCTACTGATTCAGTTGACCTCCTTAATGCAAATCATGTAAGTGTCATGAATCCATTATGTATGCAAATTTTTCCTACTCATAATTCTACATGAGTGCACAACTATTCATACAAATGCGACGACCATATGACAACATATCAAGTTTCAACCATATACAAATGAGAATACATATATGCATATGCAATATGGAGTGACTGAGCCGATCTATAACCTAGGGTGTGTGTGTATATGCATCCACGAGCAACCACTGGCAATCACTAGAAACCACTTGCAGCCATCATCTATAACATGTTTTCAAATACATGTTTGCATCCATTTGTTTTCTACCTAAGGAGTTAGGAAAAGGACCGAGGGGATATACCTAAAAAGATAGATAAAGCATAACTTAAGGAAAAAGAGAGATCGAAGATGTACCTTCAAAAAGAAGAGGGTAGGCAGCGCGTATTCTGTCCTCAGCTTCCCAAGTCGCGTCTTCCTCGGCGTCGCTCCACTGAACTTTAACGAGTTTGACTTCGTGGTTGCGTAGCTTTTTCACTTCAGTTCCTGAGATGCGGGTTGGAACTTTCCGCACAGTTGCTTTACGTTCCACTTCGGCTTCTTCTAGAATGCTAGGTTCCACCACTTCCGCAAACTCATGTAAACACTTCCGGAGGTGAGAAACATGAAAGACGTTGTGAACTCCGGCCAGTCTCTCGGGTAGCTTTAATCTATAGGCCATCTTCCCAACCTTCTCGACGATAGGAAACTATCCTACAAATCTTGGTGCTAGCTTTCCTGTGGATCCAAAGCGAACGACGTTCCTTAAAGGAGATACCTTAAGGAAAACCCTGTCCCCAACCTCAAACTTAAGGTCGGTCCTTCTTTTGTCGGCGTAGGATTTCTGTCTGTCCTGGGCAGTCTTCATTCTCCTACGTATCAAGTCCACTTTCTATAAAGTCTCTCGAATCATGTCTGGCCCAAGTATAAGCTTATCTGTAGACTCCCACCAACAAGTTGGTGATTTCCACGGTCTTCCATACAAGGCTTCGAAGGGTGCCATGCCTATGGTAGCTTGGTAGCTGTTGTTGTAGGCAAATTCCACTAAAGGTAGGTGATCCTCCCACATCCCTCCAAAGTCAAGAACGCAATGTCTTAAAGATCCTCCAAAACTCTATTCAACCTTTCCGTCTGGCCATCGGTTTTGGGGTGATATGCCGTGCTCAAACATAACTGTGTGCCTACAGCTTCTTGCAGACTTCGCCAAAACTCACTTGTGAAGATGGGGTCTCGGTCACTAACAATGATGGAGGATATCCCATGGAGTGAAACTATTTCCTTGAGATAAAGAGATGCTAGAGATGCGACAGTCCTTCTACTCTTGATAGGTATAAAGTGGGCGCTTTCAGTAAGCCTATCCACTATTGCCCAAATGCTAGTGTTGCCTCTTCTCGACCTAGGAAGTCCATCAATGAAGTCCATTGAAATGCTATCCCACTTCCACTGTGGGACCTCTAAAGGATGAAGTAGTCCTCCAGGCTTCTTCTGTTCTGCCTTGACCCGTTGGCAGGTCATGCACTTAGAAACGAAATCTGCCACGTCTTGCTTCATGCCGCTCCAAAAGAAAGTCCTTTTTATATCCTTGTACATCTTATCACTGCTAGGGTGTATAGTCATCTTGGAATGATGCGCTTCCTCAAGAACCTTCTTTGTCAACTCCCTTGCTTGTGGGACGCATAATCTTCCATCTCGGCTCAGCCAACCCTTATCATCGATGGCGTATCTACTGAGGTGACTAGAAGTCTCACCCCTAATAAGTTTATCAATCACCTCAACAAGCTGAGGGTCTTCATGTTGTGCAGTCCTTATTGAGTCCAAGAGAGTAGGGCGTACTTCGAGAGATGCTAGTAAACCTGGTACAAAATCCGAGGAGTGCCTAAAGTTAAAACTGGCTATATACTCCAAGCTTTGCCTTTCCACAAAAAGCGGGCTTAAGGTCAGTTTCTTTCGGCTCAACACGTCTGCTACTACGTTGCCTTTGCCGGTATTATAGGAAATTTCAAAGTCATACGAGGCAAGAAACTCCATCCATCTTTGCTACCTCAAGTTAAGATCCTTCTGCGAGAAGAGATATTCCAACGATTTATGGTCAGTGTATAATTCAAACTTCTCACCTAGGAGATAATGGCACCAAGACTTAAGCGCAAAGACGATGGCGGCTAACTCAAGATCATGGGTTGGGTAGTTCTTTTCATGAACTTTCAATTGTCTTCCGCCATAAGCTACTACCCTTCCTTCTTGCATTAGAACAGCGCCTAGTCCCGTTCCACATGCATCCGTGTATACTGTGAACATTTTGCTTCCATCTGGCAATGTCAGAACTGGGGCTGTTGTGAGAGCCCTTTTTAATTGTTGGAAAGCAAACTCGCAGTACAAATACCAAGTGAACGCCAGATTCTTCTTTGTTAGCCTTGTGGGTGGGGCTGAGATTTTCGCGAAATCCCTAATAAACTTTCGGTAAAAACCGGCTAGCCCAAGAAAGCTTCGAACTTCGGTTGCATTTCTTGGTTTCTTCCAATCTTGCACTGCCACCACTTTCGCAGGGTCCACTGCCAACCCTTCTTTGGACACTATATTCCCCAGAAATCTTACCTCCTTTCTCCAAAAGTGGCACTTGGAGAATTTGGCTTTTAGCTGATGTGAACGGAGAGTTTCCATGATTTCTTTCAGATGCTGAGCATGCTCTTCCTCATTCTTTAAGAATATTAAGATATCGTCTACGAAGACAACCACGAATTTGTTGAGGAATTCTCTGAACATCCTGCTCATTAGGTCTACAAAATAAGCGGGTACATTTGTCAAGCCGAAAGGCATGACAAGCCACTCGAAGAAACCGTCTGGGGTTCTGAACGCCGTCTTATCAATGCTATCTTCAGCTACTCTTAGCTGATGGAACCCAGTTGCCAGATCAAGTTGGGAGAAGACCGACGCTCCTATAAGTTGATCAAACAAATCGTCGATTCGGGGAAGAGGGTGCCTATTTTTCTTGGTCAATTTGTTTAACTCCCTATAGTCGACGCAAAGGCGAAGCGAACCGTCTGCTTTGGTTGCGAACACCACTGGAGCACCCCATTCCGAAATGCTCCGTCTAATGAACCCCTTTTCGAGAAGTTCTTTAACCTTCTTGCTGAGCTCCTTTCTCTCCTTTGGAGCCATGTGTCTGATAGGTAAAGCTAAAGGCTTTGCATTATCCACAAGATATATGTGGAAGTCTATCTCCCACCTCGGAGTTAAGCCTTTCACCTCCTCAAAGACATCCGGATATTCCCGGACTACTCTAACTAATTGCAAATTCTCCTCAGAAGCATCAAGCGACTCTAGATAACTAAGCATAACAGTGTTCAAGGGATTAAAAGAAATTCTAGAGTGTTACCAAGCCGAGTCAAGAGTCTAACAACTCTTTTATCACAATCAAGGATGGCCCCATTACTGGATAACCAGTCCATGCCTAAGATCAAACCATATCCCGAGAAGCCCAAAACAAAGGCATTACAACTAAACCCAACGCTGAGAATAGAGATTTTCAAATCCAAACAAACCATTGACAAGTAAGTGGAGCCCCCAATTGGATTTGAAACTACTAAGGGATCTTCTACCATACTAGTGTCTAGATGCAGAGATTCTACTAACGAAGATGAAATAAAAGAGTGTGATGCGCCAGAGTCAAAAAGTGTGCGAACTGGATTATCATAAAGATAAACTACACTTTCTACAGAAATATTACTACCTCGTTCCTGCTGAGGTGCCACTAGCGCATGAACCTGACCCCCTGAAGTGGATCCGGCTTTCTGTCCCTGCCCTTTCTTCTTTGGGCAGTCCTTAGCTTGGTGTCCAGTCTCACCGCAATGGAAGCAACCACCCATCTTCGCCTTCCTTTTTCATCAGTCTTTTGATATATGTCCCACAATGCCACAGAAATTGCACCTTCTCTTTTCACGGGGCTTATTGTTCTTTCCTCCTTTCTTGAAGTATGTTTTCTTTGTTTGTAGACCCTCCTTCTTCTCTTCCACATTAGTTTCTTTCTTGCCGTGGTCTTCCTCGTGTAGCAATGCCATGTCCACTAAGCTTTCATAAGTCACTCCCGTGGATACATGGGTCATGGCAAGGCTGTGTAGAGGCTCATTCAAACCCTTGACGAAGCGAAGCGCCTTCTTGTGTTGGGTGTTTACTAAGTCTAGCCCAAATCTGGCCAGCTGATTAAACTGATTAACATACTCCCTGATTGTCATACTTCCCTATTTCAGAGTTAGAAACTTCTCCATTTGCAGGCTTCTTTCAGCTTGGGAGAGGAATTTCATCTCAAACCTTGTCCTGAAGTCTTCCCATGTCTCCACCGCCCTCTGAGCATTGCTAATTTCCCACCAATAGGAAGCTTCATCTTTAAGTAACCATACTGCTAGCTGTATCTTTTGCCTGTCATCAACTCCGAAGATGACAAACAGATCCTCAGTCTCCTTAAAAGTCTTTTCCACCCATTGCCTTGAAGTCTCTGCATGTTTTTGCCAAGGCATTCCCACGAGGAGGAGGAGGAGGAGGAACCGCGGCCACTGGAGGAGGGATGTCTGCTGGGCCCGCGCCATTGGCCCTCGCTTCTAAATACCTCCTAAACCAACCGGGTATCGGTACTCCTTCAGGAAGGTTAAGGTCTCCAGACATGCTGAAACAGAAAAGAAAGGTTCAAAACGAAGGATAGAGAGAGATAGTGCATATGACTTTGTGGGATTATGTCTTTTAAAATATAACACTTTTTCTTGAAAAATGCTTCTTTAAACTTTCTTTTTGAAAAAAATTTCAAAAACTTTTATCTTGTCTGGTAAAACTAGGCTCTGATACCAAGTGAAACACCCCACCTCCGTCGAGGTCACTCACAAAGGGAATGCCTTAACTTTGGTGGAGGTTTATAAGTAAAAGCCACAGATAAACTCAAGACAGATATAAATACACATATTTTAAACAGCGGAAACCAAACAGACTTTTATTTCATCAACACGTGTTCAAAACAAACATTCCATAATTGTCTCAAAATACTTCCAACATTACAACCTCATTAATGTCTTGATTATTAAAGAAGCATAAAACATAAATAAAGTGACAAAAATCCCCATAGTGATATCCAAAGCCATAATCCGAGCAAAAGAGATCCAAATTATACATCTATGTTCTTGGAGCTTGTAAAGAGTCTGATTGAGATGAGTTATTTCCTCCCTGTGGACCTAGGGGGGGACAAAAAAAATAGGGCCAGACATAAAGCCTGAGTAAGTCTAGTAACTCTTCAGTATGTGAATAAGAAAAGGGCATGATAGATATAAACTGAAAACAGGACAGTGTCACAAGCTAAAGAAGTGTCGAATGTACTATCGCACCCATGCTATATCTCTGCACCTACTTGAGTTTATTCCAACTGGCACCCCATGCTGAGGGTGAAGTGATCCCCATTTTTTATTTAAAGATCGGCTCCAACTCGCATTAACATGTGTCATACGGCCCCCTAGAATTGTAGATACCTATGCTGTTCCCACCATGGGATGTATCAAGACCCATGGTGGCGGCCCCGACACAAATTCTAGAAGGCATAGGTTATACTACTGGTGTCCCCAGTGCCTTGGTTGTCTGCTCCGGAGTGTGTACACGCTCGCACCCCGTTAGACCTACACTGTGCACCCACCGCCGTCGTTTGACCGCTTACAATCAGCCCAGTAATTGTGCCCCACCCTGCCTAGTTTCAGGGTACCATGATACATAACTTGGGTTACTACTGAAACGGGTCCCACGTTACCAGGATTTTCTAGTCAAACATGTTAAGTGGTTAAGTGTCTGTATTTACCTAACCCTACCCATCAATTCTTGTTAACATGTTGAATTTGGTTAAGTGTTATAGTTGACTTAACCCTACCATCTGTATTTAGCCTCTTAGAGCAACAGACCACTCACATTAGACAGGTATTGCTACGGTTACTGGATGTGCTGGTCGGTTCCAGGCAGAATTACACCGTAGCTCAGTCTAACCTCGGGTCATTATTGGGCTCAATGCTTAACCACCCACATTGGATAGGTACGGTTGTGACTACTGAACAGTCGGGCGGGTCCGGGCAGGTTTACATCACAACTCATTCCAACCTCGGGTTAAGCATATCGTGTTTTCTAAATTTACATATTTTATTATTTCACAATTATATATGTAAATGTCATATCTTTTATTCTTGGGTATGTTAATTCATACCGCTTAAATGTCATTGTCGTTGGCATGTGCCAACCATGCCAACATATATTTTCATGTTTTACACCCAACGTCATTACCCCCGTTTGTTTGCAACATGTGTTGGGCTTGTCACAATTCAGCCCAACTTTATAAACGTGAGAAAAAGGGGAAATCAAGAACATGTAATACATAAAGGTGTGTGGCGCATGAACTTGCAATTTAGCGATACTAAAATAAATGATGGGTCATGTGAACTTGCATTCAAATCAAAGTATAACTAAGTAGGTAACATATGAAGTGGCATAGTTTAGGCTAGTACAAACTTGTGTTTAAACATGTTTAACTTGGCATAATGTCAACCACAAAACTAGCATGTTATATATTCACCAAAATGTCCAATTATAACATCTAATCACATAGCCTATTTCAACATGAACTTGCATAAGTTATGAAACCCAAACATTACTTAACATAGATCCAATTATACTTGCAAATAAACATGAACTTGCATGGTTTATGAAACCCAAACGATACTTAACATAGATCCAATTATACTTGCAAATAAACATGAGAATGATATCATAGTTTTTGGGTCAAGTAGGCATAAAAGGTTTTAAACCTAGAACATGTTTACATAAGCCTTAATTTAGACTTAGTGAATATATATAGCCCATGCCATAGGTATAAACATAAAAGGATCAAATTCTGGTTTTTGCCACAAACTTGCAAGTGCCATTGTTTTCATATACAATTGTTAATAGGCTTGCATCAATCAATTTATGCCACAAACATCAATTACACAAGTCATGATAGAACCATTACAATACACAGAATTTATACAATAACACAATTCTATTTTCATTTACATCGAATCACATCACAGTTTTTATTCATATTCTGAAAGGGTCACTATATTTACATCGAATGCAGAATCTTGAATTCTGGATTCTGAATTCTGAAATTGAGATGCGCTCCTTTAGGTAGACTAACGTTGCGTTGATTAATCTTGATTAAACTTTAATCTTCTTCTTAATTTGATTCGTCTCTAGACTTTTCTCTCTTGACGGCTATGTTCAATTCCTCTCTGGCAGCATGATGACTCCTTTCTTATTTATTTTATGTGAATTTTCAGTTGAGACTTAGGGTGTATTTATAGATTTTTAAATTGTTTTGAGCCGTCAGATGAAGACAAGAGGAATCTTGACCATACAAATTTCAAAGAGCCAATCAAGAGGTGACACGTCAGCCCTAGTGACACACAGGGCCACAAAAATTCGAGCCAGAGCCAGACCTAGCCAGCCATGTTGACCAGGCCGGTCGACTGGCAGGTCGACACCTAGGTCAACACTATGGTCGACCTGGGGTGGCCAGGTCGACACTGTGGTCGACCTGGGGTGGCCAGGTCGACACCATGGTCGACCCTATGGTCGACCTGGTCTTCTAGGCGGGAATTTTCTCGCCCAGCCCAGTTTGAACCTATTTTCGAATTTTCAATTTTTAAAACTGAGCTGTTTGAATTTAAATTTTATTCTGAAATTTCCGAAGGTCATAACTTCTTCATACGGAGTCCGATTCATGCAAACTCGGACTCTATCTCAAGCAGAATTCCGAGACGAACGCAATGGCTTAACCCATTTCCCTTAATTCTTTAATTTAGAATTAATTACACTTTAATTTGTGAAGCTTAATGTTATAAAATTCACGGGGTGTTACACTTACCTTGCTAGGATTAAGAAAAGATAACTGAATCGTTGTTGTTGTAGCAAAACAAATCTTCTAATTTGATTTGAGGCTTTCAAATTTTCTTCTTGAATTTAGGTTGAAAATGACGGCTAGGCTAGTTTAGGGATCGACAGCATGGTGGCAATAGAGAATAGGGTTGTGTGGTTAGGATTTAGGTTTAGAGATGTATATATAAGAGTATAGGATCAATTTGAGCCTTTAGATCAACCTAGGAGTCATTAGAGCCATCCAAACCAAAGAGATACATCACCCAGCCAACCACAGTGCGACATATAAGCCCTAATACCTCAGAATTCGTCACTGCCATGTCAGCCAGGTACAAAATGAAGTATTTCGCCTAGATCTGGGGGGGGGTCAACATTGGGGTCAACACCGGGGTCGACACCCCTTAAGGGGGTCAACACCTTCTAGCGGGAATTTTCCCGCCCAGCCTGTTTTGGATGATTTTGAATTTTGAACCCATTTTTGACTTTCTAGACCTATTTCTGAAGTACTGAACCCAATATGTATATATATTCTTCCTGCGCGTATACAAACTTCAAACCTTAATAACTTCTTCATACGGTGTCCGATTTACGCAACTCCGACTCTATCTCAAGCAGAATTCCGAGACGAAGGCAATGGCGTAACCCGTTTCCTCTAATTCATCCTTTAATAATTAATTATCTTTTAATTATCTCTAATGACATGTTTTAGAATTACGGGGTGTTACATTCCCCCCTACTTAAAGGATTTCGTCCTCGAAATCTCTAAGTCAAGAAGAATGTATATCCTACCATCTAACATCCATCTACTCAACCATTCAATCACGGGCATCCACTGTCCTTAAAAAAAAGGTTTCTAATGCTTTTCATGAACATAGGCATAGTGTGTGAATATGTCCTTATCTAATGCAAAATCAGGCAGTCTACTGATTCAGTTGACCTCCTTAATGCGAATTATGTTAGTGCCATGATTCCATCATGTATGCGATTACTCCTAATCGTACTTTATAACTTCTACATGAGGGCACAATCATTCATACAAATGCAACATCCATATGATAACACATCAAGTTTCAATCCATATACAAATACATATATGCATATGCAATATGAAAGTGACTGAGCCGATCTAGTATCTAATGTGTGTGTATATGCATCCACGAGAAACCACTAGTAACTACTTGCAATCATCAATCATAACATGTTTCAAATACATGTTTACATTCATGGGTTTTTACTTAAGGATCACGAATAGGACCGAGGAGATATACTTAAAAGATAGATACAAGCATGCATAAACTTATGGAAAAAGAGATCAAGGATGTACCCTCAAAAAGGAAAGGTTAGGATGTGCATATCTTGTCTTCAGTCTCCCAAGTCCTTCTTCAGTGTTATCCCATTGTACTTTAACTAGCTTGACCACATGATTTCGAAGCTTCTTGACCTCCATTTCCAAAACTCACTAGTAAAGATAGGATCTCGATCACTTACTATGCTAGAGGGTATCCCATGTAGTCGGACTATCTTTCCAAGATAAACAGATGTTAACCATGATACCAAGTTTATATACTAAGATGATTAGTGGTCTCCCCTCTACTTAACTTATCCATCATGTCACAAATTTGAGGGTCTTCATGTTACGCTGCTCCTATTCGATCCAACAGCATAGGCCGCTCTTCTAGCGATGTTAACAAACCAGGTACAAACTTACTGAGGGTCTAAAGCTGAAGGTTGCTATGTACTTCAAACTTTACCCCTCTTAAGGTCAGTCTTTTCTACTAAGGGCGCCTGCCACAACATTACCCTTGCTAGGGGTATAACCAATCTCAAAGTCGTATGAGGCAAGAAATTCCATCTATCGTTGTTGCATCAATTTCAAATCTTTTTGTGAGAACAAATATTTTTAAGGACATATGATTCGGATATAATTCAAACTTTCTCTCTTAAAAGATAATGATGCCATGACTTAAGAGCGAACACTATAACAGCTAATTCCGAGTCATGGGTAGGATAGTTTTCCTCATGTACTTTCAGCTGTCTTCCTCCATAACAAACTACCCTCTCTTCTAGCATTAAAACAACAACTTGCCCTGCCCCGCATGCATCCGTATAAACTGTAAACATCTTGTTCCCTTCGGGCAATGTCAAGACTGGGGTTGTCGTCAAGGTTCTCTTCAGTCGTTGGAAAGCAACATCACGAATCGAATCCTAAGCAAAAGTTAGGTTATTCTTTGTCAATCTAGTAAGTGGGGCTGGTACCCTCACAAAGTCCTTAATTAACTTCCTATACCAGCCCGCTAATCCAAGAAAACTTCTTACTCCCGTTGCATTCCTTGGGACCTTCTAATCTTGCACCGCAACTACTTTTGCGGGATCTACTGCTATCCCATCCTTGGATATCACATGTCTTAGAAATCTTACTTTATCTCTCCTAAAATGAAATTTGGAGAATCTAGCCTTAAGCTTATGCGCTTGGAGGGTACCGAGATTTCCCTTAGATACAAAGCATGTTCTTCCCCACTCTTAGAGAAAACCAAAATATCTTCTATGCACAAGCAAAGTGAACCATCCGCCTTCATAGAGAAAACAACTAGAGCACCCCATTCAGAAATACTTCGCCTTATGAACCCATTCTTAATTAACTCTTTTACTTGTTTACTGAGCCCTTCCTTTCCCTTGGAGTCATGTGTCGTACAGGTAATGCAACTGGCTTTCCATTGTCAACTAGATATATGCGGAAGTCTATCTCACGTTTTAGGGGACAAACCCCTAACCTAATCAAAAACATCTGCATACTCATGGACTACTCTAACGGATCGCAAATCGTCGATAGATGCATCAAGTGATTCTAGGTAGCTAAGCCAAACTGATCCCTTAGGATCGCACGAAATCTCGTGGGTATTCCCTAGGTAAGTCAAAAGTCTAACTACCCTCCTTTCGCAATTACTAGCTAACCAATCCATGCCCAGAATCAACCCACAACCCATGAAACCAAAAACATAAGCATTACACTTAAACTCAAAACTTAATATAGCTATTCTCAAATCCTTACAAACCAAAGATAAATGAGCCAAACCACCAATTGGATTTGAGACAATAATGGGATCAAGTACTAAGGTGCAGAGACTCAACTATGGAAGCAGATATAACCGAATGTGAAGCGATAAAATCAAAAAGAATACTAACAGGATGATCAAAAATAAAAACTAAACTTTCTCAACAGAAACTTTACTACTCTCTCTCCGGTACGCTGGCGGTGAGAGCATGCACTTGCTCTCCTGAAAATCCTGTCCTTTGTTCTTGCCCTTGTCCTTAATTATATGACCCGTTATACCATAATAAAGACACTTCCTCTTGTCTTAGGTTTTACTGTTCTTTCCTCCCTTCTTGTCCTGTGATTCTTCCACTTACACCTCATTCTTTTTACCTCCTTTGTGAACCAAGTCCATATCCATGAGTTTCTCATCCTTGGGTTGTGCTCCTTAGCCAAACTCCCTCGTTCTCATCTTTACCATCCTTGTGTAACATGTTGACAAGTCTCTTGAAAGCTGCCTCCATCGCACGGAAAACCCTACAAAGCTTGAAACAAAATTAGTCGCAGGTGAAACTACTGTGGCTATATATTGAAGTTGGGCATTTCTTCTTCCGTTGATAGGTGTCGTAGTCTAATCAAGCCTACGAAACCATGCCGCAATGAGGTTACCTCCCAGAAAGCCAGGAGCCCCGGAGACTCAGAAAAGAAGGAAACAAGGATTCAAACAGAGGATCAAAAGTTAGAGAATATTGGTTTAAAACGAAACTTTTCTTTTGGAAATGCTTCTTTTAAAACCGTTTTGAAAATAATTTTTCAAATCTTTTATCTGATCTGGTAACCTTCAGCTCTGATACCAAGTGAAACACCCCACCTCCATTAATGTCACTCACAAAGGGAATGCATTAAATTCAGTGAAGCGTTATAGCTAAAAGATGCAGATAAATTACAAGACAGACAAACAAAGCAGCGGAAAACAAAGTCATTTTATAAGCAATGTAGTTCAGTCAAGCTTTTACAATAATCGAGTCAACCATACTTAAAAGTACTACATAAAACTTCTGTCTTAATTCAAAAACTTCCAAGTATATAAGAAGCATAAAACATAGCAAAGTAGCATAATTCCCCAAATTAAAGTGCAAACATAGCCATAGCCAAAGATAAGAGGATCCAAGCAATACATCAAAGAATCTTCAAGCTTGGAAAGAGAAACGGTCCAAACTAAGCTGAGTTATTCCCTCCCTGACTACCTGGGGGGAGAAACGGAAGAAAAGAAGACGAAAGTAAACGGGTCAGACACAAAGCCTGGTTAGTCTAGTGATTTTCAGTATGTAAACAGGTAAGTGTAACATGACATGAATATAAGACAAAATTGTGATAACAGCGATAAGAAGATAAGATTAGCATAAGATATGATAAGGCAAGTTAAACTGAATGTGCTTCTACTCTTTCTCTGCTTCGCTACTACCCTGTTATTCTGATTTCTATATCTCTGCACCACCTAACTAGTGTCCCAACTAGTAATATGTATAAAATGATAATGTGATCCCAATCCCCGCAATTGTGTTAGCCTTCAGGTGTACATCTATTATGAGGATCCCACCTCTATCTGCCCAATTTCCATCCATATGTTAGATGTACCCTTACTACCCTATCGATCGGCTCCCTACTTGTATTAATTTATTACTTGTGTCACTCGACCTCGCTTGTATGTATTCATTACTTCTGTCATTCAACCTCACTTGTATGTATTCATTACTTGTGTCATTCGGCCCCGCTTGTATGTAGATACCTGTGCTGGCCCCATCATGGGGTGTATCAATTCCCTTGATGGCAACCCGACACGATTCAAGATGCACAGTGTATACTACTGATGCCCAGTGCCAGCTTTTTCCACTCCGGAATACGTGCACGCCCATACTCCGTCGAAACCTACACTGCTGCACCAACCGCCGCTATTTTGACCGCTTATAATCAGCCCAGTAATCGTGCCCCACCCTGACTAGCTTAGGGTACCATGATACATCTATGTGGGTTACTGCTGAAATGGGTCCCCGTTACTAGGGTTTCCTAATCAACATGTTATAATGGTTAAGTGTTCTCAATTTAACTTAACCCCACCCATTTGCTTAATTAACATGTTGTTCTAGTTAAGTGTTGCCTATTTATATGTTACTTAACCTTCTCATTGATTCACTCATGGTTATTTAACTGTTAAGTTTGTTGTCCTATATATACTAATATTACCCACTTACCCATGATTTACTTAACCCTTCCCCTTATCAAGTCCATATGTATAATTGGTTACGCTTGCCTTAACCCTATCCACTTTGTTCATATAATATAGGTTAAGTTGTCTTCTTGTCCATGTTAACATAACCCACCCACCTAACTTGTCATATTGGTTAAGTGTTTCTTATCAACTTAACTCTTCCCATTCATCATGTTGTATCGGTTAAGTGTTTCCTATTAACTTAAACCTATTCATTCATCATGTTATATTGGTTAAGTGTTTCCCCTTAACTTAACCCCACTCATTCATCATGTTATGTTGGTTAACTTATACCTACTCATTCATCATGTCGAATTTGGTTAAGTGTTTCCTATTAACTTAACCCTCTTCATTAGCATTGATTCATTCGTTAATGCCTTAACCTCTCACATTAGAACTGTTGTTTGCAGTTGCTGGATGTGCCGGGTGGTTCCATGCAGACTTCTACCGCAAACTCATTCTAACCTCTGGTTTTAGGATTTATGCGCTAACCTCTCACATTAGACCTGTTGTTGCGGTTGCTGGATGTGCCGGGCGGTTCCGAGTAGACTTACAGCGCAAATCAGTCTAACCTCGGGTTAGGCATGTTCATCTTTTATCCAATTTACCTATTTACCATACATGTCCAAGTCTAGATTTTACATGATAATTATCCCAAATTCACAAAACTAGTCATGTTCCAATTCTCAAGTTATGCCCAACCAAGCCAATTGCAAGTTACACCCCACAAATTCAATTACAAGTTATTGCTCAAAATAGATTACACCCAATCTTCCCAAATTTGCAATAATAGTCATGCCCCAAAATCACAATATACATTATGCTTGGTGTCCTAACAAATAGTTATGCCCAATCTAGATTTAATATTCCAATTAACAGTTTACGCCAAATCTAAATTTTATATTTCAATTTACCCCAAGTTCGCAATAATAACAGTTATGCCCCAAATCGCAAGTTACAAATTTGTTCCACCATTACCAAATAGATTATTCCTCAATATCCCTGCCTTCCAATCGCACATATAACAAGATTCAGTCTAGATTCTAGGTTAATCTTGGTTCATAAAATAAAGGGGAAGAAAGAAGGAACATAAATGAGAGTAGGCATAAAAATAGGCATTATAATGATAGATCTGTCATATATAACATTATGGACCTAAGAGGATTACAGATCCATTAGAATTGAGGTATAACAAAGATAGATTTGAAATAAACTGATAGAAATAACCTCGTAGACATATGAATCTAATATGAATAACATCATGAACCTAAAAGGATTATATATCCGATGTTCAACAAAGATAGTCATGATTGAATTAATATAATAACTTCTTAGGCATGTAAAATCATAGATTCAATAGAAAGATAGGGATAACTCTGAAAAGATTGTCTCATTATCAAGCATGGACTTAGATCCATTTTATTACATTTCAAGATTACTGTTAGGTATTTAAATATGAAAATAACATGAACTTACCTTGCTAGGATTAAGAAGAGATAATTGAATCGTTGTTGTTGTAGCAAAACAAAACTTTTAGTTTGATTTGAGGCTCTCAATTTTTCTTCTTGAATTTAGGTTAAAGAATGACGGCTAGGCTAGTTTAGAGATGGACAGCATGGTGGCAATAGAGAATAAGGTTGTGTAGTTAGGGTTTAGGTTTAGAGATGTATATATAGGAGTATAGGATCAATTTGAGCCTTTAGATCAACCTAGGAGTCATCAGAGCCATCCAAACCAAAGAGATACAACACCTAGCCAACCACAGCGCGACACATAAGCCTTAATATCTTAGAATTTTTCATTGCCACATCATCCAGGTACAAAATGAAGTATTTCGCATAGATTTGGCGGGGCCAACACCGGGGTCGACACCCCTATCAGGGGGGGTCGACACCTATGTCGACACCCTTTAAAGTGGTCGACACCCTTTGGCGGGAATTTTCTCACCCAACCTGTTTTGGCTGATTTTGAATTTTGAACCCATTTTTGACTTTCTAGACCTATTTCTGGGGTATTGAACCCAATATATTTATATTCTTCCTACACGTATACAAACTTCAAACCTTAATAAAATGGTGTCCGATTTACGCAAACTCGGACTCAATCCCAAGTAGAATTCCGAGACGGATGCAATGGCGTAACCCGTTTCCTCTAATTCTTCCTTTAATGGTTAATTATCTTAATTATCTCTAATGTCATATTTTAGAATTACGGGGTATTACAAATGTTGTCGTAGGTGCGACCAAAAAAACATGCGCGACCGATCACAGCATTTCACAAATGTTGTCATAGGTGCGACCGAACACAACATTTCACAAATGCTATTGTAGGTGCGACCGACCACAACATTTAACAAATGCTTTTGTAGGTGCGACCAATACTCATGTCTTGTTCTCCAAGAAAACACACCATGAGAGAGCGACCCCATCATATGCGACTCAAAACCTGCACTTCACCAATTCCACTCCAATTTCCACCAAAACTTCGCCAAACGATGGATTGGACGAAACCATCATGTCCAATTCATCAAATATGATAAAAAAACACGGTATGAATCCACTAACAACATGAAAACAATAGTTTTCACCAAATCATGCAAATCACTCCTAAAATCATAATGAATGGTCATATGAACAAAACTATAGATTTAACCTACCCAAACATATGAAATAACATAGAATCATCAATCTAAACTTACTAAATGAGATCATAGGGTGATTCATATGAAAATGGACTAAATATGGCATAGATCTATGGAAAAATACTTAAACTTGATGAAAAACATAATCAAACACTCATACACTTCATTGAATCCATGTGAGAGATGTAAACCACTCACCGATTCTCCAAAACAAGCTAAAACTAACGAAATAAGGATCCAAACAGTAAGCATCTCGCACCAAACACCTTGAACCGATGAATCCTTGCCCCAAATTATGTAGATCTATGATTTCCCTCCTTGGATTATGATTTTAATGGTGGAAAGGTGTTAGAGGAAGGAGGAGCACAAGGGTCCAAATGGGAGAATGAAGAACTAAACTATTTCCCATATCCCTCACCCCCTATTCATACCCTTCCATCAGCCCACTAATGGGCTTTCCCCAAATCATCCCATTAGACTCCCAAAACCTGGACAGCCAACTGGAAAACCTTAAAACAATGATTTCTCCCAAATCACTGAGCCAAATCTTTAATGTAACCAAACTATGGAAAGGCAATCATCAATTCCTTTACAATGGCATAGGTCTCACCCTCTGGTTCGACCTAAATCAAAAGTTATGCCCTGTACAAGGCTGACAGGGGCAAAATGGTCACAAACAAAATTGGTAAAAATTAGGACATGTATCACATCCTCATAAGCAACATATTAAAAGATGAGAATGATCTAACCCTCAGGGAATAAAATAAAAATATTTTACGATCTTCCGATACATAAAATGCAGGCTGTTACAGCACTTCTTATACTTTTATTTCGTATTTTGTGGTTGAGTCTCTACATCTTAGTACTACTATTGTTTCTGATCCCATTATTGTCACAAACCCCATTGGGGGCATGACTCATCTGTCTATGATATGTCGGGTTGGAGGATATCAGTGTTGAGCATCGAGTTTGAATGCGATGCATATGGTCTTGGTTTTATGGGTTATGGTCTGGTTCTTGGAATGGATTGGCTAGCCATGTATGGTGCCACTCTAGACTGTGGGTGAAGGGTCGTTAGACTTTTGACTTGCCGAGGAAGGACTCTCGAGATTTCCTGTGATCCAAAGGTGTCTGTCATGCTTAGTTTCCAAGAATCACTTGAAGCTTTTGTCGATGATTTGCGATTTGTGCTTGTAGTTTATTAGCATCTGGACATTTTTGATGAGGTAAAGGGCTTACCTCCGAGGCGTGATATTGATTTCCAGGTATATTTGGTGGATAATGTGAAGCCAGTCGCATTTCATGTGCGCCACATGGCTCCTAGGGAAAGGAGGGAGCTTAGCAAGCAAGTAAGGGAGCTACTTGAGAAAGGGTTTATTAGGCGAAGTATATCAGAATGGGGTGCTCCATTCATCTTTACAACTAAGGCGGATGGCTTGCTTCGCCTATATGTGGATTACAGGGAGTTGAATAAGATCACTATGAAAAATAGGAACCCATTTATGAGGATTGATGATCTATTTGACCAGCTTGTTGGTGCATCTGTTTTCTCGTAGTTAGACTTGGCCACGGGATTTCATCAGTTAAGGGTGGTCGAGGATAGTATAGACAAGACCACTTTAAGAACTCTAGATGGTTTCTTTGAGTGGCTAGTTATGCCTTTAGGGTTGATGAACGAACCCACATATTTTGTGGATCTGATGAGTAGGGTGCTCAGGGTGATTCTGAATAAATTCGTTGTGGTCTTTGTGGACGACATTCTGATTTTCTCGAAGAGTGAGGAAGAGCATGCCCTACATTTAGGAGAGGTTTTGAGGACTCTCCGAACACACCAGCTTAAGGAGAAATTCCCCAAATGTCACTTTTGGAGAGAGGAAGTAAGGTTTCTTGGGCATGTGGTCTCCAAGGATGGGATAGCGGTGGATCCCACGAAAGTAATTGCAGTTCATGATTAGAAGATTCCATAGAATGTAACAGAGGTAAGGAGTTTTCTTGGTTTTGTGGGATATTATAGGAAGTTTATCATGGACTTCACAAAGATATCAGTTCCACTCACCATACCGACAAAGAAGAATTTGACCTTTTCTTGGAGCATTGATTGTGAGGATGCTTTTCAGTTGTTGAAGAGGGCTCTGACAACAGCCTCAGTTTTGACTTTGCCCGATAGGAACAAAGTGTTCACAGTGTACACTGATGCATGTAGTATAGGTCTTGGTGCCATCTTGATGCAAGAGGTAAGAGTAGTATGCTACGGTGGTAGACAGTTGATAGTTTATGAGAAGAATTACCCTACCCATGATTTGGAATTGGCACTATAGTATTCGCGCTTAAGACTTCGTGGCATTATCAGCTTGGAAGGGATTCGAGTTATACATGGACCATAAGTCGCTCAAGTATATATTCCCACAGAAGGGTCTTAATTTTAGACAGCACAGATGGATGGAGTTCCTAGCGTCCTATGATTTTGAGATAGCTTATACACCTGGCAAGGGTAATGTGGTGGCGAACACGTTGAGTAGGCAGAGGATGACTTTGAGTCCTCCATTCAATAAAAGGTGGAGTTTAGAGCACATATCGACCTTCGATTTTAGGCCATCTACGGATGTTACACCTGGTTTGTTGACATCCTTAGATGTGCGACCTACTCTTATGGATCATAAATTAGGATCTTCGCAGCAAGAGGACCCACATATAGTAGACATCTTGGATAGGCTCAGTAGAGGGGAGACTTCTAGTCACCTTAGTAGATATTCCACAGATGATAGAGGGTGGCTACGGCGGGATGGGAGGCTTTGTGTTCCCCGAGTTGGAAATCTGTTGAAGACAATCCTTGAGGAAGCCCATCATTCTAGGATGACTATCCATCCAGGCAGCGATAAGATGTATAGAAATATGAAGAGGGTTTTCTTTTGTCTCTCGATGTTTAGTTTGCCAGCATGTTAAAGCTGAACAGAAAAAGCCTGGCAGTTTGCTTCATCCTTTGGAGGTCCCACAGTGGAAGTGTGAGAGCGTCTCTATGGATTTCATCGATGGTTTGCCTTGATCGAGGAAAGGCAAGACTAGTATCTAAGTTATAATAGACAGGCTTACTAAGAGTGCACATTTCATTCTTGTTAAGAGTAGGAGAAAGGCAGCATGGTTGGCATCAGTTTATCTTCGTGAGATAGCCGTTTACATGGAGTACTATAACATCCCACAACTTTTCCAGTCCTAAAAGTTAAGTAATTAAGAATTAATTATTACTGGAGGATAAACTGAATGTCGTATCTATTACCATTGCGACGGTTTTTCCGAGATGACCAGTTTGATATATAATTTTGATATATTTGAAACTATCGTTTACAAGATGTTGATTTTTTTAAAATGAAAGATATGCACATGAAACCATTAATTCTCAATGTTCCAATTTTAATATAAAAAAATAGTGTTTGGTGTAGTGGTCAAGTGAGTATACTTTGATACATGAAGTCATGAGTTCAATTCCCGTCAATGTTATATTTTTAATTTTAAGATGCATGTTCCAAGTTGGAAGTATGTGTATATGTATACAGATATAAATGGGAGATGCATTGGAGTAAATGTTGCATATAAGAAAAGATTTTATGTACATAGATACATATGTATGTATGTATGTATACATAGGTGTATGCTACTTCCAAATTATAATACATTTATTTCATAGGCTGTGAATTAATTGTACATTAATTAACATATTTGTCAAATCCAATATGTGTGTATATGTGTGTGTGTGTATATATATATATGTGTGTGTGTGTGTGTGCGTGCATATATATATTATGTATGTATGTATGTATGTATGTAACTTCATTATGCATTGACTTTGCATGTTATGGGGAAATTAGTGAAAAGAAAAGAGAGGGATTTAAAGTTATACGCTTGATTTCCACTTTTGAAAATATGTTAGCAATCAATTTGCATCAATTGACAATATATTTGAATTATGGATGGTTGGGAGGTTTATGCATGTTTTTGCGGCTGTTAGAGATTAATTGTCATAACGTTGAATTGTCATATAAATGTATGTTTGTAAATGTTGATTAATTGTGCATGTGAGGATTAATTAGGTACTGATTGACATGCATGTCAATTGATTTATTTTTATTAGGGATTTATTTCCTAAAGAGTAGCAATTAATTCTCTTAAGAGTGGCAATTTCTCAGCAGATTTTAAAAACATATTCATTGATTACCCATTTTAATGGTATATTCAAATCTCTTTTTTTCCTCTCATGGATTGGATGAGAATAAGAACGGACATATGAGATGTATTTTAAGATCTCACTTCATTACAAGTAAACAAGTGAGCGGCTATGATTTAATTTGGGAATTGCTAGGACAAAATCAATCCCTAACTCCTATTTAAGCAAGCTAATACTAGATGATATGGATTGGGGGGGACATCTATCTTCTTTCCTTCTTCCCTTGGGAAAGTTCTGTGAACACATTCTATTTTTCCTTCAAAGATTTTTCTTTATAAAATTATGGAATGGTGTCAAGCAAGATAAAATAATGGGGAGAACCAAAATAAAATAGAAAAAGAAAGAGAATTATCGAGGAGAGAGAGGTATAGAATCAGATCCGAGAGGCAGAATGCTAACGTAAGGTTCATTAAAAAAATCTACAGCAAAAACATTGGTATGAGTTATTTAATTTAATTAACTGCATTTAAATTATAAAATTTTATGTCTCTTGATGAAAATCTATGATGTGATATATTGATAATTGTTAGCTATTTGAGATATCTTGGATATGTTGTGTCTGCCTTAGCTATTTATTATTGCTTATTACACTATTAGAATTTCAGTTGAAATAAGTGATGTGTTTGAATATGGGAGTTATTAATTAAATAATAGTTTTTTTGGAAAAATATATTATGAAATTAATTTAGGGGTGTCGAATATGTTTATTGTTTTTGAATTTGTGAAGATATTCATAAATAGTAACAAAGGACGTTTATTGTTATTTGAGAAAATAAGATTTTATAAATATATATCCAGTTTTACTGAAAATTGCATTCCTTTAGAATAAATGGAAATAAATAACTTTCTATTGTAAGAAATATTTAATATGAAATTGTTATTTTATGTAAGACAATAATAAGTTTTATTTGAAAAGTTATTTGATATGGTATGTTCTTATAAAATATAATGTTTTGAAAGATCAGAAATAATGAAAATTCTAAAACTGAATAAAACAAGAAAAATTCATTTATAATGAAACAATGGTATGATAATCTTTTCCTTGTAATAATAATACTTATGGTAAGTGTGATTTAATGGTTCTAATACATGTTAATAGTTATGTTTTATTTATTACATGTTTTGTTTCACGTTGATGGATTGATTAAAATGTTCATGCAATGTTTTACTGTTGATTAATACAAGTAGTATGTAGTTTTCGATGGTTATTTAATGATGAATTTTGTGATACCAATAGTAATTGGATTACTATACGATGATGACAGTGTAACTAATTTGGGATGATTTGTATACACAAAATGGTTTATACTTACATTGATAACATACAATTATGATTGATAAATTATAACTTTGTAAGTATGTTAAAGTGGCTACCTTCTTTTATAAGTTGGAATTTCCACTGGATGTGGTTTGGTTTTCGAAGACTGCATGTTAATTTTATTTTGTTTATTTCATATGGTGATATGTTCGGATAATATTTTCTACTCTTACTTGATTTTGTTATTACAGTGATCAATTATGTTGATTGTAATGTTTACACTGATTGTATTGAATTACATTGATTGCAATGGTTGAATGAATGAAATGGTTTTAATGTAATAATGAGTATTTGGATGTAGGAGAAGAGCAAGAAATAGAACTACGTGGGCTTGATCCCTCAAAAGAGTTACGTAGGCAGTCTTTTCCTATGCAATAGCCACTGGAACCCTTAGATTAGGTCGGGGTGTAAAGGGTTAGGCGCCGTCCAAATATAGTTAAAAATCTTTTTATATCCCTTTGAACAGAATTTGTAAAGTTGGAAGATATGAGATGGCAAAAAGAAAAAAAATGAAGAAGAAAGGAGCTTAGTTTACATGTTGGATCTAGAGGTTGTTTATTTAAATTCACCTCTTATTGTATTGTTGTTGTTTTTGATTTGTGGATGTTTAATGTAATAAAATGGATTATGATGTTTTAGTTATATAATTATTTATTTTATTCCATCATGAGATCTTTCATATTATTAATCGTCTCTAGTATTTTTAAATCTTATATACTTAAGGTCCACTAATTTTAATATTGGAAATTAGTTGTAAGCATGTTTGTTGACGTTTATAATTAATTTTGGACCTTTAAAAATATTGGGTCTTTACAAGTACCTTCTAGCATAGTGAGTGATCGTGACCCCATCTTCATTGTGAGTTCTAAAAGAGACTGCAAGAGGCATTATGTACACAGTTATGTTTGAGCATCACATATCACCCTCAACCAGATGGGCAGACCTAGAGCGTGAATAGAGTTCTTGAGGATTTTTTGATGCTGTGTATCCTAGACTTCGGCGGGACCTAGGAGGAGCATCTCCCATTGGTTGAGTTCGCATACAACAATAGTTATGAAGCTAGTATAGGCATGGCACCCTTCAAGGCACTGTGTGGACGACCTTGCAGATCACCGACATGTCGGTGGGAGTCTACGGATAGGCTTTTACTTGGACCAGAAATGATTAGAGAAACTTTAGAAAAGTTTGATCTTATCTGCAGTCACACGAAGACATCTCAAGATAGGCAGGAATCCTATGTAGAAAAGAGAAGGACTGATCTTGAGTTTAAGGTGGGAGACATGGTTTTCATCAAAGTATCACCTTTGAGGAATGTGGTTCGCTTTGGCTCTATAGGAAAATTGACACTAAGGTTTGTAGGGTCATTTCCCATAATGAAAGGATAGGTCAAATAACCTGTAGGGTGAGACTACCAGAGAGATCGAGGGGTGTTAATAATGTTTTCCACGTTTCTCATTTGTGTAATGTTTGCATAATACAACAAAGGTGGTTGAGCCGAGCATGCTTGAGGAAGTAGAGGTAGAAAGAGAGGCAATAGTTAGACGAGTTCCTACTTGTATACTTGGACCAGAGGTTAAGAAGCTACGCAACAGAGAAGTCAAGTTGATGAAAGTACAATGGGGAGAAGACATCGAGGATGCGAATTGGGAGACTGAAGACAAGATCCACGCTTCGTACCCTTTTTTCTTCAAGGGTATGTTCTTAACTTCTTTTTCTAAGCTTTTTATTCATACTTACTTCTGTCATTTGAGTATATCCTATCAATTGAATCTTCGGCCTTTAGGGAAAATAATGGATGTAAACATGTGTTCGAGACATATTATGTTTGATGGATGCAAGTGGACGCAAGTGTTTGCTCATGGATGCATATACACACACTAGGCACTAGATCAGCTCAAAGCACTCTCATACTGCATATGGATGTGTGTGCATTTTTCTTTTTTATGGGTTGAAGTGGATGCATCATCATATGGATGTTGCATTTGGATGGATGATTGTGCATACATATAAAGTTTACGTGATATACTAGGACTATTTGCATACATCTTGGATTCATGGCACTAGCGTATATTGCATTAAGGAGGTCGACTGAATAAGTATACCGTCTGATTTTCACATTATTACAGGGGCATATACACACATCTTTGCATATGTTCATACAAGAATTAGGAATTCCTAAAGGAAATGGATGCTTGTGATTGATGGATGAGTAGATGGTTGTAAATGGATGTTAGGATAAACATTCTTCTTAACTCAGAGATTTCGGGAACGAAATCCTTTAAGTATGGGAGAATGTAACACCCCGTAATTTTAAAGGACAGTACTAACAATAATCTTAGGAATACTTAATTAAATAACAAGAATTAAGTAAAACAGATTGTACCATTGCATTAGTCTTGGAATTCAAAGATAGACTCTGAGTTTCCATAAAACGGACATCGTATGAGAAAGATATGAAGCTTAGAAGTTTGTATACGTAGAAGAGACATATATATATATATAATTCAGAACTAGAATTCAAAATAATTCAAAAATACGTAAGCGGGAAAAAGGGGCGGGTGAGGCAGGAGTTTGACCTGTTATTGGTTGACCCATGCCTGGTCTGGGTCAACCCAAGGTCAGGTGGGTCGACCCATCCCACATCTGGCTGAATTCTTCTGTCTGAACATTGCCTTGTTTGGTTGCTGGGTTCGTTGGAGATAACCTATATAAAGATCAACAATTCTATTGTTTTCCTACACTTAAAACAATGGGGACAAAGAGATGTTTATAAACCTGACATGTTTATAAATCTGACATGTTTATAAAGGTTCCAATCCAATCTCTGTGAGTTCATGTTATTTTTAGATATAAAAATTTGACAATAACCCTGACATGTTTATAAACCTAGATCTGAACCTATGCCTATTAATAAACAGATCCATAGCTAAACAATTATATTATAACTACATGTGAATTTCTGTACGCCTATTCTGCTGTTCAGTTCTTATATGCCTATTTCTGCTATATATGCATATTTATGTTCTTCTTCCTCTACCATTCCCTTTTTATTTTATAGCCTAGGCTTACCTTCGAGCTTAGGCCAATATTGCTGAAATATGCATACGAACGAAATTAGGAAAAATTGGGAATGATTAGGAATGATAATTTAGGGGCATATCTTGTACTGTGAAACATGACTGGAATTTGGAGGTATAACTTATACTGTGAAATATAATTAAAATTGTTGGGCATATGTTATATTGTGAATTATGACTAGAATTTGGGGCATATAAATCTGGAAGCTTAATTTAAAGATTAAGCGAAACATGTTAATGGAACTATAAGTAACCTGTGTAATCTGTTGGGGTTAAGTAAACTTGTTTAATATGTTGGGGTTAAGTAAACCTATTTGATTTGTTGGGGATTAAATAAACCTGTTAACCTGTGAAACTTAACCTGTTAACTTATGGGGGTCAGGCGAACTAGTTAATCTATAGGCTTAACCTGTTAAAATCCTAGTTAATTGGGGGACCACAAGTTTAGGGGTTTGACTTATGTCATCTGTTGTGTGGGACCCATATCAGTTAGTAATCCAGTCTAGTATTAAACGAGGACCCCGCATTAAGTAGGGGTCAGGGCATGCATACTAATTGATTATAAGAGGTTCGTCTGAAAGGAGGTGTATACGGGCATGTTCCAACGGAGTCATGTGCGTGCATGAGTCTGGTCCGTAGGGGGAAATAAGCCGCTGTAGCACTAGTAAATAGCTGTGTGTCCTTCTGTAGGTTGTCACCTTAGGAAGTAATACACCCTACTGTGGGGCCGACATAGAGTATATACAAGTAAGGGATCAATCACTTAGGGTAGTAATTAGGGTACATCTAGTCCTGTCTGTTTCTGTTGAGGTACCTGTTACTTTTGTTTGGGGGTAACAACCGTTATTTCTGTTGAGTTGCCTGTTACTTCTATTTGGGTAAAACCCATTACTAGATTACAACAAATCCTACAATTATATTTTCGTAGGGATCAGTCTGTTTCTTTTAAGTAATTAGGGGATACCTAATCCTCTCACAAATCTGTTGTACTAGTATTGGTGGAGAGAAAAGTATTTGAGAAGCATAATCTACTCCGTTTATTCTATTCTGTCTATTTATACCTATTATATGATACTGTTATCTCTCATCTAGTTTATATGCCTATCATGATAATTTTACATCTTTATATGTTAAAAGTCAATGGACTCGCCAGACTTTATGTCTGACCCGTTTTGTTTCCTTTTCTCTCTTCCTTCCCCGCTCCCCTAGGGTCTCAGGGTGGGAACGCTCATGTTTGATTTGGATTCTCTCTTCTCTTTCTGCTTGGATTTGCATCTTATTTGATATATCACTTCGACTACTTGTATACTTTATTATGGCTATTATTAGGGACTATGATTTTAAATTAGATGTTTTGGTTTCATGTATTTAGTTTCGGTATTTTAGCCTGATGTTGTAACTGGTTTTGAGACTACAATATTTTTCTATTAAACAATGAAGTTTTAAATTTCCACTGTATTTTATATCTATCTTGTGATATTCTATTTCTGTTTACCTATAATGCTTCATGAAACTTAACGCATTCTGGTAAGAGTGACATTAACGCACGTGGGGTGCCACAGTAGAGTTTGAAAGAATCTATGCAGCGGTAGGATCGTATAGTATAGAGTATAAGCTAGGAAATGTATAGATAGTAGAGTAATAGCAGTAAGTAAAATGACATAGTCGGTTTTATACTAGTTCAGACCACTGTCCTGGGTCCAGTCCCAGACTCTCTTCTGGTATTTCAGTAAATACAACAATCCTCACTTCACCTGGAGGAATGGGTTTACAACTGCCCAAACAGCTGAACGGGATTTCTTGCCTCAATTGCTGAAGAGAACTTCCACAATACAAAAGATTTTGTTGAATACTTGTGTACTTGATAACACGGATATGTCAAATTGATGTATACCCTTCCTATAATCTTTGCTTGATGATAATTGTGCAATTTTTGAAAGCATATGGAAGATTTGAAATTGTAATCTTTGAAATATGAAAATAGAGTTCACTTATGAATTTGATTGCTTTAGATAAGATAGAAAGAATTAGAATAAGTTTCGGTGAGGAAAACATTAGATTGAGCCCCTATTTATATAATACAAAAGGTTGCAATCATTCACGAAGATATTCAAAGAAGAGCGATAAATTAAAGGTTGCGACTCTTCGTTGAATAGTTGTACCCTTTCATATTCAGATGTCTGAATAATAATTTCAGATGTCTTTTTTTTAAATTAAAAATCAAACGACAAAGACATAGGTCATTTCAGGGGTAATTCGGACGTCTGGAAATTTTATGTCAGATGTCTGAATATTATGTGAAATTTAATCCTTGTTTCAACGGATAGACATCTGAACTAAATAAGTCATAGGTTTGTTTGCTGTATCAGACCTATGTCTTTTGCATGTCATATATAAAACCATATATGTATTTATATAAATGTGTACGTGCGTGTATCACCAAGGAAGATTTAACAATTTATACTAATACTAACGGACTCTAAAGATATAATCTTCAATTTAAGCTCTTGAATTTGTTGATGAGTTTCTTCCTGCAAAGAAGAGTTAGTCGATAATACTAAATATATGCACATGTATATTTGTCATCATCAAAATGCTATAAAGCGAGATCCAACATTCTCCCTCCCTCCCCCTCCCTTTTTGATAATGACAACTATATATGTAGCTCCACTTGTCGATATGCATATATTATCATATGTTTCCCCTCCTTTGTCATTGACAAAAAGGAGATATTTATATATAAAATTAAAACAAGTATGCACACAAAACACCATACACAACATAAGCACATACATAACATAAATTCGTACAACATTCAGGCATACCGTCACCACCATAAGCACATAATAGTGTTTTGTGCTAAGAAATACAATGAAAGTATCTAAAAATATTACAAGCCATATTAATATAAGATTTTGATGCAAGAAAGGACCATAAAAACCATACCACACTTAGCAACTTTCCGTAGTCGTCATGCTTGGGCCAACACTAGTGTCATCGCCCTTAAGATCAACATGGTCAGAGATCAATTCCAGAACTTCTTCAATGGAGCTAGAAGATCGCTAGAATGGTGTGGTATCATGTGCTTGAGAAGACTGGGGTCCAATGCACGAAATCTTATCCTAAATTTTATTTAGAAAACCATTCAAAGAGTTGAATTTTTTGTTTATCTTATGCTCAAAACGCTTGAAGTCTTTATGTAGCTTTGATTGATTGCGAAAGAGCATAACTAAAGCATGTTTTGACGGAAGATCTGGAGAGACAATTTGAGCAACGTCTTTTTCTTCTTCTTCTTCTTTTATAATCCGACGACGGTGATGAGAAGATGACTCGACTATTATAGTTTCCGGTTGTGATGCCACATGTTGTTTCCAAGTTTCAAAAGACATATATTCAAGTGTCAAAGGATTTGGTTCAATATCCATAAGCTTCAAGGTGTAGCGACCCGAACTTCCCTGGTAAGGAAAGCCCGGATTGCCTTGAGGACAAGACAAAATAGAACGCGAACAGAAGAACATTTCATTGTTTACCACAACAATTCCATTAGAATACAAAAATATACAGAGTATGAATCAATATTACACATTCGACAAATACCAGAGATTACAATAAATTACATAGCAGCAGAAAAACAATACAAAACACAACTAGAAGTAATACACGGATACAGAGCTTTCTGAGCATCGTTCCAGCTGTAAATCAGGATCCTGTGAATATAAATCTGCAAAACCAAAACTACTAGCTGCCCGTGTGGAAAATAGGGGCACCCAGAGTTTAGGTTAAAAACAATAAACTCCAGGTCAGTCATGTGACTGGTGTGAGAACTAAAACAGTTATTAATCTTTATTTTAAAGTTCGGTAAATCAAGGGACCAAGCCGTATAACACGGAACGGATTTCCTCCCAAGAATACCAGTGCATAAAACAAACAGCGCAATGGCTATTATAAGACCCAGGTCCCATCACACAATGCAACGCAAGCCGGAGGATAGGCTTTTCCCTTATAATAGCCAAATAATGCTTGATACGTTAAAACAAATCATTTGATACTATAATAAGTGTATAGTGTCAAAAAAATTCAATCATAGGCGGCATGGGTACCATCTATCATGTCGCCATACTAGGCTCTACAAATAAAACCGCAAGTCACGTATTGGAAATTGGATTTCCGTTATGAGTCGAGGCAAGGGGCAAGCTCCCCTACGATTCGAGACACTCTAGCAAATGTATCAGGACCCCACTATAATCCTTGGATCTTCAGGGCTGGTCCTCACCTAACTTTGGAGGATTGGAAATTCCTAAGCACACGTTTCCCGGTCCTAACAGACCTATATCCGAGGCGCCTCATATCCAACAACCACGCTGGTGAAAAGTATATAAATGTCAGCCAGTTTATGCACTGACACCACCACTAGCTAGAAAGAAACGTTGTGCTCTCCCTGCAGTCACTATCCCGTTTTTGACTCATACCGAGGTGTGAGGCTCGCGAATTAACGCCATACACAAAGCTGTGCCACACAGGCCGTGCTCTGATCATCAACCACAAGACTTTGCTTTTCAACAGAGCCTTGATCATTTGCCACTTAGGCGTGCCACGCAGGCAATTCACTCCATGCGAATGATGTCCATCAATATACAACCTCTGAGCTCGTACGTCTCAGAGATGGGCGTTAAGCAAGAGAATAAATTCTCCACCGCCAAACAGATGTATATTTACTAGAGATCAATCAACACAGAATAAAATCCAATGTCAGACACACCGTCCATTTACAAGTTCTTTCTGGGTCTGAATGAAACCTGAGGCACTTTCCTCGCATATCCATCGATCTCCAAGTACGTCGGGATAATCACCAACTGATTCCTTCCTCTTGGGTGTACAGCCCAATCAAGATCATCAGTAATCACCCAAACGATGTGAAGACTTCCGGTCTTCAACCACCGTCTTCATCTTCGACTTATCGCCGAATCGGTTATTCAGAATGGGTATAAACCCGGCCTTTCCGAATAACCCATGTATATAATAAACAGATGTTACACAAACACAACATACGCCTCATTCCAATTCAGAATATTCTTTGATTCAACTTTTCACATTCTTAGGGAAAGGTTCCCATTAATTTTATCAAAGAAAAATTCTTCTAAATTTATTCTTTAATCTACCTTTGGATATCATTTCAAACCGTATCATGGTTTTCCAAACTAGTCGGGATTAGCGAACCACACCGAAGTAATTATTTATTTTATTTCCCAATCCCAACCTATTTATCCCATGGAGCAAAACTGTTAATACTCCATATCTAACACCACGGTGCTATCGGTAAAATTAACACGTTCAAATCTAATTGAAGATTTAACTATCGCTTTGGAGCAAAACTGGTGATACTCCATTCTCGATCACTTTCCAAATTTGATAATTTAAATTAACAATTCACATTTCAATCTAATTACAGATTCATTAAAACTCCACTTAGTTTTAATCTTCTCAAAAATCAATATCCTGTCTTTAACTGGGTTAAAGAACCAATGTCATATAAAATATGATTCACGATAAACCCAAAATCAAATTCAAATTCAATTCCAATTAAATATTATTTAATTGGTACACTTCATTAAATCTAAATAGAAAGATTTAATCTTTTTCTCAATTGGGTTTTAAGAACAGTGTTAATAAAGACACCATTCACGACAAACCCAAATCACGTTTGATATTAAATACAAGGCTCTGAATAGAAAATATATTGGCTTATATTCAATATCAAATTCTGAATCCAACAAATATCGTATTGGAAATAACGATATGAATATATCTTTCAAATTTCCACAACCATATCTGTATAATCACAAAATCCAACATCGAAATATTCCAAAGATAATTTCGATTCAAATCCATTTCCACCTCACGTATTGGAAATTTCTGGTTATTTTAAAACCATTTCAAATTCAATTTATTTATTTCAAAAATAAATTGATATTAATTCTAGTTCAAAACTAGTTCATTTCGATAAAAATCTATTTTTATCATTTCAAATATGGAGTTTTTCATCTTAATTCTACCCTAATCATTTCTTATGATTTTACAAAAATTATTGATATTTTTAATAATTTTATCAACGCCCGTACATTCGATTTCCATCAACGGCCATCGAACTTCACTTACAACGGCCTTTTCCAAATTTGATTTGGACATAATTCCAAATCCAACCGTTAGATTTCAAATTTCTAATATTCATTGGAAATCTATTTTCGATACGAACCCAACGATTCCGGTTTCAGGAGAATCCGACGGTCGGATCTCCCGTAATGTCCATTCGAAGATAATGGTCGAAATTCACAAACTGCCGCGGCGCGTTCTATTCAGGCCATTATATATATAATATATATATATATATATATAATATTTCATCGATTTCCTTTTAAAATGTATTTTATAAATCGTTTTAAATTCGTTTTCAAAACAAATTCAACTTCATATTTAATTTCAAATCAAAATTGAATATTTCATATCATTACTATATAAATGATAATATTTTCAAAACGTTATATTTTGAAATCACTTCCTTCTCTATATTCCTTTTAAAAACGAATGAATATTTCAATTACTTCGTTATATATTTCAATTACTTCGTTATTTTATTCAACAAATGAATATTTATTCTTTTCAACACATGAATATTCTCAACACATGAGCACTGTCAACACTTGATTATTTTTGTTATTTAATGTATTTTATAAAATTATGGTATCTATCGTTTGATTTTTAAACCTGACTCCAACCATAAAGTAGTAAGAGAATGATTCCCTAAGTATTAACCACGAAGGCCGAAACCAATATCGGATCAATACCCTGGAAACCACTCATCTTATCTATTTTCCAGTTAGTTTCTAACTTTAAATATGATAAAGATGTAAATTTTATTGTTAAAATATTTCTTTCAACACATGATTATTGTCAACACATGACTATATATTCTATTCAACACATGAATCTTTATTTTATTCTATTCTTTATTTTCCAAATTGGAATGAGGCCCAATCAATTACCATATAATGTTAATTATATGTTTTCCATACAACACATGTATATAATAGCAACGATAAATAATCAACCATCATCCAAAGTGCACCACAAAACTGCATAAGCATCAAATATAAATAATTAACGCTCACACAGTCTGTCGACCAATCGATCGACATACAATGAAATAATTGGGATTAGTGTATGCCAAATATCATCCCAATACCCGTGTGGGGTTTCAAATCAACAAACACAGATTTTTATTTATTCATATACCCGTTAAAAATTATATTTTTAACGATAAAATATTTTTAACTATATAAATATTTTATTTCATTTCACATCACACAATCAATTTTCACCAAAACAAACAATCAAACATACAAGCCATCCATGGTCTGTGGACGACGGGTGTCAGGTGCTACTAAGCACCATCTGCATCCTAGTATATATTTTAAATAGAAAAGAAAATTTAAAGTGAGAAGTTCTCATAGAGGGTTCCACTCCTCCATGCTTTGCTGTTGAACTGCTGAACCGTCTGGATTTGTTTGAAATGCCAATTGCAGTCCTTTTCACGCTGTTCATAATAAAAATTATATTTTTATTACTCCATTCAATAAATAAAAATCATATTTTTATTTCTTCTTCATATGTTTTTACAACGCTTATTTCAATATAAAAATTATATTTTTATATTTCTACTTCTTATATAAGGATTGAATTTTTATTTTTATATCATTGCTATAAAAATCATATTTTTATTTCAACATACATACAAGAAAGATCAGATTTTTATTTCGCTACCTATATAAAGATCAAATTTTTACTAGTTATATAATATAAGAATCGTACTTTTATCCTTTCTATACTATAGAAATCAAAATTTTATTATCTCTATAATATAAAAATCATATCTTTATTATTTCTACTTTATAAAAATTATATTTTTAACCTTATAAAAATCGTTTCTTTTTCATTTCAAAAATCATGTCTTCTTTGTTTATAAAAATATAACATAGCTTTTCAAGTTAAAGACCATATCTTCTCACCTTGATAAAAACCATATCTTTCTTTGAACAAAAGATATGATCTTTCTTTTTATTTATAAACCGATTTTTCTTTATTTTTAAAATCGAATCTTTACAGTGTCAAAGATCAAATCTTTTTATACCCCCTACTATATAAAATATCGTCTTTCACCTATTAAAAATCACATCTTTTACTCAATAAAAATCTCATTTTTATCAATGTTTATACAAAAACTGATTTTTTATAAATTAATAAACTAAAATAAGGGATAATAAGACTTACAATTCGAAATAGGGGGGAGGAGGGGCTGCTCCTCGCTGGAGACGGGCGGAGGGTGGTGCTGCACCAACGGTGGTTGGCCAACGAGGTGCGCTGGCGATCGGAGGGGGGTCGGTGGGCCTAAGGCGGCGGAATGGGTGCGGTTTCGGTGGAGAGGGGCTACGGTCCTTGTTTGAAGAAAGGGGGGAAGATAAGCGGAGGAAGAAGGAGAAAGGGGGGTGCACGGTGTGGCAGGCGGAGAAGCGTCGGTGGAGTATGGAGGGGGTGCGACGGCTTCCAGATCCGACGTGGGGGGGGGTTTCTAAATCGAGGAGAGAGAGAGAAGTGAGGGAGAGAGGGTTAGTGAGGGTATATTATATAATTTAATATTCTATTTTATTTTAATTTTCACAAGGTTGACTTTCTATTCGATCTCAAAACGAGGCCCACCGCCTGTCGTCCATAGCTAATTACCCTCATTCCAAACACAATGGGATATGTATCGTGAGCTGATTTGGCCGTTTCGATCAGTTTTCGTCAAAATCAACATGTAACTTTATATATTGAATTTGAACGCACATTTCAATTTATCGGGGCCACATACTAGCTCTAAAAATTCCCGAAAAATATTTTCTTGCTTCGTATTGACGATACGGTCCTAACAAAACTAGTTTTGTCAAATTCCGAGACCGTTTGAAAAAGGGCTATTTTCCAGTCGATTAAAATCAACCGAAACTGCCAAAACATGTTTTCTTTTGCCACGCTCACATATTGATTCGAAAAATTATGAAATTTGAAACCTAGCAATAACTTTACATCCCGGATCCAACAAAAGTGGTTTCGTCGAAATCCGATGTAATAACCCGGAAAATCTGGGCTAGTTTAAAATTTTTATTTTCGGCAATTTTAGCGAATTTTGAATATTTAAAATAGATTATTTTAAATATTATCGACGAGAAATTTATTTTGAATATAATTCGACGTATATATTTATATACGTCGTCGTTAGAATATAAATATTTATATATAATTATAAATAGAATTGAAAATGGCGCGGTAGTTCGATAATTCGATTTCAAACTTCAATTGAATGTACCGGGTGCAAAACAATCCGGATTTTAGTGAAACCAAAAATCTTAGGATCTATTTGATAATATCTTTCTATCGAATCCGACAAATCAAAATTTCATAGCGGGAATCAAAAGATATGTCCAGTTGAAAATTCTGAATAGTCGCTATGGAATTCAGGCCCTTAAAAATGGACATTTTGCAAATGACCTCGGATTTCGACGAAACCACTTTTGTTGGGTCCGTGATGTCGAATTATTGCTAGATTTTAAATTTCATAATTTTTCGAATCAATAGGTGAGCGTGGCAAAGGAAAACGCGTTTGACCATTTCAGTTGATTTTAATCGACTGGAAATTGGCCATTTTTCTAACGGTCTCAGAATTCGACGAAACTAGTTTTGTTAGGACCGTATCGTCAATACGAAGCTAGAAAATATTTTTTGGGAATTTTTAGATTCAGTATGTGGCCCAGTAAATTGAAATGCGCGTTCAAATTCAATATATAGAGTTATGTGTTGAATTTGATGAAAACTGGTCGAAACAGTATAATCAGCCTACGATACATATCCCATTGTGTTCGGAATGGGGGTAATTAGTTAGGGACGACGGGCGATGGGTTTCGTTTCGAGTTCGAATGGAAATGATACTTTATAGAGTTCAAGATTTAAAATAAATTAAAATAAAATAATTATATAATATATATAGACCTCAGACCCTTATTACCCCTCTAAACCTAATTAAATTATCGCGCCCCCAAATCATAAAATCCCGATGCTCCTTCCTTGACCCGACGTTGCCCTCTCCCCTTGCCGCCCACGCTCTACCAGACCCGCCGCCTCCGGCGAGAAGCCCTTCATCCCTTCCGATGCACCACCTCTCGCTCCTCTCCGCCCCTCTACAGCTTCAAGCCCGAGACCTGGAACCCTAAATCCGCCGCTCCCCCAACCCTAGCAGCCATCGCTGGATCTAGCTGCGCCGCCACTTGCCGATGCCGCCCCTCCCTCCTCCGAACGCTGGTGAACTCTCCCCCCTTCAAAATAAAGGTAAAATTTATTTATTTCACTTTATTTATTTCAGTTTTGTTTTATCATTTGTTTTTTTTATAAAACTGAAAATTAAAGTGACGATTTTTATTAAGGAAAATCAGTTTTTTTTATTATTCGTGTATACAATTATATGAGAATTTGATTTTTATCTTATAGAAAAGGATATAAAAATATTATTTTTATATAGGTAGAGTATTAAAAATAGGATTTTTATATAATAGAGAAAATAAAAATATAATTTTTATTATATGTAAAGGTTAAAATATAATTTTTATGCTCATGGCATATTAAAAACATGATTTTTATAAAGGCGGAATCTTTATTTTAGTAAAGGCGAAATCTTTATTTTAGAAAAGGTAAAATCTTTATCGACGAAAAGACGATATTTTTAAAATAGAAAAGATTAGATTTTAAAAATAGGAAAGGCGGGATATTTAATATTGAATAGCATAGTAAAGAAATTCGATTTTTAAATATATGAAGTGATTATAAAAATATGATTTTTAAATTGAAAACGAACAAATAAAAATGTGATTTTTATTTTAAAGACATCAAAATATAAAAATGTGATTTTTATGTATATAGTGACTACGGGCAACGAAGATGACGAAGATGGGATAACGAAGAAGATTTCTATAAATGAAGAGCCGTGAAGATTGGATAGCTATATGTGAGAACTTCTCACTCTTCAATTTCTTTTTCTAGTTATATATTTATACTAGGATGTAGACGGTGTTTAGTAGCACCCGACACCCGTCATCCACAGACCATGGATGGCTTGTTTGTTAAATTGTTTGATTGAATAGTTAGTTAGAATATTTGATTGAATGGAAATTGTTTGGTGAAATGAAATTGATTTGATTGATGTGTGAATGGCGTGGGCCTTCACTAGACCGGGGATAAGGCTAGGCCTTGTCCCGTTTCTAGTATCGTGCCGTTATGCCGCCGAAATTTTCTAAAATATGTTAGAAAAATAAAAATATCATTTTATTTAAAGAAAGAACTGAATAGAAATTCATATGTTAAAATAAAATGTTTTATCGTTAAAAATATAATTTTTAACGTGAAAGTGAATAAAATGAAATATTCATTTACAAACCGAACGGTTTGTTTATGTACACCGATTTGATTGACATTGATTGGGACGATAAATTTTACACATCGCCCAACTGCACAAATAAAATCTGTGTTTGATGGTTTGAAACCCCACACGGGTGTTGGGATGAAATATGAAGTTCACTCATCCTGATTGATAAAGTATGTCGATCGATTGATTGACAGGCTGTTATAAGCGTTAGATATCTATATTTGATGCTTATACAGTGTAGTGCACTTTGGTTGATGGTTGATTATTTTTCAATGCTATTATATACACGTGTTGTATGAAAATCCATATAATTAACTTTATATGGTAATTGATTGGGCCTCATTCCAATTTGAAAAATTAAAGAATAATTAATATAAAGGTTCATGTGTTGACTATACTCATCCGTTGAGAATAGCCATGTGTTGAACGAAATATTTTTATAATAAAAATTACATCTTTATCAATATAATATAAAGGTTCATGTGTTGACTGTACTCATCCGTTGAGATTAGTCAGGTGTTGAACGAAATATTTTAACAAAAATAGTCACACGTGGACGGTACTCATTCGTTGAGATTAGTCGTGTGTTGACAAAAAGAAATATTTGAAATAGAATATATAAAGCCGTGTTGAATAGTGATGCGCCATTTTGACGCGAACGATATTTATAACGATTTCGAAATGAATTGAAATTATAACGATTTCGAAATGAATTGAAATTATAACGATTTCGAAATGAATTGAATATATAACGATTTCGAAATGAATTGAATATATAACGATTTCGAAATGAATTGAATATATAACGATTTAGAAATGAATTGAAATTATAACGATTTCGAAATGAATTGAATATATAACGATTTCGAAATGAATTGAATATATAACGATTTCGAAATGAATTGAATATATAACGATTTCGAAATGAATTGAATATATAACGATTTCGAAATGAATTGAATATATAACGATTTCGAAATGAATTGAATATATAACGATTTCGAAATGAATTGAATATATAACGATTTCGAAATGAATTGAATATATAACGATTTCGAAATGAATTGAATATATAACGATTTCGAAATGAATTGAAATTATAACGATTTCGAAATGAATTGAATATATAACGATTTCGAAATGAATTGAATATATAACGATTTCGAAATGAATTGAAATTATAACGATTTCGAAATGAATTGAATATATAACGATTTCGAAATGAATTGAATATATAACGATTTCGAAATGAATTGAATATATAACGATTTCGAAATGAATTGAATATATAACGATTTCGAAATGAATTGAATATATAACGATTTCGAAATGAATTGAATATATAACGATTTCGATTCGAATTGAATATAAAACGATTTCGAATTGAATCGAATAGAAAACCACTTAGAAACGAATTGAAATGAATTCAAATTGAATTGAATAGGAATGAATTTTAAAACGAATTTATAAGGAAGAATTCAATTTTGATTTGAATTAAGATGGAGGTTGAAATGTTTTTGAAACGAGTTCAAAACTATTTATATAATTCGTTTTAAATAGTAATCGTCGAAATATATATTATATATATTATATATATAATATAATGGCCTGAATAGAACGCGCCGCGCCGCGGCAGTTCGTAAATTTCGACCATTTATTTCAAACGGACATTACGGGAGATCCGACCGTCGGATTCTCCTAAAACCGGAACCGTTGGGTTCGTATCGAAAAGAGCTTTCTAACGAATATTAGAAATTTGAAATCTAACGGTTGGATTTGGAGATACGTCCAAATCAAATTCGAAAAAGGTCGCTGTAAGTGCAGTTCGATGGCCATTGTTGAAAATCGACTGTACGGGCCTTAATAAAATTATTAAAAATAGTAATAATTTGTGTAAAATCATAAGAAATGATTTGGGAAAAATTGGGGTGAAAAACTCCATATTTGAAAAGATAAAAATGGATTTTTATCGAAATGAACTAGTTTTGAACTAAATTTAAAACCCAATTATTTTTAAATAAATGAATTAGATTTAAAAAGGGGTTTTAAATGATCGAATTTCTAATATATTTGATTGAATTTGAAATGGGTTTATCGTGAACAGTGTTTTAAATAACACTAGTTCTTTAACCCGATAACAAATAGGATGTGATTTGGGTTTGTCGTGAACTGTGTTTTAAATAACACCTAGTTCTTTAACCCAGTCAAAAGAGTTTTAACGAATCTACAATTAGATTGAAATGTGAATTTGTAATCTAAATTATCAAATTTAGAAATGAGCGAGAATGGAGTATCGCCAGTTTTGCTCCAAAGCGATAGTTAAATCTTTAATTAGATTTGAACGAGAAATGGTAATTAATTTTATCAATAACACCACGGTGTTAGATATGGAGTATTACCAGTTTTGCTTCATGGGATGAATAGGTTGGGATTGGGAAATAAAATAAATAATTACTTCGTTACGGTTCGCTAATCTCGACTAGTTGGAAAAACCATAATTTGGTTTTAAACGACATCCAAAGGAAGATTACAGGATAAATTTTAAAGAATTTATCTTGGATAAAATTAATGGGAACCTTTCCCTAAGAATGTGGAATTTAGATACTAGCTGTAGGTTGGCTAAGAAGAATGGTTTCCTGGGTATTGATCTGATGTTGGTTTCGGCCTTCGGGGTTAATGTTTGGGAACTTGTTCTCTTGCTAATTTGCGGTTAGTGACTAATGAATTGGAATGAGGCGTATGTTGTGTTTGTGTAACATTTGTTTTCAATATACGCGGGTTGTTCGGAAAGACCGGGTTTATACCCATTCTGAATAACCGAATCGACGATATGTCGAAGATGAAGACGGTGGTCGAAGACCGGAAGTTTTCACATCGTTTGGGTAATTACTGACGATCCTGATTGGGCTGTACACCCAAGAGGATGGAAATAGTTGGTGGTCGTCCAGACGTACTTGGAGATGGATGGATATGCGAGGAAAGTGCCTCCGGTTTCGTTCAGACCCAGAAGGGACTTGTAAATGGATTGTGTGTCTGACATTGGATTTTATTCTGTGTTGATTGATTTCTGTTAAATATATATCTGCTTGGCGGCGGAGAATTTATTCTCTTGCTTAACGCCCTTCTCTGAGACGTACGAGCTTAGAGGTTATATATCGATAGATATCAATCGCATGGCATGAATTGCCTGTGTGGCATGCTGAGTTGCATAGATCAAGGCTTCTGTTGAAAAGCAAAGTCTTGTGGTTGATGATCAAAGCACGCCTACGTGGCAGCTTTGTGTATAGCGTGAATTCGCGAGCCTCACACCTCGGTATGAGTTAAAAACGGGATACGGACTGCAGGGAGAGCACACGTTTCTTTCTAGCTTTGGTGGTGTCAGTGACTTACCAGCCCTGACATTTATATACTTTACACCTTTGTGGTAGTTGGATGAGGCGCCTCGATTATAGGTCTGTAAGGACCGGGAAACGTGTGTTCAGGAATAACTAATCCTCTAACGTAAGTGAGGACCGGCCCTGAAGATCCAGGGGTTACCCAGTGTGCGTAATCCTGAGCATTTGCTAGAGTGTCTCGAACGCGGAGAGGAGCTTGCCCCTTGCCTCGACTCATGACGGAAATCCAATTTCCAATACGTGTATTGCGGTTTTAATTGTAGAACTAGTATGGCGACATGATATATGGTACCCATGCCGTCTATGATTTATATTTATGATTGAAATGTTTTGACACTATACACTTATTATAGTATCAAATGATTTGTTTTAAACGTACCAAGCATGTTTGGCTATTATAAGGGAAAACCCTATCCCCCGGCTTGCGTTGCATTGTATGATAGGACCTGGGTCTTATAATAGCTTCATTTTTCGAAAAAGCATTGCGTTGTTTATTCTATGCACTGGTATTCTTGGGAGGAAACCCGTTCCGTGTTATACGGCGTGGTCCCTTGAATTACTATCTTTTTAAAGTAAAGCTTTAAATAACTGTTTTAGTTCTCACACCAGTCACATGACTGACCTGGAGTTTATTGTTTTAACCTAAACTCTGGGTGCCCCTATTTTCCGCACGGGCAGCTAGTAGTTTTGGTTTTGCAGATTTATATTCACAGGATCCTGGTTTACAGCTGGAATGATATCCGGAAAGCTCTGTATCCGTATATCACCTTCAGTTGTGCTTTGTATTATTTTCCGCTGCTATGTAATTTATTGTAATCTCTGATATTTATTGAATGTAATTTATTCATTTATACTCTGTATATTCTTGTATCTGATGGAATTGTTGTGATATACAATGAAATGTTCTTCTGTTTGTGTTCTGTTTTGTCTTGTTCTCAAACGATAGGGCGTTTCGAACGGCCTGGATCGGTTTAGCGACTGGTTCGGACCGAGCGAAATTCCTTGCCGTCACATTTGGTATCAGAGCTTTGGTTTACAGAGCTCGAGAACAAGGCACATTAGAACCATACGAAAGAATTCATTAGATATTGGATTAGCAATATCCAATTAGAATTACTCGTTAGAGATAGGATCAGTAGTATCCTAGAACGAGTGTGAAGAGTATATTTTTCAAATGAAAACAATTTTGTTTTGAAATTTAAACCATTTTAAAACGTATTTGATTATTTATTTATTTTGAACATGGACAATCCACTATATAAAGGTTTTGCATATACGCGTCATGAACGTATATTCGAAGTTTTAATATATTGGATAGATATAGAATCATACTCTAGTGGCCCGAAGATGATTCTGATGATTGACTAGTTGTCATTAGTATTCATGTTCGAGTAACGAAGGTGTGATATCGATATATTTCCATTAGACTGGTGTGAGAACCAAAACTTATATAGCTAGAACACATTGTTGTGAATTGGCATCAAAAACATGATTTTTTGTATATGTATCGAAATTATGAATTTGAAAACTCTAATTCCCTAATTGATTGATGTTTGTATTGTTTGTTTAATTGTTTGCTAATTTTTAACCATTATGCCTAACTGTATCAAATTTTGAATTATATTGAAAATTGGTCGCATTTGCTTGCATATACATATACTTACATTGAACAGGTCATAGCAAGGAGGCTAGAGCCAGAGAATAAAATTTGTTTGCCCGACAAATAGGTACATGTTTATTACATAATTTCCTGTTTTGTTTGGGTGATGATGATTTTGTGAGCCTATTGGCTAGCCGCTTGGCTTTTTCTTTTTCTTTTTGAGATCTGAAGGACCGGGGAAGCTATTTGAAATTCCCCGATGCTCCCATTGCAGGGGAGGTTATGGCGAAATTTTTCGAAAATTTAGGGTGTTAGCCAAATTTTTGAAATTTTGAAAATTTTCAGAAACTGAAAAGTTGGAGAATGCAAGCCAGATCGAACGTAGAGCTGATTAATCAAACCACTTTCGACTTTGTTCCTTTTCGGGGACGAAAAGTTTTAAGTGGGGGAGATTGTAATAACCCGGAAAATCTGGGCCAGTTTAAAATTTTTATTTTCGGCAATTTTAGCGAATTTTGAATATTTAAAATAGATTATTTTAAATATTATCGACGAGAAATTTATTTTGAATATAATTCGACGTATATATTTATATACGTCGTCGTTAGAATATAAATATTTATATATAATTATAAATAGAATTGAAAATGGCGCGGTAGTTCGATAATTCGATTTCAAACTTCAATTGAATCTACCGGGTGCAAAACAATCCGGATTTTAGTGAAACCAAAAATCTTAGGATCTATTTGATAATATCTTTCTATCGAATCCGACAAATCAAAATTTCATAGCGGGAATCAAAAGATATGTCCAGTTGAAAATTCTGAATAGTCGCTATGGAATTCAGGCCCTTAAAAATGGACATTTTGCAAATGACCTCGGATTTCGACGAAACCACTTTTGTTGGGTCCGTGATGTCGAATTATTGCTAGATTTTAAATTTCATAATTTTTCGAATCAATAGGTGAGCGTGGCAAAGGAAAACGCGTTTGACCATTTCAGTTGATTTTAATCGACTGGAAATTGGCCATTTTTCTAACGGTCTCAGAATTCGACGAAACTAGTTTTGTTAGGACCGTATCGTCAATACGAAGCTAGAAAATATTTTTTGGGAATTTTTAGATTCAGTATGTGGCCCAGTAAATTGAAATGCGCGTTCAAATTCAATATATAGAGTTATGTGTTGAATTTGATGAAAACTGGTCGAAACAGTATAATCAGCCTACGATACATATCCCATTGTGTTCGGAATGGGGGTAATTAGTTAGGGACGACGGGCGATGGGTTTCGTTTCGAGTTCGAATGGAAATGATACTTTATAGAGTTCAAGATTTAAAATAAATTAAAATAAAATAATTATATAATATATATAGACCTCAGACCCTTATTACCCCTCTAAACCTAATTAAATTATCGCGCCCCCAAATCATAAAATCCCGATGCTCCTTCCTTGACCCGACGTTGCCCTCTCCCCTTGCCGCCCACGCTCTACCAGACCCGCCGCCTCCGGCGAGAAGCCCTTCATCCCTTCCGATGCACCACCTCTCGCTCCTCTCCGCCCCTCTACAGCTTCAAGCCCGAGACCTGGAACCCTAAATCCGCCGCTCCCCCAACCCTAGCAGCCATCGCTGGATCTAGCTGCGCCGCCACTTGCCGATGCCGCCCCTCCCTCCTCCGAACGCTGGTGAACTCTCCCCCCTTCAAAATAAAGGTAAAATTTATTTATTTCACTTTATTTATTTCAGTTTTGTTTTATCATTTGTTTTTTTTTATAAAACTGAAAATTAAAGTGACGATTTTTATTAAGGAAAATCAGTTTTTTTTTATTATTCGTGTATACAATTATATGAGAATTTGATTTTTATCTTATAGAAAAGGATATAAAAATATTATTTTTATATAGGTAGAGTATTAAAAATAGGATTTTTATATAATAGAGAAAATAAAAATATAATTTTTATTATATGTAAAGGTTAAAATATAATTTTTATGCTCATGGCATATTAAAAACATGATTTTTATAAAGGCGGAATCTTTATTTTAGTAAAGGCGAAATCTTTATTTTAGAAAAGGTAAAATCTTTATCGACGAAAAGACGATATTTTTAAAATAGAAAAGATTAGATTTTAAAAATAGGAAAGGCGGGATATTTAATATTGAATAGCATAGTAAAGAAATTCGATTTTTAAATATATGAAGTGATTATAAAAATATGATTTTTAAATTGAAAACGAACAAATAAAAATGTGATTTTTATTTTAAAGACATCAAAATATAAAAATGTGATTTTTATGTATATAGTGACTACGGGCAACGAAGATGACGAAGATGGGATAACGAAGAAGATTTCTATAAATGAAGAGCCGTGAAGATTGGATAGCTATATGTGAGAACTTCTCACTCTTCAATTTCTTTTTCTAGTTATATATTTATACTAGGATGTAGACGGTGTTTAGTAGCACCCGACACCCGTCATCCACAGACCATGGATGGCTTGTTTGTTAAATTGTTTGATTGAATAGTTAGTTAGAATATTTGATTGAATGGAAATTGTTTGGTGAAATGAAATTGATTTGATTGATGTGTGAATGGCGTGGGCCTTCACTAGACCGGGGATAAGGCTAGGCCTTGTCCCGTTTCTAGTATCGTGCCGTTATGCCGCCTAAATTTTCTAAAATATGTTAGAAAAATAAAAATATCATTTTATTTAAAGAAAGAACTGAATAGAAATTCATATGTTAAAATAAAATGTTTTATCGTTAAAAATATAATTTTTAACGTGAAAGTGAATAAAATGAAATATTCATTTACAAACCGAACGGTTTGTTTATGTACACCGATTTGATTGACATTGATTGGGACGATAAATTTTACACATCGCCCAACTGCACAAATAAAATCTGTGTTTGATGGTTTGAAACCCCACACGGGTGTTGGGATGAAATATGAAGTTCACTCATCCTGATTGATAAAGTATGTCGATCGATTGATTGACAGGCTGTTATAAGCGTTAGATATCTATATTTGATGCTTATACAGTGTAGTGCACTTTGGTTGATGGTTGATTATTTTTCAATGCTATTATATACACGTGTTGTATGAAAATCCATATAATTAACTTTATATGGTAATTGATTGGGCCTCATTCCAATTTGAAAAATTAAAGAATAATTAATATAAAGGTTCATGTGTTGACTATACTCATCCGTTGAGAATAGCCATGTGTTGAACGAAATATTTTTATAATAAAAATTACATCTTTATCAATATAATATAAAGGTTCATGTGTTGACTGTACTCATCCGTTGAGATTAGTCAGGTGTTGAACGAAATATTTTAACAAAAATAGTCACACGTGGACGGTACTCATTCGTTGAGATTAGTCGTGTGTTGACAAAAAGAAATATTTGAAATAGAATATATAAAGCCGTGTTGAATAGTGATGCGCCATTTTGACGCGAACGATATTTATAACGATTTCGAAATGAATTGAAATTATAACGATTTCGAAATGAATTGAAATTATAACGATTTCGAAATGAATTGAATATATAACGATTTCGAAATGAATTGAATATATAACGATTTCGAAATGAATTGAATATATAACGATTTAGAAATGAATTGAAATTATAACGATTTCGAAATGAATTGAATATATAACGATTTCGAAATGAATTGAATATATAACGATTTCGAAATGAATTGAATATATAACGATTTCGAAATGAATTGAATATATAACGATTTCGAAATGAATTGAATATATAACGATTTCGAAATGAATTGAATATATAACGATTTCGAAATGAATTGAATATATAACGATTTCGAAATGAATTGAAATTATAACGATTTCGAAATGAATTGAATATATAACGATTTCGAAATGAATTGAATATATAACGATTTCGAAATGAATTGAAATTATAACGATTTCGAAATGAATTGAATATATAACGATTTCGAAATGAATTGAATATATAACGATTTCGAAATGAATTGAATATATAACGATTTCGAAATGAATTGAAATTATAACGATTTCGAAATGAATTGAATATATAACGATTTCGAAATGAATTGAATATATAACGATTTCGAAATGAATTGAATATATAACGATTTCGAAATGAATTGAATATATAACGATTTCGAAATGAATTGAATATATAACGATTTCGAAATGAATTGAATATATAACGATTTCGAAATGAATTGAATATATAACGATTTCGAAATGAATTGAAATTATAACGATTTCGAAATGAATTGAATATATAACGATTTCGAAATGAATTGAATATATAACGATTTCGAAATGAATTGAATATATAACGATTTCGAAATGAATTGAAATTATAACGATTTCGAAATGAATTGAATATATAACGATTTCGAAATGAATTGAATATATAACGATTTCGAAATGAATTGAATATATAACGATTTCGAAATGAATTGAATATATAACGATTTCGAAATGAATTGAATATATAACGATTTCGATTCGAATTGAATATAAAACGATTTCGAATTGAATCGAATAGAAAACCACTTAGAAACGAATTGAAATGAATTCAAATTGAATTGAATAGGAATGAATTTTAAAACGAATTTATAAGGAAGAATTCAATTTTGATTTGAATTAAGATGGAGGTTGAAATGTTTTTGAAACGAGTTCAAAACTATTTATATAATTCGTTTTAAATAGTAATCGTCGAAATATATATTATATATATTATATATATATAATATAATGGCCTGAATAGAACGCGCCGCGCCGCGGCAGTTCGTAAATTTCGACCATTTATTTCAAACGGACATTACGGGAGATCCGACCGTCGGATTCTCCTAAAACCGGAACCGTTGGGTTCGTATCGAAAAGAGCTTTCTAACGAATATTAGAAATTTGAAATCTAACGGTTGGATTTGGAGATACGTCCAAATCAAATTCGAAAAAGGTCGCTGTAAGTGCAGTTCGATGGCCATTGTTGAAAATCGACTGTACGGGCCTTAATAAAATTATTAAAAATAGTAATAATTTGTGTAAAATCATAAGAAATGATTTGGGAAAAATTGGGGTGAAAAACTCCATATTTGAAAAGATAAAAATGGATTTTTATCGAAATGAACTAGTTTTGAACTAAATTTAAAACCCAATTATTTTTAAATAAATGAATTAGATTTAAAAAGGGGTTTTAAATGATCGAATTTCTAATATATTTGATTGAATTTGAAATGGGTTTATCGTGAACAGTGTTTTAAATAACACTAGTTCTTTAACCCGATAACAAATAGGATGTGATTTGGGTTTGTCGTGAACTGTGTTTTAAATAACACCTAGTTCTTTAACCCAGTCAAAAGAGTTTTAACGAATCTACAATTAGATTGAAATGTGAATTTGTAATCTAAATTATCAAATTTAGAAATGAGCGAGAATGGAGTATCGCCAGTTTTGCTCCAAAGCGATAGTTAAATCTTTAATTAGATTTGAACGAGAAATGGTAATTAATTTTATCAATAACACCACGGTGTTAGATATGGAGTATTACCAGTTTTGCTTCATGGGATGAATAGGTTGGGATTGGGAAATAAAATAAATAATTACTTCGTTACGGTTCGCTAATCTCGACTAGTTGGAAAAACCATAATTTGGTTTTAAACGACATCCAAAGGAAGATTACAGGATAAATTTTAAAGAATTTATCTTGGATAAAATTAATGGGAACCTTTCCCTAAGAATGTGGAATTTAGAAACTAGCTGTAGGTTGGCTAAGAAGAATGGTTTCCTGGGTATTGATCTGATGTTGGTTTCGGCCTTCGGGGTTAATGTTTGGGAACTTGTTCTCTTGCTAATTTGCGGTTAGTGACTAATGAATTGGAATGAGGCGTATGTTGTGTTTGTGTAACATTTGTTTTCAATATACGCGGGTTGTTCGGAAAGACCGGGTTTATACCCATTCTGAATAACCGAATCGACGATATGTCGAAGATGAAGACGGTGGTCGAAGACCGGAAGTTTTCACATCGTTTGGGTAATTACTGACGATCCTGATTGGGCTGTACACCCAAGAGGATGGAAATAGTTGGTGGTCGTCCAGACGTACTTGGAGATGGATGGATATGCGAGGAAAGTGCCTCCGGTTTCGTTCAGACCCAGAAGGGACTTGTAAATGGATTGTGTGTCTGACATTGGATTTTATTCTGTGTTGATTGATTTCTGTTAAATATATATCTGCTTGGCGGCGGAGAATTTATTCTCTTGCTTAACGCCCTTCTCTGAGACGTACGAGCTTAGAGGTTATATATCGATAGATATCAATCGCATGGCATGAATTGCCTGTGTGGCATGCTGAGTTGCATAGATCAAGGCTTCTGTTGAAAAGCAAAGTCTTGTGGTTGATGATCAAAGCACGCCTACGTGGCAGCTTTGTGTATAGCGTGAATTCGCGAGCCTCACACCTCGGTATGAGTTAAAAACGGGATACGGACTGCAGGGAGAGCACACGTTTCTTTCTAGCTTTGGTGGTGTCAGTGACTTACCAGCCCTGACATTTATATACTTTACACCTTTGTGGTAGTTGGATGAGGCGCCTCGATTATAGGTCTGTAAGGACCGGGAAACGTGTGTTCAGGAATAACTAATCCTCTAACGTAAGTGAGGACCGGCCCTGAAGATCCAGGGGTTACCCAGTGTGCGTAATCCTGAGCATTTGCTAGAGTGTCTCGAACGCGGAGAGGAGCTTGCCCCTTGCCTCGACTCATGACGGAAATCCAATTTCCAATACGTGTATTGCGGTTTTAATTGTAGAACTAGTATGGCGACATGATATATGGTACCCATGCCGTCTATGATTTATATTTATGATTGAAATGTTTTGACACTATACACTTATTATAGTATCAAATGATTTGTTTTAAACGTACCAAGCATGTTTGGCTATTATAAGGGAAAACCCTATCCCCCGGCTTGCGTTGCATTGTATGATAGGACCTGGGTCTTATAATAGCTTCATTTTTCGAAAAAGCATTGCGTTGTTTATTCTATGCACTGGTATTCTTGGGAGGAAACCCGTTCCGTGTTATACGGCGTGGTCCCTTGAATTACTATCTTTTTAAAGTAAAGCTTTAAATAACTGTTTTAGTTCTCACACCAGTCACATGACTGACCTGGAGTTTATTGTTTTAACCTAAACTCTGGGTGCCCCTATTTTCCGCACGGGCAGCTAGTAGTTTTGGTTTTGCAGATTTATATTCACAGGATCCTGGTTTACAGCTGGAATGATATCCGGAAAGCTCTGTATCCGTATATCACCTTCAGTTGTGCTTTGTATTATTTTCCGCTGCTATGTAATTTATTGTAATCTCTGATATTTATTGAATGTAATTTATTCATTTATACTCTGTATATTCTTGTATCTGATGGAATTGTTGTGATATACAATGAAATGTTCTTCTATTTGTGTTCTGTTTTGTCTTGTTCTCAAACGATAGGGCGTTTCGAACGGCCTGGATCGGTTTAGCGACTGGTTCGGAACGAGCGAAATTCCTTGCCGTCACATCCGAGGTGTTTGCAAAATTCCCATTTTTAAGGGCCAAAATTCCATAGCGACTATTCTGAATTTTCAGCTGGACATATCTTTTTATCCCCGCTATGAAATCTTGATTTTTCGGATTCATTGGAAAGATATTCTTTTCGGATTCATTGGAAAGATATTCTCAATTAGATTCAAATATTTTTGGTTCCACTAAAATTCGGTTTATTTTGCACCCGGTACATTCAATTGAAGTTTGAAATCGAATTATCGAACTACCACGCCATTTTCAATTCCTTATATATATATATAAATAAATATTTATATTCCAACGATGATCTCTATAAATATATACGTTCTAATCTATTCAAAATAAATTTCTCATTGATATTATCTAAAATAATCATTTTAAATATTCAAAATTCACTAAAATTTCCAAAATAAAAATTTCAAATTGGCTCGCATTTCCGGGTTGTTACACAAGGCCTTTGGTCCGATCTCTTTGATACTTAAAGAAGGAGTGTCAGGTATTTTTACTTCATTTGAAATAAGTATTCGTGTTATGTAAGCGCCATAGCGAAGTATCTTATATTTTTGCTTATATGTGATATCTATCCATTCATAAAGGATTATCTTTGCCTAATTCACTTGTTTATTAGAATACAAAGCTTGAAAATCGCGCTTGTTCACTTTTTTATAACTTTCTTTTCAGGGTTGAATAGTTATGACCAATATACAATTAAGTAGACGTGCTTGTGGACGAAGATGAGTATATGTAAGCTCTTGCATATTAATTAAACTATTGGATATAAACTTATGTGACACCTCATTTCTTATATTCATATCAACTTCTATGTTGTCAATGTAAATCCCTTACCAAGCACAATGTAAAATATGTCCTAATCGTTGAATGGGAATCATAATAGGTTTGCCCCAAACCATGGACCACACACAATCTGTAGTATTCCTAGGTGCTTGGTGGTCTAAATTCAAATTAGCCAATAAAAGTTTGACAAGCTATCGATAGATTTTAACATTGTTGTGATTATAATCTATCAAAGATTCGAAATTGAAATGCCTAGCGTAATAGAGAGGACAATAGTTAGAAAAAGCATCAAATTTAATGAAAACACCTTCAAAGAACTTTGAATTCTTCATAGCCTTGTATTTCTCTTTAGCAATGTCATTCCAAAGCCATCTTTGGATTTGATCATCTGATAGAGGGTCTGATTCTTGAAGTCTTGTTAGTTTAGATCTATTTGCCATGAGAATTTGATGGAGAAAAGTTTGAAATTTTGCAGTTGTATGGTAAATGGAGGCTAGGGTTTTTATAGAAGGTAAATGAGTAAAGTAAAAATTGAATGGATGTGATGAAGAGATGGATAGTTAAAATAGAGCGCATCGTTTTAAAAAATGTGCCAAAACCGATTCAAATGTCTGGAAAATAAATTTAGACATCTGAATTTTGTAAAATTTTAACCTATATGGAAATAGTTCATTTTTACCAATATTTAGGCGTCTGTTTTTATTTAGTCAGATGTCTGAATCTATATAAAAATTTACTATGCTTCAGCATTCAGGTGTACGATTAATTTCAAACAAACGTCTGATTTCTATGTAAAAATTCTACCATGCCTTTAGCATTTGGTAATATATATATATATATATAACTTGTTTCTTTGTTATTTTGTTTTAAAAAAGTATAATGATATCAGTGCAAAATTATTTTTGTTACATAAAAATTAAAAATGAATATGCAAACGAACTCAGAAGAAAATACTTCATTAGTTTTTAGGAGATGGTATCTTTTGTGGTGTTGAGGATCGACGTCCCTGATTCGCCATGTAGCTTCTGTCCCAAGTATTTGGACTGTAAGGAGGTCTTTGAGGAGAAGCCCAAGGATTCACAGGATTATTTGCAGTACGATACGATGTAGATGGATCAAGAGGATCAGTTGGTTTTGGTAACGGTTCGGTTACGTCCTTCATCTTTGTAGCACAAAATTTTATACCAATTTGTTCAAGAAAACCCTACTGTTTAGCTGTTACTTTCAGTTCAAAATACAACTCATGTTGAAGTTCTGCTTGTTGTTTTTGAGAATGATGTATTTCATTGATTTTCCTCTTCGTATCTGGAGAAACAAATAGTGCACGTTTTTCCTTCTTGGAATCCAGTGTAAAATCGGTTCAATAGTTCTCCTACTTATAGACAGGTTCATGTCTCGTCGTTGGAGTTGGAAGATGAGGAGTTTCAGCTAAGCTATCAGTGGAGAAGGTTATATTAAAGGATAATGATGATTTGTTTTGAGACATTTTGTTTTCTAACAAGTTGGAATTTTGTAAGAGGAATTTTATTGTATTTTTCTTTAGGTTTTGTCAAGTATTTATAGGCTGAGTACTTTGAAAAATAGTGGTGTATAATATATACTGGTTTTGAACCAGAGATTTAGTTATCAGTTTACTATTAATTTATAAAATGAATGGTTACAGAGGAATATGTTAGTGTAAACTTATGTTTTCAATTAAGATACATGGCTTAAATGGTTATAGTTAAGAGACACAGGTTCGAATCTTACTCCTGATTTAAATATACATGTTATTCTTATGTACTAAAAAATTTATATGTCTTTTACATACGTGATGCCTAATTCTCAACGAAGTTTAACAAATGAATTTTGTAAAAGAGGTTTGGTAAATATATCGGCTATTTGATTTTCGGTAGAATTATGTTCTAAATTTGTAGCGACCGCCCCTTTCGATCGATCCAAATTGATCGTTAGCCGACATAAATCAAACCAGAAAGGCAAATACGCTAACTTTTGGTGCACAACACATCACAACAAACAACAAAAGATTTTTGTAAGCATCATAATCATGTTACATCAGAGTACAGAATAAAAGTGTAACGAAAATAATATACAACGGAAAATAAGTTTACAATAAATGTAATACAGTGTAGCGAAAATAAATAAACTAACACAGCGGAAGACTATCAATGCTCTGGACACAACTTTAAGCTTCGATCCAGAATCCTGCTAAATGAAATAATCTGTAAAACCAAAAACACAAGCTGCTCATGCAGAAAATATGGGCACCCAGAGTTTAAGTAGAAACAATAAACTCCGAGTCAGTCATGGGACTGGTGTGAGAACTAAAAATAGTTATTAAAACTTTACTTTAAAATATGGTAAATCACGGGACCACGCCGCATGTCACGGAATGGGTTTACCCCCACAAATACCAGCGCAAAACAACAACTAATAACAATCATATGGATCTATAATGCATCATACAACATGCAATTCCTCAATCTACCCATTTAGGCTTAATCCCAAATTTAGGTTTTTTCAAAATCCAATTCACTTTACATAAATTATTTCTTTGGACTTTGTTTTCCGATTTCTTATTTCAAATCATTTTGAAATACATATCTAGCTTTTATATCAAAGTAGATTTCACTTCAGATCTCAAACCAAAATCTTTGGAAATATGAATTCCAAAACATAACAATTGCATACAAACAAGTATGCAACCAAATATTGGGCTCCCCTTAGACAAGGCAAACGGTACTCACCTAAGATACTCGATATATATATATATATATATATATATATATATATATATATATATATATATGCGCACCTCCCACTATGGAGTAGGCTACACTGACCACTCACCAATTAAGGCCTTGGGTCTCTCTCACCCATACTTTTAGTCGTCCGGGTTACTCGAATCTTTAGCCACATACCAAATCATTTCATATCCCAAAGTAGGGAAAATCATTTCACAACATAATAATCACAAGTACTTTCCAAAATATAGTACATTACATTAGCAATTCACACATATGATCAATCACTATTAATCACATAACCTTTGAGCTCGTACGTCTCAAAGAAGGGTGTTAAGCAAGAGAATAAATTCTCCACCACCAAATAGATATATCATCAATAGCAACTAATCGGTTACGTGATGAACCACAATGTCAAACACATAATACATTTCGAAATCATTTCGACAACATCGGGTTTAGCCTTCGAAATCCTTTCTATTTTATAAAACATTCCCTTTCCAAAACCAGGAATACATTTCTTTTCACTTAAGAAAATATCATTTCATAATCATTCATTAAATTTAAAAGGAACTCAACAACATCGCTAAACATCTCATAGTCAAATCGTGAAGTGTTTCACAAGATGTTAGCATACAAATAATTCTACCCAACCCAATGCTAAATGTAAAAGCATATTTGCTCATAAACTGGTCGAGCACAATCCAAACAATCAATCAATCATTATCAATAACCAAGTGTATTTGGTTTATACCACATCTCATGTTTTGGTAAATTTAATTACCATTCATTCATTCCAATCTACTTAAAGATTTATTAAAACTCCAGTTTGGTTTTAATCTCAAAAATCACTACTTGATGAATATTCAAGTTTTAGGAAAATTAATCATGCCTTTAACTGGTTTAAAGAATCAATGTCATTTAAAACATTATTCATGGTAAACCTAAAATCATCTTCCATTCAAATGGAACTTTCACGGAAATCATAACAGTATATAATCGATATAAATTTCCATATCAAACTAATGTTATAAGTGAAATAGTGGCAAGGCCTTTTAAATTCCATAAATAGTAGTGGTCTTCATTCATATAAGATCATCTCGATTATTATTAAATCGAATTTCATTCAATTACAATTTAATATTTTAAATTGGAAAACTTTTCTTTTGAAAATTTCCATTAAATCTTATTTAAAAGATTATAAATTCCAAATCATATCTTCACCGTTAATTGGGTTAAAGAACGACTGTTATTTAAAATATTGTTCACTATAAACCTCAAAATCTGTAAGGACCCGTAACTTCCCCAGTAAGGAAAGAGCAGATACTTTGAGAACAACACACAAAAGAACGCAGACGGAAGAACATTTCATTGTTTATTACAACAATTCATCAGAATACAAGAATATACAGAGTATGAATAAATATTACACAACATAAAATACCAGAGATTACAATACAATACATCGCAGCGGAAAATAATACAATACACAACTAGAAGTAATACACGGATACAGAGCTTTCCGAGTATCGTTCCAGCTGTAAATCAGGATCCTGTGAATATAAATCTGCAAAACCAAAACTACTAGCTGCCCGTGTCGAAAATAGGGGCACCCAGAGTTTAGGTTAAAACAATAAACTCCAGGTCAGTCATGGGACAAGTGTGAGAACTAAAACAGTCATTAATCTTTATTTTAAAGTTCGGTAAATCAAGGGACCATGCCGTATAACACAAAACAGGTTTCCTCCCAAGAATACCAGTGCATAAAATAACAGCGCAATGATAAATAAATAAAAATGAAGCTATTATAAGACCCAGGTCCCATCACACAATGCAACGCAAGCCGGAGGATAGGGTTTTACCTTATAATAGCCAAAGAATGCTTGATACGCTAAATTTCATCTTTTATTATTACTATAAGGGTATAGTGTTAAAACAATTTCAATCATAAGTATTAATCATAGACGGCATGGGTACTATATATCATGTCGCCAATACTAGGCTCTACAATCAAAACCGCAAATATCGCATATTGGAAGTTGGATTTCCATCTGTGAACCAAGGCAAAAGATAGTCCTTACCGATTCGAGATAATCTAGCCCATGTCTCCGGTCAGAGCTCAAGTGACCTTTGGATCGTCAGGATCGGTCCACCGATGTTGTAACACCCCGTGTATTCTATAACAGTGAAATTCACAAATTAAAGTATAATTAATTTCAAATCAAATAATTAAGGGAAACGGGATACGCCATTGTGTTCGTCTCGGAAAAATACGCGAAATAGAGTCCGAGTTTTCGAAAAACGGAGTCCGTATGAAGAAGATATGGCCTCCGGAAGTTTCAGAATTCAGGTTAAAATTGAAACAGACGAAAACAGCTCAGAAAAACAAGTTTAAAATTCAAAATCGGGCCCAATTGGCCAGGGCGGGAAAATTCCCGCCTAAGGCACCCAGGTCGACTTGGCAGTCGACCTGGGCTATCCAGGTCGACTGGGCAGTCGACCTGGGTAACCCGTGTCGACTGGGTTGTCGACCTGGCCCCAGAGCCAGGTCGAACCCAGCCCACCCTGGCTGGCCTGGTCTGTGTTTGGTCGATTTTCTGAGCCTTGCCTTGTCACTAGGGCTAGGTGTCAGCTCCTGGTTGGTCTCTCCTTCAAACGAACGGCTATCATTGAACCAAGCTTCATCGACGGTCTAAATCAACTCACAAACTCTATAAAAAGGACCTAAGACTAACCCTAATTCACATAAACTAAAATGGAGATGAGACCGTCATGCTGCTGAGGAGAGACTGAAGATACCTGTCAGAAATAGGGAGACAACTAGAAGATAATTCGAAGCTTAAAGCGACGTTAATCAAATAAAAGCAACGCCTACAACAAAGGATAGCATCTCCAAATTCAGAATTCAGATTTCTGAATTAAAGATTCGCCATACGCTGTAAGTAGAGTGCTATTCCGATATGAATTAAATAATTGTGTTGATTTGTGTAATGTAAGAAATGGAATTGTGGTGATAATAATCTATATTTGTATGTTGCTTTGATGCAAAACGATTTGGGAATATTATGGAATACGATTGGATATTTGCAAGTACGCGATTTGCGTTGGAAACGAAATGGAATTGTGGCGATAATGACTTATATTTGTATGTTATTTTGATTCTAAACGATTTGGCAATGCTATGGTTTGATTCATACAAGTATATGGTTTATGTTGACAACCACATGTTGTGGAATTTTGAATGGGACTCATGCAAGCATATGATTCATATTGAAAACTACATGTTTGTGGTAGTTATTTACAATACCCATTTGGTATATGCAAGTATAAGACTCATGTTGAAACAACGACTATATGTTGTAATAGTTTATTTTGAAATTCATGAAAGTCTATGATCTATTGTTATGACAACATGATTCTATGGTCATCTTTAGTGTAATTTGATTCACCTAAGTATTATGATTCATATGAAGGTTATGTTGAAATTGGCATCATAGTTCAAGTATAAAAATTATGATTTTGTGATAATGACAAAAGCAAGCGTCGTTGTAAGCTTGTATTAATTTTATGAACATGACTAAGCTATGTTTATTATTATGCCTAGTTAAAAAAAACATGTTTCTAAGCTTATGCTGTTATCTTAATCATATGATAATATATTTGGCACATAAGTTACATTAGAAATTACACTAGAATTACATCCCCTTACAAGTTACATAGATAGGACAAAAACCATGATTATATGAATAGTAGGATTCATATTCAATTATGTTTATGCCATGACCATATAAGGACTCATGTTCAATTATTATTATGCCATAATTATATGATTAGTGTGGTTCATGTTTAAGTACTATTTATGCCATGACTACATGTTTCGTTTACACCATGATTATGTGAATAGAATGATTCATGTTTAAGTATTATATGTTGTTACAATTGCAAGTTCACATATGCCTATCTTATGTTAATTAGATCGTTATGTTGCAAGTTCATGCGTTCACACTTCCCTTTTTATGTCACCTTATAAATACCATGTTATAGCCTCCCCTTTTCATATGGCTAAATTGGGTTTAATGTATTAAACCCAACACACCTTACATTGGAACGAACGTATAAAACGGGGGTAATGACGTTTGGGCTAAAATATAGAACACATGTGTTGGCTTGTTTGACGCACGCCAATATCTTTGAAAAACAATTAAGTGGCATAAAAAAATCTTAACCAATAAAGATGAATTTGAATAATGGGCCGCAAATATTTACATATAAAAAGTAGAAAGACAAAATATGTAAATGTAGAAAATACGATGTGTGTAACCCGAGGTTGGATTGAGTTGTGATGTAAACCTGCCCGGAACCGCCCGGCTGTCCAGTAGTCACAACAATACCTATCCAATGTGGGTGGTTAAACATGGAGCCCAATAAGGACCCGAGGTTAGACTGAGTTGTGGCGTAAGACTGCCCGGACCCAACCGGCAATAGGCAGCCACAACAATACCTGTCTAATGTGAGAGGTCAAGGCTTTAATAAGGCAATTAAGGCTGAGTCTGGATTTATAGGATTAAGTAAATTATATTAATACTTAATCAAAATGGAACATGCTAAACTAAACAGACTGATTGGGGGTTAGGTTTATAAAACACTTAACCAACTTAGCATGTTGGCTAGAAATAGAAAAACCTAGTAGCGGGGGACCCTTTTCAGCAGTAACCCTATAAGGTATCATGATACCCTGAAACTAGGCAGGGTGGGGCACGATTACTGGGCTGACTGTAAGAGGTCAAATCGACGGCGGTAGTGCAGCAGTGTAGGTTCTAACGGGGTGCGGGCGTGCACACACTCCGGCGCAGAAAAATAAGGCACTGGGCACCAGTAGCATACCTGTGCATTCTAGGATTGTGTCGGGCCGCCTCCATGAGACTTGATACACCCTGTGGTGGGACCAGCATAGGTAACTACAACATCGGGGGCCGTAAGACACATGTAACTATGCGAGTAGGAGCCGATCATCATAAAATGGATCACTTCACCCTGATTATGGGGTGCCAGTTGGGAACTAGTTTATATGGGTTCAGAGATTGATATGGGGTACGATAGTATATTCGACCCTAGACAACTTAACTAAGTTTATGGTGCTTTCCCCATTTCTAGTTTATACTTATCATACCCAGTTCTTTATTCATAGACTGAATAGTCCTAGACTTACTCAGGCTTTATGTCTAACTCTACTTTTCTTTCGTCTTCTTTTCTTCCGTTTCCCCCCAGGTCCACAGGGAGGGAATACCGCAGCTTGACCAGCCTTCATATCCAGCTTGAAGAGAAAGAATGTATTGCTTGGATCTTTTCGTTTTGGACTATGGCTTTGGACAGCAACTATGGGACTTTTGCAGTTTATTTATGTTTTCTTTATGCTTCTTTAAATGATGTAATCAAGACAGTTATGAAAATGTTATGTTTTTGGAAGTATTGTAAGACAATTATGGTATGGTTGGTGTAACACGTATTTTAATGAAATAAAAAGTTTGTTGTCTTCCGCTGTTCAAAAATATGTGTTCTTATATCTGTCTTGTATATCTGTGACTTATACTTATAAACCTCCACCAAAATTAGGGCATTCCCTTTGAGAGTGACCCTAACGGAGGTGGGGTGTTTCAGATGTGGATTATTATACCTGAACACTACGTTTCCCCGCCCTTTGGGGCGTAAATGAGCCAACAAATGACTCCATCGGCTTCACATAGTCACCGATATATCCGAGGCGCCTCGCAACAGCAACAACCACATAAGTCAAACTCGTCAGGGCGTGTAAAACCACTGACGCCACTTCTAGCTAGAAAGAAACGCATGCCCTCCCTGATGTCCTCTCCCATTTCTGGTTCACAACTGGGGTGTGAGGCTCGCGAATTAACGCGACACAAAGTTGTGCCACACAGGGTGTGCTTTGATCATCAACCACAAGACTCTGCTTTTCAACAGAAGCCTTGATCATTTGCATCTTAGCATGCCACACAGGCAAACCACTCCATGCAACCGATATCCATCAATCACACAGATTGATATCCATTGTCAGACACACAGTCCATTTACAGTCCGTTCTGGGTCTGAACAAAACCAAAGGAACCTTATTCCTCGCATATCCATCGATCTCCAAGTACGTCTGGACGATCACCAACTGATTCCCTCCTCTTGGGTGTACGGCCCAATCAAGATCATCAGTAATCACCTAAACGATGTGAAGACCTCCGGTCTTCAACCACCGTCTTCATCTTCGACTTATCGTCGTATCATTTATTCAGAATGGGATTAACCCGGTCTTTCCGAATAACTCGCGTATATAATAAACAAGTGTTACACAAACACAACATATGCCTCATTCCAATTCATCAGTCACTAATCGTAAATTAGTAAGGGAACAATTCCCCAAATATTAACCCCGAAGGCCGAAACCAACATCAGATCAATACCCAGGAAACCACTCATCTTAACTAATCTTCAATTAGTTTCTAAATTTCACATTCTTAGGGAAAGGTTCCCATTAATTTTATCAAAGATAAATTCCTTACATTTAATCTTTATTCTTCTTTTAAATATCAATTCAAACTAGTCGGGATTAGCGAACCACGCCGAAGTAATCATTTATTTTATTTCCCAATCCCAATCTATTCATCCCATGAAGTAAAACTGGTCATACTTCATATCTAACACCACGGTGTTATCGGTAATTCAATTACCATTTCACATTCAAATCTAATTAAAGATTTAACTATCGCCGGGAGCAAAACTGGTGATACTCCATTCTCGATCTTTTCAATCTAATTAAAGATTCATTAAAACTCCACTTTGTTTTAATCTTTAACTGGTTAAAGAACCAATGTCATTTAAAACACGGTTCACGATAAACCCACATCACATTCCATTCTATTAGTCTCTAAACGTAAATTAGTAAGAGAATAGTTCCGTAAATATTAACCCCGAAGGCCGAAACCAACATCAGATCAATACCCAAGAAACCATTCTACTTAAATAATCTCCATTTAGTTTCTGATTTTCTTAACTCACTTCGGTCTAAGAACAGTATTATTTAAGATACCGTTCACGACAACCCAAAATCACATTCCATTAATTATCGGGTTAAAGAACAAGTGTTATTTAAAACACCGTTCACGATAAACCCAAAAATCAATTCAAATTCAATTCCAATTAAATTCCATTTAATTGGTACACTTCATTAAATCTAAATAAAAAGATTTAATCTTTTTCTCAACTGGCTTCAAGAAAAGTGTTAATGAAGACACCATTCACGACAAACCCAAATCACATTTGATATTAAATACAAGGCACTGAATAGGAAATATATGGGCTTATATTCAATATCAAATTCTACGACCAACAAATATCGTATTAGAAATAACGATATAAATATATCTTTCAAATTTCCATAACAATATCTGTATAATCATGAAATCCAACATCGAAATATTCCAAGGACAATTTCGATTCAAATCCATTCCAATTCAATTATTGGAAATTCTGGTTATTTTCAAAACCATTTCAAATTCAATTTATTTATCTCAAAAATAAACAGTTTTAATTCTAGTTCAAAACTAGTTCATTTTGATAAAAAACTATTTTTATCTTTTCAAATATGGAGTTTTTCATCCCAATTCTTCACAAATCATTTCTTATGATTTTACACAAATTAATACTATTTTCAATAATTTTATCAAGGCCCGTACAGTCGATTTCCATCAATGGCCATTGAACTGCACTTACAGCGACCTTTTCTAAATGTGATTTGGACATAATTCCAAATCCAACCATTAAATTTCTAATTTCTCTTATTCGTTAGAAAGCCCTTTTCGATACGAGCCCAACGGTTTCGGTTTTAGGAGATTCCGACGGTCGGATCTCCCGCAACGTCCATTCGAAGTCAATGGTCGAAATTCGCGAACTGCCGCCGCGCGGCGCGTTCTATTCAGGCCATTATATATAATATATATATATATATATTATATTTCGTCAATTCCCTTTTAAAACGTATTTTATAAATCGTTTAAAATTCGTTTTCAAAACGATTTCATTTTCCTTTTCAAATTCAAGTCAAGATTGAATTTTTCAACATAAATTCGTTTCAATTTCATTTCAAATCGATTTCAATTCAATTTAATTCGAATTTCAATTCATTTCAGTATAATTCGAATTTCAATTCATTTCAATTTAATTAGAACTTCAATTTATTTCAATCTAATTCGAATTTCAATTTAATTCGAATTTCAAATCTATTCAATTTAATTTGAATTTCAAAATCACTTTCAATATTCATTGAAAAATGAATAAAATCGATATAATTATCGTTCACGTCAAAATGGCGTCAATCTAATCCACACGGCTTTTATTCAACACATGAATGTTTATTCTATTCAACACATGAATATTTTTCAATTCAACACATGAATTTATTTTATTTCAACACATGAAATTATTTTCTAAATTGGAATGAGGCCTAATCAATTACCATATAATGTTAATTATATGAATTTTCTACAACACGTATATATAATAGCAGCGATAAATAATCAACCATCATCCAGAGTGCACCACACAGCAGCATAAGCATTAAATATAAATAATTAACACTTACACAGTCTGTCAACCCATCGATTTACATACAACTAAACAATCGGGATTAGTGTACGTCAAATATCATCCCAATACCCGTGTGGGGTTTCAAATCAACAAACACAGATTTTTTTTGTGTAGTTGGGCGATGTGTAAAATTTATCGTCCTAATCAATATCAGTCAAATGTGTGTATATAAACAAATCGTCCGATTTGTTTATATCTATTTCATTTTAAATACACGTTAAAAATTATATTTTCAACTATAAAATATTTTTAACTATAAAAATATTTTATTTCATTTCACATCACAGCACACAATCAACTACACATCAAAATCAAACAAACAAGTATACATGTCGTCCATGGTCTGTGGACGACGGGTGTCAGGTGCTACTAAACACCGTCTGCATCCTAGTATAAATTTTTAACTAGAAATTTAGATTAAAGATGAGGAGTTCCCACCCAAGCTAAACCAATGCCACAACTCTTCATATGTAGAAATCTTCGTCGTGCTCGCCTTTTGTTAATTTCATTGTCCGTGGCCACTACATATATAAAAATCACATTTTTATACCACCACTATATAGATAAAAATTCTATTTTTATACCGCTACTACATAAATAAAAATTCTATTTTTATACCGCTACTATATAGATAAAAATTCTATTTTTATACCGCTACTATATAGATAAAAATTCTATTTTTATCTTGCCACTAATATAATAAAAATTATATTTTTATTACTCTTCATGAATAAAAATCATATTTTTATTCTTCCTATGATATAAAGATCGAATTTTTATTATCTATATAATATAAAAATCATATTTTTACTATCTCTACTGTATAAAAAATTATATTTTTATTCTTCCACCTCATATTAATTTTAGATTTTTACTCCTCCGTTTTCCATATAAAGATTTCGACTTTTTCTACATAAAGATTTCGCCTTTTATATATAAAGATTTCGCCCTTTTCTATATAAAGATTTCGCCTTTTTTATGTTAAAAAATCTCACATTTACACATTGAAAAATATAAGCTTTATATAAATCAAAATCAAAACTTTAGACGGAATAAAGGTCTCATCTTTCTTGTTATAAAAATCGTATCTTTATTATCTTTTCATTTATACAATTAAAAACCTATTTTGATAATCATTAAATAAATAAGATGAAATAAAAGAAGAAAGAAACCAAAATAACTTAAAAAAAAACTTACAGCGGTCAAACAAAGGGGAGGGGAGCTATCATTAAGGAGGAGGAGAGCGGAAGGTGAGGTGGAGGGTGCTGGAGGTCGCGGCGGCCATCGGAGGTGGGTGCGTGGGTGGTTGACTGCGGTTTCAGGGGGTTAGGGCGTCGTGATTCTTCACGTTGGGGATGGAGGAGAACAGGGAAGAAGGTGGAGGCTTGGTCGGAGGCGCGCTGGCCAGGGGAGGGGTTGGCGGTAGGGCGATGACGGAAGGGGGGTGCTGCCCAGGGAGCGATTCGATTTGGGTTCCCCCTTTTTCTTTTTCTTTTTTTCTCTTCTTTTCGGTTTGACTGAGTGAAGGGGGGGGGAGTGAGTATAGAGAGAGGGTAAGGGTAATATAATATACATATTTTTTTATTTAATTATTTCAAAAAGTAACTTTTAATTTTGACCTCGAAATCGAACCCACCGTCTGTCGTCCATAGCTAATTACCCCCATTCCGAACACAATGGGATATGTATCGCAGGCTGATTCGATCGCTTCGATCAGTTTTCGTCAAAATCAACATATAACTCTATATATTGAATTTGAACGCACATTTCAATTTACCGGGGCCACATACGAACTCTAAAAATTCCCGAAAAGTATTTTCTAGCTTCTTATTGACGATACGGTCCTAACAAAACTAATTTCGTCAAATTTTGAGACCGTTTGAAAAATGGCCATTTTCCAGTTGATTAAAATCAACTGAAACTGGTCAAACGCGTTTTCCTTTGCCACGCACACATATTGATTCGAAAAATTACGAATTTTGGAATCTAGCAATAACTTGACATCATGGATCCAACAAAAGTGGTTTCGTCAAAAACCGAGGTCGTTTGCAAAATTCCCATTTTTAAGGGCCAGAATTTCGTAGCGACTATTCTGAATTTTCAACTGGGCATAACTTTTTATCCCCACTATGAAATTTCAATTTTTGGGATTTGTTGGAAAGATATTCTCAAATAGATACAAATATTTTGTGTTTCGTTAAAATCCGATTTATTTTGAATCCTGTACATTCATTTGAAATTTGAAATCGAATTATCGAACTACCGCGCCATTTTCAATTCCTTTTATATATATAAATAAATATTTATATTCTAACGACGATTCGAATAAATATATACGTTCGAATTCTATTCAAACTAGATTTCTCTTGTTATTATTTAAAATAATTCATTTTAAAAAACCAAAATTTGCTAAAATTGCCAAAATAAAAAAATTTAATTGGCCCGGATTTCCGGGTTATTACAATCTCCCCCACTTAAAACTTTTCGTCCCCGAAAAGGAACGAAGCCAAAAGTTGTTTAAATAATCAACTCAACTTCCAATATTTTCATTACGGCTTAAGTTCTTCAACTTTTCAGTTTCTAAGAACTTTTCAAATTTTTCAAAAATTTGGCTAACACCCTAGATTTTCGAAAAATTTCGCCATAACCTCCCCTGCACCGGGGACTTCGGGATATTTCATATAGCCTCCCATGGCCTTCTTCAATCCAAAAGAAAAAGAAAAAGCCAAGCGGCTAGCCAATCGGCTCACAAAATAATCCAAAACCCAATAAATACAATAAACATGTACCTATTTGTCGGGCAAACAATTTTATTCTTCTGCTCTAGCCTCCTTGCCATGACCTGTGCAATGTAAGTACATGTATATGCATGGAAATACGACTAATTTTCAATACAACTCACAATTTGATACAATTTGGCTAAATGGTTCAAATTTTAATTAATCAACCAATAATCAAACAACACGACCAGCAATCAATTAGTTGATTAATGTTTCAAATTCATAACTTTGATATATAGTCAAAAATCACATTTTTGATGCCAAATCACAACAAAAGCCCTATCTAATTTTGGTTCTCACACCAGTCAATTGGAAATATATAGAAATCCCACTTTCGGCACTCGAACATCAACTCTGATGACGATGCATCAATCAGTAGAATCATCTCCGGGCGACTAGAGTGTGATTCTATATCTATTCAGTATATTTGGGACTTCGTATACACGCTAGCTAGGCGTATATGCAAAATCTTCATAGACTAGATTGTCCAAATCAATTTAAAATAAATTATTCAAATATGTATAATGCGATTTAAATTTCAAGACAAAATTTGGTTTTCTTTTTCTTTTTCGAAAATATACTCTTCACACTCGTTCTAGGATACTACTGATCCTATCTCTAACGAGTCACTCTTATTGGATATTACTAATCCAATCTCTGATGAATTCTTTCGTATAGTTCTAATGTGCCTTGTTCTCAAGCTTTGTGAACCAAAGCTCTGATACCAACTGTAAGGACCCGTAACTTCCCCGGTAAGGAAAGAGCGGATACTTTGAGAACAACACACAAAAGAACGCAGACGGAAGAACACTTCATTGTTTATTACAACAATTCATCAGAATACAAGAATATACAAAGTATGAATCAATATTACACAACATAAAATACCAGAGATTACAATACATTACATCGCAGCGGAAAATAATACAATACACAACTAAAAGTAATACACGGATACAGAGCTTTCTGAGTATCGTTCCAGCTGTAAATCAGGATCCTGTGAATATAAATCTGCAGAACCAAAACTACTAGCTGCCCGTGTCGAAAATAGGGGCACCCAGAGTTTAGGTTAAAACAATAAACTCCAGGTCAGTCATGGGACTGGTGTGAGAACTAAAACAGTCATTAATCTTTATTTTAAAGTTCGGTAAATCAAGGGACCATGCCATATAACACGGAACGGGTTTCCTCCCAAGAATACCAGTGCATAAAACAATAGCGCAATGCTAAATAAATAAAAATGAAGCTATTATAAGACCCAGATCCCATCACACAATGCAACGCAAGCCGGAGGATAGGGTTTTACCTTATAATAGCCAAAGAATGCTTGATACGCTAAAATTCATCTTTTATTATTACTATAAGGGTATAGTGTTAAAACAATTTCAATCATAAGTATTAATCATAAGAGGCATGGGTACCATATATCCTGTCGCCAATACTAGGCTCTACAACCAGAACCGCAAATATCACGTATTGGAAGTTGGATTTCCATCTGTGAACCAAGGCAAAAGATAGTCCTTACCGATTCGAGATAATCTAGCCCATGTCTCAGGTCAGAGCTCGAGTGACCTTTGGATCATCAGGGCCGGTCCACCGATGTGGATTATTATGCCTGAACACTACGTTTCACCGCCCTTTGGGGTCGTAAATTAGCCAACAAATGACTCCATCGGCTTCCCATAGTCACCGATATGTCTGAGGAGCCTCGCAACAGCAACAACTACATAAGTCAAACTCGTCAGGGCGTTTAAAACCAGCGATGCCACTTCTAGCAAGAAAGAAACGCATGCCCTCCCTGATGTCCTCTCCCGTTTCTGGTTCACAACCGGGGTGTGAGGCTCGCGAATTAACGCTACACAAAACTATGCCACACAGGCTGTGCTCTGATCATCAACCACAAGACTCTTCTTTTCAACAGAAGCCCTGATCATTTGCATCTTAGCATGCCATACAGGCAAACCACTCCATGAAACCGATATCCATCAATCACACAGAATGATATCCAATGTCAGACACACAGTCCATTTACAAGTCCGTTCTGGGTCTGAACGAAATCGGAGGAACCTTATTCCTCGCATATCCATCGATCTCCAAGTATGTCTGGACGATCACAAACTGATTCCCTCCTCTTGGGTGTACGACCCAATCAAGATCATTAGTAATCACCCAAACGACGTGAAGACCTCCGGTCTTCAACCACCGTCTTCATCTTCGACTTATCGTCGTATCAGTTATTTAGAATGGGATAAACCCGGTCTTTCCGAATAACTCGCGTATATAATAAACAAGTGTTACACAAACACAACATACGCCTCAATCCAATTCATCAGTCACTAATCGTAAATTAGTAAGGGAAAAATTCCCCAAATATTAACCCCGAAGGCCGAAATCAACATCAGATCAATACCCAGGAAACCACTCATCTTAACTAATCTTCAATTAGTTTCTAAATTTCACATTCTTAGGGAAATGGTCCCATTAATTTTATCAAAGATAATTTTTTTACATTTAATCTTTAATCTTCTTTTGAATATCAATTCAAACTAGTCGGGATTAGCGAACCACACCGAAGTAATCATTTATTTTATTTCCCAATCCCAAACTATTCATCCCATGAAGTCATATTTCATATCTAACACCACGATGTTATCGGTAAATTCAATTACCATTTCATGTCCAAAACTAATTAAAGATTTAACTATCGCCGGGAGCAAAACTGGTGATACTCCATTCTCGATCTTTTCAATCTAATTAAAGATTCATTAAAACTCCACTTAGTTTTAATCTTTAACTGGGTTAAAGAACCAGTGTCATTTAAAAAACGGTTCACGATAAACTCACATCACATTCCATTCTATTAGTCTCTAACCGTAAATTAGTAAGAGAACAGTTCCCTAAATATTAACCCCGAAGGCCGAAACCAACATCAGATCAATACCCAAGAAACCATTCAACTTAACTAATCTCTAGTTAGTTTCTGATTTTCTTAACTCAGTTTGGTCTAAGAACAGTATTATTGAAGAAACCATTCACGACAACCCAAAATCACATTCCATCAATTATCGGGTTAAAGATCAAGTGTTATTTAAAACACCATTCATGATAAACCCAGAAATCAATTCAAAGTCAATTCCAATTAAATTCCATTTAATTGGTACACTTCATTAAATCTAAATAAAAAGATTTAATCTTTTTCTCAACTGGGTTCAAGAACAGTGTTAATGAAGACATCATTCACGACAAACCCAATTCACATTTGATATTAAATACAAGGCTCTGAATAGAAAATATATCGGCTTATATTCAATATCAAATTCTACGACCAACAAATATCGTATTAGAAATAACGATATAAATATATCTTTCAAATTTCCATAACAATATCCATATAATCATGAAATCCAACATGAAAATATTTCAAGGACAATTTCGATGCAAATCCATTCCAATTCAATTATTGGAAATTCTGATTATTTTCAAAACCATTTCAAATTCAATTTATTTATTTCAAAAATAAACTGTTTTAATTCTAGTTCAAAACTAGTTCATTTCGATAAAAATCTATTTTTATCTTTTCAAATATGGAGTTTTTCATCCCAATTCTTCACAAATAATTTCTTATGATTTTACACAAATTATTACTATTTTCAATAATTTTATCAAGGCCCGTACAGTCGATTTCCATAACGGCCATCGAACTGCACTTATAGCGACCTTTTCTAAATTTGATTTAGAAATAATTCCAAATCCAACCGTTAGATTTCTAATTTCTCATATTCGTTAGAAATATCTTTTCAATACAAACCCAACGGTTCCGGTTTTAGGAGAATCCGACGGTCGGATCTCCCGCAACGTCCATTCGAAGTCAATGGTCGAAATTCGCGAACTGCCGCCGCGCGGCGTGTTCTATTCAGGCCATTATATATATTATATATTTCTAATTTCTCATATATTATATATTTCGTCGATTCCCTTTTAAAACGTATTTTATAAATTGTTTAAAATTCATTTTCAAAATGATTTCAACTTCCTTTTCAAATTCAAGTCAAGATTGAATTTTTCAATATAAATTCGTTTCAATTTCATTTCAAATCGATTTCAATTCAATTTAATTCGAATTTCAATTCATTTCAATATAATTCGAATTTCAATTCATTTCAATTTAATTCGAATTTCAATTTAATTCGAATTTCAATTTAATTCGAATTTCAAATCTATTCAATTCAATTCGAATTTCAAAATCACTTTCAATATTCATTGAAAAATGAATAAAATCGATATAAATATCGTTCACGTCAAAATGGCGTCAATCTAATCCACACGGCTTTTATTCAACACATGAATGTTTATTCTATTCAACACATGAATATTTTTCAATTCAACACATGAATTTATTTTATTTCAACACATGAAATTATTTTCTAAATTGGAATGAGGCCCAATCAATTACCATATAATGTTAATTATATGGATTTTCTACAACACGTATATATAATAGCAGCGATAAATAATCAACCATCATCCAGAGTGCACCACACAACTGCATAAGCATTAAATATAAATAATTAACGCTTACACAGTCTGTCAACCCATCGATTTACATACAACTAAACAATCGGGATTAGTGTACGTCAAATATCATCCCAATACCCGTGTGGGGTTTCAAATCAACAAACACAAATTTTTATTTGTGCAGTTGGGCGATGTGTAAAATTTATCGTCCCAATCAATATTAGTCAAATGTGTGTATATAAACAAATCGTCTGATTTGTTTATATTATTTCATTTTAAATACACGTTAAAAATTCTGTTTTCAACTATAAAATATTTTTAACTATATAAATATTTTATTTCATTTCACATCACACAATCAACTACACATCAAAATCAAACAAACAAGCATACAAGTCGTCCATGGTCTATGGACGACGGGTATCGGGTGCTACTAAACACCGTCTGCATCCTAGTATATATTTTTAACTAGAAATTTATAATAAAGGTGAGGAGTTCTCACCCAAGCTAAACCAACGCCACGACTCTTCATATGTAGAAATCTTCGTCGTGCTCGCCTTTTGTTAATTTCATTGTCCGTAGCCACTACATATATAAAAATCACATTTTTATACCGCCACTATACAGATAAAAATTCTATTTTTATACCGCTACTATATATATAAAAATTCTATTTTTATACCGCTACTATATAGATAAAAAATTTATTTTTATCTTGCCACTAATATAATAAATATTATTTTTTTATTACTCTTCATGAATAAAAATCATATTTTTATTCTTCCTATGATATAAAGATCGAATTTTTATTATATGTATAATATAAAAATCATATTTTTACTATATCTACTATATAAAAATTATATTTTTATTCTTCCACCTCATATTAATTTTAGATTTTTACTCCGCCTTTTTCTATATAAAGATTTCAACATTTTCTACATAAAGATTTCGCCTTTTATATATAAAGATTTTGCCCTTTTCTACATAAAGATTTCGCCTTTTATATGTTAAAAATTCTCATCTTTACACATTGAAAAATTTAAGCTTTATATAAATCGTATCTTTTCATGTTATAAAAATCGTATCTTTTCATGTTTAAATATATTATCTTTTCCTTTATACAATTAAAAACCTATTCTGATAACCATTAAATAAATAAGAAGAAATAAAAGAACAAATAAACCAAAATAACTTAAAAAAAACTTACAGCAGTCAAACAAAGGGGAGGGGCGCTATCATTAAGGAGGAGGAGAGCGGAAGGTGAGGGGGAGGGTGCTAGAGGTCGCGGCGGCCATCGGATGTGGGTGCGTGGGTGGTTGACTGCAGTTTTAGGGGGCTAGGGCGTCGTGATTCTTCACGTTGGGGATGGAGGAGAACGAGGAAGAAGGGGGAGGCTTGGTCGGAGGCGCGCTGGCCAGGGGAGGGGGTGGCGCTAGGGCGACGGCGGAAGGGGGTGCTGCCTGGGGAGCGATTCGATTTGGGTTCCCTTTTTTTTTTCTTTTCGGTTTGACTGAGTGAAGGGGGGGAGTGAGTATAGAGAGGGGGTAAGGGTAATATAATATACATATTTTTTTTATTTAATTATTTCAAAAAGTAACTTTTAATTTCAACCTCGAAATCGAACCCACCGCCTGTTGTCTACAGCTAATTACCCCCATTTCGAACACAATGGGATATGTATCGTAGGCTAATTCGATCGTTTCGACCAGTTTTCGTCAAAATCAACATATAACTCTATATATTGAATTTGAACACACATTTCAATTTTCCAGGGCCACATACGAACTCTGAAAATTCCCAAAAAATATTTTCTAGCTTCGTATGGACGATACGGTCCTAACAAAACTAATTTCGTCAAATTCTGAGACCGTTTGAAAAATGGCCATTTTCCAGTCGATTAAAACCAACTGAAACTGGTCTAACACGTTTTCCTTTGCCAAACTCACATATTGATTCAAAAAATTACAAATTTTGGAATCTAGCAATAACTTGACATCACGGTTCCAACAAAAGTGGTTTCGTCGAAAACCGAGGTCGTTTGCAAAATTCCCATTTTTAAGGGCCAAAATTCCATAACGACTATTCTGAATTTTCAACTGGGCGTAACTTTTTATCCCCGCTATGAAATTTCATTTTTTTTTCGAATTCATTGGAAAGATATTCTCAAATAGATTCAAATATTTTTTGTTTCGTTAAAATCCGGTTTATTTTGAATCCTGTACATTCATTTGAAATTTGAAATCGAATTATCGAACTACCTCGCCGTTTTCAATTCCTTTTATATATATAAATAAATATTTATATTCTAACGACGATTCGAATAAATATATACGTTCGAATTCTATTCAAATTAAATTTCTCGTCGTTATTATTTAAAATAATTCATTTTAAAAAATCAAAATTCGCTAAAATTGCCAAAATAAAAATTTTAAATTGGCCCGGATTTCCGGGTTATTACAAAATCAAATTTGATATTAAATATAAGGCTCTAAATAGAAATAATATCGACTTATATTCAACATCAAATTCTGAAACTAACAAATATTTTATTGGGAATAACGATATATATATATCTTCCAAATTCCTCAACAATATCCATATAATCACAGAATCCAATATCAAAATATTCCGAAGATTATTTCCATTCAAATCCATTCCAACTTATTCGTTGGAAAATTCTGGTTATTTTAAAACCATTTACCAATCCAATTTATTTATTTAAAAACATTGGATTATTATTCTAGTTAATAACTAGTTCATTTAATAAAAATATCTTTAATCTTTTTAAAACTTGGAATTTTTCATACAGTATCTTTCCAAATCATTTATTATGATTTTACATAATTTTTACACATTTTTAGTAATAATGTTAAGGCCCATACAGTCAGTTTTCAATATCGTCCGCTGAACTGCATCCATAGCGACCTTTTCCAAAACTAATTTGGACATAACTTAAAATTTAACCATTAAAATTTAAATCTTTTATATTCATTGGAAAGCTCTTTTCGATACGAACCCAACATTCCGGTTTTAGGAGAATCTGACGGTCGGATCTCCCGTTACATCAATTTGAAGTTAATGGTCGAAATTCGCGAACGGTCGCTGCGCGGCGCGTTCTATTCAGGCCATTTAATATATATAATATTTATATATCGTATATCGTCGATTTACATTTAAAACGTATTTTATAAATTCGTTTTAAAAATGATTCCAGCTACCATTTCAATTTTAAATCAAAATTGAATGTTCCATTACATGGCAATTTTATACAGTGTATATATGTATGTTAAAAATCATATTTTCAACAAACCAATAATTATTCCATTTCATGACCATTTTATATATCTCAAATATAATCTATACAACGCATATATATAATTTATGCAACGCATATATATTATTTATACAACACATATATATTTTATACAACTCATATATATTTTGTTCACATCTCATATATATATTTTATTCTCATCGTATATATATATATATATTTTATTCACATCTCATATATATATTTTATTCACATCACACATATATATATTTTATTCACATTGCGCACATATATATATATTATTCACATCACATATATATATACTATTCAGATCGCATATGTATATTTTATTCACATCGCATATATATATAGTTTATTTACATCGCATATATGTTGACGCCAAAAAGTGGTCATTAACGGCAAAAAGTCGAATTTGAGCGTGATTTGTGAAGATATATATGAAAAAGTGAGAATAAGCAAGACAATAACATTTTTATAGTGGTTCGGCGTTAACGAGCGTAAGTCCACTTTATAATCTCACAATAATATCATAAAGTCGGAGATACAATAAATGAGATCGTCATGATCTCCATTACATAGTTGTTTTTGATGAATATAGCAAGTATTTTTGAGGTGAAAGTGGTTGGCAGCCATGATAGGGTTGTGGAGGGCATGCACGACCTATAAAGTCAGGCTCAGATCTCAGCAAAAAGTCGTCCTCTTTGTTATGTAGCATGATGTATTTATAGGCGGTAGGCTTCAACAATTCGAGGTTCTGTAACACCCCGTATTTACTGTGAATGTTAAAGTAACGAATTAAAGAATACTTAATATTAAAAGTGGAAATATGCATATATAATATATACATAGATATATTTAAGAGAAAAATTAAATAATGACAATAAATATTTCATGTAATAAGTTAATTAAGTGGAATACATGAAATGGGAAGAAACGCATGTGAACAATTAAAAAGAAAATTTTTACGAGCTTCAGTAATTTGGTTAGGAAATTAGCGTCATTACATTCGTGGCAATTTTCTAGTCAATTTAGACCTATGGTTTGCAGAAAACCGATTTAAAATGAAGAAGATATCTTTAAATTAAATATTGCAGCAAAACATGAAAAAGAGGAATGAGAAAAGAATAATGTTTAGCATTGTCCTAAAGTTTGTAAGAAAAATACTTAGTATCTCATTTGGTTAGAACATGTGACTTTGCTTACAAGAGGTACAGAGTTCGATCCCCGCCAGCGCCATATTTTTGTTTTAGGGGAATGGCTAAAAAGTGGCTTAGTGTGAACGCAGTTCAAAAAGTGGTTTAGTGTGAAAATGGTTAATTGGAAAGATAGATAAAAAGAAATATATATATATATATATATATATAGAAAATATATGTATATACATACATATATATATATGTATATGTATGACGTGTACGCATCATGTGGCGCACGTAGCGCATTTTTGTTATTCAAGGATTGTTTTTTTGAATGTGGCCTTCTTTGATTGGCCAATGATTGATTTCTAAGGTATTAGGGCAAATGTGTCATGCTACGGTTGGCTGGATGACACATCTCTTTGGTTTGATGGCTCTGATTTCTCCTAGACTAATCTAAAGGCTAGGATTAAACCTAGACTTCTATATAATCACCCCAAACCTCAACCCTGGAACTCATTCTATGAAGTCGTCATGTTGTTCGTCTACAAACTGGCCTAGCCTCCATTCATCTACCTCAAACTAGAGAATCAAATTCAAACTAGGAATCAATTAGAAGAACTAGAGAATCAAACGTCTACATCAAAGGATAGCTTTTCAAATTTAGAAATCAAATCCTAGAAATCAAGATCCGTCCTTTTTCTGTAAGTACATTTATTGTTTTGATGTGAACACCTAATAAGAAATCATGACTGTAATAACTAGATCTATAACTATGCCTAATTCTATTCGTGCCTATTCTTTTGTCAATTCTGAATTGCTTATGCCTATTGGACTATTGTGACTGACATAACAAAGCCTATCATGCCTATTGGACTGTTGTGATTGACATAGTAAAACCTATCATGCCTATTGGACTGTTGTGACTGATATAGTAAAATCTATCATGCCTATTGGACTATTGTGACTAACATAGTAAAACCTATTATGCCTATGAGACTATTGGGGACCGATACCATTTAACCTATCATGTTGTATTAAATTTATGGTTCTTTTATGTATGTAAGTTACATGCTAAGTTATGTTCATACATGTTATATGTTAGATCCAAGCTAGTACCCATGTTTGAGATCTATATAAGTTCATGTTTATACAATCAAACTTATGCTAGTTCGCATGTTAATTGGATCTAATTTAAATTCAAGATCATGCCTATATGCTTAATTAAGTCTATGTCGTTCTATCCTAAATTTATACTACACATGTTGATCTATATTGTTTATGCCTGTTGGAATGTTACATGTCCCTTTCTTTTCCCTTTTGTTTATAAGTTAGGCTAATTTGCGAGCCTAACGTTCTAGGTGAATTATGCGAACGAATAACGGGGGAGACGTTGGGGAAAAATATTAAACTACATGCTATTGGCATAAATTGGCTCATAATCATGTAAATGATTAGTAGCATGAAATGGTAGAATTTGTATACCTAGAATTATGGACATAATTTAAAGGGTAAATGGGGCATGACTTGAATTGACAACACTTATGGATATTTACATATAAACATAAAGTGTAAATATGTAAATTGGCTAAAATATGAATATGCCTAACCCGAGGTTAGATTGAGTTGCAGTGTAAAACTGCCCGGAACCGCCTGACACATCCAGTAACCGCAACAACAGAGATCTAATGTTAGAGGTTAGCGCATTTAGCCCCAAACCCGAGGTTAGAATGAGTTTGCGGTAGAAATCTGCCCGGAACCGCCCGGCACATCCAGCAACCACAAACAACAGTTCTAATGTGAGAGGTTTGGGCATTAATAAATTAAGTAATGCCAATAAACAGACATGCTAAGAATGGTAAGGTTAATAACATATGAATAGGCGACACTTAACCAATACAACATGTTAATTAGACAAGAAGGTGGTGTAACAACCTGAGTTCCGACAGATCGAATTTCTTTTTCGAAAACCCAATCCATCACAACCCGAGTTGGGTGCTCTGGTATCCTGCAGAAAAGACAGAGACATAAAACATGTCAGAGTTCGGAAAACATCTCACAGTGGAAAGAACAAAATATAATATAATTAAAACATAACTTTACCTTAATAATAATACTGCTAAACCAGTATCCAAAGCTATACAGTCTCTGTCATAAACTTAACCTGCGAATGTTATGAGGAGGGGGTCAGAACATGAGTTCTGTGTGAATGAATTTAAATTAAACTTCTGGATAATCCTACATATACCGTTCAGTTACATTTTCTAATTCATTAGGTTATCTGTGTTATTAGCATCCAAGGCTTACACACATCGCACCGATCTACTCCCTAATAGATTAAACTGATACAGAGTATATGTAGCTACCCCCAACTAAGGTACACCCCATAGTACCCTACTCGCGCGGTTTCCACCGTATCATTGCAGGAATATAGCAGTCCCTAATCCTACACCCGAATGTCTTTCGGATTTCTGTATACATGTCAACGCTACGTCTGCAAAGAACCACTACTTCTATATTACGTAAGCGTTCGGACTGCCATCTTTGAACCATTCGCTGAATTATGTTCTATCATCGAATAATGCCATGTAGTCTACAATACACCACCCAGAGCAGACATGGTTGTACCTAGACTTTCCCACGTACGTATCATCAATCATACTCGATGTCTATTGCACATTTTCTCTATATGTGTGCCCGAGTCCCATGGAAGGGCTAATCAAGAAACACGGAACTCGGTCGGGACCTTTCAGATATCTTCCGATTGCATATGCTAAGGTCTGCTTTTATAGTGGCTATGGTCCCACTAGACCCCTCCCTCGACTAACGAAAGACACCCAAGAATATCAACAATGAGAACTTTACACCGGCCCACTATGCCCTTCAATCCTATTGGCCAACCTCACCCATAACTATATAGCAAAGTATATGGTCTTTTGGAGTTCTTCGCCTTTCTGCTTTACGTACTGACTAAAGATGGTAGGTAGACGACTAGTTGCTATCACAGGGCACTAACTGGTCTCGTCAAATCACGCTGGTCCATCTTAGTCTTTTGATTGCCCCTTAATTATTGCAATCAAGGCATACTCATTGGTTCACCTACGCAGACCTAACCTCTGTGAGCACAGGAGGATCATCTGCCCCTCACAGAGGAATACCAAGATCAACCTACGTCCCCGGAAGCCGCGTGCTCCTTAACCCAGAACGTTGGAGCCTACAACAATATCTAGATGGACATGCGCTCCTCTCTGTGTCTTTTGACATCCCGATGATCTACCCCTTATGGTTATTCATCCTCTAACGAATGGACTGGTCCAAGCACCTCAATCTTATATGTCATTAGACCCTATGTCTAACCATTAATTACATGCTTGCACCACCTCGTGAGTTTTCACATTTAACTTGGTTATCCTTATTCATTTTGTCTTTCGATTCTAATTACCAAGTTTCTCTTGCTTATTAATGTTTCATATACGACTCATTGCTTGTCAGTTTCATCAATGAGCTTTGTACCCCATTGTCCATCTTAACTTATTTCATATATAAGTTTTTCCTCATATCTATCTTCTAATTCAGTTATACTTCCATCTATTGATGTCACCACAATCCTCGGTTGTTTGCTTAGTTTTCTTAACTAAGGCTTATTGCTTAGTTTTCTCAACTAAGGCTTATTACTTATTTTTCTTAACTAAGGTTTATTAATTAGTTCTCTTAACTAAGATTTACTACTTAGTTATCATTATTGTTATTTACTTAGTTCTCTTAACTAGGGCCTTCTAATCATAACTCATGTTATGTTTATCAATAGATTACTCATTATCGCTTTGTAGTTTATATTCAACTTATTTTATAATATAAGTTGTCCCATTCTCTAGTCTTTTTATCATCTTCCCTTATCCCTAGGACAAATCTACCTATTATATGACTTTCATATTTCTCCTATATGTTCATAATAGGTTGTTATCATTCCCCATTATGGCACTAATTAAGATTAACTTAATCTTTCCCATTTCTTTAACACGTTTGCTTAACCCCTACCCACTTCAACTGGTTCGTAACACCACTACAGATTTAATTGGGTTAAGTATTCTAATTCATTACGATGTCCAATTATGGTTATAATGTGCTAGACCTCCCACATTAGGCCTGCAACGTGTGGATGCTAGATATGTCGGTCTGGTCCGGGCAGTCTTATTCCACAGTTGAGTCTAACCTTGTGTCTTAGCCCGATTCATATTTACATACTCTGACCTCCCACATTAAGTTCAACATTAGTGGCTGCTGGATATGTCGGTCGGGTCCAGGCAGACTTCCACCACTAATGTAACCTAACCTCGTGTCATAAGTACAATTACAATTCCTAATTGTAATTACTAAACATTCCATTATTAATTAATTAATCAATTAATTAATAAATTAAACCTTTCCCCATTTGAGTTGTGTTTAATTTACTATTCAAATTATAAACTTTTATGCCTCGTTTTAATTCACTTTTAATTATGCCTCATATCATAAATTAAGTCATATATATATTTATGTATGTATGTGTATATATATATATATATTGCACTAACCCAAACCCGCATATTCTCCAATTTCTGCCTAAAATTCATATTCACATACGTTTTAATTTATGTCCCAATTCACTATTTAGCCATGTCCCATTTCATACCAAATTATTTTTATACTTATAATCAAAATTCAGATCTTTAAACATAATTTGGTCAATATAGTCTTACACTTACTCAAGACATTCCTTGTACATAAATATGATAGTTTTCATGTGAACTGTAAAATACTCCGACTAATCGAATTACATGTTCAATGTTATTCTATAAATCATATAAACGTTCAACTGCTTAAATAAACAAATTAATGATGTCATGTCATGCTAACCATTCCCATAATTTACTATATTCAAGACATGAATTCACAGATCTATTCATTTTTACATTTCAACTTGTTACAATCGCAATTTATAGTTAAACTTGAAATTTCACAATTTACATACATACATATATATATTTGAATTAGAATAGCTAATCCTTTAATGTAGAATTCAATTCTTATTATCCAATTCGTGAACTCCAATTTGAAAGCTCTAACTCTAATTTGATTTTATTTGATTTGATGGAGGCTAGGTTAGATTAGAGTTGAGAAGCATGGTGACGCCATTACTTTGATTAATCAATTTAGGGTTAGGTCTAGGTGTGTTTATATAAGTGCTCAAGACCTTATCGTACGCGCAACGCTAAGTCGGCATTGAATCCAGTTAAGAAAATAGTCCAGGTTTGCAGATGAATCTAGCCAAATCTTATCGTACACGCAGTGCTGAGTCAGCATTGAACCCAGTTAAGAAAATAATCCAGGTTCACCGATGAATTTAGCCAAATCTTATCATACACGCAGTGCTGAGTCAACATTGGGTCCCGCAAGCTGTTTTGGTGCAGAAATTTGAATTTCGAACTTTTGAATTTCTGGAATTTAATTAACTGTTTTATTCACATGAAATATTCTTATATGTATACAATTCCTCTAGCGACCATTTTACGCGTATATATATATATATATATATATATGCACAACTTTCGTTTTATTTTCAAAATTCAAACAATGTTGCACCGTTATTTGATTCTTGCCATATTTCATTGACTGTAGCCTTATCTTGAAATTTTATCTTTCGTATACATATATTTCTGCATATGTATATATATTTACATATATTTTCTTTATTTCCTTATATGTACGTTCTTATCCTTTCAAATTTTGAATATTTATACGTACATATATTTGCATGTTCAGTTGGCCCTCTCTAAAACAAAGATAAAAATTATGTCGCCGCCGGGGTTCGAACCCCTGGCTTCTTTGATACAAATCCAATGCCTTAACCAACTGAGCAATGAAGCCTTTTGTTTATAAGTATTAGAACAATGATAATTATTGTGCTATCCTTACTTCTTTTTTCATGTTAGTTACAATACTTAAATTAAACCATTGCATGAATCTTTTTCTTTTATTTTTCTTTTAATGTTAATGCATTATGTTCACAAATTAGTGCATGCAACATATTTACATTACATGCAACCAATCCTTTCTTTCTTTCAATGGATGCATTACATTTTTCTCCTTTTTTTTCAGTGCATGTATTTGTTACATGTAATCCTTATTTTATTCTTTATTTTATATTTTAATTTGTTTGTGTGTATATATATATATATTTCTCTTGTGCGTATACAAACTTCGAACCTTAACAACTTCTTCATACGGTATCCGATGAACCAGAATTTCGAGGCGGACACAATGGTGATGTCTGTTTTACTTAATTTTTAATATTTAAATTAAGTATTTTTATTTTATTATCTCTTCAATTACAAATATCGTTAATGTATTAATTTTTCCGTTTCTTCCACTAATTTAAATTGCACTTCACCATTATCTATATATCCATGTATATATATATATATACACACATTTTTAATTATCTTAAAAAAGCGGGGTGTTACATTCTCCCACCCTTAAAAAAATTTCATCCCCGAAATTCGATAGGGATTAAATGTATAATCTCTCGCATAATATACATCCATCATGTATGCATCCAATTTTTGCAAACATTGTGCACATGTGAAAAGTGAAATACATCATAGCAATGCATGTATGCCTAATTTGGTACCACCTATATGTATGCAAACTTTTAAAATCTCTTTCAAAACATGATGCTCACATCCTAAATATACTTGCAGTTCTATATGAATGCAATATTTTGAAAACCAAAATTGCTTTTCATCCAAATCTTCCCACACTCTTACAGAGTAAGAGCACAGTTCATCCAATAGTTGCATCCAAAACCCTACCAATCATCATTAAATTTCGAAATTTAGGAAAATCTAATTTTCTAAATTCGATTTCTTATGTTACAAAAGGTATTAAATGGAAGAACTTACATTCTCCGTTTTTGTTTTACGTACCTTTTCTAATTGCACTTGGATTTTTACATAACTATTCTATAAAAACCTCCTACTTTCCTATCCAAGCACAACTACATAAAAATTTGTTTTGTCTTTCAGCTTATCTTGGGAGAATTTTCATTTTTATTCATCTTTTCTTAAGATTTTCTTTTTCTTTTCCTGTCACGTTTGTTGCTTCTCCGTTTGTTGTTTTCTCCTTAGCTAGGCTATTCTCTTTCTTAGCTTATTTTTTAAAGCCTTTCCATCTTTCGACATCCTACACAGCTACTATCAAGGGCCAAGAATCATAAGACTATTTCACTAAAGAAAAGTCCAACCACGAACTCTCAACGCTTAATTGCCCTTCCACTATCTAGTAGTCACTACTAGTCCTTGCTGTGTATTACTAGCCTACACTTTTTTTTTGAGCAACAATCCTAGGCTTCACAATGCTTATGCATTCTACGGGAATTTGTTTTTATTATTCCAAGATAGTCCTTGCTATTTACTTCCTAACCTCTAATGTGACGACCCCAAACCCCGTAGGATGGTGGCAAGCGTAATCTTTGGAATATAACACATAAAAAGATAATAGCAGAACAGAAATAAATAAATACACCAGATAATGTACAATAGAATACACTGGATAAACATAGTCATCAGAGTTACACAGTATACAGGATCATACTTAGTACAAATACAGTTCAGCTATACATAAATGTATACAGCGGAAAACAAACATAATATGTACAATAGGAGCTGAACAGCATAAAAAGAGACAAATGATAGAATCTATCTTCAGCTTCAGCTATCCAGAAAGAGCCTGCTTAAACCTGAACACAAGGCTGCCCGTGTAGAAAAAGGGGCACCCGAGTTTGCAAGTGAAACAAACTACGAGTCAGTCATGGGACTGGTATGAGAAATCTACTTAACACATTTTATAATATGGCCAATCACAGGACCACGCCACTTTCGCAGAACGGGTTTACTCCATTGGATTGCCAGTGCTTTAAAACAAATAAATCTTTTAAACATCGCAATGCTTTTTATAAAAATGAAGCCATTATAAGACTCAGTTCCCATCACACAATACAACACAAACCGAAGGATAGAGTTTTACCTTATAATGACCAAAATATGCTTGATACGAGCAAAACAAATCATTTGATATTATTGCTAGTGTATATAAGTTTCAAAAACAATTTCAATTATAACTATCAATCCTAGATGGCATGGGTACCATATATCATGTCGCCATATATATATACAATCAAAACCGCATGGTGTCGTATTTGAAAATTGGATTTCCATCATGAACCAAGGCAAAAGATAGTCCTTACCGAATTTGAGACGCTCTAGCCCGTTTCTCAGGATCAGACCTCGAGTGACCCTTAGGAGCCACAGGGTCGGTTTACCGATGTGGATTAAAATGCCTGAACACTGTGTTTCCCCGCCCTTTGGGGGCATAAATGAGTCCTATGACTCCATCGGCTCCACATAGTCCCCGATATATCTGAGGCGCCTCGCAACAGAAACAACCACACAGGTGAAAATAATATAAATGTCAGGGCTGGTAGGTCACTGACACCACCCTAGCTTGAAAGAAACGCATGTCCTCCCTGGATCCTTCTCCCGTTTCTGGTCCATACCGGGGTGTGAGGCACGCGAATTCATGTTATACACAAAGCTATGCCACACAGGCCGTGCTTTGATCATCAACCACAAGACTTTACTTTTCAACAAAAGCCTTGATCATCTGCCACTTAGGCATGCCACACAGGCAATTCACTCGGTGCGATTGATTTCTATCGATATATAACCTCTGAGCTCGTACGTCTCAGAGAAGGGCGTTAAGCAAGAGAATAAATTCTCTGCTGCCAAACAGATATATATTTAATAGAGATCAATCAGCACTGAACAAAATCCAATGTCAGACACACAGTCCATTTACAAGTTCGTTCTGGGTCTGAACGAAACCGGAGGCACTCAATACCTCGCATATCCGTACAATCAACAAGTAGGTCCGGACGGCTACTACTTCAACCCCTTCAAGGTAGCTACTCCTATCATAAGCATCTGTAGCACCCCTCCATTCGACATGAAGATCATCTGTCTTGCACCGTCTTCATATCTTCGACTTTCACTCATCGATCAATTATTTGAAATGAGAACCAACTCGGCCTTTTCAAATAATTCACGTATATTTAGAATTTCAGATCAATTCATTTCAATGGTTAAATTATTCGATATCACAAATTCTATTCTTTAATGTAATTTTCACGACAAACACATTCAACCATCAAATATCACATAAACCGAGCAAATTCTGTTTATTTCCATCCCATATCGTTTATAATATTTTATCACGATTTATCGCTATTTTTATTTATTTAAAAATAGCCAATTCATTCAAACAACGCTTTAGGCCATAACGCGGCCGCGACGCTGTTTTTCTTCAGATTTTATTTACACATAACGGAAAATCTAACCGTTGGATCTTCACAAATTTTATATCATTAGAAAGATCTTTTCAAAACGAATCCAACAGTTTTAGTTTTGGGAAAATCCGACCGTCGGATCTCCCGGTACAATCGTTTGAAGTTACGATTTCAAAATACGAACTGCAGCGTCGTTATTCGATTTAATTTAATTATATATATATATATATATATAATCGATTCTGGCGCTGTTTTTCTTCAGATTTGAATTAAACATTCCAGACAATCCAACCGTTGGATCTTCTCAAAGTGCGTGTCGTTGGAAAGATATTTCCAAAGCGAACCCAACGGTTTGGTTTTGGGAAAATCCGATGGTCGGATCTCCCGCAATAATCGTTTGAAATCGCGGTTTCAAAACACAAACTGCAGCTTCGTTATTCGATTTATTTTAATTATATATATATATATATTTATAAATATAATTCATTCTTCGATTTCAAAACTATATTCCTTTCCTATATTTGATAAAAATGATATTTTTATCCAACTGATATTTATTTCAACACTTCATATTCACAATAAAAATGTAGATTTTATTACTCAATCTATATATTCAACACATGAATGTTTTCAACTTCACATATACGATAAAAATATGATTTTTATTGTTCTAGTCCTTTATTCAACACATGAATATTTTCTATTATTTGTATATATAATAAAAATGTGATTTTTATTGTAAAACCATTTATTTCAAAATACGACTATTTTATATGGTTCATACATGTAACACCCCGAATTTTATGTTAACAGTAAACTAACAAATTAAAGTATATTAATTCTAAATGAAAGAATTAAGGAAAACGGGTTACACCATTGTGCTCGACTCGGAATTCTGCTTGAGATAGAGTCCGAGTTTACGTAAAGCGGACTCCGTATGAAGGAGTTATGACCTCTGGAAGTTTCAGAATTCGTTTTAAAATTCAAACAGTTCAAATTCAGTTCAAAATTTGAAAAAAAACATACCCAAACTGGGTTGGGTGGGAAAATTCCCGCCCAGGACCCAGGTCGACCAGGGAGTCGAACTGGGGGTCGACCTGCCCAGTCGACTTGGTTACGGCCTGGCTGGCCTAGTCGGGTTTTGGTCGAATTTCTGAGATATGGTGTGTCACTAGGGCTGATTTGTCACTTTCTGATTGGCTTCTCTTGAGATGGATGGTCTTGATTAACTCTAGCTTCATCGACGGCTCTAATTAGTTTAAAATCCTATATAAACAACCTTAGTCCCCAACCTAAATTCACACAAGAAATAGAAACTACAGCCGTCATGCAGCTGGGAGGAAACTAAGAGTAGCCGTCAGTTAGTGAAAGCTTAGAGACGAGCAAAACTAAAGTAAAACAAGAATCAAACAACATTTATCTACCCAAAGGAAAGCATTGCAAATTCAGAACTCAGAAATCAGAAAACAAGACCATCGTTTGTTGTAAGTATAGTGATTTTTCCAATGTGAATAAAAATTAGGATTTGATTCGATGTAAATGGAAATGGAATTGTGCTATTGTATAACGACGATGTTAATTCATATCTATGTATTGAAATGATTTTTGTGTGAATGGTTGGAATGTTTGTGGTTAAATTTACTTGGTGTTGGATCCATTCAAATGAAAACAACATCACATGCAAGTTGTATAGTTCATGCTATAATCTACACCTATATGTTTAAGGGATTATATAGGTTGTATGTGTTATGTCCAAGTTAAAATCTCATGTATATACTTTATGCTCAAATCTCTATTCCTAAATGATTAAGTTCATATACATGCTCATATGTTTATACAAAAGTTTCAAAGTTCATAATTGGATCCATGCTAAGATCCATTTTAATACAAGTTTCATGTTATAGTAGTAAACATGATTGGATCTAGTTCACACATGCGATGAAATTATACATACTTTATGGACATGTCATATTCTTGTCATATGCTAGTGATGTTCGATGTTATGCCTAGATCTAAACATGTTTAGGCTTATGTTGTCTAAATCATATGCTAATTCATGTGACACCTATTTAGTTAGATCGCTATTTCAATGCAAGTTCACATATATGTATGTTGATTAGTTTGCGTTGCAAGTTCACACCTATGATATTCATGTTGACTATTTTGCAAGTTCACACCTATGATGTTCATATTGACTATGCCGAAAATGCCAAGTTTGCACCTATGTCATGTTTATGTTAATGAATTTCTTCATGCTAATTTTGTGTACGCTAAATTAGGCTAAGTTTTTAGCTTAATATTAAATGTTAAAAATCATGCGGACGAAAAATTAGGCTAAGATTGTTAGCCTAATATTTAGACGGGGTAACATTAGGAAAAATTGGTAATTATAGGAAACTTGACATAAATTGGTGATAAATGTATGTATTGGCATGTTTATCACATGCCAAAATTGGTGGCACTTGAATGGTATAGATTCTTATACCAAAAATGATGAACTTGGAAAGTGGGCCATAACATTTAATTGTTAACAAATTTACATATAACAAGTAATAGAGACAAATATGTAAATTTAGAAAATACGATTATGCTTAACCCGAGGTTGGATTGAGTTGTGATGTAAACCTGCCCGGACCCGCCCGGCTGTCCAGTAATCACAACAATACCTATCCAATGTGGGTGGTTAAGCATTGAGCCCAATAAGGACCCGAGGTTAGACTGAGTTACGGTGTAAACCTGCCGGGAACCGACCGACACATCCATTAACCGTAACAATACCTGTCTAATGTGAGTGGTCGGTGCTTTAACTAATTAAGGTTAAGGACAAAGAAGTCAGGATGGTAGGTTAAGTTAACTAAAACACTTAACCAACTCAACATGTTAATTATACTGATGGGTGGGGTTAGGTAAATGCAGACACTTAACCACTTAACATGTTTGACTAGAAAACCCTAGTAACGGGGACCCATTTTAGCAGTAACCCAATTCGGTATCATGGTACCCTGAAACTAGGCAGGGTGGGGCACGATTACTGGGATGATTGCAAGCGGTCAAAAGTGACGGCGGTTGGTGTAGTAGTGTGGGTTCTAACGGAGTGCGGGCGTGCACACACTTCGGAGCAGACAAACAGGGCACTGGGCACCAGTAGTATAACCTATGCATTCTAAAATTGTGTCGGGCCGCCACCATGGGACTTGATACACCCCATGGTGGGACCAGCATATGTATCTACCATCTTTGGGGGCCGTATGACACATATGATTTTGCGAGTAGGAGCCGATCTTTAGAAAAGGGGATCACTTCACCCCGATCATGGGGTGCCAATCGGAACTAATATATGTATGTGCAGAGATATAGTGTGGGGTGCGATAGTATATTCGTTTCAAAACTACGTTATCTTAGTTTATGATACTTTCCTGTTTCCAGTTTATACCTATCATGCCCTTATTCTTATTCTCATACTGAAGAGTCATTAGACTTACCAGGCCTTATGTCTGACTCTATTTTTCTTTCGTCTTCTTTTCTTCCGTTCCCCCCTCCCCCCAGGTCCACAGGGAGGAAACAACCCAGCTTAGTCAGACTCTTTGCAAGCTTCAAGATAGTAGATGTATGGTTTGGACTCTCTTTCCTTGGCTATGGCTGTTGGACACGTTCAATGGGGATTTATGCAGTTTTAATTATGTTTTATGCTTCTTTATTTAATAATCAAGACAGAAATGATGATGTAATGTTTTGGGAGTTATTGTGAGACAATTATGGAAATGTTTTGTATGAACACGTATTTATGAAATAAAAGTCTGTTTGTTTTCCGTTGCTTATATATATGTGTTTATATATGTCTTGTGTTTGTCTGTGACTTTTACTTATAAACCTCCACCAAAGTTAAGGCATTCCCTTTGTGAGTGACCTTAATGGAGGTGGGGTGTTTCACTTGGTATCAGAGCACAGATTTACCAGACTAGATAAAAGATTTTGAAACTATTTTTAAAAAAAAGTTTAAAGAAGCATTTTTTTTTTCAAGAAAAAGCGTTGTTTTTAAAAGGCATGATTCCCCAAAGCCATATGCACTATCTCTCTATCCTTTTGTCTTGAATACTTTCCTTTTTGTTCTAGCATGTCTGGAGATCTTAACCTTCCAGATGGAGTACCGATAACTGGCTGGTTCCGAAGGTACGTAGAAGCTAGGGCCAATGGTGCGGGCCCAGCAGACAATCCTCCTCCAACAGTGGTTGCGGTTCCTCCTCCTCTTCCTCCTCGTGGAAATACTTTCGCTAAGACGTGTAGAGACTTCAAGGCTATGGGAGGAAAGGACTTTTATGGAACTGATTCATTTGTGGTAGCAAGGAACTGGGTGAAGTAGACTAAAGATTTATTTGTTATCTTTGAAGTTGACGACAGGCAAAAGATACAGCTAGCAGTGTGGTTGCTCAAAGACGAAGCTTCTTATTAGTGGGAAGTTACCCATGCTGAAAGGCCAGTGGAAACTTGGGAAGATTTCAGGATGAGGTTTGAGATGAAATTCCTCTCCCAAGCTAAAAGAAGCCTGCAGATGGAGAAATTCCTAGCTCTTAAACAAGGAAGTATGTCAATCAAGGAGTACATCAATCAGTTTAATCAGCTGGCCAGACTTGGGCTGGATTTAGTAAACACCCAACACAAGAAGGCCCTTTGCTTCGTCAAAGGTCTAAATGAGCCTCTACACAGCCTTGCTATGACCCATATACCCATGGGAGCGACCTATGAAAGCTTGGTGGACATGGCGCGGCTACACGAGGAAGATAAAGGCAAGAAAGAGGCAAAGGTGGAAGTGCCTCAAGAAAATAAAGAGGGTTTACAAGCTAAGAAAACAGACTTCAAGAAAGGCGGGAAGAACAACAAATCCCATGAAAAGAGAAAGTGCAATTTCTGTAGCATTGTTGGACATATAGTGAAAGACTGCAGAATGAAGAAGGCAAAGATGAATGGTGGTTGTTTCAATTGCGGTGAGACTAGACACTTGGCTAAGGACTGCCCAAAGAAGCGGGGTCAGGGACAGAGGACTGGATCCACCTCAAGGGGACAGGTTCACGCGCTGGTGGCACCTTTACAGGAATGAGGTAGAAATATTTCTGTAGAAAGCTTAGTTTATCTGTATGATCATCCAGTGTGCACTCTCTTTGATTCTGGTGCATCACACTCCTTTATTTCATCTGCTAGTAGAATTTCTGCACCTAGACACTAGTATGGTAGAAGATCCCTTGGTTGTTTCAAATCCAATTGGGGGCTCGGCTTATTTGTCGATGGTTTGCTTGGATTTGAAAATATCTATTCTAAGTGTTGAATTTAGATGTAGTGCCTTTGTTTTGGGTTTCTCGGGATATGGATTGATCTTAGGCATGGACTGGTTATCCAGTAATGGTGCCATTCTTAATTGCAAGAAGAGAGTGGTTAAGCTCTTGACTCGGGTCGGTAACACACTAGAAATTTCTTGTAATCCCTTGAATGTTGTTATGCTTAGTTATCTAGAGTCGCTTGACGCTTCTGTTGAGAATTTGCAGTCGGTTAGAGGGGTCCGGGAATATCCGGATGTCTTTGAAGAGGTGAAGGGCTTACCTCCGAAGCGGGAAATAGACTTCCGCATATAACTTGTTGATAATGCAAAGCCTGTAGCTCTTCCTGTTAGACACATGGATCCAAAGGAGAGAAAGGAGCTCAGTAAGCAAGTTAGGGAGCTTCTCAAGAAGCGGTTTATAAGGAGGAGTATCTCAGAATAGGGTGCTCCAGTGGTGTTCGCCACCAAAGCAGATGGTTCACTACGACTTTGTGTGGACTATAGGGAGCTAAACAAGCTGACTAAGAAGAATAGACACCCGCTTCCCAGAATAGACGATCTGTTTGATCAGCTTGTAGGTGTGTCGGTCTTCTCCCAACTTGATCTAGCTACTGGGTTCCATCAGCTATGGGTAGCTGAAGATAGCATTGATAAGACGACATTCAGAACCCCAGACGGTTTCTTCGAGTGGCTTGTCATGCCTTTCGTCTTGACAAACGCACCCGCTTATTTCGTAGATCTAATGAGCAGGGTGTTCAGAGAATTCCTCAATAAGTTCGTGGTGGTCTTCGTAGACGATATTTTGATCTTCTCAAAGAATGAGGAAGAACATGCTCAGCATCTGAAGGAGATCATGGAATCCCTTCGAGTTCATCAGCTAAAAGCCAAATTCTCCAAGTGCCACTTTTGGAGAGAAGAACTAAGATTCCTTGGACATATAGTGTCCAAGGAGGGATTAGCTGTGGACCCTCGAAAGTGGTGGCAGTGCAAGATTGGAAGACACCAAGAAATGCAACCGAAGTCCGAAGCTTTCTCGGGTTAGCAGGTTTTTACCGAAAATTCATTAGAGATTTCGCGAAAATCTCAGCTCCACTCACAAGGATAACAAAGAAGAATCTAGCATTCGCTTGGGATTTGGATTGTGATATTGCTTTCCAACGCTTAAAAAGGGCTCTTACAACGGCCCCTGTTCTGACTCTGCCTGATGGAAGCAAGATGTTCACAGTATGTACGGATGCTTGTGGTACGGGGCTAGGTGCTGTGATGATGCAAGAAGGAAGGGTAGTAGCTTATGGTGGAAGACAGTTGAAAGTTCATGAAAAGAACTACCCAACCCACGATCTTGAGTTAGCCGCCATCGTCTTTGCGCTTAAGTCTTGGCGCCATTATCTCCTAGCTGAGAAGTTCGAATTATATACTGACCATAAATAGTTGAAGTATCTTTTCTCGCATAAAGATCTTAACTTAAGGCAGCAAAGATGGATGGAGTTCCCTGCCTCATATGACTTTGAGATTTCCTATACTCCTGGCAAGGGCAACGTAGTAGCAGACGCGTTGAGAAGAAAGAAACTGACCTTAAGCCCTCTCTTTGTAGAAAGGCAAAGCTTGGAGTATATAGCCAGTTTTGACTTTAGGCCCTCCTCTGATTTTGTACCTGGTTTATTGGCATCCCTAGAAGTACGACCCACTCTTTTAGACTCAATAGGGGCCGCACAACGTGAAAACCCTCAGCTTGTGGATGTGATTGATAAGCTAATTATGGGTGAAACTTCCAGTCACCTCAATAGGTACTCCATCGATGATAAGGGTTGGCTGAGGCGAGATGTAAGACTGTGCGTCCCACAAGCAAGGGATTTGGTGAAGATGGTTCTCAAGGAAGCACATCATTCCAAAATGACAATACATCCAGGTGGAGACAAGATGTACAAGGACGTAAAGAGAGTTTTCTTTTGGGATGGCATGAAGAAGGACGTGGCAGATTTCGTTTCTAAGTGCATGATATGCCAACAGGTCAAGGCGGCACAAAAGAAACCTGGAGGACTGCTTCATCCTCTAGAAGTCCCGCAATGGAAGTGGGATAGCATTTCAATGGACTTCATTAATGGGTTGCCTAGGTCAAGAAGGGGCAATACTAGCATTTGAGTAATAGTGGACAGGCTCACAAAAAGCGCCCACTTTATACCTATCAAGAGTAGAAGGACTGCCTCATCTCTAGCACCTCTTTATCTCAAGGAAATAGTTCGACTCCATGGAGTATCATCCAGCATAGTGAGTGACCGAGATCCCATCTTTATGAGCGAGTTTTGGCGGAGTCTGCAAGAAGCTGTAGGCACGCATTTAAGCTTGAGCACAGCCTATCACCCCCAAACTGATGGTCAGACGGAAAGGGTGAACAGAGTATTATAAGATCTTTTGAGACTGTGCGTCCTTGACTTCGGAGGGACATGGGAGGATCATCTTCCTTTAGTGGAATTCGCCTACAACAACAATTACCAAGCCACCATCGGCATGCCGCCCTTCGAAGCTTTGTATGGAAGACCGTGCCGATCACCAACTTGTTGGTGGGAGTCTACTAACAAGCTTATGCTTGGGCCAGACATGATTAGAGAGACTTCAGAAAAAGTGGACTTGATACGAAGGAGAATGAAGACTGCCCAAGATACACAGAAATCCTACGCAGACAAAAGAAGGACCGACCTTGAGTTTGAGGTTGGGGATAGGGTTTTTGTAACAACCCAAAATTTAATAGCATGTTAAAACCATAAATCAAGGCAGAATTAATTTTTGAAACAAGATTCAAGGGAAACGAGTTGCTCCATTGCGTTCGTCTCGAAATTCTACTTGGAAACGAGTTCGAGTTTTCGAAAATCGGAGTCCGTATGAGGGAGATATGACCCTCCGAAGTTTCAGGAATTTTTAGAATTGAAAACATCTCGAAAATTCGAATTCAAATTCGAATTCAAAACCCAGAATAGGCTAGACGGGAAATTTCCAGCCCAGGACCAGGTCGACCTGAGGGTCGACCATAGTTCTGACCTCCCAGGGACCAGGTCGACCATAGTGTCGACCTAGGGGTCGACCTGCCTCTCGAACCCAGTTTTTGAACCTGATGCATTCTGATGTATCTGATCTCGTTTTCTATCCATTTTTTTCTTCCTAATCCTATATAAACAGCCTCCTAGCCTCATTCTCTTTACACCGTTCTTCTCTAAACTTATGCTGCACAAACTCTTGATGAACATGGCTTCTTCTTCTTCCTCTAAATTAAATTAAGATAAATAAAAATTAAAACGCGAAGATTATTTCTTGAAGACTATGGCTAGGAATTTCATATTGGAGGATTTACTTCTACAATCAAAGCAAGATTCAACAATTCAACGACAAATTTCTAGATTCAACTTCTGCATCTCAATTTCTTAGACCACGATCTGTAAGTTCAAGTTACTTTTAGATAAAAACTATAAACTTGATATGGACATGTTACAAATTGGAATTGGACCTATGTATGATAATTGATTCATATCTATTCTTGTTTATCTTGGATCTTGACTTTTGGGAATATTGCTTTGGGGCTATTCATGACGTAAATCAAACTATTTCATGTCTATAACCTTAACATGCCTATGACGCTGAAACTATTGTTAATGGCCTAAGACTATGACTGTGGATATAAGACTATGCCTATGCCTATGACCGTGAACATAAGACTATGCCTATGCATATGACTGTGAACATAAGACTATTGCTTATGACTATGACAAGGACAATTGTGGCTAATCACCTATGACTCATGACTATGAGAATTATTGCCTATGATTATGAACATAAGACTATTGTCTATGACCATGACTTTTAAACTATTATAGTTAATAGCCTATGACTATTTAGGGTAGTTGCCTAGAACTATTATGGATAATTGCCCATGACTATTGTGATTAATCGCTTATGATTCACTATGACTATTGTGTTTAATTCCCTAAGACTATTATAGTTTATTGTTTATGCCCATAACACTATAGTTGAAAACCAAGTTGTACACCGAATTGGCATTTTGTTGGATCTCATACCTAGGGTGTGACTTGCTTAGTTTATTTGCTATTATGCACACCAAAACCATTGGATCCATTATCCTTGTACTTGGCTTGCTTTTGCATGCCTATTCTTTTATGTCAACTTTTATCATAACTATCGCATTATTTTGCTAGATTTGAAATCCAATTATTTTCTATATGCCAGTGATGTTGTAACCAATTATCTCAAGTTATATCATGCTAGTCTTGTAATCCCATTTATCGCTTTAAGCTCGTCCCTTTTGCCTATCATAGTTTTGATGTTATTCCCTTTATTTCGGGATTTGGATTTATTTGTAGTATAGATCGATTCACGTTTACGTACGATGGGAATACGATTTGGGTAGATTAGGCAAAACATGAATTGGTTATGAAAATGAATTATGAACTTGATAATAGGTAAAACTTGAAACATGAACATTGTTATAACTTGAATCTGGATGCGGAAATGAAACTTGCCTTGAAAACTTGACATGAACTTGACATGAAAATTTGAACATGGACATGACACTAGAATGAACTTGAAAATGGCCAACTCGAGATGGGGTTGAGTTTGCAGTGTAATTCTGCCCGAAACCGCACGACAAATCCAGTTACTGCAAATAACGTGATCCAATGTGGGTAGTTGGTCATATCGCACTTGAAAACCTAAGGTCAGACTGTGAGTTGTGGTGTAAATCTGCCCGGAACCGCCCGGCATATCTAGTGACCACAACAACAGGTCTGATGTGAGAGGTTGGGGTGCATTAATGAATTAATGCTACATGATAGGGTTAAGTCATGAACATGAAAGACAACACTTAACCAACTTGACAACTGATTCGTAGGGCTAAGTCATGAATTTGAACGACAACACTTAGCCAATTTGACATGACACGTAGGCGGGTTAAGCCACGAACTTGAATAACAACACTTAACAACCTTGACATGCTAGACTGATAAGGGTTAAGTCATGGATTTAAATGGCAACACTTAACCTATTAGACGGAAACCCTAGTTACGCGGTCCATTTCAACAGTAACCCACTAGATGTATCACGGTACCCTGGAACTAGGCAGGGTAGGGCACGATTACTGGGCTGATTGTAAGCAACCAGAACGACGGCTGAGTTGGTGCGCCAGTGCAGGTTCAGGCGGGATATGGTCGTGCACGTTGTCCGGAGTTGAAAAAGCAGGCATTGGGCATTAGTAGGTTTACCTGTGCATGCTTGATTTGTGTCGGTGGTTGGCACCCTAGAGCTTGATACACCCTATGGTGGACCTAGCACAAGTGACTACATTCGTGATAGTGCCGTATGACACAAACACACGACGAGCTAGAACTTGTAGGGAGTCGATCGATTAGTGGATCGTTCCATTGGCCCTAGTAATGGGTCATTCACGATATTGGGCCAAGGGATCATTTCATGGTTAACATATGACATGGGTTGGGATATTAGTACAGTTGGTGTAACGAATCTTGAATATGCGATGCTATACTTGATTTATTAGGTTATCTTAGTCTATCTTGCCCATCTTGATAGCATCCTTATGTTTACTTTCAGTTTAGACATGTCATGTTACCTTTACCTGTTTTTATGCTGAAAGTCACTAGGACTTACCAGTCTTTATGACTGACCCGTTTTCTTATGCCTCTTTTTCTTTCGTCCCCCCCCCCAGGTTCTCAGGGAGGAAACTCTTGCATTTAGCTTGGATTTCACGTTCTTTCGGTTCAGCTCATGTAAGGTTTGATCTTGAGCTATGCTACGGCTACATTTTTGCTACCTTTGGGGAATTAAGCTACTTTTGTTGTTTCAAGTTTATGCTTCTTTGTTTATGCAAGACAGAATTTATTGTAATGGAAAGTAATGACTTTGGCTATTTGGTACTTTGAATGAAAAAGGCTTTGGCTATTTTGAAAATAATGAAATTTATCTTTTGATTCTTTCGCTATTTTATTTATGTTCTGTCTTGTAATATTTCTGTGTTTGTTTACCTCGATAACGCTCCTCCAAAACTAGTGCATTCCCTTTGTGAGTGACCCTAGCGGAGGTGGGGTGTTACATTTGGTATCAGAGAAAAAGGTTACCAGACTGGGCAAAAGTTAAAAAAAAACCTTCTAAAACTATTTTCAAACCCGTTTACAAAGAAGCATTTTTTTCAAGAAAAGTCTTGTTTTATTTAAAGGCTATTCCCCAGAATCCATTAGCACTATCCTTTGTTTCCTCGTTTGAATCTCTTCTTTTCCGTTTCAGCATGTCTGGGAATCATAACTTTCCAGAGGGTGTGCCAATACCTTGCTGGTTCAGGAGGTACTTAGGGGCTAGGGCCAACGATGCATGCCCAGCAGATATTCCTCCTCCACCTGTAGCAATTCCTCCTCCTCCCCCCCTCCTCCCCCTCCTCGTGCAATTGCTTTCTCAAAGATTTGTAAAGATTTTAGGGCCATGGGTGGAAAGGATTTCAAGGGAACTGAATCATTCGTAGAAGCGAGGAACTGGCTCAAAGAAACTGAGGATCTGTTCGTTATCTTCGAGGTGGACGATAGGCAGAAGGTACAGTTTGCAGTATGGTTTCTCAAAGACGAAGCTTCCTATTGGTGGGAAGTCACTAACGCTGAGAGGCCTGTTGAAACATGGGTGGATTTCAGAATAAGGTTAGAGATGAAATTCCTCTCGCAAGCTGAACGAAGTCTACAATTGGAAAAGTTCTTATCTCTTAAGCAAGGAAGTATGACTGTCAAGGAGTACATCAACAAATTCAATCAGCTGGCTCGATTTGGACTGGACTTAGTGAATACTCCTCATAAGAAGGCTCTCCGTTTTGTCAAAGGATTGAATGAGCCACCTCACAGCTTGGCTATGACCCACGTACCTATGGGGGCTACTTACGAAAAGCTAGTAGACATGGCGCTCTTAAATGAAGAAGACAAGAATGGCAAGAAGGAGGTCAAGGCGATTGAGTCTCCAAACAAGAAGGTAGACTCCAAGAAAGGAGGCAACAACAACAACAACAATAATGATAACAAGACACGTGAGAAAAGAAAATGCCACTTCTGTGCTATTGAGGGGCATATAGTCCAGGATTGTAGAAAGAAGAAGATGAAGATGGGAGCATGCTTTCAGTGTGGTGATACTGGACATATCAGCAAGAACTGCTCTAAGAAGCAAGGGCAAGCCTCGCAAGCAGGACCTTCTGGGGGTACATCTTTAACTTCTTCTCCTCGATACTTTGTTTTATCTTGCTTATATTCTCAATCCTATCTTGAGAACCTTAGGTAGAACCCTTTTGGATGTAAATAGGTGATTGAAACATGTTATGGTTGATGTTTGCTAATGGTTGCAAGTGGTCGCAAGTGGTTGCTCGTGGTTGCATAACACAAATTTGGCACTAGATCGGCTCAGACACATTTTCATATTGCATATGCATGAGTGTTTATACTTATTTATGGATGAAATTGAATGTGTTATCATGTGAATGTTGCATATGGATCGATGTTTGTGCACACATATAGTGTTTATGTGACTAGGACTATTTGCATACATGTTGGACTCATGGCACTAAACACATTTTTGCATTAAGAAGATCAATCAGGCCTGATCATTTGCATTAGATAAGGAACATATACACACACTTTCTGCATATGTTCACATAGCATTAGAAATCTTTTAAGGACAATGGTTCCTTGTGGATGATGGTTGAGTAGATGGTTGATTGGATGATAGGATGCGTTCTTCCTAACTTGAAGATTTCGAGGACGAAATCCTTTAAGGAGGGAAGAATGTAACAACTCGAATTTTAATAGCATGTTAAAACTATAAATCAAGGCATAATTAATTTTTAAATCAAGAATCAAGGGAAACGGGTTGCGCCATTGCGTTCGTCTCGAAATTCTGCTTGGAAACGACTCCGAGTTTTCGAAAATCGGAGTCCGTATGAGGGAGATATGACCCACCGAAGTTTCAGAAATTTTCAGAATCGAAAACAGCTCGAAAATTCGAATTCAAATTCGAATTCAAAACCCAGAATAGGCTGGGCGGGAAATTTCCTGCCTAGGACCAGGTCGACCATAGTGTCGACCTCCCAGGGACCGAGTCGACCATAGTGTCGACCTGGGGGTCAACCTGCCTCCCGAACCCAGTTTTTGAACCTGATGCATTCTGATGTATCTGATCTCCTTTTCTGTCCAGGTTCGTCTGCATAATCCTATATAAACGGCCTCCTAGCCTCATTCTCTTTACACCATTCTTCTCTAACCTTATGCTGCACAAACTCTTGATGAACATGGCTTCTTCTTCCTCCTCTAAATTAAATAAAGATAAATAAAAATTAAAACGCGAAGATTATTTCTTGAAGACTACAGCTAGGAATTTCATATTGGGGGATTTGCTTCTACAATCAAAGCAAGATTCAACGATTCAACAATTCAACGACAAATTTCTTGATTCAACTTCTGCATCTCAATTTCTTAGACCACGATTTGTAAGTTCAAGTTACTTTTAGATAAAAACTATAAACTTGATATGGACATGTTATAAATTGGAATTGGACCTATGTATGATAATTGATTCATATCTATTCTTGTTCATCTTGGATCTTGACTTTTGGGAATATTGCTTTGGGCCTATTCATGTTGTAAATCAAACTCTTTCATGTCTATAACCTTAACATGCCTATGACGTTGAAACTATTGTTAATGGCCTAAGACTATGATTGTGGACATAAGACTATGCCTATGCCTATGACCGTGAACATAAGACTATGCCTATGCCTATGACTATGACAAGGAAAATTGTGGCTAATCACCTATGACTCATGACTATGAGAATTATTGCCTATGATTATGAACATAGGACTATTGTCTATGACCGTGACTTTGAAACTATTACAGTTAATTGCCTATGACTATTTAGGTTAGTTGCCTAGAACTATTTTGGATAATTACCCATGACTATTGTGATTAATCGCTTATGATTCACTATGACTATGACTATTGTGGTTAATTGCCTAAGACTATTATAGTTGATTGTTCATGCCCATAACACTGTAGTTGAAAACCATGTTGTACACCGAATTGGCATTTTGTTGGATCTCATACCTAGGGTGTGACTTGCTTAGTTTATTCGCTATTATGTACACCAAAACCATTGGATCCATTATCCTTGTATTTGGCTTGCTTTTGCAGGCCTATTCTTTTATGTCAACTTTTATCATGACTATCGCCTTATTTTGCTAGATTTGAAATCCTATTATTTTCTATATGCCAGTAATGTTGTAACCAATTATCTCAAGTTATATCATGCTAGTCTTGTAATCCCTTTTATCGCTTTATGCTCGTCCCTTTGCCTATCATAGTTTTAATGTTATTCCCTTTATTTCGGGATTTGAATATATTTGTAGTATAGATCAATTCACGTTTACGTACGATGGGAATATGATTTGGGTAGATTAGACAAAACATGAATTGTTACGAACATGAATTATGAACTTGATAATAGGCAAAACTTGAAACATGAACATTGCTATAACTTGAATCTGGATGTGGACTTGAAATTTGCCTTGAAAACTTGAAACGAACTTGACATGAAAATTTGAACATGGACATGACACTATAATGAACTTGAAAATGGCCAACTCGAGGTTGGGTTGAGTTTGCAGTGCAATTCTGCCCGGAACCTCCCGGAAATCCAGTTATTGCAAACAACAGGATCCAATGTGGGTAGTTGGTCATATCGCACTTGAAAACCCGAGGTCAGACTGAGTTGTGGTGTAAATCTGCCCAGAACCGCCCGGCATATCCAGTGACCGCAACAACAGGTCTGATGTGAGAGGTTGGGGTGCATTAATGAATTATTGCTACATGATAGGGTTAAGTCATGAACATGAAAGACAACACTTAACCAACTTGACACCTGATTCGTAGGGCTAAGTCATGAACTTGAACGACAAAATTTTTCCAATTTTTCATGACATGTAGGCAGGTTAAGCGACGAACTTGAATAACAACACTTAACCAACTTGACATGCTAGACTGATAAGGGTTAAGTCACGGATTTAAATGACAACACTTAACCTATTAGACGGAAACCCCTAGTTACGCGGTCCATTTCAACAGTAACCCACTAGATGTATCATGGTACCCTGGAACTAGGCAGGGTGGGGCACGATTACTGGGCTGATTGTAAGCGACCAGAATGACGGCTGAGTTGGTGCTCCAATGTAGGTTCAGGCGGGCTATGGTCGTACATGTGGTCCGGAGTTGAAAAAGCAGGCATTGAGCATCAGTAGGTTTACCTGTGCATGCTTGATTTGTGTTGGTGGTTTGCACCCTAGGGCTTGATACACCCTATGGTGGACCTAGCACAGGTGACTACATTGGTGATAGGGCCGTATGACACGAACACACGATGAGCTAGAACTTGTAGGGAGTCGATCGATTAGTGGATCGTTCCATTGGCCCTAGTAATGGGTCATTTACGATATTGGGCCAAGGGATCATTTCATGGTTAACATATGACATGGGTTGGGATATTAGTACAGTTGGTGTAACGAACCTTGAACATGCGATGCTATACTTGATTTATTAGGTTATCTTAGTCTATCTTGCCCATCTTGACAGCATCCTTATGTTTACTTTCAGTTTAGACATGTCATGTTACCTTTACCTATTTTTATGCTGAAAGTCACTAGGACTTACCAGTCCTTATGACTGACCCGTTTTCTTTCGCCTCTTTTTCTTTCGTTCCCCCCTCCCCCAGGTTCTCAGGGAGGAAACTGTAACACTTAGCTTGGATTTCGCTTGCTTTCGGTTCAGCTCATGTACGGTTTGATCTTAAGCTATGCTATGGCTGCATTTCTGCTACCTTTGGGGAATTAAGCTACTTTTTTTGTTTCAAGTTTATGCTTCTTTGTTTATGCAAGATAAAATTTGTTGTAATGGAAAATAATGACTTTGGCTATTTGGTACTTTGAATGAAAAAGGCTTTGGCTATTTTGAAAGTAATGAAATTTATCTTTTAATTCTTCCGCTGTTTTATTTATGTTCTGTTTTGTAATATTTCTGTGTTTGTTTACCTCGATATCGCTCCTTCAAAACTAGTGCATTCCCTTTGTGAGTGACCCTAGCGGAGGTGGGGTGTTACAGTTTTCCTTAAGGTATCCCCTTTATGGAACGTCGTTCGCTTTGGATCCGCAGGAAAACTAGCACCAAGATTTGTAGGACCGTTCCCTTTCATCGAGAAGATTGGTAAAATGGCTTATAGAGTAGAGCTGCTAGAAAGGTTGGCCGGAATTCACAACGTCTTTCACATTTCTCATCTCTGGAAATGTCTACATGAATCTGCTTAAGTGGTGGAGCCAAGCATCCTAGAAGAAGTTGAAATAGAACGAGAAACAACTGTGAGGAAAGTTCCAACTCGAATCGTAGGAACTGAAATCAAAAAGCTACACAACCGTGAAGTCAAGCTCGTTAAAGTTCAATGGAGCGATGCCGAGGAAGACGCGACTTGGGAAACTGAGGACAGAATACGCGTGGCTTACCCTTTTCTTTTTGAGGGTACATCTTTGATCTCTCTTTTTCCTTAAGTTATGCTTGTGTCTATCTTTTTAGGTATATCTCCTCGGTCTTACCCTTTTATCCTTAGGTAGAAACTAATGGATGTAAACATGTATTTGAAACATGTTATGATTGATGGCTGCAAGTGGTTGCAAGTGGTTGATAGTGGTTGCTTGTGGATGCATATACACACACACCCTAGGTATTAGATCGGCTCAGTCACTTCCATATTGCATATGCATATATGTATTCATATTTGTATATGGTTGAAACTTGATATGTTGTCATATGGATGTCACATTTCTATGAATGGTTGCGCACTCATGTAGAATTATGAGTAAGGAAAAAAAATTTGCATACATAATGGATTCATGACACTTAAATGATTTGCATTAAGGAGGTCAACTGAATCAGTAGACCGCCTGATTTTGCATTAGATAAGGACATGTACACACACTATGCATATGATCATGAAGCATTAGAAGTCTTTTAAGGACAATGGTTGCCTGTGTTTGTTGGTTGAGTAGATGGACAATTGAATGTTAGGATATACGTTCTTTTAGACATGAAGATTTCAGGGACGAAATCCTTTAAGGAGGGGAGAATGTAACACCCTGAATTTTCTGTTAATAGTAAATTAACTAATTAAATTATAATTAATTCTAAATGAAATAATGAAGAAAAACGGGTTATGCCATTACGCTCGTCTCGGAATTCTGCTTGAGATAGAGTCCGAGTTTGCGTAAATCGGACTCCTTATGAAGGAGTTATGACCTCCGGAAGTTTCAGAATTCGATTTAAAATTCAAACAGTTCAAATTCATTTCAAAATTCGAAAAAAACAGACCCAAACTGGGCTGGGCGGGAAAATTCCCGCCCAGGACCCAGGTCGACCACGGAGTCGACCTGGGAGTCGACCTGCCCTGTCGACCTGGTTAGGCCCTGGCTGGCCTGTTCGGGTTCTGGTTGAATTTCTGAGCTCTGGTGTGTCACTAGGGCTGATTTGTCACTTTTTGATTGGCTTCTCTTGAGATGGATGGTCTTGATTAACTCTAGATTCATCGACGGCTCTAATTAGTTTAAAATCCTATATAAATAACCTTAGACACCAACCTTAATTCACACAAGAAATAGAAACTAGAGCCGTCATGCTGCTGGGAGGGAACTAAGAGTAGCGTCAGTTAGAGAAAGCTTAGATACGAGAAAAACTAAAGTAAAACAAGAATCAAACAACTTTTATCTACCCAAAGGAAAGCATTGCAAATTCAGAACTCAGAAATCAGAAAACAAGACCATCGTTTGTTGTAAGTATAGTGATTTTTCCGATGTGAATAAAAATTAGGATTTAATTCGATGTAAAATGGAAATGGAATTGTGCTATTGTATAACGACGATGTTAATTCATATCTATGTATTGAAATGATTGTAGTGTGAATGGTTGGAATGTTTGTGGTTAAACTTACTTGGGGTTGGATCCATTCAAATGAAAACAACATCATATGCAAGTTGTATAGTTCTTGCTATAATCTACACCTATATGTTTATGGGATTATATAGGTTTTATGTGTTATGTCCAAGTCAAGATTTCATGTATATACTTTATGCTCAAATCTCTATGCCTAAATGATTAAGTTCATATACATGCTCATATGTTTATACAAAAGTTGCAAAGTTCATGATTGGATCCATGCCAAGATCCATTTTAATACAAGTTTCATGTTATAGTAGTAAACATGATTGGATCTAGTTCACACATGCGATGAAATTATACATACTTTATGGACATGTCATATTCTTATCATATGCTAGTGATGTTCAATGTTATGCCTAGATCTAAACATGTTTAGGCTTATGTTGTCTAAATCATATGCTAGTTCATGTGACACCTATTTAGTTAGACCCCTATTTCAATGCCAGTTCACATATATGTATGTTGATTAGTCTGCGTTGCAAGTTCACACCTATGATATTCATGTTGACTATTTTGTAAGTTCACACCTATGATGTTCATATTGACTATGCCGAAAATGCCAATTTTGCACCTATGTCATGTTTATGTTAATGAATTTCTTTATGTCAATTTTGTGTACGCTAAATTAGGCTAAGTTTTTAGCCTAATATTATATGCTAAAAATCATGCGGACGAAAAATTAGGCTAAGATTGTTAGCCTAATATTTAGACGGGGTAACGTTGGGAAAAATTGGTAATTATAGGAAAGTTGACATAAATTGGTGAAAATGTATGTATTGGCATGTTTGTCACATGCCAAAATTGGTGGCGCTTGAATGGTATAGATTCTTATACCAAAAATGACGAACTTGGAAAGTGGGCCATAACATTTAATTGTTAACAAATTTACATATAACAAGTAATAGAGACATATATGTAGATTTAGAAAATACGAGTATGCTTAACCCGAGGTTGGATTGAGTTGTGATGTAAACCTGCACGGACCCGCCCGACTATCCAGTAATCACAACAATACCTATCCAATAGCATTGAGCCCAATAAGGACCCGAGGTTAGACTGAGTTACAGTGTAAACCTGCCCGGAACCGACCGGCACATCCAGTAACCGTAACAATACCTGTCTAATGTGAGTGGTCGGTGCTTTAACTAATTAAGGTTAAGGACAGACATGTCGGGATGGTAGGGTTAAGTTAACTAAAACACTTAACCAACTCAACATGTTAATTATACTGATAGGTGGGGTTAGGTAAATGCAGACACTTAACCACTTAACATGTTTGACTAGAAAACCCTAGTAACGGGGACCCATTTTAGCAGTAACCCAATTAGGTATCATGGTACCCTGAAACTAGACAGGGTAGGGAATGGTTACTAGGCTGATTGTAAGCAGTCAAAACCGATGGCGGTTGGTGTAGCATTGTGGGTGGTAACGGAGTGCGGGAATGCACACACTTCTGAACAGACAAACAGGGCACTGGGCACCAGTAGTATAACCTATGCATTCTAGAATTGTGTCGGGCCACCACCATGGGACTTGATACACCCCCTGGTGGGACCAGCATAGGTATCTACAATCTTTGGGGGGCGTATGGCACATATGATTTTGCGAGTAGGAGCCAATCTTTAGAAAAGGGGATCACTTCACCCCGATCATGGGGTGCCAATCGGAACTAATATATGTAGGTGCAGAGATATAGTGTGGGGGTGCGATAGTATATTCGTTTCAAAACTACTTTATCTTAGTTTATGATACTTTTCTGTTTCCAGTTTATACCGATCATGCCCTTATTCTTATTCTCATACTGAAGAGTCATTAGACTTACCAGGCTTTATGTCTGACTCTATTTTTCTTTCGTCTTCTTTTCTTCCGTCCCCCCCCCCAGGTCCATAGGGAGGAAACAACCCAGCTTAGTCAGACTCTTTGCAAGCTTCAAGACAGTAGATGTATGGTTTGGACTCTCTTTCCTTGGCTATGGCTGTTGGACACGTTCTATGGGGATTTATGCAGTTTTAATTACGTTTTATGCTTCTTCATTTAATAATCAAGACAGAAATGATGATGTAATGTTTTGGGAGTTATTGTGAGACAATTATGGAAATGTTTTTTATGAACACGTATTTATGAAAGAAAAGTCTGTTTGTTTTCCGCTGCTTATATGTATGTGTTTATATATGTCTTGTGTTTATCTGTGACTTTTACTTATAAACCTCCACCAAAGTTAAGGCATTCCCTTTGTGAGTGACCTTAATGGAGGTGGGGTGTTTCAATACATAAGGTAAAAATGTTATTTTTATATTTCAAAGAATTTATTCAACGTATGAATTTCTATTCAACATATGAATTCCTATTCAACACATGAATTTGGTTTCAACACATGAATTTCTACTCTAACACATGAATATTATTGAAAATTTCAGCAGCATAACGGCAGGGTAATTTAAACCGGCACCGTCACTAGTATGGCTCCTCGCTCTACCTTAAAACCTCGTGGTTTTTGACAATGGGGATTTCATGCATCTAATTCATACGCAGACGAACATGTTTATTTTTCTTTTCCACAAACTTAACCTATGTGGTTTCAGCCAAAATAATTCTCAACCACAAACAGGTATTTTTCAACCACAATCAATCATTCATGATTTTCACCAAATTTCACATCAACCAATAATCCAAACAATATCACAACCAATAAATATTGTCCATGTTTTGTGGACGAGGGGAGTATATATATATATATATATTCGTGTATAAATATATTTCAATTTCACTTCGTTTCAATCATTTCAACGCATATATAATTTTTTACAGCGCATATATAACTTATACATCGAATATACAACGCTTATACATGAGGTGTACAACGCTTATATAACTCAAACATCAACTATATAATTTATACATCGTTGTTTTCCATATCGTTTATAAATTAGAAATCTCACTTTGGGTTCCACTCCACCAAAAATTGTAGAAGGCTCAGAAAAATATGCAGTCTCTTCTAAAATGTAGAAGACGCCCTCACGGTCCCGGCGTCTCTTGTTTCACTGAATTTCGACCACAAACGAAAAAGATATGATTTTTATTGTGAAATAATAAACCGTAGCGCTTGAAAGTGTTATAAACAGTTAAATAATTTCAAAGCCGTTACCTTTCAAAATTCTTCAAAACTTGGTCACCGATTTGCGATCAATCCGCGATGCTATAGCACAATCGGACTTCACCACGTTGTCGAGCCTCAAGAGGCACGCCTAGGGGTGCCAATGACGTCAAACTCGGTGGCTTCTGGGCGGCGGAATCAGGGCGCCAGCGGCGAGTCTTCCTAGGGCTGAAACTCGATGTATACTCGACGATAAAACCTCAGACCACCTTGGATTTGAAGATCTCAATCTTCTCCAGAGATTTCCCCAAAGAAGTGGTCGGTTTTGATGAGAGAATCAAGGGATATTGGGGGGGAAGGTTTGAAGAATTACCGCCGATCGTCTGGGAGGTTATCTGCTCGATTTGGTCAACGCGGAAAATGAAAGAAGAAAGGGGATTGGCCCTTGTATTTTTAATTTATTTTTATATTTTTAAAATCCAAAAATACCCCTTACCACATACGAACTCGAATCCAAAGCCAACGACTGTCGTCCCTAGCTTAATACCCCCATTCTGAACACAATGGGATATGTTTCGTAGACCCATTCGACTGTTTCAGTCAGTTTTTCTTCAAATTAAAATATAAAACATTCAATATTTTCTTTGAACGTACATTTCAATTTGCTGGGGCCACATACTGATCCCAAAAATTCCAGAAAATGAAATCTAGCTATGTTTTGACGATACGGTCCCAACAAAACTAGTTTCGTCGAATTCTGAGACCGTTTGAAAAATGGCCATTTTCTGGTCGATCCAATTTAACTGTAATTGACCAAATACATTTTCCTTCGCCACGCTCTAATATTAGCTTCAAAAATTATGAAATTTGAAACCTTGCAATAATTTAACATCTCAGATCCAACAAAAGTGGTTTCGTCGAATTCTGAGGTCGTTTGCAAAATGTCTATTTTCAAGGGCGATATATTCTCTATAGCGACCTTTCTGAAAATTCATTTGGCCATAACTTTTGATCCCCGCTATGAAACTTCGATTTTTCAGATTCGTTAGAAAGATATTCACTAACAGATTTAAATACTGTTGGTTTCACAAAAATCTGTTTTATTTTACACCCGATATAGTCAGTCAAAGTTTGAATTGAAATTTTGAAACTGTTGCGCCATTTCAGGCCTTGTGTAACGAAAAGGAATTTCGCTCGATCCGAATCAGTCGCTAAACCGATCAAGACCGTTCGAAACGCCTGATTGTTTTGAGAACACGACAAAATAGAACGTAGACGGAAGAACATTTCATTGTATATTACAACAATTCCATCAAATACAAGAATATACAGAGTATGAACAAATATTACACAGAAAATATCAGAGATTACAATACATTACATAGCAGCGGAAAATAATACATACACAACTAGAAGGAGATATACGGATGCAAAGATTTCCGGATACTGTTCCAGCTGCAAACTAGGATCCTATGAATATAAATCTGCAAAACCAAAACTACTAGCTGCCCACGTCAAAATAAGGGCAACCAGAGTTTAGGTTAAAACAATAAACTGCAGGTCAGTCATGTGACTGGTGTGAGAACTAAAACAGTTATTAATCTTTATTTTAAAGTTCGGTAAATCAAGGGACCACGCCGTATAACACGGAACGGGTTTCCTCCCAAGAATACCAGTGCATAAAACAACTGCGCAATGCTAAATAAAGAAAAATGAAGCTATTATAAGACCCAGGTCCCATCACACAATGCAACGCAGGCCGGAGGATAGAGTTTTTACCTTATAATAGCCAAGAATGCTTGATACGTTTAAAACAAATCATTTGATACTATAATAAATGTATAGTGTATAAAACAACTTCACATCATAAGTATCAATCATAGACGGCATAAGCGCCCCATCCCACTATGTCGCCATACTAAGCTCTACAAATAAAACCGCAAAGTCACGTATTGGAAGTTGGATTTCCATCAGTGAACCGAGGCAAAAGATAGTCCTTACCGATTCGAGACTGTCTAGCTCGAGTCTCAGGACAAGTACTTAGTCAAGCCCTTAGATCGTCAGGGCCGGTCCACCGATGTGGATTAAAATGCCCGAACATTGCGTTTCCCCACCCTTTAGGGCGTAAATGAGCCAACGAATGGGTCCATCGGCTTCACATAGTCACCGATATATCCGAGGCGCCTCGCAACAGCAACAACCACATAAGTCAAACTCGTCAGGGCGTGTAAAACCACTGACACCACTTCTAACTAGAAGGAAACGCATGCCCTCCCTGATGTCCTCTCCCGTTTTTGGTTCACAACCGGGGTGTGAGGCTCGCGAATCAACGTTACACAACGCTATGCCACACAGGCTGTGCTTTGATCATCCACTACAAGCTTTGCAACAGAAGCCTTGATCATTTGCCACTTAGGCATGCCACACATGCAATTCACTCCATGCATTTTATATCCATCAATATATAACCCCTGAGCTCGTACGTCTCAGAGAAGGGCGTTAAGCAAGAGAATAAATTCTCCGCCGCCAAACAGATATATATTTAATAGAAATCACTCACACAGACTAAAATCCAATGTCAGACACACAATACATTTACAAGTTCGTTCTGGGTCTGAACGAAACCGGAGGCACCTATTACCCCGCATATCCATCGATCTCCAAGTACGTCTGGACGATCACCAACTGATTCCCTCCTCTTGGGTGTTCGACCCAATCAAGATCATCAGTAATTATCCAAACGACGTGAAGACCTCCGGTCTTCAACCACCGTCTTCATCTTCGACACCACGTCGAATTAGTTACTCAGAATGGGATAAACCCGGTCTTTCTGAATAACTCGCGTTTATAATAAACAAGTGATACACAAACACAACATACGCCTCATTCCAATTCAGAATATTCATTTATTCAAATATTCTTATACTTTGGGAAAGGTTCCCATTAATTTTATCAAAAATAAATTCTTTAAATTTATTCTTTAATCTTCTTTGAATATGAATTCAAACTAGTCGGGATTAGCGAACCACACCGGAGTAATCATTTATTTCCCAATCCCAACCTATTCATCCCATGAAGCAAAACTGGTAATACTTCATCCCTAACACCGCGGTGTTATCGGTAAATTCAATTACCATTTCACGTTCAAATCTAATTAAAGATTTAACTATCGCCTGGAGTAAAACTGGTGATACTCCATTCTCTGTCTTTTCAATCTAATTAAAGATTCATTAAAACTCCACTTAGTTTTAATCTTTAACTGGGTTAAAGAATAAGTGTCATTTAAAACACGGTTCACGATAAACCCAAAATCACATTTCATTAATTATTGGGTTAAAGAACAAGTGTTATTTAAAACACTGTTCACGATAAACCCAAAAATCAATACCAATTCAATTCAAATTAAATATTATTTAATTGGTACACTTCATTAAATCTAAATAAAAAGATTTAATCTTTTTCTCAACTAGGCTTAAGAACAGTGTTAATGAAGACACCATTCATGACAAACCAAAATCACATTTGATATTAAATACAAGGCTCTGAATAGAAAATATATCGGCTTATATTCAATATCAAATTCTATGACCAAAAATATCGTATTGGAAATAACGATATATATATATATATATATATATATCTTTCAAATTTCCATAACAACATCAGTATAATCACGAAATCCAACATCGAAATATTCCGAAGACAATTTCGATTCAAATCCATTCCAATGCAATTATTGGAAATTCGGGTTATTTTCAAAACCATTTCAAATCCAATTTATTTATTTTTAAAAAATAAATAAATTATTATTCTAGTTCAAAACTAGTTCATTTCGATAAAAATCTATTTTTATCCTTTCAAATATGGAGTTTTTCATCCCAATTCTTCACAAATCATTTCGTATGATTTTACATTAATTATTAATATTTTTTATAATTTTATCAAGGCCCGTACAGTCGATTTCCATCAACGGGAATCGAACTGCACTTACAGCGACCTTTTTCAAATTTGATTTGGACATAATTCCAAATCCAACCATTAGATTTCAAATTTATAATATTCGTTAAAAAGCTCTTTTCGATACGAACCCAACGGTTCCGGTTTCAGGAGAATCCGACGGTCAGATCTCCCGCAATATCCATTCGAAGTCAATGGTCAAAATTCACGAACTACCGCAGCGCGACGCATTCTATTCAGGCCAGTATATTATATATATAATATTTATAATATATATACTTCGTCGATTTCCTTTTAAAACGTATTATATAAATCATTTTAAATTTGTTTTCAAAACGATTTCAACTTCTTTTCAAATTCAAATTCAAATTGAATTTTTCCTTATAAATTCGATTTAAATTCATTTCAAATTGATTTCAATTCAAATCGATTTTTAATTCAATTTCAGTTCATTTTCAATTCCATTCAATTTCAATTCGAATTCATTTCTATTCAATTTCAATTCAATTCAAATTCATTTCAATTTGATTTCAATTCAAATCGCTTTTTAGTTCAATTTCAATACGTTTTAAATTCAATTCGAAACGATTTCAATTCTATTTCAATCTAATTCGAATTTCAATTCTTCTCAATATAATTCGAATTTCAATTCTTTTCAATATAATTCGAATTTCGAAATCACTTTCAATATTCATTGAAAAATGAATAAAATCGATATAAATATCGTTCGCGTCAAAATGGCGTCAATCTAATCAACACGACTTCATATATTTCTATTTTCAAATATTCTATTTCAAATATTTCTATTTCAAACATTTCTTTTTCAAATATTTCTATTTCAAATATTTCTTTTTCAAAACTGGAATGAGGCCCAATCAATTACCATATAATGTTAATTATATGGATTTTCTACAAAACATGTAACACCCCGTAATTCTGTGACATTAAGATTCTCAAATTAAAGTATAATTAATTTTTAAAAAGAAAAATTAAAAGAAAAAGATCCATGCAGTTGTTTAATTTAAGTATTGTAACTAACATGAAAAAGAGAAGTAAGAAGAGAACAATAATTATTATTGTTCTAAGACTTATTAACAAAAGCCTCTGTAGCTCAGTTGGTTAAGGCATTGGATTTGTAGCATGGAGGTCGGGGGTTCGAACCCCGGCGGCGGCATAATTTTTTTATCTTTGTTTTAGAGAGGGCCAACTGAACATGCAAATATATGTACGTATACAAATTCGAAATTTGAAAGGATAAGAACGTACATATAAGGAAATAAAGAAAAAATATATATACATATGAGAATATAAATATATATATATATATATGCAAAAATATATGTATACGAAAGATAAAATTCAAGATAAGGCTACAGTCAATGAAATATGGCAACATCATTTGAATTTTGAAAATAAAATGAAAGTTGTGCGTACATATATACGCGTAAAATGGTCGTTAGAGGAAATATATACATATAAGAATATTTCATGTGAATAAAACAGTTAAATAAATTCCAGAAATTCAAAAGTTCGAAAATCAAACTTCTACGCCAAAACAATTCATTCGAAATTCAAATTTCTACGCCAAAATAGCTTATGGGACCCAATGCTGACTCAGCACTGCGTGTATGATAAGGTTTGGCTAGATTCATCTACGTACCTGGACTATTTTCTTAACTAGGTTCAATGCTGACTCAGCGCTGCGTGTACGATAAGGTCTTGAGCAGCTATATAAACAGCCCTAGTCTTCATTCTCTTTGCACCAATTCTCTTCTATCCTTATGCTGCTAAGATTCATGGCTTCTTCCCCTCCTCTAAATTTTCTTAAATAAATAAAATAAAATATGATTCAAGACGAGGAGATGCTGCTAAAAGACTTTTAAGGAGGGATTCAAATCAAAGTTTCAAGTGAAGAATTCAAAGGCTAGCTCAAACAAGTTTCAAGCAACGACGCACGAATCATAGCCACGCTTTCCTTCTTTTCTAGATCTATTTTCTGTAAGTTGGTTATTTCTAGATATGAATATTTTGTTTTATTTGTGACATGAAATTAAAGGAATAAAGGAATATGCCAAATCTCTCTCTCTCTCTCTTCGAATCTGTGTTTATACTCTTGGACTGAATTAAGAACTGTTATGATTCGAGGACAAATAAGACTGTAACCGTGACTATGACTATAGAACTGTGGCCTTTGAAAGCATATGCCTTTGGACTATGACATAAGCCTTTGATTTTGGGACATATAAACATTGCCTATGACAATGACTTATGACTATGGGAATTATTTTCCTTTTGGACTATGAACATCACGTATGACTATGGACATTTCCTATGACTGTGACTGTGACTACAAGGATTATTTCCTTGACTAGGCCTATACCTTTGATTTGGACATAAACTATTACTTATGACATAATGAGGACAACTGTGATTTTGACACCCATGATTTATGATTAGGAAAATATTGCTTTAGTTTTGTGATTGAGAAGTTGGGTCTAAACCCAATTATTTATTCTACCTGTTCCTTGGTTTTTCTTTGGTTTTAAGACAGTGGGAATTTACCTATTAAGTTAGGTCTACCCACGTTCTTGAACCTATTTTGCCCATTCTTTGATTTTAAGACAGTGGGAATTTACCTATTTAGTTAGGTCTACCCATATTCTTGAACCTACATTGTTATCCAAACCTTTTTATGCCAATTATTCCTTCTTGTCATTTTGATTCATTCCCTTTTTATCTACGAATCTAGATTTATTTATAATCTAGGTTGAATCACGATTATTCGAACGGTGGGAATGCGATTTGGGGAAAAACATGGAAATGAATATGAACGTAATTGTAAACTTGGAAATTGGCATAATTTGGAATATGTATTATGACATGCATATTAAAATGAAAACGGGGAAATTTGACATGGATTAGGGAATATGTGATTTTGACATATTAAATTTAGCTTTAGTAAGTAAGCTAAATTTTAGGCATAAAATGTAAACTAGAAAAATAATTCTAGTTTTGCCATAAATTGTGAATTAGGATGTTAAACCAAGATTGGGTTAATTAAGGTTGATTTGGAATAAGTATATTAGCACAATTTTGAATTTATTCATAATTGTGAGCAATTGTCATGTTTAGAATAAATTATGGTTAGCGACACTAAATTTGGTATAATTTACATACCAAAAAGTATAAATATGATAAAGTAGAGAGAATGGGCCATAATAATAAATGTGACAATGTACATTAAAAGAGTAGTAATGAAATAAGTAAATTAGGAGTAATTTACTTATAGAATTCGTTATAAATGTTAAATTGTTCATTTACCACAAAATATGTAACTTGGTTAAGTTTTGGCCATAAATTATAAACTAGGATATTTAATCTAGTTTCGGCAATGAAATAGAAAATGGCCTAAACTGCATGTTGGGTTAGGACTTGGGCCTAGAATATAAGTATACTAGTAGGCTTGGCAAATAAATATAGGCCAAATTTGTCTAAAAAGGGGAAATGGGCTTTTGAAATAAATTGTTAACAATTTATAAACAAAAGAAAAGTATTTTGATAACATCCCTTTTTATAACACATAGACCAGAAGGTTCTAGGGTGACAGAGAGGATAGTGTCTAGGCTTGGGTTTGGAAAATACAAGTTTCCTGCCCTCCCTGGCTATCCCTAACTGATCCGAAGGACGGGATGGTTGTTTTCAAAACCAGACTTGGAAATTAATCAAAAACCCTTTGAACTTAGAAAACATGAATATGCCTAACCCGAGGTTAGACTGAGTTGCGGTGTAAACCTGCCCGGAACCGACCGGCACATCCAGTAACCGCAGCAATATCTGTCTAATGTGAGAGGTTGCGGCTTTAATTTATTAATTAAAGCTAGAACAAGAATGGGAGAGTTAAGTCCATAGAAACACTTAACCAATTTAACACAGTTAAGCAAGAATGGGTGGGTTAAGTCCATAGGAACACTTAACCGACTTAACAAAGTTAAGCTAGAATGGGAAGGTTAAGTCCATAGGAACACTTAACCAACCTAACACGGTTAAGCTAGAATGGGAAGGTTAAGGAACACTTAACCAACTTAGCACAGTTAAAGCTAGAATGGGAGGGTTAAGTCCATGGGAATACTTAGCCAAATTAACATGTTGACTAGACTAGAAGGTGGGGTTAAGTAAAGTTAATACACTTAGCCAATTTAACATGTTAATTAGACTAGAGGTTGGGGTTAAGTAATACACTTAGCCAAATTAATATGTTAACTGGACTAGACCATAGGGTTAAGTAAACTTGAACGCTTAACCATCAGAATATGATAAATGAATAGGGTTAAGTAAAAAGCATGAAGGGATAACACTTAGCCAGTGTAATAGGATAAGGGAAGAGGGTTAAGATAGCTTGAATCGACTAAAGACACTTAACCAACCCAACCTGGCGAGAAAGAAAACTAAGTAGTAGACCTCAGTTGAAAAAGGGACTAAGTAGTAAAACTTAGTTAAGAAAACAAGGAATTTGGAAACTAAGTGGTAAACCTTAGTTAGTAGAACTAAGTAGTAATTCTTAGTATAACACGAAGGAGCAGACATCCATCTGGTTTTAAGAAGGCTCCAACGAATTGGGTTACGAAGCCCGAGGCTTCGAGGGGACGTGAGGGTACTCTTGGTATCCCTCTGTGAGGCTGCAGATGATAATCCTGGGCTCACAGAGGTTAAGGTCTGCGTTAGAAGAACCGAGGGTATGCCTTGGTTGCAATATATATATGGCAACCTAAAGACTAGGATGGACCGGCGTGATTCGGCGAGAAAACGGTAGCCCTGTGATAGCAACTCTTCGTCTACCATCCATCTTGAGTCAGTCGAGATACGTGAAGCGGAAAGGCGGAGAACTCCAAAAGACCATAATTGCTATCTAGTTATGGGTGAGGATGGCCATAGGATAGTGGGGCACCGGGGGCCGGCGTATAGTTCTCATTTTACAAAGGGTGCCTTTCATTAGTTGAGTGTGACGATCCCAAAATCCGAGGGGCGGTATTAAGGATAATCATTAGGAAATAACACATTAATCATCATAGCAGAGTACAGATAATAGCAGAAACAATAAATAAAATAATTTTACATGGATATGACAGCGGAATCACAACATGTAGGAATATCAGAATAGCATAACGTTGGGATACACTTAGTAAAAAGAAAAGGGAGTGATCAGTCATCATCGCCAGAGGCGGAATACATACATGCAGTGACATAATAAGAGTATCAGTCTACATCGCCGAAGGCGGAATACATATACATATAGTGCGAAATACGGAAAGTAAATCAGTCTGCATCGCCAGTGGCGGAATCATAAACATAAATACAGGAATGGCGGAAAATATCTAAGTCATCACTATGAAGTCAGCCTCGCCATGAGCCAAAAGTGCATGCTATGCAGCAGTGCAGAACCAAAAATCACCTGTCACCTGTGTACTAGGCTGCCCGTGTGAAAATAAGGGCACCCGCGTTTGCAAAGTGAAACAAACAACGAGTCAGTCATGGGGACTGGTATGAGGAATCCATTTAACAGTTAAACAATAGTAAATAGCAAATCATAGGACCACGCCACTTTCGCGGAACGGGTTTACTCCAGTGATTGCTAGTGAAATTTAAAACAAGGTAAATTCTTTTTAAGACAATCGCAATGCTTTTAGAAAGAATGAAGCTATTATAAGACTCAGGTCCCATCACACAATGCAACGCAAGCCGGAGGATAGATTTTTACCTTATAATAGCCAAATATGCTTGATACGTATAAAGAGAAATCATTTGATATTATTACTAGTGCATATATGTTTCAAAAACGAATAGCATCATAAATATCAATCATAGGCGGCATAGCTACCATATACTATGTCACCATACTAGTTCTACAATTAAGTCCGTTATTTCGTATTGGAAATTGGATTTCCGTCATGAGTCGAGGCAAGGGGCAAGCTCCTCTCCGCTTCGAGACACTCTAGCAAATGCCTCAGGATTACGCACACTGGGTAACCCCTGGATCTTCAGGGCCGGTCCTCACTTACGTTAGAGGATTAGTTATTCCTGAACACACGTTTCCCGGTCCTTACAGACCTATAATCGAGGCGCCTCGCATTCCAACAACCACAAAGGTGAAAAGTAGATATATATGTCAGGGCTGGTAAGTCACTGACACCACCATAACTAGAAAGAAACGTCGTGCTCTCCCTGCAGTCCGTATCCCGTTTTTAACTCATACCGGGGTGTGAGGTTCGCGAATCTACGAAATACACAAAGCTAGGCCACGTAAGCCTTGCTTCGATCATCATCCACAAGACTTTGCTTTGCAACAGAAGCCTTGATCACAGCATCTTGGCATGCCACATAGGCAGTCCACTCCATACGATTGATTTCCATCGATATATAACCTCTAAGCTCGTACGTCTCAGAGAAGGGCGTTAAGCAAGAGAATAAATTCTCCGCCGCCAAACAGATATATATTTAACAGAGATCAATCAGTATAGAACAAAATCCAATGTCAGACACACAGTCCATTTACAAGTCCGTCCTGGGTCTGAACGAAACCGGAGGCGTCAAATTCCTCGTATATCCGTCCAATCAACATACACGTTCAGACGGCTACTACTTCCGTCCCTTTCCGGTAGCTACTCCGGTTAGGAACCTCAGTAGCGCCCATCCAACCGATACGAAGATCGTCGGTCTTGAATCGTCTTTGCACCTTCCAATTCGAATCGCTCGATGAATTATTTGAAATGAGGGTTAGCTCGGCCTTTTCAAATAACTCACGTCATTAGAATTTAAATCGATTCTTTATATGGTTATATTATTCGACATCCATCTTTCAGTTATTTAGTGTTATTTTCATGTCATACACATACAACCATCAAATATCAAACAATTCAAGCCCAACTGGTTTATTTGCAACCTATGTTGCTTATAATATTTTATAACGATTTTTCGCCATTTTTATTAATTTAAAAATGGCCATATTTAATTAAACGACGTTTCAGGTCGTTTCGTGTCACTGGCGCTGTTTTTCCCTTAATTTGTTTTACACATATCGGAAAATCTAACCGTTGGATCTTCACAAATTTTACATCAGTGGGAAGATATTCCCAAAGCGAACCCAACGGTTCCAGTTTCGTGAGAATCCGACGGTCGGATCTTCCACACTAGTCGTTTGAAGTTACGGTTTCAATTTACGAACTGCAGCGTCGTAATTCGATTAAATTTAATTATATTTATATATATATATAAATATAATCGTTTCTGGCGCTGTTTTTCCTTAATTTTGAATTAAACATTCCAGACAATCCAACCGTTGGATTTTTACAAGGTTGGTGCCGTTGGAAAGATTATTCCAAGGCGAACCCGACGATTGAGGTTTCGGGAAAATCCAATGGTCGGATCTTCCGCACTAGTCGTTTGAAATCACGGTTTCAATTTACGAACTGCACGGCCTCGTTTCGTTTTAATTTTATTTATATTTATATATTTATATAAATATAGTTCATTCGATGATTTCTATATCGTTTTCACTTCAAATATTTTTCTAACTCCCTAAATTTTGGAAAAATTTCGCCATAACCTCCCCTGTACCGGGGGCATCGGGAAATCGCAAATAGCGTCCCGGTCCTTCTAATCTCAAAAAGAAAAAGAAAAAGCCAAGCGGCTAGCCAACAGGCTCAAAAATCATCACCCAAACAAATCAGTAAATGTGTACCTATTTGTCGGGCACAAATTTTATTCCTCTTCTCTAGCCCCTTTGCTATAACCTGTTCAATAAATATGCAGGTACATATATATACAGTTCTTGTCAATTATCATTTTCTATTCAACTTCATATTTGATTTCTGTTTGGTTTAAAAACACCATTCATTCTAATGTTACATAAATAGGTGTAAATCATTTCATTAGCTAATTAATGAATATTTCAACTCATATATGTTTATTTTGAACAAGTGGCTATTTTTAATACTTCACATTTCAACGATTAATGCATACAATAAAAATGTGGTTTTTATTGCAAAACAATTCATTTCAAAACACTATTCTTCTATATAGTTCAAGTTGGTGATAAAAATGGGATTTTTATCATAAAACAATTTTTTTTAAGACGAGATTATTTTACACAGTTCATATAGTCAATAAAAGGTGATTTTTATTATCAAATAATTTATTTCAAATTATGAATATCATTCAACACATGAATTTCTAAACAACGAATGAATAGCAATTCAACACATGAATGGTTTCTATAGTTTCTAGATATAGATAAAAATGTGATTTTTATTATCTAACAGTTTATTTCAAAATATGAATATCATTCAACACATGAATTTCTAAACAACGAATGAATAGCAATTCAACACATGAGTGTTTTCTATAGTTTCTAGATATAGATAAAAATGTGATTTTTATTATCTAACAGTTTATTTCAAAATATGAATATCATTCAACACATGAATTTCTAAACAACGAATGAATAGCAATTCAACACATGAATGTTTTCTATAGTTTCTATATATAGATAAAAATGTGATTTTTATTATCTAACAGTTTATTTCAAAATATGAATATCATTCAACACATGAATTTCTAAACAACGAATGAATAGCAATTCAACACATGAATGTTTTCTATAGTTTCTATATATAGATAAAAATGTGATTTTTATTATCGAACGGTTTATTTCAAAATATGAATATCATTCAACACATGAATGTCTTCTATACAATGAATAAATATAGTTAAAGCATATGAAAATAATTCAAACACAAGAAGATTATTCAAAATTTCGGCAGCATAACGGCAGGGTAGTTACACCGGCACCGTCCCTAGTACGGCTCCTCGCTCTACCTTAAAACCTCGCGGTTTTTGACAATGGGAATCATGCATCTAATTCGCACGCAGGCGGCATGTTTATATTTTTTTCCATTTCCACAAACTAATCCTATGTGGATTCAACCAAATATTTTTCAACCACAAACGGGTATTTTTCAACCACAATCAATCCATATCAATCACAAACAATCCCAAACAATCAATCAATTTCAACCAATAAATATCGTCCATGGTTTGTGGACGAGGGGCGTATATATATATATATATATAGATATTTATATATAGCAATTCACTTTCATTTTCAACATAGATATATTTATATAAAAAGGAATTGAAGAGTGAGAAATCCTCACTAATAGCTATCCACTCACACGATCCTTCTTTAATAGAAACTCCGCCTTCTTGTTGCTTTCGTTGACTGTATCCTCTACATAGGTAAAAATCGGATTTTTACTATGTTATTCAATATATAAAGATTGCATTTTGACTTCGCTATTAAATATAAAGATTATATTTTTATTATTCTTATGATGCAACTATTATATTTTTATTGCTTTAAAAATATAAGAATCATACCTTACTATTTCTACTTAACAAAAATTCCATCTTTTCTGTTTTTAAAAAATATGATTTTTATTTTCTAGTTCAAAATTTTTCTATTAAAAGATCAAACCTTTTTCTTATTTCAAAGTTAAAAATAAAAATCATTTCCTTTTCCTTTTCAAACCAGTTTTTATTTTCTTTTCAAAACAGTTTTTAAATTATTTCAAAAATTCTGTTTTTGTTTTCTTTTCAAAACAGTTTTTAAAATCTTTTCAAAAATTCTGTTTTTGTTTTCTTTTCAAAACAGTTTTTAAATTATTATTTTTCAAAACAGTTTTTAAATTATTTCAAAAATTCTGTTTTTGTTTTCTTTTCAAAACAGTTTTTAAAATCTTTTCAAAAATTCTGTTTTTGTTTTCTTTTCAAAACAGTTTTTATTTTCTTTTCAAAACAGTTTTTAAATTATTTCAAAAATTCTGTTTTTGTTTTCTTTTCAAAACAGTTTTTAAATTATTATTTTTCAAAACAGTTTTTATCACTCTTTTATAAAAATGCAGTTTTTTTTCTTTTATTCTTTTAAAAATGCAGTTTTTCAAAATGCAGTTTTAACTCTTTTAAAAATGCAGTTTTTTTTCAAAATGCAGTTTTTCAAAATGCAGTTTTAACTCTTTAAAATAAATGCAGTTTTTCTTTTATTTCAAATCAGTTTTTGATTTCTTTTAAAAAAACAGTTTTTAAATCTCTTTTTAAAAAATCAGTTTCTCTTTTTAAATTTCTGTTTTTACATCCTAAAAAAAAACAGTTTTAAAACTTTTTTTAAAAAAAACAGTTTTATTCTTTTCAAAACAGTTTTTAATTTCTTTTAAAAACAGTTTTTAAATCTTCTTAAAAATGCAGTTTTTATAACTTACTTCTTTTAAAAAATTCTGTTTTAAAAACTTAAAACAGTTTTTTTTCTTTCTTTAAAACATTTTTCAAATCACTGTAAAATAAAAATAAAAACAAAACAAAATAATTTAAAATTAAATGCTCACCGAGTTCGAATGGGAGGAGGAGGAATCGGTGGGTTCTGAGGCGGCGTTCGGAGGTGTCGGGGTTGTCGCGGCGGTGGTTTCGGAGGTGTCGAGGGCGAGGGTTGCTCGATGGTTCGTTCGGTGGGAGGAGGAGGTTGGTCGGGCGGTGGACGGCGATCTGGCGTGGGCTTCGTCGGCGGCTCGAGCGTCAGGGGCGGCGCGATTTAGGGTTAGGTCTTTTTCTTTTTTTTTTCGTTCTGTTATTATGAAAGAGGGATCGGGGGGGGCCAACGAAGAGAAAAGGGGAGGGAATAGGTTTTTTTTTTATTATTATTTTATTTTGTTATTTAATTATTAAATTATGCACAAGGGTTGACTTTTACATATGACCTCGAAACGAGGTCCACCGCCTGTCGTCCATAGTGTTTTACCCCCATTCCGAACACAATGGGATATGTATCGGAAGCTGGTTTGATCGTTACGATCAGTTTTCGTTGAATTTACAATTTAAATCCTTATATTGAATTTTAAACGTACATTTCAAATTACCGGGGTCACATACTAACTAAAAAAAATTCCAGAAAAATATTTTCTAGTTTCGTATTGACGATACGGTCCTAACAAAACTAGTTTCGTCGAATTCTGAGACCGTTTGCAGAATGGCCAATTTCCAGTCGATTAAATTCAATAGAAACTGGTCAAACGCGTTTTCTTTTGCCACGCTCACATATTGATTCGAAAAATTATGAAATTTGAAACCTAGCAATAGTTTGACATCCCGGACCCGACAAAAGTGGTTTCGTCGAATTCCGAGGCCATATGCAAAATATCAATTTTCAAACTGACTTACTATTTCTTAACTCACTAATTTATTGAAATATTCTATATTTTATGGAAATAGGCTATTCTAATCATTCAAATTTCTTGTTAATAACCGAATTTAAAAATTTTAAACTGGTTCGCATTTTCCGGGTTATTACAATCTCCCCCACTTAAAACTTTTCGTCCTCGAAAAGGAAATAATAGTTAAGCAGGAAATAAAATGTAAATGCAAAGTATTGTAAAGGTACCTTGCACCGGAGTTAGTCAAAGATGTCCACTCTGCATTTGGGATAGGCTTGTTTAATGCTTTCCTCAGTTTCCCAAGTACAGTCTCTAGGATCACTACTCCACTGCACTTTGACTAAGTGAATCTTTTTCCTCCTTAGCTCTCTGGTTTCTTTGCCAACTATCTTTAATGGATCTCTTTTGAGTGCTAATTCTGGAGTTATGTCAACATCCTGTTGTGCTGCTTCTTCCACAACAAGATCAGGATCATGAACATGTTTTCTGAGTTGAGATACGTGGAACACATTATGTACACCAGGCAACCAATCAGGCAATGAAACCCTATATGCAAGAGTTCCGATCCGTTCAAGTATAGGAAAGGGACCAATAAATCTCGGTGCCAACTTCCCAGTCTTGCCAAATCTGATTACTCCTCGCATTGGAGAAACTCGTAAATAAACATAATCGCCAACGGCAAACGATATATCTCTTCTTCTCGCATCAGCATAACTTTTCTGCCGGCTCTGTGCGGTTTTTAATCGCTTCTTAATGGAATCGACTTTATCCGATGCTTCTTGAATCATATCGGGCCCTAACACTAGTCTGTTGCCAGGTTCTACCCAACATGCGGGAGATCTGCACGGTCTACCGTATAGTGCTTCAAATGGGGACATTCCCAAACTTGCTTGATAGCTATTGTTGTAAGAGAATTCTGCTAAATGTAAATGATCTTCCCATGAGCCTCCAAAATCAATAACGCAAGCCCGCAGCAAATCTTCTAAAATTCTATTCACCCGCTCAGTTTGGCCATCTGTCTGAGGGTGATAAGCGGTGCTTAGATTTAATTTGGTTCCCAATTCTTCTTGGAATGCTTCCCAGAATTTGCTAGTGAACAGGGGATCTCTATCGCTGACTATACTGAGCGGTACTCCATGAAGTTTAACAATTTCTTTGAAGTAAATTTGCGCCAGACTTTGAGCCGTTCTGTTGGATCGGACAGGGATAAAATGGGCAGTCTTCGTGAAGCGATCTACGATTACCCATATACTGTCGTTTCCTCTTCTAGTCCGAGGCAAGCCATCGATAAAATCCATCGAGATTTGTTCCCACTTCCAACCTGGAATTTCCAATGGTTGTAATAATCCAGCCAATTTCTGCTGATCACTCTTGACTAGTTGGCAAGTGGAGCATCTGCTAACATATAATGAGATATCTCTCTTCATTGACCTCCACCGGAATGTGCGTTTGATATCGTTATACATTTTGCTCACACCTGGATGGATACTTAATTTGGATTTGTGGCATTCATCAAGTATTTCTCTTCTGAGCTCGGGAAGGTTTGGGATGCAGATTCTACCCTTTAATCTTAGAACTCCCTTGTCATCGAGTCTAAAACTTGTGGATTCACCTCCTTTGATTCTTTGACTGATTCTTTGAATAAATTCATCGTCTTTCTGAAGAGTCGAGATCTTGTCTATTAATGAAGACGTGATGACAAAACTGGCGATGATTTCATTTTTCCTGCTGAGCGCATCTGCTACAACATTGGCTTTCCCTGGAGTGTATATAATTTCAAAATCGTATGCTGCAAGGAATTCTAACCAACGCTGTTGCCTCAGGTTTAAATCTTTCTGGGTGAACAGATATTTCAGGGATTGATGATCGGTAAATAGTTCGAATTTCTCGCCCAGTAAATAATGCCTCCATATTCTTAAAGCAAACACGATAGCTAATAACTCAAGATCATGAGTAGCATAGTTTCTTTCATGCGGCTTTAGTTGACGACTGGCATATGCGATCACTTGGCCTTTTTGCATTAACACTGCTCCTAGCCCTCTAATAGAAGCATCTGTCCATACTGTCAAGTCTTGGTTACCTTCTATTATTGTCAATACCGGAGCGGTTGTCAACTTCAGTTTCAGCTCCTGGAAAGCTTCTTCACATTCGGGAGTCCATTTGAATTTCTCATGCTTCTTTGTAAGCTTTGTCAATACTCCTGATATCTTTGAAAAATCCTGAACGAATTTCCGATAGTAACTAGCTAACCCAAGGAAACTTCGAACTTCAGTGGGTGTAGTAGGTTGTTTCCAGTTCTGAATCGCTGTAATTTTGCTTGGATCTACAGCAATTCCTTCTTTTGATACAACGTGGCCAAGGAATTTAACTTCATTCTGCCAGAAGACACACTTAGAGAATTTAGCTTTCAAGACATTTCTTCTTAGAATTTTCAACACTTGTTCTAAATGTTTTGCATGTTCTTCTTCCGACTTAGAGTAGATTAGAATGTCATCGATGAAGACTAGAACAAATTTATTCAACACACCACGAAACACTCTGTTCATAAGATCAACGAAGTATGCCGGAGCGTTGCACAAGCCGAACGGCATTACTAACCATTCGTAGAATAGATCGGGACCCCTGAAGGCTGTCAAAGGAACACAGTCTTCGGCTATACGCAATTGGTGGAAACCTGTAGCTAGGTCCATCCTGGAGAACACGGTTGCTCCATTTAATTGATCTAACAGATCGTCTATTCGGGGCAAAGGATATTTGTTCTTCAGTGTTTGTTTATTGAGATCCCTGTAATCGACGCAAAGTCTTAGAGTACCGTCTGATTTAGGGACAAATACTACTGCGGCTCCCCATGCTGAAAAGCTTGGTCTGATCAGACCTTTCCAAAGTAATTCTCTGGTTTGGCTACTTAGCTCTTCTTTTTCTTTCGGGGCCATTCTTCTTATTGGATGGACTACTGGTCGAGCATTCGGAATTAGATCAATTCTAAATTCAATTTCTCTTTGCGGCGGTAAGTTCTCTACTTCTTCAAACACATCCGCATAATTTTCCACGACCGGTATCCTTTCTATTGAAGGGGGAGTAATTTCTAAAGAAGCCCAGAATTCTGTTCTATTTATTTCTGCACCGAGACAAGGTATAGTGATATGCCCCGATTTTGTTTCAACTTTCACAATTCTTTCGGCACATCTAACTTCGGCCTTATATGTTGTCAACCAGTCAAGTCCCAATATCATATCAAATTCGGAAAGGTCCATGACAATCACCTTAAAAGAGAACTTGTAGCAAGAATAAGAGATAGGCGCTCTACAGTATGAACTGAGACTAACAGAACCTCCTATCGGGTTTTGAACTTTAATTGGTTCCTTTAGAATTCTTTGTTTCAAATTTAACTTATGAACAATTTTACCAGATATGAAGCTACGTGATGCACCAGTATCAAAAAGTACAGAAACAGGAATATTTTTAATAGTAAGGGTACCTCCCAAGACATCGGGTTTACCTGAGCCGTCGGTGATAGCTGGCGGGGTATTCCCGTCATAAACATGGGCCACTTGTGCGCTCTTCTTCAAAGGACAATTATTGCTGTAGTGCCCCTTCTTGTGGCAATTGTAGCATTCAACTGAGTCACTGGCCCTTGGCTTCTTTGGAGCTTTGCATACATTAGAGAAATGACCGGGCTTCCCGCAATTGTAGCAGTTGCCTTTTGGGATCTTTGCGGGTTTTTGAGTCGCGGCCGCGGTGATGCTAGATTCAGGTTGGTCAGTTGAGGTCTTGCGCTTAATCCCTGCTTGGCTCTTAGCGCGGTCTTGGCTAGCATGCCTCTCATCCATGTCCTCATAGTTGCAAGCCATCTCTACGAGTTCTGAAAAAGGAAGTTTGACGTTGCTCATAGCTCTATCATGATATTTGCGCTTCAGCCCAAAAATGAATCTTTTATTCTTCGCTTTGTCGGTCAAAACCAACTCTGGAGCATAGCGCGATAGCTGAGTGAACTTATTCAGATAGTCTTGAATAGAGAGGTCTCCCTGCTGGAGATTGGCAAATTGCTCCCGCATCCTCTCAAGAGCTTGTTCTGGCACAAACTTCTCATTGAATAAAGTCCTGAACTGTTCCCAAGTTCGGATAGTACCAGCTGCATCTCCAGAAGTAATGGCATCCCACCACAGCTCTGCCTCTTCCTGAAGAAGCCAAATGCCAAGTCGGGCTTTGTTGTTAGTTCCCATGCCCATACCTTCGAATATTTTCTCACAGGTTTTTAGCCAAGCGATAGCTTCGGTCACTGTGCCTGTGCCTGTAAAAGGTTTCCCTCCAAGATTTCTGTATCTCTTTGCCACTTTGTCCAGCTCAAAGTCTTCTGGTGCTAGTGCCTGAATAATAGGGGCCTCTGCAGCTACGGGGATATTCCCCCGTCCTCCTGCTGCATCTCCTCGGCCTCCACGGCCTCCTCTGGCTGCTGCTGCTCGTGTAGCCATCTAAGAATACTGTATAAGCAAGAAAAGAGTCAAGCTCACAGATTTGATAATTTTCATAAGTGATAAAGCAAGGAAATACAAGGAAAGATAATGATGATGTACTGATCAAATTGTTTTGCTAATCTGTTTAGCTCATTCTAGGATATTGCTAATCCTATCTCTAATGAGCTACTCGCATTAGAACACTACTGATTCTATTCTGACGAGGTGTTAAATGTGTTAGATCCCGGAACTAAGGTTAACCAAAGCTCTGATACCAACTGTGACGATCCCAAAATCCGAGGGGCGGTATTAAGGATAATCATTAGGAAATAACACATTAATCATCATAGCAGAGTACAGATAATAGCAGAAACAATAAATAAAATAATTTTACATGGATATGACAGCGGAATCACAACATGTAGGAATATCAGAATAGCATAACGTGGGGATACACTTAGTAAAAAGAAAAGGGAGTGATCAGTCATCATCGCCAGAGGCGGAATACATACATGCAGTGACATAATAAGAGTATCAGTCTACATCGCCGAAGGCGGAATACATATACATATAGTGCGAAATACGGAAAGTAAATCAGTCTGCATCGCCAGTGGCGGAATCATAAACATAAATACAGGAATGGCGGAAAATATCTAAGTCATCACTATGAAGTCAGCCTCGCCATGAGCCAAAAGTGCATGCTATGCAGCAGTGCAGAACCAAAAATCACCTGTCACCTGTGTACTAGGCTGCCCGTGTGAAAATAAGGGCACCCGCGTTTGCAAAGTGAAACAAACAACGAGTCAGTCATGGGGACTGGTATGAGGAATCCATTTAACAGTTAAACAATAGTAAATAGCAAATCATAGGACCACGCCACTTTCGCGGAACGGGTTTACTCCAGTGATTGCTAGTGAAATTTAAAACAAGGTAAATTCTTTTTAAGACAATCGCAATGCTTTTAGAAAGAATGAAGCTATTATAAGACTCAGGTCCCATCACACAATGCAACGCAAGCCGGAGGATAGAGTTTTACCTTATAATAGCCAAATATGCTTGATACGTATAAAGAGAAATCATTTGATATTATTACTAGTGCATATATGTTTCAAAAACGAATAGCATCATAAATATCAATCATAGGCGGCATAGCTACCATATACTATGTCACCATACTAGTTCTACAATTAAGTCCGTTATTTCGTATTGGAAATTGGATTTCCGTCATGAGTCGAGGCAAGGGGCAAGCTCCTCTCCGCTTCGAGACACTCTAGCAAATGCCTCAGGATTACGCACACTGGGTAACCCCTGGATCTTCAGGGCCGGTCCTCACTTACGTTAGAGGATTAGTTATTCCTGAACACACGTTTCCCGGTCCTTACAGACCTATAATCGAGGCGCCTCGCATTCCAACAACCACAAAGGTGAAAAGTAGATATATATGTCAGGGCTGGTAAGTCACTAACACCACCATAACTAGAAAGAAACGTCGTGCTCTCCCTGCAGTCCGTATCCCGTTTTTAACTCATACCGGGGTGTGAGGTTCGCGAATCTACGAAATACACAAAGCTAGGCCACGTAAGCCTTGCTTCGATCATCATCCACAAGACTTTGCTTTGCAACAGAAGCCTTGATCACAGCATCTTGGCATGCCACATAGGCAGTCCACTCCATACGATTGATTTCCATCGATATATAACCTCTAAGCTCGTACGTCTCAGAGAAGGGCGTTAAGCAAGAGAATAAATTCTCCGCCGCCAAACAGATATATATTTAACAGAGATCAATCAGTATAGAACAAAATCCAATGTCAGACACACAGTCCATTTACAAGTCCGTCCTGGGTCTGAACGAAACCGGAGGCGTCAAATTCCTCGTATATCCGTCCAATCAACATACACGTTCAGACGGCTACTACTTCCGTCCCTTTCCGGTAGCTACTCCGGTTAGGAACCTCAGTAGCGCCCATCCAACCGATACGAAGATCGTCGGTCTTGAATCGTCTTTGCACCTTCCAATTCGAATCGCTCGATGAATTATTTGAAATGAGGGTTAGCTCGGCCTTTTCAAATAACTCACGTCATTAGAATTTAAATCGATTCTTTATATGGTTATATTATTCGACATCCATCTTTCAGTTATTTAGTGTTATTTTCATGTCATACACATACAACCATCAAATATCAAACAATTCAAGCCCAACTGGTTTATTTGCAACCTATGTTGCTTATAATATTTTATAACGATTTTTCGCCATTTTTATTAATTTAAAAATGGCCATATTTAATTAAACGACGTTTCAGGTCGTTTCGTGTCACTGGCGCTGTTTTTCCCTTAATTTGTTTTACACATATCGGAAAATCTAACCGTTGGATCTTCACAAATTTTACATCAGTGGGAAGATATTCCCAAAGCGAACCCAACGGTTCCAGTTTCGTGAGAATCCGACGGTCGGATCTTCCACACTAGTCGTTTGAAGTTACGGTTTCAATTTACGAACTGCAGCGTCGTAATTCGATTAAATTTAATTATATTTATATATATATATAAATATAATCGTTTCTGGCGCTGTTTTTCCTTAATTTTGAATTAAACATTCCAGACAATCCAACCGTTGGATTTTTACAAGGTTGGTGCCGTTGGAAAGATTATTCCAAGGCGAACCCGACGGTTGAGGTTTCGGGAAAATCCAATGGTCGGATCTTCCGCACTAGTCGTTTGAAATCACGGTTTCAATTTACGAACTGCACGGCCTCGTTTCGTTTTAATTTTATTTATATTTATATATTTATATAAATATAGTTCATTCGATGATTTCTATATCGTTTTCACTTCAAATATTTTTCTAACTCCCTAAATTTTGGAAAAATTTCGCCATAACCTCCCCTGTACCGGGGGCATCGGGAAATCGCAAATAGCGTCCCGGTCCTTCTAATCTCAAAAAGAAAAAGAAAAAGCCAAGCGGCTAGCCAACAGGCTCAAAAATCATCACCCAAACAAATCAGTAAATGTGTACCTATTTGTCGGGCACAAATTTTATTCCCCTTCTCTAGCCCCTTTGCTATAACCTGTTCAATAAATATGCAGGTACATATATATACAGTTCTTGTCAATTATCATTTTCTATTCAACTTCATATTTGATTTCTGTTTGGTTTAAAAACACCATTCATTCTAATGTTACATAAATAGGTGTAAATCATTTCATTAGCTAATTAATGAATATTTCAACTCATATATGTTTATTTTGAACAAGTGGCTATTTTTAATACTTCACATTTCAACGATTAATGCATACAATAAAAATGTGGTTTTTATTGCAAAACAATTCATTTCAAAACACTATTCTTCTATATAGTTCAAGTTGGTGATAAAAATGGGATTTTTATCATAAAACAATTTTTTTAAGACGAGATTATTTTACACAGTTCATATAGTCAATAAAAGGTGATTTTTATTATCAAATAATTTATTTCAAATTATGAATATCATTCAACACATGAATTTCTAAACAACGAATGAATAGCAATTCAACACATGAATGGTTTCTATAGTTTCTAGATATAGATAAAAATGTGATTTTTATTATCTAACAGTTTATTTCAAAATATGAATATCATTCAACACATGAATTTCTAAACAACGAATGAATAGCAATTCAACACATGAGTGTTTTCTATAGTTTCTAGATATAGATAAAAATGTGATTTTTATTATCTAACAGTTTATTTCAAAATATGAATATCATTCAACACATGAATTTCTAAACAACGAATGAATAGCAATTCAACACATGAATGTTTTCTATAGTTTCTATATATAGATAAAAATGTGATTTTTATTATCTAACAGTTTATTTCAAAATATGAATATCATTCAACACATGAATTTCTAAACAACGAATGAATAGCAATTCAACACATGAATGTTTTCTATAGTTTCTATATATAGATAAAAATGTGATTTTTATTATCGAACGGTTTATTTCAAAATATGAATATCATTCAACACATGAATGTCTTCTATACAATGAATAAATATAGTTAAAGCATATGAAAATAATTCAAACACAAGAAGATTATTCAAAATTTCGGCAGCATAACGGCAGGGTAGTTACACCGGCACCGTCCCTAGTACGGCTCCTCGCTCTACCTTAAAACCTCGCGGTTTTTGACAATGGGAATCATGCATCTAATTCGCACGCAGGCGGCATGTTTATATTTTTTTCCATTTCCACAAACTAATCCTATGTGGATTCAACCAAATATTTTTCAACCACAAACGGGTATTTTTCAACCACAATCAATCCATATCAATCACAAACAATCCCAAACAATCAATCAATTTCAACCAATAAATATCGTCCATGGTTTGTGGACGAGGGGCGTATATATATATATATATAGATATTTATATATAGCAATTCACTTTCATTTTCAACATAGATATATTTATATAAAAAGGAATTGAAGAGTGAGAAATCCTCACTAATAGCTATCCACTCACACGATCCTTCTTTAATAGAAACTCCGCCTTCTTGTTGCTTTCGTTGACTGTATCCTCTACATAAGTAAAAATCGGATTTTTACTATGTTATTCAATATATAAAGATTGCATTTTGACTTCGCTATTAAATATAAAGATTATATTTTTATTATTCTTATGATGCAACTATTATATTTTTATTGCTTTAAAAATATAAGAATCATACCTTACTATTTCTACTTAACAAAAATTCCATCTTTTCTGTTTTTAAAAAATATGATTTTTATTTTCTAGTTCAAAATTTTTCTATTAAAAGATCAAACCTTTTTCTTATTTCAAAGTTAAAAATAAAAATCATTTCCTTTTCCTTTTCAAACCAGTTTTTATTTTCTTTTCAAAACAGTTTTTAAATTATTTCAAAAATTCTGTTTTTGTTTTCTTTTCAAAACAGTTTTTAAAATCTTTTCAAAAATTCTGTTTTTGTTTTCTTTTCAAAACAGTTTTTAAATTATTATTTTTCAAAACAGTTTTTAAATTATTTCAAAAATTCTGTTTTTGTTTTCTTTTCAAAACAGTTTTTAAAATCTTTTCAAAAATTCTGTTTTTGTTTTCTTTTCAAAACAGTTTTTATTTTCTTTTCAAAACAGTTTTTAAATTATTTCAAAAATTCTGTTTTTGTTTTCTTTTCAAAACAGTTTTTAAATTATTATTTTTCAAAACAGTTTTTATCACTCTTTTATAAAAATGCAGTTTTTTTTCTTTTATTCTTTTAAAAATGCAGTTTTTCAAAATGCAGTTTTAACTCTTTTAAAAATGCAGTTTTTTTTCAAAATGCAGTTTTTCAAAATGCAGTTTTAACTCTTTAAAATAAATGCAGTTTTTCTTTTATTTCAAATCAGTTTTTGATTTCTTTTAAAAAAACAGTTTTTAAATCTCTTTTTAAAAAATCAGTTTCTCTTTTTAAATTTCTGTTTTTACATCCTAAAAAAAACAGTTTTAAAACTTTTTTTAAAAAAAACAGTTTTATTCTTTTCAAAACAGTTTTTAATTTCTTTTAAAAACAGTTTTTAAATCTTCTTAAAAATGCAGTTTTTATAACTTACTTCTTTTAAAAAATTCTGTTTTAAAAACTTAAAACAGTTTTTTTTCTTTCTTTAAAACAGTTTTCAAATCACTGTAAAATAAAAATAAAAACAAAACAAAATAATTTAAAATTAAATGCTCACCGAGTTCGAATGGGAGGAGGAGGAATCGGTGGGTTCTGAGGCGGCGTTCGGAGGTGTCGGGGTTGTCGCGGCGGTGGTTTCGGAGGTGTCGAGGGCGAGGGTTGCTCGATGGTTCGTTCGGTGGGAGGAGGAGGTTGGTCCGGCGGTGGACGGCGATCTGGCGTGGGCTTCGTCGGCGGCTCGAGCTTCAGGGGCGGCGCGATTTAGGGTTAGGTCGTTTTCTTTTTTTTTTCGTTCTGTTATTATGAAAGAGGGATCGGGGGGGGGGGCAACGAAGAGAAAAGGGGAGGGAATAGGTTTTTTTTTATTATTATTTTATTTTGTTATTTAATTATTAAATTATGCACAAGGGTTGACTTTTACATATGACCTCGAAACGAGGTCCACCGCCTGTCGTCCATAGTGTTTTACCCCCATTCCGAACACAATGGGATATGTATCGGAAGCTGGTTTGATCGTTACGATCAGTTTTCGTTGAATTTACAATTTAAATCCTTATATTGAATTTTAAACGTACATTTCAAATTACCGGGGTCACATACTAACTAAAAAAAATTCCAAAAAAATATTTTCTAGTTTCGTATTGACGATACGGTCCTAACAAAACTAGTTTCGTCGAATTCTGAGACCGTTTGCAGAATGGCCAATTTCCAGTCGATTAAATTCAATAGAAACTGGTCAAACGCGTTTTCTTTTGCCACGCTCACATATTGATTCGAAAAATTATGAAATTTGAAACCTAGCAATAGTTTGACATCCCGGACCCGACAAAAGTAGTTTCGTCGAATTCCGAGGCCATATGCAAAATATCAATTTTCAAACTGACTTACTATTTCTTAACTCACTAATTTATTGAAATATTCTATATTTTATGGAAATAGGCTATTCTAATCATTCAAATTTCTTGTTAATAACCGAATTTAAAAATTTTAAACTGGTTCGCATTTTCCGGGTTATTACATTGAGGGAGGGGTCAAGTGGGACCATAGCCACTGGAATAAAAACAGACCTTAGCATCTGCATCGGCAGATATCTGAAAGCTCCCGACCGAGTTCTGTATTCCTTGATTTGCCCTGTCACAGGACTCGAATCGCACATTACAGGACATGTGCATCTAGATAAGCGATAACGATTTGCGATACATGCGTGGGGAAGCCTAGGAACATATACCACTCTAGGTAGTGTGTCCTAGACTTGGGGGCATTGTTCGACAGGTAGCGTAATCCCTAGTTGGACTAGGTGGCATAAACCCTGAACTCGAAAAGCGTTCAGCAGATAGCGTAAAACTATAGTTAAATCTAGAAAGCACTTGATAGAAAACCCTAGACTAGATCTAGGTAATAAATAATAAATGTATGCCTGAAGACAATGGAAACTACAGGGGTTGGGATCACGTTATCGTTACTAGTTGAACACTAGTTAGGTGGTGCAGAGATATAGAAACCAGTATAACAAGGAAATAGCGAAGCTGCGAAAGTATTAGAGCGTATCCAGTCATCTTAGCATATCTTGTGACTACCTTGTCTAATCTTGTTGACCTTATCGTCATGGTGTAATCTTGTATTCAGTTAATTCATGTCGTTTTGTTTTTCCATGTTCACATGCTAGAAGTTACTGAACTTACTCAGGCTTTATGTCTGACTCTGTTTTTCTTTCGTCTTCTTTTCTTCCGTTCCCCCCCCCAGGTAGTTGAGGAGGGAATAGTATAACTCAGGATTAGACTGGACCGTTGCTCTTTCGCAGCTTGAAGATTTGACGAAGTTGTCTTTGGATTCTCTTCCAGATGCTATGGCTGGCTCTTGCTACATTGGGGAATATATAAATGTATTTTCATGCTTCTTTATTTTATAAAGACAGATGATACTCTGATATTGTAAAAGAATCTTGTACAGACTATTTTATCAATAAAGCAAAGTCCTATTTTCCACTGTTTAATAATTTGTCTGTCTTGTAATTTATCTGCATCTTTTACCCAAAATGCTCCACAGAACTTAGTGCATTCCCTTTGTGAGTGACACTAACGGACGTGGGGTGTTACACGTGGTATCAGAGCTGAAGGTTACCGGATCAGATAAAAGATTTAAAAATTATTTTCAAAAGGTTTTTAAAGAAGCATTTTTAAAAGAAAGGATTTGTTTTAAAGGCATATTCCCCAAAGCCATACGCATTGTCTCCTCTTCCTCTGTTTGAATTCTTGTCTCCTTCTTTCTTGAGTCTCTGGGGCTCCTGGCTTTCTGGGAGGTAACCTCATCGAAGGGCGAAGTAGTGACCGACTTCCATCTATAGTCGTAGTTGTTTCACTTACGGCCAGTCTTCTTTCAAGTTTATAAGGTTTTTCTGTATGATGGAAGCAGTTTTCGAGAGATTTGCCAACATAGCAATACATGGAAAGGGATGAGGAGTTTGGCAAAAGGGAAAAAACCCTAGGATGAGGAATGCATGGAGATAGGTTAGCTCACGAAGAAGGAAGAAATTATAAAAGAGGAAGTATCCTTACTAGAGTATGATAAAGCATATAATTAAAGACAAGGGCAAGGACGAGGGACAAGATTTTTAGAAGGACAAGTACATGCTAAGCATACCTAGGAGATATGTGGTAAAAGTTTTTGTTGGAAAGAATCTAGTTTTCTGTCCATACTCTTTCCTTCGGTTTTAGCGCTTCGCATTTGTTCATATTTGCTTCCATAGTTGAGTCTCTGCACCTTAGTACTTGTATAGTAAGAAGATCCCAATCAGTCTCAAACCCAGTGGGTGGTTCGACCCATTTATTTTTGGTTAGTAGGGGTTTGAATAGCTATCGAGTTTGCTTATATCATATCACGTAGATTGTCTAAAGGAGATATTCCTTGGGTGCTTGTCTGATATTGGTTTAGGCCTTTGGGGCTTGTACTTGAGGAATGTCGAGTTCGACTAGGATGGTTTGCGTGAGAGATGGATAGTTGTGGCAGGCGCTCTAAAAAGCGCGTAGTGACCTTTTGACCCTTACAATTATGGCATGATGGATAAGATAGGAGGAGAGACCTCTAATCATACACTTGGTACCGTGATTGACATCTGTTTATTTTGGAAATGGAGGTTAGGAACTTCACAATCTTGAAGATAAATTGTTTAAGATACAGTGGAGTAAAGCTCAAGAAGGCTAGATACTAGCAACATGCCCTTTTTCCTTAAGGTTGCATCCTTGATTTCTCTGTTTAGGAGCTTTACGCGTAGTTGTTTCTCTCTTTCCAAAGTATATCCTCTAGGTCATATCTGCGATCCTTAGGTAGAAGCCAATGGATGTAAACATGTATTTGAAACATGTTATGGTTGAATGGTTGCAAATGGTTGCTCGTGGATGCATATGCATACGTATTAGACACTAGATCAAGTTCGAACGCTTTCATATAGCATTTACATATATGCATTTGTTTGTAAGTTGAACTTGATACGATATCATATGGATGTTGCATATGGATGTATGGTTGTGCACACATGTAGTATTTACATGACTAGGGATGTTTGCATGCATGATTGGACGCATGGCACTAACATGATTTGCATTAAGGAGGTCAACTGAATCAGTAGACCGCCTGATTTTGCATTAGATAGAGACATATACACACACTATGCATATGAACATGAAAGCATTAGAAATATTTTAAGGACAATGAATGCCTGTGATTGAATGGTTGAGTAGATGGGTGATTGGATGGTAGGACACATTCTTCCTAACTTGAAGATTTCGGGGACAAAATCCTTTTAAGTGGGGGAGAATGTAACACCCCGTAATTCTGTGACATTAAGATTCTCAAATTAAAGTATAATTAATTTTTAAAAAGAAAAATTAAAAGAAAAAGATCCATGCAGTTGTTTAATTTAAGTATTGTAACTAACATGAAAAAGAGAAGTAAGAAGAGAACAATAATTATTATTGTTCTAAGACTTATTAACAAAAGCCTCTGTAGCTCAGTTGGTTAAGGCATTGGATTTGTAGCATGGAGGTCGGGGGTTCGAACCCCGGCGGCGGCATAATTTTTTATCTTTGTTTTAGAGAGGGCCAACTGAACATGCAAATATATGTACGTATACAAATTCAAAATTTGAAAGGATAAGAACGTACATATAAGGAAATAAAGAAAATATATATATACATATGAGAATATAAATATATATATATATGCAAAAATATATGTATACGAAAGATAAAATTCAAGATAAGGCTACAGTCAATGAAATATGGCAACATCATTTGAATTTTGAAAATAAAATGAAAGTTGTGCGTATATATATACGCGTAAAATGGTCGTTAGAGGAAATATATACATATAAGAATATTTCATGTGAATAAAACAGTTAAATAAATTCCAGAAATTCAAAAGTTCGAAAATCAAACTTCTACGCCAAAACAATTCATTCGAAATTCAAATTTCTACGCCAAAATAGCTTATGGGACCCAATGCTGACTCAGCACTGCGTGTATGATAAGGTTTGGCTAGATTCATCTACGTACCTGGACTATTTTCTTAACTAGGTTCAATGCTGACTCAGCGCTGCGTGTACGATAAGGTCTTGAGCAGCTATATAAACAGCCCTAGTCTTCATTCTCTTTGCACCAATTCTCTTCTATCCTTATGCTGCTAAGATTCATGGCTTCTTCCCCTCCTCTAAATTTTCTTAAATAAATAAAATAAAATATGATTCAAGATGAGGAGATGCTGCTAAAAGACTTTTAAGGAGGGATTCAAATCAAAGTTTCAAGTGAAGAATTCAAAGGCTAGCTCAAACAAGTTTCAAGCAACGACGCACGAATCATAGCCACGCTTTCCTTCTTTTCTAGATCTATTTTCTGTAAGTTGGTTATTTCTAGATCTGAATATTTTGTTTTATTTGTGACATGAAATTAAAGGAATAAAGGAATATGCCAAATCTCTCTCTCTCTCTCTCTCTCTTCGAATCTGTGTTTATACTCTTGGACTGAATTAAGAACTGTTATGATTCGAGGACAAATAAGACTGTAACCGTGACTATGACTATAGAACTGTGGCCTTTGAAAGCATATGCCTTTGGACTATGACATAAGCCTTTGATTTTGGGACATATAAACATTGCCTATGACAATGACTTATGACTATGGGAATTATTTTCCTTTTGGACTATGAACATCACATATGACTATGGACATTTCCTATGACTGTGACTGTGACTACAAGGATTATTTCCTTGACTAGGCCTATACCTTTGATTTGGACATAAACTATTACTTATGACATAATGAGGACAACTGTGATTTTGACACCCATGATTTATGATTAGGAAAATATTGCTTTAGTTTTGTGATTGAGAAGTTGGGTCTAAACCCAATTATTTATTCTACCTGTTCCTTGGTTTTTCTTTGGTTTTAAGACAGTGGGAATTTACCTATTAAGTTAGGTCTACCCACGTTCTTGAACCTATTTTGCCCATTCTTTGATTTTAAGACAGTGGGAATTTACCTATTTAGTTAGGTCTACCCATATTCTTGAACCTACATTGTTATCCAAACCTTTTTATGCCAATTATTCCTTCTTGTCATTTTGATTCATTCCCTTTTTATCTACGAATCTAGATTTATTTATAATCTAGGTTGAATCACGATTATTCGAACGGTGGGAATGCGATTTGGGGAAAAACATGGAAATGAATATGAACGTAATTGTAAACTTGGAAATTGGCATAATTTGGAATATGTATTATGACATGCATATTAAAATGAAAACGGGGAAATTTGACATGGATTAGGGAATATGTGATTTTGACATATTAAATTTAGCTTTAGTAAGTAAGCTAAATTTTAGGCATAAAATGTAAACTAGAAAAATAATTCTAGTTTTGCCGTAAACTGTGAATTAGGATGTTAAACCAAGATTGGGTTAATTAAGGTTGATTTGGAATAAGTATATTAGCACAATTTTGAATTTATTCATAATTGTGAGCAATTGTCATGTTTAGAATAAATTATGGTTAGCGACACTAAATTTGGTATAATTTACATACCAAAAAGTATAAATATGATAAATTAGAGAGAATGGGCCATAATAATAAATGTGACAATGTACATTAAAAGAGTAGTAATGAAATAAGTAAATTAGGAGTAATTTACTTATAGAATTCGTCATAAATGTTAAATTGTTCATTTACCACAAAATATGTAACTTGGTTAAGTTTTGGCCATAAATTATAAACTAGGATATTTAATCTAGTTTCGGCAATGAAATAGAAAATGGCCTAAACTGCATGTTGGGTTAGGACTTGGGCCTAGAATATAAGTATACTAGTAGGCTTGGCAAATAAATATAGGCTAAATTTGTCTAAAAAGGGGAAATGGGCTTTTGAAATAAATTGTTAACAATTTATAAACAAAAGAAAAGTATTTTGATAACATCCCTTTTTATAACACATAGACCAGAAGGTTCTAGGGTGACAGAGAGGATAGTGTCTAGGCTTGGGTTTGGAAAATACAAGTTTCCTGCCCTCCCTGGCTATCCCTAACTGATCCGAAGGACGGGATGGTTGTTTTCAAAACCAGACTTGGAAATTAATCAAAAACCCTTTGAACTTAGAAAACATGAATATGCCTAACCCGAGGTTAGACTGAGTTGCGGTGTAAACCTGCCCGGAACCGACCGGCACATCCAGTAACCGCAGCAATATCTGTCTAATGTGAGAGGTTGCGGCTTTAATTTATTAATTAAAGCTAGAACAAGAATAGGAGAGTTAAGTCCAAAGAAACACTTAACCAATTTAACACAGTTAAGCAAGAATGGGTGGGTTAAGTCCATAGGAACACTTAACCGACTTAACAAAGTTAAGCTAGAATGGGAAGGTTAAGTCCATAGGAACACTTAAACAACCTAACACGGTTAAGCTAGAATGGGAAGGTTAAGGAACACTTAACCAACTTAGCACAGTTAAAGCTAGAATGGGAGGGTTAAGTCCATGGGAATACTTAGCCAAATTAACATGTTGACTAGACTAGAAGGTGGGGTTAAGTTAAGTTAATACACTTAGCCAATTTAACATGTTAATTAGACTAGAGGTTGGGGTTAAGTAATACACTTAGCCAAATTAATATGTTAACTGGACTAGACCATAGGGTTAAGTAAACTTGAACGCTTAACCATCAGAATATGATAAATGAATAGGGTTAAGTATAAAGCATGAAGGGATAACACTTAGCCAGTGTAATAGGATAAGGGAAGAGGGTTAAGATAGCTTGAATCGACTAAAGACACTTAACCAACCCAACCTGGCGAGAAAGAAAACTAAGTAGTAGACCTCAGTTGAAAAAGGGACTAAGTAGTAAAACTTAGTTAAGAAAACAAGGAATTTGGAAACTAAGTGGTAAACCTTAGTTAGTAGAACTAAGTAGTAATTCTTAGTATAACACGAAGGAGCAGACATCCATCTGGTTTTAAGAAGGCTCCAACGAATTGGGTTACGAAGCCCGAGGCTTCGAGGGGACGTGAGGGTACTCTTGGTATCCCTCTGTGAGGCTGCAGATGATAATCCTGGGCTCACAGAGGTTAAGGTCTGCGTTAGAAGAACCGAGGGTATGCCTTGGTTGCAATATATATATGGCAACCTAAAGACTAGGATGGACCGGCGTGATTCGGCGAGAAAACGGTAGCCCTGTGATAGCAACTCGTCGTCTACCATCCATCTTGAGTCAGTCGAGATACGTGAAGCGGAAAGGCGGAGAACTCCAAAAGACCATAATTGCTATCTAGTTATGGGTGAGGATGGCCATAGGATAGTGGGGCACCGGGGGCCGGCGTATAGTTCTCATTTTACAAAGGGTGCCTTTCATTAGTTGAGGGAGGGGTCAAGTGGGACCATAGCCACTGGAATAAAAACAGACCTTAGCATCTGCATCGGCAGATATTTGAAAGCTCCCGACCGAGTTCTGTATTCCTTGATTTACCCTGTCACAGGATTCGGATCGCACATTACAGGACATGTGCATCTAGATAAGCGATAACGATTTGCGATACATGCGTGGGGAAGCCTAGGAACATATACCACTCTAGGTAGTGTGTCCTAGACTTGGGGGCATTGTTCGACAGGTAGCGTAATCCCTAGTTGGACTAGGTGGCATAAACCCTGAACTCGAAAAGCGTTCAGCAGATAGCGTAAAACTATAGTTAAATCTAGAAAGCACTTGATAGAAAACCCTAGACTAGATCTAGGTAATAAATAATAAATTTATGCCTGAAGACAATGGAAACTACAGGGGTTGGGATCACGTTATCGTTACTAGTTGAACACTAGTTAGGTGGTGCAGAGATATAGAAACCAGTATAACAAGGAAATAGCGAAGCTGCGAAAGTATTAGAGCGTATCTAGTCATCTTAGCATATCTTGTGACTACCTTGTCTAATCTTGTTGACCTTATCGTCATGGTGTAATCTTGTATTCAGTTAATTCATGTCGTTTTGTTTTTCCATGTTCACATGCTAGAAGTTACTGAACTTACTCAGGCTTTATGTCTGACTCTGTTTTTCTTTCGTCTTCTTTTCTTCCGTTTCCCCCCCCCCCCCAGGTAGTTGAGGAGGGAATAGTATAACTCAGGATTAGACTGGACCGTTGCTCTTTCCCAGCTTGAAGATTTGACGAAGTTGTCTTTGGATTCTCTTCCAGATGCTATGGCTGGCTCTTGCTACATTGGGGAATATATAAATGTATTTTCATGCTTCTTTATTTTATAAAGACAGATGATACTCTGATATTGTAAAAGAATCTTGTACAGACTATTTTATCAATAAAGCAAAGTCCTATTTTCCACTGTTTAATAATTTGTCTGTCTTGTAATTTATCTGCATCTTTTACCCAAAATGCTCCACAGAACTTAGTGCATTCCCTTTGTGAGTGACACTAACGGACGTGGGGTGTTACAAAACATGTATAAAATAACAACGATAAATAATCAACCATCATCCAGAGTGCACACCACAACTGAATAAGCATTAAATATAAATAGTTAACGCTTACCCAGTCTGTCGACCAATCGATCAACATACAACTAAATAATCGGGATTAGTGTACGTCAAATATCATCCCAATACCCGTGTGGGGCTTCAAATCAACAAACACAGATTTTTATTTGTGTAGTTGGGCGATGTGTAAAATTTATCGTCCCAATCAATATCAGTCAAATGTGTGTATATGAACAAATCGTCCTATTTGTTTATATTTATTTATTCACATTCACGTTAAAAATTATATTTTCAGCTATAAAATATTATTAACTACCTAAATATTTTATTTCATTTCACATCACATCACACAATCAACTACACATCAAAATCAAACAAACAAGCATACAAGCCGTCCATGATCTGTGGACGACGGGTGTCGGGTGCTGCTAAGCACCGTCTACATCGTATTATATATTTCAACTAGAAAACAAATAAAAATAAAAGTGAGGAGCTCTCACCAACTAGCTAATCCAAACACCACGACTCTCCTTATGTACAAAATCTCCGCCATTTCTTCTTTCGTCACTTTCGTCATCCGTATTCACTACATATATAAAAATCACATTTTTATATTGTTGCTATGTATATAAAAATCTCATTTTTGTACTACTACTATATGGATAAAAATTCTATTTTTACACCGCTACTATATAGATAAAAATTCTATTTTTACACCGCTACTATATAGATAAAAATTCTATTTTTACACGGCTACTATATAGATAAAAATTCTATTTTTACACCGCTACTATATAGATAAAAATTGTATTTTTATTCTTTTGATAATATAAAAATCATATCTTTCCTACTACAAAGATATAATCTTTTCACTTTTTCATTATAAAATCATTCCTTTATCTCTTCAGTAAAGTAAAAAATCGAATTTTTATCCTTTCTAAAAATCGCTTCTTTCCCTTTGTAAAAATCTAAATACATTAAATAATTTAAATAAAAACTTACAGTGAAAATGAGAGGGGGGGTTCATGCTGGAATCGGAGGAGGTTCGGGGGAGGTGGTGACGCGGGTATGGGGGTCGGCGCGAGGTGGTTTGGGGGTTCGGCGGTTTTTGGGGAACAGAGAGAAGAGGGAGAAGGAAAAGGGGAGGAGGCGTGCGAGAGGAGGAAAGGGGGGCTCTGGTGTCGTCGATCACCTGAGGGGGGCGGCGCGCGATGGTGATGGCGTGGAGGAGGCCGCCGCGCCCCTCTTTCTTCTTCTTTTTTTTTCTAAACTGGAAATCGATTTGAATAAGGGGGGGCCTGAAGATTATAGGAGATGAAAGGGAGTTTTATTATATATTATTTAATTATTTCACTAAGGTACCTTTTTAATTTGACCTCAAAATCAAACCCACCGACTGTCGTCCATAGGTAATTACCCCCATTCCGAACACAATGGGATATGTATCGTATGCTGATTCGATCGTTTCAATCAGTTTTCACTTAAATCCAAATTTAAATCTTTATATATTCAATTCAAACGTATGTTTCAAATTACCGGGGTCACATACAGTCTCGAAAAATTCCAAAAAAATTATATCTAGCTTCGCATTGACGATACGGTCCTAACAAAACTAATTTTGTCAAATTCTGAGACCGTTTTAAAAAATGGCCATTTTCCAGTCGATTAAAATCAACTGAAACTGGTCAAACGCGTTTTCCTTTGCCACACTCACATATTGATTGGAAAAATTACGAAATTTGAAACCTAGCAATAACTGGACATCATGGATCCAACAAAAGAGGTTTCGTCGAAAACCGAGGTCGTTTGCAAAATTTCCATTTTTAAGGGCCCGAATTCCACAGCGACTATTCTGAAAATTCAACTGGACATAACTTTTGATTCTCGCTATGAAATCTCGATTTCTCGGATTCGTTGGAAAGATATTCTCAATTAGATTCAAATATTTTTGGTTTCACTGAAATCCGATTTATTTTGCACTCGGTACATTCATTTGAAGTTTAAAATCGAATTATCGAACTACCGCGCCATTTTCAATTCCTTTTATATATATAAATAAATATTTATATTTTAACGATGATCTATATAAATATTCGTTCGAATTCTATTCGAAAAAAATTCTTGTCGATATTATTTAAAATAATTCATTTTAAATGTTCAAAATTCGCTAAAATTGCCAAAATAAAATTTTTAAATTGGCTCGGATTTTCGGGTTATTAAAATCTCCCCCACTTAAAACTATTCATCCCCAAAAAGGAACGAAGCCGAAAGTGGTTTAATTAACTAACTCTACTTTCAATCTGGCTTCCATTCTTCAACTTTTCAGTTTCTAAGAATTTACAAATTCTTCAAAAATTTGGCTAACACCCTAAATTTTCGAAAAATTTCGCCATAACCTCCCCTGCACCGGGGACTTCGGGATATTTCATATAGCCTCCCATGGCCTTCTTCAATCCAAAAGAAAAAGAAAAAGCCAATCGGCTCACAAAATCATCATCACCCAAACAAAACAGTAAATTATGGCAAACATGTACCTATTTGTCGGCAAACAATTTTATTCTTCTGCTCTAGCCTCTTTGCAATGACCTGTTCAATGTAAGTACATGTATATGCAAGCAAATGCGACTAATTTTCAATACAACTCACTATTTGGTTCAAATTGGCTATATGGTTCAAATTTTAATTAATCAACTAATAATCAAACAACATAACCATCAATCAATTAGTGAATTATCATTTCAAATTCATAACTTTGATACGTAGTCAAAAATCACATTTTTGATGCCAAATCACAACAATAAGCCCTATCTAATTTTGGTTCTCACACCAGTCTAATGGAAATATATAGAACTCACACTTTCGAAACTCGAATATAAATACTGATGATGCACGTGCTATCATCAGTGCCATCTCCGGGCGACTAGAGTGCGATTCTATATCTATCCAGTATATTAAAACTTCGAATACACGCGGATCAGACGTATATGCAAAATCTTTATATACTGGACTGTCCAAATCAATACAAATAAGTAATCAAATACGAATAGTTGATTTAAATTCTCAAAACAAAATCCATTTTCACTTTAAAAATATACTCTTCACACTCGTTCTAGGATACTACTGATCCCATCTCTAACGAGTCATCCTTATTGGATATTACTAATCCAATTTCTGATGAATTCTTTCATATGGTTCTAATGTGTCTTGTTCTCTGAGCTTTGTAAACTAAAGCTCTGATACCAAATGTAACGAAAAGGAATTTCGCTCGATCCGAATCAGTCGCTAAACCGATCAAGACCATTCAAAATGCCTGATTGTTTTGAGAACACGACAAAATAGAACGTAGACGGAAGAACATTTCATTGTATATTACAACAATTCCTTCAAAATACAAGAATATACAGAGTATGAACAAATATTACATAGAAAATATCAGAGATTACAATACATTACATAGCAGCGGAAAATAATACAATACACAACTAGAAGGAGATATACAGATACAAAGCTTTCCGGATATCGTTCCAGCTGTAAACCAGGATCCTGTGAATATAAATCTGCAAAACCAAAACTACTAGCTGCCCGTGTCAAAATAAGGGCACCCAGAGTTTAGGTTAAAACAATAAACTCCAGGTCAGTCATGTGACTGGTGTGAGAACTAAAACAGTTATTAATCTTTATTTTAAAGTTCGGTAAATCAAGGGACCACGCCGTATAACATGGAACGAGTTTCCTCCCAAGAATACCAGTGCATAAAACAACAGCGCAATGCTAAATAAAGAAAAATGAAGCTATTATAAGACCCAGGTCCCATCACACAATGCAACGCAAGCCGGAGGATAGGGTTTTTACCTTATAATAGCCAAGAATGCTTGATACGTTTAAAACAAATCATTTGATACTATAATAAGTGCATAGTGTATAAAACAACTTCAGATCATAAGTATCAATCATAGACGACATAAGCGCCCCATCCCATATGTCGCCATACTAGGCTCTACAAATAAAACCGCAAAGTCACGTATTGGAAGTTGAATTTCCATCTGTGAACCGAGGCAAAAGATAATCCTCACCGATTCGAGACTGTCTAGCCCGAGTCTCAGGACAAGTACTCGGTCAAGCCCTTGGATCGTCAGGGCCGGTCCACCGATGTGGATTAAAATGCCTGAACATTGCGTTTCCCCGACCGTTGGGGCGTAATTGAGCCAACGAATGGCTCCATCGGCTTCACATAGTCACCGATATATCCGAGGCGCCTCGCACCAACAACAAACACATAAGTCAAACTCGTCAGGGCATGTAAAACCACTGACGCCACTTATAACTAGAAGGAAACGCATGCCCTCCCTGATGTCCTCTCCCGTTTCTGGTTCACAACCGGGGTGTGAGGCTCGCGAATCAATGTTACACAAAGCTATGCCACACAGGCTGGCTGTGCTTTGATCATCCACAACAAGACTTTGCTTTGCAAAAGAAGCCTTGATCATTTGCCACTTAGGCATGCCACACAGGCAATTCACTCCATGCGTTTGATATCCATCAATATATAACCCCTGAGCTCGTACGTCTCAGAGAAGGGCGTTAAGTAACAGAATAAATTCTCGCTGCCAAACAGATATATATTTAATAGAAATCACTCACACAGACTAAAATCCAATGTCAAACACACAGTCCATTTACAAGTTCGTTCTGGGTCTGAACGAAACCGGAGGCACCTAGTACACCGCATATCCATCGATCTCCAAGTACGTCTGGACGATCACCAACTGATTCCCTCCTCTTGGGTGTACGGCCCAATCAAGATCATCAGTAGTTATCCAAACGACGTGAAGACCTCCTGTCTTCAACCACCGTCTTCATCTTCGACACCACGTCGAATTAGTTAATCAGAATGGGATAAACCTAGTCTTTCTGAATAACTCGCGTATATAATAAACAAGTGTTATACAAACACAACATACGCCTCATTCCAATTCAGAAAATTCTTTTATTCAAATATTCTTATACTTTGGGAAAGGTTCCCATTAATTTTATCAAAGATAAATTCTTTAAATTTATTCTTTAATCTTCTTTGAATATCAATTCAAACAAGTCAGGATTAGCGAACCACACCGGAGTAATCATTTATTTCCCAGTCCAAACCTATTCATCCCATGAAGTAAAACTGGTAATACTTCATCCCTAACACCACGGTGTTATCGGTAAATTCAATTACCATTTCATGTTCAAATCTAATTAAAGATTTAACTATCGCCTGGAGTAAAACTGGTGATACTCCATTCTCGATCTTTTCAATCTAATTAAAGATTCATTAAAACTCCACTTAGTTTTAATCTTTAACTGGGTTAAGGAATCAGTGTCATTTAAAACACGGTTCACGATATACCCAAAATCACATTCCATTAATTATCGGGTTAAAGAACAAGTGTTATTTAAACACTGTTCACGAAAAACCCAAAAATCAATACCAATTCAATTCCAATTAAATATGATTTAATTGGTACACTTCATTAAATCTAAATAAAAAGATTCAATCTTTTTCTCAACTGGGCTTAAGAACAGTGTTAATGAAGCCACCATTCACGACAAACCCAAATCACATTTGATATTAAATACAAGGCTCTGAATAGAAAATATATCGGCTTATATTCAATATTAAATTCTACGACCAACAAATATCGTATTGGAAATAACGATATATATATATATATATATATATATATATCTTTCAAATTTCCATAACAACATCAGTATAATCACGAAATCCAACATCGAAATATTTCGAAGACAATTTCGATTCAAATCCATTCCAATGCAATTATTGGAAATTCGGGTTATTTTCAAAACCATTTCAAATCCAATTTATTTATTTTAAAAAAATAAATAAATTATTATTCTAGTTCAAAGCTAGTTCATTTCGATAAAAATCTATTTTTATCCTTTCAAATATGGAGTTTTTCATCCCAATTCTTCACAAATCATTTCTTATGATTTTACATTAATTATTAATATTTTTGATAAATTTATCAAGGCCCGTACAGTTGATTTCCATCAACGGGAATCGAACTGCACTTACAACGACCTTTTTCAAATTTGATTTGGACATAATTCCAAATCCAACCGTTAGATTTCAAATTTCTAAAATTCGTTAGAAAGCTCTTTTCGATACGAACCCAACAGTTCCGGTTTCAGGAGAATTCGACGGTCGGATCTCCCGCAATATCCATTCAAAGTCAATGGTCGAAATTCACGAACTATCGCAGCGCGGCGCGTTCTATTCAGGCCATTATATTATATATATATATAATATATATACTTCGTCGACTTCCTTTTAAAACGTATTATATAAATCGTTTTAAATTTGTTTTCAAAACGATTTCAACTTCTTTTCAAATTCAAATTAAAATTGAATTTTTCCTTATAAATTCGATTTAAATTCATTTCAAATTGATTTCAATTCAAATCGATTTTTAATTCAATTTCAGTTCGTTTTCAATTCCATTCAATTTCAATTCGAATTCATTTCTATTCAATTCGAATTCATTTCAATTTGATTTTAATTCAAATCGCTTTTCAGTTCAATTTTAATACGTTTTAAATTCAATTCAAAAGGATTTCAATTCTATTTCAATCTAATTCGAATTTCAATTCTTCTCAATATAATTCGAATTTCAATTCTTTTCAATATAATTCGAATTTCGAAATCACTTTCAATATTCATTGAAAAATGAATAAAACCGATATAAATATCGTTCACGTCAAAATGGCGTCAATCTAATCAACACGGCTTCATATATTTCTATTTTCAAATATTCTATTTCAAATATTTCTATTTCAAATATTTCTTTTTCAAAACTGGAATGAGGCCCAATCAATTACCATATAATGTTAATTATATGGATTTTCTACTACACATGTATAAAATAACAACGATAAATAATCAACCATCATCTAGAGTGCACACCACAACTGCATAAGCATTAAATATAAATAGTTAACGCTTACCCAGTCTGTCGACCAATCGATCGACATACAACTAAATAATCGGGATTAGTGTACGTCAAATATCATCCCAATACCCGTGTGGGGTTTCAAATCAACAAACACGGATTTTTATTTGTGTAGTTGGGCGATGTGTAAAATTTATCGTCCCAATCAATATCAGTAAAATGTGTGTATATAAACAAATCGTCCTATTTGTTTATATTTATTTATTCACATTCACGTTAAAAATTATATTTTCAGCTATAAAATATTTTTAACTACCTAAATATTTTATTTCATTTCACATCACATCACACAATCAACTACACATCAAAATCAAACAAACAAGCATACAAGCCATCCATGGTCTGTGGACGACGGGTGTCGGGTGCTGCTAAGCACCGTCTACATCCTATTATATATTTCAACTAGAAAACAAATAAAAATAAAAGTGAGGAGTTCTCAACAACTAGCTAATCCAAAAGCCACGACTCTCCTTATGTAGAAAATCTCCGCCGTTTCTTCTTTCGTCACTTTCGTCATCCGTATTCACTACATATATAAAAATCACATTTTTATATTGTTGTTATGTATATAAAAATCACATTTTTATACTACTACTATATAGATAAAAATTCTATTTTTACACCGCTACAATATAGATAAAAATTCTATTTTTACACCGCTACTATATAGATAAAAATTCTATTTTTACACCGCAACTATATAGATAAAAATTCTGTTTTTATTCTTTTGATAATATAAAAATCATATCTTTCCTACTACAAAGATATAATCTTTTCACTTTTTCACTATAAAATCATTCCTTTATCTCTTTTATAAATTAAAAATCGAATTTTTATCCTTTCTAAAAATCGCTTCTTTCCCTTTGTAAAAATCTAAATACTTTAAATAATTTAAATAAAAACTTACAGTGAAAATGAGAGGGGGGTTCATGTTGGAGTCGGAGGAGGTCAGGGGGAGGTGGCGACGCGGGTATGGGGGTCGGCGCGAGGTAGTTTGGTGGTTCAGCGGTTTTTGGGAACAGAGAGAAGACGGAGAAGGAGAAGGGGAGGAGGCGTGCGAGAGGAGGAAGGGGGTTCTGGTGTCGTCGATCACCTGAGCGGGGCGGGTTGCGATGGTGATGGCGTGGAGGAGGCCGCCGCACCCCTCTTTCTTCTTCTTTTTTTTTCTAAACTGGAAATCGATTTGAATAAGGGGGGGCCTGAAGATTATAGGAGATGAAAGGGAGTTTTATTATATATTATTTAATTATTTCACTAAGGTACCTTTTTAATTTGACCTCAAAATCAAACCCACCGACTGTCGTCCATAGGTAATTACCCCCATTCCGAACACAATGGGATATGTATCGTATGCTGATTCGATCGTTTCGACTAGTTTTCACTTAAATCCAAATTTAAATCTTGGTATATTCAATTCAAACGTACATTTCAAATTACCGGGGTCACATACAGTCTCGAAAAATTCCAGAAAAATTATATCTAGCTTCGCATTGACGATACGGTCCTAACAAAACTAATTTCGTCAAATTCTGAGACCGTTTGTGTAACACCCCACATCCGTTAGTGTCACTCACAAAGGGAATGCACTAAGTTTTGTGGAGCATTTAGGATAAAAGATGCAGATAAATTACAAGACAGACAGAAATTAAACAGCGGAAAATAAAACTTTGCTTTATTGATAAAATAGTTTGTACAATGATTTCTTTACAATAATAGAGCATCATCTGTCTAACAAAATGAAGAAGCAAAAAACAACATTTGTATTCCCCAATTATTTAGCAAGAGCCAGCCATAACATCTGAAAAGAGAATCCAAGAAAACTTCGAGATCTCTTCAAGCTGGAAAGAGTGGCAGTCCAACTTAACCTGATCTAAACTATTCCCTCCTTTACTACCGGGGGGGGGGGGATGGAAGAAAAGAAGTCGAAAGAAAAACAGAGTCGGACATAAAGCCTGAGTAAGTTCAGTAAGTTCTAGCATGTGAACATGGAAAACAAAACGACATGAATTAACTGAGTACAAGATAACACCATGATGATAGGGTCAGCAAGATTAGACAAGGTCAAAACAAGATATGCTAAGATAAGATAAACTGGATGTTATCTAGTACTTTCGCCGCTTTGCCATTTCCTTGTTATACGGATTTCTATTATCTCTGCACCACCTAACTAATGTCCCAACTAGTAACGCTAACGTGATCCCAATCCATGTATTTTCCATCGCCTTCAGGCATCTATTTATTTATTTGTTACCTAGATTTAATCTAGGGTTTTCTACCAAGTGCCTTCTAGATTCAACTAGAGTTTACGGTGTCTGCCGAACGCTTCTCGGATTCAGGATTTATGCCACCTAGTTCAACTACGAATTATGCTACCTGTCGAACGATGCCCCCAAGTCTAGGACACACTACCTAGAGTGGTATATGTTCCTATACTTCCCTACGCATGTATCGCGAATCGTTATCGCTTGTCTAGATGCACATGTCCTGTAATGTGCGAGCCGAGTCCTGTGTCAGGGCAAATCAAGGAGTACAGAACTCGGTCGAGAGCTTTCAGATATCTGTCGATGCAGATGCTAAGGTCTGTTTTTATTCCAGTGGCTATTGTCCCACTTGACCCCTCCCTCAACTAATGAAAGGCACACCTCAAAAAATGAGAACTATAAGTCGGCCCCTGGTGCCCACTATCCTATGGCCATCCTCACCCATAACTAGATAGCAAGTATATGGTCTTTTGGAGTTCTCCGCCTTTCCGCTTCACGTATCTCGATTGACACAAGATGGATGGTAGACGACGAGCTGCAATCACAGGGCTACCGTTTTCTCGCCGAATCGCGCCGGTCCATCCTAGTCTTTAGGTTGCCATGTATTGCAACCAATGCATACCCCTGGTTCTTCTACGCAGACCTTAACCTCTGTGAGCCCAGGAGGATCATCTGCAGCCTCACAGAGGGATACCAAGAGTACCCTCACGTCCACTCGAAGCCTCGGGCTTCGTAACCCAATTCGTTGGAGCCTCCTTTTTTTACTCAGACGGACATTCGCTCCTTCTCGTGTTATACTAAGAATTACTACTCAGTTCTACTAACTAAGATTTACCACTTAGTTTCCAGAATCGTTGTCTTCTTAACTAAGGTTTACTACTTAGTTCTCTTTCCCTTCAATTTGGATTGGTTAAGTGTCATTAGTCAATTCAAGCTAACTTAACCCTCTTCATTTATCCCATTAAACTGGTTAAGTGTTATCAGTAATTCATATTGACTTAACCCTTCCACAAACCAAGTTATATTGGTTAAGTATTTCTTATTACTTAACCCTACCCATTCACCCTGTATTGGTTAAGTGTTCATTTTTACTTAACCTTGCCCGTCTGTTTTAACTAACATGTTATTATTAATGGTTAAGTATTATCCCTTCATGTTTTAGACTTAACCCCATTGCTTTATCACAACCTGATGGCTAAGTGTTCAGGTTTACTTAACCCTACGGTCTAGCCTAGCTAACATATCAAATTGGCTAAGTGTATTAGATTTTACTTAACCTCAACCTCTAGTCTAGTTAACATGTTAATTTGGCTAAGTGTATTAACTTTACTTAACCCCTACAAATCTAGTCTTGCTACCTTGAGTTTGGTTAAGTGTCTCTATGGACTTAGCCCTCCCATTCTAGCTTAACTGTGTTAAGTTGGTTAAGGGTTCCTATGGACTTAACCCTCCTATTCCAGCTAAACTGTGTTAAGTTGGTTAAGTGTTCCTATGGACTTAACCCTCCCATTCTAGCTTAACTAAGTTGAGTGTCAGTCTGAACCTAACCCCACCCATCAGTTTAGTTATCATGTTGAACTGGTTAAGTGTCTTAGTTAACTTAACCCTACCATTCTTGTTCTAGCTTTAATTAAATAGATTAAAGCCGCGACCACTCACATTAGATAGATATTGTTGCGAATACTGGATGTGCCGGTTGGTTCCGAGCAGGTTTACATCGCAACTCAGTCTAACCTCGGGTTAGGCATATTCGTGTTTTCTAAGTTCAAAGGGTTTTGATTAGTTTTCAGATCAGGTTTTGAAAGTCACCATTCCGTCCGTCGGATCAGTTAGGGATAGCCAGGGAGAGCAGGAAACTTGTATTTTCCAAACCCAAGCCTAGACACTATCCTCTCTGCCACCCTAGAACTTTCTGGTGTGTTATTAAAAGAGATGTCGTTAACAAACCTTTAATTTGTCTAAATTTACATTTCCTCATTTAGGCCAAATTCTATAAGTAAATTATTCCTAATTTACTTATTTCCTAATTACTCTTTTAATGTGAATTGTCAACATTTATTCTTATGGCCCATTCTCCCCTCTATATCATATTTATGCCCTTTTGCTATGTAAACTATACCAAATTAAGTGTCACTAACCATGATTTTGCTAAACCTGATAGTTATTCCCAATTATGGCCAATTTCACATTTATTCCAATATACTTACCGTGCCAAATTAGCTAATCCAATTCCGATTCAACATTCTAATTCACGTCAAACTAGACTTATTACTCTAGTTCACTATTCATGTAAATGCTAGATTTACACGTCAATACTAGATTCAAATTACACATCTTATAATTCATGTCAAATTTATCCAATTTTCATTTCTATGAACATGCCATAATACATGTTCCCAATTTATGCCAATTTCCAAGTTAAACTACGTTTTTAGTAAATTTCATATTTTGCCCAAAAGCGCATTCCCACCGTTCGTATAATCGTGATTCAGTCTAGATTATAAATAAAGCTAGGTTCGTAGAAAATAGGGAATGAACCAAAGATGCTATGCAAAAGATAGACATACTAACTGGCATAAAAAGGGTTGAATAACGACGTCGGTTCAAGAAAATGGGTATACCTAACTTAATAGGTAAATTCCCAAGGTCTAAAACCAAAGAAAACCAAGAATAGACAGAATAGAGATGTAGGTTCAAGAATATGGGTAGACCTAACTTAATAGGTAAATTCCCAAGGTCTAAAACCAAAGATAACCAAGAATAGACAGAATAGATAATCGGGTTTAGACCCAATTTCATAGTCACAAAACTTAAACAACACTTTCCTAGTCATGAATCACAAGTGTTTAATCACAGATGTCCTTGTTATGTCATAGGCAATAGTTTATATTTCCTAATCAAAGGCATAGGCTTAGTCAAGGAAATAATCCTCATAGTCGCAGTCACAGTCATAGGCAATGTTCATAGTCACAGGCAATGTCCATAGTCATAGGCAATGTTCATAGTCATAGGCAAATGTTCATAGTCATAGGCATATGGTTTTAAGGTCCATAGTTTCATAGTCACGGTCTTATTTGTCCTCGAATCATAACAGTTCTTAATTAGGTTCAAGAGTATAGGCACTGATTCGAATAGAGAGAGAGAGAGATATTTGGCATATTCTTTTATTCCTTTAATTTCATGTCACGAACAGAGAAAAACGTTCAAATCTAAAAAGTAACTGACTTACAGAGATTAGATTAGAATAGAAAGATGGCGATGCTATGATTCGTGCGACGTTGCTCGAAATCGTTTGAGTTAGCCCTTTGATTCTCATTCTGAAGCCTTAATCTTGATTCGAACCTCCTCTTGACAACTTGAGCAGCACTCCCTTGTCTTGGTTTATTTTACATATTATTTATTTATATATTTTTCTCAGAGGCAACATAAGGATAGAAAAGAATTGTGAATAGAGAAGGAGACCAGGGCTGTTTATATAGTGTAGAAGTCAACTAATCTGGTTAGAATGGCGTCCGGATACAGAGAAACGAATCAGGTTTAGAAAGCTGGAAAAAGCGGGGGGGGGGGGGGGTCGACTACCAAGTCGACTCCCCAGTCGACCTGGGGGGTCGACTACCCAGTCGACTCCCCAGTCGACCTGGGGGGGGTCGACTACCCAGTCGACTCCCCAGTCGACCTAGGGGGGGTCGCTGAGTCTGTTTTGAAATTTGAACTTTGCTGAAACTTCCGGAGGCCGTATCTTCCTCATACGGACTCCGATTTATGCAAACTCGGACTTGTTTTCATGCAAAATTCAGAGATGAATGCAATGGCGTAGCCCGTTTCCCTTGATTTTGATTTTAACTTTTAATTATGCCTTGATTTGTGAATCTTAGCGTTATAGAATTAGGGGTGTTACATTCTCCCCCACTTAAAAGGATTTCGTCCCCGAAATCTTCAAGTTAGGAAGAATGTGTCCTACCATCCAATCTCCCATCTACTCAACCATCCAATCACAGGCATTCACTGTCCTTAAAGGATTTCTAAAGCTTTCATGTTTATATGCGTAGTGTGTGTATATGTCTTTATCTAATGCAAAATCAGGCGGTCTACTGATTCAGTTGGCCTCCTTAATCTGAATCATGTCAGTGTCATGCGTCCAATCATGTATGCAAGCATCCCTAGTTATGTAAATACTACATGCGTGCACAACCATTCATCCATATGCAACATTAATATGATAACGTATCAGGCTCAACTTACAAACAAATACATATATGTAAATGCAATATGAAAGCGTCCGAACTAATCTAGTGCCTAATACGTATGCATATGTATTCACGAGCAACCACTTGCAACCATCAACCATAACATGTTTCAAATACATGTTTACGTCCATTGGCTTCTACCTAAAGATCGAAGATACGACCTAGAGGATATACTTTGGAAAGAGAGAAACAAATATGCGTAAAGCTCCTAATCAAAGAAACCAAGGATGCACCCTTAAGGAAAAAGGGTATGATGCTAGTATCTAGCCTTCTTGAGCTTTACTCCGCTGTATCTTAGCTAATTTAACTTCACGATTGTGAAGTTTCTGACCTCCAATTCCAAAATAAACAGATGTCAATCACGGTACCAAGTATATGTACTAAGATGGTTTGAGGTCTCTCTCTTATCCACCATGCCATAACTATTAGGGTCGAAAGGTCACTACGTGCTTTTTGGAGTGCCTGCCACAACTATTCATCTCTCACGCAAACCATCCTAGTCGAACTCGACATTCCTCAAGTACAAGCCCCAAAGGCCTAAACCAATATCAGACAAGCAACCAAGGAATATCTCCTCCGAATTTAGACGATCTACGTGAGATGATATAAGCAAACTCGATAGCTATTCTCAAATCCCTACTAACCAAAAATAAACTGGTCGGACCACCAATTGGATTTGAGACTCTAGTAGGATCTTTCTACTATACAAGTACTATGGTGCAGAGACTCAACTATGGAAGTGGATATGAACAAACGCGAAGCGCTAAAACCAAAGGAAAGAGTACGAACAGCAAAACTAGACACTTCCAACAGAACTTTACTACCTTTCTCCTAGGTATGCTTGGTGGTGAAAGTATGTACTTGCCCTTCTGAAAATCTTGTTCCTCGTTCTTGCCCTTATCCTTAATTATATACCCTATCATATCCTAGTAAAGATACTTCCTCTTGTCTTAGGTTTTATAATTTCTTCCTCCTTCGTGAGCTAAATCTACATCCATGAATTCCTCATCCTAGGGTTGTGCTCCTTAGCCAAACTCCTCATCCCTTTCCGTGTGTAGTCATGTTGACAAATCTCTCGGAAGCTGCCTCCATCGTACGAATAATCCTATAAGCTTTGAAAGAAAACTGGCCGTAAGTGAAACAACCATAGCCCTAGATGGAAGTCGGGTACTACTTCGCCCTTCGATGAGGTTACCTCCCGGAAAGCTAGGAGCCCCAGAGACTCAAGAAAGAAGGAGACAAGAATTCAAACAGAGGAAGAGAAGATAGTGCGTATGGCTTTTAGGGAATATGCCTTTAAAACAAATCTTTTCTTTTGAAAATGCTTCTTTTAAAATCGTTCGGAAAACAATTTTTTAAATCTTTTATCTGATCCGGTAACCTTCAGCTCTGATACCACGTGTAACACCCCACATCCGTTAGTGTCACTCACAAAAGGAATGCACTAAGTTCAGTGGAGCATTTAGAGTAAAAGATGCAGATAAATTACAAGACAGACATAAATTAAACAGCGGAAAATAAAACTTTGCTTTATTGATAAAATAGTTTGTACAATGATTTCTTTACAATATCAGAGCATCATCTGTCTTACAAAATGAAGAAGCATAAAACCACATTTATATTCCCCAATTATTTAGCAAGAGCCAGCCATAGCATCTGAAAAGAGAATCCAAGCAAACTTCGAGATCTCTTCAGGCTGGAAAGAGTAGCAGTCCAACTTAACCTGAGCTAAACTATTCCCTCCTTTACTACCTTGGGGGGGGGGGGAGGGGGGGGAAACGAAAGAAAAGAAGACGAAAGAAAAATAGAGTCGGACATAAAGCCTGAGTAAGTTCAGTAACTACTAGCATGTGAACATGGAAAACAAAACGACATGAATTAACTGAATACAAGATAACACCATGATGATAGGGTCACCAAGATTAGACAAGGTCAACACAAGATATGCTAAGATAAGATAAACTGGAAGTTCTCTAATACTTTCGCCGCTTCGCCATTTCCTTGTTATACGGATTTCTATTATCTCTGCACCACCTAACTAATGTCCCAACTGATAACGCTAACATGATCCCAATCCCTGTAATTTCCATCGCCTTCAGGCATCCATTTATTTATTTGTTACCTAGATTTAATCTAGGGTTTTCTACCAAGTGCCTTCTAGATTCAACTAGAGTTTACAGTGTCTGACGAACGCTTCTCGGATTCAGGATTTATGGCACCTAGTTCAACTAGGAATTATGCTACCTGTCGAACGATGCTCCCAAGTCTAGGACACACTACCTAGAGTGGTATATGTTCCTATACTTCCCCACACATGTATCGCGAATCGTTATCGCTTGTCTAGATGCACATGTCCTGTAATGTGCGACCCGAGTCCTGTGTCAGGGCAAATCAAGGAGTACAGAACTTGGTCGGGAGCTTTCAGATATCTGCCGATGCAGATTCTAAGGTTTGTTTTTATTCCAGTGGCTATGGTCCCACTTGAACCCTCCCTCAACTAATGAAAGGCACACCTCGAAAAATGAGAACTATACACCGGCCCCCGGTGCCCCACTATCCTATGGCCATCCTCACCCATAACTAGATAGCAAGTATATGGTCTTTTGGAGTTCTCTGCCTTTCCGCTTCACGTATCTCGATTGACTCAAGATGGACGGTAGACGACGAGCTGCTATCACATGGCTACCGTTTTCTCGCCGAATCATGCTAGTCCATCCTAGTCTTTAGGTTGCCATGTATTGCAACCAAGGCATACCCCTGGTTCTTCTACGCAGACCTTAACCTCTGTGAGCCCAGGAGGATTATCTGCAGCCTCACAGAGGGATACCAAGAGTACCCTCACGTCCCCTCGAAGCCTCGGGCTTCATAACCCAATTCATTGGAGCCTCCTTTTTTTTACTCAGACGGACATTCGCTCCTTCCCGTGTTATACTAAGAATTACTACTTAGTTCTACTAACTAAGATACCACTTAGTTTCCAGAATCGTTGCCTTCTTAACTAAGGTTTACTACTTTGTTCTCTTTCCCGTCAACTTGGATTGGTTAAGTGTCATTAGTCAATTCAAGCTAACTTAACCCTCTTCATTTATCCCGTTAAACTGGTTAAGTGTTATCAGTAATTCATGTTGACTTAACCCTTCCACAAACCAAGTTATATTGATTAAGTATTTCTTATTACTTAACCCTACCATTCACCCTGTATTGGTTAAGTGTTCCTTTTTACTTAACCTTGCCCGTCTGTTTTAACTAACATGTTATTATTAATGGTTAAGTATTATCCCTTCATGTTTTAGACTTAACCCCATTCATTTATCACAACCTGATGGCTAAGTGTTCAGGTTTACTTAACCCTACGGTCTAGCCCAGCTAACATATCAAATTGGCTAAATGTATTAGATTTTACTTAACCTCAACCTCTAGTCTAGTTAACATGTTAATTTGGCTAAGTGTATTAACTTTACTTAACCCCTACAAATCTAGTCTTTCTACCTTGAGTTTGGTTAAGTGTCTCTATGGACTTAGGCCTCCCATTCTAGCTTAACTGTGTTGAGTTGGTTAAGGGTTCCTATGGACTTAACCCTCCCATTCCAGCTTAACTGTGTTATGTTGGTTAAGTGTTCCTATGGACTTAACCCTCCCATTCTAGCTTAACTGTGTTAAGTGTCAGTCTGAACCTAACCCCACCCATCAGTTTAGTTATCATGTTGAAGTGGTTAAGTGTCTTAGTTAACTTAACCCTACCATTCTTGTTCTAGCTTTAATTAAATAGATTAAAGCCGTGACCACTCACATTAGACAGATATTGTTGCGAATAATGGATGTGCCGGTTGGTTCCGGGCTGGTTTACATCGCAACTCAGTCTAACCTCGGGTTAGGCATATTCGTGTTTCCTAAGTTCAAAGGCTTTTGATCAGTTTTCAAATCAGGTTTCGAAAGTCACCATCCCGTCCTCGGATCAGTTAGGGATAGCCAGGGAGAGCAGAAAACTTGTATTTTCCAAACCCAAGCCTAGACACTATCCTCTCTGTCACCCTAGAACTTTCTGGTGTGTTATTAAAAGAGATGTCGTTAACAAACCTTTAATTTGTCTAAATTTACATTTCCTCATTTAGGCCAAATTCTATAAGTAAATTATTCCTAATTCACTTATTTCCTAATTACTCTTTTAATTTGAATTGTTAACATTTATTCTTATGGCCCATTCTCCCCTCTATACAATATTTATGCCCTTTTGCTATGTAAACTATACCAAATTAAGTGTCACTAACCATGATTTTGCTAAACCTGATAGTTATTCCCAATTATGGCCAATTTCACGTTTATGCCAATATACTTACCATGCCAAATTAGCTAATCCAATTCCGATTCAACATTCTAATTCACGTCAAACTAGACTTATTACTCTAGTTCACTATTCATGTAAATGCTAGATTTACACGTCAATACTAGATTCAAATTACACATCTATAATTCATGTCAAATTTATCCAATTTTCATTTCTATGAACATGCCATAATACATGTTCCCAATTTATGCCAATTTCCAAGTTAAACTACGTTTTTAGTAAATTTCATATTTTGCCCAAACCGCATTCCCACCGTTCGTATAATCGTGATTCAGTCTAGATTATAAATATAGCTAGGTTCGTAGAAAATAGGGAATGAACCAAAGATGCTATGCAAAAGATAGACATACTAACTGGCATAAAAAGGGTTGAATAACGACGTCGGTTCAAGAACATGGGTAGACCTAACTTAATAGGTAAATTCCCAAGGTCTAAAACCAAAGAAAACCAAGAATAGACAGAATGGAGACGTAGGTTCAAGAATATGGGTAGACCTAACTTAATAGGTAAATTCCCACGGTCTAAAACCAAAGATAACCAAGAATAGACAGAATAGATAATCGGGTTTAGACCCAATTTCATAGTCACAAAACTTAAGCAACACTTTCCTAGTCATGAATCACAGGTGTTTAACCACAGATGTCCTTGTTATGTCATAGGCAATAGTTTATATTTCCTAATCAGAGGCATAGGCTTAGTCAAGGAAATAATCCTCATAGTCACAGTCACAGTCATAGGCAATGTTCATAGTCATAGGCAATGTCCATAGTCATAGGCAATGTTCATAGTCATAGGCAAATGTTCATAGTCATAGGCATATGGTTTTAAGGTCCAAAGTTTCATAGTCACGGTCTTATTTGTCCTCGAATCATAACAGTTCTTAATTAGGTTCAAGAGTATAGGCACAGATTCGAATAGGGGGAGAGAGAGAGATTTGGCATATTCTTTTATTCCTTTAATTTCATGTCACGAACAGAGAAAAACGTTCAAATCTAAAAAGTAACTGACTTACAGAGATTAGATTAGAATAGAAAGATGGCGATGCTATGATTCGTGCGACGTTGCTCGAAATCGTTTGAGTTAGCCCTTTGATTCTCATTCTGAAGCCTTAATCTTGATTCGAACCTCCTCTTGACAACTGGAGCAACACTCCCTCGTCTTGGTTTATTTTACATATTATTTATTTATATATTTTCTCAGAGGCAGCATAAGGATAGAAAAGAATTGTGAATAGAGAAGGAGACCAGGGCTGTTTATATAGTGTAGAAGTCAACGAATCTGGTCAGAATGGCGTCCGGATACAGAGAAACGAATCAGGTTCAGAAAGCTGGAAAAAGCGGGGGGGGGGGGGGGAGTGGGGTCGACTACCCAGTCGACTCCCCAGTCGACCTGGGGGGGGGGGGGGGTCGACTACCCAGTCGACCTGGGTCCTGGGCGGGAAATTTCCTGCCCAGCCCGCTTCTGAGTTTGTTTTTAAATTTGAACTTTGCTGAAACTTCCGGAGGCCATATCTTCCTCATACGGACTCCGATTTACGCAAACTCGGACTCGTTTTCATGCAGAATTCCGAGTCGAACGCAATGGCGCAGCCCGTTTCCCTTGATTTTGATTTTAACTTTTAATTCTGCCTTGATTTGTGGATCTTAGCGTTACAGAATTACGGGGGGTTATAGTTTGAAAAATGGCTATTTTCCTGTCGATTAAAATCAACTAAAACTGGTCAAACACGTTTTCCTTTGCCACGCTCACATATTGATTCGAAAAATTACGAAATTTGAAATCTAGCAATAACTGGACATCGCGGATCCAACAAAAGTGGTTTCGTCGAAAACTGAGGTCGTTTGCAAAATTTCCATTTTTAAGGGCCCGAATTCCATAGCGACTATTCTGAAAATTCAACTGGACATAACTTTTGATTCTCGCTATGAAATCTCGATTTCTCGGATTCGTTGGAAAGATATTCTCAATTAGATTCAAATATTTTTTGTTTCACTGAAATCCGGTTTATTTTGCACTCGGTACATTCATTTGAAGTTTGAAATCGAATTAACGAACTACCGCGCCATTTTCAATTCCTTATATATATATATAAATAAATATTTATATTTTAACTACGATCTATATAAATATTCGTTTGAATTCTATTCAAAATAAATTTCTCGTCGATATTATTTAAAATAATTCATTTTAAATGTTCAAAATTCGCTAAAATTGCTAAAATAAAATTTTTAAATTGGCTCGGATTTTCGGGTTATTACACCTTGTTTATAATTTAAAATAATTAGATTTATTTTCAAACATCGATTCAAACATACTTTTCGTCGTTATTATTTTAAATATTTATTTTAAATATTTAAAATCCATTAAAATAGCCAAATTAAAATTTTAAAACTGGCTCAGATTTTCCGGGTTGTTGCATCTAACCTTTGCCACTTTCCTAGGTATTAATCCTTATCTACTCCATTTCTTTCAAAACATGGTTTGGCCTCTCGTTTTATTAAATTTTTCAAAAATTAAAATTGGTAAAACTTTATTTTCTTTTCCAAAACTTACTTTTGCCAAACCACAAAAACATGTCACATAATAAAATTGCAAAACATTTTTTTTTTCAAATCACAAAACTGGAGTATACAAGAACAACTATTGGGTTACATTGTTTACACCTACAACGTTAATTTTGTCTGCTTTTTACAAGGTGCAAACATCTAATCTGTTCTTATCCTCTACAACTTTTTTGTTTACCCACAAAATTTTCTTTTTAAAACAATAATCAAAATTTATTGTCAAAAGAATAGATATTTCAAAACTTTTTACAAAATGCAACATTTCGTATGCTTTACTTTTTAATCCTCTCATATATTAAAATATGAAAACTAGTGAGTTGTTCATGCTTTATAACATACATTTTTTTTATGAGAGAATTCTAAAAGAAATCATTATTTTACAAAGTATACCCCACTTTACTTTATAACCCAATATGCATTTTTTTTCAAATATCAAAAATACTTTTAAGATTAAAACTTGAAAACACCACAAACTCTTTTGTCAAAACTTTTATAATTTTAAGTTCTTAAAAGTTAATCATTGGGTTAGACTCAAAGTGTGTCTCCAACTCAACCAGACTTTCCTAGACACTTCCCACAAGGTAAATTCTCTCAACTATATATATTCCTAATCCATTTTCCACTTTTTAACCTTTTTCTAATTTATAAGGTTTCACTTATAAACCCATTAATATGAAATACTAACATTTCAGTTTCAACCATATGGGATACATCTTTCTCTAATACCAAACATATTGTACACTTTCCAAACAAACCACTTAAGGGTCTCAAAATTTCTATGTTCATTCATTTAGTGTACAAAATAGATTTCCCATTTCCTTCCATATTTTACTTTTTCTATCTAGTGGACTTCCTTATGGATCTAGGTTTATATATAATATATTTTATTTTTGAAAATACAAGTACGTTCACTCGCTATCTATATAGGAATCCTAAACCAAGCTCTGATACCAGATGTAACAACCCGAATTCCGACAGATCGGTTTTTTTCTTCAAAAACCCAATCCATTACAACCCGAGTTGGGTGCTTTGGTATCCTGCAGAAAAGACAGATACATAAAACATGTCAGAGTTCGGAAAACATCTCATAACGGAAGGAACAAAATATAATATAATTAAAACATAACTTTACCTTAATAACAATAGTGCTAAACCAGTATCCAAAGCTATACAGTCTCTGTCATAAACCTAACCTGCGAATGTTATGAGGAGGGGGTTAGAACAAAAGTTCTATGTGAATGAATTTAAATTACACTTCTGGATAATCCTACATATACCGTTTAGTTACATTTTCTAATTCATTAGGTTATCTATGTTATTAGCATCCAAGGCTTACACACGTCGTACCCATCTACTCCCTAGTAGATTAACCTAATACAGAGTATATGTACCTACCCCCAACTAAGGTACACCCCAAGGTACCCTACTCGCGCGGTCTCCCCCGTATCATCGCAGGAATATAGCAGTCCCTAATCCTATGCCCGAATGTCTTACGGATTTCTGTTTATATGTCAACGCTACGTCTGCAAAGAACCACTACTTCTATATTACGTAAGTGTTCAGACTTCCATCTTTGAACCATTAGATCGAATTAGGTTTTATCATCGAATAATGCCCTCTTGTCTGTGATACACCACCCGGAGCAGACATGGTTGTACCTAGACATTCCCACGTACGTATCGTCAATCGTACTCGATGTCTATTGCACATGTTCTCTATATGTGCGCCTGAGTTCCGTGGCAGGGCTAATCAAGAAACATGGAACTCGGTCGGGAGCTTTCAGATATCTGCCGATTGCAGATGCTAAGGTCTGCTTTTACAGTGGCTATGGTCCTATTAGACCCCTCCCTCAACTAATGAAAGGCACCCAAGAATATCAAGAATGGGAACTGTAAACCCGGCCCACTATGCCCTTCAATCCTATTGGCCAACCTCACCCATAACTAGATAGCAAAGTATATGGTCTTTTGAAGTTCTCCGCCTTCCCGCTTTACGTACTGATTGAAGAAGGTAGGTAGACAATGCGTTGCTATAACAGGGCACTAACTAGTCTCGTCGAATCATGCTGGTCCATCTTAGTCTTTTGATTGCCCCTTAATTATTGCAATCAAGGCATACTCATTGTTTCACCTACGCAGACCTAACCTCTGTGAGCACAGGCAGATCATCTGCCACTCACAAAGGAATACCAAGAGCACCGTACGTCCCCGGAAGCCGCGTGCTTCTTAACCCAGTCCGTTGGAGCCTAAAAGGATATCTAGATGGACATGCGCTCCTCTCTATGTCTTTTGACATCCCGATGATCTACCCCTTATGGTTACTCATCCTCTAACATATGGACTGGTCCAAGCGCCTCAGTCTTATATGTCATTAGACCCTATGTCTAACCATCAAATACGTGCATGTGCCACCTCGTGAGTTTTCACATTTAACTTGGTTATCCTTATTCATATTGTCTTTCGATTCTAATTAACAAGTTTCTCTTGCTTATTAATGTTTCATATATGACTCATTGCTTGTAAGTTTTAGTAATGAGCTTTGTACCCCATTGTCCATCTTATCTTATTTCTTATATTAGTTTTTCCCCATATCTATCTTCTTATTCAGTTATACTTCCATCTATTGATGTCACCACAATCCTTGGTTGTTTGCTAAGTTTTCTTAACTAAGGCGTATTGCTTAGTTTTCTTAACTAAGGCTTATTACTTATTTTTCTTAACTAAGGTTTATTACTTAGTTCTCTTAACTAAGATTTACTACTTATTTATCTTTACCGTTATTTACTAAGTTCTCTTAACTAAGGTCTTATAATCATAACTCATGTTATGTTTATCAACAGATTACTCATTATCGCTTTGTAGTTTATATTCAACTTATTTTATAATATAAGTTGTCCCATTCTCTAGTCTTATTATCATCTTCCCTTGTTCCTAGGACAAGTCTACCTATTATATGGCTTTCATATTTCTCCTATATGTTCATAATAGGTTATTATCATTCCCCATTATAGCATTAATTAAGATTTACTTAACCTTTCCCATTTCTTTAACACGTTTACTTAACCACTACCCATTTCCACTGGTTCGTAACACCACTACAGATTTAATTGGGTTAAGTATTCTAATTCATTACCATGTCCAATTATGGTTATAACGGGCTAGACCTCCCATATTAGGCCTACAACGTGTGGATGTTGGATAAGCCGGTCGGGTCCGGGCAGTCTTATTCCACAGTTGAGTCTAATCTCGTGTCTTATCCCGATTCGTATTTACATACTCAGACCTCCCACATTAGGTTCAACATTAATGGCTGTTGGATATGCCGGTCGGGGGCGGGCAGATTTCCACTACTAATGTAACCTAACATCGTGTCACAAGTACAATTACAATTCCTAATTGTAATTACTAAACATTCCATTATTAATTAATTAATCAATTAATTAATAAATTAAACCTTTCCCTGTTTGAGTTGTGTTTAATTTACTATTCAAATTATAGACTTTTATGCCTCTTTTTAATTCACTTTTAATTATGCCCCATATCATAAATTAAGGCATATATATATATATGTATGTATGTGTGTGTATATATATATATATTGCACCAACCCAAACCCATACATTCTCCAATTTCTGCCTAAAATTTGTATTCACATACGTTTTAATTTATGTCCCAAATCACTATTTAGCCATGTCCCATTTCATACCCAAATTATTTTTATACTTATGATCAAAATTCAGATCTTTTAACATAATTTGGTCAATATAGTCATACACTTACTCGAGACATTCCTTGCACATAAATATGATAGTTTTCATGTGAACTGTTTAATACTCCGACTAATCCAATTACATGTTCAATGTTATTCTATAAATCATATAAACGTTCAACTGGTTAAATAAAAAAATTAATGATGTCATGTCATGCAAACCATTCCCATAATTTACTATATTCTAGACATGAATTCATAGATCTATTCATTTTTACGTTTCAACTTGTTACAATCGCAATTTATAGTTAAACTTGAAATTTCACAATTTACATATATATATATTACACACACACACACACACACACACACACACACACACATATATATATATATATATATATGTATGTATGTATGTATAAATATGGTAATGCTAAATGATAACTATAACATTATCAAAAAGTCAGAGTTTAATTCTACTCACCGATAGAAGAACGGATCTTGAATTCTGGGGTCTGATTTCTGAATTTGAACAGCTAATCCTTTGATGTAGAATTCAATTCTTATTATCCAATTCGCGAACTCCAATTTGAAAGCTCTAACTTTGATTTTTGTCTTAAAAACTCTAATTTGATTTGATTTGATTTGATCGAGGCTAGGTTAGATTAGAGTTGAGAAGCATGGTGACGCCATTACTTTGATTAATGAATTTAGGGTTAGGTCTAGGTGTGTTTATATAGGTGCTCAAGACCTTATCGTATATGCAGTGCTGAGTCAACATTGAACCCAGTTAAGAAAATAGTCCAGGTTCGTAGATGAATCTGGCCAAATCTTATCGTACACGCAGCGCTGAGTCAGCATTGAACCCAGTTAAGAAAATAGTCCAGGTTCGCAGATGAATCTAGCCAAATCTTATCGTACATGCAGTGCTGAGTCAGCATTGGGTCCCGCACAACTTTCGTTTTATTTTCAATATTCAAATGATGTTGCACCGTTATTTGATTCTTGCCGTATTTCATTGACTATAGCCTTATCTTGAAATTTTATCTTTCGTATACATATATTTCTACATATATATATATATATATTCTCATATATATACTTATATTTTTTTCCTTATATGTACGTTTTTATCCTTTTAAATTTTGAATTTGTATACGTACATATATTTGCATGTTCAGTTGGCCCTCTCTAAAACAAAGACAAAAATTATGCCGCCGCCGGGGTTCGAACCCCTGGCCTCTATGTTACAAATCCAATGTCTTAACCAACCGAGCTATGAAGTCTTTTTTTAATAAGTCTTACAACAATGATAATTATTGTTCTCTCCTTACTTCTCTTTTTCATGTTAGTTACAATAATTAAATTAAACCATTGCATGAATCTTTTTCTTTGATTTTTCTTTTAATGTTAATGCATTATGTTTGCAAATCAGTGCATGCAACATATTTACATTGCATGCAACCCATCTTTTCTTTCTTTCAATGCATGCATTACATTTTTCTCTTTTTTTTTCAGTGCATATGTTTATAACATGTAATCCTTATTTTATTCATTATTTTATATTTTAATTTGTTTGTATATATACATATATATTTCTCTTGTGCGTATACATACTTCAAACCTTAACAACTTCTTCATACGGTGTCCGAATTACGCAAACCAAGTGTCCATCTGAACCATAATTTCGAGGCGGACGCAATGGTGATGTCCGTTCTACTCAATTCATAATATTTAAATTAAGTATTTTTATTTTATTATCTCTTCTATTACAAATATCGTTAACGTATTAATTTTTCCGTTATAACATGTTAATTAGACAAGAAGGTGGGGTTAAGTAAATTTATAACACTTAATCGTTCTATCATGTTAATTAGACAAGAAGGTGGGGTTAAGTAAATTTAGAACACTTAACCATTGTAACATGTTAATTAGACAAGAAGGTGGGGTTAAGTAAATTTATATCACTTAACCGTTATAACATGTTAATTAGACAAGAAGGTGGGGTTAAGAAAATTTAGAACACTTAACCGTTATAACATGTTAATTAGACAAGAAGGTGGGGTTAAGTAAATTTAGAACACTAAACCGATATAACATGATGAACGAGTGGGGTTAAGTTAAGGGGAAACACTTAACCAATATAACATGATGAATGAACAGGGTTAAGTTAAAAGGAAACACTTAACCAATACAACATGATGTGTGAATAGGTTAAGTTAACATAAATGGATAGCACTTAACCAATATTACATGAACAAAGTGGATAGGGTTAAGGAAAACTTAACCAATAATACAGATTGACTTGATAAGTAGGAGGGTTAAGTAAACTTTGGGTAGGTGGGTAATATTAGTATATATAGGCTCACAAACTTAAACGTTAAATAAACATGTTTGAATTAGTGGGAGGGTTAAGTACATCTCGTGTAGGTGGGTAATATTTGTATATATAGGCCAACAAACATAACCAATAGGAAACCCTGGTATCGGGGACCCATTTCAGCAGTAACCCACATAGATGTTTCACGGTACCCTGAACTAGGCAGGGTGGGGCACGATTACTAGGCTGATTATAAGCGGTAAAAATAGTGGCAAGGGGTGCATCAGTGTAGTTCCGACGGAGTATGGGCGTACACGTGCTCCGGAGTGGAAAAGCAGGTACTGGGCATCAGTAGTATACATTGTGCATCTTTAATCATGTCGGGTTGCTATCATAGGGATTGATACACCTTATGGTGGGACCAGCATAGGGTATCTACACGCAAGCGAGGGTCGATTGACACAGACACAAGGAAAATTAATACAAGTAGGAAGCTGATCAATAGGGTAGTAAGGGTACATCTAACGTCTTCATGGCATTAGGCTGATTGAGGTAAGATACTCATACTAGATGTACACCTGAAGGCTACCACAATTGCGGGGTTGGGATCACCTTATTTTATAACATAGGATACTAGTTGGGACATTAGTAGGGGATACAGATCCTTTTTCACAGGATACTAGTTGGGACACTAGTTGGGGATACAAATGATTTTATAAAAGACACTAGTTAGGATACTGGTTAGTTGGTGTAGAGAAAATAGGAAATCTGAGAAAGAACCGAAGCGCATTCTGCTTATCTTGCCTTATCATATCTTATGCGAATCTTATGTTATCTTGTTATCACGGTATTGTCTTAGATTTAGTTTATTCATGTCATGTTACTATTACCTGTTTACATACTGAAAATCACTGGACTTACCAGACTTATATCTGACCTAGTTTTGTTTCACCTCTCTTCTTCCGTCACCCCCCCCAGGTAGATAGGGAGGGAATAGCTCAGCTTAGTTTGGACCGTTTCACTTTCCAAGCTTGAAGATTATTTGATGTGTTGCTTTGGACTCTCTTTTCCACTGCTATGGCTGGCTCATGCTTAATTTGGGGAATATCATTGTCATTTTATGCTTCTTTATTTTGTTAAACTAGACAGATACTTTGTTGTGCTGGGTATGGTGTTTTGGTGTTGGAAAGCAATCTTTGTACACGCTATTTTACCAAGTTGCTGTTTTATCAATGAAGTAAAGTTTTATTTTTTTTCCGCTGCTTTATTTTTCTGTCTTGTAATTTTTCTGCATCTTTTACCTATAACGCTTCACTGAAGTTAATGCATTCCCTTTGTGAGTGACATTAATGGAGGTGGGGTGTTACACTTGGTATCAGAGCTGAAGGTTACCGGATCAGATAAAAGATTTGAAAAATTATTTTCGAGACGGTTTTAAAAGAAGCATTTTTTAAAGAAAAGTTTTTTTAAAGGCATATTCCCCAAAGCCATATGTATTATCTTTTGATCCTCTGTTTGAATCATTATTTTCCTTCTTTACTGAGTCTCCGGGGCTTCGGGATTTCTGGGAGGTAACCTCATCACGCCATGGTTCAGTAGGCTTGATGAGACTACGACACCTGTCAAAGGGCGAAGAAGTGCCCAACTTCCATATATTGCCGCAGTAGTTCACCCGCGGCTAATTTTCTTTCAAGCTTTATAGGGTTTTTCCATGCGATGGAGGCAGCTTTCAAGAGACTTGTCAACAAGTTACACAAATATGGCAAAGATGAGAATGAGGGAGTTTGGTTGAGGAGCACAACCCAAGGATGAGAAACTCATGGATATGAACTTGGTTCACAAAGGAGGAAAGAATAGAAAATTTTGAGACAAGAGGAAGTGTCGTTATTATGGTATAACGGGTCATATAATTAAGGAGAAGGGCAAGAACAAAGGCCAGGATTTTCAGGAGGGCAAGTGCATGCTCTCACCGCCAACGTACCTGAGAGAGAGGTACTAGAGTTTCTGTTGAAAAAGTTTAGTTCTTCTTTTTTTTATCATACTATTAGTACTCTTTTTGATTTTAGAGCTTCACATTCATTTATATCTTCTTCCATAGTTGAGTCTCTGCCCCTTAGTACTCGTATAGTAGAAGATCCCATTATTGTCGCAAATCCAATTTGTGGTTCGCCTCATTTATCTTTGGTTTGTGAGGAATTGAGTATAACTATATTAAGTATTGAGTCTAAGTGTAATGCTTATGTTTTTTTGGTTTCATGGGTTATGGGTTGATTCTAGGCATGGATTGGTTAGATAGTAATTGTGAAAGGAGGGTAGTTAGACTTTTGACTTGTCTCGGGAATACCCTCGAGATTTTGTGTGATCCTAAGGGATCAGTTTGTCTTAGCGACCTAGAATCACTTGATGCATTTATCGACGATTTGCTATCCGTTGGAGTAGTCCATGAGTACGTGGTTGTTTTTGATTAGGTTAGGAGTTTGTCCCCTAAAACGCGAGATAGACTTCCGCATATATCTAGATGACAATGCAAAGCCAGTTGCATTACCTGTACGACACATGAATCCAAGGGAAAGGAAGGGTTCAGTAAACAAGTAAAAGAGTTACTTGAAAAAGAGTTCATAAGGCGAAGTATTTTTGAATGGGGTGCTTCAGTCGTTCTCGCTACAAAGGCGAAGTATTTTTGAATGTTGTGCATAGATGATATTTTGGTTTTCTCTAAGAATGAGGAAGAACATGCTTTGCATCTCAAGGAAGTCTCAGATACCCTCCAAGCGCATCAACTTAAGGCGAAGTTCTCCAAAAATGTCATTTTTGGAGGGAAGAAGTAAGGTTTCTAGGACATGTGGCACCCAAAGAAGGGATAGCTGTAGATCCTGCAAAAGTAGTTGCGGTGCAAGACTGGAAGGTCCCAAGTAATGCAACAGAAGTAAGAAGCTTTCTTGGACTAGCGGGATAATATAGGAAGTTAATTAAGGACTTTATGAAGGTATCGGACCCACTTACTAGATTGACGAAGAAGAATCTAATCATCTTAGTATATACACTTGGTAACGTGGTTAGCGTCTGTTTATTTTCAAGAGATAGTTCTGGGAATGTTAGCATGACACAGCAGAAGTTGTAGTGCCGAGTATACTAGAAGGAGAAGAGGTGGGACGAGAGGCGACAGTGAAATGAGTCCCAACTTATATTTGGGAAACAGAAATTAAGACGCTAAGCAATCATGAAATTAAGACAGTCAGAGCACAATGGGGGGAAGCTCAAGAAGATGCGACTTCGAAGACTGAAGACTAGATACGTGCATTATACCCTTTTTGAGGTTATATCCTTGATCTCTCTTTTCTGTACAGTTTATTTACTAGTCTTTATCTTTTAAGTATATCCTCTTGGTCCAATCCCCGATCCTTAGGTAGAAACAAATGGATGTAAACATGTATTTGAAACGTGTTATGATTGATGGTTGCAAGTGGTTGCTAGTGGTTACCCGTGGATGCATACACACACACACACTAGGTACTAGATCAGCTCAGTCACTTTCATATTACATATGCATATATGTGTATACATGTGGATTGAAACTTGATGTGTTATCATATGAATGTTGCATATGTATGAATGATTGAGCACGCATGTAGAAGTTATAAAGTACGATTAGGAATAATTGCATACATGATGGACTCATAGCACTGACATAATTTTCATTAAGGAGGTCAACTGGATTAATAGATTGCGTGATTTTGCATTAGGTAAGTGCATGTACACACACTGTGCATATGATCATGAAAGCGTTAGAAATCTTTTTAAGGATAATTGATGCCTGTGATTGATGGTTGAGTAGATTGATGTTGAAAGTTAGGACACATTCTTAGAGATTTCGGGGACAAAATCCTTTAAAGGAGGGGAGAATGTAACACCCCGTATTTACTGTGAATGTTAAAGTAACGAATTAAAGAATACTTAATTTTAAAAGTGGAAATAGGCATATATATTATATACATAGATATTTTTAAGAGAAAAATTGAATAATGACAATAAATATTTCATGTAATAAGTTAATTAAGTGCAATACATGAAATGGGAAGAAACGCATGCGAACAATTAAAACTTTTTGAAGAGCTTCAGGAATTTTCACGAAATTAGCGTCATTACATTCGTGGCAATTAACTAGTCAATTTAGACCCATGTTTTGCAGAAAACCGATTTAAAATGAAGAAGATATCATTAAATTAAATATTGCAGCAAAACATGAAAAAGAGAAATGAGAAAAGAATAATGTTTAGCATTGTCCTAAGGTGTGTAAGCAAAAGAATTAGTAGCTCATTTGGTTAGAACATGTGACTTGCTTACAAGAGGTACAGAGTTCGATCTCCGCCAGCGCCATATTTTTGTTTTAGGGGAATGGCTAAAAAGTGGCTTAGTGTTAACGCAGTTCAAAAAGTGGTTTATTATGAAAATGGTTAATTGGGAAGATAGATAAAAAGAAAAATAAATAAATATATATATAGAATATATATATATATATGTACATACATATATATGTATGTATGACGTGTACGCATCATATGGCATAAGTGGCACATTTTTGTTGGTCAAGGATTGTTTTTTTGAACGTGGCCTTCTCTGATTAGCCAATGATTGATTTTTGAGGTATTAGGGCATATGTGTCATGCTACGATTGGCTGGATGACACATCTCTTTGGTTTGATGGCTCTGATTTCTCCTAGACTAATCTAAAGGCTAGAATTAAATTTAAACGTCTATATAATCACCCCAAACCTCAAACCTAGAACTCATTCGATGAAGTCGTCATGTTGTTCGTCTACAAACTGGCCTAGCCTCCATTCATCTACCGCAAACAAGAGAATCAAATTCAAACTAGGAATCAATTAGAAGAACTAGATAATCAAATGTCTACATCAAAGGATAGCTTTTCAAATTCAGAAATCAGATCCCAGAAATCAAGATCCGTCCCTTTTTCTTTAAGTACAGTTATTGTTTAGATGTGAACACCTAATAAGAAATCATGATTGTAATAACTGGGTCTAGAACTATGCCTAATTCTATTCGTGCCTATCCTTTTGTCAATTCTTAATTGCTTATGCTTATTGGACTGTTGTGACTGACATAGTAAAGCCTATCATGCCTATTGGAGTGTTGTGACTGACATAATAAAACCTATCATGCCTATTGGACTGTTGTGACTGACATAGTAAAAACCTATTATACCTGTGAGACTATTGGGGACTGATACCATTGAACCTATCATGTTGTATTAAATTTGTGGTTCTTTTATGTATGTAAGTTACATGCTAAGCTATGTTCATACATGTTATATGTTAGGTCCAAGATAGTACCCTTGTTTGAGATCTATATAAGTTCAAGTTTATACAATCAAATTTATGCTAGTTCGCATGTTAATTGGATCTAAATTAAATGCAAGATCACACCTATATGCTTAATTAAGTCTATGTCGTTCTATCCCAAATTTATAATACGCATGTTGATCTATATTGTTTATGCCTGTTGGAATGTTACATGTCCCTTTCTTTTCCCTTTTATTTACAAGTTAGGCTAATTTGCGAGCCTAATGTTCTATGTGAATTATGCGAACGAATAACGAGGGAGATGTTGGGGAAAAATATTAAACAACATGCTATTGGCATAAATTGTCTTATAATCATGTAAATGATTAGTAGCATGAAATGGTAGAATTTGTATACTTAGAATCAAGGACATAATTCAAAGGGTAAATGGGGCATGACTTGAATTGACAACACTTGTGGATAATTTACATATGAACATAAATTGTAAATATGTAAAGTGGCTAAAAGATGAACCTGCCTAACCCGAGGTTAGATTGAGTTGCGGTGTGAAACTGCCCGGAAACGCCCGGCACATCCAGTAACCGCAACAACACAGATCTAATGTGAGAGGTTAGCGCATTTAGCCCAAAACCCGAGGTTAGAATGAGTTTGCGTTAGAAGTCTGCCTGGAACCGCCCGGCACATCCAGCAACCGCAAACAACAGTTCTAATGTGAGATGTTGGGGCATTAATAAATTAATTAGTGCCAATAAATAGACGTGCTAAGAATGGTAAGGTTAAGTAACATATGAATAGGCGACACTTAACCAATATAACATGTTAATTAGACAAGAAGGTGGGGTTAAGTAAATTTAGAACACTTAACCGTTATAACATGTTAATTAGACAAGAAGGTGGGGTTAAGTAAATTTAGAATACTTAACCGTTATAACATGTTAATCAGACAAGAAGGTAGGGTTAAGTAAATTTAGAACACTTAACCATTATAACATGTTAATTAGACAAGAAGGTGGGGTTAAGTAAATTTAGAACACTTAACCGTTATAATATGTTAATTAGAAAAGAAGGTGGGGTTAAGTAAATTTAGAATACTTAACCATTATAACATGACGAACGTGTGGGGTTAAGTTAAGAGGAAACACTTAACCAATATAACATGATGAGTGAACAGGGTTAAGTTAATAGGAAACACTTAACCAATACAACATGATGTGTGGGGAGGTTAAGTTAACATGAATGGACAACACTTGACCAATATTACGTGAACAAAGTGAACTGGGTTAAGGCAATCTTAACCAATAAAACAGATTGACTTGATAAGTAGAAGGGTTAAGTAAACTTGGGGTAGGTGGGTAATATTAGTATATATAGGCCCACAAACTTAACTGTTAAATAAAGATGTTTGAATCAGTAGGAGGGTTAAGTACATCTCGTGTAGGTGGGTAATATTTGTATATATAGGCCCACAAACTTAACAAATAGGAAACCCCAGTAACAGGGACCCATTTCAGCAGTAATCCACATAGATGTATCACGGTACCCTGAACTAGGCAGGGTGGGGCACGATTACTAGGCTGATTATAAGCGATCAAAATAGCGGTAGGGGGTGCAGCAGTGTGGTTTCGACGGAGTATGGGCGTGCACGTGCTCCGGAGTAGAAAAGCAGGCATTGGGCATCAGTAGTATACACTGTGCATCTTGAATCGTGTCGGGTTGCTATTATAGGGATTGATACACCTTATGGTAGGACTAGCACAGGGTATCTACACGCAAGAGAGGGCCGATTGACACAGACACAAGGAAAATTAATACAAGTAGGGAGCCGATCGATAGGGTTGTAAGGGTACTTCTAACATCTTCATGGAAATTAGGCTGATTGAGGTAAGATCCTCATACTAGATGTGCACCAGAAGGCTACCACAATTGCGGGGTTGGGATCACCTTATTATATAACACAGGATACTAGTTGGGACACTAGTAGGGGATATAGATCCTTTTTCACAGGATACTAGTTGGACACTAGTAGGGGATATGGATCATTCTATAAAAGACACTAGTTACGATACTGGTTAGTTGGTGCAGAGAAAATAGGAAATCAGAGAAAGAACCGAAGCGCATTCTGCTTATCTTGCCTTATCATATCTTATGCTAATCTTACATTATCTTGTTATCCCTGTTATCACGGTATTGTCTTAGATTCAATTTATTCATGTCATGTTACTATTACCTGTTTACATACCGAAAATCACTGGACTTACTAGACTTATGTCTGACCTAGTTTTGTTTCGCCTCTCTTCTTCCATTTCCCCCCCCCCCTCCCAAGGTTAACAGGGAGGGAATAGCTCAGCTTAGTTTGGACTGTTTCATTTTCCAAGCTTAAAGATTCTTTGATGTATTACTTTGGACTCTCTTTTCCACTGCTATGGCTGGCTAATGCTTTATTTGGGGAATATCATTTTCATTTTATGCTTCTTTATCTTGTTAAACTAGACAGATACTTTGTTGTACTAGGTATTCGTGTTTTGGTGTTGGAAAACAATCTTTGTACAAGCTATTTTACCAACCTGCTATTTTATCAATGAAGTAAAGTTTTATTTTTTTCCGCTGCTTTATTTGTCCGTCTTGTAATTTATCTGCATCTTTTACCTATAATTCTTCATTGAAGTTAATGCATTCCCTTTGTGAGTAAAATTAATGGAGGTGGGGTATTAGAGGTGCCATGTGTCGGTCGATCCATGTGAATAGCAGATGATGCAGTTGAGTCTTGATTACGTGGAGAGGTCCCCTCCAATATGAGGTAGCATAAGTATAGCTTAATCCAAGTTTATATGCTTTAGAATAGGTAGTTGGACCAAGTAAGTATGCTATGAAATAGATCTCATGACCAAGTCATCGCTGTAGTGTAAGCTGATCTCAAGACCGTCTAGCCCAGGTCTTTTGGGCTGAAGTGCTTCTATCCAAGAGCCTCGAGTCAAGGAGCCTCAAGCCAAGAATGTCCGGGCTTGTCCAAGTCCATGCTCGTGTCCTGAGCGATCTTATGATGGGTCCATATGTTGACAACCTTGCGAAAAGGCGGGTCAACACTTTGCCCCCCAAAGTACATCGTATGGCATATGGGATGTACTTTGAATAAGTCGAGCTGCATCTCTTTGCAATTTCATTCATCTTCGAGAAACAATGCTAAATTGTCATGTCTTTGGGAGTAGCCCTGAAGCTTGGATTCTTTTTTCTTTTCTGTCTCATCGATTTCAAGAGGTCAAATGATATCATCATAAGTCAAGCTGGGCCGCTTGTTTCTGCACATGGTCATTCATAAAGAGTCTTCTCTAAATGGTGTCATCTTCTTATGCAAGTCGAGAGTATGATCAAGTGTAAGGTCAAGTCAGACCATTAGTCACACACAAGTCAGTGCAGGGTTTGGTTATCCAAGTCATGAGATAGTGTAGAAAATCAGAAATGACATGTGAACTTGACATCGCATATGGGTTTTTACTTCCCGAATCATTGGAATAGCAGGCTAGGAATCCATGATCGCGTCCTATCTTACCAACATAAAGCTAGAAACTACGATTACTCCAGATCGTTTTTATGGTCCAATGATCACGTAAGAGGCAGGGAAAGATGTCGTTGAAATCATGTGAGTCGATGTCTAGTATGATTGTCAAAATCATAAGGCATTAGAAAAGTGAGTCTCACTCTCCATTTAATGTACTTACGATTTGAATCTTCCAAGTCATGTTTAGCTCATAAGCTATCTTGCTTGAATGAGTAAGGCAAGTCCTATTGAACTAATATGTTGTCTCGCTTGAATGAGTAAGACAAGTCATGTCATGGTCCGAAGGTATAGTATATATCCTTTGAATAACACGTCAAGTGAAGGACGTGTTCAAAGTCAGTAAGCTGATGCTCATGCCCATATCGTCGATGGGTGACAAACGAAGCCATTGCTCATGCCCCCAACATCAGTGGGAGTCGAGCTAAGACATTTGGGCGTCCAGTACTTAAGCCTTTATACTCTTCATTGTTGTTTCAGGTTAGAGTAGCGGGTTTGGTGATCATGGGTAACCCATGTTGCTTTATACACTCTCCCGAGTCAGCGAGAGTCAGAGCTGAACACGCAAATAGTTGAATCACATTTGTCTAGGCATTGTTCCTTCACTTTTGTCGGAAAGTGAGGATCATTTCTTTGAGCGTCAGTGAACTTAGTTACTTTTATATGATTAGTCGTAGACTTGAGTAAGCTCATAAAAAATACAAGCGAATGAACGTCATTAGTAAGTTAGTCGACCTCCCTTTGTACATGTTTCAGCATAGTCCAAAATGATCATCACACTCTTATTGTGTTTGTTCTTCATGCTTGGTTCCATTGAGTTTAACAAATTAAATTGTAGGATCGATGACTCAAATTGGTTCTCTTCAGAACCTCAAATTTCTATCATTTGAGATGGTCATTGTCCTAGTCATTCTCCTGCTCTCCTTCCAGGTTGTGGAGTGTTGGGTATTTCTATTCTGCGTATGTAATAGCCATTAATCAGATCTGTTGCTCAGTTACATGCACGTTAATCTCGAGGACTCATCATTTTTTGCTACAGTTTGGGACCCTACAAAACTTAAAGGAGTTGGAAATGTGCATATAGTAGTCGGGTGGTCGGGCTATGTCGTTCGAGGCTCGCATCCCATGCCACTAGCAATGGGGGTTTGGCTGAGTAGTAGACTCAAAATCCATGTCTTCTCTAGATTCATGCTCCCTTGTCGGTACTTAACCTATACTAGTTTCTGCTCTCCCATCCAAGCTTTGAGAATCGAAGTTGGGCTGTGAAATGTCATATTATAGTCAATGGGATGCTCCCATTCTTTCCATGCATCATGAGGAAAAGTCGAGGACTAAGTGGTCGTGTCACACCCAATTGCTGTATGGTATAGCTGATTCATGTCCAGCCTTATCTACGCCTTTCAGTCCGGACATAGGTTGTGACTGGTCGGTGGATGGTCACTCTGCATTTGTTTCATGGTCCTCATGCAGTCTGTTAGGATCAAAGCATAAGTTAGATATAGGCAAATATATTATGTCGTTTACATATGCTTTCAATCACTGTTTCAAATCTTGCAAATATCGCCCGAGATCTCCTTCGAGATCTCTTTTGGGCTCCTTCCGAAATGAAACAACAAATATCACTCTAAATCTCCTTTTGAATATATCGCCCGGGATATTGCAATATCGAACGATATATCAACCGAGACGAAATATCGGAATATCGCCCAAGATCTTAGTTTTTTTTTTGTTAAAATTTAAATTTGTGCCTGAAATAGAACTATAATTAAAAAAACTCAAATCTAGCCATATCAATCTTTTATTATTTTACATTTTGCATGTTAATTTACTATATTGTACGTTCGTATATGTTTTACAATGTTTATGATTTTCATATTCATCTTTTTACATACATGTTACATATGAAATTATGTATATTATGGTCTATTTATGCTAATTTTTTTAATGTTTAGATCCTTTTAATGTTTCTTGTCTAACAATATTCCTGTTTTAAGCATATTAAGATTTAGAGTATGAATGATCATTTTCCAAATAAAGAATAATAAAGTTATTTTGCATTTTAATTTTTATTTACTATGTTTTTGATAGCATTCATAAAAATCATTTTGTTAAAATATCATTTTTAACATATCATGTACCCCGAGATTGTTTCGATATAAACTTTCAGACCCGAGATGTAAATCCGAGATGAACTCCCGAGTTAGACTCATCTCGTTCGAGATCTCCCCTGATACGAGACCGAGTCTATAAAATCACTGAAACGAAGCACGATAGATATCTAAGATTTAAAACCTTGCTTTCAATAGTTATGCCCCCAATCCGAGGGTAGTGGCAAAAGACAGGTAGTCAGACCATAACCATTTCAAATTTAGACATGTATGCTTAAAAAAGGAATGGCTTTCAAAGCTTAAGTGATCGTGTTGTCCAAATGCTCGAGCTATTGCATTTTCCATTTAATGTACTTGCAATGTGAAACTCGTCGTTGCACTTGGACTATAGTCCGTCACATATTGGTATGTGTGTCGATTCGAGATATCACACTCAAGACCCTCTTTTGGTCGCTGCCTTAAGTCACGTGATATGTTATTGAACCTCCCACTCTCAAGGTTTCCTTTCGGTTGTTGCATTGTGTCGTGTGTGAAGCTTAGCATTAGAAGTCGACGTTAGTCCTTCGAACACGACCCATTTGTTGTTGTATGCGAGTGTGCTCCTCGTGTCTTTGCTTTGTATCTGCACATAATCCAGCAATTTGAATATAATAATTCATTTAATTTGCAAGTTAACTAAGTCAACTTTTATATTATAAGCAAGTCCGACTTGAAATGAAAATGTTTTAAGTGCTAAGCTATCTAGCATAGAACTATTAAATGTCAAAGTGTCAGGTGTTGTAGTTTGGAGGTATATTGTCAATAGCCTCCATTTAATTCTGAAACACGGGTCGTGTCCAAAGTGTGTTCGAAGTTAATTCAAAAGTCTGTGCCCGTGCCCCCAGCGTTGGTGGGAACCGGGTTTAGTCGTTCAGACGTCCGATCCTTAAGTCTTTTATAATCCCTTCCCTCAGTCGGAGGGCGATGGAGATTGCATGCACGTCGCAACATTGTCCTTTATACTCTCTCCCAAGTCGTGAGAGTTAGAGTTATGGGTTTAGTGGTCTTAAGTCGTGGTGCACCATTCATACTAACCTAACAGATTTATAATCTCTCTCAAGTCATGAGAGTTAGAGTTATGGACGTCATGGCTCGTCCTTTATACTCTCACAAAGTCAGTTTGGGTTAGAGTTGTGGATCGAGTGGTCTTAAATCTTGGCGCACCTGTCACACTCGTCCTAAGTTTATACTCATATCCAAGCTCTGAGGATTAGAGTTAGTTAGGCAAACAGTCAGATCATATTTGCCTTGGCATCATCCCTTTGCTCCCACGTCAAGCGCAAAGGTCGTCATCAAGGATAGTCGGTTCACGTCCCTGTTGAGTTTATACTCCACCCGTCGGAAGCATGGGAAAGAGTTAAAGACGTCATTGGAGAGCGGTCGAGTAATACTCATCCTTGTCTTAACATTTCTCTTTTGCCCCAACGTCGAAGGCAAAAGTTGTTATGTTGTTCATGGGATCGTACCATTGTCATTGTTGCGTTCTTCCCGTCGGATCAAAAGATGGAGTCATCGATCTGCTGGGTGGTTATGTCACACCCGAATACATCCCTACATCTTTCCTGGCGAATCAAAGGCTAGAGGCTGAGGAGTCCTCATTAGTAGTTTCATGTACATATAACTCATGTCGAAATGATGTGCATATATTCTCTTGCCCCTACTTTAGGGGCAAAAAGTTAGTGAATGAATGGTCGAACTTCACTTACGTCAGATTGTTGGCGTCTGTCCAAGAGTTAGTGGGTGAATAGTCGAATCACATTCGCCAAAGCTTTACGTTCCTCCGATCAAACTATGGAAGGAATGGTTGGTACCAAACCTCGGGTACCTGCATCATGTATATACAAATTTGCATGAGTTAGTCATGTCAATAACTCAAGGAGCATGTAAAGGAAAAATGCATGATTGGAAAGTAAGTATGTTGATGGGCGATGTTGCCTCCTCTATTTGGATCCACGTAATCCGATGCGTCAGGCATAGGATCCATCCATATGGAATGTCGAACTGCGTCCACTCTAATTTGGATTCAGACTTTGAAAAGCAAAAAATCGATGCACAATTGTCTTAAGTCATGCCACTCATGAGCCGAGTAGTGGAACGTCATGTCTGATCCACCTTGAGCTGTATAACTTTCGTCGGAAGTGTGGCATGGTTTTGTAAATGAGTGGTTCAGTCGGGCTCGTTATGGAAACGCCCTGTAGTTCTGTATGCAAGCGTTAGAAGTCTGATTAGTACAGGACTCTGGTTACCTATATCATTCACACATAATTTTTTTTGAATTAGTCACATTAATAACTCATAAAGCATGCAAGGATAAGAGATATGGGTAAAAAATAATCATGTTAAAGAATGAGTATTATTCAGAATGAGAATGGTGTCGCATATCCTTTGCTAGTCCATTCCGATTTGTCCCATCTCTAACAAGTGAAGACCGCTGAAGTTCTAGTTGATGAAGGAAGTCTTTTCAACTCCTCATGGGGTGGCAATGCCAAGAGCGATCAGAAGTTGATCGAGGCATTGGGATAATAAAGGCAATCAGTCGGCCTTTGTGGGTGAATGATGAGGGTGTGTTTCCTTTGAATTGCCTTCTTCCCCCCTACGTCGAGGGCAAGGAATAAAGGTTAGGTAGTCAGAGCAGAACCGCTAATGGTTGTATCTCATCTTGTCGGTGCTAAGGCGGTGATCGGCATGAGAACAATGGATCCATTCTTGTAGAAGCTTTGTCTTTTCCATGTCATGAAGTGGGATATGGAGGCTAGGAATGTAGACATGCCTCGTCCATCCGCAGTTTTGTCTTTGATTCCACGTCGGGGAATGAGAACTGATATATAGACAGTCAATCAACATCCAGGCTTAAGTGTTTCAAACTTTTAACTCGCCGATCTTCCGGCAAGACTGAAGCAGTTTATCAGGATTGAATAACCTCAGTAAATGGGGGTGATGACTCTTGGAAGAATCCTACTTGCTGCCATCTTGCTGTTGATATTCTCGGACCATTCGTCGAATCTTGGATGATAAGTCTTTACGATCATTATTGGCCAAAATATATGCTGAGCCGAAGGCGAGCCGTGCTCCGAGCCAAAGGCGAGCCGTCTAGCGGGCCCAGACGCAGCGCCGGTGAGGGTCTGGGGACCCACTGTCCCGGCAGCGATTGACCTAGCCGGTTAGGTCGAAAAGTTGGGCACCTCCGATTCACTCGATTTCGAAAGATCGAGCCTTGTTTGAAACGATCAAAAAATTACATTTTTTTTCTGAAAATGACCCTATCGAGCTGATGTGCAGGCTTTAGAAATGGCTAGTAATCCGGGTTGGTATGTCTTGAAGAGTTGGTCGACCTGGATAGTTTCATAGGAGTCGGTCAATCTGTAGTTGGTCAACCTAGGCTTGAACATCATCTTGACGATGGTTGTTCGCACCGGTCTCACCCTGACCCAGTACCTGCTTCGGGCCAAGCTGCATACTAGGAGCCTTCCGAAGTGCAATTTCCACTGGCTGGGGTCGAATCCAAAAATGGGATAGAATTGGTGTTTGCTGGTGATGCGGATGTTGCTGCTTCAACTTTCCAAAGCATGTGCAGAAGTATTGGAAACCAGGGCTATTGAAGATGACTGAAACTAGGATTTCATCTTGGACTTGATGATCCAAAAGTTTAGCAAAACTCTTAAGACGTTGAAAATTCATTTCTCAGTGAAAGCACCAAACTGTTGACGCCAAAAATTGGTCATCAACAGCCAAAAGTCGAATTTGAGCGTGATTTAGAAAGAAATATCTGAAAAAGCGAGAAAAAGGAAGAAAAAACAAGACAACAACAATTTTATAGTGGTTTGGCGTTAACGAGCCAATGTCCACTTTATAATCTCACAAGAATATCATAAAGTCGGAGATACAATAAATGAGATCAACATGATCTCCATTACATAGTCGTTTTTGATGAATGTAGCAAGTATTTTTGAGGTGAAAGTGGTTGGAAGCCATGATTGAGTTGTGGAGGGCATGCATTACCTATAAAGTCAGGCTCAGATCTCAGCAAAAAGTCCTCCTCTTTGTTATGTAGCATGGTGTATTTATAGGCGGTGGGCTTCAACAATTCGAGGTGCCATGTGTCGGTTGATCCATGTGAATAGCAGATGATGGAGCTGAGTCTTGATTACGTGGAGAGGTCCCCTTCAATATGTGGCAGCACAAGTATAGCTTTATCCAAGTTTAGATGCTTTAGAATAGGTAGTTGGACCAAGTAAGTAGGCTAGGAAATAGATTGGATGACTAAGTCATCGCTGTAGTGTAAGCTGATCTCAAGACCGTCTATCCCAGGTCTTTTGGGCTGAAGTGCTTCTATCCAAGAGCCTTCGAGTCAAGGAGCCTCAAGCCAAGAATGTCCGGGCTTGTCCAAGTCCATGCTCGAGTCCTGAGCGATCCTGTGATGGGTCCATTGGTTGATGGCCTTGCTAAGAGGTGGGTCAACAATATATATATATATATATATATATATAACTCACATCACATATATATATATTATTCACATCGCATATATATATATATTATTCACATCGCATATGTATATTTTTCACATCACATATATATTTTTCACATCGCATAAATATATATTTTATTCACATATATATTTTTGTTTTCCATTTCACATCACAATACAGTCAATTAAATCGTCCATGGTCTGTGGACGAGGGAGCTGTGCTAACAAGCACCGTATACAATTTATAATACTTAAAAACTGATAAAAATTAATACTGGCAGTTCATATATGCATTTATAAAATAAACAACTGTACAAGAATTTTAGTGAGAGAGTTCTCTTACATTGGGTTGCAATCCGCCATTCTTTGTTTGAAGATTTATGTACTATTTGTTTTTAAAATCGCCTTGAATTCTAATTTGCTCCGTTTCAGTTCCAGTTAGTTATACCGCGAAGCTCTCGCTGAGGAGAACCCAATGCATCTGAAATCATCTGATTCTGTGTCCGTTTGCAAAAGTTATGACGATTTATAAATTAATTACATAATTAAAAATAATTAAGTTAATCAATACACTAATTATTTTTCACAAGAAAAATAACATCCACTCTAATATCCTTTTTCCTCGTTGTTTTCCAGGAACTGCGAAACCCAAAGTCACCCAAAAAATCCCATCTTGCATGCACTTCTATGCATCCGGACTTCGATTGGAGAGCCCCACCGCAACGCCGTTGACCTCACCTCCCTGCGCCATGCTCAATCCCCAGCTCGCACCCCTATGGCGGCCAGAAATCCATTCGAAAGTCATCACCCATCTATGGAAATTCCGGAAAATCCAAGGCTTAAGAACAGATCACAGTCGTTTAAGCCATTGATCTCATTGAGCTCTCAACTTTTTACATTGAAAATATCTGATTTTGTTCGACGGATTTAGAGAGAGTTTGGGAAGAATTTCGTGAATCGTCCACCATCAATTTCGTAGCTGGCAGCTACTGATTGTGGCTAGGGCTTAAGGGACAAATGGGGTATATATAATATATATTAAATATTATTTAATTCCAATATAATCTAATTATCATGCCGATCTCTAAATCGAACCCAACGATTGTTTCCCCTAACCAAACACCCCCATTTCGAAAACAATGGGATATATTTCGTAAGCCAATTCTATCGTTTTGATCAGTTTTCATCTAAATTAAAATATAAATTAATATAATAGTCAATATTGAATTTGAACGTACATTTTAATTTACCGGGGCCACATACTGACTCCAAAAATATAAATCTAGTTATGTTTTGGCGATACGATCCTAACAAAACTAATTTCGTCGAATTTGGAGACCGTTTGAAAAATGACCATTTTTCCATAAATTTAAACTGAAATTACCAAACACATTTAAATTCACTGCGCTTACATATTAATTCTAAAAATTATGAAATTTGTAACCTAACAATAATTTGACATTCGGAATCCAACAAAAGTGGTTTCATCGAAAACGGAGGTCATTTGCAAAATGGCTATTTTTTAGGGCTATATATTATATTAATATATATATAAAAATATATTCCATAGCGACTATTTTAAATCTTATACTGGCCATAACTTTCAATTTATAAAGTGAAATCTCAGTTTCTTACATTCAGTAGAAAGATACAGTTAAATAGATTCTAACTTTTCTTGTTTTACTGAAATCCGATATAATTTGAATTATGTAAATTCATTTGAAGTTTAAAATCGAATTTTCAAACTACCACGCCATTTCGAGTTCGTTTTATAATTAATATAAATTTATATGTTCTAATTTTGAAATAAATAAATTTTTAGTCGTTATTATTTAAAATAAATCATTTTAAATATTCAAAATCCATTAAAGTAGCAAAAATAAAAAATTTAAATTGGTTCAGAAATTCCGGGTCGTTACAAAATTGATAATTTCTTTTTCTATATTGTCTCATAATAAATGTTGATGAATATCAGTATGTTTTGTATGTGAGTGAGTTACAGGATTTTTAGACAGATTACTGTACTTGTATTGTCGTAGTGAATTGTTGATTTAGATAAATTTATTCCAAAATCATTGAGTGTCTATTGCATATAAATTACTTAAGAGCATGCTAAAGCTGCAGATATATATTCTGCTTCACAAGTCGAGAGTGATACACAGTTATGTTTCTTACTAAATCAAGAGACAAGTGATTTTCCAATAAAATGTACCACATGAATTTTTTCCATCTGTCCGACATCCACCGAAGTCAGCATCATTGTAGGATACTAACTCATATGGACGTTCCTTCGGGTAGAAAAGACCGAAGTCCTTAGTATTACTAAGATATCAAAATTCATTTCATTGCTCTTAAATGTGATTCTTTAGGATCTACTGGGAATCTTGTGCATAAACATACACTCATCATAATGTCTGGTCGACTAGCAGTTAAATAAAAAAGCGATGCTATCATACTTCTTTATAATTTTTGGTCAACACTTTCCCATTTTCATCCCAATGAAGATGAGCTGTAGTACTCATAGGGATCGGTTTTTCGGAAGTATTTTCCATTCCAAAACATTTAATTAGGATATTACCATATTTTTTTTTGATTAATAAAGATACCATTTGAATTTTTTTGATTTGAAGACCGAGAAAGTATGATAACTCTCCCATATGTGACATTTCAAATTATTTCATCATTAGTAGAAAATTATTTACGTAATTCTACGTTAGGTGAGCCAAAAGTGATATCATCTACATAAATTTTTATAATTAAAATATCTTTATTAGTATTTTTAATAAACAATGTTTGATCAGCCTTTCCGACTCGAAATCCTAAGTTAATCAAATAAATTTTAAGTCTGTCATACCAAGCACAAGGTGCTTGTTTTAGACCATATAAAGCTTTCTTTAGTTTATATACATAATCTGGATATTTTTCAGGAATGAATAAAGGCGGTTGCACAACATATACATTTTTTTAAGAAATCCATTTAAGAAAGCACTTTTAACATCCATTTGATAAAGTTTGAAATTTTGAAAACATTTCTTCATAATCGATTCCTTCTTCTTGATTATAACCTTGAGCTGCTAATCTTGCTTTATTTCTCGTAATTTTTCCTTGTCCGCCTACTTTATTTTTATAGATCCATTTAGTTCCAATAACAGTTTGGTCATTAGGATGAGGAACTAACTCCCAAACATCATTTCATTCGAACTAGTTTAACTCTTCTTGCATAGCAACAATCCATTAGTTGTCTGTAGATGCTTTTTTGAGATTTTTAAGTTCAATAGTTGAAAGGAAGGCTACATGACCCATTTGGTTTTGTTGACTTCTTATTCGAACTTGTGAATCAATTTCTCCAATTATATTTTGTGTAGGATGATCTCGTAGAATTCTGGAAGGAGATCTAATTTGATTTATAGAGTTATTTTCATTATTTTCAAAACTAGTGTTTTCTATAATTTCATCATCAACTTTGATAGTTATATTTTTATCAAAGTTTTCATCAAAAGACACATGTAATGATCTGGAATTTTGGACTAGTTAAATGATTGGTTTATAAGTTAATTAAAGTTGCAATAAATTGTTTAGATTATAAAGTATAGTTAAGAAGTATGTAATCTTATATATACCTTTGGTAGCATTTGGTTAAGTGTTGTATATAGTTTTTAATAGCATTTAAAGGGTAAATGCTACCAAAAACACTTCCTTTCTCTTTATTACAAGTGTTAAGACACTTGTAATTTAGCATGCAACATTACACGCATGAATTACACATGTCCTACGAGGTGTCATCACCTTATTAACTCATTTCAGTATAAATATACTCCTTTCTTTCCCTTAAGCATTCATTCTCATCTTCCCTTCCATTTCTTTTTCTTCTCCACCTTAAAATCCATGGCTTCCATGGTGAAAATCCTCCTCTTCCTCCATTTATAAAATATATAAATTGCTGCAAAGTCGGTTGCGTCAAACAGTCAGTCTGGGATAACTGTAGTGGGTCTAGCAGCCTAGCAATAAAGGATAGCATAGTGGATCCCCTAGGTGAGAACTCGACATTTATATTTATTCACTTTTTATGTTGTGTGAATGATTGTTGATGATATGGATGATTAGTTATTATTGCAATGTAAGCGTTTAGTGACAAATGCTTATATGGACAAATGTATACATTGTTATATGTATATATTCCCATATATGATCGTGTGATGGATGAATGGATGCTTCATGGTTGTTCTTAGTGATGATGTGCGCATTTTACTTTTTACACACACATATGTGAATTATACGGATATCAAACAAATCTCGGACCAAGTTTGTGTGATAAATGAATGTTTTATTCATTTAGATTTGAAAGTTGGAATTGGTTTTAAATACTTAGTATAAGTACAAATGATTTTCTAAATCATTCTGAAGAAATTTAGTAAAGTTTTTATGTGAATGTATATTGTAATTAAAGTAGAGTTTGTCAAAATAAATATCGGAACGTTCTAGGATGACAGAGATGATAGTGTCTAGGCTTGAGTTTGGAAAATATAGTTTCCTGCTCTCTCTGGCTATCCCTAACTGATCCGACGAATGGGATGGTTAATTCAAAATTTAGTTTGAAATTTAATTTGAAGATATTTGAATTTATAGTAGAATTAGGCGTATCTTTGTTAAAAACTTTAAATGCTTATAACTTTTGCAACTTAAATCAGATTCCCATGAAATGAAAAACATTTGATTCTCATCAACAAGAGCTTTCAAATGAGTGAAAGCAGATTTTAATTTCGACTTATAATTTTCAAGTTAAATTTAAATTAATATTTAAAAATGTTCTTGCAAGTGTTATCCATTGACTATAATGATAAATGGTTATTTAAAAATATGGAAAATTTGTGTAATATCATAATTAATTATTTAAAATTGATCTATGTTGAAATCATGAAGTTTTGGTAATATAAAGGTTATTTCCCATAAACTAGCGAACATCGGTATTTTGAAACATATTTTGTAACACTTTTGTAACATTGTTTATTTAATGTTAAAGGCATTTAACTTTATTAATCTTTCCCCAACCTTAGTAATTAATTGCTAACATGTATTGAAAGGATTTAAATGATAATTTGAGTTTCCAAACATAGAATATGGGTTGAGACTTGATTCGGTCCTATATATCCACATGGTTTTAAAGTTGCGCTTATTATTTGGAAAGACCGGGATTGGATATATGCCTGAAAACTATTCCAAGTAATAATATGATGTTGTGGAGCATTTGAAGGCATTGAAGACGATATTGAAGACCGAGACCCTTCATATCGTAAGGACGACTTGCTGAATGTCTCAAATGGGTAGCTTCCATTTGCAGATGGATTTTATATCAGCTAAGTGGCAAGAAGCCCGAACGTATGTGAAGGAATTCCGGACTGTGGTTTCGTTCAGACCCAGAACGGACTTGTATGGATTGTGTGTCTGACATTGAAATTGACTGCGTAGCACTGATCTCTGTTAAATATATATCTGTTTTGTAGCAGAGAATTTATTCTCTTGCTTAATCACCCTTCTCTAAGACGTATGAGCTTAGAGGTTATATATTGATAGAAATCAGTAATGCATTGTGAATGGACAATGTGGCATACTTAAGTTATGTAATGAGCTATGGATGATCAAAGCATGGTTTATTTATGCATAGCTTTGTATATATCGTGACCTCAACAAGCATCACACCCTGGTAAATGGCTAAAACAGGAAGAAATGTGGCAAGGTTATGGGTGTGTTGTCTCCTTCTAGATAAAAGGTGTACTATGGTATGGAGCCCAGGTATTAACCTATGTGGAAAACTTCTACTTTTGTGGTTGTTGTTGGCAAGCGCTCAGAAAGGTCGGTAATGACCGGGAGATGACATACTTAGGCATACTCTAAGTTACCTAGTTACAGAGGTAACCCGACCTTGCGTTGGCATGAGGAGCATGAGTTGATCCTCGGACATCCCTCTAGAGGTGTTCAAAATTCGGTTCGGTAAGGAAGTTCCTTTGCCTGGTCATTGTTGGAAACCCAATCTCCACTACGAACCCGTACGATTTTAGTTGTATACTATTATGTCAGTATAGTATATGGTACCTATGCTGGCTGCGATTAATACATTTACTTTCGAAATTGTTTTTCCCACTATGCATAATATCAAAATCATTTTTGTGTATTAAAGCATTTTTTACTATCATAAGGAGAAACCTCGCCCATGTGTGCGTTTATATTATGTGTGTGGCACGAGACCTTATGTTAGTTTCATTTTTCAAAAAGTCATTGCAAATTTTCCGTGCACAAACAAATGATGAGTTCTCACACCAGTCCCATGACTGACCCGGAGTTGTTTTGTTTTCACACAAAACTCTGGGTGCCCATAATTTTTACATGGGCAGCCTAGTGTCAGGTTTAGTAGCAGTACTTGGAACTTGTGTCTCGGAGCTTTTCCTCGGTGGATCCTTTGCTTTTATGGAGTTGATGTTGCTGTGAAGTATTTGCTATTTTCTTTGGGACATTATTTTGTGGACATCTGTGATCCAGATTAATTCAGGTGAAGATGAAGTCTGTTATATGATTTACACTGTTAGTCAGTTTCCGCTGCTCTTTTGGTTATGGTTATGAAATGTTGTAAACTTTGATGTATTCTCATGTTATATAAATGAGAAGTTGTTTTTTTATTTCATTGTGATTTATCTAATGTGTTATATCCCCAGATAACCATGAATCCGACACTTGAATCTTCGACATTTTGAATACGAGAAGGTGTTAAAGTGTCGATTTTCGAGGGTCGAAATTCTGAGTGGTCACAATTGGCATCAGAGCTTTGGTTTATACAAAGCTTTGGGGTATAACTCATAAGATATCTCATTAGAGGTGGGGTTGTGAATACCCTAGAATGAGTAAAATCCAATGAAATGTAATGGTTTTAAACTATTTCATACTCCTTAGGTAATTCATCTGCATGTCTAATAAGCATTTTCATACTATTTTCAGATGGTAGGAAATGAGCAGTAGAGGCATACGTAGGGGAGGAAGCAGTAACACCATCAGTGGTCGTGATGCTATGACAATTAATGAAACCATGATTCGATCCCTGAATCAAACTAGTCTTCCGGATCTAAATAAGAGTTACGTGAATCTCTAGGTGGGAAACCATTTAAGGGATCCGATGATGTTATGGAAGCTCAACTCTGGATTAAATCATGCAAGAATATTTTCAAAGGACTTAATCTCGAAGATAACCAGAAGAGACTGTTGGCCACATAGCAACTACAGAAAGGAGCCGCTACATGGTGCGAGACTATCATCCAAGGGAAATCAGAAGACGACTTTTCATGGAAGGATTTCAAAGAAGTTTTCAATGAATATTACATGCCCTCAGAAGGAATTTCTCGAATATACGAAGAGTTTATGAACCTTAAGCAAGGTAATATGTCATTTGAGGAATACCTGAATAAGTTCAATGAGCTTTCTCTCTTTGGACCTGAACTAATAAACACCCCGCTGAAGAAGAATGAAAAATTTATTAAGGGGATGAATCCAAAATATCACGAGAGGATGACCGGGCATGTCAAGCAATCATTCGTAGACTTAGTAGATATGGGATATAGGTATGCCATCATTGACAAGCAGAAGGTACTTGAAGAGAAGGAAAGCAACAACAACAATAATAAGGATAATGATAAGAAGAGGAAGTCTAAAGAAAAGAAGCCAGAGCCGAAGAAACCAAAGAAAGGAACTCAGCAAAATCAATTGATGAAAGTTACCTGTTACAATTGTAGGGAAAAAGGTCATCTAGGAACTAACTGCAAGAAATCAAAGGAGCTAAAGGATCAAGATCAAGAAAGGTGGAAATGTTGCAACTGTCATGTGTTCGGGCATCTAAGTAAAGATTGTCCTCTAGTAAAGGAAACGGATAAAGTACAAATCTTTGGAATAGAAGGTGAACCTTCAACCTCAACAGACGTAGAAAGGAAGGAGTATTAGAAGGGAATATATTTGTTTGTGATAAACTGATTAGAGTATTATTCGATACTGGTGCTTTGCACAGTTTTATTTCAAAGGAAACAGTAGAAGAGTTAAAACTTGAACCTGAATTTATAGACCACCCCATTTGCATAACTAATCCAGTAGGAGGTTCCACAAATCTCTTTCTTTATTGCAGAAATGTCCCTATTTCCTATTCTCTTCATCAATTCCCTATTAATCTTATTGTCCTAGATTTCAATGAATTTGGAATTCTACTTGGAATGGACTGGTTAAACAAATAAGAAGCCCATCTAGATTGTGCAAATAGGAAAATATGGGTAAAAACAAATTTTGGAAATTTTATAGAAATATCTTGTGAAGATCCTAACCCAAAAATAGATAATCTAACGTATACCCTAGGTAACCTTGATACCGACATAAATACTATCCCCGTTGTTAGTGAATTTCCGGACGTATTTGGAGAAGTTAAGAGTCTTCCTCCACATCGTGAGATCGAATTTAGGATTGACCTAATACCTAATGCCCGACCTGTTGTCCATCCTAGCCGAAGAATGGCCCTAAGAGAAAGGAAGAGCTAAACAAACAAGTCCAAGAACTTTTGGCAAAAGGATTTATCAGACCTAGCCATTCAAGTTGGGGGTCAGTCGTGGTATTCGTCGCTAAGTCTGACGGTTCCTTATGATTGTGCGTCGACTATCGAGATCTTAATAAGCAAACTCTTAAGAATAAATACCTTTTTCCCCGTATAGATGGCCTATTTGAACAATTAAATAGTGCCCGTTTTTTCTCAAAAATGGACCTAGCCACTAGTTTTCATCAGCTTGGAATCACAGAGGATTGTATCAATCTAACTGCCTTTAGGGGAACCGATACCTTTTACGAATGGTTAGTAATGTCGTTCGGTTTGACTAATGCCCCTGCCTACTTCATTGGAGTATTTCGAGAAGTATTGAATAAGTTTGTACTGGTTTTCATCGATGATATTCTCATCTACTCAAAAACTAAGGAAGAGCACGTGAAACATCTAAGAATTGTCTTGGAAATATTAAGAAAGAACATGCTCAAAGCGAAACTCTCGAAATGTCACTTTTAGGAAAAGGAAGTAAAATTCCTTGGTCATATCGTATCGGAGAAAGGAATTTCGGTAGACTCAGGAAGAATCTCTACCATTTTGGATATGAAGCAACCAAAGACACCAAAAGAAGTTCGAAGTTTCCTCGTATTGGCCAGCTATTACAGAAGATTTGTTCAATATTTTCCAAGAATGGCTTCTCCTCTTACAAAGCTAACTATGAAGAATGCCCAATTTGTGTGGTCCCCAAAATGTGAAGAAGCCTTTCAAAAGCTAAAGAAAAGAATGACATCTGCTCCAGTTCTAGATATTATAAATGGAAATAAAGGGCTGTCGGTTTATACAGATGCGTGCAAAGGAGTTGGCGCAGTTTTGATGCAGGAAGGCAAAGTAATTGCCTACGCAAGCAGACAATTGAAACCACATGAAAGGAATTATCCAACCCATGACTTAGAATTGCTAGCTGTAATATTTGCTTTGAAAATTTGGAGGCACTATCTTTTGGGAGAAAGGCTTGAATTGTACACTGACCATAAGCCTCTAAAGTATTTATTCACTCAGAAAGATTTGAACTTAAGGCAGCAGCGTTGGTTGGAATATTCAGCATCATATGATTTGGATATTCAATATACCCCTGGGAAGGCCAACGTGGTAGCTGATGCTTTAAGTAGGAAATACACCATCATCGCTTACTTAGTTATTGCCCCAACACTTATGGAAAAGATTATTAGTAAGCAGGGAGAAGATAGGTTTTTACAAAGAATAGCTGAGAATATAAAACAAGGTAAGGATTCAAGTTTTGAAATTGATGAAAAAGGTATTTTTAGATTGAGAGGAAGAATTTGTGTCCTAAACATAAAAGGGCTTCAGAAAGAAGTATTGGACGAATGTCATAAATCTAGATTCAGTATCCACCCTGGAGTTAATAAAATGTATCGAGATGTTAAACGTACATTTTGGTGGAGAACAATGAAGAGGGACATATCTATTTATGTCAGCCGTCGCGCCACATGCCAAAAAATAAAAAGCGATCAGCAGAAGACAGTGGGATTACTTCAACCCTTGCCAATTCCACAATGGAAATGGGATCAAGTTTCAATGGAATTCATCGATGGTTTACCTCGAACTCGCAAAGCAAATGAAGGAATATGGGTTATTGTAGATCGTCTAACTAAAAGTGCTCATTTCATTCCAGTAAAACCCACCAGGACTGCTGCTGGTTTAGCAGAGTTATATATTAAGGAAATCGTCAGGTTACATGGAATTCCAAGTAGCGTTGTGAGTGATCAAGACCCTATCTTCACTAGTCGTTTTTGGGAAGCTTTTCAAGATGCTTTGGGAACGAAGCTGAACTTTAGCACTGCCTATCATCCACAGTCAGATGGACAAACAGAAATAGTTAATAGGATTTTGGAAGACTTGTTGCGAGCACGTGTTCTCGATTTTGGAGGTTCGTGGGAAAATCATCTGCCATTGGTTGAATTTCCTTATAACAATAGTTATCAAGCTATTATTAAGATGGCACCGTTTGAAGCACTCTATGGCCGTCCATGCAAATCACCAATATGTTGGGTTAAGTCCGGAAATAGACTTGTTCTTGGACCTGATATGATCGGAGAAGCGACAGTGAAAGTGGATCTCATTAAGAAGAAGCTAAAAGTGGCCCAGGATCGACAAAAGTGCTATGCTGATCGAAGGAGAAAAGCCTTGGAATTTGCAGTTGGAGATTCCGTATTTTTAAATCTATCTACGATGAAAGGAGTTATCAGATTTGGTAAAACAGGAAAATTAGCTCCACGGTATATTGGACTGTTTCCTATTCTAGAGAGAATTGGACCATTATCTTATTGAGTGCGATTACCAGAGTGGTTGTCTGGTGTGCATAATGTGTTCCATATATCTAATCTTAGGAAGTATGTGCATGATCCAGACTAGAATATAGAAGAAGCTGCTCAACAAGATCTGGAAATTACCCCAAGTTTAGCAGTCAAAAGAGAATCCACAAAGATCATTGGTCGAGATGAAAAGAGGTTAAGAAATAAGACTGTTAAGTTGGTTGAAATACCTGGGAAATAGAAGAAACTATACGGAAATTGTACCTTGACTATTAAGTGGACATTCCAGTCTAGCCCAACCTTCAGTAAACTCATTTCCTTATCCATTTCCTTTTAGTTGTCACGTCTTATTTTATTACCATCTTATGAAATTTCGGGGACAAAATTATTTTAAGAGTGGGTGAATGCAATGATCTGGAATTTTGGACTAGTTAAATGATTAGTTTATAAGTTAATTATAGTTGTAATAAATTGTTTAGAATATAAGATATAGTTAAGAAGTATATAATCTTATATATACCTTTGGTAGCATTTGGTTAAGTGTTGTATATAGTTTTTAATAGCATTTAAAGGGTAAATGCTACCGAAGACACCTCCTTTCTCTTTATTAAAAGTGTTAAGACACTTGTAATTTTGCATGCAACATTACATGCATGAATTACACATGTCCTACAAGGTGCCATCACCTTATTAACTTATTTCAAGTATAAATACACTCCTTTCTTATAAATATCCGTTTTCTCTTCTTGAGTGGGCCCTGCAAAAAATATTAATAAACACATTGGTGCCCGCTTTTTAATAGGGTCCTAAAGTTAGATCTTGGGAAGTCAGACCCAAGTGGGTTCAATATCGCTCTTGTAAATATAGTTTTTATTATCATGAATAGTTTCCATAAAAAATTAATAAGTTTGTTCCTAATCAAACTATTGTTTGTTTTTAGAACCTATATTTTGATTTCGTTTATCTTTTTAGTGTATTTTGGTATACTACTTATTCAAAAATATATTATATTTTGAATTATTTTTCCTCTTAAAATTTGTATTTTTCTTAGGAGAAAATTTTGACACCTTTTTGAAACCTAATCCGTGTTTATTCGTAGAGGATTGTAAATTTTCTATGATTTTAGATAAATTTTCTCTTCCCTTATTAAAATTTGAAACATATTTAGTAATGCTATCTAATCTAGTTTGTAGACTCGTATTCTCTAATTCTATCTCTTTTATTCAGCCTTAAAATTGTGATTTTCAGAAATAATTTCATCATTCTTTGCCTTTTGGGTTTCAGTTTTTTGACTCAAAAGTGAATGTTGACTATCAGAGTTCAAGAAAGATTCTTAAACCTTTTCAACTTCTTCCTCTAATATTTTCTTTTCTTCTTTTAGCATATCTCTTTCTAATTCAGCTTTATTCTGATTTTCATGAGTTTCTTTAAGTTTCTTTTAAAGAATTTTTATAGCTTTTAAAAATTCAGTATTTACTTCTACTAAATCATCCAAAGATAAATCAGTAACCTTGGATTCTTGAGCCATGAAGCACACATTTGCTTGTTTATTGTCGCTATTCATATCAGTATTTGATGAATCTGAATCTTCCCGTGTGACAGAGAATGCCTTCTTTTTGAATTTATCTTTCTTATTTTTGGAGTTTTCCCGATTCTCCTTCTTTAGTTCCAAACAGTCTTTTTCCATGTGACCTTTATTTGACAATTAAAACATTCTAAGTTTGCAGTTGAAGGTTTATTTGAGGTATTCTTTTTGAAGCCATTTTTCTGTATTTCAGAAATTTCATAAATTTTTTGGCAATGAATGCAAGATCCTCATCTTCTGATTCTGAATCTTCTTTTTCCACATGAAAGGCTACATTCTTTTTCTCTTGTGTCTGGTCCTTTTTAGCTTGGAGATTTACTTCATAATACATGAGTTTTCCTATTAGTTCTTCTTGTTTCATTATTAATAAATCGTTTGCTTCTTAAATGGGTAACACCTTTCTCTCCCATTTATCGGTTAAGGAGTTTAGTACCTTTGATACAATATCAAAATCACTATATTTTTCTCCTAACCCTATCAAGGCATGAAGTATATCTTGAAATCCTGAGCACGTGTTGTTGATGGTTTCATTTTGTCTCATCTTGAAATTTGGAAACTGATTTTTAAGCTTTAAGATTTTTGCTTGTTTGACTTTGTTTGTACCTTTATGAAAGGTGCTGAGTGTTTCCCATATCTGATGTGCAGTAGTGTAGATGCTAACACGATTGAATGTATTTCTATCCAAAGCACAGAATAGCATATTCATAGATTTGCCATTTGCACTCGCTTCATTTTTTTGAGCTATTGTCCATGCAGAGTATTCAGTAGTGGGTGTTGTATATTGGGTTTGGGTTGCATTCCATGCTTCATAACTAGTTGCTTGCATATATATATATATATATATATATATATATATATATATATATCCTCATTCTTGTAGCCCGGTAATTGTAGTGTAATCCATTGAAGTGTAGATTGTCCTTCGACAAATGTAGAGGTAGTGTTGGTACTTGGGTTATTCTCCATATTATCAAAATATCGAATAACGATGTTACGGTTATAGGATGTCCTTGCTCTGATACCAACTGAAAGAATCTATGCAGTGGCAAGATCGTATAGTATGGAGTATAAGAAAGGTAACGTGTAGATAGTAGGGTAAGGCAGTAAGTAAAATGACACAATCAATTTATACTGGTTCGGACCACTGTCCTACGTCCAGTCCCAGACTCACTTCTGAATTTCACTAAACACAACAACCCTTACTTCACCCGGAGGAACAGGTTTACAACTACCCAAACAGCTAAACGAGATTTCTTGCCTCAACTGCTAAAGATGACTTCCACAATACAAAAAAAATTGTTAACTACTTTTGTCCTTGATAACGCGGATATGTCAAATTGATGTACACCCTTCCTATAGTCTTTCCTTGATGATAATCATGTATTTTTTGAAAGAATATGGAAGATTTGAAATGGTTTGTAATGTTCGAAATATGAAAATAGAGTGCTCTTATGAATTTGGATGCTTTAGATAAGATAGAAAAAATAGAGTAAGTTTGGTGAGGAAAACATTAGATTGAGCCTCTATTTATATAATACAAAAGATTGCAATCATTCAAGAAGATATTAAAAGAAGAGTTATGAATTAAAGGTTGTGACTCTTCGGTGAATAGTTGCACCCTTTCATATTCAGATGTGTGGATAATAATTTCAGATGTCTTTTTTTAATTAAAAATCAAACAACAAAGAAATAGGTCATTTCGGGGGTAATTGAGATGTCTAAAAATTTTAGGTCAGAAGTCTGAATATTATATGTAATTTAATCCTTGTTTCAGCAGACAGACGTCTGAACTAAATACGTCAGGCGTCTATTTGTTGTATCAGACCTATGTCTTGTGCATGTCATATATAAAACCATATATATATATGTGTGTGTGTGTGTGTGTGTGTTTGTGTGTGTGTGTATGTGTGTGTATCACCAAGGAAGATTTTAACAATTTATACTAATACTAATAGACTCTAAACATATAATCTTCAATCTAAGCTCTTGAATATGTTGCTGAGTTTCTTCCTGCAAAACAGATTTAGTCGATAATACTATATATATGCACATGTATAGTTATCAAAATCAAAACTCTATGAAGTGAGATCCAACAGAGTTCGCATGTAATAACAGTTACCAGACAAGTATAGGTATGGCTCCCTTCGAGGCAATGCATGGTTGGCCCTGCACATCACCTACCTGTTGGTGGAAGTCTACGGATATACTTTTACTTGGGCCTGAGATGGTTAGGGAGACCTCAGAGAAGATAGATTTGATTCAGAAGTGGATGAAGATAGCTCAGGACAAACAAAAATCATATGCGAATCAGCGGAGGACAGACTTAGAGTTCAAGGTAAGAGACTCGGTCTTCATTAAGGTGTCACGCTCGAGGAGTGTGGTTCAGTTCGGTTCAGTAGGGAAGTTGGTGCCAAGGCTCGTAGGGTCATTCCTTATAGTAGTGAGGATAGGTCAGATGGTCCATAGGGTTAGAATACCTAAGAGGTTAGCTGGAGCTCATGATGTATTCCATGTTTCACAGTTTTGAAAGTGCTTGCAATCCGCGGTAGTAGTAGAGTCGAGTACTCTAGAGGAGATCGAGGTAATAAGGGAGGCATCAACTAGGAGAGTTCCTACACAGATGTTACGATCTGAGGTGAAGAAGTTACAAAATAAAGAGATCAAGCTTGCTAAAATTCAGTTGGAAGAGGACAGCGATGATGCGACTTGGGAACTAGAGGATAGGCTTTTCACTTCTTTTCTGTTTCTCTTTGATAGTATGTTGTTAATCCTTTCCTAAGCTTTGAATTTGAATCTATTTTTCCTATCATTTGAATCATAAGTCTCAGTAGAAGCTTATGGATGATAAGAAATGGTTAAAAATATCTTAATAGAACATGTTATGGTTGAATGGATTCACGTGGATGCAAGCGTTTGCTAGTGGAAGCAGTGAATGCATGTGCATTTTTAATTTATTTGGTGGAAAAGTGGTTGAATCATCACTGGATGTTGCATTTTGGTGAATGGTTATTGCATGCATATAGAAATACATGTGTTATTAGGATTTCTTTGCATATATATTGGATGCATGGCATGAACATGAAATTGCATTTAGGAGGTCAACTGAATCAGTGGACTACCTGATTTTCACATTAGCCTAGGGACATGTACACTACACACTCTGCATATGTTCATAAAATCATTAGAAAATCTAAGGACAATGGATGCCAGTGGTTGATGGTTGAGTAGACGACTGTAGATAATGGTTGACAATTTTTTTATATCATTCTTCTAGACTTAGAGATTTTTGGGATGAAATCCTTTAAGGAGAGGAGAATGCAACACCCGAATGTGAATATATAATCATTATATAGTAAAGGGTAATAAGCAAAATATTAAACAGAATAAACTTTAGAAGTGGACAATAGGACTAGCACCATTGGGTCCATTGTAATTTTCAAATCAAAATGGACATTTGGTTTGCTGAAATCGGAGTTAAAATGAACAAGTTATTGATTAAAGAAGTTAACCAGAAAATTAGAATATATATTGTAACACCCCGTAATTTTAAAAGACATTATATCGATAAGCTAAAGGGTACTTAATTAAATATGGAAAATTAAGTAAACCAGACTGTACCATTGCGTTCGTCTTGGAATTTTGCTTAAGATAGACTCTGTGTTTGCATAAAACAGACGTCGTATAAGGAAGATATGAAGGTTAAAAGTTTGTATACATATAAGAGCTTTATGTATAAATAATACAAATCAGAAATTCAAAACTTACGTAAGCGGGAAAAAGGGGCGGTGCAGCAGGAAATCGACTTGTTAAGGGATGACCCATGCCAGGTCTGGGTTGACCTATGGGTCGACCCATGGTCAAGTAGGTCGACCCATGGGTCGATCTAGAGAGGACTGGGTCGACCCAACTGGGATCTGACCGAATTCGTCTTGTTGAATCGGGACTTGTTTTGTGGCTGGGTTCGTCGGAGGTAGGCTATATAAAGGAAAGCATTTCTATTGTTTTCTACACTTAAAAACAATAGAGAAAATGAGATGCTACCCGAGCTTGAATTGAATCAGACTATCTTCTTCAACACCAGCCTATATACATATAAGAATCTCTTCTACAACATCAGCATATTGTTCTTTGTTCTTTAGATCGAATCTCTATGAGTTCATGTTACTTTTAGATATAAAAATTTAACATTAACCCTGACATGTTTATAAATCTGGATCTGAATTTATGCCTGTTAAGAATCTGATTCATACCTAAACAGTTATGGCATTACATGCATTCTTCTGTACACCTGATCTGCTGTTCAGTTCTTATATGCCTATTTCTGATATGCCTATTATGCTATTATGCCTATTTCTATTATCATATGCCTATTTTGTTATTATGCCTATTTCTGTTCTTTTCTCTACCCCATTCCTTTTTTATTTTTATAGCCTAGGCTATCTTCGAGCCTAGGACAATATTGCTGAAATATGTGTACGAACGAAATTGGAATAAATTGGGAGTGATAAATTGGGGCATATCTTGTACTATGAATTATGGCTGGAATTTGGCGGAATAACCTATACTGTAAAGTATGATCAAAATTTGGGGCATATGTTATACTGTGGATTATAACTAGGATTTGGGGCATATAAATCTTTAGGCTTAATTTATAAATTAAGCAAAACATGTTAATAGAACTATAAACAACTGTGGAACCTGTTTAATTTGTTAGGGTTAAGTAAACCTATTTAATCTGTTGAGGTTAATTAAACCTGTTGTTGGGGTTAGGTAAACCTGTTTAATCTGTTAGGGTTAAATAAACATGTTAACTTATGAAACTTAACATGTTAATCTGTAGGCTTAACATGTTAATCTGTAGGCTTAACCTGTTAAAAATCCTAGTTAATTGGGGGACACAAGTCTAGGGGTTTGACTTGTGTCATCTGCTGTATGGGACCCATATCAGTCAGTATTCGATTTTGGTATTAAACGGGGACCACGCACTAGGTAGCGGTTAGGGTACACATACTGAACTGATTATAAGAGGTTCATCTGAAAAGGGGGTGTATACGAGCGCGTTCCAATGGAGTCATGTGTGTGCATGAATCCGGTCTGTAAGGGAAAAATAAGTTGTTGTAGCACCAGTACATAGGTCTGTGTCTCTCTATAGGTTTCCACTTTAGGAAGTAATACACCCTACTGTGGGGTCAACACAGGCTATTTACAAGTTAGGGAGCTGATTGCCTAGGGGTAGTAATTAGGGTACATCTAGTGTAACAGCCCACATTTTACTTATCGGAGGATCGTAAAATATTTTTATTTTATTTCTTGAGGGTTGGATCATTGTCATATTTTAATGTGTTGCTTATGGGGATGTGAGACATGTCCATAATTTTTACCAAATTTGTTTGTGACCATTTTTCCCTTGTTAGTCTTATATAGGGCATAACTTTCGACTCAGGTCGACTCAGGTGGTGAGACCTGTGCCATTGGAAAGGAAATGATAATTGCTTTTCCGTAGAGTGGTTACATTAAATATTTGGCTTAGCAGTCTAGGAGGAATCGTTGTTTTAAGGTTTAGCAGTTGGTTGTTCAGGTTTGTGAAACCTTAATGGGCTGATTTGTAGAGGCCCATTAGTGGGCTGGTGGAAAGCTATAAATAGGGGGTGAGAGGTATGGAGAATAGTTTACTTTCTCCATTCTCTCATTTGGTAGCCTATGTTCCTCCTTCCTCTAACACTTTTCCACCATTAAAATCAAAATATTAAGGAAGGAAATTGAAGATCTACACCATTTGAGGCTAGATCTACATCATTTAAAGTGAGAGTTAATAGGATCAAAAGGTTTGTTTCAAATTGCTTGCTGTCTGGAATCTTAATTCATTGATTTCAGCTTGTTTTCGAGAATTTGTGAGTGATATGCATCTCTCACACGGATTCAATCAAGTATATAAATGTTTGATCATGTTTTTCATCAAATTCAAATATTTTCTCATACTACACCTTGTAAGTCCATTTTCATATGAATCACTATAGGATATAATTTAGCAAGTTTAAACCAATAATTCTTATGTTATTTCATATGTTTATGCAAGTTAATCAGTAAATTTATTCATATGTTCATTTATCATGGTTTTGGTGAAACTTATAACTTATGATGAAAATCATCGTTTTTGTGATTGCTAGTGATTTCATATCATATTTGTGGTCTTATTTGATGAGTTGGGCGAGTTGGTTTTGTCGAATTTATCGTTGGAGAAGTTTTGGTCGAAATTGGAGTGGTGTAGGTTTTGGGTCAGTCCTGACCTGGTCGGCTATGAAGTACGGTGTAGTACGAGGGTAGTACAAGTGGAAGTACACATGGTCGGTCGCAATACTTGAGTTTGGGTCGGGTTGGTCTCAACTGGGCGGGCCGGTCTTGGGTCGGTCGGTCACAACAGAGTCGGTCGGCCATAAGAGGAAGTGGAGTCCATGTTTTGGGGAGCAAGCCAATTGGGTCTTCAGTCTGAATTGGGTCAGTCGGGCGTGAGTTGTAGGGCTGGGTCGGTCGAGATGGAGCTGCACAGGTCGGTCTGGTGGCTCCAAGATGTTCGGTCGGTCAAGACAAAGGTGGTCGGGTCGGTCCGAAGTGGTCAGGTCAGTCGGGTAGGCATGGATTCAGGTCGGTCCAAGATGGGGTCAGTCACGATGTTGGGTCGGTCGGCTCCAAGTGGATGGGTCAGTCGCACAGGGTTATTTCTGGAAAAAATTATATTTACGGGTACGACTCGGGGATGGGCAACCCCCCCGAACCCTAGCAGCAGTGCAGTGATGTAATTTGGCTCGTAATATTGTGACTTCAATGTGAATTCAAGTAGGAAGGTTCGAAGTGTTGAAAGGTGCTCGTTGATCAGTGTAGAACAACGAATGAGGTGACAACTCAAAGGTCATGAATTGGTGGATAATGGTTGCTCGAGAAGGTTGCTTGAGCTGTGAAAAGTCGTCGAGTTGGATGACTAGAGATATGAAGGTCGTGAGATTATCATTGCCGTAAAATTTAGCAGGCTTAAAGCAGGGGTGCGATAGGGGAACCTAAAACACCGGTTGTAGGTCGAGTATCTTGGGTATTGTTGAAAGGCCTAGTTGTCAAGGTTGAACAAACATACGTATCATTGAAAGGCGTATAGAGTTTATGCTAGAACTGGGGTTACCATTAGCTCTTGACATATGGCAAGGTCGGCCGTCGTACGATTAACGATGGTTTTGAAGCAGGATTGGCGGTGATAGCCAGAGTCTGTCAGGGATGATTGGTTGCTTTGTTTGAACCATCTCATGTAGATTGTCCAGCATCGAAGGAGACGTTCCTTGGGTGCTTGTCTGATAATGGTTTGGGCCTTTACGGCTTGTACTTATTATTTCTGTTTGGGGTAACAACTGTTATTTCTGTTTCGGTAAAACCCGTTACTAGAAGCACACCTAATCCTACCATTACATTATATGGGGACTATTCTGTTTCTGTTAAGAATTGAGGGATACCTAATTCTGTCACATATCTGTTATACTAATATTGGTGCAGAGAAAAGTATTTGAGAAGCATAATCTACTCTGTTTATTCTGCTTGAACTTTTCATTCTATTTATACCTGTTATATGACATTTTATCTCTCATCCAGTTTATATGCCTATCATGACGCTTTTACTTTTTTATATGCTAAAAGTCACTGGACTCGCCAGACTTTGTCTGACCCGTTTTATTTTCTTTTCTCTCTCTTCCTCCCCCCCCTCCCCCCAGGTTCTTAGGGTGGGAACACTCAGGCTTGTTTAGGACTCTCTCTTCTATTTCTGCTTTGATTTGGATTTGCTTTGATGTATCGCTTTGACTACTTGTCTACTTTATTATGACTATTATTGGGAATCTGGATATTGTAGGCACCCGAAACTTCCCCGAAAAGGAAGAACGAATTGCTTTGGGGACAAGATGAATCAGAACACAAACAGAAGAACATATCATTGCTTATTACAATAATTACTTCAGAATACAAGAATATACAGAGTATGAATGAATATTATACATCAGAAAATATCATAGATTTAAATACATTACTACAGCGGAAAAATAATACAAAACACAACTGAAGGAGATAAACGGATATAGAGCTTTCCGAATATCATTCCAGCTGTAAACCAGGATCCTGTGAATATAAATATGCAAAACCAAAACTACTAGCTGCCCGTGTGGAAAATAGGGGCACCAAAATTTAGGTTAAAACAATAAACTCTAGTTCAGTCATGCGACTGGTGTGAGAACTAAAACAATTTTTTAAAACTTTACTTCAAAATCAGATATATCAAGGGACCATGCCGTATAACACGGAACGGGTTTCCTCCTAAGAATACCAGTGCATATAACAAAACAGCGTAATGCTTTTTGGAAAAATGAAGCTATTATAAGACCCAAGTCCTATCACACAATGCAACGCAAGCCGGGGGATTGGGTTTTCCTTTATAATAGCCAAACATGCTTGGTACGTTAAAACAAATCATTTGACACTATTATAAGTGCATAGTGTATAAAACAACTCCAAATATAAATGTATCAATCCTAGACGGCATGGGTACCATATATCATTTCGCCAATACTAGGCTCTAAAATCAAAACCGCAAATGTCAAGTATTGTGAGTTGGATTTCCATCTATGAACCAAGGCAAGGGATCGTCCTTACCGCTTCGAGATGCTCTAGCCCGTGTCTCAGGAACAGCCGCAATTGCACCTTGGATTGTCAGGGCCGGTCCATATGGAGTGGATTAAAATGCCTGAATAATGCGTTTCCCAGCCTTAGGGGGCATCAACGGGCCATATCCCGACCAAACTATTGGCCCTGGAACCACCGATATAACTAAGGCGCCTCCTATCCATCATCCAGATAAGTAAAATGTCAGGGCATGCAAAACGCTGACTCCACTCCTGGCTAGAAGGAAATGCATGCCTTTCCTGAGGTCTTCCCCCGTTTCTGGTTCACACCGTGGTATGAGGCTCGCAAATAAACGCTACACAAATCTATGCCACAAAGGCTGTGTTTTGATCATCAACCACAAGACTCTGCTTTTCAACAGAAGCCTTGATCATTTGCATCTTAGCATGCCACACAAGCAATTCACGCTATGCAACCGATATCTATCAATCACAGAGAATGAAACCCGATGTCAGACACTCATCCATTTACAAGTTCGTTCTGGGTCTGAACAAAACCGAAGGCACCTTATTCCTTCCCTATATGTCTAATACAGGGGAGAGGCCCTCGCATACCCGTCGATCTCCAAGTACGTCTAGACGATCACCAATTATTACCTTACCTTCGGTGTACAGCCCAATCAAGACATCAGTAATCATCCAAACGATGTGAAGACCTCTGCTCTTCAACCACCGTCTTCATCGTCGGCACTTGGTCGAATCAGTTATTCAAAATGGGATAAACCCGGTATTTCTGAATAACTTGCATATATAATAAACAAGTGCTATAAAAACACAACATATGCCTCATTCCAATCCATAATATTCCTTTATTCAAATATTCTTATAATTTGGGAAAGGTTCCCATTAATTTTATCAAAGATAAATTCTTTAAATTTATTCTTTAATCTTCCTTTGGAAATCATTTCAATCTAATTAAAGATACATTAAAACTTCACTTGGTTTTAATCTTCCCAAAAATCAATATTAACGATTGTTTAACTTGGGAAATCATATCCTGAGTTTAACTGGGTTAAAGAACCAATGTCATTTAAAACACGGTTCACTATAAACCCAAAATCACATTCCATTACATCAGGCTTTAACCGAAAATTAGCAAGTGAACAATTCCCTAAATATTAACCCCGAAGGCCGAAACTAACATCAGATCAATACCTAGGAAACCATTCAACTTAACTAATCTCCAGTTAGTTTCTATTTTTCTTAACTCCATTGGGTCTAAGAACGGTATTATTAAAGATACCATTCACGACAACCCAAAATCACATTCCATTAACAATGGAATCTTCATGGAAAACAAATCAATATATATACTCGATATAAACTTCCATATCCAACCGATAATATAAATGGAATAACGACAAGGCATTTTAAATTCCATATATATTAACCGTCTTCCTCTACAGAAGCTTACTTCGATTATTACCAAATCAAATTCCATTCAATTCCAATTTAACATGTTAAATTGGAAAAAAATTCTTTGGAAAATCTCCTTTAAATCTTAACAAAAGATTTATAAATTCCAAATCCCATTTCACTGTAAATCGGGTTCAAGAACGAATGTCGCTAAAACACAGTTCATAACAAACCCAATTCATATTCTACCAGTCTCTAACCATAAACTAGTCAGACAACAATTCCCTAAGTGTTAACCCCGAAGGCCGAAACCAACATTAGATCAATACCCAGGAAACCATTCAACTTAACTAATCTCCAGTCAGTTTATAATTTTCTTAACTCCATTGGGTCTAAGAACAGTATTATTAAAGATACCATTCACGACAACCCAAAATCCAATTTGATATTAAATACAAGGGTCTGAATAGAAAATATATCGGCTTATATTCAATATCAAATTCTGAAATCAACAAATATTGTATTGGAAATAACGATATATATATATATATATCTTTCAAATTTCCATAACAATATTTGTATAATCACGAAATCTAACATCGAAATATTCCGAAGACAATTTCGATTCAAATCCATTTCCAATTTATATATTGAAAATTCTGGTTATTTTTAAAACCATTTCAAATCTAATTTTTTATTTAAAAAAAAATATTTGGATTATAATTCTAGTTCAAAACTAGTTCATTTCGATAAAATTTTATTTTTATCTTTTCAAATATGGAATTTTTCATCCCAATTCTTTCCAAATCATTTCTTATGATTTTACACTAATTATTGATATTTTTAATAATTTTATCAAGGCCCGTACAATCGATTTCCATAAACGGCCATCGAACTGCACTTACAACGACCTTTTCCAAATTTGATTTGGACATAATTCCAAATCCAACTTTAGATTTAAAATCTTTAATATTCGTTAGAAAGCACTTTTCGATACGAACCCAACAGTTCCATTTTTAGGAGAATCTGACGGTGGGATCTCCCGTAATTCCACTCGAAGTCAATGGTCGAAATTCACGAACTGCCGCGGCGCAGCGTGTTCTATTCAGGCCATTATATATATATATAATATATAATATATATTATATATATTTCGTCAATTTCCATTTCATAAAGTATTTTATAAATCGTTTTAAATTCGTTTTCAAAACAATTTCAACTTCATATTCAATTTCAAATCAAAAATGAATATTACATATCATCGATATATAAATAAATGATAATATTTTCAAAACATTAGATTTTGAAATCAATTCCGTTTCAATATTCATTATAAAAATGAATAAAATCGATATAAATATCGTTCACATCAAAATGGCATTATTCTAATCAACACGGCTTCATATATCTAAATATTTTTGTGTCCATCCCAAATTGGACATCAAAATCAGATTTTGATTTTTTTACTGAATATTATTTTAAAATATTCCTTATTTCCAAAATATTCGTTATTTTAAAATGTTAATTCTTTCTGAACTGGAACAGACAGAGTTAATTACCATATAATGTGATTACATGGATTTCATACACACATGTATACAACAACAATCAAATACAGTCAACCATCATTCAAAGTGCATTCTACACTACATAAGCATTAAATATAATATTCAACGCTTATAAGAGCCTGTCAATCAATCGATCGACATACAACTAATTTTTGGGATTAGTGTATGTCCAATATCATCCCAATACCTGTGTGGGGTTTCAACCAACAAGTACTGAATATTATTTGTGCAGTTGGGCGATGTGTAAAATTTATCGTCCCAATCAATATCAGTCAAATGTGTGTACATAAACAAATCGTCCGACTTGTTTATAAATATTTTTATTCATATACATGTTTAAAATTATATTTTTAACTACAAAATATTTTACACCATTCCACATCACACATTCAATTTTCACCACACAATCAATCAAATAAACAAGCCGTCCATGGTCTGTGGACGACGGGTGTCGGGTGCTGCTAAGCACCGTCTGCATCCTAGTATATATTTTAACTAGAAAATAAAACAAAAGTGAGAAGTTCTCACCTTTGGATTCCACTCCGCCATTCTCTATTTCCGAACGGTTCGGGTTTCGTTTTGATTTCCGTCGATACCATCGCTATCTTTTCCCATTGTTCATAGTAAAAATCATATTTTTGATATGATCTTTTATATATAAAAAATCATATTTTTACATCGCTACTTCGTTAAAAAAACTAAAATCTTATATCGCTCTTCTTCTAATAAAGATTATATTTTTATAACTCTACCTAAATAAAAATCATATTTTTATAATCTCTATTATATAAAAATCATATTTTTAATAAATCCAACCGTTCAGATGAAAATCATGTCTTCATGTATATAAAAATCGTATTTTTGTAACTCTAACTTCATAATAAAAATCATATTTTTATTATATAACTTCACGTATAAAAATCGCATCTTTATGTTATATAAAAATTATATTTTTAATTCGCTACTACATATGTAAAAATTATCTTTTTAGTTCACTAACTTCATTCATGACATTCTTAAGATAAAAATTATATTTTTGTCCACTAAAAATCGTATCTCTACCTAACTAAAAATCAATCCTTTTTCTTTACATAAATATAATCTTTTTGTTTCTAAAAATCTATATTTCATACGAATAAAGATCTCGTCTTTATCATGTTAATCCTCTAAATAAAAATCAAATTTTTATTTCTCTATTTACATAATAAAAATCTCTTCTTCATTTAATTAAAAATCTATTCTTTACTTAAAAAATCTTACCTTTACTTTATAATAACCACATTTTTAAATAACACATATGAATATAAAATAAATAAATAAATAAACTTAATTCTCATTGAAGGAAAGAACGGATTTTTGCTGAAAGGGGGTTGTTGCTTGGTTCGTCGGAGATGGTGGGGGTGGCGTAAGTCAGCGGGGGTCGGAGGTGGGTGTCTCTGCAGATCAGCGGGGCCTAGGATTTTGCTGGTGTAGCGATTTTGGGATTCGAGGGGGGAGCGACTACACGCGAGGGAGGGGAGATGGCTTGTGATCGACGTCTAGGGGGGGCTGAGCATGGTGGATCGACGTCGAGGGGGGCTGAGCGGCATGCGATTGGGGAAGGGAGCAGGATTGGTTTTCTCGAATGAAGGTGGATTTGACTTCTGATGGAAGAAGAGTAACGGGGGTGTATTTGTAAATAAATTTATTTATTTTATTATTTTATTTAATTCTAAAAAATGTTGACTTTTTATTCGAACACCAAATGAGACCCAACGACTGTCGTCCCCAGCTAATTACCGCCATTCTGAACACAATGGGATATGTATCGTAAGCCAGTTCGGCTATTTCGATCAGTTTTCGCTAAAATCAAAATATAAATCTATATATTGAATTTTTAACGCACATTTCAATTTATCGGGGCAACCTACGGACCTAAAAATTCCTGAAAAATATTTTCTAGTTTCGTATTGACGATACAGTTCTAACAAAACCAATTTCGTCAAATTTGGAGACTATTTGAAAAATGACCATTTTCTGGTCGATCCAAATTGAATGAAACTGTTAAAACACGTTTTACTTTTCCATACTCACATATTGATTCAGAAAATTATGAATTTCGGAATCTAGCAATAACTTGAAATCCCGGATCCAACAAAAGTGGTTTCTTCGAAAACGAAAGTCGTTTGCAAAATTTCCATTTTTAAGGACTATATTTCCATAGCGACTATTCTGAAATTTCAACTGGACATAACTTTTTATTCCCACTATGAAATTTCAATTTTCCGGATTCGTTGGAAAGATATTCTCAAATAGATTCTAATATTTTTGGTTTCGCTAAAATCCGATTTATTTTGAATCCTTTACATTCATTTGAAATTTGAAATCGAATTTTCAAACTACCGCGCCATTTTCAATTCCTTTTAAAATTAAAATTGAATAATTATATTCTAACATTGATTCAAATAAATATATACATTCTAATTCTATTCAAAATAAATTTCTTGTCATAATTATTTAAAATAATTCATTTTAAATATTCAGAATTCACTAAAATTGCCAAAATAAATTTTTTAAATTGGCTCAGATTTTCCGGGTTATTACAATCTCCCCCACTTAAAATCTTTTCGTCCTCAAAATGGAACGGAGCTGAAAGTTTTTTTATTAATCAACTCAACTTTCAATTTGGCTTTCATTCTTCAACTTTTTGGTTTCTAAGAATTTTCCAATTCTTCAAAAATTTGGCTGACACCCTAAATTTTCGAAAAATTTCCCCATAACCTCCCCTGTGCAGGAGCACCGGGAAAATTCTGAAATCGCCATACAGGCCTCTCTAATCCAAAAATAAAAAGAAACAGCTAAGCAGCTAGCCAATCGGCTCATAAAATCATCCAAAACCCAAGAAATTAGTAAACATGTACCTATTTGTGACGGCAAAGAATTTCGCTCGGTCCGAACCAGTCGCTAAACCGATTCAGGCCGTTCGAAACGCCCTATCGTTTGAGAACAGGACAAAACAGAACTCATACAGAAGAACATTTCATTGTATATTACAACAATGCATCAGATTACAAGAATATACAGAGTATTACTGAATAAATATTACACAGAAATAACAGAGATTTAAATTACATTTAAATACAACGCAGCGGAAAATAATACAATACACAACTAGAAGAAGATATACGGATACAAAGCTTTCCGGATATCGTTCCAGCTGTAAACCAGGATCCTGTGAATATAAATCTGCAAAACCGAAACTACTAGCTACCCGTGTCAAAATAAGGGCACCCAGAGTTTAGGTTAAAACAATAAACTCCAGGTCAGTCATGTGACTAGTGTGAGAACTAAAAACAGCTATTAATCTTTATTTTAAATCATTAGGTAAATCAAGGGACCACGCCGTATAACACGGAACGGGTTTCCTCCCAAGAATACCAGTGCATAAAACAAACAGCGCAATGCTAAATGAAGAAAAATGAAGCTGTTATAAGACCCAGGTCCTATCACACAATGCAACGCAAGCCGGGGGATAGGGTTTTCCCTTATAACAGCCAAAGAATGCTTGATACGTTTAAAACAAATCATTTGATACTATAATAAGTGCATAGTGTATAAAACAACTTCAAATCATAAGTATCAATCATAGGCGGCATGGGTACCATATATCATGTCGCCATATATAGGTTTACAAATAAAACCGCAAATGTCACGTATTTGGAAATTGGATTTCCATCTATGAACCGAGGCAAAAGATAGTCCTCAACCGATTCGTGACTCTCTAGCCCGAGCCACAGGACCCAGACTCAGGTGAGCCCTTGGAGCGACAGGGCCGGTCCACCGATGTGGATTAAAATGCCTGAACACTACGTTTCCCCACCCTATGGGGTGTAAATGAGCCAACTAAATGACTCCATCGGTTCGAGAACGACCGATCAATCCGAGGCGCCTCGCAACAGCAACAACAACATAAGTCAAACTCGTCAGGGCGTGTAAAACCACTGACGCCACTTCTAGCTAGAAAGAAACGCAAGTCCTCCCTGAGGTCCGTCTCCCGTTTTTGGTTCATACCGGGTGTGAAACTCGCGAATCAAACGTTACACAAAGCTACGCCACAAAAGGCCTTGCTTTGATCATCACCACAAGACTTTGCTTTTCAACAGAAGCCTCGATCAATTGCCACTTAGGCATGCCACACAGGCAATTCACTCCATGCGTTTGATATCCATCAATATATAACCCCTGAGCTCGTACGTCTCAGAGAAGGGCGTTAAGCAAGAGAATAAATTCTCCGCCGCCAAACAGATATATATTTAATAGAAATCAATCACACAGACTAAAATCCAATGTCAGACACACAGTCCATTTACAAGTCCGTTCTGGGTCTGAACGAAACCGGAGGCACCTAGTACCCCGCATATCCATCGATCTCCAAGTACGTCTTGACGATCACTAACTGTTTCCATCTTCTTGGGTGTACAGCCCAATCAAGATCATCAGTAATTACCCAAACGACGTAAAGACCTCCGGTCTTCGACCATCGTCTTCATCTTCGACTTATCGTCGTATCAGTTATTCAGAATGGGATAAACCCGGTCTTTCCGAATAACTCGCGTATATTTTAAATAAGTGTTACACAACCACAACATACGCCTCATTCCAATTCATTAGTCACTAACCGTAAATTAATCAAGAGAATAATCCCCCAAATATTAACCCCGAAGGCCGAAACCAACATCAGATCAATATCCAGAAAACCCTTCTGCTTGGCTAACCGACAGTTAGTTTCTAAATTTCACATTCATAGGAAAAGGTTCCCATTAAATTTATCCAAGATAAATTCCTTGAATTTATTCTTTATTCTATTTTTGAATCTCAATTCAAACTAGTCGGGATTAGCGAACCTTACCGAAGTAATCGTTTGTTTTAATTTCCCAATCCCAACCTATTCCTCCCATGAAGTAAAACTGGTAATACTTCATATCTAACACCACAGTGTTATTGGTAAATTCAATTACCATTCCACGTTCAAATCTAATTAAAGATTTAACTATCGCCTGGAGCAAAACTGGTGGTACTCCATTTTCGATCATTTCAATCTAATTAAAGATTCATTAAAACTCCACTTAGTTTTAATCGTTAACTGAGTTAAAGAATCAGTGTCATTTAAAACACGGTTCACGATAAACCCAAAATCACATTCATTAATTATCGGGTTAAAGAACGAGTGTTATTTAAAACACTGTTCACGATAAACCCAAAAATCAATATCAATTCAATTCCAATTAAATATTATTTAATTGGTACCCTTCATTAAATCTAAATAAAAAGATTTAATCATTTCTCAACTGGGTTCAAGAACAGTGTTAGTGAAGACACCATTCACGACAAACCCAAATCACATTCGATATTCAATACAAGGCTCTGAATAGAAAATATATCGGCTTATATTCAATATCAAATTCTACGACTAACAAATGTCGTATTTGAAATAACGATATAAATATATATCTTTCAAATTTCCATAACAACATCTGTATAATCACGAATTCCAACATCGAAATATTCCGAAGACAATTTCGATTCAAATCCATTCCAATGCAATCATTGGAAATTTTGGTTATTTTTAAAACCCTTTTCGAATTCAATTTATTTATTTAAAAATAAATAGAATTATAATTCTAGTTCAAAACTAGTTCAATTCGATAAAAATCTATTTTTATCTTTTCAAATATGGAGTTTTTCATCCCAATTCTTCCCAAATCATTTCTTATGATTTTACACAAATTATTACTATTTTTAATAATTTTATCAAGGCCTGTACAGTCGATTTCCATCAATGGCCATCGAACTGCACTTACAGCGACCTTTTTCGAATTTGATTTGGACGTATCTCCAAATCCAACCGTTAGATTTCAAATTTCTAATATTCATTAGAAAGCTCTTTTCGATACGAACCCAACGGTTCCGGTTTTAGGAGAATCCGACGGTCGGATCTCCCGTAATGTCCGTTTGAAATAAATGGTCGAAATTCACGAACTGCCGCGGCGCGGCGCGTTCTATTCAGGCCATTATATTATATGTATAATATATATAATATATACTTCGTCGATTTCTATTTAAAACGAATTATATAAATAGTTTTAAAATCGTTTCAAAAGCAATTTCAACTTCCTTTTCAATTCAAATCAAAATTGAATTCTTCTTTATAAATTCGTTTTAAAATTCATTTCTATTCAATTCAAATTTCAATTCAATTTGAATTCATTTCAATTTGCTTTAAATTCAATTCGAATTCGAAGTCGTTTTCAATTCATTTCATTTCGAATAAAATCGATATGAATATCGTTCACGTCAAAATGGCGTCAATCTAATCAACACGGCTTCATAAATTTCTATTTCCAAAATAGTTGTTATTATCAAAATATTTCGTTCAACACATGACCAATCTCAATGAATGAGTACTGTCAACACATGAACTTTTATTTTATATTGATAAAGATGTAAATTTTATTACTAAAATATTTCGTTCAACACATGACCAATCTCAATGAATGAGTATTGTCAACACATGAACTTTTATTTTATATTGATAAAGATGTAAATTTTATTACTAAAATACTTCGTTCAACACATGACCAATCTCAATGAATGAGTATTGTCAACACGTGAACTTTTATTTTATATTGATAAAGATGTAAATTTTATTACTAAAATATTTCGTTCAACACATGACCAATCTCAATGGATGAGTATTGTCAACACATGAACTTTTATTTTATAATATTCTTTATTTTTCACGATTAGAATGAGGCCCAACCAATTACCATATAAAGTTAATTATATGGATTTCCATACAACACATGTATATAATAGCATCGATAAATAATCAACCATCAACCAAAGTGCACTACACTGTATAAGCATCAAATATAGATATCTAACGCTTATAACAGCCTGTCAATCGATCGATCGACATATTTAATCAATCAGGATGAGTGAACTTCAAATTTCATCCTAACACCCGTGTGGGGTTTCAAACAATCAAACACATATTTTATTTGTGCAGTTGGGCGATGTGTAAAATTTATCGACCCAATCAATGTCCTTCAAATAGGTGTACATAAACAAACCGTCTGGTTTGTAAATGAATATTTATTTTATTCACTTTCACTATATTCATATTCACGTTAAAAATTATATTTTTAACGATAAAACATTTTATTCCAACATATGAATTTCTATTATTCATTTACACAATAAAATGATATTTTTATTTTCTAACATATTTTAGAAAATTTCGGCGGCATAACGGCACGATACTAGAAACGGGACGAGGCCTAGCCTTATCCCCGGTCTAGTGAAGGCCCATGCCATTCACACATCAATCATATTCACCAAACAACCAAATTCAAATCAAATCATCAAAACTAATCTATGCAACCAAACAAACAAGTCCATGGTCTGTGGACGATTGTGTCGGGTGCTACTAAGCACCGTCTGCATCCTAGTATATATATAACTAAAGAAAGAAATTTTGAGTGAGAAGTTCTCACCGATAGCTATCCAAACATCTTGACTCTTCTTCGTCATCTTCGTTGCCCGTATACACTGTATATATAAAAATCACACATTTTTATATTTTGATGTCTTTTAAAATAAAAATCATATTTTTATAATTGCTTCATATATTAAAAATCGCATTTTTACTCCGCTATTCAATATATAAAAATTATATTTTTACTTCGATATTTAATATATATAAATCATATTTTTACTTCTCTATTTTCTATATAAAGATCTCGCCTTTTCAACTATAAAGACTTCACCCTTACAAAAATATAGATTTCATCGTTATGAAAATCACCACTTTATTTCAACGTATATAAAATAAAAATCAGATTTTTATTTCGCTACATATACAAAGATGATATTTTTATATTCTCTATCCTATAAAGATTATATTTTTAATACTTCTATATAGTAAAGATTATATTTTTAATACTTTAAAAATATAAAAATCATTTTTTTTTACAACGCTTCCTTCTATATAAATATTATATTTTTATATTGCTACTTATATAAAAACTAGATTTTAACCATCGCTATATATATATATAAATCTAATCTTTTTCTATGTAAATCATCCAAACAAAAACTGATTTTTTCAATGTAAATCATATGCATTAAAAATCAAATTTTTAAATACATTCTTGAATAAAATTTAAAAATAAAACTCACAGCGAGGAGCTTTACGGATCTGAGGTCGGAGAGGGTGCTCGGATAGTTGGCGGTGGTCCACTTTGGCCGAGGGGTTGCGGTTTGGTGATTTGAAGGTAGGGAGTGTGGATTGGAAGGGGAAAAGAGGAGAGGGAGGCTGTGGAGATGGAGGGGAGGGCCGATTCGAGGTCTGGAGGGACTGGTGGTGGAGGGCGCTTCTGCGGCGGAGCTAGGGTTTGATTTGAGGGGGGGGGTTACGGGTTCGAATTGGGGAAAAAAGCGAGGAGGGCGAGCTGAGGACGGAGAGGGGGGGGGGGGTTATCGATCACCGGCGGAGGCTTGTAGGGGGGGCGGTGGTGGCCTTGGCGGAGCGCGATTCCGTCGATGATTCTCCCTTTTTTTTTCTTTTTTTTTTTTATCGTGCGTTGACTGTAAGAGGAAGGAAGAGAGAGTGTGGAAAGAGATGGTCATTAAAATATATATTTTATTTAATTTATTCTGCATAAAGTTGCTTTTTCATTTAACCTCTAAATTGAACCCAACGACTGTCGCCCCTAGGGTAATACCCCCATTCCGAACACAATGGGATATGTTACGAAGGCCAATTCGATCGTTACGATCAGTTTCCGTTGAATTTACATTTAAATCCTTATACTGAATTTTAAACGTACATTTCAAATTACCGAGGTCACATACGGACTCGAAAAATTCTTGAAAAATATTTTCTAGCTTCGTATTGACGATACGGTCCTAACAAAACTAGTTTCGTCGAATTCTGAGACCATTTGAAAAATGGCCAATTTCCAGTCGATTAAAATCAACTGAAACTGGTCAAATGCGTTTTCCTTCGCCACGCTCACATACTGGTTCGAAAAATTATGAAATTTGAAACCTAGCAATAATTTGACATCACGGATCCAACAAAACTGGTTTCGTCGAAATTCGAGGTCATTTGCAAAATGTCCATTTTTAAGGGCCTGAATTCCATAGCGACTATTCAGAATTTTCAACTGGACATATCTTTTGATTCCCACTATGAAATCTTGATTTTTCGAATTCGATATAAAGATATTATCAATTAGATCCTATCATTTTTGGTTTCACTAAAATCCGGATTGTTTTGCACCCGGTACATTCAATTGAAGTTTGAAATCGAATTATCGAACTACCGCGCCATTTTCAATTCTATTTATAATTATATATAATTATTTATTTTCTAACGACGACGTATATAATATATATGTTCTAATTATATTCAAAATAAATTTCTCGTCTATATTATTTAAAATAATTCATTTTAAATATACTAAATTCGCTAAAATTGCCAAAATAAAAATTTTAAACTGGCCCAGATTTTCGGGTTGTTACACTATTTGTTGGGCATACAATTTTATTCCTCTTCTCTAGCCTCCTTGCTATGACCTGTTCAATGTACACATTTATATGCATGCAATTTACAACAATTTTCAATACAGTTCAATATTTGGTACCATTTGGCTAAAATTTTCCTTTCTTTCACATGTTTATTTAAATGAATAACCATACAACACAAACATCAATCAATTAGTGGATTAACGTTTCAAATTCATAATTTTGATACATATACAGAAAATCATGTTTTTGATGCCAATTCACAAAATATCCCTATCTAGTTTTTGGTTCTCACACCAGTCAATTGGAAATATATAGACATCCCACTTTCGAAACTCGAACATAAACACTGATGATGAGATCTCAATCATCAGTACCATCTTCAGGCAACTAGAGTGTAATCCTATATCTATCTAGTGTATTTAAACTTCGAATTTACGTTTGCAAGGCGTATATGCAAAATCTTTATATATTGGATTGTCCAAATTCAATACAAATAAAATATTCAAATACGTTGAATAAGGTTTAAATTTTCAAAACAATATTTGTTTTCATTTTTTGTTTTAAAAATACCACTCTTCACACTCGTTCTAGGATACTACTGATCCTATCTCTATCGAGTCATTCTCATTGGATATTACTAGTCCAATTTCTGATGAATTCTTTCGTTTGGTTCTAATGCGTCTTGTTCTTAGGCTTTGTAAACCAAAGCTCTGATACCACTGTAAGCACCTGAAACTTCCCCGAAGAGGGAGAACGGATTGCTTTGAGGACAAGACGAATCAGAACACAAACAGAAGAACATTTCATTGCTTATTACAACAATTACATCAGAATACAAGAATATATAGAGTATGAATGAATATTATACATCAGAAAATATTAGAGATTTAAATACATTACTATAGCAGAAAAATAATAGAAAAACACAACTGAAGGAGATAAACGGATACAGAGCTTTCCGAATATCATTCCAGCTGTAAACCAGGATCCTATGAATATAAATCTACAAAACCAAAACTACTAGCTGTCCGTGTGGAAAATAGGGGCACCCAGAGTTTAGGTTAAAACAGTAAACTCCAGGTCAGTCATGTGACTGGTGTGAGAGCTAAAAAAGTTATTTAAAACTTTACTTCAAAATCAGATATATCAAGGGACCATGCCATATAACACAGAACGGGTTTCCTCCCAAGAATACCAGTGCATATAACAAAACAGTGCAATGCTTTTTGGAAAAATGAAGCTATTATAAGACCCAGGTCCTATCTCACAATGCAATGCAAGCCAGGGATAGGGTTTTCCCTTATAATAGCCAAACATGCTTGGTACGTTAAAACAAATCATTTGATACTATTATAAGTGCATAGTGTATAAAACAACTTCAAATATAAATGTATCAATCCTAGACGGCATGGGTACCATATATCATGTCGCCAATACTAGGCTCTACAATCAAAACCGCAAATGTCACGTATTGTGAGTTGGATTTCCATCTGTGAACCAAGGCAAGGGATCGTCCTTATCGCTTCAAGACGCTCTAGCCCATGTCTCAGGAACAGCCGCAAATGCACCTTGGATCGTCAGGGCCGGTCCACATAGAGTGGATTAAAATGCTGAACAATGCGTTTTCCCGCCCTATAGGGCGTCAACTGGTCGTATCCCGACCAAACTATCGGCCCCGGAACGACCGATATAACTGAGGCGCCTCCTATCCATCATCCACATAAGTATAATGTCAGGGCATGCAAAACGCTGACACCACTCCTAGCTAGATGGAAACGCATGCCCTCTTTGAGGTCCTCTCCCGTTTCTGGTTCACACTACGGTGTGAGGCTCGCAAAGTAACACTACATAAAGCTATGACACAAAGGTCGTGCTTTGATCATCGACCACAAAACTTTGCTTTTCAAAAGAAGCCTTGATCATTTGCATCTCAGCATGCCACACAGGAAATTCATGCTATGCAACCTATGTCTATCAATCACAGAGAATGAAACCCAATGTTAGACATACATCCATTTACAAGTTCGTTCTGGGTCTGAACGAAATCGGAGGCACTTTATTCCTCCCCCATATGTCCAACACAGGGCAGAGGTCCTCACATATCCGTCGATCTCCAAGTACGTCTGGACGATCACCACTTATTACCTTGCCTTGGGTGTACAGCCCAATCAAGACATCAGTAATCATCCAAACGATGTGAAGACCTCTGGTCTTCAACCACCGTCTTTGTGACGACCCCATACCGATAAGACGGTGGCAAGGGTAATCTTTGGAATAAAACACATAAACAGATAATAACAGAACAGAAATAAACAAATACACCAGATAATGTACAATAGAATACACTGGATAAATATCATCATCAGAGTTACACAGTATATAGGATCATACTCAGTACAAAGTACAGTTCGGCTATACATAAATGCCTATTGCAGAAAAGAAAACATAATATGTACAACAGGAGCTGAACAGCATTAAAAGAGATAAATGGTAGAATCCATCTTCAGCTCCAGCTATCCAGGAAGAGCCTGCTAAAACCTAAATACAAGGCTGCCTGTGTAGAAAAAGGCACACCCGAGTTTGCAAGTGAAACAAACTACGAGTCAGTCATGGGACTGGTATGAGAAATCTACTTAACACATTTTCAAGTATGGCTAATCACAGGACCACGCCACTTTCGTGGAACGGGTTTACACCGTTGGATTGCCGGTGCTTTAAAACAAATAATTCTTTTAAACATCGCAATGCTTTTTATAAAAATGAAGCCATTATAAGACTCAGTTCCCATCACACAATGCAACACAAACCAGAGGATAGAGTTTTACCTTATAATGGCCAAAATATGCTTGATACGGGCAAAACAAATCATTTGATATTATTGCTAGTGTATATATGTTTCAAAAACAATTTCAATCATAACTATCAATCATAGGCGGCATTAATGCCCCATACCACTATGTCGCCATATATAGGTATACAATCAAAACCGCACGATGTCGTATTTGGAAATTGGATTTCCGTCATGAACCGAGGCAAAAGATAGTCCTCACCGAATTCGAGACAATCTAGCCCATGTCTCAGGATCAGAACGCATCGACCCTTTGGAGCCACAGGGCCGGTCCACCGATGTGGATTAAAATGCCAGAACACTGCGCTTCCCTGCCCTTTGGGGCGTAAATGAGCCCAATGACTCCATCGGTCCCGGATCGACCGATATATCCGAGGCGCCTCGCAACAGCAACAACCACATAGGTGAAAAGTATATAAATGTCAGGGCTGGTAGGTCACTAACACCACCCTAGCTAGAAAGAAAGGCATGTCCTCCCTGGATCCTTCTCCCGTTTCTGGTCCATCCCGGGGTGTGAGGCTTGCGAATTCACGTTATACACAAAGCTATGCCACACAGGCTGTGCTTTGATCATCAATCACAAGACTTTGCTTTTCAACAGAAGCCTTGATTATCTATCACTTAGGCGTGCCACACAGGCAATTCACCCCGTGCGACTGATTTCTATCGATATATAACCTCTGGGCTCGTACGTCTCAGAGAGGGGCGTTAAGCAAGAGAATAAATTCTCCGCCGCCAAATAGATATATATATTTAATAGAGATCAATCAGCACAGAACAAAATCCAATGTCAGACACACAGTCCATTTACACGTTCGTTCTGGGTCTGAACGAAACCGGAGGCACTCAATACCTCGCATATCCGTACAATCAACAAGTACGTCCGGGTCGCTACTACTTCAACCCCGTCAAGGTAGCTACTCCTATCATGAGCATCAGTAGCACCCCTCCATTCGACGTGAAGATCATCGGTCTTGCACCGTCTTCATATCTTCGACTTTCACTCGACGATCAATTATTTGAAATGAGAATTAACTCGGCCTTTTCAAATAATTCACGTATATCTAGAATTTCAAATCAATTCATTTCAATGGTTAAATTATTCGACAACACCAATTTCGTTCTTTAATGTAATTTTCACACCAAACACATTCAACCATCAAATATCAAATAAATCGAGCAAATTCAGTTTATTTCCATTCCATATTGTTTATAATAGTTTATCATGATTTATCGCTATTTTTATTTATTTATTTAAAAATAGCAAATTCATTAAAACGACGCTTCAGGCCATAACGCAGTCGTGGCGCGTTTTTTCTCCAGATTTGATTTATACATATCTGAAAATCTAACCGTTGGATCTTCACAAAATTTATCTCATTAGAATGATCTTTTCAAAACGAATCCAATGGTTTTAGTTTCGGGAAAATCTGACAGTTGGATCTCCCGTACTAGTCGTTTGAAGTTACGATTTCAAAATACGAACTGCAGCGTCGTTATTCGATTTAAATTAATTATATTTATATATATATATATATATAAATATAATCGATTCTGGCGATGTTTTTCTTTAGATTTGAATTAAACATTCCAGACAATCCAACCGTTGGATCTTTACAAAGTTGGTGTCGTTGGAAAGATATTTCCAAGGCGAACCCAACGGTTGTGGTTTCAGGAAAATCCGATGGTCGGATCTCCCGCACCAATCGTTTGAAATCACAGTTTCAAAATACGAACTACACGACCACGTTTCGTTTTAATTTTATTTATATTTATATATTTATATAAATATAGTTCATTCAAAAATTCTTATATCGTTTTCACTTCAATTATTTCACTAACGCCTTTAAATTTCGGAAAATTTCGACATAACCTCCTTTGTACGGGAGGGGCTGGGAAAATTCCCAAATAGCCACACGGGCGTCTCATGTCGAAAAGAAAAAGAAAAAGCCAAGCGGCTAGCCAACAGGCTCATAAAATCATCACCCAAACAAAACAGTAAATGTGTACCTATTTGTCGGGCACAAAATTTTATTCCTCTTCTCTAGCCCCTTTGCTATAACCTGTTCAATAAATATGCATGTACATATATACAATTTTTTATCACTTATCATTCTCCATTCAACATCATATTTGATTTGCTTTGGTTTAAAAACACCATTCATTCCAATGTTGCATGCATAGGCTAAAATCATATCATTAGCTAATTAATGTATATTTCAACCCATGCACATTTATTTGAACAAGTGGCTATTTTTAACACTTCACCTTTCAAAGATGATAATTTTGGCAAACAAAAATAGATTTCAACACATGACTATTTTATTTAGTTCCTATGCATGTTAAAAATAATATTTCTTCACCAATATTTATTTCAACGTCCGCATATCTCTAGCATATCACGTATATGATAAAAATGATATTTTTATCATTTAAAATATTTATTCGACAAATGGATGTTTTCAATACTTCATAGTTTCAATAAAAATGTAATTTTTATTATTCGATCATTTTATTCAACACATGAACTTTTCCACTACACACACTTCTCAACACATGAGCATTTCCACACATGGATATTTTATTTATGTTGTTCATATAAGAAAGATAGAATTTTTATTTTTGAAACTATTTATATATAGGGTGAATATTTTTCATACTTAATATATATTATAAAAATGTGATTTTTATTGTTTAAACACTTCATTCATTCACAAATGAATTTAATTTTCACACATCACTTCTCAACACATGAACATTTCCACACATGGATATAGTTTCAACATATGACTTTAATTTCAACACATGAAAATAATTTCAACATATGAAAATTATTCTAACACATAAAGATTATTCAAAATTTCGGCAGCATAACGGCAGGGTAGTTAAAACCGGCACCGTCCCTAGTACGGCTCCTCGCTCTACCTTAAAACCTCGCGGTTTTTGACAATGGGGATTCATGCATCTAATTCGCACGCAGGCGGCATGTTTATTTTTATTTCCACAAATATTTCCAATTCATTTCAATCACCAATGGGTATTTTTTAACCACAACCAAACAATATCAACCACAAACAATTATTCAACCATTCGTATTTTTCATCCAATATTTCACACCAATTCACAACAATAAATATCGTCCATGGTTTGTGGACGAGGGGAGTATATATATATTATTTCTATATTTCACTTGCATTTCAACACATATATCAATTATTCTATGCATGTATAATTCATACTTCGCTTATATAGCTTACACTACGCATGTACATGAGGTATACAACACGTGTGTAATTTATATTTCGCTTAGATAATTTATACACGACATTTTCCATTCAAATTTATTTAATTTAAATTTCTCACATTGGTTTTCGGAGTGCTAAAAATCGTAGATGACTCAGAAAAATCCGCGGCTTCTTCTATTGGTAGAGAGCTTCCTTGCGGTCACAATGTCTCCTGTTTCATCGAATTTCGTTAAAACATCAAAAAGATATGATTTTTCAAAGTGTAAACATAAAAAAGAACTCACCTTTCACGATGGTTCAAAACTAGGTTTGCGGTTTTCGCGAGAACCGAGGCACGAGGGAACGATCGGCGGGTTGGACGTGGAAGAGCTTCGAGAGGGGGTCCTGTCGGTGGTGGTTTGGTGGCGCTCGGTGGTCGGGATCGTCGGCGGCGGCGCCAGGAAGTGGCGGGCTTTCTGGCCTCGATTCAGGCGGAGGAGGCGACGGTCGGGGTCGTGGTGGGGTCAGATTTGAAGAGGAGGCGAAGACGAGTCGAGGGGTGGCGGCGTCTGGAAGTGGCTATAGCGGCAGCGGCGGAGGAGAGAAGGGGGGAACGGGTTTCGTCTTTGATTCGAGGGTTTGGGTTTTTTTTTTAATTATGAAAGAAAAAATCCTATTGGCCGATATATATATATATATTATATTTTTAAATAGTGTTTTCTCCAACGAACTCCTTTTTAAACCCAACGACTGTCGTCCCTAGCTAAATACCCCCATTCCGGACACAATGGGTTATGTTTCGTTGGCCAATTCAACTACTACAGTAAGTTATTTTTCAAATTAAAGTATAAAACATTTAATTTTTAACTTTGAACGTACATTTCAATTTGCCAGTGCTACAAACTGATTCGAAAAATTCCAGAAAAATAAATCTACCTATGTTTTGGCGCTACGGTCCCAACAAAACTAGTTTCGTCGAATTCTGAGATCGTTTGAAAAATGGCCATTTTCTGGTCGATCCAATTTAACAGAAATTGACCAAACACATTTTCTTTTGCCACGCTCACATACTAGCTTCAAAAATTATGAAATTTGAAACCTAGCAATAGTTTGACATCCTGGATCCAACAAAAGTGGTTTCGTCGAATTCCGAGGTCGTATGCAAAATATCAAATTTCGAGGGCTATATATTTTATATAGCGACCATTCTGAAAATTCATTCGGCCATAACTTTTGACTCCCGTTATGAAACTTCGATTTTTTAGATTCGTTAGAAAGGTATTGATAAACAGATTTAAATATTTTTGGTTTTGCTAAAATCCGTTATATTTTCCACCCTGCACAGTCAGTCAAAGTTTGAATTCAAAATTTCAAACTGACTCACTATTTCTAATTCACTATTTTATTGAAATATTCTATTTCAATTTTTCAAATTCCTTTGAAATCACCAATTTAAAAAATTTTAATTGGCCCGTATTTTCCGGGTTATTACAATCTCCCCCATTAAAACTTTTCGTCCTCGAAAAGGAAACAACAGTAAAGTAGGAAACCAATGTAAATGGAAAGTATTGTAAAAAGTACCTTGAACCGAAGTTAGTCAGAGATGTCCACTCTGCATTTGGGGTAAGCTTGCTTAATGCTTTCCTCAGTCTCCCAAGTACAGTCTCTAGGATCACTGCTCCACTGCACTTTAACTAAATGAACCTTTTTGCTTCTTAGTTCTCTAGTTTCTTTGCCAACAATCTTTAATGGCTCTCTTCTGAGTGCTAATTCTGGAGTTATATCTATATCCTGTTGCGCTGCTTCTTCTAAAAAAAAATCTGGATCATGCACTTGTCTTTTAAGTTGAGATATGTGAAATACATCATGCACTCCAGGCAACCAATCTGGTAATTGAACCCTATATGCGAGAGTTCCAATCCGTTCAAGAATAGGAAACGGACCAATGAACTTCGGCGCCAATTTCCCTGTTTTACCAAACCGGATAACTCCTCTCATCAGAGATACTTTGAAATATACATAGTCGCCAACGGCAAATGATATATCCCTTCTTCGCTTATCCGCATAGCTTTTCTGTCGGCTTTGAGCGGCGAGTAATCGTTTCTTAACAAAGTCGACTTTATCTGCAGCATCGCGAATCATATATGGGCCCAATACAAGTCTGATGCCTGGCTCCACCCAACAAGCAGGGGATCAGCATGGTCTACCATACAATGCTTCGAATGGTGACATTGTCAGGCTCGCTTGGTAACTGTTGTTATATGAGAATTCGTCCAAATGTAAATGGTCTTCCCACGATCCGCCAAAATCAAGAATACAAGCCCGCAATAAATCTTCAAGAATACGATTTACCCTCTCAGTCTGACCATCTGTCTGAGGATGATATGCGGTGCTCAATTTCAGTTTCGTTCCCAATTCTGCTTGGAATGCTTCCCAGAATTTACTGGAAAAGATCGGGTCACGATCACTAACGATGATCATGGGAACTCCGTGTAGTCTAACAATTTCCTTGAAATATACCTGCGCCAGACTTTGAGCGGTTCTATTGGATCTGACAGGTATAAAATGGGCAGTCTTCATGAAGCGATCTACGATTACCCAAATGCTGTCATTACCTTTCCTGGTTCACGACAAGCCATCTATGAAATCCAAGGAAATTTGTTCCCATTTCCAACCTGGGACTTCCAAAGGTTGCAACAATCCAGCAAGCTTTTGTTGGTCACTCTTGACCAATTGACAAGTAAGGCATCTGCTAACATACAAAGAAATATCCCTTTTCATTGCCTTCCACCAGAAAGTGCGTTTGATATCGTTGCACATTTTACTCACCCCAGGATGGATGCAAAATTTGGATTTATGGCATTCATCCAGCACTTCTCTTTTGAGCTCAGGAATGTCGGGAACACATTTTCTTTTATTCAACCTCAGAACTCCCTCACTATCCACCTGGAAACTGGAGCCTTTGCCCCTTTGAGTCCTTTTTATCATCTCTTTCACAAAATTGTCACTTTTCTGAAGAACATATATTTTACCAATCAGTCCTGGCGTAATTATAAGATTGGCAATGAATGCGGTTTTCCTACTAAGCGCATCCGCTACTACGTTAGCCTTCCCCGGCGTATACAGGATATCAAGATCATACGCTGCAAGAAATTCTAGCCAACGCTGCTGTCTCAAATTCAGATCTTTCTGGGTATATAAATACTTCAATGATTGATGATCTGTATACAGTATAAATTTCTCGCCCAATAAATAATGCCTCCATATTTTCAAAGCAAAAACGATGGCTAGCAACTTAAGATCATGAGTTACATAATTCTTCTCATGCAGTTTCAGTTGGCGGCTTGCATAAGCGACTACTTGGCCTCTTTGCATTAACACTGCACTAAGACCTCTAATAGAAGCATCTGTCCAAACCGTTAAATCCTGATTACCATCAATAATGGTTAACACTGGAGTAGTGGTCAGTTTCGATTTCAATTCCTGGAAAGCTTCTTCACAGTCGGAAGTCCACTTAAACTTCTCATGTTTCTTCGTGAGCTTCGTTAACGGACCGGATATCTTTTAAATAGAGCTTCTATATCCGATCCTGACTGAGGGAGTACAATTGGCTCATTAATTCATTGAACCATAGGATTATTTCTTCAGCTTCTGCCACTCATTTTCTATGTCTGCAAATAGCAGACAAAGTGTTAGGCCAACAGAAAAAGTGATTTTGAAACATAGAGACATATACTCATATGTAAATGTGTCTATCGAAGTGTATTTCATTCTGTTATACTCATACTAGGATATTACTGATCCTATCGGTCACGAGTTACTCGTTCTAGAACACTACTGGTTCTATTTCTGATGAGTTCGTTCATATGTTATATTCCAGGCTTAACCAAGGCTCTGATACCACGTATATTTAGTTTTTCAAATCAATTTATCACATGGTTGGACTATTCAACATTCACATTTCAGTTCTTTAGTTATAATTTTCATGTTAAATACATTCAACCATCACATATCAAGCAATCACAACAAAATTGGTTTATTTCTACTCTATATCGTCTATAGTATTTTATAACGATATATCGCCATTTTATTTAATTTAAAACGGCCATATTTAATTAAACGACGTTTCAGGTCGTGTCGATGCACTGGCGCTGCTTTTCACTAATTTTGTTTTACACATATCTGAAAATCTAACCGTTGGATCTTCACGAATTTTATCTCATTAGAAAGAACTTTTCAAAACGAATCCAACGGTTTCATTTTCGGGAAAATCTGATAGTCGGATCTCCCGCACTAGTCGTTTGAAGTTACGATTTCAAAATACGAACTGCAGCGTCGTTATTCGATTTAAATTAATTATATTTATATATATATAAATATAATCGATTTTGCCACTGTTTTTCTTCATATTTGAATTAAACATTCCAGACAATCCAACCGTTGGATCTTTACAAAGTTGGTGCCGTTGGAAAGATATTTCCAAGGCGAATCCAACGATTGTGGTTTCAGGAAAATCCGATGGTCGGATCTCCCGCACCAATCTTTTGAAATCACAGTTTCAAAATATGAACTGCACGGCCACGTTTCGTTTTAATTTTATTTATATTATATATTTATATAAATATAGTTCATTCAAAAATTCCTATATCGTTTTCACTTCAATTATTTCACTAACGCCTTTAAATTTTGGAAAATTTCGCCATAACCTCCTTTGTACGGGAGGGGCTGGGAAAATTCCCAAATATCCACACGGGCGTCTCATGTCGAAAAGAAAAAGAAAAAGCCAAGCAGCTAGCCAATAGGCTCATAAAATCATCACCCAAACAAAACAGTAAATGTGTACCTATTTGTCGGGCACAAAATTTTATTCCTCTTCTCTAGCCCCTGTGCTATAACCTGTTGAATAAATATGCATGTACAAATATACAATTTTTTATCACTTATCATTTTCCATTCAACATCATATTTGATTTGCTTTGGTTTAAAAACACCATTCATTCCAATGTTGCATGCATAGGCTAAAATCGTATCATTAGCTAATTAATGTATATTTCAACCCATGCACATTTATTTGAACAAGTGGCTATTTTTAACACTTCACCTTTCAAAGATGATAATTTTGGCGAACTAAAATAGATTTCAACACATGACTATTTTATTTAGTTCCTTTGCATGTTAAAAATAATATTTCTTCACCAATATTTATTTCAACGTCCGCATATCTCTAGCATATCACATATATGATAAAAATGATATTTTTATCATTTAAAATATTTATTCGACAAATGATGTTTTCAACACTTCATAGTTTCAATAAAAATGTAATTTTTATTGTTCGATCTTTTTATTCAACACATGAACTTTTCCACTACACACACTTCTCAACACATGAGCATTTCCACACATGGATATTTTAATTATGTTGTTCATATAAGAAAGATAGAATTTTTATTTTTGAAACTATTTATATATAGGGCGAATATTTTTCATACTTAATATATATTATAAAAATGTGATTTTTATTGTTTAAACACTTCATTCATTCACAAATGAATTTAATTTTCACACATCACTTCTCAACACATGAACATTTCCACACATGGATATAGTTTCAACATATGACTTTAATTTCAACGCATGAAAATAATTTCAACATATGAAAATTATTCTAACACATAAGGATTATTCAAAATTTCGGCAGCATAACGACAGGGTAGTTAAAACCGGCACCGTCCCTAGTACGGCTCCTCGCTCTACCTTAAAACCTCGCGGTTTTTGACAATGGGGATTCATGCATCTAATTCGCATGCAGGCGGTATGTTTATTTTTATTTCCACAAATATTTTCAATTCATTTCAATCACCAATGGGTATTTTTCAACCACAACCAAACCATATCAACCACAAACAATTATTCAACCATTCGTATTTTTCATCCAATATTTCACACCAATTCACAGCAATGAATATCGTCCATGGTTTGTGGACGAGGGGAGTATATATATATTATTGTTATATTTCACTTGCATTTCAACACATATATCAATTATTCTATGCATGTATAATTCATACTTCGCTTATATAGCTTACACTACGCATGTACATGAAGTATACAACACATGTGTAATTCATGTTTCGCTTAGATAATTTATACATGACATTTTCCATTCAAATTTATTTAATTTAAATTTCTCACATTGGTTTTCGGAGTGCTAAAAATCGTAGATGACTCAGAAAAATCCGCGGCTTCTTCTATGTGGTAGAGAGCTTCCTTGCGGTCACAATGTCTCCTGTTTCATCGAATTTCGTTAACACATCAAAAAGACATGATTTTTCAAAGTGTAAACATCAAAAAGAACTCACCTTTCATGATGGTTCAAAATTAGGTTTGCGGTTTTCGCGAGAACCGAGGCACGAGGGGACGATCGGCGGGTTGGACGTGGAAGAGCTTCGAGAGGGGGTCCTGTCGGTGGTGGTTTGGTGGCGCTCGGTTGTCGGGATCGTCGTCGGCGGCGCTAGGAAGTGGTGGGCTTTCTGGCCTCGATTCAGGCGGAGGAGGCGTCGGTCGGAGTCGTGGTGGGGTCAGATTTGAAGAGGAGGCGAAGACGAGTCGAGTGGTGGCGGCTTCTGGAAGTGGCTATAGCGGCGGCGGCGGAGTAGAGAAGGGGGAACAGGTTTCGCCGTTCATTCGAGGGTTTGGGGTTTTTTTTTTATTTTTTTAATTATGAAAGAAAAAATCCTGTTGGCCGATATATATATTATATTTTTAAATAGTGTTTTCTCCAACGAACTCCTTTTTAAACCCAACGACTGTCGTTCCTAGCTAAATACCCCCATTTCGGACACAATGGGATATGTTTCGTTGCCCAATTCGACTGTTACAGTCAGTTATTTTTCAAATTAAAGTATAAAACATTTAATTTTTAACTTTGAACGTACATTTCAATTTGCCAGGGCCACAAACTGATTCGAAAAATTCCAGAAAAACAAATCTAGCTATGTTTTGGCGCTACGGTCCCAACAAAACTAGTTTCGTCGAATTTTGAGATCGTTTGAAAAATGGCCATTTTCTAGTCGATCCAATTTAACAGAAATTGACCAAACACATTTTCTTTTGCCACGCTCACATACTAGCTTCAAAAATTATGAAATTTGAAACCTAGCAATAGTTTGACATCCCGGACCCAACAAAAGTGGTTTCGTCGAATTCCGAGGTCATATGCAAAATATCAAATTTCGAGGGCTATATATTCTATATAGCGACCATTCTGAAAATTCATTCGGCCATAACTTTTGATTCTCGTTATGAAACTTCGATTTTTCAGATTCATTAGAAAGGTATTGATAAACAGATTTAAATATTTTTGGTTTCGCTAAAATCCATTATATTTTCCACCCTGCACAGTCAGTCAAAGTTTGAATTCAAATTTTCAAACTGACTCACTATTTCTAATTCACTATTTTATCGAAATATTCTATTTCAATTGTTCAAATTCCTTTGAAATCACCAATTTAAAAATTTTAAATTGGCCTGTATTTTCCGGGTTATTACAGTCTTCATTCTCGACACATCGTCGAATCAATTATTCAAAATGGGATAAACCCGGTCTTTCTGAATAACTCGCGCATATAATAAACAAGTGCTATAAAAACACAACATACGCCTAGTTCCAATCCAGAATATTCCTTTATATAAATATTTTTATACTTTGGGAAAGGTTCCCATTAATTTTATCAAAGATAAATTCTTTAAATTTATTCTTTAATCTTCCTTTGGATATCATTTTAATCTATTTAAAGATGCATTATAACTCCACTTGGTTTTAATCTTCCCAAAAATCAATATTAACGATTGTTTAACTTGGAAAATCATATCCTGCCTTTAACTGGGTTAAAGAACCAATGTCATTTAAAACACTATTCAATATAAACCCAAAATCACATTCCATTCCATCATCCTTGAACCGTAAATTAGCAAGTGAACATTTCCCTAAATATTTACCCCGAAGGCCGAAACCAAACATCAGATCAATACCCAGGAAACCATTCAACTTAACTAATCTCCAGTTAGTTTCTGATATTCTTAACTCCATTGGGTCTAAGAACGGTATTATTAAAGATACCATTCACGAAAACCCAAAATCACATTTCATTAACAATGGAATCTTCATGGAAAACAAATCGATATATATACTCGATATAAACTTCCATATCCAACCGATAATATAAATGGAATAATGACAAGGCCTTTTAAATTCCATATATATTAACTGTCTTCCTCTACAGAAGCTTACTTTAATTATTACCAAATCGAACTCCATTCAATTCCAATTTAATATGTTAAATTGGAAAAAAATTCTTTGGAAAATCTCCTTTAAATCTTAACAAAAGATTTATAAATTCCAGATCCTATTTCACTGTAAATCAGGTTAAAGAACGAATGTCGCTAAAACACAGTTCACAACAAACCCAATTCACACTCTATCAGTCTCTAAACCTAAATTAGTAAGAGAACAATTCCGTAAGTGTTAACCCCGAAGGCCGAAATCAACATCAGATCAATACCCAGGAAACCAATCAACTGAACTAATCTCCAGTTAGTTTCTAATTTTCTTAACTCCATTGGGTCAAAGAACAGTGTTATTAAAGATACCATTCACGGCAACCAAAAATCCAATTTGATATTAAATACAAGGCTCTGAATAGAAAATATATCGACTTATATTCAATATCAAATTCTGAAATCAACAAATATCGTATTGGAAATAACGATATATATATATATATATATATATATATATATCTTTCAAATTTCCATGACAATATCTGTATAATCACGAAATCCAACATCGAAATATTCCGAAGAAAATTTCGATTCAAATCCATTTCCAATTTATATATTGGAAATTCTGGTTATTTTTAAAAACATTTCAAATCTAATTTATTTATTTAAAAAAATGGATTATAATTCTAGTTCAAAACTAGTTCATTTCGATAAAAATCTATTTCTATCTTTTCAAATATGGAATTTTTCAACCTAATTCCTTCCAAATCATTTCTTATGATTTTACACTAATTATTGATATTTTTAATAATTTTATCAAGGCCCGTACAGTCGATTTCCGTAAACGGCCATCGAACTGCACTTACAGCGACCTTTTCCAAATTTGATTTGGACATAATTCCAAATCCAATCGTTAGATTTCAAATCTCTAATATTCTTTGAAAGCTCTTTTCGATACCAACCCAACTGTAACACCCCACGTCCATTAATGTCACTCACAAAGGGAATGCATTAACTTCCATGGAGGTTTTAAGTGAATATAAAACAGTAAAATTACAACAAGACAGATATAAAATAGTACTTGGAAATTCAAAAACTTTATTTCATTGTAGCAGAAGTCAAAACATGTTTGATTACATCATAACACCATATTCAATGTCAAGTACAATATCTATCTTGATAAAACAAGTACATAATCCCATTACATGAATAGCCATTAAAAAGAAAGATAACAAGCTGGACTTTACTTCAGCAGTCCAAGCTTTCCAGATGATAAGCGATCCAACTAGACTCCACTAGAACTTGGCCCAACCTGCGGACCTGAAGGGAGAAAAAGGATGGAAAAGAGGGGGTCAGACATAAAGTCTGGTGAATATGATAATTCTACAATACTATTACCAAAATAACTGGACTAAGGCATAAGCTGGAAAACAAGAAAATGTCTATGAAGAGCAGATTAAGGACATAGACAATCGCTAAAGGCAACGTTATAGGCGCTCCTAAATACTAAAGGATAAACACTATACTGCACCACACCAGTCACCCTAAAGATTCATCCCACTTAGCTTCACTTAGAAACTTTCCCAATGGCTTTACGTACCCCTAGCTGACTACATAGGTGTCGCCTGCCCCTATCTCCACTAGGTGTACCCTACTTCCCATTATTCGATCGGCTCCCTAACTCGTAGATACCCGTGCTAGGCCCACAGTGGGGTGTATCACTCCCCTAAAGTGGCAACCTGATACAACGGACATGCACGGCTTATACCTACACGATGCAACAACGTCTTACCTACCAGCCCGGGTCCACACACGCATATGAAACCCGTTGGACTTGCGTTGCCACCGCTCCCTGTTTTGGCCTCTTATAGTCAAACCCAGTATGCGTGTCCCGTCCTCGACTTGGGTCGAGCCCACAAAGATACGTTTTGGGATACTGGTTGAAATGGGCCCCCACTATTTACCACAAGCATTCCACCTAAGCTTGTCCCCATTAGTCCATCCCACTTAACCCACTTAGTCATGTTCATTTACATGTGTGTTTGGTTAAGTCTAATCGTATTTCAAATGCCTCTAAAGGCAACCACCAGATTCCTCATGCCACCCAAGGCACCTACTTAACCCCCATGTCCCACCTTACATGATTATCTGGTTAAGTATTTCTTAGTTCATTAAGGCCATAACCTCATAAAGACCTCTCACATTAGACTGACATTTATGGCAGCTGGATTTGCCGGGCGGGTCCGGGCAGTCTTACACCATAAAAGAGTCTAACCTCGTGTCTTTACAACTGTTATGCTTTAGTTTGGGCCTAGGACCTCTCACATTGGGCCGACATTTGTGACTACTGGATTTGCCGGGCGGGTCCGGGCAGGTTTACATCACAAACGGGTCCAACCTCGTGTCCTAAGCATTGATTATTAATAATAATCCACTTTCCCCCAATTTTAATAATTCCCTACTTGAATTATTAATTACTTCCAATTTTTAACAATGTCCATAATTGACTCAATTATGGACATTCATTCATGGTATGCAACATCTTACAAAATTGCACCCAATTTATTAATTCCTAATATTACCCCTACCCCACGTTTGAACGTTTATTCGCAAAATATATGTTAGACTCGAATAGCCTAACTCATAGCATAAAAGAGATTATCATAATAACAACATGTATATGTGACCAAATGAATCATAATAAGGGGTGAAACTTGCATATGTCCAACTTGCATAGATTATACATGTCATGGATCTAAAGGTGTCAACTTGTTCAAAATTCACCTAATATGATCTCAATCAATTTTCATAAACTTACATATGAACATGTGTGAATCAACATCATCTAATTTTTTAACAACATGGTTTTATATGGGTACACCTAACTCAATAGGCAAATTCCCATAATCAAGTTTTATTTAATTATAGTTTCAAGTTTATGGGTACACCTAACCTAATAGGCAAATTCCCATAAACAAGATCCATTTAAATTAAGAAAAAAAAACATAACTTTAAGCATGATCCAACAACATCATGATTTTTCAACATAATATAGCATGATTTATAACATGGCATAGTATGATAGTATAACATAGCTTGACATGATTCTCAACATAGCACGACATAGCATAAGAGAATTTACAACATAGCATGACATAGCATATATAATTTACATCATACGACAACATAATAACATAATAAGAGATCCACAATATATAGAATTTACAATTACAAATCACATCACTTTCTTGTGATTCATTCGTAACTGAGTCAAATTAGTTTGTAATAGTCTTGTGAGAATCATCATACTCACCAACAAAAGAAGAGAATTAGAGAGAGAGTTCTTTGGTTTGATTTGTTTTGTTGAGTAGAATTTAGTTGTAGTAGATTAGGCTTCCTCTTCTTAGTTTGTGACGGCTACGCTGAACTCCATGGCAGCAGCATGACGGTAGCTTCTCTAATTTTACAAGTGATTTAGGTTTAGGGTCTGCCCACTTATTTATAGATTTTAGAATGCATTTAGGCCATTAGATTTAACCTAGAAATAACCGCAGCCGTTCAGACAAGATGGGGTTTATCTTGTTGACTCAGCAATGAGTCAGAAGTGACTCAGCAAACACTCAGCAAATTAATAAACTTCTATTCATGTTTGCGTTAACTGCCCATATATATATATATATATATATATATATATTTTCTACAATGTACACATTATATACATCCCCCTTTACTTATTATTGTTTTTATATACATATTAGATACATCCCCTCTCTTACATACTTATTAATATTTTTATATTCATATTAGATACATCCCCTCTCTTACACACTTATTAATATTTTTATATTCATAATAGATACATCCCCTCTCTTACATACTTATTAATATTTTTATATTCATATTAGATACATCCCCTCTCTTACACACTTATTAATATTTTTATATTCATAATAGATACATCCCCTCTCTTACATACTTATTAATATTTTTATATTCATATTAGATACATCCCCTCTTCTACACACTTATTATTATTTTAGCAACTTTAGTGTTAATAGAAAATTCGGGGTGTTACATTCTCCCCTCCTTTTAGGATTTCGTCCCCGAAATCTTCAAGTCTGGAAGAATGTATATCCTACCATCCAAACGTCCATCTACTCATCCATCATACACAGGCGTCCATTGTCCTTAAAAGACTTCTAATGCTTTATGATCATATGCAAAGTGTGTGTACATGTCCTTACCTAATGCGAAATCAGGCGGTCTACTGATTCAGTTGACCTCCTTAATGCAAATTATGTAAGTGTCATGAATCCATTATGTATGCAAAAGATCCTAATTGCTTACATACTACTTCTATATACGTGCACACCCATTCAACCGAATGCAGCATCCATATGATGGTACAACCATTATACATCCATTATACTAAATACATCCATATATATGCAATATGCAATATGAAGTGACTGAGCCGATCTAGTGCCTAAAGTGTGTGTATATATGCATCCACGAGCAACCACTAGCAAACACTTGCATCCATTTTGCATCCATCATATATAACATGTCTCAAACACATGTTTCAACCATAGGATTATCCTAACTAAAGGTCAAAGATACTAATGAGAGGACATACTAAAGATAAGATAAGATAAGCTAAGCGATAAAGGAGAAATTAAAAGACATACCCTCAAAAAGAAAAGGGTACAACGAACGCATCTTCTCTTCTGTCTCCCAAGTTGCGTTGCTCTCATCATCTCCCCATTGCACTTTAACCAGTCTGACCTCTCGATTCCTCAACTTTTTGATCTCCGACCCAAGAATGCATGTAGGAGCTCGTCTAATTGTTGCATCACGCTCTATTTCCACCTCTTTAAGCAAGCTCGGCTCTACCACCTCCGTGGTCTTGTGCAAACACTTCCTCAAATGTGATACATGGAATACGTCGTGTACTCCACTAAGTTTCTCAGGCAACTCCACCCTATATGCCATCTTCCCAATCCTGCTTTTTTACAGGAAACGGCCCTACAAACCTTGGTGCTAATTTCCCCACGGACCCAAAGCGAACAACATTCTGTAACGGAGATACTTTGATAAAAACCATGTCCCCAATGTCAAACTCATGATTTGTCCTCCTCTTATCAGCATACGATTTTTGCCTATCTTGTGCTGCTTTCATCCTCCTTCGAATCAACTCAATCTTCTCCGAGGTTTCCCTAACCATATCGGGCCCAAGTAGGATTTTATCGGTAGATTCCCACCAACATGTAGGCGAAGGGCAAGGCCTTCCATAAAGAGCTTCGAAAGGTGCCATGCCAATACTAGACTGAAAGCTATTATTATATGCGAATTCTACTAACGGAAGGTGCTCTTCCCATGTACCCCCAAAGTCTAGGATACAAAGCCTTAAAAGATCCTCTAGAATGCGATTCACCCTCTCGGTCTGGCCGTCTGTCTGAGGATGATATGCGGTGCTCAAACATAGCTGAGTCCCTACCACTTCTTGTAAACTCTTCCAAAATTCGCTAGTAAAGATGGGGTCACGGTCGCTTACTATACAAGAAGGAATACCGTGCAAACGAACTATCTCCTTAATGTATACAGAAGCCAACCACGGAGCAGTCCTCTTACTTTTCACGGGAATAAAATGGGCGCTTTTAGTAAGTCTATCTACTATAACCCAAATCCCCGTGTTACCCTTCCTTGATCTTGGTAATCCATCCACAAAATCCATTGAGATGCTTTCCCATTTCCATAGTGGAACTTCTAATGGGTGAAGCAACCCACCGGGTTTCTTTTGTTATGCTTTAACTCGTTGGCACACCAAGCATCTAGCGACGTACTCAGCCACATCCTTTTTCATACCGGCCCAAAAGAAAACCCGCTTCATATCTTTGTACATCTTATCCCCGCCGGGATGAATGGTCATTTTTGAGCGATGAGCATCATCAAGAATGGCCTTCCTTAAGTCTTCGTCTTGTGGTACACAAAGTCTATTATCCCTTCGTAACCAACCCTTATCGTCTAGGCTATACCTACGAAGATGGCTTGACGACTCCCCCCCTTTGAGCTTTTCTACTATCTCAACCAACTGTGGGTCGTCTCGCTGTGCCTCACCAACCCGTCCTAGAAGTGTAGGTCTAACCTCCAAGGATGCTAACAGACCGGGTACTAAGTCAACGGAGGGTCTAAAGTCAAACATAGAGATGAATTCTAAGCTTTGTCGTTCAACAAACAACGGACTCAAGGACAACCTTTTCCTACTTAAGGCGTCTGCCACCACGTTACCCTTGCCCGGGGTATATGCTATTTCAAAATCGTAGGAGGCTAAGAATTCCATCCACCGTTGCTGCCTTAAATTCAAATCCTTCTGAGAGAATAAGTATTTTAATGATTTGTGGTCAGTGAACAGTTCAAATTTCTCACCAAGAAGATAGTGACGCCAAGACTTAAGCGCGAAAACAATTGCGGCTAGCTCTAAGTCATGCGTGGGGTAACTCTTTTCATGAACCCTCAACTGCCTTCCACCATAGGCTATTACTCTTCCCTCTTGCATGAGGACCGCGCCAAGTCCCGTCCCACAAGCATCAGTATAGATGGTAAACGGTTTATTCCCGTCTGGCAGCACTAAGACTGGGGCTGAAGTTAAGGCTCTCTTTAAACGTTGGAACGCATCATCGCAATCTTTGTCCCACGTAAAAACCAGGTTCTTCTTCGTTAACCGTGTTAATGGAGCTGATATTTTTGCGAAGTCTTTGATAAACTTCCTATAATAGCCAGCCAACCCCAAGAAACTTCTTACTTCGGTTGCATTTTTAGGGACCTTCCAATCTTGGATGGCCACCACCTTTGCGGGATCCACTGCTATCCCTTCTTTGGAAACCACGTGCCCTAAGAACCGTACTTCCTTCCTCCAGAAGTGACACTTAGAAAATTTTGCCTTAAGGTTATGCGCTCGAAGGGTTTCCAACACTTCCCTAAGATGTAGGGAGTGCTCTTCTTTATTCTTAGAAAAGACTAAGATGTCATCCACAAAGACTACCACGAATTTCTTAAGGTATTCCCTAAACACCCTACTCATCAAATCAACAAAATATGCAGGGGCGTTTGTCAAACCAAAGGGCATCACTAGCCATTCATAGAATCCGTCAGGAGTCCTAAAAGCAGTCTTATCTATACTATCCTCAGCCACTCTCAGTTGATGAAAGCCAGTGGCTAAGTCCAACTGCGAAAACACTGAGGCACCAACTAACTGATCAAAGAGATCGTCAATCCTCGGCAGTGGGTGTTGGTTCTTTTTAGTAAGCTTGTTTAGTTCTCTATAGTCCATACAAAGTCTAAGAGACCCATCCGCCTTTGTGGCAAAAACTACTGGAGCACCCCACTCCGATATACTACGTCTTATGAACCCCTTCTCAAGCAACTCCTTTACTTGCTTATTGAGTTCCCTCCTTTCACGAGGAGCCATGTGGCGCACTGGCAAAGATACGGGTTTAGCATTATCCACAAGATAAATTCGAAAGTCTATCTCCCGCTTTGGAGGTAAGCCCTTCACCTCCTCAAACACATCCGGATATTCCCGGACCACTTCTACCGATCGCAGGTTCTCTACAGACGCGTCAAGCGATTCAAGATAACTTAGCATAACGGAATTTATGGGATTACAAAAGATGTCGAGAGCATTACCAAGGCGAGTCACAAGCCTAACTACTCTCCTTTCACAATCAAGAATGGCCCTATTTCTAGACAACCAATCCATTCCTAAAATTAGCCCATAGCCCGTGAAGCCCAATACATAAGCATCACATCTAAATTCAACGCTAAGTATAGAGATTTTCAAATCCAAACATATCATGGTCAAATGAGCCGAACCCCCAATTGGATTTGAAACGACCAAGGGATCCTCTACTAAACTGGTGTTCAAGTGTAGTGATTCAACTAATGATGCAGAGATAAACGAATGAGATGCGCCAGAATCGAATAAGGTACGGACAGGATGATCAAACAGAAAAACTAAGCTTTCAACAGAAATTGTTCTACCTCTTTCTTGCAGCGGTGGGGCCGCAATAGCCTGAACTTGCCCCCTTGCCTGCCCTGGTGCCATAAGAGCCTGCACCTGTCCTCCCGAGGTAGACCCTGCCCTCTGCCCCTTCTTTGGACAGTCCTTCACTAAATGTCCCGCATCTCCACAATGAAAACAACCAGTCTTCTTTTTCTTTCTACAATCTTTGCTGAGATGGCCAGGCGTCCCACAATTGAAGCATTTCTTCTTCCCTTTGCCATTATTGTTTTTACCACCCTTCTTATTTTGCTGTTGGGGTTTCTTCTGATCCCCTTTCTTTTCAACTGCCTTATCCTCATGAATAAGTGCCATTTCTACTAGCTTTTCAAAGGTGGCTCCCATAGGGATGTGGGTCATAGCCAACCCTTGCAACGGTTCATTCAAGCCTCTAACGAACCTCAAAGCTTTCTTCTCTGGCGTGTTCACCAACTCCAAGCCAAACCTTGCTAACTGATTAAATTTATTGACATATTCCTTTACTGATGAGCTCCCTTGCTTTAGTGCCAGGAATTTTTCCATATTTTAGTTCTCCTCTGCCCTTGAAAGAAACTTTGCCTCAAACCTTCGTCTGAAATCCGCCCATGAATCAACTGGACGTTCCCCGTTAGTGACCTCCCACCAAAACGAGGCCTCTCCCTTCATTAACCAAGCAGCTAAACGGACTTTCCTCCCATCTTCCACTTCAAAGATATCCAACAATTCCTCAGTCTCCTTAAGCCAATCTCTGGCCTCCACAAACGTCTCAGTCCCTTGAAAAGTTTTTCCTCCCATAGCCTTGAATTCCTTGCACGTCTTTGCAAAAGTGTCAACACGAGGAGGAGGAGGAGGAATGGGTGCAACTAGGGGTGGAGGAGTATCCGCTGGGCCTGCAGTGGTGGCCCTAGCCTCCAAGTATCTCCTAAACCACCCTGGAATCGTCACACCTTCTGGGAGATTAAGATCTTCAGCCATGCTGAAACGAAAAAGGAAAGATTCAAAATGGAGAATTCGAAAGATAAAGATAAGGATGTGGCTATTTGGGATTATGTTTTTCATAAAAACTCTCTTTAAATAACATGTTTTTTTTTTGAAAGCACTTCTTCCAAAAATACTTTAGAAAAAAAAATATTTTTCTAAAAAATTTTTTTTATCTGTTCTGGTAACCTTATGCTCTGATACCACGTGTAACACCCAACGTCCATTAATGTCACTCACAAAGGGAATGCATTAACTTCCATGGAGGTTTTAAGTGAATATAGAACAGTAAAATTACAACAAGACAGATATAAAATAGTACTTGGAAATTCAAAAACTTTATTTCATTGTAGCAGAAGTCAAAACATGTTTGATTACATCATAACACCATATTCAATGTCAAGTACAATATCTATCTTGATAAAACAAGTACATAATCCCATTACTTGAATAGCCATTAAAAAGAAAGATAACAAGCTGGACTTTACTTCAGCAGTCCAAGCTTTCCAGAAGATAAGCGATCCAACTTGACTCCACTAGAACTTGGCCCAACCTGCGGACCTGAAGGGAGAAAAAGGATGGAAAAGAGGGGGTCAGACATAAAGTCTGGTGAATATGATAATTCTACAATACTATTACCAAAATAACTGGACTAAGGCATAAGCTGGAAAACAAGAAAATGTCTATGAAGAGCAGATTAAGGACATAGACAATCGCTAAAGGCAACGTTATAGGCGCTCCTAAATACTAAAGGATAAACACTATACTGCACCACACCAGTAACCCTAAAGATTCATCCCACTTAGCTTCACTTAGAAACTTTCCCAATGGCTTTACGTACCCCTAGCTGACTACATAGGTGTCGCTTGCCCCTATCTCCACTAGGTGTACCCTACTTCCCATTATTCGATCGGCTCCCTAACTCGTAGATACCCGTGTTGGCCCCACAGTGGGGTGTATCACTCCCCTAAAGTGGCAACCTGATACAACGGACATGCACGGCTTATACCTACACGATGCAACGTCTTACCTACCAGCCCGGGTCCACACACGCATATGAAACCCGTTGGACTTGCGTTGCCACCGCTCCCTGTTTTGGCCTCTTATAGTCAAACCCAGTATGCGTGTCCCGTCCTCGACTTGGGTCGAGCCCACAAAGATACGTTTTGGGATACTGGTTGAAATGGGCCCCCACTATTTACCACAAGCATTCCACCTAAGCTTGTCCCCATTAGTCCATCCCACTTAACCCACTTAGTCATGTTCATTTACATGTGTGTTTGGTTAAGTCTAATCGTATTTCAAATGCCTCTAAAGGCAACCACCAGATTCCTCATGCCACCCAAGGCACCTACTTAACCCCCATGTCCCACCTTACATGATTATCTGGTTAAGTATTTCTTAGTTCATTAAGGCCATAACCTCATAAAGACCTCTCACATTAGACTGACATTTATGGCAGCTGGATTTGCCGGGCGGGTCCGGGCAGTCTTACACCATAAAAGAGTCTAACCTCGTGTCTTTACAACTGTTATGCTTTAGTTTGGGCCTAGGACCTCTCACATTGGGCCGACATTTGTGACTACTGGATTTGCCGGGCGGGTCCGGGCAGGTTTACATCACAAACGGGTCCAACCTCGTGTCCTAAGCATTGATTATTAATAATAATCCACTTTCCCCCAATTTTAATAATTCCCTACTTGAATTATTAATTACTTCCAATTTTTAACAATGTCCATAATTGACTCAATTATGGACATTCATTCATGGTATGCAACATCTTACAAAATTGCACCCAATTTATTAATTCCTAATATTACCCCTACCCCACGTTTGAACGTTTATTCGCAAAATATATGTTAGACTCGAATAGCCTAACTCATAGCATAAAAGAGATTATCATAATAACAACATGTATATGTGACCAAATGAATCATAATAAGGGGTGAAACTTGCATATGTCCAACTTGCATAGATTATACATGTCATGGATCTAAAGGTGTCAACTTGTTCAAAATTCACCTAATATGATCTCAATCAATTTTCATAAACTTACATATGAACATGTGTGAATCAACATCATCTATTTTTTTAACAATATGGTTTTATATGGGTACACCTAACTCAATAGGCAAATTCCCATAATCAAGTTTTATTTAATTATAGTTTCAAGTTTATGGGTACACCTAACCTAATAGGCAAATTCCCATAAACAAGATCCATTTAAATTAAGAAAAAAAAACATAACTTTAAGCATGATCCAACAACATCATGATTTTTCAACATAATATAGCATGATTTCTAACATGGCATAGTATGATAGTATAACATAGCTTGACATGATTCTCAACATAGCACGACATAGCATAAGAGAATTTACAACATAGCATGACATAGCATATATAATTTACATCATACGACAACATAATAACATAATAAGAGATCCACAATATATAGAATTTACAATTACAAATCACATCACTTTCTTGTGATCCATTCATAACTGAGTCAAATTAGTTTGTAATAGTCTTGTGAGAATCATCATACTCACCAACAAAAGAAGAGAATTAGAGAGAGAGTTCTTTGATTTGATTTGTTTTGTTGAGTAGAATTTAGTTGTAGTAGATTAGGCTTCCTCTTCTTAGTTTGTGACGGCTACGCTGAACTCCATGGCAGCAGCATGACGGTAGCTTCTCTAATTTTACAAGTGATTTAGGTTTAGGGTCTACCCACTTATTTATAGATTTTAGAATGCATTTAGGCCATTAGATTTAACCTAGAAATAACCGCAGCTGTTCAGACAAGATGGGGTTTATCTTGTTGACTCAGCAATGAGTCAGAAGTGACTCAGCAAACACTCAGCAAATTAATAAACTTCTATTCATGTTTGCGTTAACTGCCCATATATATATATATATATTTTCTACAATGTACACATTATATACATCCCCCTTTACTTATTATTGTTTTTATATACATATTAGATACATCCCCTCTCTTACATACTTATTAATATTTTTATATTCATATTAGATACATCCCCTCTCTTACACACTTATTAATATTTTTATATTCATAATAGATACATCCCCTCTCTTACATACTTATTAATATTTTTATATTCATATTAGATACATCCCCTCTCTTACACACTTATTAATATTTTTATATTCATAATAGATACATCCCCTCTCTTACATACTTATTAATATTTTTATATTCATATTAGATACATCCCCTCTTCTACACACTTATTATTATTTTAGCAACTTTAGTGTTAATAGAAAATTCGGGGTGTTACACCAACGGTTCCGGTTTTAGGAGAATCCGACGGTGGGATCTCCCGTAATGACCGTTCGAAGTCAATGGTCGAAATTCACGAACAGCCGTGGCACTGCGCGTTCTATTCAGGCCATTATATATATACACACACACATTATATATTATATATATATCGTCGATTTCCATTTTAAAACGTATTTTATAAATCGTTTTAAATTCATTTTCAAAAAGATTTCAACTTCATATTTAATTTCAAATCAAAATTGACTATTCCATATCATCGATATATAAATAAATGATAATATTTTCAAAAAATTAGATTTTGAAATCAATCCCTTTTCAATATTCATTATAAAAATGAATAAAATGGATATAAATATCGTTCACGTCAAAATGGTTTTATTCTAATCATCATGGCTTCATATATCTAAATATTTTCGTGTCCATCCCAAATCAGAGATCAAAATCAGAACTTGATTTTTTTTTACTGAATATTATTTTAAAATATTCCTTATTTCCAAAATATTCATTATTTTAAAATATTTATTCTATCTAAACTGGAATCAGACACAGTCAATTACCATATAATGTGATTATATGGATTTCATACACACATGTATACAACAACAATCAAATACTATCAACCATCATCCAAAGTGCATTCTACACTGCATAAGCATTAAATATAATTATTCAATGCTTATAACAGTCTGCTAATCAATCGATCGACATACAGCTAATTATTGGGATTAGTGTATGTCCAATATCATCCCAATACCCATGTGGGGTTTAAACCAACAAGTACTGAATATTATTTGTGCAGTTGGGCGATGTGTAAAATTTATCGTCTCCATCAATATCAGTCAAATGTGTGTACATAAACAAATCATCTGATTTGTTTTTAAATATTTAGTTTATTCATATATATGTTAAAAATTATATTTTTAACTATAAAATATTTTACTCCATTCCACAACACGCAATCAATTTTCACCACACAATCACTCAAACAAACAAGCCGTCCATGGTCTGTGGACGACGGGTGTCGAGTGCTGCTAAGCACCGTCTACATCCTAGTATATATTTCAACTAGAAAATAAAATAAAAGTGAGAAGTTCTCACCTTTGGATTCCACTCTGCCGTTCTCTATTTCCGAACGGTTCGGGTTTCGTTTTGATTTCCATCGATACCATCGCTATCTTTTCCTGCTGTTCATAATAAAAATCATATTTTTAATATAATGTTTTATATATAAAAATCATATTTTTACATTGCTACTTTGTTATAAAAATTATACTCTTATATCGCTCTTCTTCTAATAAAGATTATATTTTTATAACTCTACCTAAATAAAAATCATATTTTTATTACTCTACATAAATAAAAAACATATTTTTATTATCTCTATTATATAAAAATCATATTTTATAATCTCTATTATATAAAATCATATTTTTAATAAATCCAACCATTCAAATGAAAATCATATCTTCGTGTATATAAAAATCGTATTTTTATAACTCTAACTTCATAAAAAAATCATACTTTTATTATATAACTTCACGTATAAAAATCGCATCTTTATGTTGTATAAAAATTATATTTTTAATTAGTTATTACATATGTAAAAATTATCTTTTTAGTTCACTAACTTCTTTCATGACATTATTAAGATAAAAAATTTATTTTTATCCACTAAAAATCGTATCTCTACCTAACTAAAAATCAATCCTTTTTCTTTTCAAAAATATAATCTTTTTGTTTCTAAAAATTTATATTTCATACGAATAAAGATATCGTCTTTATCATGTTAATCCTCTAAATAAAAATCAAATTTTTATTTCTCTATTTACATAATAAAAATCTCTTCTTTATTATAAATAAAAATCTCTTCTTTATTTAATTAAAAATCTATTCTTTACTTTAAAAAAATCTAACCTTTACTTTATAACAACCACATTTTTAAATAACACATATGAATATAAAATAAATAAATAAACTTACTTCTCATTGACGGAAAGAATGGATTTTTGCTGAAAGGGGGTTGTTGCTTGGTTCGCCAGAGATGGTGGGGGTGGCGCAAGCCAGCGGGGGTCAGAGGTGGGTGTCTCTGCAGATCGGCGAGGCCTAGGGTTTTGCTGGCATCGCGATTTTGGGATTCGATGAGGGAGCGACTGCGCGCGAGGGAGGGGAGACGACTTGTGATCAACGTCGAGGGGGGCTGAGCACGGTGAATCGACGTCGAGGGGGGCTGAGTGGCGCGCGATTGGGGGAGGGAGCAGGATCAGTTTTCTCGAATGAAGGGGGGTTTGACTTCTGAAGGAAGAAGAGTAACGGGGGGTATTTGTAAATAAATTAATTTATTTTATTATTTTATTTAATTCTAAAAATTGTTGACTTTTTATTCGAACACCAGATGAGACCTAACGATTATCGTCCCTAGCTAATTACCCGTATTCTGAACTCAATGGGATATGTATCATAAGCCAGTTCGGCTGTTTCGATCAGCTTTCGCTAATATCAAAATATAAATCTATATGTTGAATTTTTAACGCACATTTCAATTTATCAGGGCCATAAACGGACTCTAAAAATTCTAAAAAATATTTCCTAGCTTCTTATTGACGATGCGGTTCTAACAAAACTAATTTCATCAAATTTGGAGACAATTTGAAAAATGGCCATTTTTTGGTCGATCCAAATTGACTAAAACTGTTAAAACACGTTTTACTTCGCCACGCTCACATTTTGATTCAAAAAATTATGAATTTTGTACTCTAGCAATAACTTGACATCTCGGTTGCAACAAAAGTGGTTTCGCCGAAAATGGAGGTCGTTTGCAAAATTTCCATTTTTAACGGCTATATTTCCATAGCGATTATTCTGAATTTTCAACTGGACATAACTTTTCATTCCTGCTATGAAATTTCAATTTTTTGGATTCGTTGGAAAGATATTCTCAAATAGATTCTAATATTTTTTATTTTGCTAAAATTCGGTTTATTTTGAATCCTGTACATTCGTTTGAAATTTGAAATCGAATTTTCAAACTATCGCGCTATTTTCAATTCCTTTTATAATTAAAATAATAATAATAATATTCTAACATTGATTCAAATAAATATATACATTCTAATTCTATTCAAAATAAATTTCTCATCATAATTATTTAAAATAATTCATTTTAAATATTCAAAATTCAGTAAAATTGCCAAAATATAAAATTCAAATTGGCTCGGATTTTCCGGGTTATTACAGATATTGTTTTTAAATACGAAATCAAACCTTTTGGTTTTGTAAAAGAAATATTTTTCACATTTGATGTGAATAAGGGATTTAAGGAAATATTTTGCGAAATGAAAATATTATAAAGGAAATCGAGTTTTGAAGTAGGAATTTAAATTAAAATTAATCGAATATTAATTATTCGAATAGAGTTAATGTAATATTAGTTATTCGAATAGTGTTAATCGAAAATAAGTGATTCGAATAGAGTTAGTCAAATATTAGTTATTTTAATAGAGTTAATCGAATATTAGTTATTCGAAGAGAGTTAGTCGAATATTAGTTATTCGAAAAGAGTTAATCGAATATTAGTTATTCGAATAGAGTTAATCGAATATAAGTTATTCGAAGAGAGATCACCGAATATAGCTTATTCGAAAGAGAGTTATCGAATATAGTTTATTCGAAAGAGAGATTGTCGAATATAGTTTATTCAAAAGAGAATTATCGAATATAGATTTTTCGGGAGAGAATAATACATTGGGATTCGACTGTATCGAATGTAGGAATGTACTATTTACTTTCCGATTTTTAAATCAAGATTTATTTATTTAATAAATCATTTATTTATTTATTTAAATTAAGGTATAAAAGTTTTATTTAAAGCTAGATATTTCAGTACTAGGGAGTATAAAGCTATCGTTATAACCAATGTTCTTCATAAAAGAATTGGATTCGTAAACTAAATCCAAGAGTTGCGTAAGCAATGATTTGATAAGAAGATAAGAAACAGAGTTAAGGAATTTATAAACTTACTGGAGATTAGTTATGTTGAACATTTTTTTCCTGGTTATCGATCTGATGTTGGTTTCGGCCTTCGGGTTGATATTATGGGAATTGTTCTCTTACTAGTTTACAGTTAGAGACTGATGAATGGGGAAGGATAATGATACGTGAATAAGAAATGGAAATGTTTTCCAATGTTAATAACGTATATTTTTAAAATTTAGAAAATAAGGATTTGTGGATATATGGAAATGGGAAATGGGGAAATGAATAAATTAATGATAAATTAATTATAAAGTGAAAAAAATGTTAATTGATGATTGATCGATAAAATTTCCATTTGGAAATAAGATCATTGTGTGTATGGATGTTTTCTTTTGATAGTTAAATAATCGACTATCAATGTTTTAACCATTTTTCTGTCGTCAGTACGGAAATACCAGGATCAGAATTATTATCTGAAAACCACTTCGTATAGGCTTTAGCATTGTGAATCAAATATGATGATGATAATTAAAGACGAAGTTTTTGCAAGGGCTGTTCTAGCAATCCTTGGTAGAAATTGTCTAAGATGGATTTACAGAATAATGCCTTCAGATTGTCCAGTCCTAGGACAACTTGTATGGAAGAATATCTGACAGATATGTTTAATAGATTGTGTAAGTTGTTCTCTTCAAACGTATTTACGTTTGGTAGCGGAGGAATTCGTTTCTCTTAGCTGTAAACCCGTGGTATTTTTGGAGAAATAAATTTATGATTTGGCGGGTATGATGATGTAACACCCCACCTCCGCTAGGGTCACTCACAAAGGGAATGCACTAGTTTTGGAGGAGCGTTATCGAGGTAAACAATCACAGAAATATTACAAGACAGACATAAATAAAACAGCGGAAGAGTCAAAAGATAAATTTCATTACTTTCAAAATAGTCAAAGCCTTTTTCATCCAAAGTACAAAATCGCCAAAGTCATCATTTTCCATTGCAACAAGTTCTGTCTTGCATAAATAAAGAAGCATAAAAGCTTAAACAGCAAAAATAGCATAATTCCCCAAGATAGCAGAAATTCAGCCATAGCAAAGCTCAGGATCAAACCATACATGAGCTGAACCGAAAGAAAGAGAAATCCAAGCTAAGTGCTAGAGTTTCCTTCCTGAGAACCTTGGGGGGTGGGGAACGAAAGAAAACGAGGCGAAATAAAACAGGTCAGTTGTAAAGACTGGTAAGTCCTAGTGACTTTCAGCATAAAAACAGGTAAAGGTAACATGACATGTGTAAACTGAAAGTAAACATAAGGATGTTGTCAAGATGGGCAAGATAGACTAAGATAGCATGATAATTCAAGTACAAATCAAGTATAGCATCGCATGTTCAAGATTCGCTGCACCAACTGTACTAGTATCCCAAACCCATGTCATATATTAACCATGAAATGATCCCTTGGCCCAATATCATGAAATGACCCATTTCGGGGTCCTACGGAACGATCCATTAATCGATCGACTCCCTACAAGTTCTAGCTCATCGTGTGTCTGTGTCATACGACCCTATCACGAATGTAGCTACCTGTGCTAGGTCCACCGTAGGGTGTATCAAGCCCTAGGGTGCCAACCACCGACATGAATCAAGAACGCACAGTGTAAACCTACTGATGCCCAATGCCTGATTTTTCAACTCTGGACTACGTGCACGACCATAGTCCGCCTGAACCTACAATGGTGCACCAACTCAGCCGTCGTTCTGGTCGCTTACAATCAGCCTAGTAATCGTGCCCCACCCTGCCTAGTTCCAGGGTACCATGACACATCTAAGTGGGTTACTGCTGAAATGGACCGCATAACTAGGGTTTCTGTCCAACAGGTTAAGTGTTGTCATTTATATTCGTGACTTAACCCTTATCAGTCTAGCATGTCAAGTTGGTTAAGTGTTGTCTTTCATGTTTATAACTTAACCCTATCATGTGGCATTAATTCATTAATGCACCCCAACCTCTCACATCAGACCTGTTGTTGTGGTCACTGGATATGCCAGGCGGTTCCGGGCAGATTTACACCACAACTCAGTCTTACCTCGGGTTTCAAGCGCGATATGACCAACTACCCACATTGGATCCTATTGTTTGTAGTAACTGGATTTGCCAGGCGGTTACGGGCAGAATTACACCGCAAACTCAACCCAACCTCGAGTTAGCCATTTTCAAGTTCATTCTAGTGTCATGTCCATGTTCAAATTTCGTGTCAAGTTCGTGTCAAGTTTCATGGCAAGTTTCATGTCAAGTTTCATGTTTTAACTTATGCCTATTATCAAGTTCATGATTCATGTTCATAACCAATTCATGTTTTGCCTAATCTACCCAAATCGTATTCCCATCGCATGTAAACGTGAATTGATCTAAATTACAAGTAAACCCAAATCCAGAATTAAAGGGAATAACATCAAAACTATGATAGGCAAAAAGGACGAGCATAAAGTGATAAAAGGGATTACAAGACTAGCATGACATAACTTGAGATAATTGGTTACAACATCACTAGCATATAGGAAATAATAGGATTTCAAATCTAGCATAATAAGGTGATAGTCATGGCATAAGGTGATAGTCCCAAACTTGTAAATAATAGACTGATTCAATATCATAGACATGATAACGTTATGGACATGAAAGAGTTTGATTTACAACATGAATAGGTCTAAGCTGATTTCATAGCAATATTCCCAAATGTCAAGATCCAAGATGGAAACTATAATAGATGTGAATCGATTATCATACTTAAGTCCAATTTCACTTTATCTCATGTCCAAATTACGATTAACAAGTTTAAATCTCAAAGTAACTAGAACTTACAGATCGTGGCCTAAGAAATTGAGACGTAGAAGTTGAATCTAGAAACTAGTCGTTGAATCGTTGAATCTCGATTTGATTGTAGAAGAAAATCCCCAATATGCAATTCCTAGTCATAGTTTTCAAGAAATAGTCTTCGTGTTTTATTTTAATCTAATTTGATTAAGAAGAAGAAGCCATGTCCATCAAGAATTTGTGCAGCATAAGGTTAGAGAAGAATGGTGTAAAGAGAATGGGGTTAGGGGGCTATTTATATAGGATTACGCGAACGAATCTAGACTGAAAACGAGACCAAAAACATCAGAATGAACCCAGGCTCAAAACTGGGTTTTGGCACCAGGTCAACCCCTAGGTTGATCATAGGGTCGACCTGGTCCTGGGCGGGAAATTTCCCGCCTAGCCTACGCTGGGGTTTGAATTCGAATTTCGAATTCGAATTTCGAGCTGTTTGCGATTATGAAAATTCCTGAAACTTCGGAGGGTCATATCTCCCTCATACGGAATCCGTTTTTCGAAAACTCGGACTCGTTTCCAAGTAGAATTTCGAGACGAACGCAATGGCACAACCCATTTACCTTGATTCTTATTTTAAAAATTAATTCTGCCTTGATTTATGGTTTTAACATGTTATTTAAATACGAGTTGTTACATTCTCCCCTCCTTAAAGGATTTCATCTCCGAAATCTTCAAGTTAAGAAGAATGCATCCTATCATCCAATCATCCATCTACTCAACCATCATCCACAAGCAACCATTATCCTTAAAAGATTTCTAATGCTGTATGAACTTATGCAAGAGTGTGTGCATATGTACTTATCTAATGCAAAAGATCAGGCGGTTACTAATTCAGTAAAACCTCCTTAATGCAAAATGTTAGTGTAATGAGTCCAACATGTATGCAAATCCCTAACATACTTTATAATCTCTAAATGAGTGCACAAGCATTCATTCATATGCAACATCCAAATGATAGCATATCAAGTTTCCATCCATATACAAGTATAAGCACTCATGCATATGTAACATGAAAAATGTGACTGAGCCGATCTAGTGCCTAATGTGTGTTATGCAACCACTTGCAATCATCAACCATAACATGTTTCAATCACATGTTTACATCCAAAAGGGTTAAGGTTCTCAAGATAGGATCGAGAAGATAAGCAAGATAAAACAAAGCATCTAGGAGAAGAAGTTAAAGATGTACCCCCAGAAGGTCCTGCTTGCGGGCCTTGCCCTTGCTTCTTAGGGCAGTTCTTGCTGATATGTCCAGTATCAGCACACTGAAAGCATGATCCCATCTTCATCTTCTTCTTTCTACAATCCTGGACTATATGCCCATCAATACCACAGAAGTTGTATTTTATTTTCTCACGTGACTTGTTGTCATTATTGTTGTTGTTGTTTTTGCCTCCTTTCTCGGAGTCTACCTTCTTGTTTTGAGACTCATTCGCCTTGACCTCCTTCTTGCTATTCTTGTCTTCTTCATTTAAGAGTGCCATGTCCACTAACTTTTCGTAAATAGCCCCATAGGTATGTGGGTCATAGCCAAGCTATGAAGTGGCTCATTCAATCCCTTGACAAAACAGAGAGCCTTCTTATGAGGAGTATTCACTAAGTTCAGTCCAAATCGGGCCAGCTGATTGAATTGACTGACGTATTCCTTGACAGTCATAATTCCTTGCTTAAGAGATAAGAACTTTTCCAGTTGTAGACTTCGTTCAGCTTATGAGAGGAATTTCATCTCAAACCTTATCCTGAAATCCATCCATGTGCCAACAGGTCTTTCAGCATTAGTGACTTCCCACCAATAGGAAGCTTTTTCTTTGAGCAACCATACTTCCAACTGTACCTTCTGCCTATCGTCCACCTCGAAGATAATGAATAGATCCTCAGTTTCTTTGAGCCAGTTCCTCGCTTCTACGAATGATTCAGTTCGCTTGAAATCCTTTCCACCCATGGCCCTAAAATCTCTACAGATCTTTGATAAAGCAATTGCACGGGGAGGAGGAGGAGGAACCGCGGCAGCTGGAGGAGGAATATCTGCTGGGCCTGCATCATTGGCCCTAGTCTCTAAGTACCTCCTGAACGAGCCAGGTATTGGCACACCCTCTGGAAGGTTAAGATTCGCAGACATGCTAAAATGAAAAAAAAAAGATTCAAAACAAGGAAACAAAGGATAATGCTAATGGCTTTTGGGGAATAGCCTTTAAAGAAAACAAAACTTTTCTTGAAAAATGCTTCTTTGTAAACAGTTTTTGAAAATAGTTTTTAGAAGGTTTTAAAAACTTTCGCCCTGTCTGGTAACCTTCAGCTCTGATACCAAGTGTAACACCCCACCTCCGCTAGGGTCACTCACAAAGGGAATGCACTAGTTTTGGAGGAGCGTTATCGAGGTAAACAATCACAGAAATATTACAAGACAGACATATATAAAACAGCGGAAGAGTCAAAAGATAAATTTCATTACTTTCAAAAAAGTCAAAGCCTTTTTCATCTAGAGTACCAACTCGCCAAAGTCATCATTTTTCATTACAACAAATTCTGTCTTGCATAAATAAAGAAGCATAAAAGCTTAATCAGCAAAAATAGCATAATTCCCCAAGATAGCATAAATGCAGCCATAGAAGAGCTCAAGATCAAACCATAGATGAGCTGAACCGAAAGCTAGAGAAATCCAAGCTAAGTGCTAGAATTTCCTCCTTGAGAACCTGGGGGGAACGAAAGAAAAAGAGGCGAAAGAAAACGGGTCAGTCATAAAGACTGGTAAGTCCTAGTGACTTTCAGCATAAAAACAGGTAAAGGTAACATGACATGTATAAACTGAAAGTAAACATAAGGATGTTGTCAAGATGGGCAAGATAGACTAAGATAACATGATAATTCAAATACAAATCAAGTATAGCATCGCATGTTCAAGATTCACTGCACCAACTATACTAGTATCCCAAACCTATGTCATATATTAACCATGAAATGATCCCTTGGCCCAATATCATGAAATGACCCATTTCGGGGTCCTTCGGAATGATCCATTAATCGATCGGCTCCCTACAAGTTCTAGCTCGTCATGTGTCTGTGTCATACGGCCCTATCACGAATGTAGTCACCTGTGCTAGGTCCACCATAGGGTGTATCAAGCCCTAGGGTGCCAACCACTGACATGAATCAAGCATGCACAGTGTAAACCTACTAATGCCCAATGCCTGTTTTTCAACTGCGGACTACGTACACGACCATAGTCCGCCTGAACCTACACTGGCGCACCAACTCAGCCGTCGTTCTGGTCGCTTACAATCAACCCAGTAATCGTGCTCCACCCTGCCTAGTTCCAGGGTACCATGATACATCTAAGTGGGTTACTGCTGAAATGGACCGCGTAACTAGGGTTTCTGTCCAATAGGTTCATGTTGTCATTTAAATTCGTGACTTAACCCTTATCGGTCTAGCATGTCAAGTTGGTTAAGTGTTGTCTTTCATGTTCATGACTCAACCCTATCATGTGGCATTAATTCATTAATGCACCCCAACCTCTCACATCAGACATGTTGTTGTGGTCATTGGATATGCCGGGCGGTTCCCGACAGATTTACACCACAACTCAGTCTGACCTCGGGTTTCAAGCGCGATATGACCAACTACCCACATTGGATCCTATTGTTTGCAGTAACTGGATTTGCCGGGCGGTTCCTGGAAGAATTACAATGTAAACTCAACCCAACCTCGAGTTGGCCATTTTCAAGTTCATTCTAGTGTCATGTCCATGTTCAAATTTCATGTCAAGTTCGTATCAAGTTTCATGGCAAGTTTCATGTCAAGTTTCATGTTTCAACTTATGCCTATTATTAAGTTCATGATTCATGTTCATAACCAATTCATGTTTTTCCTAATCTACCCAAATCGTATTCCCATCGCATGTAAACGTGAATTGATCTAAATTACAAGTAAACCCAAATCCAGAATTAAAGGGAATAACATCAAAGCTATGATAGGAAAAAAGGACGAGCATAAAGTGATAAAAGGGATTACAAGACTAGCATGACATAACTTGAGATAATTGGTTACAACATCACTAGCATATAGAAAATAATAGGATTTCAAATCTTGCATAATAAGGTAATAGTCATGGCATAAGGTGATAGTCCCAAACTTGTAAATAATAGACTGATTCAACATCACAGGCATGATAATGTTATAGACATGAAAGAGTTTGATTTACAACATGAATAGGTCTAAGCTGATTTCATAGCAATATTCCCAAATGTCAAAATCCAAGATGGAAACTAGAATAGATGTGAATCGATTATCATACTTAAGTCCAATTTCACCTTATCTCATGTCCAAATTACAATTAACAAGTTTATATCTCAAAGTAACTAGAACTTACAGATCGTGGCCTAAGAAATTGAGATGTAGAAGTTGAATCTAGAAACTAGTCGTTGAATCGTTGAATCTCGATTTGATTGTAGAAGAAAATCTCCAATATGCAATTCCTAGTCGTAGTCTTCAAGAAATAGTCTTCGTGTTTTATTTTAATTTAATTTGAAGAAGAAGAAGAAGCCATGTCCATCAAGAATTTGTGCAGCATAAGATTAAAGAAGAATGGTGTAAAGAGAATGGGGTTTGGGGGTTGTTTATATAGGATTAGGCGAATGAATCTAGACTGAAAACGAGACCAAAAACCTCAGAATGAACCCAGGCTCAAAACTGTGTTTTGGCACCAGGTCGACCATAGGGTCGACCTGGCCCCTGGGTGGTTGACCATAGTGTCGACCACCAGGTCATCCTGGTCCTGGGCGGGAAATTTCCCACCCATCCTGCGCTGGGGTTTGAATTCGAATTTCAAATTCGAATTTCGAATTCGAATTTCGAGCTGTTTTCGATTCAGAAAATTCCTGAAACTTCGGAGGGTCATATCTCCCCATACGGAATTCGTTTTTGAAAACTCGGACTCGTTTCCAAGTAGAATTTCGAGACGAACGCAATGGCGCAACCCATTTCCCTTGATTCTTATTTTAAAAATTAATTCTGCCTTGATTTATGGTTTTAACATGTTATTAAAATAGGGGTTGTTACAGATGATGTGATATTCAAAGTTAATAAATGTGTGATCTGTCAGAGATAAGCATGGCCTCTAGCCTCACAACCAAAAAATGGTATAAAATCAGGTAGGTCGCCTGGCTAAGTGTTTAGCTGCCAATTAGGGTGTATTGTCACCTGATTTAGAGAAATTTCATTTACTTCATTAACCTATTTCGATGTTGTCCCTTTTGGGAAACGATTGCTGATCCCAACCGTTGGTGATAATACATTTGGTACACTCAGGCGAAATGAGTGATCGGTCATGTTTAGCATGGGTTGCAAGATGTTCTTGTTGAACCTAATGTATTCCTCTCTAGAGATACATTGTCGGAAGTTGTCCCATACCTTGCCAATTGGAATCCATTATCCAATAAGCCCCTGTGATGTTAATTACGTATTATATATGTGGAACGTGAGATGGAAGCGTTCCACTAGATTGCCATCTACTTGATTTCGACATTATTATAATACCAGAAGAGTTCTGATTCAAAGAATATTTTAAGCAGTCGCAAGGTTAAAAACCATCCGTGTTTATGTGTGGATCGGTCTTACGATTATCCTTTCTTCACAAAGGTTTTTAAAAGTTAAACAAATGGTTGGAGTTTACTCACACGGTCACATGACTGACCAAAAGTTTGTTTTGTTTTGTTTTCCCTAAACTCTTGGGTGCCCAAATTTGTACGGGCACTCAAGTAGTCGGGATTTTTCAAGTATACTTGGAGAGCTTGGAGAAGGAGGCTTTAAGATTTTGTAGCTATTGTTTATTTTTGCTGTATTATAAGTGTTGTACTTTGATAATGTTATTGTTTACATATACTGGTTTTATTTCAAAGTTATGTTGCATAATATATTTATTCGTTCCACTATGAGATTCGTGTTCACTCTAATTCTGTTATTATATTCTTCTTCTTCTATTCTAATTTTCTATCTTATCTATTCTCATCCTCTAACTCCTTTTTATTAATGATTGGGAACGTTCGATGTCTGAATAATTAATATGGGTTTTATGTTTATTTTCTGGGTCGAAAATTCGAGTTTGTTATAGTGGTATCAGAGCTGGAGGTTAAGTGATTACCTTGGCTCTGTGGTGTAACTCGGTAGAGATGGGGTCAGTAATACCCTAGATTGAGTTGAGTGTATATATACAAGAGAGATTATTTGTAGGTGTAACGATATGGATTTTGCCCGGACCTAATCGATCGCTAAACCAACCAAGACCGTTCAAAACCCGGATACGCTAACTCTGGGCATACAACACATTAGAATAAATAACAGAAGACTTCTATAAACATCATAATATGTTGCATCAGAGTACATAATATATCAGAGTATATCGAAAAATAATACAGTGGAAAATTTATTTACAACAAATGTAATACAATGCACAGTGGAAAACAAATAAAGTAACACAGCGGAAGACAATCAACGCTCTGGACACAGCTTAAAGCTTCGACCCAGAATCCTACTCAATAAATAAATATCTGCAAAACAAACCACTCAACTGCCCGTGTGGAAAATATGTGCACCCGAGTTTGCAAGGGAAAAGCAAACTACAGGTCAGTAATGGGACCGGTGTGAGAAACTCTACAGTTAAAATTAACTTATTTAATCATAAGACAAAATATAGGACCATGCCGCGAATGCGAAACGGGTTTACCCCCATGAACGCCAGTGTATAAACAATAATCAGTAATATAGATATGGGTCTACTATGCATCAATCAACATGCAATATCCCAATCTACCCATTTAGATTAATCACCACACTTAGATTTTCCAAATCCAATCCAATTTACAGAAATTATTCCTTTGGACTTTATTTCCCAATTTCTATTTCAATTAATTTTGAAATACATATCTAACTTTTATATCAAAGTAGATTTCACTTCAGGATTTCAAACCAAAATCTTTGGAAATATGAATTCCAAAACATAACAATGCATACAAACAAGCATGCAACCAAATATCGGGCTCCCCTCAGACAAGGTAAAGGGCACGTACCTAAGCAACTCGATATATATATATATATATATATATATATATATATATATATATATATATATGCACCTCCCACAAATGGAGTAGGCTACACACTGACCACTCACCCTAAGGCACTGGATCCCACCCATACTTTTAGTAGACCGGGTTACCAAATCTTTAGCCACATACCAAATCATTCCATATCCCGATGTAGGGAAAATCATTTCACAACTTAATAATCACAAGTACTTTCATACTATAGTACTTCACATCAGCAATTCACACATATGATCAATCACTATTAATCACTTAAAGCAAGAGAATAAATTCTCCGCCACCAAACAGATACATCATTAATAGCAACTAATTGAATATGTGATGAACTACAATGTAAAACCATAATACATTTTCAAATCATTTCAAAATCATCGGGTTTTAGCCCTCGAAATCCTTTTTGTTTTATAAAACTTTCTTATAAAACATTCCCTGTCCAAAATCAGGAATACATTCTTTTCACTTAAGAAAAATATCATTTCAAAATCATTCATTAAATTTGAAATGAACTCAACATCATCGCTACACATCTCATAGTCAAATCGTGAAGTGTTTCACAAGATGTCAGCATACAAATATTTCTACCCAACCCAATGCTAAATGTAAAAGCATAATTTGCTCATAAACTGGACGATCGAGCACAATCCAAACAATCAATCAGTCACAATCAATATCAACAACCAAGCATATTTGGTTTATATCACATCTCAAGTTTTTGGTAAATTTAATCACCATTCATTCTTTCAAATCTAGTTAAAGATTTATTCTAACTCTCATTAGTTTCGATCTCTGAAATTCATTATTTATAGATTGTTCAACTTTCTGGAAATTAATCCTGCCATTAACTAAGTTAAAGGACAAATGTCATTTAAACACAGTTCATGACAAACCCATACTCCCATTTGATATTAAATACAAGGCTCTAAATAGAAAATATATCGTCTTATATTCAATATCAAATTCTGAAATTAACAAATATCATATCAGAATAACGATATATATATATATATCTTCCAAATTCCTCCACAATGTCTGTATAATCACGGAATCCAATATCGAAATATTCCGAAGATAATAACGATTCAAATCCATTCCAATTCATATATTGGAAATTCTGGTTATTTTCAAAACTATTTAAAATCCAATTTATTTATTTAAAAATAATGGATTATAATTCTAGTTCATAACTAGTTCATTTCGATAAAAATATATTTTTATCTTTTCAAAACCGGAATTTTTCATCCAAACTCTTTCCAAATCATTTATTATGATTTTACACAATTTTTTCCATATTTTTAATACGTTTATCAAGGCCCGTACAGTCGGTTACCATAAACGGTCATCGAACTGCATTTACAGCGACCTTTTCCAAATTTGATTTGGACATATTTCCAAATCCAACCGTTATATTTCAAATTTATTATATTCGTTGGAAAGCACTTTTCAATACGAACCCAATGGTCCCGGTTTTAGGGGAATCCGACGGTCGGATCTCCCGTAACATCAATTCAAAATCAATGTTCGAAGTTCGCGAACGGTAGCTGCACGGCGCGTTCTATTCATGCCATTAAATATATATAATATACATTATATATATTTCATCGATTTCCGTTTAAATCTTATTTTATAAATCGTTTTAAATTCGTTTTAAAAATGATTTCAACTTCATTTTCAATTTTATATCAAAATTGAATATTCCATTACATGACAATTTTATACATCTCATATATATGTTAAAAATAATATTTTTAACAAACCAATGTTTATTTCATTCACACTTCATATATATATATATTTTATTACCACACTTCATATATATTTTATTTTTCACATTTCATGTATATATTTTCCACATTTCATATATATATTTTTTATATCATACTTCAAATTTTTATTTTCCATATTTCATATATATATTTTATTTCATACTTCATATATATTTTTTATTTCATACTTCATATGTATATATATATATTTTTTCCACATTTCATATATATATTTTATTTCATACTTCATATATATATTTCAATTGACATCGTATATATATTTCAATTTACATCGTATATATATTTCAATTTACATCGTATATATATTTCAGTTTACATCGTATATATATTTCAATTTACATCGTATATATATTTCAGTTTACATCGTATATATATTTCACATCACAACCACAACGCAATACAATCAAACAAGTTATCCATGGTCTATGGACGACGGGGAGCAGTTCATACATGTAGTTATAAAATAAATAACTGTACAAAAATTATAGTGAGAGAAGTTCTCACATTGACCTGTTCTGAAATCGTTGATAGCGATTGTTTTTAACATGCGTTTAATTCAGTCAAAATTCCAGACTGCTTCTAAATTCGTTCCGGTCAGTTCCATGCTATAGTGTTCTCCGCCACGATCGCAACGGACCTGAATTTGCGAATTTTCGAGCTTGTATGAAAAAGATATGTTAAATTAAACGTTCATTACATTAATTAAATCATTATTTAAATAATTAGCTTCTAATTACTTTCTTAAGTATTTCCGCTTCCTTCGTTACAGTCTGGAAACCGTAACTCACTTCATCGATTTCACCAAACCACTGTCGTACCACCTCTGGAGCCACCGGAGTCCAATCTGAAGCCAACCTGTGACGACCCCAAAACCCCATACTACGGTGTCAAGGGTAATCTTTGGAATATAACACATAAATAGATAATAGCAGAACAGAATTAAATAAATACACCAGATAATGAACGAATGATATACTGGATAAACATAATCATCAGAGTTACACAGTATATAGGATCATACTTAGTACAAATACAGTTCAGCTATACATAAATGTCTACAGCGGAAAACAAACATAATATGTACAATCGGAGCTGAACAACATAAAAAGGGATAAATGATAGAATCCATCTTCAGCTCCAGCTATCCAGAAAGAGCCTGCTAAAAACCTGAATATAAGGCTGCCCATGTAGAAAAAGGGGCACCCGAGTTTGCAAGTGAAACAAACTACGAGTCAGTCATGGGACTGGTATGAGAAATCTATTTAACACATTTATAATATGGCTAATCACAGGACCACACCACTTTTACGGAACGGGTTTACTCCATTGGATTGCCAGTGCTTTAAAACAATTAAATCTTTTAAACATCACAATGCTTTTTATAAAAATGAGGCCGGTATAAGACTCAAGTCCCATCACACAATGCAACGCAAACCGGAGGATAAAGTTTTACCTTATGTCGACCGAAATATGCTTGATACGAGCAAAACAAATCATTTAAAATGTAAACTTTGCCATTTAATTCTTAATCAGACTCCAACTATAAATTAGCCAGAGAACGGTTCCCTAAGTATTAACCCCGAAGGCCGAAACCAACATCAGAACAATACTCAGGAAACCACCCATCTTAGCTCGTTTGTAGTTAGTTTCTAATTTCATGCACAATCATATACGGCATGGGTACCATATATCATGTCGCCATATATAGGTATACAATCAAAACCGCAAAGTCACATATTTGGAATTTGGATTTCCGTCATGAACCAAGGCAAAAGATAGTCCTTACCGAATTCGAGACGCTCTAGCCCGTGTCTCAGGAATAGCTGCAACTGCACCTTGGATCGTCAGGGTCGGTCCACCGATGTGGATTATTATGCATGAACACTACGTCTCCCCGCCCATTGGGGGCGTAAATGAGCCAACGAGTGACTCCATCGGTCCCGGATCGACCGATATAAACGAGGCGCCTCGCAACAGTAATAACCACATAGGTGAAAATAATATAGATGTCAGCCAGTTTAAGCACTGACACCACCTCTAGCTAGAAGGAAACGCATGCCCTCCCTGATGTCCTCTCTGGTTTCTGGTTCACACCGGGGTGTGAGGCTCGCGAATTCACGTTATACACAAAGCTATGCCACATAGGCAGTGCTTTGATCATCAACCACAAGACTTTTCTTTTCAACAGAAGCCTTGATCACTGCATCTTAGCATGCCACACTGGCAATTCACGCCGTGCAACTGATGGCTATCAATCACACAGAATGAATTCCAATGTCAGACACACAGTCCATTTGCAAGTCCGTTCTGGGTCTGAACGAAACCGGAGGCACTATATACCTCGCTTACCCATCGATCTCCACGTACGTCTGGATGATCACCACTCCCTATCCATATTTCGGGATGCCTCCCAATCAGGACATCAGTTACCATCCAAACGAGATGAAGATCTCCGGTCTTCGACCATCGTCTTCATCTTCGACTTCTTATCGTCGATTCAGTTATTCAGAATGGGATAAACCCGATCTTTCTGAACAACTCGCGTATATAATAAACAAGTGCTACATAGACACGACATACGCTTTATTCCAATTCATTCGTCACTAACCGTGAATCAGTAAGAGAATGATTTCCCAAATATTAACCCCGAAGGCCGAAACCAACATCAGATCAAAACCCAGGAAACCATTCTACTTAGATAACCTTCAGTTAGTTTCTAAAATTTCACATTCCATATCATTTATAATATTTTATAACGATTTATCGCTATTTTTATTTATTTAAAAATAGCCAATTTATTCAAACGACGCTTCAGGCCATAACGCGGCCGTGGCGCTGTTTTTCTTCAGAACTGTTTTACACATATCTGAAAATCTAACTGTTGGATCTTCACAAAATTTATATCATTAGAAAGATCTTTTCAAAACAAATCCAACGGTTCCAACTTTGGGAAACTCCGACGATCGGATCTCCCGGTACAATCGTTTGAAGTTTCGATTTCAAAATACGAACTACAGCGTCGTTATTTGTTTTAATTTAATTATATATATATATATATAATCGATTCTGGCGCTGTTTTTCTTCAGATTTGAATTAAACATTCCAGACAATCCAACCGTTGGATCTTTACAAAGTTGGTGTCGTTGGAAAGATATTTCCAAAGCGAACCCAACGGTTTCAGTTTCAGGAAAATCCGATGGTCGGATCTCCTGCACTAATCGTTTGAAATCACGGTTTCAAAACACTAACTGCAGCTTCGTTATTCGATTCGTTTAAATTATATTTATATATATAAAAGTAATCTATTCTTCGATTTCAAAACTGTAACACCCCACGTCCATTAATGTCACTCACAAAGGGAATGCACTAACTTCCATGGAGGTTTTAAGTGAATATAGAACAGAAAAATTACAAAAAGACAGATAATAAGTAGTACTTGGAAATCTAAAACTTTATTTTATTGCAGCAGAAGTTAAACATGTTTGTTACATCATAAAAACCATAAATCAGAGTCAAGTACAATATCCATCTTGATAAAACAAAATACATAACCCCATTACATAAATAGCCATTAAAGAAGATAACAAGCCGGACTTTACTTCAGCAGTCCAAGCTTTCCAAAAGAGAGATAAAGCAATCCAATCAAGCTTGACTAGAGCTGGGCCCACCCTGAGGACCTGGAGGGGGGAAAAAGATAGAAATGGAGGGGGTCAGACATAAAGTCTGGCGAGTATGATAATTCTAACAATACTATTAATAAAATAACAAGACTAAGACATAAGCTGGAAAACAAGGAAATGTCTATGAACTATTTGGTATGGAAGAGCAGATAAAGATAATGTTAAAGGCATACCTAATTACTAACGAATAATTACTACACTGCACCGCACCAGTCACCCTAAAGGTTGATCCCACTTGCTTCACTTAGAAATTATATAAATAGCTTCGTGTACCCCTAGCTGACTACATAGGTGCCGCCTGCCCCTATCTCCGCTAGGTGTACCCCAATAACCACTTGCGATCGGCTCCCTACTCGTAGACACCCGTGCTGGCCCCACAGTGGGGTGTATCACTCCCCTAAAGTGGAAACCCGATACAACTTGAGAATGCACGGCTTATACCTACACGATGCAACGTCTTACCTACCAGCCCGGGTCCACACACGCATATGAAACCCGTTGGACTTGCGTTGCCACAGCTACCCCGTTTGGCCTCTTACAGTCAAGCCCAGTATGCGTGTCCCTTCCTCGATTTGGGTCGAGCCCACAAAGATACGTTTGGGCTACTGGTTGAAATGGGCCCCCACAAGCTATCCACCTAAGCTTGTCCCCACTAGTATATCCCACTTAACCCTCTTAGTCATGTTCATTTACATGTGTGTCTGGTTAAGTCTTACTAATCGTATTTCAAATGCCACTAAACCCACTCACTAGATTCCCCCATGCCACCAAAGGCACCTACTTAACCCCCATGTCCCACCTTACATGTTTATCTGGTTAAGTAATTCTTAATTCATTCAGGCCATAACCTCATAAAGACCTCTCACATTAGACTGGCATTTATGGCAGCTGGATTTGCCGGGCGGGTCCGGGCAGTCTTACACCATAAAAGAGTCTAACCTCGTGTCTTTACAACTGTTATGCTTTAATTTGGCCTAGGACCTCTCACATTGGGCTGACATTTGTGACTACTGGATTTGTCGGGCGGGTCCGGGCAGGTTTACGTCACAAACGAGTCCAACCTCGTGTCCTAAGCATTGATTATCACTTATAATCTTTTACCCCAGTTTTAAATATATCCCTATTCAAATCATTAATTAATTCCAATTTTAATGATGTCCATAATTGACTCAATTATGGCCATCCACTTATCGTATGCAAAATCATATCAATTGCACCCCAATTTCTTAATATTAAATTCTTAATATTACCCCTACCCCATGTTATACGTTCGTTTATTCAACGCAGAGCATACGTTAGACTCGAATAGTCTAACTCATAGCACAAAGATAAATTATCACAACATATAGACAAATAAAGTAGACCTAATCATAATAGGGGTGAAACTTGCATAAAACTACACATGTCATGGATCTAAAGGTGTCAACTTGTTTGGTGAAATGTCACAATTCACATAATATGATCATAATCCAAATTCATGTATGGACTTGCATATGTGGTTTAGGAAACATAATGATGGTGTGAACTAGCATCTAACACATAGAACTCACATATGTCATAGCACAATTCTAGGTCTAAACAGATGTCATGGCATATGTTCATAATCTTTACTAATCAATCTAAACTTGCATACATGATTTGTCATATAGATCAACATAGCCCAAACATTATGATTTGATTAACATGAACTAATTAGCATAGCTAATAACATCATGACTTTATAACATGTATGATTTATCACAACTTAGCATAGAAAAATACAAACTATACAATATCATCATAGCATGATTTACAACATATAGGATATCATCATCACATAACATAGGATTTACAACATACATGATAGCATAAGGTTTACAACAACATATATGACAATTCACATCATTTTCTTATGATCCATATCACAACTTAATCTAATTAGTTTGCAATAATCTTGTTAAGATCATCATACTCACCATTAGAAGAGAAAGAGAGTCTTGATTTTCTTTAGAGTTGAATAGAATTAGGGTTTTAATTAGCTTTCTTCCTTCTTAGTTGGCGGCGGCTACACTGAGTTCCATGGCAATGGCGGCTATTCTATTTTTCATGTGAATTAGAGTGAGAGACTACCTAGGTATATATAGAGTTTAGGGTTTATTTAAGCCGTCAGATCAACTCAGAACTAACCTGAACCGTTTAATTTGCCAACTCAGCCCTAAAGACACATCAGCAGCTCAAGATTGGGCCCAGTCAAACCTTAGCCGCCTGGACCAGGTCGACACCCAGGTCGACTGCGCAGTCGACCTAGTCCCTGGGGTGTCGACTGCCCAGTCGACTCCCCAGTCGACCTGGGTGCTGCGCGGGAAATTTCCCGCCTAGCCTGTTTGACTCCGAATTTTGAATTTTGAATTTTTTGAAATCTATTTTAAATTTTCTGAAACTTCCAATGGTCATATCTCCTTCATACGAAGTCCAAATCACGCAAACTCATACTCTATTTCAACCAAAATTCCGAGACGAATACAATGGCGCAACCCGTTTCCCACAATTCTCACGTATGAGATTAGTTATCCTTTAATTTGTGAATATTAATATTAATATAATTACGGGGTGTTACAAAAACCATATTCTTTTCATACGTTTGATAAAAATGATATTTTTATCCAACTGACATTTATTTCAATACTACGCTATTTTTAACAATTCATGTATATGATAAAATGTGATTTTTATTGTAAAACAATTTATTTCAAAACCCGACTATTTTATATAGTTCCTATTGATTATAAAAATATGATTTTTATTATAAAACAATTTATTTCAAAACACGAATACCATTCAACACATGAATTTCTATTCAACGAATGAATTTCTATTCAACACATGAATGTTTTCTATAGTTCGTATATATATAATAAAAAGGTGATTTTTATATTTAAAACAATTTATTTAAAAACACGAATACCATTCAACACATGAATTTCTATTCAACGAATGAATTTCTATTCAACACATGAATGTTTTCTATAGTTTATATATATAATAAAAAGGTGATTTTTATTGCAAAACAATTTATCTCAAAACACGACTATTTTATATAGTTCATATAGATGATTAAAATATGATTTTTATTATAAAACAATTTATTTCAAAACACGAATGTCGTTCAATACATAAATTTCTATTCAAACACACGAATATAGTTTCAACACATGAAAATAATTCTAACACATGAATATTATTCAAAATTTCGGCAGCATAACGGCAAGGTAGTTAAAACTGGGGCCGTCCCTAGTACGGCTCCTCGCTCTACCTTAAAGCCTCATAGCTTTTGACAATGGGGATTTCATGCCTCTAGTTCGCACGCAGGCGACATGTATATATTTTTTTCTTTTCCACAAACTAATCCTATGTGGTTTCAACCAAATAATTCTCAACCACAAACGAGTATTTTTCAACCACAATCAATCAATTTCAAACCACAAACAATTCAAATCAACCATTCGCTATCAACCAATTTTCACACCAATCACAACCAATAAATATCGTCCATGGTTTGTGGACGAGGGGCATATATATATATATATATATATATATATATACACATACATACATACATATTTGCATAAGCATTTCACTTCTATTTCAACACATATATAATTTTTACAATGCATACATAACTTATATATCGAACGTACAACTTATACAACGCTTATACCAGAGGTGTACAATGCTTATATAACTCATACATCGACTATATAATTTATACATCATCGTTTTCTATATCGTTTATAATTTATAAATATCACATTGGGTTCCACTCTACCAAAAATAGCAGAAGGCTCAGAAAAATATGTGGTCTCTTCTAGAATGTAGAAGACGTCCACACGAGTCTAGTGTCTCTTGTTTCACAGAATTTCGTCAACAAACGAAAAAGATATGATTTTTACAGTGAAATCAAAAACTGTAGCGCTTTAAAGTGCTATAATATAGTTTATTTTAAAATAGCCGTATACCTTTCTGAAATGTTCAAAACTAGGTCTTCATTTTTCTCAAAATCCGCGCCACTTCAGGGCGATCGGCCAGCGCCATGACAAAGAAGGAGGTGGGGCGCCTCCGCGCGTGGTGGTGGGGGCCCACTCGGTGGTCCCTGCTGATGGCGGCGGCGACTGAAAGCCCCGAACTTCCCAAGCTCGATTCGAGCTCTACAAGCCACGAAAAAATCCAAACTATATATGGATTTGAAGATCGTTGATAGCACTACAAAAATCTCTAAAGGAGCATGGTGTTTTATTGCGTGTGGGAGGAGAAAACAAAGGGAGAAGGTTTGAAGAACTATCGCCATCGACCTGGGGGGGAGAAGACAGGGAGAGAGAAAATGAGCTGGACCAATCAGATTTTTTTTATTTATATATTTTTAAATTTCGAAAATGCCCTCTTTCACACACGAACCCAATTCAAACCCAACGACTGTCATCCCTAGCTAAATACCCCCATTCCGAACATAATGGGATATGTTTCGCAGGCCCATTCGACTGTTTTAGTCAATTTTTCTTCAAATTAAAATATAAAACATTCAATATGTGATTTGAACGTACATTTCAACTTGCCGGGGTCACATACTGATTCTAAAAATTCCCGAAAAATAAATCTAGCTATGTTTTGACGATACGGTCCCAACAAAACTAGTTTCGTCGAATTCTGAGGTCGTTTGCAAAATGGCCCTTTTCTAGTCGATCCAATTTAATAGAAATCGACCAAACACATTTTCCTTTGCCACGCTCACATACTAGCTTCAAAAATTATGAAATTTGAAACCTAGCAATAATTTGACATCCCGGATCCAACAAAAGTGGTTTTGTCGAATTATGTAGTCGTTTGCAAAATGGCCATTTTCACGGGCTATATAAACTCTATAACGACCTTTCTGAAAATTCATTTGGCCATAACTTTTGCTTTCCGCTGTGAAACTTCGATTTTTCAGATTCGTTAGAAAGATATTCACTAACAGATTTAAATATTTTTGGTTTCACTAAAATTCGTTTTGTTTTGCACCCGGTACAGTCAGTCAAAGTTTGAAATGAAAATTTGAAACCGCCGCGCCATTTCAGGCCTTGTTTATAATTAGAATTAATTATATTTATTTTCAAACGTCGATTCAAACTCACTTTTCATCGTTATTGTTTAAAATATTTAAAATCCACCAAAACAACCAATTTAAAATTTTCAAATTCAGATTTTTCGGGTCGTTACACAACCCTCGAAGCACAGTGTAACACCCCACATCCGTTAGTGTCACTCACAAAGGGAATGCACTAAGTTCTGTGGAGCATTTTAAGGTAAAAGATGTAGATGAATTACAAGACAGACAAAAATTAAAATAGCGGAAAATAAAACTTTGCTTTATTGGTAAAATAGTTTGTACAACGATTTCTTTACAATATCAGAGCATCATCTGTCCTACAAAATAAAGAAGCATAAAACAACATTTATATTCCCCAATGTAGCAAGAGCCAGCCATAGCATCTGAAAGGAGAATCCAAGAAAAACTTCGACAAATCTTCAAGCTGGGAAACAGTGACAGTCCAACTTAACCTGAGCTATACTATTCCCTCCTTTACTACTTGGGGGCTGGGGGGAATGGAAGAAAAGAAGACGAAAGAAAAACAAAGTCAGACATAAAGCCTGAGTAAGTTCAGTTACTTCTAGCATGTGAACATGGAAAAACAAAACGACATGAATTAACTGAATACAAGATAACACCATGTGATAGGGTCAGCAAGATTAGACAAGATTAACACAAGATATGCTAAGGTAAGATAAACTGGATATGCTCTAATACTTTCGCCGCTTCGCTATTTCCTTGTTATACTGGTTTCTATATCTCTGCATCACCTAACTAGTGTCCCAACTAGTAACGATAACGTGATCCCAATCCCTATAGTTTCCATTGCCTTCAGGCATACATTTATTATTTATTACCTAGATCTAATATATGGTTTTCTATCAAGTGCTTTCTAGATTCAACTAGAGTTTACGCTATCTGCTGAACGCTTCTCGGATTCAGGTTTTATGCCACCTAGTCCAACTAGGGATTATGCTACCTGTCGAACGATGCCCCCTAGTCTAGGACACACTACCTAGAGTGGTATATGTTCCTAGACTTTCCCCACGTATGTGTCGCGAATCGTTTATCGCTGTCCAGATGCACATGTCCTAGCTTTAACTAAATAAATTAAAGCCGCGACCACTCACATTAGACAGATATTGTTGCGATTACTGGATGTGCCGGTTGGTTCCGGGCAGGTTTACATCGCAACTTAGTCTAACCTCGGGTTAGGCATATTCGTGTTTTCTAAGTTCAAAGTGTTTTGATTAATTTTCAAATCAAGTTTTGAAAGTAACCTTCCCGTCTGTCGGATCAGTTAGGGATAGCCAGGGAGAGCAGGAAACTTGTATTTTCCAAACCCAAGCCTAGACACTATCCTCTTTGTCACTCTAGAACTTTCTGGTGTATTATTAAAAGAGATGTCGTTAATAAACCTTTAATTTGTCTAAATTTACATTTTCTAATTTAGGACAAATTCTATAAGTAAATTATTCCTAATTTACTTATTTCTTAATTACTCTTTTAATGTAAATTGTCAACATTTATTATTATGGCCCATTTTCCCCTCTATATCATATTTATGCTTTTTGGTATGTATACTATACCAAATTAAGTGTCATTAACCATGATTTTGCTAAACATGACAATTACTCACAATTATGGCCAATTTCAAAATTTATGCCAATATACATATTTTGCCAAATTAGCTAATCCAATTCTGATTTAACATTCTAATTACAGTTCATGTCAAACTAGACTTATTATTCTAGTTCACAATTCATGTAAATGCTAGATTTACAAGTCAATACTAGATTCAAATTACACATCCTATAATTCATGTCAAATTTATCCAATTTGCATTTTTATAAACATGCCATAATACATGTTCCCAATTTATGCCAATTTCCAAGTTTATAACTACGTTTTAAGTAAATTTCATATTTTTCCCAAATCGTATTCCCATCGTTCGTATAATCGTGATTCAATCTAGATTATAGCTAAATATAGATTCGTAGATAAAAAGGGAATGAACGAAAGATGCTATGAAAAGATAGACATAATAACTAGCATAAGATGATAATTCACAGGCATATAGATATGGTAATATTACGAGATAAAAGGGTTGAGTAGTATAGGTTCAAGAACATGGGTAGACCTAACTTAATAGGTAAATTCCCAAGATCAAGATCCAAGGATAACTAAGAATAAACTGAAATCGGAAGTCAAGCCTAGATCCAATATAATGCCAGTTTGGGGGTACAACATGGTTTTGTAACTACAGTGTCATGGGCATTAATAATAATGTTATATCCATAGTCATTGGCAATAAACCCTCACAGTTAATGAACCACAGTCATAGGCGATGTTCATAGTCAAAGGAAAATAATTCTCACAGTCATGAGTCACAGTCATAGGCAATGTTCATAGTCAAAGAGGCATATGGTTTTAAGGTCCACATTTTCATAGTCACAGTCTTATTGGTCATCGAATCATAACAGTTCTTAACTAGGTCCAAGGATATAAGCACTGATTCAAACAGAAAGATTTGGCATATTCTTTTATTCCTTTAATTTCATGTCACAAATAGAGAAAACGTTCAAATCTAAAAAGTAACCGACTTACAGAGATTATATTAGATTCGTAGAAAAACAGTCGTTTGAATCTTCACTTGAATCCTAGCTTGTTTTGATCCTCCTCTTGAAAGTCTTGAGCAGCATTTCCTCATCTTGATTTATTTTACATATTATTTTATTTATTATTTAATTTAGAGGAGGAGAAGAAGCCATGTCCACCAAGAATCTTTGCAGCATAAGGTTAGAGAAGAATTGTGAATAGAGAAGGAGACTAGGGGCTGTTTATATAGGATTAGGCGGATGAATCTAGGCAGAAAACGAGACCAAGTACATCAGAATGCACCCAGGCCCAAAAGTGGATTTTTGCACCCAGGTCGACACCCATGTCAATTGGGCAGTCGACCTGGTCAGTGGGGGGTCGACTACCTAGTCGACTCCCCAGTCGACCTGGGTCCTGGGCGGGAATTTTCCCGCCCAGCCCGCTTCTGGGTTTGAATTCGAATTTCGAATTCGAATTTCGAGCTGTTTTCAATTCTGAAAATTCCTGAAACTTCGGAGGGTCATATCTCCCTCATACGGACTCCGATTCTCGCAAACTCGGTCATATTTCCAAGCAGAATTTCGAGACGAACACAATGGCGCAACCCGTTTCCCTTGATTTTGACTTTTAAAATTTAATTCTGCCTTGATTTGTGAATCTTAGTGTTACAAAATTACGGGGTTTTACATTCTCCCCCACTTAAAAGGATTTCGTCCCCGAAATCTTCAAGTTAGGAAGAATGTGTCCTACCATCCAATCACCCATCTACTCAACCATTCAATCACAGGCATTCATTGTCCTTAAAAGATTTCTAATGTTTTCATGTTCATATGCATAGTGTGTGTATATGTCTTTATCTAATGCAAAATCAGGCGGTCTACTGATTCAGTTGACCTCCTTAATGCGAATCATGTCAGTGCCAAGCGTCCAATCATGTATGCAAGCACCCCTAGTTATGTAAATACTACATGTCTGCATAGCCATTCATCCATATGCAACATCCATATGATAACATATCAAGTTCAACTTACGAACAAATACATATATGTAAATGCAATATAAAAGCGTCTGAACTGATCTAATGCCTAATACGTATGTATATGCATTCACGAGCAACCATTAGCAACCACTCGCAACCATCAACCATAACATGTTTCAAATACATGTTTACATCCAAAAGAGTTTCTACCTAAGGATCGAAGATACGACCTAGAGGATATACTTTGGAAAGAGAGAAACAATTATGCGTAAAGCTCCTACAAAAAAAGAAATCAAGGATGCACCCTTAAGGAAAAGGGTATTATGCTAGTATCTAGCCTTCTTGAGCTTTACTCTACTGTATCTTAACTAATTTAACTTCAACATTGTGAAGTTTCTGACCTCCATTTCCAATATAAACAGATGTCAATCACGGTACCAAGCGTATGTACTAAGATGATTAGAGGCCTCCCTCTTATCCACCATGCCATAACTATAAGGGTCGAAAGGTCACTACGTGCTTTTTAGAGTGCCTGCCACAACTATTCATCTCTCACGCAAACCATCCTAGTCGAACTCGACATTCCTCAAGTACAAGCCCCAAAGGCCTAAACCAATATCAGACAAGCACCCAAGGAATATCTCCTCCGAATTTAGACGATCTACGTGAGATGATATAAGCAAACTCGATAGCTATTCTCAAATCCCTACTAACCAAAAATAAACTGGTCAGACCACCAGTTGGATTTGAGACTCTAGTGGGATCTTTCTACTATACAAGTACTATGGTGCAGAGACTCAACTATGGAAGTGGATATGAACAAATGCGAAGCGCTAAAACCAAAGGAAAGAGTACGAACAGCAAAACTAGACTCTTCCAACAGAACTTTACTGCCTTTCTCCTAGGTACGCTTGGTGGCGAGAGTAGGTACTTGCCCTTCTGAAAATCTTGTCCTTTGCCCTTAATTACATGCCCTATTACACCATAGTAAAGATACTTCCTCTTGTCTTAGGTTTTATAATTCCTTCCTCCTTTGTGAGCTAAATCTACATCCATGAATTCCTCATCCTCTTCCGTGTGTAGTCATGTTGACAATTCTCTCGAAAGCTGCTTCCATCGTACAGAAAACCCTATAAGCTTGAAATAAAACTGGCCGTAGGTGAAACAACTACGGCTATGGATGGAAGCCGGGCACGACTTCGCCCATCGATGAGGTTACCCCCTAGAATGCCAGGAGCCCTAGAGACTCAAGAAAGAAGGAGACAAGAATTCAAACAGAGGAAGAGAAGATAGTACGTATTGCTTTGGGAAATATGCCTTTAAAACAAATCTTTTCTCTTGAAAATGCTTCTTTTAAAACCGTTTTGAAAATATTTTTTCAAATCCATTATCTGATCTGGTAACCTTCTGCTCTGATACCACATGTAGCACCCGACATCCGTTAGTGTCACTCACAAAGGGAATGCACTAAGTTCTGTGGAGCATTTTAAGGTAAAAGATGCAGATGAATTACAAGACAGACAAAAATTAAAACAGCGGAAAATAAAAATTTTCTTTATTGATAAAATAGTTTGTATAAAGATTTCTTTACAATATTAGAGTATCATCTATCCTACAAAATAAAGAAGCATTAAACAACATTTATGTTCCCCAATGTAGCAAGAGCCAGCCATAGCATCTGAAAGGAGAATCCAAGCAAAATTTCGAAAAATCTTCAAGCTGGGAAAGAGTGACAGTCCAACTTAACCTGAGCTATACTATTCCCTCCTTTACTACCTGGGGGCGGGGGGGGGGGGGGGGGGGTGGGGGGGACAGAAGAAAAGAAGGTGAAAGAAAAATAGAGTCAGACGTAAAGCCTGAGTAAGTTCAGTTACTTCTAGCATGTGAACATGGAAAAATAAAACGACATGAATTAAATGAATACAAGATAACACCATGATGATAGGGTCAGCAAGATTAGACAAGATTAACACAAGATATGCTAAGGTAAGATAAACTGGATATGCTCTAATACTTTCGCCTCTTCGCTATTTCCTTGTTATACTGGTTTCTATATCTCTGCATCACCTAACTAATGTCCCAACTAGTAACGATAACGTAATCCCTATCTCTGTAGTTTCCATTGCCTTCAAGCATACATTTATTATTTATTACCTAGATCAAATCTAGGGTTTTCTATCAAGTGCTTTCTAGATTCAACTAGAGTTTACGCTATCTGCTGAACGCTTCTTGGATTTAGGGTTTATGCCACCTAGTCCAACTTGGGATTATGCTACCTGTCAAACGATGCCCCCTAGTCTAGGACACACTACCTAGAGTGGTACATGTTCCTAGACTTTCCCCACATATGTGTCGCGAATTGTTTATCGCTGTCTAGATGCACATGTCCTGAAATGTGCGACCCGAGTCCCGTGGCAGGGCAAATCAAGAAACACAGAACTCGGTCGGGAGCTTTCAGATATCTGCCGATGCAGATGCTAAGGTCTGTTTTTATTCCAGTGGCTATGGTCCCACTTGACCCCTCCCTCAACTAATGAAAGGCAATCCAAGCAAATCAAGCGCGAGAACTGTACTTTTGCCACCCTATGCCCTACTTTTCTATTGGCCAGCCTCACCCATAACTAGATAGAATGTATATGGTCTGTTGGGAGTTCTCTGCCTTTCCGCATACGTATAACGATTGACTAAAGATGGTAGTTAGATGACGAGTTGCTATCACAGGGCTACTAGTCTCGCCGAATCACGCTGGTCCATCCTAGTCTTTAGGTTGCCTTGTATTGCAACCAAGTCATACCCTTGGTTCTTCTACCGCAGACCTTAACCTCTGTGAGCCCAAGAGGATCATCTGCCACCTCACAGAGGGATACCAAGAGTACCCTCACGTCCCCTCGAAGCCTCGGGCTTCGTAACCCAATTCGTTGGAGCCTTCTTTTTAATCAGACGGACGTTCGCTCCTTCCCGTGTTATACTAAGAATTACTACTTAGTTTCGCTAACTAAGGTTTACCACTTAGTTTCCAGAATCGTTGTTTTATTAACTAAGGTTTACTACTTAGCTCCTTTTAACTAAGGTTTACTATTTAGTTCTCTTTCTCGTCACTTTGGATTGGTTAAGTGTCATTAGTCAATTCAAGCTAACTTAACCCTCTTCATTTATCCTGTTAAACTGGTTAAGTGTTATCAGTAATTCATGTTGACTTAACCCTACCACAAACCAAGTTATATTGGTTAAGTATTTCTTATTACCTAACCCAATTCATTCACCCTGTATTGGTTAAGTGTTCCTTTTTAACTTAACCTTGCCCATCTGTTTTTAACTCACATGTTATTAATGGTTAAGTATTATCCCTTCATGTTTTAAACTTAACCCTATTCATTTATCACACTCTGATGGTTTAGTGTTCAAGTTTACTTAACCCTACGGTCTAGTCCAGCTAACCTGTCAAATTGGCTAAGTGTATTAACTTTACTTAACCCCACCTTCTAGTCTAGTTAACATGTTAATTTGGCTAAGTGTTTTCTTAGTTACTTAACCCTTACAAATCTTGTCTTGTTACGATGTTAAGTTTGGTTAAGTGTCTCTATGGACTTAACCCTCCCATTCTAGCTTAACTGTGTTAAGTTGGTTAAGTGTTCCTATGGACTTAACCCTCCCATTCTAGCTTAACTGTGTTAAGTGTCTGTATGAACCTAACCCCACTCATCGGTTTGGTTATCATGATGAATTGGTTAAGTGTCTTAGTTAACTTAACCCTACCATTCTTGTTCTAGCTTTAACTAAATAAATTAAAGCCACGACCACTCACATTAGACAGATATTGTTGCGATTACTGGATGTGCCGGTTGGTTCCGGGCAGGTTTACATCGCAACTCAGTCTAACCTCGGGTTAGGCATATTCGTGTTTTCTAAGTTCAAAGGCTTTTAATTAATTTTCAAATCAATTTTGAAAGTAACCATCCCATCCGTCGGATCAGTTAGGGATAGCCAGGGAGAGCAGGAAACTTGTATTTTCCAAACCCAAGCCTAGACACTATCCTCTCTGTCACCCTAGAACTTTCTGGTGTATTATTAAAAGAGATGTCGTTAATAAACCTTTAATTTGTCTAAATTTACATTTTTTTCATTTAGTACAAATTCTATAAGAAAATTACTCCTAATTTACTTATTTCATAATTACTCTTTTAATGTAAATTGTCAACATTTATTATTATGGCCCACTTCCCCCTCTATATCATATTTATGCTTTTTGGTATGTAGACTTTACCAAATTAAGTGTCACTAACCATGATTTTGCTAAACATGACAATTACTCACAATTATGGCCAATTTCAAAATTTATGCCAATATACTTATTATGCCAAATTAGCTAATCCAATTCTGATTTAACATTATAATTACAGTTCATTCAAACTAGACTTATTATTCTTGTTCAAAGTTCATGTAAATGCTAGATTTACAAGTCAATACTATATTCAAATTACACATCCTATAATTCGTGTCAAATTTATCCAATTTGCATTTTTATAAACGTGCCATAATACATGTTCCCAATTTATGCCAATTTCCAAGTTTATAACTACGTTTTTAGTAAATTTCATATTTTGCCCAAATCGTATTCCCATCATTCGTATAATCGTGATTCAATCTAGATTATAGATAAATATAGATTCATAGATAAAAAGGGAATGAACCAAAGATGCTATGAAAAGATAGACATAATAACTGGCATAAGATGATAATTCACAGGTATATAGATCTGGTAATATTACGACATAAAAGGGTTGAGTAGTATAGGTTCAAGAACATGGGTAGACCTAACTTAATAGGTAAATTCCCAAGATCAAGATCCAAGGATAACTAAGAATAAACTGAAATAGAAAGTCAAGCCTAAATCCAATATAATGCCAGTTTGGGGGTACAACATGGTTTTGTAACTACAGTGTCATGGGCATAAATAATAATCTTATATCCATAGTCATAGGCAATAAACCCTCACAGTTAATGAACCACAGTCATAGGCGATGTTCATAGTCAAAGGAAAATAATTCTCACAGTCATGAGTCACAGTCATAGGCAATATTCATAGGCAATGTTCATAGTCAAAGAGGCATATGGTTTTAAGGTCCATACTTTCATAGTCACAGTCTTATTGGTCATCGAATCATAACAGTTCTTAATTAGGTCCAAGGATATAAGCACTGATTCAAACAGAAAGATTTGGCATATTCTTTTATTCCTTTAATTTCATGTCACGAATAGAGAAAACGTTCAAATCTAAAAAGTAACCGACTTATAGAGATTATATTAGATTCGTAGAAAAACAATCATTTGAATCTTCACTTGAATCCTAGCTTGTTTTGATCCTCCTCTTGAAAGTCTTGAGCAGCATTTCCTCGTCTTGATTTATTTTACATATTATTTTATTTATTATTTAATTTAGAGGAGGAGAAGAAGCCATGTCCACCAAGAATCTTTGCAGCATAAGGTTAGAGAAGAGTTGTGAGTAGAGAAGGAGACTAGGGGTTGTTTATATAGGATTAGGCGGACGAATCTAGGCAGAAAACGAGACCAGGTACATTAGAATGCACCCAGGCCCAAAAGTGGGTTTTTGCACCTAGGTCGACACCCATGTCGACTGGGCAGTCAACCTGGTCAGGGGGGGTCGACTACCCAGTCGACCTGGGTCCTGGGCGGGAATTTTCCCGCCCAGTCCGCTTCTGGGTTTGAATTCGAATTTCGAATTCTAATTTCGAGCTATTTTCGATTCTGAAAATTCCTGAAACTTCGGAGGGTCATATCTCCCTCATACGGACTCCGATTCTCGAAACTTGGACTCGTTTCCAAGCAGAATTTCGAGTCGAACGCAATGGTGCAACCCATTTCCATTGATTTTGATTTTTAAAATTTAATTTTGCCTTGATTTGTGAATCTTAGTGTTACAAAATTACGGGGTGTTACACGTAGGGGCGCCGCCACCCTACATCCCCAACGCCGGCGAAGCTGACGTCCATCTTGGCCAGAAAACTCAATTTGAATGGAGGGACTTCGAGGAAACAATTCAGCCTCCATGCGTTATAGATTTTGATCATGGCCGTTGAACACCATCATCACATTCAGCCCTTCGATTATCGTTTTATAAGTTGTGGAAATTACTCATTGGATTGGAAGATCGGTGGGTTTGATTTCTGGAAGAAATCGGCCTTCGATTTCTATTACTGATGGCGGGTTTTGAATTGGGAAAATAGATTAGGGTTTCCACTATTTTCAAAGCTATTTATATATAAAATTATATTATTTAATTCCAAAAATGTCTGTTTATCGATACGAACTCCAAATAAAACCCAATGACTGTCGCCCCTAGCTAAATACCCCCATTTCGAACACAATGGGATATGTTTCGTAAGCTGATTCAACTGTTACGATCAGTTTTCACTATATTTAAAATATAAATCATCATATTTTAAATTCAAACGTACATTTTAATTTACCGGGGTCACATACTGAGTCTAAAAATTCCAGAAAAATTATTTCTAGCTTTGTATTGATGATACGGTCCTGACAAAACTAATTTCATCAAATCTGAAGACCGTTTGAAAAATGGCCATTTTCTGGTCAATCCAAACTGGCTGAAACTATCAGAACACATTCAACTTCGCCACGCTCACATATTGATTTCAAAAATTATGAATTTTGAAACCTAGCAATAATTTGACATCCCGAATCCAACAAAAATGGTTTCAATGAAAACGAAGGTCATTTGCAAAGTGGTTATTTTTAAGGCCTTTATATATATTAAAATATATATAAATTCCACAGCGACTTTTCTGAATTTTAAACTGGACATAACTCTCAAATTTTAAAACGAAATCTTAGTTTCTTACATCCGTTAGAAAGATATTATTAAACAGATTCGAATATTTCTTGTTTCGCTGAAATTCGATTTATTTTGAATCCTATACATTTATTTGAAATTCGAAATCGAATTTTCAAACTACTACGTGAAACACCCCACCTCCGTTAAGGTCACCCACAAAGGGAATGCCTTAACTTTGGTGGAGCATTTTAGTTAAAACATGCAGATAAATTACAAGACAGAAAAATAAAGCAGCGGAAAATAAAGTCATTTTATAAATAATATGGTTCAGTCAAGCTTTTACAACAGTTATCTCAATCATACTTAAAAGTAATACATAGAACTTCTGTCTTGATTCAAAAACTTCCAAATATAAAAGAAGCATAAAAATAACAATGATATTCCACAATAAAGCGTGAACCAGCCATAGCATTGGAAGAGAGAGTCCAAAGCAATACATCTTCTTTCTTCAAGCTGGAAATGATCCGATCTATGCTGAAGTATTCCCTCCCTATGGACCTGGGGGGAGGGGGGAAACGAAAGAAAAGAAGATGAAAGAAAATGGGTCAGACATGAGTTTGGTAAGTCCAGTGACTTTTTAGCATGTAAACAAGAAAAGGGTAATGACATGAATAATCTGAATCTAGGACATCACCGTAGAAATATGATAATAAGGATGAATATGCTATGGCACCCATTTTTCTTCTCTGCACCACCTAACTAGTGTCCCAACTAGTAATCTGTATAAAATGATTACGTGATCCCAATCCCCGCAGGATCGCACGAAATCTCGAGGGTATTCCCGAGGCAAGTAAAAAGTCTAACTACCCTCGTTTCACAACTACTAGCTAATCAATCCATGCCTAGAATCAACCCACATCCCATGATACCAAAAACATAAGTATCTCAAATCCTTACAAACCAAAGATAAATGAGCCGAACCACAAATTGGATTTGAGACAATAATGGGATCTTTTACTCTACAAGTACTATGGTGCAGAGACTCAACTATGAAAGCAGATATAAACGAATGTGAAGAACTAAAATAAAAAAGAGTACTAACAGGATGATCAAAAAGAAGAACTAGATTTTAATATCTTTCTCTCAGGTACGCTGGCGGTGAGAGCATGCATTTGCCCTCCTGAAAATCCTGTCATTTGTTCTTGCCCTTGCCCTTAATTATATGACCCGTTATACCATAATAAAGATATTTCCTCTTGTCTTTAGGTTTTACTAATCTTTCCTCCCCTCCTTTGTGAGCTAAGTCTATATCCATGAGTTCTTCATCCTTGGGTTGTGCTCCTGAGCCAAACTCCCTCATTCTCATCTTTGCCATCCTTGTGTAACTTGTTGACAGGTCTCTTGAAAGCTGCCTCCATCGCATGGAAAAACGCTCGAAAGAAAATTAGCCGTAGGTGAAACTACAACGGTTATAGATGGAAGTTGGGCATTTCATCGCCCTTTGATAAATATCGTAGTCTTATCAAGCCTACGGAACAATGCCGCGATGAGGGTACCTCCGAGAAAGGCAGGAGCCCTGGAGACTCAGGAAAGAAGGAAACAAGGATTCAAACAGAGGATCAAAAGACATTGCATATGGCTTTGAGGAATGTACCTTTGAAACAAAACTTTTCTTTTGAAAAATGCTTCTTTTAAAACTGTTTTGAAAATAATTTTTCTAATCTTTTAATCTGATCCAGTAATCTTCGGCTCTGATACCAAGTGAAACACCCCACCTCCGTTAAGGTCACTCATAAAGGGAATGCCTTAACTTTGGTGGAGCATTTTAGGTAAAAGATGCAGATAAATTACAAGACAGACAAATAAAGCAGTGGAAAATAAAGTCATTTTATAAATAATATGGTTCAGTCAAGCTTTTACAACGATTATCTCAATCATACTTAAAAGTAATACATAGAACTTCTGTCTTGATTCAAAAACTTCCAAATATAAAAGAAGCATAAAAATAACAATGATATTCTCCAATAAAGCGTGAACTAGCCATAGCAGTGGAAGAGAGAGTCCAAAGCAATACATCTACTTTCTTCAAGCTAGAAATGATCCAATCTAAGATGAAGTATTCCCGTCCCTACGGACCGGAGGGGGGGGAGGGGGGAACGGAAGAAAAGAAGATGAAAGAAAATGGGTCAGACATGAGTCTGGAAAGTCCAGTGACTATTTAGCATGTAAACAAGAAAAGGGTTATGACATGAATAAACTGAATCTAGGACATCACCCTAGAAATAAAATAATAAGGCTGAATATGCTATTGCACCCATTTTACTTCTTTGCACCACCTAACTAGTGTCCCAACTAGTAATCTGTATAAAATGATAACGTGATCCCAATCCCCGTAACTATGGTAGCCTTCTGGTGTACAAATATCATGAGGATTCCACCTCAATCAGCCTAATTACCATGAACATGTTAGATGTACCCTTACTACCCTATCGATCGGCTCCTTACTTGCATAAATGTTCCATATGTCTATGTCAATCGGCTCTCTCTTGCGTGTAGATACCCTGTGTTGGTCCTACCATAAGGTGTATCAATCCTTATGATAGCGACCCGACACGATTCAAGATGCACAGTGTATAACTACTGGTACTCAGTGCCTTCTTTTCCCCACTTCGGAGTATGTGCATGCCCGTAAACCATCGGAACCTACACTGACGTAACCCCTGCTGCTGCTTTGACCGCTTACAATCAGCCCAGTAATCGTGCCCCACCCTGCCTAGTTCAGGGTACTGTGATACATCTATGTGGGTTACTACTGAAATGGGTCCTGGTTACTAGGGTTTCCTATTGGTTAAGTTTGTGGTCCTATATTTACTAATATTACCCACCAACCCGATATGTACTTAACCCTCCCACTAATTCAAGCATGTCTATTTAACGGTTAAGTTTGTGGGCCTATATGTACTAATATTACCCACCTACACGAGATGTACTTAAGCCTCCCATTGATTCAAGCATGTTTATTAAACGGTTAAGTTTTGTGGGCCAATATTTACTAATATTACCCATCAACCCGATATGTACTTAACCCTCCCGTTGATTCAAGCATGTTTATTAAACGGGTAAGCTTTGTGGGCCTATATTTACTAATATTACCCACCAACCCGATATGTACTCAACCCTCCCGCACATTATGTCATATTGGTTAAGTGTTGTCCATTCATGTTAACTTAACCCAACCATTCATCTTGTCATGTTAGTTAAGTGTTTCTTATTAACTTAACCCCGTTCGTTCATCAAGTTATACTGGTTAAGTGTTTTCTTATTGACTTAACCCTACGTGTTCGTCATGTTGTATTGGTCAAATGTCATCAATCAATTCATGTTAACTTAAACCACCTAATTGTCATGTTACTTTGGTTAAGTGTCGCCTTCTTGTGTCAACTTAACCCTACCACAAATCAAGTTATATTGGTTAAGTGTTTCCCTCTTGTTTTAACTTAACCTTACCACAAATCAAGTTATATTGGTTAAGTGTTGCCTTTTGTTTTAACTTAACCTTACCACAAATCAAGTTATATTGGTTAAGTGTTGCCCTCTTGTTTTAACTTAACCTTACCACAAATCAAGTTATATTGGTTAAGTATTGCCCTTTTGTTTTAACTTAACCTTACCACAAATCAAGTTATATTGGTTAAGTGTTTCTTATTACTTAACCCTACCCATTCATCATGCTATACTGGTTAAGAGTTTCCTATTAACTTAACCCTAGTCATTCATCTTGTTATATTGGTTAAGTGTTACATTAATTAACTTAACCCTACCATTCCTGTCTTAGCTTTAATTCATTCATTAAAGCACCAACCACTCACATTAGACAGGTATTGTTGTGGTTAATGGATGTGCCAGTGTAATAACCCGGAAAATCTGGGCCAGTTTGAAATTTTTATTTTTGCAATTTTAGCGAATTTTGCACATTTAAAATGAATTATTTTAAATAATATCGATGAGAAATTTATTTTGAATATAATTCGAACGTATATATTTATACGCGTCGTCGTTAGAATATAAATATTTATATATAATTATAAATAGAATTGAAAATGGCGCGGTAGTTCGATAATTCGATTTCAAACTTCAATTGAATGTACCGGGTGCAAAACAATCCGGATTTTAGTGAAACCAAAAACATTAGGATCTAATTGATAATATCTTTCCAACGAATCCGAACAATCGAAGTTTCGTAGCGGGGATCAAAAGATATGTCCAGTTGAAAATTCTGAATAGTCGCTATGGAATTCAGGCCCTTAAAAATGGACATTTTGCAAACGACCTCGGATTTCGACGAAACCAGTTTTGTTGGGTCCGTGATGTCAAGTTATTGCTAGATTCCAAATTTCATAATTTTTCGAATCAATATGTGAGAGTGGCAAAGGAAAACGCGTTTGACCAGTTTCAGTTGATTTTAATCGACTGGAAATTGGCCATTTTTCTAACGGTCTCAGAATTCGACGAAACTAGTTTTGTTAGGACCGTATCGTCAATACGAAGCTAGAAAATATTTTTCAGGAATTTTTCTAGTTAGTATGTGACCCCGGTAATTTGAAATGTACGTTTAAAATTCAATATAGTGATTTAAATGTAAATTAAACAGAAACTGATCGAAACAGTCGAATCAGCTTGCGATACATATCCCATTGTGTTCGGAATGGGGGTAAAATGCTAAGGACGTCAGGCGGTGGGCCTCGTTTCGAGTTCGTATTTAAAGGTCAACTTTTTTTCGAATTAAATAATAATAAAAAAAAAATTTACCTCCCTCCTCCCCTTTAATCCTTCTGCCCCCCCCCCCCAAATCATTATTTCAGAACAGAAAAAAAAAAAGAGAGAAACGAAAATCGCGATTGCCCCACCCCCCCCGTTGCCTCGACCGCCGCCACCGCCGCTGCTTCCTCTCCACCCTCCCCTTCTGCTCCTCCTCCGTCACCTCGATGCGACGCAGACCCACCCCCCCTGCATCGAAGGGCGCGAGCGTCCAAACCCCCATCGCCGGAAACCCTAGCCGCCATCCCCTGGACCCCGACACCACCACCAACCTGCGCCGACGCCAATCCACCACAGCAGCCCCCCCCCCCCTTCTTCGAGCGGCAGTGAGTATTTTATTTTAATTTTAATTTCTGTTTTTTTTTAAAAAGCATTTAAAAACTGAATTTTGAAAAGGATTTAAACTGTTTTTTTTTAGCATTTAAAAACTGATTTTATTTTTAAACTTTAAAATAGAAAACATCATATTTTTAGAATAGAAAAGATCATATTTTTAAATAGAAAAAAACGGAATTTTTATTGTGTATGAAGTTATGATTTTTAACTTAAAGGAAGAATTTATTTTTCTAAACAAGAAAAGAAATGATTTTTAATTTGTAAAGATTATATTTTTATAACGAAAAAGATTATATTTTTAGAAGAGGAAAGATATGATTTTTGTATGTAAAACATAGATTTTTTATAAATATAAAATCCGATTTTCTTATATGAACGTTAGCAAAAAGATGTGATCTTTATATAAGATAGAGAAGTAAAAATATGATTTTTATATATTGAACTTCGATTTAAAAATAGAATTTTTTATATATTGAACATCGAAAAAAAATATATGATTTTTATATATTGAACTTCGAAATAAAAATAGAATTTTTATATATTGAACATCGAAAAAAAAAATATGATTTTTGTATATTGAATAGCGAAGTAAAAATTCGATTTTTACATATGTAGTGAAAGCGGATAACGAAGGTGACAAAAAGGCGAAACGACGAAGACTTCTGCAAATGAAGTGCCGTGGAGCTAGGATAGCTATCGGTGAGAATTTCTCACCTTTCAATTTATTTTCTATTTATATATATATACTAGGATGCAGACGGTGTTTAGTAGCACCCGACACAATCGTCCACAGACCATGGACTTGTTTGTTTGATTGCAAAAATAAGTTAGATTGTTTGATTGAAATTGAATTGTTTGGTGAGATGAATTGATTTGATTGATGTGTGAATGGCGTGGGCCTTCACTAGACCGGGGATAAGGCTAGGCCTCGTCCCGTTTCTAGTATCGTGCCGTTATGCCGCCGAAATTTTCTAAAATATGTTAGAAAATAGAAATATCATTTTATTGTGTAAATGAATAATAGAAATTCATATGTTGGAATAAAATGTTTTATCGTTAAAAATATAATTTTTAACGTGAATATGAATATAGTGAAAGTGAATAAAATAAAATATTCATTTACAAACCAGACGGTTTGTTTATGTACACCTATTTGAAGGACATTGATTGGGTCGATAAATTTTACACATCGCCCAACAGCACAAATAAAATATGTGTTTGATTGTTTGAAACCCCACATGGGTGTTAGGATGAAATTTGAAGTTCACTCATCCTGATTGATTAAATATGTCGATCGATTGATTGACAGCTGTTATAAGCGTTAGATATCTATATTTGATGCTTATACAGTGTAGTGCACTTTGGTTGATGGTTGATTATTTTTCAATGCTATTATATACATGTGTTGTATGAAAATCCATATAATTAATTTTATATGGTAATTGATTGGGCCTCATTCCAGTTTAGAAATAGAAATATTTGAAATAGAAATATTTGAAATAGAATATTTGAAAATAGAAATTTATGAAGCCGTGTTGATTAGATTGACGCCATTTTGACGTGAACGATATTTATATCAATTTTAATCGATTTCGAAATGAATTGAATTGAAAGTGATTTCGAAATGAATTGAATTGAAAGTGATTTCGAAATGAATTGAATTGAAAACGAATTCAAAATGAATTGAAAGTGGATTGAAATGAATTCAAATTGAATTGAAATTTGAATTGAATAGAAATGAACTTTGAAACGAATTTATAAAGAAGAATTCAATTTTGCTTTGAATTGAAATGGAAGTGGAAATAGATTTTGAAACGAATTTTAAAACTATTTATATAATTCGTTTTGAATAGAAAATCGACGAAGTATATATTATATATATTATATATATAATATAATGGCCTGAATAGAACGCGCCGCGCCGCGGCAGTTCGTGAATTTCGACCATTGATTTCAAATGGACGTTACGGGAGATCCGACCGTCGGATTCTCTTAAAACCGGAACCGTTGGGTTCGTATCGAAAAGAGCTTTCTAGCGAATGTTAGAAATTTGAAATCTAACGGTTGGATTTGGAATTATGTCCAAATCAAATTTGAAAAAGGTCGCTGTAAGTGCAGTTCGATGGCCATTGATGGAAATCGACTGTACAGGCCTTGATAAAATTATTAAAAATAGTAATAATTTGTGTAAAATCATAAGAAATGATTTGTGAAGATTTGGGATGAAAAACTGCATGTTTGAAAAGATAAAAATAGATTTTTATCGAAATGAGCTAGTTTTGAACTAGAATTATAATTCTATTTATTTTTAAACAAATAAATTGAATTTGAAAAGGGTTTTGAAAATAACCAAATTTTCCAATGATTGCATTGGAGTGGATTTGAATCGAAATTGTCTTCGGAATATTTCGATGTTGGAATTCGTGATTATACAGGTGTTGTTATGGAAATTTGAAAGATATATATTTATATCGTTATTTCCAATACGACATTTGTTAGTCGTAGAATTTGATATTGAATATAAGCCGATATATTTTCTATTCAGAGCCTTGTATTGAATATCGAATGTGATTTGGGTTTGTCGTGAATGGTGTCTTCACTAACACTGTTCTTGAACCCAGTTGAGAAAAGATTAAATCTTTTTAGTTAGATTTAATGAAGTGTACCAATTGAATGATATTTAATTGGAATGGAAGTGATATTGATTTTTGGGTTTATCGTGAACCGTGTTTTAAATAACACTCGTTCTTTAACCCGATAATTAATGGAATGTGACTTTGGGTTTATCGTGAACCGTGTTTTAAATGACACTGATTCTTTAACCCAGCCGAAGATTAAAACTAAGTGGAGTTTTAATGAATCTTTAATTAGATTGAAATGATCGAAAATGGAGTATCACCAGTTCTGCTCCAGGCGATAGTTAAATCTTTAATTAGATTTGAACGTGAAATGGTAATTGAATTTACCGATAACACTGTGGTGTTAGATATGAAGTACTACCAGTTTTACTTCATGGGATGAATAGGTTGGGATTGGGAAATAAAATAAATGATTACTTCGGTGTGGTTCGCTAATCCCGACTAGTTTGAATTGATATTCAAAGGAGATTAAAGAATAAATTTAAGGAATTTATCTTGGATAAAATTAATGGGAACTTTTCCCAAAGTATGGGAATATTTGAATAAAAGAATATTCTGAATTGGAATGAGGCGTATGTTGTGTTTGTATAACACTTTTATAATATATACGCGAGTCACTCAGAAAGACCGGGTTTGTCCCATTCTGAATAACTGATTCGACGTGGTGTCGAAGATGAAGACGGTGGTCGAAGACCGGAAGTCTTCATGTCGTTTGGGTGATAACGGATGATCTTGATTGGGCTGTACACCCAAGAAGATGGAAACAGTTGGTGATCGTCCAGACGTACTTGGAGATCGATGGATATGCGGGGTACTAGGTGCCTCCGGTTTCGTTCAGACCCAGAACGGACTTGTAAATGGACTGTGTGTCTGACATTGGATTTTAGTCTGTGTGATTGATCTCTATTAAATATATATCTGTTTGGCGGCGGAGAATTTATTCTCTTGCTTAACGCCCTTCTCTGAGACGTACGAGCTCAGGGGTTATATATTGATGGATATCAAACACATGGAGTGAATTGCCTGTGTGGCATGCCTAAGTGGCAATAGATCGAGGCTTCTGTTGAAAAGCAAAGTCTTGTGGTGATGATCAAAGCACAGCCTGTGTGGCACAGCTTTGTGTAACGTGAATTCGCGAGTTTCACACCCGGTATGAACCAAAAACGGGAGACGGACCTCAGGGAGGACTTGCGTTTCTTTCTAGTTAGAAGTGGCGTCAGTGGTTTTACACGCCCTGACGAGTTTGACTTATGTGGTTGTTGCTGTTGCGAGGCGCCTCGGTCATATCGGTTTCGGCCGATGCATTCTGGTTGGCAGACGGACTAGACTTACACCCCATAGGGTGGGGAAACGTAGTGTTCAGGCATTTTAATCCACATCGGTGGACCGGCCCTGTCGCTCCAAGGGTCGATGCGCTCTGACCCTGAGGCTCGGGCTAGAGAGTCTCGAAGTTGGTGAGGACTATCTTTTGCCTCGGTTCATAGATGGAAATCCAGCTTCCAAATACGTGACATTTGCGGTTTTAATTGTAGAACTAGTATGGCGACATGATATATGGTACCCATGCCGCCTATGATTGATACTTATGATTTGAAGTTGTTTTATACACTATGCACTTATAATAGTATCAAACGATTTGTCTTAAACGTATCAAGCATTCTTTGGCTGTTATAAGGGAAAACCCTATCCTCGGCTGCGTTGCATTGTGTGATGGGACCTGGGTCTTATAACAGCTTCATTTTTCTTTATTTAGCATTGCGCTGTTTGTTTTATGCACTGGTATTCTTGGGAGGAAACCCGTTCTGTGTTATACGGCGTGGTCCCTTGATTTACCTAGCTTTAAAATAAAGATTAATAACTGTTTTAGTTCTTACACCGGTCCCATGACTGACCTGGAGTTTATTGTTTTAACCTAAACTCTGGGTGCCCTTATTTTGACATGGGCAGCTAGTAGTTTTGGTTTTGCAGATTTATATTCACAGGATCCTGGTTTACAGCTGGAACGATATCCGGAAAGCTTTGTATCCGTATATCTCTTCTAGTTGTGTATTGTATTATTTTCCGCTGCTATGTATTTAAATGTAATTTAAATCTCTGATATTTCTGTGTAATATTCATTCATACTCTGTATATTCTTGTAATCTGATGCATTGTTGTAATAACAGTGAAATGTTCTTCTGTTTGCGTTCTGTTGTGGTTTGTTCTCGAACTATCCGGCGCTTTCCTTTACGGGGAAGTTACGGGTCGTTTCATTTGGTATCAGAGCTTTGGTTTACAAAGCAGAGAACAAGGCACATTAGAACCATATGAAAGAATTCATCAGATATTGGATTAGTAATATCCAATTAGAATGACTCGTTAGAGATGGGATCAGTAGTATCCTAGAACGAGTGTGAAGAGTATATTTTTAAAAATGAAAACAAATTTTGTTTTGAAAATTTAAATCAATTATTCGTATTTGATTAGTTATTTATATTGATTTTGGACAATTCAGTATATAAAGAATTTGCATATACGCCTTGCAAACGTATATTCAAAGTTATAATATATTGGGTAGATATAGAATCACATTCTAGTTGCCCGGGGATGATTCTGATAATGCTGCAGCGTTACCAGTATTTATTTTCGAGTGACGAAGGTGTGATATCTATATATTTCCATTAAGCTGGTGTGAGAACCAAAACTTATATAGTTAGAACACATTGTTGTGAATTGGCATCAAAAACAAGATTTTCAATATATATATCAAAATTATGAATTTGAAACGTTAATTCACTAATTGATTGATGTTTGTGTTGTTTGTTTATTTGTTTGCTAAATTTTAACCATTTTGCTTAATAGCACCCAATATTGAATTATATTGAAATTTGGTCGCATTTGCTTGCATATACATATATATCATTGAACAGGTCATAGCAAGGAGGCTAGAGCCAGAGAATAAAAATTGTTTGCCCGACAAATAGGTACATGTTTACTACATAATTTCCTGTTTTGTTTGGGTGATGAATATTTTGTGAGCCTATTGGCTAGCCGCTTGGCTTTTTCTTTTTCTTTTTGAGATCTGAAGGACCTGGGAAGCTATTTGAAATTCCCCGATGCTCCCATTACGGGGAGGTTATGGCGAAAATTTTCAAAAATTTAGGGTGTTAGCCAAATTTTTGAAATTTTGAAAATTCTCAGAAACTAAAGAGTTGGAGAATGGAAGCCAGATCGAATGTAGAGCTTATTAATCAAACCACTTTCGACTTTGTTCCTTTTCGGGGACGAAAAGTTTTAAGTGGGGGAGATTGTAATAACCCGGAAAATCTGGGCCAGTTTGAAATTTTTATTTTTGCAATTTTAGCGAATTTTGCACATTTAAAATGAATTATTTTAAATAATATCGACGAGAAATTTATTTTGAATATAATTCGAACGTATATATTTATACGCGTCGTCGTTAGAATATAAATATTTATATATAATTATAAATAGAATTGAAAATGGCGCGGTAGTTCGATAATTCGATTTCAAACTTCAATTGAATGTACCGGGTGCAAAACAATCCGGATTTTAGTGAAACCAAAAACATTAGGATCTAATTGATAATATCTTTCCAACGAATCCAAACAATCGAAGTTTCGTAGCGGGGATCAAAAGATATGTCCAGTTGAAAATTCTGAATAGTCGCTATGGAATTCAGGCCCTTAAAAATGGACATTTTGCAAACGACCTCGGATTTCGACGAAACCAGTTTTGTTGGGTCCGTGATGTCAAGTTATTGCTAGATTCCAAATTTCATAATTTTTCGAATCAATATGAGAGCGTGGCAAAGGAAAACGCGTTTGACCAGTTTCAGTTGATTTTAATCGACTGGAAATTGGCCATTTTTCTAACGGTCTCAGAATTCGACGAAACTAGTTTTGTTAGGACCGTATCGTCAATACGAAGCTAGAAAATATTTTTCAGGAATTTTTCTAGTTAGTATGTGACCCCGGTAATTTGAAATGTACGTTTAAAATTCAATATAGTGATTTAAATGTAAATTAAACAGAAACTGATCGAAACAGTCGAATCAGCTTGCGATACATATCCCATTGTGTTCGGAATGGGGGTAAAATGCTAAGGACGTCAGGCGGTGGGCCTCGTTTCGAGTTCGTATTTAAAGGTCAACTTTTTTTCGAATTAAATAATAAATAAATAAAAAAATTACCTCCCTCCTCCCCTTTAATCCTTCTGCCCCCCCCCCAAATCATTATTTCAGAACAGAAAAAAAAAAAAAGAGAGAAACGAAAATCGCGATTGCCCCCCCCCCCCCCCCCGTTGCCTCGACCGCCGCCAGAGGCTGGCGCCGCCACCGCCGCTGCTTCCTCTCCACCCTCCCCTTCTGCTCCTCCTCCGTCACCTCGATGCGACGCAGACCCACCCCCCTGCATCGAAGGGCGCGAGCGTCCAAACCCCCATCGCCGGAAACCCTAGCCGCCATCCCCTGGACCCCGACACCACCACCAACCTGCGCCGACGCCAATCCACCACAGCAGCCCCCCCCCTTCTTCGAGCGGCAGTGAGTATTTTATTTTAATTTTAATTTCTGTTTTTTTTTAAAAAAGCATTTAAAAACTGAATTTTGAAAAGGATTTAAACTGTTTTTTTTTAGCATTTAAAAACTGATTTTATTTTTAAACTTTAAAATAGAAAACATCATATTTTTAGAATAGAAAAGATCATATTTTTAAATAGAAAAAAACGGAATTTTTATTGTGTATGAAGTTATGATTTTTAACTTAAAGGAAGAATTTATTTTTCTAAACAAGAAAAGAAATGATTTTTAATTTGTAAAGATTATATTTTTATAACGAAAAAGATTATATTTTTAGTAGAGGAAAGATATGATTTTTGTATGTAAAACATAGATTTTTTATAAATATAAAATCCGATTTTCTTATATGAACGTTAGCAAAAAGATGTGATCTTTATATAAGATAGAGAAGTAAAAATATGATTTTTATATATTGAACTTCGATTTAAAAATAGAATTTTTTATATATTGAACATCGAAAAAAAATATATGATTTTTATATATTGAACTTCGAAATAAAAATAGAATTTTTATATATTGAACATTGAAAAAAAATATATGATTTTTGTATATTGAATAGCGAAGTAAAAATTCGATTTTTACATATGTAGTGAAAGCGGATAACGAAGGTGACAAAAAGGCGAAACGACGAAGACTTCTGCAAATGAAGTGCCGTGGAGCTAGGATAGCTATCGGTGAGAATTTCTCACCTTTCAATTTATTTTCTAGTTATATATATATACTAGGATGCAGACGGTGTTTAGTAGCACCCGACACAATCGTCCACAGACCATGGACTTGTTTGTTTGATTGCAAAAATAAGTTAGATTGTTTGATTGAAATTGAATTGTTTGGTGAGATGAATTGATTTGATTGATGTGTGAATGGCGTGGGCCTTCACTAGACCGGGGATAAGGCTAGGCCTCGTCCCGTTTCTAGTATCGTGCCGTTATACCGCCGAAATTTTCTAAAATATGTTAGAAAATAGAAATATCATTTTATTGTGTAAATGAATAATAGAAATTCATATGTTGGAATAAAATGTTTTATCGTTAAAAATATAATTTTTAACGTGAATATGAATATAGTGAAAGTGAATAAAATAAAATATTCATTTAAAAACCAGACGGTTTGTTTATGTACACCTATTTGAAGGACATTGATTGGGTCGATAAATTTTACACATCGCCCAACAGCACAAATAAAATATGTGTTTGATTGTTTGAAACCCCACATGGGTGTTAGGATGAAATTTGAAGTTCACTCATCCTGATTGATTAAATATGTCGATCGATTGATTGACAGGCTGTTATAAGCGTTAGATATCTATATTTGATGCTTATACAGTGTAGTGCACTTTGGTTGATGGTTGATTATTTTTCAATGCTATTATATACATGTGTTGTATGAAAATCCATATAATTAATTTTATATGGTAATTGATTGGGCCTCATTCCAGTTTAGAAATAGAAATATTTGAAATAGAAATATTTGAAATAGAATATTTCAAAATAGAAATTTATGAAGCCGTGTTGATTAGATTGACGCCATTTTGACGTGAACGATATTTATATCAATTTTAATCGATTTCGAAATGAATTGAATTGAAAGTGATTTCGAAATGAATTGAATTGAAAGTGATTTTGAAATGAATTGAATTGAAAACGAATTCAAAATGAATTGAAAGTGGATTGAAATGAATTCAAATTGAATTGAAATTTGAATTGAATAGAAATGAACTTTGAAACGAATTTATAAAGAAGAATTCAATTTTGCTTTGAATTGAAATGGAAGTGAAAATAGATTTTGAAACGAATTTTAAAACTATTTATATAATTCGTTTTGAATAGAAAATCGACGAAGTATATATTATATATATTATATATATAATATAATGGCCTGAATAGAACGCGCCGCGCCGCGGCAGTTCGTGAATTTCGACCATTGATTTCAAATGGACGTTATGGGAGATCCGACCGTCGGATTCTCCTAAAACCGGAACCGTTGGGTTCGTATCGAAAAGAGCTTTCTAGCGAATGTTAGAAATTTGAAATCTAACGGTTGGATTTGGAATTATGTCCAAATCAAATTTGAAAAAGGTCGCTGTAAGTGCAGTTCGATGGCCATTGATGGAAATCGACTGTACAGGCCTTGATAAAATTATTAAAAATAGTAATAATTTGTGTAAAATCATAAGAAATGATTTGTGAAGATTTGGGATGAAAAACTGCATGTTTGAAAAGATAAAAATAGATTTTTATCGAAATGAGCTAGTTTTGAACTAGAATTATAATTCTATTTATTTTTAAATAAATAAATTGAATTTGAAAAGGGTTTTGAAAATAACCAAAATTTCCAATGATTGCATTGGAGTGGATTTGAATCGAAATTGTCTTCGGAATATTTCGATGTTGGAATTCGTGATTATACAGGTGTTGTTATGGAAATTTGAAAGATATATATTTATATCGTTATTTCCAATACGACATTTGTTAGTCGTAGAATTTGATATTGAATATAAGCCGATATATTTTCTATTCAGAGCCTTGTATTGAATATCGAATGTGATTTGGGTTTGTCGTGAATGGTGTCTTCACTAACACTGTTCTTGAAACCAATTGAGAAAAGATTAAATCTTTTTAGTTAGATTTAATGAAGTGTACCAATTGAATGATATTTAATTGGAATGGAAGTGATATTGATTTTTGGGTTTATCGTGAACCGTGTTTTAAATAACACTCGTTCTTTAACTCGATAATTAATGGAATGTGATTTTGGGTTTATCGTGAACTGTGTTTTAAATGACACTGATTCTTTAACCCAGCCGAAGATTAAAACTAAGTGGAGTTTTAATGAATCTTTAATTAGATTGAAATGATCGAAAATGGAGTATCACCAGTTCTACTCCAGGCGATAGTTAAATCTTTAATTAGATTTGAACGTGAAATGGTAATTGAATTTACCGATAACACTGTGGTGTTAGATATGAAGTACTACCAGTTTTACTTCATGGGATGAATAGGTTGGGATTGGGAAATAAAATAAATGATTACTTCGGTGTGGTTCGCTAATCCCGACTAGTTTGAATTGATATTCAAAGGAGATTAAAGAATAAATTTAAGGAATTTATCTTGGATAAAATTAATGGGAACTTTTCCCAAAGTATGGGAATATTTGAATAAAAGAATATTCTGAATTGGAATGAGGCGTATGTTGTGTTTGTGTAACACTTTTATAATATATACGCGAGTCACTCAGAAAGACCGGGTTTGTCCCATTCTGAATAACTGATTCGACGTGGTGTCGAAGATGAAGACGGTGGTCGAAGACCGGAAGTCTTCACGTCGTTTGGGTGATAACTGATGATCTTGATTGGGCTGTACACCCAAGAAGATGGAAACAGTTGGTGATCGTCCAGACGTACTTGGAGATCGATGGATATGCGGGGTACTAGGTGCCTCCGGTTTCGTTCAGACCCAGAACGGACTTGTAAATGGACTGTGTGTCTGACATTGGATTTTAGTCTGTGTGATTGATCTCTATTAAATATATATCTGTTTGGCGGCGGAGAATTTATTCTCTTGCTTAACGCCCTTCTCTGAGACGTACGAGCTCAGGGGTTATATATTGATGGATATCAAACACATGGAGTGAATTGCCTGTGTGGCATGCCTAAGTGGCAATAGATCGAGGCTTCTGTTGAAAAGCAAAGTCTTGTGGTGATGATCAAAGCACAGCCTGTTTGGCACAGCTTTGTGTAACGTGAATTCGCGAGTTTCACACCCGGTATGAACCAAAAACGGGAGACGGACCTCAGGGAGGACTTGCGTTTCTTTCTAGTTAGAAGTGGCGTCAGTGGTTTTACACGCCCTGACGAGTTTGACTTATGTGGTTGTTGCTGTTGCGAGGCGCCTCGGTCATATCGGTTTCGGCCGATGCATTCTGGTTGGCAGACGGACCAGACTTACACCCCATAGGGTGGGGAAACGTAGTGTTCAGGCATTTTAATCCACATCGGTGGACCGGCCCTGTCGCTCCAAGGGTCGATGCGCTCTGACCCTGAGGCTCGGGCTAGAGAGTCTCGAAGTCGGTGAGGACTATCTTTTGCCTCGGTTCATAGATGGAAATCTAGCTTCCAAATACGTGACATTTGCGGTTTTAATTGTAGAACTAGTATGGCGACATGATATATGGTACCCATGCCGCCTATGATTGATACTTATGATTTGAAGTTGTTTTATACACTATGCACTTATAATAGTATCAAACGATTTGTCTTAAACGTATCAAGCATTCTTTGGCTGTTATAAGGGAAAACCCTATCCTCGGCTGCGTTGCATTGTGTGATGGGACCTGGGTCTTATAACAGCTTCATTTTTCTTTATTTAGCATTGCGCTGTTTGTTTTATGCACTGGTATTCTTGGGAGGAAACCCGTTCCGTGTTATACGGCGTGGTCCCTTGATTTACCTAGCTTTAAAATAAAGATTAATAACTGTTTTAGTTCTCACACCAGTCCCATGACTGACCTGGAGTTTATTGTTTTAACCTAAACTCTGGGTGCCCTTATTTTGACACGGGCAGCTAGTAGTTTTGGTTTTGCAGATTTATATTCACAGGATCCTGGTTTACAGCTGGAACGATATCCGGAAAGCTTTGTATCCGTATATCTCTTCTAGTTGTGTATTGTATTATTTTCCGCTGCTATGTACTTAAATGTAATTTAAATCTCTGATATTTCTGTGTAATATTCATTCATACTCTGTATATTCTTGTAATCTGATGCATTGTTGTAATAACAGTGAAATGTTATTCTGTTTGCGTTCTGTTGTGGTTTGTTCTCGAACTATCCGGCGCTTTCCTTTACGGGGAAGTTACGGGTCGTTTCAGCCAGGCGGTTCCAGGCAGTTTTACACCGCAACTCAGTCTAACCTCAGGTTCTTTTGGGCTTGATGCACTAACCTCTCACATTAGATATATATTGTTAAGGTTGTTGGATGTGCCGGCCGGTTCCGTGCAGTCTTACACTGTAACTCAATCTAACTTCGGGTTAGGCATATTTGTCTTTTCTAAATTTACATATTTACCTTCTATATTTATATGTAAATTATTGTCATTCAAGTCATGCCCAATTTCTCTCTAAATCATGTTCATAATTTTAGGTATATAAATTATACCATTTCAATGCCACTAATCATTTAAAATATGACAATAACTTGTAACTTCATGTTTTTCCGTTAACCTCGCTAAACATTCGCATAAATTTCGTAGAACGTTAGGCTTCGCAATTTAGCCTAACTAAAATCAAAAGGGGAAAAGGAAGAGACACGTAGCATTCAAGACAAGCATAATATGGATCCAACATATGTCACATAAATTTGGCATAGAATAAATATATTTTTAATTATGAACTTGCAATTTTGAACCTAATCAACATGAACCATAAGCATATGGATGGGAGTTTTCATAGAACTACACAATTCCAATTAGTCATATAAAGGTGAACTTGCATTTTTGGATCTAATTAACATGGGTCTTAAACTTACGAAATTACCCAAATTCAACTTGGCATGTAAAAGCAAACTTTTATTTTAGGTCCAATGAACATAAACCTTAAGCGTATAGAATTGCACAAGTTCAACTAGACATGTGAATGTAAACTTTAATTTGGATCCAATAATGATGATTCTTAAACATATGGAATTACACAGGTTTTAACAAGGCATGTAAATATGAACGTTTTTCTTGGATCCAACAAACATGAATCTTAAGCATATGGTTTTACACAAGTTTAACAAGGCATGTAAATATGAGCTTAAATTTTGGATCCACTTTCCATAGATCTAAATGTGAATCTAAACATAATACGTCTTAGCCTAACAACTTGCATGATTCAATAAACATAGATCTAAATGTAGATCTAAACATAATACATGTCTTAGCCTAATAACTTGCATGATTTAATAAACATAGATCTAAATGTAAATCTAAACAACTTGCATGATTCAATAAACATAGATCAGAACGTAGATCTAAACAACTTGAATGATTCAATAAGCATAGATCTAAATGTAGATCTAAAACAACTTGCATGATTCAATAAACATAGATCTAAATGTAGATCTAAACAACTTGCATGATTCAATAAACATAGATCTAAATGTAGATATAAACAACTTGCATGATTCAATAAACATAGATCTAAATGTAGATCTAAACAACTTGCATGTTACATAACACGAAAAAGTCACCATATTTACATAATATACGATTGGTTTAACATCAACATAAAACCACAATAATCTCAAAAGCATATACGATAGAATCGTTACAAGAATAGGCATAAATCAGCATCGTCATTATCTTACAACTAGAAACTACTCTAATTTTCATTTTATTACAAATCACAACTTTTAATCGTTCACATCTAGATAATAACAGGACTTACAAAAGAAAGTCTTATTTTCTGGGATCTATACTCTGAAATTGAATAGCTCTCCTTTATTGTAGACATTGAATTCTCTTAGTTGAATTAGATTTCATTTGTACATCCTAATTTTCTTTCTAGTTGAATGAGAATGGCGGCTACTCTACGTTGAGTGTTGTCAGCATGATGGTCTTAGGAATATTTTTGTGTGGCTTAGGGTTTAGATTTAGGTCGCTTATATAGAAGTTTGATTTAATAGGAGCCGTCAGATCAACCCAGGGTAAATCAAAGGCATTCAAATCTAAGAGAACCAACTAGAACTTTCCATACAAGCCCTAATGACATAGCAGATCGTCGCACCAAGAAACACCTCAGATTTCAGATCTGACCTGAGGGGGAGGTCGACCCCTAGGTCTACCTATATATAGGGAGTTCGACCCCCTGGTCAACCTGGCCTGGGGTAGGTCGACACCCAGGTCGACCTGCCTTAGTATTTAATTTTCTGAATTGTTTTATATAAATTTCTGAAAGTTCCGAGGTCCATATCTTCTTCATACGAAGTCCGATTTTCGAAAACTTGGACTCTATTCCAAACAGAATTTCGAGTCGAACGCAATGGCGCAACCTGTTTCATCTATTTATCACATTTGTAATTAATTATTCTTTAATTCGTTACTTTAATATTCTCAAAAAATATGGGGTGTTACATTCTCCCCTCCTTAAAGGATTTCGTCCCCGGAATCTTCAAGTTAAAAAGAATTTATATCCTACCATCCAATCATCCATCTATTCAACCATCAAACACAGGCATCCATTGTCCTTAAAAAGATTTCTAATGCCTTAGTGATCATATGCATAGTGTGTGTACATGTCCTTAACTAATGCAAAATCAGGCGGTCTACTGATTCAGTTGACCTCCTCTATGCGAATTATGTCAGTGCCATGAGTCCATCATGTATGCAATTATTCCTAATCGTACTTTATAACTTCCACATGAGTGCACAATCATTCATACAAATGCAACATACATATGATAACACATCAAGTTTCAGTTCATATGTATAAAAATTCACTCATGCATATGCAATATGAAAGTGACTGAGTCGATCTAGTGCCTAATGTGTGTATATGCATCCACGAGCAACCACTAGCAACCACCAATCATAACATGTTTCAAGCACATGTTTACATCCATTGGCTTCTATCTAAGGATTGAAGATATGACCTAGAGGATATTCTTAAAAAGATAGAAACAAACATGCATAGTATTCCTAGAAAAAGAGATCAAGGATGTACCCTTAAGAAAAAGGGTATGAAGCGCGAGTCTTATCTTCAGTCTCCCACATCGCGTCTTCTTGAGCTTCACTCCACTGTACCTTAACTAATTTAACTTCACAGTTGCGAAGCTTCTTGACCTCCATTTCCAAAACTCACTAGTAAAGATAGGACCTCGATCACTTACTATGCTAGAGGGTATCCAATGTAATCGAACTATCTTTCCAAGATAAACAGGTGTGAGCCAAGATACCAAGTGTATATACTAAGATGATTAGAGGTCTCTCCTCTACTTAGCTTATCCATAATGTCACAAATCTGAGGGTCGATATCTCTCAAGCAAACCATCCTAGTCGAACTTGACATCCCTCAAGTACAAGCCCCAAAGGCCTAAACCAATATCAGACAAGCTCCCGAGGAATACCTCCTCCGAATTTGGACGACTTATGTGAGATGATACTAGCAAAACAACCAATCAATTGAGCACTTAACCGACTTTGGCTATCCTCACCAATCATGCTCCAAAACTCTCGTTGGTCGCATAACTGGCTTTGCATTGTCATCTAGATATATGTGGGAGTTTATCTCATGTTTTAGGGGACAAACCCCTAACCTTAATCAAAACATCTTGCGTACTCATGAACTACTCCAACGGATCGAAAATCGTCGATAGATACATAAAGTGATTTTAGGTAGCTAAGCCTAACTGATCCCCTCAGGATCGCACGAAATCTCAAGGGTATTCCCGAGCCAAGAAAAAAGTCAAACTACCCTCGTTTCACAACTACTAGCTAATCAATCCATGCCTAGAATCAACCCATAGCCCATGATACCAAAAACATAAGTATCTCAAATCCTTACAAACCAAAGATAAATGAGCGAACCACAAATTAGATTTGAGACAATAATGGGATCTTCTACTCTACATGTACTAAGGTGCAGAGACTCAACTATGAAAGCATATATAAAGGAATGTGAAGCGCTAAAATCAAAAAGAGTACAAACAAGATGATCAAAAAGAAGAACTAGACTTTAATATCTTTCTCTCAGGTACGCTGGCGGTGAGAGCATGCATTTACCCTCCTGAAAATCCTGTCATTTTTTCTTGCCCTTGCCCTTAATTATACGACCCGTTATACCATAATAAAGATATTTCCTCTTGTCTTTAGGTTTTACTATTCTTTCCTCCCTTCCTTTGTGAACCAAGTCTATATCCATGATTTCTTCATCCTTGGGTTGTGCTCCTTAGCCAAACTCCCTCATTCTTATCTTTGCCATCCTTGTGTAACTTGTTGACAGGTCTCTTGAAAGCTGCCTCCATCGCATGGAAAATCCTACAAAGCTCGAAAGAAAATTAGCCGCAGGTGAAACTAAAGCGGCTATAGATGGAAGTTGGGCACTTCTTCGCCCTTTGACAGATATCGTAGTCTTATCAAGCCTACGGAACGATGCCGCGATGCGGGTACCTCCGAGAAAGCCAGGAGCCCCGGAGACTCAGGAAAGAAGGAAACAAGGATTCAAACAGAGGATCAAAAGACAGTGCATATGGATTTGGGGAATATGCCTTTAAAACAAAACTTTTCTTTTGAAAAATGCTTCTTTTAAAACTGTTTTGAAAATAATTTTTCAAATCTTTTATCTGATCCAGTAACCTTCGGCTCTGATACCAAGTGAAACACCCCACCTCCGTTAAGGTCACTCATAGAGGGAATGCCTTAACTTTGGTGGAGAATTTTAGGTAAAAGATGCAGATAAATTACAAGACAGACAAATAAAGCAGCGGAAAATAAAGTCATTTTATAAATAATATGGTTCAGTCAAGCTTCACAATAGTTATCTCAATCATACTTAAAAGTAATACATAGAACTTCTGTCTTGATTCAAAAACTTCCAAATATAAAAGAAGCATAAAAATAACAATGATATTCCCCAATAAAGCGTGAACCAGCCATAGAAGTGGAAGAGAGAGTACAAAGCAATACATCTACTTTCTTCAAGCTGAAAATGATCCGATTTAAGCTGAAGTATTCCCTCCCTGCAGACCGAGGGGGAACGGAAGAAAAGAAGACGAAAGAAAATGGGTCAAACATGAGTCTGGTAAGTCTAGTGACTATTTAGCATGTAAACAAGAAAAGGGTTATGACATGAATAAACTGAATCAAGGGCATCACCCTAGAAATAAAATAATAAGGCTGAATATGCTATTGCACTCATTTTACTTCTCTGCACCACCTAACTATTGTCCCAACTAGTAATCTGTATAAAATGATAACGTGATCCCAATCCCCGTAACTGTAGTATCCTTCAGGTGTACATCTATCATGAGGATTCCACCTCAATCAGCCTAATTACCATGAACATGTTAGATGTACCCTTACTACCCTATCGATCGGCTCCTTACTTGCATAAATGTTCCACGTGTCTGTGTCAATCGGCCCTCTCTTTCGTGTAGATACCCTGTGCTGGTCCTACCATAAGGTGTATCAATCCTTATGATAGCGACCCGACACGATTCAAGATGCACAGTGTATAACTACTGGTACTCAGTGCCTACTTTCCCACTCCGGAGTACATGCACGCCCATAAACCATCAGAACCTACACTGACGTACCCCCTACTGCTGCTTTAACCACTTATAATCAACCCATTAATCGTCCCAAACCTTGCCTAGTTCAGGGTACCGTGATACATCTATGTGGGTTACAGCTAAAATGGGTCCCCGTTACTAGGGTTTCCTATTGGTTAAGTTTGTGGGCCTATATTTACTAATATTACCCACCAACCTAATGTGTACTTAAACCTCTCACTAATTCAAGCATGTCTATTTAACGGTTAAGTTTGTGGGCCTATATGTACTAATATTACCCACCTACATGAGATGTACTTAACCCTCCCATTGATTCAAGCATGTTTATTAAACGGTTAAGTTTTGTGGGCCTATATTTACTAATATTACCCACCAACCCGATATGTACTTAACCCTCCCGTTGATTCAAGCATGTTTATTAAACGGTTAAGCTTTATGGGCCTATATTTACTAATATTACCCACCAACGTGATATGTACTTAAGCCTCCCGCACATTATGTCATATTGGTTAATTGTTGTCCATTCATGTTAACTTAACCCACCCATTCATCGTGTCATGTTGGTTAAGTGCTTCTTATTAACTTAACCCTGTTCGTTCATCAAGTTATATTGTTTAAGTGTTTTCTTGTTAACTTAACTTCACGTGTTCATCATGTTGTATTGGTTTAGTGTCATTAATCAATTCAAGTTAACTTAATCCACGTACTTGTCATGTTACTTTGGTTAAGTGTCGCCTTCTTGTGTCAACTTAACCCTACCACAAATCAAGTTATATTGGTTAAGTGTTGCCCTCTTATTTTAACCTAACCTTACCGCAAATCAAGTTATATTGGTTAAGTGTTGCCCTCTTGTTTTAACTTAACCTTACCACAAATCAAGTTATATTGGTTAAGTGTTTCTTATTACTTAACCCTACCCATTCATCATGCTATACTAGTTAAGTGTTTCCTATTAACCTAGTCATTCATCTTGTTATATTGGTTAAGTGTTACCTTAATTAACTTAACCCTACCATTTCTGTCTTAGCTTTAATTCATTCATTAAAGCACCAACCTGTAATGGCGCGTTTTGTAAGGTATAATAATTAAGTTATTTAATTATTTAAATAACGAATATTTTTATAAACGATAGTTGAACGTATAATTATAATTTTATTATAATTAAAATCGAGCTTGAAATGGCGCTGCAGTTCGCGATTTGGCGATTCGAACTTCAACTGAATGTACAGGATTCGTTTTAAGCCGGATTTCTGTGAAACAAGAAACGTGTGGAGCTGGTGGAGTATATCTTTCTAGTGGAAGAGAAAAATCGGGATTTCATCATGTAGAATTTGAGTTATGTCCAAATCAAATTTCAGAAAAGTCGCTGTGGAATTCCTTTATAATTTGCGACGCTTTATATACGTTATAAATCGATTTTTCGATACGAACTGAATATCGGGATAATCTGGAGTCTGGAAATCAAGTCATAAAATCTGAGGTGATATTCTGGAGCCGGACGACATTGTATATGGAGATATACGATAATATAAATTTATTTATATTTAATTTAATTATATTTAAATATATTTATATATTTAAATGGGTCATTCAGAGCGTTAAAAATAGCCAGTTTTGCAAACGAAGTCGGAATTCGACGAAACCAGTTTTGTTGGATCCGCAATATCAAATAATTGCTAGATGTCAAGTTTCGTGATTTTTAGAGTCACTGTGTGGCCGTACGGATTTTTAGAGTGTGAAACATTCAGTATTTCGACGGTTAAAAATACGCTGTGTGAGCATACGGAGTCGGAATTTGACGAAACCAGTTTCGTTGGGACCGTAATGTCGAACTCTAGCTACATGTCCAGTTTTGTGATTTTTAGGTATCGTATGTAATCACTGGGATTTTTAAAAGGCAGATACAAGGAGAAAATCGAATAAGTAAAATAAATAAATCAAAAATAAAAATATCCCAATATTTTTAGGGACGATAACAGGCCACGCATCATCAGTTTGCAACCACAAACATCACCTACCACAACACAGCCTATAGATACAAGTCTAACCAAACACAGCAAAACATTTGATCAAAGAAAAATCAAATGAAATTCAAAAGAAAATCAATAAACCCAAATGAGTACATATTTGAAATCGCCAGAGAAGCAGCTTCAATTTCCTACTGGTTTTGAGCAGTTCGATAGTTATTTTGAGGGTCGACGTTTGCAGCAGGAACCCTAGGGTTCGAACTATGTGGAGATTAAGGGATCGATGCTTGATTCCTGGTGGTATTCTCTTCGACCTGATGTCCTTTGTTTTGGGTTCGATGGGTTTTTACGTCGCTGGAAATAAGGTCAGCAAGTATTAGGGTTTGGGATTTGTTTGGATTTGGAGATGTCGATGCGAGTTTAAGTGTTGTTTTCCAGTTGTAATGAGAAATCAAACTTGTGATCGAAGTTTGGGCGAGTTTGGTGACGTTGGAGTTCGGTGGTAGTGTGCTGCGATGGGATTTCAGGTCGGAGATGCAATGGTAAGGAGGGGCTGTCGAGTTTGACTTGATGAGGAGGAGGGTGAAGAGAACTCGGAGGAGATCTTAGTGTTGAAAACGGTTTTGCAAATCGTTGAGTGTTGAGGAGGATAATAGATCGAAGGAAACGGAAATGGCGTGGTGTTCTTCAGGAGGAGGAACGGGATTGGTTTCATTCAGAAAGAAATACCGAAGGGGATACGTATACGGGGCGTATGAATGGTTATGGGCCGAGATTGAAGAGTAAGCCCAAATGGAGTTCTATTTGAGTTTTATTTAAATCTAATATGGTGTACTAACTTGTAATGTCCGTATCTAGCTCGTACGAAGCCCGATTGACGAACCGTAAGTTGCGTTGGGATCTTATGAACGAGAGCTTCACAATGAAGCTGACTGGAAGTGGATTGGGGCTCGTATGAATTTACGGCGAAATAAATTGTTTGATTCAAGTCAAATAAACAGTTTATCGTTCTTCAACGATGAACTGCAAATGTGAGTAAATCTCACTAACTCTGAACAGTTTATAATTTCATGTTGTATTGTTAGAACTGATAAAATTGTCTGTTTGACTGTGTGTTGATTGTTTGATTGAACTGCTAGTCAGTTAGTTAAATTTCTATATTGATTCTGTTTAACAGAATACATCATATGGAACTGAAAGTGATGTTATCTATATTGTCTAACATCTGTGGTACAGGGAAACAGGTTGGAGGAATCCGACTGGATTCCTCAACATTTATTTTACCGTTTTTCATATATTGTGATACATGATGTGTTATGAAATCTGTTATTGATTTCATATGTTTGAATGATACCGATCATTGTTATACGACACGTTAAACACCGTAGGTGATACTAGAATGTAAAAAGGGAATTTTCAATGTTCATATTAAAGATAAATCTTATTTATAAAATCGATAAGATTTTATAAGATGAAAACATTTATTTATTTAGGAAATAAATAAAGGAACATTTATTTAGATTATAAATAAATGGAATAAAGGAATATTTATTTAGGGAATAAATAAAGGAACACTTGTTCGGAAAATAAATAGAATTATACAAGGATAGATTTAAACACGTGCTTCGCACACGGTATAACACGATATGGATTTAAATGAGTTATTCGAATTAGATATTTGAATAGAGTTAAACACATTAGAGTGATTCGAATTACTTATTCGAATAGAGTTAAACAAAGTAATCTGTTAGGTTAACTAAAGCAAGTTAGTCGAGTTAATCAAAGTAATTGGTTAAGTTAACCAAAGTAAATTAGTTAAGATAAACTAAGCGGTTAATCGAAGTGAATTAGTCAAGTTAAACTAATTGGTAAATCAAAGTGAATTAGTTGCATCAAACTAAGTGACTTAGTTAAGTTAAACTAATTTGTAAATCAAAGTGAATTAGTTGCGTCAAACTAAGTGAATTAGTCAAGTTAAACTAATTGGTTAATCGAAGTAAATTAGTTGGGTTAATCAAGGTGAATTAGCTGAGTTAAACTAAGTAAATCGGTTAGAGTTAATCAAAGTGAATTAACTAAGTTAAACTAAGTGGATTAGTTCAGTTAATCGAGACAAGGAAATCAAGTTAGGTTAAACCATTTGAGTTAACCAGTTAAAGTTTACCAGTTAAAGATAAACAGTTAGAGTTGACCAGTTAAAGTTGACCAGTTAGAGTTGACCAGTTAGAGTTATCCAAGTGGAGTTAATCGAGTAGAGTTGCCGAATATCACTTATTCGAAGTAGAGTTATCAAATATGGTGTATTCGAGAGAAGAGTTATCGAATATAGTTTATTCGAGTGGAGAAATCAAATGTTATTCATTTGAGAAGAGTTACCGAATATTATTTATTCGAAGAATAGTTATCGAATATTGGTTATTCGAAGTTAGTTAATCCAAAGGAGTTATTCGAAGTTAGTTAATCCAAAGGAGTTATTCGAAGTCAGTTAATCCAAAGGAGTTATTCGAAGTTAGTTAATCCAAAGGAGTTATTCGAAGTTAGTTAATCCAAAGGAGTTATTCGAAGTTAGTTAATCCAAAGGAGTTATTCGAAGTTAGTTAATCCAAAGGAGTTATTCGAAGTCAGTTAATCCAAAGAAGTTATTCGAAGTTAGTTAATCCAAAGGAGTTATTCGAAGTCAGTTAATCCAAAGGAGTTATTCGAAGTTAGTTAATCCAAAGGAGTTATTCAAAGTTAGTTAATCCAAAGGAGTTATTCGAAGTTAGTTAATCCAAAGGAGTTATTCGAAGTTAGTTAATCCGAAGGAGTTAGTCGAAGAGTTAATCCGAAGGAGTTAGTCGAAGAGCTAATCGAATATAGTTATTCGAAAGAAGGTGTTAATCGAATATTGTTATTCGAGTAAAGTTATTCAATTAGAGTTGGATCGAATTTAGTTATTTGAAAGGAGTAATCAATTTGAGTTAAGTTAATCGATTTGAATTAAGTTGAATCGAAACGGGGTAAATCGATTTGGATTAAGTTAATCGAGTTAGAGTAAATCGAATATTGGTTATTCAAAGGTAAGTTATTCGAATTAGTTATTCGAAGGAGTTAATCAAATGAGTTGATCCAAAGGAGTTAGTCGAATATTAGTTATTCGAATAGAGTTAAAGGAGTTATCGATTTTAGTTTGATCGAAAGGAGTTATCGATTAGTAAATCGAAAGGAGATTTTCGAATATAGCATATTCGAAAGAAAGAGATCGAATATTGTTTATTCGAAAGAGAGAGATTTCGAATATGAGTTACTCGAAGAGAGATAATCGAATATAGGTTATTCGAAGAAGAGTTAATCAAATAGAGATTACTCGAAAGAGAGTTATACGTCGAATTCGATTATAGCGAATTCGGGAAGGTACTATTTACTTTCCAGGGTTTAAATCAAGGTTTAGTTATTGATTTAGAAATTAGGTGTCTGTTAAATTATTCGAGTTAGGAGATAAAGTTATAATTTAGGTTAGACATTACAGAAGTAGGAATTATAACGTTATAGTTATAATCAAACGTTGTCATATAAGAAGTGGATTCGTAACCTGAATCCGAGAATTTGCGTAAAACAGATGATTGTAAAAAGTGAGTGACGAGCTTCATCTATTTCACAGTAAAGGACGTTGTTCAATTAAGTTCTGAGAGGTAATTATACCCCAACTTGATTGACTTCAGAATTGACAAAGGAATAGTTGTGGTTCGATAGAAAAGGTTGATTTGAAATATAGTTAAGAAATAAGCGATTAATGGATTAAGCGTAACGATGTTTTATACAACGTTCATTGGAAATCCGTAAATGAGTTTTGGAAACGTTTTCCAAATATAGTCAGATATGTTTTCTAAACATAGAAAATGAAACGTTTTCATGATAAGAATTTAAGAAATAGAGTTAAGCAAATTCAGAAACTAACTGGAGAGGGTAAGTTAAACGGTTTTCTAAGTGACGATATGATGTTGGTTTCGACCTTCCGGATTGATACTTAGAGAATTGTTCTCATACTAGTTACAGTTAGGGACTGATAGTTGCGAAATAATAGTGATGTGAAAATAAGCGATGGAAATGTTTTCCAATGATTAATAACATATATTTTCTAAATATATGAAATAAGGAAATATGAACTTATGATGATTGATCGATCGAATTTCCATCTGGAAAAAAGATCGTTGTTTGTACACCGACATGTTTTCATTTGATAGTTGAATCACAAACTATCAAAGTTTTTACCATTTTAACGTTGTTAATATGGAGAGACCGGTTGGATTATTATCCAAAGAACCACTCTGTATTGGCATAAGCATTGCGAGCAATATCTGCCAAAGATAAATTGAAGACGGAGTAAAGTGCAAGGGCTGTTGTATAAGTCTTAGATAACAGTGACTAAGATGGATATACTGAATAGTGCCTTCGGTTTGTCCAGTCCCAGGACAACGTATATGGAAGAAGGTCTGACAGAGTATATCCAATGGATTGCGTAAGTTGATCTGTTCAAACGTATTCACGTTTGGTGGCAGAGGAATTCGTTTCTCTTAGCTATATACCCATGTTATTTTTGTATAAGTCAATTTGTGATTTGGCGGGTATGACGATGTGGCATTCAAAGTGAATGGTGATCAGATGTTCTGAAGATAGACGTAGCTTCTAGCCTCACACCAGGAAGTAACAAAAGTTGGGCTAGGCAGCATGGCTAGTTGGGTCATCCCCAAGCAGGGTGTATTGTCACCGATCTATAGAATATTCATATTTATACTTCTTTTTGATTCTGTATCTTCGGATGACGGTTTGATGGCCTATAACCGTGGTGGCAATATATTCGCGACACTCAAGCTAAATGGGTGAGCGGTCATGTGTGGCCGGGTTGCAAGACGTTCTTGTTGAACCCTGAGTGTATCACCTCTAGAGTACACTATTCAGAAGGTGCTCCCATACCTTGTCTGTTGGAATCCATTCTCCGATAAGTGCCCTGCGGTTTATGATTTTATACTATGTATGTAGAACGTGAGATGCAAGCGTTTCTGCTAGTTGATATCTATTTGTACATAGACATTATTATAATATCAAAAGGTTTTTGATATAAAGATATTTTGGATTCTCATAAGGAAAAAAACCCGTTCCGTTATGCGGCGTGGTCTTATGAGATATCGTTTACTTGTTCATATACATGTTTAAACTGTTTTACTCATACCAGTCCCATGACTGACCCGGAGTTTACTTTGTTGTTTTCCCTAAACTCTTGGGTGCCTAAATTTGTACGGGCAGTCAAGAAGTCGGGATTTACAGATATACTTAGAGAGCTTGGAGCAGGAGACTGCAAGATTCTATAGCTATAGTTATTTCCGCTGTGTGGTAAGTGTTGTACTCTGATAAGTGCTATTGTATATATATAACTGTTTACTTCAAAGTTATGTTATATATTATATGTTATTCGTTCCGCTGTGAGATTCGTGTTACTCTGATGATTCTGATGTTCTTCTTCTTCTTCTATTCTATTAGTTCTATCTTTTCTTTCTCACCTTCTAAATTCTTTCACTAACGTCTCGGAATTTCCGACTCCCGAGGAGTCGGAAATTTCCAGCCGTTACAGTTGGTATCAGAGCTTAAGTTTAAGTGATTACCTTGGCTCTGTGGCGTGACTCGGTAGAGATAGAGTTAGCAATACCCTAGATTGAGTTTGAGTGTATATATACGAGAGCGTATTTGTTATTCAATATAAAATTGTTTTATATTGTGGAGATTTATTGGTTGAGTCGTTTGTGAATTCTGGTCGATCAGTTTGATCCACTGTATGGGTAGGAGTTACCAAACACTCGAATACGATGAACCATCATGGTATATTTTGAAAAGAGGGTAAATGAAATAATTTTACCCAAAGTATATTTGATATATATTGAATTAATAATATATGGGATATATTGATTGTTATTATAATCGAGTAAAATTATAAATGAAATGGTTATGTAAATAACCAATCAGAAATCATATAAGTATAATATATGAAATCAAGATGAATTAAATATGAAATTTGAGTAAGTGTTGATAAATGAATCAGGAATTAAAATAAGTAAATTTTAAGTTCCTGGGAGATTTTAAATTGATTTACGAGTATTAAGAAAGAATATTTGTAATGTATTTCAAAATAAAAGAGTTTAAAATGATTTTGAAAGTGATATAGTATTGAACTCACTTCGATCGCTGGAAAATAATTCTGATATTTGCTGCAGCATTATCAGTGTCATTTTCGAGGGGTAAGTGACGGATTACTACCAAAGTTTTGTTTTTGAATTATATTGAGAAAAAAAGTGGTTTAGAAATTCAAAAGTTTTGAATTAGTATTATGGTTTCAAATTGATTTGAAATAGAACCCAGGGATTTGAAATTTCTGAAATTTAATTTAACTTATGAAGTTAAATAGATTAAGATGGTAATGAATAATTAAATTTAAATTTAACTTGAGCAAAGTCAAATAAAAAAAAACTGGAATTTGATTAGAGAATAATCTGGAAGGGAACTTAACGAAGTTAAGAAATTGGATTTATAAGGTAAGAGAGTTTGAATTTAATAGTGAAACTTGAATGGTATTTGACTTGGATAAGTGAATGATTCGGTTTGAGGAAAAACTGATTGGATATCAATTGGAATGGATAACATTGGTATATGTTGAAGTGGTAGCAGATGGAAGGGATATAAAAGATATGTCCGACAAAAAGGTACAAGTTTATATTTATATGAGTTTGGAATTTATGAGCCGATTAGGCAAGCCGCTTGGCTGTTTGATTTTCTTTTGGGTGGGAAAAGGCCTAGAGAGGCGAGTTGTAGTTTTACCGATAGGGCTATACAAAGGAGGTTATGGCGAAATTTTCCGAAAATTTAAAGTGTTAAAAAATTTTCAAAAATTTTAGTTAGTCGGAAGAATAAATATTTCAGTCGATATTAATTGGTTCGGTTAAAATCAGAAATAAGGGGTAAACCAATCTTAGGAGTTCCAATATATAGGGTCATCCTCTAACTTAGCAATTTCGAGGACGAAATTATTTTAAGTGGGGAAGTCTGTAATGGCGCGTTTTGTAAGGTATAATAATTAAGTTATTTAATTATTTAAATAACGAATATTTTTATAAACGATAGTTGAACGTATAATTATAATTTTATTATAATTAAAATCGAGCTTGAAATGGCGCTGCAGTTCGCGATTTGGCGATTCGAACTTCAACTGAATGTACAGGATTCGTTTTAAGCCGGATTTTTGTGAAACAAGAAACGTGTGGAGCTGGTGGAGTATATCTTTCTAGTGGAAGAGAAAAATCGGGATTTCATCGTGTAGAATTTGAGTTATGTCCAAATCAAATTTCAGAAAAGTCGCTGTGGAATTCCTTTATAATTTGCGACGCTTTATATACGTTATAAATCGATTTTTCGATACGAACTGAATATCGGGATAATCTGGAGTCTGGAAATCAAGTCATAAAATCTGAGGTGATATTCTGGAGCCGGACGACATTGTATATGGAGATATACGATAATATAAATTTATTTATATTTAATTTAATTATATTTAAATATATTTATATATTTAAATGGGTCATTCAGAGCGTTAAAAATAGCCAGTTTTGCAAACGAAGTCGGAATTCGACGAAACCAGTTTTGTTGGATCCGCAATATCAAATAATTGCTAGATGTCAAGTTTCGTGATTTTTAGAGTCACTGTGTGGCCGTACGGATTTTTAGAGTGTGAAACAGTCAGTATTTCGACGGTTAAAAATACGCTGTGTGAGCATACGGAGTCGGAATTTGACGAAACCAGTTTCGTTGGGACCGTAATGTCGAACTCTAGCTACATGTCCAGTTTTGTGATTTTTAGGTATCGTATGTAATCACTGGGATTTTTAAAAGGCAGATACAAGGAGAAAATCGAATAAATAAAATAAATAAATCAAAAATAAAAATATCCCAATATTTTTAGGGACGATAACAGGCCACGCATCATCAGTTTGCAACCACAAACATCACCTACCACAACACAGCCTATAGATACAAGTCTAACCAAACACAGCAAAACATTTGATCAAAGAAAAATCAAATGAAATTCAAAAGAAAATCAATAAACCCAAATGAGTACATATTTGAAATCGCCAGAGAAGCAGCTTCAATTTCCTACTGGTTTTGAGCAGTTCGATAGTTATTTTGAGGGTCGACGTTTGCAGCAGGAACCCTAGGGTTCGAACTATGTGGAGATTAAGGGATCGATGCTTGATTCCTGGTGGTATTCTCTTCGACCTGATGTCCTTTGTTTTGGGTTCGATGGGTTTTTACGTCGCTGGAAATAAGGTCAGCAAGTATTAGGGTTTGGGATTTGTTTGGATTTGGAGATGTCGATGCGAGTTTAAGTGTTGTTTTCCAGTTGTAATGAGAAATCAAACTTGTGATCGAAGTTTGGGCGAGTTTGGTGACGTTGGAGTTCGGTGGTAGTGTGCTGCGATGGGATTTCAGGTCGGAGATGCAATGGTAAGGAGGGGCTGTCGAGTTTGACTTGATGAGGAGGAGGGTGAAGAGAACTCGGAGGAGATCTTAGTGTTGAAAACGGTTTTGCAAATCGTTGAGTGTTGAGGAGGATAATAGATCGAAGGAAACGGAAATGGCGTGGTGTTCTTCAGGAGGAGGAACGGGATTGGTTTCATTCAGAAAGAAATACCGAAGGGGATACGTATACGGGGCGTATGAATGGTTATGGGCCGAGATTGAAGAGTAAGCCCAAATGGAGTTCTATTTGAGTTTTATTTAAATCTAATATGGTGTACTAACTTGTAATGTCCGTATCTAGCTCGTACGAAGCCCGATTGACGAACCGTAAGTTGCGTTGGGATCTTATGAACGAGAGCTTCACAATGAAGCTGACTGGAAGTGGATTGGGGCTCGTATGAATTTACGGCGAAATAAATTGTTTGATTCAAGTCAAATAAACAGTTTATCGTTCTTCAACGATGAACTGCAAATGTGAGTAAATCTCACTAACTCTGAACAGTTTATAATTTCATGTTGTATTGTTAGAACTGATAAAATTGTCTGTTTGACTGTGTGTTGATTGTTTGATTGAACTGCTAGTCAGTTAGTTAAATTTCTATATTGATTCTGTTTAACAGAATACATCATATGGAACTGAAAGTGATGTTATCTATATTGTCTAACATCTGTGGTACAGGGAAACAGGTTGGAGGAATCCGACTGGATTCCTCAACATTTATTTTACCGTTTTTCATATATTGTGATACATGATGTGTTATGAAATCTGTTATTGATTTCATATGTTTGAATGATACCGATCATTGTTATACGACACGTTAAACACCGTAGGTGATACTAGAATGTAAAAAGGGAATTTTCAATGTTCATATTAAAGATAAATCTTATTTATAAAATCGATAGGATTTTATAAGATGAAAACATTTATTTATTTAGGAAATAAATAAAGGAACATTTATTTAGATTATAAATAAATGGAATAAAGGAATATTTATTTAGGGAATAAATAAAGGAACACTTGTTCGGAAAATAAATAGAATTATACAAGGATAGATTTAAACACGTGCTTCGCACACGGTATAACACGATATGGATTTAAATGAGTTATTCGAATTAGATATTTGAATAGAGTTAAACACATTAGAGTGATTCGAATTACTTATTCGAATAGAGTTAAACAAAGTAATCTGTTAGGTTAACTAAAGCAAGTTAGTCGAGTTAATCAAAGTAATTGGTTAAGTTAACCAAAGTAAATTAGTTAAGATAAACTAAGCGGTTAATCGAAGTGAATTAGTCAAGTTAAACTAATTGGTAAATCAAAGTGAATTAGTTGCGTCAAACTAAGTGACTTAGTTAAGTTAAACTAATTTGTAAATCAAAGTGAATTAGTTGCGTCAAACTAAGTGAATTAGTCAAGTTAAACTAATTGGTTAATCGAAGTAAATTAGTTGGGTTAATCAAAGTGAATTAGCTGAGTTAAACTAAGTAAATCGGTTAGAGTTAATCAAAGTGAATTAACTAAGTTAAACTAAGTGGATTAGTTCAGTTAATCGAGACAAGGAAATCAAGTTAGGTTAAACCATTTGAGTTAACCAGTTAAAGTTTACCAGTTAAAGATAAACAGTTAGAGTTGACCAGTTAAAGTTGACCAGTTAGAGTTGACCAGTTAGAGTTATCCAAGTGGAGTTAATCGAGTAGAGTTGCCGAATATCACTTATTCGAAGTAGAGTTATCAAATATGGTGTATTCGAGAGAAGAGTTATCGAATATAGTTTATTCGAGTGGAGAAATCAAATGTTATTCATTTGAGAAGAGTTACCGAATATTATTTATTCGAAGAATAGTTATCGAATATTGGTTATTCGAAGTTAGTTAATCCAAAGGAGTTATTCGAAGTTAGTTAATCCAAAGGAGTTATTCGAAGTCAGTTAATCCAAAGGAGTTATTCGAAGTTAGTTAATCCAAAGGAGTTATTCGAAGTTAGTTAATCCAAAGGAGTTATTCGAAGTTAGTTAATCCAAAGGAGTTATTCGAAGTTAGTTAATCCAAAGGAGTTATTCGAAGTCAGTTAATCCAAAGGAGTTATTCGAAGTTAGTTAATCCAAAGGAGTTATTCGAAGTCAGTTAATCCAAAGGAGTTATTCGAAGTTAGTTAATCCAAAGGAGTTATTCAAAGTTAGTTAATCCAAAGGAGTTATTCGAAGTTAGTTAATCCAAAGGAGTTATTCGAAGTTAGTTAATCCGAAGGAGTTAGTCGAAGAGTTAATCCGAAGGAGTTAGTCGAAGAGTTAATCGAATATAGTTATTCGAAAGAAGGTGTTAATCGAATATTGTTATTCGAGTAAAGTTATTCAATTAGAGTTGGATCGAATTTAGTTATTTGAAAGGAGTAATCAATTTGAGTTAAGTTAATCGATTTGAATTAAGTTGAATCGAAACGGGGTAAATCGATTTGGATTAAGTTAATCGAGTTAGAGTAAATCGAATATTGGTTATTCAAAGGTAAGTTATTCGAATTAGTTATTCGAAGGAGTTAATCAAATGAGTTGATCCAAAGGAGTTAGTCGAATATTAGTTATTCGAATAGAGTTAAAGGAGTTATCGATTTTAGTTTGATCGAAAGGAGTTATCGATTAGTAAATCGAAAGGAGATTTTCGAATATAGCATATTCGAAAGAAAGAGATCGAATATTGTTTATTCGAAAGAGAGAGATTTCGAATATGAGTTACTCGAAGAGAGATAATCGAATATAGGTTATTCGAAGAAGAGTTAATCAAATAGAGATTACTCGAAAGAGAGTTATACGTCGAATTCGATTATAGCGAATTCGGGAAAGTACTATTTACTTTCCAGGGTTTAAATCAAGGTTTAGTTATTGATTTAGAAATTAGGTGTCTGTTAAATTATTCGAGTTAGGAGATAAAGTTATAATTTAGGTTAGACATTACAGAAGTAGGAATTATAACGTTATAGTTATAATCAAACGTTGTCATATAAGAAGTGGATTCGTAACCTGAATCCGAGAATTTGCGTAAAACAGGTGATTGTAAAAAGTGAGTGACGAGCTTCATCTATTTCACAGTAAAGGACGTTGTTCAATTAAGGTCTGAGAGGTAATTATACCCCAACTTGATTGACTTCAGAATTGACAAAGGAATAGTTGTGGTTCGATAGAAAAGGTTGATTTGAAATATAGTTAAGTAATAAGCGATTAATGGATTAAGCGTAACGATGTTTTATACAACGTTCATTGGAAATCCGTAAATGAGTTTTGGAAACGTTTTCCAAATATAGTCAGATATGTTTTCTAAACATAGAAAATGAAATGTTTTCATGATAAGAATTTAAGAAATAGAGTTAAGCAAATTCAGAAACTAACTGGAGAGGGTAAGTTAAACGGTTTTCTAAGTGACGATATGATGTTGGTTTCGACCTTCCGGATTGATACTTAGAGAATTGTTCTCATACTAGTTACAGTTAGGGACTGATAGTTGCGAAATAATAGTGATGTGAAAATAAGCGATGGAAATGTTTTCCAATGATTAATAACATATATTTTCTAAATATATGAAATAAGGAAATATGAACTTATGATGATTGATCAATCGAATTTCCATCTGGAAAAAAGATCGTTGTTTGTACACCGACATGTTTTCATTTGATAGTTGAATCACAGACTATCAAAGTTTTTACCATTTTAACGTTGTTAATATGGAGAGACCGGTTGGATTATTATCCAAAGAACCACTCTGTATTGGCATAAGCATTGCGAGCAATATCTGCCAAAGATAAATTGAAGACGGAGTAAAGTGCAAGGGCTGTTGTATAAGTCTTAGATAACAGTGACTAAGATGGATATACTGAATAGTGCCTTCGGTTCGTCCAGTCCCAGGACAACGTATATGGAAGAAGGTCTGATAGTGTATATCCAATGGATCGCGTAAGTTGATCTGTTCAAACGTATTCACGTTTGGTGGCGGAGGAATTCGTTTCTCTTAGCTATATACTCGTGTTATTTTTGTATAAGTCAATTTGTGATTTGGCGGGTATGACGATGTGGCATTCAAAGTGAATGGTGATCAGATGTTCTGAAGATAGACGTAGCTTCTAGCCTCACACCAGGAAGTAACAAAAGTTGGGCTAGGCAGCATGGCTAGTTGGGTCATCCCCAAGCAGGGTGTATTGTCACCGATCTAGAGAATATTCATATTTATACTTCTTTTTGATTCTGTATCTTCGGATGACGGTTTGATGGCCTATAACCGTGGTGGCAATATATTCGCGACACTCAAGCTAAATGGGTGAGCGGTCATGTGTGGCCGGGTTGCAAGACGTTCTTGTTGAACCCTGAGTGTATCACCTCTAGAGTACACTATTCAGAAGGTGCTCCCATACCTTGTCTGTTGGAATCCATTCTCCGATAAGCGCCCTGCGGTTTATGATTTTATACTATGTATGTAGAACGTGAGATGCAAGCGTTTCTGCTAGTTGATATCTATTTGTACATAGACATTATTATAATATCAAAAGGTTTTTGATATAAAGATATTTTGGATTCTCATAAGGAAAAAAACCCGTTCCGTTATGCGGCGTGGTCTTATGAGATATCGTTTACTTGTTCATATACATGTTTAAACTGTTTTACTCATACCAGTCCCATGACTGACCCGGAGTTTACTTTGTTGTTTTCCCTAAACTCTTGGGTGCCTAAATTTGTACGGGCAGTCAAGAAGTCGGGATTTACAGATATACTTGGAGAGCTTGGAGCAGGAGACTGCAAGATTCTATAGCTATAGTTATTTCCGCTGTGTGGTAAGTGTTGTACTCTGATAAGTGCTATTGTATATATATAACTGTTTACTTCAAAGTTATGTTATATATTATATGTTATTCGTTCCGCTGTGAGATTCGTGTTACTCTGATGATTCTGATGTTCTTCTTCTTCTTCTATTCTATTAGTTCTATCTTTTCTTTCTCACCTTCTAAATTCTTTCACTAACGTCTCGGAATTTCCGACTCCCGAGGAGTCGGAAATTTCCAGCTGTTACACAACCACTCACATTAGACAGGTATTGTTGTGGTTACTGGATGTGTCGGGCGGTGCCGGGCTGTTTTACACCGCAACTCAGTCTAACCTCGGGTTCTTTTAGGCTTGATGCACTAATCTCTCACATTTGATATATATTGTTACGGTTGCTGGATGTTCCGTGCGGTTCCGGGCAGTCTTTCACCGTAACTCAATCTAACCTAGGGTTAGCATATTTTCCTTTTCTAAATTTACATATTTACCTTCTATATTTATATGTAAATTATTGTCATTCAAGTCATGCCCAATTTCTTTCTAAATCATGTTCATAATTTTAGGTATATAAATTATACCATTTCAATGCCACAAATCATTTAAAATAAGCCAATAACATGTAACTTCATGTTTTTCCCAACGTTACCCCCACTAAACGTTCGCATAAATTTCATAGAATGTTAGGCTTCGCAACATAGCCTAACTCAAAATCAAGAGGGGAAAAGGAAGAGACATGTAGCATTCAAGACAAGCATAATATGGATCCAACATATGTCACATAAATTTGGCATAGAATAAATATATGTTTAATTATGAACTTGCAATTTTGAACCTAATCAACATGAACCATAAGCATATGGATGGGAGTTTATATAGAACTACACAATTCCAATTAGTCATATAAAGGCGAACTTGCATTTTTGGATCTAATTAACATTGGTCTTAAACTTACGAAATTACCCAAATCCAACTAGGCATGTAAATGCAAACTTTTATTTTGGGTCCAATGAACATAAACCTTAAGCATATAGAATTGCACAAGTTCAACTAGACATGTGAATGTAAACTTTAATTTGGATCCAATAATCATGAATCTTAAACATATGGAATTACACAGGTTTTAACAAGGCATGTAAATATGAACTTTTATCTTGGATCCAACAAACATGAATCTTAAGCATATGGTTTTACACAAGTTTAACAAGGCATGTAAATATGAGCTTAAATTTTGGATCCACTTTTCATAGATCTAAATGTGCATCTAAACATAATACATGTCTTAGCCTAACAACTTGCATGATTCAATTAACATAGATCTAAAAGTAGATCTAAACATAATACATGTCTTAGCCTAATAACTTGCATGATTTAATAAATATAGATCTAAATGTAGATCTAAACAACTTGCACGATTCAATAAACATAGATCTAAATGTAGATGTAAACAACTTGCAAGATTCAATAAACATAGACCTAAACAACTTGCATGATTCAATAAACATAGATCTAAATGTAGAACTAAACAACTTGCATGATTCAATAAACATAGATCTAAATATAGATCTCAAAAACTTGCATGATTCAATAAACATAGATCTAAATGTAGATCTAAACAACTTGCATGATTCAATAAAAATATATCTAAATGTAGATCTAAACAACTTGCATGATTCAATAAACATAGATCTAAATGCAGATCAAAACAACTTGCATGTTACATAACATGAAAAAGTCACCATATTTAGATAATATACGATTGGTTTAACATCAACATATAACCAGAGTAATCTCACAAGCATATACGATAGAATCGTTACAAGAATAGGCATAATTCAACATCGTTATTATCTTACAACTAGGAATTACTCTAGCTTCATTTTCTTACAAATAACAACTTTTAATCATTCACATCTAAATAATAACAGGACTTACGAAAGAAAGTCTTGTTTTCTGGGACCTGTATTATGAAATTGAATAGCTCTATTTGTTGTAGACGTTGAATTCTCTTAGTTGAATTAGATTTGATTTGTAATTCCTAACTTGCTTTCTAGTTGAATGAGAATGGCGGCTACTCTAGGTTGAGTGTTGTCAGCATAACGGTCTTTGGAATATTTTTGTGTGGCTTAGGGTTTAGATTCAGGTTGCTTATATAGAAGTTTGATTTAATAGGAGCCGTCAGATCAACCCAGGGTAAATCAAAGCCATTCAAATCTATAAGAACCAACTAGAAATTGCCACATAATCCCTAATGACACAGCATATCGTCACACAAAGAAACATGTCAGATTTCAGATCTGACCCGAGGGGGAGGTCGACCCCGAAGTCAATCACCAGATCGACCTGTATATAGGGAGGTCAACCCCCTGGTCGACCTGGCCTGGGGTGGGTCGACACCAAGGTCGGCCGACCTTGGTATTTAATTTTCTGAATTATTTTATATTAATTTCTGAAAGTTCCAAGGGCCATTACTTCTTTATACGAAGTCCGATTTTCGAAAACTTGGACTCTATTCCAAACAGAATTTCGAGACAAACTCAATGGCGCAACCCGTTTCACTTATTTCTCTCATTTGTAATTAATTATTCTTTAATTGGTTACTTTAATATTCTCAGAAAATACAGGGTGTTACATTGTGCCATTTCTGGCTCGAATTATAATTGAAATAAATTTATTCATTTTAACTTCATTGAAAATAAATTTTCCATCGTTATTAATTAAAATAATTCATTTTAAATATTCGAAATCTTTTAAAATTGCCAAAATAAAAAATTTAAATTGGCTATGATTTTCCGGGATGTTACAGTAGGTTGTATAAAAATGGTTTTTTATTGCGTTGACTGTTTTGTCGTGTGTTTTACAAATTCTGGTCATTATAATAATGCAAATTGTATCGATATGTGCTTCTAAACTCTTGAACAGAGTAATTTGACACAATATTATTTTAAAAGCTGGGTAATTGAAATAGTTTACTCAAATTATATTGATATATATATATATATATATCTTGGGATTATTATAGTATATGTGTTGATTGTTATTGTAATCAGATAAGATTATAATAGAGATGGTTATAAATAACCAATCAGAATTCGTATATGTGTAAATTTTAAATCAGATGGATTAAATCTGAATTTAAAACGGATTTGGAATTAAAACTCTGGAAAGTTGAAAAGGTATTTGAAATTGAATTTTGAATTGAATAGATGGAATTTTTATGATCCTAGGTAAATCTGGGAATGTTTTCTAAACGTTTAAAAGACTATTTTGAAGTGATTTCAAGATGGAGTGTTTGAAAATGGTTTGAAAAATGATATAGTATTGAACTCACTTCGGTCGCTGGAAAATAATTCCGATGATGATTCGAACATCATCGGTGTTCATTTTCGAGTTCTAAGTGATGGATTACTACCAAAAATTTGGTTTAGAATTGTTTTGAGAAAATAAATAGTTTAGAAATTCAAATGTTTTCAATTATTATTATTATATATGATTTCAAACTAATTTGAAATAAAAACCCAGGAATTTGAATTTTTAAATTTGAATTTTAATTATGAAGATTTAAATGGTAAAAATGAATAAATAATTTGGAATTTAAATTAAACTAAGTTAAATAAATTTGGGTTGGATTAGAGATAGTCTAGAATGGAATTGGATTTATGAGTTAGAGTTTAGAATTGAGAATGGAATTTAGTTTGGATATAAGAGTGATTGGTTTGAGAATGAACTGGCTAGAGATCGATTGGAACTACTTGGATATATGTTAAAGTGATAGCAAATGTAAAAGATAGAGTTAGATGCCCGACAAAAGGTACAAGTTTATATTTTACATTAGAGAGGTTTAGACCCGTGCTTCGCACACGGGTGTAACATGATATTGATTAAGGGGAATTGGCGAGATATAAAAGAATTATGGGGAGATTAATTTATAGTAGATTTTAAATAGAATGAGTTTTAACAGATAAATTAAGAAGATTAATTTATAAATAATGTTTTATATATTAAATAAAATATTTACCATCTGATAAATGGGATATACAAGTCTGAAATTATATAGAGAAGTAAAATTGGTTTCAACACCGATATTTGAAATTGAATGTGAACTTAGCAGTGTAAAGGGAGTTATAAATAAGATTTTTACAAATTATCTATAAATAGATGTATAAATAGAATTTGGAATTTGGTTATTGTTTTTAAAAACGAAATCAAACTGTTTGATTTGATAAAAGAAATATTTTTCACATTTGATGTGAATAAAGGATTTAAGTAAATATTTTGCGAAATGAAAATATTACAAAAGAAACTGGGTTTTGAAATAGGAATTTAAATTGGAGTTAATCGAATATTAGTTATTCGAATAGAGTTAATCGAATATTAGTTACAGGAATAGAGTAAATCGAACATAAGTTACTCGAATAGAGTTAGTCGAATATTAGTTATTCGAATAGAGTTAATCGAATATTAGTTATTCGAATAGAGTTAATCGAATATTAGTTATTCGAAGAGAGTTAGTCAAATATTAGTTATTCGAATAGAGTTAATCTAATATTAGTTATTCTAATAGAGTTAATCAAATATAAGTTATTCGAAGAGAGATTATCAAATATAGTTTATTTTATCGAATATAGTTTATTCGAAAGAGAGATTGTCGAATATAGTTTATTCGAAAGAGAATTATCGAATAGAGATTTTTCGAGAGAGAATTATACATTGGGATTCAATTGTATCGAATGTAGGAAAGTACTATTTACTTTCCGATTTTTAAATCAAGATTTATTTATTTAATAAATTGTTTACTTATTTATTTAAATTAATGTATAAAAGTTTTAAATAAAGTTAGATATTTCAGAAGTAGGGATTATAAAGCTATCGTTATAACCAAAGTTTTTCATAAAAGAATTGGATTCGTAAAATAAATCCAAGAGTTGCGTAAGCAATGATTTGATAAGAAGATAAGAAATAGAGTTAAGGAATTTATAAACTAACTGGAGATTAGTTATGTTGAACAGTTTTTTTCTAAGTATCGACCTAATGTTGGTTTTGGTCTTCGGGGTTATTATTAAGGGAATTGTTCTGTTACTAGTTTATAGTTAGAAACTGATGAATCGGGTAGGATAATGATATGTGAATTAGAAATGGAAATGTTTTCCAATGTTAATACCATATATTTTCTAAATTAAGAAAATAAGGATTTATGGATATATGGAAATGGGAAATGGGAAAATGAATAAATTAATGATAAATTAATTTTAAAGGGAAAAAATGTTGATTTATGATTGATCGATAAAATTTCCATTTGGAAATAAGATCGTTGTGTGTATGGATGTTTTCCTTAGATAGTTAAATAATGGACCATCAAAGTTTTAACCATTTTTCCGTCGCCAATACAGAAAGACCGGGATCAGGTTTATTATCTGAAAACCACTCCATATGGGCGTTAGCGTTACGAATCAAATATGAAGAAGATAATTAAAGACGAAGTTTATGCAAGGTGAAACACCCCACCTCCATTAAGGTCACTCACAAAGGGAATGCCTTAACTTTGGTGGAGGTTTATAAGTAAAAGTCACAGATAAAACACAAGACAGATATAAACACATATACTTAAGCAGCGGAAAACAAACAGACTTTTATTTCATAAATACGTGTTCACACAAAACATTTCCATAATTTTCTCACAATAACTTCCAAAACATTACATCATCATTTCTGTCTTGTTTATTAAATAAAGAAGCATAAAACATAACTAAAATTGCATAAATCCCCATAGAACGTGTCCAGCAGCCATAGCCAAGGAAAGAGAGTCCAAACCATATATCTACTATCTTGATGCTTGCAAAGATTCTGACTAAGCTGGGTTGTTTCCTCCCTGTGGACCTGTGGGGGGGGGGACGGAAGAAAAGAAGACGAAAGAAAAATAGAGTCAGACATAAAGCTTGGTAAGTCTAATGACTCTTCATTATGAGAATAAGAATAAGGGCATGATAGGTATAAACTGGAAACAGGAAAGTATCATAAACTAAGATAAAGCAGTTTTGAAACGAATATACTACCACACCCCACACCATATCTCTACACCTACTTGTATTTGTTCCGATTGGCACCCCATGATCGGGGTGAAGTGATCCCCTTTCTAAAGATCGGCTCCTACTCGCAAAATCACATGTGTCATAGGACCCCAAATGATTGTAGATACCTATGCTGGTCCCACCATGGGGTGTATCAAGTCCCATGGTGGCGGCCTGAAACAATTCTAGAATGCATAGGTTATACTACTGGTGCCCAGTTCCTGGTTTGTCTGCTCTGAAGTGTGTGCACGCCCGCACTCCTTTAGAACCCACACTGCTACACCAACCGCCGTCGCCTTTGACCGCTTACAATCAGCCCAGTAATCGTGCCCCACCCCGCCTAGTTTCAGGGTACCATGATACTTAATTGGGTTACTGCTGAAATGGGTCCCCGCTACTAGGGTTTTCTAGTCAAACATGTTAAGTGGTTAAGTGTCTGTATTTACCTAACCCCACCCATCAGTTTAATTAACATGTTGAATTGGTTAGGTGTTTTAGTTAACTTAACCCTACCATCCAGACTTGTCTGCCCTTAGCCTTAATTAGTTAAAGCACCGACCACTCACATTAGACAGGTATTGTTACGGTTACTGGATGTGTCGGTCGGTTCCGGGCAGGTTGACACCGTAACTCAGTCTAACCTCGGGTCCTTATTGGGCTCAATGTTTAACCACCCACATTGGATAGGTATTGTTGTGATTACTGGACAGCCGGGCGGGTCCGGACAGGTTTACATCACAACTCAATCCAACCTCAGGTTAAGCATACTCGTATTTTCTAAATTTACATATTTGTCACTTTTACTCGTTATACGTAAATTTGTTAACAATTAAATGTTATGGCCCACTTTCCAAGTTCATCATTTTTGGTATAAGAATTTATACCGTTTAAGTGCCACTGATTTTGGCATGTGACAAACATGCCAATTTCAAATGTTTTCATGTTTTAATCCCAACGATATTTCCCCCGTTTGTACGTTTGCAAGACTATAATAAATGTTCGGCTAGATATTTCAGCCCAACTTATAAACATAGAAGGGAAAGCCAAGAACATGAAATATTCTAAATAACATAAAGGGTGTGTGACATATGAACTTGCAACTTTGCGATCTAATTAACATAAATCATGGGTTTCAACTTGTCATGTGAACTTGCATTCAAATAAGAATCGAATTAAATAGGTGTCACATGAAATGGCATAATTTAGACTTGCATAAAATATAGGCCTAAGCATATTTTTATCCAGGCATAACTTCAAACACAAACTAGCATGTGACAAAGTTAATACATGTCCATAAAAATGTCTCTTTTTGACATTAACCCAAAGGCGTGAACTAGATCAAATCATGTATCCTATTATAACATGAAACATGTAATAATTGTGTGAAACTGAATGGTACTTGGCATAGACCCAAATTCAAACTTGCAAAGAACATAAGAACATATACATGGGATTTAATCATGTAGGCATAATGGTCTTAACATAGAACATCTGTATATAAGTCTTAACTTAGACTTAGAAAAATGTATACAACCTATGTTAAGCATATAAACATACAGGTATAAATTCTAACATTAACCATATACTTGTATGTGATGTTGCTTTCATTCTCAAGGTACAATAGGACCAACATCAAGTCAATTATACCATAAACATCCCAATACCATTCACAACACAATCATTTCAATACATAGATATGAATAGCACAATTCCATTTCCATTTTACATCGAATCAAGTCTTAATTTTATTCTCATAGGAAAAATCACTATACTTACAACAAATGATGGTCTTATTTTCTGATTTCTGAGTTCTGAATTTGCAATGCTTTCCTTTGGGTAGATAAACGTTGTTTGAATCTTGTTTTTACTTTAGTTTTGCTCGTCTCTAAGCTTTCTCTAACTGACGGCTACTCTTAGTTTCTTCCCAGTAGCATGACGACTCTAGTTCTATTTTATTTGTGTGAATTTAGTTTGAGTGTTGGGTTGTATTTATAGAATTTCAGATTGATTTGATCCGTCAGATGATCATAGAGTGAATGCAGAACGTACACACCAAGAGGAGCCAATCAGAAAGTGACAAATCAGCCCTAGTGACACACCAAAGCTCAGAAATTCGACCAGAACCCGACCAGGCCAGCCAGGGCCTAACCAGGTCGACTGGGTAGGTCGACCCCCAGGTCGACCACATGGTCGACCTGGTTACCTAGGTCGACCCCACCTGGGTCCTGGGAGGGAAAATTCCCGCCCAACCCAGTTTGGGTCTATTTTCGAATTTCGAACTGAAATTTGAACGATTGAATTTTAAATTGAATTTTGAAACTTCTGGAGGTCATAACTCCTTCATACGGAGTCCGATTAACGCAAACTCGGACTCTATCTCAAGCAGAATTTCGAGTCGAGCGCAATGGCGTAACTCGTTTCCCTTAATTCTTTCATTTTGAATTAAGTATACTCTAATTTGTTAATTTATTGTTAACAGAAAATTCGGGGTGTTACATTCTCCCCTCCTTAAAGGATTTCGTCCCCGAAATCTTCAAGTCTAGAAGAACGTATATCCTAACATCCAATCGTCCATCTACTCAACCAACAAACATAAGCGTCCATTGTCCTTAAAAGACTTATAATGCTTCATGATCATATGCAAAGTGTGTGTACATGTCCTTATCTAATGTAAAATCAGGCGGTCTACTGATTCAGCTAACGTCCTTAATGCAAATCATGTAAGTGTCATGAATCCATTATGTATGCAAAAAATTTCCTTACTCATAATTCTACATGAGTTCATAATCATTCATACAAATGCGACATCCATATGACAACATATCAAGTTTCAACCACATACAAATATGAACACATATATGCATATGCAATATGGAAGTGACTGAGCCGATCTAATACCTAGGGTGTGTGTGTATATGCATCCATGAGCAACCACTAGCAACCACTTGTAGCCATCAATCATAACATGTTCAAATACATGTTTGCATCCATTAGTTTCTACCAAAGGATAAAAGGGTAAGACCGAGGAGATATACCTAAAAAGATAGATACAAGCATAACTTAAGGAAAAAGAGAGATCAAAGATGTACCCTCCAAAAGAAAAGGGTAAGCCGCGCGTATTCTTTCCTCAGTTTCCCAAGTCGCGTCTTCCTCGGCATCGCTCCATTGAACTTTAACGAGCTTGACTTCGCGTTTGCGTAGCTTTTTTATTTCAGTTCCTACGATTCGAGTTGGAACTCTCCTCACAGTTGTTTCTTGTTCTATTTCAACTTCTTCAAGAATGCTTGGCTCCACCACTTCTGCAGACTCATGTAGATATTTCCGAAGATGAGAAACGTGAAAGACATTGTGAATTCCTGCTAACCTTTCGGGCAGCTCTACTCTATAAGCCATTTTCCCAATCTTCTCGACGATAGGGAATGGTCCTATAAATCTTGGTGCAAGATTTCCTGCGGATCCAAAGCGAACGACGTTCCTTAAAGGAGATACCTTAAGGAAAACCCTGTCCCCAACCTCAAACTCAAGGTCGGTTCATCTTTTGTCTGCGTAGGATTTCTGTCTATCTTGGGCAGTCATCATTCTCCTTCGTATCAAGTCCACTTTTTCTGAAGTCTCCCTAATCATGTCTGGCCCAAGTATAAGTTTGTCTATAGACTCCTACCAACAAGTTGGTGATCAACATGGTCTTCCAAACAAAGCTTCGAAGGGCACCATGCCTATGGTGGCTTGGTAGCTGTTGTTGTAGGCGAATTCCACTAAAGGAAGATGATCCTCCCATGTCCCTCCGAAGTCAAGAACGCACAATCTCAAAAGATCTTCTAATACTCTGTTCACCCTTTCCGTCTGACCGTCAGTTTGGGGTGATAGGCCGTGCTCTGGCATAACTGTGTACCTACAGCTTCTTGCAGACTCCGCCAAAACTCCTCGTAAAGATGGGATCTCAGTCACTCTCTATGCTGGAGGGTATTCCATGGAGTCGAACTATTTCCTTGAGATAAGGAGATGCTAGAGATGAGGCCGTCCTTCTACTCTTGATAGGTATAAAGTGGGCGCTTTTTGTGAGCCTGTCCATAATTACCCAAATGCTAGTATTGCCCCTTCTTGACCTAGGCAACCCATCAATGAAGTCCATTGAAATGCTATCCCACTTCCAATGCGGGACTTCTAGAGGATGAAGCAGTCCTCCAGGCTTCTTCTGTTCTGCCTTGACCTGTTGGCATAACATGCACTTAGAAACGAAATCTGCCACGTCCTTCTTCATGTCGTCCCAAAAGAAAATTCTCTTTGCGTCCTTGTACATCTTGTCTCCACCTGGATGTATTGTCATCTTGGAATGGTGTGCTTCCTCGAGAACCATCTTTACCAAATCCCTTGCTTGTGGGATGCACAGTCTTCCATCTCGCCTCAGCCAACCCTTATCATCGATGGAGTACCTATTGAGGTGACCGGAAGTTTCACCCCTAATTAGATTATCAATCACATCCACAAGCTGAGGGTCTTCACGTTGTGCGGCCCATATTGAGTCTAAAAGAGTGGGTCGTACTTCTAGGGATGCCAACAAACCAGGTACAAAATCAGAGGAGGGCCTAAAGTCAAAACTGGCTATATACTCCAAGCTTTGCCTTTCCATAAAGAGAGGGCTTAAGGTCAGCTTCTTTCTACCCAAGGCGTCTTCTACTACGTTGCCTTTGCCAGGAGTATAAGAAATCTCAAAATCATACGAGGCAAGGAACTCCATCCACCTTTGCTGCCTTAAGTTAAGATCTTTCTGCGAGAAAAGATACTTCAACGATTTGTGGTCAGTATATAATTCGAACATCTCACCAAGGAGATAATGGCGCCAAGACTTAAGCGCAAAGACGATGGCGGCTAATTCAAGGTCGTGGGTTGGGTAGTTCTTTTCATGAACTTTCAATTGTCTTCCACCATAAGCTACTACCCTCCCTTCTTGCATCAGAACAGCGCCTAGCCCCGTACCACAAGCATCCGTATATACTGTGAACATCTTACTTCCATCAGGCAAAGTCAGAACTGGGGCTGTTGTAAGAGCCCTTTTTAAGCGTTGGAAAGCAATATCACAGTCCAAATCCCAAGCGAATGCTAGATTCTTCTTTGTTAGCCTTGTGAGTGGAGCTGAGATTTTCGCGAAATCCCTAATGAACTTCCAGTAAAAACCTGCTAGCCCGAGAAAGCTTCGGACTTCGGTTGCATTTCTTGGTGTCTTCCAATCTTGTACTGCCACCACTTTCGCGGGGTCTACAGCTAACCCCTCTTTGGACACTATATTTCCAAGAAATCTTACTTCTTCTCTCCAAAAGTGACACTTAGAGAATTTGGCTTTTAGCTGATGAACTCGAAGGGTTTCCATGATCTCCTTCAGATGCTGAGCATGTTCTTCCTCATTCTTTGAGAAGATCAAAATATCGTCTACGAAGACCACCACGAACTTATTAAGGAATTCCCTGAACACCCTGCTCATTAGGTCTACGAAATAAGCAGGTGCGTTTATCAAGCCGTAAGGCATGACAAGCCACTCGAAGAAACCGTCTGGGGTTCTGAACGTCGTCTTATCAATGCTATCTTTAGCTACCCTTAGCTAATGGAACCCAATAGCTAGATCAAGTTGGGAGAAAACCGACGCACCTACAAGCTGATCAAACAAATCATCTATTCTGGGAAGTGGGTGTCTATTATTCTTAGTCAGCTTGTTTAGCTCCCTATAGTCCACACAAAGACGTAGTGAGCCATCTGCTTTGGTGGCGAACACCACTGGAGCACCCCATTCCGAGATACTCCACCTTATAAACCCCTTCTCGAGAAGCTCCCTAACTTTCTTACTGAGTTCCTTTCTCTCCTTTGGAGCCATGTGTCTAACAGGTAAAGCTACGGGCTTTGCATTATCAACAAGATATATGCAGAAGTCTATTTCCCGCCTCGGAGGTAAGCCTTTCACCTCTTCAAAGACATCCGGATATTCCCGGACCACTCTAACCGACCGCAAATTCTCAACAGAAGCATCAAGCGACTCTAGATAACTAAGCATAACAGCATTCAAGGGATTACAAGAAATTTCTAGAGTGTTACCGAGCCGAGTCAAGAGCCTAACCACTCTCTTCTCACAACCAAGAATGGCACCATTACTGGATAACCAGTCCATGCCTAAGATCAACCCATATCCCGAGAAACCCAAAACAAAGGCGCTACATCTAAATTCAACACTTAGAATAGATATTTTCAAATCCAAGCAAACCATCGACAAATAAGCCGAGCCCCAATTGGATTTGAAACAACCAAGGGATCTTCTACCATACTAGTGTCTAGGTGTAGAGATTCAACTAAAGCAGATGAAATAAAGGAGTGTGATGCACCAGAATCAAAGAGAGTGCGAACTGGATGATCATAGAGATAAACTAAGCTTTCTATATGTAACGACCCGTATTCTACGCGTCATAGGATCGTAGGATATTTATTTCTTTCACATACGAAGTCGTATGGTCATGTAACTTTGGGAGACGACAATTGTGGTCATTTCCCATGTTCATGATTTTTCCCGATTTTTAAATGACCATTTTACCCCTAGTTGGCACTGTTTTGGCCATAACTTTTGACTGGGAAGGAATTTTGACTTGAAACCACTTCCATTAGCTTCGGATGATGGTTTCTCTTTCTGTAGAGTGGTCACATTAGCCAAACGAACTTACCGTTTGGAAGATATGGCTGAAACAAGTTTCAGACGGAGAAAAACAGCTTAATTGGGCTTAACCGGGTGATTAGCAGCTAGGCCCAGAGGGGAATTTCGGGTTTAGAGATATAGGAGGACTGATTAGGGTTAGGTTATCACTTTCATTTCAGTTATGAGCCGCCAAAAACCTTCTTGAAACCTTAGTAATGGCTTCCATCCTCTAAAACCATCCCAAAACACATTTTTAGTGAAGATTAAGCCTAAACTACATCAAAACAAGGCCAAATAGCAACAAAGCAAAGTTGGAGCTGCTGTTATACATAGGAATTCGACCCAAACAGAGAGTATTTCAGATTTGGTGTTTCATTTGTGGCCAAGGTGAGTGATTTGCATAGTTTTTGCACTAATTACGGTGATTAAGGGTAATTAGTGAAGATTAGCGAATTTATACATAAATAAATTCTGGAAAAATTCTTAAAATTCTAAAATAATGTTTTAAGGCTCTGTTAGAAATTTGGGTTAATTTCGATATGTTTTGCTAATCGTATACTTAAAACATGATTGAGAGGGATTATAGGAAAATGTGAGGTTTTAGCCACTTTTGATCCATTTTGGTTCATTTGAATTGTTGTTAGCTGTTTTTGGTTGTTCTTACATGTTGCTATGACTCTATGGTATGTTCTATGATTGATTAGAATAGTTAGATTGGTCGAAAACGCCGTCGAATGGCGTAGAAAGCTCGCTGGAAAGTTACAGAAGTGTGCAGGTTCCGAACCGGTTCGGATCGGATTTGTGAACTGACCAAGGGAATTCGAACTGGATTGGAACTTGTCACTGGAGGAGGCTTGGCGAGAAGGAAGGCCGTTTACTTGGAGTTGGAGTGGACAAGGGGATCGGATCGGAAGAATAATTGGAGGCCAGATCGGATCGACTTGGAGATGCAGGGCTCGGATCGGAAGTAAACATTTGGGAGAACTAGCAAGAGGGAAGGCCACGCGGATCAGATGGCAAGGAGGAATCGGATCGGAATACGTGAAGAAATAAGGGAGCGGATCGGAGCGCTGGAAGGAAGGACACCCGACCCGACCCGGAGGAGGACACCGACCCGACCTGAAGTGGAATACCCGACCCGAACCGAATGGAAAGATGGCAAGGAAGGAGGACCGAACCGAACCGACGAGGGTAATGACCACCGAACCGAACCGTATTCTAGGATTGCTACTGCACGACAACTCTTCAGAAGACCCACTCCAATTCGATCAAAACCCGAGATGCAAAGGAAGTCCAAATGAGAAGTTAGAGCTCAGGATTCAGATGGGAATCAACGAGTTCGCTTCATGGTTGGGCTTTGCTGCGGGACGCGTGCCAAGGAGTTATCGACATCTATAGCTTTGGACCACTATGGTAGGAGGTACGAAGGCGGATTCAGGGCCATTATGGCATCGGTAGAACCAAGGGCTACGACCAATGAAGTGAGTCATTGAAACGTTTGGTCATGACTCCAAGTGTTTGGCTTGGTCACAGCAGGGTTTCTACAAGTCGGGATTCGTCGTTACCTCAGTTTGTCTAGTGTTCCAAAGTGGTAGATGTTGTACGCTTTATGCACTGAGTGAGAGATGTGAGGATGGTTGCTATAGATGATTTGTTTGTTATCATTGTCACATGCACACCCCACCTCCGTATTCTTACACTATTCATTATGGCGCCTTGGAGTATTGTACGGTATGTGGTACTAACTCTTTGGTTGTAGGTCCAGGTTCAGGTATGGCTTAGTATACCTGTTATTATTCTGTTTTCATGCTTATCGCTCATACCAGGCTTTATGTCTGACCCAGAGTTTTATGTCTCTTCTTATTACTCTGGGTGCTCACACGAGCAGACTAGAGACAGGTTAGCTGGTGATACACGGGTAGATGGTCCGGAGACGAGCAGGAGGCTTCCACGTAATATACATATATAGTATTCCCCCTGTGTTGTTGAAGATCTCTGCTTGGGCATTGGTGGTGTATCTTCTATTTTGGCTTTCTGTTGTTCAGAGACAGTAGATTTTTGAAAAGTTGTAATAAGCTGTATTTGGATTTCCGCTGCTTTGAGATTGATGTTGGTTTTAGTTATCAGCTTATGCACTGTCTCGCCTGTTTTATGTCAAGTACATATTTATTATCATAATTTATTCCATGCGCTGTGAGACATTCTGCAGGTTCTTTGATTAGTTCATTCCCTTCTTTCCTTTCTTATGACGACCGTCTTGTGTTAGTCGGGCATGTGTACAGCGCACTGTTGGAGTAAATGCAGGCTGGTGCGGGGCGGGCCGTCACACTTGGTATCAGAGCTCTAGGTTGCGTTGTTAACCTAGGGAAGTCATCAGGGAGAGATAATATACATATACGAGAGAGCGTATTTGTGATTACTTTGGTTTTCAAAAGCTATATATATATATACTATTAGTAGTATAAGGATGAAGTCGTACTGCACTAGCACCACTATGGAGTCGTTAATCGTTTCCTTTTTCAGATTGACGATGAGCCGATATACTAGAGGCGCTGGTAGGGGAGCCAATAATGGGAACGCTGCTGACATGAGGATGATGTTTACTGACCTCATGAGAGAGATGCTTAGAGATGTACAGGGGGCAGCTCCCAATGGTGGAAATGGTGGTGGTCCAATAGTGCACGCGCCAAGAGTTGACTTCGCCAAGCTGAATAAGGACTATACTAGCCTTGGTGGGAAGCCGTTCCACGGAACGGAGTCGGCTACGGATGTTCAAGATTGGGTGGATAGTTGTGAACGTATCTTCGAGGATTTGGGTATCGAGGATGCGATGAAGAGAAAGCTAGTGTCCCGTCAGCTGCAAGGGCGGGCAATGAATTGGTGGAATGCTATAAAGGCAGCTACTCCCGAAGATCAGATTACTTGGGAGCAGTTTAAGGCTCGCTTTAGTGAGAAGTTCATTCCAGCTGCTCAGAAGTCAATGTTGTTTAATAAATTCTTGGAGCTCAAGCAGAATGGCAGGGCTGTCTCGGAGTATATTGCTGAATTTGACACTTTGTCAAAATATGGGTTATCTCTTATTGATACTGCCGAGAAAAAGAATGAGAAATTTATAACTGGTTTGGATCAGTACTTGGGGGAAAAACTTATTAACCACATCGATGAGACGTTTGAATCGATTGTGGGGAAAGCATTAAGATCGGAAAGTCTTTACCCTAAGCCGAAGACTGAGATTGCATCCGCAGATGAGCCAAAGCCATAAGCAAGTGGTGGAGGCAAGGGTGCTTCCCAGAATAAGAGAAAGCAGAACCAAGCTAAGGATGGCCAGAAGAAAAAGAATAAGCAAGATGTGGAGTGCTTCAGCTGTGGTAAGAAGGGCCATTATGCTAGTAATTGTCGGGCCAAGCCAGCGGATAGGATGTGCTTCAATTGTGGCCAATTGGGACATCACAAGGACAAGTGTCCACAGCCCCCTAAGGAAAAGCAAATGGTGAAAGCATATGCTCTTAATGCTATTCCTTCTTCGTCGAATGCCCCAACTGCGGCGGAGAAGGGAAAGAATGTCGTCATTCAAGGTATGCTTTCTGTTTATGATGTTCCTGTTAGAGTTTTGTTTGATACCGGAGCTTCCAGTTCTTTCATATCTAATGACCTGGTAGATAGGTTGGGATTGGAGCCCGAGATTGTCGATAGACCTTTAGTAGTGACGAACCCGATTGGTGGTTCGACTAGCCTTAGCATGATTTGTCGTAATGTGGTCTTATCGAGTCATGGATGCATGTTTGTTTGTGATTGCTTTGTTTTGGGCTTTACTGGGTTTTGCATTATTTTGGGAGTAGATTGGCTCCGAAGGTACGGGGTGGTGGTAGACTGTGAGGGCTTGTTGGTGACAGCTAAAGCGGATGATGGGCGGAGGATAGTGTTTGGTGGTCTACCCAGTAAGGGGGTATTGGCTAGTTTTCTAAACTCCCTCGACATTCCGCATAGTGAGTTGTTAGGTTTGCCCGTGGTTGGCCAGTATCCGGATGTTTTCGAAGAAGTGACCGGACTTCCACCACACCGAGAGATTGAGTTTCGTATTGATTTGATAAAAGATGCCAGGCCTATAGTGATGCCACTTCGTCGTATGGCACCAAGGGAGCAGAGAGAGCTCGAGGTGCAAGTCAGCGATCTTTTGAAGAAGGGATTTATCAGAAGGAGTGTTTCTGAATGGGGAGCACCAGTTGTGTTTGCTACCAAGGCAGATGGTTCCCTTCGCTTGTGTGTAGACTACCGCGAATTGAATAAAGTGACGAGGAAGAATAAGTATCCTCTACCGCAGATAGATGATTTGTTCGATCAGTTGAGTGGCGCGAGAGTATTTTCTCAGTTGGATCTCGCGACAGGTTTTCATCAGCTTAGAGTGGAAGCTGAAAGTATAGCAAAAACGGCATTTCGAACACCGTCTGGATTTTATGAATGGTTGGTTATGCCATTTGGGCTGACTAATGCCCCGGCATATTTTGTGGATCTTATGAATAGGGTATTCAGAGATCAGTTGAATAAGTCTGTTCTTATGTTCGTGGATGATATTTTGGTCTATTCGAGGACAGAGGAAGAACACAAGGAACATTTAAGAGTAGTGATGGAGGTGTTGAGAAAACACCAATTGAAAGCCAAGTTTTCTAAGTGTCACTTCTGGAAGAGGGAAGTGAGGTTCTTGGGCCATGTTGTATCAGAAAACGGTATTGCCGTGGACCCAGCAAAGGTGGCTACGGTACAAGATTGGCCTACGCCCAAGAATGCAACGGATGTGAGAAGTTTCTTGGGATTAGCTGGATATTATCGTAAGTTTATCCAAGGTTTCTCCAAGGTAGCAGCACCATTGACCCAGTTGACCAAGAAGAATCAAGCTTTTGTCTGGGATGAAAGGTGCGAGAATGCATTCAAGAATCTAAAGGACAAGTTGACAAGCGCACCAGTGTTAGTCATTCCTAAGGGGGATGAAGAGATGACGGTATACACGGATGCCTGTGGTACCGGACTGGGTGCTGTATTGATGCAAGGCGGTAGGGTTGTAGCTTATGCAAGTCGGCAGTTGAAACCGCACGAAAGAAGATACCCTACCCATGATTTAGAATTGGCAGCGATCGTGTTCGCGTTAAAGATGTGGAGACACTATCTCTTGGGAGAAAGATTTGAGCTGTTTACAGATCATAAGTCGTTGAAGTATCTATTCTCCCAGAAGGATTTAAATCTCCGTCAGCAGAGATGGTTAGAGTTCTTAGCTTCCTATGATTTTGACATCGCATACACACCAGGAAAGGGCAATGCGGTGGCTGATGCATTGAGTAGAAGACATGCCAGCTTAGGGGCTATGTTCCTTGAGTGGAAGCAACTGGAGTTTATCGCGGGGTTTGATTTCAGACCAAAGTGCGAATTGGATCCAGAAATGTTAGCAAGTTTGACGGTCAGACCCACTTTGATTGAGCGGATCGGCTCTAGTCAGAGGAATGATCCTAATCTATTGGAAATCATCTCCAAGTTAGAGATGGACATCGATGAGGAGATGAACAAGTATGGGCTTGATCGAGATGGATGGCTTAGGAAGAATGGAAAGCTTGTTGTACCCAATGTCAATGGATTGAGAGATGAAGTGCTTAGAGAATGTCATCACTCAAAGCTGACTATACACCCTGGTGGTAACAAGATGTATCGAGATATGAAGCAGACTTACTACTGGGAAGGGATGAAAAGAGACATTGGGAAGTTTATATCCAAGTGCATGAACTGCCAGCTAGTTAAAGCCGAGCAAAAGAAGCCTAGTGGGTTGTTACAGCCTTTAGAAATTCCCGAACGGAAATGGGAGCAAGTCTCGATGGATTTCATCGATGGTTTACCAAGGACTAGATCGGGATATGACAGCATTTGGGTAATTGTAGATCGACTGACTAAAAGTGCAAGGTTTATACCAGTCAAATCAACCAGAACAGCAACTAAGTTAGCAGAATTGTATATGAAGTGGGTAGTGAGATTTCATGGAGTACCTAAAGGCATTGTGAGCGACCGAGACCCGTTGTTCACTAGTGGGTTTTGGAAGAGCTTACAAGAGGCTCTAGGGTCAGAGTTACATCTCAGTACCGCATATCATCCTCAGACCGACGGCCAGACGGAAAGGGTGAATCGTATTTTGGAAGATCTCTTGAGAGCATGTATATTGGATTTTGGTGGATCATGGGATGACCATTTGCATCTAGTAGAGTTTGCATATAATAATAGCTACCAATCCAGTATCGGTATGGCTCCATTTGAAGCTTTGTATGGAAAACCGTGCAACTCACCATCATGTTGGATAGAAACTGGCGAGAAGTTTATGCTTGGACCAGATGTGGTGAGGGAAACTTCAGATAAGATCAAGATCATTCAACAACGAATGAAGGCTGCCTAAGATAGGCAGAAGAGTTATGCTGATAAGAGGAGAAGATACTTAAAATTCTCCGTTGGCGACTTGGTGTTTGTCAAGATTTCTCCGTTGAAGAGTGTAATACGATTTGGCTGGAGAGGCAAGTTGGCACCAAGATTCATTGGCCCATTCCCAGTTCTTGAACTAGTCGGGAATTTGGCATACAGAATTGACTTACCGGAGAAGATGGCGGGAGTTCACGACGTATTTCATGTTTCCCAACTAAGGAAGTTCGTTCACGACTCAGATATGACTATTTCACCTGATCAGTTAGAGGATTTCGAAGTAGAACCCGAGGCGGTTGGGAACCGCAAGCCGGCCCGTATTGTCGAGCACGACATGAAGCGACTTCGAAGGAAGGCGGTGAAGCTAGTCAAGGTTCAGTGGGGCGAGGACGAAAATGATTGTACTTGGGAGACAGAGGAGGACATTAGGAAGTCACACCCAGAACTCTTTGCCTGGTAAGATTTTGGCTTCGATTTAGTTTTTCCGCATGCTAGGATAGGCTTGTTTGCTTGTTTTGCATGATTGGTTGTTGTATGTGGTTGTTAGGCATGCGGGATCCTTTGTATGTTTTGGGTTAAGGAATTTCGGGGGCGAAATTTCTTAAAGGGGGAAGGGTAACGACCCGTATTCTACGCGTCATAGGATCGTAGGATATTTATTTCTTTCACATACGAAGTCGTATGGTCATGTAACTTTGGGAGACGACTATTGTGGTCATTTCCCATGTTCATGATTTTTCCCGATTTTTAAATGACCATTTTACCCCTAGTTGGCACTGTTTTGGCCATAACTTTTGACTGGGAAGGAATTTTGACCTGAAACCACTTCCATTGGCTTCGAATGATGGTATCTCTTTCCGTAGAGTGGTCACATTAGCCAAACGGACTTATCGTTTGGGAGATATGGCTGAAACAAGTTTCAGACGGAGAAAAACAGCTTAATTGGGCTTAACCGGGTGATTAGCAGCTAGGCCCAGAGGGGAATTTCGGGTTTAGAGGTATAGGAGGACTGATTAGGGTTAGGTTATCACTTTCATTTCAGTTTTGAGCCGCCACAAACCTTCTTGAAACCTTAGTAATGGCTTCCATCCTCTAAAACCATCCCAAAACACATTTTTAGTGAAGATTAAGCCTAAACTACATCAAAACAAGGCCAAATAGCAACAAAGCAAGGTTGGAGCTGCTGTTATACATAGAAATTCGACCCAAACAGAGAGTATTTCAGATTTGGTGTTTCATTTGTGGCCAAGGTGAGTGATTTGCATAGTTTTTGCACTAATTACGGTGATTAAGGGTAATTAGTGAAGATTAGCGAATTTATACGTAAATAAATTCTGGAAAAATTATTAAAATTCTAAAATAATGTTTTAAGGCTCTGTTAGAAATTTGGGTTAATTTCGATATGTTTTGCTAATCGTATACTTAAAACATGATTGAGAGGGATTATAGGAAAATGTGAGGTTTTAGCCACTTTTGATCCATTTTGGTTCATTTGAATTTTTGTTAGCTGTTTGTGGTTGTTATTACATGTTGCTATGACTCTATGGTATGTTCTATGATTGATTAGAATAGTTAGATTGGTCGAAAACGCCGTCGAATGGCGTAGAAAGCTCGCTGGAAAGTTACAGAAGTGTGCAGGTTCCGAACCGGTTCGGATCGGATTTGTGAACTGACCAAGGGAATTCGAACTGGATTGGAACTTGTCACTGGAGGAGGCTTGGCGAGAAGGAAGGCCGTTTACTTGGAGTTGGAGTGGACAAGGGGATCGGATCGGAAGAATAATTGGAGGCCAGATCGGATCGACTTGGAGATGCAGGGCTCGGATCGGAAGTAAACATTTGGGAGAACTAGCAAGAGGGAAGGCCACGCGGATCAGATGGCAAGGAGGAATCGGATCGGAATACGTGAAGAAATAAGGGAGCGGATCAGAGCGCTGGAAGGAAGGACACCCGACCCGACCCGGAGGAGGACACCGACCCAACCTGAAGTGGAATACCCGACCCGAACCGAATGGAAAGATGGCAAGGAAGGAGGACCGAACCGAACCGACGAGGGTAATGACCACCGAACCGAACCGTATTCTAGGACTGCTACTGCACGACAACTCTTCAGAAGATCCACTCCAATTCGATCAAAACCCGAGATGCAAAGGAAGTCCAAATGAGAAGTTAGAGCTCAGGATTCAGATGGGAATCAACGAGTTCGCTTCATGGTTGGGCTTTGCTGCGGGACGCGTGCCAAGGAGTTATCGACATCTATAGCTTTGGACCACTATGGTAGGAGGTACGAAGGCGGATTCAGGGCCATTATGGCATCGGTAGAACCAAGGGCTACGACCAATGAAGTGAGTCATTGAAACGTTTGGTCATGACTCCAAGTGTTTGGCTTGGTCACAGCAGGGTTTCTACAAGTCGGGATTCGTCGTTACCTCAGTTTGTCTAGTGTTCCAAAGTGGTAGATGTTGTACGCTTTACGCACTGAGTGAGAGATGTGAGGATGGTTGCTATAGATGATTTGTTTGTTATCATTGTCACTTGCACACCCCACCCCCGTATTCTTACACTATTCATTATGGCGCCTTGGAGTATTGTACGGTATGTGGTACTAACTCTTTGGTTACAGGTCCAGGTTCAGGTATGGCTTAGTATACCTGTTATTATTCTGTTTTCATGCTTATCGCTCATACCAGGCTTTATGTCTGACCTAGAGTTTTATGTCTCTTCTTATTACTCTGGGTGCTCACACGAGCAGACTAGAGACAGGTTAGCTGGTGATACACGGGTAGATGGTCCGGAGACGAGCAGGAGGCTTCCACGTAATATACATATATAGTATTCCCCCTGTGTTGTTGAAGATCACTGCTTAGGCATTGGTGGTGTATCTTCTATTTTGTCTTTCTGTTGTTCAGAGACAGTAGATTTTTGAAAAGTTGTAATAAGCTGTATTTGGATTTCCGCTGCTTTGAGATTGATGTTGGTTTTAGTTATCAGCTTATGCACTGTCTCGCCTGTTTTATGTCAAGTACATATTTATTATCATATTTTATTCCATGCGCTGTGAGACATTCTACAGGTTCTTTGATTAGTTCATTCCCTTCTTTCCTTTCTTATGACGACCGTCTTGTGCTAGTCGGGCATGTGTACAGCGCACTGTTGGAGTAAATGCAGGCTGGTGCGGGGCGGGCCGTCACACTATAGAAATATTTCTACCTCGTTCCTGTGGAGGTTCCACCAGCGTGTGAACCTGTCCCCCTGAGGTGGATCCAGTCCTCTGTCCCTGCCCCCGCTTCTTTGGGCAATCCTTAGCCAAGTGTCTAGTCTCGCCGCAATTGAAACAACCACCATTCATATTTGCCTTCTTCTTTCTGTAGTCTTTCGCTATATGTCCAACAATGCCACAGAAATTAGACCTTCTCTTTTCACTGGATTTGTTGTTCTTTCTGCCTTTCTTGAAGTCTGTTTTCTTAGCCTGTAAACCCTCCTTCTTTTCTTGAGGCACTTCCACCTTTGCCTCTTTCTTGCCTTTATCTTCCTCGTGTAGCAGCGCCATGTCCACCAAGCTTTCATAGGTCGCTCCCATGGGTGTATGGGTCATAGCAAGGCCGTGTAGAGGCTCATTCAGACCTTTGACCAAGCGAAGGGCTTTCTTGTGTTGGGTGTTTACTAAATCCAGCCTAAACCTGTCCAGCTGATTAAACTGATTGACGTACTCCTTGATCGTCGTACTTCCTTGTTTAAGAGTTAGGAACTTCTCCATCTACAGGCTTCTTTCAGCTCGGGAGAAGAATTTCATCTCAAACCTCGTCCTGAAATCTTCCCAAGTTTCCACTGGCCTCTCAGCATGGGAAACTTCCCACCAATAAGAATCTTCGTCTTTAAGCAACCACACTGCTAGCTGTATCTTTTGCCTGTCGTCAACTTTGAAGATAACGAATAAATCTTCGGTCTCCTTCAGCCAGTTCCTTGCTACCACAAATGATTCGGTTCCATAAAAGTCCTTTCCACCCATAGCCTTGAAGTCTCTACACGTCTTAGCAAAATCATTTCCACTAGGAGGAGGAGGAACCACTGTCATTGTGGGAGGGGGAATGTCTGTTGGGCCCGCATCATTGGCCCTAGCCTCTAGATACCTTCGGAACCGGCCAGGTATCGGTACTCCTTCTGGAAGGTTATGATCTCCAGACATGCTGGAACAAAAAGGAAAGTATTCAAGACAAAAGGATAGAGATATAGTGCATATGGATTTAGGGAATTATGCCTTTTTTTTTTAAAAACAAGGCTTTTTCTTGAAAAAGAATGCTTCTTTAAACTTCTTTTTGAAAATAGTTTCAAAAACTTTTATCTAGTCTGGTAAATCTGTGCTCTGATACCAATTGAAACACCCTTCCTCCATTAAGGTCACTCACAAAGGGAATGCCTTAACTTTGGTGGAGGTTTATAAGTAAAAGTCACAGATAAAACACAAGACAGATATAAACACATATACTTAAGCAACGGAAAACAAACAGAATTTTATTTCATAAATACGTGTTCACACAAAACATTTCCATAATTGTCTCACAATAACTTCCAGAACATTACATCATCATTTCTGTCTTGTTTATTAAATAAAGAAGCATAAAACATAATTAAAACTGCATAAATCCCCATAGAACATATCCAGCAGACATAGCCAAGGAAAGAGAGTCCAAACCATACATCTACTATCTTGATGCTTGCAAAGAGTCTGACTAAGCTGGGTTGTTTCCTCCTTGTGGACCTGGGGGGGGGGGGGGGGACGGAAGAAAAGAAGACGAAAGAAAAATAGAGTCAAACATAAAGCCTGGTAAGTCTAATGACTCTTCAGTATGAGAATAAGAATAAGGGCATTATAGGTATAAACTGGAAACGGGAAAGTATCATAAACTAAGACAAAGCAGTTTTGAAACGAATATACTATCGCACCCCACACCATATCTCTGCACCTACTAGTATTTTTTCCGATTGGCACCCCATGATCGGGGTGAAGTGATCCCCTTTCTAAAGATCGGCTCCTACTCGCAAAATCAAATGTGTCATACGGCCCCCAATGATTGTAGATACCTATGCTGGTCCCACCATGGGGTGTATCAAGTCCCATGGTGGCGGCCCGACACAATTCTAGAATGCATAGGTTATACTACTGGTGCTCAGTGCCCTGTTTGTCTGCTCCGAAGTGTGTGCACGCCCGCACTCCGTTAGAGCCCATACTGCTGCACCAACCGCCGTCGCTTTTGACCGCTTACAATCAGCCCAATAATCGTGCCCCACCCTGCCTAGTTTCAGGGTACCATGATACCTAATTGGGTTACTGCTGAAATGGGTCCCTGCTACTAGGGTTTTCTAGTCAAACATTTTAAGTGGTTAAGTGTCTGCATTTACCTAACCCCACCCATCAGTTTAATTAACATGTTGAATTGGTTAAGTGTTTTTATTAACTTAACCCTACCATCCTGACTTGTCTGTCCTTAGCCTTAATTAGTTAAAGCACCGACCACTCACATTAGATAGGTATTGTTAATGTTACTGGATGTGCTGGTTGGTTCCGGGCAGGTTTACACCATAACTCAGTCTAACCTCGGGTCCTTATTGGGCTCAATGCTTAACCATCCACATTGGATAGGTATTGTTGTGATTACTGGATAGCCGGGTGGGTCCGGGCAGGTTTACATCACAACTCAATCCAACCTCGGGTTAAGCATACTCGTATTTTCTAAATTTACATATTTGTCTCTTTTACTCGTTATATGTAAATTTGTTAACGGTTATATGTTATGGCCCACTTTCCAAGTTCATCATTTTTTGTATAAGAATTTATACCATTTAACTGCCACCAATTTTGGCATGTAACAAACATGCCAATTTCATATGTTTTCATGTTTTAATCCCAACGATATTTCCCTCGTTTGTACGTTCGCAAGATTATAATAAATGTTGGGCTAGATATCTCAGCCCAACTTATAAATATAGAAGGGAAAGCCAAGAACATGAAATATTCTAAATAACATAAAGGGTGTGTGACATATGAACTTGCAACTTTGCGATCTAATTAACATAAACCATGGGTTTCAACTTGTCATGTGAACTTACATTCAAACAAGAATCGAATTAAATAGGTGTCACATGAAATGGCATAATTTAGACTTGCATAAAATATAGGCCTAAGCATATTTTTATCTATGCATAACTTCAAACACAAACTAGCATATGACAAAGTTAACACATGTCCATAAAAATGTCTCTTTTTGAAATTAACCCAAAGGGGTGAACTAGATCAAATCATGTATCCTATTATAACATGAAACATGTAATAATCGTGTGAAACTGAATGGTACTTGGCATAGACCCAAATTCAAACTTGCAAAGAACATAAGAACAAATACATGGGATTTAATCATGTAGGCATAATGGTCTTAACATAGAACATGTGTATATAAGTCTTAACTTAGACTTAGAAAAACGTATACAACCTATGTTAAGCATATAAACATATAGGAATAAATTCTAACATTAACCATATACTTGTATGTGACGTTGCTTTCATTCTCAAGGTACAATAGGACCGACATCAAGTCAATTTTACCACAAACATCCCAATACCATTCACAACACAATCATTTCAATACATAGATATGAATTAACTTCGTCATTATACAATAGCACAATTCCATTTTCATTTTACGTCGAATCAAGTCTTAATTTTATTCTCATCGGAAAAATCACTATACTTCCAACAAACGACGGGCTTGTTTTATGATTTCTGAGTTCTGAATTTTCAATGCTTTCCTTTGGGTAGATAAACGTTTTTGAATCTTGTTTTTACTTTAGTTTTGCTCGTCTCTAAGCTTTCTCTAACTGACGGCTACTCTTAGTTTCCTCCCAGCAGCATGACGGCTCTAGTTCTATTTTATTTTTGCGAATTTAGGTTGAGCGTTGGGTTGTATTTATAGAATTTTAGATTGATTTGAGCCGTCAGATGATCATAGAGTGAGTCCAGACCATACACACCAAGAGGAGCCAATCAAAAAGTGTCAAATCAGCCCTAGTGACACAACAGAGCTCAGAAATTTGACCAGAACCCGACAAGGCCAGCCATGGCCTAACCAGGTCGACTAGGCAGGTCGACCCCCAGGTCGACCACATGGTCGACCTGGTTACCCAGGTCGACCTCCAGGTCGACCTGGGTCCTGGGCGGGGAAATTCCCGCCTAACCCAATTTGGGTCTGTTTTCGAATTTCGAACTGAATTTTGAACCGGTTGAATTTTAAATTGAATTCTGAAACTTCCGGAGGTCATAACTCCTTCATACGGAGTCCGATTTACGCAAACTCGGATCTATCTCAAGCAGAATTCCGAGACGAGCGCAATAGCATAACTCGTTTCCCTTAATTCTTTAATTTTGAATTAAGTATACTCTAATTTGTTAATTTATTGTTAACAGAAAATTCGGGGTGTTACACAAGGGTTGTTCAAGCAAACCTAGGTAGAAATTGCCTAAGATGAATTTACAGAATAGTGCCTTCGGATTGTCCAGTCCTAGGACAGCCTGTATTGAAGAATGTCTGATAGAGTATATTTAATAGATCATGTAAGTTGATCTCTTCAAACGTATTTATGTTTGGTGGTGGAGGAATTCGTTTCTCTTAGCTGTATATCCGTGGTATTTTTAGAGAAATCAATTAGTGATTTGGCGGGTATGAAGATGTGACATTCAAAGTGAATAAATGTGTGATCTGTCAGAGATAATCGTGGCCATAAGCCTCACAACTAGGAAATGGTATAAAATCATGTAGGTCGCATGTCTAAGTTGTTAGCTGCCAATTAGGTTGTATATGTCACCTGATCTACAGAAATTTCATTTACTTCTTTAACCTATTTCGATGTTGTCCCTTTCAGGAAACGGTTGCTGATCCCAACCGTTGGTGATAATACATTTGGTACACTCAGGCGAAATGAGTGACCGGTCATGTTTAGCCTAGGTTGCAAGATGTTCTTGTTGAACGCGATGTATTCCACTCTAGAGATACACTGTCGGAAGGTGGTCCCATACCTTGCCAGTTGGAATCCATTACCTAATAAAGGCCTGTAGTTTTGATTACATATTATATATGTGGAACGTGAGATGAAAGCGTTCCACTAGATTGCTATCAATTTTATTTAGACAATATTATAATATCAGAAGAGTTCTGATTCAAAGAATATTTTGAGTACTCGTAAAGTAAAAACCATCTGTGTTTATGTGTGGATCGGTCTTACGATTATCCTTTCTTTACAAAGGATTTTAAAAGTTAAACAAATGGTTGGATTTTACTCACACCAGTCACATGACTAACCCAGAGTTTATTTTGTTTTGTTTTCCCTAAACTCTTGGGTGCCCAAATTTGTACGGGCAGTCAAGTAGTTGAGATTTTACAGATATACTTGGAGAGCTTGGAGCAAGAGCCTTCAGTATTTTTTAGCTATTTTTTATTTCTATTGTATTGTAAGTGTTGTACTCTGATAATGTTATTCTATACATATACTGGTTTTATTTCAAAGTTATGTTGCATGATATATTTATTCATTCCGCTGTGGATTCGTGTTCACTCTGATTCTGTTGTTATATTCTTCTTCTTCTATTCTAATTTTCTATCTTATCTATTCTCACCCTATAACTTCTTTCTTTTAATGATCGATAATGTTCAATGCATAAATAATTGACATGGGTTTTACGTTGATTTTCTTGGTCGAAAATTTGCATTCGTTACAGTGGTATCAGAGTTGAAGGTTAAGTGATTACCTTGGCTTTGTGGCATTACTCAGTAGATATGGGGTCAGTAATACCCTAGATTGAGTTGAGTGTATATATACGAGAGAGCGTATTTGTAGATTGTATAAAAATGGTTTTTAATTGTGTTGATTGGTTTGTCAAGTAGTTTACGAATTATGGTCGATACAGTAATGCAAACTGTATCGATAAGTGTTTCTAAACTCTTAAACAGAGTAATTCGACACAATATTGTTTTAAAAGCTGGGTAATTGAAATAATTTGCTCAAACTATATTTTGTATATATATGTATATATGTGTGTGTATCTTGGGATTATTATAGTATATGTGTTGATTGTTATTATAATCAGATAAGATTATAATAGAGATGGTTATAAATAACCAATCAGAACTCGTATATGTGTAAATTTTAAATCAGATGGATTAAATTTGAATTTAAAACAAATTTGGAATTAAAACTCTGGAAAGTTGAAAAGGTGTTTGAAATTTAATTTTGAATTGAATAGAAGGAAATTTTAAGATCCTAGGTAAATTTGGAATTGTTTTCCAAACGTTTTAAAGAATATTTTGAAGTGATTTCAAAATGGAGTGTTTGAAAATGGTTTTGAAAAGTGATATAGTATTGAATTCACTTCGGTTGCTGGAAAATAATTCCGATGATGATCCGGACATCATCGGTGTTCATTTTCGAGTTCTAAGTGATGGATTACTACCAAAAATTTGGTTTTTAATTGTTTTGAGAAAGTAAATAGTTTAGAAATTCAAATGTTTTGAATTATTATTATATATGATTTCAAACTAATATGAAATAAAAACCTAGGAATTTGAATTTTGAAATTTAAATTTGACTTATGAAGATTTAAATGGTAAAAATGAATAAATAAATTGGAATTTAACTTAAACTAAGTTAAATAAATTTGGGTTGGATTATAGATAGTCTGGAATGGAAATGGATTTATGAGTTATAGTGTGGAATTGAGAATGGAATTCAATATGGATATAAGAGTGATTGGTTTGAGAAGGAACTAGTTGGACATCGATTGGAACTGCATGGGCGTATGCTAAATGTAACACCCCGTAATTTTATAACATTAAAATTCACATATTAAAGTATACTTAATTTTTAGAAAAGAATTAAGTGAAATAAGTTACGCAGAGAAATATATATATATATTGATATATATATATATAAATTAAAAATTAAATAAATAAATATGCGAAAAAGTTCAAAACAGCGAATTGGGAGGGGGAATAACCGAACCGGCCCATTTTTGAGGTCGACCCAAGCCCTGCTGGGTCGACTAGGGGTTAATCCAGGGTGTTTGGCTATCAACCCGTGGGCCGATTCGCTGAAATGCAGATTTTGCATTTGATTGGTTCTCATGGTTCAGGGTTAATCTAATGGTCCTAAATAACTTCCTACACCTATAAATACATCCTAATGCTAACCCTAAACCTAATTAAAATAGAATAGTTACCGTCATACCATCGCCATGGAAATCAATGGAGCCGCCACCAACTAAGAAAGAAGAAAAGCAAATTCAATTCTAATTCTCTCAACCCTGAAGCAAAGCAAAACTCACTCTTTTCTTCTCTAAAATTGTGAGTATGATGATCTTAACAAGATTATTATCATTTTAATTAGGTTGAGTTATGAATGGATTATGAGTAGATGATGTGAATTATCATATATGTTGTTGTAAACCCCTTTTGCTATCATGTATATTGTAAATCCAATGTTATGTGATGATGATATCTTATATGTTGTAAATCATGGTATGATGATGTTATGTATGTTGAAAGTTTCTATGCTAAGTTGTGATGAATCATACATGTTAAAAAGGCCATGATGTTACCATCTATGCTAGTTAGTTCATATTAATTAAATCATCATGTTTCGGTTATGTTGATCTATATGACAAGTCACATATGCAAGTTAGATTGATTAGAAAAGTTATGAACATATACCAAGACATCTATTATGACATCTATAATTATGCTATGACATATGTGATATCCTATGCTAGTTCACACCATCATTATGTTGCCTAAAAACCCCATATGCAAGTTTATGTATAGATTTGGGCTATGATCATATCATATAAATTGAGACATTTAACAAGTTGACACCTTTTGATCCTTAAAATGTGTAGTTTATGCAAGCTTCACCCCTATTATGATTAGATTTATTTTAATTGTCTATATGTTGTGATAATTTATCTTGTGCTAGGTGTTAGACTATACAAGTCTAGCCTATATTATGCGTTGAATAAGCGAACGTATAAACGTGGGGTAGGGGTAATAGTAAGGATTTAATATTAAAAAGTTGGGGTGCAATTGATATGATTTTGCATTCCATAAGTGGATGGCCATAATTGAGTCAATTATGGACATCATTAAAAGTTGACTTAATTAATAATTTGAATAGGGAATTATTAAAACTGGGTTAAAAGATTTTAAGTGTTAATCAATGCTTAGGACACGAGGTTGGACTCGTTTGTGACGTAAACCTGCCCGGACCCGCCCGGCAAATCCAGTGGTCACAAATGTCAGCCCAATGTGAGAGGTCCTAGACCTAAACTAAAGCATAACGGTTGTAAAGACACGAGGTTAGACTCTTTTATGGTGTAAGACTGCCCGGACCCGCCCGGCAAATCCAGCTGCCATAAATGCCAGTCTAATGTGAGAGGTCTTTATGAGGTTATGGCCTGAATGAGTTAAGAAATACTTAACCAGATAAACATGTAAGGTGGGACATGGGGGTTAAGTAGGTGCCTTGGATGGCATGAGGAATCTAGGGGGTGCCCTTAGTGGCATGTGAAATACGATTAGTAAGACTTAACCAAACACACATGTAAATGAATATGACTAAGAGGGTTAAGTGGGATATACTAGTGACAAGCTTAGGTGGGTAGCTTGTGGGGGCCCATTTCGACCAGTATCCCAAACGTATCTTTGTGGGCTCGACCCAAGTCGAGGACGGGACACGCATGCTGGGTTCGACTGTAAGAGGCCAAAACGGGGAGCGGTGGCAACGCAAGTCCAACGGGTTTCGTATGCGTGTGTGGACCCGGGCTGGTAGGTAAGACGTTGTTGCATCGTGTAGGTATAAGCCGTGCATTCTCAAGTTGTATCGGGTTGCCACTTTAGGGGAGTGATACACCCTACTGTGGGGCCAGCACGGGTATCTACGAGTAGGGAGACGATCGAAAGTGGGTAGTGGGGTACACCTAGTGGAGATAGGGGCAGACGACACCTATGTAGTCAGCTAGGGTACGTAAGGCTATTTATAAAGTTTCTGTGTGAAGCAAGTGGGATCAAACAATAGGGTGACTGGTGTGGTGCAGTGTAGTAATGTGCGGTGCAGTGTAGTAATTATTCGTTAGTAAATAGGTGTGCCTTTACCGTTATCTTTAACGTTATCTTAAATGCTATCTTTATCTTCCTAAGAGTTCATAGACATTTACTTGTCTTCCAACTTATGCCTTAGTCTAGTTATTTTGATAATAGTATTGTTAGAATTATCATACTCGCCAGACTTTATGTCTGACCCCCTCTATTTCTATCCTTTTTCCCCCTCCAGGTCCTCAGGTTGGGCCCAGCTCTAGTGGAGTTTGATTGAATTGCTTCATCTCTCTTTGGAAAACTTGGACCGTTGAAGTAAAGTCCAGCTTGTTATCTTTTTAATGGCTATTTATGTAATGGGATTATGTATTTTGTTTTTATGAAGATGGATATTGTACTTGGTTATGATCTATGGTTTTATGATGTAACAAACATGTTTACTTTCCGCTGCAATAAAATGAAGTTTTAAATTTCCAAGTACTATTTATTATCTGTCTTGTTGTAATTTTTCTTTTCTATATTCACTTATAACCTCCATGGAAGTTAATGCATTCCCTTTGTGAGTGACATTAATGGACGTGGGGTGTTACACGTGGTATCAGAGCTTAAGGTTACCAGAACAGATAAAAATACTTTAGAAAAATAGTTATTTTTGGAAGAAGTGTTTTCAAAAACATGTTTTAATGAGAAATTTAAAGAGAAAAGTTTTTAAGAAAAACATAATCCCCAGTAGCCACATATCTTTATCTTTCAAATTCTCCTTTTTGAATCTTTCCTATTTCGTTTCAGCATGGCAGAAGATCTTAATCTACCCGACGGTGTAACGATACTAGGATGGTATAGGAGACTATTGGAGGCCAGGGCCGCTGCAGGTCCAGCCAATGTTCCTCCACCACTAGTTGCACCCGTTCCTTCTCCTCCTCCTCGCGTAGATACTTTTGCAAAGACGTGCAAGGAATTCAAGGCTATGGGTGGAAAACCATTTCAAGGGTCAGAAACGTTTGTGGAAGCTAGTGATTGGCTTAAGGAGGTGGAAGAATTGCTAGAAATCTTTGAAGTAGAAGAAGGGAGGAGAGTTCGATTAGCAGCTTGGTTGAAGAAGGGAGAGGCCTCGTTTTGGTGGGAGGTCACTAATGGGGAGCGTCCTGTTGACTCTTGGGCGGATTTCAGACGTAGGTTCGAGGTGAAGTTTCTCTCAAGCGCGGAAGAAAATCTATATATGGAAAGGTTCTTGACATTGAAGCAAGGAAGCTCATCAGTGAAAGACTATGTCAATAAATTTAATCAGTTAGCAAGGTTTGGCTTGAACTTAGTGAACACGCCGGAGAAGAAGGCGCTGAGGTTCGTGAATGGCTTGAATGAACCATTGCAAGGGTTGGCTATGACCCTCATCCCTATGGGGGCCACCTTTGAGAAGTTAGTAGAAATGGCGCTTATGCATGAGGAGAAAAGCGCTAAAGCTGATAAGGCACCCGAGAAGAAGGGGGATCAGAAGAAACCACAACAGCAAAACAAGAAGGGTGGAAAAGACAATAATGGCAAGGGAAAGAAGAAGTGCTTTAACTGTGGAACCCCATGCCATCTCAGCAAGGATTGCCGAACGAAAAAGAAGACAGGCTGTTTTCATTGTGGCGATGCGGGACATTTAGTGAAGGACTGCCCAAAGAAGGGGCAGAGGGCAAGAGCTACCTCGGGAGGACAAGTGCAGGCTCTTATGGCACCAGGGCAGGCTAGGGGACAAGTTCAGATTCTCGCGGTCCCACCTCTGCAAGAACGAGGTAGAACCATTTCTGTGGAAAGCTTAGTTTTTCTGTTTGATCATCTTGTCCGTACCTTATTCGATTCGGGTGCATCACATTCGTTTATCTCTATATCATTAGTTGAATCGCTGCACTTAAACACCAGTTTAGTAGAGGATCCCTTAGTTGTTTCGAATGCAATAGGGGGCTCAGCTTATTTGTCCATGATTTGTTTGGATTTGAAAATTTCCATACTTAGCGTTGAATTTAGATGTGATGCTTATGTGTTGGGCTTCACGGGCTATGGGCTAATTTTAGGAATGGATTGGTTATCCAGAAATGGGGCCGTTCTTGATTGTGAAAGGAGAGTAGTCAGGCTCGTGACTCGCCTTGGCAACACTCTCGAAATCTTTTGTAATCCCATAAATTCGGTTATTCTAAGTTATCTAGAATCGCTTGACGCATCTGAGGAAAATCTAAGATCTGTTAGAGTGGTCCGAGAATATTCGGATGTGTTTGAGGAGGTGAAGGGCTTGCCTCCGAAGCGGGAGATAGATTTTCGAATATATCTTGTGGATAATGCGAAACCAGTATCTTTGCCAGTACGCCACATGGCTCCACATGAAAGGAGGGAACTCGATAAGCAAGTGAAGGAGTTGCTTGAGAAGGGGTTCATAAGACGAAGTATATCGGAGTGGGGTGCTCCAGTAGTATTTGCCACGAAGGCGGATGGGTCCCTTAGACTGTGTGTGGACTATAGAGAACTTAATAAACTTACTAAGAAGAACAGACACCCACTGCCGAGGATTGACGATCTCTTCGATCAGTTAGTTGGCGCCTCAGTGTCTTCGCAGTTGGACTTAGGCACTAGGTTCCATCAGTTGAGAGTGGCTGAGGATAGCATAGACAAGACTGCCTTTAGGACTTCGGACGGTTTCTATGAATGGCTAGTGATGCCCTTCGGTTTGACAAACGCCCCAGCATATTTTGTTGATTTGATGAGTAGGGTGTTTAGGGAGTACCTTAACAAATTCGTGGTAGTCTTTATAGATGACATCTTGATCTTTTCAAAGGATGAAGAAGAGCATGCCCTACATCTTAGGGAAGTGTTGGAGACCCTACGAGCGCATAGCCTTAAGGCTAAATTTTCTAAGTGTCACTTCTGGAGGTAGGAAGTATGGTTCTTGGGTCACGTGGTTTCCAAAGAAGGGATAGTCGTGGATCCCGCGAAGGTGGTGGCCATCCAAGATTGGAAGGTCCCTAAAAATGCTACCGAAGTGAGAAGTTTCTTGGGGTTGGCTGGCTACTATAGGAAGTTTATCAAAGACTTCGCAAAGATATCAGCTCCATTGACACGCTTGACGAAGAAGAACCTAGTTTTCACATGGGACGTAGATTGTGATGATGCGTTCCAACGTTTGAAGAGAGCTTTGACTTCAGCCCCAGTCTTAGTATTGCCAGACGGGAGTAAGCCGTTTACCGTTTATACTGATGCTTGTGGGACAGGACTAGGCGCAGTCTTAATGCAAGAGGGTAGGGTAATAGCCTATGGTGGAAGGCAGTTGAGAGCGCATGAGAAAAATTATCCTACACATGACCTAGAATTGGCCGCTATTGTTTTCGCGCTTAAGTCTTGGCGTCATTATCTTCTTGGCGAGAAATTCGAATTATTCACTGACCACAAGTCTTTAAAATACCTATTCTCTCAAAAGGACTTGAACATAAGGCAGCAAAGGTGGATGGAGTTCTTAGCATCCTACGACTTCGAAATAGCCTATACCCCTGGCAAGGGTAACGTGGTGGCAGACGCCTTAAGTAGAAAAAGATTATCCTTAAGTCCTTTGTTTGTTGAGCGCCGAAGTTTAGAATTCATTTCGATGTTTGACTTTAGACCTTCCGTTGACTTCGTATCTGGTTTGCTAGCATCCTTGGAGGTCAGACCTACGCTTTTGGGACGGATTGGCAAGGCACAGCGAGACGACCCGCGGTTGGTTGAGTTAGTAGAAAACTCAAAGGAGGGGAGTCATCAAGCCTTCTCCGTAGGTATACCCTAGACGATAAGGGTTGGTTACATAGGGACGGTAGGCTTTGTGTACCAAAAGACGATGACCTAAGGAAGACTATTCTTGACGAAGCACATCATTCGAAGATGACCATTCATTCCGGCGGGGACAAGATGTACAAAGACATGAAGAGAGTTTACTTTTGGGTCGGCATGAAGAAAGACGTGGCCGAGTATGTCGCTAGATGCTTGGCGTGCCAACAAGTAAAAGCGGAGCAAAAGAAACCCGGTTGGTTGCTTCACCAATTGGAGGTTCCACTATGGAAATGGGAAAGCATCTCGATGGATTTTGTGGATGGATTACCAAGATCGAGGAAGGGTAATACGGGGATTTGGGTTATAGTAGATAGACTTACTAAGAGCGCCCATTTCATTCCCGTGAAAAATAAGAGGACCGCTCCATGGTTAGCTTCTGTATATGTCCGAGAAATAGTTCGTTTGCACGGTGTTCCTTCTAGCATACTGAGCGACCGCGATCCTATTTTCACTAGCTAGTTTTGGAGAAGCTTACAAGAGGCGGTAGGGACTCGGTTATGTTTGAGCACCGCATATCATCCTCGGATGGACGGCCAGACCGAGAGGGTGAATGGCGTTCTAGAGGATCTATTGAGGCTATGTATCCTAGAGTTTAGGGTACGTGGGAAGAACATCTTCCATTGGTGGAGTTCGCATATAATAACAGCTTTCAGTCCAGCATTGGTATGGCACCATTCGAAGCTCTTTATGGACGACCTTGTTGTTCACCGACATGTTGGTAGGAATCTACGGATAAGATCTTACTTGGGCCCGATATGATTAGGGAGACTTCGGAGAAGATCGACTTGATTCGAAGGAGGATGAAAGCAGCACAGGATAGGCAGAAATCTTATGCGGATAAGAGGAGGACAGATCTCGAGTTTGAAGTTGGGGACGTGGTCTTTGTCTAAGTGTCTCCATTACGGAACGTTTTTCGCCTTGGGTCCATTGGGAAATTAGCACCAAGGTTTGTAGGGCCGTTTCCTATTAAGGAGAAAATTGGACCGATGGCGTATAGAGTGGAGTTGCCCGAGAGACTTAGTGGTGTACACGACGTATTCCATGTGTCACATTTGAGAAAGTGCTTGCACGAGACCGCGGAAGTGGTAGAGCCGAGCTTTCTTAGAGAGGTGGAGATAGAGCATGATGCGACAATTCGACGAGCTCCTACGCGCATTCTTGGGTCGGAGATCAAGAGGTTGAGGAATCGAGAGGTCAGACTAGTCAAAGTGCAATGGGGAGATGATGAGAGCAACGCTACTTGGGAGACAGAAGAGAAGATGTGTTCACGATACCCTTTTCTTTTTGAGGGTATGTCTTTTAATTTCTCCTTTATCGCTTAGCTTGTACTTATCTTTAGTATATCCTCTCGCTAGTATCTTTGACCTTTAGTTAGGATAATCCTATGGTTGAAACATGTGTTTGAGACATGTTATGTATGGTTGATGCAAAGTGGATGCAAGTGTTTGCTAGTGGTTGCTCGTGGATGCATATACACACACTATTAGGCACCAGATCGGCTCAGTCACTTCATATTGCATATTGCATATATATGGATGTATTTTGTAAAATGGATGTATAATAGTTGTATTATCATATAGTTGTTGCATTCGGGTGGATGGTTGTGCACGCATATAGAATTAATATGTATCATTAGGAATCTTTTGCATACATATTGGACGCATGGAACTATCATGAATTGCACTAAGGAGGTCGACTGAATCAGTAGACCGCCTAATTTTGCACTAGATATGGACATATACACACAATGTGCATATAAACATTAAAGCATTAGAAGTCTTTTAAGGACAATGGATGCTGGTGTTTGATGGTTGAGTAGATGGACGATTAGATGGTAGGATATACATTCTTCTTGACTTGGAGATTTCGGGGACGAAATCCTTTATGGAGGGGAGAATGTAACACCCCGTAATTTTATAACATTAAAATTCACAAATTAAAGTATACTTAATTTTTAGAAAAGAATTAAGTGAAATGGGTTGCGCAGAGAAATATATATATATATATATATAATTAAAAATTAAATAAATAAATATGCGAAAAAATTCAAAACAGCGAATTGGGAGGGGGAATAACCGAACCGGCCCATTTTTGAGGTCGACCCAAGCCCTGCTGGGTCGACTAGGGGTTAATCCAGGGTGTTTGGCTATCAACCCGTGGGCCGATTCGCTGAAATGCAGATTTTGCATTTGATTGGTTCTCATGGTTCAGGGTTAATCTAATGGTCCTAAATAACTTCCTACACCTATAAATACATCCTAATGCTAATCCTAAACCTAATTAAAATAGAATAGTTACCGTCATACCATCGCCATGGAAATCAATGGAGCCGCCACCAACTAAGAAAGAAGAAAAGCAAATTCAATTCTAATTCTCTCAACCCTGAAGCAAAGCAAAACTCACTCTTTTCTTCTCTAAAATTGTGAGTATGATGATCTTAACAAGATTATTATCATTTTAATTAGGTTGAGTTATGAATGGATTATGAGTAGATGATGTGAATTATCATATATGTTGTTGTAAACCCCTTTTGCTATCATGTATATTGTAAATCCAATGTTATGTGATGATGATATCTTATATGTTGTAAATCATGGTATGATGATGTTATGTATGTTGAAAGTTTCTATGCTAAGTTATGATGAATCATACATGTTAAAAAGGCCATGATGTTACCATCTATGCTAGTTAGTTCATATTAATTAAATCATCATGTTTCGGTTATGTTGATCTATATGACAAGTCACATATGCAAGTTAGATTGATTAGAAAAGTTATGAACATATACCAAGACATCTATTATGACATCTATAATTATGCTATGACATATGTGATATCCTATGCTAGTTCACACCATCATTATGTTGCCTAAAAACCCCATATGCAAGTTTATGTATAGATTTGGGCTATGATCATATCATATAAATTGAGACATTTAACAAGTTGACACCTTTTGATCCTTAAAATGTGTAGTTTATGCAAGCTTCACCCCTATTATGATTAGATTTATTTTAATTGTCTATATGTTGTGATAATTTATCTTCGTGCTAGGTGTTAGACTATACAAGTCTAGCCTATATTATGCGTTGAATAAGCGAACGTATAAACGTGGGGTAGGGGTAATATTAAGGATTTAATATTAACAAGTTGGGGTGCAATTGATATGATTTTGCATTCCATAAGTGGATGGCCATAATTGAGTCAATTATGGACATCATTAAAAGTTGACTTAATTAATAATTTGAATAGGGAATTATTAAAACTGGGTTAAAAGATTTTAAGTGTTAATCAATGCTTAGGACACGAGGTTGGACTCGTTTTTGACGTAAACCTGCCCGGACCCGCCCGGCAAATCCAGTGGTCACAAATGTCAGCCCAATGTGAGAGGTCCTAGGCCTAAACTAAAGCATAACGGTTGTAAAGACACGAGGTTAGACTCTTTTATGGTGTAAGACTGCCCGGACCCGCCCGGCAAATCCAACTGCCATAAATGCCAGTCTAATGTGAGAGGTCTTTATGAGGTTATGGCCTGAATGAATTAAGAAATACTTAACCAGATAAACATGTAAGGTGGGACATGGGGGTTAAGTAGGTGCCTTGGGTGGCATGAGGAATCTAGGGGGTGCCCTTAGTGGCATGTGAAATACGATTAGTAAGACTTAACCAAACACACATGTAAATGAACATGACTAAGAGGGTTAAGTGGGATATACTAGTGACAAGCTTAGGTGGGTAGCTTGTGGGGGCCCATTTCGACCAGTATCCCAAACGTATCTTTGTGGGCTCGACCCAAATCGAGGACGGGACACGCGTGCTGGGTTCGACTGTAAGAGGCCAAAACGGGGAGCGGTGGCAACGCAAGTCCAACGGGTTTCGTATGCGTGTGTGGACCCGGGCTGGTAGGTAAGACGTTGTTGCACCGTGTAGGTATAAGCCGTGCATTCTCAAGTTGTATCGGGTTGCCACTTTAGGGGAGTGATACACCCCACTATGGGGCCAGCATGGGTATCTACGAGTAAGGAGCCGATCGAAAGTGGGTAGTGGGGTACACCTAGTGGAGATAGGGGCAGACGACACCTACGTAGTCAGCTAGGGGTACGTAAGGGTATTTATAAAGTTTCTGTGTAAAGCAAGTGGGATCAAACAATAGGGTGACTGGTGTGGTGCAGTGTAGTAATGTGCGGTGCAGTGTAGTAATCATTCGTTAGTAATTAGGTGTGCCTTTACCGTTATCTTAAATGCTATTTTATCTTCCTAAGAGTTCATAGACATTTACTTGTCTTCCAGCTTATGCCTTAGTCTAGTTATTTTGATAATAGTATTGTTAGAATTATCATACTCGCCAGACTTTATGTTTGACCCCCTCTATTTTTATCCTTTCTCCCCCTCCAGGTCCTCAGGTTTGGCCCAGCTCTAGTGGAGTTTGATTGAATTGCTTCATCTCTCTTTGGAAAACTTGGACCGTTGAAGTAAAGTCTAGCTTGTTATCTTTTTAATGGCTATTTATGTAATGGGATTATGTATTTTGTTTTAATGAAGATGGATATTGTACTTGGTTATGATCTATGGTTTTATGATGTAACAAACATGTTTAGTTTCCGCTGCAATAAAATGAAGTTTTAGATTTCCAAGTACTATTTATTATCTGTCTTGTTGTAATTTTTCTGTTCTATATTCACTTATAACCTCCATGGAAGTTAATGCATTCCCTTTGTGAGTGATATTAATGGACGTGGGGTGTTACACTAAAGTGATAGCAAATGGAAGAGATAAAGTTAGATGCCCGACAAAAGGTACAAATTTATATTTTATATGGATATGAGATTTATGAACCTGTTTGGCAAGCCGCTTAGCTGTTTGATTTTCTTTTGGGTTGGAGAAGGCCTAAAAATGCAAGTTGTTATTATTATATCGATTGAGCCGTACAAAGGAGACGATGGCGAAAATTTTCAAAAATTTAAGGCATTGTAAAATTTTTGGAATTTTTGAAAATTTTCGTTAATAAGAACAAATTAATCTTTTAATTGAAATTAAATGGTTCAGCTGGAACTGGAATTAAGAAGTTAATTAAGGATTTGTAGCATTTTTCTGACCTGAGAAATTTCGGGGACGAAATTCTTTTAAGGAAGAAGAAATGTAACATCCCAGAATTTCCATGATTTAATGGTTAATTTATTTAATGATTTAATTCATGGTTTGGTAATTTAAATGGTTTAAATTCAAATATTTTGAATATTTAATTTAAATATAAATAATCTGACTTACTTGGAGAGAAGCATCTGTGAATTTAAAGCATGTATATAAACAAAAGAATAATGCATTGGAGAGGTGTAACACCCCAGAATTTTAACGACACTAAAGATGATAAATTAAAGAATAATTAGTGTGAAATACACTATTAACAACGAATTACGGAAAACTTAATTTAATATTCATAATTAAGTAAAACATACTGCGCCATTCCGTCCGTCTCGAAATTCTGGTCAGGATAGACACCTGGTTTGCGTAAATCGGACATCGTATGAAGAAGTTATTAACGTTTGAAGTTTGTATACGCACAGGAAGAATATATATATATATATATATATTAGGTTCAGAAATTGAAAAATGGGTCCATAAATTCGAAATTCGGTTCAAAATTCGAAATTTAGGAAGGTAGCAGATTTCCCGCCTAGGTGGGTCTACCCACTCAATGGGGGGTCGACCCACCCCTGACAGATCTGGGTTATCTAGACACCTTTCTGAGCAAGATTCATTGAAGCTTAGGCTATATAAAGGACCCTAGACCTAGGTTTTAGTCATCTAAAAATAATGCTGATGGCGAAGCTCTGCTGCAATGAAAATTAACATTGTCTTTCTTCTTCTAAATCATTTCAAAGAAGATTATACATATTCGAAGACTGCTACAACAAATTCAGCAATGGTTACTATAACTTTTTCAACATGTTCTTCGCAGTAATTTGGATCCATTTTCTTAGATCTATTCACTGTGAGTTCATGTTATTTTTAGATCTAAATAATTAAATACTAATCTTTATATGTATGTAAAAATTGGATCTTGAATCGGTGCCTAATTAGTTCTATTATGACATAACTATCAGATCAGCTTTATACGTTCATACCGTCGCCATGTTAAATCTTCTCATAATATGCCTATTCAGTTTATGGCTATTTCTATTAGTTTAATTTTGATTTGTTAGTATGCCTATTCTTGATTCTCTTCTCTCCTTCTTTTTCCCTTTTTATTTTTATATAGCCAGGTTACCTTCAAGCCTAGGCCTAACGCTGAAAAATGCGAACATACGAAATTGGGAACAATTGGGAAAGAAATAATTTGCGGCACAATTAGTATTGGAAAATATGGATCTAAATTTGGGCATAAAATTTGGAAATATACGAATATGAATTTTGGGGCATATATTGTATTGAATAATGTGAACATGAATTTAGGCATATGTTTGAAAATATAATTTGAGCATAAATTGGGACATGTGTAAGCACTGATCTGGGACATAAATTGGGACGTATGTGAATATGACTTTTAGGTATACATTGGAAAATATGCAAATATGGATTCGAGTATAACTTGTATTGAAATGGGAGAATATGGACTAGGGACATAAATTGGAAAATATGTAGATTTGGGTTTGTGCATAACATATATATATATATATGCCTTGACGTATAACTTGGGAAAAAGAGCATATGGTGCATAATTAAAAGGTGAATTAAAAAGGGGTGTAAAGGTCTATGATTTGAATAGTGAATTGGGCATATAATTGTTAGACCAAAAAGTGGTTCTAACACCCAAATTGATTAAAAGCAAAATGAAATAAGATAAAAATAAAAATGAACACACAGGATTTATAGTGGTTCGGCGAAGAAATGCCTACGTCCACTTGTTTTTCACTATGTTCACTGATTTAGTTGCAAGTACAATGAAATATTCACTCGATCTCTCTCACAACTCACTTACAATCACTCAATTGTTTGAAAACAAATAATGAAAGAAGATTTGGATTTTCCGGGATTGCTGGAATTCGGGTTATGAAGGTGGTTGAACTCTCCAAGTGCCAGAAAAAGATCCTTTTCTTTGTCTCTAGACGGGGTATTTATAGGTGTGAATTTGCTCAGAGCCCGATCCGGATCGGAGCCACGTGTCATCCATCCCATCAGCATCGGGTTCGGATGGATTTCTATGTTGACAACGCATCAGAGTAATGGACGTTATGGGCAGGAACTGGTCATAACCGATCCGGATATCCAGGCGTTCGTGCAGGGGAGTGATGTGGAAAATGGGTTCGGGTCGGAGGGACATGTACAAGGGGTTCGGATCGGGATATCCGATCCGACCCGGATTGACTTGGAAACAATTCTCTCTTCTCTTTATTCTGCTCCGCTCCGACCTATCTCTGTAGCAATTGGGTGGCTTTCTGATCCGACTGGAAGTAGATTCCCCTCCGACCCGAATAGCTATGCTTCTTTAATTCCAAGAGTAATAGTTCACCGATCCGAACAGCAGACTTTACCCTATCCGAACCGCTATCCTGCTCCGATCCGACCCGCTTCAGAGTTTTTCAAGTTCTTCAATATTTCATATCTTGACTTTGTGTTTCCCAGTTCACAAAGTGGGCTAACATTTTGCCCCCTCAAAGGATGCTTCTGTTGGAGATGGAGCATGCTTTAACCATCAATGCATAGCGCTCTTCGAGGTAATTTCCCTTTTGATTTTCCTGGCGTTTTTATATTTTTCTTCAAATTTCAATTCAGCCTACTGCTGAGCTAAAGAATTAGGTCCGGTTCGGAATCCGATCCGAACAGACCCCCTCTTCTCTCTATCTTTTGCTGGAGTATTGGGCCAAGCTTCGCTTCTGGGCTATCCTTCCTATCCGAACAGGGGTTCTCCTATTGGGCCGCCGATCCGAATGGGGAGACGAATAGTCACCTTCTTCTTCTATATAAACTTCGCCTTCTTCCTCCTTTCATTTTCACTGTTTCATTTGCGAAGTTCTGTAAAACGAAAGAGAAAATACTCAATTCGTGAAAAATTCTTCTTAATTCTCGAAGTAATCACACTGGTAGGTTATAAAACTTTGAACAATCCTTTCTTTAATCATTCTCGAGTCGGATTCGTGAGCGATTAGAATGATTTAGGTATTAAACTCCGACGACCTTGCCGTTATGACCCTCCCCCTCGTCATCGTTGTCAGTATACTCGTCGCCGCCTTGAGGTTGGAATGGAGGGAACGAGGATCCGTAGTCGAAGGCACCAGCATGTAATTGCTGAGTTTTGACTTGAGTAAATGGCACGAGATTGGCCTCGGAATTGGATAGGGAAGAAAGAGGGTGAAGGAGAAGAAGAAGACGATGAAGAATCGGTTCGGTTCGGAAGAATATGGAAGGTGAAAAACAAAGGAAGAAGGAGGGAAATTCAAGAGGTCGGATTGGGTCGGGGCGAGCAAAGAAAGAAAAAAGAAACAAAATCTAGGAGATCGGATCGAGTCGGAGCAAGCACTTAAGACAGGAGGGAAGGAGCTTCCCTAACCGGACCGGATCGGATCGTAAAATGATGGAAGAGAAATATAACTACATGATCCGATCCGAACTGTTAAGGGACTTTGCCTCCGATCCGATCCGACTTCAATTTCTGAGCTTCAATAAGATTTCCAAGTCTAAGGTTACGCCCCCGATCCGATCCCAATGAATGAATCCGAACCGAACCGAAGCACAGTCTACCTTAACACGTAAAAACTCGTCTAACTGGCCCAATCAAACTTCGGCATAATCTTCAATTTTATGGACAGTTAGGATAGTGCCTTGCGAACGTAACTGGACATCAAGAATTGCTTCCACTCTTTATATCTTGCCAAACTTTTTCGCCGCACTTTTAAACATTTACTTTGCACTTTCCGTATACACTGTTCACACTTTAGTTGCACACACGCACGGGGGGATACGGTCTAATTTGCTCTAATTTGTGCTATTGCTTCTTCAATAGTTCTATGACCATGAGACCCAGACGTTCTTCCAGACTAGCTAAGAGGAAAGAAGCCCCGGAAACCTCTAACAAAATCACTCTCGATGATATATCTTCTTCATCGGATCCAGACTGGGACAGTGACGGTCCAGACTACGGGGTTGGAAATAGGGAAAGCGACGAGGTATCTTCAGAGAATCAAGTTTCTCTGGGTTTTGAGGAGGAAGGAGGGATTGGTGACGATCGAGCCCCCGATGAATTTGAATCGGCCGTTATATTGGAATCACCTCCAGATTCCGTTGAATCAACAATCGACAACGATCGACTTGTCCGAATTTGCTTAAAGTACGGGATAATGAAAAGGGACAATCTAGTGCCTTCAAGCTCTGACCGTCCCCACAACCCTCCAGAAGGATATATGGCGGTCACTCGATTGATGTGCATGGTCGGCGCTATTCCTCCATTCTCTCCCTTCATCGTTGACTTTTTAAGACAAATGCGGATTGCCCCCACGCAGCTGCATCCCAATTCGTATGCCTACTTGCACACTTTGTACATAGCATATCGTGAAATCTTAGGCATAGAGCTCACGTTCGATGACGTTCACTTCTTCTATAATTTCAAGCATCGGACTCGAGAGACTCCATCTTTCTGCTACTTTGAGTCAGATCCAAAAAGGAAGATAATCTCAGCACCATTCAGCAGTAAAGCTGGAGATTCCAGACTAGAATCGTTCTACGTGAAGCGACAGCCTGAATGCGCCAGGAGGTGGACAAAATCAAGTAAAGCACTGATTTTCTAAATCCGGGCTCTATACACTTGAATCATCACCTTAACTTGTTTTCCTTTTTGTTTGCAGTCAACAATCCCAAACAAATATCAGATCAGGCGTTCTTTGACCGGATGCACCAGCTTCTTAATGGCGATCAGAAATTCTTGACTATCGACGAAGTCCTTAAAGACGAATACCTTCACTTTCATGGGATGTTATCCGTTTTTCGTAGTATCGGTCATGGGACGGCTCCGTACGTATACATCCCTCCTGTGGAGGTAGTCCCAGAGATAGGAGAAGGCTCAGGAGTTCCTACAGTGCCTCTTCAAACTTCACCTTCTCCATCTTCTACACAAGATGACGAATTGGCTAATTTGGCCGAAAAGCATCGTGAAGGATATACTGCCCCCGAGGAGGCTACTTCTCCGGAAAAGTCAACATCCTCCCAAGAGTCGCCACTTAATGCTTCCGAGGGGGATATCCCTAGTACTGATGACCAAATATTTCAGGGTTTGGGGGATCTCCCCTTACCTGAAACTATATACACTTCAGAGGATTTCAGGAAGGATCCTTTAGTCTTCACCTCTTCCGAAGAGACCACTCCTGCTAAGGCCAAAGAGCCTGCCCGTACTAGTCTAACTTCAGACTCGGGTTGGTTGGGGGGAAACACACCACTTAGGACACACTTTATACAACAGCATTAGCATTCATTGCACTTCTTTCTCTGTGGATCCATTGATTCTAAATTTTGCTTGTCTTATTGTGCAGGTACGATGTCTCGATCTTACTATGATATCAGGAAGCTTCGCCGCAGCATGTCTAATCCACCTCAGGATATCGAGTATGATCGCCGTGATGATTGTGGTAGGGAGGAGAGAAGGCCTTATGATCCCTATCGTTCTCGACCCTCACGTTCTCGCTCACCCGTTCGGCCGGAACAAGAGAAATACAAAGGTTATCAAAGCCGTAGGGAAGAGGACAGACCACAATCTAAAGACTCCACTTCTTCCCATGAAAAGCGCAGTAGAGAGAAAAGTCCTCCAAAAGAAACCGGGTCTCGAAGTAAGCACAAGGTCCCTGCTACTAAACGACCTAGGACAGACAAAGAAACTACCGAATCCTCCTCACACAGGGACACCGAATTGACAATCCCCGCTCCTCCCCCACTAGATGCGGAGACTGCAATAAAGCGGGCATACTTGAAGGAGCAATTTCCCGAACACTACTTCGAGACTTTGACTTTCTTACCTGCCCTTGAACCTATTTCTTCTAAGTGGGCAGATGAGGCCAAAGCAAAGATAGATGCGGTGGAAAAACAGTATTATGAGATGTTTAAATATTCATGCAATCTTTCCATAATCATCCGTACTCTAATCACAAATACCGACTCAATGCAAAAGACCGCGGAGGAGGATGCCAAGGCTTTAAAAACTCTAGGAAAAGATTTGGAAGACACTCAAGCTCAGCTAGCTGTCGCTCAAAGGGACGCTTCTAACTTCAAACAACAATTTGAGGACATGCAAAAACGTTATCATGACTTGCTTGAATCTCACACTCAAGAGCGTTCTGAATTAAAAAAGCAAGCTGATGAGGCTAAGTCAGAAGCTGCTAAGACACGCCTTGCTTATGCTGACCTTGAACGAAAAAACGCCGAGTTAGCAAAGAGGAGTGCTGAACTAGAAAAGAAGAATGCTGACTTGGCTTCAAAGCTGTTGGAGGCAGAGAACAGAGCTGCCCTGGCTGAGAGCAATGTGGAGTGTGCTATCAAATCTACGGAGGAAGCCCGCAAACAACTGTCAGAGGCGGAGACTGATATTCAGGGTTTCGGCGAACTAATGATTGAATTCTTCGCACATATCATCCGTCGCCGAAACATTTCTTGGATCGAGGATTATCCATCCACTCTAGTTCAAGTATGGAATCAGATCGTCGTGTGGGAAAAAGAGGAACTTAAGGTCGATTCCATCGATGAAGATAAGCTAATGGAGAAATACTTGAGGGATGATGAGCCGGAGCGCCTAGCAGAAGGGCGCCGCCTCATTGCTGAGGCCATGGAAGAAGAGAGACGGAAGTCTAAACAAAAGCATGTTCTCGAAGCTGGTTCCTCTTCTTATGCTCCTGCGACTTCTGAAGTAGAGGGGTATGATCCTGAAAATCCGAGAATTCCCCAAACAACTCTGCTATCCCCTATTTCTGAAACCGCGTCAGAGGTAGTAGTCACCCCTGCCGAGAAGTCTTCGGAAGGTATCCCTACCTTTTCTCCTCAATTTGTCAAGGCTATTTCAACCTTTCGCCACATGATTGAGCAATCGATGAAAAACCTATTATTTTCGCCTGAGTTAATAACTGTTGCTTCTCATTCTGTAGGTATCGAGCCATCCGAAAAGACAGATGTGACTCAAGGAGCCACCACCTGGGCAGAACCTACAGAAAAGGCAAATGGAGGGGAGGATAAGGCTGCTCCTATAGACTTGGGAGAAGGAAGTGTGCCGACTAAGGCCGCCACTCCCCATGATGAAGAAATGATAGCAGCTTTAAAGGATGATGGCGGTGACGAAGGTCATGAGGAGGAACCAGAAGTTGCAATAGTCGGGGAGTCGAAAAATGCTGATGATGTTACTTTGGCTGCAATGAAAGCTGATCAAGACAAACGCTTGCAATAGAAAGCCGAAGAACTAGACCCTGAAGCCCTCAATCCCCTCGCAGTTGTGGATGCAGGATCAAGGTTAGTTGTTAAGCTCTCAACTAGGTCTATTACAGAGGAACTCGCTAAAAAATCTTCTCTTGATTCCAGCGCTCCGCCCTCTGGGAAGAAGTCAACCGGTTCCAGCACCGCATCTTCAGGAAAGAAGAAATCTAAACGAATCTTGACAGAGGCTGAGAAAGAAGCAAAGGATGCGGAGAAAACCGCCAAGAAGTCCAAGGCTCACTCAAAACCTAAATAGTGGATTGCCTTGTATCATTTTAGCATCCAGTGAACCAACAATTGCTGCTGCAAGAGCGGCTCTTGCACCTTCTTTTTTGGTTATTTTCCTGTACAAAACCATTCATTTGTAAATAAAAAATAATTCATTTTCTGCAATGTTTGTTTGTCAGTAGATCTGCACTTATGTACAAATGCACGTCTTACTATAATTATGAAATGAAGTTACGGAGGGAGGAAATATGCGTATACATATATGCCTCCAGTCAATTCCCACAAATTATTTAATGCTTAATCGAGCAATCAGAATGCTCTCGATTTTCTGACGGGATAGCACTTCCTGTGTCGTCAGTACCTGTCGTTTTTTCTGGCCTTTTTTTTTATACTCTCTCTCTTTCTCTTGAGAGTTAGAGTTCGAGCTCAGCAATCTATTCATTCCCCGGTCTTTCAGCGCGAAAAGATTTCTTTCTCAGCGCTCAGTCGGAGACGCTTTTATACTCTCTCTCTCTCTCTCTGGAGAGTTAGAGTTAGGGGAAGAATTTCTTTTTCAGTGCTCAGTCGGAGACGCTTTTATACTCTCTCTCTCTCTGGAGAGTTAGAGTTAAGAATGTCGTTTTCTCATTCTTTTATGTCTAAACTGTCTTCAACCTTTTCAGGTTTTGAGTCATCCTGTATTCTATAATCACAACAGAATAATCGAAGAATGTATATATGTAATGCATAAAAGTAAATAACACACAATATTTTTATAGTGGTTCGGCTAAGTCGTATCCTACATCCACTTTATAGTCCTTTATTCATATTGTCAGATTTTCCCAAGGCAAGTCGTGCCTTATTACAGAGTTCATAAGAAAAATAACAAAGAGTACAGCATTTCTAATCCAAATATCGCATTAAGTGTTGGGCATTCCATGCTCTAGGGACTTCTTCGCCATCTACGGTCGTTAACTTGAAGGTTCCTTTTTCAAGTTTCCGTTGGATGACAAAGGGTCCTTCCCACTTTGGACCGAGGTGAGGAAGGGATGGAAAGACTCTCTTTAGCACCAAATCGCCTTTTTCAAAAGTCCTGAGGCGAACTTTTTTGTCGTAATAGCATGCCATCTGACGTCGATGTCTTGCCGCACGCAAATCTGCTTCGTCCCTTTTTTCTTCGACTTCATCAAGAGACTCAAGTAAGAGCGCCCGATTCGTCATTGGGTCATAATATGTCACCCTGTGCGAAGGAACTTCCAGTTCAACTGGAATTACTGCTTCTGAGCCAAAGGAGAGAGAGAAAGGGGTATGACCGGTGGCCATCTTAAATGTTGTTCGATATGCCCACAAAGCTAGGGGCAATTCGTCAACCCATTTTGCCTTTGCACGCTCTAACCGTTTCTTGAGGATGGATTTTATTACTTTTTTTATTGCCTCTACTTGCCCGTTCGACTGCGGATAGACAACTGCAGTATATCGCTTGTCAATCTTATACTTCTGGCAGAAATTTCTGAATTCAGTACTATCAAATTGGGTTTCGTTGTCAGTAATAATCGTCCTTGGGATCCCGAATCGGCATATAATATTTCTGACCACAAAACTTATCACCTTTCTTGCCGTGATCTTGGTCAAGGGCTCAGCTTCCACCCACTTTGTAAAATAGTCCACGGCCACTATTGCATATTTAGCTCCTCCTTTAGCAATCGGTACAATGATATCAATTCCCCATATGGCAAATGGCCAAGGACTCACCATTGATTTAAGTTGGGTCGACGGTGCTCTGGGGATTTTGGCGAATCTCTGGCACTTATCGCAGCGTCGTGAATAATCAGCTGCATCTTTATTAATTGTAGGCCAGAAGTATCCGTATCGCAATATCTTCTTTGCTAAAGTCTGACCTCCTGTATGATCTCCACACTCACCTTCGTGTACTTCTCTTAGTACACGCTTGATGTCGTCGTGTGCTATACATCGTAACAGGGGCATAGAAAATCCTTGCTTATAAAGAGTATCATCTTGTATGACATATCTGGTAGCCTTGCGAACTACAGCCCTTTTCTCACTCTTCTTTGATGGGAGTGTCCCATTCTTAAGGAAATTCTTAATTGGAGTCATCCACGACTCCTTCTCCGGTTCCGCTCCAAATGCGAACTCAATTTTCATTGACTCAAAGCTTGGCGATTCCAATGTTTCACTTGGAATTATTTCAGTCTCTTCTGGATTGTCAGAACTAGCCAGCTTTGCCAGCCTATCCGCTTTCTGGTTTTCAGCTCTGGGAATATGTGTTATGTTGTACCGCTCCAAGCTATTCAATAGCTCTCTCACTTTCCTGAGGTAGGCGATAAGTCGAGGTCCCCGAGCCACAAATTCCTCTCGCACTTGGCAAACAACAATTTTAGAGTCACAGAATATGTCCAATGTTTTTATTCCTAGGTCTTTAGCAAGCTTCAGCCCGGCAATCAGGGCTTCATATTCAGAATCATTGTTAGTCGCCGAAAATTCTAATCGTAGAGCATAATATAACGACCGTCCTTCGGGGGTGACTAAGACGATTCCAGCCCCGGACCTTCGATCGTTCTTGGCTCCATCTGTGTATAGTTTCCACGGATCTATCTTTAACTCATCCTCGGACCTAACCACTTTGTCATCGATTACTTCCTCCTCTGGGATGGTGAACTCCGCTATAAAGTCCGCCAGAGCTTGCCCCCTGACCGACTTTCGTGGTTGAAAATTTAAATCAAATTGGCTTAATTCTATATTCCATTTGATCAACCTTCCCAATGCTTCGGGTCTCTGCAACACCTGCCTCAAGGGCTGGTCGGTGTATATGGTTATTGGATGAGCTTGAAAATAGTGATGAAGTTTTCGGGATGCGATTAAGAGGCTGTAAGCGAGCTTCTCAATTTTTGGGTAGTTGCGCTCTGCCGCTGCTAATTTCTTGCTTACATAATACACTGGCCTTTGTACTTTGTCTTCTTCTCGAACCAGGGTTGTGCTAACGGCGTGAGCCGAGACTGCCAAGTAAACAAACAATTCTTCGTGATCCACTGGCTTTGACAAAATCGGCGGTTTCTCTAGCAGTTCCAATAAATTTCGAAAGGCCTCAACACAGTCCGGAGTCGACTCGAAGTTCTTCTTTCCTCTTTTAATCAAATCAAAAAACAGAACGCATTTGTCTGTGGCTTTGGATATGAATCTACTCAGCGCAGCTACTTTCCCTGCAAGACTTTGGACGTCTTTAATCCTCCTCGGCTCTTCAATGTTTCTAATCGCTGCTATCTGGCTAGGATTGATTTCAATTCCTCGGGAACTCACAATGAAGCCTAGAAACTTTCCCAATGCCACTCCAAATGAGCATTTCAGAGGATTCAACTTCATCTGATATTTTCGCAGGATACCAAACATTTCCGCCAAGTCTTGCGTATGGCTGGAGGACTGTTTCGATTTGACAAGCATATCATCCACGTAAACTTTCATAGTTTTCCCTATTTGATTATAAAACATTCTGTTCACCAAGCGCTGATAAGTGGCTCCGGCGTTTTTCAGTCCGAATGGCATTACAACATAACAATATAATCCCAAATTCGTAATGAAGCTCGTATGTTCTTGGTCTGGCACGTGCATAGGAATTTGGTTGTACCCAGAATATGCGTCCATGAAAGAGAGAAGTTCATGACCTGCTGTCGAATCTACAAGCTGGTCAATCCTGGGAAGTGGGAAACTATCTTTTGGGCAAGCTTTGTTCAAATCAGAAAAATCAATGCAAGTCCGCCATTTTCCATTCGGCTTCTTTACCAAGACGGGATTCGATATCCAGCCGGGATATGTCGAATCTCGAATAAATCCGTTCTGCTTCAGCTTCTCCACTTCCTCTTTGAGAGCAGCCGACCTCTCTGGGCCCAGCATACGTCTCTTTTGCTTCACAGGTGGATGTTTTGGGTTTACATTTAATTTGTGACTTATAATGGATGGCGATATCCCACACATGTCAGCATGGGTCCAGGAAAACACGCCCAAGTTTGCCTTCAAGAAGTCTGTTAGTTCTTTGACTCGACATGGATCCCATTGAGAACCAACCTTCAAAACTTTTGTCGGATCAGTTTCATCAATGGGAATTTCCACTGTCGCTTCATTAGGAGTTGCATTTTTAGTCTCTGGTTCCTCGTCTTTTCTGGGATCCAGGTCCTCAGGCGTTCCTTTGGGCAACTCCTTCGGGGTCGATTTCTCTAATTGCTATGCCGAGCCCCCTTTGGGGGAGGCGAGGCATCTTTACTCTCAATGTTAAGTCCTTTCATCAACATCTTTAGTTCGGCCACATAGCAGGCCCATCCGGAAACTTGATCCCCTCTCATTACTCCAGTTCCGGCTTCGGTTGGGAACTTAAGCAATAAACACCAGGGGGCGATACAAACTCTGAATTCAGCAAGGGCAGGCCTTCCAAAAATGCATTATAAGGCGAATCTACGTCCAATACTACGAACTGAAGCATCCGCACTCTTCTGCGTTCTCCTTGCCCCAAGGTCACGGGCAACTCTATATATCCCATAGGAGCTGTTGACGCCCCGTTGAAGCCCCTGATCCATCCTTCACATGGCTTCAAATCTTCAGATTCAAGCTTCATCTGATCAAATGACTTTTTAAACAAAATATTAACGGAACTTCCGTTGTCTACTAATACCTTGTGAACCAAGGCCGGCCCAATGGTGGTAGTAATAACCAACGGATCATCAGTGGGTGATTGGATCCCAGTATTATCTCTGCTGCGGAACACCACGTCGTCAAACATGGTCTTCTGTTGTTTTATGGGGGTGACATCTTCCAAATCATCACCTTCATTCACATCTATGTGCTTGGCAGCATTTAGATATTGATCCATTGAACTGAAACTTCGGATTGTCGGGTGAGGTCCGCCCACTGTGGAGTTGATAACAATTCCTTTACCTTTCTGCTGCGTTGTAGGCTTGGGAGCAGGTAGAATCTGTTTTGGAGCCTGCTCTCCTTGCCCCCTGTCCCTCGGGGCAACCTTGTATTCATCCAACTTCCCTTCACGCAACAGCTTCTCAATCACATCCCTCAAATGCTGACATTCATTAGTTGAATGCCCATGAGTTCCATGAAACAAACAAAATTTCCCTGTTGCCATTTCTTTCTCGGTCGACTCACGAGGTGGCGGTCTTTTGTACTGCAAAACATTGTACGTATCCAGGTAAATATTCTCCAGGGTGTCGTTCAATGGTGTATAATTCTCGTAGGTCTGGAATCGGGGTCTTTTGTTAGGATCGCTTCCCCTATTTCTGTTTCTTCTGTTACCGTTCTGATTACGGTTATTGTTGTTGTTACCCCCGCTTCCAGCATTGTTGTTTCCACCCTTGTTTCCCACATTTACTTCAACCTTGCCGGAACTTTCCCCAGACTGCTTCACGGCGATATTACTCTGCACATTTTCTTTTGAAGCCGCCTCAGACTTTCTCTTTCGGTTTTCCCTGGCCTCTTCTCGCCTTAAATAAATATCGGTTTTTTCATAGAATATTTCTCTTGTGGAGGGTGTCTTTCCAGAAAGGTAATCCCCGAACTCAGATTCAGGATCAACTCCTTCCTTTAATGCAATCAGAATGGTGGGCTCATGCGGGTCACTAACTTCAGTCACAGCTAGGTTAAAACGGTCAAGATATGCCCTCAAAGACTCTCCTGGTACCTGCTTGATTCTCGACAATTCAATAACACTTTTGGACTTTCGGGCATGGAGTCGGAACTGGTTCATAAAACGTTCGCTCAGTTCCTCGTAATTCGAAATCGAACGAGGAGGAAGTCGGGTAAACCAGAACAGCGCCACATCTTCTAAATAGATTGGGAATGCTTTGCACTTCACTTCATCAGGGGCAGCAGCAGCATTCATGAGCCACGAGTATCGCATCAAATGCTGTCCCGGATCAGTCCTTCCGTTGTACTTGTCCATTTGTGGCAAATTAAAGCGTCGGGGGAACTGGAAGTCGAGGATATCGTCGGTGAAAGGAGTATGGCTTCGCTCAATGCCATAATCTTCATTTGTATAGTTCCGGCTCTCGGACATGATCTGGCGAACCATTGCCTGTACCTCAGCATTAGTTAGGGGCCGCTCAGGTTCCCTGGCCCTAGTATCCGAGTTCCTTCTGGGCTCTTGTTCAGGAGATGCCCTTCTTCTTCGAGCTGCTTCTGCTCTATTCCGTTCCCTGCGCTCCCGGTCGATCTCGGGAGGAGGAGACTGGAGCCTTTGCCCCCGAGTGGGGTCATTGTTTCCTAGTGCTCGTGCAATATCCTCACGAGATCCCAAAGATCCAAATGTCAGCTGCTCCACATTCTGAGGTCGTTCGAGCGGCCTTCTCTCACGGGGCCGCTCTTCCTCGGAAGATGAAGACTGATCCACTGGTGTGTGACGAACCGGTGATGGAGTTCTCTATCGACGGAGTTCGCTAATCTCCCTACTCATGAGCCTCATATTCTCCTGCATCATGAGATTAGTGCGCTCATGGACTTTCATAGCCTCCCTTGTACTTTCAAGCATATTAAGTAGGCGCGAGAAATCTCCTTGATTAATGGGCGAAGATGGATTGACCTGATCACTGACCCTGGCGGCTGGAATCGGAGCATCTGCAGGGACTCGAGTAGAAGTTCCAACATCACCAAGAGTTGGATCGGATCGGAGATGGGAGGTCGGGTCGGTTCGGAGCTGGGGAGTCTGGTCGGGTCGGTACATGGCAAGCTGCTCGGGTCGGTTCAGATTGGGGGAATGCACTGCTTCAGAATCTCCTACCCGGATCGGATCGGAGCTTTCCCCCTGCAGACGGTTCAGATTTCCTGCATTGGTTCATCCTGCTGCTGAACTCTGCCCACGAGACCTTGTTACAACCACATTTTGTTGATCTTCGCCAGCTCCATTTCCTCGACCAGATTGAACTTCTTTGCCTTTTCCTTCGGCCATGATTCTTCGACAATCACTTCAACAAATATCTAAGAGCGTAGAAACTTGAGGATTAACTTCTTTGAACACAACGGTCCAAAAAGTAGAACGATAATCCCGAAAAATAAAGAATTAAGATGAGTTCTCAGTGAAAGCACCAAAATGTTAGACCAAAAAGTGGTTCTAACACCCAAATTGATTAAAAGCAAAATGAAATAAGATAAAAATAAAAATGAACACACAGGATTTATAGTGGTTCGGCCAAGAAATTCCTACGTCCACTTGTTTTTCACTATGTTCACTGATTTAGTTTCAAGTACAATGAAATATTCACTCGATCTCTCTCACAACTCACTTACAATCACTCAATTGTTTGAAAACAAATAATGAAAGAAGATTTGGATTTTCCGGGATTGCTGGAATTCGGGTTATGAATGTGGTTGAACTCTCCAAGTGCCTGAAAAAGATCCTTTTCTTTGTCTCCAGACGGGGTATTTATAGGTGTGAATTTGCTCAGAGCCCGATCTGGATCGGAGCCACGTGTCATCCATCCCATCAGCATCGGGTTCGGATGGATTTCTATGTTGACAACGCATCAGAGTAATGGACGTTATGGGCAGGAACTGGTCATAGCCGATCCGGATATCCAGGCGTTCGTGCAGGGGAGTGATGTGGAAAATGGGTTCGGGTCGGAGGGACATGTACAAGGGGTTCGGATTGGGATATCCGATCCGACCCGGATTGACTTGGAAACAATTCTCTCTTCTCTTTATTCTGCTCCGCTCCGACCTATCTCTGTAGCAATTGGGTGGCTTTCCGATCCGACTGGAAGTAGATTCCCCTCCGACCCGAATAGCTATGCTTCTTTAATTCCAAGAGTAATAGTTCACTGATCCGAACAACAGACTTTACCCTATCCGAACCGCTATCCTGCTCCGATCCGACCCGGTTCAGAGTTTTTCAAGTTCTTCAATATTTCATATCTTGACTTTGTGTTGCCCAGTTCACAAAGTGGGCTAACAATAATTAAATGTGGGAAAAAAGAGAAATAATCACCTATAATGACATAGATAGATTTAGATAAAAATGGAATGTCTAGTAATTACAATTAGGAATTGTAATCGCACTTATGACACGAGGTTAGGCTGTATTAGTGGTGGAAGTCTGCCCGGACCCGACCGGCATATCCAGCAGCCACTAATGTTGAACCTAATGTGAGAGGTCTAAGTGTGCAAATACAAATCGGGCTAAGACACAACGTTAGACCCAACCGTGGGATAAGACTGCCCGGACCCAACCGGCATATCCAGCATCCACACATTATAGGCCTAATATAGGAGGTCTAGCCCATTATAACCATAATTGGACATGGTAATGAATTGGACTACTTAAACTAATTTAATCCATAAGGATTGTATGATTATGAACTTAAGTTAGGGTTAAGTAAAATTGGATGGGTAGTGGGTGGGTTAAGTAAAATAGAGGGGGTGGGTAATATTTACATAGTCCCACGAACTTAACCCAATAAGGTTATGTAATTAAAGACACCTAGTGGTACACATAACTAGTGGAAAATATAATAAAGTTATGTAATTAAAGATAACTTGTAGGGTAAGCATAACTTGTAGAAATGATAGAATTAGATATGCGTAATAATCAGCTAAGTAAACAATGATAAGTTGCGGTGACGATGTAAATTGAATTTATGATTAAATGATAAAGAATGAGGAAAGCTTGTAAAATAAATAAGTTATATTTAATCATAAATGGTAAGTGACATGTTAATAAGGAAACATGTGAATTGAGATATACTTAATAATGTATTAAGGAGAACATGTTATTGTAATGATGTAACCAAGCAAGAATATAAAATAGATTGTGGATTACAGACCTTGGGCCACAATCAAGAGAATAACATGTTGTAGGCTTATTAATAAACTTAAATGGATTAAATTATATGATTGAAATTAATAAAAAAGAGAAACTTGGTGAATTGGAATAAGAATTCAATATGAACGGGAATAACCAAGTTAAATGGGAATCGGGTGAGGTAAGGCAAGCGCGTAAAAGAATGTTAAACATAGGGTCTAATAGCATATTAAAGAAATGTGCTTGGACCTGTCCTTATGTTTGACGGTGAATAACCCAACGGGGTAGATCATCGAGGTGTTATAAGACACGAGGGGAGCGCACATTCATCTAATTGTTATGACGGATCCAAAGGACTGGAAGGGGAAGCACGCGGCTTCCTAAAGTATGTAAGGTGCTCCTAGTAGTCCTCTGTGCGGTGACAGATGTCTTAGGCTGTACTCGCAGAGGTTGGGTATGCGCGCAACTATTAAGTGGGTGGGCCTTGACTGAAGATTTAGCTATGCAGTCAGAATGCTGTGACGAGCTGACACCAGGGTGATTCGACGGTTGCCTCACGAGGAGGTAGAGAGGGTCACGACCAACAAGGATATTAGGTCGTCGGATATCCGTCATCGATAGCCAGCAGGATGTGAAAAGACTAGAGCTAAACCCAAGATATCATTTCACCTTTCACTATCGAGGTACGGGGTTAAGGGTAGACGCCACATGGATGTTTAGATTGGTTGTATTACGGGCGGTTGCTTAACTCTTGTAGTTTTTATTAGTTGATGGAGGGGCCGAGGTGGGCCCATAGCCACCATGGAAAATAGACCCGAGGAATATCTGTAATTAAAGGCACTTAAAGGTGGCCTGTACAGATATGGAAAAGCTCCCGGCCGAGTTCCGTGTTTCTAGTTTAGCCCTGCCACGGAACTCGGTGCACATTAGAGGACGTGCGATTGAGCCATCGAGCTACAATTACAGTACGTACGTGGGACAGTATAGATACATGCATAACTGCTGTGGGTGGTGTATCGTAGACTAGAGGGCATTATTCCGATAAGGAATCTAATTCGATCGATGGTGGCAGTCCGTACACTTACGTAGTGCTAGCATACTTTGTGAACTAGGCTACACAAAGATTAAAAGATCAAAAGAATGAAGAATGTTTTTTATTCAAGTCGGATCCAATCGGATTTCCTTGGTCAAGGCAGAACAGCGTAGAGCAGAGAAGGTAGGAGCGCAGGCCAAATCGATTCAGTTTGGGTAAACACGATTCGTTCCCCTAATTTGTAGTACTTCCGATATGAACCCAGACAATTGAAGTAGCAGCAGTTACAGCCCATGTTTCCTTAAGACCCGGAGCAGTTATACCCACATTCTCCCCACGTTTGCCACTAACCTGATGCATTGTTGCCACCATATTCCATCCGAACCTGATAATAATGGGATGGATGCCACGTGGATCCGAACCAAAGCCATCCCAGGAGCACTTTCCACCTATAAATACACCATCATGGGACATTTGGAGGGATCTTTTGGCATCTTGGGAACTCAAACTCCTTTACTATCCAAATTTCATTAACTTATTCAGATTACAATCACCATTTGAAGCATATTGTGAAGGAAATTGAGTGAATCAAAACATTGTATGAGTGAAAATTGAGTGAGGATTATTGTCGTACTTGCATTCAAGTCATCAATTCAAAGAGTAGAAAGTGGACGTAGGCTATTTAACGCCGAACCACTATAAATTGTGTGTTTTCTACAATTTTTTGATGTTATTTCAGTAAAATCATTACTCGTTTGGGTGTTAGAGCCAATTTTGGATCTAACATTTTGGTGCTTTCACTGAGAATTTTTTAATTCTCCGCTTTTTGGGATTATCATTCTACCATTTGGACCTTCAAAGTTCAAGTTAATCCTCTGTTTTCGACATCTTTAAGTACATGTTGGTTAATCGCTGAAGAATTGGAAATTATGGCCAAAGGAAAAGGCAAAGTAATCCAAAGTAATCGAGAGAATGAAATTAACGAAGATCAGCAAACAATGGTTGTGACGAGGTCGCGTGGTCAAGATTCTGGAGCAGGCCGCTCCGGTCAGGAAGAACCGATCCGAACAGAAGACATCAATCTGATTCGATCCAACGATGTTGAAGTCACCCACTCTCCCCATCCAAACCGATCCGGCTGTACCACTATACTTCGATCGAACCCGAATCAAAGTGAAGCTGGAACTTCTACTCGAGCTCCTACCAATGCTCGAATTCCAGCCGCTATGACCAATGATCAACCTGACCCATCTACACCCGTCACACAAGGAGATTTTTCATGCTTTCTTGAAATGCTCCAGAGTACTAAGGAGGCATTGGAAGCCCGTAAGAGTGACAGTCTTCGCATGCAAGAGAACATGATCACCATGAGTAGGGAACTCAAGGAGCTCCGGAGGAAAAAGACACCTTCCCCAACATGCCACCTTGCTGCAAATTATTCATCTTCTTCAGATGAGGGACGTCCTCGTGAAAGAAGGTCGCTTGAGCGACCTCAGAATCTTGATCAGTTAACTTTTGGATCTTTAGGATCCCGCGAGGACGCCGCTCTTGTATTAGGGCCTGATGACCCGGGCTTGAGAGAGCCTATGTTGTTGCCCATGCATGGATCCCATGATCTACCAAGGGATCCTTATATTACTAATCCTACGTAACAGTAACTTCTCCAGCCCCTTCTTCCTGAGATCGACCGGGGGCGTAGAGAGCAACATAGAACATCCGCCGCTAGAAACAGAAGGTTATCCCCTAATCAGGAACCCAGGGGTAATCCGAATATCAGACCTAGAGAACCTATGCAGACATTAACAAATGTCGATGTGTGGGCAATGGTGCGTCATATTATGTCTGAAAGCCGACGATACACTAATGAGGGCTGGGGCATTGAGCGAAGCAATACCCCCTTCACAGGTGATATATTGGACTTCCAATTCCCTCGGTGATTCAACTTGCCACAAATGGATCGATATTTAGGGAGAACGGAACCAGGACAACATCTGATGAGGTGTGCATGGTTCATGAATGCCGCAGAAGCTCCAGACGCTATAAAATGAAAGGCCTTTCCAATTTATCTAGAAGATGTGGCATTAATGTGGTTCATCTGACTCCCTCCACGGTCAGTATCCAATTTCACAGAATTACGTGAGCGCTTTATGAACCAGTTTCGACTTCACGCCCGAAAATCCAAAAGCGTCGTAGAGCTGTCGAGGATTAAACAGGCTCCGGCCGAATCTCTGAAGTCATATTTAGACTGCTTCAACCTGGTTGTCGCCAAAGTTAGTGATCCTCGTGAACCCACTATTCTGATGTCTTTAATAGAAGGAGTTGACCCGGCAACAGAATTTGGGGATTATCTATCCGGGAAACCGCCCCCCACAAGGGAATTGTTCTACGAAAAAGCTAATATTCGCTTAAGGCGAGAAGAAGCTCTTGCAAATAGGAAGAGAAAGTCCGAAGGGGCCTCGAGGGAAGGTGTCTAAAGTAATGTTGCTGTGAAACAATTTGGTGACAGTTCAGGGAAGGTTGAAGCGAACGTTGGCAACCAGAATGGAGGTAACAGCAACAAGAATGGAAACAACAATAGGAGGAGTAGGAACTGAGGGAACAATTCCAGCAAAAGACCTCGATTCCAAACTTTTGAAAACTATTTGCCATTGAATGATACCTTGGAAAACATTTACTTGGACACATACAGCATATTGCAATACAAAAAACCACCACGCAGAGACTCCACTGAAAAAGAGATCGCAACGAGAAAGTTTTGTTTGTTCCATGGAACCGACGGTCATTCCACCAAAGAATGCCGTCATTTGAGAGACGTAGTTTAAAGATTGCTGCGGGAAGGGAAGTTAGACGAGTACAAGGTTGCCCCAAGGGACAGGGGGCAAGGTGGGCAAGCCCCGGACCAAAACCAGCCTACTTATAAACCCATAGCCCAGTAGAAAGGTAAGGGGATCGTTATCAACACTATTATAGGTGGACCCCACCTAGCTAGCCGTAGTTTGAAAGCGATAGATCAGTACGTCAATGCCGCCAAGCACTTTGAGGTAGGAGAATGCAGTAACCTTGAAGACATTACTCCAGTAAAACAACAAAAGACGATGTCAGACGACGTCATATTCCATAGCAAAGATGATTCCAGAATTCAATCACCAACTGAAGACCCACTGTTAATTACAACGGCCATCGGCCCTGCCTTAGTCCATGAAGTGTTGGTGGACAACGGGAGTTCGGTCAATATCCTCTTCAAGAAAGCTTTTGAACAAATGAGACTTGAAGCAAAAGATCTAAAGCCTTACGAAGGATGGATACGGGGCTTCAATGTGGCGTCAATGGCTCCGATGGGCTACATAGAATTACCAGTAACATTAGGACAGAGAGATCGCCAGAGAGTGAGGATCCTGCCATTTGTAGTTTTGGATGTAGAGTCACCCTACAACGCTTTCCTAGGCCGACCGGCCCTCGCTGAGTTTAGGCCATGTATCGCACCTTGGTGCTTGCTGCTTAAATTCCCGACTGACGCAGGAATAGTGGTGATGAGAGGCGACCAAGCTACGGGACGAGCTTGTTACATGACGGAGTTGAAGATGCTAATGAAGGGGTTGAATATAGAATCTAAGGACGATTCTCCCCCTTTGAAGGAAAACTCAGCATAGCAATTAAGAGGACCAACCCCAAGAGAGTCGCCCTTAGATGTGCTCGAGGATATAGATCCAAGAGAGGATAGAGAACCTAAGGATAGAAAGGGGACTCTCAACGAGACAACAATAGATATACCTATTGATGAGGCAGATTCGGAAAAAGTACTAAAGATCGGCTCGCAGCTCGATCCAATTCGAGCGAAAGAGTTGGCTGATTTCTTAAGGGCAAATTTAGATGTGTTTGCCTGGACTCATGCTGACATGTGTGGGATTTCGCCTGCCATTATGAGCCACTCTTTATGCATTAATCCAAAGCACACACTGGTCAAACAGAAGAGACGGATGTTAGGCCCAGAGTGGTCAGCAGCGTTGAAGGAAGAGGTAGAGAAATTGAAGGATAATGGATTAATTAAGGATTCGAAATATTCCGACTGGATACCAAATCCTGTCCTGGTCAAAAAATCTAATGGGAAGTGGCATACATGTATTGACTTCTCTGATTTGAACAAGGCTTGGTCCAAAGGATAGCTTTCCTCTTCCCAGGATTGATCAACTAGTAGACTCGACGGCCGGACATGAGCTTTTATCCTTTATGGATGCTATTCGGTGTACAATCAAATTCCCATGCACATACCGGATCAGGAGCACACAACTTTCATCACAGACTTAGGGTTATATTGTTATGTGGTAATGCCATTTGGATTAAAGAGTGCAGGAGCCACGTATCAGCGTTTGGTCAACCGCATGTTCTATAATCAAATCGGTAAAACCATGGAGGTTTATGTGGATGACATGCTTGTGAAGTCTAAACAATCTTCCGACCATACAAGGGACTTAGCTGAAATGTTTGACATTCTTCGAAGGTATGGAATGAAGTTAAACCCCCTAAAATGCTCATTTTGCGTCGCATTTGGGAAATTCCTTGGGTTTATCGTGAGTTCTCGAGGGATTGAGATAAATCCTAGTCAAATAGCAGCAATAAGGAATATTGAAGAACCACGAAAGATTAAGGACGTTCATAGCATAGTCGGAAAAGATGCTGCATTGAGCAGGTTTATCTCCAAAGCCATAAATAAGTGCATACCTTTCTTCGATCTGATAAAACGAGGAAAACGAAATTTTGAGTGGACCCTTAATTGTGCGGAGGCTTTCCAGAATTTATTAGACTTATTAGAAAAGCCTCTACTATTATCAAAACCCATGGAACATGAGGATTTGTTTGTCTACCTAGTGGTATCATCTCATGCCGTCAGTACAGCATTGGTACGTGAAAAGGATAAAGTCCAGAGGCCTGTATACTACGTGAGTAAGAAGCTAGCTGCTGCAGAACGTAATTATCCGAAGATAGAAATACTTGCTTATAGCCTCCTGATTGCTTCCCGCAAACTTCGTCATTACTTTCAGGCTCACTCGATAGTTGTATACATTGATCAACCTTTAAGACAAGTGTTGCAGAAACCCGAAGCATCGGGGCTGTTACTTAAATGGAACATCGAGTTGAGTCAATTCGATTTAAATTTTCTGCCATGGAGATCAATAAGGGGGCAGGCATTAGCCGAATTTATAGCCGAATTCACAATTCTCGAAGAGGAAACAGTGGTTGACAAAGTGGTTACTTTGGACCAAGAATTAGAGCTTAGTCCGTGGAAGCTATATACGGACGGAGCCAAAAATGATCAAAGGTTCGGCGCCAGAGTTGTTTTAATAAATCCTGAAGGACGATCTATTTACTATGCATTGCGATTAGAATTTGCTACTACCAATAAAGATTCCGAGTATGAAGCCCTGATTGCTGGGTTGAAAATCGCCAAAGAACTAGGGGTGAAGACACTGGATATATGCTGCAATTCCAAGATAGTTGTATGCCAGGTACGGGAGGAATTTCTTACTAAAGGGCCTCGACTCGTTACTTATCTCAAAAAGGTAAAGGAGTTGTTGGACAATTTGGACCATTACAGCATAACGCAAATTCCAAGTACGGAGAACCAGAAAGCAAATCGGTTGGAAAAACTAGTAAGTTCTGATAGCCCCGAAGAAATTGAAATGGTTCTGATAGAGGTTTTGGAATCACCGAGTTTCGACCTGATGGAGGTGGAACTATCCTTAGAAGTTGATCTAGAGAGAGAATCATGGATGACACCGATCAAGAATTTTCTCAAGAGTGGAACCCTCCTATTGAAGAAAAGCAAAAGACGAGCTGTAAGACATAAGGCTACAAGATACGTTTTACAGGACGACGTCCTTTATCGCCAAGGGTTTTCAATGTCCCTACTACTGTGTATCGCACATGACGACATCAAACGTGTACTACAAGAAGTACATGAAGGTTAGTGTGGGGATCACACCAGGGGCTAAATCCTAGCAAAGAAAGTATTATGGTATGGATATTTTTGGCCTACCGTGAATAAAGATGCGGTTGATTATTCACGACGCTGCGACAAATGTCAAAGATTCGCCAAGACTCCCAGAGCACCTCTGACTCGGCTCAAGTCGATGGTAAGCCCATGGCCATTTGCCATGTGGGGAATTGATATTATTGGAGTGCTACCTATTTCCAAAGGGGGAGCAAAGTATGCGATCATCGCCGTGGACTATTTCACGAAATGGGTGGAAGCTGAACCTTTAACAACGATCACGGCAAGAAAGGTGATTAGTTTTGTGGTCGGAAACATTATCTGTCGATTTGGGACACCGAAGACCATCATAACTGATAATGGGAAACAGTTCGACAGCGTCGAATTCAGAAACTTCTGCCAGAAGTACAAGATTGATAAACGATACACCGCTGTAGCTCACCCGCAGTCAAACGGCCAGGTTGAAGAAATAAACAAGGTCATTAAATCTATTCTCAAGAAGCGGTTGGAGCGAGCCAAAGCCAAGTGGGTAGATGAGTTACCGCTAGCTTTATGGGCCTATAGGACGACCTTTAAGACGGCCACTGGCCATACCCCCTTTTCACTCTCCTTCGGATCAGAAGCAATAATCCCGATAGAACTAGAAGTCCCTTCTCATCAAGTAGCATACTATGACCCGATGACGAATAGAACACTCCTCCTAGAGTCTCTTGATATGTTGACCAAAAAAGAGATGAAGCAGACTTGCGTGCCTCAAGACATCGACATTAAGTAGCACGTTTTTATGACCGAAAAGTTCGCTTCAAAACCTTTGAACCAGGAGACTTAGTATTGAAACGAGTCTTCCGGCCCTCAACCCAATTGGGTCCAAAATGGGAAGGGCCATACGCCATCCAATGGAAGCTTGGTACAGGAGCATTCAAGCTAACGACCGTGGACGGTGAAGAGATTCCCAGAGCTTGGAATGCTCAGCACTTGCGATGATACCTGAGCTAAATATGAAATTCCTTCCTTTTTGTTTTTATAAGGTATGTAAAAAGGCACGACTTGCCTTAAAAAGTTTGTTTATATGAAAAAAGGATTATGAAGTGGATGTAGGATATGACTTAGTTGAACCACTATAAAAATATCGTGTGTCATTTACTTTCCTGCATTATTTATATCTTCAGCAATTATTCTATCATGACTATGAAACACAAAGCATTAAATTAGATTTGGAAAGTTGGAGATAACCTATGTGCAGGAGCAAACAAAATGACCGCTTGCATGATATGCAAAGAATGGGAAGATGACATTCTTAACTCTAACTCTCATGAAACGAGAGAGAGTATAAAGGAAGGAAAGACGACGTCACTTGAGGCATGAAGGTGCACCCTAATAAGAGACCGCCTTAGTAATACTCTAACCTGGTTATGAGACAGGAGAGTATAAAGATGCTAAAAAGAATAAGCATCAATGACGAAAAGAATATGGCCCCGACAGAGAATCGGGGGCAGCTGAATTTAGACTTAATCAATCTTGAATAAGTCTTAATCAGTTATCCAAGATTGATTGGGGGCATATATATGTACACATGTTCCCCTTAATAATGACTTTATTATATATATATGATATGACATGTTGTCCATTTGCATTTTTACTTAAATGCTAAATTTACGAATATCAGACATTGCAGGGAACAAACTACTTTATTCACAAACATGTGAGTTTATACAGGAAGGATAAGAAAAAGATGTGAGGGCCGCACTCACTACAACAATAGCGGACCAGTGGAATATCAAAACAAAAAACAAAGCGCATTGTTACTTGGGATTTGGAGTAGACTTGGACTTCTTAGCAGCCTTAAGAGAATTTTTAGCTTCTTCTTCAGCATCGAACATGAGACGCTTTGGTTTCTTCTTCTCTGTAATTGAAGTACCAGAATCGGTAGATTTCTTCCCAGGAGTCAGAGCACTGGGATCAAGAGAAGATTTTTTAGCAAGCTCTTCTGTAATTGACCAAGTTGAAAGCTTAACAACTAACCTCGATCCAGCATCCACCACTTCAAGGGGCTTAAAGCTTTCAGGGTCTATCTCCTTGGCTTTTAGTTGCATGCGTTTGTCTTGTTCGGCTTTCATTTCATCCAGAGTCATGTCATCAGCATTTTTCGAATCCCCAATTATAGCAACATCAGGATCTCTTTCATGCCCATCATTACCATCGTCATCTTTCAAAGCGTCTATCATTTCATCATCGTGAGAAGTATCGGTGTTAGGCGGTTCAGCTCCCCCTCCGGATTCAACGATGGTAGCCTTATACTGTCCTCCCTGAGCCTCTTCCACAGATTTTTCCCCAATGGTGGTTCCCCGAGGCTCGTCAGTTTTCTCAGTTGGTTCAGCACCTACAGAATGAGAAGCAACAGTTATCAACTCAGAGGAAAACAAAGAATCCTTGATCGATTGCCCAATGATGTGATGAAAGGTAGAGACTGCCTTGACAAATTGGGGTGAATAGGTGGAAATACCTTCTGATGATTTCTCAATTGGGGCAACTACCGTCTCTGATGCTGATTTGGGTATAGGAGATAAAAGAGATGCTCTAAGAATTCCTGGATTCTCGGGATCATATTCCTCGACTCCAGTAGCTTCTGCGGTAACAGAAGAAGAACCAACTTCAAGGATATTCTTTTCTTTGGCCAAGAGTTTCTCCTCCTCCATGGCATTAGCAATAAGGAGACGCCCCTCGGCCAGACGTGCCGGTTCATCATCTCTTTGATACTTCTCCATGAGTTTGTCTTCATCAACGAAGTCTACCTTAAGTTCATCTTTTTCCCATTCGATGATTTGGCTCCATACATGAACTAATGTAGTCGGATAGCCTTCAATCCAAGAGATGTTTCGGCGATGGATTATGTGTGTAAAGAATTCAATCATCAGTTCGCCAAAGCCATGCAATTCTTCTTGAGCCTCTGATAGCTGTTTATGAGATTCTTTAGCAGACATAATAGCGCTATCCCCATTCCCCTCAGCTAAGGCAGCTCTAGTCTCGGCTTCCATTAACTTGGACTCCAAGTCAGCATTTCGTTTCTCCAACTCGGCGTTCTTCCTTGCTAACTCGGCTTTTTCTTGCTCAAGAGTATTGTAAACTAGTTGCATTTTGACACTGTCTGACTTAGCATCTTCAGCTTGTTTCTTCAACTCCAAACGCTCTTGACTGTGAGATTCCAGTAAGTCATGATAACGCTTTTGTAATTCCTCAAATTGCTTTTTGAAGTTGTTGGCATCTCGTTAACCAATGACAAGTTGAGCCTGTGTATCTTTTAAGTCCTCCAGATTTTTCAAAACATTCTCATCGGAATCTGCAGCCTTCTTCATTGCATCAATGTATGTAATTAAGGCCCGAATGATTCTGGAGAGATTGCGTGAATATTTGTACATCTCCGAGTATTGTTTCTCTACTGCATCAATCTTTGCCTTAGCCTCATCTGCCCACTTTGAGGAAATAGGCTCGAGTGCGGGTAAGAAAGTTAAATTCTCAAAGTAGTGATCTGGAAACTGCTTCTTCGGATATGCCAGTTTTGTTTTGGAATCTGCATCCAGTGGTAGGGGTTTGCAATATGATAGTTCAATATGTGTCCGCTTAGCAAGGACGATGGCTGCATCGCCTTTTCAGATCACTTCTTAGAAGCTTTGTGCTTGTCTCGCGAATTAGTGTGTTTCAGTGGACTTTTTTCTCGATTACATTTGTCTTGGGGAGAAATTCGGTCTTTGGATTGTGATGTGTCTTCCCCACGACAACTTTGGTGGCTCTTATACCTGTCTGGATCCGACCAAACAGGAGAACGAGAGCATGAAGTGTGAGGTCGATGAGAATCATGAGGCCTTCTGTCATCTTTTCCCCGGCTCTCACGGCGATCAGGCTCGGTGTCAGAAGGAGGTCTAGACATGCTACGGCGAATTTTCCAGACAACATAGTAAGGGCATGACATTGTACCTACACAACAATATAAGTGGAATTCAGAATCAATGTTCACATAAGACATGAGTGATCTGACATGCGGTGCTAATGTGTTATGTGCATCCTATGTGACGTTCCCCCTAACAAACCCGAGCCTGAAGCCAGACTAGCATGAGTCGGCTCTTTGGTCTTCACGGGTGTAGTCTCCTCTGAAGATGTGAAGGTTAAAGGATTCGTTCCGAAGTCCTCTGAAGTATAAATAATTTCGGGCAGGGGGAGATTTCCTAAACCCTTAAATGTGGAAACGTCGGTAGTAGGAGCATCTCCTTGAGAAGCGTCTAGTGGCAGCTCTTTTGGGGATGTTGACTTTTCAGGAGAAATGGCATCATCAGGAATGGTATACCCTTCTCTGTTCTTTTCAGCTATGTTGGCTAATTCATCGTCCTGAGTTGAGGATGGAGAAGGAGGAGTCCTAAGAGGTATCGTTGAACCTTTCGATACCTCACCCATCTCAAGAATAATGTCGACCGGGGGTATGTATGCATATGGACCCGTCCCATGACCTATGCTACGGGTAATAGATAGTAACCCGTGATGATGGAGATACTCTTCCTTAAGAACTTCATCGATAGTTAAGAAATTTTGGTCACGATTGAGCAACCGATGCAAACGATCAAAGTATAGTTGACCCGATATTTGCTTTGGGTTATCAACTGCGAATGAAAAAGAAAGAAAATTAATGTGTTGGCATGAGCATTTAAAATTGAAATGTAGAAAGTCGGTGCTTTACTTGATTTAGTCCACCTCCTGGCGCACCCCGGCTGCTGTCCGATATAAAACCATTCAGGTTTAGAATCACCAACCTTGCTACTATATGGAACAGTAATAATTTTCCTATTTGGGACTGATTCAAAGTATGAGAAGGAGGGAGTCTCTGAGTCCAATGTTTGAAATTATAAAAGAAGTGGACATCATCGAAGGTAGGCTCTATACCTAAAATTTCTTTGTATGCTATATACAAGGTGTACAAATAAGCATAAGATTAGGGATGTAATTGCATGGGGGCAATCCGCATCTATCTCAGAAAATCGACGACAAAAGGCGGAAACGGTGGAATAGCCCCAACCAGACACATCAATCGGGTAATTTCCATAAATACTTCCGGTGGGTTGTGAAGGCGATCTGTTTTCGATGGCACCAGGGTATCTCTTTTTAATATCCCATGCTTTAGACATATTCAGACGAGTCTATCATCATCGATCGTCGACTCAACAGAATCTTTGGGTAACTCCAATATAGTGGCAGTTTCAAACTCATCGGGAGCACGATCATCTCCTATCTCTCCTTCCTCTTCATCACCAAGAGAAACTTCACTACCGGAAGATATTTCACTATTGTGTGCTTCCATTTCATAATCTGGGCCCTCATCATCCCATTCAGTGTCTAAGGGAGAGGATATGTCATCAAGAGTGAGTTTCTTGGAAGTTTCTGCGACTTCTCTCTTTTCTGTTAACCTGGATGAACGTCTTTCTGCCATGGTCTCTAAACTATTGTAGAAGCAATAACATAAGTTAGAGTAAAATAGCCCGTATCCCCCCGTGCACGTGTGTGAACTAAAGTGTGTGCGATGTGTGCAAGAGATGTAAAGTAAACACACAAGAGCGTAATGCAAAGGTTTGGCGAAATGATAATATTCAAAATAGTCTTAAATATTTGCTTATGTTCATAAGGCACTATCCTACTGTTCATTAAGTTGTATGTCAAAGCAAGCATTGATTGAGCAAGTCGGACATTTCTTGTGCATTAAATTGGATGGTTTCAGTTTGGTTCATATATATATATATATATATATATATATATATATATTGGGGTTCGGATCGGGCACCCACAAAGGAAGGGTTCGGACCGGGGGCAGGACCATGTGTGGCCCAAAGCAGAAGTTAATGTATCTCGAGCGTATCGGTTCGGTTCGGAGGTTGGTACTTTACGTGATCCGGATCGGCCCGAGTGCCCATATATTTCCATGGCCATGTCTATCATTCCGACTCGACCAGGTTGGGCACACCTCGTTTTTATCCTTCTCTTTATTTTTTACTCCGACTAGATCTGGTCAGATGGAACCCCCTCTCCTCTTCATTCTTATACCTCTTCACCCGAACTGATCCCAGACCTTTCCCTCTTCTTCTTCATCCTCCTTCTTCCTTAACCGAAACTGAACCCAATCTCATGCCCAAAAATGAATCAAAGCCAAGCACTTACGTGTTGACGCGTTCAACCTTAGATCCTAAATCCCCTCCGTTACTACCTCGAGATAGCGATGAGGCCATTAACGGCGATAGCGAGGGGGAGGAGAGAGGGTCATGGCGTTAAGGCCAGCTAAGAACCATACTCATATCGTCCAAATTACCCATGAATTTGAATCGAAATCAGTTAAAAAGGAATTAACTGAAATTTTGCAACCTACCTATATGATTATTTCGAGAATCGAAAGGAATTTTGATTTTTCAGAAATTAGGGTTTTTTCTCTTTTGCAAAACTAAGAAGACAGTGATAGTGAAGGAAAGAAGGAAGAAGAGGATGAATAGAGAATTTATATAGAGCTGGAACAGCTCTTAGTATTCCTAACGCGTCATTCTGATCGGACCAGAGTACTGGCCCATACGGGTATTTAGCCCATTCGTTCAATAATGGTGAAGTGTAAGAAAAGTCGTCCGGATTGGAGACTGAACCCCGATGGAATCATGCACATTGGCTTGGCATATGAATTGAATTCAAAGGAAAATAAAAATAAACAAAGAGCTTACCTGGAGGAGTCGCTGGACAAAATTCAAAGTTCTCAAAGCTGTTTGAAACGAATAAGGAAATCTATGAACTTTTTGGTGTATTTATAGGCAACAAGAGACATGACTTCATGACACAACGCGTCCCTACGAATGAATGGAAGCGGCTATTCAATAGTTCAAATTCAGAGATTAGTGAATAGATAATGTCAAAGCACGCTCCATCTTCAATAGAAGCATCCTTTGAGGGGGAAAAATGTTAGCCTACTTTGTGAACTAGGCCACACAAAGATTAAAAGATCAAAAGAATGAAGAATGTTTTTTATTCAAGTTGGATCGGATTGGATTTCCTTGGTCAAGGCAGAACAACGTAGAGCGGAGAAAGAAGGAGCGCATGCCAAACCGAATCCGTTCGGGTAAACCCGATCCGTTCCCTTAATTTGTAGTACTTCCGATCCGAACCCAGACAATTGAAGTAGCAGCTGTTACAGCCCGTGTTTCCTTAAGACCCGGAGCGGTTATACCCACGTACTCCCCACGTTTGCCACTAAGCTGATGCGTTGTTGCCACCATATTCTATCCGAACCCGATAATAATGGGATGGATGCCACGTAGATCCGAACCAAAGCCATCCCTGGAGCACTTTCCACCCATAAATACACCATCAAGGGACATTTGGAGGGATCTTTTAGCATCTTGAGAACTCAAACTCCTTTGCTATCCGAATTTCATCAACTTATTCAGATTACAATCACCTTTTGAAATATATTGTGAAGGAAATTGATTGAATCAAAACGTTGTATGGGTGAAAATTGAGTGAGGATTATTGGTGTACTTGCATTCAATTCATCAATTCAAAGAGTAGAAAGTGGACGTAGGATATTTAACGCCGAACCACTATAAATTGTGTGTTTTCTTCATTTTTTGTATTTCATTTCAGTAGAATCATTACTCGTTTGGGTGTTAGAGCCAATTTTGGATCTAGCACGTAGCATAGTAATGACAGATACATGTGGAACGTAACATTGTTATATAGAGATCTGTATGTCAATCCGGCATAGGATGAGGGACTGCGTTCACTTCGGTGGAGATCGTGCGAGTGAGTTACCATGGGGTGTATCTCAATACTGAGAGATAGCTGCATATATCGTATTAGGTGAATCCGTGGGAAAGTAAATGGGTATAATGCACGTAAAAGTCTTGAGTGCTATTAACCCAAGTAACCTAATAATCAAGAAAATGTAATGGAACGGTATTAGTAGGGACCATTCTACTTCTAATATACTAGTATCTACGCAGTGCAGAGAAATGTATTTAAGAAGCGGAATATATCATGTTCATCTTATCTTGCTCAGTTCAGACTTGTTATTGTTATCTTGTTCTTCCAATTTTATATATACCTACCATGATACTTTTATTTATTTATATTTAAAAGTAACTAGACTCGCTAGACTTTATGTCTAACCCTTTTTGTCTCCTCTTCTCTCTCTTCCGCTCCCCCCCCCAGGTTATCAGGGTGGAAGTGCTTAGAGTTGATTTGGATTCTTTCAGCTTAGCTTGGATTTTGGATAGAGATGTATCACTTTGACTTTTGGTCAATTCTCTTATGGATTTACAAGGAAATATGGTTTTATGCTTTTGTACTCTGATATTTTGGCAAGACGGATTATTAATGTAATTAGTTACTTATGATGTAAACTCAGTCTTTGGGACCATAATGTTTTGATTTAAATAAAGTTTTTTATTCCGCTGCTATTTTACATGTTTGTCTTGTGCTATTATGTTCTTATTTACGTATAACGCTTCATGGAACTTAATGCATTCCCTTAGTGAGTGACATTAATGGAAATGGGGTGTAACAAGAGGGAAAGTGAGTTGAAAATGCAATACGATGGCTTGGCATTCATATTCATGTTGTTGCTCATTCTAGGTACATTTGCACACGTATGGGGAAAAGAAAAATGCTACATTGAGTAAAGTACTAGAAATGAACAAATGTGAAGTACTGGTTTAAATAGATAAGAACCGTCTAAAATCTTGGGCATGTTTTGTTTTGTGATACACATAAATTTGGTAAATCGTTATGTATGCCATCATTCAAGTATTGATGTAGCATCAAACTAACCAATAATAGGATCTGACTGAAGTGTAGTCCAGCCTACGGTATAAGCTGCAATTGAATCTCAATGTCAAAAATCAGGGAAGAAGACGTCATTACTTAATAAAGCCTTCCTTATTAAGGAATTGTACAACTTCAAATGCAAAGCTATCGGATTCCTTAAAACTTACTCTTAATACTTACTGAAGGAAACATAACTAAACAAATAAATAAAGTATACGTATATTTTTATTTCTTGGTTACTAAGTATCGTTTTCTTCATTGCTAAGTTTCGAGTAAAGGAAAAATGCGGCTGTCCTAAGTGATAAGTTGAATCAATCAAAGTGTTATTCTGCTGACCTATGTAGACCCCTACTACCCTAAAACTTAACTGCGAAGACTTCTGGTCATATAAATACACGCCGCTTGTTTCGCCATTTCCTTTTCTTCTGAGTTCATTTATCGTGAGTTTATTTTTCATGGCTTTTAGGAAATCAAAACAAATCCATCCACTAAATATATTCATCAAAATATATATCTATAAAAATCACGAGATAAGGAGTTCCACTTTCACATTTGTTTCGTGCAACTGGAGCTCGCCAGCGTTTCTGGTGGTTCCGAAAACCCAAACTGACGATGTCTTCTTTTGTCGATGGCCTGGATCCGCGTTCTGAAGGGAGGACAGGGGGAAGTTCATGGTGACGTAGAGATCGGTGCTTTCGGAGTGCAGCGACTGGGAGCGTGAGTAGTGAAAAATATGTGTGAAGAAGCAGGTGTGTATGGGAAGCCCTGCGCATGTAAATCGTGGAAGGGAGTTGAAAACCACACTGGAGGAGATGCCGTAGAGTAGAACACGTAAAGAAATGTGTAGTTCATGAAGAAATGCTGTACATTGCGGTTGAAGTGTGAAAATTGGAAGGGTATCTGCTAGTGGCAAGTGGAAACAGTTGGCAAGGATGTACTGGAATCACGCAACTTAAGTTTAATTGGATATTTCAACAAGGAGTTAAGGGTATGGTTTGTTGAATTATGGAGGTGCATAAGTATGTCTGTACATACAGGATGGCTTGTAGAGACGTTTGGCAAATGGTGTTATTGGGGAGAGCTGTGAAACTTGTATATACAGAGGAGGCAAAATGTAGCAAAGATCAATGAAGTTGAAGGCAAGGGCAGGAGCAAGTATAGGGCTCGGCAAGAAAGAATTTGTAGCAGTATTATAACAAAGAAGGGTGGAAGCAAAGAAGTTCAAAATGGAGACCAAGCTCCATATGAGGGTGCTACATCATGTATAGAAAAAGGAGGGATTGTCTACACGTAAGAAGAAGGGGTACTGGCTTTTATGTGGAAGCCGGTGAGGCATGCGCAGGAGGGTACTTTTGTTGAACTGAGTAGGGGCGGTTGTGCAAGTACCAGAGTGTATGTGTGTTTTTATTTGTGTTTAAATGAAGATGGAGTGCGACTGTTTTGTTTTGGTGCTAACTTGTGTGTAGCAGGGCATTGTGGGTGTAGCGGGTATGACTCGGAAAAAGCAATCTACAGGAAGTGATGAGGAGATTAGCGGGTGGTTGTGGTTTTTGCTGAGGGGTATAAGGGGGTGTAGATATGAGTTGCAAGTTGATGTCTATACGCATGTTTCAAATGGTTAATAAAAGCTAGTTTTGAGATGGTAGATAGTTTCAACGGTTTACCATTACCTGTTGGAGTTCTGGAAACACAAAACAAATGGTGAAAGGTAATTCTAATGGGGAAGAGAAGAGGAAGCATTATTTAGTGCAGACGTGGGTTTGGTTTTAATGCAGGAAGAAGATGGAATTCTATTCACATGGGTCATATGAAAAGATGGGGCGAAACGCAAGCACAAATGGAAAAAAAATTATAAATAAAAGTGGCTCAAAAAGGATGGACGTGAGGTGCTACATCCATTCGAACATGGGAGCATATGGGACGTGGGTGCATGCGTGATTAAAGGCGGTAGTTTAAATAACGATAAGCCCAATTTTATATAATAAAAATAAAATATGGTTTAAGCTTATATCAATTTGTTTAACGTATATACTTGTTAAGGTTATACCGCGCTCATCCGCTGTTGAAATTTAATGAAATAGGTTCTGTTAGGATCGTATGGACGTGGCTACACAACAGAAGTGACTGGGAATGAATTGGAGCTCGTTGCAATTTATAGCGAAATAAATTGCTGGATCCAAATCAATGATCCTTATTCGTTATTTAACGATAACTGTCCAATGTGAGTAAATCTCACTAATTCTGATCAGTTTATATTTTTATAACGTATTTTTAGAATTGATAAATGCTGGTTGATTACCGTGTGTTGACTGTTTGGATGAACAGCTAATTAATTAGTTGAGAATGTAGATAATGATATATATATATATATATCGTTAGTCAAATATTGATTCAGTTTATTAGAATATTTCATATTGAAATGAAATTGATGTTATTTATATTGTTTAACATCTGTGATGTAGGGAAACAGGTTGGAGGGATCTAACTGGATTCCTCAATATTTATAATACTGTTTTTCATATATTGTGATATGTGATGTGATATATGATTTGTGATTTGATTATGATTTATTTGGATACCACAACCCTTTTTGTTTGATACTTTAAATACTATAAGTAATACTGGAATGGAAAAGGGAAATTTCAAACTGTATATTGAAATAAAATATTAATATAGAATCAATGGATTTTATAAAAAGGAATTATTTGGAAAATTAAATAAGAACTTCGGTATAAGATTATTAACAGTTATATAAATGTTTTAAAAGACCTTTTTTGGTATAAATACTAAATGAAGGTAATAAGAGGTAAATAAGTGAGTATATGGAGTAAATATAATATTTGGAAAATTTATAGGATTTTATAAAGAGAATTTTACATTAGGGAGATTTAGACCCGTGCTTCACACATGGGTGTAACATGATGTTGATTAAAGGGAATTGGCGAGACATAAAAGAATTATGGAAAGATTAATTTAAAGTAGATTTTAAATAGAATGTGATTTAACAGATAAATTGAGAAGATTAATTTATAAATGATGTTTGATAAATTAAATAAAATATTTACCATTTGATAAATGGGTTATATAAGTCTGAAATTATATAGAGAAGTAAAATCAGTTTCAACACCGATATTTGAAATCGAATGTGAACTTAGCAGTGTAAAGGGAGTTATAAATAAGATTTTACGAATAATCTATAAATAGAAGTACAAATAGAATTTGGAATTCGGATATTGTTTTTAAATACGAAATCAAACTGTTTGATTTGATATAAGAAATATTTTTCACATTTGACGTGAACAAGGGATTTAAGTAAATATTTTGTGAAAATAAAATATTATAAAGGAAACCGGGTTTTAAAATACGAATTTAAATTAGAGTTAATCGAATATTAGTTATTCGTATAGAGTTAATCGAATATTTGTTTTTCGAATAGAGTTAATCGAACATAAGTTATTCGAATAGAGTTAGTCGAATATTAGTTATTCGAATAGAGTTAATCAAATATTAGTTATTCGAAGAGAGTTAGTTGAATATTAGTTATTCAAATAGAGTTAATCGAATATTTGTTATTCGAATAGAGTTAATCGAATATAAGTCATTCGAAGAGATATTATCGAATATAGTTTATTCGAAAGAGAGTTATCAAATATAGTTTATTTGAAAGAGAGATTGTCGAACATAGTTTATTCGAAAGAAAATTATTGAATAGAGATTTTTCGAGAGAGAATTATACATTGGGATTCGACTGTATCGAATGTTGAAAAGTACTATTTATTTTTTTATTTTTAAATCAAGATTTATTTATTTAATAAATCGTTTATTTATTTATTCAAATTAAGGTATAACATTTTTATTTAAAGTTAGATATTTCAGAAGTAGGGATTATAAAGCTATCATTAAAACCAAAGATTTTCATAAAAGAATTGGTTCATAGACTAAATCTAAGAGTTGCATAAGCAATGATTTGATAAGATAATAAGAAACGGAGTTAAGGAATTTATACACTAACTTGAGATTAGTTATGTTGAACAGTTTTTTTCTGGGTATCGATCTGATGTTGGTTTCGGCCTTCGGGGTTGATATTAAGGGAATTGTTCTCTTACTAGTTTACAGTTAGAGACTGGTGAATGGGGAAGGATAATGATACGTGAATAAGAAATGGAAATGTTTTCCAATATTAATAACGTATATTTTCTAAATTTATAAAATAAGGATTTATGGATATATCAAAATGGGAAATGGGGAAATGAATAAATTAATGATAAATTAATTTTAAAGGGAAAAAATGTTGATTAATTGATAAAATTTCCATTTGGAAATAAGATTGTTGTGTGTATGGATGTTTTCCTTTGATAGTTAAATAACCGACTATCAAAGTTTTAACCATTTTTCCATCGCCAATACGGAAAGACCAGGATCAGATTTATTATCTAAAAACCACTCCATATGGGCGTTAGCATTATGAATCAAATATGATGAAGGTAATTGATGATAAAGTCTATGCAAGGGCTATTCTAGCAATCCTAGGTAGAAATTGCCTAAGATGGATTTACAGAATAGTGCCTTCGGATTGTCCAGTCCCAGGACAACTCGTATGGAAGAATGTCTGATAGAGTATATTTAATAGATCGCGTAAGCTTATCTCTTCAAACCTATTTACGTTTGCTGGAGGAGGAATTCGTTTCTCTTAGCTGTATACCCGTGGTATTTTTGGAGAAATCAATTTGTGATTTGGCGGGTTTGACGATGTGACATTCAAAGTGAATAAATATGTGATCTGTCAGAGATAAGTGTGGCCTCAAGCCTCACAACCAGGAAATGGTATAAATTCAGGTAGGTTGCATGGCTAAGTGGTCAACTGCCAATTAGAGTGTATTGTCACCTGATCTAGAGAAATTTCATTTAGTACCTTTAAACTATTTTGATGCTTTCCCTTTTGGGAAACAATTGCTGATCCCAACCGTTGGTGATAATACATTTGATACACTCAAGTGAAATGAGTGACCAGTCATGTTTAGCCTGAGTTGCAAGATGTTCTTGTTGAACCCGATGTATTCCTCTCTAGAGATACATTGTCGGAAGGTGGTCCCATACCTTGCCAGTTGGAATCCATTACCCAATAAGCGCCTGCTGTTTTGATTTCATATTATATATGTGGAATGTGAGATGATAGCGTTCCACTAGATTGCTATCTATTTTATTTATACATTATTATAATATCAAAAGAGTTCTAATTCAAAGAATATTTTGAGTAGCCGTAAGGTAAAAACCATCCGTGTTTATGAGTGGATCAGTCTTACGATTATCCTTTCTTTACAAAGGACTTTAAAAGTTAAACAAATGGTTGGAGTTTACTCACACCAGTCACATGACTGACCCAGAGTTTATTTTGTTTTAATTTCCCAAACTCTTGGGTGCCCAAATTTGTACGGGCAGTCAAGTAGTCGGGATTTTATAGATATACTTGGAGAGCTAGGAACAGCAGGCTTCAGGATTTTGTAGCTATTGTTTATTTCCGATGTATTGTAAGTGTTGTACTCTGATAATGTTATTGTATACATATACTGGTTTTATTTCAAACTTATGTTACATAATATATTTATTCGTTCCATTGTGAGATTCGTGTTCATTCTTATTATGTTGTTATATTCTTCTTCTTCTATTCTAATTTTCTATCTTATCTATTCTCACCCTCTAACTTCTTTTTATTAACGATCGAGAATGTTCGATGCCTGAATAATTGACATGGGTTTTATGTTGATTTTCTAGGTCGAAAATCACGTTCTTTACAGGAAACTTCTAGTCAACTTAGTAGATATTCCATGGATGTTAGAGGGTGATTGCAACGGGATGGGAGGCTTTGTGTTCCCCTAGTTGGGAGTCTGTTGAAGACATTCCTTGAGGAATCCTATCATTCTAAGATATTATCCATCTGGGCAGCGATAAGATGTATAGAGATATGAAGTGGGTTTTCTTTTGGGCTGGGTTGAAAAAAGATGCAGCCGAGTTTGTCTCTCGATGTTTGGTTTGCCAATAAGTTAAAGATGAACAGAGAAAGCTGGGCGGTTTGCTTCATCCTATGGAAGTCCCATAGTGGAAGTGGGAAAACGCCTCTATGGATTTCATTGATGGTTTGCCTAGATCAAGGAAAGGCAACACAAGTATCTGGATTATAGTTGACAGACTTACTAAGAGCGCTCATTTCATTCCTGTTAAGAGTAAGAGAACGACATTATGGTTGGCATCAGTTTATCTTTGTGAGATAGTCCCTCTACATGGAGTACCTTCTGGCACAGTTTGTGATTGGTACCCCATGTTCACTAGTGAGTTCTAGAAGAGCCTACAATAGGCATTAGTTACATAGTTATGTTTGAACACCACATATCACCCTCAGACCAATGGGCAAACTGAGAGAGTGAATAGAGTTCTTGCGGATTTTTTGAGGCTGTGTATCCTAGACTTCGGAGGGATTGGGAGGAGCATCTTCCGTTGGTTGAGTTCGCCTACAACAACAGTTATCAGGCTAGTATAGGCATGGAACCCTTCAAGGCATTGTATGAACAACCTTGCAGATCATCGTCTTGTTGGTAGGAGTCTATGAGTAGGCTTCGACTAGGACCTGAGATGACTAGAGAGACTTCAGAAAAGATTGATCATATCCGCAGATGCATGATTGACATTGAAAAGTGTTTATTTTATGACTCTTATGCTTTATCTTTTGTAAATAAATAAATGATACTTCGGGTATTTTTTTATGTGTTTTTACAGATCTCAAGCGTTGCCTCCTTCAATTCAAATCAAAGGCCAACTACAAGAAAGAGCTACTTCCTCACATCAAATTCATTTCAATTGCAAAAGAAGTAGTAGCCCACTGGTAAGGGCATAGGAATTGGTGCTAAGAGACCTGAGTTCGAACCCCGTCAAGCTCACTTTTTGCCAAAGAAATGGAGCGCGTTCACACTGGCCCTTTGCTTTGAGAAATATCTAGATTAGTGTTATGTTATATATATACATACACATATTCATGTGTATGAATTTATGATGTGCACCAATTAACATTTCAGCAATAGCCATATTCTCATCATGGAATTAAATTCAAATCAGTCAATTTCAATTAGAAGAATTTTTGATTTAATTGTTGCCAAGAAGAAAAACCAATTTTGAAGATTTTATCTTATATTGCCTTTGGAGTCTGATAAGCGTCCTTGTTTGGAAGAATTAATTAGATGCAATCTTCTATCAATCAATTAGCCACATGGGAAAATTGAAAGATATGGAAAATATTTACCATGATATGCCCAGATTTTCTCCAATCAAGTTAGTCAAGGAAGGCAAGAAATATTCATGAATGAGGAGGCCCATTTATTCATAGACCTAATTAGGGTTTTCCCATTCTCATCTATAAATATGTGATTGTAACCATTGTAAAGGAATCGATTCTTCTGTACTCTCCTTTAGTTTTAATAAAGCTTTCTTTTCTTTAGTTTCTGCATTTTATTTTCATGGCAAATTGTGTTGTCTAGTCAATTAGATTTGCTAGAACACAATTTGCTATTGCTTCTATCTTTCTTACTAGTGATTGACCTTCTGATTAGATTCAGCGGTAATCCTAGTTTTTATTTTCAGTTGTTGATTTCTTTTCTGCAATTTTATTTCCAGTGTTCTATTTTATTTTAATCATTGAATTTATTGCAGATCCGATTAGATTCGAATCTGTAGTGAATTTAATTGCATCTTTTATTCGTAGTTTCAGTTTTTATTTGGCTTTGCGAAAAAAAAATCAACCTCTAAGCTTTGTCTAACTCGCCCAAGAGATTAGATAAATAATTGATTTAATTCACCTCCCTGTGTTCGACCTGTATGCTACACGCCTGTATGCTTGCAGAATTTATTACAAATGTCGCGCTTTTCTAATTTATAAACTAGCGTCGATCAAGTTTTTGGCGCTGTTGCCGGGGAGGTAACGATTGAATTTTATTATTTATTTAATTTCCGATTCGTGTTAGTTTTTATTTTTTATTTTCCTTTTGTTTACTTGTGTATATATATATATAAAAATAAAAAAAAATATCTAGCCAAATTTACTTGATTCTATCGCCCTTTTCTCATCTATTTCTTTCCATACAATCTTTCCCTTTCTTCCCTGACAAGTTCTGAAATAGTGTTAAAAAAAAACAATTTTCCTTTGCTTTTCTTTTCCCTTCCTTCTCTGTTGCAATTCTCAAACACCATCTTCTCTTCATCACAACCTTACCACCGTGCTCCTGATATCCGAAACCCAGTCATCCCATCATTCAGACTCAGACACACCAAACCTCCCCCTTCCACAAACACCACACTTTCTACCACCGACCTGAACACCATCAATATCATCTACACAAAAAACCGCAGAAAGCCCCTGCAAATTCGACACCATCCACCTGAATTTCACGCACACCCTCATCTTCATACCACCATCAATCAACTCACTGCGTTACTCAAAGCCGTCAACACCACGTTCACAACCAAACCACCTCGCTTACATCTACCTCCTCAGTCCTCAAACTCAAATCCCTTCACCACTACAAACCATCTTCATTCACCACTTTAAGACAAACAGTCCTGACAGTACATCATCAACACAACATTACCCACCAGGAACTCCTCGCCCATCAACACCCTTTTGAACCATCCACCTTCTAGTTTAGCATCAACCCTTCTTCTCATCACTCAAATTCCCGTACCCTTCACCAAGCCATCTGCAAATAATCCACCACCGAACTGTACTGTACCAAATCCCATCAACATTACCTTTCTGCCTTCCTCAATCTGTTGAACTCCACAAACTTCAACCTATACCTCGTCATCTTAACCCAAATTTCGAAGGTCCAAAGCCCCAGTCGCCACCAATAATACATGAATTCGAGCAACTCTTAACACAACCCGATCCGAAACTTTCCACCATTTATATCGAACATCCAATTCGAAAACCCCGTAAGTTTCAAGATTGCTTCAAATAGAAACACCCAAACCCTAAAATCATCGAACGTCAACCAAATCCGTCCGAACATCGGAGTGAAATTAATAGATTCCGATTGAAAAAAAAAAGAAAAAAAAGGAAGGTGGAAAAGTACTGACTTGATTTTGTGCGTATTTCTTTTCTGGGTTGCTATCGTTTTATAATTGGGGAGCGATTTGTTTCCATTTACCTTTGGCACGATCTGTCTTGAATAAAAAGAAAAGGAGGCGAGATATTTGTGAGGTGTGCTGCCTTCTGTGCTTAAGCGCATGGCACTTAGGATTGTTTTTAGTTTTGGTTTTTCTTGATTCGATTTGTATTGCACTTGTCCCTTACCCAAAAAAAAAAAGGAAAAAAAATTCTTTCTTTATTGTTATTGTTTCCTTTTAGGCTTAGTTTTTTTTATTAGTTAAGTTTAGTTTTGTTCACTTATTGATCTAATCTAGTCAGTCTTAGTTTAGCCTCCGTTTCAGTTTTTTTCTTTTCTTTTCTTTTTGTTTGTTTGTTTCTTTTATGCAAAAAAAAGAAAAAAAGAAAAAAAAGAAAGCAGCGGACGATTCAGATGGGTTGGAGCGGTTGCACACCAAGTGGGGTGTGAACGCGCTAGCGCTTCCCAAATTCACTGGAGGACTGCCGATCAAGGTGAAAACTTTTAAAACTCTACAGGTGCTCTGCTGCAAAAAGGGAAAAGAAAAAAATATATAGACAATTGTTGTAAAAAATTTCTGTAGGGGCAGCGACTTTGAATGTACAATTTTTAATTTTTGCAATTATTTTGTGTGATTGCTGTTATTTCTGCATATTTTATTCATTCTGTTAAGGGCAATACCCCAATTCACATAAGGTTAGGGATTTCATCACCCTTTCCTTAGCCCTCAAATTGCATTTCATCGTAGAATCTGACTAATAATAACGGTTAGACGTTGGACTTAAGGGAGTCACGGGCTCACCTAGGGCTTAATTATATTGTGATAGTTGATTCATTTGGAACGAATTATTTCTCGGTGTCTAGACTACGGCAGAGAAATAACCGTTTATAAGTATTACGGTGATTCGTAAATATTATATCGGTTGTTACTCTGAAGGTACTTAAACCTTCGGTTGCATTGCTAGGGTGATTCCTGGTGCACCGATAACTCCTGTCCGTTAACTGGCTGGGAAATCTTTTGATCAAAGTAATCAAACGTGTCACTTTATAATTTTGGGTTAGGAGCCAATAAGGACAGAAAACTTCATTGTAGCTAATTTCTGTGCTTGCATTCAACAACAATGAGTGAAAAAAGTGTCAGCCAACAAAATTCTCCTAGGGGTTCTCGAATCAACCAAAATTTTCCAACCGAATTGGATCAAAATCGAGTGAATCAAAACTTTCCAAACTTTGGAGATCAAAATCAAATAAATCAAAATTTTCAAAATCTCAATATTCAAATGGATAGACCCTTGTCTCTTCGTGATCGATGTTATCCTACTAGGACCGTTCAACCATCTGTCATTGTGTTCCCACCAGCTGAAGGAAACAATTTTGAGCTAAAACATTCCTTTATCCAAGGGGTACCAAAATTTACTGGGTCTGAAAATGCTTATGAATTTCTGAGTGAATTTGAATTGTATGCCTCCACAACAAAAATGCAACAACTATCTAACGAATCAATCAAGCTAAGTCTAATTCCATTTGCACTACTTGAAAGCGCTAAAAGATGGCTAAATTCTCTTCCACGACATTCCATAAGAAGTTGGGATGAATTTGTCACTGCATTCTTGAAAACGTTTTTCCCTTTCCATAAAACTCTAAAAATCCGAACCGAGATAAATCAATTTTGTCAAAATGAGGGGGAAACTTTTTCAAAATACTTTGAGAGATTCAACCAGCTATTATGTAGTTGCCCTCATCATGGAATTCTAAAAGATCACTTATGTCAAATTGCATATGAAGGGCTAAAATATCAGACTAGAACTCAACTAGAATCAATGTGTGGAGGAGACTTTATGTCTAAAACAGCCGATGAAGCTTGGCGGTTTTTAGAAGATTATTCTGAAAAGGACATGCAGTGGGAATCGATTCGTGTTCCCATTCGTACTTCTACTAGAGGAGTGCATGTCGTGGACCCAAGTCAAATTCCCTTAGAAAATCAAACTCCTCAAACCGGAGAAGGGTTACCCCACTATTACTATCAAGACCAAGCCAATGCTATAGCTCAGAATAACCCTTACTCATCCACGTACAACCCTGGTTGGAGGAACCACCCAAATTTTTCCTGGTCAAACCCCAATAATTCGGATAACCCATCTCACGTGCAACCCTTTATTCCCAATCCGAATTACCAAGGTCCACCCCCCAATTCTCAAACCTCTCAAGCTACACCTCAATCCAAACAACCTTATAGGCACCCCAATTTTCAATCATCAAACCAATCATCTCAATCTTCTCAACCATCACAAGATATTGGGCGTCTAGAAAAACAGATGAACTCTTACGAAGCTAAAATAAACTCGCAAGACGCTAAAATGGACCAAATGTTTAATATGATGAAGGAATTTATGAAAACTCATGAGAGGGGAAAATTGCCTAGTCAACCCGAGGTGAATCCAAAGTATAACCCTCATGCTGTAAATTCTTGTGAGGACGAAAACCATAATCCAGTCAACGCTATTACAACCCTTCGATCTGGAAAGAGGATTGATAATAACATGGACGACCCTGACGAACCTTCTAACTCAACCCCAATCCCTAATCTTGATGATCACCCATTGGCTTCGAATGCCAATTCTTCTAAACCTCCATTTTCCTCAAATGTTGGCAATCCCAACAGTTCTTCTTCCAATGTCGGCAAACCCGACCCACCTTCGAAAATTAATGTTGGCAATACCAACATTCCATCTTCTACGATCTTACCACCTTCTATTTCCTTGGATAAACCTTCTTCCTCGAATGATGAAACTCATCACAGAGTTGAAAAACCAATAGCTCCATTTCCCCATAGGCTCAACAATAAGAAGAAGGCGGCAAATTTCGATAAAATCTTGGAAATTTTCAAACAAGTCCGTGTGAACATTCCCCTTTTAGACACCATTGAACAAATTCCTCAATATGCTAAATGTCTTAAGGAATTGTGCACACAAAAACGTGCGACCAATGTCCCAAAAACCGCCTTTCTAACTGCGAATACAAGCTCTGTTCTTTCGAATCTTGCCCCAGTCAAGTATAAAGACCCTGGCTGCCCTACGATTGATTGTAAAATAGGAAACACTCACATCTCTCGTGCCCTACTCGACCTTGGTGCCAGTGTCAACCTTCTCCCTTATACTGTCTATCGTCAACTTGGACTAGGGGAGATTAAACCAACAAACATCACACTTCAACTAGCCAATCGATCTGTCAAAAAGCCATTGGGAATTATCGAAGACGTCTTGATACAGATCGAACAGTTTTACTTCCCGGTCGATTTTATAGTTCTAGAAACAGAGCCTGTCTCAAATCCCAACGTTCAAATACCATTGATCTTAGGACGCCCTTTCTTAGCAACCTCTAATGCTGTCATTAATTGTAGGAATGGTCAACTTCGACTTTCCTTCGGGCACCTAACCATTGAGCTAAACATCTTTAATCTCAACAAGCAAACCTAGGGATTTTGAGATCGATGAAATTGACATGATCCAAACCACAGTTGATGAAACCACTAGTGACACTTCTGAAGCCCTGAAAATGTGTCTTGACCATTTCGACTCTGATTTCGACGAACTCGAATACATTTCTGAACTAAACAAAATTCTTGACTCCGACACTTCGCCACCTGAATCTAACCAAGGAATGTTGACCAATGTTGATACACAAGAATTTCCTAAGTTAGACCTCAAACCCTTGCCACCAGACCTTAAGTATGCCTACCTAGACTCTTCAAAAACTTTTCCCGTAATCTTGGCTTCCGATCTTATCAAGGACCAAGAAGAAAAACTTTTGGATATCTTGCGGGAAAATAAGGACGCCTTGGGGTGGGAAATTAGCGATATAAAAGGAATTAGCCCATCAATTGTGGAACATCGCATACATTTAGTTGATGAGGCTAAACCCACTCGTGAGGCTCAAAGGCGATTAAACCCGAACATGAGAGAAGTGGTCAAGGAGGAGATAATCAAATGTCTAGACAATAACATCATCTATCCCATCTCGGATAGTACTTAGGTGAGTCCGGTACAAGTGGTACCAAAGAAGTCGGGAGTCACAGTGATAAAAAATGACAGTAATGAACTCGTCTCAACAAAAATCAAAACCAAATGGCGTGTGTGCATCGACTATCGAAAGCTTAACTCAGCCACACGAAAAGACCATTTTCCCTTGCCTTTTATTGACCAAATGCTCGAACGCTTAGCAGGACATGAGTACTACTGTTTTCTCGATGGATACTCTGGCTATAACCAAATTCCTGTTGCTTTAGAAGATCAACATAAGACCACCTTTACTTGTCCCTTTGGAACCTTTGCTTATCGTCGCATGCCTTTCGGTCTTTGTAATGCCCCCGCGACTTTCCAAAGGTGTATGATGAGTATTTTCTCTGATATGGTGGAAGAATTCTTGGAAATATTCATGGACGATTTTTCAATATATGGATCATCTTTTTCCCATTGTCTCACTCATTTTGAACTCGTCCTTAAGCGTTGTAAGGAGAAATCACTCGTGCTTAATTGGGAGAAATGCCACTTTATGGTAAAAAGGGGGATAGTTCTAGGTCATGTCGTCTCCAAGGATGGCCTAGAAGTCGAGAAATCCAAAATCGATTTGATTGCTAATTTACCTCCTCTAAGTCTGTCAAAGATGTTCGTTCATTTCTTGGCCATGCGGGATTCTATAGAAGATTCATTAAGGATTTCTCGAAAATTTCAAAACCTCTCTCGAATTTACTTGCCAAAGACGTAAAGTTTGAATTTTCCAATGATTGCAAAACATCTTTTGAAACTCTTAAATCACTCTTGACCACAACTCCCATCATTCAACCTCCTGATTGGACTCAACCCTTCGAACTTATGTGCGATGCTTCTGATTTTGCTATTGGAGCCATCTTGGGTCAGCGTATTGATAAACTCCCTCGAGAAATTTACTACGCTAGCAAAACCTTAAACGAGGCCCAATTGAATTACTCAACTACTGAAAAGGAATTTTTGGCAGTTGTCTTCGCTCTTGAGAAATTCAGACCATATCTCATAGGATCCAAAGTCATAGTTTACAATGACCATGCTGCCTTACGATATTTGCTTTCTAAGAAGGATGCCAAGGCCCGCTTGATCCGTTGGATCCTTCTTCTTCAAGAGTTTGACATAGAAATACGAGATAAAAAGGGTTCTGAAAATGTCGTAGCTGGTCATCTCTCTCGAATTGTGCATGAAAATGATAACGACACTCAAATCGATGACTATTTTCCTGATGAACAACTCCTTTCGATCTCTAACACCCCTTGGTACGCTGACATTGTGAATTATCTTGTCACACAACAAATGCCCGCTGAATGGTGGAAACAAGATAAACAAAAATTTCTCTCGAAAGTTCGAAACTTCTATTGGGACGACCCATATCTCTTCAAATACTGTCCAGACCAAATCATTCGAAGGTGTGTGCCCGATCATGAACACCAAAGTATTCTCTCCTTCTCACATGACCATGCTTGTGGCGGTCATTTTGGAGCAAGAAAAACTGCTGCAAAAGTTTTGCAAAGCGGTTTTTATTGGCCCACACTCTTCCGTGATGCTTTCGAATTTTGCTCTAAATGTGAGCGATGTCAAAGAACGGGTCGAATCTCTAAGCGAAACATGATGCCTCTCAACCCCATTTTAGTGATTGAGTTATTCGATGTTTGGGGCATCGATTTCATGGGACTATTCCCTAATTCATTTGGGAATCTTTACATCTTACTTGCGGTAGATTATGTCTCAAAATGGGTTGAAGCCATTCCGACCAAAACCAACGACAACAAGGTTGTTGTCAAATTCCTCAAAGAAAACATCTTTTCACGCTTTGGCACACCTCGAGCTATCATTAGCGATAATGGCACTCACTTCTGTAATCGTGCTATTGAGTCCTTGCTCAAGAAATACTCAGTCACACACAAGCTGTCGACCCCCTACCACCTACAAACTAGTGGGCAAGTAGAAGTCTCCAATAGACAAATCAAGCAAATTCTTGATAAAACCGTGAATTACAATAGAAAAGATTGGTCTGTAAAACTGATTGATGCACTGTGGGCTTTTCGCACTGCTTATAAAACCAATCTAGGGATGTCACCATATAGATTAGTCTTTGGAAAGGCCTGTCACTTACCTCTTGAATTAGAGCATCGCGCTCTTTGGGCCATAAAATTTTTGAACTTTGACTTAGAAAAAGCCGGCTCGCATAGGAAGTTGCAAATTTCGGAATTAGAGGAATTAAGAAATGAGGCGTATGAAAATGCGAAAATCTACAAAGAAAGAACCAAAGCCCAACACGACAAAAACATACTTCGTAAGGAATTCAACGTAGGTCAAAAAGTTCTTTTATACGACTCTAGACTTCACTTGTTTCCAGGAAAACTCAGATCTCGATGGACCGGACCTTATGTCGTGAAAACAGTATACCCTCATGGAGCAGTTGAAATTGAAAATCCTAGGGATGGAAAAGTCTTCAAAGTAAACGGTCAACGACTGAAACCATTTTTAGAATTCGAGCAATATGACGAAGATGACTCTATCGATCTGCATGATCATCCACCATGAAATCAGGTGGTACACGTTCTTTTTCTTTTATTTTTATTTTTCATTTTTTTTATTTTTTGTTTTTCTGCTTTAGACAGTTGGGACACTGTCTCAATCAAGTGTGGGGGGGAGTCTGCATTTCATCCATTTTCATTTTTCTTTGTTTTTATTTCTTTTTATTTTCAGCCATTTAAGTAGGATCATCATACATTTTAGATTGTAGTAACATACCATAATTATTTTTTTTGAAGATACGACTCATTTTCAATTGATACAGCAAAATAAGCTTACAATTTTTAGCCAGTTGATAGTATTTTTCTCTCTCAACTTAGATCGAATAGGAAATATAATGAAAAGTTTAATTCTGAGGGATAATAGTGTAACCGGTACATAGGGAGATTCTTAGGTGATAGCCATGAAATCTATTCTACATTGTAGACTTTGTTTAAATAAGCGGAGGACTTAAAAGACTTATATTGGCTTTTCAAATCTTTAAAACTAAGTTGTGTTAAGTTGAATTCGCGTAACTCTCTTTTGTGCTTATATTTTCGATAATAATAATAATAGTATTCTAAGGGTATCCAACATTGCTTGTATATCGAGCGTTGGTGTGCAAACCCGCCAAGCTCTATCCGACACGTTGTTGACAAAGTCAGCGTTGGAATATCTTGGTCTCATTTTATGAGATTGGACACCTAAGGATTACCGACACGTTGTTGACAAAGTCAAAGTCGGCCTGCACAATCCGCCAAGCTCTTTACCTACTCTCCGTTAGTCCGCGAGGCAGTGCATGGGTGGTAAACCTTGGTCTTTTTAGTTAGGCGTATGTACTTAATCCTAAATCTTAAAATTTTATAGAATAAAGAATAAGCGATGATACCCAAACACTTCTTGACCTTATTGATTTGACTAGCCATACATGAGAAAATTAGAATACCACTTTGCAAACTGTGCCAAGCAAACTAAGAATCTATTTCATGGCTGCACTATGTTATCGACCGAACTAACTGGCCAAACTGGAATTTAACATTTGAAAACTTGATTTATGTTGAAAATTTGTGACAAGTCGAGGTATCTAAACTAAAATCAACTGGTTAGAAATTATTAACTTAAATTGTTGTACCACTTTCCTGAAATAAGTCGTGTTGTCATTTTTTTTTGCATATGTCCATTGCATTCATTTAGTTTCATTAGAATCATAGCATACTGCATTTGGATTTTGTGGGTAGTATCCGCTGAAAACCCTCACGAGACACTACTCGTCCTACTAGGGACACCTAGAGGTTTAACGGCTTGTTGCATACGCTCAATACAATCGTGTTTCCTACGAAAGTGTGACCTATCTAGTTTAGTTTTTCATTTTTTGTTTTACTCGAGGACGAGTAAAAGATAAGTGTTGGGGTATTTGATTGACATTGAAAAGTGTTTATTTTATGACTCTTATGCTTTATCTTTTGTAAATAAATAAATGATACTTCGGGTATTTTTTTATGTGTTTTTACAGATCTCAAGCGTTGCCTCCTTCAATTCAAATCAAAGGCCAACTACAAGAAAGAGCTACTTCCTCACATCAAATTCATTTAAATTGCAAAAGAAGTAGTAGCTCACTGGTAAAGGCATAGGAATTGGTGCTAAGAGACCTGAGTTCGAACCCCGTCAAGCTCACTTTTTGCCAAAGAAATGGAGCGCGTTCACACTGGCCCTTTGCTTTGAGAAATATCTAGATTAGTGTTATGTTATATATATACATACACATATTCATGTGTATGTATTTATGATGTGCACCAATTAACATTTCAGCAATAGCCATATTCTCATCATGGAATTAAATTCAAATCAGTCAATTTCAGTTAGAAGAATTTCTGATTTAATTGTTGCCAAGAAGAAAAACCAATTTTAAAGATTTTATCTTATATTGCCTTTGGAGTCTGATAAGCGTCCTTGTTTGGAAGAATTAATTAGATGCAATCTTCTATCAATCAATTAGCCACATGGGAAAATTGAAAGATATGGAAAATATTTACCATGATATGCCCAGATTTTCTCCAATCAAGTTAGTCAAGGAAGGCAAGAAATATTCATGAATGAGGAGGCCCATTTATTCATAGACCTAATTAGGGTTTTCCCATTCTCATCTATAAATATGTGATTGTAACCATTGTAAAGGAATCGATTCTTCTGTACTCTCCTTTAGTTTTAATAAAGCTTTCTTTTCTTTAGTTTCTGCATTTTATTTTCATGGCAAATTGTGTTGTCTAGTCAATTAGATTTGCTAGAACACAATTTGCTATTGCTTCTATCTTTCTTACTAGTGATTGACCTTCTGATTAGATTCAGCGGTAATCCTAGTTTTTATTTTCAGTTGTTGATTTCTTTTCTGCAATTTTATTTCCAGTGTTCTATTTTATCTTAATCATTGAATTTATTGCAGATCCGATTAGATTCGAATCTGTAGTGAATTTAATTGCATCTTTTATTTGTAGTTTCAGTTTTTATTTGGCTTTGCGAAAAAAAATCAACCTCTAAGCTTTGTCTAACTCGCCCAAGAGATTAGATAAATAATTGATTTAATTCACCTCCCTGTGTTCGACCTGTATGCTACACGCCTGTATGCTTGCAGAATTTATTACAAATGTCGCGCTTTTCTAATTCATAGACTAGCGTCGATCAATGCACGAAGACAACTTAGGACAGTCATAAGTCCTACGCAGATAAGAGAAGGACTGATATCGAGTTTAAAGCAGGAGACGTGGTTTTCATCAAAGTATCACCTCTGAGGAATGTGGTTCGCTTTTGATCTGTAGGGAAATTGGCGCCAAGGTTTGTAGGCCATTTCCCATAGTGGAAAGGATAGGTCAAATGGCCTATAGGGTGAGACTACCAAATAGATTGGTGGGTGTTCATGATTTTTTCCACGCTTCTCATTTGCGGAAGTGTCTGCACGATACAACAGAGGTAGTTGAGTCAAGCATGCTTGTGGAAATAGAGGTAGAATGGGAGGCGACGATTAGATGAGTTCCTACCCGTATACTTGAATCATAGGTTAAGAAGCTTCGCAATTGAGAGGTTAAGTTGATGAAAGTTCAATGGTGAGAAGACCGCAAGGATGCAACTTTGGAGACTGAGGACAAGATTCGTGCTTCGTATCATTTTCTTTTCAAGGGTATGTTCTTAACTTCTTTTTGCAAGATTTTATTCATACTTGCTTTTGTTATTTGAGTATATCCTGTAGATCATATCTTTGACCTTTAGTTAAGAAACCAATGGATGTAAACATATGTTTGAGACATGTTATGTTTGATGGATGCAAATGGATGCAAGTGGTTGCTTGTGGATGCGTATACACACACTAGGCACTAGATCGGCTTAAAGCACTCTCATACTGCATATGGATGTGTGTGTATTTTTCTTTTTGACAAATGGAAGTGGATGTATCATCATATGGATGTTGCATTTGGATGGATGATTGGGCACACATATAGCATTCACATGATATACTAGGACTATCTGCATACATATTAGATTCACGGCACTAACATACATTGAATTAAGGAGGTCGACTAAATCAATAGACCGCCTGATTTTTCGCATTACTATAGGGACATATACACACACTTTTGCGTATATTCATATAAGCATTAGAAATCTCTTAAGGACAATGGATGCCTGTGATTGATGGATGAGTAAATGGTTGATGGATGTTAGGATAAACATTCTTCTTAACTTGGAGATTTTAGGGACAAAATCCTTTAAGTAGGGGAGAATGTAACACCTTGTAGTTTTAAAATGTCATTATAACGATAAACGAAAGGATACTTAATTAAATATAAGGAATTAAGTAAAACAGACTATACCATTGTGTTCATCTCGGAATTCTTCTTAAGATAGACTCCAAGTTTGCAAAAAATGGACGTCGTATGAGGAAGATATGAAGGTTAGAAGTTTGTATACATATAAGAGCTTTATGCATAAATAAATAGAAATCAGAAATTCAAATCAATTCGAACTTACGTAATTGAAAATAAGAGGCGGGCGCAGCAGAAAATCGACTCGTTAAGGGTCGACCCTTACTAGGTTTGGGTCGACCTATGGGTCGACCAAGGTCAAGTGGTTCGACCCATGGTGTAACGATCTAGATTTTTAGCGACTGAATAATTAATTTATTTAATTATTTTAAATGGTGGTTTACTAATTTAATTGACTTGAATTTAATATTTTTGAATATTTAATTAATATAAATAATAAATAATGTATATAATAACTCAATATCTTTGCATATCTTATCTGACAAAATCCTACACTAGTTCCTCTTAATTCAAACGTGGTGGTGTAGACTAAATAAACAAATATATATACCATTTTCAAGCTGACAAAGTATCCTTGCAAATCTACAAATCCTAGCATATCATATTTAAAGATTCGACAAAATCTTCAATGTCAATATTTAGAACCATGCTCTCCTCGTTTCCAAAACCGTGATTGCCAAATTCCTTTCTACCAACCCATTCAAATTGTGTGTGTATCAAACCATCTCATTTCCGTGTTCCCCAAGCTGTTGCCAAAACCGTGCGCTACAAGTAATTCAATCCCGTAAACATCAAGCAAAATTCATGCCTTGTACTCCAAAATGTTGATGACGTGACTGGCACGCCATCTTATTCCTTTAAATATTGTATACTCTTTCTTCTTGCACTTTCTTTCCCAACACACAGAGAAACAAATGAACCCGAAAAATAAAATGAATACAGAATCAATTAAAAACCCATTACCAAATATAATTGGGTAAAATCAAATTCATGAAGTTAGGGGCTTGCCATGATATGCTCAACACTGAACTCGATCGAATGTCCTGTTGCTCGGTTTTAGGGCAATAGCCTTAGGGCTTTGTTTTGGCAAGGCTAGAAGAAGTATTATTGGTGGAGGTGGATTTCCGTGTTTGCTCTGTAGGGTGCATATCTGGTATCAGCACGCAAGGTGGATGAGGTAGGCTGTTGTATGGAGTGTTGCGTCCAAGAAGAGCAACGTCTAACACTAGGGAGGCGCGGGCTTGAGTGGGAGGCTTGGAGGAGTTTAGAGATGCAATCAAGAGGTTGAGGAAGAATAAGGTGGTTTCGAGTATGGTGTTTAGCGATGCAGTCAAGAGGTTGAGGAAGAACAAGGTGGTTTCGAGTATGGTGTGAATGGCATGTATAGGGAGAGTGGAGCGGTGATAAGCTGGGCATGGTGATGAGTTACTGTACGCGGATGGAGGAAGAAAGTCCAAGGGAGAGTAAGGAAGAAGGTATTTAACTGGAAAGAGAAATGAGTGTTGAACCAAGGAGCCAAGCTTAAACATGTTACTAGAAATTGGATCGCGAAATTTGCTTCAATACAACAAAGTTCAGTTTCGACAGCAATTTTTTTCAACGTCTTAAAAGCAGGTGCTGTTAAACACGTTTTAAAAGATTAGTATTCATGGACAAACGCTGACATTTTATACTTATGCCCAAAAATTTAAAGCGGGCAATGAAAATTCCTTTTAGCCGCCTTCCCTTCATATTCTCAAACTTCATCCCCAAAAAATATCAATAATCTTCTACACCCTTATATTCTGCATATTATTCTTCGTCCAGATTTTTTGGATCTATTCTCGGTTAAATCGTTCATAATTTGTTTGTTCCTTTATTTATTCTAATTCGCTCATTCATTTTTTACTTGAGATTCCCAAATATAATGCTCAACCCTAATTTGCCATCGCCAACATTCTTCCAACCATTGTTTCAATTCTACTACCGCACCATGCAGACTACCACTTGAATCATCGTTTGGATCACCAATTCTACTACCGCACCATGCAGACTACCACTTGAATCGCCGTTTGGAGCACCAGTAGATCTATCGCTATCAAGATCTGGATGATGAATCGGTAACTTGTATTTTCATATGTGATTGTAATAACAATTAGAAATTTGATAGTCGATACATCCTCTAGAATTTGATTATTTCAGTTAGTGTTGCCTGAATCGAACTTTAAATTTATAAAAGCTTTCTAATTTATACATTCAATATTATTCAAAAAAAAGAGTGCCCAACAACCGTATAGTGTTAGGCAGCATGTACCGCAACCAAGAAATTGAGAAAAACTATGTAAACCACAAAAAGTAGAAGTTTATCCAAAGAGCAATAAAGGTAGGCAAAAAACTGTAAGTAATTCTCCTTTGCCTCACTTGTCCATGCTTTCATAGTTCATAAATAATTGTTCAAGGAAAATAAAGGATCCGTCCTGTTGGGTTGTTCGGTTACAGAGCAACCAAGAGGTTTTACCATGAGTTATAGCAAGCGTGGCAAGTGATTTGGAAGGAGATGCAGGACAAAGAGCTTCCAATTATAAGATAATTAAGAGATGCATGCTTACGTAAATGCATAAGCTATGTCTGCTAAGGATACAAGTAGGGCTTTATGTAGAAAAAGAGTCCATAGTTACGAGGTCGAATGGCGAGGACTTCAGTATCAATAGAAGGAAGATTTAAGATGTTGGTGCAATTGTAAACAGTATAATGCAAAGAATAAGCACTAGTAACATTGGGAGTACTTCGCTGAACTTAATATTTATGTTCCCTTCACCATCATTCAAAAAATCATATGATATTTTCGTTTTCTCATCTATTGATATCAAATAAGGTAACAAGTATTTGGCGATTGATTTAACAGTGTGTGTGGCAAGCTAACTCTATTCTAAGTTCATCAGAAAAATCCTTTATACGTGTGTCTCACCAATACAATAAGTTATCTAGTTGTCCTTTTCGCATCTTTCAATATTTTATGCTGTATAAAGGAAAATTTTCATATCGTACACTTTTTACTATTGTCTGATTTCATGTGTAATTAGTTAAATTACCAGTTATGCAAATATATGTTCATGTCCACCGTTCGTCTAATATTTTTTATTTAAATATTAATTTTACAAAAACTTTTATATGTATTACTTACATCACCATTATCTAGCTTTAGTAAGACACATTTTTAGTTTGTTGGACTCCATGTAGGATGTCACGTGCTTTAGGCCCTCTTTATGACTAAATGTATATGTAATATTAACATTATCAGTTAAGTTTTAAAAAAATACTTCAACCTTTTCAATTCATCAGTTGTTGTTTTAACTGTCATTTTACAGTGATTTATGATTCATAAATAGATGCCAAAGGTATGGGTACATATTGGATCTAGATTAACCCTAGAGGGGGGTGAATAGGGTTTATTAATTTTTCGTGAGATATTAAAATAATCACAGATCACAGAATATAGCAGAGATGGAAATGCATAAAGTAAATGATACAAGATATACACAGCTTCGGCAAAATCCTGCCTACTGCTGCATTCCTAAGGTTTCTACTAGGCGTTAAACACAGATCCCGCTTATAAACCCTGTAAACTCACGAACTCCTCACTCATGTCCTAACCATATGCTCAAAACCATAGACTGACCGATATCCCCTCGACTAGATTTTCCTCTATTACAAACCCGTAACACGTAACCTATATTTTACAAACTCTAGTAATTGTCAGTCAACACCCTGACTGAATCCCCCTAAATTTTACAGACTTAGAAACTATTCGATTCGTTTTACAAATAAATTAAAAACAAAACAAAATAAAAATAAAAACAAAGAAACCTTAGGACTTAAACATAAGCGTTATCCCCTTGTTCAAATTAAAATCCTAAGCCCATTGTTATCTTGGCTGGCCCACTTTCAGTTGGTTTTGTGCCGAATTCTTTCTCTCTGGAAATCTAAATATGGAGGCTTCAAAGAAACTAGGGTTTCCTACTTTCTTCCAATCGTGGATTCGACTTGTCAATTGATGGTATGTTGCGATGCTCCTATGTTTGGTGTTGTTCTTCCACGATTGTGCTTCAGTGAACTGCTGCCTTTTGGTTGATTGGAAACAATGAGTTATCTGAATTGATTTTAAATATTGCTCTATGAATTTGTGATTTCTGGTTTTTGATATATATTGCTTGGATTCACTTTTTATTGGCCAGTGATGATTGGTGCTAAATAGGATTATAGAAAATTCTAATTCCTGATTTCGATCAATGACTTTCTCAAAATTATTTTTGGACTATTTGGAACCATTTTGAACTGATTTCATACCCTGTCAAATTTGCTGGAAGAGTATTGCATACAAAATGATTTGTTTCCTGTTTTTTCCTTGATTGTCTGTCCCTATAATAAATCCATCCTCGATATATGCTCTGCTATGAATTATATTCTTTGAAAACACTTGCCGAAAATGCTTGATATAATTCATGAGTCATTTCAAATAAAATGCCTATTCTCGAAAATGTTTTAAAACATGCCAAACTAAACTTTTTCAAACCTGGAAACAAATTATCTGTCCAAAAATGATGTCGTGACTCATAATTGATTTCTTGAACAATTTTCTTGCCAATTTGATTCCTTCACACTTCTTTCAATTGATTACACACCACTATGTATTTGTGGAAAATTATTTTGCCAAGTTGAAATGAAATGATGAACACTTTCCATATATTTGTGAACTGATTTTGCTTATTGTCAAAAACTAGTTAAGCATGATTCTTTACTTGATTATATAAATGTGTTCGAAACATTTGTCTACACTGAAAACTTGGTTTTGCTGTATATTCTCGTGTGCATCTTTGCATGCTTCAAATGCATGTAGTCTGTTGTACTCTTGGGCTTACCTAATTTGTGCCTTTGTTCACCATACTTCCTTTGCTATGTCCACGAATAAACTTGCTGAGATTTTTGCCTAAAAGTAATATTGATCATTGCTGTGTGTATACTTGAAATATGACATTGCATTTACACTTGTTCATGCATATTCCAGTTGACAAAATTTGAGTAAACACTATCTTAGGCCTGATTTGTACTCAGCCTTGTTAGTTTCCATTTTTTCTTCTCTATGCACATTAGCTTGTGCACGCATCTTTGCTTTGATCTAGCTGTTTGTATGAGCGTCTCTTGATTTGAAATCACACTTGCATATGCAGCACCATATACCATTCATGCTTGCAAACAGAATCGTAAATACATGCACCATTAATTTGGTTGAGAACCTTGTAACCTTGCTGCCATGTTGAAATATATGTGAGAACATCATGCTATTAGACCAGACCATTGTACATCATGCACTGAGCTTCTCAGACTCTTTTTGTTGCTCCATGTTTGTTGCATACACACCATCTTGTGTATACTGCCATGTTGTAGTTGCTGCTACTTTGCCATCTAATTTACATTGTGCACAAATACTTTAGGCTTCATACTTGACCATGCTACATTACTAGCCTTGTTTGAATATAAATTCTGAAGTTAAATTTTTGCTGAACCATGAACTTATGTATACTTCTGAGCTGCATCATCCGTGTATTGGTGCCATCCTACTTATCACTTTATATGTTTGATGTTGCCAGTTAGAACATGCCTTGCTCCATTGTATTTGAAAATTGAGTTTGCATGAATACATGTACCATGCTTTGACCATTTGCTTGACTAGTCATGCCTTGTATCTTGATGTAAAAACCCGTAACTTCCCCGTAAAGGAAAACGTCGGATAGTTCGAGAACAAGCCACAACAGAACGCATACAAAAGAATGTTTCATTGTATATTACAACAATGCATCAGATTACAAGAATATACAGAGTAATTGAATATTACACAGAAATACCAGAGATTTAAATTACATTTAAATACATAGCAGCGGAAAATAATACAATACACAACTAGAAGGAGATATACGGATACAAAGCTTTCCGGATATCGTTCCAGCTGTAAACCAGGATCTTGTGAATATAAATCTGCAAAACCAAAACTACTAGCTGCCCGTGTCAAAATAAGGGCACCCAGAGTTTAGGTTAAAACAATAAACTCCAGGTCAGTCATGTGACTGGTGTGAGAACTAAAACAGTTATTATCTTTATTTTCAAAGTTAGGTAAATCAAGGGACCACGCCGTATAACACGGAACGGGTTTCCTTCCAAGAATACCAGTGCATAAAACAAACAGCGCAATGCTAAATAAAGAAAAATGAAGCTGTTATAAGACCCAGGTCCTATCACACAATGCAACGCAAGCCGGGGGATAGGGTTTTCCCTTATAACAGCCAAAGAATGCTTGATACGTTTTAAAACAAATCATTTGATACTATAATAAGTGCATAGTGTATAAAACAACTTCAAATCATAAGTATCAATCATAGGCGACATGAGCGTCCCATGCCACTATGTCGCCATATATAGGTTTACAAATAAAACCGCAAATGTCACGTATTTGGAAATTGGATTTCCGTCTATGAACCGAGGCAAAAGATAGTCCTCAATCGATTCGTGACTCTCTAGCCCGAGCCACAGGATCAGAATGCATCAACCCTTTAGATCGTCTGGGCCGGTCCACCGATGTGGATTATTATGCCTGAACACTACGTTTCCCCACCCTATGGGGTGTAAGTCTGGTCCGTCAGCCGACCAGAATGCATCGGCCGAAACCGATATAACCGAGGCGCCTCGCAACAGCAACAACCACATAAGTCAAACTCGTCAGGGCGTGTAAAACCACTGACGCCACTTCTAGCTAGAAAGAAACGCAAGTCCTCCCTGATGTCCTCTCCCGTTTTTGGTTCATACCGGGTGTGAGGCTCGCGAATTCACGTTACACAAAGCTGTGCCACACAGGCTGTGCTTTGATCATCACCACAAGACTTTGCTTTTCAACAGAAGCCTTGATCACTTGCCACTTAGGCATGCCACACAGGCAATTCACTCCATGCGATTGATATCCATCAATATATAACCCCTGAGCTCGTACGTCTCAGAGAAGGGCGTTAAGCAAGAGAATAAATTTTCTGCCGCCAAACAGATATATATTCAATAGAGATCAATCACACAGACTAAAATCCAATGTCAGACACACAGTCCATTTACAAGTTCGTTCTGGGTCTGAACGAAACCGGAGGCACCTAGTACCCCGCATATCCATCGATCTCCAAGTACGTCTGGACGATCACCAACTGTTTCCATCTTCTTGGGTGTACAGCCCAATCAAGATCATCAGTAATCACCCAAACGACGTGAAGACTTCCGGTCTTCGACCATCGTCTTCATCTTCGACACCACGTCGAATCAGTTATTCAGAATGGGATAAACCCGGCCTTTCTGAATAACTCGCGTATATATTATAAAAGTGTTACACAAACACAACATACGCCTCATTCCAATTCAGAATATCCTTTTATTCAAATATTCCTATACTTTGGGAAAAGTTCCCATTAATTTTATCCAAGATAAATTCTTTAAATTTATTCTTTAATCCCCTTTGAATATTAATTCAAACTAGTCGGGATTAGCGAACCACACCGAAGTAATCATTTATTTTATTTCCCAATCCCAACCTATTCATCCCATGAAGTAAAACTGGTTATACTTCATATCTAACACCACGGTGTTATCGGTAAATTCAATTACCATTTCACGTTCAAATCTAATTAAAGATTTAACTTTCGCTTGGAGTAAAACTGGTGATACTCCATTTTCGATCCTTTCAATCTAATTAAAGATTCATTAAAACTCCACTTAGTTTTAATATTTCTCTGGGTTAAAGAATCAGTGTCATTTAAAAACACAGTTCACGATAAACCCAAAATCACATTCATTAATTATCGGGTTAAAGAACGAGTGTTATTTAAAACACTGTTCACGATAAACCCAAAAATCAATACCAATTCAATTCCAATTAAATATCATTTAATTAGTACACTTCATTAAATCTAACTAAAAAGATTTAATCTTTTCTCAACTGGGTTCAAGAACAGTGTTAGTGAAGACACCATTCACGACAAACCCAAATCACATTCGATATTCAATACAAGGCTCTGAATAGAAAATATGTCGGCTTATATTCAATATCAAATTCTACGACTAACAAATGTCGTATTGGAAATAACGATATAAATATATATCTTTCAAATTTCCATAACAACACCTGTATAATCACGAATTCCAACATCGAAATATTCCAAAGACAATTTCGATTCAAATCCACTCCAATGCAATCATTGGAAATTCTGGTTATTTTTAAAACCCTTTTCAAATTCAATTTATTTACCTAAAAATAAATAGAATTATCATTCTAGTTCAAAACTAGTTTATTTCGATAAAAATCTATTTTTATCTTTTCAAACATGAAGTTTTTCATCCCAAATCTTCACAAATCATTTCTTATGATTTTACACAAATTATTACTATTTTTAATAATTTTATCAAGGCCCGTACAGTCGATTTCCATCAATGGCCATCGAACTGCACTTACAGCGACCTTTTTCAAATTTGATTTGGACATAATTCCAAATCCAACCGTTAGATTTCAAATTCCTAACATTCGCTAGAAAGCTCTTTTCGATACGAACCCAACGGTTCCGGTTTTAGGAGAATCCGACGGTCGGATCTTCCGTAATGTCCATTTGTAATCAATGGTCGAAATTCGCGAACTGCCGCGGCGCGGCGCGTTCTATTCAGGCCATTATATTATATATATAATATATATAATATATACTTCGTCGATTTCTATTTAAAACGAATTATATAAATAGTTTTAAATTCGTTTCCAAAAGCAATTTCAACTTCCATTTCAATTCAAATCAAAATTGAACTCTTCTTTATAAATTCGTTTTAAAAATTCATTTCTATTCAATTCAAATTTCAATTCAATTTGAATTCATTTCAATTCGCTTTCAATTCAATTCCTTTCGAAATCGTTTTCAATTCAATTCATTTCGAAATCGTTTTCAATTCAATTCATTTCGAAATCGTTTTCAATTCAATTCATTTCGAAATCGTTTTCAATTCAATTCATTTCGAAATCGTTTTCAATTCAATTCATTTCGAAATCGTTTTCAATTCAATTCATTTCGAAATCATTTTCAATTCAATTCATTTTGAAATCGTTTTCAATTCAATTCATTTCGAAATCGTTTTCAATTCAATTCATTTCGAAATCGTTTTCAATTCAATTCATTTCGAAATCGTTTTCAAATCGATATAAATATCGTTCACGTCAAAATGGCGTCAATCTAATCATCTCGGCTTCCCATATTTCTATTTTCAAATATTCTATTTCAAATATTTCCTATTATCAAAATATTTGTTATTATCAAAATATTCTTTATTTTCACGATTGGAATGAGGCCCAATCAATTACCATATAAAGTTAATTATATGGATTTTCATACAACACATGTATATAATAGCAACGATAAATAATCAACCATCAACCAAAGTGCACTACACTGTATAAGCATCAAATATAGATATCTAATGCTTATAACAGCCTGTCAATCAATCGATTGACAAATTTAATCAATCAGGATGAGTGAACTTCAAATTTCATCCTAACACCCGTGTGGGGTTTCAAACAATCAAACACATATTTTATTTGTGCAGTTGGGCGATGTGTAAAATTTATCGTCTCAATCAATGTCCTTCAAATAGGTGTACATAAACAAACCGTCTGGTTTGTAAATGAATATTTATTTTATTCACTTCACGTTAAAAATCATATTTTTAACGACAAAACATTTTATTCCAACATATGAATTTCTATTCAGTTCATTCTTTAAATAAAATGATATTTTTATTTTTCTAATTTATTTTAGAAAATTTCGGCGGCATAACGGCACGATACTAGAAACGGGAGGAGGCCTAGCCTTATCCCCGGTCTAGTGAAGGCCCACGCCATTCACACATCAATCAAATTCACCAAACAACCAAATTCAAATCAAATCATATAACTAAGCTATGCAACCAAACAAACAAGTCCATGGTCTGTGGACGATTGTGTCGGGTGCTACTAAGCACCGTCTGCATCCTAGTATATATATAAATAGAAAATGAAATTGAAAGGTGAGAAATTCTCACATATAGCTATCCTAGCTCCACGGCACTTCATTGATAGAAATCTTCATCGCTATCGCATCTTCGTCATCTTCGTTGCCCGTAGCCACTACATATGTAAAAATCGAATTTTTACTTCGAAGTTCAATATATAAAAATCATATTTTTATTTCGAAGTTCTATATATAAAAATCATATTTTTATCTCGAAGTTCTATATATAAAAATCATATTTTTATTTCGAAGTTCTATATATAAAAATCATATTTTTATCTCGAAGTTCTATATATAAAAATCATATTTTTATTTCGAAGTTCTATATATAAAAATCATATTTTTATCTCGAAGTTCTATATATAAAAATCATATTTTTATTTCGAAGTTCTATATATAAAAATCATATTTTTATCTCGAAGTTCTATATATAAAAATCATATTTTTATTTCGAAGTTCTATATATAAAAATCATATTTTTATTTCGAAGTTCTATATATAAAAATCATATTTTTATCTCGAAGTTCTATATATAAAAATCATATTTTTATTTCGAAGTTCTATATATAAAAATCATATTTTTATTTCGAAGTTCTATATATAAAAATCGAATTTCAAAAATATAGATTTCATCATTATAAAAATCATCACTTTACTTCAACGTATATAAAATAAAAATCAGATTTTTATTTCGCTACATATACAAAGATGATATTTTTATATTCTCTATCCTATAAAGATTATATTTTTAATACTTTAAAGATATAAAAATCATATTTTTAATATTTCTATATAGTAAAGACTATATTTTTAATACTTTACTAAAATAAAAACCATATTTTTATTATGCTAAAATTATAAAAATCATATTTTCTATAACACTTTTTAATTAAACTAAGCTAAGCATTTAAAGTAAATTAAAATAAAAATCTTACAGCGCTTTCTAGGGGGAGAAGAGGGTTTGTCGTGGCCAGAGGGGGTGGAGAACTGTCGCGGTGGACCTAGGGGGTTAGGGCAGGCGGGCTTCGTCGGAGGGGGAGGTTTCAGGCGAGGTCGGGTGGCCTGGGGCCCACGGCGGCGGGGTCAGGTCTTCAAGGGGGGTGCGGTGCTGATTTAGGGTAGAGGGGGGGGTAGCGGAGTTCGAATCGGGGAGGAAGAGGATGGCAGAGGATCGGGTGCGGAGGGGGTTTCGCCTGAGGCGCGGTGGGCCAGCGGTGGCGCCAGAGGCCGCCGCGGTGGAGGATCGACGCGTTCTTCTCTTCTTCTTTTTTTGTTGAAATCGATTCTGAAGGAAAACGGGGGGGGGGGCATCGGTTAAAAGGGGGAGGAGAGGAAAATATTTATTTATTATTATTATTTAATTATTAAAAAGTTGACTTTCACATACGACCTCTAAACGAGGTCCACCGCCTGTCGTCCATAGCGTTTAACCCCCATTCCGAACACAATGGGATATGTATCGTCAGCTGATTCGGCTGTTACAATCAGTTTCCGTTAAATTTACATTTAAATCACTATATTGAATTTTAAACGTACATTTCAAATTACCGGGGTCACATACTAACCAGAAAAATTCCAGAAAAATATTTTCTAGCTTCGTATTGACGATACGGTCCTAACAAAACTAGTTTCGTCGAATTCTGAGGCCGTTGGAAAAATGGCTATTTTCCAGTCGATTAAAATCAACTGAAACTGGTCAAATGCGTTTTCCTTTGCCACGCTCACATATTGATTCGAAAAATTATGAAATTTGGAATCTAGCAATAACTTAACATCACGGACCCAACAAAACTGGTTTCGTCGAAATCCAAAGTCGTTTGCAAAATGTCCATTTTTAAGGGCCTGAATTCCATAGCGACTATTCAGGATTTTCAACTGGACATATCTTTTGATTCCCGCTACGAACTTTTGATTTTTCGGATTCGTTGGAAAGATATTCACTATTAGATTCCATTATTTTTGGTTTTACTAAAATCCGGATTGTTTTGCACCCGGTACATTCAATTGAAGTTTGAAATCGAATTATCGAACTACCGCGCCATTTTCAATTCTATTTATAATTATATATAAATATTTATATTCTAACGACGACGTATATAATATATACGTTCGATTTATATTCAAAATAAATTTCACGTCGATATTATTTAAAATAATTCATTTTAAATATTCAAAATTCGCTAAAATTGCCAAAATAAAAATTTTAAACTGGCCCAGATTTTCCGGGTTATTACAATCTCCCCCACTTAAAACTTTTCGTCCCCGAAAAGGAACAATCTCGAAAGTGGTTTGATTATTCAACTCTACGTTCGATCTGGCTTCCATTCTCCAACTTTTCAGTTTCTGAGAATTTTCAAAATTTCAAAAATTTGGCTAACACCCTAAATTTTTGAAAAATTTCGCCATAACCTCCCCTGCACCGGGAGCATCGGGGAATTTCAAATAGCTTCCCCGGTCCTTCAGATCTCAAAAAGAAAAAGCCAAGCGGCTAGCCAATAGGCTCATAAAATCATCATCACCCAAACAAAACAGTAAATTATGTAGTAAACATGTACCTATTTGTCGGGCAAATAAATTTTATTCTCTGCTCTAGCCTCCTTGCTATGACCTGTTCAATGATATACATGTATATGCAAGCAAATGCGACCAATTTTCAATATAATTCAATATGTGATTCAGTTAGGCTAAATGGCTAAAAATTAGCAAACAAATAAACAAACAACACAAACATCAATCAATTAGTGAATTAGAGTTTCAAATTCATAATTTTGATACATATACAAAAATCATGTTTTTGATGCCAATTCACAACAATGTATTCTAGCTATATATAAGTTTTGGTTCTCACACCAGCCTAATGGAAATATATAGAAAATCACACCTTCGAAACACGAACATAAATACTGATGATGTCATGACAATCATCAGTACCCTCTCCGGGCGACTAGAATGTGTTTCCATATCTATCCAGTATATTAAAACTTTGAATATACGTTTGCAAGGCGTATATGCAAATTCTTTATATACTGAATTGTCCAAAATCAATATAAACAAATAATCAAATACGAATAGTTGATTTAAATTTTCAAAACAAAAATGTTTTCATTTGAAAAATATACTCTTCACACCCGTTCTAGGATACTACTGATCCTATCTCTAACGAGTCATTCTAATTGGATATTACTAATCCAATATCTGATGAATTCTTTCGTGCGGTTCTAATGTGCCTTGTTATCTGCTTTGTAAACCAAAGCTCTGATACCACGTGTAAAAACCCGTAACTTCCCCGTAAAGGAAAACGTCGGATAGTTCGAGAACAAGCCACAACAGAACGCATACAAAAGAACGTTTCATTGTATATTACAACAATGCATCAGATTACAAGAATATACAGAGTAATTGAATATTACACAGAAATACCAGAGATTTAAATTACATTTAAATACATAGCAGCGGAAAATAATACAATACACAACTAGAAGGAGATATACGGATACAAAGCTTTCCGGATATCGTTCCAGCTGTAAACCAGGATCTTGTGAATATAAATCTGCAAAACCAAAACTACTAGCTGCCCGTGTCAAAATAAGGGCACCTAGAGTTTAGGTTAAAACAATAAACTCCAGGTCAGTCATGTGACTGGTGTGAGAACTAAAACAGTTATTATCTTTATTTTCAAAGTTAGGTAAATCAAGGGACCACGCCGTATAACACGGAACGGGTTTCCTTCCAAGAATACCAGTGCATAAAACAAACAGCGCAATGCTAAATAAAGAAAAATGAAGCTGTTATAAGACCCAGGTCCTATCACACAATGCAACGCAAGCCGGGGGATAGGGTTTTCCCTTATAACAGCCAAAGAATGCTTGATACGTTTTAAAACAAATCATTTGATACTATAATAAGTGCATAGTGTATAAAACAACTTCAAATCATAAGTATCAATCATAGGCGACATGAGCGTCCCATGCCACTATGTCGCCATATATAGGTTTACAAATAAAACCGCAAATGTCACGTATTTGGAAATTGGATTTCCGTCTATGAACCGAGGCAAAAGATAGTCCTCAATCGATTCGTGACTCTCTAGCCCGAGCCACAGGATCAGAATGCATCAACCCTTTAGATCGTCTGGGCCGGTCCACCGATGTGGATTATTATGCCTGAACACTACGTTTCCCCACCCTATGGGGTGTAAGTCTGGTCCGTCAGCCGACCAGAATGCATCGGCCGAAACCGATATAACCGAGGCGCCTCGCAACAGCAACAACCACATAAGTCAAACTCGTCAGGGCGTGTAAAACCACTGACGCCACTTCTAGCTAGAAAGAAACGCAAGTCCTCCCTGATGTCCTCTCCCGTTTTTGGTTCATACCGGGTGTGAGGCTCGCGAATTCACGTTACACAAAGCTGTGCCACACAGGCTGTGCTTTGATCATCACCACAAGACTTTGCTTTTCAACAGAAGCCTTGATCACTTGCCACTTAGGCATGCCACACAGGCAATTCACTCCATGCGATTGATATCCATCAATATATAACCCCTGAGCTCGTACGTCTCAGAGAAGGGCGTTAAGCAAGAGAATAAATTTTCTGCCGCCAAACAGATATATATTCAATAGAGATCAATCACACAGACTAAAATCCAATGTCAGACACACAGTCCATTTACAAGTTCGTTCTGGGTCTGAACGAAACCGGAGGCACCTAGTACCCCGCATATCCATCGATCTCCAAGTACGTCTGGACGATCACCAACTGTTTCCATCTTCTTGGGTGTACAGCCCAATCAAGATCATCAGTAATCACCCAAACGACGTGAAGACTTCCGGTCTTCGACCATCGTCTTCATCTTCGACACCACGTCGAATCAGTTATTCAGAATGGGATAAACCCGGCCTTTCTGAATAACTCGCGTATATATTATAAAAGTGTTACACAAACACAACATACGCCTCATTCCAATTCAGAATATCCTTTTATTCAAATATTCCTATACTTTGGGAAAAGTTCCCATTAATTTTATCCAAGATAAATTCTTTAAATTTATTCTTTAATCCCCTTTGAATATTAATTCAAACTAGTCGGGATTAGCGAACCACACCGAAGTAATCATTTATTTTATTTCCCAATCCCAACCTATTCATCCCATGAAGTAAAACTGGTTATACTTCATATCTAACACCACGGTGTTATCGGTAAATTCAATTACCATTTCACGTTCAAATCTAATTAAAGATTTAACTTTCGCTTGGAGTAAAACTGGTGATACTCCATTTTCGATCCTTTCAATCTAATTAAAGATTCATTAAAACTCCACTTAGTTTTAATATTTCTCTGGGTTAAAGAATCAGTGTCATTTAAAAACACAGTTCACGATAAACCCAAAATCACATTCATTAATTATCGGGTTAAAGAACGAGTGTTATTTAAAACACTGTTCACGATAAACCCAAAAATCAATACCAATTCAATTCCAATTAAATATCATTTAATTAGTACACTTCATTAAATCTAACTAAAAAGATTTAATCTTTTCTCAACTGGGTTCAAGAACAGTGTTAGTGAAGACACCATTCACGACAAACCCAAATCACATTCGATATTCAATACAAGGCTCTGAATAGAAAATATGTCGGCTTATATTCAATATCAAATTCTACGACTAACAAATGTCGTATTGGAAATAACGATATAAATATATATCTTTCAAATTTCCATAACAACACCTGTATAATCACGAATTCCAACATCGAAATATTCCAAAGACAATTTCGATTCAAATCCACTCCAATGCAATCATTGGAAATTCTGGTTATTTTTAAAACCCTTTTCAAATTCAATTTATTTACCTAAAAATAAATAGAATTATCATTCTAGTTCAAAACTAGTTTATTTCGATAAAAATCTATTTTTATCTTTTCAAACATGAAGTTTTTCATCCCAAATCTTCACAAATCATTTCTTATGATTTTACACAAATTATTACTATTTTTAATAATTTTATCAAGGCCCGTACAGTCGATTTCCATCAATGGCCATCGAACTGCACTTACAGCGACCTTTTTCAAATTTGATTTGGACATAATTCCAAATCCAACCGTTAGATTTCAAATTCCTAACATTCGCTAGAAAGCTCTTTTCGATACGAACCCAACGGTTCCGGTTTTAGGAGAATCCGACGGTCGGATCTTCCGTAATGTCCATTTGAAATCAATGGTCGAAATTCGCGAACTGCCGCGGCGCGGCGCGTTCTATTCAGGCCATTATATTATATATATAATATATATAATATATACTTCGTCGATTTCTATTTAAAACGAATTATATAAATAGTTTTAAATTCGTTTCCAAAAGCAATTTCAACTTCCATTTCAATTCAAATCAAAATTGAACTCTTCTTTATAAATTCGTTTTAAAAATTCATTTCTATTCAATTCAAATTTCAATTCAATTTGAATTCATTTCAATTCACTTTCAATTCAATTCCTTTCGAAATCGTTTTCAATTCAATTCATTTCGAAATCGTTTTCAATTCAATTCATTTCGAAATCGTTTTCAATTCAATTCATTTCGAAATCGTTTTCAATTCAATTCATTTCGAAATCGTTTTCAATTCAATTCATTTCGAAATCGTTTTCAATTCAATTCATTTCGAAATCGTTTTCAATTCAATTCATTTCGAAATCGTTTTCAATTCAATTCATTTCGAAATCGTTTTCAATTCAATTCATTTCGAAATCGTTTTCAATTCAATTCATTTCGAAATCATTTTCAAATCGATATAAATATCGTTCACGTCAAAATGGCGTCAATCTAATCATCTCGGCTTCCCATATTTCTATTTTCAAATATTCTATTTCAAATATTTCCTATTATCAAAATATTTGTTATTATCAAAATATTCTTTATTTTCACGATTGGAATGAGGCCCAATCAATTACCATATAAAGTTAATTATATGGATTTTCATACAACACATGTATATAATAGCAACGATAAATAATCAACCATCAACCAAAGTGCACTACACTGTATAAGCATCAAATATAGATATCTAATGCTTATAACAGCTTGTCAATCAATCGATTGACAAATTTAATCAATCAGGATGAGTGAACTTCAAATTTCATCCTAACACCCGTGTGGGGTTTCAAACAATCAAACACATATTTTATTTGTGCAGTTGGGCGATGTGTAAAATTTATCGTCTCAATCAATGTCCTTCAAATAGGTGTACATAAACAAACCGTCTGGTTTGTAAATGAATATTTATTTTATTCACTTCACGTTAAAAATCATATTTTTAACGACAAAACATTTTATTCCAACATATGAATTTCTATTCAGTTCATTCTTTAAATAAAATGATATTTTTATTTTTCTAATTTATTTTAGAAAATTTCGGCGGCATAACGGCACGATACTAGAAACGGGACGAGGCATAGCCTTATCCCCGGTCTAGTGAAGGCCCACGCCATTCACACATCAATCAAATTCACCAAACAACCAAATTCAAATCAAATCATATAACTAAGCTATGCAACCAAACAAACAAGTCCATGGTCTGTGGACGATTGTGTCGGGTGCTACTAAGCACCGTCTGCATCCTAGTATATATATAAATAGAAAATGAAATTGAAAGGTGAGAAATTCTCACATATAGCTATCCTAGCTCCACGGCACTTCATTGATAGAAATCTTCATTGCTATCGCATCTTCGTCATCTTCGTTGCCCGTAGCCACTACATATGTAAAAATCGAATTTTTACTTCGAAGTTCAATATATAAAAATCATATTTTTATTTCGAAGTTCTATATATAAAAATCATATTTTTATCTCGAAGTTCTATATATAAAAATCATATTTTTATTTCGAAGTTCTATATATAAAAATCATATTTTTATCTCGAAGTTCTATATATAAAAATCATATTTTTATTTCGAAGTTCTATATATAAAAATCATATTTTTATCTCGAAGTTCTATATATAAAAATCATATTTTTATTTCGAAGTTCTATATATAAAAATCATATTTTTATCTCGAAGTTCTATATATAAAAATCATATTTTTATTTCGAAGTTCTTATATAAAAATCATATTTTAATCTCGAAGTTCTATATATAAAAATCATATTTTTATTTCGAAGTTCTATATATAAAAATCATATTTTTATTTCGAAGTTCTATATATAAAAATCGAATTTCAAAAATATAGATTTCATCATTATAAAAATCATCACTTTACTTCAACGTATATAAAATAAAAATCAGATTTTTATTTCGCTACATATACAAAGATGATATTTTTATATTCTCTATCCTATAAAGATTATATTTTTAATAATTTAAAGATATAAAAATCATATTTTTAATATTTCTATATAGTAAAGACTATATTTTTAATACTTTACTAAAATAAAAACCATATTTTTATTATGCTAAAAATATAAAAATCATATTTTCTATAACACTTTTTAATTAAACTAAGCTAAGCATTTAAAGTAAATTAAAATAAAAATCTTACAGCGCTTTCTAGGGGGAGAAGAGGGTTTGTCGTGGCCAGAGGGGGTGGAGAACTGTCGCGGCGGACCTAGGGGGTTAGGGCAGGCGGGCTTCGTCGGAGGGGGAGGTTTCAGGCGAGGTCGGGTGGCCTGGGGCCCACGGCGGCGGGGTCAGGTCTTCAAGGGGGGGGTGCGGTGCTAATTTAGGGTAGAGGGGGGGTAGCGGAGTTCGAATCGGGGAGGAAGAGGATGGCAGAGGATCGGGTGCGGAGGGGGTTTCGCCTGAGGCGCGGTGGGCCAGCGGTGGCGCCAGAGGCCGCCGCGGTGGAGGATCGACGCGTTCTTCTCTTTTTTTTTGTTGAAATCGATTCTGAAGGAAAACGGGGGGGGCATCGGTTAAAAGGGGGAGGAGAGGAAAATATTTATTTATTATTATTATTTAATTATTAAAAAGTTGACTTTCACATACGACCTTTAAACGAGGTCCACCGCCTGTCGTCCATAGCGTTTAACCCCCATTCCGAACACAATGGGATATGTATCGTCAGCTGATTCGGCTGTTACAATCAGTTTCCGTTAAATTTACATTTAAATCACTATATTGAATTTTAAACGTACATTTCAAATTACCGGGGTCACATACTAACCAGAAAAATTCCAGAAAAATATTTTCTAGCTTCGTATTGACGATACGGTCCTAACAAAACTAGTTTCGTCGAATTCTGAGGCCGTTGGAAAAATGGCTATTTTCCAGTCGATTAAAATCAACTGAAACTGGTCAAATGCGTTTTCCTTTGCCACGCTCACATATTGATTCGAAAAATTATGAAATTTGGAATCTAGCAATAACTTAACATCACGGACCCAACAAAACTGGTTTCGTCGAAATCCAAAGTCGTTTGCAAAATGTCCATTTTTAAGGGCCTGAATTCCATAGCGACTATTCAGGATTTTCAACTGGACATATCTTTTGATTCCCGCTACGAACTTTTGATTTTTCGGATTCGTTGGAAAGGTATTCACTATTAGATTCCATTATTTTTGGTTTTACTAAAATCCGGATTGTTTTGCACCCGGTACATTCAATTGAAGTTTGAAATCGAATTATCGAACTACCGCGCCATTTTCAATTCTATTTATAATTATATATAAATATTTATATTCTAACGACGACGTATATAATATATACGTTCGATTTATATTCAAAATAAATTTCACGTCGATATTATTTAAAATAATTCATTTTAAATATTCAAAATTCGCTAAAATTGCCAAAATAAATATTTTAAACTGGCCCAGATTTTCCGGGTTATTACACTTGACTTTTGATTTGGCTTTGTCTTGACCATTTAGTCCATGCTGGTCATCACTTTTGCTACACCACTTGATTTTGCTCGTACTTGTGCTTTACTGTCTTGAGCTTGACACTGTGTTACCTGCATGTAACACCCCACCTCCGCTAGGGTCACTCACAAAGGGAATGCACTAGTTTTGGTGGAGTATTATCTAGGTAAACATACACAGAGATATCACAAGGCAGAACATAAATAAAGCAGCGGTAGAAATTAAAAACCAAATTTCATTACTTTCAAGAAAAGAGTCAAAACCTCATATATCCAAAGTACAAATTATTCCATTACATCAAGTTCTAAATAGAGAAGCATAAACTTAAGATAACAAAAGTAAATTATTCCCCAAAAATAGCAGAAGTGCAGCCATAGCATAGCTCAAGACCAAACCGTACATGAGCTGACAGAAAGCAAGCTAAATTCAAGCTAAGAGCTAGCGTTTCCTCTCTGAGAACCTGGGGGGGAAATGAAAGAAAAAGTGGCGAAAGAAAAAGGGTCAGTCATAAAGATGGGTAAGCCCTAGTAACTTTCAGCATAAAAACTAGTAAAAGTAACATGACATGTGAAAACTGGAATTAAACATAAGGATGATAACAGGACTGGTATGATAACTAAGATAATAAGATAAGTCAAGTCTAGCATCGCATATTCAAGATTCGCTGCACCAACTGTACTAGTATTCTAATCCATGTCAAGTATTAACCATGAAATGATCCCTTGGCCCAATATGGTGAAGTGATCCATTACGGGGTCCTACAGTACGATCTACTAATCGATTGGGTCCCTACAAGTTCTAGCTCATCATGTGTCTGTGTCATATGGCCCAATCACGAAATGTAGTCACCTGTGTTAGGTCCACCATAGGGTGTATCAAGCCCTAGGGTGCCAACCACCGACACGAATCAAGCACGCACAGTGTAAACCTACTGGTGCCCAATGACTGCTTTTTCAACTCCGGACTACGTGCACGACCATAATCCGCCTGAACCTACAATGGTGCACCAACTCAGCCGTCGTTTTGGTCGCTTACAATCAGCCCAGTAATCGTGCCCCACCCTGCCTAGTCCCAGGGTATCGTGATACATCTAAGTGGGTTACTGCAGAAAAGGACCACGTAACTAGGGTTTCTAATGGGTTAAGTGTTGTCATTCAAATTCGTGACTTAACCCTATCCAATCATGTATCAAGTTGGTTAAGTGTTGTCTTTCATGTTCATGACTTAACCCTATCATGTAGCATAAATTCATTAATGCAACCCAACCTCTCACATTAGACTAGTTGTTGCGGTCACTGGATTTGTCAGGCGGTTCCGGGCAGATTGACACCACAACATAGTCTAACTTCGGGTTTTAGGTGCGATATGACCAACTACCCACATTGGATCCTATTGTTTGCAGTCATTGGATTCGCCGGGCGGTTCCGGGAAGATTTACACTGCAAACTCAACCAAACCTCGAGTTGGCCATTTTCAAGTTCATTCTAGAGTCATGACCATGTTCAAGTCTCATATCAAGTTCGTGACAAGTTTCAAGGTAAGTTTCATGTCCATATTCATATTCAAGTTATAACAATGTTCATGTTCCAAGTTCATGGTAAATTCAGGTTTGCCTAAACTACCCAAATCGTATTCCCATCGCACGTGAATTCGAATTGATACAAACAAATCTAATTAGGGAATAACATAGAAAGAATGGGCATAAGGTGGAAAAAGTGATTACAAGTCAAGCATGGTTGAAACGACCCAAACTTCCCAGTAAAGGAAAGGCTGGATTGCTTTGAGAACAACACACATCAGGACACAAACTGGAGAACATTTTGTTGCTGATTACAACAATTACATCAGAGTACAAGAATATAACAGAGTATGAATATTTGTTACATAATAGGAATACAATAATATCAGAGTTTAAATTACACTTAAATAGCAGCGGAAAATGATACAAAAATAGAACTGAAAAGAATACACGGATACAGAGCTTTCCGAATACCGCTTCAGCTGTAAACCAGGATCCTATAAATATATCTGCAAAGAGCTACTCGACTGCCCGTGTGAAAAATAAGGGCACCCGAGTTTGCCAGCGAAACAAACTACAGGTCAGTCATGGGACTGGTATGAGAAATCTTAACTAAACTTATCTAATAATAAGGCTAATCACAGGACCACGCCGCTAACGCGGAACGGGTTTACTCCATTGGATTGCCAGTGCATAAATTAAAGTAAATCGTTAAACAACGCAATGCCTTTTTAGAAAAATGAAACAATTATAAGACCCAAGTCCCATCACACAATGCAACGCAAATGTGACGGCAAGGAATTTCGCTCGGTCCGAACCAGTCGCTAAACCGATCCAGGCCGTTCGAAACGCCCTATCGTTGAGAACAGGACACAACAGGACGCATACAGAAGAACATTTCATTTATGTAACAACAATGCATCAGATTACAAGAATATACAGAGTATAAAAGAATATAACACAGAAATATCAGAGATTTAAATTACATTTAAATACATCGCAGCGGAAAATAATACAATACACCACTAGAAGAGATATACGGATACAAAGCTTTCCGGATATCGTTCCAGCTGTAAACCAGGATCCTGTGAATATAAATCTGCAAAACCAAAACTACTAGCTGCCCGTGTCGAAAATAAGGGCACCCAGAGTTTAGGTTAAAACAATAAACTCCAGGTCAGTCATGTGACTGGTGTGAGAACTAAAACAGTTATTAATCTTTATTTTAAATCATTAGGTAAATCAAGGGACCACGCCGTATAACACGGAACGGGTTTCCTCCCAAGAATACCAGTGCATAAAACAAACAGCGCAATGCTAAATAAAGAAAAATGAAGCTGTTATAAGACCCAGGTCCTATCACACAATGCAAACGCAAGCCGGGGGATAGGGTTTTCCCTTATAACAGCCAAAGAATGCTTGATACGTTTAAAACAAATCATTTGATACTATAATAAGTGCATAGTGTATAAAACAACTTCAAATCATAAGTATCAATCATAGACGACATGAGCGTCCCATGCCACTATGTCGCCATATATAGGTTTACAAATAAAACCGCAAAGTCACGTATTTGGAAATTGGATTTCCATCTATGAACCGAGGCAAAAGATAGTCCTCAACCGATTCGAGACTGCCTAGCCCGAGTCTCAGGCAAGCCTTGGAGCGACAGGGCCGGTCCACCGATGTGGATTATTATACCTGAGCACTACGTTTCGCCGCCCTTTGGGGCGTAAGCGAGCCAACGAATGACTCCATCGGACCCGGATCGTCCGATCTAACCGAGGCGCCTCGCAACAACAACAACCACATAAGTCAAACTCGTCAGGGCGTGTAAAACCACTGACGCCACTTCTAGCTAGGAGGAAACGCAGGCCCTCCCTGAGGTCCGTCTCCCGTTTTTGGTTCATACCGGGTGTGAAACACGCGAGGTAAACGTTACACAAAGCTACGCCACAAAGGCCGTGCTTTGATCATCACCACAAGACTTTGCTTTTCAACAGAAGCCTTGATCATTTGCATCTTAGCATGCCACACAGGCAAACCATCCTATGCAACCGATATCAGTCACACAGAATGAAATCCGATGTCAGACACACAGTCCATTTACAAGTCCGTCCTGGGTCTGAACGAAACCGAAGGCACCTAGTACCCCGCCTATCCATCGATCTCCAAGTACGTCTGGACGATCACTAACTGTTTCCATCTTCTTGGGTGTACAGCCCAATCAAGATCATCAGTAATTACCCAAACGACGTGAAGACCTCCGGTCTTCGACCATCGTCTTCATCTTCGACTTATCGTCGTATCAGTTATCCAGAATGGGATAAACCCGGTCTTTCCGAATAACTCGCGTATATTTATAAAAGTGTTACACAAACACAACATACGCCTCATTCCAATTCATTAGTCACTAACCGTAAATTAATCAAGAGAATAATTCCCCAAATATTAACCCCGAAGGCCGAAACCAACATCAGATCAATATCCAGAAAACCATTCTGCTTGGCCAACCGACAGTTAGTTTCTAAATTTCACATTCATAGGGAAATGTTCCCATTAATTTTATCCAAGATAAATTCTTTGAATTTATTCTTCTTTTGGATTTCGATTCAACTAGTCGAGATTAACGAACCTTACCGAAGTAATCATTGGTTTTAATTTCCCAATCCCAACCTATTTATCCCATGAAGTAAAACTGGTAATACTTCATATCTAACACCACAGTGTTATTGGTAAATTCAATTACCATTTCACGTTCAAATCTAATTAAAGATTTAACTATCGCCTGGAGCAAAACTGGTGATACTCCATTTCGATTATTTCAATCTAATTAAAGATTCATTAAAACTCCACTTAGTTTTAATCTTCGACTGGGTTAAAGAATCAGTGTCATTTAAAAACACGGTTCACGATAAACCCAAAGTCACATTCCATTAATTATCGGGTTAAAGAACGAGTGTTATTTAAAACACTGTCCACGATAAACCCAAAAATCAATATCAATTCAATTCCAATTAAATATTATTTAATTGGTACACTTCATTGAATCTAAATAAAAAGATTTAATCTTTTCTCAACTGGGTTCAAGAACAGTGTTAGTGAAGACACCATTCACGACAAACCCAAATCATATTTGATATTAAATACAAGGCCCTGAATAGAAAATATCCCGGCTTATATTCAATATCAAATTCTGCGACCAACAAAGATCGTATTGGAAATAACGATATATATATTTATATCTTTCAAATTTCCATAACAACATTTGTATAATCACGAAATCCAACGTCGAAATATTCCGAAGACAATTTCGATTCAAATCCATTCCAATGCAATCATTGGATATTCTGGTTATTTTTAAAACCCTTTTCAAATTCAATTTATTTATTTAAAAATAAATAGAATTTTAATTCTAGTTCAAAACTAGTTCATTTCGATAAAAATCTATTTTTATCTTTTCAAATAGGGAGTTTTTCATCCCACATCTTTCTAAATCATTTCTTATGATTTTACACAAATTATTACTATTTTTAATAATTTTATCAAGGCCCGTACAGTCGATTTCCATCAATGGCCATCGAACTGCACTTATAGCGACCTTTTTCAAATTTGATTTGGACATAATTCCAAATCCAACCGTTAGATTTCAAATTTCTAATATTCGTTAGAAAGCTCTTTTCGATACGAACCCAACGGTTCCGGTTTTAGGAGAATCCGACGGTCGGATCTCCCGTAATGTCCGTTTGAAATAAATGGTCGAAATTCACGAACTGCCGCGGCGCGGCGCGTTCTATTCAGGCCATTATATTATATATATAATATATATAATATATATATCGTCGATTACTATTTAAAACGAATTATATAAATAGTTTTAAAATTCGTTTCAAAAGCAATTTCAACTTCCATTTCAATTCAAATCAAAATTGAATTCTTCTTTATAAACTCGTTTTAAAATTCATTTCTATTCAATTCAAATTTCAATTCAATTTGAATTCATTTCAATTTGCTTTCAATTCAATTTGAATTCGTTTTCAATTTATTTCGAAATCGTTTTCAATTCATTTCATTTCGAAATCGTTTTCAATTCAATTCATTTCGAAATCGTTTTCAATTCATTTCATTTCGAAATCATTTTCAATTCAATTCATTTCGAAATCGTTTTCAATTCAATTCATTTCGAAATCGTTTTCAATTCAATTCATTTCGAAATCGTTTTAAATATCGTTCACGTCAAAATGGCGTCAATCTAATCAACACGGCTTCATAAATTTCTATTTTCAAATATTCTATTTCAAATATTTCTTTTTCAAAATAGTTGTTATTATCAAAATATTTCGTTCAACACATGACCAATCTCAATGAATGAGTACTGTCAACACATGAACTTTTATTTTATAATATCGATAAAGGTGTAAATTTTATTACTAAAATATTTCGTTCAACACATGACCAATCTCAATGAATGAGTACTGTCAACACATGAACTTTTATTTTATAATATCGATAAAGGTGTAAATTTTATTACTAAAATATTTCGTTCAACACATGACCAATCTCAATGAATGAGTACTGTCAACACATGAACTTTTATTTTATAATATTCTTTATTTTCTAAATTGGAATGAGGCCCAATCAATTACCATATAAAGTTAATTATATGGATTTTCATACAACACATGTATATAATAGCATTGAAAAATAATCAACCATCAACCAAAGTGCACTACACTGTATAAGCATCAAATATAGATACCTAACGCTTATAACAGCCTGTCAATCAATCGATCGACATATTTAATCAATCAGGATGAGTGAACTGCATATTTCATCCTAACACCCGTGTAGGGTTTCAAACAATCAAACAAATATTTTATTTGTGCAGTTGGGCGATGTGTAAAATTTATCGACCCAATCAATGTCAGTCAAATCAGTGTACATAAACAAACCGTCTGGTTTGTAAATGAATATTCTATTTATTCGCATTCACGTTAAAAATTATATTTTTAACGATAAAACATTTTATTTCAACATATGAATCTCTATCCAGTTCATTCTTTAAATAAAATGATATTTTATTTTTCTAACTTATTTTAGAAAATTTCGGCGGCATAACGGCACGATACTAGAAACGGGACGAGGCCTAGCCTTATCCCCGGTCTAGTGAAGGCCCACGCCATTCACATATCAATTTTAATCAATTTCCAATTCAACCAATCAATCAAATCCAAATCAAATAATCTAACCAACTACACAACCAAACAAACAAGTCCATGGTATGTGGACGGGTGTCGGGTGCTTCTAATAAGCACCGTCTGCATCCTAGTATATATCTATATATAACTAGAAAAATAGAATTTGAGTGAGAAGTTCTCACATATAGCTTTCCGAGCTCCACGGCTCTTCATTTGCAGAAGTCTTCGTCGTTTCGCCTCCTTTCACTTTCTTTGCCCGTATCCTCTACATATGTAAAAATCACATTTTTACTTCGCTATTCAATATATAAAAATCGAATTTTTAGTTCGCTATTCAATATATAAAAATCGAATTTTTAGTTCGCTATTCAATATATAAAAATCGAATTTTTAGTTCGCTATTCAATATATAAAAATCGAATTTTTAGTTCGCTATTCAATATATAAAAATCGAATTTTTACTTCGCTATTCAATATATAAAAATCGAATTTTTAGTTCGCTATTCAATATATAAAAATCGAATTTTTAGTTCGCTATTCAATATATAAAAATCGAATTTTTAGTTCGCTATTCAATATATAAAAATCGAATTTTTAGTTCGCTATTCAATATATAAAAATCGAATTTTTAGTTCGCTATTCAATATATAAAAATCGAATTTTTAGTTCGCTATTCAATATATAAAAATCGAATTTTTACTTCGCTATTCAATATATAAAAATCGAATTTTTACTTCGCTATTCAATATATAAAAATCGAATTTTTACTTCGTTGCTTCACACATGAAAATATATTCAATCAATTCTTTATAGTGTCAAAAATATAAACTTTACAGTTTCAAAAATATAATCTTTTTCTAATCAGTTTTTATATTCTTTTTCAAATCAGTTTTTGAAATCTTTAAAAAAAATCAGTTTTTTTTTCAAAGTTCAATATATAAAAATCGAATTTTTATTTCAAAGTTCAATATATAAAAATTCTATTTTTATTCCTCCTACATAATAAAAATCCTCCTCTTAAAGTTTAAAAATCTCGCCTTTTAAAGTTTTAACCATATTTTTATAAAGACTAAAAAATGAAATCTGCTTCGTGATAAAAATGAAATCTTTTTCGAATAAAAATATAAACTTTTATCCTATGTTGTATGTAAAATAAAACACATTTTTATTAAAGCAAAAATCATTTATAATATGATTAATTTACCTCTTCAAAACCCAATACTTACATAAATAATTCAAAATAAACCAAGGGAGACTCACAGCGATGGTTGGAGGTCGGTATAAGGGCGGAGGGGTTCTGGCGGCCAGGGGTGCTCACGGCAATGGTGGTGGTGGGACAAGGTAGGCTGTGGCGGCGGCTTCCTCACGATTTGGGCTTTGGGGAAATGGGCATGAACGGGCATAGGAAGAGAGGAGGAGGGAGAAGAAGGTGGTGTCTTCGACTGGGGAGGTGGCGCTTCGACTCCGACGGTGGAGGAAGAGGCGGATGACCGAGCGACGGGGGAAGCCATTTCGATTTAGGGATTTTGAAAAAGAAAAGAAAGAAAAAAAGGAAAAAGGCTGCGCGGTTTTATTAAATTAGGTTTAGAGAGATAAAGTGCTGAGGTGTATATTTATATATAATATAATTATTTTTCTTTCCTCTAAAAAGTTGATTTTTCAAACTATCTTGAAATCGAACCCAACGACTACCGTCCTTAGCTAATTACCCCCATTCCGAACACAATGGGTTATGTTTCGTGAGCCAGTTTGGCTATTACGCTCAGTTTCCGTTTAAATTTACATTTAAATCGCTATATTGAATTTTAAACGTACATTTCAAATTACCGGGGTCGCATACTAACTCTAAAAATTCCCGAAAAATATTTTCTAACTTCGTATTGACTATACGGTCCTAACAAAACTAGTTTCGCCGAATTCTGAGACCTTTTGAAAAGTGGCCAATTTCCAGTCGATTAAAATCAACTGAAACTGGTCAAACGCGTTTTCCTTTGCCACGCTCACATATTGATTCGAAAAATTATGAAATTTGGAATCTAGCAATAACTTGACATCCCGGACCCAACAAGACTGGTTTCATCGAAATCCGAGGTTGTTTGCAAAATGTCCATTTTTAAGGGCCTGAATTCCATGGCGACTATTCAGAATTTTCAACTGGACATATCTTTTGATTCCCGCTATGAAATTTTGATTATTCGGATTCGTTGGAAAGATATCATCAATTAGATCCTAATGTTTTTGGTTTCACTAAAATCCGGATTGTTTTGCACCCGGTACATTCAATTGAAGTTTGAAATCGAATTATCGAACTACCGTGCCATTTTCAATTCCTTTTATAATTATATATAATTATTTATATTCTAACGACGACGCGTATAATATATACGTTCGAATTATATTCAAAATAAATTTCTCGTCGTTTTTTATTTAAAATAATTCATTTTAAATAATCAAAATTCGCTAAAATTGCCAAAATAAAAATTTTAAACTGGCCCAGATTTTCGGGTTGTTACAATCTCCCCCACTTAAAACTTTTCGTCCCCGAAAAGGAACAAAGTCGAAAGTAGTTTGATTAATTAACTCTACGCTCGATCTGGCTTCTATTCTCCAACTCTTTAGTTTCTGAGAATTTTCAAAATTTCAAAAATTTGGCTAACACCCTAAATTTTTGAAAAATTTCGCCATAACCTCCCCTGCACCGGGAGCATCGGGGAATTTCAAATGGCTTCCCCGGTCCTTCAGATCTCAAAAAGAAAAAGAAAAAGCCAAGCGGCTAGCCAATAGGCTCACAAAATCATCATCACCCAAACAAAACAGGAAATTATGTAGTAAACATGTACCTATTTGTCGGGCAAACAAATTTTATTCTCTGGCTCTAGCCTCCTTGCTATGACCTGTTCAATGATATATATGTATATGCAAGCAAAAGCGACCCATTTTCAATACAATTCAATATTTTTTGCAATTAGGCATAATGGTTCAAAATTAGCAAACAAATAAACAAACAACACAAACATCAATCAATTAGTGAATTAGAGTTTCAAATTCATAATTTGATACATATACAAAAATCGTGTTTTTGATGCCAAATCACAACAATAGGCCCTATCTAATTTTGGTTCTCACACCAGTCAATAGGAAATATATAGATATCACACCTTCGAAACACGAATACCAATTCTGATGATGTTCGAACTATCATCAGAATCATCTTCGGGCGACTAGAGTGTGATTCTATATCTATCCAGTATATTAAAATTTCAAACACACGTGGATCAGACGTATACGCAAAATCTTTATATACTGGACTGTCCAAATCAATATAAATAAATAATCAAATACGAATAATTGATTTAAATTTTCAAAACAGAATTTGTTTTCATTTGAAAAATATACTCTTCACACTCGTTCTAGGATACTACTGATCCTATCTCTAACGAGTCATTATAATTGGATATTACTAATCCAATATCTGATGAATTCTTTCGTACGGTTCTAATGTGTCTTGTTCTCTGCTTTGTAAACCAAAGCTCTGATACCAACTGTGACGGCAAGGAATTTCGCTCGGTCCGAACCAGTCGCTAAACCGATCCAGGCCGTTCGAAACGCCCTATCGTTGAGAACAGGACACAACAGGACGCATACAGAAGAACATTTCATTTATGTAACAACAATGCATCAGATTACAAGAATATACAGAGTATAAAAGAATATAACACAGAAATATCAGAGATTTAAATTACATTTAAATACATAGCAGCGGAAAATAATACAATACACCACTAGAAGAGATATACGGATACAAAGCTTTCCGGATATCGTTCCAGCTGTAAACCAGGATCCTGTGAATATAAATCTGCAAAACCAAAACTACTAGCTGCCCGTGTCGAAAATAAGGGCACCCAGAGTTTAGGTTAAAACAATAAACTCCAGGTCAGTCATGTGACTGGTGTGAGAACTAAAACAGTTATTAATCTTTATTTTAAATCATTAGGTAAATCAAGGGACCACGCCGTATAACACGGAACGGGTTTCCTCCCAAGAATACCAGTGCATAAAACAAACAGCGCAATGCTAAATAAAGAAAAATGAAGCTGTTATAAGACCCAGGTCCTATCACACAATGCAAACGCAAGCCGGGGGATAGGGTTTTCCCTTATAACAGCCAAAGAATGCTTGATACGTTTAAAACAAATCATTTGATACTATAATAAGTGCATAGTGTATAAAACAACTTCAAATCATAAGTATCAATCATAGACGACATGAGCGTCCCATGCCACTATGTCGCCATATATAGGTTTACAAATAAAACCGCAAAGTCACGTATTTGGAAATTGGATTTCCATCTATGAACCGAGGCAAAAGATAGTCCTCAACCGATTCGAGACTGCCTAGCCCGAGTCTCAGGCAAGCGCGCAGGCAAGCCTTGGAGCGACAGGGCCGGTCCACCGATGTGGATTATTATACCTGAGCACTACGTTTCGCCGCCCTTTGGGGCGTAAGCGAGCCAACGAATGACTCCATCGGACCCGGATCGTCCGATCTAACCGAGGCGCCTCGCAACAGCAACAACCACATAAGTCAAACTCGTCAGGGCGTGTAAAACCACTGACGCCACTTCTAGCTAGGAGGAAACGCAGGCCCTCCCTGAGGTCCGTCTCCCGTTTTTGGTTCATACCGGGTGTGAAACACGCGAGGTAAACGTTACACAAAGCTACGCCACAAAGGCCGTGCTTTGATCATCACCACAAGACTTTGCTTTTCAACAGAAGCCTTGATCATTTGCATCTTAGCATGCCACACAGGCAAACCATCCTATGCAACCGATATCAGTCACACAGAATGAAATCCGATGTCAGACACACAGTCCATTTACAAGTCCGTCCTGGGTCTGAACGAAACCGAAGGCACCTAGTACCCCGCCTATCCATCGATCTCCAAGTACGTCTGGACGATCACTAACTGTTTCCATCTTCTTGGGTGTACAGCCCAATCAAGATCATCAGTAATTACCCAAACGACGTGAAGACCTCCGGTCTTCGACCGTCGTCTTCATCTTCGACTTATCGTCGTATCAGTTATCCAGAATGGGATAAACCCGGTCTTTCCGAATAACTCGCGTATATTTATAAAAGTGTTACACAAACACAACATACGCCTCATTCCAATTCATTAGTCACTAACCGTAAATTAATCAAGAGAATAATTCCCCAAATATTAACCCCGAAGGCCGAAACCAACATCAGATCAATATCCAGAAAACCATTCTGCTTGGCCAACCGACAGTTAGTTTCTAAATTTCACATTCATAGGGAAATGTTCCCATTAATTTTATCCAAGATAAATTCTTTGAATTTATTCTTCTTTTGGATTTCGATTCAACTAGTCGAGATTAACGAACCTTGCCGAAGTAATCATTGGTTTTAATTTCCCAATCCCAACCTATTTATCCCATGAAGTAAAACTGGTAATACTTCATATCTAACACCACAGTGTTATTGGTAAATTCAATTACCATTTCACGTTCAAATCTAATTAAAGATTTAACTATCGCCTGGAGCAAAACTGGTGATACTCCATTTCGATTATTTCAATCTAATTAAAGATTCATTAAAACTCCACTTAGTTTTAATCTTCGACTGGGTTAAAGAATCAGTGTCATTTAAAAACACGGTTCACGATAAACCCAAAGTCACATTCCATTAATTATCGGGTTAAAGAACGAGTGTTATTTAAAACACTGTCCACGATAAACCCAAAAATCAATATCAATTCAATTCCAATTAAATATTATTTAATTGGTACACTTCATTGAATCTAAATAAAAAGATTTAATCTTTTCTCAACTGGGTTCAAGAACAGTGTTAGTGAAGACACCATTCACGACAAACCCAAATCATATTTGATATTAAATACAAGGCCCTGAATAGAAAATATCCTGGCTTATATTCAATATCAAATTCTGCGACCAACAAAGATCGTATTGGAAATAACGATATATATATCTATATCTTTCAAATTTCCATAACAACATTTGTATAATCACGAAATCCAACGTCGAAATATTCCGAAGACAATTTCGATTCAAATCCATTCCAATGCAATCATTGGATATTCTGGTTATTTTTAAAACCCTTTTCAAATTCAATTTATTTATTTAAAAATAAATAGAATTTTAATTCTAGTTCAAAACTAGTTCATTTCGATAAAAATCTATTTTTATCTTTTCAAATAGGGAGTTTTTCATCCCACATCTTTCTAAATCATTTCTTATGATTTTACACAAATTATTACTATTTTTAATAATTTTATCAAGGCCCGTACAGTCGATTTCCATCAATGGCCATCGAACTGCACTTATAGCGACCTTTTTCAAATTTGATTTGGACATAATTCCAAATCCAACCGTTAGATTTCAAATTTCTAATATTCGTTAGAAAGCTCTTTTCGATACGAACCCAACGGTTCCGGTTTTAGGAGAATCCGACGGTCGGATCTCCCGTAATGTCCGTTTGAAATAAATGGTCGAAATTCACGAACTGCCGCGGCGCGGCGCGTTCTATTCAGGCCATTATATTATATATATAATATATATAATATATATATCGTCGATTACTATTTAAAACGAATTATATAAATAGTTTTAAAATTCGTTTCAAAAGCAATTTCAACTTCCATTTCAATTCAAATCAAAATTGAATTCTTCTTTATAAACTCGTTTTAAAATTCATTTCTATTCAATTCAAATTTCAATTCAATTTGAATTCATTTCAATTTGCTTTCAATTCAATTTGAATTCGTTTTCAATTTATTTCGAAATCGTTTTCAATTCATTTCATTTCGAAATCGTTTTCAATTCAATTCATTTCGAAATCGTTTTCAATTCATTTCATTTCGAAATCGTTTTCAATTCAATTCATTTCGAAATCGTTTTCAATTCAATTCATTTCGAAATCGTTTTCAATTCAATTCATTTCGAAATCGTTTTAAATATCGTTCACGTCAAAATGGCGTCAATCTAATCAACACGGCTTCATAAATTTCTATTTTCAAATATTCTATTTCAAATATTTCTTTTTCAAAATAGTTGTTATTATCAAAATATTTCGTTCAACACATGACCAATCTCAATGAATGAGTACTGTCAACACATGAACTTTTATTTTATAATATCGATAAAGGTGTAAATTTTATTACTAAAATATTTCGTTCAACACATGACCAATCTCAATGAATGAGTACTGTCAACACATGAACTTTTATTTTATAATATCGATAAAGGTGTAAATTTTATTACTAAAATATTTCGTTCAACACATGACCAATCTCAATGAATGAGTACTGTCAACACATGAACTTTTATTTTATAATATTCTTTATTTTCTAAATTGGAATGAGGCCCAATCAATTACCATATAAAGTTAATTATATGGATTTTCATACAACACATGTATATAATAGCATTGAAAAATAATCAACCATCAACCAAAGTGCACTACACTGTATAAGCATCAAATATAGATACCTAACGCTTATAACAGCCTGTCAATCAATCGATCGACATATTTAATCAATCAGGATGAGTGAACTGCATATTTCATCCTAACACCCGTGTAGGGTTTCAAACAATCAAACAAATATTTTATTTGTGCAGTTGGGCGATGTGTAAAATTTATCGACCCAATCAATGTCAGTCAAATCAGTGTACATAAACAAACCGTCTGGTTTGTAAATGAATATTCTATTTATTCGCATTCACGTTAAAAATTATATTTTTAACGATAAAACATTTTATTTCAACATATGAATCTCTATCCAGTTCATTCTTTAAATAAAATGATATTTTATTTTTCTAACTTATTTTAGAAAATTTCGGCGGCATAACGGCACGATACTAGAAACGGGACGAGGCCTAGCCTTATCCCCGGTCTAGTGAAGGCCCACGCCATTCACATATCAATTTTAATCAATTTCCAATTCAACCAATCAATCAAATCCAAATCAAATAATCTAACCAACTACACAACCAAACAAACAAGTCCATGGTATGTGGACGGGTGTCGGGTGCTTCTAATAAGCACCGTCTGCATCCTAGTATATATCTATATATAACTAGAAAAATAGAATTTGAGTGAGAAGTTCTCACATATAGCTTTCCTAGCTCCACGGCTCTTCATTTGCAGAAGTCTTCGTCGTTTCGCCTCCTTTCACTTTCTTTGCCCGTATCCTCTACATATGTAAAAATCACATTTTTACTTCGCTATTCAATATATAAAAATCGAATTTTTAGTTCGCTATTCAATATATAAAAATCGAATTTTTAGTTCGCTATTCAATATATAAAAATCGAATTTTTAGTTCGCTATTCAATATATAAAAATCGAATTTTTAGTTCGCTATTCAATATATAAAAATCGAATTTTTACTTCGCTATTCAATATATAAAAATCGAATTTTTAGTTCGCTATTCAATATATAAAAATCGAATTTTTAGTTCGCTATTCAATATATAAAAATCGAATTTTTAGTTCGCTATTCAATATATAAAAATCGAATTTTTAGTTCGCTATTCAATATATAAAAATCGAATTTTTACTTCGCTATTCAATATATAAAAATCGAATTTTTACTTCGCTATTCAATATATAAAAATCGAATTTTTACTTCGCTATTCAATATATAAAAATCAAATTTTTACTTCGTTGCTTCACACATGAAAATATATTCAATCAATTCTTTATAGTGTCAAAAATATAAACTTTACAGTTTCAAAAATATAATCTTTTTCTAATCAGTTTTTATATTCTTTTTCAAATCAGTTTTTGAAATCTTTAAAAAAAATCAGTTTTTTTTTCAAAGTTCAATATATAAAAATCGAATTTTTATTTCAAAGTTCAATATATAAAAATTCTATTTTTATTCCTCCTACATAATAAAAATCCTCCTCTTAAAGTTTAAAAATCTCGCCTTTTAAAGTTTTAACCATATTTTTATAAAGACTAAAAAATGAAATCTGCTTCGTGATAAAAATGAAATCTTTTTCGAATAAAAATATAAACTTTTATGCTATGTTGTATGTAAAATAAAACACATTTTTATTAAAGCAAAAATCATTTATAATATGATTAATTTACCTCTTCAAAACCCAATACTTACATAAATAATTCAAAATAAACCAAGGGAGACTCACAGCGATGGTTGGAGGTCGGTATAAGGGCGGAGGGGTTCTGGCGGCCAGGGGTGCTCACGGCAATGGTGGTGGTGGGACAAGGTAGGCTATGGCGGCGGCTTCCTCACGATTTGGGCTTTGGGGAAATGGGCATGAACGGGCATAGGAAGAGAGGAGGAGGGAGAAGAAGGTGGTGTCTTCGACTGGGGAGGTGGCGCTTCGACTCCGACGGTGGAGGAAGAGGCGGATGACCGAGCGACGGGGGAAGCCATTTCGATTTAGGGATTTTGAAAAAGAAAAGAAAGAAAAAAAGGAAAAAGGCTGCGCGGTTTTATTAAATTAGGTTTAGAGAGATAAAGTGCTGAGGTGTATATTTATATATAATATAATTATTTTTCTTTCCTCTAAAAAGTTGATTTTTCAAACTATCTTGAAATCGAACCCAACGACTACCGTCCTTAGCTAATTACCCCCATTCCGAACACAATGGGTTATGTTTCGTGAGCCAGTTTGGCTATTACGCTCAGTTTCCGTTTAAATTTACATTTAAATCGCTATATTGAATTTTAAACGTACATTTCAAATTACCGGGGTCGCATACTAACTCTAAAAATTCCCGAAAAATATTTTCTAACTTTGTATTGACTATACGGTCCTAACAAAACTAGTTTCGCCGAATTCTGAGACCTTTTGAAAAGTGGCCAATTTCCAGTCGATTAAAATCAACTGAAACTGGTCAAACGCGTTTTCCTTTGCCACGCTCACATATTGATTCGAAAAATTATGAAATTTGGAATCTAGCAATAACTTGACATCCCGGACCCAACAAGACTGGTTTCATCGAAATCCAAGGTTGTTTGCAAAATGTCCATTTTTAAGGGCCTGAATTCCATGGCGACTATTCAGAATTTTCAACTGGACATATCTTTTGATTCCCGCTATGAAATTTTGATTATTCGGATTCGTTGGAAAGATATCATCAATTAGATCCTAATGTTTTTGGTTTCACTAAAATCCGGATTGTTTTGCACCCGGTACATTCAATTGAAGTTTGAAATCGAATTATCGAACTACCGCGCCATTTTCAATTCCTTTTATAATTATATATAATTATTTATATTCTAACGACGACGCGTATAATATATACGTTCGAATTATATTCAAAATAAATTTCTCGTCGTTTTTTATTTAAAATAATTCATTTTAAATAATCAAAATTCGCTAAAATTGCCAAAATAAAAATTTTAAACTGGCCCAGATTTTCGGGTTGTTACAGCAAACTGGAGGATAGGGTTTTACCTTATAATGGTCAAAAGATGCTTGATACGATAAAACGGATTTGATACTAGTGTGTATATCTATGAGTATATATATTTCAAAAGAAATTTTAATCATAATGTATTAATCATAGACGGCATGATTACCATATATCATGTCGACATACTAGTTCTACAATCAAAACCGCAAGGTCGTATTGGAAATTGGATTTCCATCATGAGTCGAGGCTAGGGGCAAGCTCCTCTCCGATTCGAGACACTCTAGCAAATGCCTCAGGATCACACCTCTGGGCAACCCTTGGATCTTCAGGGCCGGTCCCTACCTAAGGGTAGTGGATTAATTATGCCTGAACACACGCTTCCCGGTTCCTTTGAACCTATAATATGACCACTATCGGCCTATATAAAAATCCAAGGCGCCTCAAAATCCATCATCCACATAAGTAAAATGCCAGGCCGTGTTAAAGCACTGACACCACCAATAGCTAGAAAGAAACGTGTGCACTCCCTGCAATCCATATCCCGTTTTTGACTCATACCGGGTGTGAGGCTCTCGAAGTCACGATATACACAAAGCTATGCCGTAATAGGCTATGCTTTGATCATCCCACAAGGCCCTGCTTTTCAACAAAAGCCTTGATCATATGCATCTTGGTGTGCCACATTGACAATTCACGCCATGCGATCAATCACTATTAATATATACCAGGGTGTAAAGTAGAGGATAAATCCTTTACCACCAAACAGACATACATTAACAGAAATCGATTTAATTCACACGGAACGAAATCCAACGTCAGACATGCATCCATTTATTAGCTTATGCTCTGGGTCTGAGCAAAAACCAAATCCAAACAATCAACAATAGTCCGGACAGCCAACACTGAAGCCCCTTCAAGGTAGCTACTCCTATCCGGGTCGGTGTAGCAACACATCCATTCGATGTGAAGATCGTCGGTCTTCAACCATCGTCTTCATCTTCGACTCTTCATCGTCGTAGTAATTATTCGGAATGGGTTAAACCCAGTCTTTCCGAATAACTAGCGTATTTTTATAATTTAAAAATCGAGTACTATAAAAACACATCCAACGTCTCATTCCAATTCAGAATATTCATCTAATAAAATATCTGCATTATTTTATCAAAGATAAATTCTTTATACTTACTCTTAAATTTTCTTTTAAAGATTTATTCAAAACACCATTTGGTTTTAAATATCAAAAATCATTATTCAATGATTATTTAAATTTAAGACATTAATCTTTTTCTTAAACTGGGTTAAAGAAATGTCATTTAAAAACATAGTTCACGGTAAACCCCAAATCATCTTCCATAAAATATGGAGCTTAACAGAATTCAAATCAAAATATAATCGTTATAAATTTCTATATCCGACTAATAATATAAATGGAATAACGGCAAAGCCTCTTAAATTCCATATGTAGTATCGGTTTTCTTCTACAGAAGCTTATCTCGGTTATTATTAATTTGAATTCCATTCAACTCCAATTTAATATATTAAATTGGAAAACTTTACCTTTGGAAAATTCCTTTTTAAATCTTAATAAAAGATTTATAAATTCCAAATCATATTTTCACTGTCAGTTGGGTTAAAGAACACATGTCACTTAAAAACACAGTTCACAATAAACCCAACTCACGTTTCATCTTATTCCAATTACTAAATATAATTGAAAACCTTAATGATCTAAATAAAAGCTTATTGTTTTCATACAGGGTTTAAAAACAGTGTTATTTAAGACACTATTCACGACCCCAAAAATCTAATTTATTTAATTTAACTTCAATTAAATCTTAACAAATTGGAAAACTCATTAGATCTAAATTTTATGATTTATTCTAACTAATAACTAGTTTATTTCAATAAAAATATATTTTCTCAAAATATATTCTTTTTCTAAAATATTCTTTTCATATTTATATTTTCTACAATATTCTTTTCCTAAAATATTCTTTATCGGAATGTGACTCAACCAACAACCATATAATTTGTATGAAATCAACAATCATGATAAATAATTATCAAACACCCAAATGACGACCAAAGTGGAATCTATAACTGTGTGCGCATTAAAGTAAATAACTAACGCTCATCACAGACTGTCAATCCATCGATTGATAGATAACTAAATATTGGGATTAGTGTGTGTATCCAATATCGTCCCAATACCCGTGTGGGATTTCATACATCAAGTAACAAAAATTCATTTGTGCACTCGGGCGATGTGTGAAAATTATCGACCCAAACACATAAACAAGTCGGATGACTTGTAAATGGAAGTGTAATATTCAGTTAGAAAATACTAACAATATATTTTACAAATCAAACATTTCAACATCACAGACAAGCCTCTCCATTCTTTTTATCGCTCACAAATGACAATAAAAATCTTAACTTAATTCTTATTCTTTTGTGTAATCCTTTTCAGTGGCCAACAATGTATATTTTAGTGTAACTCATTTCACTGTACAAAACATGATAACTTTGTATAACCTTTTCAAATGTTACAAAATATTGATAATTTTGTATAATCTTTTCCATGTAAACAAAAGGCTAATTTTGTATAATCTTCCTCAAGGTATAACAATGTTCACTTTTATCTAATTCCTTCCCACTAATCAAGTTTTGACAAAAATGTTATTCTTTTTCAATGTATAAAAATATACATTTTCTTTTAATTCCTTTTTAATGTATAAAAATATGCATTTTAACTTCTTCTTCTTTTTATGTATGAAAATATGCATTTTTAACTTCTTCTTTTTAATGTAACAAAAGTTTACAAAAGAATCTCCTTTTAGTCTAATTCCTCTAAGTGACAAAAGTGGCTCCTTTTAGTCTAATTCCTCTAAGTGACAAAAGTGTCTCCTTTTAGTCTAATTCCTCTAAGGTATATTTCTATCAACAATGTGGCTTTTAATTCTAATATATATTTTTATACAAAAATATGATTTTTAATTCTAATATACATTTTCATACAAAATGTGACTTTTTATTTTAATGTACATTTCTATCAAAATGTGACTCGTTAAATTTAATATAACATTTCATACTAAATTTGACAATTTTAATTTCTAATGTAACATTTTATGAAAAATGCCATTTTAATTTCTAATGTAACATTTTATGAAAATGCTATTTTAATTTCTAATGTAACATTTTATGAAAATGCTATTTTAATTTCTAATGTAACATTTTATGAAAATGCTATTTTAATTTCTAATGTAAAATTTTATGAAAATGCTATTTTAATTTCTAATGTAACATGACTTTTCAAACAAATGACATATTTTTCATTTATGAAATATGAATGTAAATAAATGACAAATTTTATTTGCAACATACGAATCTAACTAAATAACATATTTTATTTACAAAATGTGTTTCAAATAAAAACGACATATTTTATTACAAAAGGTGTCTTCAAATAAAAATGACATATTTTATTACAAAATGTGTCTTCAAATAAAAATGACATATTTTATTTCAAAATGTGTCTTCAAATAAAAATGACATATTTTATTACAAAAGGTGTCTTCAAATAAAAATGACATATTTTATTACAAAATGTGTCTTCAAATAAAAATGACATATTTTATTTCGATACAAATCTAATTCAATAAAAATGAACAAAAAAATGAAAATGCTGATGTCATTACAACTCCAATGCTTCGTATGTATAAAAAGAACATTTTTTCTTTCTTTTTCCTTTACATAACGTATTTCCAACAAAAATGTTGATTTTATTTTCATTACATATTCTAACCAAAATGATACTTTTATCTAAAATGTCAATTCTAACCTAAAAGTTATTTTTTTTATTTTGATATGTCAATTCTGACATAAAAGTTATTTTTATTCTGATATGTCAATTCTAAATATAATGACATATTTTGGCAAAAATAAGATTTCTATCATTAACGACATATATATTGACAAATTTAATTTCTAACATGGCTAACATGACAAACAAAAAGGATAATGCATTTGTATACAAATTCTATGTTTTCATTTGTATAAATAGAATGAAAAATTTATTTACACAACAAACAATATCAAACAATTTATATCATATACAATACACACAGTCAAACATTGGCAGCATATGTAAATTTTTTCCAATGAAATAATAATTTAATTTTAATTAAAAAAAGGAAATCTCACCGAAAGCTTCCCACTCCACCAAAAATTGAGACTAGATCTTGATCTGTTTTAGTCTGTCCCATGAGGTAGTGTCCTTGAAAACGATTCCAACAGTTCGAAAATCACTGAATTCTGATTATATATGAAGGAGATATCATAATTTATACATCGATTATATTAATAATGAATTAACTATATAATTAGAACTAATTATTTACGTTAGTATTTCGGGCCTCTTCTTCTCTCTTTACCGTGATGTCCTGTGTTGAGAAACCCATAAAGCTCCGCTTCAATTTCCACCTGAGCACGCCAGTCGAAGCCCCCGTCCGCCGATCTGAGGTGACCACTCCGTCGCCCTACACCAGCCGCGCCGCCACCCAAAACACTACCCCGCTTGGTGGGCCCCCTTCACGAAACCCGATTCCAAAGTAGACCACTTTGGCCTTGAAATTTGCGGCATCCAGAAAGCGAAATCCCATTATACCCGTATGAAATCGTGGAGCTTGTTAATCTCTTCATTTTTTTGCAATTAGAGTCCATCGAAATAGTTTGAAGATTAGGATATTTTAGCATTTTAAAATCGATGAACACCGGCCATTGAATTTAGGGGACTGGCGGCGCTGAAATGAATAGGTCTAGGGTTTAGTATTTCTAAGCGTATTTATACCGTATTTCATACTCTATTTTAATATTTAATTCCAATTTTTATTTGTTAATCATTGTTAACTCCAAATCAAATCCAATGAGTGCCACCACTAACAAATAACCCTTATCCGGACACAATGGAATATGTCTCGTAACCCAATTCGGCTGTTACGATATGTTTTTCTTTAAAATAAATCACAAATCATTTAATTATTAAATTCAAACGTACATTTTAAATTACCGGGGTCACATACGAACTCTAAAAATTACAGAAAAATTATTTCTAGTTATGTTTTGACGACACGGTTCTAACGAAACTAATTTCGTTGAATTCTGAGACCGTTTGAAAAATGGCCATTTTCAGGTCGATTAAATTTGACTGAAACTGACAAAACACGTTTTCCTCTGCCACGCTCACATATTAATTCGAAAAATTATGGAAAATTAAACTTAACAATAATTTAACATTCCGGTTCCAAAAAATGTGGTTTCATCGAAAACCGAGGTCGTTTGAAAAATGACTATTTTTAAGGCTAATATATTTAATATTAAAAATACATTTTTAGACAAATAAATTCCGAAACTCAAAATATATAAGTGCTTACTGTTTTTCAATGTAGAAACGTCATTCCGATCTCAATGGAAGTGGTTTCGAGTCGAAATTCCTTCATATGTGAAAAGTAGCCTTTCCGGCCCTATATAATATGTATATAAATTCTACAACGACTTTTCTAAAAATTGAATTGGCCATAACTTTTGATTTCCGCTATGAAATTTCAATTTTTTAGATTCGTTAGAAAGATATGATTAAACAGATTTAAATATTTCTTGTTTCGCTCAATTCTGATTTAAAATGAATCATGTATATTCAGTTAAAGTTCAAATACAAATTTTCAAACTACATCGCTGTTTTAAACTCCTTTTCTAATTAAATTGAATTTATTCGTTTTAAAGTAAATTTTTAGTCATTCCTATTAAAAATAACTTATTTTAAATATTAAAGTCCATTAAAATTTCTAAAATAAAAATTTTAAATTGGCCCAAAATTCAAGGTCGTTACAAACGCCCCCACTTAAAATCTTTTCGTCCTCGAAAAGGAACGTAGCTGAAAGTTGTTTAATTTTACCAACTCAACTTTAATTTTTATTTATTGGTTTCAATTAATTATCATTCTAATATTTTAACTAGTGAAACTAATTATCAAACATCACAACCAGCAATCAATTAGGTGATTAATCTTTCAAACATATATAACTTTTATATATAGCTAAAAATCATATTTTTGTGCAAATCACAGCAATGTGTCCTAACTAATTGTTGGTTCTCATACCATTCAATGGAAATATATAGAAATTCTACTTTCGAAACTCGAACATAAATACTGATGATGGTTGACCTATCACCAGAATTACCTCCGGGCGTCTAGAGTGTGATTCTATATCTATCCAGTATATTAAAACTTCGAATATCCGTTAATTACTCGTATATTCGAAATCTTTATATACTCGATTGTCCACATTAAAATATAATATACTCAAATACGTATTTTTAGATAAAATTTCAAAACTAAATTTGTTTTCACTTTTATTTTAAAGAAAATAATATTCTTTACACTCGTTCTAGGATACTACTGATCCCATCTCTAACGAGTTTTTCTTATTGGATATTACTAATCCAATCTCTAATGAATTCTTTCATTCGATTCTAATGTGCCTTGTTCTCGAGCTCTGTAAACCAAAGCTCTGATACCAACTGAAACGACCCAAACTTCTTGGTAAAGGAAAGGCTGGATTGCTTTGAGAACAACAAACATCAGGACACAAACTAGAGAACATTATGTTGCTGATTACAACAATTACATCAGAGTACAAGAATATAACAGAGTATGAATATTTGTTACATAATAGGAATACAATAATATCAGAGTTTAAATTACACTTAAATAGCAGCGGAAAATGATATAAAAATAGAACTGAAAAGAATACACGGATACAGAGCTTTCCGAATACCGCTTCAGCTGTAAACCAGGATCCTGTAAATATATATATGCAAAGAGCTACTCGACTGCCCGTGTGAAAAATAAGGGCACCCGAGTTTGCCAGTGAAACAAACTACAGGTCAGTCATGGGACTAGTATGAGACATCTTAACTAAACTTATCTAATAATAAGGCTAATCACAGGACCACGCCGCTAATGCGGAACGGGTTTACTCCATTGGATTGCCAGTGCATAAATTAAAGTAAATCGTTAAACAACGCAATGCCTTTTTAGAAAAATGAAACCATTATAAGACCCAAGTCCCATCACACAATGCAACGCAAACCGGAGGATAGGGTTTTACCTTATAATGGTCAAAAGATGCTTGATACGATAAAACGGATTTAATACTAGTGTGTATATCTATGAGTATATATATTTCAAAAGCAATTTCAATCATAGTGTATTAATCATAGACGGCATGGGTACCATATATCATGTCGCCATACTAGTTCTACAATCAAAACCGCAAGGTCGTATTGGAAATTGGATTTCCATCATGAGTCGAGGCTAGGGGCAAGCTCCTCTCTGATTCGACACACTCTAGCAAATGCCTCAGGATCACACCTCTGGGCAACCCTTGGATCTTCAGGGCTGGTCCCTACCTAAGGGTAGTGGATTAATTATGCCTGAACACACGCTTCCCGGTTCCTTTGAACCTATAATATGACCACTATCGGCCTATATAAAAATCCGAGGCGCCTCAAAATCCATGATCCACATAAGTAAAATGCCAGGCCGTGTTAAAGCACTGACACCACCAATAGCTAGAAAGAAACGTGTGCACTCCCTGCGGTCCATATCCCGTTTTTGACTCATACCGGGGTGTGAGGCTCGCGAAGTCACGATATACACAAAGCTATGCCGTAATAGGCTATGCTTTGATCATCCCACAAGGCCCTGCTTTTCAACAAAAGCCTTGATCATATGCATCTTGGCGTGCCACATTGACAATTCACGCCATGCGATCAATCACTATTAATATATACCAGGGTGTAAAGTAGAGGATAAATCCTTTACCACCAAACAGACATACATTAACAAAAATCGATTTAATTCACACGGAACGAAATCCAACGTCAGACACGCATCCATTTATTAGCTTATGCTCTGGTTCTGAGCGAAAACCAAATCCGAACAATCAACAATAGTCCGGACAGCCAACACTGAAGTCCCTGCAATGTAGCTACTCCTATCCGGGTCTCTGTAGCAACACATCCATTCGATGTGAAGATCGTCGGTCTTCAACCACCGTCTTCATCTTCGACTCTTCATCGTCGTAGTAATTATTCGGAATGGGTTAAACCCGGTCATTCCGAATAACTAGCGTATTTTATAATTTAAAAATCGAGTACTATAAAAACACATCCAACGTCTCATTCCAATTCAGAATATTCATCTATTAAAATATCCGCATTATTTTATCAAAGATAAATTCTTTCTACTTACTCTTAAATCTTTCTTTTAAAGATTTATTCAAAACACCGTTTGGTTTTAAATATCAAAAATCATTATTCAATGATTATTTAAATTTAAGAAATTAATCTTTTTCTTTAATTGGGTTAAAGAACTAATGTCATTTAAAAACATAGTTCACGGTAAACCCCAAATCATCTTCCATAAAATATGGTGCTTCAAAGAATTCAAATCAACATATAATCATTATAAATTTCTATATCCGACCAATAATATAAATGGAATAACGGCAAAGCCTCTTAAATTCCATATGTAGTATTGGTTTTCTTCTACAGAAGCTTATCTCGGTTATTATTAATTCGAATTCCATTCAACTCCAATTTAATATATTAAATTGGAAAACTTTACCTTTGGAAAATTCCTTTTTAAATCTTAATAAAAGATTTATAAATTCCAAATCATATTTCACTGTCAGTTGGGTTAAAGAACACATGTCACTTAAAAACACAGTTCACAATAAACCCAACTCACGTTTCATCTTATTCCAATTACTAAATATAATTGAAAACCTAAATGATCTTAATAAAAGCTTATTCTTTTCATACAGGGTTTAAGAACAGTGTTATTTAAGACACTATTCACGACCCCAAAAATCTAATTTATTTAATTTAACTTCAGTTAAATCTTAACAAATTGGAAAACTCATTAGATCTAAATTTTATGATTTATTCTAACTAATAACTAGTTTATTTCAATAAAAATATATTATCTCAAAATGTATTCTTTTTCTAAAATATTCTTTTCATATTTATATTTTCTACAATATTCTTTTCCTAAAATATTCTTTATTGGAATGTGACTCAACCAACAACCATATAATTTGTATGAAATCAACAATCATGATAAACAATTATCAAACATCCAAATGACGACCAAAGTGGAATCTATAACTGTGTTAGCATTAAAGTAAATAACTGACGCTCATCACAGACTGTCAATCCATCGATTGACAGATAACTAAATATTAGGAATTGTGTGTGTATCCAATATCGTCCCAATACCCGTGTGGGGTTTCATCCATCAAGCAACAAAAATTCATTTGTGCACTCGGGCGATGTGTGAAAATTATCAACCCAAACACATAAACAAGTCGGATGACTTGTAAATGGAAGTGTAATATTCAGTTAGAAAATACTAACAATATATTTTACAAATCAAACATTTCAACATCACAGACAAGCCCCTCCATTCTTTTTATCGCTGACAAATGACAATAAAAATCTTAACTTAATTCTTATTCTTTTGTGTAATCCTTTTCAGTGGCCAACAATGTATATTTTAGTGTAACTCTTTTCAATATACAAAACATGATAACTTTGTATTACCTTTTCAAATGTTACAAAATATTGATAATTTTGTATAATCTTTTCCATGTAAACAAAAGGTTGATTTTGTATAATCTTCTTCAAGGTATAACAATGTTCACTTTTATCTAATTCCTTCCCATTAATCAAGTTTTGACAAAAATGTTATTCTTTTTCAATGTATAAAAATATACGTTTTGTTTTAATTCCTTTTTAATGTATAAAAATATACATTTTAACTTCTTCTTCTTTTTATGTATGAAAATATGCATTCTTAACTTCTTCTTTTTAATGTAACAAAAGTTTACAAAAGAGTCTCCTTTTAGTCTAATTCCTCTAAGTGACAAAAGTGTCTCCTTTTAGTCTAATTCCTCTAAGTGACAAAAGTGTCTCCTTTTAGTCTAATTCCTCTAAGGTATATTTCTATCAACAATGTGACTTTTAATTCTAATATATATTTTTATACAAAAATATGATTTTTAATTCTAATATACATTTTCATACAAAATGTGACTTTTTTATTTTAATGTACATTTCTATCAAAATGTGACTTGTTAAATTTAATATAACATTTCATACCAAATTTGACATATTTAATTTCTAATGTAACATTTTATGAAAAATGCCATTTTAATTTCTAATGTAACATTTTATGAAAAAGCTATTTTAATTTCTAAGGTAACATTTTATGAAAATGCTATTTTAATTTCTAATGTAACATTTTATGAAAATGCTATTTTAATTTCTAATGTAACATTTTATGAAAATGCTATTTTAATTTCTAATGTAACATGACTTTTCAAACAAATGACATATTTTTCATTTATGAAATATGAATGTAACTAAATGACAAATTTTATTTGCAACATACGAATCTAACTAAATAACATATTTTATTTACAAAATGTGTTTCAAATAAAAATGACATATTTTATTACAAAAGGTGTCTTCAAATAAAATTGACATATTTTATTACAAAATGTGTCTTCAAATAAAAATGACATATTTTATTTCAAAATGTGTCTTCAAATAAAAATGACATATTTTATTACAAAAGGTGTCTTCAAATAAAAATGACATATTTTATTACAAAAGGTGTCTTCAAATAAAAATGACATATTTTATTTCGATACAAATCTAATTCAATAAAAATGAACAAAAAAATGAAAATGTTGATGTCATTACAACTCCAATGCTTCGTATGTATAAAAAGAACATTTTTTCTTTCTTTTTCCTTTACATAACGCATTTCCAACAAAAATGTTTATTTTATTTTCATTATGTATTCTAACCAAAATGATACTTTTATCTAAAATGTCAATTCTAATGTAAAAGTTATTTTTTTTATTCTGATATGTCAATTCTGACATAAAAGTTATTTTTATTCTGATATGTCAATTCTAAATATAATGACATATTTTGGCAACAAATAAGATTTCTACCATTAACGACATATGTATTGACAAATTTAATTTCTAACATGGCTAACATGACAAACAAAAAGGATAATGCATTTGTATACAAATTCTATGTTTTCATTTGTATAAATAGAATGAAAAATTTATTTACACAACAAACAATATCAAACAATTTATATCGTATACAATACACACAATCAAACATTGGCAGCATATGTAAATTTTTTCCAATGAAATAATAATTTAATTTTAATTAAAAAAAGGAAATCTCACCGAAAGCTTCCCACTCCACCAAAAATTGAGACTAGATCTAGATCTGTTTTAGTCTATCCCATGAGGTAGTGTTCTTGAATACGATTCCAACGGTTCGAAAATCACTGAATTTTGATTATATATGTAGGAGATATCATAATTTATACATCGATTATATTAATAATGAATTAATTATATAATTAGAACTAATTATTTACGTTAGTATTTCGGGCCTCTTCTTCTCTCTTTACCGTGATGTCTTGTGTTGAGAAACCCATAAAGCTCCACTTTGATTTCCACCTGAGCACGCTAGTCGAAGCCCCCGTCCACCGATCTGAGGTGACCACTCCGTCGCCCTACACCAGCCGCGCCGCCGCCCGAAACACCACCCCGCTCGGTGGGCCCCCCTTCATGAAACCCGATGCCAAAATCGGCCACTTTGGCCTTGAAATTCGCGGCATCCAGAAAGCGAAATCCCATCATACCCGTATGATATCGTGGAGCTTGTTAATCTCTTCATTTTTCGCAATTAGAGTCCATCGAAATAGTTTGAGGATTAGGATATTTTAGCATTTTAAAATCGATGAACACCGGCCATTGAATTTGGGGGACTGGCGGCGCTGAAATGAACAGGTCTAGGGTTTAGTATTTCTAAGCGTATTTATACCGTATTTCATACTCTATTTTAATATTTAATTCCAATTTTTATTTGTTAATCACTGTTAACTCCAAATCAAATCAAACGAGTGCCACCCCTAGCTAATAACCCCCATCCCGGACACAATGGAATATGTATCGTAACCCAATTCGGCTGTTACGGTATGTTTTTCTTTAAAATAAATCATAAATTATTTAATTATTAAATTCAAACATACATTTTAAATTACCGTGGTCACATTCGAACTCTAAAAATTATAGAAAAATTATTTCTAGTTATGTTTTGATGATACGGTTCTAACGAGACTAATTTCGTTGAATTCTGAGACCGTTTGAAAAATGGCCATTTTCAGGTCGATTAAATTTGACTGAAACTGACAAAACACGTTTTCCTCTGCCACGCTCACATATTAATTCGAAAAATTATGGAAAATTAAACTTAACAATAATTTGACATTCCGATTCCAAAAAAAGTGGTTTCGTCGAAAACCGAGGTCGTTTGAAAAATAACTATTTTAAGGCCAATATATTTAATATTAAAAATGCATTTTTAAACAAATAAATTCCGAAACTCAAAATATAAAAGTGTTTACTGTTTTTCAATGCAAAAACGTCATTCCGATCTCAATGGAAGTGGTTTCGATTCGAAATTCCTTCATATGTGAAAAGTAGCCTTTCCGACCCTGTATAATATATATATAAATTCTACAACGACTTTTCTAAAAATTGAATTGGCCATAACTTTTGATTTCCGCTATGAAATTTCAATTTTTCAGATTCGTTAGAAAGATATGATTAAACAGATTTAAATATTTCTTGTTTCGCTCAATTCTGATTTAAAATGAATCTTGTATAGTCAGTCAAAGTTCAAATTCAAATTTTCAAACTGCAGCGCTGTTTTAAACTCCTTTTCTAATTAAATTGAATTTATTCGTTTTAAAGTAAATTTTTAGTCGTTCCTATTTAAAATAAATTATTTTAAATATTAAAGTCCATTAAAATTTCTAAAATAAAAATTTTAAATTGGCCCAAAATTCCGGGTCGTTACAATGGTATAACTTGAGATAAACGATTACAACAATACTGGCATATGGAGTAGTGGTCTCAAATATCAAATCTAGCAAAATAGGGTGATAGTCATGGTAACAGTTGAGATAAGATAATAACCCCAAACTTGTGAATAACAACTAATTCAACATCACAGGCATGAATATTATGGACATTAGGGGTTTTAGATCTACAACATATATAGGCCCCAAATCAATTTCATATAAATATTACCACAAGTCAAGATTCAAGATGAATAGATCCAAGGTGAACTAATAGTAGATCCAAAATACTAGACCCAAAATGAACGATGATAGATCTAAGATATACAACGATAGATCCAAGATAATTGTCATACTTAGGTTCAATTTCAATTTACAACATGTCCATATTAAGTTTAAAGTTTAGATCTAAAAGTAACTGGGGCTTATAGATCATCGTTTGAGAATTAGAAAACAAAGAGGCGATGTTGAATCTCGAGTCTAACAGAAATCCCCCAAACAGCAATACTCTACACGTAGCCTTGTTGGGGAAGAAGCAATCCCTTTTCTCTAACTTTTCAACCAGAGTTTTAGCAGCATAAGTCCAGAGAGAATTTGTGTAGAGAGACTAGAGTTAGGGGTTGTTTATATAGGGTCAGGCCAACGAATTTAAACAGAAATCGGACTAGAAACATCAGAGTGAACTCTGACTCAAAAATGGGCTCGGTAACCAGGTCGACACCCAGGTCGACTCTATGGTCGACCTGGTCCTGGGCAGGTCGACACTATGGTCGACCCCCAGGTCGACCTGGTCCTGGGCTGGAAATTTCCTGCCCAGTCCGTTCTGGGGTTTGAATTCGAAATTTGAATTCGAATTCTGAGCTGTTTTTGAACTTGAAATTTCTGGAACTTCGAAGGGTCATAACTTGGTCATACGGACTCCGATTTTCGAATACTCGGACTCGTTTCCAAGCAGAATTTCGAGACGAACGTAATGGCGTAACCGGTTGCCCTTGATCCTTATTTTAAAAATTAATTCTGCCTTGATTTATGGTTATAACACGTTATTAAAATACGGGTTGTTACATTCTCCCCTCCTTAAAGGATTTCGTCCCCGAAATCTCTAAGTTAGAAAGAATATATCCTACCATCCAATCATCCATCGACTCAAAACATCATCCACAGGAAACCATTGTCCTTAAAAGATTTCTAGTGCTGTATGAACATACGCAGTAAGTGTGTGTATATGTACTTATCTAATGCAAAAGATCAGGCGGTTACTGATTCAGTAAACCTCCTTAATGCAAAATATGTTAGTGTAATGAGTCCAACATGTATGCAAATTCCTAACATAATTTATAATCTCTACATGAGTGCACATAACATTCATTCATATGCAACATCCAAGTGATAGCATAACAAGTTCCATCCAAGTACAAGTATAAGCACTCATGCATATGCAACATGAAAATGTGACTGAGCCGATCTAGTGCTTAATGTGTGTCATGCATCCACTAGCAATCACTTGCAAACACTTGCAACCATTTGCAAACATCAACCATAACATGTTTCAATCACATGTTTACTACCATATGGTTCTACCTAAGGTTCTCAAGATAAGATCGAGAAGATAACAAGGCAAACATAGGTAGTAAAAGCATGATACGAAAGGTTTTCAAGTTTGTAGGAAAAGAGATCGAGAATGTACCCTAAAAAAGAAACGGGTAAAGCGCGCGTATCTTCCCTTCGGTTTCCCAAGTTGCGTCTTCTTGGGCTTCACTCCACTGTACTTTAACTAGCTTGACTTCTCGATTCCTTAGCTTCTTGATCTCCATTCCTAAGATACGAATCGGAACTCGCCTCAATGTTGCTTCTTTTTCCACTTCTACGCCTTCAAGGATGCTTGGCTCAACCACTTCGGCCGACTCATGTAAGCACTTTCGGAGATGCGAGACGTGAAAGACATTGTGTACTCCGGTCAGCTTCTCGGGTAAGTCTACCTTATAGGCCATCTGCACGATCCTCTCAGTGGTAGGGAACGGTCCTATGAACCGTGGTGCTAGCTTTCCAACCGCTCCAAAATGAACCACATTGAGTAAAGGAGAAACTTTTATAAAGACCATATCTCCGACTTCGAACTCTAGGTCTGTCCTTCTCTTGTCCGCATAAGATTTCTGTCTATCTTGGGCCGTTTTCATCCGTCTTCGTATCAACTCAACCTTCTAAGAAGTGTCCCTTATCATGTCGGGCCCAAGTATAAGCCTGTTTGTCATCTCCCACCAACAAGTTGGCGACTTGCACGGTCTTCCATACAGGGCTTCGAACGGTGCCATTCCGATGCTAGCTTGGTAACTATTATTATATGCAAACTCCACGAGAGGAAGATGGTCTTCCCAAGTAACACCAAAGTCAAGAATTCATAGCCTCAAAAGATCCTCTAGTACCCTATTTAACCTTTCGGTTTGTCCATCCGTCTGTGGGTGATAGGCCGTGCTTAAACTTAGTCGTGTACCCATTGCTTCTTGTAGACTATTCCAAAACTGGCTAGTGAAAATCAGGTCACGATCACTAACTATACTAGAAGGAACCCTGTGCAACTGTACTATCTCTCGAAGGTAAATAGACGCTAGCCATGTTGCGGTCCTCTTGCTTTTCACCGGAATGAAGTGAGCACTTTTCGTGAGTCTATCAACTATGACCTATATGCTAGTATTTCCCTTCCTTTACCTAGGCAGTCCATCCACGAAATCCATCGAGATACTCTCCCATTTCCATTGCGGAACCTTCAAAGGATGTAATAGCCCACCAGGCTTCGTCGACTCGGCCTTTACTTGTTGGCACACCATGCACTTCGAAACGAACTCAGCCACGTCCTCTTTCATTCTAGGCCAAAAGAAAATGTGTTTCATATCCCTGTACATATTATCCCCTCCGGGATGTATGGTCATCTTCGAGTGATGCGCCTCCTCGAGGACTTTCCTTACCAAGTCTCCCACTTGTGGGACACATAGCCTTCCATCACGCCTTAGCCATCCCTTGTCATCTATGGCATACCTACCGAGGTGACTTGACGTCTCACCACTAATAAGCTTGTCCATGATTTCGACTATCTGTGGGTCTTCCTTCTGTGAAGTCCCTACTTGATCTAGAAGTGTAGGTCTTAACTCCAGAGATGCTAACGTAATAGTCAATGACTCAACAGCAGGTGTAAAATCAAAGGTTGCTATAAACTCTAGACTTTTCCTTTCAACAAACAAGGGGCTCAAGGTCAACCTTTTCCTACTTAGCGCATCCGCCACCACGTTACCCTTGCCAGGGGTATAAGCTATATCGAAGTCATATGATGCCAAGAATTCCATCCACCGCTGTTGTCTTAGATTCAAATCTTTCTTTGAGAAGAGGTACTTAAGCGATTTGTGGTCGGTATACAGCTCGAACCTCTCCCCTAGAAGATAATGACACCAAGATTTAAGTGCAAAAACGATCGCTGCCAACTCCAAGTCATGTGTGGGATAGTTCTTCTCATGAACTTTAAGTTGTCTACCCCTATAGCATATCACTTTCCCTTCTTGCATTAGGACAGCGCCTAATCCTGTGCCACATGCATCTGTGTACACCGTAAACATCTTACTTCCATCGGGTAATGCCAAAACTGGAGCTGTGGTGAGGGCTCTCTTGAGTCTCTGAAAAGCAATCTCACATTCTATGTCCCATGCAAACGCTAGATTTTTCTTCGTTAACCTATAAGAGGGGCTAAAATCTTAGTAAAGTCCTTAATGAACTTCCTATAGTAGCCTGCCAAACCGAGAAAGCTTCTCACCTTCGTTGCATTCTTAGGAATTTTCCAGTCTTGCACCGCAACTACCTTTGCGGGGTCCACGGCTATGCCTTGCTTAGAAGCTACATGTCCAAGAAACCGAACTTCCTTCCTCCAAAAATGGCATTTGGAGAACTTAGCCTTTAACTAGTGTGCTCTAAGCGTATCCATGACTTCCTTGAGATGTCTAGCATGCTCTTCTTCATCCTTTGAGAAGATCAAAATATCGTCCATGAAAACCATTACTAACTTGTTAAGGAACTTCCGAAACACCCTACTCATCAAATCTACAAAGTACGCGGGTGCATTCTTTAACCCAAATGGCATGACGAGCCATTCGAAGAACCCATCTGGAGTCCTAAATGCAGTTTTGTCAATGCTATCCTCAGCCATTCTAAGCTGATGGAATCCTGTGGCTAGATCGAATTGAGAGAAAACAGATGCTCCCACAAGCTGGTCAAACAAATCGTCGATTCTTGGTAGTGGGTGTCTATTTTTCTTAGTTAGCTTGTTTAACTCACGATAATCTACGCATAGAAGAAGCGAACCATCCGCCTTAGTAGCGAATACCACCGGAGCACCCCATTCAGAAATGCTTCATCTTATGAAATTTTTCTCAATCAACTCCTTAACTTGTTTATTGAGCTCTCTTCTTTCTCGCGGGGACATGTGCCTAACGGGCAATGAAACTGGCTTGGCATTATCAACAAGATAAATTCGGAAGTCTATCTCGTGTTTAGGAGGTAACCCCTTCACCTCATCAAAGTCATCTGGATATTCTCGGACCACTCTTACAGATTGCAAATTGTCGATGGACGAGTCAAGAGATTCAAGATAACACAACAAGACTGGACCCTTAGGGTTACAAGAAATTTCAAGGGTATTACCAAGGCGAGTCATGAGCCTCACTACCCTTCGTTCACAATCAAGAATGGCACCATAATTGGACAACCAATCCATACCTAGGATCAAACGGTATCCCATAAATCCGAGAACATAAGCATTACACGTGAATTCTACGCTCAAGATAGAAATCCTCAAATCCACACACATCATAGATAAATGAGCGGAGCCCCCAATTGGATTTGAAACTATAACGGGATCCTCAACCAGACTAGTACTTAGGTGCAGATTTTTAACAACATCAGAAGAAATAAAAGTATGCGATGCGCCAGAGTCAAATAAGGTTCGAACAGGAAATTCAGAAATGTAAACAAGGCTTTCTACAGAAATATTACTACCTCGGTCAAGTGCTGGAGTGGTGTTGAGAGCATGCAACTGCCCTCCAAAAGGTCCTGCTCGCTGGGCCTGCCCTTGCCCCTGCCCTTGCTTCTTAGGGCAATCTTTGCCGATGTGTCCAGTATCTCCATAATGAAAACATTCACCCAACTTTCTCTTCTTCCTTCTACAGTCTTTAGCTAGATGTCCCGTAATACCACAAAAGTTGCACTTCCTTCTCTCACGTGGTTTGTTAGTATTGTTGTTGTTTTTCTTGTTATTCTTGTTGCCTCCCTTCTTGAAGTCAACCTTCTTATTCTGAGTCTCATTAGGCTTAACCTCCTTCTTGCTATTCTTGTCTTCCTCATGAAGAAGGGCCATATCCACCAAGCTTTCAAAGGTCGCCCCCATGGGCATATGAGTTATGGCCAAACTGTGTAGTGGCTCGTTCAATCCTCGAGCAAAGCGTACAACCTTCTTCTGAGCTGTTTTAACCAAGTCCAATCCGAACCTAGCAAGCTGATTAAACTTATTCACGTATCCCTAACGGTCATGTCCCCTTGCTTAAGTGCTAGGAACCTCTCCATCTGAAGGTTCTCTTCTGCCGACGATAAGAATTTAAGCCCAAACCTCTCTCTAAAGTCTGCCCAAGTCTTAACTGGCCTGGTAGCGTTGGTGACTTCCCACCAAAATGTAGCTTCCTCTTTCAACAACCATGCTGCTAACTGAACTTTTCTATGATCCTCCACTTCGAAGATAATAAACAAGTCTTCAGTCTCCTTTAGCCAGTTTCGTGCCTCAACAAATATTTCAGTTCCAACGAAGTTCTTGCCGCCCATTGCTTTAAAGTCTTTGCATATTTTGGCAAAGGCGGTACCAGGAGGAGGTGGAGGAGGAATCGCGGCCACTAGGGGAGGAGGAGGAGGAGGGATGTCTGCCGGGCCCACGCCGTTGGCCCTAGCTTCTAAGTACCTTCGGAACCATCCAGGTACAGGTACTCCCTCAGGAAGGTTAAGATCAGACATGCTGAAAAACGAAAAGAAAAAGATTCAAACGAGGAAACAAAGGAAAGTGCTGATGGCTTTTGGGGAATAGCCTTTTTAAACATAAAACTTTTATTGAAAAATGCTTCTTTATAAACGGTTTTGGAAAATAGTTTTAGAAGGTTTTTATAACTTCTTCCCCGTTTGTTAACCTTCTGCTCTGATACCAAATGTAACACCCCACCTCCGCTAGGGTCACTCACAAAGGGAATGCACTAGTTTTGGTGGAGTATTATCTAGGTAAACATAAGCAGAGATATCACAAGGCAGAACATAAATAAAGCAGCGGTAGAAATTAAAAACCAAATTTCAATACTTTCAAGAAAAGAGTTAAAACCTCATATATCCAAAGTACAAATTATTCCATTACATCAAGTTCTAAATAGAGAAGCATAAACTTAAGATAACAAAAGTAAATTATTCCCCAAAAATAGCAGAAGTGCAGCCATAGCATAGCTCAAGACCAAACCGTACATGAGCTGACAGAAAGCAAGCTAAATCCAAGCTAAGAGCTAGCGTTTCCTCCCTGAGAACCTGGGGGGAAAACAAAAGAAAAAGAGGCGAAAGAAAATGGGTCAGTCATAAAGACTGGTAAGCCCTAGTGACTTTCAGCATAAAAACTAGTAAAAGTAACATGACATGTGAAAACTGGAATTAAACATAAGGATGATAACAGGACTGGTATGATAACTAAGATAACAAGATAAGTCAAGTCTAGCATCGCATATTCAAGATTCGCTGCACCAACTATACTAGTATTCTAACCCATGTCAAGTATTAACCATGAAATGATCCCCTGGCCCAATATCGTGAAATGACCCATTACGGGGTCCTACATTAAGATCTACTAATCGATTGACTCCCTACAAGTTCTAGCTCGTCATGTGTCTGTGTCATACGGCCCAATCACGAAATGTAGTCACCTGTGCTAGGTCCACCATAGGGTGTATCAAGCCCTAGGGTGCCAACCACCGACACGAATCAAGCACGCACAGTGTAAACCTACTGGTGCCCAATGCCTGCTTTTTCAACTCCGGACTACGTGCACGACCATAGTCCGCCTGAACCTACAATGGCGCACCAACTCACCCGTTGTTCTGGTCGCTTACAATCAGCCCAGTAATCGTGCCCCACCCTGCCTAGTCCTAGGGTATCATGATACATCTAAGTGGGTTACTGCTGAAAATGACCGCGTAACTAGGGTTTCTAATGGGTTAAGTGTTGTCATTCAAATTCGTGACTTAACCCTATCCAATCATGTATCAAGTCGGTTAAGTGTTGTCTTTCATGTTCATGACTTAACCCTATCATGTAGCATAAATTCATTAATGCACCCCAACTCTCACATTAGAATAGTTGTTGTGGTCACTGGATTTGCCGGGCGGTTCCGGGCAGCTTTACACCACAACATAATCTAACCTCGGGTTTTAGGCGCGATATGACCAACTACCCACATTGGATCCTATTGTTTGCAGTCACTGGATTCGCCAGGCGGTTCCGGGCAGATTTACACTGCAAACTCAACCCAACCTTGTAATACCCTGTATTTTAATAGCATATTAAAATCATAAATCAAGGCATAATTAAATTTTAAAATAAGAATCAAGGGAAACGGGTTGCGCCATTGCGTTCGACTTGAAATTTTACATGAAACAGAGTCCGAGTTTTCGAAAATCGGAGTCCGTATGACCAAGTTATGGCCTGTACAAGTTTCAGTAGACTTTCAGGCAGAATGACCCCAGGTCGACTATAGTGTCGACTGCACAGTTGACTCCCCCCTCCCCCAGGTCGACTGCAGTGTCGGCCTCCCGCCTGTACAGGTCGACCTGGTCGGCCTGGTGTGGCCCAAAACCCATTTTTGAGGCCCGGGATGAGTTTTGATGGTCCGGATTGACTCTAGGGATGATCTAAGGGCCTAAATGAGTTCCTACATCTATAAATACAACCTAAGGCCTAACCTAATTCATAACAAATCATCCTTACACCGTTATGTTGCTGGAATCTCTCTTAAGCCATGGCCGCCATCTCCAAACTAAATTCAAACTAGAGATTAAAGCTTCTATAACAATTCTACAACAATTCAAGAAGATAAATCAATGTCTCTGCAACGTTCTACGACAATTTCAGTCCTTAATTCATTAGCCATTCTATGTAAGTGCTAGTTATTTTCAGATCTAAATATTTAATTTTAATATGGGCATGAAATAAAGTGGAATTGGATCTAAGTATGTTTATCGATTCAGATCTATTCCTGTTGCTTTTTGAATCTTTAGTTTTGAGACTTGTCTACCTTTATTCTCATGACAAGTTTGTGGTTTATTCAGCAGTTTTCTTGATTCGTAATGATGTTATCATCAAGTTGTAATCTTTATGCCTATCATGATGTTGGTTTTCTCTCTGATCTATTTATTATGCAAATTTCTACCTTCCCCTATTTATTTTCTTTTGACGAACCTTGGTCAACTTCGGACCTTGGCCTAAAATCGCGATTCGCACGAGATGTATACGGGGGAATAATGGGATTATTGCCTATATGAATATGATTAATAATTGGCAACATGAAATTGGATATTATCATTTTATTTGCAAGTTTGGGGTAGATCTGTAAATTTTGGTATAATCTTATTATGATAAAATTTGCATAAATATTATATACATGGAATTCGACACCAATTGGATCTATGCAATGTAACACGAGATTTGGTATATATAACATGTATGTAATTTGGCATGTAAAATTAAATTATGAGTTTTGGGGCCTATGTAAATTAAATCAAAAGATTGGGCTTATGTTAATTAGGCACATGTAGATTTGGGAATTTGAACATGAAAGCGATTGTAAACTTTATAATTGGCATAAACATGTATTATGAACTTGGGCAACTGGCATGTATTGAAATAAAAATATTATAGTTTGGGATAACTACATCATGAATCATCGGATTTGGGTTTATTGGGTATGAAACTTGATACATGTAATTTTGGCTAAATCTTGACATATGCAAAAAAGCCATGAAACTTGGTATATATGTAAACTGACTAGAATTGGGTACATATATTAATAGGCATGTAATGATAAACTTGGAAAGTGGGTCATGGCATTTAATTTATTAACAAATTTACATATAAGAATAAAAGAACAAATATGTAAAATTTAGAGAATACGATATGTTTAACCCGATGTTGGATTGAGTTGCGACGTAAACCTGCCCGGACCCGCCCGGCTGTCCAGTAGTCACAACAATACCTATCCAATGTGGGTGGTTAAACATTGAGCCCAATAAGGACCCGAAGTTAGACTGAGCTACGGTGTAAACCCGCCCGGAACCAACCGGCACATCTAGTAACCGTAGCGATATCTGTCTAATGTGAGTGGTTGGGGCTTTAATGAATAAGTTAAAGCTAAGTCAGGATTGATAGGGTTAAGTAAAGGATTAACCATTATAACATGTTAACTAGACTGGAAGGTGGGGTTAAGTAAATTTAATACACTTAACCAATTTAACATATTGACTAGACTAGTGGTTGAGGTTAAGTAAATCTAGAACACTTAACCATGATAACATGTTAATTAGACAAGTGGGTTAGATTAAGTTAATAAGAACACTTAACCAATATATATATATATATATATATCATGAGTTAGGTTAAGTTAAACAGGAACACTTAACCAATACAAGATGAATGACTAAGGTTAAGTTAATAGGGATACTTAACAAATACAACTAAATTTGTGGCAGGGTTAAGTAACACAAGTAGCAACAATTAACCAACATAACATGACAAGCGATGGGGTTAAGTTAACTTGAATAAGTCAATAACACTTAACCATTATAATATGACTAGTGGATGGGGTTAAGTTAACATGCACTTAGTCAATATAACGAGATGCGTGGTAAGGTTAAGTAACAACAGAGAGTAACACTTAACCGTCACAATAGGATAAGCAGGTGGGCTAAGTCAACGTACACTTAACCAATCCAACTTGACGAGAGGGACAACTAAGTAAAGTAAACCTTAGTTAACAGAACTAAGTAGTAAACCTTAGTTAAGAAAACGACGATTCAGGAGACTAAGTAGTAATTCTTAGTATAACACGAGGAGGAGCGAGCATCTGATCTTAAAGAAGGCTCTAACGAATTGGGTTACAAAGCCTGAGGCTTCGAGGGAATATGAGGGTACTCTTGGTATCCCTCTGTGAGTTGGCAGATGATACTCCTGGGCTCACAGAGGTTAAGGTCTACGTTAGAAGAACCGAGGGTATGCCTTGGTTGCAATATATGGAAACCTAAAGACTAGGGTGGACCAGCGTGATTCGGCGAGTCTAGTTTTTGCCCTGTGATGGTAACTCATCGTCTACCTACCATCTTCAGTCAATCATTGTACGTATGCGGAAAGGCAGAGAACTCCCAATAGACCATATACTCGCTATCTAGATATGGGTGAGGATGGCCAATAGGAAAGTAGGGCATAGGGTGGCAAAAGCATAGTTCTCACGCTTGATTTTCTTGGATTGCCTTTCATTAGTTGAGGGAGGGGTCACGTGGGACCATAACCACTGGTATAAAAACAGACCTTAGCAACTGCATCGGTAGATATCTGAAAGCTCCCGACCGAGTTCCGTGTTTCTAGAGTAGCCCTGCCACGGGACTCAGGTCGCACATTTCAGGACATGTGCATCTAGACGGCGATAAACGATTTGTGATACATACGTGGGGAAAGTCTAGGAACATATACCTCTCTAGGTAGTGTGTCCTAGACTAGGGGCATCGCTCTACAGGTAGCGTAATCCCTAGTTGGACCTAGGTGGCATAAACCCTAAATCCGAGAAGTATTAGATAAGTCGCATAAACCCTAGTCGAATCTAGGAAGCGCTCGACAAGAACACACTAGATTAGATCTAGGAAATAAATAATATATGTACACATGAAACAACCACAATTTTTGGGGATTGGGATCACGTTATCATTTTATACAGATTACTGGTTAGGACATTAGTTAGGTGGTGCAGAGCAGATAGATACCATTTATGGTGAAGTAGAGAAATCTTGCGATGCTTGATAGAAATCTTGCGGAACTATACCTAGTTCATCTAGAATGGGAACCTTGCAATGTTATACATGACAGAAATCCTATGATGTTATTCTTAGTTATCGTACCAGTAGCTTATCTTGTCATCATGCTTATGTTTACTTTCAGTTTATTCATGCCATGTTATCTTTACCTGTTTTTATGTTGAAAGTCACTAGGACTTACTCAGTCTTTATGACTGACCCATTTTTTCCGCCTCTTTTTCTTCCGTTCCCCCCCCCCCCCCAGGTTCGCAGGTGGGAATACAGCTTAGTTCGGATGTTACCAAGCTCTAAGGCTCTTTCATGTACGGCTTGGATTTCTCTTGGCTATGGTTTGCTTTGCTTTATTGGGGAATACTACAACTTATTTTATACTTCTTTGTTTTTGAGCAAGACAAATATTTTATACTATGTGATTGGGTATTGGAAGTTGATGGGCTTTTGTTGTAAACAATTATATCTAATAAATGATTTGAAGTACTTCCACTTTGCTTTCCGCTGTTTTATATATGTCTGTCTTGTAATATTTCTGTTCCAGTACCCATAATGCTCCATTGAAGTTAAGGCATTCCCTTTGTGAGTGACCTTAACGGATGTGGGATATTACAAACCTCGAGTTGGCCATTTTCAAGTTCATTCTAGAGTCATGACCATGTTCAAGTCTCATATCAAGTTCGTGACAAGTTTCAAGGTAAGTTCCATGTCCATATTCAGATTCAAGTTATAACAATGTTCATGTTCCAAGTTCATGGTAAATTCAGGTTTGCCTAAACTACCCAAATCGTATTCCCATCGCACGTGAATTTGAACTGATACAAACAAATCTAATTAGGGAATAACATAGAAAGAACGGGCATAAGGTCGCAAAAGTGATTACAAGTCAAGCATGGTATAACTTGAGATAAACGATTACAACAATACTAGCATATGGAGTAGTGGTCTCAAATATCAAATCTAGCAAAATAGGATGATAGTCATGGTAATAGTTGACATAAGATAATAACCCCAAACTTGTGAATAACAACTAATTCAACATCACAGGCATGAATATAATGGACATTAGGGGTTTTAGATCTACAACATATATAGGCACCAAATCAATTTCATATAAATATTACCACAAGTCAAGATTCAAGATGAATAGATCCAAGGTGAACTAATAGTAGATCTAAAATACTAGATCCAAAATGAACGATGATAGATCCAAGATATACAATGATAGATCCAAGATAATTGTCATACTTAGGTTCAATTTCAATTTACAACGTGTCCATATTAAGTTTAAAGTTTAGATCTAAAAGTAACTGGGGCTTATAGATCGTGGTTTGAGAATTAGAAAACAAAGAGGCGATGTTGAATCTCGAGTCTAACAGAAATCCCCCAAATAGCAATACTCTACACGTAGCCTTGTTGGAGAAGAAGCAATCCCTTTTCTCTAACTTTTCAACCAAAGTTTTAGCAGCATAAGGCCAGAGAGAATTTGTGTAGAGAGACTAGGGTTAGGGGTTGTTTATATAGGGTCAGGCCAACGAATTTAGACAGAAATCGGACTAGAAACATCAGAGTGAACTCTGACTCAAAAATGGGCTCGACAACCAGGTCGACTCTGTTTAGACAAGGATTTTGGTCGATGACAACATATAAAGGTGAAATAAAGATCATAAGAAGTTTAGTTATATTTCAGGGGGAACATATATACAGGGGGGGAGAACGATGGAGATTATAATATCAAGCTATATTGTCATCAATCAAAAAGGGGGAGAATGTTGAGTCAAAGGTTTCATAGCATATTTTGATTAATGACAAGAAGGAGCTTCATGATCGACAAAAAGAAGAATCAATGTTTTCATAAGTTAGAAGTTGATTATTTAGAGTTATAAATGTTAAAATCTATCCTCAAATAATCATACTCTTCATCATTTTTGAATATATACATAAATACACATTTTCTGTGCAAGTTGACAAAACCAGTCTACCTACAATTTTTTTCCTGTCTACCTTTTTCAAGACAGAGACAAAACCTGTCTACCTACAAATTTTTTCCTGTCTAGCTTTTTCAAGACAGAGACAAAACCTGTCTACCTATTATTTTCAACCTGTCTACCTCTTTCGGGAAAAATGCACAGCAAATGTCCATTCATGAACATAACGTATATATATTCAAATACCTGTCTACCTATCAATTTCGACCTGTCAACAGCTTTTCAAATAGCAAGCAACCTTACGAAAAGCCATCTTCTTTCATCAAGAGTTGTATCCATTTCTCTTCAAAAAAAATCATTACTTTTCATTGCAATTCTTCATCAATGATTACAACTCCTCATTCACTATAAATACATCTTGAATCATCATTCAAATCACCAATTCTTGCTCTAATTTCTGATCTTACTTTCTAGATATTCTTTGCATTCAAAAAGCACTCAAATTCAATATATTGTCGTTTGAATCTCCAAGACTATTTAATACACTTGAGATTCAACACGATAATCCACTTCCAAATCTTCACAAACATCAAATCATATTTGAGGATAAGAGTATAGGAAGGGTGTACTCAATTATTGACTAATCAGTGTTGAAACAAGAACACATTCAGAAGTCAAACTCTTGTAATTGTTGAAGTCCTGTGTGGGTAAGCTTGTAGCCCGTGAAACCAAGTAGGTAAGCTTGTAGCCCATGAAATCAAGTGGGTAAGCTTGTGGACCGTAAATCAAGTAGTGTTGTATATCTGTTCCTCCGGGTGAAGTGAGGTTGTTAGTGAAAATCCAGAGAGAGGTCTGGGACTGGACGTAGGACGGTGCTCCGAACCAGTATAAAAATCCCTGGTGTAATTTTTCCTTTTTACTGCATTTACTATATTTGCTTATCTGCGATTAGCTATTACTTTATACTTGAATATTGTTTGTCATATTACACGATCCTTGTGTGTATTATACTCGGCAAGTACACGCATACACTTTCAATTGGTATCAGAGCACGGTCATCTTATAACCGTAACACAGTTATTTGATATGTTCTTGTAATATGGCAAATAACCCAAGTTCTAGCACTCAAAACACCACTTACACGGAAGGTCAATCAACACAACGACCTCCATTCTTCAACGGCCTTAATTATAGCTATTGGGCTACACGTATGTCATTTTACATGCAGTCAAATAGCTATGATGCCTGGAATGCTACACAAAAAGAAATAGTAATTCCAACATTTGAATATTCAGAATGGACACAAGCTGAGAAAATGGCAGCAACCGTAAATGCAAAAGCAATAAACATGTTGTTTTGTGCATTAGACCAAAATGAATATAGCCGTGTTAGTTTCTATACCACTGCATATCAAATTTGGCAAACGCTAAAAACCACTCATGAAGGTACTAACAAGATTAAACAAGCCAAGATAGCTATGTTGAAAAGTCAATTTCAAAATGAAGCCAAGTGAAACAACCAATGAGATGTATTCACAGTTTCAAACCATTCATCATGCACTTATTGGATTAGGGCAAAAATATTCTGATTTTGATGTAGTTTCAACAGTCCTACATTCTCTGACTAATAAATGGGAAGGAAAAGTATTAGCGATTGAAGAAGCTAATGACCTTTCCACAATGAAGCCAGATGAATTGATAGGAAATCTAATGTCCTATGAAGCTAACTTGCAGGCTAGAAAAGAACAAAAAGAAGAAAATAAAAATGTAGCTTTTCATGCTGAAAAAGATGAGGACAACTCAAATTCCGAAGATGAAGAACTAGCGTTCATTGCAAAAGGATTCGAGAAATTCTTAAAGCAACGAAAGGCTAGTCGATACAACAGAAAGAAGTTCGGTTCAAATAAACCATCATCTTCAAGTATAGAATGCTTCAATTGTCATAAAAAGGGGCATACGCAAAAAGATTGTCCAGAACAAAAGAAGAAGTCAGAAAATGAAAAATTCAAATACAAGAAAGACAAGTCAAAGAAACGAGCATTCTCAGTAACATGGGATGATTCAGACTCATCTTCATCTGATAGTGAAAGTGACTCAGACGATGAACAAGCGAATATATGTTTCATAGCAACAGAAGATGAGGTACAAATTCCTTCTTTTGAAGAAGTTCTTGATATTAATGCTGAATTAATATTTAAATTCAAAGATATGAAACGACAATGCAAACAAGCTCAAGCAGATTTAAGTAGAGAAGAATTTGAACGAGATATGTTAAAAGACGAGAAGAAAATATTAGAGGAGGAACTTGAAAAAGCTCAACAATCATCATCTAATATTGATTCTCAACTATCTCTTTTGAGTCAAGAAATTGAAACTCAAAAAGAGAAAAATGATGCTCTTACTATCGAAAATCATGAGCTTAAGGCAAAAGTCAAAATGTTAGACCTTGAAAAAGCTAGTTTACAAAAAAAGTTAGATGACATTACTCAAAATGTTTCTAACTTTAACAAAGGTCGAGAAAATTTAACAAAAATTATTGAAAGTTCACAATCTGCTACGAATAAACAGGGTTTGGGATTTAAGAAACAATATATCAAGAAACATCTTGGCAACAAAAGAAAAAGGAAAAATAAAATAGTACAAGAAACTAAAGCTAAGAAAAATCTTATTTTATTGTATTCCAAACCAAAACCGATTGTGAAATTTCAAAAGAAGAATATCAAATCTATAAAAATATGGGTTCCTAAAACAAATAAAAATTTGATTAGGAACAAGTACATTCAAAATTTTTTGAATTCTGTACATCATAATCCAAATTATTTATATAAAGGGAATACTGGACCCGTATGGGTTTGGAATCCTAAGACCTAACTCTTAGGACCCCATAAAAAGGTCGGAACCATGGACTTAATCATATTTTTTCAGGTCCCACTTAAGAACAGAGAAAAGTGGATTTTGGTGCCATATTCTCGTATTTTTTTATAGGGTGAAAGTGCTTGTAATAGTGTATATGCAGGAAAATTAGTTCATACACTCAGAAGGAGATCATATACAGGGGAAGAAAATCACATGATTCAATATCTAACAACTGTTCTATAATTATCTGTATTCTCTACTACTCTCGATTACTATGCTTATTATGATATCTATTCTTTTTAATCGATGACAAAGGGGGAGAAATATTTTCTCTTATGATGATTCATATCAAATACTATCGTTTAGAATTATGTGCTTAACATGGTAATATTATATGTATGCTAACATTTGTTAATGCAGGAATCAAAAGGTAAGATTATTTATAGTATGAACTAACAACTGTTGCAGAAATTCAGGGGGAACTTTATATTGAGAGGGAGAAAATCCAAGGTGTTGTCATCAATCAAAAAGGGGGAGAATGTTGAGACAAGGATTTTGATCAATGACAACATATAAAGGTGCAATAAAGATCATAAGAAGTTTATTTATATTTCAGGGGGAGCATATATACAGGGGGAGAGAACGATGGAGATTATAATATAAAGCTATATTGTCTTCAAACAAAAAAGGGGATAATGTTGAGTCAAAGGTTTCATAGCATATTTTGATTAATGACAAGAAGGAGCTTCATGATCGACAAAAAGAAGAATCAATGTTTTCGTAGGTTAGAAGTTGATTATTTAGAGTTATAAATGTTAAAATCTATCCTCAAATAATCATACTCTTCATCATTTTTGAATATATACATAAATACACATTTTCTGTGCAAGTTGACAAAACCTGTCTACCTACAAATTTTTTCCTGTCTACCTTTTTCAAGACAGAGACAAAACCTGTCTACCTACAAATTGTTTCCTGTCTACATTTTTCAAGACAGAGACAAAACCTGTCTACTTGTTATTTTCAACCTGTCTACCTCTTTCGGGAAAAATGCACAGCAAATGTCCATTCATGAACATAACGTGTATATATATATATTCAAATACCTGTCTACCTATCAATTTTGACCTGTCAACAGCTTTTCAAACAGCAAGCAACCTTTCAAAAAGCCATCTTCTTTCATCAAGAGTTGTATCCATTTCTCTTCAACAAAAATCATTAATTTCATTGCAATTCTTCATCAATGATTACAACTCCTCATTCACTATAAATAAATCTTGAATCATCATTCAAATCACCAATTCTTGCTCTAATTTCTGATCTTACTTTCTAGATATTCTTTGCATTCAAAAAGCACTCAAATTCAATATATTGTCATTTGAATCTCCAAGCCTATTTAATACACTTGAGATTCAACATGATAATCCACTTCCAAATCTTCACAAACATCAAATCATATTTAATAATAAGATTATAGGAAGGGTGTACTCAATTATTGACTAATCAGTGTTGAAACAAGAACAAATTCAGAAGTCAAACTCTTGTAATTGTTGAAGTAATATGTGGGTAAGCTTGTAGCCCGTTAAATCAAGTGGGTAAACTTGTAGCCCGTGAAATCAAGTGGGTAAGCTTGTGGCTCGTAAATCAAGTAGTGTTGTATACCTGTTCCTCCGGGTGAAGTGAGGTTGTTAGTGAAAATCCAGAGAGAGGTCTGGACTGGATGTAGGACGGTGCTCCGAACCAGTATAAAAATCCCTGGTGTGATTTTTCCTTTTTACTGCATTTACTATATTTTCTTATCTTCGATTAGCTATTACTTTACACTTGAATATTGTTTTTCATATTACACGATCCTTGTGTGTATTATATTCGGCAAGTACACGCATACACTTTCAGACTCTATGGTCGACCTGGTCCTGGGCAGGTCGACACTATGTTCGACACCTAGGTCGACCTGGTCCAAGGCAGGAAATTTCCCGCTCAGTCCGTTCTGGGGATTGAATTCGAATTCTGAGCTGTTTTTGAACTTGAAATTTCTGAAACTTCGAAGGGTCATAACTTGGTCATACGGACTTCGATTTTCGAAAACTCGAACTCGTTTCCAAGCAGAATTTCGAGATGAACGTAATGGCGTAACCCGTTACCCTAGATACTTATTTTTAAAAATTAATTCTGCCTTGATTTATGGTTATAACACGTTATTAAAATACGGGTTACACTGCATGTATACATATATGTATACATACACGTATGTGTTTATATATATATGTATGTATGTATGTATGTATGTATGTATGTATGTATATATGAATATGTGTCCATTCGAACATATACATATACATACATACATACATACATACATATATATATCAAGCAGACCGTTGCACTGTGTTGTGGCTGTTCAGAAACAACTGGTTCTGATCAGCAAACCGGTGTAGTGTGTTGAGGCTGATCAGTGAGTACTAGAAATATACACATATCAGATCAAGTCATGAAAAATGATGAGAAACACACCAAAATTCTGAGGCCAATAAAATTCTAAAAATAAAATTTTATCTGCTAGAATTTTAAAATATTATTTCTATTCCAGATACTGTGTGTGTTTCTGTATGTGACAGGTATGAAGTCTGGACTGACTGCGAGCTGTAAAGACAGAAGGCAAAGAATTGAAGACAATTAATTGTAAAAAGTTTGTAATGAGTGATGTGTCTGTGTCAATAAAAAGTGTCAGTATAACTGAGTGACTGTATGATTGTTATAGTGAGGAGCAAATGTACAGAAAGAGAGAATTGTACAGATATTTGTAATAAATAAATTTAAATGAAATAGAATATTATTTTATTGTGTTCAAACAAACTTGTCTATCGTATTTAGTTTATTTACAAGTACAATCTCATGTGGATTGAATAAATAGTGGAGTTATAAAATAGTTGTAGCGTTTGAATGTTTGAAATATAATATTTATATTTAAATAAAATATTGTATTAATATATGAATGTCTGTACAGTCGTATTCTATTTAAATATAAATATTATATTCTTATCTGTAATGTATATATTGAACAGTACAATAACAAATACATTTATATTAATATATATTTGGTTGTTATCATCAAACAAAAATCATATAATTATGTATACAATACCGTTATATACAACAATCTCACCTTTTTGATGATGACAAACAAATAAAAGATTTTGTATACAATAAATGTGTTTGACAGTGAATTTTGAACTCCCTCTATTTATTAGGTCCCCCTACAACAGAAAACTCCCCCCTATAACTGTGCATGAGTGAACTGAACTGAATAATAATGAATTTTCAAAATTAAAAATATTTACAAAATATTCACTCATAAATCGAAATCTCAATCCGTTCTCCCCCTTTTGTTATCATTAAAAGGATTCAGAATTTAAAATATAGATGAAAATTGACTAAAAATATAACTTCAGCTTAAGAGGAAGAACGGTCATCATAAATCTCAATGAGTCAAACAAAAATCATAATAAACTGAGAACTAGTGGCATATTTTACATTGTAGAAAATGACGGATTTACGATGAATTTTATAAAAATGGGGAGAGTTATAAAAATATGGATTTCAATTATTTTCAGAAGAATTTTTTATAAAAATGAAATTCAAAAACAGTGATGAATTTGGACTATAATTAATAATTCAATTTAAGTGACAAAATCGTATAGTCTCAAATCCCAATAGCTATCAATCAACAAATCATAATACGTCATAAAATATTAACACATTTCACAGACTAGAAAATGGATTAATAAACTGATTTTTATACACCAAGGAGAATTTCATATTAATTTTAATTTATAGCGCATTATTTCCTTTTTCTTTTTATTTTGTTTAAGAGCACACTAACCACGCATAACCAGAGCTTGGATTTTTAAATGAGGTCAGTCGCAGCTTAAATTATAAGTTGTCTCATAACCATGCATACCCAGAGCTTGGATTTTTAAATGAGGTTAGATATACACTTATGTATTAATAAAAGCTTTGATTTTCAGCATCAAAAGAAAAACTCCTTGGTATATAAAACCAATATAAATGATAGAAATGTGGTAGGTACAGAAATGGACTGTGAAATAAATTTCTAAATTAATTATATTCTGAAATATGCTCGATTGTACCAGGATCATTGAAAAAATTTCAATTATCACTAATTCTGAATAATAACATAGTCCAATTTCTGTCATAAATATTTTTACTGTTTGTACAAAAAGATTTTTAAAAAATATTAAACTCTCCACATTAATATAAAAAATATGATGGATGTCAGAGTGATGATAGATAAAGGAGATGGTCATGAAATAATTGCCAATTCAAAGATATTATAATAAATGTTTAACCATCATGAAAAGTCTAAATAAAATCTCCTCTTGATGTGAAATATACTGCAGTCACAATTCATCATAATTTCAAATTTTGTTAATAATTTTGATGAATTATAAGTACAGTTCAATTTGGATATAGATTTCAATTTCTGAAAGGATAATCAATAAATTACTTTAAAATTGAAAATCAATTATAAGAGGGATATGCAAAACTATATAAGACAAGAGGAATTAACAAAATATAAACAAAAAATATTCAGCACCTCTAAACTGATACCACTTGATGTCTCTATTTATGAGGATTTTTAAAATGACACTGGAGACGAACAAAGATATCTTAACCAACAAAATCATAATCACAAAGCCTAAGCAGACACGGTTAACGAATTAAGCAATTTAATTTCATCTATCAGAGCATAGTATACATTTGACACCAAAACAAGCAGTTACCAAACAATTTCCAAAGTGGTTCCTTCTATCAGAGTAACAAACCAAAAAAATTATCAAAGCAAGCAGTTACAAATTTTCAATATTAAGGCAGTACAAACAGTTTCAAAGCAGAACTTGTCAGGATGACAATCACATAAGATGATTCATGATCTAAGATTAAAAATACCGTTTACTTTAAATCATTTGATGGAATACGAAGATAACAGGATTCAATGAATCAATCACACCAGATTATAAATTTCTGATTCAAGATATGTATATGACTCAGTAAATCAATAATTTCAAATGATTTTAAACAAACAAATATTCAAATCAAATAATCATGAAATAGTAGTGAGTTTTAAGGTCATATTTCCAAAGAATTTTCCACAAGTATTTTCTGACAAGTACACGAGAAATTTTAGATCATTTACATCAAGTTTGAGAGGTATTCGTGATCCAAAAAAATTAAGAAATAATTTATTTGAAATCACTTGAATCAATGCCAAGTTTGAGATATAATGAATAAGTCACACAAGATTGATAATTTCAAATTTTAGAGGTGTGTGATATTCAGAATATCAAGAATTTCATATGATTTCAAACAAATAAATTTCAACAATAATGATCACGAATCAAGATGAAATTCAAGATGTATCACTGTGATTCAAGCCAATCTGAAAATAAATGGAATTATCACAATTGATAAGAAGCAATGTACTGTAATGAGTATAATATTTTAAGCATTTCCAAAATGAATTGAAAGAAACTCAAAACAACATAAGTGTGTGAAATTTCATTAATTATTTAGATCTTCAGAAATTTAGAATTTAAAATAACAATGTTCAAGATATGATATTAATGCTTCAGCACTGTTAAGAATTCAAGAATAAAAAATAAACTTTAAAACAATTGCAGATAATTATATATTTAAATTCAAGATCAGGAAATGATTAAGACATCAGATTTTTATTCAAATAAAGCAAATTTCCTGAAAATCATGAGTTCTGCAACTAGAAGTTAAGGAAGCCTAGAATAGAAGAAGAATAACATGGTAGTGACAAATCAAAAACAAAAACAGAAATAGAAAGGATAGAAAGAGGAATAAACAAAGAAAATAAAAACAGAGAATATTTACAAAGGTGAGTTTAGAGATCATACCAGAATCTAATGTAAATCAGAATCTCTAACTCAACAAATCCTGGCTGGAGGAAATGCGAATGATACAGAAGTATAGACCAGCTTGATTTCAAATTTCTTTTTGCACAGCAGTTCCTCAGCCTCCACTGGTACCTAACAGTTTATAGGATCGAGTGGTCTACCAAAATTTGGAAAACCACTCTCAATTGTTTTCTTACGTTTTGGTATCCAAATCTATTTATATAACAATCCATCAGAATTTACCAAAGTTCCTTCAAGGACCCAAATCTGTTTGAATTTATATGAATTCACTTTGTTTCTTTTTGGGGTCCAAAATGGATTGGATAGACTGTTATCAAACAATTTCTTATCACGTTTGTGATTTAAAAAACTTTTGAAATATCCAGAGTTCAGCTTTACAAAACTATCCTTCTTGAAGCAACTTGAGGGATTTTTAGAACCATTTGAATTGACATTTTTAAAAACATTATTTTTCCCAAAGCCAATACCATATTTATTTCTAATAGAAACTTGATTTTGCAACAACATATTCAATGATTTTTCCCAATTAGAGAATTTATCCAAAGTTGATTCTAATCGTTGAATTTTGGATTTAAGATCACTGTTTTCTTTTATTAAATCAAAACATCGATTATTAGTGATCTTCCTTTTAGCATCATATTGTTTCAAAACCAAATTTTCAGATTCAAGTAATATAATTCTGGCTTGGGATTTAGAAATTTCAGATTCAAAATGTTTTCGATTTTCAGATTCAAATTTCTTGAAATTTTCAATCTCGTTTTCAAGCTCTTTCAAAATCAAATCGGATTTCAACAAATTTTCTTTTTTAGGAATTTCAAATTTGGAATTTATACCAATCTTGAAAATTTCAAATTCCTTTTGTAGAAAATTGTTCAAACTTGATAACTCAATCTTGTTTTCTTTTAAGATCAGAATTTCCTTTTCAAACTTGTAATGTCCCATATTTTTACGGATAATAATTAATTAATTTAATTATTTAAATAATTATATAGAGATTTGAATAGCTGTTTAATTAAATAATAGTGAATATTTAATTAAATTAAATAATATAATAATATATTTAATTTTCAAAATAATCGGAAATAACAGAATTCACAATATTGTGTGAAATGGACAATTCAAAATATCTAATTCAGTTTAGAATTTAATTATATTAATGAAAATATTATATAAATGATAGTTGAACGTATAATTATATTATAATTAAAATCGAGCTCGAAATGGCGCTATAGCTCGTAATTTGGCGATTCGAACTTCAATTGAATATACAGAATCCGTTTTAAATCGGATTTCTATGAAACAAGAAACGTTCGAAGCTGGTGAAGTATATTTTTCTAATGGAAGAGAAAAATCAACATTTCGTCATGTAGATTGTGAGTTGTGTCCAAATCAAATTTTCGAAAAGTCGCTATGGAAATTCTTTATAATTTATAACAATTTATTTATATTATAAATGGATTTTCAATATAAATTGAATACTGATTTAATCTGGATTTGAAATGTCGAGTTATAATTTCAGATAAGAATATTTTAAATCTGTATGATATTCTATATGAATATATACGATAATATTTATATATAAATATTTAATTAAATTATTTTTAAATATATTAATATTTAAATGGGTTTATTTAGAGCTTTAAAAATAGCCAGTTTTGCAAACGAACTCCGTTTTCAACAAAACCAATTTTTTTGGATTTGGAATATTAAATTATTGTTAGATTCCAATTTTCGTGATTTTTGGAGTCAGTGTGTGGCCATATGGATTTTTAATGTGAAAAACAGTCAGTATTTTGACGGTTAAAAATACGCTGTGTGAACAAATGGAGTCGGAATTCGACGAAACCAGTTTCGTTGGGTCCATAATGTCGAACTATAGCTGCATGCCCATTTTCATCAAAATTGGATATTGTATGGGGTCGTAGGAATTTTTAAACAACAATTTCATATAGCGGTTGCATAAATAAATGTAAAATTTGAATATAAAATTATCTAAATCCTTCTATAAATACCCAGTAACATTCATTTCTAACCTAGACCTTTCCCTTTGCTGGTTAAGTATACAGCGCCTCCACTTCTCTCATCAAAACGTGAGAGATTTCATCTTTGAAAATCATGGAAATTTGAATTAAAATCGATAAATCATGAGATAAGTATTTTTGGAATTCTATGGACTTTGTGACACCCCATCTCCACTAAGGTCACTCACAAGAGGAGTGCCTTAATTTTGGTGGAGCGTTTATTGTGTTTAGAACAGAAAAGTAAACAAGACAGATAAATATATTGGTACTTGGAAAGTAAAAAAAAACAACTTTTATTGCAGCGGAGAAATAGTTTGGTTACATCACATCAAAAACCAACTACAAAACCAAATACACTTATTATCCATCTTGACAAATAAATTCTGAGTACATAAAATAAAAGACATAACCCCAATATAAAATAGCCATAAATAAGATAGGCTGAACTTTACTTCAACAACCCAAGCAACTTCCAAAAGAAAGAGATAAAGCATTCCAAATCAAGCTCCACTAGTACTAGTCCCACCTTGAGCACCTTGGGGGGGGGGAGGAAGAAAAGAGGTGGAAACAAAGGGTGTCAGACTTAAAGTCTGGCAAGTACAGTAACTTTAACAATATAATCATTAAAGTAACTAGGATAAGGCATAAGCTGGTAAATAAGGAAATGACTATGAACAAATGGGCATGACAGAATAGACAAAGGAAATAAGATGAACAAAGAGAACGTTAAAGGCACACCTAATCACTATAAGATAATTACTACATTGCACAACAACAAACACACTAAAATTTGATCCCCACCTAATAAACTTAGTAATCATAATAGTAGTTTCGTGTACCCCTAGCTGCCTACATAGGTGCCGCCTGCCCCTATCTCCACTACGTGTACCCACTACCCCCATGCAATCGGCTCCCTAACTCGTAGATACCCGTGTTTGCCCCATAGTGGGGTGTATCACTCCCCAAAGTGGCAACTCGATACCACCAAACATGCACGGCTTATATCTACACGATGCAACAACGTCTTACCTACCAGCCCGGGCCCACGCACGCACATGACCCAGTTGGACTTGCGTTGCCACCGCTAACCCGTTTTGACCTCTTACAATCAAATCCAGTAAGCGTGTCCCGTCCTCAACTTGGGTCGAGCTCACAAAGATACTTAATGGGTTACTGGTTTGAAAAGGGACCCTCCCATGCACGACTCAAGCTTTCCACGTATGCTTGGTCCCCACTAAGGTTTCCCACTTAACCCCATTTTTATTCATGTCTTCTTACATGTTTCAACTTGGTTAAGTTCATCTAATTGTATTTCACATGCCACCCAAGGCACCCACTTAATTTCACATGCCACCCATGGCACCCACTTAACCCCCCTCCCCCCCCATGTCCCACCACATGTTTATCTGGTTAAGTGTTACTTAATTCATTAGAACCGTAACCTTGTAAAGACCTCCCACATTGGACTGGCATTTGTGGTTGCTGGATTTGCCGGGAGGGTCCGGGTAGTCTTATACCGCAAATGAGCCTAACCTCGTGTATTTACAACTGCTACGCATTTAATTCATGCCTTTGACCTCTCACATTAGACTGGCATTTATGGCTGCTGGATTTGCCGGGCGGGTCCGGGCAGTCTTACACCACAAAAGAGTCTAACCTCGTGTCTTAGGCGGTTTATTATTACACATCTTTATTTAACCCCAAACTGGATTAATATCCCTATTCAAATTTGTAAATAAATTCCAAAATTATTTATGTCCATAATTGTCTCTCAAAATTATGTCCATAAATACTAATTATTCCAATTAATGTCTTAAATTAATTATATGCCTTTTTAAGGCCATTTATGCCAATTTCACCATTTTTATGTATATTCAATATTATCCCATCGTCCCCACACTATTCGTACGTTTTCATATGACATATGTTAGACTTGCAAATAGTCTAACTCATAAAAAGAAAAACAACATCACATAACACATAAAATAGATCTAAGGATCATGACATAAGATTACATAGCCAATAACTTGCATATGAGTTTCATTCAAACTAGCATATGATACAAAACTAGCATAGGTGATGGACATAAACTTGCATAGCTTATGTACTTCTATAGATCCTAACATAAAGGTGTGGACTTGCATATGGATCTAAACATAAAGGTGTAATTTTGCTTATGGATCTAATTATAAAGGTGTGAACTTGCATATGGATCTAAACATATAGGTTAATGTCACATAAACTAGCATGTGCATATACATGTTTCACATATATTTTAACAACCCAAACTTGCATAAGATTCATATAAGAATATATGATCCAATCACCACAAACTTGCATAAGATATATGATTCAACTTGCATAGGATTCACATAAGAACTAACATATGATCCAACTTGCATAAAATTTACATAAGAACTAACATATGATCCAACTTGCATAAAATTCACATAAGAACTAACATATGATTCAACACCACAAACATATATATAATTTACATTACATGATTCACAATCATATTCTTATGATCCCAATTATATCTTATCATAATTAAATTAACGAATTATCTTGTGAAGGCTATCATACTCACAAAAAAAAATAGTCTTGTCTTTCTGGAATCTATATTCTGAAATTGATTTAGCTCGCCTTTGAAGTAGACAAATTCGTTGTTGTTGTTATAGACTTGAGTTGAATTGAGTTGATTAGCTTTTCTTTGCTCCTAGTTGGTGGCGGCTACTCCAGGTTGCGGAGTGATAGCATGACGGCCATGGTTCTAGTTTTTATTAGGTTTAGGGTTTGAGTCTACATGTGTTTATATAGAGATTAGGATTAATTTAGGCCATCCGATCAACCTAGAAGCAACCTGAACCATCCAAAAAGCCAACTCAGCCCTGATGACTGAGCATCAGCTCAGAATTGGGCTTTATTCAAATCTGCCCAAGGAGGGTAGGTCGACCCCCATGTCGATCCCTAGGTCGACCCCCAGTTCTACCTATAGGGTAGGTCGACACTAAGGTCGACTCCTTGATCGACCTGGCCTGGGGCCGGAAATTTCCCGCCCTGCCCGGTTCTAAGTCTGAATTCGTTTTTGAATTAAAATTTGAATTTATGGAAACTTCCGACAACCATAACTTCTTCATATGAAGTCCAATTTACGCAAACTCGGACTCTATCTCAACCAGAATTCTGAGAAGAACACAATGGCATAACCATTTTCCCTTGATTCTCACATTTAAAATTAATTATTCCTCAATTCGTTTGTTTAATTTCAACAGAAAACACGGGGTGTTACAGACTTGTTCTTCATTGCTGGGTACTTTTTGTTGGGTTCGAACATATTTCTGTTCACTCGAAATTACACAGCAACCTCTAGGGTTCGACTTAATGGGAGTTGGAGTCATCGATGTGGGTTCTCGATCTTGTTTTTGGTCTTAGCTTGGAGTTTGGCATCACTCGAGAGTTTTTTGAGGAGTTTCGACAAAATAGATGTCAATTGAAATATTGGCAGCATGAAGAGTTGGGCGGAGATCTAAAGAACGCAAGTACAACAGTGATCTCGAGTTGGACCTTTTGGTAGTGGATATGGAGTGTATTGGAAGAGATATTTTTCGGTGATTTTTATTGTATTTTATTATGGAAGGATGGAGGAGAAATTAAAGGAGCAAGAATGGGTCATGGCGTGAGGGACGGAACGGGATTTGCAAGAGTAAAAGAAGAGTTACGGGTTAATCACGGTTAGCTAGGATAAAAAGGTAATTAGGTTAATTATAATTAATTAATTTATATTTTAGTGATTGAATTATTATATTCAAAGTTTAAAATTGAATAACTTTATCATACGATATCAGAATTTAGCAAAACAAGACCCGTTGGGATCGTGTGGACGGCGGCTACACAATGGAACTGACTGGGAGTGAATTGGAGCTCGTTATAACTTATAGCAAAATAAATTGTCGGATTTGAATCAAATCAAAGATAGTTTATCGTTATTTAACTATAATTGCCCAAGGTGAGTAAAACTCATTAACTCTATTTAAATTATATTTTTTTTAAATATAATCTAGTACTGATAAATGATGATTAATTTCTATGTGATGATTTTTTGGTTGAATTGTTGTTTGAGTGGTTGAAATTACAGTTAACGATATACACACATATCGTTAAACAAACATTTATTCGGTTCATCAGGATATGTTATATTGAGTTGGAATTGATATGAATTATACTGTGTAACATCTGTGGATGCAAGGAAACAGGTCGGAGGGATCCAACTGGATTCCTCAACATTTATTTTACTGTTTGCATATATTGTGATATATGATGTAGCGTATAATCTATTATTGATTTTTTGTGTTGGATGATGATTGATTCTTTGATTTGGTATTTTAATACCATAAGTGATACTGGAATGTAGGAAGGAAGTTTTCAAAGTGTATATAGAAAAGGGAATATTTATAAAATCAAAGGATTTTATAAAAGGAAATATCTATAAAATCGAAGAATTTTATAAAAGAAATATTTATTTAGAAAATAAATAGAGTTATAAAAGGAATATTCAAAAAGGAATATTTATTGAGAAAATAAGTAGAATTATACAAAGGAATTTCAAAATGGATATTGAATTTAAGGATTTTATAAAATCAATCGATTTTATAAAAAGAATTATTTGTAAAACAAATAGAATTGAAAGGGAAAATATTTGTAAAACATTTACAATAGAATTAAAAAGGAAATATTGGAAAATAAACAGGATAATTAGAAAAGTAAATATTTGGGAAATAGTTAGTGTATTATAAAAGGAAGTATTTTATAAAATGAATAAAATTTATAAAAGAGAATAAGTGGAAAAGATTTATTTAAAGTATAATTTAATGGAAATCTGTTTTTAACAGATAAATTGAGAAGATTAATTTATAAACAATGTTTATAAATTAAGAAAAATATTTATCATTGGACAATTTGAATATATAAATCTGAATTTATATAAAGAAGTTGAAATCGGTTTTAACACCGATAGATTAATAGAATTTGAATTCAACATTTATAAAAGGGAATTTAACTGAGATTTTATTTGGTAGAAGTTAAAAGGAGGATTTGTAGAAATTATTTTACAAATAAAAGTATAAATAGAATTTGGAAATGGAACATTATTTTTAAATATGAAATCAAACTTAATTGGTATATATATATTAGGAATATTATTCACATTCGATGTGAATAATGGATTAAAATAAATATTTTATAAATAAAAACATTTATAAAGAAATTGAGTTTTGGAATATAAATTCAAATGGGAATTTGAATAAGATAGGAAATAGGATTAAAATAAAAATTAGTTATTCAAATAAGAGTTATTTGAATAGAGTAAATTGAATAGAGTTAATTAAATAGAGTTGATCGATTAGAGTTAATCAAATTAGAGTTAATCGATTTGAGTTAATCGAATTAGAGTTAATCGAATATTAATTATTCGAATAGAGTGAATTTAATATAGTTTATTCTAAGAAGGAGATATTATCGAATATAGTTTATTCGAAGAAAGGAGTTATCGAATATAGTTATTCGAAAGAGAGTTATCGAATATAGATTATTCAAGATAGAATTATACGTTTAAATTCGACTATATCGAATGTAGGAAAGTACTATTTACTTTCCGTACTTAAACCAAGATTTATTTATTCATTAAAAAATTAGTTGTTTGTTTATTAATTCAAATTAATAAATAAAATTTATATTTAAGTTATCATATTTCAGAAGCGTGAGATTATAACACTATTGTTATAATCAAACAATTTCTGTTAAAAGAAGTGGATTCGTAAATAGAATCTAGGAGTTACGTAAGGAAGCTGTTGAAGATTTAAAAAGTGAACCTTGTCTATTTCGAGGTTAAAAATGTTGTTCAGTTAAGGTCTGAGAGGTAGTAATACCCCAACTTGATTGACTTCATTTTAACTAAGGAATGATTAAGGTTCGATAGTGAAGGTTAGTTAATTGAATTTAGTTAATAAGTGTTAATGGTTCGAGTCGGCATAGCGATGTTTTATTTAAACACCTTCTTAAATCCAATAAAGGAGTTATGGAAATGTTTTCAAATAAGAATCAAAATGGTTTCTAATATAGCAAATAATAAATAGGAGTAAATATGGAAATGTTTTTCCATTGATTAATAACGCATATTTTCCTAAATTTAGAAAATAAGAATTTACGAATATATGGAAATGGAAATAGGGAAATGAATAATTGAATGGTAAATTAAATTAAAGGGGATCAGGGTTGATTGATGATTTGCTCGGGAAAATTTCCATTTGGAAATAAGATCGTTGTTTGCACACTTGTTTTCCTTTGATAGTTATATCACCGACTATCAAAGATTTTTGACCATTTCCGTTGCCAATACGGAGAGACCGGGCTCAGATTTATTATCTGAAAACCACTCCATATGGGCATTAGTGTTGCAAATCAAATATGATGAAGATAATTGAAGACGGAGTTGTGCAAGGGCTGATCTGGGAATCCTAGGTAGAAATTGTCTTAGATGGATTTACAGAATAGTGCCTTCGGTTTGTCCAATCCTAGGGCAATGTGTATGGACGAATGTCTGACAGAGTACATCTAATGGATCACGTAAGTTGATTGCTTCAAATGTATCCGTGTTTGATGGCGGAGGAATTCGTTTCTCTTAGCTGTATACCCGTGGTATTTTTGTGGAAATCAATTTGTGATTTGGTGGGTATGACGATGTGGCATTCAAAGCAAATGAATGTATGATCTGTCAAAAGGTATATTATGATCTCAAGCCTCATCAATCGGGAAACGACAAAAAGCGGGCAGACAACATGGCTAAGTGGGTCACCCCCATTAGGGTGTATTGTCACCATCTAGAGAATATTCATATTTGTTACTTCTTTTCACTTCTGTATCTCCCAGGAACGGTTATGTTGCTAGCAACTGTAGGTGACAATATATTCGATACACTCAAGAGAAATGAGTGGTCGGTCATGTGTGGGCCGGATTGCAAGACGTTCTTGTTGAACCCAGTGTATTCCTCTCTGGAGATACATTATCGGCAGGTGGTCCCATACCTTGTCATAATCGGAATCCAATCTCCAATAAGCGCCTGCGGTTTTGATTGTATACTATATATATGTTGAGCATGAGATGCAAGTGTTCTGCTAGATTGTTAATTATTTGTGATTAGACATTATTATAATATCTGAGAAGTATTGATTTTAAAAATGTTTTGGGTTATCGTAAAGTAAAAACCATTCGTATTTATGTGTGGATTGGTCTTACGATTATCTTTTCTTTTGAAAAGGATTTTGAAAAGTTAAACAAATGTTTGGAGTTTACTCACACCAGTCCCATGACTAACCCAGAGTTTATTTTGTTTTGTTTTCCCTAAACTCTTGTGTGCCCAAAATTTGTACGAGCAGTCAAGTAGTTGGGATTTACAGATACACTAGATGGAGCTTGGAGCAGGAGGCTTCAACAACATTTTATAGCTATTGTTTATTTCTGCTGTGATGTAAGTGTTGTACGCTAATATACAAATACAGATTTGTGTTTCAAAGTTATTTTAGATACTATTTTATTCGTTCCGCTATGAGATTCGTGTTACTCTGATGTTGTTGTGTTCTTCTTCTTCTATTCTAATAGTTCTACCTTGCCTATTCTCACCCCCTAACTTCTTTCTATTAAGTATCCAATATTTCCGATGTTTGAATTGTCGACATGGGTATTTATGTCGATTTTCGGAGTCGAAAATCCCCGGATCATTACAGTGGTATTAGAGCTGAAGGTTAAGTAATTACCTTGGCTCTGTGGCGTGACTCAGTAGAGATGGGGTTAGTAATGCCCTAGATTGAGTTGAGTGTATATATACGAGTGAACGTATTTGTAAATTTTATAAAAATGGCTTTATATTGTGGAGATTTATTGGTTGAGCTGTTTATAAGTTCTGGTCGATCAGTTTGATCTACTGTATCGGTAGGAGTTTCTAAACGCTCAAATGCGATGAACTGACATAGTATGTTTTGAAAAGAGGGTAATCATATAATTTTACCCAAATTATATTTTGATATAAAAGAAAGTACAGATATTGGAAACATTGTAGAATATTGGATGTGTTGGTTGTTGTTACAATCGAATAAGATTATAATCGAAAATGATTATATAAATAACCAATTAGAATTCATATACGTGTAACATACAAAATCAAATGAAGTAAATCTGAATTTAAATCAGAATTGAAATTAGAACTCAAGAAATTTGAATAAGTGTTAATAAATGGATTGAATTGAATATATGGGAATTTTAAAATCCTAGGAGATTTTAAATTGTTTTACAAACATTGTGAGTGATAATTTGAAGTAATTTCAAAATTTGATAGTTTAAAAGAGTTTTGAAAAGTGATATAGTATTGAACTCACTTCGATCACTGGGAAATAACTCTGATGATGCTGGCCACATCATCAGTTCTCATTTTCAAGTGTGTAAGTGACGGATTACTACCAAGGAGATAATTTTTGAATTGTTTTGAGAAAAACAAGATTGTTTTGAATTCCAAAAAGGGATATTTGATTTTAGAAAAGTTAAGTTATTTAAAATTCCTCGGAAAAGATTGTTTGATTTAAAACCAAAATTGAATTGAAATTTGTGAAAGCAAATTGGAATTAAAGTAAAGCCAGTTAAGTGGTAATTGAAATTTAATTGACTAGAATGATATCGAGACATTAGATTTATGAGATAGGAATTTGAAATGATATGGGTTGGGGTAAGTAAGAGTTTGGAATCATGGATGGTACATGAGATTGAGAATGATATTTGTCTTGTTTAAGCGAATAGCTGCGTTAAGGATAAATTGATCGGAGTTGATGATATTGGTATATGCAGAATTGGTGACAGATGGAAACGATATGATGATATGTCCGACAAAAAGGTACATGTTTACTTTTATATGAGTTTGGTGATTTTATGAGCCGAATTGGCAAGCCGCTTGGCTATTTGATTTTCTTTTGGGTTGGAGATGGCCTAGAGAGGCGAGTTGTAGTTGTACTGATTGACCCGTACAAAGGAGGTGCTGGCGAAATTTTTCAGAATATTTAGGGTGTTAGAAAATTTTCAGAATTTTTGGAAATTTTCGTTAATAAGAATTAATTAATATTTTAATTGAAAGAAATTGGTTCGGTTGAAATTGGAGTTAAGAAGTAAACAGATAATTTTTAACCCAGTAAATCGGGTTTGTTTTCTACCTTAGCAATTTCGAGGACAAAATTATTTTAAGGGGGGAAGATGTAATGTCCCGTATTTTTACGGATAATAATTAATTAATTTAATTATTTAAATAGTGATATAGAGATTTGAATAGCTGTTTAATTAAATAATAGTGAATATTTAATTAAATTAAATAATATAATAATATATTTAATTTTCGAAATAATCGGAAATAATAGAATTCACAATATTGTGTGAAATGGACAATTCAAAATATCTAATTCTGTTTAGAATTTAATTATATTAACGAATATATTATATAAACAATAGTTGAACGTATAATTATATTATAATTAAAATCGAGCTCGAAATGGCGCTGCAGTTCGTAATTTGGCGATTCGAACTTCAATTGAATATACAGAATCCGTTTTAAATCGGATTTCTGTGAAACAAGAAATGTTCAAAGCAGGTGAAGTATATTTTTCTAATGGAAGAGTAAAAAATCGAGATTTCGTCGTGTAGATTGTGAGTTGTGTCCAAATCAAATTTTCGAAAAGTCATTATGGAATTCCTTTATAATTTATAACGATTTATTCATATTATAAATGGATTTTCAATAGAAATTGAATACTGATTTAATCTTAATTTGAAATGTCGAGTTATAAATTCAGATAAGAATATTTTGGAGCTGTATGATATTATATATGAATATATACGATAATATTTATATATAAATATTTAATTTAATTATTTTTAAATATATAAATATTTAAATGGGTTTATTTAGAGCTTTAAAAATAGCCAGTTTTGCAAACGTACTCCGTTTTCGATGAAACCAATTTTGTTGGATCCGAAATATTAAATTATTGTTAGATTCCAATTTTCGTGATTTTTGGAGTCAGTGTGTGCCCATATGGATTTTTAATGTGAAAAACAGTCAGTATTTTGACGGTTAAAAATACGCTGTGTGAGCAAACGGAGTCGGAATTCGACGAAACCAGTTTTGTTGGGTCCATAATGTCGAACTTTAGCTGCATGTCCATTTTCATCAAAATTGGATATTATAAGGGGTCGTACGTGAAATCAACACACATGTAAACCAAATCTCCATATGTGAAATTTTCAGCTTCAGCATGTGATGATTCTACATCGTTTGATCTATATGTTTCTCCTTTTAAGCATAGATCTGAATCTGAGTTGACATCCCGGGATTTTAAGTAGTTGTTGTCAATTTGTCCATACTTCGTATTGAGAGTATTCCAAATTTCCTACGAAGTCAAACAATGGGAGAAAAATCAAGTTGATTATTACTAAGATGAATAGAGAATATGCATAACACGAGCATTATTATTCGTATCTAATATATCACTTCCAATGTAAACAACATGCCAATATTTAATAGATTTAAAATATGATTTCATCTCTGATTTCTAATTCAAAAAATCTGTACCATCAAAAATATTTGGAATGTGACTGGACTAACTCTCTATGGACTGGTAACTAGTGATCACCATTACTCTAGAGTTAATGAAATACCAGGCTCAGATACCACTTGTTGGATCTTGATTAACCCTAGAGGGGGGTGAATAGGGTTTATTACTTTTTCACGAGATATTAAAACAATCACAGATCGAAGAATATAGCAGAGATAGAAATGCAGAAAGTAAATGATACAAGATATACCCAGCTTCGGCAAAATCCTGCCTACTGCTGCATTCCTAAGGTTTCTACTAGGTGTTGAACATAGATCCAGCCTACAAACCCTGTAAACTCGCGAACTTCTCACTCATGTCCTAACCCTACGCTCAAAACCATAGACTGACGATATCCCCTCGACCAGATTTTCTTGTATTACAAACCCGTAACACGTAACCTAGATTTTACAGACTCTAGCAACTGTCAGTCAAAACCCTGACGGGATCACCCTAGATTTTATAGACCTAGAAACTGTTCGATTCATTTTACAAATAAATTAAAAACAAAACAAAATAAAAATAAAAACAAAGAAACCCTAGGACTTAAACATAAGGGTTATCCCCTTTTTCAAATTAAAATCCTGAGCCCATTGTTATCTTGGCCGGCCCACTTTCAATTGGCTTTGCCCCGAATTCTTTCTCTCTGGAAATCTAAAAATGGCTCCATCAAAGAAACTAGGGTTTCCTGCTTTCTCCCAATCGTGGATTCGACTTGTCAATTGATGGTATGTTGCGATGCTCCTATGTTTGGTGTTGTTCTTCCACGATTGTGCTTCAGCGAACTGTTGCCTTTTGGTTGATCGAAAACAGCGAGTTATCTGAATTGATTTTCAATATTGCTTTATGAATTTGTGATTTCTGGTTTTTGATCTATATTGCTTGGATTCACTTTTTATTTACCAGTGATGAACGATGTTAAATAGGATTATAGAAAATCCTAATTCCTGATTTCAATCAATGACTTTCTTGAAATGATTTTTGGACTATTTGGAACCATTTTGAACTGATTTCATACCCTGTCGAATTTGCTGGAAGAGTATTGAATACAAAATTATTTGTTTCCTATTTTTGCCTTGATTGTCTGTCCTTAGAATAAATCCATCCTCGATTTATGCTCTGCTATGAATTATACTCTTTGTAAACACTTGCCGAAAATGCTTGATATAATTCATGAGTCATTTCAAATAAAATGTCTATTCTGGAAAATGTTTTAAAACATGCCAAACTAAACTTTTTCAAACCTGGAAACAAATTATCTGTCCAAAAATGATGTCGTGACTCGTAGTTGATTTCTGGAATAATTTTCTTGCCAATTTTATTCCTTAACACTGCTTTCAATTAATTACACACCACTGTGTATTTGTGGAAAATTATTTCGCCAAGTTGAAATGAAATGATGAACACTTTCCATATATTTGTGAACTGATTTTCCTTTTTGTCAAAAACTAGTTAAGCATGATTCTTTACTTGATTATATAAATATATTTGACACATTTGTCTACATTGATAACATGGTTTTGCTGTATATTCTCCTGTGCATCTTTGCATGCTTCAAATGCATGTAGTCTGTTGTACTTTTGGGCTTACCTAGTTTGTGCCTTTGTTTACCATACTTCCTTTGCTATGTCCACGAATAAACTTGCTAAGATTTTTGCCTAAAAATAATATTGATCATTGCTATGTGTATACTTGAAATATGACATTGCATTTACACTTGTTCATGCATACTCCAGTTGACCAGAATTTGAGCAGACACTATCTTTGGCCTGATTTGTACTCAGCCTTGTTAGTTTCCATTTCTTCTTCTCTATGCTCATTAGCTTGTGCATGCATCTTTGCTTTGATCTAACTGTTTGTATGAGCATCTCTTGATTTGAAATCACACTTGCATATGCAGCACCATATACCATTCATGCTTGCAAACAGAATTGTAAATACATGCACCATTCATTTGGTTGAGAACCTTATAACCTTGCTTCCATGTTGAAATATATGTGAGAACATCATGTTATTAGACCAGACCATTGTACATCATGCACTGAGCTTCTCAGACTAGTTTTTTTGCTCCATATTTGTTGCATACACACCATCTTGTGTATACTGCCATGTTGTAGCTGCTGCTACTTTGCCATCTAATTTACATTGTGCATGAATAATTTAGGCTTCATACTTGACCATGCTACATTACTAGCCTTGTTTGAATATAAATTCTGAAGTTAAATTTTTGCTAAACCATGAACTTGTGTATACTTCTGAGCTGCATCATCCATGTATTAGTGCCATCCCACTTATCACTTTGTATGTTTGATGTTGCCAGTTAGAACATGCCTTGCTCCATTGTATTTGAAAATTGAGTTTGCATGAATATATGTACCATGCTTTGACCTTTTGCTTGACCACTCATGCCTTGTATCTTGACTTTTGATTTGGCTTTGTCTTGACCATTTAGACCATGTTGCTCGTCACTTTTGCTACACCACTTGATTTTGCTCGTACTTGTGCTTTACAGTCTTGAGCTTGACACTGTGTTACCTGCATGTATACATATATGTATATATACATGTATGTGTATATATATGTGTATATATGTATATGTGTCCAATCGAACATATATATATATATATCAGCAGACCGCCACACTGTGTTGTGGCTGTTCAGAAACAACTGGTTCTGATCAGCAAACCGATGTAGTGTGTTGAGGCTGATCAGTGGGTACTAGAAATATACACATATCAGATCAAGTCATGAAAAATGATGAGAAACACACCAAAATTCTTAGGCCAATAAAATTTTAAAAATAAAATTTTATCTACTAGAATTTGAAAATATTATTTCTATTCCAGATATAAAAATTTAATAGTAACACTGACATGTTTAAAAATCTGGATCTGAATTTATGCCTGTTAAGAATCTAATTCATACCTAAATAGTTCTGCCATTATATTTATTCTTCTATAGACCTGATCAACTGTTCAGTTCTTATATGCCTATTTCTGATATGCCCATTCTGTTATTATGCCTAATTCTGTTATCATATGCATATTCTGTTATTATTCCTATTTCTATTCTTCTCTGTCCCCCATTCCCTTTTTATTTTTGTAGCCTAGGCTACTTTTGAGCCTTGGCTAATATCGTTGAAATATGCGTACGAACGAAATTAGGATAAATTGGGGCATATCTTGTACTATGAACCATGACTGGAATTTGGCGGCTTAACCTATGCTGTGAAGTATAACAAATATTTGGGGAATATGTTATACTGTGAATTATAATTGGGATTTGGGGATACAAATTTGTAGGATTAATTTATAGATTAAGTAGAACATGTTAATAGAACTATAAACAACCTGTGGAACTTGTTTAATCTGTTGGGGTTAAGTAGACCTATTTAATTGGTTAGGGTTAATTAAACTTGTTTAATCTATTGGGTTAGGTAAACCTGTTTAATCTGTTGGGGTTCAATGAACCTATTAACATGTTAATCTGTAGGCTTAACCTATTAAAAATCCTAGCTAATTGGAGGACACAAGTCTGACAGTTTGAGTTGTGTCATCTACTGTGTGGGACCCATATCAATCAGTAACCCATTCTAGTATTGAATGGGGACCCCACACTAGGTAGGAGTTAGGGCACACATACTGAACTGATTACAAGAGGTTCATCTAAAAAGGGGGTGTATACGAGCACGTCCCAACGGAGTCATGTGCGTGCATGAGTCCGATCTGTAGGGGGAAAATAAGCCGCTATAGCACTAGTAAATAGTTTTGTGTCCTTCCATAGGTTACCAATTTAGGAAGTAATACAACCTATTGTAGGTCGACACAGGGTCTTTACAAGTTAGGGAACCGATTTCTTGCGGGTAGTAATTAAGGAACATCTAAATCTATCTGTTTTTGTTGAGATACCTATTATTTCTCTTTGGGGTATAACCCGTTGTTTCTGTTGAGGTGCCTATTATTTCTATTTGGGTAAAATGCGTTACTAGAAATACACCTAATCCTACCATTATATTCTGTGGGAATCATTCTGTTTTTGTTAAGAATTAAGGGATACCTAATTCTATCACATATCAGTTATACTAGTATTGGTATAAAGAAAAGTATTTGAGAAGCATAATCTACTCTGTTTATTCTGCTTATCCTGTTCATTCTGTTTATACCTGTTGTATGATATTGTTCTCTCTCATCCAGTTTATAGGCCTGTCATGATGTTTGTACTTCTGTGTATGCTAAAAGTCACTGGACTCGCCAGACTTTATGTCTGACCTGTTTTGTTTCCTTTTCTCTCTCTTCCTCCCCTCCCCGCTCCCCATGTTCTCAGGGTGGGAACGCTCAAGCTTGATTAGGACTCTCTCTTCTGTTTCTGCTCGAATTTGAATCTGCTTTAATGTATCGCTTTGACTACTTGTCTACTTTATTATGGCTATTGCTGGGGATTATGATTTTACATTTCTGTACTCTGATGGTTTTTAGCGCAAGACAAATATTTTGGTTTCATTTACATGGTTTCAGTATTTTAGCCTGATGGTTTAACTGGTTTTGAGACTACGATGTTTTTCTGTTAAATAATGAAGTTTTAAATTTCCGCTGCTATTTTATATTTGTCTTGTGATATTTTGTTTCTGTTTACCTATAATGCTTCATGAAACTTAATGCATTTTGCTAAAGAGTGAGATTAACGAACGTGGGGTGTCACATATATAATAAGCAACAGGCTGAGTGAGATGACTTGTTTACTACTTTGGTCGACCCTGTCTCAAACCAAGGCGGGTTGGGTCGACCGATCGTGCCTTTAGGTGCACACGTGGTGCCCATAAAAATTATTTTGTTCAAACATTATTTTGGCTGATGTGGCTTTATATTATTTGTTTAATTTTGAACCAAAGATTGATATGGCACTTTCTAGTAGGCCCAATGACATGGTTGGTTTAGATCTAATCCTAAAATTTAGACGACTGAGGGCATCCAGTAAACCCTATAAATAGACTAGTAGAGCCTTTCTCATTTCTTTACATCCATTCTTTCTGCCTTCTTCTTCTTCCCTAGGCTTATCCTCAAAATTAGGAAAGGCCAGATAATTAAACTTTTTATGGGGATAAAAAAATTCTATACTTTTTAATATTTATTTTTATAAATACTTCTGGGGGCAAAGGTTATGCTATGTTAGAGAAAGGACACGGGGAAGCTCTATTCATCAGACCTGTGAGTTTTTATGTAATTCTTAGAATTGTAAAATCTTGTAGGAAATGTTGGACAGTTAAATAGTTTTAAGTTTTTATTTTTAATGTTTGAAGTTATTTACAGTTTTTTATGTTTATTTTTTTGGAAAGTTACTATAATTTATTTACTGTATGTTCCTTTTCAGTTATTTACTATTTATAAGTAATTCTCCTTCTTCAATCCCCTTCTTTGTTATAGTTTTATTTACAATTATGCTTATGCCCTATTTTATTTATTTATTTTTGAGTCTAGGTCTTGCGAGTAACCTAGACAAGACCATTTCCCTTTTTGTTAGCGTTGAGCTTAGGCCTCAAAAGAGCCTAGGCCTTTATCATCATTTTTTCCTTAAATTAGAATAATGCTAGAACTGAATAAAAAGGGATTTTTGGGCATGTTGGAACTGATTAAGCATTATAATTGGTATTGGACTGTAAATTGGGGATAAAACTTAATATGTAATTGGAGAACATGCAAACATATAAACTTGAATTGGTAGCTTAGTTAGATGCTAAGTAACGTAGGGCTGGGTTGCATAAAAAGATAAACATTATCCAGAATGTTTAATGCAACCTAGAATTATAGTATAAGGTTATATTGGGGATTATTAATAAACTTAAATTGTGTTAAGTTAAATTGAAGATGAAATTAATAAGCTAAGATAATGGAGTCCGCTCCTGTAGCACTGGGGCTGATTGAATAAGTGGCTTGTAGGTCCGTTCCGACAGCGTGAGGCTGGTTGGGGAAAATAAGAGGCCTTAATAAAATAATGAAATTGTAGTGGGAATCTGTTCAGGCAACACGGGGCTGATTAGGGAAAATAAGTGGCTCGTAGGTCCATTTCGGCAGCATGGAGTTGATTAGGGAAAATAGAAAGCCTAATAAAATGATAAAATCCTGGTTTAGGTCTATTTCGGCAGTGCGAGGCTGATTGGGGAAACTAAGTGGCCTAATAGAATAAATGGGGACCAAGTCTAGGGGTTGACTTATGCCAATTGCATATGGGCTAGTGACTCATCTCTGGAAGTATCCCTTTTATCATCTATGGAGATATCACACTAGGAAAAGACAAGGGCACGCTTTACTGCGTCGGATAGTAAGTGGTCCAAACGAGGTGGGTACGGACGTGTTCCGGTGGGACAATGAGTGTGCATCGTCTTGATTGGGGAAGATAAGCTGCTATAACATATGTGGTTAATGACTATGTCCTTTTAGTTGATGGGTTCGGGATTGATAACCCCGAATTCCGTAGCTGGCGTAACTTTTCAAATTGTGGTTATATGAGTCGATCGACGGGTAAAAATTTAGGTAAAGCCTAATTATGACATCTTGGTAAGTTGGTATGAAAATCTTGGATATCAATGACAAGTCAACCTTCAGTACGTGCTTAAATTGTTTACTGCTTTTTAACCTTTATGTCTTATGTCCTTAAAAATATTTGTCTCTCTAATGCTTCCTTAACTTGTGTTCATGCTAGAAATTACAACTCACCAGACATATGTCTGACCTAGTTTGTTTTCTTCTTCTCTCTTCCTTTCTCATCCCCCTTCCCTCTAGCCCCAAGTTTGTGGGGTGGAGGGTCTCAGCATTGATTTTTGACTTTTCTATTCAGCTTGGATTCAAATTCCTTTCAGACTCATGTATTGGTTCATTTCTCATTTTCTAGCTATTGTATTGACATTTGAGAGGGATGGTTTTACTTACGTACTCCAATATTATGGTTTTTCCACGAGATATTATATTTGGTTTTATGTTGATGACTGTTGGTATTTATGAAATGCAATAAGCACCGTGATTTGACTTGCTTTATAAAATGATGTTTTAAAGTTTCTGTTGTGTTTTATGTTTCTGCCTTGTAAATTTTAGTCTCTATGTTGTTACTTTATACCTAAGTGCTTCATAAATGTTAACGCATCCTCAGATGGGTGATGCTAAGAGGTGTGGGGTGTTTCAATTATGAGCTAAAAAGATACATACCCGTATCACTTCACCATAGGATAGAAAATAATATACGGACAACGTTAATTAAATAAATTTATTTACTAAAGTTAAATATTATGTTTTGATCTAAACAAACTAATTTGAAATTTTAATCTATATGTTAAGCTAAATTAATGGTTGAAATATTTAAACTTGAATTTATGAATTTAAAACTTATTTGATTTAATGAACGATGTGAATTTAAATTTTAAGATTTAAATTTGACATCTAATGGTTAATTTATAAATTAAATATTTATGTAACAACCTAGAATTTTGACAATTGGAAAATAAGGAATTAATTAATGATTTAAACGTGAACAATCAAATTTTATATCGATAGTGGAGTTAGAAATTTACAATCAGATATATCATTTGATTTGAATTGAATTTGATAGGAATGGTTGATTGAAGTTCGAATATTTATTGATTGAATATTTGGTTTGAACTCGATTGGATATTTGAATTGGTTTTGAGATTCGACTGAAAATTTAAATGATTGAAACGTTATTAACATTTAAGTAATTGGAATTTCAATTGTTGAAATATATGGAAATTTGGCTTTGAGATGTGGGTATATATTTGAATATATAAAGAAATTTAATTTAACGTCTCAAAATTTGGAAACGAACAGAGTGTTTGATGTACAAACAGAATAAAATCGGTGAACTGATGAATAATTTAAAACAACATTGTATACAAATGGAGCAAGATTACAAGTAAAAAAATTTGAATTCAGAATGCGAAGACAAAGAGGTACGTATAAATTTTGTCATGATTGGATATTGTGCTGATAGTACGGGATTAGAGCGGTTTATGGTATTCGTAGAATTACTATTTAATTAAAATAGATGAAACTTTCCTCAGTTAAAAACCCACCGTCCTATTCTAACGCGCCTTCCCTATGAACCTATTGATTTAATGTCGTTCTTATCCCATGCGTTCCTTCTTCTGAAAGCTTCTACCCCTTTATATTTCCACAGCCACTCTTCCCATTTCAATAGAAAAATAAAAAATCATCCCTTTTTCAATTTAAATGCCTCGGAAGATTTTTTTTTCTTTATCCCCAAATCGAGAAAAAAAGGAAAATCATTTCCCTTCCAGTTTAATGGCTTCTGCCCTTCGCCATCATCAAATTGAACTCCTCCCTCTTGAAGCCACTGCACTCCTTCATATCTCAACTGCCTCCGATCTCCATTAAGTGGCTTTCACCAGTAATGAGACTGCCTATAATAGAAAGTGCCACCGCTCCTCGTCAAATTAAAGGGCCATCAATCCCGTTTGGAGCTGCTGCCTAGAAACCCAGTTCCACCTCGTCGGTCACCCAATCCGTTGCCTACATCTACTCCTTCGCTGATTTTAGGTGAATAATCACTCACGATTAATCTTTGGTTCAAGTTTATTTACTGTAGTAACTTGATTAAATAGAACAGGTTGTGTTGATTTACTATGTGACTTAATGACCATCCTCTTGTTGGTATTTTCGAAACTTATGTAATCAACATTCGGGTTATTTGCTGCCGTTGTCACACACTGGAGTTCACTTCCATTTCTATTCCCTGATAAAGCCAAGTGACTTATAGTTGGACTAACTATCACCCCTATTCAAAATAGAAAAAAAATGTTTACTTTATATTCATGCTTATTAGAAACTCTGCTCGTACACTTATTGGTAGCTGAGATTCATTGTTCAGTAAAAATTGTTGATTTGCCAATAAAGGCAACTCAAGTGTTCAAGGAATAATTACACACCAATAAGAATCCTATATTTATTACTTTATATAAGACGCAAGTGGTGTAGTTTATATATGAGTATAAATTTAGTGTAATGTTTAACTGGGCAACGAAGACAAACATAGTATTTAGTGGAAACAGACGATATAGCACCATAATACATAACATCTAATTAGAATACCTACAATTAGTATTTGTGTTGCCAGGTTAACTATGAATTTTCTCTTGATCTTGATTTAGTGTTGTCCTTGTCACATTCACTAGTCTGACGGCCATAATGTTTTGTATTATAAATTAAAAAGTTTGGATTCATAACCCTGCTGTTTTGATCAAGACAGTTTCTCAACAACTGGTATCAATATCAACATTAACAAAATTCTAGCATAATCAGTGCATTGCCTTATTTATGTTTCTAATGGCTGTAAATGGTTATTTTGATTCAAGAATATATAGTTATATATATACACACATTTGGGTTGGGCTATCTTCTTATGAGGGGAATATCATGAGAAGCATAGAAAAAGACAGTGAACACAAATATTAAGCAGTAGTATTGTATATATTTGTGTACAAACTACAAAATTTTCTCTCTACAAAAATCTATTTCATGGTTATATATATGTTGACTCAAATATAGATCTGCATGTAGTTGCTAATAATTTGTGTAACAATATACATACACACACACGTAACTGTTCCTATTTGGTTGAATCACCGGAAATAGTGAAAATGTGTACTGGTTTAACAGTAGAGAAAACATGTTTTTCTCCAGTAATTCTTTTGTGAGAAAGAAATGTGTTTAAGTACTCAATGTCTTCCAACTATAACTTCTATATGATTTTGCATGCATAATTTGATAAATATATTCATATAGGAAAAAGAAAGTAGAAGGAAAGGAAGAATTGGGCAGAGTGGGATGCATCGTATTGATGTATGGTTGGTGTGTATGGATTAAGGGATGGGTTCACCTGAATAACATGCCACCTAGAAACCAAAACATATTTAAATGTGCCAGGTTAATAATATGTCTCAAAACTAAAGGATAATGTATAGGGCGCACATAACCCCCCATAGTCAGGATGATGTTTTTTTCAGTTTCCCATGACCTTCGATCTGGGTGTATTTTGTATTTCTAGGTCTCTTTCTCTGCGTGATCTCTCATATGTAGCACTTTTTCCACCTGGAGATGATGATGATGTCTAAATTTGGAATGTGGGATTTTTATGGTCCACATGCATGGAATAGTACCAATGATATGCTCTAAACTGATAGTTTGAAATTAAAATTGATTTGCAGTGCAAGTTAAATATAATTTGCATATTAATGAAATGCACTCCAGCAGGAAAACCAAATTCACTACATAACTACATGGGTTTATTTTAATTGATTTTAAATTCTTACTACAATATATCACTAAGCTTATAACATTTGATGTGCAACTAAAATCCAAGTTTTTGCAAGTTGTGCGTAAAACATGATAATACAAAACACTTAAATGTATAGAATCAGTCACCATAAATATGTATATATTTCCTGGTGCACCTGTATATAAAGAAGACTTCGCACTGTACAAATCATTTATTTTACTATCATGACCGGAACAAGTCTATCACATTTTGGGGAACCCGAGTGCATGTTTTCTGAACACACTATTAGGCTGCCAAGGAATAATTGTTATTTAATCTGCACTACCTTGCATTTCACTATAGTATCACGTTTAGGCCATAACAATGGTGTTCATCTTTGCTGAAGTAAACCTGAAGTATACTTGTTATATATATATATATATATAGGTACTAGCCTTGTATGAGGTTGCCATATACGTTATCCTGCACTGAAAATCTTGTTTGCGTCTTGAACACATTACCTTCACTTGAAATTAAATGAATATTTATGAACTGATAAATTTTTAAAATTTATGATTGAAACCGAATATATGTATCTAGGTGGTCTTGATTTGTTTATTTCCAAGTTGCTACAATGTTGGCAAATATATTTTGAAAATTTACCTAGTATTTGGCATCCTGAAATTTTACGTTAGAACTAAGTATTACATTTTAGTTTTTATTATTGAAGTTGGTTCACTTGAACAAATGATTAATCCTAACTCGAGTGTTTTATGTTTTTGCATGGAACGCTCGGGTCAGATCCGAGCAGTACAGATTTAATGATTTTAGCTTGGGATTCAAAGACTGGTGAAGCTGGGGATCCGAAGACAAGCACACTCTGAAGTTTTCAAACCAATAAATATTTTCTTTGTATTCAAATTATTTTTACATTCCACTATATATAAATATATTGTATTCAACTGATTAATAAATAAAACTTTATTGTAACACCGCGTATTTTCTGAGAATATTAAATTAACAAATAAAAAATACCTAATTTTACAAGAAGAATTAAGTAAAATGGATTGCGCTATTGTGTTCGTCTCGGAATTCTGCTTGAGATAGAGTCCGAGTTTACATAAATCGGACACCGTATGAAGAAGTTATGAGCCTTAGAAGTTTGTATACGCCCAAGGTAGTATATATATACATATAAAATAATTCCAGAAGTCAAAATAGGGTTCAAATCTCAAATTTGGGTTAAAGCAGGCTGAGCGGGAAATTTCCTGCACAGAGTTGTCGACCGCCACCCCCCCATGGGGTGTCGACATAGGTATCGACCCCCCTTTAGGGGAGTCGACCCCTGTCGGCCCAGATCCGGCCGATGACGTGTTTTTCCACGTGTCGCTTTCTGATTCACTGTGTGACGTAGTATTCTGCTCTAGACGATTCTGATAACTTCTAGACTGATCTAAAGGCTCTAAATCTCTCTATACACCTATAAAAAGACCCCTAAACCTATTGTTTTCTCCACACGACTTCATAGGCGTCTATATGCTGCTAAAACCTGAAGTGACCTAGCCTCCACCTTAATCAATCAAATTAGATTTTTCAAGTTAACAATCAAAGTCTACATCAAAGGAATAGTTAATCAAATTCATAAATTAGATCCCAGAGTTTAAGATCGTTCTTTAATTTGTGTGTTCATGTTACTTTCTGAAATAAAATTTAATTATGATTCTGACATTGTAATAAATCTGAATCTGAGATTATGCCTATTTCTATCTGTCTTTCTATATCCACTGGATCTATCTCATTGATATTATTATGTCCATTCTTTATCTCTTCTTTCCTTCTTCCCTTTTTGGTTTTATAGCCAGGCTACTACGAGCCTGAGCCAAATCTCATAAGAGATGAACGTACGTTGGGAAAAATTGGGCATAATATATTATTTGGACATGGCCAGCGCTAAAATTGGGAGAAGTATTAAATTATGTATAATTGGGCATAACTGATTTGAGGACATAACACATGTTGTATTTAAAACATAAAGTGTATCGAACATATGACTTGAGATTAAAGACATAAAGTATATTAGACATATGACTTTGGATTTGGGGCATAAATTGAACTGTAAACATGTAAGGCATAGCACATATTGTGGTTTAAGACCAAAAATTGGGGCAAATTATATATGATAGTTTATGACTTGGAAGAAGGAGATTATTGTGCATAGTGATATATGGCTTAGGCATGAAAACCTATAGTAAGATAGGTATAACTGTTAAATGTGAACACACCTAAATTGGGATTTTGGGTAATTGGCATGCATTGTAATTAAAGGCTATAATTTGGCATTGTTTATACTGTGAATGATGAATTGGGGTTTTTTGGAGAATATTCTATACGGTGCAATATGGCTAAACCTTAGGGCATGTGTTATATTGTGAATTATGACCATGATTTTGGGCATGTAAGTTATAGGCTTAATTTATGATTAGGCGAGATATGTTAATGGAACTTTAAGTGATGTTTAATTTGTTAAACTGACTAATATGCTGAAATCTGTTGAAAGTGAATACTGTAATTGGAAAGCCTATGATGTAGATGAATAAATTGACATAACTAGCCTGAAGCTATAATAATCTGTAAATGAACCAATTGGCTAAGATAAACATGCCGAGACACGAGGTTAGACTCCATTTGCGGTGGAAACCTACCCGGAACCAACCGGCCAAACCAGTAATCGCAAATGATCAGTCTAATGTGAGAGGTCATAGGTATAACTAAGAAATGCTTAGACATGCGGTTAGGTCTGGCTTATGTCAGAAGTCTACTCGGAACCGCCCGGCACATCCAGCGGCCGCAAGCTATCGACCTAATGTGAGAGGTCTATGCATTAATAATTAATCAATGGTGATCAAAGATGAATAAGATACCTAAAACATGTTAGGTGGGTAGGGTTAATTTAACCGGAGTAAGATGACAATTTAACCAACATTACATGAACATGTGGATAGCATTAAGTTAATAAGTAACACTTTATCAATATGACATGATGAATTAGTAGGGTTAAGTTAATAAGAAACACTTAACCAAAATGATACGATGAATGCGTAGGGTTAAGCTAATAAGGAAACACTTAACCAATATGTGAATGAGTAGGGTTAAGTTAAGGGGAAACACTTAACCAATATAACAAGATGAACGAGTGGGGTTAAGTTAATAAGAAACACTTAACCAATATAACATGATGAACGAGTGGGGTTAAGTTAATGGGAAACACTTTGTAAGGAACCGTAACTTCCCTGTAAAGGAAAGCACGAATACTTTGAGAACAACACACAAAAGAACGCAGACAGAAGAACATTTCATTGTTAATTACAACAACTCCATCAGAATACAAGAATATACAGAGTATAAATGAATAATATGCATTCGAAAAATATCAGAGATTACAATAAATTACATAGCAGCGGAAATAATACAAAACACAACTGAAAGTAATACACGGATACAGAGCTTTCCGAGCATCGTTCCAGCAGTAAATCAGGATCCTGTGAATAAAATCTGCAAAACCAAAACTACTTGTTGCCCGTGTCAAAATAAGGGCACCTAGAGTTTAGGTTAAAAACAATAAACTCCAGGTCAGTCATGTGACTGGTGTGAGAACTAAAACAGTTATTAATCTTTATTTTAAAGTTCGGTAAATCAAGGGACCACGCCGTATAACACGGAACGGGTTTCCTCCCAAGAATACCAGTGCATAAAACAAACAGCGCAATGCTAAATAAAGAAAAATGAAGCTATTATAAGACCCAGGTCCCATCACACAATGCAACGCAAGCCGGAGGATAGGGTTTTTACCTTATAATAGCCAAAGCATGCTTGATACGTTTAAAACACATTATTTTGATATTACTATAAGTGTATAGTGTCAAAACAATTTCAATCATAAATATCAATCATAGGCGGCATGAATGACCCATACCACTATGTCGCCATACTAGGTTCTACAAATAAAACCGCAATATCACGTATTGGAAATTGGATTTCCGTCATGAGTCGAGGGAAAGGGCAAGCCCCTCTCCGATTCGAGACACTCTAGCAAATGCCTCAGGACCACACACAGTGATCCCTTGGATCCTCCAAGGCCGGTCCTCTCTTACTTTTGAGGATTGGCAATTCCTGACCACATGTTTCCCAGTCCTATAGGACCTATATCCGAGGCGCCTCGCATCCAACAACCACATAGGTGAAAAGTATATAAATGTCAGCCAGTTTAAGAACTGACACCACCACTAGCTAGAAAGAAACGTCGTGCACTCCTTGGGTCCTTATCCCGTTTTTGACTCATACCGAGGTGCGAGGCTCGCGAATTCACGCTATACACAAAGCTACGCCACACAGGCCGTGCTTTGATCATCAACCACAAGACTTTGCTTTTCAACAGAAGCCTTGATCAATTGCCACTTACGCGTGCCACACTGGTAATTCACTCCATGCGACTGATGTCCATCGATATACAACCTCTGAGCTCATACGTCTCAGAGAAGGGCGTTAAGCAAGAGAATAAATTCTCCATCGCCAAACAGATGTATATTTAACAGAGATCAATCAACACAGAATAAAATCCAATGTCAGACACACAGTCCATTTACAAGTTCGTTCTGGGTCTGAACGAAACCGGAGGCACTTTCCTCGCATATCCATTGATCTCCGAGTACGTCTGGACGATCACCAACTGATTCCCTCATTTTGGGTGTACAGCCCAATCAAGATTATCAGTAATCACCCAAACGATGTGAAGACTTCCGGTCTTCAACCACCGTCTTCATCTCCAACTTATCGCCGAATCAGTTATTCAAAATGGGTATAAACCCGGCCTTTCTGAATAACCCACGTATATAATAAACAAATGTTACATAAACACAACAAACGCCTCATTCCAATTCAGAATATTCTTTTATTCACAAAATCACATTCTTAGGGAAAGGTTCCCATTGATTTTATCAAAGATAAATTCTTCTAAATTTATTCTTTAATCTTCCTTTGAATATCATTTCAAACCATGTTATGGTTTTCCAAACTAGTCGGGATTAGCGAACCACACTGGAGTAATTATTTATTTTATTTCCCAATCCTAACCTATTCATCCCTTGGAGCAAAACTGGTAATACTCCATATCTAACACCACGGTGTTATCGGTAAAATTAATTACCATTTCACGTTCAAATCTAATTAAAGATTTAACTATCGCTTTGGAGCAAAACTGGTGGTACTCCATTCTTGATCACCTTTCAGATTTGATAATTTAAATTATCAATCCACATTTCAATCTAATTAAAGATTCATTAAAACTCCACTTAGTTTTAATTTTCCCAAAAATCAATATCCTGACTTTAACTGGGTTAAAGAACCAATGTCATCTAAAACACGGTTCACGATAAACCCAAAATCACTTTAATTGGGCTTAAGAACGGTGTTAATGAAGACACCATCCATGACAAACCCAAATCACGTTTGATATTAAATACAAGGCTCTGAATAGAAAATATATCGGCTTATATTCAATTTCAAATTCTGAAACCAACAAATATCGTATTGGAAATAACGATATAAAATATATCTTTCAAATTCCCATAACAATATCTGTATAATCACGAAATCTAACACCGAAATATTCCGAAGATTATTTCGATTCAAATCCAGTCCAATTCACGTATTGGGAATTTTGAATATTTTTAAAACCACTTCTAAATTCAATTTATTTATTACAAAAATAAATTGATTTTAATTCTAGTTCAAAACTAGTTCATTTCGATAAAAATCTATTTTTATCTTTTCAAATATGGAGTTTTTCATCCCAATTCTTCCCAAATCATTTCTTATGATTTTCCACAAATTATTGATATTTTTAATAATTTTATCAAGGCCCGTACAGTCGATTTCCATCAACGGCCATCGAACTACACTTACAGCGACCTTTTCCAAATTTGATTTGGACATAATTCCAAATCCAACCGTTAGATTTCAAATTTCTAATATTCATTGGAAAGCTATTTCCGATACGAACCCAATGGTTCCGTTTTCAGGAGAATCCGACGGTCGGATCTCCCGTAATGTCAATTCGAAGTCAATGGTCGAAATTCACGAACTACCGCAGCGCAGCGCGTTCTATTCAGACCATTATATATATAATATATATATTATATATATTTCGTCGATTTCCTTTTAAAACGTATTTTATAAATCGTTTTAAATTTGTTTTCAAAACGATTTCAACTTCATTTTCAAATTCAAATCAAGATTGAATTTTTCAATATAAATTCATTTTAATTTCATTTCAAATCGATTTCAATTCAATTTCAATTCGTTTAAATTCAATGCAAAACGATTTCATTTCTATTTCAATTTGATTTGAATTTCAATTCTATTCTAATTTCAAATCATTTCAATTTATTTCGAATTTCAAATCAATTCAATTTAATTTGAATTTCAAATCAATTCAAATTAATTCGAATTTCAATTCACTTCAGTTTAATTCGAATTTCAATTCACTTCAATTTAATTCGAATTTCAATTCACTTCAATATAATTCGAATTTCAATTCACCTCAATATTCATTCGAATTTGAATAAAATCGATATAAATATCGTTCACGTCAAAATGGCGCAAATCTAATCAACACCGCTTTATATATTTCTATTTTCAAATATTTCTATTTTCAAATATTTCTAGTTTCAAATACTTCTATTTCAAATATTTTTATTTCAAATATTTCTATTTCAAAACTGGAATGAGGCCCAATCAATTACCATATAATGTTAATTATATGGATTCCACACGACACATGTATATAAATAGCAACGATCAATATTTAACCATCATCCAAAGTGCACTACACAACCGCACAAGCATTAAATATAAATAATTAACGCTTACACAGTCTGTCGACCAATCGATCGACATACTAATAAATAATTAAGATTAGTGTACACCAAATATCATCCCAACACCCGTGTGGGGTTTCAAATCAACAAATACAGATTTTTATTGGTGCAGTTGGGCGATGTGTAAAATTTATCGTCCCAATCAATATTCTTCAAATAGGTGTACATAAACAAACCGTCCGGTTTGTAAATGAATATTTATTTATTCACATTCACGTTAAAAATTATATTTTTAATGATAATTAATTTATTCCAACCATCAACATTTTATTATCGATTTCACATCAACATCACAAACAAATTTCACAACACATCAAACAAGTATACAAGCCGTCCATGGTCTGTGGACGACGGGTGTCGGGTGCTGCTAAGCACCGTCTGCATCCTAGTATATATTTTTAACTAGAAATAAAGATTTAAAGTGAGAAGTTCTCACAGACTAGCTAATCCAAACGCCTCGATTCTTCTTATGCAGAAATCTTCGTCGTTCTCGCCTCTTGTCACTTTCGTTGCCCGTAGCCACTACATATATAAATTCACATTTTTATACCACTACTATATAGATAAAAATTATATTTTTATCTTGCTAGCAATATAATAAAAATTATATTTTTATTATTCTACATGAATAAAAATCATATTTTCATATCTCCTACATAATAAAGATCGAATTTTTATTCTTTCTAAAATATAAAAATCATATTTTTATAAATAAAAATATAGTCTTTTCACTTTTATAACGATGTTTACATAATAAAAATAGTATCTTTATTTATAAAACAATGATATTTTTGTTTACAAAAATATTGCTATTTCTATTTTTAAACTATCACTTCATGTCGTTATTCACATGAGAAAAACCCTATTTTATATAAATAAAAATATCGCCTTTTTCAAATTAGAAATCTCATCTTTACATCACCATTTCAACTATATAAAGATTCAAACTTTTCTAATATAAAAATCCAACCTTTTCTATGATAAATATCAATCATTTTTAATGGTAAAAATCATATTTTTGAAACCAATAATTTCTTCATCTAATTTTCTTGATTTATACAATAAACTGAATAATAAATAAATAATAACGACGTTATAAAAAAACTCAAAAAGAAAAGGGATAGAAACTTACAGTTTTTTTATTTTAGCAGGGGGTGTTGCATCGGATTGGGGATGAGGAGGGAGAACCGAGGGCGGAGGGAGGAGAAGGATCGCTGGTGGGCTAAGGGGCTCGGCGGGTCTGGATTACGCGATTACAGATGGGAACGGAGGAAGAAGGGGAAGACGATGGAGGTGGAGGAGGGGTGACGAACTGGAGGCGGGGCGATTGGTGGCAGGCGGCGCGGTGCGAGGATAGGGTGGCGCGGGTTTTAGGGCTCCGGCGATCTCATTTTTTTTAATTTAGTTTTGAAATGAATTTGAACGCCGGGGGGGGGGGGGCTGAGGTAAAAGGGAAGAGAGGAGTGAGGTTTTATTTTTAATTTCAAAAAGTTGACTTTTTTATTCGACCTCTAAACAAGGCCCACCGCTTGTCGTCTCTACCTAATTACCCCCATTCTGAACACAATGGGATATGTATCGTAAGCTGATTCGATCATTTCGATCAGTTTTCGTCAAAATCAACATATAACTCTATATATTGAATTTGAACGGGCATTTCAGTTTACCGAGTCCACATACGAACTCTAAAAATTCCAGAAAAATATTTTCTAGCTTCGTATTGACGATATGGTCCTAACAAAAATAGTTTCATCGAATTCTGAGACCGTTGGAAAAATGGCCATTTTCCAGTCGATTAAAATCAACTGAAACTGGTAAAACGCATTTTCCTTTGCCACGCTCACATATTGATTTGAAAAATTATGAAATTTGGAACCTAGCAATCATTTGACATCACGGATCCAACAAAAGTGGTTTCGTCGAAATCCGAGGTCGTTTGCAAAATGGCTATTTTTAAGGGCCGAAATTCCATAGCGACTATTCTGAATTTTCAACTGGACATAACTTTTTATCCCCGTTATGAAATTTCAATTTTTCGAATTCGTTGGATAGATATTCACAATTAGATTCTAATATTTTTGGTTTCACTAAAATCCGGTTTGTTTTGCACCGGGTATATTCAATTGAAATTTGAAATCGAATTATCGAACTACCGCGCCATTTTCAATTCCTTTAATAAATATAATAAAATATTTATATTCTAGCGACGACGTATATAAATACATACGTTCTAATTCTATTCAAAATAAATTTCTCGTCGCTATTATTTAAAATAATCTATTTTAAATATTCAAAATTCGCTAAAATTGCCAAAATAAAAAATTTAAACTGGCTCAGAATTTCCTGGTTGTTACAATCTCCCCCACTTAAAACTTTTCATCCCCGAAAAGGAACGAAGTCGAAAGTTGTTTAACTAAGCAACTCAACTTCCATTATTTTCATTACGGCTTAAGTTCTTCAACTTTTCAGTTTCTAAGAACTTTTCAAAAAATTTGGCTGACACCCTAAATTTCAGAAAAATTTCCCCATAACCTCCCATGCACCGGGGACTTCGGGATATTTCATATAGCCTCCCATGGCCTTCTTCAACACAAAAGAAAAAGAAAAAGCCAAGCGGCTAGCCAGTCGGCTCATAAAATCATCATCACCCAAACAAAACAGTAAATTATGGTAAACATATACCTATTTGTCGGGAAAACAATTTTATTCTTCTGCTCTAGCCTCCTTGCTATGACATGTTCAATGTAAGTACATGTATATGCAAGCAAATGCGACCAATTTTCAATACAATTCAATATTTGGTTCAATTAGGCTAAATGGTTCAAAATTTTCAAACAAATAAACAACACAACCATCAATCAATTAGTGAATTAACGTTTCAAATTCATAATTTGATATATATACAGAAAATCATGTTTTTGGTGCCAAATCACAACAATAAATCTATGTAAGTTTTGGTTCTCACACCAGTCAAATGGAAATATATAGACATCACACCTTCGAAACTCGAACACAAAGACTGATGATGTCGCGACATCACCAGAATTGTCCCCGAGCGACTAGAGTGTGATTCTATATCTATCCAGTATATTAAAACTTCGAATATACGTTCATGACGCGTATATGAAAAATCTTTATATACTCGATCGTCCAAATTCAAAATAAATAAATATTCAAATACGTATAAAATGATTTAAATTTCAAAACAAAATTGTTTTCATTTGAAAAATATACTCTTCACACTCTTTCTAGGATACTACTGATCCTATCTCTAACGAGTCATTCTAATTGGATTTTTCTAATCCAATATTTGATGAATTCTTTCGTATGGTTCTAATGTGTCTTGTTCTCGAGCTCTGTAAACCAAAGCTCGGATACCACTGTAAGGACCCGTAACTTCCCCGTAAAGGAAAGCACGAATACTTTGAGAACAACACACAAAAGAACGCAGACAGAAGAACATTTCATTGTTAATTACAACAATTCCATCAGAATACAAGAATATACATAGTATAAATGAATAATATGCATTCGACAAATATCAGAGATTACAATAAATTACATAGCAGCGGAAATAATACAAAACACAACTGAAAGTAATACACGGTTACAGAGCTTTCCGAGCATCGTTCCAACTGTAAATCAGGATCCTGTGAATAAGATCTGCAAAACCAAAGCTACTAGCTGCCCGTGTCAAAATAAGGGCACCTAGAGTTTAGGTTAAAAACAATAAACTCCAGGTCAGTCATGTGACTAGTGTGAGAACTAAAACAGGTATTAATCTTTATTTTAAAGTTCGGTAAATCAAGGGACCACGCTGTATAACACGGAACGGGTTTCCTCCCAAGAATACAAGTGCATAAAACAAACAGCGCAATGCAAAATAAAGAAAAATGAAGCTATTATAAGACCCAGGTCTCATCACACAATGCAACGCAAGCCGTAAGATAGGGTTTTTACCTTATAATAGCCAAAGCATGCTTGATACGTTTAAAACACATTATTTTGATATTACTATATGTGTATAGTGTCAAAACAATTTCAATCATAAATATCAATCATAGGCGGCATGAATGACCCATACCACTATGTCGCCATACTAGGTTCTAAAAATAAAACCGTAATATCACGTATTGAAAATTGGATTTCCGTCATGAGTCGAGGCAAGGGGCAAGCTCCTCTCCGATTCGAGACACTCTAGCAATTGCCTCAGGACCACACACAGCGATCCCTTGGATCCTCCAAGGCCGGTCCTCTCTTACTTTTGAGGATTGGCAATTCCTGAACACACGTTTCCCGGTCCTATAGGACCTATATCCGAGGCGCCTCGCATCCAACAACCACATAGGTGAAAAGTATATAAATGTCAGCTAGTTTAAGCACTAACACCACCACTAGCTAGAAAGAAACATCGTGCACTCCTTGAGTCCTTATCCCGTTTTTGACTCATACCGAGGTGCGAGGCTCGCGAATTCATGCTATACACAAAGCTACACCACACAGGCCATGCATTGATCATCAACCACAAGACTTTGCTTTTCAACAGAAGCCTTAATCAATTGCCACTTACGCGTGCCACACTGGCAATTCACTCCATGCGACTGATGTCCATCGATATACAACCTCTGCGCTCGTACGTCTCAGAGAAGGGCGTTAAGCAAGAGAATAAATTCTCCGCGGCCAAACAGATGTATATTTAACAGAGATCAATCAACACAGAATAAAATCCAATGTCAGAAACACAGTCCATTTACAAGTTCGTTCTGGGTCTAAACGAATTCAGAGGCACTTTCCTCGCATATCCATCGATCTCCAAGTACGTCTGGATGATCACCAACTGATTCCCTCATTTTGGGTGTATAGCCCAATCAAGATTATCTGTAATCACCCAAACGATGTGAAGACTTCCGGTCTTCAACCACCGTCTTCATCTTCGACTTATCGCCGAATCGGTTATTCAGAATGGGTGTAAACCCGGCCTTTCCGAATAACCCACGTATATAATAAACAAATGTTACACAAACACAACAAACGCCTCATTCCAATTCAGAATATTCTTTAATTCACAAAATCACATTCTTAGGGAAAGGTTCCCATTAATTTTGTTAAAGATAAATTTTTCTAAATTTTTTCTTTAATCTTCCTTTGGATATCATTTCAAACTATGTTATGGTTTTCCAAACTAGTCGGGATTAGCGAACCACACCGAAGTAATTATTTATTTTATTTCCCAATCCTAACCTATTCATCCCCTGGAGCAAAACTGGTAATACTTCATATCTAACACCATGGTGTTATCGGTAAAATTAATTACCATTTCACGTTCAAATCTAATTAAATATTTAACTATCGCTTTGGAGCAAAACTGGTGGTACTCCATTCTCGATCACCTTTCAGATTTGACAATTTAAATTATCAATTCACATTTCAATCTAATTAAAGATTCATTAAAACTCCACTTAGTTTTAATTTTCCCAAAAATCAATATCCTGACTTTAACTGGGTTAAAGAACCAATGTCATCTAAAACACGGTTCACGATTGTAACAACACGAAAATCTGGGCCAGTTTAAAATTTTATTTTGGCAATTTTAGCGAATTTTGATTATTTAATATAGATTATTTTAAATAATATCGATGAGAAATTTATTTTGAATAGAATTCAAACGTATATATTATATAGATTGTCGTTAGAATATAAATAATTATATATAATTATAAATAGAATTGAAAATGGCGCGGTAATTCGATAATTCGATTTCAAACTTCAATTGAATGTACCGGGTGCAAATCAATCCGGATTTTAGTGAAACCAAAATAATGGAATCTAATTGTGAATATCTTTCCAACGAATCCTGGAAATCAAAATTTCATAGCGGGAATCAAAAGATATGTCCAGTTGAAAATTCTGAATAGTCGCTATGGAATTCAGGCCCTTAAAAATGGGAATTTTGCAAACGACCTCGGATTTCAACGTAACCACTTTTGTTGGATCCGTGATGTCAAGTTATTGCTAGATTCCAAATTTCATAATTTTTCGAATCAATATGTGAGTGTGGCAAAGGAAAACGCATTTGATCAGTTTTAGTTGATTTTAATCAACTGGAAAATGGCCATTTTTCAAACGGTCTCAGAATTCGATGAAACTAGTTTTGTTAGGACCGTATCGTCAATACGAAGCTAGATAATATTTTTCTACAATTTATAGAGTTCGTATGTGACCCCGATAATTTGAAATGTACATTTAAAATTCAATATAATGATTTAAATGTAAATTCAGCGGAAACTGATCGAAACGACCAAATCAGCCTGCGATACATATCCCATTGTGTTCGGAATGGGGGTAAAACGCTATGGACGACAGTCGATGGGTTCGGTTTCGAATTCGAAATAAAAAGTTGCTTTGTGGAATAAATAAAATAAAATAAAATATACACTATATCAAGTCAAAAGGGTCAAACCCTGTTTCCTACAATCACCTAACGCAGCCGCCCCTTTTTCTCTCAGCACCAAAAATCGATCCACGAAAAAGAAAAATGGCCGACGCCTTCACCAACATCGCGCCTCCTTCCACCTCCCTCGATTCGCCATCTCCACCCGAAGCTAACCAACTCCGATCTCGCCCCTCCCTTTCTATCGCGCCCGCTCGCACCTAGTTCCCATCGCGGAAACGAAACTGCACCAGAGAGGAGGAGCTCGAGCTCCAGGCGGTGGTGCCAAGGTCGAAGAGGTCGGGAAGGAGAAGCTAATGGTGGTTTGGTTTTTGAAACTGTGGTATGAGGAAGATGGAAGCTTGAATCAAAGATCGGCAATGGGGCTTGGTTTTCACGGGTTCGAACACCGGGAAGAAGAGAAAAGGAGTAATCCCCTTAACACAGCAATTAAGGGTAATTACTTTTATTTTTACCACATTAATTGTTTTAAAATTATAAGTAGAATTGTTTTAAAATATATTCAGCATTATAAAAATTTGATATATGTATATAATATCATGGTAAAAATTTGATTTTTATGTGTATGATGCCAATGTAAAAATATAATTTTTATTATGTAGAAGATATAAAAATATGATTTTTATGTTAGTAGAGTATTAAAAATATGATTTTTATATTGTAAAAGTATAAAAATACAATCTTTTATATTGTAGAAGTATAAAAATATAATCTTTTATATTGTAGAAGTATAAAAATATAATCTTTTATATTGTAGAAGTATAAAAATGTGATTTTTATAGCAATGAAATAGAAATCCGATCTTTGTATATGAAGTAGAAATATAAAAATATAATTTTTATATAGAATGAAGTGTCGGGAAAAATATATATGAAGAGAAGTAAAAATTAGATTTTTATATATTGAATAGCGAAATAAAAATTCGATTTTTATATATTGAATAGCATAATAAAAATTCAATTTTTTTATTTTGAATAGCAAAGTAAAAATTCGATTTTTATATATTGAATAGGAAGTAAAAATTCAATTTTTATATATTGAATAGCAAAGTAAAAATTCGATTTTTATATATTGAATAGCGAAGTAAAAATGTGATTTTTATATATCGAATAACGAAGTAAAAATGGGATTTTTACATATGTAGAGAATACGGGCAAAGAAGTGACAAAAGGCGTAAAACAGCGAAGATTTCTATAAATGAAGAGTCGGGGAATTGGGATAGCTATTGGTGAGAACTTCTCACTCTTCAATTTCTTTTTCTAGTTATATATATACTAGGATGCAGACGGTGCTTAGTAGCACCCGACACAATCGTCCACAGACCATGGACTTGTTTGTTTGATTGCATAAATTAGTTAGATTATTTGATTGAATTGAATTGTTTGGTGAAATGAAATTGATTTGATTGATGTGTGAATGGCGTGGGCCTTCACTAGACCGGGGATAAGGCTAGGCCTTGTCCCGTTTCTAGTATCGTGCCGTTATGCCGCCGAAATTTTCTAAAAATAAGTTAGAAAAATAAAGATAACATTTTATTTAATAAATGAACCGAATAGAATATTCATAGGTTGAATAAAATAGTTTGATCGTTAAAAATATAATTTTTAACGTGAATGTGAATAAATAAATATTCATCTACAAACCGGACGGTTTGTTTATGTACACCTATTTGAAGGACATTGATTGGGAAGATAAATTTTACACATCGCCCAACTGCACAAATAAAAATCTGTGTTTGATTGCTTGAAACCCCACACGAGTATTGGGATGATATTTGATGTACACTAATCCCGATGTTTAGTTGTATGTCGATCGATTGATTGACAGGCTGTTATAAGCGTTGAATATTTATATTTGATTCTTATACAGTGTAGAATGCACTTTGGATGATGGTTGATTATTCATCGTTGTTGATATATACATGTGTTGTAGAAAATCCATATAATTAACATTATATGGTAATTGATTGGGCCTCATTCCAGTTTTAAAATAGAAATATTTGAAAAAGAAATATTTGAAATAGAATATTTAAAAATAGGAATATATGAAGCCGCATTGATTAGATTGACGCCATTTTGACGTGAACGATATTTATATCGATTTTATTCATTTTAAAATGAATATTGAAAAATGATTTCGAAATCGAATATTTTGAAATGAAATTTGAATCGAATTGAAAAGAAAACGAATTCGAATTGAATATATAATGAATTTTATTTCAATTGAATATATAACGAATTTGATTTCAATTGAATATATAACGAATTTGATTCGAATTGAATATATAACGAATTTGATTTCAATTGAATATATAATGAATTTGATTTGATTAGAAAATGAATTGAATTTAATTTGATTAGAAAACCAATTGAATTTGATTTAATTAGAAAATGAATTGAATTTGAATTGAATAGAGAATGAATTGAATTTGAATTGAATAGGAAAACGAATTCGAATTGAATTGAATTGAAAAGAAAATGAATTCGAATCGAATTAAAATCGATTTGAATTAAAATCAAATAGAAATGAAAGTAAAAAGGATTTATATTAGAATATTCAATTTCGATTTGAATTTGAAATAAAGGTTGAAATCGTTTTTGAAACGAATTCAAAACTATTTATAAAATTCGTTTTAAATAGTAATCAACGAAATATATATTATATATATTATATATATAATATAATGGCCTGAATAGAACGCGCCGCGCCGTGGCAGTTCGCGAATTTCGACCATTAACTTCGAACGAATATTAAGGGAGATCCAACCGTCGGATTCTCCTAAAACCGGAACCGTTGGGTTCGTATCGAAAAGTGCTTTCAAACGAATATTAGAAATTTGAAATCTAACGGTTGGATTTGGAATTATGTCCAAATCAAATTTGAAAAAGGTCGTTGTAAGTGCAGTTCGATGAGAAATCGACCGTACGGGCCTTGATAAAATTATTAAAAATAGTAATAATTTGTGTAAAATCATAAGAAATGATTTACAAAGAATTGGGATGAAAAGCTCCATACTTGAAAAGATAAAAATAGATTTTTATCGAAATAAACTATTTTTGAACTAGAATTATAATTCTATTTATTTTTAAATAAATAAATTGGATTTGAAATGGTTTTGAAAATAACCAGAATTTCCAATGATTGCATTGGAATGGATTTGAATCGAAATTGTCTTCGGAATATTTCGACGTTGGATTTCGTGATTATACAGATGTTGTTATGGAAATTTGAAAGATATAGATATATATCGTTATTTCCAATACGATATCTGTTGGTCGTAGAATTTGATACTGAATATAAGCCGATATATTTTCTATTCAGAGCCTTGTATTTAATATCAAATGTGATTTGGGTTCGTCGTGAATGGTGTCTTCACTAACACTGTTCTTGAACCCAGTTGAGAAAAGATTAAATCTTTTTATTTAGATTTAATGAATTATGCCAATTAAATAATATTTATTTGAAATTGAATTGATATTGATTTTTGGGTTTATCGTGGACAGTGTTTTAAATAACACTCGTTCTTTAACCCGATAATTAATGGAATGTGATTTTGGGTTTATCGTGAACTGTGTTTTAAATGACACTGATTCTTTAACCCAGTTAGCGATTAAAACTAAGTGGAGTTTTAATGAATCTTTAATTAGATTGAAATAATCGAAATGGAGTATCACCAGTTTTACTCCAGGCGATAGTTAAATCTTTAATTAGATTTGAACGTGAAATGGTAATTGAATTTACCGATAACACCATGGTGTTAGATATGAAGTATAACCAGTTTTACTTCATGGGATGAATAGGTTGGGATTGGGAAATTAAAACAAATGATTACTTCGGTAAAGTTCGTTAACCCCGACTAGTTTGAATTGATATTCAAAAATAGATTAAATAATAAATTCAAGGAATTTATCTAGGATAAAATTAATGGGAACCTTTCCCTATGAATGTGAAATTTAGAAACTAACTGTCGGTTAGCCAAGCAGAATGGTTTTCTGGATATTGATCTGATGTTGGTTTCGGCCTTCGGGGTTAATATTTGGGAAATTATTCTCTTGATTAATTTACGATTAGTGACTGATGAATTGGAATGTGGCGTATGTTGTGTTTGTGTAACACTTATTTAAAATATACGCGAGTTATTCGGAAAGACCGGGTTTATCCCATTTTGAATAACTGATACGACGATAAGTCGAAGATGAAGACGGTGGTTGAAGACCGGAGGTCTTCACGTCGTTTGGGTGATTACTGATGATCTTGATTGGGCTGTACACCCAAGAAGATGGAAACTGTTGGTGATCGTCCAGACGTACTTGGAGATCGATGGATATGCGGGGTACTAGGTGCCTCCGGTTTCGTTCAGACCCAGAACGGACTTGTAAATGGACTGTGTGTCTGACATTGGATTTTAGTCCGTGTGATTGATCTCTATTAAATATATATCTGTTTGGCGGCGGAGAATTTATTCTCTTGCTTAACGCCCTTCTCTGAGACGTACGAGCTCAGGGGTTATATACTGATGGATATCAAACGCATGGAGTAAATTGCCTGTGTGGCATGCCTAAGTGGCAATTGATCGAGGCTTCTGTTGAAAAGCAAAGTCTTGTGGTGATGATCAAAGCACGGCCTTTGTGGCGTAGCTTTGTGTAACGTTTACTTCGCGAGTTTCGCACCCCGGTTGTGAACCAAAAACGGGAGAGGACCTCAGGGAGGGCATGCGTTTCTTTCTAGCTAGGGTGGTGTTAGTGACCTACCAGCCCTGACATTTTATACTTTTCACCTGTGTGGTTGTTGCAGTTGCGAGGCACCTCGGTTTGATCGGACGATCCGGGTCCGATGGAGTCATTCGTTGGCTCATTTACACCCCAAAGGGCGGAGAGACGTATTGTTCAGGCATAATAATCCACATCGGTGGACCGGCCCTGACGATCCAAGGGGCAGTTGCGGCTGTTCCTGAGACATGGGCTAGATTGTCTCGAATCGGTAGAAGACGATCCCTTGCCTCGGTTCATTGATGGAAATCCAATTTCCAAATACGTGACATTTGCGGTTTTATTTGTAGAACTAGTATGGCAACATGATATATGGTACCCATGCCGTCTATGATTGATACTTATGATTTGAAGTTGTTTTATACACTATACACTTATAATAGTATCAAATGATTTGTTTTAAACGTATCAAGCATTATTTGGCTGTTATAAGGGAAAACCCTATCCCCCGGCTTGCATTGCATTGTGTGATAGGACCTGGGTCTTATAACAGCTTCATTTTTCTTTATTTAGCATTGCGTTGTTTGTTTTATGCATTGGTATTCTTGGGAGGAAACCCGTTCCGTGTTATACGGCGTGGTCCCTTGATTTACCTAACTTTAAAATAAAGATTATTAACTGTTTTAGTTCTCACACCAGTCCCATGACTGACCTGGAGTTTATTGTTTTAACCTAAACTCTGGGTGCCCCTATTTTGACATGGGCAGCTAGTAGTTTTGGTTTTGCAGATTTATATTCACAGGATCCTGGTTTACAGCTGGAATGATATCCGGAAAGCTTTGTATCCGTATATCTCTTCTAGTTGTGTATTGTATTATTTTCCGCTGCGATGTATTTAAATGTAATTTAAATCTCTGATATTTCTGTGTAATATTCATTTATACTCTATATATTCTTGTAATCTGGTGCATTGTTGTAATTATGCAATGAAATGTTCTTTTATATGCATTCTGTTGTGGCTTGTTCTCGAACTATCCGCGCTTTCCTCACCAGGGAAGTTACGGGTTTTTACATTTGGTATCAGAGCTTTGGTTTACAGAGCTCAAGAACAAGACACATTAGAACCATAGGAAAGGATTCATCAGATATTGGATTAGTAATATCCAATGGGAATGACTCGTTAGAGATGGGATCAGTAGTATCCTAGGACGAGTGAAGGGTATATTTTAAAAAAAAATGAAAACAAAGTTTGTTTTGAAATTTAAATCAACTATTCGTATTTGATTATTTATTTTATATTGATTAGGACAGTCCAGTATATAAAGATTTTGCATATACGCCTTGCAAACGTGTATTTGAAGTTTTAATATACTGGATAGATATAGAATTACACTCTAGTCGCCCGGGGGTGATTCTGATGATTGATATATCATCATCAGAATTTATATTCGAGTGACGAACGTGTAATATCTATATATTTCCTATTGACTGGTGTGAGAACCAAAATTAGATAGGGCTTATTGTTGTGATTTGGCATCAAAAATCTGATTTTTTGACTGTGTATCAAAGTTATGAATTTGAAAAGCTAATCAACTAATTGATTGATGTTTGTGTTGTTTGTTTATTTGTTTGATAATTTTGAACCATTTTGCCTAATAGTGTCGAATATTGAATTGTATTGAAATTTGGTCGCATTTTCTTGCATATACATGTGCTTACATTGAACAGGTCATAGCAAGGAGGCTAGAGCAGAGAATAAAATTTGTTTGCCCGACAAATAGGTACATGTTTACTATAATTTACTGTTTTGTTTGGGTGATGATGATTTTATGAGCCTATTGGCTAGCCGCTTGGCTTTTTCTTTTTCTTTTTGAGATCAGAAGGCCTATATGGCAATTTCGGGATTTTCCCGTGGCTCCCGGTGAAGGGGAGGTTATGGCGAAATTTTTCAAAAATTTAGGGTGTTAGCCAAATTTTTGAAATTTTTGAAAATTCTCAGAGAGTGAAAAGTTGGAGAATGGAAGCCAGATCGAACGTAGAGTTAATTAATCAAATCACTTTCGACTTTGTTCCTTTTTAGGGACGAAAAGTTTTAAGTGGGGGAGATTGTAACAACCCGAAAATCTGGGCCAGTTTAAAATTTTTATTTCGGAAATTTTAGCGAATTTTGATTATTTAATATAGATTATTTTAAATAATATCGATGAGAAATTTATTTTGAATAGAATTCGAACGTATATATCATATAGATCGTCGTTAGAATATAAATAATTATATATAATTATAAATAGAATTGAAAATGGCGCGGTAGTTCGATAATTCGATTTCAAACTTCAATTGAATGTACCGGGTGCAAATCAATCCGGATTTTAGTGAAACCAAAAATAATGGAATCTAATTGTGAATATCTTTCCAATGAATCCTGGAAATCAAAATTTCATAGCGGGAATCAAAAGATATGTCCAGTTGAAAATTCTGAATAGTCGCTATGGAATTCAGGCCCTTAAAAATGGGAATTTTGCAAACAACCTCGGATTTCAACGAAACCACTTTTGTTGGATCCGTGATGTCAAGTTATTGCTAGATTCCAAATTTCATAATTTTTCGAATCAATATGTGAGCGTGGTAAAGGAAAACGCGTTTGACCAGTTTCAATTGATTTTAATTGAATGGAAAATGGCCATTTTTCAAACGGTCTCAGAATTCGATGAAACTTATTTTGTTAGGACCGTATCGTCAATACGAAGCTAGAAAATATTTTTTTGCAATTTATAGAGTTCGTATGTGACCCCGGTAATTTGAAATGTACGTTTAAAATTCAATATAATAATTTAAATGTAAATTCAGCGGAAACTGATCGAAACGACCAAATCAGCCTGCGATACATATCCCATTGTGTTCGGAATGGGGCCAAAACGCTATGGACGACAGTCGGTGGGTTCGGTTTCGAATTCAAAATAAAAAGTTGCTTTGTGGAATAAATAAAATAAAATAAAATATACACTATATCAAGTCAAAAGGGTCAAACCCTGTTTCCTACAATCACCTAACGCAGCCGCCCCTTTTTCTCTCAGCACCAAAAATCGATCCACGAAAAAGAAAAATGGCCGACGCCTTCACCAACATCGCGCCTCCTTCCACCTCCCTCGATTCGCCATCTCCACCCGAATCTAACCAACTTCGATCTCACCCCTCCATTTCTATCGCGCCCGCTCGCACCCAGTTCCCGTCGCGGAAACGAAACTGCACCAGAGAGGAGGAGCTCGAGCTCCAGGCGGTGGTGTCAAGGTCGAAGAGGTCGGGAAGGAGAAGCTAATGGTGGTTTGGTTTTTGAAACTGTGGTATGAGGAAGATGGAAGCTTGAATCAAAGATTGGCAATGGGGCTTGGTTTTCACGGGTTCGAACACCGGGAAGAAGAGAAAAGGAGTAATCCCCTTAACACAGCAATTAAGGGTAATTCCTTTTATTTTTACCACATTAGTTGTTTTAAAATTATAAGTAGAATTGTTTTAAAATATATTCAGCATTATAAAAATTTGATTTATGTATATAATATCATGGTAAAAATTTAATTTTTATGTGTATGATGCCAATGTAAAAATATAATTTTTATTATGTAGAAGATATAAAAATATGATTTTTATATTAGTAGAGTATTAAAAATATGATTTTTATATTGTAAAAGTATAAAAATACAATCTTTTATATTGTAGAAGTATAAAAATATAATCTTTTATATTGTAGAAGTATATAAATGTGATTTTTATAGCAATGAAATAGAAATCCGATCTTTGTATATGAAGTAGAAATATAAAAATATAATTTTTTTTATAGAATGAATTGTCGGGAAAAATATATATGAAGAGAAGTAAAAATTAGATTTTTATATATTGAATAGCGAAATATAAATTTGATTTTTGTATATTGAATAGCATAATAAAAATTCGATTTTTATATTTTGATTAGCAAAGTAAAAATTCGATTTTTATATATTAAATAGGAAGTAAAAATTTGATTTTTATATATTGAATAGCAAAGTAAAAATTTTATTTTTATATATTGAATAGCGAAGTAAAAATGTGATTTTTATATATCGAATAACGAAGTAAAAATGGGATTTTTACATATGTAGTGAATACGGGCAAAGAAGTGACAAAAGGCGTAAAACAGCGAAGATTTCTATAAATGAAGAGTCGGGGAATTGGGATAGCTATTGGTGAGAACTTCTCACTCTTCAATTTCTTTTTCTAGTTATATATATACTAGGATGTAGACGGTGCTTAGTAGCACCCGACACAATCCTCCACAGACCATGGACTTGTTTGTTTGATTGCATAAATTAGTTAGATTATTTTATTGAATTGAATTGTTTGGTGAAATGAAATTGATTTGATTGATGTGTGAATGGCGTGGGCCTTCATTAGACCGGGGATAAGGCTAGGCCTTGTCCCGTTTCTAGTATCGTGCCGTTATGCCGCCGAAATTTTCTAAGAATAAGTTAGAAAAATAAAGATAACATTTTATTTAATAAATGAACCGAATAGAATATTCATAGGTTGAATAAAATAGTTTGATCGTTAAAAATATAATTTTTAACGTGAATGTGAATAAATAAATATTCATCTACAAACCGGACGGTTTGTTTATGTACGCTTATTTGAAGGACATTGATTGGGACTATAAATTTTACACATCGCCCAACTGCACAAATAAAAATCTGTGTTTGATTGCTTGAAACCCCACACGGGTATTGGGATGATATTTGACGTACACTAATCCCGATGTTTAGTTGTATGTCGATCGATTGATTGACAGGCTGTTATAAGCGTTGAATATTTATATTTGATGCTTATACAGTGTAGAATGCACTTTGGATGACGGTTGATTATTCATCGTTGTTGATATATACATGAGTTGTAGAAAATCCATATAATTAACATTATATGGTAATTGATTGGGCCTCATTCCAGTTTTAAAATAGAAATATTTGAAAAAGAAATATTTGAAATAGAATATTTGAAAATAGGAATATATGAAGCCGTATTGATTAGATTGACGCCATTTTGATGTGAACGATATTTATATCGATTTTATTCATTTTAAAATGAATATTGAAAAATGATTTCGAAATCGAATATTTTGAAATGAAATTTGAATCGAATTGAAAAGAAAACGAATTCGAATTGAATATATAACGAATTTGATTTCAATTGAATATATAACGAATTTGATTTCAATTGAATATATAACGAAATTGATTCAAATTGAATATATAACGAATTTGATTTCAATTGAATATATAATGAATTTGATTTGATTAGAAAATGAATTGAATTTAATTTGATTAGAAAACCAATTGAATTTGATTTGATTAGAAAATGAATTGAATTTGAATTGAATAGAGAATGAATTGAATTTGAATTGAATAGGAAAACGAATTCGAATTGAATTGAATTGAAAAGAAAATGAATTCGAATCGAATTAAAATCGATTTGAATTAAAATCAAATAGAAATGAAAGTAAAAAGGATTTATATTAGAATATTCAATTTCGATTTGAATTTGAAATAAAGGTTGAAATCGTTTTTGAAACGAATTCAAAACTATTTATAAAATTCGTTTTAAATAGTAATCAACGAAATATATATTATATATATTATATATATAATATAATGGCCTGAATAGAACGCGCCGCGCCGTGGCAGTTCGCGAGTTTCGACCATTAACTTCGAACGAATATTACGGGAGATCCAACCGTCGGATTCTCCTGAAACAGGAACCGTTGGGTTCGTATCGAAAAGTGCTTTCTAACGAATATTAGAAATTTGAAATCTAACGGTTGGATTTGGAATTATATCCAAATCAAATTTGAAAAAGGTCGCTGTAAGTGCAGTTCGATGACCGTTGATGGAAATCGACTGTACGGGCCTTGATAAAATTATTAAAAATAGTAATAATTTGTGTAAAATCATAAGAAATGATTTAGAAAGAATTGGGATGAAAAACTCCATACTTGAAAAGATAAAAATAGATTTTTATCGAAATAAACTAGTTTTGAACTAGAATTATAATTCTATTTATTTTTAAATAAATAAATTGGATTTGAAATGGTTTTGAAAATAACCAGAATTTCCAATGCTTGCATTGGAATGGATTTGAATCGAAATTGTCTTCGGAATATTTCGATGTTGGATTTCGTGATTATACAGATGTTGTTATGGAAATTTGAAAGATATAGATATATATATCGTTATTTCCAATACGATATCTGTTGGTCGTAGAATTTGATACTGAATATAAGCCGATATATTTTCTATTCAGAGCCTTGTATTTAATATCAAATGTGATTTGGGTTCGTCGTGAATGGTGTCTTCACTAACACAGTTCTTGAACCCAGTTGAGAAAAGATTAAATCTTTTTATTTAGATTTAATGAAGTATGCCAATTAAATAATATTTAATTGAAATTGAATTGATATTGTTTTTTGGGTTTATTGTGGACAGTGTTTTAAATAACATTCGTTCTTCAACCCGATAATTAATGGAATGTGATTTTGGGTTTATCTTGAACTGTGTTTTAAATGACACTGATTCTTTAACCCAGCTAGCGATTAAAACTAAGTGGAGTTTTAATGAATCTTTAATTAGATTGAAATAATCGAAATGGAGTATCACCAGTTTTACTCCAGGCGATAGTTAAATCTTTAATTAGATTTGAACGTGAAATGGTAATTGAATTTACCGATAACACCGTGGTGTTAGATCTGAAGTATAACCAGTTTTACTTCATGGGATGAATAGGTTGGGATTGGGAAATTAAAACAAATGATTACTTCGGTAAAGTTCGTTAATCCCGACTAGTTTGAATTGATATTTAAAAATAGATTAAAGAATAAATTCAAGGAATTTATCTTGGATAAAATTAATGGGAACCTTTCCCTATGAATGTGAAATTTAGAAACTAACTGTCGGTTAGCCAAGCAGAATGGTTTTCTGGATATTGATCTGATGTTGGTTTCGGCCTTCGGGGTTAATATTTGGGAAATTATTCTCTTGATTAATTTACGGTTAGTGACTGATGAATTAGAATGAGGCGTATGTTGTGTTTGTGTAACACTTATTTAAAATATACGCGAGTTATTCGGAAAGACCGGGTTTATCCCATTCTGAATAACTGATACGACGATAAGTCGAAGATGAAGACGGTGGTTGAAGACCGGAGGTCTTCACGTCGTTTGGGTGATTACTGATGATCTTGATTGGGCTGTACACCCAAGAAGATGGAAACTGTTGGTGATCGTCCAGACGTACTTGGAGATTGATGGATATGCGGGGTACTAGGTGCCTCCGGTTTCGTTCAGACCCAGAACGGACTTGTAAATGGACTGTGTGTCTGACATTGGATTTTAGTCCGTGTGATTGATCTCTATTAAATATATATTTGTTTGGCGGCGGAGAATTTATTCTCTTGCTTAACGCCCTTCTCTGAGACGTACGAGCTCAGGGGTTATATACTGATGGATATCAAACGCATGGAGTAAATTGCCTGTGTGGCATGCCTAAGTGGCAATTGATCGAGGCTTCTGTTGGAAAGCAAAGTCTTGTGGTGATGATCAAAGCACGGTCTTTGTGGCGTAGCTTTGTGTAACGTTTACTTCGCGAGTTTCGCACCCCGGTTGTGAACCAAAAACGGGAGAGGACCTCAGGGAGGGCATGCGTTTCTTTCTAGCTAGGGTGGTGTCAGTGACCTACCAGCCCTGACATTTTATACTTTTCACCTGTGTGGTTGTTGCTGTTGCGAGGCGCCTCGGTTTGATCGGACGATCCGGGTCCGATGGAGTCATTCGTTGGCTCATTTACGCCCCAAAGGGCGGAGAGACATATTGTTCAGGCATAATAATCCACATCGGTGGACCGGCCCTGACGATCCAAGGGGCAGTTGCGGCTGTTCCTGAGACATGGGCTAGATTGTCTCGAATCGGTAGAGGACGATCCCTTGCCTCGGCTCATAGATGGAAATCCAATTTCCAAATACGTGACAGTTGCGGTTTTATTTGTAGAACTAGTATGGCGACATGATATATGGTACCCATGCCGTCTATGATTGATACTTATGATTTGAAGTTGTTTTATACACTATACACTTATAATAGTATCAAATGATTTGTTTTAAACGTATCAAGCATTCTTTGGCTGTTATAAGGGAAAACCCTATCCCCCGGCTTACGTTGCATTGTGTGATAGGACCTGGGTCTTATAACAGCTTCATTTTTCTTTATTTAGCATTGCGCTGTTTGTTTTATGCACTGGTATTCTTGGGAGGAAACCCGTTCCGTGTTATACGGCGTGGTCCCTTGATTTACCTAACTTTAAAATAAAGATTATTAACTGTTTTAGTTCTCACACCAGTCCCATGACTGACCTGGAGTTTATTGTTTTAACCTAAACTCTGGGTGCCCCTATTTTGACACGGGCAGCTAGTAGTTTTGGTTTTGCAGATTTATATTCACATGATCCTGGTTTACAGCTGGAATGATATCCGGAAAGCTTTGTATCCATATATCTCTTCTAGTTGTGTATTGTATTATTTTCCGCTGCGATGTATTTAAATGTAATTTAAATCTCTGATATTTCTGTGTAATATTCATTTATACTCTGTATATTCTTGTAATCTGGTGCATTGTTGTAATTATGCAATGAAATGTTCTTTTATATGCGTTCTGTTGTGGCTTGTTCTCGAACTATCCGCGCTTTCCTCACCGGGGAAGTTACGGGTTTTTACAACGATAAACCCAAAATCACTTTAACTGGGCTTAAGAACTGTGATAATGAAGACACCATCCACGACAAACCCAAATCACGTTTGATATTAAATACAAGGCTCTGAATAGAAAATATATCGGCTTATATTCAATATCAAATTCTGAAACCAACAAATATCGTATTGGAAATAACGATATAAAATATATCTTTCAAATTCCCATAACAATATCTGTATAATCACGAAATCCAACATCGAAATATTCCGAAGATAATTTCGATTCAAATCTAGTCCAATTCACGTATTGGGAATTTTGATTATTTTTAAAACCACTTCTAAATTCAATTTATTTATTTCAAAAATAAATTGATTTTAATTCTAGTTCAAAACTAGTTCATTTCGATAAAAATCTAGTTTTATCTTTTCAAATATGGAGTTTTTCATCCCAATTCTTCCCAAATCATTTCTTATGATTTTACACAATTAACAATTTTATCAAGGCCCGTACAGTCGATTTCCATCAACGGCCATCGAACTGCACTTACAACGACCTATTCCAAATCTGATTTGGACATAATTCCAAATCCAACCGTTAGATTTCAAATTTCTAATATTCATTGGAAAGCTATTTCCGATACGAACCCAACGGTTCCGGTTTCAAGAGAATCCGACGATCGGATCTCCCGTAATGTCCATTCGAAGTCAATGGTCGAAATTCACGAACTGCCGCAGCGCGGCGCGTTCTATTCAGGCCATTATATATATATATATATATATATATATATATATATATATATATGTATATATATATTATACATTATATATATTTCATCGATTTCCTTTTAAAACGTATTATATAAATCGTTTTAAATTCGTTTTCGAAACGATTTCAACTTCCTTTTCAATTCAAATCAAGATTGAATTTCTCAATATAAATTCGTTTTAATTTCATTTCAATTTGATTTCAATTCAATTTCAATTTGTTTAAATTCAATGCAAAACGATTTCATTTCTATTTCAATTTGATTTGAATTTCAATTCTATTCTAATTTCAAATCATTTTAATTTATTTCGAATTTCAAATCAATTCAATTTAATTCGAATTTCAAGTCAATTCAATTTAATTCGAATTTCAATTCACTTCAATTTAATTCGAATTTCAATTCACTTCAATTTAATTCGAATATCAATTCACTTCAATTTAATTCGAATTTCAATTCACTTCAATATAATTCGAATTTCAATTCACTTCAATATTCATTCGAATTTGAATAAAATCGATATAAATATCATTCACGTCAAAATGGCGCAAAACTAATCAACACGGCTTTATATATTTCTATTTTCAAATATTTCTATTTTCAAATATTTCTATTTCAAATAGTTCTATTTCAAATATTTCTATTTCAAATATTTCTATTTCAAAACTGGAATGAGGCCCAATCAATTACCATATAATATTAATTATATGGATTCCACACGACACATGTATATAAATAGCAACGATAAATAATCAACCATCATCCAAAGTGCACTACACAACTGCATAAGCATTAAATATAAATAATTAACGCTTACACAGTCTATCGACCAATCGATCGACATACGATTAAATAATTGGGATTAGTGTACACCAAATATCATCCCAACACCCGTGTGGGGTTTCAAATCAACAAACACAGAATTTTATTGGTGCAGTTGGTCGATGTGTAAAATTTATCGTCCCAATCAATATCCTTCAAATAGGTGTACATAAACAAACCGTCTGGTTTGTAAATGAATATTTATTTATTCACATTCACGTTAAAAAATTATATTTTAACGATAATTAATTTATTCCAACCATCAACATTTTATTATCGATTTCACATCAACATCACAAACAAATTTCACAACACATCAAACAAGCATACAAGCCGTCCATGGTCTGTGGACGACGGGTGTCGAGTGCTGCTAAGCACTGTCAGCATCCTAGTATATATTTTTAACTAGAAATGAAGATTTAAAGTGAGAAGATCTCACTGACTAGCTAATCCAAATGCCTCGACTCTTCTTATGTAGAAATCTTCGTTGTTCTCGCCTCTTGTCACTTTCGTTGCCCGTAGCCACTACATATATAAAAATCACATTTTTATACCGCTACTATACAGATAAAAATTATATTTTTATCTTGCTAGCAATATAATAAAAATTATATTTTTATTATTCTACATGAATAAAAATCATATTTTTATATCTTCTACATAATAAAGATCGAATTTTTATTCTTTCTAAAATATAAAAATCATATTTTTATAAATAAAAATATAATCTTTTCACTTTTATAACGATGTTTACATAATAAAATTCCTATCTTTATTCACAAAACAATGATATTTTTGTTTACAAAAATATTGCTATTTCTATTTTTAAATTATCACTTCATGTTGTTATTCACATGAGAAAAACCCTATTTTATATAAATAAAAATATCGCCTTTTTCAAATTAAAAATCTCATCTTTACTTCACCATTTCAACTATATAAATTTTCTAATATAAAAATCCGACCTTTTCTGCGATAAAAATCAATCCTTTTTAATGGTAAAAATCATATTTTTGAAACCAATAATTTCTTCATCTAATTTTCTTGATTTATACAATAAACTGAATAATAAATAAATAATAACAACGTTATAAAAAAAACTCAAAAAGAAAAGGGATAGAAACTTACAGTTTTCGATATTAGCAGGGGGTGTTGCGTCGGATTTGGGATGAGGGGGGAGAACCGAGGGCGGAGGGAGGAGAAGGATCAGTGGTGGGCTAAGGGGGCTCGGCGGGTTTGGATTCCGCGATTGGAGATGGGAACGGAGGAAGAAGGGGAAGACGATAGAGGTGGAGGAGGGGGTGACGAACCGGAGGCGGCGCGGTGCGTGGATGGGGTGGCGGCGGGTTTTAGGGCTCCGGCGATCTCCTTTTTTTTAATTTAGTTTTGAAATGAATTTGAACGGGGGGGGGGGGGGGGCTGAGGTAAAAGGGAAGAGAGGAGAGAGGTTTTATTTTTAATTATTTTAATTTCAAAAAGTTGACTTTTTTATTCGACCTCTAAACGAGGCCCACCGCCTGTCGTCTCCAGCTAATTACCTCCATTCCGAACACAATGGGATATGTATCATAAGCTGATTCGATCGTTTCGATCAGTTTTCGTCACAATCAACATATAACTCTATATATTGAATTTGAACGTGCATTTCAGTTTACCGAGGCCACATATGAACTCTAAAAATTCCCGAAAAATATTTTTTAGCTTCGTATTGACGATATGGTCCTAACAAAACTAGTTTCAACGAATTCTGAGACCGTTGGAAAAATGGCCATTTCCCAGTCGATTAAAATCAACTGAAACTGGTCAAACGCGTTTTCCTTTGCCACGCTCACATATTGATTCGAAAAATTATGAAATTTGGAACCTAGCAATCATTTGTTATCACGGATCCAACAAAAGTGGTTTCGTCGAAATCCGAGGTCGTTTGCAAAATGGCTATTTTTAAGGGCCGAAATTCCATAGCGACTATTCTGAATTTTCAACTGGACATAACTTTTTATCCCCACTATGAAATTTCAATTTTTCTGATTCGTTGGAAAGATATTCTCAATTAGATTCTAATATTTTTGGTTTCACTAAAATCCGGTTTGTTTTGCACCCGGTATATTCAATTGAAATTTGAAATCGAATTATCGAACTACCGCGCCATTTTCAATTCCTTTTATAAATATAATAAAATATTTGTATTCTAACGACGACGTATATAAATATATACGTTCTAATTCTATTCAAAATAAATTTCTCGTCGCTATTATTTTAAATAATCTATTTTAAATATTCAAAATTCGCTTAAATTGCCAAAATAAAAATTTTAAACTGGCTCAGAATTTCCGGGTTGTTACACACTTAACCAATATAACATGATGATCGAGTAGGGTTAAGTTAATAAGAAACACTTAACCAATATGACATGATGAGCGGGTGGGTTAAGTTAACAAGAATGAACAAAACTTAAACATTAAATAAACATACTTGAATCAGTGAGAAGGGTTAAGTACATATCGGGTTGGTGGGTAATGTTTGTATATATAGGCCCACAAACTTAACCATTAAATAAACATGCTTGAATCAGTAGGAGGGTTAAGTACATAATGGATTGGTGGGTAATATCCGTGTATATAGGCCCACAAAACTTAACCGGTAGGAAACCCTAGTAACGGGGACCCATTTCAGTAGTAACCCACATAGATGTATCATGTTACCTTGAAGTAGGCAGGGTGGGGAACGATAACTGGGCTGATTATAAGCGGTCAAAATAGCGACAGGGGGTGCAGCAGTGTAGTTCCGATGGAGTATGGGCTTGCACGTGCTCTGGAGTGGAAAAGTAGGCATTGGGCATCAGTAGTTACACACTATGCATCTTGAATCGTGTCGGGTTGCTATCATAAGGTTAATACACCTTATGGTTGGATCAGCACAGGGTATCTACACACGAGAGAGGGTCGATTGACACAGATACAAGGAAATTTAATACGAGTAAGGAGCCGATCGATAGGGTAGTTAGGGTACATATAATATCTTCATGGCAATTAGGCTGATTGAGGTAAGATCCTCGTACTAGATGTACACCTGAAGGCTACCACAATTGCGGGGATTTGGATCACATTATCATATGATCGTTTTATACAATTACTAGTTGGGACACTAGTTAGATGGTGCAGAGATATAGAAATCAGAATAATAGGGCAGTAGCGAAGCAGAGAAAGAGTAGAAGCGCATTCAGTTTATCCTGCCTTATCCTATCATATGCTAATCTTATGTTATCTTGATAACCCGGTTATCACGGTATTGTCTTACATTCAGTTTATTCATTTCATGTTACTTTTACCTGTTTACATACTGAAAGTCACTGGACTTACCTGACTTATGTCTGACCTAGTTTGTTTCTCCTCTTTTCTTCCGTTCCCCCCCCCCCAAGTTTCATAGGGAGGAAATGTTACCACTTAGCTCAGTACTCTTTCCAAGCACGGGGATAGTCGATGTATTGCTTTGGATTATCTCCTCCACTGCTATGGCTGGTTCATGCTTTATTGGGGAATGTCATTGTTATTTTTATGCTTCTTTTATACTTGGAAGTTTTTAAATCAAGACAGAAGTTCTATGTATTACTTTTAAGTATGATTGAGACAATTATTGTAAAAGCTTGACTGAACCACATTGTTTATAAAATGACTTTATTTTCCGCTGCTTTATTTGTCTGTCTTGTAATTTATCTGCATCTTTTACCTAAAACGCTCCACCGAAGTTCAGGCATTCCCTTTGTGAGTGACCTTAACGGAGGTGGGGTGTTTCATTTATTCTGTTGTTCATTAGTGTGTTATTTATTGATTTTATATTTCTATGTTGATTATATTTTAAAACTCTGTAAGCTACACAACGATCCGTCATTTTGAACGTTTTAAGTTGGTTTAATTACCAATTTGAAGCGGTCCAAAAAGGAGGGACGTTACAAGTGTTATCAGAGCTTTGGTTTATTCGAAGTATAGCTTATCGGGTTTGAAATAAATAGAATCGACACTGGAAAAATGGATTTTGAAAATAAAAAGGTTTTGAAATATAAATTTCAAAAGTATAAATAATTTTTAAATAGACTTTGAAAGGTAAATTGTTTTCGAAAATATCAAGTATTTTGAAATTAGTACAGCGGAAAAAAAAATTATTTGAGATTTTAAAATTTCTTGGAATCCCCAGTCTTCGAACCCGGATTTACAAGAGCCAGTTCTTCGATAAATCCTCTTAAGTTGAATCTTGAATCTATCGACAAATGGTATCGACAAATAAATTTCTCTAGCTGTTATTTTACAAATCAAGATAACTGAAAGTTATTAGTAATAAGAATTCCGATGGAAATTTAAATGAAAAGGAAAAATTTGGTATCGTTTCGAAAATGAAATGATGGATTTTAGTCTGATATTGGGAATAAAAATAAATGAAAATCAGATCGGAAAAGATATAATTGGGATACGAATGTGTTAAATTTGATTCAGAACATGAAAGATAAATTATAATTGGTTTCAAATCAATAGTGTATGATCAAATATATGAATTCGATAGCAAGCATAAAATTGTTAATTGATTAGCAAGAAGTAAATTGTAAACAAGAGTTGTAAATGGAGCAGAATGTAAATGAAGATTTTTAAATAGATTAGAATAGATATTCAAGTGATATCAAAGCTAATTTCATATGGCAAGTTCAGATTTCGATAAAAGAAATAATATTTACTTTCTAGAAGTAAATAACATTTGAAAACAAAAATGTTGGAGATAAGAAAAATTGAGTTGACCAGTGCGGTGAGATTATTCTGAAGTTCTAAACATAAATCAAATGATATTTTTTCGAAGTTCGGAACATGTTATCGAATAAGGGATTATTCGAAGGAAGTTATTCAGGAAGTCAATTACATCAAATTTCAAGAAAGTGCCATTTACTTCCCGTTTTAATCAAAACTTAATATATTACTAATAATTGTTTTTGTATTCAGATTCATGAATAAAAATATATTTTAAAGTTAAATGTTTTGAAGTCGTAAATTATTGTTATAATCAATGATTTTTGCAAAAGAAGTGAATTCTTAACTTGAATTCGAAAATTACGAGAATGAATGTTTTGTTGGTATTCGAAGTTATGAATTTTATCTATTTCAAAGTTAATGATGTTGTTCAGTTAAGGTTTGAGAAGTAAACGTACCCCAACTTGACTGACTTCATTGTTGATTAAGGAATGGTTAAGGTTCTATAGCAAGAGTGGTTAAATGAAGTAAGTAAATGAGCGTCAGCAGTTAAGTGAAAATAGCAGTGTTTTATGTATTATCTGTTTTAATTCAAATAACGAATGTACAAAAATGTTTCCTCTTAAGAATAAGGTGTACTTTATATATATATATATATATAAAAAGATGTTGAATAAGTTTAAAGACGTTAAACCATTAAATGAGGTGAAAAAGGGGTGTATTCCATTTACAGATTGAATTTAAGTAAGGAAATAAAATAACATATCCAATTGGTTATAACTGAGAAAACCGTTGAAGAAGATAAATGGTATGTATTCGAAATGAAGCCAAAGTGTGAAATAAATTGCATGTCAACTTAATTGCAATTAAGGAGATCGTTTGACGAGATTTTAGAATTCAATTCCGGAAATTTTGAAAATTGATATCAGTTGTTTTAAAAATCAACATTAGTAGTATATACAAGCATTTTTGAATAGAAATATTTCCAAGTGGACAAGACCGCATTAATAGCTTTGCTACACAAAATATGTATACATAATTTGGAATAGTTGAAATAGAATCAGGAAAATGATTATTAAGTGGGTTGAAGGATAATCCAATATGCCAAGATTTTGAAGTTATACATCTTAAGAGATGTCTAAGGAGAAGATTGAATTTGTAATTTCCAATTATGGAATTGAAAGGTTAAGTTGTCGATTTTTGAATAAGTCAAATTTGGTCAATGAAATTTTAAATTGGGTTTCAGATGAGTTCAAGAGCAAGTAAATTATCGTAATCCGAAATGAAGAGAATTGTTTGAACAAATTCAGTTTTTAGTTTCATTAGGAAATTGGTTGATTGTTTCGAAAAACCTGAAAATATAAGCAAGATTTACATAGAATTTGAATTTAAATTTGGGTCTATTAATACGAGAATGTATGAAATATGATAGTTAATAAATTTCAAAAATAATAATATAATAATAATAATTAATTAATCGGTCAGATTGAATTAAGTGATGAGCTGATTAATTGGAAATTTGGAAAGAAAATTTGTTTTACAACCAATAATATGAGATGTTGAAAAACACGATTTGGAAAATGTGAATCTATTGAGAAAAATCTTACGTCAATCTATATAAGTATGATTTATGAAGAGTATAAAATGAAGCACTATATGTACATAGTATTATATGCTTTCAAAGCAAAACAAGGGAGTACCATCCTTCTCCTTCTAATGTAACGTCCCAGAAATTTCGACCACTGGAGTATAAAATTTATCAAAGTTTAACTATTAATGATCAATTTTATATTGATACTGCGAGTAAAAATTGAATGTATTGTTTGGCATTTGAATTGAACTCAATATTTAATTCAGAATGGTTGGTTGGGAATCAAATATTTGTCGTTGCATATTTTGAATTTGGTCGGATATTTGAACTTGAATTGTAATCCGATTGAAAAATATAAACGATAGAATATAAAGAGAAGCATAGTTGACGTTAAAAGAATTGGAATTTTTTTAAATATATATGAAAATTTGGCTTGTATATGTGTGGATTTGCGTATATAAGAGAATTGAAATTTTACGGTTCGAATCTGAAATCGAACGGAGTTGGTTTTAGTGAACAAACTGATTTAGATCGGTAAACGGAATTTTAAAAAAACACAAAGAATAAATAAATAATTTAAATTTTAAAATAACGATATGTACAGATGGAGTTCAGTTACAACCAGAATAATATTATTGGGTTCAGAACGCGAAGACGAAGGGATGCGTATAATTTTTGTTACGTTGAAGTGTGTTGGAGGTACGAAATTAAAGCGGCTCGGGGTATTCACGATAAAATAAATGTTTAATAAATGCAAATATAACCTACATTAGAAAAAAATTCGTCGACCTATTGACTGAGAACGCAGACTCACTATAACCTATGAAATTACGTTGTTCTTATCCCGATCCTTTTTCTTTAAAAAACACAAATCCCCTTCATTTTCCTTCAGGAGCAAATCCATTTTTTCCCTTTTAAATTTCTAATGGCCTCTGCAAAGATTCCATGGAGTTTCCGTAATTCTATCGCTCCCCAAAAATCAAAATTTTCCCTTTTCCAGTTGATCGGAAAACCCGAAGCCATCGCCCTCGTCAACAATCGAAGCCAGCGCCTCCTTCATCTCATTGATGCCTGAGCCCCACTTCGAAATTGCGACTACTCCTGGATCTGCCTGAAAATCGGGGTCAGAAGTCTACAAACTCGCGGTGTCCATTCTCCTAGATCATGCCAAACACCATTGTCGCCTCTTTCATGAAATCAACCCCCTGCAGCGCCAGTTAATGGTGAGTTATCTCACTCACGATTAATCTTGTTTCCAGTAAATTGGGTTCAATTGGATTAGGTATAATAGTATGATTTTTGGGCGTAATTCGTTGTGTGAATTCTTCCTTTAGGTTGTTTAATAGCGTTCATTCTCGTATTGATTGGAACGATTTGCGTGTGATTTCACCCTTGTTTTTTTTACGGCATTAAATGATATTCTAAAATGATTTACCTGCTTGAATGGCTGCCATGACTTATGGCTTAGTTTGAACTACGTGATTGATTCTTGGTTTTAATGGCTTTGAGTTAGACATTGAATTCTGGAACAAATTCTTTGAACACGTGAACTAGAACATGATTTTTCGTAACATTTTAATCTATTTAGTGCTTAAAATAACACTGATTTCTGGAAACATAAAGTCCTGTTTCTTGCCGAAAATGATTCTCTGGCCCTCAAAAAAAGGGAAAAAAGTTTTGCATGTTGATTTTGTTACAGACAAATCCTGTCTATTTGAAAACTATTTCCAAAGATTTGCTGTGCCAATTTTATCACTGATTTAAAGCCGTTAAAACGTTGAAATGTTAATCTTGTCAATTTGTTTTGCTAGATAAATTGTTCTATATGAAGATTAATTATTCTGCATGTTGATAACAGACTAAATGCAGTAACATCTAACTTGTCAAATATGATATTAAGATTGCAAACTTAATCAATATAGTATACTTGTCATATACAATCTACGAAGAAGCACAGGTCTGATCTTTAGGATCAATATTAATTGTTAAGGGAACACTGCTTTAAAGAAATTATACTCGTATTATTTACATCTGATCTGACAAAGGTAAATCACATGGATGCACATGTGAACATGACTTTTACGTCAACGTTGAATATACATCATTTTTGAACATGTGAGTTGACTCACAAACTTATTACCGTAAGCCAAACTAAAATGTGAAATCACATTTACACATGCTTAGGCCCTTGAATAAGTTTGCTCCAACCCTGAGACTATTCTAATATGTTCAACTTATTTATTCTACAACTTCTTCATGACTGTAGTAAATGGTTTATATATATATATATATATATGTATATGTGTGTGTGTGTATATATATATATATATATATATTAGAAATCTTCATGGGCCTATCCGCAATCAAATGAAATAGTGACGGTATTTAAAAAAAATTGTACTTATGTGTTTGAGGAATCTAAATATACCCGCTACATGTAACCTGATTATATTTTCGTATTTCAATATCTTAGTTATCATGTGATAATTATGTTTTATGAATCCATGCATTATCTATACAATGCTATAATGCTCTCATTTAAGCCTACATGTATAAACAGTATATGTTTATCTCTTGGCTGCATCTACATGTATAAACAGCATATGTTTATTATTTAGCTATAAACTGCATATGCATATGACTGTGGACTATATTGTGTGTGTATGCGTTCATGATTGTGTGACGGCATATGATGGTATAGACTGTATTTTGTGTGTGTGTGTTCATGATTGTGTGACTGCATATGTGTGTGTATCCATATATATATATATATATATATATATATATGTATATGCGACTGTGTAAGTATGTGTGAATATAACTGTATGACTACATATCTGTGTACATATGTGTGTGAAGTATGTGTATGTGACTGTGCACCACCGAATGTGACTATGCACCACCGAGCAGAAACAAATATGCATGTCACAAATATATATATTTTTCCGTTAAACTTATGCAGACTTGACATTATACATATATATGTTGCCTTGATTTATTATCCCAAGTACTTTGATTCCCTGCACTTCCCATTTGCGTAACCCCTACGCCGTGGTTATAATCGAGCCTGCCCCTTAATTGTTATTCCACTTTAGACTATTTGTTTCTATTCCAATTTAGGAAATTGTTTGCTATTTGTAATGCTGATACGTTTTGATCCTAATTTGGAAAATTCGAACATGTTTGTTCAATTTGTTTCCTTTTTATCCTGCATGCTTACTTGCATTTTTGAGATCTTGGTCACCTTTAAATCTGATGTGGTGCTGCCACATACCTGCTATTGCTCTTTGTTATAAGTTGTACCCTACTATATGTGCGCACCATACATATGTTATTACCATACATTACAGTGCCTTTTGCTATTATGCTGAACATTTAGCTTTGTCATTGGAAGTTCAAACGGTATGAAACATTTTCCTGAATATGCACATATATATTTGCACTAAGACCTGCTTCATGGTTTCTTTTATTTTCTGAGTTATGACCATATACAGTCCATTGAAGTGATTACATTTAAAACAACCAGTAGAAGCTTGGATCATGCTGCTTAAATATATTGACAATGTTATTCATTTGACATATAACCCAAGATTTAGCTGGCAATATGTTTGATACCTGGGCCACATTCTAATTTACTGAAATGAGTTTGATAGCCCGGAACTACTTGTTCCACTCTATTCCTTTTGGTTCGAAAAGTTGAGGCGGTGTACACGTGTATATTATCTACACGTGTACACTCGCAAACGTCGATGCCATTCGTCCCTGGAAATAGATAGAACTGATATGAATAGATACCACAACTGTTTATTTTATGTATGACATCGATGTTAGGATTAACTGTTATATTTCAGTTTATATTGAAGTTAATTTACTTGAATTATGATTAATCCTGACTCGAGTGTTTTATGTTTTTGCATGGAACGCTCGGGTCAGACCCAAGCATTACAGATTTTAAAGTTTTCAGCTTAAGATTCGAAAATTGGCGAAGCTGGGGATCCTGAAGAAGCGCACTCTGAAGTTTTCAAAAACAGTAAATATTTACTTGTATTCAACTAATTTTAAATCCCACTATTTCATGAATATTGTATCCAAAATTCTGATTATAAATAAAAGTTTTATTCCGTTGTTCAATAATGTGTTATTATTTACTATATGTTTTTTGTATTGATCTGTTTTAAACTCTGTAAGCTAAATAATGATCCGACTTTTGGATGTTTTAAGTTGGTTTAATTACCGATTTAAAGCAGTCGAAAAGGCGGGACGTTACATCTAATTTTGAGCTTAGTTGAGATGTGCTACTGGTGGTAGTAGGTTGTCCGGACATAAAACTCGAGTTGTCTGAATGAATACGACTGTGTAGCGTAATTTGCAGGGCTGTAGATGGCCTACGGCAGACGGATGTTTCTAAGGGGAACCAAGCGTAACCATTGTGCCTGTTGCGATCTACAGTCGTGATAATGGCGTAATCCGCAGAGCTGTAAAAGCTTATGTGTAACAACCCGGAAAATCTGAACCAATTAAAAAATTTAATTTGGCTATTTTAGTGGATTTTGAATATTTAAAATAAATTATTTTAAATAATAACGACCAAAAGTCTATTTGAATCGATGTTGGAAAATAAATATATTTATTTTAATTATAAAACAAGGCCTGAAATGGCGCGACAGTTTGAAAATTTGAATTCGAACTTTGACTGACTGTACCGGATGCAAAATAAACCAAATTTTAGTGAAACTAAAAAAATTTAAATCTGTTCAAGAATGTCTTTCTAACGAATTTGAAAAATCGAAATTTCATAGCGGGAATCAAAAGTTATGGCCAAATGAATTTTCAGAAAGGTCGCTATGGAATTAATATAGCCTGTGAAAATAGACATTTTGCAAACGACCTCCGTTTTCGACGAAACCAATATAGTTTGATCCGGAATGTCAAATTATTGCTAGATTTCAAATTCCATAATTTTTGGAGTTAATATGTGAGCGTGACAAAGGAAAATGTGTTTGGTTAATTTAAGTCAATTTGGATTGACCAGAAAACGGCTATTTTTCAAACGGTCTCCAAATTCGACGAAACTAGTTTTGTTGGGACCATATCGTCCAAACATAGCTAGATTTATTTTTCTGGAATTTTTGGGATCAGTATGTGGCCCCGGCAAATTGAAATGTACGTTCAAATCCATATTTGAATGATTTATATTTTAATTTGAATATAACTGACTGAAACAGTCGAACGGGCCTGCGAAACATATTCCATTGTGTCCGGAATAGGGATATTTAGCTGGAGACGACAGTCGTTGGGTTTGAATTGGAGTTCGTTTGGAAAAACATATATTTTTGGAATTATAAATAGCACGGACCAATCAGAATTTTTATAAAAAAATATATTTTTCTCTCTCCCCGATCAACGATATCGAAGGCGGAAACCACCTCCAACCTTCCCGGCCATATTCCGGTGAATCCACGCAATATTATCTCGTGCCCAGTTAAATTTTTCTAGATCTCTCCATCCTCTACAAATCCATATAAAGTTTGAAGATTTTCGTTGAGTGGTTGAGAAGATTCGACACGGGGAAGCTGCCACATTTAACCTGCCGCCTCCCCCTTTACAGGTGATCGAACGGAGCACCACCGCCAGTGCCGCCTGTGCCTCTCCTCCCTCTTCGACACTGTATAACCCGATCGACCCCTAGCTACATGGATTGAAAGTTATTTGCAAACCTAGTTTTGAAGATTTTCTGAAAGGTAACGGCTTATTTATTTTGAACTGAATATAGCACTTTAAAGTGCTACAGATTTTGATAAAAATCATATCATTTTGCTATGTGGTCGAAATTCAGTGAAACAAGAGACATTGGACTCGTGTGGACACCTTCTACATTCTAGAAGAGACCGGATATTTTTCTGAGCTTCCTATGATTTTTGGAGGAGTGGAACCCAATGTGAGATTTCTAAATTATAAACAATATGGAATGACGATGTATAAATTATACAATCGATATATGAGTTATATAAGCGTTGTACACCTCATGTATAAGCGTTGTATAAGTTGTATGTGCGATGTATAAGTTATATATACGTTGTAAAAATCATATGTGCGTTGAATTGAATTGAAATAATATTGAAATGAAATCGAAATATCTTTATATATATACTTCCCTCGTCCACAGACCATGGACGATATATATTGGTTGTGATTGTTTGGATTTTGGTTGATGTGAAATTTGGTTGATAAATGCGAATGGTTGATATGATTGATTGTGGTTGAAACCCAATAGGATTAGTTTGTGGAAAAATTCATCTGCGTACGAACTAGATTATTGAAATCCCCATTGTCAAAAGCTGCGAGGCTTTAAGGTAGAGCGAGGAGCCATACTCGGGACGGTGACGGTTTTAAATACACTGCCGTTATGCTGCCGAAATTTTCTGAAAAATCATAGGTTTGATTAATATTAATGTTTTGGAAAAATATTCCTTTTTGAAATAAATTGTTTTAACGATAAAAATCATATATATATATATATATATATGAAGTATGAAAATAGTCGTGTGTTGAGGTAGATATTTGTTGGATAAAAATATTATTTTTATCACATATATGAAATGAAATGGCGTGGGAATCGAAGAACGGATTATATATATATATATAATTAAAATAAATTGAATAACGAAGTTGCAGTTCATATTTTGATACCATGATTTTAAACAATCATTGCGTGAGATTCGACCATCGGATTTTCCCGAAATTGACACCGTTGAGTCCGCTTTGAAAATATCTTTCGAACGATACCAAATTTGTAAAGATCCAACGGTTAGATTTTGTGAAATCTTAAATTCAAATCTGAATGAAAAACAGTGCCAGAATGGTTTATATATATATATATATATATATATATAATTAAATTAAATCGAGTAACGACGTGGTAGTTCATATTTTGAAATCGTAACTTTAAACAATTGTACTGGGAGATCTGACCGTCAGATTTTCCCAAAACTAGAACCGTTGGGTCCGCTTTGAAAAGATCTTTCCAATGATATAAAATATGTAAAGATCAAACAGTTAGATTTTCTGATATGTGTAAATCAAATCCGGGGAAAAACAGCGCCATGGCCGCGTTATGGCCTGAAGCGTCGTTTGAATAAATTGGCTATATTTAAATAAACAAAAATAGCGATAAATCGTTATAAAATATAATAAACGATATGGAATGGAAATAAACTGAATTTACTCGGTTTATAGGATATTTGAGGGTTGAATGTGTTTGAGAATGAAAATTACATTAATAAACTGAATTATGGATGTCAGATAATTTAACCATTGAAATGAATTGATTTGAAATTCTAAATTTACGTGAATTATTTAAAAAGGCCGAGTTAATTCTCATTTCAAATAATTGATCGACGGTTAGAAGTCGAAGACATGAAGACTGTGCAAGACCGAGGATCTTCACATCGAATGGATGGCTACTGATGCCTTTGATGGGAGTTGCTGCCCTGAAGCGGTTACAGTGGTGGTTGTCTAGATGTACTTGTTGATCGCTCGGATGTGCGAGGGCCTCTCTCCTATATTATAAATACAGGGGAAGAATAAGGTGCCTTCGGTTTCGTTCAGACCCAGAATGGACTTGTAAATGGATATGTGTCTGATGTTGTAGATTGACAACGTGGCATACAGAGAAGTTGCGATCAAGGCTTTTGTTGAAAAGCAGAGCCTTGTGGTTGATGATCAAAGCACGGCTTTAAATAGCTAGCTTTGTGTTTAGCGTTGATTCACGAGCCTCACACCCTGGTATGAGCCAGAAACGGGAGAGGACATTAGGGAGAACATCGGTTTCCTTCTAGCTAGGAGTGGTGTTTTGGGTTTACATGCCTAGGCATTTTACTTATGTGGATGATGGATAGCGAGGCGCGCCGATTATATCGGTCGCTACAGGGCCAATAGTTTGGTCGGTATATGACCAGTTTACGCCCCATAGGGTGGGAAACGTAGAGTTCAGGCATTTTAATCCACTCCGTGTGGACCGGCCCTGACGATCCAAGGGCTCACCTGTGTCTGGGTCTTGGGACATGGGCTAGATTGTCTCGAAGCGGTTAGGACGATCCCTTGCCTTGGTTCATGACGGAAATTCAATTTCCAAATACGACATCATGCGGTTTTGATTGTATACCTATATTTGGTGACATAGTGGTATAGGGCATTTATGCCATCTATGATTGATACTTATGATTGAAATGGTTTTTGAAACATATAAACACTAGTAATAATGTCAAATGCCTTTTTTTTATTCGTATCAAGCATATTTTGGCCAAGGTAAAACTCTATCCTCCGGTTTGCATTACATTTTGTAATGGGAACCGAGTCTTATAATGGCTTCATTTTTATAAAAAGCATTTGTGATGTTTTAAAGGATTTACTTGTTTTAAGCATTGGCAATCCAATGGAGTAAACCCATTCCACGTTAGCGGCATGGTCCTGTGATTGGCCTTATTATAAAATAAGTTAAGTAGATTTCTCATGCCAGTCCAATGACTGACTCGTAGTTTATTTCACTTGAAAACTCGGTTGCTGCTATTTCTACACGGGCAGCCTTGTATTTAGGTTTTAGCAGGCTCTTATTGGATAGCAATGGACTGAAGATGGATTCTATCATTTCTTTCTATTTTATGTTGTTCAGCTCCTGTTGCACATATTATGTTTTGATTCCACTGTAGACATTTTATATAAAGCTAAAACTGTGTTTTGTACTAAGTATGATCCTGTATACTGTGTAACTCTGATGATTATGTTTATCTAGTGTTTTCTGTTGTAAATTATCTGGTGTATTTATATATTTCTGTTCTGCTGTTATTTGTTTATATGTTATATTCCAAAGTTTACCCTTGCCACCGTGGAACGGGGGTTTGGGGTCGTCACAACGTGGTATCAGAGCTTTGGTTAAGCTTAGTTCTGGAATACACTACACCAAACATGCCATTTTGTCACATTTTTTCAGGTCCTATTTGTAACGGTTATATGTGTTATGAATTTATAACGTTTATTACCATTATATTGGGTTATAATAGTAATAACTGTTACAATATATAATAGTTTTGAACACAAGGGTTAACATGGTAATTTTACCTTCAGCCAAGCGTCTAACCCTACCTTTTGTTTTTCGTTATTACGCTTACACTTCCAATCCCCAAATTTCATCATGCCTAGGTTTACTCCACCTTCGCTTCTGACTAGTTTCGATTGCCTCTGCTACGTCGATCGGCTCTGCCATGCCCACGCCGATCGCATCTTCCACGATTGCCTCTGCCACGTCGATAGCTTCTGGTATTATTACTTCTTCAATTTTGTTTTAGGTTCTTGCTATTGTAAATTAGTTTTTGTGAAGAAAGATCTTGTCTTGAAATCCTTCCATGTTTTGGTTGTCTTGTTTTAGAAGTTACTATTAGAATAAATAATCTGAATTCAAAAGTGTAATGTTGTTTGTCGGTCTGTAGATCGCAGCAGCAATCTTGAATACTCCACTGAATCGATTCCTGAAGGTAATCTCAGATATCGAGCATTCCTCAACTGTAAGAAAATCAATCTGTTGAGGCCTTGAGGTATTAACAGCAAATTTCTTTGTATAAATCCTTTGACTCAACATTTACTAGTTTGTACATATTATGTTACCGCTTACTTACTTATCACTGCTTATGATTTATTACCCAGAGAAAGTTGTCTGTGTCACAGTGAATGATTAAATGTTGGTTTTGCAATATTCGCTTAGATCACCGTTGTTCAAAAGTTTAATAAATATTACGTTTTGTCCACCTTTGTATCATTGTGTTTGTTGTCTTTCATGAATTTATGAGTAATGATGCATTGGAATCCCAATGTTTGATTAACATTAATGTTCTAAATCGATCAAAGTTAATGAGAGAGCATGGCAACTAAAATTGATGCATCCTTCACCACATCGCGCAAATAACTTCAATTATATGTTTTAAATTATAAAGTTGTTTAAATATCCAATTTTTTAAAGTTTTAAATTATAATAGTTTTTTAAATATGTAGCCTTATAAAAGTGTGAAATTGATTTCAAAGTTTTGTTATATGTAGTTTTTAATATGTGGTTTTTTAATACGTAGTTTTTAAAATTTGCAGTTGTTAAAATATTTTAAAAATATATAATTTCAATATGTAGTTTTTGAAATATGCAGTTCGCAAATTTTAGTTTACTTTAATTGTGTAAGTTAAAAATTGAATAAGAATTATAGAATTTGAATGTAAAATTTAATATGTAGTTTTTTTTCCCCTAAAATGCAGTGTATGAAAATGAAATGCAGTTTTTGTGGGTATGAATTATGAAATGCAGTTTATAAAATTGAATGTAAAATTTAATATGCAGTGTACGAAATGCAGTTTTTTTAAAATCCGTTTTGAAAAGATGCAATTTTTTAAAAAAACAGTTTTGTAGGTGCAGTTTTTTTTAAACAAAAACAGTGCATAATATGCAGTTTTTTAAAAACATATTTTATATGGTTTATAGAATGCAATTTTTGTAAAATGCACTTTTTAAAACTGTAGTTTGGTCATCAATATTGCATTTATATGTACATAATTTATGTCAAAATTTGAATTTTCATGGTTTTTAAAGGTGCAGTGTCATACTGTCATGCGTAATATTTATATAGTTGGAAAACTCTAGAACTAAAAAGGCGAATCTGTTATATTTTGCAGCTTAAAAATTATCTCATATTGATATTTAAACAATGTTGTTTACAATCATAGTTATTTGGATTAATATGAAAGCCTGAAAGTCTGTCCAGTGTCCACAATATTTGGTCGGTCCTCTTCCTTTAGCTGCAAACGTTGGCAAACCACGGTTCATTGCCTCTGTACTGTTAGCCCACATTCCTCAAAGTGCAAGCTTTGGTGCAAACAGTAAATAAATAATCAATTAAGCAGTTGATTGATACCATTTATATTTTATTATTGTATAGGGTTCTTCAAAATTTAGAAATTGAACCCTTGTAAAAATTAGCACTTTAGCAATGTAATATTTTTTTTGTTTGCAAATAGTATGGATGTTTAGCCAATGAGTAGAATAATTATATGGATAGTAATAATTATGCATAACAACCTGCACACATGCTACTTTGGTGTCTCTGATGAATAGATAGTTACAAGTGTTGCTTGTACAATTGAAAATGTATTAGCTACATAAGATCATCTGCAAAACAAAAAGCTATGTAGCCAATGTTTGTATTGCGATTCAAATGTCTGTACTCGTAGTGAAGCTTACCCTCTGCATAAATCATATCACCTATCATCTCAAGTCGCCTTGAATACAAAGTCACAGTCGATTTGTTTGTTACCACTAAAAAAGGCATTTTACAGTTGATGATGCATACAATGCAACCATAATATTTGTAATGTATCGTTTGAACTCGCGATAATAGATACATTCATGCTCAACGCCTTCTATCTAATGTTGTAAAAACCGCTAAGAAAATATTAGATGATAAGCATGTTCTAGGTACCAAGTGCTCAAACTAAAATTAATCAAAAATTATCTAAAGTTACGCATTTATGATAAGCTCAAGCATTTTAAATGAAATTTTATTATTATATCTAGTATTAGCAGATCTACAATAGGATATTATGAATGTGGTTGGACTTAGAAAAGGCCCTGAAGAAAAAATCACTGGAAAAAAATATTTTGATTCTAATAAGGGGAATCAAACATAAATTGATGCATAAATTATGCGTATAAACTCGTTTTTATGTTGGGATAAAGCGGAAAGTCGCATTTATGCGAAGTACACAAAAACTGTACCATAAACCTAGCCTAACACTTGAGTGGGATCTAAGCAGGAGTCTAAAAGAATTTTTTCTACAGAGTTTCTATCGTTTCCTCCAATGGTCACAACTTTTTCTACAGAGTCGCATTTATGCCAGTTTTTCCTTTTTCAACGTTAATAAATCGTCAACCATTTGTATTTCCCGATTCACTTGGCCCCCTCTTTTGGTTAAGTCTAGCATCTTGTCGTATCGCAGCCTTCCTCAGTAGCGAGACTAACCGCTTTGCTTAGCTGCTTGTCAGTTAAAGGCCTTTGGGTTGGCTTTGATCGATTTATCGATAGGTCTGGACGGTTATTTTGCTTTGTTCTTCGCTCTGCTCACTTCTGTTCCTAGCTCGGAACTTGGATTTGGAGACCAGTCTTTTGTGTTGAAGTCGGGTTCTGTTTGTTCGTGTTGCTGCCTTTTTGGTTTCTTTTTTGCTTCTGGCTATTTGTTATTTCTGTGGGATTTATTGTTGTAGAAACCTGCATTTTCATGTTAATGGCTTCTGTTTTGGTGGCTTGCAGTAGTGGTGTTGCCACTTCTTGCTGTTGCATCTTAGCATTGTTTTTTTTTACTTGCTTCTGTGTGTGAGATATGCACTCTTCTTAATGCTAGGTGATATAGTGGGTTTCTATTTCATCTGTAGTAGTTTGCAAGTGATGTAGTGCCTCTATACGATTGGGTCGGTCTTTCTATTCCTTTATAAGTATGCGTAGAATCATTTCCGTACGCATGGGTAGTAATATGGACAAAACGTTTGAAGGAAAAAGGAAATGAATAATAAATTGTAAATAGCATGCATGTAGCAGGTTCCGATACCCACTCAATGCACCTAATATGGTACAATGCATATGTAGAGTGAAACTGGTAGCCTGAGATTAAAAAGATCAAGCATTTTTTTGAACCTCTTATCCTGAGTTTTAGAATCTGGTACAGCTGAACCGCGCTTATCATATTCGTCGTCCTATGGTTATAAATAATTCCTTCGCTGAACTTGTCCTCCTTTCAAATAATTCCTACAGTTTACAGCGCATTCTGTATTTTAAACATCAGTACTGGGTTATATAAATTTTACACAGAAATAGAAATACTAAATTGGATTAGCTTGTTAAAAAATGTGCAGTGATGTCTATCTTTCTCCTGCACATAATATTTAAATAACACAATACTAACATGCTACAGGAAAGAGAGGATTCAAGTTACAATATCAACAGAACAATTTCCACTTGGTATGGTGCAAACTTTGAAATGGCATTAAATGCCAAATATATTTGATAATTATAACAATGTTGTTACTAGATTACAACAAGTATATGACTTAGCCTATGGGTACATCTCAAATTTTAATGGCATTAGTATGGTTTACATGAAGATGAACAGATCAATAAATATTATTCATGTAATATACTCTTTACATGTGCCAGGTGAGTTATGCTAACAATTTCTTTTCAAGAATGAAGGTAAACAATGAACTGAACTTGTAGAATATATTTATATCACAGGCCTTACAGTTAACATTTTTTTTCTTTTTCTTGAGTATTTCCCAGTTTGCGTACAACATTTATCGATATGGCAGATGGCAGAAAATTCTACAACAAGTTTCTTTTCTTGGTCATTTTCAGTTATGGTCTAAGTGTATCGTCAACGTATTTCCGAATGGCATGTATTAAAAATCATACTTATCTAGAAAAAACAAAATAAATTTATTGTAGATACCAGTTTTATCTTTGCATCATAACAAATAGTTTGAATTCAAGGAGACACTCAAAGTAGTTTCACAACCTTAAAAGTGTGAGCTGAGAGTACATTTAAATATATATTTTTATGTCATGCGTGGATTCCTAACGTTGTCCTCTCTACACATTATAAATTACTAAATAGTGCCTGTCACATTTGTTTTACAGCCCAACTTCGTCCTGCACATTATCTGCAAATATAAATTACTTTTTAAATACATGTCTGTCTTTCTTCCACGGTTAAGGAAACTGGTTAAAAAATTATCTATTGTGTATCATAATTATGATGCCAAAGTTATAGACTTCAGAAGGAGGAAATTCAATTATTTTAACATGATGTTGTTTGGATAATAAAAAAAATTATAACAGTAATCACGCCTAGAATATAAAGTAGTTCAAAACGTTGAACTGTGAATCAAGCTATAGTTATATACTTTTTCCATACATTATTTCATGCAAATATTATATTTTGATAAGCAAAATAGCAATGAAAAAGGCATTGGTATTTTCAGTTGTAGTAAGTGCTTAATTGTGCAGTTCAAACTGCATCATCATATAAGCCGTAATTGTAAGTAGCAGCTAGTAAGCCTGTTAATTTGCGATTGGAAGTTATAATTTAATTATGCATCTAAATATTTGTTACAAATCCTTTTGCGGTTAATGGGATTCTCTTATGATCTATGAAAAGAATTGTTTATACTACTAAGTTCTAGGCTCATGCATTCCCTAGTTATTCATTCAGTTGAATGTAGAGATGTGAAGACTGCACTGGCTTTTTATAAATTGTTGTGAAAAACGATAAATGCAAATTGTTGTGAATTATGTTATCTAACTAATTGCATTGTTTTTTTATTTACAAAATATAATAGGCACAAGTGAAGTTCTTGCTAATGTCGAAACCTACTTCAAGAGAGTGGATTAGAATTCGACATAGGAATACCAATGAATACATACAAGGAATTCGATATTTTATGGACTTGGTGAAGTGTCATTCACCACCCGACTTTGAAATGTGTAGCTGCCCTTGTATGAAGTGTAGAAATTCGAAGAAGTTGCATTTTGAAATAGTTGAGAAGCACTTAATCATTCATGGCATGGATCCAACATACGATGAGTGGTTTCTTCATGGGGAGAGAAGCAACATTGACGTTAGGGTCACTAATACGCCAAATGTTACATATGATGCTTACAACCCCAATCAATCTCGAGAGGAAAACCCCATAGAAGATACTCTTGGAAACTTTATTGATGATGCATATGGAGTATATGATAGTGTAGAAGGAATGCATGATGGTAGTCAGTGGAAAAAGTATCATGATTACAAGGAAATAGCAAGCGAAAAATTATACCCCTCTTGCGAAGATGGTATTACAACATTAAGTGTCATCATAGAGCTTCATAATTTGAAAAAAGACTTTAATTGGTCAGGAAACAGTATGACCGAGTTGTTGAAGCGATTGAAACGGTGGCTTCCAAAGGAGAATACAATACCTGAGAAGTACTCCACAATGAAACAAATGTTAAAAGATTTAGGAATGAAAGTAGAATGTATACACGCTTGTGAAAATGATTGCATATTATTTTGGAAGGATTATAAAGATGCATGGAATGTCCTCGATGCCATACTTCGAGATTTAAAACGAAAAAACAAGGAGAAGTGGAAAAAATCACAAAAAAACCATGAAAACTATTGAAACACTTTCCACTAATTCCGAGATTAACAAGGCTGTACACCGTGCCATGGATAGCTCGAAAAATGTTGTGGCATAGTGAAGCAAAACCTTGATGGAATTCGATGTGTCATCCTATTGACTCGGCTGAATGGAGATCACTTAAAAACAAATGGCCCGAGTTTGCTAGAAATGGACGAAATGTTTGGCTTGGAATTGCTACTGACGGGTTCAATCCTTGTACAAACCTATCAAGTACCTATAGTTGTTGGCCTGTGTATACGGTTCCTTATAACTTACCCCCTTCGTTGTGAATGAAACCAGAATTTCAAATGTTGTGTTTGTTTATTCCTGGACCAAGAACACCAAGTCAAGATATCGATGTCTATTTGGAACCTCTTGTGGATGAGTTAAAACAACTTTAGGTAGGAGTGCTTGCACATGACATGGACAAGAGAGAACATTTCACTTTGAGAGCAATGCTACTATGGGGAATTCATGATCTACCTGCATTTGGAAATTTATCTGGTTGTGTAACACATGGTAACAAAGCATGTCCTGTTTGTGCAACAGAAACAGAATCAGAACACATCGGCAATAAGATTGTTTATATGAAGTATAGAAGATTTTTGAAGAGTGGTCATCCATATAGAGCACTCAAACATGGATGGTATAAAGATACGGAGGATAAGGAGCCTCCAACACGATTGATAGGATCGACACTGTTGCAAAAGCTTGATCATATTACATATGTACCAGGTAAATTACCGAAAACCAAAAAACGCGTGATAAATTATATCAATCGTGATGATGAATATTTTGAAAATGAGAACGAAGACAGTGAAATACCAGCATGGTACAAGAAGTCTATTGTAACGACCCGGATTTTCGGCGACTTTGGTTATCGACATAAGCATGATGTCGATAACCAAAACATCGAAAAATCCTGGTAATTAATGAAAGAAATTAGAGGGTGAGGATAGATAAGATAGAAACTTAGAATAGAAGAAGAAGAAGAACACAACATCAGAGTAACACGAACCTCACAGCGGAACGAATAACATATAACAGATAACATAACTTTGAAATATAACAGTTATGTATACAATAGCACTTATCAGAGTACAGCACTTACAACACAGCGGAAATAAACTATAGCTATATGATCCAGAAGCCTCCTGCTCCAGCTCTTCAAGTATATCTGTAAATCCCGACTACTTGACTGCCCGTACAAATTTAGGCACCCAAGAGTTTAGGGAAAACAACAAAGTAAACACCGGGTCAGTCATGGGACTGGTGTGAGCAAAATAGTTTAACACGGTTTAACATATATATGATATCTCATAAGACCACGCCGTGAATACAAAACGGGTTTTTCCCTTATGAGAATCCAACATCTTTGACAAGCAATATCATTCTGATATTATAATAATATCTAAGTACAAATATATATCAATCTAGCAGAAACGCTTTCATCTCATGTTCTACATATATAGTATACAATCAGAATCGCAAGCACGTATTGGATAATGGATTTCCAACTATGACAAGGTATGGAACCACCTTCCGCTAGTGTACCTCTAGAGAGGAATACACTGGGTTCAACAAGAACATCTTGCAACATGGCCACACATGACCGACCACTCATTTCGCTTGAGTGTATCGAATGTATATCACCAACGGTTGGGATCAGCAACCGTTTCCCGAATGGGACAACATCAACAATAGATTTTTAGAAATAAATGAAACTCTAGATCAGGTGATTATACACCCTAATAGGTGCGACCTACATAGCCATGCTACCTGCCAAATTTCTGTCATTTACCGGTTGATGAGGCTAGAAGCTACGCTTTATCATCACATCAGATTCCCTTCGAATGTCACATCGTCAAATCCATCAAATCACCGATTGACGTCTACAACAGTACATTACGTGTTAGCTAAAGAAGTTTCCTTCTCCGCTTTCACTCTTGGTACGGTTGAAGAAATCAATGTACGTGACCTTTCTGGAAATACTCTGTCAGACATTCATCTTCATTCACTTAGAATGTCACATTGTCATACCCGCCAAATCACAAATTGATTTCCTCAAAAATACAACGGGCATACAGCTAAGAGAAACGAATTCCTCCGCCACCATGTATATACGTTTGAAGAGATCAACTTACGCGATCCATTAGATATACTCTGTTAGACCTTCGTCCATACACGTTATCCTGGAACTGGACAAACCGAAGGCACTATTCAATATATCCATCTTAGTCACTGTTATCTAAGACTTATACAACAGCCCTTGCACTTTACTCCGTCTTCAATTATCTTTGGCATAAATGATTCGCAATGCTTATGCCAATACAGAGTGGTTCTTTGGATAATAATCCAACCGGTCTCTCCATATTAACAACGTTAAAATGGTCAAAACTTCGATAGTCTGTGATTTAACCATCAAAGAAAAACCAGTGTGCAAACAACGATTTTATTTCCAGATGGAAATTATATCGGTAAATCATCAATATATATATATTCACATTTCCTTATTTTCTATGTTTAGAAAATATATGTTATTAACACTGGAAAACGTTTTCCATTTGCTTATTTACAAATCACTACTCTTCCCTAACTATCAGTCCCTGACTGTGAACTAGTATGAGAACAATTCCCTAAGTATAAATCCCGAAGGCCAAAACCAACATCAGATAGACACTTAGAAAACCATTCAATTTACTAATCTCTAGTCAGTTCTAATTTTACTTAACTATATTTGATTAACTCTGATTGATTAACTCTAACTGGTCAACCTTAATTAAATAACTCTAACTGGTTTAACTTGGTTTGACTAACTCCATTTATTAACTCGACTGACAAATTCAACTCGATTAACTGAACTAATCACTTTGATTAACTCGACAAATTCACTTTGGTTAACTTAACCAATTCACTTAACTAATTCACTTAGTTTAACTTAACTAATTCACATTGATTAATCTAACTATTCACTTAACTCCTGTCGAATAAACTATATTCGATAACTCCTCTAACTCTACTCGAATAAACTATATTCGATTAACTCCTTTAATCTATTTGATTTGATAACTCCCCTTTTCGAATAACCAATATTCGATTAACTCCTTCGATTTAACTAATATTCTATAACTCACTTCGATTAACTAATAATCGATAACTCCTTCGAATAAACTACATTCGATAATCTCCTCTCGAATAAACGATATTCGATAATCTTCCCTTTCGATTTAACAAATCGATAACTCCTTTTCGAATAACTAAATTCGATAACTCCTTTCGATTTAACTAATCGATAACTCCCTTCGATGAAACTAACATCGATACTCCTTTCGATGAAATTAACATCGATTAACTCCTTTCGATGAAACTAACATCGATTAACTCCTTTCGATGAAACTAACATCGATTAACTCCTTTCGATGAAACTAACATCGATTAATTTAACTCAACGAACTTAACTCGACTCACTTTTCTCGATAATCTAACTCAAGAACTTAACTCCTATCGAATAACTAATATTCGATTTAACTTCATTCGCTTGACTCTAGATCGCAGCGATCACAATGGTTACGCCTGACTCCCTCAGGAAATATCCGACCGCCTTAGGCTATTTACAGCCCTGCGAAGTACGCTAGCAGTCGTACGAGATGGTAACTTACCCTGAATACTATGTTTGACTAACTATGTCTCAAATAATTATATTTGATTAACTCCTACTTCTAATAAGTGGTATTCGATAACTTAACTCGATTATCAACTCGAAAATCTTAACTCAAATCGATTAACTCTAACTGATTAACTCTAACTGGTTAAACCTACCTGGTTAACTTTAACTGGTTAACTCGACTTACTTAACTCACTGGTTAACTTGACTTACTTAACTCACTGGTAAACTCTATTGAACTGGTTAACTCTACTGAACCGGTTAACTCTACTGAGCTGGTTAACTCTACTGAACTGGTTAACTCTACTGAACTGGTTAACTCTACTGAATTGGTTAACTCAACTGAACTAGTTAACTCTATTCAACTAACTCGACTCGACTAACCCCTTTCGAATAGCATATTCGTTTTACTAATTTTCGAATACCGTATTCGATTTACTCCCTTCGAATACCATATTCGATTTAACTCCTTTCGAATACCATATTCGATTTACTTTATTCACTTTATAAAGATTTCCTTTTTAACAACGTTTTATTCATTTGAAAAGATTTACTTTTAAATAACGGTTTTACACTTTAAAAATGATTTCCTTTTTATAACGTTTCCTTTTCAATTCTATTTGTAAATGGCTTACAAATATTTCCTTTTCAAATTTATTCTTGAAATATTCTAACTCCTTAAATTCTCTGAAAAATTCGCCATAATCTCCTTTGTAACGGGAGCATCGGGAAAATCCCCAAACCCGCCACACAGGCCTTTCCATTCAAAAAGAAAATGGTTTGTAATTATTTCCCTTTTGAATATCTCCTATTTATAAATATTCCAATTTATAAACATTTCTTATTTATAAATATTCCACTTTATAAATATCTCTTATTTATAAATATCCCATTTTATAAATATTCTACTTTCAATATCACTTTGAAAATCCCCTTATCAACATTTCGGTATGTTATGGTATTCAATCATATCAAATCACGATGTTCAATATCGTCCAAGCACATATAATCGTCCACAGATTTTATATCACATCATATAACAATATATGAAAAACAATAAAATAACTGTTGAGGAATCCAGTCGGATTCCTCCAACCTGTCTACCTACATCCACAGATGTTACACAATATGATTATCATCACTTTCAGTTCAATATAAATTATTCTGATAGCAGAATCAATATATAAATATTTAACGGTTTTTATATATATATAATTACATATATATATATATATAATTTTCACTAACTGACTAGCGGTTCAATCAATCAACCGACACACAGCAATCAACAGATGATTAACAGTTCTAAAAATACATTATAAAAATATAACTGTTCAAAGTTGGTGAATTTTACTCACATTGGACTATCATCGTTAATTAACGATAATTGTCGTTTGATTCAAATTGGACAATTTATTTTTGGTATAAATTGTAATTAGCTCAGATGGACTCCCCGCCAGTCTCATTGTGTTGCTCCCGTCCATACGGTCCCAACGCAACTTACGGTTCGTGATTCTGATCATGTATGTGTAAGATATACTATTAACAAGTTCATACAATATTCGATTTAATTTAATACTAAAATTAAAGGTTTAAAATGGGCCTCACCCCTTTATTTTTTCACTTTGGCCCAAGCCCGTGTTCAAAACCTGTCTTCCCCAAATTGATACTCACGAACTCCGCTCTCGTTCAACACTATAGCCAAAACATCACCAGACCGTACCTCTTCCTCCTCTTCACCGATTCAACCGGGATTACCACCAAACTTCATCACTTCTCGCTAGCTTAAACCTCATCCCACGTTACCACAACTCGCGCTCACCTTCGAGTTCCGATTCCTCAGCCTCTTGCGCCAGTAACAGTGGGTGATTGAACTTTATAATCACGGAAATCCTCAGGAAAAATCCTACCCGATGTTATTTGACATCGTGAATTCAACACTAACCATAAAATCGAACATTAGTGCTCAAATCCTAAGAGAAGTCGAACCCTAGTTTCGACTGTATATTTCGAGCTCGATAGGAAACGAATCGCACCAACCAAAATGAGTATAGAATTTGAAGAGGGAGGCATAGGGATCATAGCTATACACTTATGATGATTTATAAAATTTTTTTCAGAGTTGTTTTCGATTTTTAAACTTGGTTTTTTTTTTTACTGTATGAATGTTTTCTGGTGGCTGATCAATTTTCTATTGACCAAGGAAGTGAAAAATTAGGTCTTAAGGGATGATAAGGGTTAGATATTTATAGGAAAAATATCTAGATATTTTATTTTTGATTATTTTATTCATACATAACCAACCATTGTTTATATTTACCTTCTAAAAATTCGTATGATCACATACGATATTCAAAAATCATGAAACTGGACATGCAGCTACAGTTTGACATTACGGTCCCAACGAAACTGGTTTCGTCGAATTTCGACTTCGTATGCTCACACAGCGTATTTTTAACTGTCAGAATATCGACTATTTTTCACCTTAAAAATCGGTACGGCCACACATTGCCTCTAAAAATCACGAAACTGGAAATCTAACAACTATTTGATGTTGCGGATCCAACAAAATTAGTTTCGTCGAATTCCGACTTCGTTTGCAAAAGTGGCTATTTTTAACGCTTTGAATGACCTATTTAAATATATGAATATATTTAAATAAAATTAAATTAAATATAAATAAATTTATATTATCGTATATCTTTACATATGATATCGTACAGCTCCAGAATATCATATAAAAATTTACAGCTTGATATTTCAGATTCCAGATTATCTCGATATTCAATTTATATCGAAGATCCTTTTATAACGTATATAAAGCGTCGCAAATTATAAAGGAATTCCACAGCGACTTTTTCTGAAATTTGATTTGGACGTAACTTATAATCTACAAGACGAAATCCTGATTTTTCTCTTCCACTAGAAAGATATAGTCCACCAGCTCCACACATTTCTTGCTTCACAGAAATCCAGCTTAAAACGAATCCTGTACATCCAGTTGAAGTTCAAATCGCCAAATCTCGAACTGCAGCGCTATTTCAAGCTTGGTTTTAATTATAATATAATTATACGTTCAAACTGTCGTCGATTGAATATATTCGTCAATATAATTCAACTCTAAGTTGAATTAAATCTTAGGGATGACCCTGTTCACAGAATATTGTGATTTCCAATATTTTTGATTATTTCTGAATTAAATGTATTATTTAATTATTTAATTAAATTATTTATTCACTATAATTAAATTAACGACTATTTAATTCCCTAAATCACTATTTATATAATTAAATAAATTAATTATACCCCTGGAAAATGCGGGTCATTACATTCTTCCCCACTTAAAATAATTTCGTCCTCGAAATTGCTAAGTTAGAGGACGACCCTATCTATTGGAATTCCTAAGATTTGTTTACCCCTTATTTCTGATTTTAACTGAACCAATTAATATCGACTAAAATATTTATTCATTCCGACTAACTAAAATTTTCAAAAATTCTGAAAATTTTCTAACACTTTAAACTTTCGAAAAATTTCGCCAGCACCTCCTTTGTACTGGTCAATATCTCAAACTCCAACATGCCTCTCTGGGCCTTCTTCAACCCAAAAGAAAATCAAAACGCCAAACGGCTTGCCAATTCGGCTCATAAATTCCAAGCTCATATAAAATATAAACTTGTACCTTTTTGTTGAGCATATCATTATATCCCTACCATCTGTTATCAACTCGGCATATACAAATGCTATCCCAATCAACTCCAACCAAGTTATTCTTAACACAACCATTCGCTTATTCAAGCCGAATTTAATTTCAAATTCGAGTTTTAAATTCCAAACTCTCAACTTATCATTTCAAATCCAGATTATTCTCTAATCACTTCAGTTTTTCTTAACCTATCATCTCAAGTTAAATTCTGGTTTATTTCTTACTTTTACCATCCCATTCGAATTAACTTCACAAGTTAAATTTTAATTTCTAGAACTTAAATTCCTGGGTAAATTTCAAATCAATTTGAAATCATACTACCAATTCAAAACCATTGAATTTTTAAATAACTTGTTTATTCAAAACAATACAAATCAAAATCTTTGGTAGTAATCCACCACATAGAACTCGAAAATCACACCGATGATACTGCACAGTCATCATCGGAATTATTTTCGAGCGCCCCAAGTGATTTCAATACTATATCATTTCAAAACCCTTACTAAATACATCCATTTTGAAAACATCTCAAAATCTCCCAGGAACTTAAAATTTCCTTATTTTAATTCCAAATCTGATTTAAATTCATATTTAATTCATCTTATTTCATATACTTTACTTATATGATTCTGATTGGTTATATATAACCATTTCACTTTATAATCTCATTCGATTATAATTACAACCAATATATCTAATATATGATAATATATTACATATCCATACTGTGTCGGTCCATCGTATTCAAGTATTTATTTACTCCTACCGATACAGTGGATCAAACTGATCGACCAGAACTCATAAACAACTCAGCCAATGAATCTCCACAATATAAAACCATTTTTATATCAAATACAAATACGCACTCGTATATATACACTCAACTCAATCAAGGGTATTACTAACCCTATCTCTACCAAGTCACGCCACAGAGCCAAGGTAATTCTTAACTTAAGCTCTGATACCAACTGTAATGACCCGGATTTTCGACGACTTTGGTTATCGACATAAGCACGATGTCGATAACCAAAACATCGAAAAATCCTGGTAATTAATGAAAGAAATTAGAGGGTGAGGATAGATAAGATAGAAACTTAGAATAGAAGAAGAAGAAGAACACAACATTAGAGTAACACGAACCTCATAGCGGAACGAATAACATATAACAGATAACATAACTTTGAAATATAACAGTTATGTATACAATAGCACTTATCAGAGTACAGCACTTACAACACAGCGGAAATAAACTATAGCTATATGATCCAGAAGCCTCTTGCTTCAGCTCTTCAAGTATATTTGTAAATCCCGACTACTTGACTGCCCGTACAAATTTAGGCACCCAAGAGTTTTGGGAAAACAACAAAGTAAATACCGGGTCAGTCATTGGACTGGTGTGATTAAAATAGTTTAACACAGTTTAACATATATATGATATCTCATAAGACCACGCCGTGAATACGGAACGAGTTTTTCCCTTATGAGAATCCAACATCTTTGACAAGCAATATCATTCTGATATTATAATAATGTCTAAGTACAAATATATATCAATCTAGCAGAAACGCTTTCATCTCACGTTCTACATATATAGTATACAATCAGAATCGCAAGCACGTATTGGATAATGGATTTCCAACTATGACAAGGTATGGAACCACCTTCTGCTAGTGTACCTCTAGAGAGGAATACACTGGGTTCAACAAGAACATCTTGCAACCCGGCCACGTTTGACCGACCACTCATTTCGCTTGAGTGTATCGAATGTATATCACCAACGGTTAGGATCAGCAACCGTTTCCCGAATGGGACAACATCAACAATAGATTTTTATAAATAAATGAAACTCTAGATCAGGTGATTATACACCCTAATAGGTGCGACCTACATAGCCATGCTACCTGCCCGATTTCTGTCATTTACCGGTTGATGAGGCTAGAAGCTACGCTTTATCATCACATCAGATTCCCTTCGAATGTCACATCGTCAAATATATCAAATCACCGATTGGCGTCTACAACAGTACATTACGTGTTAGCTAAAGAAGTTTCCTTCTCCGCTTTCACTCTTGGTACGGTTGAAGAAATCAATGTACGTGACCTTTCTGGAAATACTCTGTCAGACATTCATCTTCATTCACTTAGAATGTCACATTGTCGTACCCGCCAAATCACAAATTGATTTCCTCAAAAATACAACGGGTATAGAGCTAAGAGAAACGAATTCCACCGCCACCACATATATACGTTTTAAGAGATCAACTTACGCGATCCATTGGATATACTCTGTCAGACCTTCGTCCATACACGTTGTCCTGGGACTGGAAAAACCGAAGGCACTATTCAGTATATCCATCTTAGTCACTGTTATCTAAGACTTATACAACAGCCCTTGCACTTTACTCCGTCTTCAATTATCTTTGGCATAAAAGATTCGCAATGGTTATGCCAATACAGAGTGGTTCTTCAGATAATAATCCAACCGGTCTCTCCATATTAACAATGTTGAAATGGTCAAAACTTCGATAGTCTGTGATTTAACCATCAAAGAAAAACAAGTGTGCAAACAACGATATTATTTCCAGATGGAAATTATATCGGTAAATCATCAACATATGTATATATATATTCACATTTCCTTATTTTCTTTGTTTAGAAAATATATGTTATTAACACTGGAAAACGTTTTCCATTTGCTTATTTACAAATCACTACTCTTCCCCAACGATCAGTCCCTGACTGTGAACTAGTATGAGAACAATTCCCGAAGTATAAATCCCGAAGGCCGAAACCAACATCAAATAGACACTTAGAAAACCATTCAATTTACTTGTCTCTAGTCAGTTCTAATTTTACTTAACTCTATTTGATTAACTCTGATTGATTAACTCTAACTGGTCAACCTTAATTAATTAACTCTAACTGGTTTTACTTGGTTTGACTAACTCCATTTATTAACTCGACTGACAAATTCAACTCGATTAACTGAACTAATCACTTTGATTAACTCAACAAATTCACTTTGGTTAACTTAACCAATTCACTTAACTAATTCACTTAGTTTAACTTAACTAATTCACTTTGATTAATCTAACTATTCACTTAACTCCTGTCGAATAAACTATATTCGATAACTCCTCTAACTTTACTCGAATAAACTATATTCGATTAACTCCTTTAATCTATTCGATTTGATAACTCCTCTTTTCGAATAACCAATATTCGATTAACTCCTTCGATTTAACTAATATTCTATAACTCACTTCGATTAACTAATAATCGATAACTCCTTCGAATAAACTACATTCGATAATCTCCTCTCGAATAAACGATATTCGATCATCTTCCCTTTCGATTTAACAAATCAATAACTCCTTTTCGAATAACTAAATTCGATAACTCCTTTTGATTTAACTAATCGATAACTCCCTTCGATGAAACTAACATCGATACTCCTTTCGATGAAATTAACATCGATTAACTCCTTTCGATGAAACTAACATCGATTAACTCCTTTCGATGAAACTAACATTGATTAACTCCTTTCGATGAAACTAACATCGACTAATTTAACTCGACGAACTTAACTCGACTCACTTATCTTGATAATCTAACTCAAGATCTTAACTCCTACCGAATAACTAATATTCGATTTAACTTCATTCGCTTGACTCTAGATCGCAGCGATCACAATGGTTACGCCTGACTCCCTCAGGAAACATCCGACCGCCTTAGGCTATTTACAGCCCAGCGAATTACGCTAGCAGTCGTACGAGATGGTAACTTACCCTGAATACTATGTTTGACTAACTCTATCTCAAATAACTATATTTGATTAACTCCTACTTAGAATAAGTGGTATTCGATAACTTAACTCGATTATCAACTCGAAAATCTTAACTCAAGTCGATTAACTCTAACTGATTAACTCTAACTGGTTAAACCTACCTGGTTAACTTTAACTGGTTAACTCGACTTACTTAACTCACTGGTTAACTTGACTTACTTAACTCACTGGTTAACTCTATTGAACTGGTTAACTCTACTGAACTGGTTAACTCTACTGATATATGAAAAACAATAAAATAACTGTATATGAAAAACAATAAAATAATCATCCACAGATTTTATATCACATCATATAACAATATACGAAAAACAATAAAATAACTACTGAGGAATCCAGTCGGATTCCTCCAACCTGTCTCCCTGCATCCACAGATGTTACACAATATGATTATCATCACTTTCCGTTCAATATAAATTATTCTGATAGCAGAATCAATATATAAATATTTAATGGTTTATATATATAATTACATATATATATATATATATATAATTTTCACTAACTGACTAGCAGTTCAATCAATCAACCAACACACAGCAATCAACAGATGATTAATAGTTCTAAAATACATTATAAAAATATAACTGTTCAGAGTTGGTGAGTTTTACTCATATTGGACTATCATCGTTAATTAACGATAATTGTCGTTTGATTCAAATTGGACAATTTATTTTTGCTATAAATTGTAACGAGCTCAGATGGACTCCCCGTCAGTCTCATTGTGTTGCTCCCGTCCATACGGTCCCAACGCAACTTACGGTTCGTGATTCTGATCATGTATGTGTAAGATATACTATTAACAAGTTCATACAATATTCGATTTAATTTAATACTAAAATTAAAGGTTTAAAATGGGCCTCACCCCTTTATTTTTCCACTTTGGCCCAAGCCCATGTTCAAAACCTGCTTCCCCAAATTGATACTCACGAACTCCGCTCTCGTTCAACACTATAGCCAAAACTTCACCAGACCGTACCTCTTCCTCCTCTTCACCGATTCAACCGGAATTACCACCAAACTTCATCACTTCTCGCTAGCTTAAACCTCATCCCACATTACCACAACTCACGCTCACCTTCGAGTTCTGATTCCTCAGCCTCTTGCGCCAGTAACAGTGGGTGGTCGAACTTTAAAATCACGGAAATACTCAGGAAAATCCTACCCGATGTTATTCGACATCGCGAATTCAACACTACCCATAAAATCGAACATTAGTGCTCAAATCCTAAGAGAAGTCGAACCCTACTTTCGACTGTATATTTCGAGCTCGATAGGAAACGAATCGCACCAACCAAAATGAGTATAGAATTTGAAGAGGGAGGCATAGGGATCATAGCTATACACTTATGATGATTTATAGATTTTTTTTCAGAGTTGTTTTCGATTTTTAAACTTGGTTTTTTTTTTTACTGTATGAATGTTTTCTGGTGGCTGATCAATTTTCTATTGACCAAGGAAGTGAAAAATTAGGTCTTAAGGGATGATAAGGGTTAGATATTTATAGGAAAAATATCTAGATATTTTATTTTTGATTATTTTATTCATACATAACCAACCATTGTTTATATTTACCTTCTAAAAATTCGTATGATCACATACGATATTCAAAAATCATGAAACTGGACATGCAGCTACAGTTTGACATTACGGTCCCAACGAAACTGGTTTCGTCGAATTTCGACTTCGTATGCTCACACAGCGTATTTTTAACTGTCAGAATATCGACTATTTTTCACCTTAAAAATCGGTACGGCCACACATTGCCTCTAAAAATCACGAAACTGGAAATCTAACAACTATTTGATGTTGCGGATCCAACAAAATTAGTTTCGTCGAATTCCGACTTCGTTTGCAAAAGTGGCTATTTTTAACGCTCTGAATGACCTATTTAAATATATGAATATATTTAAATAAAATTAAATTAAATATAAATAAATTTATATTATCGTATATCTTTACATATGATATCGTACAGTTCTAGAATATCATATCAGAATTTACAGCTTGATATTTCAGATTCCAGATTATCTCGATATTCAATTTATATCGAAGATCCTTTTATAACGTATATAAAGCATCGCAAATTATAAAGGAATTCCACAGTGACTTTTTCTGAAATTTGATTTAGACGTAACTTATAATCTACACGACGAAATCCTGATTTTTCTCTTCCACTATAAAGATATAGTCCACCAGCTCCACACGTTTCTTGTTTCATAGAAATTCGGCTTAAAACGAATCATGTACATCCAGTTGAAGTTCAAATCGCCAAATCGCGAACTGCAGCGCCATTTCAAGCTTGGTTTTAATTATAATATAATTATATGTTCAAACTGTCGTCGACTGAATATATTCGTCAATATAATTCAACTCTAAGTTGAATTAAATCTTAGGGATGACCCTGTTCATAAAATATTGTGATTTCCAATATTTTTGATTATTTCTGAATTAAATATATTATTTAATTATTTAATTAAATTAGTTATTCACTATAATTAAATTAACGACGGTTTAATTCCCTAAATCACTTTTTATATAATTAAATAAATTAATTATACCCCTGGAAAATGCGGGTCATTACATCTATTCTTTTTTCCTTAGAGTATTGGAGTGGTCCTAAGGTGCGACATACTATTGATGTGATGCACACCGAAAAGAATGTAGCGGAGCATTTTATTAACATATTGTTTGATAAGAACAAACAATCTTCTAAATTTGCATTCGATAAAAATACAAGACGCAGTGCTGTCAAGTTCTTAAGGATGCAAAACTTCCATCATGCTTCCTGACTAAATTTAGTAACTTGGTAAATACACAGCCACCTAGTTTGAATATTAGAAAGTCATATGACTACCATGTTATAATTCAATATTTTCTACATGTGATGGTTCAATATGCATATCCAAAGAACCATGATTTAAGACGTGCAATATTACAAGTATGCTTGTACTTCAATGTTATTTGTTCGAAGGTTTTAAATCGAGAGCATGTCCAAGCTTCCAAAGATATGATTGCCGAGGCATTATGTGTGCTGGCTCATTATTTCCCTCTTTATTTCTTTGACATCAGCATACATCTCATGGTGCATTTAGCTGATCAAGCATTATTATGTGGACCGGTTAATTATACACGGATGTATCCGTTTGAAAGGCGGGCATTTCATTTACATGATTGTTAGCTGATTTATGTTTTATTAGTTACATTAAATGTTTTTTTTAGAGCTATGAAGGAGTGTAAGAACATACCAAGCAATAAAAGATTTGTCGAGGGATCAATTTCTGAAGCGTATCTTGTTTCAAAGTCCGTTAGATATGCAATGGAATATCTGCCAAATCCGCGTGATGGTAATCATAGCTCTAAACAAGCACCGTTTTTAGATGAGAATTATGGCGATACTTATGAGCATTCCATTATTGAGGGTAAAACAATAAAATATCTGGCGTACAACGTGTACAAATTTGAAGATGGATACTTTTCAGAATAGACATTCCAGATCGAGATGATTGTTATAGGTTTGTCTTTTTTACACATTAAAATTTATAAATACAAGTCCAAAATTTACTTTATCTTTTTTTGTTTTTGTTTGTAGCGAATATCGATTATCATTAGAAGAGACTCAACGTGGTAAAAAGCGGCTCCAATCAAAGGCAGAAGTAGTAATTCAGTCTGAATTTATTGACTGGTTGCATAAAAAGGTTTGTTGGATTACAATGAACTCACAATTTGATAATAAATAACATTTTTGAACATATCTTACTTTTTTCAGTTAATGGAAGAAAAACGCATGGACTTCCTGTTATGGTATTATGTTAGTGGACCAACATGGGAAGCCAAAACTCACCTTAAAAATAGAATCAATGGTTATCTATTCTCTCCTCGGCACTATGACGACACTCTTTCAACACAAGATAGTGGCGTTTGTATGGATGCAATTGCAACATTTGTTGCAAGTGCAAAAGATTTAAATCCTACGAATGATGACACTACTTGGTATGGTATTATCCAGGAGATCACTGAAGTTGATTATTATGAATTTCAACATGTTGTGTTCTATTGCAAGTGGGTCAATATTGCCGATAACACACATGGTTGTAAGATTTGTCCTGACTCCAAATTACTGATGGTGAATTTGAAAAGGCTCAAAAGCAATGATGGAGAGTATGATGAGCCTGTCATTCTTGCATGGGAAGCTAGCCAAGTTTTTTACATAAAGAGCACACAGAAGAATTCTGATTGGTCCATTGTCCGACGCTCTCCTAAACGCATGACGGATAACGTGGATGATTATGAGATGCCAACGAACTTTCAGTCTGTTTTAAAAGAGCAACCCAACTTAACAACATTGTTAAATTGTATTGAATCCAAATAGACAAATTGATTGAAGTTGTTGACGTTGCTTTATTCATTTTTCTACCTTTTCTTCTTTTGAACATTCGTAAATGTCATCTATCGATTAATTTGTTGTGAATGTATCATCTTATGTAAGTATCTTCAGTTAAATTTTTTAAGTTATCGAGGTATGCTTGCTAGAGTGTTTTTCCTCTACTTTGTTAATTTTTTTTGGAGCATGAGTTTCTATTTTTATTTTGGACTGCAAAACAAATGTGTTGAGTTTTTTTTATGAGTTTTTGTTTTTATTTTTGGTTCAAGGGGCATCCACCATTTTTACTTGTTATCTTTCAGAAATGTAAGCTACACCGTCTTTTTGCATTTCTTTCTTTTATTTGCAAGTCAAAATTTTATAATTGTGCTAATGCAATAAAATTAACAGAATGTCAGGTAGTTCATCGAGACAAACAGAAGACACAGAAGATGTCCCTGCGCCCCCTCCAAATAAAAAGTACTGTATAAATGTTGAAATGGATGGTGCTAAAGGGAAAGATGGAAAGAAGTGGAGTTCCCGATGTGATGTTTTGATCCGTGCATACATTACGATCAGTTATAATGATTGGAGGAATGTAGATGTCTTTTATAAAGACGCTTTATGGAAAGCAATACTGGTATCATACTTCTCATTTAAATTTAATAAATCATAAACAGTTATCTTTGTATGACTAGCATATTATTAGGATTTATGTTGTTAAATTCAATTTCATTACTGACATATAGACTTAGACAATTGATTTTTTATATTTTTTGTAGGCCAACATGCTTATGAAATCAAAATAGCTTGATCTACAAATATTTATTGTATTAATTTCATACTGACATATGTATTGTATCAGTTAAATATTTGGAAAGAAGAGGTCAAGAATAGGAAAGCAATCATACAATCTGACACTTACTGAAGTATACATTTATGAACATAAGATACAAAAGAGACAAACTCAATACTGTTAGACATGCTGAAACTATAGAACATTTTACATTGTTACAATCTCGAACTAAGGTGAGTAAATTAAATTTAAAAAAATCTTTACTTCAGAGTTTCCATATTAATGCAAGTATGGTTATGAACCATGTATATCTCATTTTTGCTGTAAGGTTAGGATTTGCATGTGAGTAAACCCTTTTTCCAAACTAATCTATTAATAAGTGATGCTTAGAATAATGCTAATACATATTTATATATATATCAGAATTAAGTAGGTTAGATTCTCTAGTCATTTTAATGTGAACCTGGTACTGTGCATACTAGTGAACAAATCCTTGCCTTTATGTTTAAATGATTAAGTAAATTCATGTGTATGTGCATTCATCATTTATTCTATTTTATTTTTGAAAATCTGAAATGGGAAAACCTGTATATTAAAGGCTAAAAACTGAAGCATAAGGAACTGTAAACATTTGAGTAAATTCCTTTGTTTCCATTTTGAACTTGTTAACAGATCGAAAGCTGAGACTCTGTATTGTTTATATACAAATGTTTTGAATCAAAGAAAGGAGATCTTTTAATAACTCCAATGTGATGTGATGTGTCCTAACACAACCCTTCTCATTGTCGCTACCACCATCGTTGCTATCGTTATTAATGTCACTCCAATCAATTGAAATTCTGACTTGTATTCACACATAAATTTTCCCAAATTGCTTGTTTGTTTTGTTGGTTCAAATCAGGCATTAGTTGTTTTTTCTTTTGATTCTACAGAAAGAGTTTGATATGGATATAGATCCCGATAAAGCAAGACCTATATTAGAAAAAGGGTTCTCACAAAAATTCGTTAGTGCAAAATCGAAACTACGCAACAAATACCTTAAGAAGGATGATGAGCTTATACCTAGACGTATTGCAATCGAAAATCATCCTGCTAATATTGATAAAGTTCAATGGGAGAGATTTGTTGACATGGAGTATGGTGATAGAAAGAGAAAACGATGTAAGCAGAATACTGAAAACAAAGCAAAGGTTACTATAAATCATACATTAGGCAGAAAATCGTACCGTACACTCTATGATGAATTGGTATGTAGTTCATATTTCTTAAGTAAACTTTATGATAAATTATATTATATGTATTTATTTGTATATTTCATTAGAAAAAGGAAAATCCAGAAAGTAAGCATATGCGATCTCTTGTTTGGAAAATAGCACATACAAGCAAAAGAACCGGGGAAGTACTTCCATGTGCCGCTGAAAAATATGTAAGTAATCCGAACCTTTTTTTTATCAAGCTCTAGTTTGTTAACAATTACTGGTGAATCACATATATTTTCCACTTTTCTATATATTATAATGTTTCCACCATAATTTCATTCACTTTGTTTCTATTTTACAGTCTGTTTTTAGTTTCCTTATTAGTCAGAACTTTTTTTTGGGTTTATAAAATTCGAAAGAGGTCTGTGCAATCTAGCAATGAATGAACGATGTTTTACCGATTGGAAATAAACTGTAACACCCCGTATTTTATGTGAACTTAAGAATTACAAATCTGAGTATAATTAAAATATAAAATCAGAATCAAGGGAAATGGGTTGTGCCATTGCGTTTGCCTCGGAAAAATACGCGAAATAGAGTCCGAAATTTCATAAATCGGAGTCCGTATGACCAAGTTATGGCCTTCCAAAGTTCAGAAAAAAATTAAACAGCACAGACCAGGTCGACTGGGGAGTCGACCCTAGAGTCGACCTGCCCCCAGGGGGTCGACCCTAGAGTCGACCTGCCCCCAGGGGTCGACCCTAGAGTCGACCCTAGAGTCGACCTGCCCCCAGGGGGTCGACCCTAGAGTCGACCCTAGTGTCGACCTGGGGGTCGACCTGCCTCCCGAATCTGCTTTTCTACCTGGGTGCGTTCTGATGTATCTAGTCTCGTTTTCTGTCTAGATTCGTCTGCCTAAACCTATTTAAACAGCCCCAAACCCAGCCTTCTCTGCACACAATTCTATTCTGCTTCTACTCTGCCTCTGTTCTAAATTAAAATTAAAAATGGCGTTGCTACTCGGCTGGAATCAAAACTAGAAGACAATCAACATCAACCTAAATTCAGTTAGAGATTAGAGCTTCTGCAACGATTCTACAACAACTAGAGTTCTTTCTTTAATCCAATTAAGGCAAGTGCAGTTACTTTCCGATATAAACGTTACTTTTGATTGTGACATGAACTCTAAATCTGAATCTGAGGTTATATCTGTTCTGTTCTGATCTGATCTATTTTATTCTGTACCTCTTTCCTCTTTCTGTTCTATAGCCAGGCTACCACGAGCCTGAGCCAATCTCATAAGAGATTAACATACGCTAAAATGTTTGGGACAATCAAACGAATGTGCATAAATTGGGCATGACCGATATGTGATTGACTTGAGGAAAGAACATAGGTTGGACTTGGAACTTAGAACATAAATCTAAGGCATAATTGGACTGATCTATGACTGATTTGAGTATATAAACTAGATCTAGATCTTTGCATATATGACTGTTTGGGATTATCATATGATAATACATAACTTGCAAATCTGGAATATTAAGATCTGAACTAAAACACATATCATATCTTAGATCTAGATCCTTGGGCATATTTTATAACGGATTATAACTTAGGTGTAAAGATCCATATTAAGATTTGATAACTATCAAGTGTGAATAACACCTAAGTAGGAGATTTTTGAATATATGACATGCATTGAAATAGATGGCTATAGTTGGTATAATTTATATGTGAATCTTTTGTACTAGGCAAGTGGAACTAAATTGGGACACGTAAATTATGACCATAATCTGTGACATGCAAATTCAATGCAAACGTAGGGTATATAATCATAGTATGAATCATGACCACTATTTAGGCATGCAAATTTAGGCCAAATTTATAATTAGGCAAGATATGTGAAACTTTAAGGAATGATGAAAATCAGTTATAATTGCCTAATTTGCTAGTTCTGCTATATTTTCCTAATCTGTTAGTTTTATTATTTCGCCTAATCTGCTAGTTCTGTTATACTGCTTAATCTGCTAGTTCTGCTCTACTGCCTAGTTTACTAGATTTGTTCATCTGCTAGATCTGTCATCCGCTAAGTCTGTTGAAAATGCCTAAATCTGTTAAATTTATTTGTTTAAATGCCTAACCTGTTATATGCCAAAATCTGCTAAGTTGCTAAATCTGTTAAATCCGTTAAGTCATATAATCTGGAAAATCTGTTATCTGCTAAAATCTGTTATCTGCTGGGTTGATATAATCATCCTGTTATTGATATAATCTGAATTGGCATATATATTGGGCGTGCGCATAAACGGTAAATTATTAATTAATTGGCCGCAAAGATAAACGTGACTAACTCGAGGTTAGAATGAGTTTGCGGCGTAATTCTGCCCGGAACCGCCCGGCACATCCAGTGGCCGCAAACAATAGGTTCTAATGTGAGAAGTTAGTCATAACTTGCTTAAGACACGAGGTTAGGTCTGGCTTGTGGCAGAAGTCTGCCCGGAACCGCCCGGCCCATCCAGCGGCCACAAGCTAGCGACCTAATGTGAGAGGTCTGGGCATTAATAATTAATTAATGCAAATCTAAGATAAGAAGACGTCTAAAACGTATTGGGGGAAATAGGGTTAAACCAACTGGATTAATAGGTGTAGTAAACCCGTCCATGAATCTGTAGGCCCAATACAAAGTTAGACAAATCTGAAAAATCAGTACATCTGATCTGTTAGTCTGAAAACTTGTTAACTTAATCTGTGAACTAGTAAATCTGAATTCTGTATGTCTGAACATGTAAACAAGTTAATCTGAGATCTGTTAGTCTGGGGACACAAGGTTAGGAGGGGAATTACTTGTGTCATCTGTTGTTTGGGACCCATATTAGTCAGTAACCCCTTCTGGAATCAAAACTTTGACCCAACAGTAGGTAGGGTCCGGGCACGCTTACTGAACTAATTATAAGTGGTTCATTCTGATAATGGCGAGGGGTGTTGATGGTGCGTTCCAACCGGGTTATGTGCGTGCATGGATCCCGGTCTGCCTCTGAGGATGTAAGACGCCGTGACATCTGTAAATAGGTATGTGCCAATTGGTTGTCACTTTAGGGAGTGATACACCCTACTGTGGGGCCGACACAGGATATTTATGTATTAGGGAGCCGATCGCTTGGGGTAGGGTTTTAGGGTACACTTAGTTATGTCTGTTTCTGTTGGTACCGTCTGTTTCTGTTGGGTGGTAACACCTGTCTGTTTCTGTATGGTAGCGTCTGTTCGGGTGGTAAAGGCCCATTACTAGTGTACACCTAATTCTACATTCTGTTTCCGTAGGGATTAATCTGTTTCTGCTTCTGTCTGTTTCTGATCGGGTAGTAAAGGCCCATTATTAGCATTCTGTTTCTGTTAAATTATTCTGTACCCGTTCCTGCTTCAGTTTAGACATCAGGGTGACACCTAATTCTGTTATACTAGTATTAGTGCAGAGAAGTGTAAAGCAATAGTTTATGTCATTCTGTTCTTCTATTATATCTGCTACACCTGTTACAGTTATCCCTCATCCAGTTTTATGTTCATGTCATATTATTATTATTATCTGTTCATATGCTGAAAGTCACTGGACTTGCCAGACTTTTTGTCTGACCCTTGTTGTTTCGCCTCCTTTCTTCCGTTTCCCCCCCAGGTTATCCAAGGAGGGAATACTTTAGCTTGATCCAGATTTCTCTTTGCTTGAAGTGCTTAAAGTATGGCTTGGCTCTGTATAGCTTCCGTTCTATGGGGATTATGAATTTAAACCATGCATTTTGAAGGCTTTTGTACAAGCCTGATATTTTGTACATGAATTCTGAGATTTGAAAGGATGTAACCATATTGATTTCTGTTTCCGCTATAATAAAGTTAAAAATTTTCAAGTACTGTTTTATCTATCTTGTAAGTTTCTGTTCTGTTTACTAAAATGCTCCACCAAAGTTAAGGCATTCCCTTTGTGAGTGACCTTAGCAGAGGCGGGGTGTTACACTTGGTATCAGAGCTGAAGGTTACCGGATTTGATAAAGAATTTTTGAAAACTATTTTCAAAAAGGTTTTGAAAAGGAAGTATTTTCAAAAGTAAAGCATATTTTGAAAAACATAGTCCCCTAAGCCATATATCTATCTTTTGATCCTCTGCTTGAATCTTTGTTTTCTTCTTTCTTGAGTCTCTGGGGCTCCCGGTTTTCTGGGAGGTAACCTCGTCGAAGGGCAAAGTAGTGCCCGACTTCCATCGATAGCTGTAGTAGTTTCACCTGCGGCTAGTTTTCTTTATAGCTTTGAAGGATTTTTCCGGGCGATGGAGGCAGCTTTCGAGGGATTGGTCAACATGTTACACAAGGATAGTAAAGATGAGAATGATGAGGTTTGGCTAAGGAGAACAACCCAAAGGTGAGAAACTCATATAGACTTAGTTCACAATGGAGGCAAAAGGGAAGCACAAAAGAAGGAAGGAAAGTTTGAAGATAAGGAGGAGGAAAGTGTTTTACTTATGGAAGCTCGACTCATCTGAATAAGGACTACCGAAAGAGGAAGGGGAGGGTGCTTGCTTCAACTGTGGTGAGATGGGGCACTTTACTAGGGACTGCCCGAAGAAACGAAGGCAAGGACAGAGGACAGGACCAACATCTGGAGGGCAGGCAAACACTCTCAAGGCTAGTGGATAGGATAGAAATAGGGAAAATTTCTGTAGAAGGTTTAATTTTCTTATCTGGTTATGGAGTTAAGACTCTTTCTGATTCTGTACATGATACTCTGCACTTGAATACTAGTATTGTTTCTGATTCTGCTGTAGACTCAGACCCATAAAGGGTATGACTCATCTGTTTTAAGTTAAGGTTTGAGGGATATCTGTGTTAGGCGTCAAATATGACGCATATATTCTGAGTTTTTGTGGGATATGATTTTATCATGCTTAGCTTCCGAAGAATCATTAGGGAACCTGATCTGTACCAGTAGTCTGTAAATATCTGAATACTTCTGATAAGATTTCCAGTTTTGACATTGTCTAAAGAGGGTAGCCCTCTGGGTGTCAATCTGACGTTGATTTCGGTCTTCGGGGTTGACCCTTAGGGGAATTATTTTCTTAACCAATGTCTGATAGGAATCAAGTTTTTGTTTTATCTGTACTCACTTCCATCACTTGACTGTATCATATCGATCGAGTGTTCAACTTATAGATAGGAATCCTAATGGGTGTAAACATGTGTTTGAGACATGTTATGTTTGATGGTTGCAAGTGGATGCAAGTGGTTGCTAGTGGTTGCTCGTGGACGCATATACACGCACTAGGCACTTGATCGGCTCGAAAACACTCTCATACCGCATATGGATGTGTGAGAATTTTAAATTTTTATGGATGCAAAATGGTTGAATCGGCACATGGATGTTGCATATGAGTGGATGGTTGTGCACACATATATAAATGATATGTATCAAATAGGAAAATTGCATACATATTGGACTCATGGCACTGACATAATTCACATTAAGGAGGTCAACTGAATCGGTAGACCGCCTGATCTTTGCATTAGATAAGGAACATATACACACACTTTTGCAAATGTTCATACAGCCCTAGAAATTTCTAAGGACAATGGATGCTTGTGGATGATGACTGAGTAGATGAGTGATTGGATGGTAGAACACATTCTTCTTAACTTGAAGATTTCGGGGACGAAATCCTTTAAGGAGGGGAGAATGTAACACCCCGTATTTTCTGTGAACTTAAGAATTACAAATCTGAGTATAATTAAAATATAAAATCAGAATAAAGGGAAATGGGCTATGCCATTGCGTTCGCCTCGGAAAAATTCGTGAAATAGAGTCCGAAATTTCGTAAATCGGAGTCCATATGACCAAGTTATGGCCTTCCAAAGTTCAGAAAAAATTAAACAGCACAGACCAGGTCGACTGGGGAGTCGACCCTAGAGTCGACCTGCCCCCAGGGGGTCGACCCTAGAGTCGACCTGCCCCCAGGGGTCGATCCTAGAGTCGACCCTAGAGTCAACCTGCCCCCAGGGGGTCGACCCTAGTGTCGACCTGGGGGTCGACCTGCCTCCCGAATCTGCTTTTTTGCCTGGGTGCGTTCTGATGTATCTGGTCTCGTTTTCTGTCTAGATTCGTCTGCCTAAACCTATTTAAACAGCCCCAAACCCAGCCTTCTCTGCACACAATTCTATTCTGCTTCTACTCTGCCTCTGTTCTAAATTAAAAATAAAAATGGCGTTGCTACTCTGCTGGAATCAAAACTAGAAGACAATCAACATCAACCTAAATTCAATTAGAGATTAGAGCTTCTGCAACGGTTCTACAACAATTAGAGTTCTTTCTTTAATCCAATTAAGGCAAGTGCAGTTACTTTCCGATATAAACGTTAATTTTGATTGTGACATGAACTCTAAATCTGAATCTGAGGTTATATCTGTTCTGTTCTGATCTGATCTGTTTTATTCTGTACCTCTTTCCTCTTTCTGTTCGATAGCCAGGCTACCACGAGCCTGAGCCAATCTCGTAAGAGATTAACATACGCTAAAATGTTTGGGACAATCAAATGAATGTGCATAAATTGGGCATGACCGATATGTGATTGATTTGAGGAAAGAACATAGGTTGGACTTGGAACTTAGAACATAAATCTAAGGCATAATTGGACTGATCTGTGACTGATTTGAGTATATAAACTAGATCTAGATCTGTGCATATATGACTGTTTGGGATTATATGATAATACATAACTTGCAAATCTGGAATATTAAGATCTGAACTAAAACACGTATCATATGTTAGATCTAGATCCTTGGGCATATTTTATAACGGATTATAACTTAGGTGTGAAGATCCATATTAAGATTTGATAACTATCAAGTGTGAATAACACCTAAGTAGGAGATTTTTGAATATATGACATGCATTGAAATAGATGGCTATATTTGGTATAATTTATATGTGAATCTTTTATACTAGGCAAATGGAACTAAATTGGGACATGTAAATTATGACCATAATCTGTGACATGCAAATTCAATGCAAACGTAGGGTATATAATCCTAGTATGAATCATGACCACTATTTAGGCATGCAAATTTAGGCCAAATTTATAATTAGGCAAGATATGTGAAACTTTAAGGAATGATGAAAATCAGTTATAATTTCCTAATTTGCTAGTTCTGCTATATTTGCCTAATCTATTAGTTTTATTATATTGCCTAATCTGCTAGTTCTGTTATATTGCTTAATCTGCTAGTTCTGCTCTACTGCCTAGTTTACTAGATCTATTCATCTGCTAGATCTGTCATCCGCTAAGTCTGTTGAAAATGCCTAAATCTGTTAAATTTAATTATTTAAATGCCTAACCTGTTATATGCCAAAATCTGCTAAGTTGCTAAATCCGTTAAGTCATATAATCTGGAAAATCTGTTATCTGCTAAAATCTGTTATCTGCTGGGTTGATATAATCATCCTGTTATTGATATAATCTGAATTGGCCTATATATTAGGCGTGCGCATAAACGGTAAATTATTAATTAATTGGCCGCAAAGATAAACGTGACTAGCTCGAGGTTAGAATGAGTTTGCGGCGTAATTCTGCCCGGAACCGCCCGGCACATCCAGTGGCCGCAAACAATAGGTTCTAATGTGAGAAGTTAGTCATAACCTGCTTAAGACACGAGGTTAGGTCGGGCTTGTGGAAGAAGTCTGCCCGGAACCGCCCGGCCCATCCAGCAGCCACAAGCTAGCGACCTAATGTGAGAGGTCTGGGCATTAATAATTAATTAATGCAAATCTAAGATAAGAATGACGTCTAAAACGTATTGGGGGAAATAGGGTTAAACCAACTGGATTAATAGGTGTAGTAAACCCGTCCATGAATCTGTAGGCCCAATACAAAGTTAGACAAATCTGAAAAATCAGTACATCTGATCTGTTAGTCTGAAAACTTGTTAACTTAAACTATGAACTAGTAAATCTGAATTCTGTATGTCTGAACTTGTAAACAAGTTAATCTGAGAACTGTTAGTCTGGGGACACAAGGTTAGGAGGGGAATTACTTGTGTCATCTGTTGTTTGGGACCCATATTAGTCAGTAACCCTTTCTGGTATCAAAACTTTGACCTAACAGTAGGTAGGGTCCGGGCACGCTTACTGAACTAATTATAAGTGGTTCATTCTGATAATGGCGAGGGGTGTTGATGGTGCGTTCCAACCGGGTCATGTGCGTGCATGGATCCCGGTCTGCCTCTGAGGATGTAAGACGCCGTGACATCTGTAAATAGGTCTGTGCCAATTGGTTGTCACTTTAGGGAGTGATACACCCTAATGTGGGGCCGACACAGGATATTTATGTATTAGGGAGCCGATCGCTTGGGGTAGGGTTTTAGTGTACACTTAGTTTTGTCTGTTTCTGTTGGTACCGTCTGTTTCTGTTGGGTGGTAACACCTGTCTGTTTCTGTGTGGTACCGTCTGTTCGGGTGGTAAAGGCCCATTACTAGTGTACACCTAATTCTACATTCTGTTTCCGTAGGGATTAATCTGTTTCTGCTTCTGTCTGTTTCTGATGGGGTAGTAAAGGCCCATTATTAGCATTCTGTTTCTGTTAAATTATTCTGTACCCGTTCCTGCTTCAGTTTAGACATTAGGGTGACACCTAATTCTGTTATACTAGTATTAGTGCAGAGAAGTGTAAAGCAATAGTTTATGTCATTCTGTTCTTCTATTATATCTGCTACACCTGTTACAGTTATCCCTCATCCAGTTTTATGTTCATGTCATATTATTATTATTATCTGTTCATATGCTGAAAGTCATGGACTTGCCAGACTTTTTGTCTGACCCTTGTTATTTCGCCTCCTTTCTTCCGTTTCCCCCCAGGTTATCCAAGGAGGGAATACTTTAGCTTGATCCGGATTTCTCTTTGCTTGAAGTGCTTAAAGTATGGCTTGGCTCTGTATAGCTTCCGTTCTATGGGGATTATGATTTTAAACCATGCATTTTGAAGGCTTTTGTACAAGACTGATATTTTGTACTTGAATTCTGAGATTTGAAAGGATGTAACCATATTGATTTCTGTTTCCGCTGTAATAAAGTTAAAAAAATTCAAGTACTGTTTTATCTGTCTTGTAAGTTTCTGTTCTGTTTACTAAAATGCTCCACCAAAGTTAAGGCATTCCCTTTGTGAGTGACCTTAACGGAGGTGGAGTGTTACATAAACTATTATAAATAAATTTTGATGCTTAACGAACTACATAACGTCTGAATGTGGCATTTAATTAGAAATATTTTACACTTCAATTAATTATTGATGTATTATATTATTGTAAGAATTTTATTATTAGGCATTTCAGTCTTTTTTTCTATTAAACTTTTTCCTAACATTTTCACATGTTACAAATATTAAACATTTTAAAATTAAGATATTATGAGTTGATTTTTAAATGAGATCAGTTGTCTTGACAATGCTAATCACTCTGTCTTTTCATAATTACAATTCAACATGTTCTCAAACATTATTTTCAAAATATGTATAAACTATATCAAGTACTTTTTTTAATATTCTTTTACAATATACTTTACATTAAGTTGAAGCGAATGCTATCAAATTGGTTTAACTTTGGTCCTTCGGTGACAAATAACGTCCTACCATGTTCTATTTTATTGACTTATATGCCTTGCTTTCTTAAATATTAGAACGGGAACCCGACCATGCTTAGGTGTATCCTTTCTGATACATTATTTCTAATTTGTTAAATGCAAATATGGACATTGGTTTAATTTTGTTTAACTGTCTCTGAATAACTATTGCCTTTCACAAACATCATGCAGAAAACAAGCTTATTGTTGTGTGCCATACCTTTCGTCCTGCTAATATTTTCTCATATGTTACTAAACATGTTGCCTTATACCATTCCATGTTTGTTGGATTTTAACCGCACACATGTAGCACTCCAATATATTTGCAATGACTTACAGCATTGTTTTGCAATTAGTTAGTAAGGAAATCATTAGAAAGTTATTGCATCCCAAGAATGCTTCTTGGACATCAGCAAGTGAATTAGTATACATAAATAAAAAAATTCAAGTGACTGTCATATTGTTCATGTTTACATATTGTACTTGACTCATGTTTGTGAATTGCTGGCAACACACTTAGATGTCTGATATCGAGAATTTGGTAGTGGCCCCAATGTCTAAAGCATCAGCACGATAGCTCAGTGTAACTGAGCCGAGTGGCTCAGTAAACCTGAGCCTAGTGGCTCAGTAAACTGAGCCACTCGGCTCAGGTTGCACTGAGCCTTGTAGGCTCAGGAAACTGAGCCACTCGGCTCAGGTTTAACGAGCCATAGGCTCAGGAAACTGAGCTTATGGCTCGGTAAACCTGAGCCGAGTGGCTCAGTTACACTGAGCCTTGTAAGCTCAGTAAACTAAGCCGCTCGTCTCAGGTTTACTGAGCCCAGTGGCTCAGTTGCACTAAGCCTTGTAGGCATAGGAAACTGAGCCACTCGGCTCAGGTTTACTGAGCCATAGGCTTAGGAAACTGAGCGTATGGCTCGGTAAACCTGAGCCGAGTGGCTCTGTTACACTGAGCCTTGTAAGCTCGGTAAACTGAGCCGCTCGGCTCAGGTTTATTGAGCCTAGTGGCTCAGTTGCACTGAGCCTTGTAGGCTCAGGAAACTGAGCTTATGGCTCGGTAAATCTGAGCAGAGTGGCTCAGTTACACTGAGCCTTGTAAGCTCAGTAAACTGAGTCGCTCGGTTCAGGTTTATTGAGCCATAGGCACAGTAAACTTGAGCCGAGCGGCTCAGTTTACTGAGCCTTTTGTAGGCTCAGTAAACTGCTCAGTTTACTGAGCCTACAATAGGCTCTATAACCTGAGCCACTCGGCTCAAGTTTACAGAGCCTATAGCTCAGTAAACCTAAGCCGAGTGGCTCGGCTCAGTGCAACTGAGCCATAAGCTCAGTTTACACTGAGCCGAGTAAAATGAATGTCAAACTTTCTTTCTTTGTTTTTAATCAAGCATCTTCAATTAAACATTTTTTTTATTAGGCATAGACTCATATCATTGTATTTGTTGAACATTGTAGGCTTTGGTTGAAGCAGCGGAAGCAAGACAAAGATTAGAAGGTGGCGATGATGCTCTAAGTCTGGATAATTTTGATAAAGATCCCATTGCTGAAGTTTTTGGAGATGATAAAGGAAGAAGTTATTGTTGTGCTATCAGTTCTACATGCAATGCAAAGCAAGTAAAAATAACACAAGCTTCCAAAGTAATTACCGCGGCAAAAGAGAATGCAACTAAGCAACAGTTAGCTAAATTGGAGAACAACCAAAATCAAATGCATGAAGACATCAAATCAATGAACTCAACATTAGCGTACTTGCAACAATCTATGAAGCTTCTTATCAATCAACAAGGAGGGAATACGACACCACGAGAAGAAGTTGCTTCCAATGGAGGTAATAACAATCCATATACTACTTCTAATGATGCCATTGGATCATCCACAAGAGATAAACAGTCGGTAGTGTTATTGTCATCAGCATTAAAGGAGGTAGCGAAGGGATATGTAGGAGTGCAAAAAGTTTGTCATCACAGAACTGTACTAGAAGAAGACAAAGCCGTTTGGGTGGAGGAAGTTCTAGATCGGGATGCGTCAATTTTTGACGCACCCCAAAATTGTATGTATACGCTATCTGATCTTGTCGATGGTGAATTTGTAATTTGGTCCGTTAATCGTTTGTGTTTTGTGTAATGGTTGTATATTGAATTATGATACCTAGATGTTATTTCGGTATTTGTTATGGATGATGAATGATATTATGATTGTATGTTAAATTGTGATGTTGTTCGAAATAGAATTTTCATTATGATATAAATTGTGATATGTTGTATTTGTTTTGAGATATTGTTATATTATGTGTTGTATATTATTATTGGTGTATGCTGTATGAAATTACCTATTGCAGTCTTGATATAATATTCACATTAGTAATAGTTATAACTGTTAGTAAATTATTGTATGAAATAGTAAATTTTATATTTGTAACAATTATTACTGTTATAAAAATATTGTTTATAACGGTAATAAATGTTATAAAATTTTCAGTACTAACAGTAATAAGTGTTACAAATCACATATCTTATCACGGTATTAACCGTTACAATATGAACACATTATAATGGTTTTAACCGTTACAATATTCGTGACAACAGTTTGTCACGTATGCTATTGTAACGGTAATAACTGTTATAAAAAGCCTTTTCTGGTGTTGTGATATAACATATTAACGAACTCGTCGGAAATAGAACCAGTAGTGTTCTAATTAGACGGATTACTCATTTCAGATAGGATCAGTAATATCCTAAAATGAGTGTAGCAGAATGAAATACACCCTAGTAGACACATTTACATTCAAGTATATGTCTCTGTGCTTTAAAATACCATTTCTGTTGGCCTAACACCTTGTCTACTATTTGCAGACATTGAAAAATGAGTGGCAGAAGCAGAAGAAGTAATCTTATAGTTCGAAAATTTAATGAGCCAGTTGTGCTTCCACAACCAGGATTAGATATAGAAGCTCTATTAAAGAGATATCGAAATCTAGGTAGAGTACTGTTTTCGGGCAATGAGTCCATTATTCAAACGCAAGCCTGGATGCGTTCTGCTGAGAGGATTTTTGAAGGTTTCAAGATGAGAGATGATCAGAAAAGATTACTGGCATCTTGGGCACTCAAAGACGATGCTTTAATATGGTGGGAAACCGTTATTAAAGGAAATCCAGAAGGTAATATTACCTGGGATAAATTCAAAGAAATTTTCAATGAAAGATTTATTCCTCTAGGAGCAACTGAGCGGAATGAATTCTAATATCTGATCCAAGGAGAAATGACCATTCCAAAATATCATAAGAAATTCAATGAAGTTTCTTGTTTTGCCCCGCATCTAATTCAAAATCCAAAGATGAAGAATCTGAGGTTTATTAACGGGCTTCAAAGAAAGTACCAAAGTAGGGTAACTGCACATATGCAATAATCTTTTTCTGAAATGATATACATGGCTTATCAGTATGAAGGTCTCGATAAGCAAGGTCTTTTGAGAGACGAAGAGGAATGTAGTTCTAGCAACAAAAGGAAATTTGAAACCGATAGCCCAAAGACAAGCACACAGCCTGAGGCAAGTACAAAGTTTGAGTTCAGTAAGAGGCCTAGATTCAATAGGAAAATGGTTAAATCAGAGAAAGAACCAATAGCGACTGTAATATGCAATAACTGCTAGAAGCCAGTGTAACGACCCAGAAAATCTGAACCAAATTAAAATTTTTAAATTGGCTAAAATAGTGGATTTTAAATATTTAAAATAAATATTTTTAAATAATAGCAATGAAAAGTGAGTTTGAATTGACATTTGAAATCGAATATAATTAATTCTAATTATAAACAAGGCCTGAAATGGCGCTGCAGTTTCAAAATTTGAATTCAAACTTTGTCGGACTGTACCGGGTGCAAAACAAAACGGATTTGAGCGAAACCAAAAATATTTAAATCTGTTAGTGAATACCTTTCTAACAAATCTGAAAAATCGAATTTTCATACCGGATAGCAAAAGTTATGGCCAAATGAATTTTCAGAAAGGTCGCTATGGAATTTATATAGCCCGTGAAATTTGCCATTTTGCATACGACCTCGGAATTCGACGAAACCACTTTTGTTGGATCCGGGATGTGAAGTTATTGCTAGGTTTCAAATTTCATAATTTTTGAAGGTAGTACGTGAGCGTGGCAAAGGAAAACGTGTTTTGGTTAATTACAGTTAAATTGGATCGACCAGAAATGGGCCTTTTTGCAAACGACCTCGGAATTCGATGAAACAACTTTTGTTGGGACCGTATCGTCAAAACATAACCAGATTTATTTTTCTGGAATTTTTCGAATCAGTTTGTGGCCCTGGCAAATTGAAATGTACGTTCAAACCGAATATTGAATGTTATATATTTTAAATTGAATGAAAACTGACTGAAACATTCGAATGGGCCTACGAAACATATCTCATTGTGTTCGGAATGGGGGCAAAACGCTAGGGACGACAGTCGTTGGGTTTAGATTGGTGGTCGTGTCAGAAAACCCCTTTAAAACTTCCCAGGCCAATCATAATTTTTTTTAAATAAAAAAAAAGAAAATCTTCATTTCACTCTCCCCGATCTAAGGCGTAAACCGCTCAAAACCTTCCCCCTCATTTTCCGATCAATCCACGCCGAATTAGCTCGTGCCACAGTTGAACTTTTTGAAGATCTTCTCGAGATCTTCAAATCCATATAAAGTTTGGAATTTTTCGTGGCCTGTGGAGAGAGAACCACCTCCCTGAAGTCGTCGACTTCAACCCGCCGCCCCGACCGCCTGGCACCACCGAGTGGGCCCCCACCACCACGGGCAGGCGCGCGTCTCCCCCCTCTTCGTCACTGCATCGGCCGATCCTCCTATCGATTCATGGTTTGACCGAAAATTGCAAACCTAGTTTTGAACCTTTCAGCTGAGGTACGGCTTGTTTTATTTTCAACTGTTTTAACACCTTTAAACCGTTGCAAACTTTGAAAAATCATATCTTTTTCGTTTCTTGTCGAAATTCAGTGAAACAAGAGACAGTGGACTCGTGTGGACTTCTTCTACATTCTAGAAGTGACCGCATATTTTTCTGAGCCTTCTGCTATTTTTGGCGGAGTGGAACCCAATGTGAGATTTCTAATTTATAAACGATATGGAAAATGACGATGTATAAATTATATAGTCGATGTATGAGTTATATAAGCGTTGTACACCTCTTGTATAAGCGTTGTATAAGTTGTACGTTTGATGTATAAGTTATATATGCGTTGTAAAAATTATATATGTGTTGAAATAGAAGTGAATTGCTATATAAATATATATATATGTGCCCCTCGTCCACAAACCATGGACGATATTTATTGGTTGTATTGGTGTGAAAATTGATTGATAGCGAATGGTTGATTGGGATTGTTTGTGGTTGATATTGATTGATTGTGGTTGAAAAATACCTGTTTGTGGTTGAAAAATATTTGGTTGAAACCACATAGGATTAGTATGTGGAAATGAAATAAATATATACATGCCGCCTGCTTGCGAACTAGATGCATGATCTCCATTGTCAAAAACACGAGGTTTTAAGGTAGAGCGAGGAGCCGTACTAGGGACGGTCCCGGTTTTAACTACCCTGTCGTTATGCTGCCGAAATTTTGAATAATATTCATGTGTTTGAATTATTTTCATTTGCTGAAACTATATTTATTCGTTGAATAGAAAACCTTTATGTGTTGAGTCGATATTCATTCGTTGGATAGAAATTCATGTGTTGAATGGTGTACGTGTTTTAAATATAAAAATCACATTTTTATCTATATATATAAACTATAGAAAACCTTCATGTGTTGAATCGATATTCATTCGTTGAATTGAAATTCATGTGTTGAATGGTATTCGTGTTTTAAATATAAAAATCACATTTTTATCTATATATATAAACTATAGAAAACCTTCATGTGTTGAATCGATATTCATTCGTTGGATAGAAATTCATGTGTTGAATGGTATTCGTGTTTTAAATATAAAAATCACATTTTTATCTATATATATAAACTATAGAAAACCTTCATGTGTTGAATCGATATTCATTCGTTGAATTGAAATTCATGTGTTGAATGGTATTCATATTTTGAAATAAATTGTTTTATAATAAAAATCCTATTTTTATCACCTATATTAACTATACGAAATAATAGTGTTTTGAAATGAATTGTTTTACAATAAAAATCACATTTTTATTATATACATGAATTGCTAAATATAGTGAAGTGTTGAAATAGAAGACAGTTAGATAAAAATATCATTTTTATCAAATGTATGAAAAGAATATAGCTTTGAAATCGAAGAATCGATATATATATATATATACATATATATAAATAGAATTAAAATATATCGAATAACGATGCTGCAGTTCGTATTTTGAAACCGCGTTTTCAAACGATTATACCGGGAGATCCGACCATCAGATTTTCCTGAAATCGCAACCGTTGGGTTCGCTTTGGAAAAATCTTTCCAAAGGCACCAACTTTGTAAAAATCCAACGGTTGGATTGTCTGGAATGTTTAATTCAAATCTGAAGAAAAATAGCGCCAGAAACGATTATATTTATATATATATATATATATATATAAATATAATTATATTTAATCAAATAACGACGCTGCAGTTCGTATTTTGAAATCGAAACTTCGAACGATTGTACCGGAAGATCCGACCGTCGGATTTTCCCGAAACTGGAACCGTTGGATTCGTTTTGAAAAGATCTTTCTAATGATGTAAATTTTAGGAAGATCCAACGGTTAGATTTTCAGATATGTGTAAATCAAATCTGAAGAAAAACAGCGCCACGGCCGCTTTATGGCCCGAAGCGTCGTTTTGAATAAATTGGCTATTTTAAAATAAATAAAAATAGCGATAAATCGTTATAAAATATTATAAACGATATGGATGTGAAATTTAGAAATTAACTGAAGGTTGGCTAAGTCGAATGGTTTCTTGGGTATTGATCTGATGTTGGTTTCGGCCTTCGGGGTTAATATTTGGGAAAACGTTCTCTTACTGATGGACGGTTAGTGACTAATGAATTGAAATGATGTGTGTGTATGTTAGTGTTGCACTTGTTTATTATATACGCGAGTTGCTCAGAAAGACCGGGTTTATCCCATTCTGAATAACTGAATCGACGATAAGAAATCGAAGATGAAGACGATGGTCGAAGACCGGAGATCTTTGCCTCGTTTGGATGGTAACCGAGGTCCTGATTGGGAGGCATCCAGAAATATGAATAATGAGTGGTGATCGTCCAGACGTACGTGGTGATCGATGGGTTTGCGAGGTATATAGTGCCTCCGGTTTCGTTCAGACCCAGAACGGACTTGTAAATGGACTATGTGTCTGACATTAGATTTTATTCTGTGTTGATTGATCTCTGTTAAATATACATCTGTTTGGCTGCGGAGAATTTATTCTTTTGCTTAATGCCCTTCTCTGAAACGCACGAGCTCAGAGGTTGTATATCGGACATCAGTCGCATGGCATGAATTGCTAGTGTGGCATGCCTAAGTGGCAAATGATCATGTTGAAAAGCAAAGTCTTGTGGTGATGATCAAAGCACCACCTGTGTGGCGTAGTTTTGTGTATAGCGTGAAATCGCGAGCCTCACCCCCGGTATGAACCAGAAACGGGAGGAAGGACCTCAGGGAGGACATGCGTTTCTTTCTAGTTAGAAGTGGCGTTAGTGGTTTTACACGCCTTGATGAGTTTGACTTATGTCGTTGTTACTGTTGCGAGGCGCCTTGGTTAGATCGGACGATCCGGGTCTGATGGAGTCATTCGTTGCCTCATTTACGCCCCATAGGGCGGGGAAACGCATTGTTCAGGAATTTTAATCCACATCGGTGGACCGGCCCTGATGATCTAAGGGTCACTCGAGCTCTGATCTTGTGGCTCGGGCTAGAGAGTCACGAATTCGGTAAGGACTATCTTTTGCCTTGGTTCATGACGGAAATCCAATTTCCAAATACGTGACTGTGCGGTTTTGATTGTATACCTATATATGGAGACATAGTGGTATGGGGCATTAATGCCATCTATGATTGATAGTTATGATTTGAAATTGTTTTTAAAACATATAAACACTAGCAATAATATCAAATGCTTTTGTTTTATTCGTATCAAGCATATTTTGGTCGTTATAAGGTAAAACTCTATCCTCTGGTTTGCGTTGCATTGTGTGATGGGAACTGAGTCTTATAATGGCTTCATTTTTATAAAAAGCATAGTGATGTTTAAAAGAATGATTTGTTTTAAAGCACTGGCAATCCAATGGAGTAAACCTGTTCCACGAAAGTGGCGTGGTCCTGTGATTAGCCATATTTTAAATGTGTTGAGTAGATTTCTCATACCAGTCCCATGACTGACTCGTAGTTTGTTTCACTTTCAAACTTGGGTGCCCCTTTCCTACATGGGCAGCCTTGTATTCAGGTTTAGCAGGCTTTATCCAGATAGCTAGAGCTGAAGATGGATTCTATCATTTATCTCTTTTTATGTTGTTCAGCTCCTATTGTACATATTTTGTTTGTTTTCCGCTGTAGACATTTATGTATAGCTGAACTGTATTTGTACTAAGTAAGATCCTGTATACTGTGTAACTCTGATGATTACTTTTATCCAGTAGATTCTATTGTTCATTATCTGGTGTATTTATTTAATTCTGTTCTGCTATTATCTGTTTCTGTGTTATATTCCAAAGATTACCCTTATCTCCGTCCGTACGGGAAATGGGGTCGTCACAACGTGGTATCAGAGCTTTGGTTAAACTTAGTTCTGGAATATAACATATTAACTTACTCGTCAGAAATAGAACCAGTAGTGTTCTAGGATGGGTAACCCTATACAGATAGGATCAGTAATTTCCTAGTATGAGTAAAGCAGAATGAAATTACACCTCAATAGACACATTTACATTGAAGTATGTGTTTCTATATTTTAAATTATCTTTTCTATGACCTGACACTTGATCTGCCATTTGCAGAAGTACTAGAAAAATGAGTGTCAGAAACAGGAGAAATGCAAAACCCGATCTAGAGGCTCTATTAAAGAGATATCGAAATCTGAACGGAGCACAGTTCTCGGGCAATGAATCTATAATTCAGACACAAGCTTGGATGAGTTCTGTCGAAAGAATTTTTTAGCGTATCCCGCTGAGAGATGACCAGAAAAGGTTAGTAGCATCTTGGGCGCTCAAAGAAGAAGCTTTAATCTGGTGGGAAACAATCATCAAAGATAATCCCGAAGGTGATATCACCTGGGATAGATTCAAAGAGATCTTCCTAGAAAGATTTACTCCTCCTGAAGCGACGGAGCAGTTATGTGATGAATTTTCTTATCTAATACAAGGAGATATGACCATTCCCGAATATCATAAGAAATTCAACGAACTTTCTCACTTTGCTCCTCATCTGATTCAAGATCCAAAGAGGAAGAATCTGAGATTTATTCATGGCCTGCAAAGGAGATATCAGAATAGTGTAATGAGGAATGTGAAGCTTCCTTTTTCAGAAATGATATACATGGCTTATCAGTATGAAGATCTCCATAAGAAAGGAATGTTACGCGACGAAGAAGTCTGTTCTAGTGACAAAGAAGAGTCGGAAACTGATATTCCTGAAGCCAGTACGACGTTTGAGGTCAATAAGAAGCCCAGTGCCAATCGAAAAAGGGCCAGATCCAAAAAAGAACTAGTAACAACAGCTGTATGCAGTAACTGCAATAGGCGAGGGCATCTCTCGGTAAGTTGCAGATCTCTAAAGAAACGAATAAAGGATGGGTCTAAATCCAGTAAGAAGTTTAAAGAGATTAGAAAGTGCAGTCAATGCAAGCAGACCGGTCATCTTTCAAAGGCTTGCCCACTATTCAGAAAGCCTGAAATAGTACAAGTGAATGAAGTAGCAGAAACTTCCGAGCCCTCAGCTAGTCAAGAAAGGGCTGATGTTTTAGAAGGAACGCTTACTGTCAAAAACATTCCAGTCAAAGTACTGTTTGACACAGGCGCGTCACGAAGCTTCATTGCCAAAGATGCAGCTAAGAAACTGGATTTGAATTTGAAAAAGCTCAAGGAACCAATGACTGTCCAGAATCCGGTTGGGGGTTCCATTGATCTCAGTTGGGTTTGTGGAGTGCCGGTTTCCTTTTCTCGTTCTCGGTTTCCTACCATCGCGGTCGTCATGAATTTTAAAGAGTTTGATCTTATCTTGGGGTTAGACTGGTTGACCAAATATAAAGCTGAAGTTAAATGCGCCGATAGAATCGTTAAGGCGAGGATTAAATCAGGTGATTGTATAACCATTCCCTGTGAAGGTCAGAATGCTAATAGAAAAGACTTCTGGGCAGCTTTGAATGTTTCTCCAGCCCAAATAGAAAATATCCCTGAAATCACAGAGAATATTCCGGACCTCATAAAAGATATCCCTGTCGTCAAGAACTATGCGGATGTGTTCGAAGAAGTTGTTCGCTTACCTCCGCAAAGGGAAATAGATTTCAAGATCGCTTTGATTCCCAATGCAAGGCCGATAGTTCACGCTATTCGAAGAATGTCCTTGAAAGAGAAAGAAGAACTTGACAATCAAACACGATAGCTAGTATGGAAGGGTCTGATCAGGCCTAGTTTCTCTGATTGGGGTGCAACAGTGGTGTTTGTCCCAAAATCAGACCGTACTCTACGGCTATGTGTGGATTATCGTGATTTAAACAAGCAGACAATAAAGAATAAATATCCATTGCCGCGGATTGATGATTTTTTGGATCGATTAAATGGCGCACAAGTATTTTCACGGATGGACCTAGCTACAGGCTTCCATCAACTTCGAATCGCCAAGGAGTGTGTTCCTTTGACAGCATTCGGAGGTCCCGACCTATTCTACGAGTGGTTAGTAATGCCGTTCGGCTTATGTAATGCTCCAGCATACTTCGTCGATTTGATGAATAGAGTGTTCAGGGGAGTTTTGAATAAATTTGTTCTGGTTTTTATTGATGATATACTAATCTTCTCTAAATCAAAGGCCGAACATGAAAAACATTTGGAACAAGTGTTAGAAATTCTCAGAAAGGATGTGTTGAAAGCATAGTTTTCCAAATGTATATTATGGCAAGAAGAAGTAAAATTTCTAGGCCATGTCGTATCTAAAGAAGGAATTGCTGTGGATCCAAGTAAAATCACAGCTATTCAGAATTGGAAACAGCCCAGTACTCCTACAGAAGTCCGCAGTTTCCTCGGATTGGCTAGTTATTACCGGAAGTTCATTAAAAACTTTTCGAAGATATCTGGTCACTTAACGAAGCTCACAAAGAAGCACTCTAAATTCAAATGGAATCCAGAAAGTGAGGAGGCTTTTGAAGAGCTAAAGTTGAGATTAACGACTGCTCCAGTGTTAACCTTCATCGATGGCAATCAGGATTTGAAAGTATGGACTGATGCTTCTAGAGAAGGCCTTGGCGCAGTGTTAATGCAAAGGGGCCAAGTGATTGCTTATGCTAGCCGTCAGCTGAAGCCGCACGAGAAAAACTACGTCACTCATGATCTTGAGTTATTGGCGATAGTATTCGCTTTGAAAATCTGGAGGCACTATCTTCTGGGTGAGAGATTTGAACTGTTTACAAATCACCAGTCGTTAAAGTATCTGTTCACCCAGAAAGACCTGAACCTGAGGCAGCAACGTTGGCTGGAGTTTCTTGCAGCATATGACTTTGAAATTATATAAACTCCAGGGAAAGCCAATGTCGTGGCCGATGCGCTGAGCCAAAAGAATGTAATGATCGCCAGCTTTATTATCACGACTTCCTTGATTGACAAAATATCTATTCTTCAGAAGGAGGATAATTTTATTAAGGACATGATCAAAAGGATTCAGAAAGGCGAACCCACGTGTTTTCAAATAGATGACGACGGGATCCTGAGATTGAATGGAAGGATTTGTGTTCCTGGCATCCCCGAGCTCAAAAGGGAAGTGTTAGACGAGTGTCACAAGTCCAAGCTGAGTATCCATCCTGGTGTAGCCAAAATGTATAACGATCTCAAGCGAACATTCTGGTGGAAGGCTATGAAAAGGGACGTTTCAATACATGTTAGCCAATGCCCTACTTGCCAGCTAGTCAAGAGCGACCAACAGAAATTGGCTGGATTGTTACAACCGCTAGACGTTCCTGGGTGGAAGTGGGAACATGTTTCTATGGATTTCATTGATGGTCTGCCCAGAACAAGAAAAGGGAATGACAGTATTTAGGTGATCGTAGAACGCTTTACGAAGACCGCCCATTTCATACCTGTTAGATCAAACAGAACTGCTCAGAGTCTGGCGCAGATATACTTCAGGGAAATTATAAGGCTACATAGAGTGTCGCTCAGTATAGTTAGTGATAGAGATACAATATTTACTAGTAAATTCTGGGAGGCATTTCAAGTAGAGCTGGGAACAAAACTGAACTTGAGCACCGCTTATCATCCTCAGACAGATGGTCATACTGAGAGGGTGAATCGTATTTTAGAAGATCTATTGCGGGCTTGTGTTCTAGATTTCGGTGGATCATGGGAAGACCATCTACATTTGGCTGAATTCTCATACAATAACAGCTACCAGGCAAGTCTGACAATGTCTCCATTCGAAGCATTGTATGGTAGACCGTGCCGATCTCCTTCTTATTGGGTCGAAACCGGTAATAGACTTGTGTTGGGGCCAGATATGATTCGAGAAGTTGCCGACAAAGTCGATTTTATCAAGAAGCGATTACTCGCCGCTCAAAGCCGACAAAAGAGTTATGCCGATAGGAGAAGAAGAGATATAACCTTTGCTGTTGGCGACTATGTATATCTAAAAGTATCGCCGATGAGAGGAGTAATCCGGTTCGGTAAAAATGGAAAGTTGGCGCCCAAATTCATTGGTCCATTTCCTATTCTGGAACGGATCGGAACGCTTGCTTATAGAGTTAAATTGCCTAATTGGTTGCCTGGAGTTCATGATGTATTTCACATATCTCAACTTCGAAAGCACGTTCATGATCCATACTTGATCGTGGAAGAAGCAGCTCAACAGGATATTGAAATTACCCCTGAATTAGCTGTGAGAAGAGAGCCGCTAAAGATCATCGGCAAAGAAACCAAAGAACTGAGGAACAAGAAGGTTCACTTAGTCAAAGTGCAATGGAGTGGAGATCCACGAGATTGTACTTGGGAGACTGAGGAGAGCATTCACAAAGCCTATCCTAGATGCCGAGTGGATATCTCTATTTGACTCTGGTGCAAGGTACATTTACCATACTTTGCATTACCAATCAGTTATCTATTCTGTTGTTATTTTCTTTCCATGGATGTGCACTTTAAATTCTATAGTCTGAATGATTTTAAAAGAGAATAGAAATTGATTAGTATATTTTGAAAAGTTAAAAACAATTTGAGTGTTGTTTGTGTTGTGTGATAGTAAATTAGATTAATTAAATTATTAGAACGATAGTTAATTTAATTAATAATAGAATGAATGGTAGAATTTATTCGATTATATCACACATTGAACTGATTTAAAAATAGATAGAAATATATATATATATACTTGTGCATTATATATGTTTGAACAGGTAAATGGATTAGCTGTTGAGTAAAGATTTTATTTGTGTGCCCGACAAATAGGTAAACCTTAATGAGTTGGATGCGAAATATTATTATATCAACTCCTGTGAATGCCATTGGACGCGGAGTGCTGGTTTTTCTGTGTGAAATAATAAACATCGCCATAGGATAGTAACAATTAATTTTGAACTACATTACATGGCATACATCTGGAAGATAGGCATACTTCATCATATACCACATAAGCATTTGGAGCTTGTGTGACGAGGTGGAAGATTTACCATACGAGCGAGAGGCTTGTATGGCGATGACTATATTTTATAGGTTGAACTGATGACTGATATGGACTATTTAAATTGTAACGATTAAATTGCCAGATTAATAAAAACCCCACATGGGTCTGGAGTTGACAATAACCACGTCTCTCTAGTTATTAGATACGGCACATGGACTATTTATTTCCCACACGGGACGAGGTGACGAGGATTTATCCTCTGGAGCATTTAAAATACACACTCCCTCAGGCTTTGACAGGGTGACGAGAATTTATTCTATGGAGTTATTATCAATACACACTCCCCTGTAAACACCAGAATATATCACTATAAATATGTGTATGCTTATTAGGATTTATTAGGTACCTAATACGGCCCAATAAATTTCCAAACCCCTCCCCGTACAAAGGAGGTTATGGCGAAATTTTTCGAAAATTCCAGGTGTTAGCCAAATTTTTGAAGAATTTGAAAATTCTCAGAAACTGAAAAGTTGGAGAATGGAAGCCAGATCGAACGTAGAGTTGATTAATCAAACCACTTTCGACTTTGTTACTTTTCGGGGACGAAAAGTTTTAAGTGGGGGAGATTGTAACGACCCAGAAAATTTTAACCAATTTAAAATTTTTAAATTGGCTAAAATAGTGGATTTTAAATATTTAAAATAAATATTTTTAAATAATAGCAATAAAAAGTGAGTTTGAATCGACGTTTGAAATCGAATATAATTAATTCTAATTATAAACCAGGCCTGAAATGGCGCTGCAGTTTCAAAAATTGAATTCAAATTTTGTCGGACTGTACCGGGTGCAAAACAAAACGGATTTGAGAGAAACAAAAAATATTTAAATCTGTTAGTGAATACCTTTCTAACGAATCTGAAAAATCGAATTTTCATAGTGGAAAGCAAAAGTTATGGCCAAATGAATTTTCAAAAAGGTTGCTATGGAATTTATATAGCCCGTGAAATTTGCCATTTTGCATACGATCTCGGAATTCGACGAAACCACTTTTGTTGGATCCGGGATGTGAAGTTATTGCTAGGTTTCAAATTTCATAATTTTTGAAGCTAGTATGTGAGCGTGGCAAAGGAAAACGTGTTTTGGTCAATTATAGTTAAATTGGATCGACCAGAAATGGGCCTTTTTGCAAACGACCTCGGAATTCGACGAAACCACTTTTGTTGGGACCGTATCGTCAAAACATAGCCAGATTTATTTTTCTGGAATTTTTCGAATCAGTTTGTGGCCCTGGTAAATTGAAATGTATGTTCAAATCGAATATTGAATGTTATATATTTTAAATTGAATGAAAACTGACTGAAACAGTCGAATGGGCCTACGAAACATACCTCATTGTGTTTGGAATGGGGGCAAAACGCTAGGGACGACAGTCGTTGGGTTTAGATTGGTGGTCGTGTCAGAAAACCCCTTTAAAACTCCCCCGGCCAATCATATTTTTTTAAAATAAAAAAAAGTTTTTCATTTCTCCCTCCCCGATCGAAGGCGGAAACCGCTCGAAACGTTCCCCTCATTTTCCAATCAATCCACGACGAATTACCTCATGCCACAGTTGAACTTTTTGAAGATCTTCTCGAGATCTTCAAATCCATATAAAGTTTGGAATTTTTCGTGGCCTGTGGAGAGAGAACCACCTCCCTGAAGTCGTCGACTTCAACCCGCCGCCCCAACCGCCTGGCACCACCGAGTGGGCCCCCTCCACCACGCGCAGGCGCACGTCTCCCCGTCTTCGTCACTGCATCGGCCGGTCCTCCTATCGATTCACGATTTGATCGAAAATTGCAAACCTAGTTTTGAACCTTTCAGCTGAGGTACGGCTTGTTTTATTTTCAACTGTTTTAACACCTTTAAACCGTTGCAAACTTTGAAAAATCATATCTTTTTCGTTTCTTGTCGATATTCAGTGAAACAAGAGACAGTGGACTCGTGTGGACGTCTTCTACATTCTAGAAGAGACCGCATATTTTTCTGAGCCTTCTGCTATTTTTGGTGGAGTGGAACCCAATGTGAGATTTCTAATTTATAAACGATATGGAAAATGACGATGTATAAATTATATAGTCGATGTATGAGTTATATAAGCGTTGTACACCTCTTGTATAAGCGTTGTATAAGTTGTACGTTCGATGTATAAGTTATATATGCGTTGTAAAAATTATATATGTGTTGAAATAGAAGTGAATTGCTATATATAAATATATATAAATATACGCCCCTCGTCCACAAACCATGGACGATATTTATTGGTTGTGAGTGGTGTGAAAATTGATTGATAGCGAATGGTTGATTGGGATTGTTTGTGGTTGATATTGATTGATTGTGGTTGAAAAATACCCGTTTGTGGTTGAGAAATATTTGGTTGAAACCACATAGGATTAGTTTGTGGAAATGAAATAAATATATACATGCCGCCTGCGTGCGAACTAGATGCATGATCTCCATTGTCAAAAACCGCGAGGTTTTAAGGTAGAGCGAGGAGCCGTACTAGGGACGGTCCCGGTTTTAACTACCCTGTCGTTATGCTGCCGAAATTTTGAATAATATTCATGTGTTTGAATTATTTTCATTTGCTGAAACTATATTTATTCGTTGAATAGAAAACCTTCATGTGTTGAGTCGATATTCATTCGTTGGATAGAAATTCATGTATTGAATGGTGTTCGTGTTTTAAATATAAAAATCACATTTTTATCTATATATATAAACTATAGAAAACCTTCATGTGTTGAATCGATATTCATTCGTTGAATTGAAATTCATGTGTTGAATGGTATTCGTGTTTTAAATATAAAAATCACATTTTTATCTATATATATAAACTATAGAAAACCTTCATGTGTTGAATAGATATTCATTCGTTGGATAGAAATTCATATGTTGAATGGTATTCGTGTATTAAATATAAAAATCAAATTTATATATATATATATATAAGCTATAGAAAACCTTCATATGTTGAATCGATATTCATTCGTTGAATTGAAATTCATGTGTTGAATGGTATTCATATTTTGAAATAAATTGTTTTATAATAAAAATCCTATTTTTATCACCTATATTAACTATACGAAATAATAGTGTTTTGAAATGAATTGTTTTATAATAAAAATCACATTTTTATTATATACATGAATTGCTAAATATAGTGAAGTGTTGAAATAGAAGACAATTAGATAAAAATATCATTTTTATCAAATGTATGAAAAGAATATAGCTTTGAAATCGAAGAATCGATATATATATATATATAAATAGAAATAAAATATATCGAATAACGACGCTGCAGTTCGTATTTTGAAACCGTGATTTCAAACAATTATACCGAGAGATCCGACCATCGGATTTTCCAGAAATCGCAACCGTTGGGTTCGCTTTGGAAAAATCTTTCCAATGACACCAACTTTGTAAAAATCCAACGGTTGGATTGTCTGGAATATTTAATTCAAATCTGACGAAAAACAGTGCCAGAAACGATTATATTTATATATATATATATATATATATATATATAATTATATTTCATCGAATAACGACGCTATAGTTCGTATTTTGAAATCGAAACTTCAAACGATTGTACCGGGAGATCCGACCGTTGGATTTTCCTGAAACTGGAACCGTTGGATTCGTTTTGAAAAGATCATTCTAATGATGTAAATTTTAGTAAGATCCAACAGTTAGATTTTCAGATATGTGTAAATCAAATCTGAAGAAAAACAGCGCCATGGCCGCGTTATGGCCCGTAGCGTCATTTTGAATAAATTGGCTATTTTAAAATAAATAAAAATAGTGATAAATCGTTATAAAATATTATAAACGATATGGATGTGAAATTTAGAAATTAATTGAAGATTGGCTAAGTCAAATGGTTTCTCGGGTATTGATCTGATGTTGGTTTCGGCCTTCGGGGTTAATATTTGGGAAATCGTTCTCTTACTGATTGACGGTTAGTGACTAATGAATTGAAATGATGCGTGTGTATGTTAGTGTTGCACTTTTTTATTATATACGCGAGTTGCTCAGAAAGACCGGATTTATCCCATTCTGAATAACAGAATCGACGATAAGAAATCGAAGATGAAGACGATGGTCGAAGACCGAAGATCTTCACCTCGTTTGGATGGTAACCGAGGTCCTGATTGGGAGGCATCCCGAAATATGGATAATGAGTGGTGATCGTCCAGACGTACGTGGTGATCGATGGGTTTGCGAGGTATATACTGCCTCCGGTTTCGTTCAGACCCAGAACGGACTTGTAAATGGACTGTGTGTCAGACATTAGATTTTATTCTGTGTTGATTGATCTCTGTTAAATATACATCTGTTTGGCGGTGGAGAATTTATTATTTTGCTTAACGCCCTTCTCTGAAATGCACGAGCTCAGAGGTTGTATATCGATGGACATCAGTCGCATGGCATGAATTGCTAGTGTGGCATGCCTAAGTGGCAAATGATCAGGGCTTCTGTTGAAAAGCAAAGTCTTGTGGTGATGATCAAAGCACCGCCTGTGTGGCGTAGCTTTGTGTATAGCATGAAATCGCGAGCCTCACACCCGGTATGAACCAGAAACGGGAGGAAGGACCTTAGGGAGGACATGCGTTTCTTTCTAGTTAGAAGTGGCGTCAGTGGTTTTACACGCCCTGACGAGTTTGACTTATGTGGTTATTACTGTTGCGAGGTGCCTCGGTTAGATCGGACGATCCGGGTCCGATGGAGTCATTCGTTGGCTCATTTACGCCCCTATAGGGCAGGGAAACGCATTGTTCAGGAATTTTTATCCACATCGGTGGACCGGCCCTGACGATCCAAGGGTCACTCGAGCTCTGATCCTGTGGCTCGGGCTAGAGAGTCACGAATTCGGTAAGGACTATCTTTTTCCTTGGTTCATGACGGAAATCCAATTTCCAAATACGTGACTGTGCGGTTTTGATTGTGTACCTATATATGGCGACATACTGGTATGGGGCATTAATGTCGTCTATGATTGATAGTTATGATTTGAAATTGTTTTAAAAACATATAAACACTAGCAATAATATCAAATGCTTTTGTTTTATTTGTATCAAGCATATTTTGGCCATTATAAGGTAAAACTCTATCCTCCGGTTTGCGTTGCATTGTGTGATGGGAACTGAGTCTTATAATGGCTTCATTTTTATAAAGAGCAAAGTGATGTTTAAAAGAATGATTTGTTTTAAAGCACTGGAAATCCAATGGAGTAAACCCGTTCCACGAAAGTGGCGTGGTCCTGTGATTAGACATATTTTAAATGTGTTGAGTAGATTTCTCATACCAGTCCCATGACTGACGCGTAGTTTGTTTCACTTTCAAACTCGGGTGCCCCTTTTCTACACAGGCAGCCTTGTATTCAGGTTTAGCAGGCTTTATCCGGATAGCTGGAGCTGAAGATGGATTCTATCATTTATCTCTTTTTATGCTGTTCATCTTCTATTGTACATATTTTGTTTGTTTTCCGCTGTAGACATTTATGTATAGCTGAACTGTATTTGTACTAAGTAAGATCCTGTATACTGTGTAACTCTGATGATTAATTTTATGCAGTAGATTCTATTATTCATTATCTGGTGTATTTATTTAATTCTGTTCTGCTATTATCTGTTTCGGTGTTATATTCCAAAGATTACCCTTATCTCCGTCCGTACGGGAAATGGGGTCGTCACAGCCAGGGCATTTTCAAGGGAATTGCAAATCCTCAAAGAAAGAAAGAAATATTGGATCCAAATCCAATAAGAAGGGTCGAGAGAATAGAAAATGCAATCAATGCCATCAGGCTGGTCATATTGAGAAGAATTGCCGGCTATTAAAGAAATCTGAAAAGGTACATCTAAATGAAGTGGCAGAATTCCCGGCACCCTCAGTCAGTCAAGCGAGGCCAGATGTTTTAGAAGGCACGCTTACTGTCAAAAACATTCCAGTTAAAGTACCATTTGATACTGGCGCGTCGCGAAGCTTTATTGCAAGTAATGCGGTTAAGAAACTAGATTTGAATTTGAAAAATCTCAAAACACCCATGACTGTCCATAATCCGACTGGGGGCTCTCTCGATCTTAGTTGGATTTGTGGGGTGCCTATTTCTTTTTCCTGTTATCGGTTCCCTACCATCGCGATCATCATGAATTTCAAAGAGTTTGATCTTATTTTGGGATTGGATTGGTTAACCAAATATGTAGCTGAGGTTAAATGAGCCGATAGGGTCGTGAAGGCGAAGATTAAATCAGGGAATTATATAACCATTCCATGTGAAGGTACGAATTATGATAGAAAAGACTTTTGGTCAGCTTTGGATGTTTCTCCTGCTCAAATAGAAAAGATTCCTGTCGTTACGGAGAATGTTCCAATTGACGTAGAAAATATTTCTGTCATCCAGAATTATACGGATGTGTTTGAAGAAATTGTTAGCTTACCTCCGCGTAGAGAAATAGATTTCAAGATTGCTTTAATTCCTAATGCAAGGCCAGTAGTTCACGCTATTCGAAGAATGAACTTGAAGGAGAAAGAAGAATTAGACACTCAAACTCGACAGCTTGTATGGAAGGGTTTTATCAGGCCTAGTTTCTCTGATTAGGGAGCAGCAGTGGTGTTTGTCCCAAAGTCAGACGATACTCTCAGACTATGTGTGGATTATCGTGAATTGAATAAGAAGACATTAAAGAATGAATATCCATTGTCGTGAGTTGATGATTCATTGGATCGATTAAATGGCGCACAAGTATTTTCATGAATGTACCAAAAACCATGTTTCCATCAACTTCGTATTGCCGAAGAATGTGTTCCTTTGACAGCATTCAGAGGTCCAGACTTATTCTACGAGTGGTTAGTAATGTCATTCGTCTTATTTAACACTCCAGCTTATTTTGTCGATCTGATGAACAGGGTATTCAGAGAGGTATTGAATAAATTTGTACTAGTTTTCATTGATAACATATTGATCTTCTCTAAGTCCGAGAGCGAGCATGAAAAACATTTGGAACAAGTTTTGGAAATTCTCAGAAAGAATGTTTTAAAAACAAAATTTTCCAAATGTATATTCTGGCAAGAAGAGGTAAAATTCCTTGGCCACGTTGTATCAAAAGAAGGAATTTCTGTGGATCCTAGTAAGATCACAGCGATACAAAATTGGAAACAGCCGACTACGCCCACAGAAGTCTAAAGTATTCTTGGATTGGCTAGTTATTATCGAAAGTTCGTTAAAGATTTTTCGAAGATATCTAGTTCCTTAACGAAGCTTACTAAGATACATTCAAGGTTCAATTGGAGTCCAGAATGTGAGGCAGCTTTCCAAAAGCTGAAGTTAAGATTGACGACTGCTCCAGTGCTAACAATTATTGATGACAATCAAGACTTAAAAGTCTGGACAGATGCTTCTAAAGAAGGTCTCGGTGCAGTATTAATGCAAGGAGGCCAAGTAGTCTCTTATGCTAGCCGTCAGTTGAAGCTACATGAGAAGAATTATGCAACTCACGACCTTGAATTGTTAGCCATCGTGTTTGCTATGAAAATTTGGAGGCATTATCTATTGGGTATGAAGTTTGAATTATACACTGATCATCAATCATTGAAGTATTTATTCACCCAGAAAGATCTGAATATGAGGCAGCAGCGTTGTTAAGAATTTCTCACGGCATATGATCTTGATATTTTGTATACTCCGGGGAAAGCCAATGTTGTTGATTCGCTCAGCCGAAAGAATGTGATCATCGCCAATCTTATAATCACGCCTTCATTGATTGATAACATATCTGCACTTCAGAAGGATGATCATTTCATTCAGAAGATCAGAGAGAGAATTCAGAAAGGCAAGCCCTTGAGTTTTCAGACTGATAACGATGGAATTCTGAGGTTAAAGGGCCGAATTTGTGTTCCAAACATATTTGAGCTCCGGAGAGAAGTATTGGATGAATGTCACAAAGCCAAATTGAGTATCCATCTAGTAGTGAGCAAAATGTATAATGATATCAAATGCACTTTCTGGTGGAGATCTATGAAACGAGACATTTCCTTATACGTTAGCAGGTGTTCCACCTGTCAACAAGTCAAGAGCAATCAACAGAAACTCGCCGAAATGTTGCAACCGTTGGAAATTCCAGGTTGGAAGTGGGAACATATTTCTATGGATTTCATAGATGGTTTGCCCAGAACCCGGAAAGGAAACGACAGTATTTGGGTGATCGTAGATCGTTTCATGAAGACCGCCCATTTTATACATGTCAGGTCAAATAGAACCGCCCAGAGTATGGCGCAGATTTATTTTAAAGAAATTGTTAAACTTCATGGAGTTCCCATGAGTATCGTTAGCGATCATGACCCGATTTTCACTAGTAAATTATGGGAAGCATTCCTGAACTTGAGCACCGCATATCATCCTCAAACAGATTGTCAAACTGAGAGCGTGAATCGTATTCTAGAAGATTTATTGCGCGCTTATGTTATTGATTTTGGCAGATCATGGGAAGACCACTTGCATTTGGCTGAGTTCTCGTACAACAATGGCTACCAAGCGAGCCTGAAAATGTCACCATTCGAAGCATTGTTGTAACACCCCGAATTTTCTATTAACACTAAAGTTGCTAAAATATTAATAAGTGTGTAAGAGAGGGGATGTATCTAATATGAATATAAAAATATTAATAAGTGTGTAAGAGAGGGGATGTATCTAATATGAATATAAAAATATTAATAAGTGTGTAAGAGAGGGGATGTATCTAATATGAATATAAAAATATTAATAAGTGTGTGAGAGAGGGGATGTATCTAATATGTATATAAAAACAATAATAAGTAAAGGGGGATGTATCTAATATGTACATTGTAGAAAATATATATATATTTATGACATGAATAGAAGTTTATTAATATGCTGAGTGTTTGCTGAGTCACTTCTGACTCATTGCTGAGTCAACAAGATAAACCCCATCTTGTCTGAACGGCTGCGGTTATTTCTAGGTTAAATCTAATGGCCTAAATGAATTCTAAAATCTATAAATAAGTGGGTAGACCCTAGACCTAAATCACTTGTAAAATTAGAGAAGCTACCGTCATGCTGCTGCCATGGAGTTCAGCATAGCCGTCACAAACTAAGAAGAGGAAGCCTAATCATCTACAACTAAATCTACACAAATCAAATCAAAAGATCTCTCTTTCTCTAATTCTTTTCTTTTGTTGGTGAGTATGATGATTCTCACAAGACTATTACAAACTAATTTGACTCAGTTATAAATGGATCACAAGAAAGTGATGTGATTTGTAATTGTAAATTCTATATATTGTGGATCTCTTATTATGTTATTATGTTGTCGTATGATGTAAATTATATATGCTATGTCATGCTATGTTGTAAATTCTCTTATGCTATGTCGTGCTATGTTGGGAATCATGTCAAGCTATGTTATACTATCATACTATGCCATGTTATAAATCATGTTATATTATGTTGAAAAATCATGATGTTGTTGGATCATGCTTAAAGTTATGTTTTTTTTCTTAATTTAAATGGATCTTGTTTATGGGAATTTGCCTATTAGGTTAGGTGTACCCATAAACTTGAAACTATAATTAAATAAAACTTGATTATGGGAATTTGCCTATTGAGTTAGGTGTACCCATATAAAACCATGTTGTTAAAAAATTAGATGATGTTGATTCACACATGTTCATATGTAAGTTTATGAAAATTGATTGAGATCATATTAGGTGAATTTTGAACAAGTTGACACCTTTAGATCCATGACATGTATAATCTATGCAAGTTGGACATATGCAAGTTTCACCCCTTATTATGATTCATTTGGTCACATATACATGTTGTTATTATGATAATCTCTTTTATGCTATGAGTTAGGCTATTCGAGTCTAACATATATTTTGCGAATAAACGTTCAAACGTGGGGTAGGGGTAATATTAGGAATTAATAAATTGGGTGCAATTTTGTAAGATGTTGCATACCATGAATGAATGTCCATAATTGAGTCAATTATGGACATTGTTAAAAATTGGAAGTAATTAATAATTCAAGTAGGGAATTATTAAAATTGGGGGAAAGTGGATTATTATTAATAATCAATGCTTAGGACACGAGGTTGGACCCGTTTGTGATGTAAACCTGCCCGGACCCGCCCGGCAAATCCAGTAGTCACAAATGTCGGCCCAATGTGAGAGGTCCTAGGCCCAAACTAAAGCATAACAGTTGTAAAGACACGAGGTTAGACTCTTTTATGGTGTAAGACTGCCCGGACCCGCCCGGCAAATCCAGCTGCCATAAATGCCAGTCTAATGTGAGAGGTCTTTATGAGGTTATGGCCTTAATGAACTAAGAAATACTTAACCAGATAATCATGTAAGGTGGGACATGGGGGTTAAGTAGGTGCCTTGGGTGGCATGAGGAATCTGGTGGTTGCCTTTAGAGGCATTTGAAATACGATTAGACTTAACCAAACACACATGTAAATGAACATGACTAAGTGGGTTAAGTGGGATGGACTAATGTGGACAAGCTTAGGTGGAATGCTTGTGGTAAATAGTGGGGGCCCATTTCAACCAGTATCCCAAAACGTATCTTTGTGGGCTCGACCCAAGTCGAGGACGGGACACGCATACTGGGTTTGACTATAAGAGGCCAAAACAGGGAGCGGTGGCAACGCAAGTCCAACGGGTTTCATATGCGTGTGTGGACCCGGGCTGGTAGGTAAGACGTTGTTGCATCGTGTAGGTATAATCCGTGCATGTCCGTTGTATCAGGTTGTCACTTTAGGGGAGTGATACACCCCACTGTGGGGCCAGCACGGGTATCTACGAGTTAGGGAGCCGATCGAATAATGGGAAGTAGGGTACACCTAGTGGAGATAGGGGCAGGCGGCACCTATGTAGTCAGTTAGGGGTACGTAAAGCCATTGGGAAAGTTTCTAAGTGAAGCTAAGTGGGATGAATCTTTAGGGTGACTGGTGTGGTGCAGTATAGTGTTTATCCTTTAGTATTTAGGAGCGCCTATAACGTTGCCTTTAGCGATTGTCTATGTCCTTAATCTACTCTTCATAGACATTTTCTTGTTTTCCAGCTTATGCCTTAGTCCAGTTATTTTGGTAATAGTATTGTAGAATTATCATATTCACCAGACTTTATGTCTGACCCCCTCTTTTCCATCCTTTTTCTCCCTTCAGGTCCGCAGGTTGGGCCAAGTTCTAGTGGAGTCTAGTTGGATCGCTTATCTTCTGGAAAGCTTGGACTGCTGAAGTAAAGTCCAGCTTGTTATCTTTCTTTTTAATGGCTATTGATGTAATGGGATTATGTACTTGTTTTATCAAGATAGATATTGTACTTGACATTGAATGTGGTGTTATGATGTAATCAAACATGTTTTGACTTCTGCTACAATGAAATAAAGTTTTTGAATTTCCAAGTACTATTTTATATCTGTCTTGTTGTAATTTTACTGTTCTATATTCACTTAAAACCTCCATGGAAGTTAATGCATTCCCTTTGTGAGTGACATTAATGGACGTGGGGTGTTACACGTGGTATCAGAGCATAAGGTTACCAGAACAGATAAAAAAAAAATTTAGAAAAATATTTTTTTTTCTAAAGTATTTTTGGAAGAAGTGCTTTCAAAAAAAAAAACATGTTATTTAAAGAGAGTTTTTATGAAAAACATAATCCCAAATAGCCACATCCTTATCTTTATCTTTCGAATTCTCCATTTTGAATCTTTCCTTTTTCGTTTCAGCATGGCTGAAGATCTTAATCTCCCAGAAGGTGTGACGATTCCAGGGTGGTTTAGGAGATACTTGGAGGCTAGGGCCACCACTGCAGGCCCAGCGGATACTCCTCCACCCCTAGTTGCACCCATTCCTCCTCCTCCTCCTCCTCGTGTTGACACTTTTGCAAAGACGTGCAAGGAATTCAAGGCTATGGGAGGAAAAACTTTTCAAGGGACTGAGACGTTTGTGGAGGCCAGAGATTGGCTTAAGGAGACTGAGGAATTGTTGGATATCTTTGAAGTGGAAGATGGGAGGAAAGTCCGTTTAGCTGCTTGGTTAATGAAGGGAGAGGCCTCGTTTTGGTGGGAGGCCACTAACGGGGAACGTCCAGTTGATTCATGGGCGGATTTCAGACGAAGGTTTGAGGCAAAGTTTCTTTCAAGGGCAGAGGAGAACTTAAATATGGAAAAATTCCTGGCACTAAAGCAAGGGAGCTCATCAGTAAAGGAATATGTCAATAAATTTAATCAGTTAGCAAGGTTTGGCTTGGAGTTGGTGAACACGCCAGAGAAGAAAGCTTTGAGGTTCGTTAGAGGCTTGAATGAACCGTTGCAAGGGTTGGCTATGACCCACATCCCTATGGGAGCCACCTTTGAAAAGCTAGTAGAAATGGCACTTATGCATGAGGATAAGGCAGTTGAAAAGAAAGGGGATCAGAAAAACCCCAACAGCAAAATAAGAAGGGTGGTAAAAACAATAATGGCAAAGGGAAGAAGAAATGCTTCAATTGTGGGACGCCTGGCCATCTCAGCAAAGATTGTAGAAAGAAAAAGAAGACTGGTTGTTTTCATTGTGGAGATGCGGGACATTTAGTGAAGGACTGTCCAAAGAAGGGGCAGAGGGCAGGGTCTACCTCGGGAGGACAGGTGCAGGCTCTTATGGCACCAGGGCAGGCAAGGGGGCAAGTTCAGGCTATTGCGGCCCCACCGCTGCAAGAAAGAGGTAGAACAATTTCTGTTGAAAGCTTAGTTTTTCTGTTTGATCATCCTGTCCGTACCTTATTCGATTCCGGCGCATCTCATTCGTTTATCTCTGCATCATTAGTTGAATCACTGCACTTGAACACCAGTTTAGTAGAGGATCCCTTGGTCGTTTCAAATCCAATTGGGGGTTCGGCTCATTTGACCATGATATGTTTGGATTTGAAAATCTCTATACTTAGCGTTGAATTTAGATGTGATGCTTATGTATTGGGCTTCACGGGCTATGGGCTAATTTTAGGAATGGATTGGTTGTCTAGAAATAGGGCCATTCTTGATTGTGAAAGGAGAGTAGTTAGGCTTGTGACTCGCCTTGGTAATGCTCTCGACATCTTTTGTAATCCCATAAATTCCGTTATGCTAAGTTATCTTGAATCGCTTGACGCGTCTGTAGAGAACCTGCGATCGGTAGAAGTGGTCCGGGAATATCCGGATGTGTTTGAGGAGGTGAAGGGCTTACCTCCAAAGCGGGAGATAGACTTTCGAATTTATCTTGTGGATAATGCTAAACCCGTATCTTTGCCAGTGCGCCACATGGCTCCTCGTGAAAGGAGGGAACTCAATAAGCAAGTAAAGGAGTTGCTTGAGAAGGGGTTCATAAGACGTAGTATATCGGAGTGGGGTGCTCCAGTAGTTTTTGCCACAAAGGCGGATGGGTCTCTTAGACTTTGTATGGACTATAGAGAACTAAACAAGCTTACTAAAAAGAACCGACACCCACTGCCGAGGATTGACGATCTCTTTGATCAGTTAGTTGGCGCCTCAGTGTTTTCGCAATTGGACTTAGCCACTGGCTTTCATCAACTGAGAGTGGCTGAGGATAGTATAGATAAGACTGCTTTTAGGACTCCTGACGGATTCTATGAATGGCTAGTGATGCCCTTTGGTTTGACAAACGCCCCTGCATATTTTGTTGATTTGATGAGTAGGGTGTTTAGGGAATACCTTAACAAATTCGTGGTAGTCTTTGTGGATGACATCTTAGTCTTTTCTAAGAATAAAGAAGAGCACTCCCTACATCTTAGGGAAGTGTTGGAAACCCTTCGAGCGCATAACCTTAAGGCAAAATTTTCTAAGTGTCACTTCTGGAGGAAGGAAGTACGGTTCTTAGGGCACGTGGTTTCCAAAGAAGGGATAGCAGTGGATCCCGCAAAGGTGGTGGCCATCCAAGATTGGAAGGTCCCTAAAAATGCAACCGAAGTAAGAAGTTTCTTGGGGTTGGCTGGCTATTATAGGAAGTTTATCAAAGACTTCGCAAAAATATCAGCTCCATTAACACGGTTAACGAAGAAGAACCTGGTTTTTACGTGGGACAAAGATTGCGATGATGCGTTCCAACGTTTAAAGAGAGCCTTAACTTTAGCCCCAGTCTTAGTGTTGCCAGACGGGAATAAACCGTTTACCATCTATACTGATGCTTGTGGGACGGGACTTGGCGCGGTCCTCATGCAAGAGGGAAGAGGAATAGCCTATGGTGGAAGGCAGTTGAGGGTTCATGAAAAGAATTACCCCACGCATGACTTAGAGCTAGCCGCAATTGTTTTCGCGCTTAAGTCTTGGCGTCACTATCTTCTTGGTGAGAAATTCGAACTGTTCACTGACCACAAATCATTAAAATACTTATTCTCTCAGAAGGATTTGAATTTAAGGCAGCAACGGTGGATGGAATTCTTAGCCTCCTACGATTTTGAAATAGCATATACCCCGGGCAAGGGTAACGTGGTGGCAGACGCCTTAAGTAGGAAAAGGTTGTCCTTGAGTCCGTTGTTTGTTGAACGACAAAGCTTAGAATTCATCTCTATGTTTGACTTTAGACCCTCCGTTGACTTAGTACCCGGTCTGTTAGCATCCTTGGAGGTTAGACCTACACTTCTAGGACGGGTTGGTGAGGCACAGCGAGAGACCCACAGTTGGTTGAGATAGTAGAAAAGCTCAAAGGGGGGGAGTCGTCAAGCCATCTTCGTAGGTATACCCTAGACGATAAGGGTTGGTTACGAAGGGATAATAGACTTTGTGTACCACAAGACGAAGACTTAAGGAAGGCCATTCTTGATGATGCTCATCGCTCAAAAATGACCATTCATCCCGGCGGGGATAAGATGTACAAAGATATGAAGCGGGTTTTCTTTTGGGCCGGTATGAAAAAGGATGTGGCCGAGTATGTCGCTAGATGCTTGGTGTGCCAACGAGTTAAAGCAGAACAAAAGAAACCCGGTGGGTTGCTTCACCCATTAGAAGTTCCACTATGGAAATGGGAAAGCATCTCAATGGATTTTGTGGATGGATTACCAAGATCAAGGAAGGGTAACACGGGGATTTGAGTTATAGTAGATAGACTTACTAAAAGCGCCCATTTTATTCCCGTGAAAAGTAAGAGGACTGCTCCGTGGTTGGCTTCTGTATACATTAAGGAGATAGTTCGTTTGCACGGTATTCCTTCTAGTATAGTAAGCGACCGTGACCCCATCTTTACTAGCGAATTTTGGAAGAGTTTACAAGAGGTGGTAGGGACTCAGCTATGTTTGAGCACCGCATATCATCCTCAGACAGACGGCCAGACCGAGAGGGTGAATCGCATTCTAGAGGATCTTTTAAGGCTTTGTATCCTAGACTTTGGGGGTACATGGGAAGAGCACCTTCCGTTAGTAGAATTCGCATATAATAATAGCTTTCAGTCTAGTATTGGCATGGCACCTTTCGAAGCTCTTTATGGAAGGCCTTGCCGTTCGCCTACATGTTGGTGGGAATCTACCGATAAAATCCTACTTGGGCCCGATATGGTTAGGGAAACCTCGGAGAAGATTGAGTTGATTCGAAGGAGGATGAAAGCAGCACAAGATAGGCAAAAATCGTATGCTGATAAGAGGAGGACAGATCTTGAGTTTGACATTGGGGACATGGTTTTTATCAAAGTATCTCCGTTACAGAATGTTGTTCGCTTTGGGTCCGTGGGGAAATTAGCACCAAGGTTTGTAGGGCCGTTTCCTGTAAAAAAAACAGGATTGGGAAGATGGCATATAGGGTGGAGTTGCCTGAGAAACTTAGTGGAGTACACGACGTATTCCATGTATCACATTTGAGGAAGTGTTTGCACAAGACCGCGGAGGTGGTAGAGCCGAGCTTGCTTAAAGAGGTGGAAATAGAGCGTGATGCAACAATTAGACGAGCTCCTACATGCATTCTTGGGTCGGAGATCAAAAAGTTGAGGAATCGAGAGGTCAGACTGGTTAAAGTGCAATGGGGAGATGATGAGAGCAACGCAACTTGGGAGACAGAAGAGAAGATGCGTTCGTTGTACCCTTTTCTTTTTGAGGGTATGTCTTTTAATTTCTCCTTTATCGCTTAGCTTATCTTATCTTATCTTTAGTATGTCCTCTCATTAGTATCTTTGACCTTTAGTTAGGATAATCCTATGGTTGAAACATGTGTTTGAGACATGTTATGTATGATGGATGCAAAATGGATGCAAGTGTTTGCTAGTGGTTGCTCGTGGATGCATATATACACACACTTTAGGCACTAGATCGGCTCAGTCACTTCATATTGCATATTGCATATATATGGATGTATTTAGTATAATGGATGTATAATGGTTGTACCATCATATGGATGCTGCATTCGGTTGAATGGGTGTGCACGCATATAGAAGTAGTATGTAAGCAATTAGGATCTTTTGCATACATAATGGATTCATGATACTTACATAATTTGCATTAAGGAGGTCAACTGAATCAGTAGACCGCCTGATTTCGCATTAGGTAAGGACATGTACACACACTTGCATATGATCATAAAGCATTAGAAGTCTTTTAAGGACAATGGATGCCTGTGTATGATGGATGAGTAGATGGACGTTTGGATGGTAGGATATACATTCTTCCAGACTTGAAGATTTCGGGGACGAAATCCTAAAAGGAGGGGAGAATGTAACACCCCGAATTTTCTATTAACACTAAAGTTGCTAAAATATTAATAAGTGTGTAAGAGAGGGGATGTATCTAATATGAATATAAAAATATTAATAAGTGTGTAAGAGAGGGGATGTATCTAATATGAATATAAAAATATTAATAAGTGTGTAAGAGAGGGGATGTATCTAATATGAATATAAAAATATTAATAAGTGTGTGAGAGAGGGGATGTATCTAATATGTATATAAAAACAATAATAAGTAAAGGGGGATGTATCTAATATGTACATTGTAGAAAATATATATATATTTATGACATGAATAGAAGTTTATTAATATGCTGAGTGTTTGCTGAGTCACTTCTGACTCATTGCTGAGTCAACAAGATAAACCCCATCTTGTCTGAACGGCTGCGGTTATTTCTAGGTTAAATCTAATGGCCTAAATGAATTCTAAAATCTATAAATAAGTGGGTAGACCCTAGACCTAAATCACTTGTAAAATTAGAGAAGCTACCGTCATGCTGCTGCCATGGAGTTCATCATAGCCGTCACAAACTAAGAAGAGGAAGCCTAATCATCTACAACTAAATCTACACAAATCAAATCAAAAGATCTCTCTTTCTCTAATTCTTTTCTTTTGTTGGTGAGTATGATGATTCTCACAAGACTATTACAAACTAATTTGACTCAGTTATGAATGGATCACAAGAAAGTGATGTGATTTGTAATTGTAAATTCTATATATTGTGGATCTCTTATTATGTTATTATGTTGTCGTATGATGTAAATTATATATGCTATGTCATGCTATGTTGTAAATTCTCTTATGCTATGTCGTGCTATGTTGGGAATCATGTCAAGCTATGTTATACTACCATACTATGCCATGTTATAAATCATGCTATATTATGTTGAAATATCATGATGTTGTTGGATCATGCTTAAAGTTATGGTTTTTTTTCTTAATTTAAATGGATCTTGTTTATGGGAATTTGCCTATTAGGTTAGGTGTACCCATAAACTTGAAACTATAATTAAATAAAACTTGATTATGGGAATTTTCCTATTGAGTTAGGTGTACCCATATAAAACCATGTTGTTAAAAAATTAGATGATGTTGATTCACACATGTTCATATGTAAGTTTATGAAAATTGATTGAGATCATATTAGGTGAATTTTGAACAAGTTGACACCTTTAGATCCATGACATGTATAATCTATGCAAGTTGGACATATGCAAGTTTCACCCCTTATTATGATTCATTTGGTCACATATACATGTTGTTATTATGATAATCTCTTTTATGCTATGAGTTAGGCTATTCGAGTCTAACATATATTTTGCGAATAAACGTTCAAACGTGGGGTAGGGGTAATATTAGGAATTAATAAATTGGGTGCAATTTTGTAAGATGTTGCATACCATGAATGAATGTCCATAATTGAGTCAATTATGGACATTGTTAAAAATTGGAAGTAATTAATAATTCAAGTAGGGAATTATTAAAATTGGGGGAAAGTGGATTATTATTAATAATCAATGCTTAGGACACGAGGTTGGACCCGTTTGTGATGTAAACCTGCCCGGACCCGCCCGGCAAATCCAGTAGTCACAAATGTCGGCCCAATGTGAGAGGTCCTAGGCCCAAACTAAAGCATAACAGTTGTAAAGACACGAGGTTAGACTCTTTTATGGTGTAAGACTGCCCGGACCCGCCCGGCAAATCCAGCTGCCATAAATGCCAGTCTAATGTGAGAGGTCTTTATGAGGTTATGGCCTTAATGAACTAAGAAATACTTAACCAGATAATCATGTAAGGTGGGACATGGGGGTTAAGTAGGTGCCTTGGGTGGCATGAGGAATCTGGTGGTTGCCTTTAGAGGCATTTGAAATACGATTAGACTTAACCAAACACACATGTAAATGAACATGACTAAGTGGGTTAAGTGGGATGGACTAATGGGGACAAGCTTAGGTGGAATGCTTGTGGTAAATAGTGGGGGCCCATTTCAACCAGTATCCCAAAACGTATCTTTGTGGGCTCGACCCAAGTCGAGGACGGGACACGCATACTGGGTTTGACTATAAGAGGCCAAAACAGGGAGCGGTGGCAACGCAAGTCCAACGGGTTTCATATGCGTGTGTGGACCCGGGCTGGTAGGTAAGACGTTGTTGCATCGTGTAGGTATAAGCCGTGCATGTCCGTTGTATCAGGTTGCCACTTTAGGGGAGTGATACACCCCACTGTGGGGCCAGCACGGGTATCTACGAGTTAGGGAGCCGATCGAATAATGGGAAGTAGGGTACACCTAGTGGAGATAGGGGCAGGCGGCACCTATGTAGTCAGCTAGGGGTACGTAAAGCCATTGGGAAAGTTTCTAAGTGAAGCTAAGTGGGATGAATCTTTAGGGTGACTGGTGTGGTGCAGTATAGTGTTTATCCTTTAGTATTTAGGAGCGCCTATAACGTTGCCTTTAGCGATTGTCTATGTCCTTAATCTGCTCTTCATAGACATTTTCTTGTTTTCCAGCTTATGCCTTAGTCCAGTTATTTTGGTAATAGTATTGTAGAATTATCATATTCACCAGACTTTATGTCTGACCCCCTCTTTTCCATCCTTTTTCTCCCTTCAGGTCCGCAGGTTGGGCCAAGTTCTAGTGGAGTCTAGTTGGATCGCTTATCTTCTGGAAAGCTTGGACTGCTGAAGTAAAGTCCAGCTTGTTATCTTTCTTTTTAATGGCTATTCATGTAATGGGATTATGTACTTGTTTTATCAAGATAGATATTGTACTTGACATTGAATGTGGTGTTATGATGTAATCAAACATGTTTTGACTTCTGCTACAATGAAATAAAGTTTTTGAATTTCCAAGTACTATTTTATATCTGTCTTGTTGTAATTTTACTGTTCTATATTCACTTAAAACCTCCATGGAAGTTAATGCATTCCCTTTGTGAGTGACATTAATGGACGTGGGGTGTTACAATTGTATGGTAGACTGTGCAGATCCCTCGCTTGTTGGGTAGAACCTGGTAATAGACTCGTATTGGGACCTGATATGATTCGCGAAGCTACAGACAAAGTTGATTTCATTAAGAAACGATTACTAGCCGCTCAAAGCCGATAGAAGAGATATGGAGATTCGAGAAGAAGAGATTTATCATTTGCTGTTGGCGACTATGTGTACCTGAGGGTTTCTCCGATGAGAGGAGTAGTCCGATTTGGTAAAACGGGGAAGTTGGCATCCAGATTTATTGGTCCATTTCCTATGCTCGAACGGATTGGAACTCTCGCTTATAAAGTTCAATTATCTGATTGGTTGCCTGGAGTATATGATGTTTTTCACATATCTCAACTTCGAAAGCATGTGCATGATTCAGACTTGGTCGTGGAAGAAGCCGCGCAACAAGATATGGAAATTACTCCAGAATTGGCTGTGAGAAGAGAGCCAATAAAGATTATTGGCAAAGAAACTAAAGAGTTGAGGAACAAGAAGGTTCACTTAGTCAAAGTGCAATGGAGTGGAGATCCGCGAGACTGTACTTGGGAAACTGAGGAGAGCATTAAGAAAGCCTATCCCAATTGCAGGGTGGATATATCTGATTAACTCTGGTGCAAGGTACATTTACCATATTTTGCATTTCCGTATTGTTTTCTACTTGGTTGTTGTTTCCTTTTCATGGATGTAGAATTTCTAATCATATAGTCTGAATGATTTTAATGGAGCATATGGATTAATTACTATATATTTGAAAAGGTTAAAAATAAATTGATTGTTGCTTGTGTGGAGTGATTGTTAGTTTAAACTAAATCACATTGGAATAATCTAATCAATAAGAGAATGAAGTTAAATTTATGCAGTTGAATCAAATATTAAACTGATTTGAAATAGATAGAAATATATGCATGTACATTATATATGTTTGAACAGGTAAATGGATTTGCTGTTGAGTAAAGAATTTATTTTCATACCTGACAAATACATAAACCTTAATGAGTTGGATGCGCAATTTTATTATTATATCTACCCCTGTGAATGCCATTGGATGCAGAATGCTGGTTATTCTGTGTGTAATATTAAATGTCGCCATAGGATAGTAACAATTAATTTTGAACTACACTACATGGCATACTTCTGGAAGATAGCATACTTTACCATATACCACATAATCATTTGGAGCTTATGTGACGAGGTAGAAGATTTACCATACGAGCGAGAGGCTTGTATGGCGATGACTATATTACAAGTTGAACCAAAGACGGACATGGACTATATAAAATGTAATGATAAATTGCCAGATTAATAAAAAAAACCACACGGGTCTGGAGATGAGAATAAACACATCTCTCTGGTCATTAAGGCACAAAAACCATTTATAGGGTGACGAGAATTTATTCTCTGGAGTTATAATCTATACACACGCCCCTATGGACACCGGAATATGTCACTATAAATATGTGTATGCTTATTAGGATTTATTGGGTACCTAATATGGCCTAATAAATTTCCAAACCCCTCCCCGTACAAAGGAGGTTATGGCGAAATTTTTCGAAAATTTAGGGTGTTAGCCAAATTTTTGAAGAATTGAAAAATTCTTAGAAACTGAAAAGTTGAATAATAAAAGTTGAGTTGGTTGATTAAACTACTTTCAGCTTCGTTCCTTTTTGGGGACAAAAAGATTTTAAGTGAGGGAGATTGTAACAACCCGGAAAATCTGAACCAATTGAAAATTTTTAATTTGGCTATTTTAGTGGATTTTGAATATTTAAAATAAATTATTTTAAATAATAACGACCAAAAGTCTGTTTTAATCGATGTTGGAAAATAAATATATTTATTTTAATTATAAAACAAGGCCTGAAACGGCGCAGCAGTTTGAAATTTTGAATTCAAACTTTGACTGACTGTACTGGATGCAAAATAAACCGGATTTTAGTGAAAAAATATTTAAATCTGTTCAAGAATATCTTTCTAACGAATTTGAAAAATCAAAATTTCAAAGCGGGAATCAAAAGTTATGGCAAAATGAATTTTCAGAAAGGTCGCTATGGAATTAATATAGCCCATGAAAATAGACATTTTGCAAACGACCTCCGTTTTCGACGAAACCACTTTTGTTGGATCCAGAATTTCAAATTATTGCTAGGTTCCAAATTCAATAATTTTTGGAGTGAATATGTGAGCGTGGAAAAAGAATATGTGTTTGGTTAATTTCAATCAATTCGGATCGACCATAAAATGGCCATTTTTCAAACGGTCTCCAAATTCGACAAAACTAGTTTTGTTTGGACCGTATCGTCCAAACATAGCTAGATTTATTTTTTTGGAATTTTTGGGATCTATATGTGGCCCTGGCAAATTGAAATGTACGTTCAAATCCATATTTGAATGTTTTATATTTTTATTTGAAGAATAACTGACTGAAACAGTCGAACGGGTCTACGAAGCATATTCCATTATGTCCGGAATGGGGGTATTTAGCTAGGGACGATAGTCGTTGGGTTTGAACTAGAGTTTGTTTGGAAAAACATATATTTTTGGAATTACAAATAGCACGGACCAGTCAGAATTTATATAAAAAAATTATTTTTTTCTCTCTCCCTGATCAACGATATCGAAGGCGGAAACCACCTCCAACCTTCCCGGCCAAATTCCGGTGAATTCACATAATATTATCTCATGCCCCAGTTAAACTTTTTATAGATCTCTCCATCCTCCACAAATCCGTATAAAGTTTGAAGATTTTCATTGAGTGGTTGAGGAGATTCGACGCGGGGAAGTTGCCGCGTTCAACCCCCCCCACCTTACAGGTGATCGAACGGAGCGTCAGCGCCGCCTGTGCCTCTCCTCCCTCTTCGACACTGTATAACCTGATCGACCCCTAGCTATACGGATTGAAAGTTATTTGCAAACCTAGTTTTGAAGATTTTCTGAAAGGTAACGGCTTATTTATTTTGAACTGAATATAGCACTTTAAAACGCTACAGATTTTGATTTCACGATAAAAATCATATCTTTTTGCTATGTGGTCGAAATTCAGTGAAACAAGAGACATTGGACTCGTGTGGACGTTTTCTACATTCTAGAAGAGACCGGATATTTTTCTGAGCTTCCTATGATTTTTGGAGGAGTGGAACCCAATATGAGATTTCTAAATTATAAACAATATATATTGGTCGTGATTGTTCGGATTTTGGTTGATGTGAAATTTGGTTTATAAATGCGAATGGTTAATATGATTGATTGTGGTTGAAACCCAATAGGATTAGTTTATGGAAAAATTCGTCTGCGTACGAACTAGATTATTGAAATCCCCATTGTCAAAAGCTGCACGGCTTTAAGGTAGAGCGAGGAGCCGTACTCGGGACGGTGCCGGTTTTAACTACCCGGCCGTTATGCTGCCGAAATTTTCTGAAATATTCATATGTTTGATTAATATTCATGTGTTGGAAAAATATTCCTTTTTGAAATAAATTGTTTTAACGATAAAAATCACATTTATATATATATATATATATATATATATATGAAGTACGGAAAATAGTCATGTGTTGAAATAGATATTTGTTGGATAAAAATATTATTTTTATCTCATATATGAAATGAAATGGTGTGGAAATCGAAGAACGGATTATATATATATATAATTAAAATAAATCGAATAACGAAGCTGCAGTTCGTATTTTGAAACTGTGATTTTAAACGATCATTGTGGGAGATCCGACCATCGGATTTTCCCGAAACTGACACCGTTGGGTCCGCTTTGAAACTATCTTTCCGACGATACCAAATTTGCAAAGATCCAACGGTTAGATTTTGTGAAATGTTAAATTCAAATCTGAATGAAAACAGCGCTAGAATGGATTATATTTATATATAAATATAATTAAATTAAATCGAATAACGACGCTGTAGTTCGTATTTTGAAATTGTAACTTTAAACAATTGTACCGGGAGATCCGACCGTCGGATTTTTCTAAAACTGGAACCATTGGGTCCACTTTGAAAAGATCTTTCCAATGATATAAAATATGTAAAGATCCAACGGTTAGATTTTCTGATATGTGCAAATCAAATCTGGAGAAAAACAGCGCCATGGTCGCGTTATGGCTTGAAGCGTCGTTTGAAAAAAAATTGCTATATTTAAAAAAATAAAAATAGCGATAAATCGTTATAAAATATTATAAACGATATGAAATGGAAATAAACTGAATTTACTCGATTTATAGGACATTTGATGGTTGAATGTGTTTGACGTGAAAATTACATTAATAAACTGAATTATGGATGTCAAATAATTTAACCATTGAAATGAATTGATTTGAAATTCTAAATATACGTGAATTATTTGAAAAGGCCGAGTTAATTCTCATTTCAAATAATTAATCGACGGTTAGAAGTCGAAGATATGAAGACGGTGCAAAACCGAGGATCTTCATATTGAATGGATGGCTACTGATGCCTTTGATGGGAGTTACTGCCCTGAAGGGGTAACAGTGGTGGTTGTCCGGACGTACTTGATGATCGTTCGGATGTGCGAGGGCCTCTCTCCTGTATTTGACATATGGGAGAGGAATAAGGTGCCTCCGGTTTCGTTCAGACCCAGAACGGACTTGTAAATGGATGTGTGCCTGACGTTGTAGATTAACAACGTGGCATACAGAGATGTTGTGATCAAGGCTTTTGTTGAAAAGCAGATCCTTGTGGTTGATGATCAAAGCACGGCTTTAAATAGCTAGCTTTGTGTTTAGCGTTGATTCACGAGCCTCACACCCCGGTATGAGCCAGAAACGGGAGAGGACATCAGGGAGAACATGCGTTTCCTTCTAGCTAGGAGTGGTGTTTTGGGTTTTACATGCCCGGGCATTTTACTTATGTGGATGATGGATAGCGAGGCGCCTCGATTATATCGGTCGCTACAGGGCCGATGGTTTGGTTGGTATATGACCAATTTACGCCCCATAGGGCGAGAAAACGCAGAGTTCAGGCATTTTAATCCACTCCTTGTGGATTGGCCCTGACGATCTAAGGGCTCACCTATGTCTAGGTCTTGAGACATGGGCTAGATTGTCTCGAAGTGGCAAGGGCGATCCCTTGCCTTGGTTCATGACAGAAATCCAATTTCCAAATACGACATCATGCGGTTTTGATTGTATACCTATATTTGGCGACATAGTGGTATGGGGCATTTATGCCGTTTATGATTGATACTTATGATTGAAATGGTTTTTGAAACATATAAACACTAGTAATAATATCAAATGCCTTTGTTTTATTCGTATCAAGCATATTTTGGCCATTATAGGGTAAAACTCTATCCTCCGGTTTGCGTTGCATTGTATGATAGGAACTGAGTCTTATATTGGCTTCATTTTTATAAAAAACATTGCGATGTTTTAAAGGATTTACTTGTTTTAAGCCCTGGCAATCCAATGGAGTAAACCCGTTCCGCGTTAGCGGCGTGGTCCTGTGATTGGCCTTATTATAAAATAAGTTAAGTAGATTTCTCATACCACTCCCATGATTGACTCGTAGTTTGTTTCACTTGCAAACTCGAGTGCCCCTATTTCTACACGGGCAGCCTTGTATTCAGGTTTTAGCAGGCTCTTTCTGGATGGCTATGGAGCTGAAGATGGATTCTATCATTTCTTTCTTTTTTATGTTGTTCAGCTCCTGTTGTACATATTATGTTTTGATTCCGCTGTAGTCATTTTATGTAAAGCTGAAACTATGTTTTGTACTAAGTATGATCCTGTATACTGTGTAACTCTGATGATTATGTTTATCCAGTGTTTTCTATTATACATTATTTGGTGTATTTATATATTTTTGTTTTATTGTTATTTGTTTATGTGTTATATTCCAAAGATTACCCTTGCCACCGTGGAACGGGGGTTTGGGGTCGTCACATTACGGGTATGGATGTTTCCTGAGGGAATCAGGTGTAACCATTGTATACCTGTGGTCCACATGACATATCAACATGTGAAAGAGATGTAACCACAAGAGTTACTAAAGGTAGAATGGAGTCATGCAATGTTTGAGATATTTTAGTGATTGTGAGCCACCTGTTTGATGCAGTAGTTAGTCTTCGTGACTTGATTGGTCTTCGTGACCTAATTTGTCTTTGTAACTTGGTTTGTCCTCATGACATGAAGTATCTTCATAATTTGATGATTCGTTTTCGTGACCCTGAGATAGAGCAGTCAACGCTCAATGACCTCGGATTTTCTTTGATTGTTAATGTTTTCCGTTGATTTGTCCATGACGTAATTCGTAGGGGAAGCAACTCCTATGGATACAGATGTTTTCTGGGGAATCCAAATGTAACCGTTGTGTATCTGCGATTCACGAATGATCAACATATCAATATCGCATTGGTACTTTCCATATCTGTTTTTAAGGGAATTTTTGAAATATTTTTCACTAGAAGTTGAAACAAGGATATTTAGTACTTGGAGATTTCAGTCGTGCGCCTGACCAGCGTATGCCTAATATCTGTGAGAACGACAATAGGCTTGTCAAACTTCGAGTTATCAAATATTTTTAAATAAATAATTTGAATTTAAAATATACATAATCAGGTTAAGAAAAAGGATTTCGAGTAATAATGCAAATATTTTCTGCCTGTATTTCGGATTATGTATAAAAGCCAAAAATATTTCGAAATTGGAAAATTTTCAAATCGATAAATTGTAACTTGAAGCAGAGATGTTGTTTACACTCTTAAATGAGTGTTGAGAAAGATTAAATGAATTGAATTTAAATAGATTTGGTTGAACTTGGATTTTAAGGAATAAATTCAACAGTGGATAATTATACATCGACATATGAGGTTTATAAAGAGATTTGGAGTAATTTGAGATGCATAAAATCCAACTTATGCAGAGATTGAAATTTAAACGAGATTAAGAAATTATATGGTTTCGATCTCGTAGTATATTAGATGGGATGAGAAATTGGGAAGTATCGCAAGAAGATTTGAGACAGGAATTGAATATAGTTTTGAAAGGCATAGAAATAAATGAAACCCGATGCGGACGATGATGAAAATCATGTTTGATAAAAATTAATCTCCAACTATAAAAGAAATTTGATTTTTTGGGTTAATTGAATATGATGAATAAACAAAAAAGATTGATTACTTAAATGTCAATACTTAATTTAGTTGTGAAATAATTTCGCACGAATAAGAAATTTAAAATATACATTGGTATGACTTTAGCCAACTCTCCTTTTCGAGGATGAAAAGTTTTAAAGGGGGTAGATTGTATTTCGACAATTGGAAAATAAGGAATTAATTAATGATTTAAATGTGAACAATCAAATTTTATATTTACAGTGGAGTTAGAAATTTACAATCAGATATATCATTTGATTTGAATTGAATTTGATAGGAATGGTTGATTGAAGTTCGAATATTTATTGATTGAATATTTGGTTTGAACTCTATTGGATATTTGAATTGGTTTCGAGATTCGACTAAAAATTTAAATGATTGAAACGTTATTAACGTTTAAGTAATTGGAATTTCAATTGTTGAAATATATGGAAATTTGGCTTGGAGATGTGGGTATCTGAATATATAAAGAAATTTAATTTAACGTCTCAAAATTTGGAAACGAACAGATTGTTTGATGTACAAACAGAATAATATCGGTGAACCAATGAATAATTTAAAACAACGTTGTACACAAACGGAGTCAGATTACAAGTAAAAAAAAATTTGAATTCAGGACGCGAAGACAAAGAGGTACTTGTAAATTTTGTCATGATTGGAGATTATGCTGATGGTATGGAATTAGAGTGGTTCGTGGTATTCGTAGAATTATTATTTAATTAAAACCAGATGAAACATTCCTCAGTTAAAAACCCACCGTCCTATTCTAATGCACCTTCCCTATGAACCTATTGATTTAATGTCGTTCTTATCCCATGCGTTCCTTCTTCTGAAAGCTTCTACCCCTTTATATTTCCACGGCTACTCTTCCCATTTCAATAGAAAAATCAAAAATCACCCTTTTTCAATTTAAATGCCTCAGAAGATTTTTTTTTTCTTCATCCGCAAATCGAGAAAAAAAAAGGAAAATCATTTCCCTTTCAGTTTAATGGCTTCTGCCCTTAGCCATCATCAAATCGAACTCCTCCCACTTGAAGCCACCGCACTCCTTCATATCTCAATAGCCTCCGATCACCATTAAGTGGCTTTCAGCAGTGATGAGACTTCCTATGATTGAAGTGCCACCACTCCTCGTCAAATTAAAGTGCCATCAATCCTGTTTGGAACTGTTGCCTAGAAACCGAGCTCCACTTCGTTGGTCACCCAATCCGTCGTCTACATCTACTCCTTCGCTGATTTTAGGTGAGTAATCAATCACTCACGATTAATCTTTGGTTCAAGTCTATTAACTGTAGTAACTTGATTAAATAGAACAGCTTGTATTGATTTACTGTGTGGCTTAATGACCATCCTCTTGTTGGTATTTTCGAAACTTATGTAATCAACATTCGGGTTATTTGTTGCTGTTGTCACACACTGGAGTTCACTTACATTTCTATTCCCTGATCTAGCCAAGTGACTTATAGTTGGACTAACTATCACCCCTATTCAAAATAGAAAAAAATGGTTACTTTATGTTCATGCTTATTAGAAACTCCGCTCGTACACTTATTGGTAGCTGAGATTCATTGTTCAGTAACAATTGTTGATTTGCCAACAAAGGTAATTAAGTGTTCAAGAAATAATTACACACCAAAAAGAATTCTATATTTATTACTTTATATAAGACGCAAGTGGTGCAGTTTATATATGGGCATAAATTTAGTGTAATGTTTAAATGGGAAATGAAGACAAACATAGTATTCAGTGGAAACAGATGATATAGCACCATAACACATAACATCTAATTAGAATACCTATAATTAGTATTTGTATTGCCAAGTTAACTATGAATTTTCTCTTGATCTTGATTTAGTGTTGTCCTTGTTACATTCACTAGTTTGATGGCCATAATGTTTTGTATAATAAATTAGAAAGTTCGGATTCATATACTTGCTGTTTTGATCAAGACAGTATCTCAACAGTTGGTATCAATATCAACATTAACTAAATTCTAGCATAATCAGTGCATTTCCTTGTTTATATTTCTAATGGCTGCTAATGGTTATTTTGATTCAAGAATATATAGTTAGATATATATATATATATATACACACACACACACACACATTTGGGTTGGGCTATCTTCTTATGAGGGGAATATCATGAGAAGTATAGAAAAAGACAGTGAACATAAATATTAAGCAACATTATTATATATATTTGTGTATAAACTACAAAATTTTCTCTCTTCAAAAATCTATTTCATGGTTATATATATGTTGATTCACATATAGATCTGCATGTAGTTGCTAATAATTTGTATAACAATATACATACACACACACACATAACTGTTCCTATTTGGTTGAATCACCGGAAATTGGGAAAATGTGTACTGGTTTAACAGTAGAGAAAACATGTTTTTCTCAGGAATTCATTTGTGAGAAAGAAATGTGTTTAAGTACTCAATGTCTTCCAACTATAACTTCCATATAATTTTGCATGCATAATTTGATAAATATATTCATATGGGAAAAAGAAACTGGAAGGAAAGGAAAGAATTGGACAGAGTGGGATGCATCGTATTGATGTATGGTTGGTGCGTATGGATTAAGGGATGGTTCACCTGAATAACATGCCACCTAGAAACCAAAACATATTTAAATGTGCTAGGTTAATAATATGTCTCAAAACTAAAGGATAATGTATAGGGCGCACATAACCCCGCATAATCAGGATGATGTTTTTTCAGTTTCCCATGACCTTCGATCTGGGTATATTTTGTATTTCTAGGTCTCTTTCTTTGCTTGATCTATCGTACGTAGCACTTTTTCCACCTGGAGATGATGATGATGTATAAATTTGGAATATGGGATTTTTATGGTCCACATGCATGGAATAGTACCAATGATATACTCTAAACTGATAGTTTGAAATTAAAATTGATTTGCAATGCAAGTTAAATATAATTTGCACATTAATGAAATGCACTCCAGTAGGCAAACCAAATTCACTACATAACTACATGGATTTATTTTAATTGATTTTAAATTCTTACTACCATATATCGTTAAGCTTATAACATTTGATGTGCAACTAAAATCCAAGTTTTTGCAAGTTGTGCTTAAAACATGATAATACAAAACACTTAAATGTATAGAATCAGTCGCCATAAATATGTATAAATTTCCTGGTGCACCTGTATTTAAAGAAGACTTTGCACTGTACAAATCATTTGTTTTATTATCATGACCGGAACAAGTCTGTCACATTTTGGGGAACCTGAGTGCATGTTTTCTTAACACACTATTCGGCTGCCAAGGAATAATTGTTATTTAATCTGCACTACCTTGCATTTCACTATAGTATCATGTTTAGGCCGTAACAACGGTATTCATCTTTGCTGAAGTAAACCTGAAATATACTTCTTACTTATATATATAGGTACTTGCCTTGTATAAGGCTGCCATATATGTTATCCTGCACTGAAAATCTTGTTTGCGTCATGAACACATTACCTTCACTTGAAAATAAATGAATATTTATGCACTGATAAATTTTTGAAATTTATGATTGAAACCGAATATATGTATCTAGGTGGCCTTGATTTGTTTATTTCCAAGTCACTACAATGTTGGCAAATATATTTTGAAAATTTACCTAAGTATTTGGCATCCTGAAATTTTAAGTTAGAACTAAGTATTACATTTTAGTTTTTATTATTGAAGTTGGTTCACTTGAACAAATGATTAATCTTGACTCGAGTGTTTTATGTTTCTGCATGGAACGCTTGGGTCAGATCCGAGCAGTACAGATTTAAAGATTTTAGCTTGGGATTCAAAGACTGGTGAAGCTGGGGATTCGAAGACATGCGCACTCTGAAGTTTTTAAACCAGTAAAGATTTTCCTTTTATTCAAATTATTTTTACATTCCACTGTATATAAATATATTATATTCAAAATTTCTGATTAATAAATAAAACTTTATTTTGTTGTTCATTAATGTGTTATTTATTGATTTTATATTTCTGTGCTGATTCTATTTTAAAATTCTATAATCTAAACAACAATCTATCATTTTGAACGTTTTAAGTTGGTTCAATCACCAATTTGAAGCGGTCCAAAAAGGCAGGACGTAACAATTTAACTTGTTTATGTTAACTGAATGAAAAATTGATATAATTTAAATATTTAATCGATATTAGATTTTTTAGCTTTAACTTTTTAATTGATTTAACGATAAAACGTGAATTTTAAGAATTTTATAAAACATAATACTTAACCTTAAATGTGTTTTAAAACCAAGGTTACGTAATGAAATTGAAGATATTGGTTTCAAATTGAAATTCACGTGGTAATCTAACTTAAACGCTCGTTTAAATTAGAAATTTATAACGTTTTAAGTATAACTTGATTTCAATATAAATTTGATATCTGAATTTATTTTAATTCGAATTTTGAAAATGTAGATATTTGATTCGAATTGGATTATTATTTTAAATTAGCAATATTCTATATTAGACTACTTAATTTAAATCAATTTCACTTTACTATTTACTTCCATAATTATTATATATTTTTACTATCATTTTAATAAAACTATTTTATATATTTTATATAACGATATTTGAAGTTGATAACGAATCATCACGTAATAAGAGTTTTGAAAATTTGAAATCAAATCAAATATTAAATTGATTAGAGAAATGAAATAAATCAATATTTGAAAATAATTGATTTGCGATATTAAAATATGATACTTATTTAAGTCTAAATGACCACGGTGTGAATTAAGTGTTTTGTTGCTAAAAAAATCAAAATCACATATTGGCATACTCTCTGTTAACACCGGAACCACTTTAACAACTGCGTACTTGGCGAAGTATCCAAAACAAAGTAGTATGGATTGGAGAAAGACTGTTGGAATGGAATAGCCTTGACTTTCGGGTTATAATCAAAGCAACTAACACAAGTGCTACGTCGAGTCCAAGTGGGTCGCTTCTCCCATCGGACACACTCCTGGTGTACTATCAGAGTCCCTTTGTTGATTTTATTTGATGTACGTCCTCAATTATGAGAGTGTTGTTTGAAGTGGGAAGCAGCCATGCATTATGTGCAACCACCAACTCAGCCCTGCAAATAGTAAAATCATACACTGGTACGGTGAATTTACGGTACTGTATAAACAACAACGTCTATAAAAACATGTCAGGGGATATGGGTAACTTCTTAACACTATTTTCAATAGTATATTTACAATACACATTATTATAATAGCGTATTGTATTATATGTACATAGTTTAACAGATCTTTCAAAGATGAAAATCTCAAACATCCTTTAAGTTACTTGCAACTTTCACTTGAATATTTCACTTTAAATTGACTTAATTGCAAAAGAATATTAGTACTTACTCAAGTATTTTGTTTTACTTTATTGTAACAACCCAGAAAATTGGAACCAATTTAAAATTTTATTTTAAGAAATATTAAATAGAAAATGCGTTAGAAAAAAATTCTCTTATTAAATTAAATTATACAAAAAATATAAAAAAATATCCATTGCTTGATGGTTACATTTTTAATGTAAATGAATCGTTAAATAAAATTCATTATTTGAAAATGTTTTTACATTAAAATTTACATCTTTAATGTAAATGAATCATTAAATAAGATTCCTTGTTTGAAAATGTTTTGCATTAAAAGTTACATCTTTAATGTAAATGGATCATTAAAAATGATCATTATTTGAAATGAAAATATGTTAAAAATTCACATTTGTGTGGTATACATAAAAATGATCATTGTTTGAAATTAAAAGATTACATTTTTAATGTAATAAAAGAATGATTAAAAAGATTACATTTTTAATGTAATAAAAGAAAGGTTAAAAAGATTACATTTTTAATGTAATAAAAGAAAGGTTAAAAAGATTACATTTTTAATGTAAGATAGAATGGTTAAAAAGGTTCATAGTTTAACAGATATGTGTTTACATGAAAAGTAACTTTTTTTAATGAAATATGATACTTGTTGTGATAAAAATGTAGTAACATAAGAAATCACACTTTTGATGAAATATGATATTTAATTATGTGTTTTGAAATATAAAATGTTGCACAACTTAACATACAGAGAAAATGAATCAAACATTCATTTTTCCTTTTAATCCCTTTCTCTTTACTTTTGAAATTTGAATGAAAAATAAGTGTGGTCCCATCATGCCTAGTCAACTGATTAAATTACTTTGTAACCTACTATATGTGAAAAGAAACATTAAGGGAAATGAAATTAAAGAAAACTAAATAATATTAAAACCTATATAAATAGCCAAAAGGAAAATTAGAAACCCTAATCCACAAAAAGCATTCAGCCGCCGTCTCCACATTTCAATGGCTCTAGTCGTTCGAAATCCATTCCTAATTCACGTTCAATCCATTAATTATTTTTCCAAACTCATATTACGAAAATGGTAATACTCCTTCTGATCTTCGATTTCATACCGAGATGATGGGTTCGTTTTCTCCTGAAGGCTACGAGAAAGAGACGATGGATTAAGAGTATGATTAAGAATTTAATTAGGTTATTAGTTTATTTTGATATCTATTAATAAATCGAATAATGTAATTAATGTAAAAATGATCATAACTTTGCCATACGAAATCAGAAATGGACAAATTCAGATGCATTGGATTCGTAGTAAAGAGATCTACAACAAGGAACTGACAGAAAATGATTTGGAGCTTGTCTAAATTTTGGCAGAATGGAAAACCTTCGGTGAGATTTCTATTTTTAATAATTAATTAAAATTTAATTATTTCTCGCTATTTGAAATCCATATATGTATGATTATAAAATCAGATATGTGATGTTTGAAATTGGAATTTATTGTTTGCGGATTGTGATGGATTGTGATGTTCATGTTTTGTTAGATCTAGATCTACAATAAAAATCCTTTCTTTTATTTGAATCTCTAGCTCATTGATAGATTTGCTTTATAGTAAAAATATCATCTTTATTTAGATCCGTGAACATAGATTTGTTTTTATAATAAAAATATCATCTTTATAAAATCCATGAACATTGAGATTAGGTTTAAAATAAAAAATATTTATTTTTATTGAGACATGAAACATGGATTGGTTTAGATTTGATTAACAATAAAAATATTCATTTTTTTATTTAAATATGGAACATGGGTTTTGATTAGATTTTGTTCAATAATAAAAATATTATTTTTACTTGAACCTATGAACATAGAATACATTAGAATAAAAAGACATATTTTTATTGTCATTTTAGTTACAATAAAAAAAGTAGAATTAAAAGACATATTTTTATTGTCATTTTAGTTACAATAAAAAGAGTAGGTTTAAAAGATATATTTTTATTGTTATTTTAGTTACAATAAAAAGAGTAGAATAAAAAGACATATTTTTATGATCATTTTAGTTACAACAAAAAGAGTAGAATAAAAAGACATATTTTTATTGTCATTTTAGTTACAACAAAAAGAGTAGAATAAAGAGGCATATTTTTATTGTCATTTTAGTTACAATAAAAAGAGTAGAATTAAAAAATATATTTTTTATTGTCATTTTAGTTACAATAAAAAGAGTAGATTTAAAAGACATATTTTTATTGTCATTTTAGTTGCAATAAAAAGATTAGTTATTAAAGAACATATTTTTACCATAATTTTGTTGCCATAAAAGATTAATTATTTAAGATCATGCTTTTATTTTCACTTTGTTTAAATAAAAAGGAATAACATGAAAGATTATATTTTTATTGTTCATAGTTTTCAATAAAAAGATTGAACATAATAAAATTACATTTTTAATTTAGCATTGTTTTCAGTAAAAAGATTGAACATAAAAAATTTACATTTTTAATATAGCATTGTTTTCAATAAATAGATTGAACATAAAAAATTACATTTTTAATGTAGCATTGTTTTCAATAAAAAGATTGAATTATAAAAATGACATTTTTAGCATTGCCATGTTTCATTAAAGAGATTAGATAATTACCTTTTTATTTGTCTTTTGGTTTTAAATAACAGATTAGACCATGGCTATTGTATTTTCATAGTATGTCTATTACATTAAAAGGAACTAGATATTCAATTAAAGAATCATCTTTATCGTCACAACATACATTAGAATTTTATGTTAAATAAAGAATAATTTTAAAAATTGTCACAACATATATTAGAATTTGTATGTTAAATAAATGAAATTGTCATTTTTAGTGATTTTGTTGAACTAGAATTGTCAACAAAAATGAATAATAATTTTTTAGTCATTTTGTTAAACTAGAATTGACTACAAAAATGAATAATAACTTTTTAGTCATTTTGTTAAATTAGACTTTTCAACAAAATTAAATTTCCACTTTTTAATCATTTTGTTGAAATAGAATTATCAACAAAATGAATGAATTACTTTTTAATCATTTTGTTGAAATAGAATTGTCAACAAAATGAATGAATTACTTTTTAATCATTTTGTTGAAATAGAATTGTCAACAAAATGAATTAATTTTTAATCATTTTGTTGAAATAGAATTGTCAACAAAATGAATGAATTACTTTTTAATCATTTTGTTGAAATAGAGTTGTCAACAAAATGAATGAATTACTTTTTAATCATTTTGTTGAAATAGAATTGCCAACAAAAGTGAAAATATCATTTTTATTTAAATTGTATACATTAGAATTTGTATGCAATTCAAAGAATTGTTGTTATTGAAAAATGCATACACTAGAATATTGTCAACAAAAGTGAAAATATCATTTTTATTTAAATTGTATACATTAGAATTTGTATGCAATTCAAAGAATCATTGTTACTGAAAAATGCATACACTAGAATTTGTATGCAAGATAAAATATGATTTTTATTTAAAATGCATACATTAGAATTTGTATGCAATTCAAAGAATCATTTTTATTGAAAATACTTACATTAGAATTTGTATGCAAAGCTAAAATATCATTTTTATTGTCAATGCATACATTAGAATATTTATGCAAATTTAAAATAACATTTTATATGTTATGTTATACATTGAAATTATATATATATATATACACAAATAAAATATTTCTTTTTATTTGTTAAAGTCAAAAATAGAAATTGCATACAAGTAATGAAATTAAAAATTAACATTTTATTTGTCATTAGCTCAATTGTCATGTAAATAAAATACATTTTATTTGACATTATGAACACGTAGATGTGTTATGCCAATAAAACATTCTTTTATTTGGCGTGTTAAACAAGTTAGCGGATTCGTTGAATAGTTTATATTTATATATAATAATATATATATAAATATAAATTAAAATTAAACAAATAGCGCGCGGTAGTTCGCGTTACGGAATCGTAACTTTAAACGATTATACCGAAAGATCCGACCGTCGAATTTTCCCATAACTGGAACCATTAGGACCGCTTTGGGAAGATCTTTCCAACGATATAAATCTTGTTAAAATCCAACGGTTAGATTTCGAGCAAAGTGTAAATCAATTTTGACAAAGAAAGCGCCCAGGGCCTCCTATTGGCACGAAGCGTCGTTAAATTAATTTAGCTATTTTTATATAAATAAAAATAGCGGTAAATCGCTATAGAATAATATTAACGATATGAAATGGTTTAAATTTTATATATATATATATATATATATATATATATGCGTGAATTATTTGAAAAGACCGAGTTCAATCCCATTTCAAATAATTATACGATGATTTACATCGAAGACATAGAAGACGGTGATTGAAGGCCGACAATCTTCACATCGAAAGGATGACTACTAATTCCCGGCATTGAGTAGCTCCCAGTAAAGGGTTAAAGTGGTAGTTGTACGCACGTACTTGTTGATCGTCTGGATAAGCGAGCACCTCTCTTCTGTATTGGACATACGGGACGAGGAATAAGGTGTCTCCAGTTTTGTTCAGACCCAGAACGGACTCGTAAATGGATGTGTATCTGACACTGGATTTCATTCCATGTAAATTGTATTTAATATATATCTGATTGGTGGCGGAGAATTTATTCTCTTGTTTAACACCTTTCTCTGAGACGCACGAGCTCAGAGGTTATATATTGGTAGTTATCGATCGCATGACGTGGATTGTCAATGTGGCATGCCAAGATTCAGATGATCAAGGCTTTTGTTGAAAAGCAGATCCTTGTGGTTGATGATCAAAGCACGGCCTGTTTAGGCGTAGCTTTGTGTATAGCGCTACTTCGCGAGCCTCACACCCCGGTAAGAGTTTAAAATGGGACAAGGGAACGCAGGGAGTACACACGTTTCTTTCTAGCTAGAAGTGGTATTAGGGTTTTGCAAGCCCTAACATTTTACTTATGTGGTTGTTAGATTATGAGGTACCTCGGATTTATTAGTCGATAGTGACCAAATTATAGATTCAATAGGACCGGGAAGTGTGTGTTCAGGCATAACTAATCCACTGAAGTATTTGTGGACTGGCCCTGCAGGATCCAAGGGTTTCCCATAGGTGTGATCCTGAGACATTGCTAGAGTGTCTCGAATCGGTAAGGAGATCGTCCCTAGCCTTGACTCATGACGGAAACCCAATTTCCAATACGACATTACGGTTTTGATTGTAAACTTATATATGGCGACATAGTATACGGTAGCTATGTCATCTAGGATTGATACATTTACTTTGAAGTATTTTAAAACTGATTAGACACTAATAATAATATTAAAATATTATTTTCTATGTATCAAGCATGTTTGATCATTATAAGGTAAAACTCTATCCTTCGGTTTGCGTTGCATTGTGTGATGGGACTTGAGTCTTATAATGATTTCATTTTTCTTAAAAGCATTGCGTTGTTTTTTTAATAAAAAACTATTTAATTTATGCATTGTTCAATTGTAACGACCCGTATTTTATGCATCATAGGATCGTAGAATATTTATTTCTTTCACATACAAAGTCGTATGGTCATGTAACTTTGGGAGATGACTATTGGGGTCATTTCCCATGTTCACGATTTTTGTCGATTTTTAAATGACCATTTTACCCCTAGTTGGTACTGTTTTGGCCATAACTTTTGACTGGAAAGGAATTTTGACCTGAAACCGCTTCCATTAGCTCCAGATGATGGCTTACAATTCCGTAGAGTGGTCACATTAGCCAAACGAACTCACCGTTTGGGAGATATGGCTGAAACAAGTTTCAGATAGTGAAAAACAGCTTAATTGGGCTTAACCGGGTGATTAACAGCTAGGCCCAATGGGGGATTTCGGGATTAGGGTTATGAGGAGGCTGAAATCAGTTAGAGAACGATCTTATCCTCATTTTCCAGCCGTCAACTTTCATTCTTGAACCCTAACAATGGCCGCCAACATCTAGAAACATCCTTAAATCACTTTCTAATCAAGTTTTGGCTTATTCTACATCAAATTAAGGAGAGAAAACACGAAAGCAAGGTTAGAGCTGTTGTTAGACATCGGTATTCACCCAAATCAGCGAGGTTTCAGTTCTGAGAATTTTATTTGTGGCCAAGGTGAGTGATTAGCATTGTTTTGACACTAATTACAGTTAATTAAGGGTAATTAGTGAAGATCAGCGAATTTATACACTAATAAATTATGGAAAAATATCTATAAATTCGAAAATAATGTTTTAGACCTCTGTTAGAAATTGGGTTTGATTTGGTTAAGTTTTACTAATCATATCATTAGTTTTTCCTAAATATGTTTAAGGGAAAATATGGGGTTTTGGGTATATTTGATCCATTTTGACATGTATATTCATTGTTTTGGTGTTTGTGGTTAGTTTGCTATGTTGCTATGACTGTTTGGAGTGATTTGTGGTTGATTAGAATAGTTAGGTTGGTCGAAAACGTCGTCGAATGGCGTAAACAAGTTGCTGGAAAAAGTTGCAGAAAGTTGTGCAGGGTTTCGGATCGGATCGGGTATGGGCTCGGATCGGATAGGAGAGCTGGGCAAGGAACCCGAACTGAAGTCTGGTACAAGGGAAGTTTGGCATGAAGGAAGGCCATTGCTTGGAGTTGGAGTTGGACAGAGGAGCGGATCGGAGCTAGGGAGCGGACGGAGCAGGGAAGTGAGCGGGATCAGATGGAAAAACCACATGAGCTGAACAGGAGCAGGGGATTGGATCGGAGGTAGGGAGGAGGATCAGACTGGAGCCAGACATCTCGACCCGAACCGAAGCGAGGGAGCAACTACCGAACCGAACTCAAGTAGAGGCACACCCGAACCGAACTACTTCAGAGTATCCGAACCGACATCTGGAAGGGGAGAATCACCGAACCGAACCGCATCTAGGAAAACACTATGAAGCATTGCACCGAACCGAACCGTGCTATACGTATGTATCCGAACCGAGTTAGACTTCCATCTCTTCTACGCGATGACTCTTTTGAAGACCAACTCCAATTCGATCAAAACCCGAGATGCAAAGGGAGTCCAAGTGAGGAGCTTTGACTCAGGATCCAGTTGGGAACCAATGAGTGGGCTCCATGATTGGGCTTTGCTGCGGGACGTGTGCCAAGGGGCTATCGATGTCTATGACTTTGGATCACTATGTATGGGAGGTACGTGAACGGATTCAGGGCCGCAGTGGCCTAGGTACGAATAAAGGGCTATAGACCAATGAAGTGGGGTCATTTGTAAAGATTTGGTCATGACTCCATGTGGTAAGCTTGGTAGTAGCAATAGTTGTACAAGTTGAACTCCGCCACTACTTCGATGGTTCTAGTGATTGTCAGTGGTGGACATCGCATGCTTTACGCACTGAGTGAGAGATGTGCGGATGAATGCTATGCTTGATTTGTTTGCCATCATTATGACATGCACACCCCACCCCCGTATTCTTTACACTATTTGTTATGGCACCTTAGAGTATTGTACGGTATGTAGTGCTAACTCTTTGGTTGCAGGTCCAGGCTCAGGTATGGTTTAGTATACCTGTTATTATTCTATTTAGATGCTTATCGCTCATACCAGGCTTTACGTCTGACCCAGAGTTTTATGTCTCTTCTTATTACTCTAGGTGCTCACACGAGCAGACTAGAGACAGGTTAGCTGGTGATGCACGGGTAGATGATCCGGAGACGAGCAGGAGGCTTCCACGTATGATATATATATAGTATTCTCCCTGTGTTGTTGAAGACCACTGCTTGGGCATTAGTAGTGCATCTTCAACTTCAGCTTTTGTTTTAGAGACAGTAAATTTGGAAAGTTGTAATAAGCTGTATTTGGATTTCCGCTGCTCTGATGTTGATGTTGGTTTTAGTTATCAGCTTATGCACTGTCTCACCTGTTTTATGTCAAGTATGTTATTATTATATCTTACTCCATCCGTTGTGAGACATTCTACAGGTTTTTTGTTAGTTAATTCCCTTCTTTCCTTTCTTCTGATGACTGTCCCGTGCTAGTCAAGCATGTGTACAACGCACTTTCGGAGGAAATGCCGGCGGGTGTGGGGCGGGCCGTCACACTTGGTATCAGAGCTCTAGGTTGCGTAGTTAACCTAGGGAAAGACACTAGGGAGAGATAGTATACATATATGAGAGAGCGTATTTGTGATTACTTCGGTTTCCAAAAGCTATATATGTATATACTATTAGTAGTATAAGCATGAAGTCGTACTGCACTAGCACCACTATGGGGTCGTTAATCGTTTCCTTTTACAGATTGACGATGAGCCGATATGTTAGAGGTACCGGTAGTGTAATGACCCGGTTTTTCACATCGATTTTAATCTCATATATTTATTTAATTATGAGTATTTGTGAACAAAACAAAAAAAATTAACCAAGTTTTTAAATCAAATCTATACTTGTTAAATAACAAGTTGACATAACATTTTAACAAAAGGGCATGACTTTTGCAAAAACACTTGTTTATTTTTCAAAAGCCTTTAAATCATTGTTTTAACAAATGCTTGTTTAAAACATATTTAAGTATTGCCAAAACATGATCTAGACATTTCATTTGGTTCTCAAATCACATATATATAAATTATTAAATTTTGTATGACTTAGATTTTGATATTGTATTGTCAAATCCTTCCATGATCATAAAAATGATTTTTACATATATATATATATATACATATATACATATATATATATGCATTGGAAATCCAATTCAAGAATTGTCAAAAAGGACTTGTAAAATCATGTTGATAGATTTGTACATAGAAGTGATTTTTACCAAAAATCACAACAAGATCATTGACACAAATTGCATAGAAAATGAGAGTATGCATTGTCAATTTCTTTCATTTCATATTATCACTTCATGAGCTCACTATAATCTTGCACTCAACCTATCTTCTCAAGTTAAGCTCTCCTACATGATATGATCATTCAAAGAGCAAAGTGTTTTCAGTTTGAATCTCTCTTCTTTCTTTTCAAAGTTGATTTCTGAAATTTTCTCTTGCTTTCCTTTTCAAGGCCTTAGCTATTTGTCAAGATCAAAACATATATCAATAAATAGATGATCTCATGCATGTACACCATCATATCAAGGACTGAGTATGGACGTTGCTTCTCGTGTATTTTCATGTACTATACATTTTCAGTTTTGATCACTTGCAAGGCAAGTTGTTTATAAAAAAATATATACACGTAAATAATGAGTGACATGAGGAAAACAAGTTTTGAAATCTTAGGTAAAACTGGGCATGTTCGGTACAAAGGAAAATCTAAACAATGTATTAAACAAAAGAGAAAGAAAATAATAGGAAAAGAGTTTGTACAAGAACAATTAATGTAAAGGTATTGTAGGCCAATGGGGGGGTATAATGTAGTACATGGTATAGGTATGATCAGGTATGTTATAGCCGAAATACACCATGTGCATATGTGAGAAAATGTGCAACTTGTGAGAGAAAATGTAGTTTTAAATTTCAGTTTTCAAGTGTCACAAATAAAAGCTGCTGTGCATTTAATACACCCACTTGTTTAATATTTTCTCAACCCTATATAAAGACCTCCCATGCATATCATTTTTCACACACAAAAGCACACATCAAATTCCTAGTTTATCAAAGCAAAGCAAAGGTTTTGGAAAGCTTAGGGTGAGTAAACAATACATTTAATTTTTTTTCTGTTTTTCTACTACAGTTTTATTTTTTTGAAGTGATCTCATATTCCTTTTATGATCTGGTCCATGTACAGAGTCATGTTTGTTTGCTTGTTTGTATGGATGAATGAATCACTAATTCAGATATAGAACATTAAGGGCCTTATTCTTGGATTAAGAACAACAACTACTGTCATTAAACAGTGTTCTGTTTGGTTGAACTCCTATGGCTGTGGTTGGATCAGTAACATGGGATTTGGGGTTGAATGGTGTAGAGTACTATGGGTTAAAATCACTGATATAAGGTATAGAAGTGGTTCAAGAGGGAAGTAGCTCGGAAACCTTAACTGATCTTTGGAAATAAAAACAACAGGAAGCCTTAACTGCTCTCTGTTCCAAGAATTCAAATTTGTTTTCCAAACTGAATTAAAACAAGGTTTGATTTCCAAAAAACCTATTATTGCAACCAAGTAGTGATTTTTAAAACAAAGAGAATGATTTTTAGAAGTATAAAACATGATAAAGGAAGAGATGGTCAGAATACGGAAATGGGTGAACCACCGTCGATCTAGTGGATCAGAGGTGGCGGCGCTTGGCCGAAAGGAAGGGAAGGGAGTAAGGATTCAAGGAAAAATACGACTTTAATTTTTAGATCAATGGTTTTTGCAAATTCAAAAGAAATAGGGTTTTTGAACTGTGTTGGGTTCACTAGTTTTGCACCGGAATTTCTCGCCGGAGGAGGGACGGGTGAAGTACAGTCAGGGGGGATCGGTGCGCCTGTGTCCGGTGGTGGTACGGTTGCAAGGCCGTGGTGTCTGGTGGCTCTGACAAGGCGCTGTAGTTTTTCCCGATGATGACAGCTCGTGGAGTTTTGAAGGCATGGTGATTTTTGGAGCGACGTCGAGTTAGGAGCGGTGGAGCTCATCGATGTGACCAGGGAAGGAGAACTGATTGGCGAGGGCGATCGTGGGTAGGTGGCGTCGCCAGATTCTGGTGTGCACGTGCACAGCTTGATGGTGCACGAAGGAGAAAGGCCAGTGTTTGGCTAGGTGATCCGCACGAGAGAATTTGATTATTGGTAGGGTTTTTCATGTGTTTTTCTGGCTTGGTACTTTGCGTTTGGCACTTGCATGTTCCAGGGTTTGACACTTAATTCTTGGTGATTTGGCACTTGATTCTTTTGGCCTTGGCACTTATAAATACAAGTGGTACATACCTTAGCCTTAAGAAGATTTTGCAACCTTAGTTCAAGTTTTGAAGTCCAAGTTTTCTTTATATAAGCTAATTTAAAATAGAATTTTAATAAAGTTTTAAAGACTTTGGTTATTTCAAGTTTTAAATAGGTACTTAATTATTACTTAAAATTTAATAACATGAAAAGAACAAAGTAAAATTTAAAATAAACAAAGTGGAGTTTTAATTAAACATTCTTTGTTTTTAAAACAAACAAAGTGGAATGTAGAAGAAAACATTTTTATTTGACAAGCCAAGAAAGGGAAAAAGCAAGTGAATCAGGAATCGATGGATATTTGTCGAGTAATACAGAAGAATGAGAAAATATAAAATTTAGTTTATAATTCATTATTATTTAATATTTATTTTAAATATAAATATTTATTGTACCATTTGAACTCTATTTCGAATACAATATTTGAAGATCAAGGAAACGAAATAGAAAAGTTGTAAATGAGGAAATTTTACTAAGTCCTAATCTGCAAAGAAATTCCCATCACCATATAACTGATATTGTACTATTCTGAACTGATAATTATAAACTGTATTTTTATCTATTTAGATTAGTGATTTGAAAAGAAACTGTTCGTAATCCTTTCAAAGAGCCGGATAACATGTCCAATTTGAATCGATTGTACGCTACAAGTCAAAGGTGTGTAAAGTTGAAGACGGTGTTATGCAAGGGCTATATTTATATAGTGCTTTCGGTTTGTTCAAACCCAGAACAACTCGTATGGACAAATGTCCGACAAAGTAACACCAATTGTTCACGAACGTTGATCTTTTCAAACGTATTTACCTGGTGGCAGAGGAATTCGTTTCTCTCGCCGTATACCGGTAATATATTTATGAGAAAGTCAATTAGTGATCGGGACGTGTTGACGATGTGGCATTCAAAGAATAAATCTATGAAATACAAAGACGAGTCTAGCCTCAAGCCTCACACCCAGGAAATGACAAAAATCGGGCAGGCAGCATGGCTATGTGGGTCGCTCCCATTAGGGTGTATGATCACCTATCTAGAGAAATTCTTATTGTTCTTATTCTATCGATTCTGCCCATTCGGGGATGGTTGCCGTACACAATCATCGGTGATATACATTCGATACACTCAAGAGAAATGAGTGGTCGGTCATGTGAGGGCCGGGTTGCAAGACGTTCTTGTGGACCCAGGTGTATTTGCCTCTAGAGATACATTAGCGGGAGGTGGTCCCATACCTTGTCTTAGTTGGAGAATCAATTTCCATAAGCACCAAGCGGGTTTTGTTTGTATACTATATTGGGAAATGTGAGATGCAAGCATTTTCCTAGGTTCTAATCTATTTGTGGAAATCAAATAAACATTTTGATAATATCTGGTTTAAAGTATACAAAGTGTTTTGATCTCATAAGGTAAAAACCCGTTCCGTATTCACGGCGTGGTCTTGTGAGATTCTTTTTAAACTGTTTTAAACCGTTTACTCATACCAGTCCCCTGACTGACCCGGAGTTTATTTTTCAGTGTTTTCCCTTAAACTCATGGGTATTCATAACGCCTGTTATGAATAGACAAGTGAATCAGGATGTTGAACTCATGATGCTGAATGAAGATTATCAGTGTGCTGACCTACCTATCTACCTACCTATTGTATAATTATAAGTTTGCCAGTCAGTAGTGAATGTTATGTATAATTACTGATGTACTAGAAATGGGTTGTATCACTAGTCATATGATGCTCTGGTGTATCCTGTACTGTTGTGTAATATTATAAGGTATTATCTTTTGTGAAATTTCCGCTGTGAGATTCTGATATTCTGTGATTATATCTTCTATCTATTCTTATTTCTTAATAATGGCACGAGTTCCGATGTGTTCGAAAGTTGGGTCGTTACAGTTGGTATCAGAGCTTAGGTTCTTGATGACCTAGGCTTTGGGTGAGTATGAGAGAGCGTATTTTTATATATAAAAATTAAAATGAATTTAAAATAACTTGGATGTTATACCTAAGTTAGATATACCCTATCAAGTCCCGATTGACAACCTGTTATATTCAGGTAATCAAAATGAGTACCCGTGCACGAAGAGGTCGAGCTAGGGGATCTTCCACTGTTACTGGTCGTAGCACTGGATCCCAAGACCAAGGTGAGACAGTAGAAGAAGTTGCACAGGTTCAACAAGATAAGAGCTTTGCGACTATTTGTAAGGAGTATACGACTTTGGGAGGAAAGGCTTTCAAAGGAACTGAGTCTTTTACTGAAGTACAAGCCTGGATGAGGTCCTGTGAGAGAATTTTTAAAGGATTGAAGTTGAATGACGATCAGAAACGTCTTCTGGCATCATGGCAACTTCAAGAAGCTGCAGGAACTTGGTGGGACGCTCAGACTACTAACGTCCCTGAGGAAAGTTTTACCTGGGACAAGTTCAAAGAGGCGTTTGAAACTCAGTTTTTGCCTGCTGCTGGAAAAACAAGGATGTATAGAGATTTTATCGATCTCAAGCAGGGAAATATGAAAGTGTCTGAATATGAGAACAAATTCAACTCGCTTTCTTGTTTCGGGCCAGAATTGATCAACACTCCACTTAAGAAGAATGAGATGTTCATAGCAGGGTTAAAAGATGGCCTACAAGTTCAGATGATTGGACATCTAAAACTTCCATTCGTTGATCTAGTGGATATGGCTGTTCGTTATGAAGCACTGGAGAATAGGAAGCCGGTTGCTAAAGCTGTACAAACAGGAGGGACGAGTGGAGAGAATTCAAATAAAAGGAAGTTCAATCCAAACTGGAACAACAACAACAAAGGAGTGCCAAAGATGGGAGAAAAAGCTAAGGAGAGGTTCAAAGACACCAAATGTCATAACTGCTTGCAGAAAGGACACATTGCCAAATTCTGCACCAAACCAGCAGCAAAGAAGCCACAGCAAAACCAGTAACAACAACCACCTCAGCAACAGCAGCAGAAACAGCAGCAAGGCCCTGGACATGCAATGGTGATGAAGAATCTGTGCTTCAATTGTCATCAGCCCGGACACTTGGTTAAAGACTGTCCACTCATGAAGAGGGCACAGCAACCAAAGGTGTATGCTATCAAAGGTGAACCATCAACTTCCCAAGATGTGAAAGGCAAGGGAGTTCTCGAAGGTACTTTTGATTTAAAGGGCATTGATGTTCGTGTTTTATTTGACACTAGCGCCTCAAATAGTTTCATTTCCTCTGGCACAGTGGGAAAATTCCATTTTTCCCCAAAAATTTCCCCAAACCCAATTTGCGTAACAAATCCTATCGGCGGGAAAACTGAGTTAAAAATGTATTGCGATAATGTGGCACTTTCGTACCTTTCTCATTCTTTTTCCTTCGATTTCTACGTTTTGGATTTCAAAGGATTTAATTTTATACTTGGAATAGACTGGTTAAGTAAATTCCAAGCTGAGATTAAATGTGATAAGGAGATCGTCACTTTGATAACAAATATTGGGAGCAATGCTAGGATACCGTGTGGAAAACCCGGTATTCATATGTGTAGTTTCCTATACGCTTTGGAGGCACCACAAGAAAATTTGGAGACGTTAGAGGTGGTTAGAGATTTTTCAGACGTATTTGAAGAAGTTAAGAGTTTACCCCCACACCGTGAGATAGAGTTTTGCATCGATCTGATTCCAGGAGCCAGACCCATCGTTCAGCCAAAAAGACGAATGGCACCAAAAGAAGTGGTGGAACTTGAGAAGCAAACCCAAGATTTACTGACCAGAGGATTGATCAGGCCAAGTTTTTCAAGTTGGGGTTCAGCCGTAGTTTTTGTGGCTAAGTCTGATGGATCACTAAGGCTGTGTGTTGACTACAGGGAGTTAAATAAAGTAACCATCAGGAATAAGTATCCTTTGCCGCAAATTGATGATCTTTTTGACCAGTTGAATGGAGCTACGGTGTTTTCTCAAATGGATCTTGCTACAGGATTCCATCAGTTGAGGATCGCCGAAGATAGTATTCCTTTAACTGCTTTCAGAGGACCAGATTTCTTTTATGAATGGTTAGTTATGCCATTCGGTTTAACCAATGCACCTGCCTACTTTGTGGACCTGATGAATCGTGTCTTTCTTAAGATTCTGAACAAGTTCGTTTTGGTTTTCATTGACGATATCTTAATCTTCTTAAAGACAGAAGAGGAACACCGATATCATCTTAAGGTAGTATTGGAGACTTTGAGGATTAATGTTTTGAAGGCGAAGTTTTCTAAGTGTCATTTCTGGCAGTCTGAAGTGAGATTCTTGGGGCACATCGTAAATGGAGATGGTATTTCTGTAGATTCGATCAAGGTTGAAACAGTACAGCAATGGAAACATCCCAGGACACCAACGGAGGTTCGTAGTTTCTTGGGATTAGCCGGATATTATAGAAGGTTTATCCAAGATTATTCCAAGATCTCTTCTCATCTGACTAAGCTGACTAAGAAGGGTGATAAATTTATATGGACTCCAAAGTGTGAAGAATCATTCAAGAAGTTGAAGAAGAAGTTGACAGAAGCACCAGTTCTGGCTGTTCCAGATGGGAAAAGTAAATTTGAGGTTTATACTGATGCTTGTGGAGTAGGACTCGGTGCAGTACTAATGCAGAATGGACGAGTGGTTGCATATGCTAGTAGACAATTAAAGATTCATGAAAAGAATTATGCTACACACGATCTAGAGTTGTTGGCGGTTGTTTTCGCATTAAAAATGTGGAGGCATTACCTGTTAGGAGGTAAATTCGAGCTTTTCACGGATCATAAACCACTTAAATATCTGTTTTCTCAAAAAGATCTAAACCTGAGGCAACAGAGATGGTTGGAATTTCTTGCGTCTTATGATTTGGGTATTATCTATACGCCAGGAAAAGCAAATGTCGTAGCAGACGCTCTAAGCAGGAATGCGATCTTATCTCTTCTAGAAGCTACCCCAGAACTTCAAGAAAAGATCATGGCGAATCAACGAAGGGATGAGAATCTGGAAAAATTAATCCAAGGAGTAGTAAAAGGAGGTGAGTCGGATTTTGAATTGGATAGTCTAGGTATCCTCAGGATCAATGGGAGATTGTGTGTTCCAAATGTTGATGGACTAAGGCAAGAAGTTTTGGCGGAATGCCATAAATCAAAGCTGAGTATTCATCCAGGGGTACACAAGATGTATAGGGATATGAGGCGAACATTTTGGTGGCCTGGGATGAAGAAAGATATTCTGGCCTGTGTGAATCCGTGTCTATGCTGCCAGTAGATAAAGGGTGATAACCAGAAGACAGCAGGACTACTGAAACCTTTGGAAATTCCTACCTGGAAGTGGGAGATGATATCCATGGATTTTATCGATGGTTTACCGAGAACTAGGAAGGGATATGAAGGAGTATGGGTAGTAGTCGATCGACTAACGAAGAGTGCGCATTTCATTCCTGTGAAATCAACTCGAACTGCAGCTTAGTTGGTCGAGATCTTTATAAGAGAGATTTTGCGATTACATGGAGTCCCGATGAGTATTATAAGTGATAGAGATCCTATTTTTACCAGCAAATTCTGGGAGGCACTCCAAACGACTTTGGGGACCAAACTGAACTTGAGTACCGCATATCATCCCCAAACGGACGGCCAGACAGAAAGGGTAAACAGGATTTTGGAAGATCTGTTAAGGGCGTGTATTTTGGACTTTGGAGGATCGTGGGAGGATCACCTACATCTAGTAGAGTTCTCCTACAATAACAGCTATCAGGTAAGTATAGGCATGGCCCCATATGAGGCTCTCTATGGAAAACCGTGCAGGTCGCCAACGTGTTGGGTAGAATCAGGAAATAAGCTTGTTCTTGGACCGGATATGATTCGAGAAGCAACTGAGAAGGTAGAATTGGTTAAAAGACGAATGAAGGAGGCCCAGGACCGACAGAAAAGCTATGCGGATCAAAGGCGAAGGGAACTAAACTTTTCCGTGGGAGACTTTGTATTTGTGAAAATTTCACCAATCAAGGGGACGATCAGGTTTGGTAAGACAGGGAAGTTAGCTCCACGGTATGTGGGACCTTTCCATGTTCTTGAGAAGGTTGGATCTCTTGCATACAGGGTGGAATTACCAGGAAGGATGGCTGGAATTCATGATGTTTTCCATGTGTCTCATCTTCGCAAGTGTGTGTACGATCCGTCTTCGGTTCTAGAGCCATCGGTTCAAGAAGATTTGGATATTGAACCAAACTTGACGGTAGTTAGATATCCGGTCTATGTAGTAGACAAGGAAGAGAAGCAACTCCGGGGTAAGGTCGTGAAACTGCTCAAGATACAGTGGAGTGAAAACCCATATGACTGTACTTGGGAGACGGAGAAGCAAATCAGGAAATTCTATCCAGATTTTGTTGTGGACTAGATGTTTGTATGTTGTTTGGATGTATGACATATGTGATGTATGATAGTGTTTTATGGATTGTATGAATGTATCTTTTGTATGAAAGGGAAATTTGGGTTTCCATCGCTATGGATTATGGATGATACGAGGATTCAGCATTCATAGGATCCATGAACTCTTTCAGTTACTATCATTTGTACTGAAATATGTTCTTTGTTTCTTTTTCAGATGGCACTGATATTTAAGAGAACAACAAGGAAGAGGATGACGCCACTCCAGAGACTGAGGATGTATACTGGTATTAGTATCCATGAGATGACAGGTTCCCAGGAGCATGAGGGCGAGAGGAGGTATGTCGACTCTGAGGAGTCGGGCATTTACCAGAGAGAGCCTTCATATGATGAGGACAGCAGCGGAGACTTACCACAGGAGTCAGACCAGGATGGAGAGGACCATCAGGGAGGATACTATATAGGTGAGGGAGCAGGTGACAGGGATGGTGATGATGATGGTGATGATGATGATGATGATGGTGATGATGATGATGATGATGGTGATGATGATGATAGGGACCCTGAGGATGAGCCGGTAGAGGATGACCCTGAGGATGACCCAGAGGACGACCCAGAGGAGGATCCAGACCACAAGCCGGAGGAGGATTTGCCACTAGAGGATATCCCGTTAGCCCAGCCTCAGCTAGAGGAGGATGTCCCACAGCAACAGCCACAGTTGGTATCACAATTTGGACCATGGATTCATCCTCAGCCTGTCCCCATGGATGGCCAGTTGGCAGTTTTATGGGATCAGTTAGAGCAGCAGATGGCCCAGTTTTTGGCAAATGGGGGACACTTAGAGACACTTATGGAGAGTTCATACCCAGACATGATACTGCACCCAACATCACCAGTCGAGATTATTGAGATTTCTGACGATGATATACCTGAGGAGGTAGAAGAGCCGGTAGAGGTTATCGATATATCAGATAGTGAGGAGGTGATTTGCATTTCCGACAGCGAGGATGGGATCTGTATTTCTATTGATATGGATGTGGTTACCATCCCGGATGATGACGAGATGATTGTTATTTCTGATGACGAGGACGTCATTGAGATTAGCAGTGGATCCGAGTAGACGGACAGACTGGATAGTGTTGTATATAGTAGTAGTATGATGGATATGTATATTATGCTAGCCTATAACTCGATACTAGTCGAGTATAGTACTTGTATTCTGCTATAACCAGTTTGACGTATAATATATATATATATATATATATTATCTTTTGCTTATCTTTTGTTTACAAATTTCGGGGACGAAATTTTTATAAGGAGGGTAGAGTGTAATGACCCGGTTTTTCACATCGATTTTAATCTCATATATTTATTTAATTATGAGTATTTGTGAACAAAACAAAAAAAAAATTTAACCAAGTTTTTAAATCAAATCTATACTTGTTAAATAACAAGTTGACATAACATTTTAACAAAAGGGCATGACTTTTGCAAAAACACTTGTTTATTTTTCAAAAGCCTTTAAATCATTGTTTTAACAAATGCTTGTTTAAAACATATTTAAGTATTGCCAAAACATGATCTAGACATTTCATTTGGTTCTCAAATCACATATATATAAATTATTAAATTTTGTATGACTTAGATTTTGATATTGTATTGTCAAATCCTTCCATGATCATAAAAATGATTTTTACATATATATATATATACATATATATATATGCATTGGAAATCCAATTCAAGAATTGTCAAAAAGGACTTGTAAAATCATGTTGATAGATTTGTACATAGAAGTGATTTTTACCAAAAATCACAACAAGATTATTGACACAAATTGCATAGAAAATGAGAGTATGCATTGTCAATTTCTTTCATTTCATATTATCACTTCATGAGCTCACTATAATCATGCCATCAACCTATCTTCTCAAGTTAAGCTCTCCTACATGATATGATCATTCAAAGAGCAAAGTTTTTTCAGTTTGAGTCTCTCTTCTTTCTTTTCAAAGTTGATTTCTGAAATATTCTCTTGCTTTCTTTTTCAAGGCCTTAGCTATTTGTCAAGATCAAAACATACATCAATAAATAGATGATCTCATGCATGTACACCATCATATCAAGGACTGAGTATGGACGTTGCTTCTCGTGTATTTTCATGTACTATACATTTTCAGTTTTGATCACTTGCAAGGCAAGTTGTTTATAAAAAAATATATACACGTAAATCATGAGTGACATGAGGAAAACAAGTTTTGAAATCTCAGGTAAAACTGGGCATGTTCGGTACAAAGGAAAATCTAAACAATGTATTAAACAAAAGAGAAAGAAAATAATAGGAAAAGAGTTTGTACAAGAACAATTAATGTAAAGGTATTGTAGGCCAATGGGGGGGTATAATGTAGTACATGGTATAGGTATGATCAGGTATGTTATAGCCGAAATACACCATGTGCATATGTGAGAAAATGTGCAACTTGTGAGAGAAAATGGAGTTTTAAATTTCAGTTTTCAAGTGTCACAAATAAAAGCTGCTGTGCATTTAATACACCCACTTGTTTAATATTTTCTCAACCCTATATAAAGACCTCCCATGCATATCATTTTTCACACACAAAAGCACACAGCAAATTCCTAGTTTATCAAAGCAAAGAAAAGGTTTTGGAAAGCTTAGGGTGAGTAAACAATACATTTAATTTTTTTTTCTGTTTTTCTACTACAGTTTTATTTTTTTGAAGTGATCTCATATTCCTTTTATGATCTGCTCCATGTACAGAGTCATGTTTGTTTGCTTGTTTTTATGGATGAATGAATCAATAATTCGGATATAGAACATTAAGGGCCTTATTCTTGGATTAAGAACAACAGCTACTGTCATTAAACAGTGTTCTGTTTGGTTGAACTCCTATGGCTGTGGTTGGATTAGTAACATGGGATTTGGGGTTGAATGGTATAGAGTACTATGGGTTAAAATCACTGATATAAGGTATAGAAGTGGTTAAAGAGGGAAGTAGCTCGGAAACCTTAACTGATCTTTGGAAATAAAAACAACAGGAAGCCTTAACTACTCTCTGTTCCAAGAATTCAAATTTGTTTTCCAAACAGAATTAAAACAAGGTTTGATTTCCAAAAAACCTATTAATGCAACCAAGGAGTGATTTTTTAAACAAAGAGAATGATTTTTAGAAGTATAAAATATGATAAAGGAAGAGATGGTCAGAATATGGAAATGGGTGAACCACCGTCGATCTAGTGGATCAGAGGTGGCGGCGCTTGGCCGAAAGGAAGGGAAGGGAGTAAGGATTCAAGGTAAAATACGACTTTAATTTTTAGATCAATGGTTTTTGCAAATTCAAAAGAAATAGGGTTTTTGAACTGTGTTGGGTTCACGAGTTTTGCACCGGAATTTCTCGCCGGAGGAGGGACGGGTGAAGTACGGTCAGGGGGTATCGGTGCGCCTGTGTCCGGTGGTGGTACGGTTGCAAGGTCGTGGTGTCTGGTGGCTCTGACAAGGCGCTGTAGTTTTTCCCGATGATGACAGCTCGTGGAGTTTTGAAGGCATGGTGATTTTTGGAGCGACGTCGAGTTAGGAGCGGTGGAGCACATCGATGTGACCAGGGAAGGAGAACTGATTGGCGAGGGCGGTCGTGGGTAGGTGGCGCCGCCGGATTCCGATGTGCACGTGCACAGCTTGATGGTGCACGAAGGAGAAAGGCCAGTGTTTGGCTAGGTGATCTGCACGAGAGAATTTGATGGTTGGTAGGGTTTTTCATGTGTTTTTCTGGCTTGGTACTTTGCGTTTGGCACTTGCATGTTCCAGGGTTCGACACTTAATTCTTGGTGATTTGGCACTTGATTCTTTTGGCCTTGGCACTTATAAATACAAGTGGTACATACCTTAGCCTTAAGAAGATTTTGCAACCTTAGTTCGAGTTTTGAAGTCCAAGTTTTCTTTATATAAGCTAATTTAAAATAGAATTTTAATGAAGTTTTAAAGACTTTGGTTATTTCAAGTTTTAAATAGGTATTTAATTATTACTTAAAATTTAATAAAATGAAAAGAACAAAGTAAAATTTAAAATAAACAAAGTGGAGTTTTAATTAAACATTCTTTGTTTTTAAAACAAACAAAGTGGAATGTAGAAGAAAACATTTTTATTTGACAAGCCAAGAAAGGGAAAAAGCAAGTGAATCAGGAATCGATGGATATTTGTCGAGTAATACAGAAGAATGAGAAAATATAAAATTTAGTTTATAATTCATTATTATTTAATATTTATTTTAAATATAAATATTTATTGTACCATTTGAACTCTATTTCGAATACAATATTTGAAGATCAAGGAAACGAAATAGAAAAGTTGTAAATGAGGAAATTTTACTAAGTCCTAATCTGCAAAGAAATTCCCGTCACCATATAACTGATATTGTACTATTCTGAACTGATAATTATAAACTGTATTTTTATCTATTTAGATTAGTGATTTAAAAAGAAACTGTTCGTAATCCTTTCAAAGAGCCGAATAACATGTCCACTTTGAATCGATTGTACGCTACTAGTCAAAGGTGTGTAAAGTTGAAGACGGTGTTATGCAAGGGCTATATTTATATAGTGCTTTCGGTTTGTTCAAACCCAGAACAACTCGTATGGACAAATGTCCGACAAAGTAACACCAACTGTTCACGAATGTTGATCTTTTCAAACGTATTTACCTAGTGGCAGAGGAATTCGTTTCTCTCGCCGTATACCGGTAATATATTTTTGAGAAAGTCAATTAGTGATCGGGACGTGTTGATGATGTGGCATTCAAAGAATAAATCTGTGAAATACGAAGACGAGTCTAGCCTCAAGCCTCACACCCAGGAAATGACAAAAATCGGGCAGGCAGCATGGCTATGTGGGTCGCTCCCATTAGGGTGTATGATCACCTATCTAGAGAAATTCTTATTGTTCTTATTCTATCGATTCTGCCCATTCGGGGATGGTTGCCGTACACAATCATCGGTGATATACATTCGATACACTCAAGAGAAATGAGTGGTCGGTCATGTGAGGGCCGGGTTGCAAGATGATCTTGTGGACCCAGGTGTATTTGCCTCTAGAGATATATCAGCGGGAGGTGGTCCCATACCTTGTTATAGTTGGAGAATCAATTTCCATAAGCACCAAGCGGGTTTTGTTTGTATACTATATTGGGAAATGTGAGATGCAAGCATTTTCCTAGGTTCTAATCTATTTGTGGAAATCAAATAAACATTTTGATAATATCTGGTTTAAAGTATACAAAGTGTTTTGATCTCATAAGGTAAAAACCCGTTCCGTATTCACGGCGTGGTCTTGTGAGATTCTTTTTAAACTGTTTTAAACCGTTTACTCATACCAGTCCCCTGACTGACCCGGAGTTTATTTTTCTGTGTTTTCCCTTAAACTCTTGGGTATTCATAACGCTTGTTATGAATAGACAAGTGAATCAGGAAGTTGAACTTATGATGCTGAATGAAGATTATCAGTGTGCTGACCTACCTATCTACCTACCTATTGTATAATTATAAGTTTGCCAGTCAGTAGTGAATGTTATGTATAATTACTGATGTACTAGAAATGGGTTGTATCACTAGTCATATAATGCTCTGGTGTATCCTGTACTGTTGTGTAATATTATAAGGTATTATCTTTTGTGAAATTTCCGCTGTGAGATTCTGATATTCTGTGATTATATCTTCTATCTATTCTTATTTCTTAATAATGGCACGACTTCCGATGTGTTCGAAAGTTGGGTCGTTACAGGTAGAGGGGCCAATAATGGGAATGCTGCGGACATGAGGACGATGTTTACTGACCTCATGAGAGAGATGCTTAGGGATGTGCAAAGGGCAGCTCCCAATGGTGGAAATGGTGGTGGTCCAATAGTGCAGGCGCCTAGGGCCGATTTCGCCAAGCTGAACAAGGATTATACTAGTCTTGGTGGGAAGCCGTTTCACGGAACGGAGTCGACCACGGATGTTCAGGATTGGTTGGATAGTTGCGAACGTCTCTTCGAGGATTTGGGTATCGAAGATGCGATGAAGAGAAAGCTAGCGTCCCGTCAGCTGCAAGGGTGGGCAATGAATTGGTGGAATGCTATAAAGGCAGCTACTCCCAAAGATCAGATTACTTGGGAGCAGTTTAAGGTTCGCTTTCGCGAGAAGTTCATTCCAGCTGCTCAGAAGTCAGTGTTGTTTAAGAAATTCTTGGAGCTCAAGCAGAATGGCAGAGCTGTCTCGGACTATATTGCTGAATTCGACGCTTTGTCAAAGTATGGGTTATCTCTTATTGATACTGCCGAGAAGAAGAATGAGAAATTCATAACTGGTTTGGATCAGTACTTAGGAGAAAGTCTTATTAACCACATCGATGAGACGTTTGAATCGATTGTGGGGAAAGCATTGAGATCAGAAAGTCTCTACCCTAAGCCGAAGACTGAGGTTGTATCTGCAGAGGAGCCAAAGACACAAGCAAGTGGTGGAAGCAAGGGTGGTTCCCAGAATAAGAGGAAGCAGAATCAGACGAAGGATGGTCAGAAGAAAAAGAATAAGCAAGATGTTGAGTGCTTCAGCTGTGGTAAGAAGGGCCATTATGCTAGTAATTGTTGGGCCAAGCCAGCATATAGGAAGTTCTTCAACTGTGGCCAAATGGGACATCACAAGGACAAGTGTCCGCAACCCCCTAAAGAAAAGAAAATGGTGAAAGCATATGCCCTTAATGTTATTCCTTCTTCGTCGAATCCCCAACCGCGGCGGAGAAGGGAAAGAATGCCGTCATTCAAGGTATGCTTTCTGTTTATGATGTTCCTGTTAGAGTTTTGTTTGATACCGGAGCTTCCAGTTCTTTCATATCTAGTGACCTGGTAGATAGGTTGGGATTGGAGCCCGAGATTGTCGATAGACCTTTAGTAGTGACGAACCCGATTGGTGGTTCGACTAGCCTTAGCATGATTTGTCGTAATGTGGTCTTATCGAGTCATGGATGCATGTTTGTTTGTGATTGCTTTGTTTTGGGCTTTACTGGGTTTGGCGTTATTTTAGGAGTAGATTGGCTCCAAAGATACGGGGTGGTGGTAGACTGTGAGGGCTTTTTGGTGACAGCTAGAGCGGATTATGGGAGGAGGATAGTGTTTGGTGGTCTACCCAGTGAGGGGGTATTAGCTAGTTTTCTAAACTCCCTTGACATTCCGCATAGTGAGTTGTCAGGTTTGCCCGTGGTTGGCCAGTATCCGGACGTTTTCGAAGAAGTGACCGGGCTTCCACCACATCGGGAGATTGAGTTCCGTATTGATTTGGTGAAAGATGCCAGACCTATAGTGATGCCACTTCATCGTATTGCACCAAGGGAGCAGTGAGAGCTCGGGGTGCAAGTCAGCGATCTTTTAAAGAAGGGATTTATCAGAAGGAGTGTTTCTGAATGGGGAGCACCAGTTGTGTTTGCTACCAAGGCGAATGGTTCCCTTCGTTTGTGTGTAGACTACCGCGAGTTGAATAAAGTGACGAGGAAGAACAAGTAACCTCTACCGCGGATAGATGATTTGTTCGATCAGTTGAGTGGCGCAAGAGTATTTTCTCAGTTGGATCTCGCGACAGGTTTTCATCAGCTTAGAGTGAAAGCTGAGAGTATAGCTAAAACGACATTTCGAACATCGTCTGGATTTTATGAGTGGTTGGTCATGCCATTTGGGCTGACCAATGCCGCAGCGTATTTTGTGGATCTTATGAATAGGGTATTCAGAGATCAGTTGAATAAGTTTGTCCTTGTGTTCGTTGATGATATTTTGGTCTATTCGAGGACAGAGGAAGAACACAAGGAACATTTAAGAATAGTGATGGAGGTGTTGAGAAAACACCAATTGAAAGCAAATTTTTCTAAGTGTCACTTCTGGAGGAGGGAAGTGAGGTTCTTGGGTCATGTTGTTTCCGAGAATGGTATTGCCGTGGACCCTACGAAGGTGGCTACGGTACAGGATTGGCCTATGCCCAAGAATGCAACAGATGTAAGAAGTTTCTTGGGATTAGCTGGATATTATCGTAAGTTTATCCAAGGTTTCTCCAAGATAGCAGCACCATTGACCCAGCTGACCAAGAAGAATCAAGCTTTTGTCTGGGATGAAAGGTGCGAGAATGCATTCAAGAGTCTGAAGGACAAGTTGACGTGTGCACCAGTGTTAGTCATTCCTAAGGGGAATGAAGAAATGACGGTATACACGGATGCTTGTGGTACCGGATTAGGTGCTGTATTGATGCAAGGTGGTAGGGTTGTAGCTTATGCAAGTCAGCAATTGAAACCGCATGAGAAGAAGTATCCTACCCATGATTTGGAACTGGCAGTGATTGTGTTTGCATTAAAGATGTGGAGACACTATCTCTTAGGAGAAAGATTTGAGTTGTTTACCGATCATAAATCGTTAAAGTATCTCTTCTCTCAGAAAGATCTGAATCTCCGTCAGCAGAGATGGTTAGAGTTCTTAGCTTCGTATGATTTTGATATCGCATATACATCTGGGAAAGGTAATGCGGTAGCCGATGCCCTGAGTAGGAGACATGCCAGTTTAGGGGCTATGTTTCTTGAATGGAAGCAACTGGAGTATATCGTGGGGTTTGATTTCAGACCAAAGTGCGAATTGGATCCAGTCATGCTAGCTAGTTTGGCGATCAGACCCACTTTGATAGAGCGGATTGGTTCCAGCCAAAGTGACGATCCTAATCTTTTGGAAATCATCTCCAAGTTAGAGATGGGTATCAATGAGTTGATGAACAAATATGGGCTTGATCGATATGGATGGCTTAGAAAGAATGGAAAGCTTGTTGTACCCAATGTCAATGGTTTGAGAGATGAAGTACTTATAGAGTGTCATCACTCAAAACTGACTATACATCCCGGTGGTAATAAGATGTATCGAGACATGAAGCAGACTTACTACTGGGAAGAGATGAAAAGAGACGTTGGGAAGTTTATATCCAAATGCATGAATTGCCAGCTAGTGAAAGCCGAGCAAAAAAAGCCTAGTGGGTTGTTGCAACCATTAGAAATTCTAGAATGGAAATGGGAGCAAGTCTCGATGGATTTCATCGATGGTTTACCAAGGACTAGATTGGGACATGATGGCATTTGGGTAATTGTGGATCGATTGACCAAGAGTGCAAGATTTATACCAGTCAAGTCAAACAGGATGGCAGCTAAGTTAGCGGAACTGTATATAAAGTGGGTAGTGAGATTTCATGGAGTACCTAAAAGCATTGTGAGTGACCGAGACCCGTTGTTCACTAGTGGGTTTTGGAAGAGCTTACAAGAGGCTCTGGGGTCAGAATTACATCTCAGTACCGCGTATCATCCTAAGACCAACGGTCAGACGGAGAGGGTGAATCGTATATTGGAAGATCTCTTGAGAGCTTGTATATTGGATTTTGGTGGATCATGGGATGACCATTTGCATCTGGTAGAGTTTGCATATAATAATAGCTACCAATCCAGTATCGGTATGGATCCATATGAAGCTTTGTATGGAAGACCGTGCAACTCACCATCATGTTGGATAGAGACTGGCGAGAAGTTTATGCTTGGACCAGATGTGCTAAGGGAAACTTCAGGCAAGATCAAGATCATTCAACAACGAATGAAAGCTGCCCAAGATAGGCAGAAGAGTTATGCTGATAAGAGAAGAAGAGACTTAAAATTCTCCGTTGGTGACTTGGTGTTTGTCAAGATTTCTCCGTTGAAGAGCATGATACGATTTGGCAGGAGAGGCAAGTTAGCACCAAGATTTGTTGGCCCATTCCCTGGTCTTGAACTAGTCGGGAATTTGGCATATAGAATTGACTTATCAGAGAAGATGGCGGGAGTTCATAATGTATTTCATGTTTCCCAACTAAGGAAGTTCGTTCACGACTCAGATATGACTATTTCACCTGATCAGTTAGAGGACTTCGAAGTAGAACCTGAGGCGGTTGGGGACCGCAAGCCGATCCGTATTGTCGAGCACGATATGAAGCAACTTCGAAGGAAGGCGGTGAAGCTAGTCAAGGGTCAGTGGGGCGAGAACGAGAATGGTTGTACTTGGGAGACAGAGGAGGGTATTAGGAAGATGTATCCAGAACTCTTCGCCTGGTAAGATTTTAACTTCGATTTAGTTTTCCGCATGCTAGGATAGGCTTGTTTGCTTGTTTTGCATGTTTGATTGTTGTATGTGGCTGTTAGGCATGCGGGATCTTTTGTATGTTTTGGATTAAGGAATTTCGGGGATGAAATTTCTTAAGGGGGGAGAGTGTAACGACCCGTATTCTACGCATCATAGGATCGTAGAATATTTATTTCTTTCACATACGAAGTCGTATGGTCATGTCACTTTCGGAGACGACTATTGGGGTCATTTCCCATGTTCATGATTTTTTTCGATTTTTAAATGACCATTTTACCCCTAGTTGGTACTGTTTTGGCCATAACTTTTGACTGGAAAGGAATTTTGACCTAAAACCACTTCCATTGGCTCCGGATGATGGCTTATAATTCCGTAGAGTGGTCACAATAGCCAAACGGACTCACCGTTTGGGAGATATGGCTGAAACAAATTTCAAATAGTGAAAAACAGCTTAATTGGGCTTAACCGGGTGATTAACAGCTAGGCCCAATGGGGGATTTCGGGATTAGGGTTATGAGGAGGCTGAAATCAGTTAGAGAATGATCTTATCCTCATTTTCCAACCGCTACTTTCATTCTTAAACCCTAACAATGGCCGCCAACATCTAGAAACATCCCCAAATCACTTTCTAATCAAGTTTTGGCTTATTCTACATCAAATTAAGGAGAGAAAACACGAAAGCAAGGTTAGAGCTGCTGCTAGACATCAGTATTCACCCAAATCAGCGAGGTTTCAGTTCTGAGAATTTTATTTGTGGCCAAGGTGAGTGATTAGCATTGTTTTGACACTAATTACAGTTAATTAAGGGTAATTAGTGAAGATTAGCGAATTTATACACTAATAAATTATGGAAAAATATCTATAAATTCGAAAATAATGTTTTAGACCTCTGTTAGAAATTGGGTTTGATTTGGTTAAGTTTTACTAATCATATCATTAGTTTTTCCTAAATATGTTTAAGGGAAAATATGAGGTTTTGGGTATATTTGATCCATTTTGACATGTATATTCATTGTTTTGGTGTTTGTGGTTAGTTTGCTATGTTGGTATGACTGTTTGGAGTGATTTGTGGTTGATTATAATAGTTAGGTTGGTCGAAAACATCGTTGAATGGCGTAAACAAGTTGCTGGAAAAAGTTGTAGAAAGTTGTGCAGGGTTTCGGATCGGATCGGGTATGGGCTCGGATCGGATAGGAGAGCTGGGCAAGGAACCCGACCCGAACTGAAGTCTGGTACAAGGGAAGTTTGGCATGAAGGAAGGCCATTGCTTGGAGTTGGAGTTGGACAGAGGAGCGGATCGGAGCAGGGAAGCGAGCGAGATCGGATGGAAAAACCACATGAGCTGAATAGGAGTAGGGGATCGGATCGGAGGTAGGGAGGAGGATCGGACTGGAGCCAGACATCTCGACCCGAACCGAAGCGAGGGAGCTACTACCAAACCGAACTCAAGTAGAGGCACACCCGAACCGAACTACTTCAGAGTATTCGAACCGAACCGACGTCTGGAAGGGGAGAATCACCGAACCAAACCGCATCAAGGAAAACACTATGAAGCATTGCACCGAGTCGTGCTATACGTATGTATCCGAACCGAGTTAGACTTCCATCTCTTCTACGCGATGACTCTTTTGAAGACCAACTCCAATTCGATCAAAACCCGAGATGCAAAGGGAGTCCAAGTGAGGAGCTTTGACTCAGGATCCAGTTGGGAACCAATGAGTGGGCTCCATGATTGGGCTTTGCTGCGGGACGTGTGCCAAGGGGCTATCGATGTCTATGACTTTGGATCACTATGTATTGGAGGTACATGAATGGATTCAGGGCCGCAGTGGCCTAGGTACGACTAAAGGGCTATAGACCAATGAAGTGGGGTCATTTGTAAAGATTTGGTCATGACTCCATGTGGTAAGCTTGGTAGTAGCAGTAGTTGTACAAGTTGAACTCCGCCACTACTTCGATGGGTCTAGTGATTGTCAGTGGTGGACATCGTATGCTTTACGCACTAAGTGAGAGATGTGAGGATGAATGTTATGCTTGATTTGTTTGCCATCATTATGACATGCACACCCCACCCCCGTATTCTTTACACTATTTGTTATGGCACCTTAGAGTATTGTACGGTATGTAGTGCTAACTCTTTGGTTGCAAGTCCAGGCTCAGGTATGGTTTAGTATACCTGTTATTGTTCTGTTTAGATGCTTATCGCTCATACCAGGCTTTATGTCTGACCTAGAGTTTTATGTCTCTTCTTATTACTCTGGGTGCTCACACGAGCAGACTAGAGACAGGTTAGCTAGTGATGCACGGTTAGATGATCCGGAGACGAGCAGGAGGCTTCCACGTATGATATATATATATATATATATAGTATTCTCCCTGTGTTGTTGAAGACCACTGCTTGGGCATTAGTAGTGCATCTTCTACTTCAGCTTTCTTTTGTTTTAGAGACAGTAAATTTGGAAAGTTGTAATAAGCTGTATTTGGATTTCCGCTGCTCTGATGTTGATGTTGGTTTTAGTTATCAGCTTATGCACTGTCTCACCTGTTTTATGTCAAGTATGTTATTATTATATCTTACTCCATGCGCTGTGAGACATTTTACAGGTTTCTTGTTAGTTAATTCCCTTCTTTCCTTTCTTCTGATGACCGTCCCATGCTAGTCAAGCATGTGTACAACGCACTTTCAGAGGAAATGCAGGCTGGTGCGGGGTGGGCTGTCACATCAATCCAATGAAGTAAACCCGTTCCGCATTCGCGGCGTGGTCCTGTGGTTAGCCATATTTTTTGATAAGTTAGGAAAGATTTCTCATAACAGTCCCACGACTACTCGTAGTTTGTTTCACTTTGCAAACCCGGGTGCCCTCTTTTCCATACGGGCAGTCGAGTAGCTTATTATGCAGATATATTGAGCAGGATTCTGGATCGAAGCTAGTATCTAGAGCATTAATAGTCTTCCGCTGCATTGTATTAAATTCATTATAAATTATCTTCCGATGTTGTATTATTATATCGATGTACTCTGATATTCTGTACTCTGATGTAACATTATTATAATGTTTATAAAAGTCTCCTGTTATCTGTTATGATGTGTGGTATGCCCAGAGTTAGTGCATTCGAGGATTTCCGACTTTTGGATCAGACCTGTGTGGTTTATGGTCAATTCAAAGGACGGGGATTTTCGGGTTATTACGTGTGGTATCAAAGCTTTGGTTAATTCAAATCTTTGGGGTACAACTCGTTAGAATGGAACAAAAGACTCATCAGAGATAGGATTAGAAATATCCTATAAAAGAATACTCATTAGAGATGGGATCAGCAGTTTCCTAGAATGAGAAAACTCATTAGAGATGGGGTTAGTAACGCCCTAGAATGAGTTGAGAGTGACAAGTTTATAACTAACGTATTTGTGATTATATATATACATAATCTGATCTTAGAAAATATGATTTTTGAATATATAAAAGTTATACATATTTGAAAGGTTAATCAACTAATAAAATTATTGAAACCAATAAAAGAATGAAAGTTGAATTGGTTAGTTAAACAATTTTTAGCTTCGTTCCTTTTCGAAGACGAAAAGATTTTAAGGGGGGGGGGGAGATTATAACAACCCGGAAAATCGGAACCAATTTAAAATTTTATTTTAAGAAATTTTAAATAGAAAATGCGTTAGAAAAAAATTCTCTTATTAAATTAAATTATATAAAAATATATATAAAAAAATATCCATTGCTTGATGTTTACATTTTTAATGTAAATGGATCGTTAAATAAAATTCATTGTTTGAAAATGTTTTTACATTAAAATTTACATCTTTAATGTAAATGAATCATTAAATAAGATTCCTTATTTGAAAATGTTTTACATTAAAAGTTACATCTTTAATGTAAATGGATGATTAAAAATGATCATTATTTGAAATGAAAATATGTTAAAAATTCACATTTGTGTAGTATACATAAAAATGATCATTGTTTAAAATTAAAAGATTACATTTTTAATGTAATAAAAGAATGAATAAAAGATTATATTTTTAATGTAATAACAGAAAGGTTAAAAAGATTACATTTTTAATGTAAGATAGAATGATTAAAAAGGTTCATAGTTTAACTGAAATGAGTTTACATGAAAAGTATATTTTTTAATGAAATATGATTCTTATTGTGATAAAAATGTAGTAACATAAGAAATCACACTTTAGTGTGGTCCCATCATGCCTAGTCAGCCGATTAAATTACTTTAGCCCTACTATATGTAAAAGACACATTAAGGGAAATGAAATTAAAGAAAACTAAATAATATTAAAACCTATATAAACAGCCAAAAGGAAAATTAGAAACCCTAATCCACTAAAAGCATTCAGCCACCGTCTTCACATTTCAGTGGTCCTCATCATTCGAAATCCATTCCTAATTCACGTTCAATCCATCAATTATTTTGCCAAACTCATATTACGAAAATGGTAATACTCCTTCTGATTTTTGATTTCATACCGAGATGATGGGTTCGTTTTCTCCTGAAGGCTACGAGAAAGAGACGATGGATTAAGAGTATGATTAAGAATTTAATTAGGTTATTAATTTATTTTGATATATATTAATAAATTGAATAATGTAATTAATGTAAAATTGATCATAAATTTGCCATACGAAATCAGAAATGGACAAATTCTGATGCGTTGGATTCGTAGCAAAGAGATCTACAACAAGGAACTGACAGAAACTGATTTGGAGCTTATCTAAATTTTGGCAGAATGGAAAACCTTTGGTGAGATTTTTATATTTAATAATTAATTGAAATTTAATTATTTCTCGCTATTTGAAATCCATGTATGTATGATTACAAAATCAAATCTGTGATGTTTGAGATTTGTAATAACCCGGAAATCCGAGCCAATTTAAAAATTTTATTTTGGCAATTTTATTGAATTTTGAATATTTAAAATGAATTATTTTAAATAATAACGACGAGAAATTTATTTTGAATAGAATTAGAACGTATATATTTATATAGATCGTCGTTAGAATATAAATATTATTTATATTTATAAAAGAATTGAAAATGGCGTGGTAGTTCGATAATTCGATTTCAAAGTTCAAATGAATGTACCAGGTGCAAAATAAACCGGATTTTAGTGAAACCAAAAATATTAGAATCTATTTGTTAATATCTTTCCAATAAATCCGAAATATTGGAATTTCATAGCGGGAATCAAGAGATATGTCCAGTTGAAATTTCAGAATAGTCGCTATGGAATTTCGGCCCTTAAAAATGGCCATTTTGCAAACGACCTCGGATTTCGACGAAACCACTTTTTTTGGATCTGTGATGTATAGTTATTGCTTGGTTTCAAATTTCGTAATTTTCCGAATCAATATGTAAGCGTGGCAAAGGAAAACGCGTTTGACTAGTTTCAGTTGATTTTAATCGACTGGAAAATGGCCGTTTTTCAAACGGTCTCAGAATTTGACGAAATTAGTTTTGTTAGGACCGTATTGTCAATACGAAGCTAGAAAATATTTTTCGGGAATTTTTAGAGTCCGTATGTGGCCCCGGTAAATTGAAATGCGCGTTCAAATTCAATATATAGAGTTATATTTTGGTTTTGACAAAAACTAGTCGAAACGATTGAATCAACCTACGATACATATCCCATTGTGTTCGGAATGGGTGTAATTAGCTATGGGCGACAGTCGGTGGGTTCGATTTCGAGGTCGAAATTAAAAGTTGCTTTTTGAAATAATAAAATAAATAAATAAAAAATATATATATATATCTCCCTTTCCCCTTAATCTCTGGTCAAACCCCCCCCCCCTCGAGATCGTCCGCCGCCCAACCGCCAAGAGGCGCCCGCCTCCGACAAGACCCCCCTACACCGCGCCCCTCCCCAAAGTCGCCAGCGCGACGACGCTCAAACCCCCCTCCTCCTGCGATGTACTGAAACACCCCCCCCCCCCCATGCGTGCCTTCTTCTCCGATATCCACCCTCCTCCAACGATGGTACATCAGCAACCTCCTCCGTAAAGATCATATAAAAGTGAGTCTTTATTTTATTTTATCTTTTTTTTAACTTCATTTATTTATGTAAAGAAAGGGCTGATCTTTATATGAACAACCATCCTATAAAGCTGAGATTTTTTATTTTAAAACTGAAGTTTACATGATTTTAAAAACTGAAATTAGGATTGTTTTTTAAAATATATATACATCATATTAAATGGTTTGGTTTTTAATTTATAAAAACTATGATTTTTATGTGGCGAAAGATATGGTTTTTAATAACGTGAAGATAAGGTTTTTAATTATATAAAAATTCGATTTTTATGTATTGAATAGCAAAGTAAAAATTCAATTTTTATATATTGAATAGAAAAGTAAAAATTCGATTTTTATATATTGAATAGCAAAGTAAAAATTCGATTTTTATATATTGAATAGCAAAGTAAAAATTCAATTTTTATATATGTAGTGAATACGGATGACGAAAGTGACGAAAGAAGAAACGGCGGAGATTTTCTACATATGAAGAGTCGAGGCGTTTGGTTTAGCTAGTCAGTGAGAACTCCTCACTTTTAATTTATTTCTAGTTTAAAATATATACTAGGATGCAGACGGTGTTTAGTAGCACCCGACACCCGTCGTCCACAGACCATGGACGACTTGTATGCTTGTTTGTTTGATTTTGATGTGTAGTTGATTGTGTGATGTGATGTGAAATAAAATAAAATATTTATGTAGTTAAAAATATTTTATAGTTGAAAATATAATTTTTAACATGAATGTGAATAAATAAATATAAACAAATAGGACGATTTGTTTATATACACACATTTGATTGATATTGATTGGAATGATAAATTTTACACATCGCCCAACTGCACAAATAAAATCTATGTTTGATGGTTTGAAAACCCCACACGGGTATTGGGATGATATATGACATACACTAGTCCCAATAATTAGCTGTATGTCGATCGATTGATTGACAGACTGTTATAAGCGTTAAATAATTATATTTGATGCTTATACAGTGTAGAACGCACTATGGATGATGGTTGATTATTTATCGTTGTTATTTTATACATGTGTTGTAGAAAATCCATATAATTAACATTATATGGTAATTGATTGGTTATCATTCCAGTTTTGAATAGAAATATTTGAAATAGAATATTTGAATAGAAATATTTGAAATAGAATTATATTGAAAAGAATTGAAATCCGAATTATATTGAAAAGAATTGAAATTCGAATTATATTGAAAAGAATTGAAATTCGAATTAGATTGAATTGAATTGAATATAAAACGAATTCCAACTGAATTGAATATAAAACGAATTCGAATTGAATTGAATATAAAATGAATTCGAATTGAATTGAATATAAAACGAATTCGAATTGAATATAAAACGAATTCGAATTGAATTGAATATAAAACGAATTCGAATTGAATTGAATATAAAATGAATTCGAATTGAATTGAATTGAAAAGAAAATGAATTCGAATCGAATTAAAATCAATTTGAAATGAATTTAAAACGAATTTATATTGGAAAATTCAATTTTGATTTGAATTTGAAATAAAGTTGAAATTGTTTCGAAAACGAATTTAAAACGGTTTTTAAAATACGTTTTGAAAGGAAATCGACGATATATATACAATATATATATATATATATATATATATATATAATGGCCCGAATAGAACGCGCTGCGCTGCGGCAGTTCGCGAATTTCGTCCATTGACTTCGAATGGATATTGCGGGAGATCCGACCGTCGGATTCTCCTAAAACCGAAACGGTTGGGTTCGTATCGAAAAGAGCTTTCCAATGAATATTAGAAATTTGAAATCTAACAGTTGGATTTGGAATTATGTCCAAAACAAATTTGGAAAAGGTCGCTGTAAGTGCAGTTCGATGGCCGTTGATAGAAATCGACTGTACGGGCCTTGATAAAATTATTAAAAATATCTATAATTTGTGTAAAATCATAAGAAATGGTTTGTGAAGAACTGGGATGAAAAATTCCACATCTGAAAGGATAAAAATAGATTTTTATCGAAATGAACTAGTTTTGAACTAGAATTATAATTCTATTTATTTTTAAAATAAATAAATAGAATTTGAAAAGGGTTTAAAAATAACCAGAATTTCCAATAATTGAATTGGAATGGATTTGAATCAAATTTGTCTTTGGAATATTTTGATGTTGGATTTCGTGATTATACAGATGTTGTAATGGAAATTTGAAAGATATATTTATATCGTTATTTCCAATACGATATTTGTTGGTCGTAGAATTTGATATTGAATATAAGCTGATATATTTTTTATTCAGAGCCTTGTATTTAATATCAAATGTGATTTGGGTTTGTCGTGAATTGTGTCTTTATTAACACTGTTCTTGAACCCAGTTGAGAAAAAGATTAAATCTTTTTATTTAGATTTAATGAAGTGTACCAATTAAATAATATTTAATTGGAATTGAATTGGTATTGATTTTTGGGTTTATCGTGAGCAGTGTTTTAAATAACACTTGTTCTTTAACCCGATAATTAATGGAATGTGATTTTGGGTTGTCGTGAACGGTATCTTCAATAATACTGTTCTTAGACCCAAAGGAGTTAAGAAAATCAGAAACTAACTGGAGATTAGTTAAGTTGAATGGTTTCTGGGGTATTGATCAATGTTGGTTTCGGCTTTCGGGGTTAATACTTAGGGAATTGCTCGCTTGCTAATTTACGATTAGGGACTAATTGAAATGTGATGTGATTTTGGGGTTTATCGTGAACCGTGTTTTAAATGACACTGATTCTTTAACCCAGTCAAAGATTAAAACTAAGTGGAGTTTTAATGAATCTTTAATTAGATTGAAAAGATCGAGAATGGGGTATCACCAGTTTTTCTCCAGGCGATAGTTAAATCTTTAATTAGATTTGAACGTGAAATGGTAATTGAATTTACCGATAACACCGTGGTGTTAGATATGAAGTATTACCAGTTTTACTTCATGGGATGAATAGGTTGAGATTGGGAAATTAAAACAAATGATTACTTCGGTGTGGTTTGTTAATCCCGACTAGTTTGAATTGATATTCAAAAGAAGATTAAAGAATAAATTTAAAGAACTTATCTTTGATAAAATTAATGGGAACCTTTCCCTAAGAATGTGAAATTTAGAAACTAACTGTAGGTTAGTTAAGAAGAATGGTTTCCTGTGTATTGATCTGATGTTGGTTTCGGCCTTCGGGGTTAATATTTGGGGAATTGTTCTCTTACTAATTTACGGTTAGCGACTGATGAACTGGAATGAGGCGTATGTTGTGTTTGTGTAACACTTGTTTATTATATACGCGAGTTATTCGGAAAGACTGGGTTTATCCCATTCTGAATAACAGATACGACGATAAGTCGAAGATGAAGACGGTGGTTGAAGACCGGAGGTCTTCACGTCGTTTGGGTGGTTACTGATGATCTTGATTGGGCCGTACACCCAAGAGGAGGGAATCAGTTGGTGATCGTCCAGACGTACTTGGAGATCAATGGATATGCGAGGTACTAGATGCCTCCGATTTCGTTCAGACCCAGAATGGATTTGTAGATGGACTGTGTGTCTGGCATTGGATTTCATTCTGTGTGACTGATATCGGTTGCATAGAGTGGTTTGCCTGTGTGGCATGCTAAGATGCAAATGATCAAGGCTTCTGTTGAAAAGCAGAGTCTTGTGGTTGATGATCAAAGCACGGCCTGTGTGGCATAGCTTTGTGTAACGTGAATTCGCGAGCCGCACACCCCGGTTGTGAACCAGAAACGGGAGAGGACATCAGGGAGGGCATGTGTTTCCTTCTAGTTAGAAGTTGCGTCAGTGGTTTTACACGCCCTGACGAGTTTGACTTATGTGGTTGTTTCTGTTGCGAGGCGCCTCGGATATACCGGTGACTATGTGAAGCCGATGGAGTCATTTATTGGCTCATTTACACCCCAAAGGGTCGGGAAACGCAGTGTTCAGGCATAAGAATCCACATCGGTGGACCGGCCCTGACGATCCAAGGCTTGCCTGCGCGCTTGCCTGAGGGGCGGACTAGAGCGTCTCGAATCGGTAGAGGACTATCTTTTGCCTCAGTTCACAGATGGAAATCCAATTTCCAAATACGTGATTTTGCGGTTTTAATTGTAGAACTAGTATGGCGACATGATATATAGTACCCATGCCGTCTATGATTGATATTTATGGTTGAAATTGTTTTAACACTATACTTATAGTAATAATATAACATGAAATTTAGCGTATCAAGCATTCTTTGGCTATTATAAGGTAAAACCCTATCCTCCGGCTTGCGTTGCATTGTGTGATGGGACTAGGTCTTATAATAGCTTCATTTTTCTTTATTTAGCATTGCGCTGTTTGTTTTATGCACTGGTATTCCTGGGAGGAAACCCGTTCCGTGTTATACGGCGTGGTCCCTTGATTTACCTAACTTTAAAAATAAATATTAATAACTGTTTTAGTTCTCACACCAGTCCCATGACTGACCCGGAGTTTATTGTTTTAACCTAAACTCTAGGTGCCCTTATTTTGACATGGGCAGCTAGTAGTTTGGGTTTTGCAGATTTATATTCACAGGAACCTAGTTTATAGCTGGAACGATATCCGGAAAGCTTTGTATCCGTGTATCTTCTTCAGTTGTATTTTGTATTATTTTCCACTGCTATGTAATGTATTGTAATCTCTGATATTTTATAATGTGTAATATTTATTTATACTCTGTATATTCTTGTATTCTGATGGAATTGTTGTAATAAGCAATGACATGTTCTTCTGTCTGCGTTCTTTTGTGTGTTGTTCTCGAAGTATCCGCTCTTTCCTTACCGGGGAAGTTCGGGTCGTCTCATTTTGGTATTAGAGCTTTGGTTTACAAAGCTCAGAGAACAAGACACATTAGAACAATACGAAAGAATTCATCAGAAATTGGATTAGAAATATCCAACGAGAATGACTCGTTAGAGATGGGATCAGTAGTATCCTAGAACGAGTGTGAAGAGTATATTTTTAAATTGAAAACAAGTTTTGTTTTGAAAATTTAAATCAACTATTCTTATTTGATTATTTATTTGAAATTAATGTGGACAATCTAGTATATGAAGATTTCGCATATACGCCTAGCTAGCGTGTATGCGAAGTCCCAAATATACTGGGTAGATATAGAATCACACTCTAGTCGTCCGGAGATAATTCTGATGATTGACTAGTCGTCATCAGTATTCATGTTCGAGTGACGAAAGTAGGGTTTCTTTATATTTCCAATTGACTGGTGTGAGAACCAAAATTAGATAGGGCCTATTGTTGTGATTTGGCATCAAAAATGTGATTTTTGACTATATATCAAAGTTATGAATTTGAAATGATAATCAACTAAATGATTGATGGTGGTGTTGTTTGATTATTGTTTGACTAATTAAACGTTGAACCTATAACCAAATTGAATCAAATAGTGGATTGTATTGAAAATTTATCGCATATGCATGCATATACATGTACTTACATTGAACAGGTCATAGCAAGGAGGCTAGAGTGGAGAAATAAAATTGTTAGCCCGACAAATAGGTACATGTTTACCATAATTTACTGTTTTGTTTGGGTGATGATGATTTTATGAGCAGCTTGGCTTTTTCCTTTTCTTTTGGATTGAAGAAGGCCATGGGAGGCTATATGAAATATCCCCAAGTCCCCGGTGCACGGGAGGTTATGACGAAAATTTTCGAAAATTTAGGGTGTTAGCCAAATTTTTTGAAAATTTTGAAAAGTTCTTAGAAACTGAAAAGTTGAAGAACTTAAGCCGTAAAGAAAATACTGGAAGTTGAGTTGATTTATTAAACAACTTTCAGCTTCATTCCTTTTTGGGGACGAAAAGTTTTAAGTGGGGGAGATTGTAATAACCAGGAAATCCAAGCCAATTTAAAAATTTTATTTTGGCAATTTTATTGAATTTTGAATATTTAAAATGAATTATTTTAAATAATAACGACGAGAAATTTATTTTGAATAGAATTAGAACGTATATATTTATATAGATCGTCGTTAGAATATAAATAATTATTTATATTTATAAAAGGAATTGAAAATGGCGCGGTAGTTCGATAATTTGATTTCAAAGTTCAAATGAATGTACCGGGTGCAAAATAAACCGGATTTTTGTGGAACCAAAAATATTAGAATCTATTTGTGAATATCTTTCCAACGAATTCGAAAGATTGGAATTTCATAGCGGGAATCAAGAGATATGTCCAGTTGAAATTTCAGAATAGTCGCTATGGAATTTCGGCCCTTAAAAATGGCTATTTTGCAAACGACCTCGGATTTCGACGAAACCACTTTTGTTGGATCCGTGATGTCTAGTTATTGCTAGGTTTCAAATTTCGTAATTTTTCGAATCAATATGTAAGCGTGGCAAAGGAAAACGCGTTTGACTAGTTTTAGTTGATTTTAATCGACTGAAAAATGGCCATTTTTCAAACGGTCTCAGAATTTGACGAAATTAGATTTGTTAGGACCGTATCGTCAATACTAAGCTAGAAAATATTTTTCGGGAATTTTTAGAGTCCGTATGTGGCCTCGGTAAATTGAAATGCGCGTTCAAATTCAATATATAGGGTTATATTTTGGTTTTGACGAAAACTAATCGAAACGATTGAATCAGCCTACGATACATATCCCATTGTGTTCGGAATGAGGGTAATTAGCTATGGGCGACAGTCGGTGGGTACGATTTTGAGGTCAAAATTAAAAGTTGCTTTTTGAAATAATAAAATATATATATATCTCCCTTTCCCCTTAATCTCTGGTCAACCCCCCCCCCCCACGTTATTTTAACAAATCGGAAAAAAAACCTAGCCGGTCAGATCAACGACGCCCCCCCTCTAGATCGCCCGCCGCCCAACCGCCAAGAGGCGCCGGCCTCAGACAAGACCCCCCTTACACCGCACCGCGCCCCTCCCCAAAGCCGCCAGCGCGACGACGCTCAAACCCCCCTCCTCCTACGATGTGCTGAAACACGCCCCCCCCCCTTGCGTGCCTTCTTCTCCGATATCCACCCTCCTCCAACGATGGTACATCAGCAACCTCCTCTGTAAAGATCAAATAAAAGTGAGTCTTTATTTTATTTTATCTTTTTTTTACTTCATTTATTTATGTAAAGAAAGGGATGATCTTTATATGAACAACCACCCTATAAAGCTGAGATTTTTTATTTTAAAACTGAAGTTTACATGATTTTAAAAACTGAAATTAGGATTGTTTTTGAAAATATATATACATCATATTAAAAGCTTTGGTTTTTAATTTATAAAAGCTATGATTTTTTTGTGGCGAAAGATATGGTTTTTAATAACGTGAAGATAGGGTTTTTAATTATACAAAAATTCGATTTTTATATATTGAATAGCAAAGTAAAAATTCGATTTTTATATATTGAATAGCAAAATAAAAATTCGATTTTTATATATTGAATAGCAAAGTAAAAATTCGATTTTTATATATTGAATAGCAAAGTAAAAATTCGATTTTTATATATTGAATAGCAAAGTAAAAATTCGATTTTTATATATTGAATAGAAAAGTAAAAAATTCGATTTTTATATATTGAATAGCAAAGTAAAAATTCGATTTTTATATATTGAATAGCAAAGTAAAAATTCGATTTTTATATATGTAGTGAATATGGATGACGAAAGTGACGAAAGAAGAAACGGCGGAGATTTTCTACATATGAAGAGTCGAGGTGTTTGGTTTAGCTAGTTGGTGAGAACTCCTCACTTTTAATTTATTTCTAGTTTAAAATATATACTAGGATGCAGACGGTGTTTAGTAGCACCAGACACCCATCGTCCACAGACCATGGACGGCTTGTATGCTTGTTTGTTTGATTTTGATGTGTAGTTGATTGTGTGATGTAATGTGAAATAAAATAAAATATTTATGTAGTTAAAAATATTTTATAGTTGAAAATATAATTTTTAACATAAATGTGAATAAATAAATATAAACAAATAGGATGATTTGTTTATATACACACATTTGATTGATATTGATTGGGACGATAAATTTTACACATCGCCCAACTGCACAAATAAAATCTGTGTTTGATGGTTTGAAAACCCCACACGGGTATTGGGATGATATATGACATACACTAGTCCCAATAATTAGTTGTATGTCGATCGATTGATTGACAGGCTGTTATAAGCGTTAAATATTCATATTTGATGCTTATACAGTGTAGAACGCACTCTGGATGATGGCTGATTATTTATCGTTGTTACTTTATACATGTGTTGTAGAAAATCCATATAATTAACATTATATGGTAATTGATTAGTCCTCATTCCAGTTTTGAATAGAAATATTTGAAATAGAATATTTGAATAGAAATATTTGAAATAGAATTATATTGAAAAGAATTGAAATTCGAATTATATTGAAAAGAATTGAAATTCGATTTATATTGAAAAGAATTGAAATTCGAATTAGATTGAATGGAATTGAATATAAAACGAATTCGAATTGAATTGAGTGTAAAACGAATTCGAATTGAATTGAATATAAAACGAATTCGAATTGAATTGAATATAAAAAGAATTCGAATTGAATTGAATATAAAACGAATTCGAATTGAATTGAATATAAAATGAATTCGAATTGAATTGAATATAAAACGAATTCGAATTAAATTGAATATAAAATGAATTCGAATTGAATTGAATTGAATTGAAAAGATAATGAATTCGAATCGAATTAAAATCAATTTGAATTGAAATCAATTTGAAATGAATTTAAAACGAATTTATATTGGAAAATTCAATTTTGATTTGAATTTGAAATGAAGTTGAAATCGTTTCGAAAACGAATTTAAAACGGTTTTTAAAATACGTTTTGAAAGGAAATCGACGATATATATATAATATATATTATATATATATAATAGCCTGAATAGAACGCGCCGCGCTGCGGGAGTTCGCAAATTTCGACCATTGACTTCGAATGGATATTGCGGGAGATCCGACCATCGGATTCTCCTAAAACCGGAACGGTTTGGTTCGTATCGAAAAGAGCTTTCCAATGAATATTAGAAATTTGAAATCTAACGGTTGGATTTGGAATTATGTCCAAATCAAATTTGGAAAAGGTCTCTGTAAGTGCAGTTCGATGGCCGTTGATGGAAATCGACTGTACGGGCCTTGATAAAATTATTAAAAATACCTATAATTTGTGTAGAATCATAAGAAATGGTTTGTGAAGAACTGGGATGAAAATTTCCACATTTGAAAGGATAAAAATAGATTTTTATCGAAATGAACTAGTTTTGAACTAGAATTATAATTCTATTTATTTTTAAAATAAATAAATAGAATTTGAAAAGGGTTTTAAAAGTAACCAGAATTTCCAATAATTGAATTGGAATGGATTTGAATCAAAATTGTCTTTGGAATATTTCGATGTTGGATTTCGTGATTATACAGATGTTGTTATGGAAATTTGAAAGATATATTTATATCGTTATTTCCAATACGATATTTGTTTGTCGTAGAATTTGATATCGAATATAAGCCGATATATTTTCTATTCAGAGCCTTGTATTTAATATCAAATGTGATTTGGGATTGTCGTGAATGGTGTCTTTATTAACACTGTTCTTGAACCCAGTTGAGAAAAAGATTAAATCTTTTTATTTAGATTTAATGAAGTGTACCAATTAAATAATATTTAATTGGAATTGAATTGGTATTGATTTTTGGGTTTATCATGAATAGTGTTTTAAATAACACTTGTTCTTTAACCCGATAATTAATGGAATGTGATTTTGGGTTGTCGTGAATGGTATCTTCAATAATACTGTTCTTAGACCCAAAGGAGTTAAGAAAATCAGAAACTAACTGGAGATTAGTTAAGTCGAATGGTTTCTGGGGTATTGATCTGATGTTGGTTTCGGCCTTCAGGGTTAATACTTAGGGAATTGCTCACTTGCTAATTTACGGTTAGGGACTAATTGAAATGTGATGTGATTTTGGGGTTTATCGTGAACCGTGTTTTAAATGACACTGATTCTTTAACCCAGTCAAAGATTAAAACCAAGTGGAGTTTGAACGAATCTTTAATTAGATTGAAAAGATCGAGATTGGGGTATCACCAGTTTTACTCCAGGCGATAGTTAAATCTTTAATTAGATTTGAACGTGAAATGGTAATTGAATTTACCGATAACACCGTGGTGTTAGATACGAAGTATTACCAGTTTTACTTCATGGGATGAATAGGTTGGGATTGAGAAATTAAAACAAATGATTACTTCAGTGTGGTTCGCTAATCCCGACTAATTTGAATTGATATTCAAAAGAAGATTAAAGAATAAATTTAAAGAATTTATCTTTGATAAAATTAATGGGAACCTTTCCCTAAGAATGTGAAATTTAGAAACTAACTGTAGGTTAGTTAAGAAGAATGGTTTCCTGTGTATTGATCTGATGTTGGTTTCGGCCTTCGGGGTTAATATTTGGGGAATTGTTCTCTTACTAATTTACGGTTAGCGACTGATGAACTAGAATGAGGCGTATGTTGTGTTTGTGAAACACTTGTTTATTATATATGCGAGTTATTCGGAAAGACCGGGTTTATACCATTCTGAATAACTGATACGACGATAAGTCGAAGATGAAGACGGTGGTTGAAGACCGGAGGTCTTCACGTCGTTTGGGTGGTTACTGATGATCTTGATTGGGCCGTACACCCAAGAGGAGGGAATCAGTTGGTGATCGTCCAGACGTACTTGGAGATCAACGGATATGCGAGGTGCTAGGTGCCTCCGGTTTCGTTGAAACACAGAACGGACTTGTAGATGGACTGTGTGTCTGACATTGGATTTCATTCTGTGTGACTGATATCAGTTGCATAGAGTGGTTTGCCTGTGTGGCATGCTAAGATGCAAATGATCAAGGCTTCTGTTGAAAAGCAGAGTCTTGTGGTTGATGATCAAAGCACGGCCTGTGTGGCATAGCTTTGTGTAAAGTGAATTCGTGAGCCGCACATCCCGGTTGTGAACCAGAAACGGGAGAGGACACCAGGGAGGGCATGCGTTTCCTTCTAGTTAGAAGTTGCGTCAGTGGTTTTACACGCCCTGACGAGTTTGACTTATGTGGTTGTTGCTGTTGCGAGGTGCCTCGGAAATACCGGTGACTATGTGAAGCCGATGGAGTCATTTGTTGCCTCATTTACACCCCAAAGGGTGGGGAAACGCAGTGTTTAGGCATAATAATCCACATCGGTGGACCAGCCCTGACGATCCAAGGCTTGCCTGTGCGCTTGCCTGAGGGGCGGACTAGAGCGTCCTGAATCGGTAGAGGACTATCTTTTGCCTCGGTTCACAGATGGAAATCCAATTTCCAAATACGTGATTTTGCGGTTTTAATTGTAGAACTAGTATGGCGACATGATATATGATACCCATACCATCTATGATTGATATTTATGATTGAAATTGTTTTAACACTATACACTTATAGTAATAATAAAACATGAAATTTAGCGTATCAAGCATTCTTTGGCTATTATAAGGTAAAACCCTATCCTCCGGCTTGCGTTGCATTGTGTGATGGGACCTGGGTCTTATAATAGCTTCATTTTTCTTTATTTAGCATTGCGCTGTTTGTTTTATGCACTGGTATTCTTGGGATGAAACCCATTCCGTGGTATACGGCGTGGTCCCTTGATTTACCTAACTTTAAAAATAAAGATTAATAACTGTTTTAGTTCTCACACCAGTCCCATGACTGACCTGGAGTTTATTGTTTTAACCTAAACTCTGGGTGTCCTTATTTTTACACGGGCAGCTAGTAGTTTTGGGTTTTGCAGATTTATATTCACAAGAACCTGGTTTACAGCTGGAACGATATCCGGATAGCTTTGTATCCATGTACCTTCTTCAGTTGTATTTTGTATTATTTTCCGTTGCTATGTAATGTATTGTAATCTCTGATATTTTATAATGTGTAATATTTATTTATACTCTGTATATTCTTGTATTCTGATGGAATTGTTGTAATAAGAAATGAAATGTTCTTCTGTCTGCGTTCTTTTGTGTGTTGTTCTCGAAGTATCCGCTCTTTCCTTACCGGGGAAGTTCGGGTCGTCTCAAGATTGGAATTTGTTGTTTGTGGATTGTGATGGATTGTGATGTTCCTGTTTTGTTAGATCTAGATCTACAATAAAAATCTTTTCTTTTATTTGAATCTCTAACTTATTGTTAGATATTTTTTGTAGTAAAAATATCATCTTTATTTAGATCCGTGAACATAGATTTGTTTTTATAATAAAAATATCGTCTTTATGGAATCCATGAACATTGAGATTAGGTTTAAAATAAAAATATTCATTTTTATTGAAACATGAAACATGGATTAGTTTAGATTTGACTAACAATAAAAATATTCATTTTTTTATTTAAATATGGAACATGGGTTTTGATTAGATTTTGTTCAATAATAAAAATATTATTTTTACTTGAACCTATGAACATAGAATACATTAGAATAAAAAGACATATTTTTGTTGTCATTTTAGTTACAATAAAAAGAGTAGAATTAAAAGACATATTTTTATTGTCATTTTAGTTACAATAAAAAAAGTAGAATTAAAAGACATATTTTTATTGTCATTTTAGTTACAATAAAAAGAGTAGGTTTAAAAGACATATTTTTATCGTCATTTTAGTTACAATAAAAAGAGTAGAATAAAAAGACATATTTTTTTAGTCATTTTAGTTACAACAAAAAAGAGTAAAATAAAAAGGCATATTTTTATAGTCATTTTAGTTACAATAAAAAGAGTAGAATTAAAAGACATTTTTATTGTCATTTTAGTTACAATAAAAATAGTAGAATTAAAAGATATATTTTTATTATCATTTTAGTGAAAATAAAAAGAGTAGATTTAAAAGACATATTTTTATTGTCATTTTAGTTGCAATAAAAAGATTAGTTATTAAAGAACATATTTTTACTATAATTTTGTTGCAATAAAATGATTAGTTATTTAAGATCATGCTTTTATTTTCACTTTGTTTAAATAAAAAGGAGTAACATGAAAGATTATATTTTTATTGTTCATAGTTTTCAATAAAAAGATTGAACATAAAATATTTACATTTTTAATGTAGCATTGTTTTCAATAAAAAGATTGAACATAAAAAAAATTACATTTTTAATGTAGCATTGTTTTCAATAAAAAGATTGAATTATAAAAATGACATTTTTAGCATTGTCATGTTTCATTAAAGAGATTAAATAATTACCTTTTTATTTGTCGTTTGGTTTTAAATAACAGATTAGACCATGACTATTGTATTTTCATAGTATGTCTGTTACATTAAAAGGAATTAGATATTCAAATAAAGAATCATCTTTATCATCACAACATACATTAGAATTTGTATGTTAAATAAAGAATCATTTTTATTGTCACAAAATACATTAGAGTTTTATGTTAAATAAATGAAATTGTCATTTTTAGCCATTTTGTTGAACTAGAATTGTCAACAAAAATGAATAATAACTTTTTAGTCATTTTGTTGAACTAGAATTGACTACAAAAATGAATAATAACTTTCTAGTCATTTTGTTAAATTAGACCTGTCAACAAAATGAAACCACCACTTTTTAATTATTTTGTTAAAATAGAATTGTCAACAAAATGAATGAATTAATTTTTAACCATTTTGTTGAAATAGAATTGTCTACAAAATGAATGAATTACTTTTTAATCACTTTGTTGAAACAGAATTGTCAACCAATTGAATTACTTTTTAATCATTTTGTTGAAATAGAATTGTTAACAAAATGAATGAAATTCTTTTTAATTATTTTATTGAAATAGAATTGTCAACAAAATGAATGAATTGTTTTTTAATCATTTTGTTGAAATAGAATTGTCTTCAAAAGTGAAAATATCATTTTTATTTAAATTGTATACATTAGAATTTGTATGTAATTCAAAGAATCATTGTTGTTGAAAAATGCATGCACTAGAATTTGTATGCAAGATAAAATATCATTTTTATTTAAAATGCATACATTAGAATTTGTATGCAATTCAAAGAATCATTTTTATTGAAAATGCATACATTAGAGTTTGTATGCAAAGTTAAAATATCATTTTTATTGTCAATGCATACATTAGAATTTGTATGCAAATTTAAAATAACATTTTATATGTTATGTTATACATTGAAGTTATATATATATATATACAAATAAAATATTTCTTTTTATTTGTTAAAGTCAAAAATAGAAATTGCATACAAGTAATGAAAATAAAAATTAGCTTTTTATTTGTCATTAGCTCAATTGTCATGTAAATAAAATACATTTTATTTGACATTATGAACATGTAGATGTGTTATGCCAATAAAATATTCTTTTATTTGGCGTGTTAAACACATTAGCGGAATCATCGAATGGTTTATATTTATATATAATTATATATATAAATATAAATTAAAATTAAGCGAATCGCGTGCGGTAGTTCGCGTTTCGGAATCGTAACTTTAAACGATTATACCGAAAGATCCAACCATCGAATTTTTCCAAAATTGGAACCATTAGGACCACTTTGGGAAGATCTTTTCAATGATATAAATCTGGTTAAAGTCTAACAGTTAGATTTCGAGAAAAGTGTAAATCATATTTTGACAAAAACGGTGCCTGGGCCGCATATTGGCCCGAAGCGTCGTTAAATTAGTTTAGCTATTTTTATATAAATAAAAATAGCGACAAATCGTGATAAAATAATATTAATGATATGAAATAGTTTAAATTATATATATGCGTGAATTATTTGAAAAGACCGAGTTCAATCTTATTTCAAATAACTGTACGACGATTTAAATCGAAGGCATAGAAGACGGTGATTGAAGGCCGGCAATCTTCACATCGAAAGGATGACTACTGATGCCCGGCATTGGGTAGCTATCAGTAAAGGGTTAAAGTGGTAGTTGCCTGGACGTACTTGTTGATCGTCCAGATAAGCGAGCACCACTCTTCTGTACTGGACATACGGGACGAGGAATAAGGTGATTCCTGTTTCGTTCAGACCCAGAACGGACTTGTAAATGGATGTGTGTCTAACATTGGATTTCATTCCATGTAAATTGATATCTATTTAATATATATCTGAATGGTGGCAGAGAATTTATTCTCTTCCTTAATACCCTTCTCTGTGACGCATGAGCTCAGAGGTTATATATTGGTAGTTATCGATCACATGGCATCGATTGTCAATGTGGCATGCCAAGATGCAGATGATCAAGGCTTTTGTTGAAAAGCAGAGCCTTGTGGTTGATGATCAAAGCACCGCCTGTTTAGGCGTAGCTTTGTGTATAACGCTACTTCGCGAGCCTCACACCCCAGTAAGAGTCAGAAACGGGACAAGGGAACGCATGGAGTGCACAGTTTCTTTCTAGCTAGAAGTGGTATCAGAGTTTTGCAAGCCCTGACATTTTACTTATGTGGTTGATGGATTATGAGGTACCTCGGATTTATTGGTCGATAGTGACCAAATTATAGGTTCAATAGGACCGGGAAGCGTGTGTTCAGGCATAACTAATCCACTAAAGTATTTGTGGACTGGCCCAGCAGGATCTAAGGGTTGGTCGTAGGTGTGACCCTGAGACATTGCTAGGGTGTCTCGAATCGGTAAGGAGATCGTCCCTAGCCTCGACTCATGACGGAAAACCCAATTTCCAGTACGACATTACGGTTTTGATTTTAAACCTATATATGGCGACATAGTATATGGTAGCTATGCCGTCTAGGATTGATACATTTACTTTGAAGTATTTTAAGACTGATTAAACACTAATAATAATAATAAAATATTATTTTCTATGTATCAAACATGTTTGATCATTATAAGGTAAAACTCTATCCTCCGGTTTGCATTGCATTGTGTGATGGGACTTGAGTCTTTTAATGATTTCATTTTTCTAAAAAGCATTGCATAGTTTTTGAATAAAAATCTATTTAATTTATGCACTGGCAATCCAATGGAGTAAACCCGTTCCGCATTCGCGGCGTGGTCCTATGATTAGCCATATTGTTAGATAAGTTAGGAAAGATTTCTCATGCCAGTCCCATGATTGACTTGTAGTTTGTTTCACTTTGCAAACTCGGGTGCCCTCTTTTCCACACGGGCAGTCGAGTAGCTTATTTTGCAGATATATTGATTAGGATTCTGGATCGAAGCTTAAAGCTACGTCCAGAGAATTGATAGTCTTCTGTTGCATTGTATGAAATTCATTGTAAATTATCTTCCGCTGTTGTATTATTATATTGGTGTACTCTGATATTATGTACTCTGATGTAACATTATTATAATGTTTATAAAAGTCTTCTGTTATCTGTTCTGATGTGTGGTATGCCCGGAATTAGTGCATTCGAGGATTTCCGACTTTTGGATCAAACCTGTGTGGTTTATGGTCAATTCAAAGACAAAAATTCTTGGGTCATTACATTTATGCTCGCATAACGTCCCACTTTTCCGTGCAATTTAAGCCGACATTTAACTACCATAGTCTACCCAAGTTATATAGAAAAGCAGAAAATTAAGAGAGGAAAGTTAAAGGGTGAGAGAAAGATAAGATAGAGAAAATTAGAATAGAAGAATAAGAAGAAGAGCCAACACCACACGGAGTCTCACATTGCAGCGGAATAAAATATAATACAAAAATAACTTTATTGAGAGTTTGAAATATACTTACAATCATTAGAGCACATATATTAGTCAAAACAATCTGGACAGTTATAATAACATGTCCTCAATACAATACATAGCGGAATATTATGATATATGTATATCATACGTTTGGACTCCTCCAGCTCATCTCCGAACTTCACAACATCCAATAACCTGAACCTGTAACTCGGGCTGACCCGAGCATTACTAACGCCACGGATCAGTATGGTAAACCAGTATGAGAAAAACTCACTAAGTTTAAATAACATCCATGTTGCTTAACTTTGTTAAACCTTTTGAAAGAACGGATAATAGTAACACTAGCCCACACATAAACACGGATGGTTTTCACCTTACTATAACCAAAACAATTTTGAAATCAATACTATTTTGACATTATAATTGGGATGTAAATCAAGTAAATAACCAAGTAGCAGAACACCTAGATCTCACGCTCTATATATATAGTCTATAATCAAAAACCATGAGGCTTTTATTAGAGATTGGATTCCAACTATGACAAGGTATGGGATGTAATGTCCTGTATTTTTGATAGTCAAATATTTATTTTATTAAATATTTATTTATAATATTAATTAATTTAAAATATATATTCCGTTTATAAAACAAAGCTCGAACGTTATAATTTATATATAATTATAAACGAACAAGAAATGGCACGGTAGTTCATAAATTTTGTTTTGAACATCAACTGAATATACAGAATCCGTTTTAAGTTAGAATTTTGTGAAACGAAATTCGTTTGAATCGATTTGATTATATTTTTCATATGAAAGAGAAAAATCGAGATTTCGTGTTATAATTTGTTAGTTATGTCCAGTTCAAATTTTAAAATAGTCACTATGGAAATTGTTTATAAACAATAACGTTTATTTAATAAATTAAATAAGGATTTATATTTACATCTGATATCGTTTAACCCAAATTTTTGAATATCGAGTTTGAAAATCTATCTTGGTCTTATTTGAAGTTATACGATGTTCCATTTGAATATACTCGGTTTTATCAGGATATTTTTATTTGATTCAAATGTTTGAATTTTAGTTATATAGATATTTTATAAGTTTTAAAATTGTCAGAATAAACAAGCTAAGTATATATATACAATTAAAATTTACGCAATAGCTAAATTAAATATCTTAATTAAATATTCAATTAATACGTTAATCTAATTGGTCATAAAAATCTTGGTTAAACACATTATGAAATTCCCTTGCCGCTACGCTAAACCGTGTATCTAAAATAAGATACCATGTTAGAATAGCCAGTGCATGATAATTTACTTGTTGCGGCGCATTTGAGGCTTCTAGGCTAGGCACATCATGTCATTTATAACATGGATTTGGGATTATAACATGGACTGGACACGTGACAATTAACTTATTTTTAGGCATAATTAAATCTTCGATTAGGCCTAATATAAATGTAATGAACACAGTTGTAGCTATGTTATAACAGTATATATTTAACCTTACTTAAGTTAAACCACACCTCCTTGTACCCCATTCATATTTTCATGAACCAAGCATTTCCTTCACGCACCGTTTATCCGCCATTTTCTCCCCTCCTTCCCATTGTTTAAAACTGCACGTTACTAGTTACGTAAAAGCAACAGTAAAGTAAAAAGAGGAAAAAATAAAATAAAAAGAGATATGTGTACAGGTAAGGAATAGCAATGTGAATAGTTGTTGAAGCTAAACAAAACAGTAACAGGAAAAAGTAAATCAATATATAAATACCATCAATCGAACAAGCAAATGTACAATTTGTATACAGAAAATCTCATGTTCAGTCACTGTTTCATACATATAAAAATGGAAAGGAAACCTAAAACAATACAGTACAAATCTCGAATGGAATAAACAACTCCTTGACGAATCCATACATACACGGATTGACCAAAATCCCTTTCGAACAGACCAAGATGCTAAACATCAAATACAAAACTTATTATATCTCATACAAAACCATGGATTTTTCTGACCATACAACTCACATATCATAGTACAAACCTGTAAGAAGGAGCAAACAATTCAATACCTGAATAGACAATACAAAAAGCTAGCTCCTAATCTACAGGAGAACAGTTCGGTTTTTGTATATTTTGACCAGAAATTGCACATGGAAAACCAACACAATTCTGCACCATTGTCCTGTAAACATCATACATCCATCAGAACTTCCATCGTCCGTACCAAAATCGACCATAGCTGAAACGAATAGAAAACAACGCCTAAGAGATTGGCACAATCCAAAGTATAAATCTATGATTTTACAACCGATATTGACATTGATCTTATCTAGATTGAATTCAACTATAAATACATAACTGCACAACAATTATTTCTTAGAACACAAAAATCGAATTCGAACCACAGATAAAAAAATCAAAACAAGTTATTACAGAAATTAAAAATTATGGAAATACTTATCTGTGTCTTTAGATCCACGTATTTCATTTCTGTATGGGTTTCATGACGGGTTGTTCGAAGTTGAGGACGATGGGCTGGGTACATCTTCGTGATGGAAGCTAGAAGGTGGAGGGGTTCGGTGGGGTTGATTTCGACTTTGTTGAAGATCAGAACGGGAAGCAACGGTGGATGTGGATATGAATTTTCGGTCGATGGAAGGAGGGTTTTGTTTTTTTTTGATTTTTTTGTGTGGCGGCGGATAATTGTTATGAGGAAAGGGGGATCCGATTGTTATAAGAAGGAAGTAGGTGCGGGCCGGGTTTAATCTCAAGTGGGCTGAACGGAAATTAAAGTCAGGCCTAAGGTATAAATAAATTAATGTTTATTTAATTTAAATATTCATATAACTTGGAATATAAATTGTGAATGCGTACGTGATCAGAATTCGATGAAACGAAAGACACCGGAACCGTGAAGACAAGTACTACGTGATGGAACGGAACCGAGCAGGGCAGACAGCAGCTAGAATTTTTAGTTAAATTAAACACCGTTTAATTTAACTGAAATGAGCTGATATAACGACGGAATCAAATCAAAAGTGAGCTAAACTCATTCAGTTCTCCCCACTTATATTTTATAAGTTGGGTTTTTATTTTTGTGTGCTATGGTTGCTAATGATTGACTGGTTGTTGATATATATGCATATATTATTTGAACTGATGAAATTAAACATCGTTTAATTTCAGTGAAACCCAAATTGTTAATTTAACGATTGGTCGCAATTAATGTAACTTACCTCATAGGTCATGTTTATAAATAAACAGGTTAATCGGTTTGAATTGTTGTGTGAAATAAATTGGTTGATATTGAATTATCGGTATTGACTGTTATGAGACATTATTTATTTGAATTGGACTGTTTTGACTAGGTGGTTGATTTGGTTATTGAATGTTGACCTGCAATTTAATATTGGCCTTGTTTAAACCAATGGGTACTATTGGTTGAGTCATTGGAAATATATGGTCTATAAATCAATCATTTTATGAATATCGATTTACCGTTAGAGGAGCTGACGAAATGAAGTTATAAAATTTATTTTATAACTGAAGACTGATTTTTAATCTGTATTTTTGAATAAAATTTTGTAAAATGAAATAAATATTTATTATTTATAAATTGAGTTTATAATTGATTGTTAAATGAATTTATAGAGGAAATTTCTGATATCTATCAGATTTATAAGTAAATGAGCCGAAATTAACTTAATATTACAAATTTGAATAATCGTTTTGAGAGATAATTATAAGGGAATTATTTAAATTAATTATATTATTAATTAATTTAAATAAAGAATTAGTTGGAATTGGTTAATAAGGTAATCATGTTTTGGATTGATGAAGTAAACCATTTAAAATGAATTGATGATAAGATCAGTTGTTTTGAATTAATCTAACAAGATGGGATAATAAATAATGGTTTAATTTTAATAAGATTTTAAAAAAGAAATTTATTATTTATTTATCAAATAAATAAGTTAATTTATTATACAATAGTTAAGGTGAAGTGAATTATTAATTTAATTTAAGAGATTACTACTTAAATGAGAATCATTTATGAAAGTTAATCGAAGTTGAATGAAATATGATTTCATTGTGAAAGGAAATCATGAACGGGTTCATATAAAACCCAAGCCTTTATTACAAAATGGAAGAAGAAAATTTAAGCAAATGCGACGGCATAAATTAATGTTTACTTCAGATTTGAATTAAGTAAAAAGGAAATTGATAATGAAAGGGTTATATTAAACCATGATTTATAAACAAAGTTTATAAAAAGGAAATAAGGTGTGAAGCGTTAATTAATGTTACTTAATAAGGGAATTAAGTAAAATAGGTGGAATAAGATTTTCCAAGGGGAGAACTAAAGGTAAAATTGGTATAGAAATGTGTAGTAGGATTTCTGACAAAAATCCGAGCAATGAAATGTATTGTTTAAAGAAGTAAAAGGAGAGGGGATATTTTAGTAAGTAAATTCGTTATCAATGGATTAAGAAATAATAACTATAATCGAAAATAATAATTTCAAAGGTAAGAAGTTTATAAAGTAAAATAAATAGTTAAATGAGATGTGTTTGGTATTAAAATAAACGTCGATTTTTGAATTACAACTCATGTCTACCTAAAGATAGGAACATTGTTGATCAAGGTCTGAGAGGTAAATAAATACCCCAACTCGAACGACTTCGGGATTATCTAAGGGTGATATTAGTTTGTAATGGGAAAGTGGGTAAAAATAATTTATTATTTCCTTATGAGAAATAATAACGCAATACAAGTAATAGAGTCGAGAATATAAAATGAGACGTTCCAAGTAACAGATGAGGAAAGGATTTGGGACTTATTATACCTACTGGTATATAATTGCATTTCTGAAGTAAAGGAAATAAAAAGAGATTATGTGAAATTGGAATGGTATTTTTGAGATAAAAGGAAATTGAAAAGTTAAGTTTTGGGAATGGTTTATACTAAAAGAAAATAGTTGGTTATTATATTCAAGTGATAAAATAAAGCAGATTTCATAACGTTGTTTTACTTGAAATAAGATGAGTCGTTTTTCCAATATGGTTAATAAGAAATAAAATAGTAAATGGGTTTGAAATGATAGTAGGATAAAGAATCGAATATGATTATAGAATATTTTCTTAAATATGAAAGTGAAATAGTTTGAAATAATAACCTTACGTCAAATAAGTTATATTTGAAATGTTGAAATATTTAAAGATTTGAGATTAACTATCGTTAATCGTTTTAATTAAAGAGGCCATGTAGTGTTGGTACTGAACTGGTAAACTCATGTTACTCACACAATTATTTATTTGATAGTTAAATCACCAACTATCAAACCTGACCCATATGATCGTTGGTGTGGAAAAAATCACTAATTGACGTCCACAAAAATACCCTGGTTGGGAGCGACCCAACTATGATACGTCTGAAGAAATCAACTTATGTGACCCCGTTGGAAATACTCTGTCAGACATTCACCCATACAAGTCATCCAGGATCAGGATGAACAGAAGGCACCCTCCTACCACATCCTAGGTATCACCATATAGATCAGTAGCAAGTAGTCCTTGCAATCCGTAGATTTCACTCATGACAGAATCACTGTCGAAATATCTCTGGCCGCTAAACTAGAGAAATTCAATCAGTAGTTCTTCCGCTCATGAATATCAACGGTCTTCAATTTCCCCATCTTCAATAATCTTTTTTTTACGTATTCGCTGGTCGGAACGGTTTTCGAATATAAATTCGATAGCAGATCTGACAATGTGGCATTCAAAGAAATTGGTGGCCAGATATTTTAAAGTTAATTCAAGCCTGAAGCCTCACAATCAGGAAATGACAAAAATCGGGCAGGCAGCGTGGCTATGTGGGTCGCTCCCATTAGGGTGTATAATCACCTATCTAGAGAAAATCCATTTGCTTCTTTAATCTATTTCAATGTTGTCCCTTTTCGGGAAACGGTTGTTGATCCCAACTGTTGGTGATATTCATTCGATACACCCAAGCGAAATGAGTGGTCGATCATGTGTGGGCCGGGTTACAAGACGTTCTTGTTGAACCCAGCGTATTCGCCTCTAGAGATACACTATCGGCAGGTGGTTCCATACATTGTCATAGTTGGAATCCAGTCTCCAATAAGCACCTGCGGTTTTGATTGTATACTATATATGTGGAGCGTGAGATGAAAGCATTCTACTAGATTCTATTTACTTGTATTTAGACACTATTATAGTATCAGAAAGATATTGATTTCAAAAATGGTTGGGTTATCGTAAGGTAAAAGTCATCCTTATTTATGTCTGGATTCGGTCTTACGACTACTATTTTCTTTCGAAAAGATTTTGAACTGTAAAATCAAGTTGAATGATTCCCCTTAAACTTAGTGTGTTTATCTCACTCTGGTTCACCAGACTGACCCGGTATTTGTAATGCTCGAGTTAGCCCGGGTTTGCAGGTTCAGGTTATTGGACACTTCGAAAGACGTGCTGGAGAAGTCCAGACATATTTAGTGTTATTCCGCTGTGTTATGTATAAGGGCAGATTATTATAACTGTCATGATTGAAAAGGTCGGGTTGTGCACGCGACTTGTGCAGGATCTATAATATGGCTATGCGGAATGTATGTGATAACTTAAGCTATTCAATAGTTATGCGAATAAATATTCGCAAACAATATATATACCACAAATAATTATAAATGCAGTAAAGTAAAGTAAAGTAGAGTAACGACACCAGGATTTTTATACTGGTTCGGACCTCCAGTCCTACGTCCAGTCCCGAAGCTCCTCTTCGGCTTTTCACTAAACAACACCCTCGCTTCACCCGGAGGAACAGGTTCACAACTACTTGATTTACGGGCTACAAGTTTACCCACTTGATTTCACGGGCTACAAGCTTACCCACTTGATTTCACGGGCCACAAGCTTACCCACTTGATTTCACGGGCTACAAGCTTACCCACTTGATTTCACGGGCTACAAGCTTACCCACTTGATTTCACGGGCTACAAGCTTACCCACTTGATTTCACGGGCTACAAGCTTACCCACAAGACGATTACAAGAGTTTGACCTTGAATGTGTTCTTTCTTCAACACTGATTAGTCAATGATTGAGTACACCCTTCCTATAATCTTATCCTCAAATATAATATGATGTTTGCAAAGATTAGGAAGTGGATTATCGTTTTGAATCACAAGTGTATAAAATATGCTTGGAGATTCAATCGATAAAATGAATGCTTTTTGAGTGCTTTTTGAATGCTAAGAATAATACAATATAGATCAGAGAATGGAGAGAAGATTCGGGTGATTTGGATGATTGTAAAATCATGTATTTATAGAGATCGAGAGGTTGCAAATGTTGGTGAAAAGATGCATCTAAAAGGAGTGATTATTCATGAAGAAAAATGGATGCAACTCTTGAAGAAAGAAGATGACTTTTCAATATAACGGTCAAAATTCAAAAACCTGTTGACCTATAGAATTTTATAGGTCGACATGTTTTTAGCCGTTGGAATTTCAAAAACCTGTTGACCTATAAAATTTTATAGGTCGACCTATTTTTGACCGTTACAATTTAAAAACCTGTTGACCTATAAAAAATTGTAGGTCGACATGTTTTCGGCCATATGCATAAAAAATGTCTTCATGAGTAGTATTTTCAAACAATTAGAAGTATGATTATTTGAGGATAGATTTTAACATTTTATAACTCTAAATAATCGACTTCTAACCTATGAAGTCATCTTGTCTTCTTTTTGTCGATGTAGAAGCTTCTTCTTGTCATAAATCAAAATAACCATCGACGCTTCGACTCAACATTCTCCCCCTTTTTGATTGATGACAACCTGGCATAATAAAGTTATTGTTCCTTGTATATTGCTCCCCCTGTATATATGCTCCCCTTGAATTATACAATGTGTTGCTCCCCCTGTATATATGCTCCCCCTGAATTATATATATATTCTGCGTAACAGTCGTTAGTAACATTTTCTCCCCCTTTGTCATCGACAAAAAGGGTACATAGTATTGTAAAAATGATAGTAACAACAATATCACCATAAGGTTTTCTCCCTCTGGATACAAGCACCCCCTGAATTTCTGCAACATTTGTTATAATATAAATAATCTTATCTTTTGATTCCTGCATTAACAAATGTTAGCATACATATACTTTTACCATATCAAGCATATAATTTTTAAATAGTATATGTAATCGGTCGACAGTGAGGAAAGGTCGGTCGACAGATTAATTTTCTGTCTGAAATGAAAAAACATTATAATCATTGATCGGTCGACAGGGAGAACTAGGTCGGTCGATAGAAAAATGTTCTGGATGATATTCGAAAACAATTTTGAATTGGACCGGTCGACAGGAAATAAAGGGGCGGTCGACCGTTAAAAGTTCTGTTTGAAAAGGAATGTAAATTTTTAAATGTAGCGGTCGACAGGTGTATATTGGCATGTCGACAGGTCAAAGTTCTGGAAGATTTTCGAATGTATTTTCTAGCCCAACCGGTCGACAAGACTTAATTGAGCGGTCGACCGTTTAAAGTTCTGGTCGGAATTGTAGTTACTAGTTTGCCTTGACCGGTCGACAGGAGCATTATTGGGCGGTCGACAGCTTAACTTTCTGATTGAAAATTAAATAACAAAAAAAACCTTGACTGGTCGACAGCTTAGTATCTGGCAGTCGACAGGTTCTGAACACTTTTGCATTTTCTGGCTTCTCTTGAACTTTTTCACACTCTTCGGGAGATCATGTGCAATTTGATAAACTGAAATTTGTAATCAAAGATATTTGGAGATATCGAAATTTTCTTCTTTTTGTTGTGGTGTACCTGCAAAGAATATGATGTATATACATTTGGTACCCACTTGCTTTGTTTGGGTCCATGGGTTAGATGGAAGGTAACCAAACCCAAGAGGGTTTAAAGGAACCTTTAAAGATAAAATTTTCGTTATTAACTACCGAATCAAAATAATCATCGATATATTTTTCTCTGTTTTTCCAACTTACAGGAACCCAAATACTTAAGTAATCTCTATTGATGTTCCTTTTCGTACTTCTAGATCTATTATATAGATCTCTAGTCATAGAAGTATTCGAATTTCTATAATAATTGGGTCTTGGATGTGTATTAGTACTAGCAGTGATATTCTTATTGTACATGAAAGCATATCTAGTACTATTTCTAAGATTAGTATTATTTCCAAAGTTGCTATTGACATTTTTCTTTTGAGATTTCACAACAGGTTTTGGTTTGGAAGATAAACTAAGATTTTTCTTAGCTTTGTTCTTTTGCATTATTTTCTTCTTTCCATAACCAAGATGCTTCTTAATTTCTTGGTTTTTATATCCCAAACCTTTCTTATTTGAAGTAGATTGTGAATTCTCAATGATCTTTGTCAAATTTTCTCGACCTTTGTTAAAGTTAGAAACATTTTTTGTAATGTCATCTAATTTTGATTGTAGACTAGCTTTTTCAAGGTCTAGAATCTTGACTTTTGCTTTAAGCTCATGATTTTCAGTAATGAGAATATCATTCTTCTCTTTTTGAACTTCAATTTCTTGAGTCAAAAGAGATAGTTGAGAATTAGAATTAGAAGATGATTCTTGAGCCTTTTCAAGTTCCTCTTCTAATATTTTCTTCTCATCTTTTAACATATCTCGTTCTAATTCTGATCTATTCAACATTGTCTTGACTTCTTTTAATTGGTGTTTTGTATCTTTAAATTTAACCATTAATTTATCATAAATATCAAGCATATCCTCAAGAGTAGGAATTTGTACCTCATCGTCTGCTGCCATGAAACATTTATTTCCTTGCTTTCTTGATTCTGCTTTGTTGTCCTTCCTCTTTCTAATGTCTTGACCAGATTTCTTTATCGCCATTGTTCTAAGATGTTGTTACGATCTCTAGAACACCAGGCTCTGATACCAATTGAAAAGTCGGGTTTGCACGACTTATGCAGGATCTATAATATGGCTATGCGGAAAGTATGTGATATACTAACTTGTATATTTACAATAGTTATGCAGGTAAATATTTAATGTAAAAAGATCTCACAGAAGCAATATCACAGATAAGCAAGTATAGCAAATGCAGTAAATAGGAAAAATCACACCAGGGATTTTTATACTGGTTCGGAGCACCGTCCTACGTCCAGTCCCAGACTTCTATCTGGATTTTCACTAAACAACAACCTCACTTCACCCGGAGGAAACAGGTTTACAATACCCGAGCAGCCGAACGGGATTTCACGCCTCTAACAACACGAGGACTTCAACACTTGCCTCTTATAACACGAGGACTTCAACACTTGCCTCTTATAACACGAGGACTTCAACACTTGCCTCTTACAACACCGAGGACTTCAACAATAATAAGATTTTGACTTTGAATGTGTTCTTCCTTCAACACTGATTTGTCAACAATTGAGTACACCCTTCCTGTAATCTTATCCTCAAATGTAATTTGATGTTTAGTAAGATTAGGAAGTAAAATATCGAGTTGAATCACAAGTGTATGAAATATGCTTGGTGATTCAAACGATTATTGAATGCTTTTGAGTGCTTTTTGAGTGAAAAGAATAATGCAAGATAGATCAGAAAATAGAGAGTAAATTCGGTGATTTGAATGATTGCAAATTTATGTATTTATAAAGATCGAGTAGTTGCAATTATTGGTGAAGAGTTGCAATCAAAAGAAGTGATTATTCATGAGAAGAAATGGATGCAACTCTTAGAGAAAGGAGATGACTTTTCACAAAAATTCAAAAAGCTGTTGACCTATGAAAATCTATAGGTCGACATGTTTTTAGCCGTTGTAATTCAAAAACCTGTTGACCTATAAAAATTTGTAGGTCGACCTATTTTTGACCGTTACATTTTAAAAACCTATTGACCTATAAAAATATGCAGGTCGACATGTTTTTGGCCATATGCATAAAAAAATGCTTTTATGAGAAATATTTTAAAGCAATTAGAAGTATGATCATTTGAGGATAGATTTTAACATTTTTTACTCTAAATAATCAACTTCTAACCTATGAAGTCATCTTGTCTTCTTTTTGTCGATGTAGAAGCTTCTTCTTGTCATAAATCAAAACAACCTTTGAAGCTTTGACTCAACAATGATGTGTTAATGTACTCTGATATTGTAAGTTTTTATTTAAAGCTCTTAATAAAGATTTATTTCTATATTATATTTTGTTCCGTTGCGATGTAAGACTCTGTGTTTGTGTTGGTTCTTCTTCTTCTTCTATTCTTATATTTCTTTCTTATCTCACCCTCTAATTTCTTTCATTAACAATCCAGTGCTTTCTGTGTATGGAAGGTCGACATGACATACGGTAAAGGTATTTATGTCGATTTTCGAGGCCGAAAATCCTGGGTCGTTACAGTGGTATCAGAGCTATTGGTTTAGTAATAACCTTGGCTCTGTGGCGTAACTCGATAGAGATGGGGTTAGTAATACCCTAGATTGAGTTTGAGTGTATATATATGAGAGCGTATTTGTAAATTTTATAAACAAATGTTTTGTATTGTGTTGCTTGATTGGTTCAAGTGTTGAAAAACGTTGAACTGGTAAGGAACAGAATACTATTTTGTAAAGGGGGTAAATGAAATAAATTTTACCTGAAATTTATTTTTGTATTGAAAAGAAATAATTTTCTCAAATTATTTAGATATGGTGTGTTGACTAATTTGAATGGAATTCAAAATTTGACTAAAATTTTGAATTGGAACTTAACTGGGTTAAGAAAAATCGAATTAAACCATTAATAATTATATTGGAATTAAATTAAGAAATAATGTGTAATTAAATAAATTTGAATTAAATTTGGAAATTTAATGAACAAAAATTAAATAGAAATCAATCGAATATTAATCGGTCGATGCTCAAATATATTGAATTAAAATAAATAGTAAGATTGAATGCGAATTTAGTTGATTTGATTGAGTTATTGTGCCTTGGTTGTTGATTGATTATTGTGTGCTTATTATATTGGCTGAATATAATTCATCCATGGATTAATAAAGAGTTAAATAAACTGAAACGCAGAAAAATGAAGTGTTAATTGAATATTTCATATATCTGTTACTTATATGATGAATTGAGTTAAGCACAGGTGCCAGATGACTAAGAGGATCGAATTTGATTGCGTAGATTGCACGTAAATTGAGTAGTAGACTCAATATCGCTTGAAAAAGGTATGCCTACGCGAGAATACATAAATTCTGGGTTTTGCTTTTTTCGACCGTGTGGGTCGATATTATTTGTTCCAACGATATCGCAGAAATTCCTCTGTGCAGGAGAGACTCTGTTGAATTTTTTCGAGAATTTAATGTGTTATAATATTTTCGATAGATTTTTGAAAATTTTGTTTTACCATAATAAATTGGTTTTGCTTTAAAATAAAATATATATTTAAAGTTAATGGGATTTGCAACATTTTTCTTACCTTAGCAATTTCGAGGACGAAATTATTTTAAGGAGGGAAGAATGTAATGTCCTGTATTTTTGATAGTCAAATATTTATTTTATTAAATATTTATTTACAATATTAATGAATTTAAAATATATATTCCATTTATAAAAGCTCCAATGTTATAATTTATATATAATTATAAACGAACTAGAAATGGCACGGTAGTTCATAAATTTCGTTCTGAACTTCAACTGAATATACAGAATCCGTTTTAAGTTAGAATTTTGTGAAACCAAATTCGTTTGAATCGATTTGATTATATTTTTCATATGAAAGAGAAAAATCGAGATTTCGTGTTATAATTTGTTAGTTATGTCCAGTTCAAATTTCAAAATAGTCACTATGGAAATTGTTTATAAACAATAACGTTTATTTAATAAATTAAATAAGGATTTATATTTACATTTGATATTGTTTAACCCAAATTTTTGACTATCGAGTTTGAAAATCTATCTTGGTCTTATTTGAAGTTATACGATGTTCCATTTGAATATACTCGATTTTAACAGGGTATTTTTATTTAATTCAACTGTTTGAATTTTAGTTATATAGATATTTTATAAGCTTTAAAATAATCAGAATAAACAAGCTAAGTATATATATATGTATATATATACAATTAAAATTTACACAATAGCAAAATTGAATATCTTAATTAAATACTCAATTAATACGTTATTCTAATTGGTCATAAAAATCTTGGTTAAACACATTATGAAATTCCCTTGCCGCTACGCTAAACCGTGTATCTTAAATAAGATACCATGTTAGAATAGTCAATGCATAATAATTTACTTGTTGCGGCGCATTTGAGGCTTCCAGGCTAGGCACGTCATGCCGTTTATAACATGGATTTGGGATTATAACATGGACTGGACACGTGACAATTAACTTGTTTTTAGGCATAATTAAATCTCGGATTAGGCCTAATATAAATGTAATGAACACAGTTCTAGCTATGTTATAACAATATATATTTAACTTTACTTAAGTTAAACCACACCTGCTTGTACCCCATTCAAATTTTCATGAACCAAGCATTTCCTTCACACACCGTTTGTCCGCCATTTGCTCCCCTCCTTCCCATTGTTTAAAATGGCACGTTACTAGTTACGTAAAAGCAACAGTAAAGTAAAAAAGAGGAAAAAATAAAATAAAAAGAGATATGTGTACAGCTAAGGAATAGCAATATGAACAGTTGTTGAAGCTAAAGAAAACAGTAACAAGAAAAAGTAAATCAATATATGAATACCATCAATCAAACACGAAAATGTACAATTTGTATACAGAAAATCTCATGTTCAGTCACTATTTCATACATATAAAAATGGAAAGGAAATCTAAAACAATACAGTTCAAATCTCGAATGGTATAAACAACTCCTAGTCGAATCCATACATACACAGATCGACCAAAATCCCTTTTGAACAGACCAAGATGCTGAAAATCGAATACAAAACTTATTATATCTCATACAAAACCATGGATTTTTCTGACCATACAACTCAAATATCATAGTTTAAACCTGCAAGAAGGAATAAACAATTCAATACCTGAATAGACAATACAAATAGCTAGCTCCTAATTTACGGGGGAATAGTTCGGGTTTTGTATATTTTGACCAGAAATTGCACATGGAAAACCAACACAGATCTGCACCATTGTCCTGTAAACATCATACATCCATTAGAACTTCCATCGTCCATACCAAAATCGACCATAGCTGAAATGAATATAAAACAACGCCTAAGAGCTAGGCACGATCCAAAGTCTAAATCTATGATTTAACAATTGATATTGACATTGATCTTATCTAGATCTAATTCAACTATAAATACATAACCACACCACAATTATTTCTCAGAACACAAAAACTGAATTCAAACCACGGAAAAAAAATCAAAAATCAAAACAAGTTATTACAAAAATTAAAAATCGTGGAAATACTTATCTACGTCTGTAGATCCACGTATTTCATTTCCGTATGGGTTCCATGAAAGGTTATTCGAAGTTGAGGACGATGGGATGAGTACATCTTCGCGACGGAAGCTAGAAGGTGGAGGGGTTCGGTGGGGTTGATTTCGACTTTGCTGAAGATCAGAACGGGAAGCAACGGTGGATGAGGATCTGGATTTTCGGTCGATCGAAGGAGGGTTTTGTTTTTTCTGATTTTTTTTGTGTGGCGGCGGATAATTGGGATGAGGAAAGTGGGATCCGATTGTTTTAAGAAGGAAGTAGGTGCGGGCCGGGTTTAATCTCAAGTGGGCTGAACGGAAATTAATGTCAAGCCTAAGGTATAAATAAATTAAAGTTTATTTAATTTAAATATTCATATAACTTGGAATATAAATTGTGAATGCATACGTGATCAGAATTCGATGAAACGAAAAAAACAGGAACCGTGAAGACAAGTACTACGTGATGGAAGGGAACCGGGCAGGGTAGACAGCAACTAGAATTTTCAACTAAATTAAACACCGTTTAATTTAACTGAAGCGAGCTGATTTAACGACGGAAACAAATCAAAGGTGAGTTAAACTCACTCTGTTCTCCCCAATTATATTTTATAAGTTGGGTTTTTATTTTTGTGTGCTATGGTTGCTAATGATTGACTGGTTGTTGATATATATATATATATATGCATATATTAATTGAACTGATGAAATTAAACGTCGTTTAATTTCAGTGAAACCCAAATCGTTATTTTAACGATTGGTCCCAATTAAGGTAACTTACCTTATTGGTCACGTTTATAAATAAACGAGGTTAATCGGTTTGAATTGTTGTGTGAAATAAATTGGTTGATATTGAATTATTGGTATTGACTGTTATGAGACATTATTTATTTGAATTGGACTGTTTTGACTAGGTGGTTGATTTGGTTATTGAATGTTGACCTACAATTTAATATTTTCCTTGTTTAAACCAATGGGTACTATTGGTTGAGTCATTGGCAATATATGGCCTATAAATCAATCATTTTACGAATATCGATTTACCGTCAGAGGAGTTGACGAAATGAAGTTATAAAATTTATTTTGTAACTAAAGACTGATTTTTAATCTGTATTTTTGAATAAAAGTTTGTAAAAGGAAATAAATATTTACTATTTATTTAATTGAGTTTATAATTGATTTTTAAATGATTTTATAGAGGAAATTTCTGATATCTATCAGATTTATAAGTAAATGAGTCGAAATTAACTTAATATTATAAATTTGAATAATCGTTTTGAGAGATAATTAAAAGGGAATTATTTAAATTAATTATATTATTAATTAATTTAAATAAAGAATTATTTGGAATTGGTTAATAAGGTAATCATGTTTTGGATTGACGAAGTCAACCATTTAAACTGAATTAATGATAAGAACAGTTGTTTTGAATTAATCTAACAAGATGGGATAACGAATAATGGTTTTATTTTAATAAGATTTTAAAAAAGAAATTTATTATTTATTTAGCAAATAAATAAGTTAATTTATTATACAGTAGTTAACGGTGAAGTGAACTATTAATTTAATTTAAGAGATTACTACTTAAATGAGAATCATTTATGAAAGTTTATCGAAGTTGAATGAAATATTATTTCATTGTGAAAGGAAATTATGAACGGGTTTATACAAAAACCAACTCTTTATAACAAAATGGAAGAAGAAAAGTTAAGCAAATGCGACGGCTTAAATTAATGTTTACTTCATGTTTGAATTAAGTAAAAAGGAAATTGATAATGAAAGGGTTATATTAAACCATGATTTATAAACAAAGTTTATAAAAAGGAAGTAAGGTGTGAAGCGTTATTAATGTTACTTGATAGGGGAATTAAGTAAAATGGGTGGAATAAGATTTTCCAAGGGGAGAATTAAAGGTGAAATTGGTATGGAAATGTGCAATAGGATTTCTGACAAAAATCCGAGCAATGAAATGTATTGTTTAAAGAAGTAAAAGGAGAGGGGATATTTTAGTAAGTTAATTCATGATCAATGGATTAAGAAATAAAAATTATAATCGAGAATAAGAATTTCAAAGGTAAGAAGTTTATAAAGTAAAATAAATAGTTAAATGAGATGTGTTTGGTATTAAAATAAACATCGGTTTTTGAATTACAACTCATGTCTACCTAAAGATAGGAACGTTGTTGATCAAGGTCTGAGATGTAAATAAATACCCCAACTTGAACTACTTTGGGATTATCTGAGGGTGATATTAGTTTCTAATGGGAATGTGGGTAAAAATAATTTATTATTTCCTTCTGAGAAATAATAACGCAATATAAGTAAAAGAGTCGAGAATATAAAATGAGACGTTCCAAGTAACAGAAGAGGAAAGGATTTGGGACTTATTATATCTACTTGTATATAATTGTATTTCCGAAGTAAAGTAAATAAAAAGAGATCATGTGAAATCGGAACGGTATTTTCGAGATAAAAGGAAATTGAAAAGTTAAGTTTTGGGAATGGTTTATACTAAAAGAAAATAGTTGGTTATTATATTCAAGTGATAAAATAAAGCAGATTTCATAACGTTGTTTTATTGAAATAAGATGAGTCGTTTTTCCAATATGGTTAATAAGAAATAAAATAGTAAATGGGTTTGAAATGATAGTAGGATAAAGAATCGAATATGATTATAGAATATTTTCTTAAATATGAAAGTGAAATAGTTTGAAATAATAACCTTACGTCAAATAAGTTATATTTCAAATGTTGAAATATTTAAAGATTTGAGATTAACTGTCGTTAATCGTTTTAATTAAAGAGGCCATGTAGTGTTGGTACTGAACTGGTAAACTCATGTTACTCACACAATTATTTGTTTGATAGTTAAATCACCAACTATCAAACCTGACCCATACGATCGTTGGTACGGAAAGACCAGGATCGAATTTATATTTGAAAACCATTCCAACCAGCAAATACATAAAAAAAAGATTATTGAAGATGGGGAAATTGAAGACCAATGATCTTCATCAGCGGAAGAACTACTGATTGAATTTATCTGGTTTAGGGGCCGGAGATATTTCGACAGTGATTCTGTCGTGAGTGAAATCTACGGATTGCAAGGACTACTCGCTACTGAACTATAGGGTGATTCCTAGGATGTGATAAGAGGGTGCCTTCGGTTCATCCTGATCCTGGATGACTTGTATGGATGAATGTCCGACAGAGTATTTCCAACGGGGTCACGTAAGTTGAATTCTTCAAGCGTATCATAGTTGGGTCGCTCCCAACCAGGGTATTTTTATGGACGTCAATTAGTGATTTTTCTAGCGGATCTGACAATGTGGCATTCAAAGAAATTGGTGGCCAGATGTTTTGAAGTTAATTCAAGCCTCAAGCCTCACAACCAGGAAATGACAAAAATCGGGCAGGCAGCATGGCTATGTGGGTCGCTCCCATTAGGGTGTATAATCACCTATCTAGAAAAAATCCATTTGCTTCTTTAATCTATTTCAATGCTGTCCCTTTTCGGGAAACGGTTGTTGATCCCAACCGTTGGTGATATACATTCGATACACCCAAGCGAAATGAGTGGTCGGTCATGTGTGGGTCAGGTTTCAAGACGTTCTTGTTGAATCCAGTGTATTCGCCTCTAGAGATACACTATCGGCAGGTGGTTCCATGCCTTGTCATAGTTGGAATCCAATCTCCAATAAGCGCCTGCGGTTTTGATTGTATACTATATATGTGGAGCGTGAGATGAAAGTGTTCTACTAGATTCTATTTACTTGTATTTAGACACTATTATATTATCAGAAAGATATTGATTTCAAACATGGTTTGGGGTTATCGTAAGGTAAAAGTCGTGCTTATTTATGTGTGGATTCGGTCTTACGATTACTCTTTTCTTTCGAAAAGATTTTGAACTGTAAAATCAAGTTGAATGATTCCCCTTAAACTTAGGGTGTTTATCTTACTCTGGTTCACCAGACTGACTAGGTATTTGTAATGCTCGGGTTATCCCGGGTTTGCAGGTTCAGGTTATTGGACACTTCGAAAGACGTGCTGGAGAATTCCGGACATATTTAGTTTTATTCCGCTGTGTTATGTATAAGGGTAGATTATTATAACTGTCCAGATGTGTTAATGTACTCTGATATTGTAATTTTTGATTTAAAGTTCTTAGTATAGATTAATTTCTATATTATATTTTGTTCCGCTACGATGTGAGACTCTGTGTTTGTGTTGGTTCTTCTTCTTCTTCTATTCTTATATTTCTTTCATTCTTACCTCACCCTCTAATTTCTTTCATTAATAATCCGGTACTTTTGGTGTATGGAAGGTCGACATGACATACGGTAAAGGTATTTATTTCGATTTTCGGGGCCAAAAACCCTGGGTCACTACATGGGACCACCTTCCGATCAGTGTACCCTAGAGGCGATACATTAGGGTTCAAGAGGAACATCTTGCAATCCGGCAACACATGACCAGTTACTCATTTTTCTTGAGTAGACCGAATGTATTATCACCCGATGGTTTTAAGGGGCCCACCATCCATTCGTGGAGAAACAGAAGCAAAAGAAGGTAAATGTGGAATTTCTCTAGATTGGTGATAATACACCCTGCTTGGGTGCGACCCAACTCGGCATGTTGCCTGCCCGATTTTTGTCATTTCCCTGTTGTGTGGTTTGAGGCTACGTTTATCTTCTAGAACAGCATGCCACCATTTACTTTGAATGCCACATCATCAAACCCGTCAAACCACTAATTGATTTCCTAAAAATATTATAAGTATAAAAGGCTAAGAGAAATGAATTCCTCGGCCACCAAATATAATACCTCTAAGAGAACAATCATGCGTGATTCGTTAGGCATACTCTATCAGACATTCATCCAAATAAGTTGTCCTGGGATTGGACAAGCCGAAGGAACTCTCCTACCGCATCTGAATGATCAGTAGCGAATAATCCTTGCAAATCCGCAAAATCTCACTTACGACCGAATCGCGTCAGAATACCTCTGGTTGCAATCCAGAGAATATTCGACTAGTAATTCTTCCGCTCATGAAGATCCATGGCCTTCAATTTGCTCCATCTTATATCTTCAACATTACGTATTTGACATACGGAATGGTTTTCAAATATAAATTCGATATCGGTCTTTCCATACCAATAATTGTTTGATAGATTTTGATGTTTGGTTATTTTAACTATCAAAATAAAAAAATAATTCATTAATAAAGAGAAAATGAATTCACCGATTCAATACCTAACATAATTTGGCCTCTTTTATTAACCATCGGTTAATTAAACTTCTTAAATCTTTAATCTTTCAACATTCGATAAACATTTCCATTTCTATTCAAATTAAAACAGAGTCTTTGAAACCATTAATGCTTATTAACTTACTTCATTTAACCAACCTTGTTATCGACCCAAACCATTCCTTAGTCAACAATGAAGTCAATCAAGTTGGGGTATAATTACCTTTTAAACCTTAGTTGAACAACATTATTAACATTGAAATAGACAGAGTTCACTCTCGTAAACCTTGGATTCAAATTAAAAATCTACTTCTTTACGAAATAACTTCGATTGTAATATTAGCATTATAATCCGCGCTTTCAAAATATCAACTTTAAAGTATACTTCTATTAATTTAAATAAATAAATCTTTGTTAAAACGGAAGTAAATGGTACTTCCTTAACTTGACATAGTCGAACTCCATCGTAAAAATCTTTTCCGGATAATCCCTTTATTCGATAAATATTCTAATATTCTCACTTTGATTATGTAATAATCAAATTCGATATTATTAGAAATCAATTTTGGTTACTTCATCATTCACTATTATTAAATAGTAAATTTTCCTTTTAATACAGCAATAAAAAAGTAAACAACAATAATGGCAACTTTTTAGCCAATCATCTCGATCCCTTCAAAAAAAACCATCCCCGTCCATTCCCTCTTTTGACCCACCTACAAACCCTCCTCCGTTGCCCCTCAATCCACCGCCCTCGATAGATCCACTTCCTCAACCACCTCATATCCTTCCCCTGGTCCGATGGTCGTCACTTTTTGCAGCGAAACCTTGGAATGCGGGCGATTTTGAACCCCCATCGTTCACTCTTCAATACTCTATAAAGCGACTCATACCAACAAAAGATGTAGTGAAAGCAAGTTCTGAAGTATGGAAAGACTACATCGTCGGATTTTTTCTTGATGCTCCGCTATCATATATTGTAGTGGTTTTCTATTTACTCAAGATCTAGAAACTGAGCAGTCCCCCTAAAGTTAAATCGACAAGTACTACATTCTTCTTTCACATTTCAGAGGCCGAGGACAGGAAAAGAATTCTTGAAGTAGACCCAATCGTTATAAGAAATAAAGTGTTCATTATCAGGAAATGGGATGTCATTTTGGGGAATCCATGCAAAGGAATCAAACATATTCCAGTTTGGATCAAAATGTAAAATTCGTTGATGGTCGCATGGCTCACAACTCGTGTAGGCAAATTCCTATCCATGGACAAGGCAAAAAAAAGTCTTGAAATGCTTGGCTACACAAAAGTATTGGTGGAGATTAGTCCTTCCAGTGAGCTTCAAGATGCTATCACTGTTATTCTTGACAATGGAACTGAGCATGTTGTTAAGGTAAAGTATGTCTAGAAACCAGATATTTGCAGTTCTTGTGTTGCGTTTGGTCACGCTCTTGTGAACTGCCCATTGAGTGTTTTCACTTATGTTGATACTGAGAAGGCGAGCAAGCTGGATTGTGTTGTAGTGAGCAATGTCAAAAGAGGAGATAAACTTGCACCTAGAATTGATGATGTGGTTCATCGCAAATTGGTTACTAAGAGACATGCCAAAGAAATTCCTTCAAGGAGTAACCAAAAGGTAAAGGTTATACCCTCTCTAAAGCATAATAAATGGAGGAAAGTTGAATGTGTAACGGTGAACCATGGTGCTGCTGTGGACTTGAGTGTGTCTGCTGTCGCGACCAGCAACATTTTGTCTTCATTAAATAATGATTGTGAGGGTGATAGCAGGAGGTGGTTTACAAAGATGTCCCTAAGCAGTCTGTAGTACTTGAATCTGGGGAAGTTGCCGATGAAAGTAGTTAAGGTATTTTGGATATTCCTTTGCCAGTTCACAATGTCACTATCATTCGCCTTGTTCATGTTTCATCCGGTATAGCTCAAAAATAATTTAAGGACATTGATGGTGCCAACAAGCTTGCATGTATTGTTGAAGAACAGGACATTGAGGATAGGGAGGATGGTAACCTTGACAATCTAGATGGGAATGTTCAAAGTTTGGATGAGATGAATGAATTATTAGAAAAAGTCCAAAACTTTGATGGAGAAATGATTGGTGATCCTGGGTCAATGCTTGAGCCATATGTGCATGGTGTAGTACCCAATGTGATGCCGCTGGAAAATTTATTGCAACAGAATAGTAATGCGTGGCAGGTAGAAAACAATGAAACTGTGACCTTATGGATGAACAAGAGGAGTTTAAATTGCTTGTTACGCAGATAATTGAATTATTAGATAAAGAGCTAGCAGTGGAGGGTAACAGTCCTAGTACTGATGAATATATACATAAGAAACTCAAAGAAATCAAAAATATATTTTCGGGACTGGAAAATGGTACAGTCAGATATGAATGGATTTCTAATATTACTAGGATACTCAAGAAGAACATAAGAGAACACCGATGTAGATTATCTTCCCCCTCAAGTCTAGTAGAACCCAGTGTTTCACCATCTGTTGTGTCCCCTCATGACCATGTTGCTCCTCCTCCCGGATACAAACCTAGGTCGCCTGATATAGTCACTGAACAGGTACCTCGACTTCAAGTGATATAGCGCTTCCTAAAACTCCCATCACTCGTAGTATAAAGAAAGAAATGATGAAGCATATCCAAGAGAATGGTTAGTAGTTTTGCTACTAACACATGGGTCTTGCAATGTTTTCCATTGTGATATTATAAGGAACTTGAACCAATGTTATGAACAATGTAAGGACAATGTATTTTTCGAGTCTTGTACTCACTTCCTTGTGTGGAAGTAACAAGTTGATATACGCTATGTATATCACTTGCTATCACTGTACTTTTAATTTTTATTAATAAACAGTTTTACGGATCACTATAAAAACCGGACGGCTTTGCCAAATAAAATCTTCCTTTTAAAGTCATTAAAATAATAGTTGATTGTAAAATAATTAACGATTACATGATTTATTGAATCATCGATCCTAGTTCAAAATAGTTGACTTAGTCAACTCAAACCATGGTTAATTTATTAACCAATTCCAATAAGTCTTTTTAACTTAACTAATATCATTAATTAAAAACAAATTACATTCAAGTCATTTCCTATATATAATTTTAAATTATTATAAAAATGTAATTAACTTTTGTGTTTCAAACAAAATCGTATTTCAAAAACACATCTGAAAAAAGTCCGAAAATGTTCTAAATCGATTTAATATCTATTTCAAAAATCTTTATTTTTATCGATGGTACTAAAGAGGCAAATGTCTACTAAAGTACCAAATTGTGAAATATCAGTCAATTCCACGTTTAATAACAATATATAATTATATTGATAAACATTATCAATAGTAGTGAGGAATCCGGTTAGATTCCTCTAACCCTGTCCTTCCCTACATCACAACAGATTATCTCAATTTCGATATAAAAATGTATTAATCACAATAAACGGAAATAAGCAGTTTAACTAATAATGGTCAACAATCAATTAACAATACCTATTCAAGCAGCCTATTATTTATTAAATACATTTATATTATTATAAACGTAACCAACAAGGTAGGTTACCTCATTTGGAATATAATCGTTAAAATAACGGTTTCTTCCAGTTAAATTAAACAACACTTAATTTAATGTGAGCGTTAAAATATTTAGCATCCATGCAAACAATCATCCATCATCAATCATTCAAAAACATTGCACACAAATAAAACCGAATTGTAAAAAGATAAGCGGGACAAACTTAGTGAGTTGAACTCACCTTGATCTCCATTCGTTGTCAATATGGTTTGTTTTAGTCACTTTCAATTCTGTCTGTTCCAATTTCATAATGTAGCGCTCGTCGAGGCGATTCAACGTCTTCTATTTTATATGATTCTGTAACGTCCCATATTTTTGGTAGTCACATATTTAATATTATAGCGACCCGAACTTCCGCGTGAAGGAAAGTCCGGATTGACTTTGAGAACACGACAAATCAGAACACAAATAGAAGAACATTTCATTGCTTATTACAACAATTCCATCAGAATACAAGAATATTACAGAGTATGAATGAATAAAATACATTTGATAAATATCAGAGATTTACAAATTACAATGCAGTGGAAAATAATAAAAAACACAACTGAAAGGAATATACGGATACAGAGCTTTCCGAATATCATTCAAGCTGTAAACCAGGATCTTGTGAATATAAATCTGCAAAACCAAAACTATTAGATGCCTGTGTGGAAAATAGGGGCACCCAGAGTTTAGGTTAAAATAATAAACTCCAGGTCAGTCATGTGACTGGTGTGAGAACTAAAACAGTTATTAATTTGATTTTAAAGTTAGGTAAATCAAGGGACCACGCCGTATAACACGGAACGGGTTTACACCCACGAATACCAGTGCACAAAATAAACAGTACAATGCTAACTAAAGAACAATGAAGCTATTATAAGTCTCAGGTCCCATCACATAATGCAACGCAAGCCAGAGGATAGAATTTTTACCTTATAATAGCCAAAATTGCTTGGTATGTGAAATTTCATCTTTTATTATTACTATAAGTGTATAATGTCAAAACAATTTCAATCATAAGTATCAATCATAGACGGCATGAGTACCCCATCCCACTATGTCGCCATACTAGGCTCTACAATCAAAACTGCAAAATGTAGCATTGGAAGTTGGATTTCCATTTGTGAACCAAGGCAATGGATCGTCCTTACCGCTTCGATACAATCTAGCCCATATCTCAAGATCAGAACGCATCGACCCTTGGAGCGATAAGGCCGGTCCACACGATGTGGATTAAAATGCCTGAACACTGCATTTCCCTGCCCTATGTGGTGTAAATGAACCAAATGACTCCATCTGCCCCGGATCGACCGATATAACCGAGGCGCCTCGCAATCCATCATCCACATAAGTAAAATATCAAGGCTAGTAAAACGCTGACACCACTCCTAGCTAGAAGGAAACGCATGCCCTCCCTGAGGTCCTCTCCCTTTTGTGGTTCACACTGGCGTATGAGGCTCGCGAATTAACGCTACACAAAGCCACGCTATATTAAAGTCGTGCTTTGATCATCAACAAAACGTGTAACAACCCGGAAAATCTGAACCAATTTAAAAAATTTATTTTGGCAATTTTGATGAATTTTGATTATTTAAAATGAATTATTTTAAATTTTAACGACCAGAAATTTATGTTGAATAGAATTATAACGTATATATTTATTTAAATCGACGTTAGAATATAAATATATATTTTAAATTATAAAAGGAATTGAAAATGGCACGATAGTTTGAAATTTCGATTTCAAATTTCAAATGAATGTACATGATTCAAAATAAACCGGATTTTAGCAAAACCAAAAATATTAGAATCTATTTGAAAATATCTTTCCAACGAATCCGAAAAATCCAAATTTCATAGCGGAAATAAAAAGTTATGCCCAGTTGAAAATTCAGAATAGTCGCTATAGAAATATAGCCCCAAAAAAGTCATATTTTGCATACGGATGAATTTGGATTCGAAACCACTTCCATTGAGTTCAAAATGCCATTTGCAACTCTGAAAAGTATAAGCTTCAATATATTCCGAGATCCGAAATAGTGAGAATTGGATGGGGTTTCGGTTATCAATACATAGCCCTTAAAAAGTGAAATTTTGCATATGAGCTCACAATTCAACGAGATAAATTTTTCTGGATTCATAATGACAAATCATTGTTGAGTTCCAAAACGCACGTTGAACGGAGTTAGTATGTGGCCGTGCGAGCTAAAATAGTTCACGGTAAAACAGGTAGTCATTTTATAAAGGAACATTACTGATACGATCTCAGAGTTCGATTCCGTTTTTTTTTGTGTTCGTATCGTCTAATAATGGTTAAATCCAAAAGGGCATGATTTTTGGAGTTAGCGTGTGAGCGTACAAGAAGAAAAGGTGCGCTAAAATCGCATTTTTGAACAATATCTAAGCATCTTTGTGAATTTTAACGGACGGTCAAACGAACTCGAAATTCAACGAAACTTGTTTAGTTGGACTCGTCTTCACGTCTACTATCTCATGTCCGAAATCCGTAGCAAACGGAGAACGTTTGTAGTCAGGCGATACGCGAGAAACGAGCATGTATCCACTTTTTCTCCTTCTCTTCATTCATTTTCTTCCTCTTCCTCCTTTCTTTATTTTCCTCTTTAATGGAGAGCTCCTCCTCCCCTTGGCCGCCACACCCCTCCCTCCCCTCTCCGTTGGTCGACAGTCCCCTCCCCCTCCTCCTCATCTCCTCCTCGTCCTCCTCTCCTCCCTCTCCTCCTCTTTCTCACTTTGATTTTGCAAACCCTAGGAGCCAACCACCACCACCGCGCCCCCACCGCAGCAACCACCACCACTGGCGCCCTCCCCCACGCCAATCAGGCCTGCGTCGCCGTCCCTCAGCCCTCAGCTCCGGCCATGGGCCCCATCACCTCAAAAAACCAATTTTTCACAAATTTCCCGTTTTGCATTTAACCCCCTGTCACTATTTTGCGAATAACTCCCAAAACGTGCATTTCTCGCCAAAACTCCACAGTACCAAAATCGAAGAGCACGGTTTTCTCTTTGATTTCGTATATGATAGTCCTATTTTGGATTGCGGAGCTATCGGGAAAACGCGTCCAAAGTCTGTTGTCCAAACACTGTCCAAATGCTGTCTTTTCGCGATTTCCGGCGAAATAGCACATTTTCGGAAGGAAGACCACTAGGCGAAAGTTGTCCGAAATGGCGCGTTTAAGCTAAAAAAAGATGGTGTGAAGATTGGAGCTCGTTTGCAAATTCTGGAAGCAGAACAGCAAATCCGAGCGATAGAAAATATGTGGGTTTTCTCCGCTTTAAAGCTTCTATGGTTTTTGACGTATGTAGTATGTAAAAATGTGATTTTTATACTTATAGAGAATTAAAAATATGATTTTTATACTTATAGTGAATTAAAAATATGATTTTTATACTTATAGCGAATTAAAAATATGATTTTTATATTATAGGAATAATAAAAATATGATTTTTATATTATATAGATAATAAAATTTTGATCTTTATATATGTAGCGATAAGATAAAAATACGGTTTTTATATATGAAGTGACGATATAAAAATGTGATTTTTATCATATATGTATGAAAGTAAAAATATGATTTTATCGTTTGAATGGCAATGTGAAAATGTGATTTTTATATATTCATTAACAATAGAAAGATTTGATTTTTATCTATATGGTAGTGGCATAAAAATGTGATTTTCATCTATGTAGCGTTGTTATAAAAATATAAAACTATTTTTAGAAAGATTAAAATGTAATTTTTAGCCTATTTATGTCATTTATAAAATAATCATACAAAGAAATAATTATTGATTGGTTAAAAATATAATTTTTAACATAGGTATACTACATAGATTGACAATCATAGCACGATGGAGTGGAAACCAAAGGTGAGAATTTCTCACTTTAAATTTTATTTTCTAGTTAAAATACATATACTAGGATGTAGACGATGCTTAGCAGCACCCGACACCCATCGTCCACAGACCAGGGACGACTAGTTTGTTTGTTTGACTGTGGTGTGAAAATTGATTGTGTGATATGGAATGGAAATAAAATATTTTATAGTTAAAAATATAATTTTTAACGTGTATAGGAATGAAATAAAAATTTACAAACAAATCGAACGATTTGTTTCTGTACACACACTTGACTGATATTGATTGGGACGATAAATTTTACACATCGCCCAACTGCACAAATAAAATAAATTATTTGTTGACTGAAACCCCACACGGGTATTGGGATGATATATGACATACACTAGTCCCAATAATTAGCTGTATGTCGATCGATTGATTGACAGGCTGTATGAGCATTGAATATTTATATTTAATGCTTATACAGTGTAGAATGCACTTTGGATGATGGTTGATTGTTAATCGTTGTTGTGGTGTACGTGTGTGCATGAAATCCATATAAATCAAATTATATGGTAATTGACTGTGTCTGATTCCAGTTCAGAAAGGATAAATATTTTGAAATAACGATTATTTTGAAAAAAAGGAATATTTTAAAGTAATATTCAGTAACAGATCAAAATCTGATTTTGATGTCCGATTTGGGATGGACACGAAAATATTTAAATATATAAAGCCGTATTGATTAGATTAACACCATTTTGACGTGAACGGTATTTATATCGATTTCATTCATTTTTATAATGAAAATCAAAAGGAAATGATTTTAAAATCTAATGTTTTGGAGATACTATCATTTATACATCGATGATATGGAATATACAATTTTTATTAGAAATTGAATATGAAATTTAAATAGTTTTGAAAACGATTTATAAAATACGTTTTAAAAGGAAATCGACGAAATATATATTATATATAATATAATGGCCTGAATGGAACGCGCTGCGCCACGGTAGTTCGCGAACTTCGACCATTGACTTCGAATGGCGATTACGGGAGATCCGAACGTCGGATTCTCCTAAAACCAGAACCATTGGGTTCGTATCGAAAAGAGCTTTCTAACAAATACGAGAGATTTGAAATCTAACGGTTGGATTTGGAATTATGTCCAAATCAAATTTGGAAAACGACGCTATAAGTGCAGTTCGATGGCCGTTTATCGAAGTCGACGGTACGTGCCTTGATAAAATTATTAAAAATATCAATAATTTGTGTAAAATCATAATAAATGATTAGGAAAGAATTAGGATGAAAAATTCCATATTTGAAAAGATAAAAATATATTTTTATCGAAATGAACTAGTTTTGAAATAGAATAATAAATCCAATATTTTTAAAATAAATAAATTGGATTTGAAATGGTTTTAAAAATAACTGGAATTTCCAATATATGAAATGGAATTGATTTGAATCGAAATTATCTTCATAATATTTCGATATTGGATTTGTTGATTATATGGATATTATGGAGGAATTTGAAAGATATATATATCGTTATTCCAATACAATATTTGTTGGTTTCAGAATTTGATATTGAATATAAGCCGATATATTTTCTATTCAGAGCCTTGTATTTAATATCAAATTGAATTTTGGGTTTGTCGTGAATGGTATCATTAATTATACTGTTCTTGAACCGAATGTAGTTAAGAAAATTTGAAACTGACTGGAGATTAGTTAAGTTGAATGGTTTCCTGGGTATTGATCTGATGTTGGTTTCGGCCTTCGGGGTTAATACTTCGGAAATTGTTCTCTTACTAATTTATGGTTAGTGACTGATTGGATATTGAGTTTGTTGTGAACTGTGTTTTTAACGACATTCGTTCTTTAACCCGATTTACAGTGAAATGAGATTTGGAATTTATAAATCTTTTTTTGTTAAGATTTAATGGGAATTTTCCAAAGTAAAGTTTTCCAGTTTAGTATATTTAATTGGAATTAAATTAAAATTGGTCTTTGGGTTTACCGTGAATGGTGTTTTAAATAACCCTTGTTCTTTAACCCGATTAACAACGGAGTTAAGAGAATCAGAAACTAACTGGAGATTATTTGAGTTGAATGGTTTCCTGGGTATGGATCTGATGTTGGTTTCGGCCTTCGGGGTTAATACTTAGGGAATTGTTCACTTGCTAATTTACGGTTAGAGGCTGATGGAATGGAATGTGATTTTGGGTTTATCGTGAACCGTGTTTTAAATGATATTGGTTCTTTAACCCCGTTAAAGACAGGATATGGTTTCCCAAGCTAAATAATCACTGGTATTGATTTTTGGGGAGACTAAAACTAAGTGGAGCTTTAATGAATCTGTAATTAGATTGAAATGATATCCAAAGGAAGATTAAAGAATAAATTTAAAGAATTTATCTTTGATAAAATAAACGGGAACCTTTCCTAAAGTATATGAATATTTGAATAAAAGAATATTCAGAATTGGAATGAGGCGTATGTTGTGTTTTATAGCACTTGTTTATTATATACGCGAGTTATTCGGAAAGGCCGGGTTTATACCCATTCTGAATAACTGATTCGACGATGGGTCGACGATGAAGACGGTGGTTGAAGACCGGAGGTCTTCACATCATTTGGATGATTACTGATGTCTTGATTGGGCTGTACACCCAAGCCGAGGTAATAAGTGGTGATCGTCCAGACGTATTTGGAGATCGACGGATATGCGAGGGCCTCTCCCCTGTATTGGACATATGGGGGGGGATAAGGTGCCTCCAGTTTCGTTCAGACCCAGAATGGACTTATAAATGGATTGTGTGTCTGAAATTGGATTTTATTCTGTGCTAATTGATTTCTATTTAATATATATCTGTTTAACGGCGGAGAATTTATTCTCTTGCTTAACTCCCTTCTCTGAGACGTACGAGCTCAGAGGTTATATATTGATAGATATTAGTTGCATGGCATGAATTGCCTATGTGGCATGCTGAGATGAAGTGATCAAGGCTTTTGTTAAAAAGCAGAGTCTTGTGGTTGATGATCAGCACGGCTTTAATACAACGTAGCTTTGTGTATTGCGTTAATTCGCGAGCCTCACACCTCGGTTTAAGTTAAAAATGGGATAAGGACCGTTGGGAGAACACGACATTTCTTTCTAATTATGGATGGTGTCAGCGTTTTACTAGCCCTGACATCGTTGATGTTTATTCCTTTCTGGACGTTGGAATGTGAGGCACCTCGGATATATCGGTCTCTTCAGAGCCGATGGATAGGTCCGATAGGACCGGGAAACGTGTGTTCAGGAATTGCCAATCCACTAACGTAAGTGTGGACCAGCCCAGCCGGTTCCAAGGGTTCTCTGCGCGGAATCCTTGGGCATTTGGTAGAGTGTCTCGAAGCCGGTGAGGAGCTTTCCCCTTGCCTCGACTCATGACGGAAATCCAATTTCCAATACATGACATTTCGGTTTTGATTGTAGAGCCAAGTATGGCGACATAGTGGTATGGGGCACTATTCCGTCTATGATTGATATAGGGTGTGTTTTTTACAGGTCCCTATTAAGTTTCAAAATTAGGCCCACATCCGGTCATAAACTTATTATAAATTTAGTCCCTATTTTTCGAAAATACACTAAAAATTAAAAATAAATTATAAAAAAATCATGTAAATTTATAATTAATTAATACTATTAATCGTGAAAAAAATCAGGTGAAAAAACATCAAAAACAACGTCAAAATGAAGAATTACATAATAACAACGAAATGCAGTAAAATGCATCAAAAGATGCATATAATTCAATTAGTTGCATACATGTATGCATTTATATCATTTTTGCGTCAAAACTGCAGTATAAATGCATACATATATGCACATATTGTAAATACATGCATCTTTTCATGCAATTATTAAAAAACTACATACATATGTATAGTTTTTTCACTTTTACATATATTTTGACATATATGCACACATGTATGCAGTTATACAGAAAAACTTTATATATGTATGCAGTTATTCCAGAGGCGTGCGTAAACATGTGCATATGTATTCAAATAGTTGCATATATGAAAGAAACTATTTGCAATAGTTGCATACATATATGCAACTTTTTTTTCTTCGCGTGGACTTCTGAGATTATTTCCAGGTTTTAGAATTTTTCTTTTTGTTGCAAGCGCCTTTTTTTTGGCTGAAATACGTAGAAGGCGGAAGTATTTAAAGCAGGAGGCGGAAGTTCCAGGCGACACCTAAAATAAGGGGCGGGTTTGAAGATGAAAAGTGGAAGGGATGTGGTGTGTATTAAGTTTGAAAATAGGGATGTGTGCCTAACTTTCACATTGATATATTTATATTTGAAGTTGTTTTCATCCACTTTACACTATAATAGTATCAAAATGATTTGTTTTAAACGTACCAAGCATGTTTGGCTGTTATAAGGTAAAACTCTATTCTCTGGCTTGTGTTGCATTGTGTGATGGGACCGGAGTCTTGTAATAGCTTCATTTTTTCAAAAAGCATTGCGCTGTTTGTTTTATGCACTGGTATTCTTGGGAGGAAACCCGTTCTGTGTTATACGGCGTGGTCCCTTGATTTACTTTATTTTTAAAGTAAAGATTTACTAACTGTCTTAGTTCTCCCACCAGCCACATTACTGACCTGGAGTTTATTTTTTTAGCCTAAACTCTGGGTGCCCCTATTTCCATACGGGCAACTATTGTTTTGGTTTTGCAGATTTATATTCAAAGGATCCTGATTTACAGCTGGAATAATATTCGGAAATCTTTGTATCCCTATATCTCCTTCAGTTATGTGTGGTATTATCTTTCCACTGCTATGTAATATATTGTAATCTCTAATATTTATCGAATGTATTTTATTTATTCATAATCTGGAATATTCTTGTATTCTGATGGAATTGTTGTAATTAACAATGAAATGTTCTTCTGTTTGGGTTCTGATTCGTCTTGTTCTCAAAGCAATTCATTCTTTCCTTCATAAGGAAGTTCGGGTCATTTCAACAAGATTCTGCTTTTCAACAGAAGCCTGGATCATTTGCTTCTCAGCATGCCACACAGGCAATTCACGCTATGCAACTGATGTCTATCAATCACACTGAATGAAATCCGATGTCAGACACACATCCATTTACAAGTTCGTTCTGGGTCTGAACAAAACCGGAGGCAACTTATTCCTCCCCCATACGTCCAATACAAGGGAGAGGTCCTAGCATAATCGGTTGATCCCCAACTACGTCTGGACGATCACCACTTATTACCTTGTCTTGGGTGTACAGCCCAATCAAGACATCAATAATCATCCAAATGATGTGAAGACCTCCGTTCTTCAACCACTGTCTTCATCCTCGACACATCGTCGAATCAGTTACTCAGAATGGGATAAACCCGGTCTTTCTGAATAACTCTCGTATATAATAAATAAGTGTTATAAAAACACAACAAACACCTCATTCCAATCCAAAATATTCCTTTATTCAAATATCCTTATACTTTGGGAAAGGTTCCCATTAATTTTATCAAAGATAAGTTCATTAAATTTATTCTTTAATCTTCCTTTGGATATCATTTCAATCTAATTAAAGATGCATTAAAACTCCACTTGGTTTTAATCTTTCCAAAAATCAATATTAATGATTGTTTAACTTGGGAAATCATATCCTGTATTTAACTGGGTTAAAGAACCAATGTCATTTAAAACATGGTTCACGATAAACCCAAAATCACATTCCATTTCATCAGCCTTTAACCGTAAATTAGCAAGTGAACAATTCCCTAAGTATTAACCCCGAAGGCCGAAACCAACATTAGATCAATACCCAGGAAACCATTCAACTTAACTAATCTCCAATTAGTTTCTGATTTTCTTAACTCCATTGGGTCTAAAAATAGTATTATTAAAGATACCATTCATGATAACCCAAAATCTTATTCCATTGTTAATCGGGTTAAAGAACAAGTGTTATTTAAAACACCGTTCACGCTAAACCCAAAGACCAATTCAATTCCAATTAAATATTAATTAATTGGTATACTTCATTAAATCTATATAAAAAGATTTAATCTTTTCTCAACTGGGTTTAAGAATAGTGTTAGTGAAGATACTGTTCACGACAAACCCAGAATCCCATTTGATATTAAATACAAGCTCTGAATAGAAAATATATCGTCTTATATTCAATATCAAATACCACAACTAACAAATATCGTATTGGAAATAACGATATAAATATATCTTTCAAATTTCCATAACAATATCTGTATAATCACGAAATCCAATATCGAAATATTTCGAACACAATTTCGATTCAAATCCATTTCCAATTTATATATTGGAAATTCTGGTTATTTTTAAAACCATTTCAAATCCAATTTATTTATTTTAAAAATATTGGATTTATAATTATAGTTCATAACTAGTTCATTCTGATAAAAAAATCTATTTTTATCTTTTCAAATATGGAATTTTTCAGCCCAATCCTTTCCAAATCATTTATTATGATTTTACACAAATTATTGATATTTTTAATAATTGTATCAAGGTCCGTACAATCGATTTTCATAAACGGCCATCGAACTTCACTTACAGCGACCTTTTCCAAATTTGATTTGGACATAATTCCAAATCCAACCATTTGATTTCAAATCTCTCTTATTCATTAGAAAGCTCTTTTCGATACAAACCCAACGGTTCTAATTTTAGGAAAATCCGACGGTTGGATCTCTCGTAACGTCCATTCGAAGTCAATGGTCGAAATTCGCGAACTGCCGCAGCGAGGCGCGTTCTATTCAGGCCATCATATATATTATATATATATATATATATATTTCGTCGATTTCCATTCAAAACGTATTTTATAAATCGTTTTAAATTCATTTTCCAAACGATTTCAACTTCATATTCAATTTCAAATCAAAATTGAATATTCCATATCCTCGATATATAAATGATAGTATTTTCAAAACATTATATTTTGAATCAAATCCTTTTCGATATTCATTATAGAAATGAATAAAATCGATATAAATATCGTTTACATCAAAATGGCATTGATCTAATCAACATGGCTTTATATATTTAAATATTTTCGTGTCCATCCCAAATCGGACATCAAAATTAGATTTTGACCTTTTACTGAATATTATTTTAAAATATTCATTATTTTAAAATGTTCGTTATTTAAAATGTTCATTCTTTCTGAACTGGAATCAGACACAGTCTATTAACATATAATGTGATTATATGGATTTCATACAATACATGTATATAACAACAATCAAACATAGTCAACCATCATCCAGAGTGCATTCTACTACATAAGCATCAAATATAAATATTTAACTCTTACAACGGCTTGTCAATCAATCGATCGACATACAGCTAATTATTGGGATTAGTGTATGTCCAATTTCATCCCAATACCCGTGTGTGGTTTTCAAACAACAAACACAGATTTATTTGTGAAGTTGGGCGATGTATAAAATTTATCGTCCCAATCAGTAACACTCAAATGTGCGTACATAAAAAAATCGTCCGATTTGTTTATGAATATTTATTCTATTCATATACACGTCAAAAATTATATTTTTAACTATAAAATATTTTACTCCATTCCACATCACCCAATCAATTTTTCACCACACAATCAATCAAACAAACAAGCCGTCCGTGGTCCGTGGGCGACGGGTGTCGGATGCTGCTAAGCCCCGTCTGCATCCTAGTATATATTTTAACTAGAAAATAAAATAAAAGTGAGAAGTTCTCACCTTGAGTTTCCACTCCATCATTCTTTCAAAGCAAAGAAGATGAACAACTCGTCGATTACAACCTTAAGCGAACACGATATCCTACATGATTGATTTTTATTAATAACAGTCGTAAGCTAAAAATCATATTTTTAACCCGCTACTTCATATATAAAAATCTAATTTTTTTATATTCTTCTCTTCATGATAAAAATCATATTTTTATATCTATCTCATATATAAAAATCGTATTTTTATATCTCCAACTTCATAATAAAAATCATATTTTTATTATATAACTTCATGTATAAAAACCGCATCTTTATGTTATATAAAAATCTAAACTTCATGTAATATAAAAATATAATCTTTCATACATCAAAAATCAAATCTTTTTGGTTTATAAAAATCAAATCTTTTATGTTATAAAAATATAATCTTTATCTCTATAAAAATATAATCTTTTTATATTGATAAAGGTTTCGCCTTTTCATTGATAAAAATTTTGCCTTTTCATCGATAAAAATTTCGCCTTTTCGTCGTTATATATAAACAAATATCACATTTTAATTTAAATAAACAAAGATCATTTTTAACTAAACAAAAATCATATTTAAAGGAGAATAATTAAAAAAAACTATCAGTTAAGGTTCAAGGAGGGAGGAGCGTTGGGGGCACGGCCTGGCGTGGGATCGGCGGCGGAAGGGGCTCAGGCGGTAGGCTTGGATGCAGGAGGTAGTGCCGGGTCTGCTACGATGGGTTTTGGGTTTGAAAAGGGAGGGGGGCTCGCAGATTCACAGAGGATAGGGGAGAGAGAAGATCGGCGGCGGAAGGGAGGGTGAGAGTGGAGGCGCTGTCTCGATTTGGGTGCGGTGGCAGGATCGAGGGGGGCGACGGGTTTTCTACGATGGGGATTTTTTTATTTCTTTTTTTCTTTTGATGACCGTTGAAGAGAAAGGAAGGGGAGGGGGTAGGATAAAGGTTTGACTTTTATAATTAATTATATATTTATTTATTTTAATTTTCAAAATATTAATCTTCTCATTTGAACTCCGATTCAAACCCAACGACCATCGCCCCTAGCTAATTGCCCCTATTCCGAACACAATGGGATATGTTTCGCAAGCCAATTCAGCTGTTACGATCAGTTTTCATTAAAATTTCAATATAAATTAATATTACAGTCAATATTGAATTTAACGTACATTTTAATTTACCGGGACCACATACAGACTCTAAACATTCCAGAAAATTATTTCTAGCTTCGTATTGATGATACGGTCCTAACAAAACTAATTTCATCAAATTTGAAGACCGTTTGAAAAATAGCCATTTTCTGGTCGATCCAAATTGACTGAAACTGTCAAAACATGTTTTACTTCGCCATGCTCACATATTAATCCCAAGAATTATGAATTTTGGAATCCAGCAACAACTTGACATCCCGAATCCAACAAAAGTGGTTTCGTCAAAAATGGAGGTCGTTTGCAAAATTTCCATTTTAAGGGCTATATTTCCATAGCGACTATTCTGAATTTTCAATTGGGCATAACTTTTTATTCCCGCTATGAAATTCCAATTTTTCGGATTCGTTGGAAAGATATTTTCAATTAGATTCTAATATTTTTGGTTTCACTAAAATCCGGTTTATTTTGAATCCTGTACATTCATTTGAAATTTAAAATCGAATTTTCGAACTACCGCGCCATTTTCAATTCCTATTATAATTAAAATAAATATTTATATTCTATCGATGATCTATATAAATATATACATTCTAATTCTATTCAAAATAAATTTCTCGTCGTTATTATTTAAAATAATTCATTTTAAATATTCAAAATTCATCAAAATTGGCAAAATAAAAATTTTAAATTGGTTCGGATTTTCCGGGTTGTTACAATCTCCCCCACTTAAAATCTTTTCGTCCTCGAAAAGGAACGGAGCTAAAAGTTGTTTTACAAACCAACTCAACTTTCATTATTTTCATTATGGCTTAAGTTCCTCAACTTTTCAGTTTCTAAGAACTTTTCAAATTTTTCAAAAATTTGGCTAACACCTTAAATTTTCGAAAAATTTCACCATATCCTCCCCTGTACGGGAGCACTGGGAAAATCCCGAAATCACCATACAGGCCGTCTCATCTCAAAAAGAAAAAGAAAAAGCCAAGCGTCTAGCCAATCGGCTCATAAAATCATCCAAACCCAAGAAATTATTAAACATGTACCTATTTGTTGGGCAAGCAATTTTATTCTTCTGCTTTGGCCTCTTTGCAACGACCTGTTCAATGGATACACATGTATATGCATGCAATTTCCATAAGTTTCAATTCAGTTCAAAATTTGATATAATTTGGCCCAAATTTACCTTTCTTTCACATAATGGTTTAAAGGAATAATCATACAACACAACCATCAATCAATTAGTTGATTAGATTTTCAAATTCATAACTTTGATACATAGTCCAAAATTCATATTTTTGATGCCAGATCACAACAATAAGCCCTATCTAGTTTTGGTTCTCACACCAGTCAATTGGAAATATATAGAAATCCCACTTTCGAAACTCGAACATAAATAATGATGATGCTCAAGCAATCATCAGAATCATCTCCGAGCGACTAGAGCGTGATTCTATATCTATCCGGTATATTAAAACTTCGAATATATATTTGCAAGGCATATATGCAAAATCTTTATATATTGGATTGTCCAAATTCAATATAAATAAATATTCAAATACGTTTAAAATGGTTTAAACTTTCAAGACAATATTTGTTTTCATTTTTAATTTTAAAAACAACACACTTCGGATTCATTCTAGGATACTGCTGATCCTATCTCTAACGAGTCATTCTCATTAGATATTACTAATCTAATCTCTGATGAATTCTTTCATTCGGTTCTAATGTGCCTTTTTCTCGAGCTCTGTAAACCAAAGCTCTGATACCAAATATAGCGACCCGAACTTCCCCGTGAAGGAAAGCCCGGATTGACTTTGAGAACACGACAAATCAGAACACAAACAGAAGAACATTTCTTTACTTATTACAACAATTCCATCAGAATACAAGAATATTACGGAGTATGGATGAATAAAATACATTTGATAAATATCAGAGATTTACAAATTACAATGCAGCGGAAAATAATACAAAACACAACTGAAAGGAATATAAGGAAACAGAGCTTTCTGAATATCATTCCAGCTGTAAACCAGGATCCTATGAATATAAATCTGCAAAACCAAAACTACTAGCTGCCCGTGCGGAAAATAGGGGCACCCAGAGTTTAGGTTAAAACAATAAACTCCATGTCAGTCATGTGACTGGTGTGAGAACTAAAACAGTAATTAATTTTATTTTAAAGTTAGGTAAATCAAGGGACCACGCCGTATAACACGGAACCGGTTTACCCCCAAGAATACCGGTGCATAAAACAAACAGCGCAATGCTAACTAAAGAACAATGAAGTTATTATAAGACTCAGGTCCCATTACACAATGCAACACAAGCCGGAGGATAGAGTTTTTACCTTATAATAGCCAAAAATGCTTGGTACATGAAATTTCATCTTCTATTATTACTATAAGTGTATAGTGTCAAAACAATTTCAATCATAAGTATCAATCAAAGACGGCATGAGTGCCTCATCCCACTATGTCGCCATACTAGGCCCGCAAAATGTCGTATTGGAAGTTGGATTTCCATATGTGAACCAAGGCAAGGGATTATCCTTACCACTTCAAGACAATCTAGCCCATGTCTCAGGATCAGAACGCATCGACCCTTGGAGTGACAAGGCTGGTCCATACGATGTGGATTAAAATGCTGAACACTGCGTTTCCCCGGCCTATGCGGCGTAAATGACCCAAATGACACCATCGGCTCCGAATCACCCGATATAACCGAGGCGCCTCGTAATCCATCATCCACTTAAGTAAATTGTCAGGGCTAGTAAAACGCTGACACCACTCCTAGCTAGAAGGAAACGCATGCCCTCCCTGAGGTCCTCTCCTGTTTCTGGTTCACACCAGGGTGTGAGGCTCGCGAATTAACGGTACACAAAGCTAAGCTATATTAAAGCTGTGCTTTGATCATCAACCACAAGACTCTGCTTTTCAACATAAGCCTTGAACATTTGCATCTCAGCATGCCACACAGGCAATTCAGGTTATGCAACCGATGTCTATCAATCACACAGAATGAAATCCGATGTCAGACACACATCCATTTACAAGTTTGTTTTGGGTCTGAACGAAACCGGAGGCACCTTATTCCTCCCCCATATGACCAATACAGGGGAGAGGTCCTCGCATATCGGGTCGATCCCCAAGTACGTCTGGACGATCACCATTTATTACCTCATCTTGGGTGTACAGCCCAATCAAGACATTAGAAATCATCCAAACAATGTGAAGACCTGCGGTCTTCAACCACCGTCTTCATCCTCGACACATCATCGAATTAGTTACTTAGAATGGGATAAACCCGGTCTTTCTGAATAACTCGCGTATATAATAAATAGTTGTTATAAAAACACAACATATGCCTCATTCTAATCCAGAATATTCCTTTATTCAAATATCCTTATACTTTGGGAAAGGTTCCCATTAATTTTATCGAAGATAAATTCTTTAAATTTATTCTTTAATCTTCCTTTGGATATCATTTCAATCTAATTAAAGATGCATTAATACTACACTTGGTTTTAATCTTCCCAAAAATCAATATTAACGATTGTTTAACTAGGGAAATCAAATCATGTCTTTAACCGGGTTAAAGAACCAATGTCATTTAAAACACGGTTCACGATAAACCCAAAATCACATTCCATTCCATCAGCCTTTAACCGTAAATTAGCAAGTGAACAATTCCCTAAGTATTAACCCCGAAGGCCGAAACCAACATCAGATCAATACCTAGGAAACCATTCAACTTAATTAATCTCCAGTTAGTTTTTGATTTTCTTAACTCCACTGGGTCTAAGAACAGTATTATTAAAGATACCATTCACGATAACCCAAAATCTTATTCCTATCTTTAACTGGGTTAAAGAACCAATGTCATTTAAAACACGGTTCACGATAAACCCAAAATCACATTCCATTCCATCAATCTTTAACCGTAAATTAGCAAGTGAACAATTCCCTAAGTATTAACCCCGAAGGCCGAAACCAACATCAAATCAATACCCAGGAAACCATTCAACTTAACTAATCTATAGTTAGTTTCTGATTTTCTTAACTCCATTGGGTCTAAGAATATTATTATTAAAGATACCATTCACGATAACCCAAAATCTTATTCCATTGTTAATCAGGTTAAAGAACAAGTGTTATTTAAAACACCATGCATGATAAACCCAAAGACTAATTCAATTCCAATTAAATATTAATTAATTGGTATACTTCATTAAATCTAAATAAAAAGATTTAATCTTTTCTCAATTGGGTTTAAGAACAGTGTTAGTGAAGAAACCGTTCACGACAAACCCAAAATCCGATTTGATATTAAATACAAGGCTCTAAATAGAAAATATACCGGCTTATATTCAATATCAAATACCACAACCAACAAATATCGTATTGGAAATAACGATATAAATATATCTTTTAAATTTCCATAACAATATCTGTATAATCACGAAATCCAACATCGAAATATTCCGAAGACAATTTCGATTCAAATCCATTTCCAATTTATATATTGGAAATTCTGGTTATTTTTAAAACCATTTCAAATCCAATTTATTTATTTTAAAATATTGGATTTATAATTTAGTTCATAACTTGTTCATTTCGATGAAAAATCTATTTTTATCTTTTCAAATATGGAAATTTTCAGCCCAATTCTTTCCAAATCATTTATTATGATTTTACACAAATTATTGATATTTTTAACAATTTTATCAAGGCCCGTACAGTCGATTTCCATAAACGGCCGTCGAACTGCACTCACAACAACCTTTTCCAAATTTTATTTGGACATAATTCCAAATACAACCGTTAGATTTCAAATCTCTCCTATTCGTTAGAAAGCTCTTTTTGATACAAAACTAACGGTTCCTGTTTTATGAGAATCCGACGGTCGGATCTCCCATAACGTCCATTCGAAGTCAATGGTCGAAATTCGTGAACTGCCGCAGCGCTGCGCGTTCTTTTCAGGCCATTATATATATATATATATATATATATAATATTATATATATATATATATCGTCGATTTCCATTTAAACCTATTTTATAAATCGTTATAAATCCTTTTTCCAAACGATTTCAACTTCATATTCAATTCAAATCAAAATTGAATATTTCATATCCTCGATATATAAATGATAGTATTTTCAAAACATTATATTTTGAAATCAAATCCTTTTCGATATTCATTATAGAAATGTATAAAATCAATGTAAATATCATCACGTCAAAATGGCGTTAATCTAAACAACACGGCTTTATATATATAAATATTTTCGTGTCCATCCCAAATCGGAGATCAAAATCATATTTTGATCTTTTACTGAATATTATTTTAAAATATTCATTATTTTAAAATATTCGCTATTTTAAAATATTCATTCTTTCTGAACTGGAATCAGACACAGTCAATTACCATATAATGTGATTATATGGATTTCATGCAATACATGTATATAACAACAATCAAACACAGTCAACCATCATTCAGAGTGCATTCTACTGCATAAGCATCAAATATAAATATTTAACGCTTACAATAGCTTGTCAATCAATCGATCTACATACAGCTAATTATTGGGATTAGTGTATGTCCAATTTCATCCCAATACCCGTGTGGGGTTTTCAAACAACAAACACAGATTTATTTGTGCAGTTGGGCGATGTGTAAAATTTATCATCACAATCAATATTAGTCAAATGTGTGTACATAAACAAATATTCCGATTTGTTTATGAATATTTATTCTATTTATATACACGTTAAAAATTATATTTTTAACTATAAAATATTTTACTCCATTCCACATCACACAATCAATTTTCACCACACAATCAAACAAACAAACAAGTCGTCCATGGTCTGTGGATGACGGGTGTTGCTAAGCCCCGTCTGCATCCTAGTATATATTTTAACTAGAAAATAAAATAAAAGTGAGGAGTTCTAACCTTGGGGTTCCACTCCATCATTCTTTCAATGCAAAGAAGATGAACACCTAGTCGACTACAACCTTAAGCGAACACGATATCCTACATGATTGATTTTTATTAATAACATTCATAAGCTAAAAATCATATTTTTAACCCGCTACTTCATATATAAAAATCTAATTTTTTTATATTCTTCTCTTCATGATAAAAATCATATTTTTATATCTATTACATATATAAAAATCGTATTTTTATATCTCCAACTTCATAATAAAAATCATATTTTTATTATATAACTTCATGTATAAAAATCGCATCTTTATGTTATATAAAAATCTAAACTTCATGTTATATAAAAATATAAGCTTTCATGTAAATAAAAATATAATCTTTCATGTAAATAAAATTATAATCTTTCATACATCAAAAATCAAATCTTTTGGGTTTATAAAAATCAAATCTTTTATGTTATAAAAATATAATCTTTATCTCTATAAAAATATAATCTTTTTTATATTGATAAAGGATTCGCCTTTTCATTGATAAAAATTTCGCCTTTTCATCGATAAAAATTTTGCCATTTCATCGATAAAAATTTCGCCTTTTCATCGTTATATATAAACAAATATCGCATTTTAATTTAAATAAACAATGATCATTTTTAACTAAACAAAAATCATATTTAAAGGAGAATAATTTAAAAAAACTCACAGTTAAGGTTCAAGGAGGGAGAAGAACTGGGGGGCGCGGCCTGGCGTGGGAACGGCGGTGGAAGGGTCTCAGGCGGCGGGTATTGGATGCAGGAGGAAGCGCCGGGTCTGATACGACGGGTTTTGGGCTTGAAAATGGAGGGGGGCTCGTGGATTCACAAAGGGTAGGGGATAGAGAGGATCGGCGGCGGAAGGAAGGGGGAGAGTGGAGGCGCGGTCTCGATTTGGGTGCGGTGGCGGGATCGGGGGGAGGGGGCGACGGATTTTCTACGATGGGGGTTTTTTATATTTCTTTTTTTCTTTTGATGACCGTTGAAGAGAAAGGAAGGGGAGGGGGTGAGATAAAGGTTTGACTTTATAATTAATTATATATTTATTTATTTTAATCTTCAAAAAGTTAATCTTCTCTTTTGAACTCCGATTCAAACCCAATGACTGTCGCCCCCAACTAATTACCCCAATTCCGAACACAATGGGATATGTTTCGCGGGCCAATTCGGCTGTTACAATCAGTTTTCGTTAAAATTTCAATACAAATTAATATTACAGTCAATATTGAATTTAACGTACATTTTAATTTACCGAGACCACATACAAACTCTAAAAATTCCAAAAAAATTATTTCTAGCTTCGTATTGACAATACGGTCCTAACAAAACTAATTTCGTCAAATTTGAAGACCATTTGAAAAATGGCCATTTTCTGGTCGATCCAAATTGACTGAAACTATCAAAACACGTTTTACTTCGCCACGCTCACATATAAATCCCAAGAATTATGAATTTTGGAATCTAGCAATAACTTGACATCCCAGATCCAACAAAGTGGTTTCATCGAAAACAGAGGTAGTTTGCAAAATTTCCATTTTTAAGGGCTATATTTCCGTAGCGACTATAACTTGACATCCCGGATCTAACAAAAGTGGTTTCGTCGAAAACAGAGATAGTTTGCAAAATTTCCATTTTTAAGGGCTATATTTCCATAGCGACTATTCTGAATTTTCAATTGGGCATAACTGTTTATTCGCTATGAAATTCCAATTTTTCGGATTCTTGGAAAGATATTTTCAGTTAGATTCTAATATTTTTGGATTCGCTAAAATCCGGTTTATTTTGAATCCTGTACATTCATTTGAAATTTGAAATCGAATTTTCGAACTACCGCGCCATTTTCAATCCCTATTATAATTAAAATAAATATTTATATTCTATTGACGATCTATATAAATATATATGTTCTAATTTTATTCAAAATAAATTTCTCGTCGTTATTACTTAAAATAATTCATTTTAAATATACAAAATTCATCAAAATTGCCAAAATAAAAATTTTAAATTGGTTCGGATTTTCCGAGTTGTTACAAATATATTTTATTATTTTAAATATTGTATTGGAATTATTAATGGATTTATAATATATAATTCATTTATTAAAACGAAGTCAGACGTATAATTTATATTATAATTAAAAAAAGAACTCGAAACGTCGCGGTAGTTCGTTATTTACGATTTAAACTTTAATTGAATATACAAAATCCGTTTTAAGTCGAAATTCAGTGAAACAAGAAATGTTTGAATCGATTTGATTATATTTTTCTAATGGAAGAGAAAATTGAAGATTTCAACTTATAGATTGTTAATTATGTCCAATTCAAATTTTCAAATAGTCGCTATGGAATTCGTTAATAAACGATAACGTTTATTAAAATAAATATAAGCGGTTTTTATATATTTGAATCTCGTTTTAACTCGGAATTTTTAATATTGAGTTTAAATTATGTTTTGATTTATTTTAAAGATATATAATATTGGAATATACAATAATAATAATTTTTTCTTATTAAAATTGCACTGTTTTGGATTCTAATTATATTTTTATCAATATTATATAGGCCTTAAAAATAGTTTTCTTTTCAACCGACCTCTGTTTTCGATGAAACAAGTTTTATTGGAGTACGTACAGTTAATTATTGTTAGGTTTCCAGTTTGGAGCTAATCGGAGTTTTTTTATCAGTACGTGTAATTTAGGGGTGAACCAATAAATAATTTGGAACTAAAATAGCACCATTGTGCAAATGGTGTCCGTTTTCAACAAAATTTGTTTCATTGGGACCAGAACATTAAGACGTAGCAGTGTTTCCATTTTCATTGTCCTTAAAGTTCGTGTGCAGCGGTGCGAATTTAACGGTTAATGATAAACAAGGGTTAGCGGTTAAATTTAATACCGTATTAAAATAAATATAATAAACTTAAATCTTAAGTAAAACATGTGCACCCTATCCTATCACTAAAAATTAACATCACGCTGAAGCTATATTGAAATTGACAACTCATTTTCATACCAACACACTAAGGATTGATACCACCGTACCCTATTTTCACAGCCTTATACTTTCTTCCAAGATAATACACGCACAGCTACCATTTTACAAACATTACAGCTATTTCTTCTTCTTTTACATAAGGTCCGCAAATCAATCAACTTCCATACAAGAAATGAAAACTCAAACATACACAAAGTCACTGTTTCAAATCTCGCAAATATCGTCCGAGATCTCCTCCGAGATCTCATTTTGGGCTCCTTCCGAAATGAAATAGCAAATATCACTCTAAATCTCCTTTCGAATATATCGCCCGAGATATTGCAATATCTAACGATATCTCGACCAAGACGAAATACTGGAATATCGTCCGAGATCTTAGTTTTTTTGGTTAAAATTTAAATTTGTGCCTGAACTAGAACTATAATTAAAAAACTCAAATATAGCGATATCAATCTTTTGTTATTTTACATTTTGCATGTTAAATGACTATATTGTATGTTCGCATATGTTTTACAATGCTTATGTTTTTCATATTCGTCTTTTTACATACATGTTACTTATAAAATTATGTATTTTATGGTCTATTTATGCTGAATTTTTTAATGTTTTGGATCCTTTTAATGTTTCCAGTTTAACAATATTCCTGTTTTAAGCATATTGCAATTTAAAGTATGAATGATCTTTCGCAAAATAAAGAATAATAAAGTTATTTTGCATTTTAAGTTTAAGTTACTATGTTTTTGATAGCATTCATATAAATCATTTTGTTAAAATATCATTTTTAACATATCATGTACCCCGAGATTGTTCCGATATGAACTTTCAGACCCGAGATGAAAATCCGAGTGAACTCCCGAGTTAGACTCATCTCGTCCAAGATCTCCCCCGATACGAGACTGTGCCTATAAAATCCCCGAGCGAAATGCGACCGATATCCGAGATTTAAAACCTTGCACACAGCTACAACAAACTTGCACAGCTAATGTAAAAAAAAAGACATTATCCTGTACCATTTGAATTGGACATCACGTGTTTTCTCTATACTTCGTTTTCAATTTCAAGTCTCTCATTAGTTCAATGATCAAATTGTATAACCGTGACAATGGTCACTGGATTGAGCCCTATCGAATACATTATCTGTCTGTTACTTTAAATAAAAGGAAAAGTTACCCTTTTACTCTCGTATCTTAATCTAACTTTTTCTCTAAAATTATATTTTAACAATACACTGCTACCTTGTATATGTGAACAGAACACGCTATAAAGCTAAAAAGCCCAGCTACTATTTAAAATCATATACAATGAATAATTTTACAAGCTATGCCTTCACCATCACGGAGTAAGCTCAGAAAGGATTATTGAAATGAAAACACAACTAGACCTTCATCTACACCGCATACCTATGTACCTCATTACCTTGGGTACCAAGGAACTTCCTACTATAAATACGCACATCGTCCATTGTTTCAGGAACCAAAAGCTAAGCTTTAACGGTGTATATTACATAAATAATAAAAATTCGTGGGTAGGATCTTGCATAGCAGTAAGGTGAGGTAGCAGGTTGTCCTTACGAACAAGGAAATGAGAAGCAGCTGCGTGTTCAAGAGCTGCTGTCCAAAGTAGGGTTGCGCAAGGTGGTGTAGGTGGTTGCTTCGACCTCGAGCATGGCGGCATGTGGATGCTGAGTGGTAGCAGGAAAGTGTCGCGGTGGGTATGCATGGATTTTTGGTATTGTTAAAATAAAAACAGGAGCTTTATTTCTCCCTATTTACATGAGAACAGTAAGCTCGAAAAAAAGGAACGGAGCTTGTTTAAGTAAAGGGAGTGGGTGGCAATGGCGAATGGACGTCGACGGAGGAAGGAGGAGTCGGCATATGGCGTGGGTGTGTTACTTCAGGGTTCGATATATATAAATGGTGAAGGAACAGAAAACAGATGGGGAAGGAGAGAACGAGCAGGAGGAGTCGGACGCGGTGGTGCTCTGGTGACAGCGGTCTGAGGTTTATGGTGCGACGGTGGTGTGGTTTCGTATTTTTGTTCGCGCATGGGTTAGGAGGAAGCGAGAAAAAGGAAACAGCAGAGGGAAATAAAGATAGAGAAGGAAGATGGTTTGAAGTTTTTAAACTAGAAGAAGAGGGTTGACTGGGTAAGTGAAACGTTGGGCCGTAGGGGGGTTATTTGGGTTTGGGCCTGCAAAAAGAAGTTAATGAGGGATTAACGAACGGGGGATGGGCTATGCAACAAGAGAACATGGGGATTGAATGGTCTACTTTGTGCTTAAACGAAGAGGATAAGAAGTTGGCCATGTTTGAACCCTTAAACGTCAGCATGTATATTTTGTTTGAGGTAATACGTAGCCTATATATATGTACGTATAGCCCAGTATACTTATATAACATATTAAACCATATATAGTTGTGAGTAGATAACTTCTAGTTAAGGTATTTAATAATGGACTATATTTATATATACAGGCCTAAACACTGATTTACGGTTCGATGAATATTTAATTTAGGTTAACGAACAAAAATAGTTATTAAAAATATAGTTGAATATTAACTATTTAGGTTAATTTAGGGTGTATATAACAGACTCATATGTTAACAAAATTGGACAAAACAAGGATGTTGGTACTGTAACGACAAGCGCTACATTATGGAACTGGAATGGACGAAGTGAAAAGCAGCTGGAGTTTTTAATTAAATTTTACGCATGTTTAATTTAATTAAATCACACTATCTTGACAACTACTGAAAACCCAAGGTGAGTTTACCAACTCAATTTGTATCACACTTATACTTTATATGTGACGACCCGCCATTTTGACCATGCCGAATCAACAAAACATGACAACTCGAACCATCCAAAACGACATATTGTTATTAGCTTCAGGAGTAAACAGAATAAATCATAGAATCACATATCATAGACACAAATACAAAGCAATATAACATCTCGCAGCGGAAAATTTAAAATACAATAGTAGTTCATGAAGTTACTAAATAAATTTTACAACAGAGTTTACATAATAATACAACGGAAGTCTAACAAAATAAATAATTGATAACAGTCAGAAACAGAATGATTGGAACAACTGATCAACAGGTAGATATAGGTGAGAAACCCCGATATAAGCTCCAACTCTAAGGGTGAATCTTGAAAACTATATACTCGATCTGACCCGAGCAATAATGCGAAACAAAACAACTCGAACCAGAACTAATATTCTCATGGAAGTAAATCAACTCAAATGAAATGTTCGATGAAATGCTATCAGTAACTTAAAGGATGTTTGGGATCACCATCCACTAAGGATCCGTCAAACTAAAACTATATAGTATAATATGTTATATACAATGGTGTCTATCAGTAAAATAAAATATCAAAATAGCGTAAGCGAGATTACCATGATTACCCTTACACCATTTATATATTCCCAAAGCATATACGGTACTGTAATTCCTCTGTAAACTAGAGGGCTATCAGAGGGCACTCCATATAAAACAGTACAAACCAAAGTCGTAGTGGGCTCGTATAAGGCATGTGACAAGGCACGCAAGGAATGCCAGGGTGGATTCTCTGTTTGCAGAGCCGAACTTATGGTAACGCTAGCAGCTACTACCATCCACCTAGAGACACACTCCCATATCAAATCATAGGGTGGCTGCCAAACACCTCACAAAAGTAATAGAATGGTATCGAAGAAGTGCACTCGATAAGAGGTATGACTTCACTTGGTCCATGCATAGCTCTTGTTTTAGCCACATCAAGCTGACTCAAGGTAGTCAGGGTCTCGTAATTAATATGAAATAGAAAAATGGAGTCGTTCGCCAAATCATCCCCTTCATTCTGGAACTCCACCGCGTACACCGTTGTTAAAGTGGTTTTCGGTATTGGCAGAGAGTATGACAATAGCCGATCCCGATCTCTTTAATAACCAATCATTTACATTTTTCACACCGTGGTCATTATTTTATAAATCACTTTATAAAATAGTTTATATGAATTATCATATGCGAATTTGAAATCAAATATATCTAACTTTGATTATATTAAATATTGAAAATAATTCATTTATATCACTTAAATCGAATCACATCGTAAAGTCTCAAAATATAGTATAACTAATACTATAACATTTAACTTCGATTATAATTTTCAAAAGTATTCGCATAACGATTTTTAGTTTAAAACGACTTACATTAAAACATATCTTAAAAGTCGCAGTTATCGTTTTAATCAAAACACACATATTTAACTTCTAGAATATTTCGGTTTGATTTATATTCGTAAAACTCAAGTTCAAACTAATTCAAATGATTTTATTTCACCCTTTTATAAGAATTTCACTTAAGTCGTTTCTTAAAATTCAACATTTCGATTTGAATTCAATATATACAATTCAAGTCAAAACTTACACTTTAATTTACACAAATCATATCATGTTTTATAACTCAAGTCATACCATTAGAAATCGTTATTTACAAATTTAACATTTCGTATAAATCAAATTTTCCTTTATTTGAATTTGATTGAGCAAATTCGAAAATCATATCACTTAGGTTCAAATTTAGTTTATATAATTCAAATCGAAATCTTATGTTTCAATTTAAACCAAATCATGTCATATAATAACTCCAATCGAATTCCTTGAAATTCGAGTTAAAGCCATATATTCAATTCTGACAATTTATATGATTCTAGACCATTCTTATAAATTGATTCAACAAATTCCCAATTCAAAACCAAACAATTTATAAAATCAGTTCTGTATAAAATTTATATATATTCATATTCACATTTTAGTCGCTAATGAAATCGATTTCATTTCATATTGAATACGATTCAAATTAGACACCAATTTACAAAATTCAAGTTTATTTCCTTTATAAGTTCATATTTTAAATCTAATTCAAATTCACATTCAGTTGATTAAAAATTAAATTTATTCCTTAATTAGGAAATTCAATTTCAAACAATTTCACAATACAAGTTCATCTCTTATAAGTTCAAATCAATTCGAATTCAAATTCATTTCATTTTTACGCAATTCAAATTCATCTCTACTAAAAGTTCGTATCAATTAAAATCCATGACTTAATATGAGCTCATTCGTTATTCAATTATCCTTATATAAATTTACATCTTTAAACTTTGGATTTAAATCGCGAAATCTAACTTATCCATCTTGACTTTATTATTAAAGTTTATAAAATATATATAAGAAAATATAACTTTGAAAATAAATATATATAAGTTTATAAAATTCTAAAATAAATTGGAAAGAGCTTAAAAACATATATAAGTTTAAAATAATATAGAAATAGATTTAAAGAAATATTTATTGTAATATAAAGCTTAAAATACTTAATGATCTCATTATATGGTTTAAAATAAATTAAATTATAAGTAAAATCTTAAATAAGAATTTAAATCCATATTTACAAATAAAATCATTTTAAAACACATAATTTAAATTATAAATAATTTAAATTTAAAAATCTTAAAAGAAAATATAAATATAAAAATATAAAGACTTACGTAATTAATTTAAAATAAAATTTCCCAAATCATTTTACTTCGAAAAACATGACTGACGGTGTCCGTATATAGTTTTCTACCCTATGGTCAAGTGATACAGATATGTATCATTTCAACCCGCAATTAATAAAAATTTCTACGGGTCTATCATTTCAACCCGCGATCCCAAATTCAGTAAAATCGTTCAGGTCTATCATTTCAACCTATAACGATTTTTCCCTGCTCTAATGTCCGTTCGGGTATGTATAATTTCAACCCTTAGTGATTTTTCCTAAACTAAGGTAATAACAATCACAAATAGCAATCACATAGTAACAATTACAATATATTTATATCATCAGTGCAACTACGTGTCATATGAATATCGTGTCACATATGAAATGTGCGTATGTATCAAACCAAACAACTTCTATCACCAATCATATACATTTCATATAACGGTTCATTATTGATCTAACATCCAAGAAAAATGTAAGTCAAGTGTGAGATAAACACATCTTTTGTGGCACGAAGCGGAGACAACAAAACGACAGGAATAGAAATGAAATGACAGAACAAAGTACATTTATGACAAGCGGAATACGAAGAAAACTCCAAATAGAACAGAACAGAACCCAAACATAAATCAATAAGCTAAGATCACCAAATCACCTTTTCTTTCCTTATAGCAAAAGATGAAGGATAACAGTAGCTCAGCAGATAGAAAGTTATGATATTTCAGCACAACAACCAATATAAGCCACGACACTACAATGCTTCAAAAAATGATTCACAAAATAGGCTCGACCGTAAGAAAATTCCTAAATTTGAAGCTTTTCTTTTCTTTTTTTTGTTGAAGGAATTCGCAAGACACAGACGAAAACTTGGATCTAAACAAGCATAGCCTGCCTGGAACAATTCTCAGCAACAACTCAGATTCTCCACATATATATAATTAGGAAGGAAGTAGCTACACAGCACCAAACACACAAGCGGACTCAAAAGGAAGGGCATCAGGTTGGAGGCACGTGTATTAGGCCATGCACGATGCATGGAATGTGCTAAGTGCTAGGATGTGCATGCATGCAATGTGTATGCACGGGAAAAGATGCAACAGGAAAAAGTTCTCTTTTTTTTAAGGAATTTTTGGAGAAGAAATAAAGAGGAGAGATGGAAGCCCAAAGATGAAGAGCTTTTCAGTTGAAAGAAAATTGAAGAAACGATGGTTATGCTTATTTATTTTCTAGAAACAAGCATGTTTGGAAATGTGAAGTTGGAAATGAATGGGCAATAGGTAAGGTAACACATTAAAGGCTTTTGAAAAAAAAAACATTAATGCTTTCGGGAATGAACGTATGGACTTGGGAATGAAAGGATGGGAGAAATGTATGGAATGCTTTCGGACAGTGCGTCCATTTGTTTTTTTTTTACTTTATATATATAAATGAAAAGAATTCGAGACCCAACAACAGCATTGGGAAGGAATAAAGGATTTTGAAAAATAAAACAATAAGTAGAGAAATGATAGGAGGCATAAATTATGTGACCATTCATGTAGACTAACTGTGACGACCCCATTTCCCGTACAGACGGAGACAAGGGTAATGTTTAGAATATAACATAGAAATATATAACAGCAGAGCAGAATTAAATAAATACACCAGATAATGAACAATAGAATATACTGGATAAAAGTAATCATCAGAGTTACACAGTATACAGGATCATACTAAGTACAAATACAATTCAGCTATACATAAATGTCTACAGCGGAAAAACAAACATAATGTACAGTAGGAGCTGAACAGCATAAAAGAGATAAATAATAGAATCCATCTTCAGCTCTAGCTGTTCGGATAAAGCCTGCTAAACCTGAATACAAGACTGCCCGTGTAGAAAAAGGGGCACCCGAGTTTGAAAGTGAAACAAACTACGAGTCAGTCATGGGACTGGTATGGGAATTCTACTCAACACATTTAAAATATGGCTAATCACAGGACCACGCCACTTTCGTGGAACAGGTTTACTCCATTGGATTGCCAATGCTTTAAAAACAAATCATTCCTTTAAACATCGCAATGCTTTTTATCAAAATGAAGCCATTATAAGACTCAGTTCCCATCACACAATGCAACGCAAACCGGAGGATAGAGTTTTACCTTATAATGGCCAAAATATGCTTGATACGAATAAAACAAAAGCATTTGATATTATTACTAGTGTTTATATGTTTCAAAAACAATTTCAATCATAACTATCAATCATAGGCGGCATGGGTACCATATATCATGTCGCCATATATATATACAATCAAAACCGCACAGTCACGTATTTGGAAATTACATTTCCGTCATGAACCAAGGCAAAAGATAGTCCTTACCGACTTCGAGACTCTCTATCCCAAGCCTCAGGACCCAGACACAGGTGGGCCCTTGGATCGTCAGGGCCGGTCCACCGATGTGGATTAAAATTCCTGAACAATGCGTTTCCCCGCCCTATGGGGCATAAGTGAGCCAACGAATGACTCTATCGGACCCGGATCGTCCGATCAAACCGAGGCGCCATGCAATAGTAACAACCACATAAGTCAAACTCGTCAGGGCGTGTAAAACCACTGACGCCACTTCTAACTAGAAAGAAACGCATGTCCTCCCTGAGGTATGTCCTACCGTTTCTGGTTCATACCGGGTGTGAGGTTCGCGAATTCACGTTATACACAAAGCTACGCCACACAGGCGGTGCTTTGATCATCACCACAAGACTTTGCTTTTCAATAGAAGCCCTGATCATTTGCCACTTAGGCATGCCACACTAGCAATTCATGCCATGCGACTGATGTCCATCGATACACAACCTCTGAGCTCGTGTGTTTCAGAGAAGGGCGTTAAGCAAAAGAATAAATTCTCCACCGCCAAACAGATGTATATTTAACAGAGATCAATCAACACAGAATAAAATCCAATGTCAGACACACAGTCCATTTAAAAGTCCGTTCTGGGTCTGAACGAAGCCGGAGGCACTATATACCTCGCAAACCCATCGATCACCACGTACGTCTGGACGATCACCACTCATTATCCGTATTTCGGGATGCCTCCCAATCAGGACCTCGGTTACCATCCAAACGAGGTGAAGATCTCCGGTCTTCGACCACAGTCTTCATCTTTGATTTCTTATCGTCGATTCAGTTATTCAGAATGGGATAAACCCGGTCTTTCTGAGCAACTCGCATATATAATAAACAAGTGCAACACTAACATACACACGCATCATTTCGATTCATTAGTCACTAACCGTCAATCAGTAAGAGAACGATTTCCCAAATATTAACCCCGAAGGCCGAAACCCACATCAGATCAACACCCAGGAAACCATTCGACTTAGCTAACCTTCAGTTAATTTCTAAATCACATCCATATCGTTTATAATATTTTATAATGATTTATCGCTATTTTTATTTATTTTAAAATAGCCAATTTATTCAAAACGACGCTTCGGGCCATAACGCGACCGTGGCGCTGTTTTTCTTCAGATTTGATTTACACATATCTGAAAATCTAACCGTTGGATCTTCACAAAATTTATATCATTAGAAAGATCTTTTCAAAGCGAATCCAACGGTTCTAGTTTCGGGAAAATCCGACGGTCGGATCTCCCGGTACAATCGTTTGAAGTTTCGATTTCAAAATACGAACTGCATCGTCGTTATTCGATTAAATATAATTATATTTATATATATATATAATCGATTCTGGCGCTGTTTTTCTTCAGATTTGAATTAAACATTCCAGACAATCCAACCGTTGGATTTTTACAAAGTTGGTGCCGTTGGAAAGATATTTCCAAAGCGAACCCAACGGTTGCGATTTCAGGAAAATCCGATGGTCGGATCTCCCGTACTACTAGTTTGAAATCACGGTTTCAAAATACGAACTGCAGCGTCATTTTTCAATATATTTCAATTCTATTTAAATATATATATATCGATTCTTCGATTTCAAAACCATATGAATTTCATAATTTTGATAAAAATGATATTTTTATCAAACTGTCTTCTATTTCAACACTTCACTATATTTAACAACTCATGTACGTAATAAAAATGTGATTTTTATTGTAAAACAATTTGTTTCAAAACACTATTATTTTATATAGTTCGTATAGATGATAAAAATGTGATTTTTATTATAAAACAATTTCTTTCAAGACAAGATTATTTTATATAGTTCGTATAGATGATAAAAATGTGATTTTTATTATAAAACAATTTATTTCAAAATATGAATACCATTCAACACATGAATTTCAACTCAGCAAATGAATATCGTTTCCACACATGGAGGTTTTCTATTCAACGAATAAATATAGTTTCAACAAATGAAAATAATTCAAACACATGAATATTATTCAAAATTTCGGCAGCATAACGGCAGGGTAGTTAAAACCGGGACCGTCCCTAGTACGGCTCCTCGCTCTACCTTAAAACCTCGCGGTTTTTGACAATGGGGAATCATGCATCTAGTTCGCACGCAGGCAGCATGTATATATTTATTTCATTTCCACAAACTAATCCTATGTGGTTTCAACCAAATATTTCTCAACCACAAACGGGTATTTTTCAACCATAATCAATCAATATCAACCACAAACAATCCCAATCAACCATTTGCTATCAATCCATTTTCACACCAATCACAACCAATAAATATCGTCCATGGTTTGTGGACGAGGGGCGTATATATATCTATATATTTATATATAGCAATTCACTTCTATTTCAACACATATATAATTTTTACAACGCATATATAACTTATACATCGAACGTACAACATATACAATGCTTATACAAGAGGTGTACAATGCTTATATAACTCATACATCGACTATATAATTTATACATCATCGTTTTCCATATCGTTTATAAATTAGAAATCTCACATTGGGTTCCACTCCACCAAAAATAGCAGAAGGCTCAGAAAAATATGCGGTCTCTTATAAAATGTAGAAGACGTCCACACGAGTCCACTGCCTCTTGTTTCACTTAATTTCGATAACACAGCAAAAAGATATGATTTTTCAAAGTTTGCAACGGTTTAAAGGTGTTAAAACTGTTGAAAATATACATAGCCGTACCTTTCAGAAATCGTTCAAAACTAGGTCGCGATTTATCTTCCAATCCGTTGATTGTTGCTTCGACCGGCCAGCGCCACCTTGTCGGGCAAGGAGAGGCGCACGTGCACCAGGGGGTGGGGCCAGTTCGGTGGTCCCAGGCGGCGGCGGTGGCGAATTGAAGTCGTCGATTTCAGGGAGGTGGTTCTCTCAAAATACACAATGAAAAAATCAAAACCAGGTATGGATTTGAAGAGCTCGGGAAGATCTTCAAAAAGTTCAACTATGGCCCGAGCTAATTCCTCCTGGTTTGGTCGGAATCGGAGCTGGAAGGTTTGAAGCCTCTTCCGCCTTCGATCGGGGAGAGAGAAAAGGGATTTTTCTTTTTCTTTTTTTAAAAAAAAATTATGATTGGCCGGTCGGGTTTAAAGGGGTTTTCTGACACGACCACCAATCTAAAACCAACGACCATCGTCCCTAGCGTTTTACCCCCATTCCGAACATAATGCGATATGTTTCATAGGCCCATTCGACTGTTTCAGTCAGTTTTCCTTCAAATTAAAATATATAACATTCAATACTCAATTTGAACGTACATTTCAATTTGCCAGGGCCACAAACTGCTTCGAAAAATTCCAGAAAAATAAATCTGGCTATGTTTTGGCGATACGGTCCCAACAAAACTAGTTTCATTGAATTCTGAGACCGTTTGCAAAAAGGCCCATTTCTGGTCGATCCAATTTAACTGTAATTGACCAAAACACGTTTTCCTTTGCCACGCTCACATACTAGCTTCAAAAATTATGAAATTTGAAACCTAGCAATAACTTCACATCCCGGATCCAACAAAAGTGGTTTCGTCGAATTCCGAGGTCGTATGCAAAATGGCCAATTTCACGGGCTATATAAATTCCATAGCGATCTTTCTGAAAATTCATTTGGCCATAACTTTTGCTTTCCGCTATGAAACTTCGATTTTTCAGATTCGTTAGAAAGGTATTCACTAACAGATTTAAATATTTTTGGTTTCGCTCAAATCCATTTTGTTTTGCACCTAGTACAGTCCGACAAAGTTTGAATTCAATTTTTGAAACTACAACGCCATTTTAGGCCTTGTTTATAATTAGAATTAATTATATTCATTTTCAAACGTCGACTCAAACTCACTTTTCATTACTATTATTTAAAATATTTATTTTAAATATTTAAATTCCATTATTTTAGCCAATTTAAAAATTTTTAATTGGTTCAGATTTTTTGGGTCGTTACAATCTCCCCCGCTTAAAACTTTTCGTCCCCGAAAAGGAACAAAGTCGAAAGTGGTTTGATTAATCAACTCTACGTTCAATCTGGCTTCAATTCTCCAACTTTTCAATTTCCGAGAATTTTCAAATTCTTCAAAAATTTGGCTAACACCCGGAATTTTCGAAAAATTTCTCCATAACCTCCTTTGTACGGAGAGAGGTTTGGAAATTTATTAGGCCGTATTAGGTACCCAATAAATCCTAATAAGCATACACATATTTATAGTGATATATTCTGGTGTTTACAGGGGAGCGTGTATAGATAATAACTCCAGAGAATAAATTCTCATCACCCTATCAAAGCCCGAGGGAGTGTGTATTTTAAATGCTCTAGAGGATAAATCCTCGTCACCTCGTCCCGTGTGGGAAATAAATAATCCATGTGCCGTATCTAATAACTAGAGAGACATGGTTATTGTCAACTCCAGACCCGTGTGGGGTTTTTATTAATCTGGCAATTTTATCGTTACAATTTAAATGCGCGACCGACAAACGTTCAAATTTTTCAATGAAATTTCTACAACTGCTACATCTCACTGTACTCATTTCAAATTTCAGATTCCCATTATGAAAAAAACTGTAGAATATTTTCAAAATAAAAATTCGATTTAAATTGGAATTTTAACATTAAAAATAGCAGTTTGTTACACTATATAAGTCGGGTTTAAAATTAGTGTGCTATGACTGTTATTGCTAGATGCCTACTGAATATATTATTTTATATTGATCTGAACCAATTAAATTAAACGTTGTCTAATTTAATTGAATCAATTGTTATCCTTAGCGATTATAACCGATAGAGGTGACTTACCTCGTTGGTCACGTTTATAATAATATAAACATGTTGAATTTAAAGATTGATGTTTGGATTGCTGTTATTTGTTGAATGTTGACTGTTGAATGTTAGAGTGAATTGAATGATATTATTTAAGGTAACGTATTCGGATCTAGGGAAAAACAGCTTGGAGTGATCCAACTTGACTGTTCACATATATTAAATGTTATAAATTTATATTATCATTATGTGAAATGTCCTGATTAGATGATTGATTTGGTTGTTGATCGTTGACTGGAAATAAAAACGTTTTTTTTAACCAATAGGCAGTATTGGTTGAGTATTTAGCAGCAGTTGGCCTAAAAATAAATCATTTTATAAATATTTATTAATCGTCAGGTAAATCAATAGTAATGAAGTTGTAAAATTTATTTTTATAACTAAAGATGAATTTTTAATCTATTATTTTGAAATCAAGTTTATGAAAAGAAAATAAATATTTATTATTTAAGTTTATAAGTAATTACTAAATGATTTTATAAAGAAAATTTCTTATGTTAACAAGGTTTATAAGCGAACGAGCTGAAATTGATGTAACGATTAAAAGTTGGGTTAATTGTTCTATGAAAAAATTAAGTGGAATTATTTAAATTAATTATATCATCAATTAATCTAAAGGAGAAATTAATTGGAATTGGTTAAAGGAAAAATCGGGCTTTGAGTTGACTAAGTCAATCGACTATTTTTGACTGGAATTGGTTATTTAATTGATTTGTTACCAATTAATTTAATGAAATAGTTTAATGAGTACTTGATTAATTTTAATAAGATTTTGAAAGGGACTTACTAAGATTTTAGATAATATTGAAACAAATTACTCCTGTGGTAATTAATGATGAAGTAAAATTTTATTTTAGTAAATGATAATTTAAGTAATTATTTTGTAAATAAAATCCATTTAAGTATATAATCGATTTGAAAAGGGAATCAAGTTGAATTGCGAAAGGAGGTCATAAACGGGTTTTATATTAACTCGAGTTTTATAAATGAATTTACAAAAGGGTTTTTAAGTGAATGCGATCACTTAGAATAAATGTTTACTTAGGGTTTTAATTAAGTAAAAAGGGATCAAGGTAAAATGGTTTTAAAACCTAATGTTTATAAGAAGAGTGTGAAGCTAAAATGTTGATTTTAGGTAGATATTACTAAGTAATGAGATTAATTGAAGTGATTGGGATCGAAACGAGATTTCAAAGCAGAAAATAGTTTAAAAACAAACTTTTTGCGGATTGGAATGAAGTAAAGGAAATTAGAAACTGACTGGAGATTAGTTGAGTTGAATGACTTCTTGAGTGTCGATCCGATGTTAATTTCGGCCTTCAGGGTTGACATTTAGGGAGTTGTTCTCTTACTAGTTTCGGTTAGGAACTAATGAATTTGAAGTAAAGGATATAAAGGGGATTTGAGAATATAAATTAGTATTTCCAAAGTAACGGAATTAAAAGAAGATTTGTGGGAATATAACGATATTTCCGGGATTTAAGAAATTAGCGTGATGAGATTGAATAAGTTTATTCAAAGGGGGAAGTGTTAGTTATTGTCTTCTAGAAATGAAACAAAAGAGGTTTTGTAACGATGTTTTATGTGATATTTACTAAAACCAAAGTTGGAATTATATATATATATATGATTTAATTCTAAAGTGTTTAAAGGATTTTGAAATATTCTTATATTAAAATAATAAATGAAAAATTATATTCGTGATATTGAAAATTTTAAAAGTTTTTAAATTAACCTTCGTTAATTATTATTTTATTTAAAAAGGCCAAGTAATGCTAAGTGCCAAATCAGTAAACTCATTTTATTTTCATGATTGAATGGTTGTTTTATTTGATAGTTAGATAGCCGACTATCAAATCTTACTTATACGATTGTTGGCACAGAAAGATTGGGATCGAATTTATATTCGAAAACCATTCTGAACCGAAAATACGAAACTGTAGAAGATGCAGATTTAAGACGGAGCATTTGAAGACTGTAGTTCATAAACGGACAGACTACTTGATAAATTACTCTGATTTGCAACCAGTGTATTTTGATGGTAATTCGGTCATGATAGAATCTGTGGATTTGCAAGGACTACTCGCTACTAATCCATAGGGTAATTCAAGGATGCAGTAGAAGGGTGCCTTCGGTTTTTCTAATCCCAGGACAACTTGTATGGACGAATGTCTGATAATGTATTTCCAAAAGGATCACGTACGTTGGCTTCTTCATACATACCATAGTTGGTGGCGGAGAAGGGCACTTCTCTTAGCCTAACGACATGAGTATTTTTTTGGAAATCAATTAGTGATTTTTTGGAGGATCTGACAATGTGGCATTCAAAGTGAGTGGTGATGTTTATCTTAAAAAGGTAATTTAGACCTCAAGCCTCACAACCGGGAAATGAAAAAAAATGGGGAGGCAGCATGGCTACGTGAGTCGCTCCCATTAGAGTGTACAATCACCTATCTAGAGAAATTTCATTTCCTTCTTTATCAATTTGATGTTGTTCCTTTTCAGTAAACGGTTGCTGATCCCAACCTTTGGTGATATACATTCGATACACTCAAGCAAAATGAGTGGTCGGTCATGTGTGGCTGGGTTGCAAGATGTTCTTGTTGAACCCAGTATATTCCACTTTAGAGATGCACTATCGGAAGATGGTTCCATACCTTGTCATAGTCGGAATCCAATCTCCAATAAGCACCCACAGTTTTGATTGTATATTATATATGTGAAGTGTGAGATGAAAGTGTTCCTCTAGATTGCTATTTATGTGTATTTAGACACTATTTTAATATCCGTAGATATATATGATTTCAAAATGTTTTGGGTTATCGTAAGGTAAAAACTGTCCGTGTTTATGTGTGGATTTGGTCTTACGATTATCCTTTTCTTTCAGAAAAGAATTGTTAACTTTAAAATCAAGTTGGATGTTGTTTATAAACTTAATGGGTTTCTCACTTCGGTTCACAAAACTGATCTGGCATTTTGTAAATGCTCGGTTTAGACCGGTTTTTGCAGGTTCAGGTCATTGGACACTACGAAGTTCAAAAGACGTGTTGGAGGAGTTCAGATGTATTAATATTTAGTCCGCTGTGTGTTGTATATGAGGACAAGATGTTATAACTATCCAAGTATATTGATGTACTCTGATGATTTGTAAGTTTTATATTAAGCTATCAATAAAGATTATTTGTATATTATATTTTGTTCCGCTGCGATGTGAGACTCTGTGTTGTGTTGGTTCTTCTTCTTCTTCTATTTTAATATTTCTTTCTTATCTCACCATCTAATTTCTTTTATTAACTATCTGGGGATTTCGATACTTAGGTTTTCGCAAGTGATACAGGTCTTTATGTATTAATATCGAAATTCGAGCATTGAATTTCTCGGGTCGTTACAGTGGTATCAGTGCAGTGGTTTAGCAATAACCTTGGCCCTGTGGCGTAACTCGATAGAGATGGGGTTAGTAATACCCTAGATTAAGTTTGAGAATATATATGAGACCGCGTATTTGTAAATTCTATTTGAAAATGTTTTGTATTATGTTGTTTAATCGGTCCAAGTGTTGAGAAGCATTGAACTGGCAACCGACACGATATTGTTTTCTAAAGAGGGTAAATGAAATAATTTTACCAGGAATATATTTTTGTATAGAAAAGAAATAATTTTATCAAATGATTGAGATATCGGTTTGTTTGATTGATTTGAATCGAATTCAAATTTAGTTAGAATTTTTGAATGGTTTAATATGACCAGAATATTTCACATATAAAATTTGAATGGAGATTAGATGATTTTTGAAATAAAATCAGGATTGTAGTTGTGAAATGAATTCAATTAGTTAATCGAATATGGGGTTGAAACTTAGCTTGGTTAAGGGGAATGGGAAATGGATATTGGAATTATATTGACTTGGAATTTGGAAATTTAATTAATAATAATTGAATGGAAATTGATTGGATATTAATCAATTGATAATTAAGGTATGTTAAACCAAGTAAATCTTAATATTGAATATAAATTCAAATTGATTGGGTTATGTTGGAGGTTCGTTATTGTTGATTGTTGTTGGATGGATTAAATAAAATTCATCTATGATTGAATGAATTAGTTTTTGATTTACAATAATTGGATTTTGGGAAATTAATGGGTTTGTAACATTTCTTCTACCTTAGTAATTTCGGGGACAAAATTCTTTAAAGGGGGAAGGAATGTAACGTCCCGTATTTTCGATAGTCACATATTTAATATATTTTATTATTTTAAATATTGGATTGGAATTATAAATGGATTTATAATATATAATTCGTTTATTAAAACAAAGTTAAACGTATAATTTATATTATAATTATAAAACGAACTCGAAACGTCGCAGTTGTTCGTAATTAACGATATAAACTTTAATTGAATATAAAAAACACATTTTAAGTCGGAATTCAGTGAAACAAGAAACATTTGAATCGATTTGATTATATTTTTCTAATGAAAAATAAAAATGGAGATTTCAACTTATAGATTGTTAGTTATGTCCAATTCAAATTTTCAAATATTCGCTATGGAATTCGTTAATAAACAATAAGTTTATTTAAATAAATGTAAGCAGTTTTTATATATTTGGATATCGTTTTAGCTTGGAATTTTTAATATTGATTTTAGATTATATATGATTTATTTTGAAGATGTATAATATTGGAATATACAATAATAATAATTTATTATTAACTTGCACTATTTTGGGTTTTAATTATATTTTTATCGATATTATATAGGCCTTTAAAATAGTTTTCTTTTCAAACAACCTCTGTTTTCGACGTAACAAGTATTATTGGAATGCGTACAATTAATGATTGTTAGGTTTCCAGTTTGGAGCTAATCGGAGTAGTTTTATCTGTACGTACAATTCATGGGTGAACCGATAAATAATTTGCAACTAAAATAGCATTGTTGTGCAAACGGTGTCTGTTTTCAAAAAAAATTGTTTCATTAGGACAAGAACATTGAGACGTAGCAGTGTGTCCATTTTCATTGTCTTTAAAGTTCGTGTGTGGCGGTGCGAATTTAACAGTTACTGATAAACAACGGTTAGCGGTTAAATTTAATACCGTATTAAAATAAATACATTAAACCTAACTCTTAAGTTTATGTGTGCACCCTACCCTATCATTACAAGATAACATCACGCATAAGCTATATTTGAAATTGACAACTCATTTTTGTACAAACACACTAAGAATTGATACCATTGTACCCTACTTTCACAGCCTTATACTTTCTCCCACGACAATACGCGCACAGCTACCATTTTACACACATTACAGCTATTTCTTCTTCTTTTACATAAGGTCCACAAATCAATCAACTTCCATACAAGAAATGAAAACTCATACATATGCACAGCTACACATAATTCGCACAGCTAATGTGAAAAAAAAAGACATTCTATCCTGTACTATTTGAAATGGACATCACGTGCTTTCTCTATACTTTGTTTTCAAATAGAAGTCTCTCATTAGTTCAATAATCAAATTGTATAACCGTGACAATGTTCACTTGATTGAGCCCTATTGAATGCATTATCTGTCTGTTACTTTAAATAAAAGGAAAATTTACCCTTCTACTCTTGTATCTTAATCTAACTTTTCCTCTAAAATTATATTTTAACAATACACTGCTACCTTGTATATGTGAACAGAACACAATATAAAGTTAAAAAGCCCAACTACTATTTAAAATCATATACAGTGAACAATTTGACAAGCTATGCCTTCACCATCACGGTGTAAGCTCAGAAAGGATTATTGAAATGAAAACACAACTAGACCTTCATCTATACCGCATACCTATGTACCTCGTTACCTTAGGTACCAAGAAGCTTCCTACTATAAACATGCACGCAGTCCGTTGTTTCAGGAACCAAAAGCTAAGCTTTGACGGTGTATATTATACAAATAATAAAAATTCGTGGTTAGGATCTTGCACAACAGTAAGGTGAGGTAGCAGGTTGTCCTTACGAACAAGGAAATGAGGAGCAGCTACGTGTTCATGAGCTGCTATCCAAAGTAAGGTTGCGCAAGGTGGCGAGTGGGGGTTGCTTTGACGTCGGGCATGGCGGTGTGTGGATGCTGGAGGGTAGCAGGAAAGTGTTGCGGTGGGTATGCGTGGATTCTTGGTATTGTTAAAATAAAAACAGGAGCTCTATTTCTCTTTATTTACATGAGAACAGTAAGCTCGTAAAAAGGAACGGAGCTTGTTTAAATGATGGGAGTAGGTGGCGATGAAAATTGGACGGTGATGGAGGAAGCAGGAGTCGGCATATGGCGTAGGTGTATTACTATAGGGTTCGATATATATAAATGGTGAAGGAACAGAAAACAGTTGGGAAAAGAGAGAACGAGCAGGAGTCGGGTGCGGTAGTGCTCTGGTGACGATGGTCCGTGGTTTGTGGTGCGGCGGTGGTGTGGGTTTCGTATTTTTGTTCACGCATGGGTCCGAAGGAAGCAAGAAAAAGAAAACATCAGAGGGAAATAAAGATAGAGAAGGAAGATGGTTCAAAGTTTTAAAATTAGAAGAAGAGGGGTGATTGGGTAAGTGAAGGGTCATGGGGGGGTTATTTGGGTTTGGGCCTGCAAAAAGAAGTTGGTGAGGGATTAACGAAGGGGGGATGGGCTATGCAACAAGAGAACGTGGGGATTGGATTGTCTTCTTTATGCTTGAACGAAGAGGATAAGAAGTTGGCCATGTTCAAACCCTAAAACGTCGGCCTGTACATTTTGTTTGAGGTAATGCGTGGCCATATATATATATATATATATATATATATATGTGTGTGTGTGTGTGTGTGTATGTATGTATGTATGTATGTATAGCCTAGTATACTTATATAACATATTAAACCATATATAGTTGTGATTAGAAAACTTCTAGTTAAGGTATTTAATAATGGACTATATTTATATGTACAGGCCTAAACAATGATTTACGGTTCGATTAATATTTAATTTAGGTTAACAAACGAAAATAGTTAATTCAAAAATATAGTTGAATAATAACTATTTAGGTTAATTTAGGGTGTATATAACAGACTCATATGTTAACAGCATTGGACAAAACAAGGACGTTGGTACTGTAACGACAAGCGCTACATTATGGAATTGGAACGGACGGAGTGCAAAGCAGTTGGAGTTTTTAATTAATTATACGCATGTTTAATTTATTTAAATCAAACTATCTTGAAACTATTGAAAACCCAAGGTGAGTTTACTCACGCAGTTTTTATCCCACTTATACTTTATATAAGCCGGGTTTGATATTTGTATGATATGATTGTTATTGCTGGATGTTTACTGAATATATTGTTTTATATTGATCTAAACCAATTAAATTAAACGTTGTTTAATTTAATTGAATCAATCGTTATCTTTAACGATTATAACCAACGAAGGTGACTTGCCTTGTTGCTCACGTTTGTAATAATATAAATATGTTGAATTTAAAGATGGATGTTTGGATTGTTGTTATTTGTTAACTGTTGAATATTAGATTGAATTGAATGATATTATTTAAGGTAACGTATTGGGATGCAGGGAAAAAAAGTTTGGAGGGATCCAACTGGACACCTCACATGTATTAAATGTTATTTAAATTCATATTATCATTATATGAACTGTTTTGATTAGATGATTGCTTTGGTTGTTGATTGTTGACGGGACATTCAACATTTGTTTGTTTTAACCAATGGGCAGCATTGGTTGAGTATTTGGCAGTAGTTGGCCTAAAAATAAATCGTTTTATAAATATTGATTTACCGTCAGGTAGATCAACAGAAATGAAGTTTTAAAATTTATTTTTAAAACTAGAGATAAATTTTTAATCTATTATTTTGAATACAAGTTATGAAAAGAAAATAATTATTTATTATTTAATTTTATAAGTAATTATCAAATGATTTTATAAAGTAAATTTCTTATGTTAACAAGATTTATAAGCGAACAGCTGAAATTGATGTAACGATTAATAGTTGGGTTAATTGTTCTATGAAAAATTTAAGTGGAATTATTTAAATTAATTATATTATCAATTAATTTAAAGGAGAAATTAATTGGAATTGGTTAAAGGAGAAATCGGGCTTTGAGTTGACCAAGTCGATCGACTGTTTTTGTCTGGAATTGGTTATTTAATTGATTTGTTATCAATTAATTTAATGAAATAGTTTAACGAGTACTTGATTAATTTTAACAAAATCTTAAAAGAGACTTAATAAGATTTTAGATAATATAGAAATAAACTACTCCTATGGTAATTAATGATGAAGTAAAATTTTATTTTAGTAAATGATAATTTAAGTAATTATTTTGTAAATAAAATCCATTTAAGTATATAATCAATTTGAAAGGGAATCAAGTTGAATTGCAAAAGGAGGTCATAAACAGGTTTTATATTAACTCGAGTTTTATAAATGAATTTATAAAAGAGTTTTTAAGTGAATGCGATCACTTAGAATAAATATTTACTTAGGGGTTGAATTAAGTAAAAACAGATCAAGGTAAAAGGGTTTTAAAACCTAGGGTTTATAAGAAGAATGTGAGGCTACAATTTTGAATTTAGGTAGATATTATTTAGTAATGAGATTAAGTGAAGTTATTGGGATCGAAAGAGATAACAAAGTGGAGAATAGTATAAAAGCAAACTTTTTGCGAATTTGAATGAAGTAAAGAAAATTAGAAACTGACTGGAGATTAGATGAGTTGGACAACTTCTTGATTGTCGATCTGATGTTGGTTTCGACCTTCGGGGTTGACATTTAGGGAGTTGCTCTCTTACTAGGTTCGGTTAGGAACTAATGAATTTGAAGTAAAGGATATAAAAGGGATTTGAGAATATAAAATAGTATTTCCAAAGTAATAGAACTAAAAGAAGAATTTGTGGGAATATAACGATATTTCTGTGATTTAAGAAATTAGCGTGATGAGATTGAATAAGTTTACTCAAAGCAGTAAGTGTTAGTTATTGTCTAGAAATGAAATGAATGAGATTTCATAACGATGTTTTATGTGATATTTACTAAAACCAAATTTGGAAATATATATATGTATATATGATTTAATTCTGAAGTGTTTAAAGGATTTTGAAATATTCTTATATTAAAATAAGAAATGAAAAACTATATTCATGATATTGAAAGATTTAAGAATTTTTAAATTAACCTTTGTTAATTATTAATTTATTTGAAAAGGCCAAATGATGCTAATTACTGAATCAATAAACTCTTTTTATTTTCATGATTGAATGGGTTGTTTGATTTGATAGTTAAATAACCAAGTATCAAATCTTACCTATACGATTGTTGGTACGAAAAGACCGAGATCGAATTTATATTCGAAAACCATTCCGAACCAGCAAATACAAAATCGTAGAAGATAAAGATTAAAGATGGAGCAGTTGAAGACCGTGGTTTATAAACGTAAGGGCTACTTGATAAATTACTCTGATTTGCAAACAGAGTATTTTGATGGTAATTTGGTCATGATAGAATCTGCGGATTTGCAAGGACTACTCGCTACTGATCCATAGGGTAATTCAAGGATGCAGTAGGAGAGTGCCTTCGGTTTGTCCAGTCCCAGGACAACTTATATGGATGGATGTCTGACAGAGTATTTCCAAAAGGATCATGTACGTTGGCTTCTTCAAACATACTGTAGTTAGTGATAGAAAAGGGAATTTCTCTTAGCCTAACGACATGAGTATTTTTATGGAAATCGATTAGTGATTTTCTGGAGGATCTGACGATGTGGCATTCAAAGTGAGTGGTGATGTGTATCTTAAAAAGGTAATTTAGACCTCGAGCCTCACAACCGGGAAATGACAAAAATCGGGAAGGCAGCATGGTTATGTGGGTCACTCCCATTATGGTGTATATTCACCTATCTAGAGAAATTTCATTTCCTTCTTTATCAATTTGATGTTGTTCCTTTTCGGGAAACAATTGTTGATCCCAACCTTTGGTGATATACATTCGATACACTCAAGTGAAATGAGTGGTTGGTCATGTGTTGCTGGGTTGCAAGATGTTCTTGCTGAACCCAGTGTATTCCCCTCTAGAGATACACTATCGGCAGGTGGTTTCATACCTTGTCATATTTGGAATCCAATCTCCAATACGCGCCCGCGGTTTTGATTGTATACTATATATGTGGAGCATGAGATGCAAGCGTTCCTCTAGATTGTTATTTATGTGTATTTAGACACTATTATAATATCCAGAGATATATATGATTTCAAAATGTTTTGGGTTATCGTAAGGTAAAAACCACGCGTCTTTATGTATGGCTTTGGTCTTACGATTATCCTTTTCTTTCAGAAAAGATTTGTTAACTTTAGAATCAAGTTGGATGTTCTTTATAAACTTAGTGGGTTTCTCACTCTGGTTCACTAGACTGATCCGACATTTTTTAAGTTCTATATCAAGCTCTCAATAAAGATTATTTCTCTATTATATTTTGTTCCGCTGCGATGTGAGACTCTTTGTTGTGTTGGTTCTTCTTCTTCTATTCTAATATTTCTTTCTTTCTTATCTCACCCTCTGATTTCTTTATATTAACTATCTGGTGATTTCGGTACTTGGGTTTTGGCAAGTGATATGGGTTTTTATTTATTATTGTCAAAATTCGAGCTTCAAATTTCCCGGGTCATTACAGATTCTGTTAATAAACGAGAAGGTTATACACATTATACGGTTACGATCTTATTTAAATAATTAAATAACTTAATTATGTACTATATATGTTAACGAAAATTACTAATTTTAAATTAATCATGCCACGTTAATTAGGCATACATATAAAAAGGGATATTCATGTTTAATTATTCATTAGGCATGTTCTAAAACCAGACCATGTAAACTACAGAAATAGACATATTATATATGGTTAGACATTTGTGAATAAGATTAGCCATGTTGAAATATCTTTTCTGCTTCACGTGTCGTTGGGAAATCACATGGCCTTATTTTAAAGACCCTAATTATAATTTATCCCTTAGTTAACCCTTACATTAATCAAACCCTGTGAACCCTGTTATTTACGAAAAAACTTGGATTCGACATATTTAGAAAATGGCTTAGGCGAGTAAAACGAATTTCAGCATGTTGAAAATATACCCCAGGTTATTATAGTTCTTCTTCCATTTTTTTACCCTGCTCGCGCCTTCTTTAGACCGCAACCTTCTCCAAACATCTTGCTAGAATATATTCCATCTCCTAAAAATGTTTCGTTCCTTTCTATATTATTTTTATTTAGAATATATAACCGTTTCCTCTCCCACAGGGAGAGGAAATGGCGATTTTCCTCCCTTCCAAAAATCAGCCTTTTACAATGGTTTCTCCAAGTCTATTTTCATCCAAAAATTAAGGCGACCTCAACTACTACATCTCGCAACCGGATTAAATATGGGATCTGGAAAGATCTCGGTAATATTTCCAATTCCGATGCCAATAGCCAGACTGAATTTCGATGAGATATAAATCCTGATCTATAATTTTCTCCAACTTTCGGGTTATCGGGAAAACATCCGATCCGTTCTACTTTTCAATTTCAAATCCAAAGCATTGTGTTATTCCTTACACGCCCAGATCTGGTTATCTTTCTACTCTGTCGCTGCCATCATGTGCCCACGTAAAATAGAAATTATTCTGAATATGGAGAATCAAGCCACTAAGGATTTGGGTTTCGACATCGTCGGTGCAACTGCTTGTTCATTTCCATTTCCTCCAACTGATTTCTCTGATTTCTCAAAATAATTTTCCTCCCAATATGCAGGCCAACGGGAGTGAAAGGGTAAGATTTCCAAATTCTTGGGACAAAGGGGTAATCTATTATTTGTGTTTTGGACATTTTTCATCGTGATTGGGTGTTATGCCGTTACCAAACTTTGGAAAGTTTTGGAAAACCGATATGTATGTTTGTAAGTGTTATTGGTTCAAATATGCTACTCGATGCATATAAAGTCAAGATTTAATCATCACGTCGTATGCTTATTCTTTTTACAAGATCAGTGTACCTTAAATGAACTTGGAAATTAGTATAAAGTTATACGCTCGTTGATTGAATCTGGGTGTTTTAATTGTGATTAAAGAGTTCTGCATTGCCATGGAATTAGTTTCATGAAGAAAAGATTGATATTGCATACTTTCTAGAAATTCGACTGGTGAGGATTATTGTTTAATCAGATTTGAAGACGGTAGGGGAAAACAATGCGCTGTTTCATTTGCTGTCAGTTGATAATATTAGAAGTTTGATCTGGGTTTTTCATCTGGTATTTCACCTTTAATTTTTCATCGTTTCTTAAGACTTCCTTCTACAAAATCAGTAACCTTTTTTTTGTTACTATAAGTCCTTAAGATTCTTCAACAAAATGAAGTCAAAGCAACAACGAAGCTCCATATATATAATGCTGAAGTTTGGGCATAATTTGTGGAGTTAGCGGGACATGTTTTCTGATAGTTATGGTTCATGAACCTTCTCAGGGCCGTTATGTTCATGCGGTGTGGACTTGCATTGGCAACTGTGGAGATTCCGGCCTCATCATGGGCCAAATTTGGTTTAACCAATAATTTGCCTTGAATTGTATTGTTTATTTCTTTTTATATTATGTTTCTTGTATTTCGGTTAGTATGCTAACCTGTACTATGTACTGCTATTTAATAGTTAATAAAAGTGTACCAAATTTCAAAAAAAAAAGTCCAAATCCTAGATCTACTACAGCCCACTTCCTTACGCCTCCTTCTTCCTACTACATACCCATCGCATCAGAACTGCATTCCATTTCAACCTTCAACTAATAGCCATGCAACTCTCTATCATGCACCATGCACAACACCCCTCTACCTGTATTGCACCCTTCCCCATATTTTATATTACTGCTTCTAGGAAAAATACACCACAGTCTCACGCATGTTGTCCAATATCTCCACTGCCCCTTATCCATTCTCCATGTTGTTGCCTTCTTCTTGCAGACTTCCCGTTTCCCCTACTCCATGCTGTAGCATGTATGTAAAACTGTTCACCATGCCACCTTTCTATTTTCAGAACCATTTCCCATGTTAGTAACACATATACACCATTTCACTGTACTCCTTCATCGCGTAGCACCTCATGTCTGCTCCACTCGACGTCGGAGAGCTACTACGCCCAACTCCAGCACTTTCTCCACTTTCCTCGACCATGGCCATACCCTGCTTCGCCACCCTATTGTAACAATTTCCGAATGCCATGCACCCTTCAACCATGCACAACTTTACGTTCACGTCATTTGCACTAATCTCACCTTATTTAGTTGAATCCTTGTTTACATGTGGGTTTGTTCTCTTTCCTTTTTATATTTTGAGTCGATTGTGTTAAGAGGAAAAGAGGTATAGATAAATAATAGAAGAAGAAAGGAAGTTGTATGTTTGTCAGAGAACATGGCTTTAGTTTCGGCCAGAACAAAATTGACGAGAGGGGTAGTATTTATAGAGGAAAATTAAGGGGATAAGAACAATGTTAAATCATTGTACATCTAGGTCTGCATTCCTATTTAGCCAAGGGGTTGAAAATACTGAGTTTTCTTTTCTGTAGATTGCGCACGTACGGATTGAGGAAAGTTGAATTGTTTAGTAATAGATGTAAGGTTCAGTTTATTCTGGACATAAGGAAGGATTCGGTTTTATTGTAGCGGAAGTTCTCTTTCATTTTTTTTATATTTTGCAGAAGAAGAAAAGGAGCCTAGATTAATATATATATAAGGGGGTGTATGGGGGGGTGTGGAGGAAAGGATAGAATCAAAGTCACTTCGATATGGTACAACGTAGGGCGTTTAGATTTTCTTCCAATATCTTGGTTATCTTCTAATGTCCATGTAAAAGTATTTTTTGAAAACATAGGGTAGTTTTGGTTTTAATTTAAATGAAGATCTATGGGTTTTAATTCATACGGTACCATTAACTTAACGTTGACCGTTAAATAAGCACCGACATACACTATCTCCAAATACAACAAAAATGGACATATCACTACATCTTAACATTGCAATCCCAACGAAATTTATTTCATTGAAAACGTACCCCGTTTGCAAAACGACATTATTTTAATTTATCGGTTTACCATTTAAATTTTCATCCGCCGACAAAACAACTCTGTTTGGCTCCAAACCGGAAATCTAGCAAAAATTAATTATACGTATTCCAATAATATTATTTTTATCGAAAATGAAGGTTGTTTAAAAAACGGTTGTTTTCAAAGCTTATATAATATCGATAAAATAATATTTAATTTCAAAATAATCCAATAATAAATTATTATTGTATTTCTCCTAATGAAACCGTATACAGCTTCAAAATAAACCAATATATAATTTAAACTCAAAATTTAAAATTCTGGGTTAAACAACATTCAAATATATATAAAATCCTTTATATTTATTAAATAAATGTTATCATTTATTAATGAATTCCATAGCGACTATTTGAAAATTTGAATTGGACATAACTCACAATCTATAATATGAAATCTCCATTTTTCTCTTTTATTAGAAAAATATAATCAATAGATTCAATCGGTTCGTGCTTCACAAAAATCCGACTTATATCGTATCTCGTATATTCAATTAAAATTTAAAACTCAATATTACGAACTACCGCGGCTTTATGAGCTCGCTTTAATTATATTATAAATTTATACATTCTAGCTCCATTTTATTAAATAAATTCGATAAAAATCCACATATATTACGAAACGAATATGTAAATCGGATTTAAATACTCGTAATTAATGTTACAAAATAGGGGACTTAACAGCTCGGGTCAAACTGAGTATCACAGTATTTAAGATTCATCTTGATCGTTAAAATATGGATGAATATCAGTCAAATGCATAAGTTGGTGTACATTGATTTAACGCATAAGGATGATTACTAAAACGAATGAGGTAAATACATAAAGGAGCTTCGGGTAAAGTTTGAATTCGACGATGGGCGACATTGGAACCTAACGATGGATTCAATGACACGGAGAATGGACTTGATGACTAGCTGAATTGCATGATTAATGCTGAATGTTTTACTTGATTTTGTAGGAAACAAATTTTGGAAAAATATACGATAAGAATGGTCGTTATCGATTATGATAAAGTGATCGATATCTACCACTATTTTCAATTTCCAATTTGGCTAATCTGACTTTTAGGCTCATGTGATCCTAAGGAGCAAGCTTTGATGGTATGTACAATAATGGATTCGACGTGATGGGTCTTTGATGGCTTGTTCGATGATGGTTGGTCCCGAGAAGCAAGGATGTAGTGTTTCGACGTAGTGATTCGTCATATGAAGATGTTGTGATTCCATGATGGAAAGCGATGGGTTCAGCGATGACGATGGATCATGAGGAAACCACTAGAGAGGGTTGGTGATAGTTGATTGGGTTTGACAACAAATTGGTTGCCTACACATAGCTTGATTGAACTTAATGCCAAGTTAGTTGTCTATGTTTGGTCCCATCGAGACTCCAAGTTGGGGGTCATGAGAGAGGATGATAAACTGTGCAATAGAGGACGTTATAGATCAATTATCAGTGCACAAGGTTCAGTAGGTACTCGTAGAGAATGGATAGTGGATGTAGTGCAATTGGACCAGGCCTGGGTCCTTCTCCTCATATACGCGGGATTGTTTTCAAGTTAGGAGACTTATATCATTTCTTTTGGATTAAGTACGAGTCTTCACCTTTGGTCACGCAAGTTAGTACAACCAAGTTTGTAGCCGAATGAGCGGTATGAATTTGAGTACCAAGAAACGAGAGTCTTATCTTATATATGATGCAATGTGTAAGAAAATGTAATGATGAACAATATATGCTATGATTGATTGCTCGTTCATCATCTTAGAAATGTTATGTAGCATGAGTATCACCAATTTGGATACCCGGGTATGTCTAGTATCTAATCTACAATACACACATGATTACTATTATAAAGTAGCATATATATAATATGTATTAAACTAGGGATGTGTTAGGGATGAGAATCACGGATCTTAAGGCAAAACTAACACGAGAAGGGCATGAATAGTGTTTTAAAGAGATTATGGAAAACTTAAATAGTTAACAATTATTCAAACAGCTATATGAATCACAGAATGAATATCACAACAGAAACAATCACAGATGCAGATATAAATAGAAACAAAATGCAAAAAAGGAAAGAACGCACCCGATTTTATACTGGTTCGGATTACTCCTGCATCCAGTCCCATGCAATGCTGGATTGCGTAGAGTTTTATTTATACTAGTATCAATCTTACAACACCCTTGATTTCACGGATACAAGGTTAATACTGATTCCACACCCTTGATTTCATGGCTACAAGGTTCATACCACTCAACACTTTTGATTTCACGGCTACAAGATTCACACGTCTCCCTTTCCTTGATTTAAAGGAAATAAGGAACACACCTTTTCCTTAACAGTTACAAACAGCCCTAGAACCCTTGAATAGCACTTCCAAATAGAGAGTATTTGATAGAGAGTGAGTAGAGAAAGAGAATGATACAATTTGTTCTGAAATCGACAGAAGGTAAGTGTAGAAATCAAGAAATTAAGTTAGAATAATGGTGGTAAGAGTAAGTATGAAGAGAGAGAAGAAAAGTTAGTTAAGAATTCGAAAATGACCCATTTATACAGTTTTAAAGGTTGCAACAGTTCTGAATCGTTTCAAATAATGAAAAGACACTTCCTTTGAATTTTGAAAATGTGACGGTTATATGTCGACATGTCAAAATAGGTATGTCAACGTATGCTTGTTGTTTGGATTTTTAAAATCATTTTTCAAGTGTTTAGACCAATATATATATTCTGGAAATTCTTGAATTAAAACTACTATTTCAAATGAATTCTTTAAAGTGTAAAATCATATAAAAACATAGTAATGTATAATTTAAACATATGAACATATATATGTATAACTATATGATATAAACTATATATTATAATTATAAACATATATATAATGTAAATATAAAACTTTATAATATATGTAAACTATATAATAAACATATATATTTGAAAACAGTAAAAATAATTTGAAATTATTCAGAACATAGTTTTGATAATAAGATGATGTGAAAACAGAATTTGAAAGTGCTAACCAGAGTTTTACAGATTATCTAGACTCTATTATTTTGATATTCTTGAATTCTTGATATCTTGATTCTCATGAGTCTTGAATCTCTTAAACTGTACAGTCTTTTATATCACATGTATATATAATTCCTGCATATATATATATATATATTTATATTTATATTCTAGATAAAGATGTTAGTATATATTTTATAATCAATAATGTTAATATTTGAAACAAGGTTACTCTCCATTTTCCTATGAATTTCTCGTGACTCCCCCTTAAACAATGTCTATTTCTCTTGACTCCCCCTTAAACTATGCCTATCTTAAGCTATAACCTATTTTATAATTTCTCCCCCTTTGTCATAAACAAAAAGAGTATCCTAATCTATAATACACTGTACTAAATTCTCTCTAAATCTATGCTATAAATAATCCTAATGACTAATTCAAGAACTAAGTAATTCAACAATATAGTACCAATATACAAGCAATCATTGTATCAAACCAATCAATGCTAGTCAAATCAAATCCAAACAAATCAAACAATATTTACATACCAAACAAAGCATATCAAATCAATCAAAATTATACATCCCTTGTAACTTCTACCCATCCATCTCCACCAACGATTGGATCCTTTTTGATGAGATCCCATTCTTTCTTGTCTTTGGTGAGAGGTGCTCCAGTGATGTTGTTGTCTTTATCTCTAAAAAGAGAAGAAATCATCCAACGAATGGCATCAAAGTGTTTCTCTTGATGTTTAACTATCTTTATCTGACTTAATTCTAGATGATGCTAATTATGAAGTATTATAGATAAGATATTCTTCTATGAATTGAGGGTTTCTTCAAGATTCCGACTTAGATTGTGAATAGGATTGGCCATTATTTTGATAATTTAGAGAAGGAGTGTTAGGAGAATGGAGAGAGAAATAAAACTAAGATTTTCTGGAAGAAAAAGGTATTTAAAGACTTTGGAATTGGTTTGAAATAAACAGACATAAGGTAGTTATTCAAAAATTCAAATTTTAAACAATTTGAACTTCCTAACAGTATATGTCGACGTGTCAATTTATACATGTCAACATACCATGTTTGTTTTGGGGTATTTTTGAATGTCACACAATTTTGAGTTATTTCTTATTATTTTATTTGATTTTAATGTTTTTACAGAGATTTAAAATTTGTTTTGACAGAAAATAATAATCATTCATTACTACTAAATGATTACAAGAAAGCGCTACATGAAATTTAAAGATAAAGTACGAAATATGAAAATACGAATGGAAATACAAGCTACTACGAAGAGATAACAAACTAGTAAGCTTATATTTCTGCAGATGAGGAGGAGGAAGATGATATTCAAAGTTTTCTTCCTATTTTGCCAAAGAACTTGTTCATTTTAGAGGACACTTGATTAAGTGTCTTCTTGATCTTCTTTTGGTTTTTGGCTAACTTAACTTGGTTTGGACAAGAAATTCTTTGGATATGGCTCTACTAGCTGTTGGACATTCTACACTTTCCAAAGAGGATTATTCTTCTTCGTCGATTTCCATTGGATTTTCCTCTTGTTCCATTCGAGCTTGTTTGTCAACAAATGTTTCATAAGGCTTAAAAGTGATTGGAATTTGCATAAGGGATACATTTCTTGAATTAAAAACCTTTCTTGGCACAAATTCCTCTTCTTTGAGATCCACTCCAAAATATTTAAAGATGCGGGTAAGATAAATTCCATGAAATAGAGTATTTTCTTTGGTGGACATTTCTTTGGGCTTAAACTCTTTCAAAATCACATTGACCCAATTAATATCATAGTTGCTAAATATGGAAAAAAGAGCTTTTTGGACCTTAAGGGTAGGGTTATTGCAATTTCCGAAACGTGGAGTGAGAGTATGTTGAAGTAGGAGGTTGACAATTCTTGTTTTGGTAGAAAAAGCAATTTTTAAATTCCATGTGTTCAGCGCTTTTTGAGGCGACCCAAACTGGTCGTGGTGGTCACGACCGAGGTAGGAAGGTCACCATAGAAGGTTTTATTTCTCTTTTCAACTTTCCCATTGGGACCTTGTTTGATTCTGGTGCTTCTCATTCTTTTATATCCAGTAAGTTTATCGATAGTCTACACTTGGATACTTTCATATTTTCTGATCTAGTAGTTGTCTCAAACCCCGTAGGAGGTATGGCTTACCTATCTATGATGTGCAGGGATTTGAGGATTTCTATTCTTGGCATCGAGTTTGAGTGTGACGCGTACTTGCTAGGTTTTATGGGTTACAGGCTTATTCTAGGGATGGATTAGTTGGGCATGAATGGTGCCATCTTGATTGTGAGAGGAGATTTGTTAGGCTTTTGAAAAACCATGGTAAGATTCTCAAGATTTCTTGCGACCCGCATGGGTCAGTTGTGCTCAGCTTCTTAGATTTTCTAAATGCTTCTGTTGACGATCTCAGTTTGGTACCCATAGTTAGATATTTTCTGGACGTATTCGAGGAGGTGAGAGGATTACCTCTCAGGCACGAGACTGATTTTTGAATATATTTGGTGGATAATGCTAAGCCTATTGCTTTACCAGTGCACCACATGGCTCCGAGAGAAAAGAGGGAGCTTAGCAAGTAAGTGGGTTAGTTGTTCAAGAAAGGATTTATTAGATGTAGCTTTTCTAAGTGGGGAGCACCAGTCATCTTTTTGATCAAGGCAGTTGGCTCTCTTTGTCTATTTGTGGGCTATAGGGAGTTGAATAATCTCATTAAGAAGAATCAGCACCCCACTTCCATGGATAGCTTACTTGTTTGACTAGTTATTAAGCGCTTCGGTTTTCTCATAGTTGGATTTAGCTACAGGCTTTCGTCAGCTTAGAGTAGTAGATGAGAGCATAGACAAGACTACTTTTAGGACTCTTGACTGATTCTTTAAGTGGTTGGTTATGTCGTACGGGGTGACCAATGCACCGGCGTACCTAGTGGATTTGATGATTCGGGTATTCACGGAGTACATCAACAAGTTCGTTGTAGTATTTGTCGATGATATCTTGGTTTTGTCGAGGAGCGAGGAAGAGCATGCCATGCACTTGGGAGAGTTACTTCATACTCTCTGAGCCCACTAGCTGAAGGAAAAGTTTTCTAAGTGCTATTTCTGATGGAAGGAGGTAAGTTTCTTGGGTCATGTTGTCTCTAGAGATGGTATAGTGGTGGACCATGCTAAGGTTATCGCAATTTTGGTTTGGAAATCCCCAAAGACTGCGACAGATGTTAGGAGTTTCTTGGGATTGGAGAGATATTGCAGGAAGTTCATTAAGGATTTTGCGTGGATCTTGGCTTTGCATACCTATCTAATGAAAAAGAACCTAGTTTTTTCTTGGGACATCGATTGTGATGATGCACTCTTAAGATTGAAGAAAGCTCTTACATCAGCTCCGGTTTTGATTCTTCCTAATGGTACGAAGATGTTTACTATTTATACAAATGCTTGCGGCATAGGTTTAGGTGCAGTGTTGATGTGGGAAGGTAGGACTGTCTGCTATGGGAGTGGGCAGTTGAGGGTACGTGAGAAGAAATACCCTAACCATGATTTGGAGCTGGCAGCGACAGTGTTTGCACTCAAGTCTTAAAGACACTATTTACTAAGCAAGAGATTCGAGTTTTATACAGATCATAAGTAACTCAAGTACTTGTTTTCGCAAAAAGACATTAATTTACGACAACAGCATTGGATGGAGTTACTTACATCGTATGATTTCGAGATAGCATATACCTCGGGAAAGGGGAATGTTGTAGCAGACGCATTGAGCGGACATAGAGTGGATTTCTGTCCATTATTCTATGAGCGGCAGAGTTTGGAGTCATCTCGTCGTTTGGTTTTAGACCACCCAAGGATTTTGCACCCAGATTATTGGCATCGTTGGAGGTGCGACCTACTCTTTTAGAGTGCATTAGATCCAGTCAGCGCGAGGACCAGTAGTTAGTGAACATCATGACCGACTCAGCTGGAGAGAGACCTCTAGTCACCTTGCTACGTATTATGTGGATGAGGGAGGCTAGCTACGTCAAGATGGGAGACTATATATTCATAAAGTAGATTAATTGTTGAGACCAGTTTTAAAGGAGTATCACTCTCGGATGATTATCTATCTAGATGGTGATAAGATGTATAAAGACATGAGGAGGGTTTTTCATTGGATTGGAGTGAAGAAGGACGTAGCAGAGTATGTAACTTAATGTATGAATTATCAACGAGTGAAGGTTGAACAAAGGGAAACCTAGTGGATTTCTTCAACCTCTAGACATACCGCATTAGAAGTGGGTGAGCATCTCTATGGAATTTATAGATGGGTTACCCAATTCGAGGAGGGACAACACGAGTATCTAGGTTATATTCTACAGATTGACTAAGAGCGCTCACTTTATCCCAAAGCAAGAGGACTACAGCTTGGTTGGAATTGGTGTATCTTAGAGATATTGTCCAACTTTATGAAGTACCATCTAGTATTGTTAGTGACCGAGAACCAATCCTTACAAGCGAGTATTGGAGGAGCCGGCAGAAGGCATAGGGACACAGCTATGACTCAGTACCGCCTATCACCCTCAGATGGATGGACAGACAGAAAGGGTTAATAGGATTATCAAGGATTTATTGAGGTTGTGTATCCTTGACTTTGGAGAGACTTGGGAGGAGCATCTTCCGTTGGTAGAGTATGCATACAATAATAGTTATCAGATGAGTATTGGTGTGGCTCCCTTCGAGGCACTTTATATAAGACACTATAGATCATCTACATGTTTGTGGGAGCCCATGGAAAGACTTATACTTTGTCCTGAGACGGTAGAGAGACCTTAGAGAAGATAGACTTGATTCGTAGGCAGATGGAAGCAGCTCAGGATAGGAAGAAGTCGTATGCAGATCAGAGGACAGACCTGGATTTCGAGGTAGGAGATATGGTCTTTATGAACATGTTACCTTTGAGGAGTGTTGTTCGTTTCGGCTTAGTAAGTAAGTAGGCACTGAGGTTTGTAGGGTCATTTCTTATAGTGGAGAGAGAGGTCAAATGGCCTACAGAGTTAGACTACCGGAGAAGTTGGCAAGAGTTCATGATGTGTTCCATGTTTCACACTTATGGAAGTGTCTACATGATTTTGTGGTAGTAGTAGAGCCGAGTACCCTTGAGGATATTGAGGTGAAGATGGGTGCATCAATCAGGAGGGTTCCTACTCTAATACTAGGATCTGAAATTAAGAAGCTACGGAATAAGGAGATCAAGTTAGGATACAGTGGGGAGAATATAGCGATTACGCCACTTGGGAACCTAAAGATATGATTCGAGCTTCTTTTCTGTTTCTCTTTAAGAGTATACTCTTAATTCTTTTCTAAGCTTTGAATTTTAATATATTTTCCTATCATTTGGATCTTCAATCTTAGGAAGAAGCCTATGAATGATGGGAAATGGCTTAAAATATGTTAATAGAACATGTTATGATTGAACGGATTCACGTAGATGCAAGTGTTTGTTATTGGATGCATATACACACACTAGGAACTAGATTAAGAATTGGCTGAACTAGGATACTTACATACTGCATACGAATGTGTGAGCATTTTAATTTATATATAGATGAAAAATGGTTGAATCGTCACTTTGGTGTTGCATTTTGCTGAATAATTATTGCACACATATAGAATTTATATGTATTACTAGTGTGTAACCCGTGCGTTGCACACGATAGTATTATAAAATATAGTATTTAAAATTTTAATGTCAAATTTTGAATTTTGTTATACAATGTACGATGAATCTGGCGAAATAAATATAATGTAAGTTATCAGTATTCCTGTTTATATATGGTATGTGTTATGTAAACTTATATTTCTCTAAAGTAAAACAACAATTTTATTGTTCTTATTACTATGAGCAAATATTCATGTTGAAGATAACATATTTTAATCGTTCAAAATAAACTAACATATATTATTTAACTTATTTCTATTAAACATGTTAAATTTAAAATAACGTAGTTAGTTAAAATATATTGAATTAAGAGCGAATGCGCAACAACCCGGAAAATCAGAACCAATATATAAATTTTATTTTGGTAATTTTAATGAATTTTGAATATTTAAAATGGTTTATTTTGAATAATAATGACGAGAAAATTATTTTGAAAAGTGTTAGACCAAAAATTGGTCCTAGCACCCAAATGAAGATCACAGAATGCAGAAAAAAGTAAATAAAGAGGAGACACACGAGGTTTTTATAGTGGTTCGGCTGTAGATGTAGCCTACGTCCACTTTATAATCTTATTGTTATACTGACAGATTACAAGAATCAGTTATATGCAGACACACAAACCGTGTGTTAATTGAGATTACAAGAGGAGAATTTATGTGTAGAAAGGTGCAAAATCCTTGCAATCGGTAATGGCAGAGGCTGTCTAGATGTAGGAGAAAGTCTCAGCCAAAAAGTCAGAGAGAATCCCCTTAAAATTCCAAGTAGAGTTGTATTTATAGCTGTAGGAGAGCTTCTGGGAAGATCGGTTCGTAACGGGGTACGAGGCACTCGATCCGAAAAAGTAGGAGCAAGATGTGGCATAAGAACAGGTCAAAACAGTGCGTGTATCAGCAGGTGCAGGGGTCGGTTCATGGTCATGGGATCGGATCGTGATATGGGCTCCACGAAACGAGGTCTGATCGTGAGCTGTATGGTGAAGCTGGTGTGTCACGAACGGGTCGTGATCAGGAGGTGTACCACGAACGGGTCATGGTCTGAGGTTGTGCCACGATCCGAGGGGGGAAATCCGATGAAGGGCGAACCGAGGGTGCACCACGAGCCAAAGAGGATGCACGAGCCGTACTCCGATCGTGTGACGCTTCGTCGCTTTATCCAGGAAATTGCCAGATTACACCCATTCACAGAAACGGGCGTAACTTTCAAATCGTAAGTTTGATTGAGCCAAACCAAAGCTCAAACTGAAGCTAATTCAGAGATCTACAAAAGTTAAAGAGATCAACTTTGTAATTGCTGTTTTCGGGCCCAAAAAAGGTCGTCTGATAGGTGTTCCGGGCCTTTCTTTGTTTGTGATGCGACTTTGACCAAATCGCTGCCTGTCTTCTGATGTTGTTCTCCATATTCGAGCGCGATGCTATCCAGATATTCAGTGTGATGGCTTTTTACCAAAAAGTGTGTCAACATGTTTGCCCCTTAGAACATATCTTGCTGGTTGAAGGAAGATGTGTTCTGGATAATCTGAGAAATCCAAACCCAGAATGCGACGATCACGCCGAATCGTATTAATGCCAGAAAACTGACGATCACATGGGATCATATTAAGGCCAAAGAAATCCAAAAAGACTAGGAGTTTGTACCTACAAGAAGATAAAACAAATAATGCAAGAATATTTCCTAGATGGCCTTACCGGAGTAAACCATCTGAGGAGATGTTAGAGGGGTTCCAAGACGGCCTTAACAGAGTAAGGCGACCAAGGAAATGCTATTAAAATTCCAAGACAGCCTTACCGGAGTAAGAGGACCAAGGAAATGCCATGAAAATTCCAAGACAGCCTTACTGGAGTAAGACGACCAAGGAAAAGCACATGAGGTTCCAAGACGGCCTTACCAGAGTAAGACAACCATGGAAAAGTACATGAGAATTTGTTTATACTGGACGGATCCAGTTGGGAGCCGGAGCTCAAGAGTGATCATTATTGATTCGTGAAAGCTATGCGGCAGTTATTCTAACCCCGAACACAACTGGGGATTACAGGTCGGTTCCGTGCATGTGGGCTGATGTTGCCGCACTTATTACATGCGTTTAAAACAAAGAGGGGCGAGAAGTCGCATAAAACCTAAAAACATGAACTACGAACCGGAGTCCGACAAACTGAAGGGATATGCTGAGTGGGATCAGTTGATAATAATCCCGCGATTGCTCGATCCAGGAACATTCCCTCTTCCGGGAGTCGGTGGTGGTAGCGCATGGGCAGATGCAGGCGTTGTTGGTTGAATGACGTACTCGGGTAGTTCTCCTCGCCTGACCCGATCCTCAATAAGGTCTCGCAAATGTCTGCAGTCATCAGTGTTATGACCATCCATGTCATGAAATATGCATTGTCTGCCAGAATTGTGTTGTGCCAGTGTTGGTTCCCTCTTGGGAGGCCTTGGATATGAGGCAGCACCCCCTGTATCTACGTAGATATTGCTCAGGGTGTCATTCAATTCAGTGTATTTGTCGTATCTGGACCCTCTCCAGGGTGGAGCAGTACGATCATTCTTTGCATTGGCTGCTCCTTTGCCTTTTCTAGATTCGGATGGTTCTCCATCTTTGAGCACGTTGACTTCGAGGGTTTTCTTCTCGGAAGTTGCATCTTCTTCCCGTAGAAATCTATCTGCTTCAAGGTAGAATTCGCCGAGATTTCGTGGTGGATCTCGGTACAGGGATTTTTTAAACTCCGAGTTATCTAAAACGCTAGATACTGCTGCCATCAGTACCATCGATGGTTCAGGGCGATCAACTGATGCTGCTGCAACGTTGAATCTTTCCAGGAATGAACGCATGGTTTCTCTGGGCCTCTGCTTGATTGTGGTAAGGGACATGACATTCTTGGGTCGTGCGATGTGGACAAGAAACTGTTCAAGGAAGCGAGCGACTAACATATTCCAGTTGTTGATCGATTCCATTTCTAGCTGTCGAATCCACATGGCTGCTATATCAGTTAGAAAGAGGGGAAAACATTTAGCCATGACGTTTTCCGATGCCGATTGAACTTCCATATGCCGTTTGTAGCACATCAGGTGCACGGTAGGATCCGTCCTGCCGTTGTATGGCTCCAGTTGTGGGAGTTTGAAGTCCGGGGGATTGCGGGAATTCCTGATTTCCTGAGTGAATGAGTTGTGATTGACGTCATCCACGTCATTCTGATAGGTGCGACCTCTCAAGAGGCATTGAATCAGATCAACGAGTCGATTGCCTTCAAAAAGTTGTTGCAAACTACCAAAATTAAAGCTGGTGCCCCCAGCGTTGAATGCAGGAGAGGATGGAAGCTGTTGGTGAGCTGTTGCCTAGGGATCACGGCTCGCGGATTGCGGATCGAGGGTGGCGACCCGACCCGATTCGAGGCGGTCGGTTCATGAGGCAGGTTCGTGAAGGTCGGATCGTCGTTCGTGGGGAGTGAACTGAGAAGGGGCGTTCCGACCCGATGCTAGTGGCCTGTCACGAGCCGATCCCTACTGCAGTTGAGTGAGAGTTTGCGCTCCGGTATCCATCCGATCTGGAGATGAAGTCGGTCACTGTGCATTTCCTATAACGAGGGGGTTGCCCCCAAGTCTATGTGATGCATGAGTCGCTTCTGTGTTTTCATTTCCAATGACTTGAGCATTGCTCGGCGTTCCATCCATCCGAGCGAAGAATTGGTTGATCATTTCATGTTGCTTCTTGAGGAGATCATCTTGATTTGCCATTTGATCCCTCAATTCAGCGAGTACGCCGTCTATCTCTTCTCTGGTCAAATATGCTGATGGGTCTTCATGGGAGGAAGCCTCCAGGCTTGCCTCATTCCTTGCATCTTCAGCGTCAGCATCATCGGCATGAGCAAAAGTTCCAGTCTTCTTCATTTTGTTTGCCATTTATCCAATAGCCAAAAAAATCGAAGCAGAAGTAGAAGTTGTCATGTGCCCCCTTCCTGGCGCGCCAAAATGTTAGACCAAAAATTGGGCCTAGCACCCAAATGCAGATCACAAATCACATAATGCAGAAAAAAGTAGATAAAGAGGAACACACGAGGTTTTTATAGTGGTTCGGCTATAGATGTAGCCTACAACCACTTTATAATCTTATTGGTATACTGACAGATTACAAGAATCAGTTATATGCAGACACACAATCCGTGTGTTAATTGAGATTACAAGAGGAGAATTTATGTGTAGAAAGGTGCAAAGTCTTTGCAATCGGTAATGGCAGAGGCTATCTAGATGTAGGAGAAAGTCTCAGCCAAAAAGTCAGAGAGAATCCCCATAAAATTTCATGTAGAGGTGTATTTATAGCTGTAGGAGAGCTTCTGGGAAGACCGGTTCGTGACGGGGTACGTGGCACTCGATTCGAAAAAGTAGGAGCAAGATGTGGCATGAGAACAGGTCAAAACAGTGCGTGTATCAGCAGGTGCAGGGGTCGGTTCATGGTCATGGGATTGGATCGTGATATGGGCTCTACGAACCGAGGTCTGATCGTGAGCTGTATGGTGAAGCTGGTGTGTCACGAACGGGTCGTGATCATGAGGTGTACCACGAATGGGTCGTGGTATGAGGGTGCGCCACAATCCGAGGGGGGCAATCCGATGAAGGGTTAACCGAGGGTGCACCACGAGCCAAAGAGGATGCACGAGTCGTACTCCGATCGTGTGACGCTTCGTCGCTTTATCCAGGAAATTGCCAGATTACACCCATTCACGGAAACGGGCGTAACTTTCAAAGCGTAAGTCTGATTGAGCCAAACCAAAGCTCAAATTGAATCTAATTCATAGATCTACAAGAATTACAGAGCTTAGCTCTGTAATTACTGTTTCCAGGCCCAAAAAAGGTCGTCTGATAGGAGCTTCAGGCCTTTCTTTGTTCGTGATGCAACTTTGACCAAATCGCTGCCTGTCTTCTGATGTTGTTCCCCATATCCGAGCGCGATGCTATCCAGATATTCAATGTGACGGCTTTTTACCAAAAAGTGTGTGAACAAATAGAATTAGAATGTATATATTTATTTTAGTCGAAGTTAGAATATAAATAATTATTTTAATTATAAAAGGATTTAGAAATGGCGCAGTAATTTGAAAATTCGATTTCAAATTTCAAATGAATGTACAAGATTCAAAATAAACCGGATTTTAGTGAAACCAGAAATATTTGAATTTGTTTAACTATATCTTTCTAAAGGATGTAAGAAACTGAGATTTCATTTTAAAGGTTGAGAGTTATGTCCAGTTTAAAATTCGTAAAAGTCGCTGTGGAATTGATATATATTTTAATATATATATATATAAAAACCTTAAAAATAGCCATTTTGCAAACGACCTCTGTTTTCGACGAAACCACATTTCTTGAATCCGAGATGTCAAATTATTGCTAGATTCCAATTTTCATTATTTTTGAAATCAATATGAGAGTGGGGAAAAGGAAAACGTTTTTTGACAGTTTCAGTCAATTTGGATCGACCAGAAAATGGCCATTTTTCAAACGGTCTTCAAATTTGACGAAATTAGTTTTGTTAGGACTGTATCATCAATACAAAGCTAGAAATAATTTTTCTGGAATTTTTGGGGTCCGTATGTGACCCCAGTAAATTGAAATGTGCATTCAAATTCAATATATGATGATTTATATTTTAATTTTAATGAAAACTGACTGAAACAATCGAATGGGCTTACGAACCATATTCCATTGTGTTCGGAATGGGGGTATTTAGCTAGGGGCGACATTCGTTGGGTTTGATTTGGAGCTCGAATGATAAATGAATAATTTTTAAATTAAATATTAATATAATTTTATATAAAAACCCTAGAATTTTCATAAACCCTAATTCCTTTTATCTTCCGTGCCTTCACAGTAGAAATCAAAGGCGATTTCCGATTCCAACCTTCCTCCCTGTTTTCTCGCAAATCCGTAAATCGATACAAGAAAATTTTAAGGCAATATCGTTCAACTTCGTGAGATCTACCTTCCTAACAGTTATGATCTGAAATTGTATGGTATGTCGTTCGGTTTGGGGCTTAAAGACCCTTCGTTCGATCAGAAATTCTAGGTGGAGTAGGCCGTCGAACTCGACGGGGTAGCTGGCGGGGGGCCCATGGCGTAGGCGCTTCGTTCTCCGATGACAGATGTGGGTCCGGTTTACCCTGGTGGCGGCGACGGATGATCTTTTGGATCGAAGAATGGGTTTGAGCGTGAGACAGTAAACGATGAAGAAGGTGGTTTATTGAATTTAATTAATTTAATTATTATCTTAAGAATGTAATTATATTTCAAACCCTTATATCTTTGTCAAACGGATACAGAAATTCATGAAACTAGATGCATTGGATTCGCAGCAACGAGAGCTACACAATGGAATGGACCAGAACAATTTCTGAAGCTGTCAGAAATTTAGATTGAATTAAACGCAGTGTTTAATTCGATTGAAAATAATCATTTTAATGATTTCAGAATCAACCACTGTGAGAACTTCTCACCGTTATTTTTGTACAGTTATTTAAATTATTTTGTAACTGCACATATGAACTGCTCCCCGTCGTCCATAGACCATGACGACTTGTTTGATTGTATTGTGATATATAAATTGATTGTGATTGCCATGTATGTTGTGTTGTATATAAAAATTATTTATATAAAATAAATATATAAATTATTATGAAATGAAAATGAAATAAATATTCATTTACAAACTGGACGGTTTGTTTATGTACACCAATTTATCTGATATTGATTGGGATGATAAATTTTACACTTCGCCCAATTGCACAAATAATAAAAAGTATTTATTGTTTGAAAACCCTACACGGGTATTGGGATAATATTTGGCATACACTGATCCAAATAATTAGTGGTATGTCAATCGATGAGTTGACAGACTGTATAAGCATTATCTATTTATTGTAATGCTTATACAGTTGTAGAATGCACTCTGGATGTTGTTTGAATTTTTAATGATTGTTTATCATCATTGTTGTATACATGTGATGTTGAAATCCATATAACTGAAATTATATGGTAATTGATTGAGTCTGATTTCAGTTCAGAATTAACGAATATTTAAAAATAATATTTAGTGAATATTGAAATGTGAAGCCATGATTAAGTAGTTAAACGCCATTTTAACACGAACGAGAATTTGGCCGATTTTATTCATTTTATAATGAATATTGACAAGTGATTTCAAAATATAATGTTTTGAAAATATTGAAATGATATAGAATATTCAATTTTGATTTGAATTTGGAAACTGAATTGAAATCGATTTAAAATAAATTCGAAATGAACTGAAATGGAATTGAAATCGATTTAAAATGAATTTAAATTGAAATGGAATTGAACTGAAATCGATTTAAAATGAATTCAAAACGGATTGAAATGGAATTGAATTGAAATCGATTTAAAATGAATTCAAAACGGATTGAAATGAAAATTGAATTGAATTAAAATCGATTTGAAATGAATTTAAAATGAATTTACATTGGAATATTCAATTTTGATTTGAATTTGAAATGGAAGTGGAAATCGTTTTTAAAACGAATTTAAAACGATTTATAAAATTCGTTTTAAATGGAAATGGACGTTACGGGAGTTCGCGAATTTCGACCATTAACTTCAAATGGACGTTACGGGAGATCCGACCGTCGGATTCTCCTAAAACTGGAACTGTTGGGTTCGTATCGAAAAGAGCTTTCCAATGAATATAAGAGATTTGAAATCTAACGGTTAGATTTGGATATATGTCCAAATCAATTTTAGAAAAGGTCGCTATGGATGCAGTTGGGTGGCCGTTATTGGAAACCGACTATACGGGCGATAATAAAATTATTAAAAATATGGAAAAATTATGTAAAATCATAATAAATGATTTAGAAAGATTTTGGATGAAAAATTTGTAATGACCCGAGGATTTTGCGATCCTGGATATCGGCATACTAAACTATGTCGACTATTCAAGCATCGAAAACACCGGATAGTCCATGAAAGAAATTAGAGGGTGAGAATAGATAAGATAGAAACTTAGAATAGAAGAAGAAGAAGAACACAACATCAGAGTAAATATGAATCTCATAGCGGAACGAATAAATATATTTCATAAGATAACTTTGAAATAAAACAGTATCTGTATACAATACCATTATTAGAGTATAACACTTACAACACAGCGGAAATAACAATAGCTATAAAATCCTGAAGCCTCCTGTCCAGCTCTTCAAGTATCTGTAAATCCCGACTACTTGACTGCCCATACAAAATTGGGCACCCAAAAGTTTAGGGAAAACAAAACAAAATAAACTCTGGGTCAGTCATGTGACTAGTGTGAGTAAACTCAAATCATTTGATTTAACTTTCAAAATTCTTTTGAAACAAAGAATAATCATAAGACCGATCCACACATAAACACGGATGGCTTTTACGTTATGATAACCCAAGATATTTCTAAAACGATACTTGTCTGATATTATAATAATGTCTAGATCAAGTAAATAGAAATCTAGCAGAAACGCTTGCATCTAACATTCTACATATATAATATACAATCAAAACCGCTGGCTCTTATTTGGGGAATGGATTCCAACTATGACAAGGTATGGATCCACCTTCCGATCAGTGTACTCTAGAAGCGATACACTGGAGTTCAACAAGAACATCTTGCAACTCGGCCACACATGACCAACCACTCATTTCGCTTGAGTGTATCGAATATATTTTCACCTTACAGTTGGTAAACCAACATAACCATTCCCGGGAGATACAGAATTGAAACAAATGACAAATATGAATATTCTCTAGATGGTGACAATATACCCTACTTGGGTACGGCCCACTTAGCCATGTTGTCTGCCCGATTTTTGTCATTTCCCAGTTGATGAGGCTGGAGGTCATAACGTATCTTTCAACAGATTACTCATTCATTCCCTTAGAATGCCACATCGTTATACCCGTCAAATCACAAATTGATTTCCCCAAAAATACCATGGGTATAAGCTAAGAGAAACGAATTCCTCCGCCACCAATGTAAATACGTTTGAAACGATCAACTTACGTGATCTACCAGATATACTCTGTCAAACATTCGTCCATTCAAGTTGTCCTGGGATTGGACAAACCGAAGGCGCTATTCTGTAAATCCATCTTAGGCAATTTCTACCTAGGATTGCCAGAATAACCCTTGTATAAACTCCGTCTTCAATTTGTCTTCGATCTATTTGATTCGAAATGCTAACGCCCATACGGAGTGGTTCTCGGATAATAATCCAACCGGTCTCTCCATATTAACAACGTAAAAATGGTCAGAAACTTTGATAGTCGGTGATTTAACTATCAAATAAAAACATGTGCGCAAACAACAATCTTATTTCCAATTGGAATTTCTATTGATCAATCATCATATATATACATATATATATATTCATATTTCCTTATTTTCTATATTTAGAAAATATATGTTATGAACATTGGAAAACATTTCCATTTCTTATTTTCTATTATTAGAAAATATTTCTGATTCTTATTTGGAAAACATTTCCAAAACTCCTTCATTGGTTTTAAACAGATGTTTAAATAAAACATCGCTAAGCCAACTCAAACCATTACACCCATTAACTAAATTCACTTAACCATCCTTCATGATCAAACCTTAACCATTCCTTAGTTAAGAAGGGAGTCAATCAAGTTGGGGTATAATTACCTCTCAGACCTAAACTGAACAACGTTTTAACTTCGAAATAGACAAAGTTTATCTTTTAAATCTTTAACAAACTTCCTTACGTAACTCTCGGATTCTATTTACGTATCCGCTTCTTTATTGAAAACATTGATTATAACTATAGCGTTATAATCCCTACTTTCGAAATATTTAACTTCAAATTATAACTTCTACTGCATAATTTAACTAAATAACTAAATAGACCATTTATTTATTAATAAATAAATCTTGATTAAAAATGGAAAGTGAATAGTACTTTCCCGAATTCGATATAATCGAATTCGACGTATAACTCTCTTTCGAGTAATCTCTATTCGAATAACTAATATTCGATTAACTCCCTTCGAATAACTTATATTCGATTTTCTCTCCTCGAATAACTAATATTCGATTTTCTCTCCTCGAATAACTAATATTCGATTAACCCCTTTCAAATAAACTATATTCGATTAACTCCTTTAACTCTATTTGAATAAATTATATTCGATTAATTTCTTTTTGAATAACTTATTTTTCTATCTCATTCAAATTCCCCTTTGAATTCTATTTCAAATCCGATCTTTCTTTATAAATGTTTTTATTTTCAAAACATTTATTTAATCCATTTATTCATATAAATTATGAATAACATCTCTTTTATAATCTTCTTCTTTGCAAGAATACTTGCCTTAATCCATTATTCATATTTGATATGAATAACATATTCTTTTTATAATTTAAACAGTTTGGTTTCATATTTAAGATAATATCTTATTTTCAAATTCTATTTATACTTCTATTTATAACAATTCATATAAAATCTTATTTTATATTCAACACTTCGATAAATTCCATTAATAAGTCTTGTTAACACCACGTTCATATTCAGTTTCAAATATCGATGTTAAAAATCGATTCTTACTTCTCTATATAAGTTTTGACTTATATATCCCATTTATCCAATGATAAATTTTTTTTAGTTAATTTATAAATTATTCTTCTCCTTTTATCTGTTTAAACATATTTCTATTCAATATTTATTTTAAATCCTTATCACGTTATACCCATGTGTGAAGCACGGGTCTGAACCTTCCTAATGTAAAATTCTCCTTTTATGAAATTTTATTCATTCTATAAATATTTCCTTTCCTATTTGTTTTACAAATATTTTCTTTAATATTTGTTTTTACAAACATTTCCCTTTTATATTCCTATTTATTTTTCCAAATAAATATCCCTTATAATATCTTATTTATTTTTCCAATTAAATATTTCTTTATAAAATTCTATGATTCAATAATTAAATCCTCTTATAAAATCCTATGATTCAATAATTAAATCCTTTTATAAAATCCTATGATTCAATAATTAAATCCTTTTATAAAATCCTTTGATTTTATAAATATTTCATTTATAAAATCCTTTGATTTTATAAATGTATTATTTTCAATATCACTTTGAAAATTCTCTTTCCACAATCTGGTATTTCTTATGGTGTTTATAATACCAAATAACAAGACCAATATCATCATAATCAATCATAGGTTTTATATCACATAACACAATATATGAAAACAACAGTATTATAATTATTGAGGAATCCAGTTGGATCCCTCCAACTTGTTTCCCTACATCCACAGATGTTACACAATATAATCAACATCAATTTCAGTTCAATATGAATTATTCTGATAAACAGAATCAATATATATATTTAACGGTATATATATGTAATTTTAACTAACTGACTAGCAGTTCAATCAACCAAATCAACACACAACAATCAACAATATTTCTATTCTAAAAATACTTTATAAAGATATAAACTAATCAGAGTTAGTGAGATTTACTCACATTGGACGATCATCGTTAATAACGATAACCATCGCTTGATTCAGATGGACAATTTATTTACTATAAATTGTAACGAGTTCTAATCCACTCCCAGTCGGTTCCATTATGTAGCCACCATCCATACGATCCCAACAGATCTTGTTTCGTCAGATTCTGATATCGTATGATAAAGTTATTCATCTTACAAATTTCTATACTATTTAACTTAAATAAAACATGGATTCTTATTTTTAAAATGGGCCTTAACCTTTCTTTCCTCAGCCCATTCACCAACCGTTGAAGCCCAAACCCAGTTACAACCCTCTTCTTCCCTGATGCTTAAAACAGCAGCTCCACAACAGCCATTAGCCCGCTTTATCCCCTCCGTACTCCTTCATCTCCCCACGGATTCAAAGACCAAACACACCGAAACCCTCCTCCTCGAAATCTCCACACAACCATATGTATTTCATACAACTCGCAACCGAAAATAAATTTCCATCGACATCATACCCTTCACGCCCACACAGTACAGGATCGACATTTTTCCTCTTTAAAACCCATGGAAAAATCAGAACTCGGGCGCAAGGGTACCAGGAACAAGAATGTTAACTTCGATTTGAATATCAATGATCATAACATGGAGACAACCCAGCCCTAGTTACCGTTGGTTTATATCCGGTGATTTAAAATAGGGTCGAACCCAACAAGAACGATATAGAACTGAAGAGAAACCCTTTTCCAATCCAATTATATACATATTTTGATTTTCAGGGATTTGTTTGAATTGTTGTAAATTTTCGAAGAGGGATTCTTCATGTTTTGAAGTTTTCTGAGTGGCGGCCGATAAAAGAAGAAGGCGTGGACTTTCTTTGATCAGAGAAATGAGATTAGGTTTGTAAAGGAGTGGGATATTTATAAAGGAAAAATAATATTATTATATTTATTATTTGATTTATTTTAAACCAAATGTTATTTGTATTTATTACTAAAAATCCCTGTGATTACATACAATACCCAAAAATCATGAAAATGGTCATACACCTTCAGTTCGATACTATGGGCCCAACGAAACTGGTTTCGTCGAATTTTGACTCCGTTTGCTCACACAGCGTATTTTTAACCGTCAAAATACTGGCTGTTTTTCACATTAAAAATCCGTACGCCACATACGGACTTCAGAAATCATGAAACTTGACATCTAATAATAATTTAATATTGCGAATCCAAAAAAGTTAGTTTCATTGAAAACGAAGGTCGTTTGCACAACTGGATATTTTTAAAGCTCTAAATAACCCATTTAAATATATAAATATATTTAAAAATAATTAAATATTTAAAAATAAATATTATCATATATATTCACACTAGAATACAATACAGCTCTAATTGGATTTATAACTCGATATTTCAAAATTCCCAGTTATATCGATATTCGATTTATATATAAAATCCTTTTATAATATAAATATATATTTATAAATTTCAAAGGAATTCCATAGCGACTTTTCTAAAATTTGATATGGACGTAAATCAAAATATACACAATAAAATCCCAATTTTTCTCTTCCATTAGAAAAATATACTTCACCAGCTCTGAACGTTTCTTGTTTCACAGAAATCCGATTTAAAACAGACCCTGTATATTCAATTGAAGTTTGAATCGCCAAATAGCGAACTGCAGCGCCATTTTGAGCTCGATTATAATTATACGTTCAAAATTCACTTTAAATAATATATTTTTTATTCGAATTCAATTCCAAACTGAATCATATATATTTTGAATTATCCAATTCACACAATATTGTGAATTCTGTTAATTCTGATTATTTCAGAATTAAATATATTATTCTATTTTTCATATTAATTAAATATTCAATATTATTTAATTAAACAACCATTTAATTCCCTATAACACTATTTAAATAATTAAATAAATTAATTATAACCGTAAAAACACGGGACATTACAAAATTCCAATTTTGAAAAGATAAAAATATATTTTTATCGAAATGAACTAGGTATTAACTAGAATAATTATTTATTTATTTTTAAATAAATGTATTGGAATTGAAATTGGTTTTAAAATAACCAGAATTTTCAACGAATAAATTGGAATGGATTTGAATTAAAATTATCTTCAGAATATTTCGATATTGGATTCCGTGATTATACAGATATTGTGGAGGAATTTGGAAGATATATATATTGTTATTCCAATACGATATTTGTTGGTTTCAGAATTTGATATTGAATATAAGACGATATATTTTCTATTCAGAGCCTTGTATTTGATATCAAGTTGGATTTTGGGCTTATCATGAATGGTGTTTTAAATAACACTTGTTCTTTAACCCAATTAACGGTAAAGAATATGATTTGGAATTTATAATCTTTTAATTAAGATTTATGGAATTTTCCAAAGTAAAGATTTCCAATTTAATATATTAAATTGGAATTGAATGGAACTTGATTTGAAAATAATCGAAATGAGTTTCTGTGGAGGAAGACTGTTAATATATATAGAATTTAAAAGGCATTGTCGATATTCCATTTATATTATTAGTCGGGTACGGAAGTTGATATCGATTATATATTGATCTGTTTTCCATGAAGATTCCATGGAATGGAATGGGATTTTGTGTTTGTCATGAATGGTATCTTCAAAAATACTGTTCTTAAACCCAATGGAGTTAAGAAAATTAGAAACTAACTGAAGATTAGCTAAGTTGAACGGTTTCCTGGGTATTGATCTGATGTTGGTTTCGGCCTTCGGGGTTAATACTTAAGGAATTGTTCTCTTACTAATTTACAGTTGGAGATTGATGGAATAGAATGTGGTTTTGGGTTTATCGTGAACCATGTTTTAAATGACATTAGTTCTTTAACCCAGTTAAAGATAAGATTAATTTCTTAGCTTTGAATAATCATTAATATTGATTTTTGGGAAGATTAAAAATAAATGGAGTTTTAATGAATCTTTGATTAGATTGAAAGTGAATGTGATAATTACAATTATCAATTCAAGAAAATGATCGGGAATGGAGTTTCACCAGTTTGGCTCTGAGCGATAGTTAAATCTTTAATTAGATTTGAACGTGAAATGGTAATTAATATTTACCAATAACACCGTAGTGTTAGATATGGAGTATTACCAGTTTTGCTCCATGGGATGAATAGGTTGGGATTGGGAAATAAAATAAATCATTACTTCGGATTGGTTCGCTTATCCCGACTAGTTTGGAAAACCTTAATATGGTTTGATATCTAAAGGAAGATTAAAGAATAAATTTAAAGAATTTATCTTAGTTAAAGTTAATGGGAACCTTTCCCAAAGGAAAAGAATATTTGAATAAAAGAATAATCTAGATTAGAATGAGGCGTATGATGTGTTGTTATAGCACTTGATTATAAGATATGTGGGTTAGTCGGAAAGGCCGGGTTTATACCCATTCTGAATAACTGATACAACGAAAAGTCGAAGAGATTGAAGATGGTGCAAGACCGACGATCTTCACATTGAATGGATGGGTTGCTACTGTTGCTCATGATTGGAGTAGCTACCTTGAAGGGGCTACAGTGGTAGCCATCCGGACGTACTTGTTGATTGTACGGATATGCAGGGGCCTCTCTCCTGTATTGGACATACGGGACGAGGAATAAGGTGCCTCCGGTTTCGTTCAGACCTAGAACGGACTTGTAAATGGATGGTGTGTTCGACTTGGATTTTATTCTGTGCTGATGGATCTCTATTAAATATACATCTGCCTGGTGAAGGGGAATTTATTGCCTTACCTCACCCTTCTCTGAGACGTACAGGATCAGTGGTTGTATATCGATAGACATCAGTCGCATGACGTAAATTGCCTGGGTGGCAGGCCTAAGTTGGCAAATGATCAAGGCTTCTGTTGAAAAGTAGAGTCTTGTGGTTGATGATCAAAGCACAGCTTTAATATAGCACGGCTTTGTGTGGTGTTAATTCGTGGCCTCACAACCCGGTATGGTGGTAAACAATGGATAGATCAGTATGCTTTTTAGAGGATGGACACCTTAGTGGTGTCGTGGATTCGGTCGACCGAGATGGGCTGAGTGTGGTCGCCCCACGCTCAGGAGGGGTAGGGCACACCCCCCTTCCCCGATTCCCTGAGGGATAGAGTAAGCGGTGTTTTCTCTCGTCGGGACATAAGCCGTAGTGATACTCGATTTCCCATAAGTGCAGATGTGCATTACGGTGTTTTCTCTCGGTGGGACATAAGCCATTGTGGATTACACTACGCGATCGATCTTTCGGATCAGGAGCTACCATGATGGAAATCCAACTTCCAAATACGACATTTTTCGGTTTTGATTGTAAAGCCTAGTTTGGCGACATAGTGGAATGGGGCGCTTATGCCGTCTATGATTGATACACTTATATTTGAAGTTGTTTTCTTCACTTATAGTAATAATAAAAGATGAAATTTCACATAACAAGCATATTTGGCTATTATAAGGGAAAACCCTATCCTCCGGCTTGCGTTGCATTGTGTGATGGGACCTGGGTCCTATAATAGCTTCATTGTTCTTTATTTAGCATTGCGCCGCTTGTTATATGCACTGGTATTCTTGGGGTTAAAACCCGTTCCGTGTTATACGGCATGATCCCTTGATTTACCTAACTCTAAAATCAATTTAATAACTGTTTTAGTTCACACCAGTCACATGACTGACCTGGAGTTTATTGTTTTAACCTAAACTCTGGGTGCCCCTATTTTCCACACGGGAAGCTAGTAGTTTTGGTTCTGCAGATTTATTTTTATAGGATCCTGGATTTACAGCTGGAGCAATATTCGGAACGCTCTGTATCCGTATATCTCATTCAGTTGTGTCAATTGTTATTTTTCGCTACACATTGTATCTCTACATTTTATTTCCGCAGCTATGTATTTTAATCTCTGATATTTTTATGATGTATAATATTTATTCATACTCTGTATATTCTTGTATTCTGATGGAATTGTTGTAATAAGAAATGAAGTGTTCTTCTGGTTGTTTTCTGATTTGTCGTGTTCTCAAAGCAATCTGGGCTTTCCTTTACGGGGAAGTTTGGGTCACCACAGGTGGTATCGGAGCTTTGGTTTACAGATCTCGAGAACATGACATATAAGAACCGAATGAAAGAATTCATCAGAGATTGGATTAGTAATATCCAATGAGAATGACTCATTAGAGATGGGATCAGTAGTATCCTAGAATGAGCGAGAAGAGTGTTACTTTCAAAATAAAAATGAAACAAATTTTGTTTTGAAATTTATATCAAATTATATGTAACACCCCACATCCATTAATGTCACTCACAAAGGGAATGCATTAATTTCTATGGAGCATTTTAAGTAAGTATAGAATAGAAACTTAACAAGACAGATATAAACAGTACTAAAACTTTAAAACTTTATTTCATAGCAGCGGAAAACACATATGTTTGATTACATCATCAAAAACCAGAGTCAAAGTACATAATATCCATCTTGACTAAACCAAAGTACATAAATTGAAAGACATAATCCCCAATACAAAATAGCCATAAATAAGAGAGGCTGAACTTTACTTCAGCGATCCAAGCAATCTTCCAAAAGCAGAGAAACATCAGTACAAAATCAAGCTCCACTGGTGCTAGTTCCAACCTGAGCACTTGGGGGGGAAGGAAGAAAAGAGGAGGAAACAAAGGGGGGTCAGACATAAAGTCTGGCGAGTGCGATAACTTTAACAATATAATTACCAAAATAACTAGGCTAAGGCATAAGTTGGAAAATAAGGAAGTGACTGTGAACAATTGAGTATGGCAGAGTAAACAAGGAAACAAGATGAACAACGATATCGTTAAAGCGCACCTAAACCACTATAAGATGATTACTATACTGCACCACCACTATAAGATATTTGCTATACTGCACCACCACTATAAGATATTTGCTATACTGCACCACCACTAGTCACCCTAAGGTTGATCCCGCCTACTGAACTTAATAATGATATTGGTAGTTTCGTGCACCCCTAGTTGCCTTCATAGGTGTCGCCTGCCCCTATCTGCACTAGGAGTACCCACTACCCTCAAGCGATCGGCTCCCTAACTCGTAGATACCCGTGTTTGCCCCACAGTGGGGTGTATCACTCCCTAAAGTAGCAACCCGATACAACCAACAATGCACGGCTTATACCTACACGATGCAACAACGTCTTACCTACCAGTCATGGTCCTCACATGCATATGAACCCGTTGGACTTGCGTTGCCACTGCTAACCCGGTTTGGCCTCTTACAGTCAATCCCAGTATGCGTGTCCCGTCCTCGACTTGGGTCGAGCCCACAAAGATACGTATGGGATACTAGTTGAAACGGGTCCCCATTATTTGACACAAGCTATCCACCTAAGCTTGGTCCCCTCTAGTACATCCCACTTAACCCACTTCTTATTCATGTTTCAATTACATGTTTCAAATTTTGGTTAAGTGTTTCTAATCGTATTTCCAATGCCACCCAAGGCACCCACTAGATTCCACATGCCACCCAAGGCACCCACTTAACCCCCTCATATCCCACTACATGTTTATCTGGTTAAGTGTTTCTTAATTCATTAAGACCGTAACCTCATAAAGACCTCTCACATTAGACTGGCATTTGTGGCAGCTGGATTTGCCGGGAGGGTCCGGGCAGTCTTACACCACAAATGAGCCTAACCTCGTGTCTTTACAATTGTTACATATTTAGTTTATGCCTAAGACCTCTCACATTAGACTGGCATTTGTGGCAGCTGGATTTGCCGGGCGGGTACGGGTAGTCTTACACCACAAAAGAGTCTAACCTCGTGCCTTGGACGATTAATTACACCTAATTAGTCATCCCCCCATTTGAATTACTTTCCCTATTCAAATTATTAATTAATTCCAAATTTAACTATGGCCATAATTGACTCTATTATGTCCATCCATTTGTGGTATGTAAAATCATACCAATTTTCACCACAAATTTATTTAAGGCATTTGTGTCAATTAAATCTTTTAATATTATCCCCTTTACCCCACGTTGTGCGTTCGTTCGTAAAATATACGTTATAATCGAATAGTCTTACTCATGGAATAAAGAGAAAACATCACAACATACCTATAACTAAAAATAGATCTAAACATAAGGGGTGAACTTGCATGTGTGAATGATGTTCTACATCTAAAACTTGCATAGGCCAAAGTTACAACTTGCATAAACTACATATGTCATGGATCCAATTCCAAAGGTGTAAACTTGTTTAGGTAATGGTCAAAACTTGCATAAATCATGTATGTCATAGATCTACATCTAAAGGTGTAAACTTGCATAGGCAATAACCATAAACTTGCATATCATGATTCATATTCCAAACCCAAGTATATAAACTTGCATATGTGATTTATGCATCATAACAATGGTGTAAACTTACATCTAAACATGTAAACTAGCATGTAGAATTTGGCATATAACTCACACATGTCATAGCCTAACTTTTAATTAAATTTTCACATAAACTAGATGTCATAAACATGTAAGGTCACATATAATTTTACCTAACATCACTATAACAAAAACACCATATTACAACTTTAATTTTACAACGGTGGTAAACGCACCGTTGTAATAAATGGGTTTTTACAACGGTGGTAAAAGCACCGTTGTAATAAATGGTTTTTTACAACGGTGGTATAAACACCGTTGTTACTACAACAAAAACACCATATTACAACTTTAATTTTACAACGGTGGTTAAAGCACCGTTGTAATAAATGTTTTTTACAACTTTTTTCCAGAAAAGTTGTAATAAATTTATTTTTAACAACTGTGTTATTTTGACAGCTGTAATAAAAGCCTATCACAACTTTTATTTTTTGACTGTTGTAATATATGACTATATTTTAATATTAATTATTTTCATTAAATAATTTTTAATAATTAATATTTACAACTAATTAGTAATTGACAACCAATTAGTAATTATTAATTAATAATCAATAAATACATATTTAATATTTAATTAAAAATACATCAATCAATAAATAAATAATTCCTACTAATAATTACTAATTAACAACCAATTAGTAATTATTTAATAATAATCAACATATAAATATTAAATATTTAATTAAAAATAATTATTTATAACTACTTCATTATTAAGTACTAGTAATTAATTAGTAAGTAATAACTAATGAGCGGTTAATAATCAATTAATTAATAATCAATAAGTAAATAACAATTAATAAGTATTTAATTTATAATTAATCATGACTATTAGTAGTAATTAATATTTAGTATATAATATTTTTTAATAAGTAATCGTTGTTGAAAGTTTTTCCAAAATCTTTTGTCAAATATGATCCCTACGGAGGGGGGGTCCAGGCGGGGTGCGGGGCAGCGCCCCGTCCGAAACGGTACATTTTGTGTACTGTTTAGTTGTAAATATTAAAACTTAAACCTGGGGCATGAAATTTAAACGCACGAAATTTAAACGCATGAAACTTAAACCTGAGTACCAATAATCAGACCAAGGATAACTATACTAAAAATTTAAACTTAATTTCAGCCAAGTTTCAGGATCCAACCCATTATTAACGTGCAGCCCTCATTTGATTTACCAAACCCTAACATGCAAGACTCACTCAACAAGGAGCCGCCGCCTATACCTTTTTCATTCCAATTCGCTTGAAAAAAACCCTAGTTCCAAAAGAAAAAAAATGGCGATTACTCTCATTCGTTTTCGATTTCCAGCGTCTCCAAGCATTTTCATCCCCCCTTCGATTTCCAGCATCTTCATCCTCCTTCGATTTCCAGCATCTTCGAGTTCCGAGCTCCTAGCAATCGAGCATCCAACGAGGAAGGACCCGTTTACTGGTTTATTTATTCCCAGCAATCGAGCATCCCAGCAATCTCCGACTTTCGATTTCCAGCGACGCTATTATTGATTTTGAAGACGACGATGAAACTTGGACGGGTGGTGCCAGAAGACTCGATTTTGGGGATCAGAAAATCGACTTTGGGAGAGTGACCAGGCAAAGGCTCGATTTTGTTTACTGGTTTATATATATATTCTTGTTTCTTCTTCAATTCATTAGTTTAGTTCATTTTAAATTCCTGCCTTACTTTCAGTTAATTGTAGGTTGTTTTTCCATTCCTAGTTGATAGTTAATCATAGTTCATAGTGGATAATCATAGTTAATATTCCTAGTTGGTGCACAATACCGATTTAGATTCAACTATATTTGGAACTGGATTCTGCACTAATGTAAATAATTTTTATAGAGGAAAACCTGTAAACATTCAAAACCAAGTGATGACCTCAATTATGTATCGTTGCTTTTGAGAAAATTGTGTTACGTTCAATATTCTTGTTCAGTTTTTCAACTGAATTTATGCTTTCTCTTTACACGAGCTGAAAAAAAAGTATTGTTTTTTATTAACTGCAATGGTGTTAAAAGAAAATTACTCATTGTTCAAGATTGGTTGCAGGAAAGAGATTGCTTTCATTGATTGCTTTCATTTAGTGGTTGATTTTGTTTTATGTCTCCAGTTGTTTATAATAATAGTAATAATTTTTGCTATTATTTTGATAGGAAGTGATAAAATCATTTCAAGTTTACAAATATCGGAAAGGATTGGTTCTTGGCAGAGATGAGTCATGGTCACAAAGCTCTATTTGAAGGTATGGATATGAAACCATAAGCTATATAATTTTGTTGATGTGCAAAATTATGAGTTATCTCCATCCACATGCGTACTCCAGTTAACAAAATCGCTACATGAGTTGAAATAATTTGTTATAAAAGAGCTAACATGATTGTACACTATTTGATATGTGGCTAGTGCTTCATCCAATCTCTTTTTATTTCGTCTACTCTTTTCAATTTCCTTATAAATTATCTGTTCATTACAGAAATAGTGTAAGACTTATCTAAGAGAGTAATAAAAGCTAATATTTAGTGATTCCGGTCAAGCCAAATCTTATACTGAACTTCCTAGTTTGGATATCTGCCAATTAGCCTTGGACATTTGGACTTGTATCATTTCTTGTCACGTTCAGTCCAACTTGAAATCTGTACAGCTTCAGTTCAACTAAGATCGCTTATATAGTTCTTGTTCAATCAAGTTCATTTATAAAGAAAACTTATTAAATGAGTCCAAATTAGTTGTGGTTGATGTAAATATGTGAGCTGCTACAAGTAGAATGTGTGGACTGCTTGTTAGGTGATATTATCACGTGCTTGTTAGCTGTTTATTTTGTGCACTCACATGTTTTCAATTTTCGTTACATGCATAAATCTATACTGCAGCACTAACAGTTTGATAATTTCTTTCTTAGGAATGGATATTAAGGAGAAAAAGGAGCACAAGGAGATTAACATGAGCAGAAGAAAGTTAGAACTGTTATAAAGTCTTTGTATCTTCAGTTTTGTCAGTGTATTATGTAAAAAAAATGATGAGTTTGAAATTAATAATATATTGTTTTCGTTTATGTTTTAAGTTTGTTTGATATCTTCAGTTTTTTTAGATAATATGTTCTGCAATGAATTCTTTTATTAGTAATATGTATATAATTTGTGGATATATTACAATTGTAAAATATAAAAATTGCAATAAAATATATCACAACGGTTATAATTAGTTGTAAAAATTAAAACAACAACGGTGCATAACTGTTGTAATAAACTTATTACAACTGTGGAAAAAAGTTGTAAAATATACATATTACAACGGTGTTGCAACAGTGCAGAAAAGTTGTAAAAAATATTAGGCTATTACAACTTCTTAATACACGACGGTTTGCCCACCGTTGTAAAATGTATATTACAGCGGTGTTCCACCGTTGTAATAGGGTCATTTTGTTGTAGTGCATGTATATGATTCATGTCTAAATCAAAATCTAAACTTGCATACATATGATTTATCCTATGAATCAACATAACCAAACTAGCATATGAACAACATGATGGTTTGATTACAACATAGATGATAGCAACATAACTTTTCAACATAGATGATGACATCACAACATAACATCATAGAATTTATAACATATAGGATAACATCGCAATTTTACAACATAACCATAACATGCAGTCAATAATTCACATCACATCCATATAATCCACGTCATAACTTAATCCAATTAAATTACTAATTATTTTATTAAAATTATCGAACTCACAACTCAAAGAAGGTCTTGAGTTCTGAATTCTGAGTTCTGAAGTTGTATAGCTTTCCCTTGAAGAAGATTAGTTTATAAAGTTGAAAAGGATTGAATTAGGTTTGCTTTCTTCCTCTCTAATTGGTGGTGGCTATGCTGAGTTGCTAGGTGACGGCATGGAGGCCATGAATCTAATTTTGTTTTGATTTTAGGGTTTGAGTCTAGAGGTGTTTTTATAGAGTTTAGGATTAGTTTAAGCCGCCAATCAACCCAGAATTAATCCCAGCCAATCAGAGCAGTTCAGAAACCCTAATGAGTCAGCATCTAGTCACAAACAGGTCATCATTCAAATCTGCCCGGGGGGGCAGGTCGACCCCCCAGGTCGACCATAACAGGTCATCATTCAAATCTGCCGGGGGGGGCAGGTCGACCCCCAGGTCGACCATATGGTCGACCTGGTCAGGGCAGGTCGACCCCCAGGTCGACCATATGGTCGACCTGGTCAGGGTAGGTCGACCCCCAGGTCGACCTGGTCAGGGTAGGTCGACCCCCAGGTCGACCTAGCCCTGGCGGGAATTTTCCCGCCTAGCCTGTCTGACTCTGAATTTTTGAAATTTGAAATCTGTTTTGAATTTTCTGAAACTTCCGATGGCCATAACTTCTTCATACGAAGTCCAATTCACGCAAACTCGGATTCGATCTCAACCAGAATTCCAACACAATGGCACAACCCGTTTCCCTTAGTTCTTATGTCTGAGATTAGTTATTCTTTAATTTGTGAACATTAGTGTTAACAGAAATACCGGGTGTTACATTCTCCCCTCCTTAAAGGATTTCGCCCCCGAAATCTCCAAATTAAGGAGAATGCTTATCCTAACATCCAAACAACCATCTACTCAACCATCGTACACAGGCATCCATTGTCCTTATAGAATTTCTAATGTTGTATGAACATATGCAAGAAGCGTATGTATATGTTCCTTATCTAATGCAAAATTAGGTGGTCTACTGATTCAGTTGACCTCCTTAATGCAAACCATGATAGTGCCATGCTTCCATTATGTATGCGAAGAACCCTATCGATACATATTATTTCTACATGTGTGCACAACCATTCACCAAAATGCAACATCCATATGATGGTACAACCATTATACATCCATTAACTTAAATATGCACACACATTTATATGCAATATGAAGTGACTGAGCCGATCTAGTGCCTAAAGTGTGTGTATATGCATCCACGAGCAAACACTTGCATCCACATGCATCCATCATACATAACATGTCTCAAACACATGTTTCAACCATAGGACTATCCTATCTAAAGGTCAAAGATACTAGCGAGTGGACATAGTAAAGATAAGATAAGTACAAGCTAAGCGATAAAGGAGAAATTAAAAGACATACCCTCGAAAAGAAAAGGGTACAATGAATGCATCTTATCTTCCGTCTCCCAAGTAGCGTTGCTCTCGTCATCTCCCCATTGCACTTTGACTAGCTTGACCTCTTGATTCCTCAACTTCTTAATCTCCGACCCAAGAATGCGCGTAGGAGCTCGTCGAATTGTCGCATCACGCTCTATCTCCACCTCTCTAAGCAAGCTCGGCTCTACCATCTCCGCGGTCTCGTGCAAGCACTTCCTCAAATGTGATACATGGAATACATCCTGTACGCCACTAAGTCTCTCGGGCAACTCTGCTTTATACGCCATCTGCCCAATTCTTTCCTTAATAGGAAACGGCCCTACGAATCTTGGTGCTAACTTCCCAACGGACCCAAAGCGAACGATGTTCCGTAATGGAGACACTTTGACAAAGACCATGTCCCCAAAATCAAAATCAAGATCTGACCTCCTCTTGTCTGTATAAGATTTCTGCCTATCTTGCGCCGTCTTCATCCTCCTTCGAATCAAATCGATCTTTTCCGAAGTCTCCCTAATCATATCGGGCCTAAGCAGTATCTTATCTATAGACCCCCGCCAACATGTAGGCGAACGACACGGCCGTCCATAAAGATCTTCAAATGGTGCTATGCCAATGCTAGACTGAAAGCTATTATTATAAGCGAACTCTACCAACGGAAGATGTTCCTCCCATGTACCTCCGAAGTCTAAGACACACAACCTCAATAGGTCCTCTAGAATACGATTCACCCTCTTGGTCTGGTCGTCCGTCTGAGGATGATATGCGGTGCTCAAACATAACTGAGTCCCTACCGCTTCTTGCGAGCTTTTCCAAAATTCGCTAGTAAAAATAGGATCGTGGTCGCTCACTATGCTAGATGGAACACCGTGCAAACGAACTATCTCTCGAATGTATACGGAGGCTAACCATGGAGCAGTCCTCTTACTCTTCACGGGAATGAAATGAGAGCTCTTAGTAAGTCTGTCTACCACGACCCAAATCCCCTTATTAGCCTTCCTTGATCTCGGTAACCCATCAACAAAATCCATCGAGACGCTTTCCCACTTCCATTGTGGGACCTCCAATGGGTGAAGCAATCCACCGGGCTTCTTTTGCTCTGCTTTTACTTGTTGGCACACCAAGCATCTAGCGACGAACTCAACCACATCTTTCTTCATGCCAACCCAAAAATAAACTCGTCTCATGTCCATGTACATCTTGTCTCCGCCGGGATGAATGGTCATCTTCGAACGATGTGCATCATCAAGAATGGTCTTCCTCAAACTCTCGTCCCGTGGTACACAAAGTCTACTGTCCCTACGCAACCAACCCTTATCATCTAGGATATACCTACGGAGATGGCTCGATGACTCCCCTCTTTTGAGCTTTGCTACTAACTCAACCAACTGCGGGTCATCTCGTTGTGCCTCGCCAATCCGTCCCAAGAGCGTAGGTCTGACCTCTAAGGATGCTAGCAAACTGGGTACAAAGTCAACAGAAGGTCTAAAGTCAAACGTAGAGATGAACACTAAGCTTCGCCGCTCAACAAATAACGGACTCAAGGATAACCTTTTCCTACTTAAGGCATCTGCCACCACATTACCCTTGCCAGGGGTATATGCTATCTCGAAGTCGTAGGACGCTAAGAATTCCATCCACCTTTGCTGCCTTAAGTTCAAGTCTTTCTGAGAGAACAGGTATTTTAGAGATTTGTGGTCAGTGAACAATTCGAATTTCTCGCCAAGAAGATAATGACGCCAAGACTTAAGCGCGAAGACAATAGCGGCCAACTCTAGGTCGTGTGTAGGGTAATTTCTCTCATGCACTCTCAACTGCCTTCCACCATAGGCTATTACCCTTCCCTCTTGCATTAAGACTGCGCCTAGTCCTGTCCCACAAGCATCGGTATAAACAGTAAATGGCTTACTCCCATCTGGCAATACTAAGACTGGGGTTGTGGTCAAAGCTCTCTTTAAACGTTGGAACACATCATCACAATCTACGTCCCATGTGAAAACTAGGTTCTTCTTCGTCAAGCATGTTAATGGGGCTGATATTTTCGCGAAGTCTTTGATAAACTTCCTATAGTAGCTAGCCAACCCTAAGAAATTTCTCACCTCGATAGCATTTTTAGGGACGTTCCAATCTTGGATGGCCACTACCTTCGCGGGACCCACGGCTATCCCTTCTTTAAAAACATTTCCCTAAGATGTAGGGCATGCTCTTCCTCGTTCTTAGAAAAGATTAAGATGTCATCCACAAAGACTACCAAGAATTTATTGAGGTACTCCCTAAACACCTTACTCATCATATCAACAAAGTATGCGGGGGCATTTGTCAAACCGAAGGGCATCACAAGCTACTCGAAGAAACCGTTAGGAGTCCTAAAGGCAGTCTTGTCTATGCTATCCTCATCCACTCTCAACTGGTGGAAACCTGTGGCTAAGTCCAACTGTGAAAATACTGAGGCGCCAACTAGCTGATCGAAGAGATCTTCAATCCTCGGCAGTGGGTGTCTATTCTTCTTAGTAAGCTTATTAAGTTCTCTATAGTCCACACAAAGTCTAAGGGACCCATCTGCCTTCGTGGAAAATACTACTGGAGCACCCCACTCCGATATACTACGTCTGATGAACCCCTTCTCAAGCAATTCCTTCACTTGCTTACTGAGTTCTCTTCTCTCTCTTGGACCCATGTGGCGCACTGGCAATGCAACTGGCTTTGCATTATCTACTAGATATATTCAAAAGTCTATCTCACGTTTTGGGGCTAAACCCCTCACCTCATCGAAGACATCAACATATTCACGGACTATTCGAACAGAATGCAAGTCATCATCGGATGCATCAAGGGATTCTAGGTAGCTAAGCATTACTGGACCTCTAGGGTCACAAGAAATATCAAGGGTCTTCCTACAACGAGTCAACAATCTAACTACCATTCTTTCACAATCTAGGATGGCCCCATATCTAGTGAGCCAATCCATACCTAGAATCAAGCCGTAGCCCATGAAGCCAAGAACAAAGACGTTGCATTCAAACTCAATGCCCAAGATAAACACTCTAAAATCCCGATAAATCATAGAAAGATGAGCCGAACCACCAATAGGATTTGAGACTACTAAGGGATCAGTAACAAGACTAGTATCTAGGTGCAGTGTTTCAACTAATGATGTAGTAATAAACGAATGTGATGCGCCAGAATCGAATAAAGTACGGACAGGATGATCAAACAGAAAAACTAAACTTTCAACGGAAATTGCTCTGCCTCATTCTTACAGCGATGGGACCACGAGAGCTTGAACTTGTCCCCTTGCCTGCCCTGGTGCCATAAGAGCCAGCACCTGTCCTCCCGAGGTAGAACCTGCCCTCTACCCTTTCTTTGGGCAGTCCTTAATAAGATGTCCCGCTTCGCCACAGTGGAAACAACCAGTCTTCTTTTTCTTCCTACAATCTTTGCTTATATGGTCGGGTGTCCCACAGTTAAAGCACCTCTTCTTCCCCTTAACATTGTTGCCTTTTCCACCTTTCTTGTTCTGTTGTTGCTGTTGCGGCTTCTTTTGATCCCCTTTCTTTTCGGGTGCCTTATTAGCATTGGTGCCCTTCTCCTCTTCATGCATAAGTGCCATGTCAACTAGCCTCTCAAATGTAGCCCCCATGGGGATGTGGGTCATAGCTAACCCAAGAAGCGGCTCGTTCAAACCCTTAACAAATCTTAGGGCCTTCTTTTCTGGAGTATTCACCAAGTCTAAGCCAAATCTCGCCAACTGATTGAACTTGTTGACGTATTCTTTCACCGATAGATTCCCTTGCTTCAATGCCAAAAACCTTTCCATGTATAGATTCTCTTCAGCCCGTGAGAGAAACTTCGCCTCAAACCTCCGCCTAAAATCTGGCCATGTATCGACTGGACGTTCTCCATTAGTGACCTCCCACCAAAACGAGGCCTCATCCTTCATTAGCCAGGCAGCTAACTGGAACTTTCTTCCATCATCCACTTCAAAGATTCCAAACAATTCTTCCACCTCCTTTAGCCAATTACGAGCTTCAACAAATGTCTCCATCCCATGAAAAGGTTTTCCACCCATTGCCCTAAAGTCCTTACATATCTTTGCGAAAGTATCGACACGAGGAGGAGGAGGAGGAGCATTAGCTGGACCTTCAGTGGTGGCTCTAGTCTCCAGATACCTCCTAAACCATCCTGGTATCGTTATTCCCTCGGGTATCTCGGGAATTCCAGACATGCTGAAACGAAAAATGAAAGATTCAATACAAAAGAACCGAAGGAAAGATATATGACTCTTGGGGTTATGCTTTCTAAAATATACTTTTCTCTTGAAAATACTTTCCTTAAAACATACTTTTGAAGGTACTTCTTTATAAAAGTAGTTTTGAAAAACAGCTTTTCAAAATTCAAATCTGTTCTGGTAACCTTCAGCTCTAATACCACGTGTAACACCCTACATCCATTAATGTCACTCACAAAGGGAATGCATTAATTTCTACGGAGCGTTTTAAGTAAGTATAGAACAGAAACTTAACAACAAGACAGATATAAACAGTACTAAACTTTAAAACTTTATTTCATTGCAGTGGAAAACACATATGTTTGATTACATCATCAAAAACCAGAGTCAAAGTATGTAACGACCCAGAAAATCTGAACCAATTTAAAAATTTTAAATTGGCTAAAATAATGGATTTTAAATATTTAAAGTAAATATTTTAAATAATAGCGATGAAAAGTGAGTTTGAATCGACAATTGAAAACGAATATAATTAATTCTAATTATAAACAAGGCCTGAAAAGGCGCTGCAGTTTCAAAAATTTAATCCAAACTTTGTCGGACTGTACCGGGTACAAGACAAAACGGATATGAGTGAAACCAAAAATATTTAAATTTGTTAGTGAATACCTTTCTAACGAATCTGAAAAATCGAATTTTCATAGCGGAAAGCAAAAGTTATGGCCAAATGAATTTTCAGAAAGGTCGCTATGGAATTTATATAGCCCGTGAAATTGGCCATTTTGCATACGACCTCGGAATTCGACAAAACTACTTTTGTTGGATCCGGGATGTGAAGTTATTGCTAGGTATCAAATTTCATAATTTTTGAAGTTAGTATGTGGGCGTGGTAAAGGAAAACGTGTTTTGGTCAATTACAGTTAAATTGGAGCGACCAGAAATTGGTCTTTTTGCAAACGGTCTCAGAATTCGATGAAACTAGTTTTGTTGGGACCGTATCGTCAAAACATAGCCAGATTTATTTTTTGAATCAGTTTGTGGCCCTGGCAAATTGAAATGTACGTTCAAATTGAATATTGAATGATATATATTTTAAATTGAATGAAAACTGACTGAAACAGTCGAATGGGCCTACGAAACATATCCCATTGCGTTCGGAATGGGGGTAAAACGCTAGGGTCGACAGTCGTTGGGTTTGGATTGGGGTTCGTGGGCGAAAGGGGTATTTTGGAGATTTTAAAAATTATAAAATAAAATAAAAAAATATCATTGGTCAGATACTTTTCTCTCTCCCCGATAATTGAAATCGCGAACGACGGAAATTGCTCCAAACTTCCCCCTCATTTTCCGATCAATCCACGCCCCATTGGACCTCGACCCAGTTGAGGATTTTGTAGCCCTCGTCGAGCTCTTCAAATCCATACCTGGAGCATCCCCTATCGGTGCGCCATCGTCGAGTTTCGAGCCCAGGAAGTGGCCCACTTTCGAGCGCCGCCGTGGCTGGTGGGGACCACCGAGCTGGACGAGACAACTAGGCGCAGGGAGCTGCTTCCAAGCCCTTTCGAGTGGTGAAGGCCGATCGACGTATCGTTGCGCGGATTTCGAGGAAAGTGGAAACCTAGATTTGAACGAAATAAAAAGGTAACGACTTGAAATTATATAAACTATATTATAGCAGTTTAAAGCGCTACGGTTTTTGATTTCACTGTAAAAATCATATCTTTTTCGTTTCTTGACGAAATTCAGTGAAACAAGAGACAGTGGACTCGTGTGGACGTCTTCTACCTTCTAGAAGAGACCGCATATTTTTCTGAGCCTTCTGCTATTTTTGGTGGAGTGGAACCCAATGTGAGATTTCTAATTTATGAACAATATGGAAAACGACGATGTATAAATTATATAGTCGATGTATGAGTTATATAAGCGTTGTACACCTCTTGTATAAGCGTTGTATAAGTTGTATGTTCGATGTATAAGTTGTATATGCGTTGTAAAAATTTATATATGTGTTGAAATAGAAGTGAATTTCTATATATAAATATATATATATACGCCCCTCGTCCACAAACCATGGACGATATTTATTGGTTGTGATTGGTGTGAAAATTGATTGATAGAGAATGGTTGATTGAAATTGTTTGTGGTTGATATTGATTGATTGTGGTTGAAAAATACCCATTTGTGGTTGAGAAATATTTGGTTGAAACCACATAGGATTAGTTTGTGGAAATGAAATAAATATATACATGCTGCCTGCGTGCGAACTAGATGCATGATCCCCATTGTCAAAAACCGCGAGGTTTTAAGGTAGAGCGAGGAGCCGTACTAGGGACGGTCCCGGTTTTAACTACCCTGCCGTTATGCTGCCGAAATTTTGAATAATATTAATGTGTTTGAATTATTTTTATTTGCTGAAACTATATTTATTCGTTGAATAGAAAACCTTCATGTGTTGAATTGAAGTTCATTCGTTGATTAGAAATTCATGTGTTGAATGGTATTCATATTTTGAAATAAATTGTTCTATAATAAAAATCACCTTTTTAATATCTATATAAACTATATAAAATAAGAGTGTTTTGAAAAGAATTGTTTTACAATAAAAATCACCTTTTTATTATATACATGAATTGTTGAAATGTGAAGTGTTAAAATTAGCCACTCGTTCAAATAAATATGCATGAGTTGAAATATTCATTAATTAGCTAATGATATGATTTTTGCATATGCATGCAACATTAGAATGAATGGTGTTTTTTAAACCAAATTGAATCAAATATGGAGTTGAATGGAAAATGATAAGTGATAAGAACTGTATATAGGTACATGCATATTTATTGAACAGGTTATAGCAAAGGGGCTAGAGAAGAGGAATAAAATTTTGTGCCCGAAAAATAGGTACACATTTACTGTTTTGTTTGGGTGATGATTTTATGAGCCTGTTGGCCAGCCTCTTGGCTTTTTCTTTTTCTTTTTGACATGAGACGCCCGTGTGGCTATTTGGGAATTTTCCCAGCCCCTCCCGTACAAAGGAGGTTATGGCGAAATTTTCCCAAATTTAAAGACGTTAGTGAAATATTTGAACTGGAACAATATAGGAATTTTTGAATGAACTATATTTATATAAATATATAAATATAAATAAAATTAAAACGAAACGTGGCCGTGTAGTTCGTGTTTTGAAATCGTGATTTCAAATGATTAGTGCGGGAGATCCGACCATCGGATTTTCCCGAAACCGCAACCATTGGGTTCGCCTCGGAAATATCTTTCCAACGGCACCAACTTTGTAAAAATCCAACGGTTGGATTGTCTGGAATGTTTAATTCAAATCTGAAGAAAAATAGCGCCAGAATCGATTATATTTATATATATATAAATATAAATATATTAATCGAATAACGACGCTGCAGTTCGTATTTTGAAATCGAAACTTCAAACGATTATACCGGGAGATCCGACCGTCGAATTTTCCCGAAACTGGAACCGTTGGATTCATTTTGAAAAGACCTTTCTAATGATGTAAATTTTGTGAAGATCCAACGGTTATATTTTCAGAGATGTGTAAATCCAATCTGAAGAAAAACAGCGCCATGGCCGCGTTATGGCCCGAAGCGTCGTTTTGAATAAAATGGCTTTTTTAAAATAAATAAAAATAGCGATAAAACATTATAAAATATTATAAATGATATGGATGTGATTTAGAAATTAACTGAAGGTTGGCTAAGTCGAATGGTTTCCTAGGTGTTGATCTGATGTTGGTTTCGGCCTTCGGGGTTAATATTTGGGAAATCGTTCTCTTACTGATTGACGGTTAGTGACTAATGAATTGAAATGATGCGTGTGTATGTTAGTGTTGCACTTATTTATTATATACGTGAGTTGTTCAGAAAGACCGGGTTTATCCCATTCCAAATAACTGAATCGACGATAAGAAATCGAAGATGAAGACGGTGGTCGAAGACCGGAGATCTTCACCTCGTTTGGATGGTAACCGAGGTCCTGATTGGGAGGCATCCCGAAATATGGATAATGAGTGGTGATCGTCCAGACGTATGTGGTGATCGATGGGTTTGCGAGGTATATAGTGCCTCCGGTTTCGTTCAGACCCAGAACGGACTTGTAAATGGACTGTGTGTCTGACATTGGATTTTATTCTGTGTTGATTGATCTCTATTGAATATACATCTGTTTGGCGGCGGAGAATTTATTCTTTTGCTTAACGCCCTTCTTTGAAACTCATGAGCTCAGAGGTTGTATATCGATGGACATCAGTCGCATGGCATGAATTGCTAGTGTGGCATGCCTAAGTGGCAAATGATCAGGGATTCTGTTGAAAAGCAAAGTCTTGTGGTGATGATCAAAGCACCGCCTGTGTGGCATAGCTTTGTGTATAATGTGAATTCGCGAGCCTCACACCCCGGTATGAACCAGAAACGGGAGAAGGACCTCAGGGAGGGCATGCGTTTCTTTCTAGCTAGGGTGGTGTCAGTGACCTACCAGCCCTGACATTTATATACTTTTCACCCGTGTGGTTGTTGCTGTTGCGAGGCGCCTCGGATATATCGGTCGATCCGGGACCTATGGAGCCATTCGTTGTCTCATTGACGCCCCATAGGGTGGGGAAACGTATTGTTCAGGCATAATAATCCACATTGGTGGACCGGCCCTGACTATCCAAGGGGCAGTTGCGGCTGTTCCTGAGACACGGGCTAGAGCGTCTCGAATTCGGTAAGGACTATCTTTTGCCTTGGTTCATCACGGAAATTCAATTTCCAAATACGTGACTGTGCGGTTTCGATTGTGTATATATATATTTGGTGACATAGTGGCATGGGACGCTCATGTCGTCTATGATTGATAGTTATGATTTGAAATTGTTTTTGAAACATATAAACACTAGTAGTAATATCAAATGCTTTTGTTTTATTCGTATCAAGCATATCTTGGCCATTATAAGGTAAAAACTCTATCCTTCGGTTTGCGTTGCATTGTGTTATGGGAACTTAGTCTTATAATGGCTTCATTTTTATAAAAAGCATCGCGATGTTTAAAAGAATGATTTGTTTTAAAGCACTGGCAATCCAATGGAGTAAACCCGTTCCACGAAAGTGGCGTGGTCCTGTGATTGGCCATATCTGAATTGTGTTGAGTAGATTTCTCATACCAGTCCCATGACTGACTCGTAGTTTGTTTCACTTTCAAACTCGGGTGCCCCTTTTTCTACACGGGCAGCCTTGTATTCAGGTTTAGCTGGAGCTGAAGATGGATTCTATTATTTATCTCTTTTTATGTTGTTCAGCTCCTATTGTACATATTTTGTTTATTTCCGTTGTAGACATTTATGTATAGCTGAACTGTATTTGTATTAAGTATGATCATGTATACTGTGTAACTCTGATGATTACATTTATCCAGTATATTCTATTATTCATTATCTGGTGTATTTACTTAATTATGTTCTGCTATTATCTGTTTCTGTGTTATATTCCATGGATTACCCTTGCCACCGTCAGTACGGGGTTTGGGGTCGTCTCAAAGTACATAATATCCATGTTGACTAAACCAAAGTGCGTAAATTGAAAGACACAATCCCCAATACAAAATACCCATAAATAAGAGAGGCTGAACTTTACTTCAGCAATCCAAGCAATCTTCCAAAAGCAGAGAAATAGCAATCCAAAATCAAGCTCCACTGGTGCTTGTTCCAACCTGAGCAACTGGGGGGGAAGGAAGAAAAGAGGAGGAAACAAAGGGGGGTCAGACATAAAGTCTGGCGAGTGCGATAACTTTAGCAATAGAATTACCAAAATAACTAGGCTAAGGCATAAGTTGGAAAATAAGGAAGTGACTGTGAACAATTGAGTATGGCAGAGTAAACCAGGAAATAAGATGAACAACGATATCGTTAAATCACACCTAAACCACTATAAGATGATTATTATACCGCACCACCACTATAAGATATTTGCTATACTGCACCACCACTATAAGATATTTGCTATACTGCACCACCGCTAGTTACCCTAAGGTTGATCCCGCCTACTGAATTTAATAATGATATTGGTAGTTTCGTGAACCCCTAGTTGCCTTCATAGGTGCCGCCTGCCCCTATCTCCGCTAGGTGTACCCACTACCCTCAAGCGATCGGCTCCCTAACTCATAGATACCCGTGCTGGCCCCACAGTGGGGTGTATCACTCCCTAAAGTGGCAACCCGATACAACCAACATTGGACGACTTATACCTACACGATGCAACAACGTCTTACCTACCTGCCCGGGTCCTCACATGCATATGAACCCGTTGGACTTGCGTTGCCACCGCTAACCCGGTTTGGCCTCTTACAGTCAAGCCCAGTATGTGTGTCCCGTCCTCGACTTGGGTCGAGCCCACAAAGATACGTATGGGATACTGGTTGAAACGGGCCCCTATTACATGACACAAGCTATCCACCTAAGCTTGGTCCCCTCTAGTGCATCCCACTTAACCCACTTCTTATTCATGTTTCAGTTACATGTTTCAAATTTTGGTTAAGTGTTTCTAATCGTATTTCCAATGCCACCCAAGGAACCCAGTAGATTCCACATGCCACCCAAGCCACCCACTTAACCCCCTTATGTCCCACTACATGTTTATCTAGTTAAGTGTTTCTTAATTCATTAAGACCGTAACCTCATAAAGACCTCTCACATTAGACTAGCATTTGTGGCAGCTGGATTTGCCGGGCGGGTCCGGGCAGTCTTACACCACAAACGAGCCTAACCTCGTGTCTTTACAATTGTTACGTATTTAGTTTATGCTGAAGACCTCTCACATTAGACTGGCATTTGTGGCAGCTGGATTTGCCGGGCGGGTTCGAGCAGTCTTACACCACAAAAGAGTCTAACCTCATGCCTTAGATGATTAATTACACCTAATTAATCATCCCCCAATTTGAATTACTTTCCCTATTCAAATTATTAATTAATTCCAAATTTAACTATGGCCATAATTGACTCAATTATGTCCATAAATCATACAAATTTTCACCATAAATTTATTTAAGGCACTTTTGCCAATTAAATCTTTTAATATTATCCCCTTTACCCCACTTTGTACGTTCGTTCGTAAAATATACGTTAGACTCGAATAGTCTAACTCATGGAATAAAGAGAAAACATCACAACATACATATAACTAAAAGTAGATCTAAACATATGGGGTGAACTTGCATGTGTGAATGATGTTCTACATCTAAAACTTGCATAGGCCAAAGTTACAACTTGCATAAACTACATATGTCATAGATCCAATTCCAAAGGTGTAAACTTGTTTAGGTAATGGTCACAACTTGCATAAATCATGTATGTCATAGATCTACATCTAAAGGTGTAAACTTGCATAGGCAATAACCATAAACTTTGATAACATGTTTCATATTCCAAACCCATGTATATAAACTTGCATATGTGATTTATGCATCATAAAATGGTGTAAACTTACATCTAAACAGGTAAACTAGCATGTAGAATTTTGCATATAACTCACACATGTCATAGCCTAACTTTTAATCAAATTTTAACATAAACTAGATGTCATAAACATGTAGGTCACATATAATTTTACCCAACTTGTATATGATTCATGTCTAAATCAAAATCTAAACTTGTATACATATGATTTATCCTATGAATCAACATAACCAAACTAGCATATGAACAACATGATGATTTGATTACAACATAGATGATAGCAACATAACTTTTCAACATAGATGATAACATCACAACATAACATCATAGAATTTATAACATATAGGATAACATCGCAATTTTACAACATAACCATAACATGCAGTCAATAATTCACATCACATCCATATAATCCGCGCCATAACTTAATCCAATTAAGTTACTAATTATTTTATTAAAATTATCGAACTCACAACTCAAAGAAGGTCTTGAGTTCTGAATTCTGAGTTCTGAAGTTGTATTAGCTTTCCCTTGAAGAAGATTCGTTGTTAAAGTTGAAAAGGATTGAATTAGGTTTGCTTTCTTCCTCTCTAATTGGTGGCGGCTATGTTGAGTTGCTAGGTGACGGCATGGAGGCCATGAATCTAATTTTGTTTTGATTTTAGGGTTTGAGTCTAGAGGTGTTTTTATAGAGTTTAGGATTAGTTTAAGCCGTTCGATCAACCCAGAATTAATCCAAGCCAATCAGAGCAGTTCAGAAACCCTAATGAGTCAGCATCTAGTCACAAACATGTCATCATTCAAATCTGCCCGGGGGGGCAGGTCGACCCCCAGGTCGACCCTATAGTCGACCTGGTCAGGGTAGGTCGACCCCCAGGTCGACCCTATGGTCGACCTGGCCCTGGAGGGAATTTTCCCGCCTAGCCTGTCTGACTCTGAATTTTTGAAATTTGAAATCTGTTTTGAATTTTCTGAAACTTCCGATGGCCATAACTTCTTCATACGAAGTCCAATTCACGCAAACTCGGATTCTATCTCAACCAGAATTCCGAGACGAACACAATGGTGCAACCCATTTCCCTTAATTTTTACGTCTGAGATTAGTTATTCTTTAATTTGTGAACATTAGTGTTAACAGAAATACGGGGTGTTACATTATACATATTTGAATATTTATTCTGTATTGAATTTGGACAATCGAGTATATGAATATTTTGAATATACGCGTATTCGAAGTCTCGAATATACTAGATAGATATAGAATCACACTCTAGTCACCCGGAGATAATTCTGGTGATATGTATATCATCATCAGTGTTTGTGTTCGAATTTCGAATGTGAGATATCTATATATTTCCAATCGACTGGTGTGAGAACTAAAACCTTATTTTGAATTTATTGTTTGGAATTTGACACTAAAAATATGATTCTTGAATATATATATAAACAAAAGTTATATGTTTTGGGAATTTAATTCACAAATTGATTACTGGTTGTGTTGTGTGTTATTAGTTGAACTAAGAAAAAATTGGAATAATGAAACCAATATGTGAACGAATGGTAAAAATTAGCCGATTGGAATCAAATGTTGAAAATTGAAAATTATTTGAAATTTCATACATGTACAAGCATGTATATTGAACAGGTCATAGCAAGGAGGCTAGAGAAGAGGAATAAAATTGTATGCCCGACAAATAGGTGCATATTTACTGTATTTCTTGGGGGATGATGATTTTATGAGTCGATTGGCTAGCCGCTTGGCTTTTTCTTTTTCTTTTTGAGATGAGAGGGCCTGTGTGGTTGTTTGGGGATTTTCCCGATGTTCCCGTACAAAGGAGGTTATGGCGAAATTTTTCGAAAATTTAGGGTGTTAGCCAAATTTTTGAAAAATTAAAATTCTTTGAAACTGAAAAGTTGAAGAATGAAAGCCAGAATGAAAGTTGAGTTGGTTAGTTAAACAACTTTCAGCTCCGTTCCTTTTCGAGGATGAAAAGATTTTAAGTGGGGGAGATTGTAACAACCCGGAAAATCAGAACCAATTTAAAATTTTTATTTTGGCAATTTTATTGAATTTTGAATATTTAAAATGATTTATTTTGAATAATAACGACGAGAAATTAATTTTGAATAGAATTAGAATGTATATATTTATTTGAATCGAAGTTAGAATATAAATAAATATTTTAATTATAAAAGGATTTAGAAATGGCGCGGTAGTTTGAAAATTCGATTTCAAATTTCAAATGAATGTACAAGATTCAAAATAAACCAAATTTTAGTGAAACAAGAAATATTTGAATCTGTTTAACTATATCTTTCTAATGGATGTAAGAAACTAAAATTTTGTTTTAAAAGTTGAGAGTTACATCCATTTTAAAATTAAGAAAAGTCGCTGTGGAATTTATATATATTTTAATATATAAAGGCCTTAAAAATAGTCATTTTGCAAATGACCTCCATTTTCGACGAATCTACTTTTATTGGATTCGGGATGTCAAATTATTGCTAGATTCCAATTTTCATAATTTTTGAAATCAATATGTGAGCGTGGCAAAGGAAAACGTGTTTCAGCAGTTTCAGCCAATTTGGATCGACCAAAAAATGGCCATTTTTCAAATGGTCTACAAATTTGATGAAATTAGTTTTGTTAGCACTGTATCGTCAATACGAAGCTAGAAATAATTTTTCTGGAATTTTTGGGGTTCGTATGTGACCCCAGTAAATTGAAATGTGCATTCAAATAATATATAATGATTTATATTTTAGTTTTAATGAAAACTGACTGAAACAGTCGAATGGGCTTACGAAACATATTCCATTGTGCTCGGAATGGGGTTATTTACTAGGGGTGACATTCGTTGGGTTTGATTTGGAGCTCGAACAATAAATGAATAATTTTTGAATTAAATATTAATATAATTTTATATAAAAACCCTAGAATTTTCATAAACCCTAATTTCTTTTATCTTCCGTGCCTTCACAGCAGAAATCAACGACGATTTTCGATTCCAACCTTTCTCCCCTTTTTCTTGCAAAACCGTAAATTGATACAAGAAAATTTTAAGGGCAATATCGTTCAACTTCGTAAGATCTACCTTCCTAACGGTTATGATCTGAAAATGTATGGTATGTCGTTCGATTTTGGGGCTTAAAGACCCTTCGCTCGATCGGACATTCCAGGTGGAGGAAGCCGTCGAACTCGATGGGGTGGCTAGCGATGGGGCCCCTGGCATAGGCGCTTCGTTCTCTGGTGACAAATGTGGGTCCGGTTTACCTTGGTGGCGGCGGCGGATGATCTTTTGGATCAAAGAATGGGTTTGAGCGTGAGACAGTAAACGATGAAGAAGGTGGTTTATTGAATTTAATTAATTTAATTATTATCTTAAGAATTGTGACACCCCATCTCCATTAAGGTCACTCACGAAGGGAATGCCTTAATTTTGGTGGAGCGTTTATTGTGTATAGAACAGAAAAGTAAACAAGACAGATAAATATATTGGTACTTGGAAAATAAAAACCACTTTTATTGCAGCGGAGAAATAGTTTGGTTACATCACATCAAAAACCAACTACAAAACCAAATACACTTGTTATCCATCTTGACAAATAAGTTCTGAGTACATAAAATAAAAGACATAACCCCAACATAAAATAGCCATAAATAAGATAGGCTGAACTTTACTTCAGCAATCCAAGCAACTTCCAAAAGAAAGGGATAAAGCTATCCAATCAAGCTCCACTAGTACTAGTCCCACCCTGAACACCTGGGGGGAAAAAGGAAGAAAAGAGGTGGAAACAAAGGGGGTCAGACATAAAGTCTGGCGAGTGCAATAATTTTAACAATATAATCATTGAAGTAACTAGGATAAGGCATAAGCTGGAAAATAAGGAAATGACTGTGAACAAATGGGCATGACAGAGCAAACACAGAAAATAAGATGAACAAAGATAACGTTAAAGGCACACCTAATCACTATAAGATAATTACTACATTGCACCACACCAAACACCCTAAAAGTTGATCCCGCCTACAGAACTTAATAATGATAATGGTAGTTTCGTGTACCCTTAGCTGCCTTCATAGGTGTCGTCTGCCCCTATCTCCACTAGGTGTACCCACTACCCCCATTCGATCGGCTTCCTAACTCGTAGATACCCGTGCTGGCCCCACAGTGGGGAGTACCACTCCCCAAAGTGGCAACCCGATACCACCAAAAATGCACGGCTTATACCTACACGATGCAACAACGTCTTACCTACCAGCCCGGGCCCACTCACGCACATGACCCCGTTGGACTTGCGTTGCCACCGCTAACCCATTTTGACCTCTTACAATCAAACCCAGTACGTGTGTCCCATCCTCGACTTGGGTCGAGCCCACAAAGATACTTAATGGGTTACTGGTTTAAAAAGGGCCCTCATGCATGACACAAGCTTTCCACCTATGCTTGGTCCCCTCTAAGGTTTTCCCCACTTAACCCCATTCTTATTCATGTCTTCTTTCATGTTTCAATCTTGGTTAAGTGCATCTAATCGTATTTCACATGCCACCCAAGGCACCCTCTTAATTTCACATGCCACCCAAGGCACCCACTTAACCCCCCATGTCCCACCACGTGTTTATCTGGTTAAGTGTTTCTTAATTCATTAAAACCATAACCTCGTAAACACCTCCCATATTAGACTGGCATTTGTGGCTACTAGATTTGTCGGGCGGGTCCGGGCAGTCTTACACCACAAACGAGCCTAACCTCGTGTCTTTACAATTGTTACGCATTTAATTCGTGCCTTTGACCTCTCACATTAGACTGGCATTTGTGGCTGCTGGATTTGGCGGGCGGGTCCGGGCAGTCTTACACTACAAACGAGTCTAACCTCGTGTCTCGGGCGGTTAATTATTACATATCTTTATTTAACCCCAAAGTGGATTAATATCCCTATTCAAATTTGTCAATAAATTCCAAATATACTTATGTCCATAATTGTCACCTAAATTATGTCCATTTATTTCAGGTATAACAAATTTTAATTATTGCCTCAAATTAATTGTATGCCTTTTAAGGCCATTACATGCCAATTCTCAATATGAGTATATTCAATATTACCCCCATCGTCCCCACGTTGTTCGTTCGCTTATCATGACATATATATATTAGACTAGCAATTAGTCTAATCACATAAAAGGGAAGAAACATCGCAAATTTGCATAACACACAAAAATGGATCTAACTTACAAATAAGGATTCCAACATATCTTGCATAAACGTTGTATTGTCATGAATCTAAACATAGACCTAAAGGTGTGAACTTGCAGGTATGAACATAGTTTTCACCCAAACTTGCATAGGCCATAGTCACGAACTTGCATAAAACTATGTATGTCATAGATCTAAATCTAAAGGTGTAAACTTGCATATATGTGAATCCAATTTCTACCTAAACGTGCATATAGTCATTTTACTTGGTTCACATGTAAACTTGTGTACAATTTACATAGAAACTAGCATATAATCTACACCCAAACTTGCTTATAAATTGATGTCAAACATGAATCAAGTTGAACATAGGTGATTGGGAATATAAAAAGGGATCCACAACAAAACTATCATTATGAACAACTAGCATATATTCACAAAATATCACATTTTTCCAATGATTCACAAACATAGCCATATAACCCAAATTATAACTCAACCTAATTAACTTGTTGATTATCTTATTAAAGAAATCGAACTCACAACTCAAAGAAGGTCTTGAGTTCTAGGATCTGTGTTCTGAAATTGATTTAGCTCGCCTTTGAAGTAGACAAATTCGTTGTTGTTGTTGTTATAGACTTGAGTTGAATTGAGTTGATTAGATTTACTTTTCCTCTAGTTGGTGGCGGCTACTCTAGGTTGCGGGGTGATAGCATGACGGCCATGGTTCTAATTTTGATTAGGTTTTAGGGTTTGAGTCTGCATGTGTTTATATAGAGATTAGGATTAATTTAGGCCATCCGATCAACCTAGAATCAATCAAGACCATCCAGTCAAGATAGAGTGACACCTCAGCCCTAATGACTCAGCACTGAGTCACAAAATCGTCATCTTTCAGATTTGGCCGGGGGGGCAAGTCGACCCCTAGGTCGACACTAAGGTCGACCTGTATAGGGGTAGGTCGACACTAGGGTCGACCTGGCCTTGGGCGGGAAATTTCCCGCCCTGCCCAGTTCTGAGTTTGAATTTGTTTTTGAATTTAAATTTGAATTTCTGGAAACTTCCGATAGCCATAACTTCTTCATACGAAGTACAATTTACGCAAACTCGAACTCTATCTCAACCAGAATTCTGAGGCGAACACAATGGCGTAACCCGTTTCCCTTGATTCCCGCATTTGAAATTAAGTATTCTTTAATTTATTAACTTTAATATTTAAAATTACGCGGTGTTACAAGAATGTAATTAAATTTCAAACCCTTATATCTTTGTCAAATTGATACACAAATTCATGAAACTAGATGCGTTGGATTCGCAGCAACGAGAGCTGCGCAGTGGAATGGACTGGAACAATTTCTGAAGCAGTCAGAAATTTAGATTGAATTAAATGCAGTGCTTAATTCAATTGAAAATAATCCTTTTAACGACTTCAGAAACGACCACTGTGAGAACTTCTCACTATTATTTTTGTATAGCTATTTAAATTATTTTGTAACTGCACATATGAACTGCTCCCCGTCGTCGATAGACCATAGACGACTTGTTTGATTGTATTGTGATGTAGAGATTGATTGTGATTGCCATGTATGATGTGTTGTATATAAAAATTATTTATATAAAATAAATATATAAATTATTGTAAAATGAAAATGAAATAAATATTCATTTACAAACTGGACGGTTTGTTTATGTACACCAATTTATCTGATATTGATTGGGACGATAAATTTTACACATTGCCTAACTGCACAAATAATAAAAAGTATTTGTTGTTTGAAAACCCCACATGGGTATTGGGATAATATTTGACATACACTGATCCAAATAATTAGTGGTATGTCAATCGATGGGTTGACAGACTGTATAAGATTATCTAATTATTTTAATGCTTATACAGTTGTAGAATGCACTTTGGATGTTGCTTGAATTTTTAATGATTGTTTATCATCATTGTTGTATACATGTGATGTTGAAATCCATATGGCTGAAATTATATGGTAATTGATTGAGTCTGATTCTAGTTCAGAATTTACGAATATTTAAAAATAATATTCAGTGAATATTGAAATGTGAAGCCGTGATTAAGTAATTAAACGCCATTTTAACACGAACAAGAATTTGGTCAATTTTATTCATTTTATAATGAATATCGAAAAGTGGTTTCAAAATCTGATGTTTTGAGAATATTGAAATGATATAGAATATTCAATTTTGATTTGAATTTGGAAATTGAATTGAAATCGATTTAAAATAAATTCAAAACGAATTGCAATCGAATTGAAAACGATTTAAAATGAATTTAAATTGAAATGGAATTGAATTGAAATCGATTTAAAATGAATTCAAAACGGATTGAAATGGAATTGAATTGAAATCGATTTAAAATGAATTCAAAACGGATTGAAATGGAAATTGAATTGAAATTGAATTGAAATCGATTTGAAATGAATATAAAACGAATTTATATTGGAATATTCAATTTTGATTTGAATTTGAAATGGAAGTGGAAATCGTTTTTAAAACGAATTTAAAACGATTTATAAAATTCGTTTTAAATGGAAATCAATGAAATATATATATATACACATTATATATATTATGATGGCCTGAATAGAATGCGCCGCGAAACGGCAGTTCGTGAATTTCGACCATTAACTTCAAATGGACGTTACGGGAGATCCGACTGTCGGATTCTCCAAAAACCGGAACCGGTGGGTTCGTATCAAAATGATCTTTCCAATGAATATAAGAGATTTGAAATCTAACGGTTATATTCGGAGATATGTCCAAATCAATTTCAGAAAAGGTCGCTATGGATGCAGTTCGATTGCCGTTATTGGAAACCGACTGTATGGGCGATAATAAAATTAATAAAAATATGGAAAATTTATGTAAAATCATAATAAGTGATTTGGAAATATTTTGGATGAAAAATTCTAGTTTTGAAAAGATAAAAATATATTTTTATCGAAATGAACTAGTTATTAACTAGAATAATTATTTATTTAGTTTTAAATAAATGTATTGGATTTAAAATTGGTTTTAAAATAAACAGAATTTTCCAACGAATAAATTGGAATGGATTTGAATTGAAATTATCTTCGGAATATTTTGATATTGGATTCCGTGATTATATGGATATTGTGGAGGAATTCGAAAGATATATATATATCGTTATTCCAGTACAATATTTGTTGGTTTCAGAATTTGATATTGAATATAAGCCTATATATTTTCTATTTAGAGCCTTGTATTTGATATCAAATTAGATTTTGGGTTTGTCGTGAATGGTGTTTTAAATAACACTTGTTCTTTAACCCAATTAACAGTGAAGAATATGATTTGGAATTTATAATTTTTTAATTAAGATTTATGGAATTTTCCAAAGTAAAGATTTCCAATTTAATATATTAAATTGGAACTGAATGGAATTCGATTTGATAATAATCGAAATGAGCTTCTGTGGAGGAAGACTGTTAATATATATGAAATTTAAAAGGCTTTACCCATATTCCATTTATATTATTAGTCGGATACGGGAGTTGTTATCGATTATATATTGATCTGTTTTCCGTGAAGATTCTATGGAATGGAATGGGATTTTGGGTTCATCGTGAATGGTATCTTCAAAAATACTGTTCTTAAACCCAATGGAGTTAAGAAAATTAGAAACTAACTGGAGATTAGCTAAGTTGAATGGTTTCTTGGGTATTGATCTGATGTTGGTTTTGGCTTTTGGGATTAATACTTAAGGAATTGTTCTCTTACTAATTTACGGTTGGAGGCTGATGGAATGGAATGTGATTTTGGGTTTATCATGAACCGTGTTTTAAATGACATTGGTTCTTTAACCCAGTTAAAGATAAGATTAATTTTTTAGCTTTGAATAATCATTAATATTGATTTTTGGGAAGATTAAAACTAAATGGAGTTTTAATGAATCTTTGATTAGATTAAAAAGTGAATGTGATAATTACATTTATCAATTCAAGAAAATGATCGAGAATGGAGTATCACCAGTTTTGCTCCGAGCGATAGTTGAATCTTTAATTAGATTTGAATGTGAAATGGTAATTAATATTTACCGATAACAACATGGTGTTAGATATGGAGTATTACCGGTTTTTCTCCATGGGATGAATAGGTTAGGATTGGGAAATAAAATAAAATGATTACTTCAGTGTGGTTCGCTAATCCCGACTAGTTTGGAAAACCTTAATATGGTTTGATATCCAAAGGATGATTAAAGAATAAATTTAAAGAACTTATCTTTGATAAAATTAATGGGAACATTTCCCAAAGGAAAAAAATATTTGAATAAAAGAATATTCTGGATTGGAATGAGGCGATTGATGTGTTGTTATAGCACTTGATTATAAGATACGCGGGTTATTCGGAAAGGTCGGGTTTGTAACCATTCTGAATAACTGGTACGACGAAAGTCGAAGAGATTGAAGACGGTGCAAGACAGACGATCTTCACATCGAATGGATGGGTTGCTACTGTTGCTCATGATTGGAGTAGCCACCTTGAAGGGGCTACAGTGGTAGCCGTCCGGACGTACTTGTTGATTGTACGGATATGTGAGGGCCTCTCTCCTATATTGTACATACGGGACAAGGAATAATGCGCCTTCGGTTTCGTTCAGACCTAGAATGGACTTGTAAATGAATGGTGTGTTTGACATTGGATTTTATTCTGTGTTGATTGATCTCTATTAAATATACATCTGCCTGGTGAAGGGGAATTTATTCCCTTGCTTCACCCTTCTTTGAGACGTACGAGATCATAGGTTGTATATCAATAGACATCAGTCGAATGGCGTAAATTGCCTATGTGGCAGGCCTAAGTTGGAAAATGATCAAGGCTTATGTTGAAAAGAAGAGTCTTGTGGTTGATGATCAAAGCACAGCATTAATATAGCACGGCTTTGTGTAGCGTTAATTCACGGGCCTCACACCCTGGTATGGTGGTAAACTAACGGTTAGATCAGTATGCTTTTTAGAGGATGGACACCTTAGTGGTGTCGTGTATTCGGTCAACTGAGATGAGTTGAGTGTGGTCGCCCCACGCTCAGGAGGGATAGAGCACACCCCCTGATTCCCTAAGGGGTAGAGTAAGCAGTGTTTTCTCTTGCCGGGACGTAAGTCGCAGTGATACTCGATTTCCCATAAGTGTGGATGCACATTACGGTGTTTTCTCTCATTGGGACGTAAGCCGTTGTGGATTGCACTATGCGATCGATCTTTCGAATTAGGAGCCACCATGATAGAATTCCAACTTCCAAATACGAGATTTTTCGGTTTTGATTGTAGAGCCTAGTATGGCGACATAATGGGATGGGGCTCTTATGTCGTCTATGATTGATACATTTATATTAGAAGTTGTTTTATTCACTTATAGTAATAATAAAAGATGAAATTTCACGTATCAAGCATATTTGGCTATTATAAGGGAAAACCCTATCCTCTGGCTTGCGTTGCATTGTGTGATGGGACCTGGGTCTTATAATAGCTTCATTGTTCTTTATTCAGCATTGCGCTGTTTGTTATATGCACTGGTATTCTTAGGGTTAAAACCCGTTCCGTGTTATACGGCATGGTCCCTTGATTTACCTAACTCTAAAATCAATTTAATAACTGTTTTAGTTCTCACACCAGTCACACGACTGACCTGGAGTTTATTGTTTTAACCTAAACTCTATGTGCCCTATTTTCAACATGGGCAGCTAGTAGTTTTGGCTTTGCAGATTTATTTTTACAAGATCCTGGATTTACATCTGGAGCTATAATTGGAACGCTCTGTATCCGTATATCTCATTCAGTTGTGTCAGTTGTTATTTTCCGCTACGCATTGTATTTCTACATTTTATTTCCGCTGCTATGTATTTTAATCTCTGATATTTTTATGATGTATAATATTTATTCATACTATGTATATTCTTGTATTCTGGTGGAATTGTTGTAAAAAGCAATGAAATGTTCTTCTGGTTGTGTTCTGATTTGTCGTGTTCTCAAAGCAATCCGGGCTTTCCTTTACGGGGAAGTTTGGGTCGCCATAGAATAATATGAATAAATTGAGAAGGATTTGTAAAAATTATTGAGATCTTAATATGAAGTTATTCGATGTTAAAAATAGGATTTTCCAATGTAGCGTATGATTGTACATAAATGATTATAGTTGATTTACAAAATCAACTTTGTTACTATTGTTTATGTACATAAATATAGTATGTGACCTGTATATCCATATAGCTAAACACAAATTTTTTTATTGTGTTTTTTATTCATATGTTTGTATAAATATACAACTGATATATAGATTATTAAATAAATACTTTAAATTTGAGATTTCGGTAGACCTATAGATACATGGTCTAAACCTGAAAGATTAGGAAATAATCCATAAAGTTGTGCATAACTATAAGAATGTCAAAATATGGATAAAGTTAAAAACTAAATTTTACAATGCAAATATATTTATTGAGATAAATGAATAATAAATTAGTTTTGTTAATGCTATTCATGTATATTATTTATTATATTTGAATTATATATCTTTATATTTAAGCGAATAATCTATTTGACTACTTTTTAAGTATGAATATAATATACATATTAAAACCATCACATTTAAAGATTTATTATATAAATTAATGAATACTTATTAGTTAAATTAATTCAAATTTGTAGTGGTAATTTTGTAGCTTGGAACATTATCTATTTCTCTTATGAAGAAATTAAATATTATCCTAATTAGTAACAATACCATGAAGAGAAAAATCAAAAGTCAAGAATGTCTGTATATGTGTATAAACTTACATATACACAGCTACAAATTTGATATATTTGATATATCATAACACTAAAAAAACAATAAGGGTAATACATATTAATGTGAACTATCTTTCTCAACACCACTTGTATATGCACCCATTAGAGAATAACACTATGATACTCCATCAAATAGCAATGACTAAAAAAGCTAAAATGTTATAAAAATACATATGTTGTACACTTTAGTAAAAATATATCACCTTAACAGTCAAAGTACATAACATAACCATATCTTATATGCATTTACGTAGGTCCTTTCTTCCTCCATCTTCTTTACTTGGGTTACATTTAGGATGCTAGTCCTCGGCTGCATCTTCTTTGTCTTACAAAGTGTCATTTTCATCGTTTTGGTCTTCATTTTTTTTAACGTGTCATTGCATATCCTCTTCCCACTAATTCAAGCACTGCTATAAAGGAATCTTTTCTACATGTGTTTTCTAGTATTTTCGCTCTCTGTGCTTCAACTACCATTTTCAATGTTTCAGCCTTCCTGTAACGACCCATATTTTTACGGTGTTATAATTAATCTATTTAATTATATAAATAATAATTCAAAAAATTAAATGGTCATTAAATTAAAATTATATGGATTATTTAATTAATTTAAATAATAGAATAATATATTTAATTTCTGAAATAATCAGAAATAGTGAATTGACAATATAATGTGAACTGGACAATTCAAAGTATTTAATTCAGCTTAGAATTTAATTAGAATAACGAATATATTATTTGAACGACAGTTTGAATGTATAATTATATTATAATTAAAATCGAGCTCCAAATGGCGCGGCAGTTCGCTATTTGGCGATTCGAACTTCAACCGAATATACAGGGTCCGTTTTAAATCGGATTTCTGTGAAACAAGAAACGTTCGGAGCTGGTGAAGTATATTTTTCTAGTGGAAGAGAAAAATTGGGATTTCATTGTGCAGATTTTGATTTATGTCCAAATCAAATTTTAGAAAAGTCGCTGTGGAATTCCTTTATAATTTATAACGATTTTATTTATATTATAAAAAGGAATTTCATTATAAATCGAATATCGATTTATATCGGGATTTGAAATATCGAGTTAGAAATTCATATAGGAATATTCTGAAGTTGTATGATATTCTATTATGGATATATACGATAATATTTATTTTTAAATATTTAATTTAATTGTTTTTAAATATATTTATATATTTAAAAGGGTTATTTAGAGCTTTAAAAATAGCCAGTTTTGCAAACGACATCAGAATTCGACAAAACGAATTTTGTTGGATCCTCAATATTAAATTATTGCTAGATTTCAATTTTCGTGATTTTTGAAGTCAGTATGTGGTCGTACGGATTTTTAATGTGAAAAACAGTCGATATTTTAACAGTTAAAAATATGTTGTGTGAGCAAACGGAGTCATAATTCGACGAAACCAGTTTCGTTGGGTCCGTAATGTCAAACTGAAGGTGCATGTCCAGTTTCGTGATTTTTAGGCATTGTATGATCACAGGAATTTTAGAGGACGAATACAATCAGCGTTTGCTTAAAAATAAATATAATATTCGAATAAAAATAATAATAAAATCATTCTATAAATACATACCCTTCTCTCTAAACCCTAATACATTTTTCTGGTCAACCATATTATAGCCGCCGCGTTTCTTCTTCTAGGAAATAACAATCGTGATCATTTGAAAATCAAAATAAATAGGATAAATTCCTATAAATAAAGTTATATATATTCGAATTCATTAGGAGAAGCTCTTCAATGCAGTAGTCCTTTTGTGGAACTCGCATCAATTTTCCGTCGCATGTTTATAACAGGCGAACTAAGGTTTTGGGTATCGAGATTCTTGTGCATCGAAGTTGATTTTTAAGGTCGTATTCGTGTTTCTGGGAGGGTTTAGCATCGAGTAGGGGATTTTTTGTGGATTCTTAAAGAAATCGAGTTCGATGTTTTCACAGGGATTGCGTGAACCTGCTGTTGACGGAAATGGAAATTTGGGGAGCGAAGTGGAGGAAAGTGGTTTGGGAAGAAAGTGTTTTGAGAGGACAGCACAGTGGTGTTTTCCGTTTTGACTTCGGTTGAAGAACGAAGGGTGGATGGAAGGGTGAAGGTGCGGCAATGAAGGAGGATATGTGGTGAGCTACTGAACGGGGAAGAATGATTATATGGGTGCGGTTTTAAATTGGTTTGGGCCGGTGGAAAGTTAGTTAAAGCCCAATCCTTTGAATTATATAGAAATTATGTTAACTCAACTATGTATTCAAACTTGTTATTGAGTTATATTATTCATACGTTATCAGTTTTACGAATGGTCGGATCCATTGGGAGCGTATGGACGGCGGCTTCGCAATGGAACTGACTAGGAGTCAATTAGAGCTAGTTACAATTTATAGCGAAATAAATTGTCCGTCTGAATCGAGAGATGGTTATCGTTATTAACGATGATCGTCCAATGTGAGTAAAACTCACCAACTCTGAACAGTTATATTTTTATAACGTATTCTTAAAACTAATAATTATCTGTTGATTGTTGTGTGTTAACTGGTTGGTTGAATTTCTTATGTATTGCTTGAAAATATAGATAACGATATTTATATATATATATATATAAATCATTAATCAAATATTGATTCTGTTTAGCAGAATATTTCATATTGAATTGAAATCAATGTTAATTATGTTGTTTAACATCTGTGATGCAGGGAAACAGGTTGGAGGGGTCCAACTAGACTCAATATTTATAATAGTGTTATGTTCATATATTGTTATATATGATGTGATATAAAATCTGTTGTGGATTCTGTGTGTTGAATGATATCGATCACGGTTAATTGGTATTTTAAATACCGTAAGAAATACTGGGATGTAGAAAAGGGGATTTTCAAAGTATATTTTGAAAATAAATTATTTATATAAAATCAATGGATTTTATATATATAAAAAGAAAAGGAGTTAAAAGGAAAATATTTGTGAAATCAAATATAAAGGGAAATATTTGTGAAAACAAATATAATTGAATTGGATTTTATTCGTAAAACAAATAAAGAGGAATATTTGTAAAACATTTACAAATAGAATAAAAAGAATTATTTATTTAGGGAATAAATAAAAGTAAAAGGATTATTTATTTAGGGAATAAATAAAAGTATAAAAGGATCATTTATTTATAGAAAATAAATAGAAGAAAAAGGGTTATTATTTAGGAAACAAATAAAAAGATAAAAGGAATATTTATTGGTTAAATAAATAGAAAAAAGATAAAAGAAATATTTATTTGTTAAGTAAATAGAATTGAAAAGGGAATAGTTATCTGTTAAGTAAACAAATTCAAAGGAATTAATCAAAGGAGATAATTCAAAGGAATTAATCAAAAGGAGTTAATTAAAAGGAACTTATCAAAAGGAGTTAATCCAAAGGAATAAATCAAAGGAGTTAATCCGAAAGAGTTAATCGAAATGAGTTAATCGAATACTAGTTATTCGATTAGAGTTAACCAGTTAGAGTTAACCAGTTAGAGTTAACCATTTAAAGTTAGATTAACCAGTTAGAGTTTACCAGTTAGAGTTTACCAGTAAGAGTTAGAGTTAACCAGTTAAAGTTAGATTAACCAGTTAGAGTTTACCAGTTAGAGTTAACTAGTTAGAGTCGTTCAAATGGAGTTAACCGTGTAGAGTTATCGAATATCGCTTATTCGAAGTAGAGTTATCGAACATCACTTATTCAAAGTAGAGTTATCGAATATCACTTATTCGAAGTAGAGTTATCGAATATAGTGTATTCGAGAGAAGAGTAATCAAATATAGTTATTCGAGAGAAGAGTAATCGAATATAGTTTATTCGAGAAGAGTTAATCGAATATTGGTTATTCGAAGAGAGTTAATCGAATATTGGTTGTTTGCAAGGATTTATCGAATCTAGTTATTTGAAAGGAGTTATCGAATCTAGTTATTTGAAAGGAGTTAATCGAATATAGTTTATTCGAATAGAATTAAACGAGTTGATCGAATATAGTTTATTCGAATAGAATTAAAGGAGATAATCGAATATAGTTTATTTGAATAGATTTAAAGGAGTTAATCGAATATAGTTTATTCGAATAGAGTTAAAGGAGTTAATCGAATATAGTTTATTCGAATAGAGTTAAAGGAGTTAATCGAATATAGTTTACTCGAATAGGGTTAAAGGAGTTATCGAATATAGTTTATTCGAATAGAGTTAAAGGAGTTATCGAATATATTTTATTCGAAAGGAGTTAAGTGAAAAGAGTTAATCGATTAGAGTTAAATCAAACAGAGTTAATCCAATAGAGTTAATCAAATAGAGTTAATTGGTAAGAGTAAATTGATAAGAGTTAATTGAATAGAGTTAATCGAATATAGTTTATTCAAAGAAAGGTTTTCGAATCTAGTTATTTGTAAGAGAGATTATCGAATACAGTTATTCGAAGGGAGGAGTTATCGAATAGAGATTTATTCGAAAGAGAGTTACGTAAGGAAGTGTGTTAAAGGTTTAAAAGATAAACTTTGTCTATTCTGAAGTTAAAACATTGTTCAGTTAAGGTCTGAGAGGTAATTATACCCCAACTTGATTGACTTCCTTCTTAACTAAGGAATGGCTAAGGTTTCATAGTGAATGATGGTTAAATGAATTTAGTAAGTGGTTTGAGTTAGCATGGTGATGTTTGATTTAAACATCAGTTTAAATCCAGCGAAGGAGTTTTGGAAATGTTTTCCAAACAAGAATCAAAAATGTTTTCTGATAATAGAAACTAAGAAATGTTGAATATATGGAAACAGGAGATGAGCAAATTAATTTAAAAGGGTTAAATGTTAAATGATGATTGATCGATAAATTTCCATCTGGAAATAATATCGTTGTTTACACACGTATTTTTCTTTGATAGTTAAATCACAGACTATCAAAGTTTTGACCATTTTAACGTTGTTAATATGGAGAGACTGGTTGGATTATTATCCGAAGCACCACTCTGTATTGGCGTAAGCGTTGCGAATCACATATGCCAAAGATAATTGAAGACGGAGTAAAGTGCAAGGGCTGTTGTATAAATCTTAGGTAAAGATTGCCTAAGATGGATGTATTGAATAGTGCCTTCGGTTTGTCCAATCCCAGGACGACCTGTATGGAAGAATGTTTGACAGAGTATAATTAATAGATCGCGTAAGTTGATCTCTTCAAACGTATTTACGTTTGGTGGCGGAGGAATTCGTTTCTCTTAGCTGTATACCCGTGGTATTTTTGGGGAAATCAATTTGTGATTTGGCAGGTATGACGATGTGACATTCAAAGTGAATAAACGTGTGATCTGTCAGAGATAAGCGTGGCCTCTAGCCTCACAACCGGGAAATGACAAAAATCGGGCAGGCATTATGGCTATGTAGGTCGCACCTATTAGGGTGTATAATCACCTGATCTAGAGTTTCATTTACTTCTAAAAATCTATTATCGATGCTGTCCCATTCGGGAAACGGTTGCTGATCCCAACCGTTGGTGATATACATTCGATACACTCAAGCGAAATGAGTGGTCGGTCATGTGTGGCCTGGTTGCAAGATGTTCTTGTTGAACCCAGTGTATTCCTCTCTAGAGGTACACTAGCGAAAGGTGGTTCCATACCTTGTCATAGTTGGAAATCCATTACCCAATGCGTGCTTGCGGTTTTGATTGTATACTCTATATGTAGAACGTGAGATGAAAGCGTTTCCGCTAGATGATTATTATATTGTGGTTGATTGATGTTATTATAATATCAAAAGGTTTTTGATATAAAGATATTATGGATTCTCATAAGGGAAAAACCCGATCCGATATACAGCGTGGTCTTATGAGATATCGTTTACTTGTTCAAACTGTTATAAACTGTTTTACTCACACCAGTCCCATGACTGACCCGGATTTTATTTTGTTTTGTTTACCCTAAACTCTTGGGTGACCAATTTTGTACGGGCAGTCAAGTAGTCGGGATTTACAGATTCTTGAAGAGCTGGAGCAGGAGGCTTCAGAATTATATAGATATGGTTATTTTCCGCTGTGTTGTAAGTGTTGTACTTTGGAAATGATATGTATATCCAAGTATAAATTTATATTTCAAAAGTTATGTTGTATATTATATGTTATTCGTTCTGCTGTGAGGTTCGTGTTACTCTGATGTTGTGTTCTTCTTCTTCTTCTATTCTAAATTTCTATCTTATCTTTCCTCACCCTCTAATTTCTTTCATTAACTACCGGTATTTTTCGATGTTTGGTTAGTCGTCATTGAGTTTATGTCGATAACCAAAGTCGACCAAAACCGGGTCGTTACAATTGGTATCAGAGCTGAAGGTTAAGTGATTTACCTTGGCTCTGTGGCGTGACTCGGTAGAAATGGGGTTAGTAATACCCTAGATTGAGTTTGAGTGTATATCTATATGAGCGCGTATTTGTTACTCAATATTAAAATGATTTTATACTGTGAAGATATATTGGTTGAGTTGTTTATGGGTTCTGGTCGATCAGTTTGATCCACTGTATCGGTAGGAGTTTATAAATACTTGTATACGATGAACTGACACGGTATGTTTTGAAAAGGGTAAATGAAATAATTTTGCCCAAATTATATTTTGATATAAAGGAATTATTAATATTTGAAATATTAGTATATCGGAGGTGTTGGTTGTTATTATAATCGAGTAAGATTATAAAAGTAAAACGGTTATGTAAATAACCAATTAAGATTCGTATAAGTGTTACGAATGAGTTCAATCTGAAATTAAATCAGAATTGAAATTTAAACCTGAAAATTTGGAGAAGTGTTTGTAAATGAACATGGATTAAATATACATGAATTTTAAAATCCTAGGTTATTTTAAATTTTTTACAAGCATTGAAATGACGTTTTGAACTGATTTCAAAATGGAAGTATGTGGAAATGATTTTAAAAGTGATATAGTATTGAACTCACTTCGAAAGCTGGAAATAGATTCCGATGATGATCATGACATCATCGATGTTCAATTTCGAGTTGTAAGTGACGGATTACTACCGAAAGGATTTTGTTTTTGAACTATTTTGAGGGAAACAAGTTGTTTGAAATCCAAAAAGGAACATTTGGTTTTAGAAAAGCAAAGCTGTTTAAAACTCCCAGGAAGAGACTGTTTGAATTAAAAACAAATTTAAATAGAAATGTGTGAAACCAAGCTGGAACTGAATTGAAACCAATTAACTGGAAATTGAATTGGATACGATATATCAAGTAGAATCAGATTTTGAATTGTGAAATAGAATCTGAAACGATATTGGGTTGATGAGTTAAGAATTTGGGATTAAGAATAGAACTTGAGTTCCAAATGAAATTTGGCTTGGTAAAAAGCGAACGGTTGTGTAGGAGATAAAAGTGATTTGAGTTTAATTGGGATAACATCTGTATATGCTGGATTAATAGCAGATGGAAAGGATATAATGATATGCCGACAAAAGGTACAAGTTTATATTTCTATTCGATATAAGATTTATGAGCCGAATTGGCAAGATGCTTGGCTGTTTGATTTTCTTTTGGGTTGGAGATGGCCCAGAGAGGCGAGTTGGAGTTTGACCTATTGACCAGTACAAAGGAGGTGCTGGCGAAATTTTTCAAAAAGTTAAGGTGTTGGAAAATTTTCAGGATTTTTGAAAATTTTCGTTGATAAGAATTAATAAATATTTAATTGAAATGAAATTACTTCAGTGGAAACTGAAGTTAAGAAGTGAACAAATAAGTTCTAACCAGCCAATAAGGTTTGTTTTCCACCTTAGCAATTTCGAGGACGAAGTTATTTTAAGTAGGGAAGAATGTAACGACCCGTATTTTTACGGTGTTATAATTAATCTATTTAATTATATAAATAGTAATTCAGAGAATTAAATGGTCGTTAAATTAAAATTATATGGATTATTTAATTAATTTAAATAATAGAATAATATATTTAATTTCTGAAATAATCAGAAATAGTGAATTGACAATATAATGTGAACTGGACAATTCAAAGTATTTAATTCAGCTTAGAATTTAATTAGAATGACGAATATATTATTTGAACGGCAGTTTGAACGTATAATTATATTATAATTAAAATCGAGCTCCAAATGGCGCAGTAGTTCGCTATTTGGCGATTCGAACTTCAACTGAATATACAGGGTCCGTTTTAAATCGGATTTCTGTGAAACAAGAAACGTTCGGAGCTAGTGAAGTATATTTTTTTAGTGGAAGAGAAAAATTGGGATTTCATTGTGTAGATTTTGATTTATGTCCAAATCAAATTTTAGAAAAGTCGCTGTGGAATTCCTTTATAATTTATAACGATTTTATTTATATTGTAAAAAGGAATTTCATTATAAATCGAATATCGTTTTATATCGGGATTTGAAATATCGAGTTAGAAATTCATATAGGAATATTCTGAAGCTGTATGATATTCTATTGTGGATATATACGATAATATTTATTTTTAAATATTTAATTTAATTGTTTTTAAATATATTTATATATTAAAAAGGGTTATTTAGAGCTTTAAAAATAACCAGTTTTGCAAATGACATCAGAATTCGATGAAACTAATTTTGTTGGATCCGCAATATTAAATTATTGCTAGATTTCAATTTCCGTGATTTTTGAAGTCAGTATGTGGCCGTAAGGATTTTTAATGTGAAAAACAGACGATATTTTGACAGTTAAAAATATGCTGTGTGAGCAAACAGAGTCGGATTTCGATGAAACCAGTTTCATTGGGTCTCTAATGTCGAACTGAAGGTGCATGTCCAGTTTCATGATTTTTGGGCATCGTATGTGATCACAGGAATTTTAGTGGACGAATACAATCAGCGTTTGCTTAAAAATAAATATAATATTCGAATAAAAATAATAATAAAATCATTCTATAAATACATACCCTTCTCTCTAAACCCTAATACATTTTTCTGGTCAACCATATTGTAGCCGCCGCGTTTCTTATTACAGGAAAAAGCAATCGTGATCATTTGAAAATCAAAATAAATAAGATAAATTCCTATAAATAAATTTACATATTAATATATTCGAATTCATTAGGAGAATATCTTCAATGAAGTAGTCCTTTTGTGGAACTCGCATCAATTTTCTGTCGCATGTTTATAACAGGCGAACTAGGGTTTTGGGTATCGAGATTCTTGTGCATTGAAGTTGATTTTTAAGGTCGTATTCGTGTTTCTGGGAGGGTTTAGCATCGAGCAGGGGATTTTTTGTGGATTCTTGAAGAAATCGAGTTTGGTGTTTTCACAGGGGTTGCGTGAACCTGCTGTTGACGGAAATGGAAATTTGGGGAGCGAAGTGGAGGAAAGTGGTTTGGGAAGAAAGTGTTTTGAGAGGAGAGCATGGTGGTGTTTTCCGTTTTGACTTCGGTTGAAGAACGAAGGGTGGATGGAAGGGTGTAGGTGCGGCAATGAAGGAGGATACGTGGTGAGCTGCTGAACGGGGAAGAAGGATTATATGGGTGCGGTTTTAAATTGGTTTGGGCCGGTGGTAAGTTAGTTAAAGCCCAATCCTTTGAATTATATAGAAATTATTTTAACTCAACTATTTATTCAAACTTGTTATTGAGTTATATTATTCATACGTTATCAGTTTTACGAATGGTCAGATCCGTTGGGATCGTATGGACGGCGGCTTCGCAACGGAATTGACTAGGAGTCAATTGGAGCTAGTTACAATTTATAGCGAAATAAATTGTCCGTCTGAATCGAGAGATGGTTATCGTTATTAACGGTGATCGTCCAATCTGAGTAAAACTCACCAACTCTGAACAGTTATATTTTTATAACGTATTCTTAGAACTGATAATTATCTGTTGATTGTTGTGTGTTAACTGGTTGGTTGAATTGCTTATGTATTGGTTGAAAATATAGATAACGATATATATATAAATCGTTAATCAAATATTGATTCTGTTTAGCAGAATATTTCATATTGAATTGAAATCGATGTTTATTATGTTGTTTAACATCTATGATGCAGGGAAACAGGTTGGAGGGGTCCAACTGGACTCCTCAATATTTATAATATTGTTCTGTTCATATATTGTAATATATGATGTGATATAAAATCTGTTGTGGATTCTGTGTGTTGAATGATATCGATCACGGTTAATTGGTATTTTAAATACCATAAGAAATACTAGGATGTAGAAAAGGGGATTTTCAAAGTATATTTTGAAGATAAATTATTTATATAAAATCAATGGATTTTATATATACAAGGAAAAGGAGTTAAAAGGAAAATATTTTTGAAATCAAATATAAAGGAAAATATTTGTGAAATCAAATATAAAGGGAAATATTTGTGAAAACAAATATAATTGAATTGGATTTTATTTGTAAAACAAATAAAGAGGAATATTTGTAAAACATTTACAAATAGAATAAAAAGTATTATTTATTTAGGGAATAAATAAAAGTAAAAGGATTACTTATTTAGGGAATAAATAAAAGTATAAAAGGATCATTTATTCATAGAAAATAAATAGAAGTAAAAGGGTTATTATTTAGGAAATAAATAAAAAGATAAAAGGAATATTTATTGGATAAATAAATAGAAAAAAGATAAAAGAAATATTTGTTTGTTAAGTAAATAGAATTGAAAAGGAAATAGATATCTGTTAAGTAAACAAATTCAAAGGAATTAATCCAAGGAGATAATTCAAAGGAATTAATCAAAAGGAGTTAATTCAAAGGAATTAATCAAAAGGAGTTAATCCAAAGGAATAAATCAAAGGAGTTAAATCAAAGGAGTTAATCCAAAAGAGTTAATCGAAATGAGTTAATCGAATATTAGTTATTCGATTAGAGTTAACCAGTTAGAGTTAATCAGTTAGAGTTAACCAGTTAAAGTTAGATTAACCAGTTAGAGTTAACCAGTTAAAGTTAGATTAACTAGTTAGAGTTTACCAGTTAGAGTCATTCAAATGGAGTTAATCGAGTAGAGTTATCGAATATCACTTATTCGAAGTATAGTTATCGAATATCACTTATTCGAAGTAGAGTTATCAAATATCACTTATTCGAAGTAGAGTTATCGAATATCACTTATTCGAAGTAGAGTTATCGAATATCACTTATTCGAAGTAGAGTTATCGAATATAGTGTATTCGAGAGAAGTGTAATCAAATATAGTTATTCGAGAGAAGAGTAATCGAATATAGTTTATTCGAGAAGAGTTATTCGAAGAGAGTTAATCGAATATTGGTTGTTTGAAAGGAGTTATCGAATCTAGTTATTTGAAAGGAGTTATCGAATCTAGTTATTTGAAAGGAGTTAATCGAATATAGTTTATTCGAATAGAATTAAAGGAGTTAATCAAATATAGTTTATTCGAATAGAATTAAAGGAGTTAATCGAATATAGTTTATTCGAATAGAATTAAAGGAGTTAATCGAATATAGTTTATTCGAATAAAGTTAAAGGAGTTAATCGAATATAGTTTATTTGAATAGAGTTAAAGGAGTTAATCGAATATAGTTTATTCGAATAGAGTTAAAGGAGTTATCGAATATAATTTATTCGAAAGGAGTTAAGTGAAAAGATTTAATCGATTAGAGTTAAATCAAATAGAGTTAATCCAATAGAGTTAATCAAATAGAGTTAATTGGTAAGAGTAAATTGAATAGAGTTAATCGAATATAGTTTATTCAAAGAAAGGTTTCCGAATCTAGTTATTTGTAAGAGAGATTATCGAATATAGTTATTTGAAGGGAGGAGTTATCGAATAGAGATTCATTCGAAAGAGAGTTACATAAGGAAGTGTGCTAAAGGTTTAAAAGATAAACTTTATCTATTTTGAAGTTAAAACGTTGTTTAGTTAAGGTCTGAGAAGTAATTATACCCCAACTTGATTGACTTCCTTCTTAACTAAGGAATGGCTAAGGTTTGATAGTGAATGATGGTTAAATGAATTTAGTGAGTGGTTTGAGTTAGCATGGCGATGTTTGATTTAAACATCAGTTTAAATCCAGCAAAGGAGTTTTGGAAATGTTTTCAAAAGAAGAATCAGAAATGTTTTCTGATAATATAAACTAAGAAATGTTGAATATATGGAAATAGGAGATAAGTTAATTAATTTAAAAGGGTTAAATGTTAAATGATGATTGATCGATAAAATTTTCATCTGGAAATAATATCGTTGTTTACACACGTGTTTTTCATTGATAGTTAAATCACACTATCAAAGTTTTGACTATTTTAACATTGTTAATATGGAGAGACCGGTTGGATTATTATCCGAAGAACCACTCCGTATTGGCGTAAGTGTTGCGAATCATATATGCCAAAGATAATTTAAGACAGAGTAAAGTGCAAGGGTTGTTTTATAAATCTTAGGTAAAGATTGCCTAAGATGGATGTACTGAATAGTGCCTTCGGTTTGTCCAATCCCTGGATGACCTATATAGAAGAATGTCTGATAGAGTATATTTAATAAATCGCGTAAGTTGATCTCTTCAAACGTATTTACGTTTGGTGGCGGAGGAATTCGTTTCTCTTAGCTGTATACCCGTGGTATTTTTGGGGAAATCAATTTGTGATTTTTCGGGTATGACAATGTGACATTCAAAGTGAATAAACTTGTGATCTGTCAGAGATAAGCATGGCCACTAGCCTCACAACCGGGAAATGACAAAAATCGGGCAGGCAGCATGGCTATGTAGGTCGCACCTATTAGGGTGTATAATCACCTGATCTAGAGTTTCATTTACTTCTAAAAATCTATTGTCGATGCTGTCCCATTCGGGAAACGGTTGCTGGTCCCAACCGTTGGTGATATACATTCGATACACTCAAGCGAAATGAGTGGTCGGTCATGTATGGCCGGGTTGCAAGATGTTCTTGTTGAACCCAGTGTATTCCTCTCTAGAGGTACACTAGCGAAAGGTGGTTCCATACCTTGTCATAGTTGGAAATCCATTACCCAATACGTGCTTGCGGTTTTGATTGTATAATATATATGTAGAACGTGAGATGAAAGCATTTCTGCTAGATGATTATTATATTGTGGTTGATAGACATTATTATAATATCAAAAGATTTTTGATATAAAGATATTATGGATTCTCATAAGGGAAAAACTCGTTCCGTTATACGGCGTGGTCTTATGAGATATCGTTTACTTGTTCAAACTGTTTTAAACTATTTTACTCACACCGGTCCCATGACTGACCCGGAGTTTATTTTGTTTTGTTTCCCCTAAACTCTTGGGTGCCCAATTTTGTACGGGCAGTCAAGTAGTCGGGATTTACAGATACTTGAAGACATGGAGCAGGAGGCTTCTGAATTATATAGCTATGGTTATTTTCCGTTGTGTTGTAAGTGCTGTACTTTGGAAATGAAATGTATATCCAAGTATAGATTTATATTTCAAAAGTTATGTTGTATATTATATGTTATTCGTTCCACTATGAGGTTCGTGTTACTCTGATGTTGTGTTCTTCTTCTTCTTCTTCTATTCTAAGTTTCTATCTTATCTTTCCTTACCCTCTAATTTCTTTCATTAACTACCAGCATTTTTCGATGTTTGGTTAGTCGTCATTGAGTTTATGTCGATAACCAAAGTCGACCAAAACCGGGTCGTTTCACTTCCGCTTCAACTACATGCAACCCTTTGTAATTTTGTGAATGACAGTATCATTTAAAGCTTCCATATGTGCATCTACAGCAATTCAAATTTAGTTAGTTCATCCTAATAGTTTCTACATGTTATCACATGTCCACCTTGTAACGTTCCGTATTTTAATGATATAATAAATAATTTATTTAATGATTTGGTAACTTAAAATGACCAAAATTAAATAATATTGAATATTTAATTAAATTAAATAATAGAATGATATATTTATTTCTGAAAGAATCGGAAATAACAGAATTCACAATATTATGTGAATTGGACAATTCAAAATATATAATTCAGTTTAGAATTGAATTATATTAACGAATTTATTTATAAATGTCAGTTGAATGTATAATTTATATTATAATTATAATCGGGCTCGAAATGGTGCGGCAGTTCGTAATTTGGTGATTCGAACTTTAAACGAATATATTGAATCCGTTTTAAGTCGGATCTCTGTGAAACAAGAAACGTTCGGAGCTGGTGAAGTATATTTTTCTAATGGAAGAGAAAAATCGAGATTTCTTCATGTAGATTGTGAGTTGTGTCCAAATCAAATTTTCGAAAAGTCGCTATGGAATTCCTTTATAATTTATAATAATTTATTTATATTATAAATGGATTTTCAATATAAATTGAATACTGCTTTAACCGGGATTTGAAATATCGAGTTATAAAATCTGATATGTATATTTTAGAGGTATATGATATTGTATGTGAATATATATGCGATAATATTAATTTATTAGTATTTAATTTAATTATTTTTAAATATATTAATATTTAAATGGGTTTATTTAGAGCTTTAAAAATAGCCATTTTTGCAAACGAGCTCCATTTTCGACGAAACCAATTTTGTTGGATTCGTAATATTAAACAATTGTTAGATTTCAATTTTCGTGATTTTTGTAGTTAGTATGTGGCCGTACGGTATTTAAATGTGAAAAACAGTCAACAATTTGACTTTATAAATACGCCGTGTGAGCAAACGGACTCGGAATTCGACGAAACCAGTTTCGTTGGGTCCGTAATGTCGAACTGTAGCTGTCTGTCCACTTTCATCGAATTTGAATATTGTATGTGATCGTTTGAATTTTTAAATGGTAAATATAAACAACGATTGATTATAAATGAATTAAATAATCAATTTAAAATAAAATAAAATATTTTATTTTCCCTATAAATACTCTAACACATTTCTCCTAACCCTAACTCTTTATCTTTGGTCAAACCCCATGCCGTCCATTTTTTCCAGCAAAACAAAACCAAATCGTAACCATTTTAAATCCTAGAAATTCAAGGAAAAATCAATTAAATCCATAGTTTGTATATTTGAGTTGCTGAGAAGGTACTCTTCCTGTCTCTGTGAATTTTAAAGGGCTTGACATAGTTTTTCTCGTTGGGTTCTTTTCCAGCGGGTGTTCTAGCAAACCAGGGTTCATCAATTTGGGAGTGTGGGTCATCGAATGTAGTAGCGGTCGTTGTTTTTGAGTTCAGAGAATCGGTTAACACTTTTCTGTGAACTCATGGAGGATTTCGACCTAGTTGGGGTCGCACGAGTCTACTGTAAGCGCCATTATCAGCTTGACAACGGACATTGGTCGTTGAGTGCGAATTTGATAAATGGAGTATAGGAAGGTAGGGATTTTGATGAAGATCTGTTTGGTGTTTTCGATTTCAAAATTTAAGGAAGAAGAAGAAGTGACATTGAAGGAAAAGCACGACAATGGAAAAAGTAATACTGGGAGTCACGATTTAAGAATGTCACGTGAGCTCCTTGTATTTAGTTAGAGGATGTCATGCTCGAGTTGCGTCAGAGGTTGGTGGTGGTTTGGTATGTTTCGGTGACTTCACTGTACCGTATGAAACGGCTGGACGACGCATTCCAGGAGAGGGGTCGCGTTAGTTCTGGTGATGCAATGGTTGAAGAGTTTTCGAAGGGGAATTGAATGGTCATAGCTGCGTGAATTTTCGTGGAATGACGGAGGAGTCTGGTTTTGAGTAATTTCGGAAATGGTGAGGAATATAGGAGCACGGATGTTTCCTAGGAGATTTGGGAAGAAGGTGAAACGCGGTTCTGGCTTTTGCTATGGGGTGGGCTATTGGAAGAAGCGGTTGGTGCACACATGTTTGGGAGGGTTGAACTGGGTTGGGCCGATGGTTTTATAAAGCCCAAACTAAAAAAAAGGGGATAGCCCAAAAAATGGACAACGTGAATTAGCAGAGAGGGCAGAACTAAAGGGGTAAGGGCTGATCATTTTAAATGGGCCCATAGAGGAGGTTAAGCCAACTTAACTTTTAATTGAGTTTATTTTAAAACAAAATAGTATATAGACTTCAAATATTAATATCTTAAACACACTTTATCAGAATTTTGAACTTTTGGATCCGTTGGGATCGTATGGACAAGGGCTCCACAATGGAACTGATTGAGAGTGAATCGGAGCTCATTACAATTTATAGAGAAATAAATTGTCTGATCTGAATTAAAGACAGTTTATCGTTATTTAACGATGATCGTCCAATGTGAGTAAACCTCACCAACTCTGTACCGTTTATATTTTTATAAATATAATCTAGTAGTGATAAATGATGATTGATTGTTGTGTGTTGATTGTTTGGTTGAATTGTTGATTTATTGGTTGAAATTATAGACATTGATATATATATATATAAATCATTAATCAAATATTGATTCTGTTTATCAGAATATCTCATATCGAAATGAAATCGATGTTATTATATTGTTTAACATCTGTGGATGTAGGGAAACAGGTTGGAGGGATCCAACTGGATTCCTCAATATTTATAATACTGTTTGTTTTCATATATTGTGATATATGATGTGATATAAAACCTATGATTGATTATGATGACACTGGTCTAGTTAATTGGTATTTAAAATACCATAAGAAATACTGGGAAGTAAAAAGGGAATTTTCAAAATGTATTTTGAAAATGAAATATTTATATGAAATAAATATGATATTGAAAAGGGAAATATTTATATGAAATAAATATGATATTGGAAAGGGAAACATTTACATGAAATAAATAGGATATTGAAAAGGGAAATATTTATATGAAATAAATAGAATATTGAAAAGGAAATATTTGGAAAAAAACAAATAGAATTATATAAAGAAATATTATTCAAATTCTATGTGAAAAATTGGATTAAAGTAAATATTTTACAAATAAAATATTATAAAGGAATTTGGGGTTTGAATTAGGAATTAAAACGGAGTTAAAGGAATTAGAAACTGACTGGAGATTAGTTAAGTTGAACAGCTGTCTGGGTATTGTTTTGATGTTGGTTTCGCCCTTCAGGGTTAATACGTAGAGGGTTGTTCACTTACTAGTTTACAGTTAGAGATTGATATATGTAAGAAGATAGTGATGCGTGAATGAGAAATGGAAACGTTTTCCAAAGTTAAAAACGTATATTTTCTAAAATTAGAAAATAAGGATTTGATGAATATATGGAAACGAGAAATGGGGAAATGAATAAATGTTGATTGATGATTGGTGGATAGAATTTCCATTTGGAAATAATTTCGTTGTTTGCACACATGTTTTACTTTGATAGTTAAATCACCGATTATCAAAGTTTTTGACCATTTTTCCATCGTTAGTACGAAGAGACCGGGATCAGATATATTATCTGGAAACCACTCTGTATGGCATTAGCGTTGCGGATCAAATATGATGAAGATAATTGAAGACAGAATTATGCAAGGGTTGTTCAGTTAATCCTAGGTAGAAATTGCCTAAGATGGATTTATAGAATAGTACCTTCGGTCTGTCCAGTCCCAGGACGACCTGTATGGAAGAATGTCTGACGGAGTATATTTAATAGATCGTGTAAGTTGATCTCTTCAAAGTATTTACGTTTGGTGGCGGAGGAATTCATTTCTTTTAGCTGTTTACCCATGATATGTTTGGAGAAATCAATTTGTGATTTGGCGGGTATGAGATGTGACATTCAAAGTAAATAAAGGTGTGATCTGTACGTTATAGCCTCTAGCCTCACAACTGAGGAATGGTATAAAATCGGGTAGGTCGCATTGCTAAGTGGTTAGCTGCCAATTAGGGTGTATTGTCACCTGATCTAGAGAAATTTCATTTACTTCTTTAACCTATTTGATGCTGTTCCTTTCAGGAAACGGTTGCTAGTCCCAACTGTTGGTGATAATACATTCGGTACACTCAAGCAAAATGAGTGACCGGTCATGTTTAGCCAGGGTTACAAGATGTTCTTATTGAACCCGGTGTATTCCTCTCTAGAGATACACTGTCGGAAGGTGGTCCCATACCTTTCCAGTTGGAATCCATTACCCAATAAGCGCCCGCGGTTTTTGATTATATATTATGTATGTCGAACGTGAGATGAAAGCATTCTGCTAGTTGATTGTTTAGTTGTGATTGATAGTCATTATTATAATATCAAATGAGTTTGATATAAAGTTTATCATTTCGTTCAAAAGGATTTTTGATGTTAAATCAAATGCTTTGGATTCTCATAAGGGAAAGACCAGTTCCGTTATACGACGTGGTCCTATGAGATATCGTTTAATTGCTCAAACTTTTTAAATGGTTTTACTCATACAGTCCCATGACTGACCCGGGGTTCGTTTTGTTTTCCCTAAACTCTTGGGTGCTCAAATTTGTATGAGCAGTCAAGTAGTCGGGATTTACAGATGCACTAGAAGGAGCTGGAGCAGGAGGCTTCAACAGCGTTTTTATACCTATTGTTTGTTTCCGCTGTGATGTAACTGTTATATTCTAATAATGGTATTGAATACATACTGGTTTTATTTCAAAGTTATGTTGTATTTTATTCGTTCCGCTGTGATATTCGTGTTACTCTGATTCTGATATTGTATGTTCTTCTTCTTCTATTCTAATTTTCTATCTTATCTATCCTCACCCTCTTACTTCTTTCATTAACTATCCGGTATTTTTGAAGCTTGGATAGTCGACATTGAGTTTATGTCGATAACCAGGATCGCGAATTCCCCGGGTCGTTACACCTAATATCAGCAACTTGCAGTGCAATTAGAAAATGTGTAATTGAAATTTGTTTTGAACCAAAATTTGAAGTTATACAAAATGATCGATTTATTAATAATAGGAACATAAATATACGAACATACCACATCCATCAATATTTCATGAGGTATTATATGATAAAAATAGCTATTCAAGGTATACTTTTAAAAGAGAATAAGAAATTACAGTACCATCATATGAGATTAAAAATTGAAAGGAGACAATCTACCTCCGAAATTGTCGCATATCATAAGATATATTGATATGAAATGGACAAAAAGCAATTTACAATACAAATAGATGATTAAATCGAACAAATGTACTCATTATCGTTTAAGAGCCTTAAACTGAAAGAAGAAGAAAACAAACCTTAACAAACGTTTGGTGCATATTGGGAAATGAGCCTTTAATTATCTTTTAAGACCAATGATACTTAAGTCAGAAGAAAAAAAATATGAGAACTATACAGCAGTAATAGGTTTATGAAGCAACTGTTGAATGCAAATGGAATGTTTTAGGTTTGAAATTATTCGATTAAGAACTTTCTAAAGTATTGCTACAACTTAGGCCGGTTTGATGGAAGAAGATAGGAGAAAAAATTCATATAATAAACAGCAAAACATCTTTTTTAAAAATGTCATCATTGTCATGTAGGTAGAAATACGGCAAAAGTTGTCAGTTTGTTATAAAAAAAATTATAATTTGATAAGCAAATTTATCACGATATTATTTCTAAGTTGATTTTAAATGTTGCAATAAATTTGTAAAAAAAAATAATATTTTGAAAGTACCCAAATCTGCCCTAACTATAGTTTCTTAGTTAAAATAAATTTGAACATATCATTATTCAACATTTGGCTGCTGATAAAATGTGTTCACTCCAACGACATCATCACAACTTCGCGCAAAATTAACTCTATGAAATAAATGAATTCAGTTATAGATATGGTGAGAAGTTTACCTCCTGTAGCATATTATGTCTCATATTTTGTTTTCCTTGCGCACTGGGAATTGGTCCCGCATGTATGGTCATTGCTTGGCTTTCTTGCACATAAACTATAGATTTAATTAGGTATCTACTAAAAATAAAATAATAATTACACTTCACCAAAATTATGCTCTAGAATTCATGGAATATGGCAGAACTAACAGCTAATGGAAGTTAAATAATGGAAGTACTAAGGAAAAAAATAACTAACAACAAATAACTTAAGGAACAATAAAGGCCTACATAAAGGAAATAGTCAATTAATTTTCTTTCTTTTTATGTCAAGATTCGTTGTACAATAAAAATCAAAATATAGCTTTTGGATTTAACAAATTTTAATGGTAACTTGCAAACACAAAATGAAATCATGCATGCCCATAAACAGAGTGCTAAATGTGACCAATCACGTTAGGTATTTGATATAGTACAAATTTCAGTTTTGCATTTATGAAAAATATAAAATTAATGCCTAGTATGGTAAATTTTCTGTACATGTTGCATGTTTAATGCTAAGCAGTAAATAATGAAATATGAATACCAATAGAATCAGAAAAATAAATTAGAAGATCAACATGAATTAGGCTTGACTATAAGCTTTTATTGTGGACTTCAATGACGAAAGTCAACATTGAATGTTATTTATGGCCATTACGTAAAGACCCGTAACTTCCCCGAAAAGGAAAGAGCGGATACTTTGAGGACAAGCCACATCGGGACGCAAACAGAAGAACATTTCATTGCTTATTACAACAATTCCATGATAATACAAGAATATACAGAGTATGAATCAATATTACACATCATAAAATATCAGAGATTACAATACATTACATAGCAGCGGAAAATAATACAAAACACAAGTGAAGGAGATATACGAATACAGAGCTTTCCGGATATCATTCCAGCTATGAACCAGGGAACTGTGAATATAAATCTGCAAAACCGAAACTACTAGCTGCCCGTGTCGAAAATAGGGGCACCCAGAGTTTAGGTTAAAACAATAAACTCCAGGTCAGTCACGTGACTGGTGTGAGAACTAAAACAGTTATTAATCTTTATTTTAAAGTTAGGTAAATCAATGGACCACGCCGTATAACACGGAACGGGTTTCCTCCCAAGAATACCAGTGTATAAAACAACAGCGTAATGCTAAAATAAAGAACAATGAAGCTATTATAAGACCCAAGTCCCATCACACAATGCAACGCAAGCCGGAGGATAGGGTTTTACCTTATAATAGCCAAAGAATGCTTGATACGCTAAATTTCATCTTTTATTATTACTATAAGTGAAGAAAACAACTTCAAATATAAATGTATCAATCGTAGACGGCATGGGTACCATATATCATGTCGCCAATACTAGGTTCTACAATCAAAACCGCAAAGTCACGTATTTGGAAATTGGATTTCCCTCTATGAACCGAGGCAAGGGATCGTCCTCACTGGCTTCGAGACTCTCTAGCCCGAGCCTTAGGGTCAGAGCGCATCGACCCTTGGATCGTCAGGGCCGGTCCAACGATGTGGATTAAAAATGCCTGAACACTGCGTTTCCCCACCCTTTGAGGCGTAAATGAGCCAAATGACTCCATCGGCTCCACATAGTCACCGATATATCTGAGGTGCCTCGCAATCCAACAACCACACAGGTGAAAATAATATAAATGTCGGGGCTGGTAGGTCACTGACACCACCCAAGCTAGAAGAAAACGCATGTCCTCCCTGAGGTCCTCTCCCGTTTTTGGTTCACAACCGGGGTGTGAGGCTCGCGAATCAACGCTACACAAAGCTGTGCCACACAGGCGGTGCTTTGATTATCAACCACAAGACTCTGCTTTTCAACAAAAGGCTTGATCATTTGCCACTTAGGCATGCCACACAGGCAATTCACTCCATGCGATTGATATCCATCAATATATAACCTCTGAGCTCGTACGTCTCAGAGAAGGGCGTTAAGCAAGAGAATAAATTCTCCGCCGCCAAACAGATATATATTTAATAGAAATCAATCACACAGAATGAAATCCAATGTCAGACACACAGTCCATTTACAAGTTCGTTCTGGGTCTGAATGAAACCGGAGGCACCTTGTACCTCGCGTATCCATTGATCTCCAAGTACGTCTGGACGATCACCAACTGATTCCCTCTTCTTGGGTGTACAGCCCAATCAAGATCATCAGTAATCACCTAAACGATGTGAAGACCTCCGGTCTTCGACCACCGTCTTCATCCTCGACACGTCGTCGAATCAGTTATTCAGAATGGGATAAACCCGGTCTTTCTGAATAGCTCGCGTATATAATAAACAAGTGTTACACAAACACAACATACGCCTTATTCCAATTTAGAATATTCTTTTATTCAAATATTCTTATACTTTGGGAAAGGTTCCCATTAATTTTATCAAAGATAAATTCTTTAAATTTATTCTTTAATCTTCTTTTGAATATCAATTCCAATTAGTCGGGATTAGCGAACCACACTGAAGTAATCCTTTATTTTATTTCCCAATCCCAACATATTCATCCCATGAAGTAAAACTGGTCATACTTCATATCTAACACCATGGTGTTATCGGTAAATTCAATTACCATTTTACGTTCAAATCTAATTAAAGATTTAACTATTGCCTAGAGAAAAACTGGTGATACTCCATTCTTGATTATTTCAATCTAATTAAAGATTTATTAAAACTCCATTTAGTTTTAATTTTCCCAATAATCACTATCAATGATTATTTAACTTGGGAAATCATATCCTGTCTTTAACTGGGTTAAAGAACCAATGTCATTTAAAATGCGGTTCACGAAAAACCCAAAATCACCTTCTATTCCATCAGCCTTTAACCGTAAATTAGCAAGTGAACAATTCCCTAAGTAATAACCCCGAAGGCCGAAACCAACATCAGATCAATACCCAAGAAACCATTCAACTTAACTAATCTTCAGTTAGTTTCTGATTTTCTTAACTCCGTTGGGTCTAAGAACAGTATTATTAAAGATACCATTCACGACAACCCAAAATCACATTTGATATTAAGTACAAGGCTCTGAATAGAAAATATATCGTCTTATATTCAATATCAAATTCTACGACCAACAAATATCGTATTGGAAATAATGATATTAATATATCTTTCAAATTTCCATAACAATATCTGTATAAACACGAAATCCAACATCGAAATATTCCAAAGACAATTTCGATTCAAATCCATTCCAATTCAATTATTGGAAATTCTGGTTATTTTCAAAACCATTTCAATCCAATTTATTTATTTTAAAAATAAATGGAATTATAATTCTAGTTCAAAACTAGTTCATTTCGATAAAAATCTATTTTTATCTTTTCAAATATGGAAATTTTCATCCCAATTCTTTCCAAATCATTTCTTATGATTTTACACAAATTATTACTATTTTTAATAATTTTATCAAGGCCCATACAGTCGATTTCCATCAACGGCCATCGAACTACACTTACAGCAACCTTTTCCAAATTTGATTTGGATATAATTCCAAATTCAACCGTTAGATTTCAAATCTCTAATATTCATTAGAAATCTCTTTTTGATACGAACCCAACGGTTCTGGTTTTAGGAGAATCTGACGGTCGGATCTCCCGTAATATCCATTCGAAGTCAATGGTCGAAATTCGCGAACTGCCGCAGCGCAACGCGTTCTATTCAGGCCATTATATATATGTATAATATATATATTATAGGGTGCGTTTTTTACAGGTCCCTATTAAGTTTCAAAATATTAAAAAAACCCGGTGATAAAAAGAATATAGAATACATCCCTATTTTTTAAATACCGCTGAAAACATTCCAGTTCTACCCTTACGCAGTCAAAAAACCCTCCAACAAAGAGAAGTCGTCATTTAATCAGTCAAGCCGCCACGTTTATCTCGCTCAAAACCCTAATTTCTAGACTTCGAACTCGTTTTTTGTCATGGCGGCGGCAACTTCTTTCTGCAGTTCTGGACGTCGAACTTGTACGAGATGAAATTCAATTTCATAGCCGGTTTTTCCAGAGATTTATTTTGATCGAGCTTTTTTTAAAAAAACGGATCTGTCCTCTTGAAGGTAATTTAGAGTGTATTTTTTTTTAATTTCGAATACTGGTTCCACTTTTGAAATCGATTTTTGTTGATTCATTACTATGCATTATTCTAATTTGTCTAGTTTTATTGATGGATTGTTGTAAATATTTTATACAGTTTTACTGTTATTGCTGATTGAACAGCCGTATAAATTAATTTGTCAGCATATTTCGTCATTTATTCTGCATAGATATGTAAAAATATGCATATAATGTGATTATGAGCATATAAAAATGCAAGTATTGGTGTAATATGTGTGGTTGGATGTTTGCAGAAATTTTTGCGTATATGTATGCATATTATCTGTAAACTTGCATAAAAATATTCAGATCATTTGAATTTCTGTTTGTTTGCGTGCCTGAAGTTTAGCGGCATATATGTATGAATATATTCTTAATATATGCATATTAGAGGTGTTCTGAATCTATTTTTAAGAAAAATATGTGCAAATATTTTGATATTTTGCATATAACTATGCAGATATAACTGTTATTTGCATATAACTATGAAGTTAGTTACAGTTATGTGAATATGTTTTAGTATTTTTATTTGATTACTGCAAATTGGGCTGATTATTTTTTTCTTTAAAACAGTGGTCGTGCAAAATATTGATGTAATCGTGGAGCGTCGTGAAGATGCTTCTATTTGGAATAGCGTTTTATGCCTTGTAAATGAAACTCGGTTACGGGATCTACATTTAGAAGAATCTTCTTGGTGTGCTATAATTCAAGGGAATATATCATTGAAGATGATTCTTGTTTATGGTTTATGTAATAGATTTTGTTCTTGTAATGTGTGGCAACTTATTTGATATAGTTGAATGGAAGTATGCAACTATTATGTATAGTTGCGTAGATATATGCCATTGAACTGCATATCTATATGAAATTATACTGCGTATTGTGTAACGTAAACTGTTGTGAATTTTTTCATGCTGCTTTAAATTTAGTTCTGTATTTTAATGATGATTCTATGTTTTTAACAGTCATTTTTGTTCAGAATTTTTGTGTACACAAATTTTTTATACAGTTGGATGGAAGTATGCAATTATTATGTATAGTTGCATAGATATATGCATTTATATTAAAATCTAAATCTACCTTGCCAGTATTTTGCACATATGAATAAATGTTTGTATTTACTAGCTTAAATGTTCACAGTTATATGTTTATAGTTTTTTTTGTTACATAATATTTAATACTTTTGCAGTTCTATTCATGCAGATAGTATTATAAACATCAAAGACGGCATCAGCCAGTTGATTAATTTTGCAAATATTTGATGTTATGTAAGCAATTATGTAGAAAAATTGCATAGCTGTATGCAATTATTCAAAAAAATTCAAAGATCAAACATTTAGAGCATTTGCAAATATGTATGAAACTAATAATAATACTTTCATACTGGTAAGTTTAAAAAAAAATCGTCTTTTGGAGAAATCCTGCAAATAGTTGCATTTATGTAAGCAATTATATTGAAAAAATGCATGTAAGTATGCAAAATATTATGAATAACTGTACACAAAAAAATAACATTCCATACTGACATGAGCAATTAGAACAACTTAATTTAATACATAAAATAGAAAATTAAATCATTTTCGACACTACATAATCATATTCGCCAGCTCAAAAACAATATATCAATCAACATTGTATTAAAAAAATATAAGCATCACTTTTCCCCCTGTTAGTCACTGGGTTTGTTTCCGTAATTACAGCTGGTTCGTGAGTACTAATGCTTCCTCGTTTTCAACATCTACCACAGGAACATCACCCACCATAGGTCTCTGTTACAAAAAGTAAAAATTTATTAAATGTACAAAAGTTATAAATATGAGCGCACTAGTGTGCAATCAATCTAACTATATGCAAAAAAAAATATGCAAGCATTCTGCCTATACGAACAAAATTAATCACAGTCACATAGAAATTTGCAGAATAAATAGTCAAACACGCATACAAATAGACAGTCAAAAGATTTGCATATTTAAATGCATATACACAGAATATATGCACAATAACACAAAATTTTACTGAATACATGCAAAAAACCAGTAAGCACGTATTCTACCAATTATTTGCATAATGGTATGCTAAAATTCACAGTATTTGCATGCTTGTGTACACATATTTGAAATAGACGAACAAATATGTTGAAAAATTCACAGAATAAATAGTCAAACACGCATACAAATAGACAGTCGAAAGATTTGCATATTTAAATGCATATATACAGAATATATGCAGAAAGACACTAAATTTTCCTGTGTAAATGCAAAACACCAGTAAGCACGTATTGTACCAAATATTTGCATAATGGTATGCTAAAATTCACAGTATTTGCATGCTTTTATACACGTATTTGTAATAGGAGAAAAAAAATGTTGAAAAATTCACAGAATAAATACTCAAACACGCATACAAATAGACAGTCAAAAGATTTTCATATTTAAATGCATATATACAGAATATATGCACAATAACACAAAATTTTCCTGAGTAAATGCAAAACACCAGTAAGCATGTATTCTACCAAATATTTGCATAATGGTATCCTAAAATTCAGAGTATTTGCATGCTTTTGTACACATATTTGTAATAGAAGAACAAATATGTTGAAAAATTCACAGAATAAATAGTCAAACACGCATACAAATAGACAGTCAAAAGATTTGCATATTTAAATGCATATATACAGAATATATGCACAATAATACAAAATTTTCCTGAATAAATGCAAAACACCAGTAAGCATGTATTCTACCATATATTTGCATAATGGTATGCTAAAATTCAGAGTATTTGCATGCTTTTATACACATATTTGTAATAGAAGAACAAATATGTTGAAAAATTCACAGAATAAATACTCAAACACGCATACAAATAGACAGTCAAAAGATTTGCATATTTAAATACATATATACAGAATATATGCACAATAACGCAAAATTTTCCTGAATAAATGCAAAACACCAGTAAGCATGTATTCTACCATATATTTGCATAATGGTATGCTAAAATTCAGAGTATTTGCATGCTTTTATACACATATTTGTAATAGAAGAACAAATATGTTGAAAAATTCATACATACAGCTGTATGATCAAAAAACAACTCTAATACCTTATACAATAACTAATTTATCCACTGAGTAAGCTCGACATGAAATAGAAGTAAAAAACAAAACAAAAAAAACCGAATAAGATTTTTTTTAATAAAAAGAGAAAATTACCTTGCAGAAGTAAAATCCATGAGCCTAATCAAGCAACGATCTGTTTAAAATGTCTGAAAAGTTCCCAAGTACATCTACTTCAACTGTACAGGCCCAAAACTGAACTCCACAGCGAAGTGATCACGGCCGCCGCCCCTGATTGGACTGCCTCCACCTCAGGCGCCGTCTGCTACCTCTGCTCCATCACCAAGCGCGTCCACTCCACTCCTCCCCCCTTACGATCTGTAAAAGTCGAAAACAAAAAAGAAAAAAGAAAATCACTAAGTGAAAAATGAGAACGAAAGAATCCAAAGACAAAAAATGTATATGGAAGACACCGCCGCCGCCATGGATACGAAAAATTTGTTTCTGGATAAAAAAAAACCTAATACGTAACCAATTGTGACGATCCCAAAACCCCGTGGCACGGTGTTAAGGATAATCATTGGAATATAACACATTAATCATCATTAGCAGATCACAGATAATAGCATAAACAGAAATTAGAATAATTTACACACATATGACAGCGGAATCATATAGATAACATCACATCAGAGAAGCACAGAACAGGATACAACTTAGTATTTAATGATACATAATCAGTCACCATCGCCTGAGGCGGAATCATACATAAAGAGTACACAAAAGGAATATCAGTCTACATCGCCAGTGGCGGAATCATAATATAGATACAATAATGGCGGAGAAAATCCAAGTCAGCACGGTGTAGTCAAGCCTCGCCATGAGCCAAAAGGTGCGTCAGAAACCTGTAACTAGGCTGCCCGTGTGAAAATAAGGGCACCCGAGTTTGCAAGGTGAAACAAACTACGAGTCAGTCATGGGACTGGTATGAGAAATCTATTCAGCTTATTAACAACAATAATAAGGCAAATCAAAGGACCACGCCACTTTCGCGGAACGGGTTTACTCCAATGAGTGCTCGTGCATGAAGTAAAGGAAATGATTAAATCAACGCAATGCTTTTTATAAAATGAAGCCATTATAAGACTCAGGTCCCATCACACAATGCAACGCAAGCCGGAGGATAGAGTTTTTACCTTATAATGGCCAAAGATGCTTCATACGAATAAACAACAGTGCTTGATATTATTACTAGTGCATATATGTTTCAAAAGCGATTTCAATCATAAATATCAATCCTAGGCGGCATAAATGACCCATACCACTATGTCGCCATACTAGTAATACAATCACATCCGCACATTTCGTATTGGAAATTGGATTCCTTCATGAGTCGAGGCAAGGGGCAAGCTCCTCTCCGATTCGAGACACTCTAGCAAATGTCCCAGGACCCCACTATGATCCTTGGATCTTCAGGGCCGGTCCTCTCTTACTTTTGAGGATTAATTATTCCTGAACACACGTTTCCCGGTCCTTACAGACCTATATCGAGGCGCCTCGCATTCCAACAACCACACAGGTGAAAAGTATATATAATGTCAGGGCTGGTAGGTCACTGACACCACCACAGCTAGAAAGAAACGTCGTGCTCTCCCTGCAGTCACTCTCCCGTTTTTGACTCATACCGAGGTGTGAGGCTCACGAATTCACGTTATACACAAAGCTACGTCACACAGACTATGCTTTGATCATCAACCACAAGACTTTGTTTTGCAACAGAAGCCTTGATCACATGCCACTTAGGCGTGCCACACAGGCAATCCACTCCATGCGACTGATTTCTGTCAATACATAACCTCTAAGCTCGTACGTCTCAGAGAAGGGCGTTAAGCAAGAGAATAAATTCTCCGCCGCCAAACAGATATATATTTAACAGAGATCAATCAACACAGAACAAAATCCAATGTCAGACACATAGTCCATTTACAAGTCCGTTCTGGGTCTGAACGAAACCGGAGGCACCAATTCCTCGCATATCCGTACAATCAACACTATGTTTGGACGGTTACTACTTCAATTCCTTCATGGTAGCTACTCCAATCACGAGCATCAGTAGCGCCCATCCATCCAACGTGGAGATCGTCGGTCTTCAGTCGTCTTCGACTCTTCGACTTCTCAACGTCGATCGATTATTTGAAATGAGATAACTCGGCCTTTTCAAATAACCCACGTATATTTAGATTTTCAAACCAATTAATCACAGGGTTGAACTATTCAACATTCACATTTCAGTTGTTTAGTTATAATTTTCACGTCAAATACATTCAACCATCACATATCAAGCAAACACAACAACATTGGTTTATTTTCACTCTATATCGTCTATAGCACTTAATAACGATATATCGCCATTTTTATTTAATTTAAAACGGCCATATTTAATTAAACGACGTTTCAGGTCGTGGCGATGCACTGGCGCTGCTTTCCACTAATTTTGTTTTACACATATCTGAAAATCTAACCGTTGGATCCTCACAAATTTTACATCATTAGGAAGGTCTTTTCAAAACGAACCCAACGGTTCCAGTTTTAGGAAAATCCGACGGTCGGATCTTCCACACTATCCATTTGAAGTTACGGTTTCAATTTACGAACTGCAGCGTCGTTATTCGATTTAATTTAATTATATTTATATATATATATAAATATAATCGTTTCTGGCGCTGTTTTTCACTAATTTTGACTTAAACATTCCAGACAATCCAACCGTCGGATCTTCACAAAGTTGGTGCCGTTGGAAAGATATTTCCAAGGCGAACCCAACGGTTGAGGTTTCGGGAAAATCCAATGGTCGGATCTTCCGCACCAGTCATTTGAAATCACGGTTTCAAAATATGAACTGCACGGCCACGTTTCGTTTTAATTATATTTATATTTATATATTTATATAAATATACTCCATTCAATAATTTCTATATCGTTTTCACTTCAAATATTTTTCTAACACCCTAAAATTTTGGAAAATTTCGCCATAACCTCCCCTGTACCGGGGGCATCGGGAAATCGCAAATAGCGTTCCCGGTCCTTCTAATCTCAAAAAGAAAAAGAAAAAGCCAAGCGGCTAGCCAATAGGCTCATAAAATCATCACCCAAACAAATCTGTAAATGTGTACCTATTTGTCGGGCACAAAATTTTATTCCTCTTCTCTAGCCCCTTTTGCTTTAACCTGTTCAATAGATATGCATGCACATATATACAATTTCTAACATTTATCATTTTCTATTCAACTTCACATTTGATTGCTTTGGTCTAAAAATACCATTCATTCTAATGTCGCATGCATAGGCTAAAATCATATCATTAGCTAGTTAATGTATATTTCAACTCATGCACGCTTATTTGAACAAGTGGATATTTTTAACACTTCATATTTCAAAGATGATAATTTTGGCGAACTAAAGTAGATTTCAACACATGACTATTTAATTTAGTTCCTATGCATGTTAAAAATAATATTTCTATCACAAATATTTATTTCATCGTCTGCATATCTTTAGCATGTCACACATATGATAAAAATGATATTTTTATCATTTAAAATATTTATTCAACCAATGTATGGTTTCAACACTTCATAGTTTCAATAAAAATGTAATTTTTATCGTTCAATCTTTTTATTCAACACATGAATATTTCCACTACACACACTTCTCAACAAATGAGCATTTCCACACATGGACAATTTATTTATGTTGTTCATATTAGAAAGATGAAATTTTGATTGTTGAAACTATTTATATAAGGTGAATATTTTTCTTACTTCATATATATATAAAAATGTGATTTTTATTGTTTATACACTTCATTCATTCACAAATGAATTTTATTTTCACACAACACTTTTCAACACATGAATATTTCCACACATGGACATAGTTTCAATATATGACTTTAATTTCAATGCATGTAAAATAATTTCAACATATGAAAATAATTCTAACACACAAAGATTATTCAAAATTTCGGCAGCATAACGGCAGGGTAGTTAAACCGGCACCGTCCCTAGTACGGCTCCTCGCTCTACCTTAAAACCTCGCGGTTTTTTACAATGGGGATCATGCATCTAATTCGCACGCAGGCGGCATGTTTATATTTATTTCATTACCACAAACTAATCCTATGTGGTTTCAACCAAATATTTTCCAAACACAAACGGGTATTTTTTCAACCTCAATCAATTCAATACCATCACAAACAATCCCAAACAACAATTTGTCGTCAACCAATTTTCACAACAATTTCAACCAATAAATATCGTCCATGGTTTGTGGACGAGGGGGCGTATATATATATATATATATATATATAATATTCATATATAGCAATTCACTTTTATTTTCCACACACATATATATATAAAAAGAAATTGAAGAGTGAGAATTTCTCACCAGTAGCTTTCCAATAACACGACTCTTCCTTTATGGAAATCTTCGCCTGTTTCGTCTTCTTGTCGCTTTCGTTTCCCGTATTCTCTACATAAGTAAAAATCGAATTTTTACTTTGTTATTCAATTTATAAAGATCATATTTTAAAAACAAAGATTATATTTTTAATATTCTTATGATGTAAAAATTATATTTTTATTGCTTTAAAAATATAAGAATCACATCTTACTTCTTAACAAAATTCTGTCTTTTCTATTTTTAAAAATATGATCTTTATTTTTAAAAGTTCAAATCTTTTTCTACTAAAAGATTAAATCTTTTTCTATTTCAAAGTTTAAAATAAAATCAGTTTTTATTTTTCCCTTTAAAACAGTTTTTACATCTTTAAAAATTCTGTTTCAAATGCAGTTTTTATCTTTTATAAAAATGCAGTTTTTATCCTTTTTCAAAATGCAGTTTTTTTTTTCTTCTTTTTAAAAAAAATGCAGTTTTTTTTCTAATCTTTTAAAAACAGTTTTTGTTTTCTTTTAAAAAAACAGTTTTTCTTTCTTTTAAAAATCCTGTTTTTAAATCTTTTAAACATTTCTGTTTTAAAATTCTGTTTTAAAATCTTTTAAACATTTCTGTTTTAAAATCTTTTAAACATTTCTGTTTTTAAATCCTAAAACAAACAGTTTTCAAATCATATATAAAAAAACAGTTTTCAATCATATATAAAAAAACAGTTTTTAATCACTGTAAAACAAAAATAAAAACAAAACAAAATAATGTACAGGCTCACCGAGATTTCGAATGGGAGGAGGAGGAGTCGGTGGGTTCTGGCGGCGTTCGGAGGTGTCGGGGTGGCGTCGCGACAGGGTGCGGAGACTTCGGGTTGCTGCTTCGATGTCTGGAGGGAGGAGACTGAACGGGGGTCGTGCGGTGGGAGGAGGAGGTTGGTCGGGCGGTGGGGCTTCGGCGAAGGGTTCGGCGGCGGCTTCGAAGGTCAGGCGGCGCGATTTAGTTTCTAGGGTTTTTTTTTTTTTTTCTATCTCTAACTGAAAAATGATCGGGGGGGCCAACGAGGAAGAAAAGGGGAGGGAATATATTTTTATTTTATTTTATTTTATTATTTAATTATTAAATTATGCACAAGGGTTGACTTTTACATACGACCTCGAAACGAGGCCCACCGCCTGTCGTCCATAGCGTTTTACCCCCATTCCGAACACAATGGGATATGTATCGTAAGCTGGTATGATCGTTACAATCAGTTTCCGTTGAATTTACATTTAAATCCTGGTATTGAATTTTTAAACGTACATTTCAAATTACCGGGGTTGCATACTAACTAGAAAAATTCCAGAAAAATATTTTCTAGCTTCGTATTGACGATACGGTCCTAACAAAACTAGTTTCGTCGAATTCTGAGACCGTTTGCAAAATGGCCAATTTCCTGTCGATAAATTCAACAGAAACTGGTCAAACGCGTTTTCTTTTGCCACGCTCACATATTGATTCGAAAAATTATGAAATTTGAAACCTAGCAATAGTTTGACATCCCGGACCCGACAAAAGTGGTTTCGTCGAATTCCGAGGCCATATGCAAAATGTCAATTTTCAAACTGACTTACTATTTCTAACTCACTATTTTATTGAAATATTCTATTTCAATGGTTCAAATTGCTTTGAAATAATCAATTTAAAAATTTTAAATTGGCTCGTATTTTCCGGGTTATTACACCAATACACGTTAATTACAATGTAAAATTTAATAAGGGCATTTCCGTACAAATTAAAGCTGCGTTTTAAAAATAGGGATGAAATTTGTATGTTTCACAAGGGGAGGATGTGAGCCTAATTAACTTTAGTTTTAAGGATGTGAGCCTAATTTTCACTATATTATATATTTCATCAATTTCCTTTCAAAATGGATTTTATAAATCGTTTTAAATTTGTTTTCAAAACGAGTTCAACTTCCTATTCAATTTCTAATCAAAATTGAATATTCCATATCAGCGATATATAAATGATAGTATTTTCAAAACGTTATATTTTGAAATCAATTCCTTATCGATATTCACTATAAAAATGAATAAAATCGATATAAATATCGTTCACGTCAAAATGGCGCAAATCTAATCAACACGGCTTCATATATTTCGATAACTTCGTTATTCTATTCAGCAAATGAATATTTTCCTCAACACGTGAATATATAATTTTATTCAACACATGAATATTTATTCTATTCAACACATGAATTTTTATTCTATTCAACACATGAATTTTCTATTCTATTCAACACATGAATTTTTATTCTATTCAACACATGAATTTTCTATTCTATTCAACACATGAATTTTCTATTCTATTCAACACATGAATTTTCTTTCTATTCAACACATGAATTTTCTATTCTATTCAACACATGAATTTTCTTTCTATTCAACACATGAATTTTCTATTCTATTCAACACATGAATTTTCTTTTATAATATTCCTTATTTTCCAAATTGGAATGAGGCCCAATCAATTACCATATAATGTTAATTATATGGATTCCCTACAACACATGCATATAATAGAAACGATAAATCATCAACCATCATCAAGAGTTGTAACAACCCGTAAAATCTGGGCCAGTTTAAAATTTTTATTTTGGCAATTTTAGCGAATTTTGATTATTTAAAATAGATTATTTTAAATAAAATCAACGAGAAATTTATTTTGAATATAATTCGACGTATATATTTATACGCGTCGTCGTTAGAATATAAATATTTATATATAATTATAAATAGAATTGAAAATGGCGCGGTAGTTCGATAATTCGATTTCAAACTTCAATTGAATGTACCGGGTGCAAAACAATCCGGATTTTAGTGAAACCAAAAATAATGGAATCTAATAGTGAATATCTTTCCAACGAATCCGAAAAATCAAAAGTTCATAGCGGGAATCAAAAGATATGTCCAGTTGAAAATTCTGAATAGTCGCTATGGAATTCAGGCCCTTAAAAATGGACATTTTGCAAACGACCTCGGATTTCGACGAAACCAGTTTTGTTGGGTCCGTGATGTAAAGTTATTGCTAGGTTTCAAATTTCATAATTTTTCGAATCAATATGTGAGCGTGGCAAAGGAAAACGCGTTTGACCAGTTTCAGTTGATTTTAATCGACTGGAAATTGGCCATTTTTCATATGGTCTCAGAATTCGACGAAACTAGTTTTGTTAGGACCGTATCGTCAATACGAAGCTAGAAAATATTTTTCTGGAATTTTTCTAGTTAGTATGTGACCCCGGTAATTTGAAATGTGCGTTTAAAATTCAATATAATGATTTAAATGAAAATTCAAAAGGAAACTGATTGTAACGATCAAATCAGCTTGCGATACATATCCCATTGTGTTCGGAATGGGGGTAAAACGCTATGGGCGACAGGCGGTGGGCCTCGTTTCGAGGTCGTATGTGAAAGTCAACTTTTTGCCAAATAAAATAACAAAATAATTAAAATAAATAAAATAAAAATTATCTCCCTCCTCCCTCCTTTTAGTTCTGCCCCCCCCCCCCCCCCCCCGATTAAATTTCAGTCGAAATAAAAAAAAAAAGAAGGGAAGAGGGCACGAAGCCCTAGCTGCGACCATCGGTCGCCGTCGCACAGGGGAGAGGGCCCCTCCGCCGCGCCACCTCCAAGTGGACCCACCACCGCCACCTTCCTCCCCGTCCACGTAAGCCCGAAGCCCCTCGATTCGAAGGCGCACAGGCCTCGATTCGCCCAGACCTCGCCCAAACCAGCGCCGCACCCATCCAGCTCCTCCTCCTCGCCCTGACACCGCCTCCTCCTCCCTCCCTTCGACGAGCGCAGTCCTCCACCCCCCCAAACACCGAAAAACAGTATGTTTCTTTATTTATTTGTTTATTTACTTTTCTTTTCTATTTTTATATATATATATATATATATTTTTCTTTTCTGTTTTTACATAGAGTAAATTTCGAATTTTTGTATGTAGGTTTAAAATAAAGATTAGATTTTTGGATATGATAAAAATACGATTTTTATATTGGTTACATCGAAATAAAGATATGGTTTTTATCATATGAATAACAACTACAAGATTTGATTTTATTGGGAATTTTTATATATTGAACTTCAAATCGAATTAAAAATATGATTTTTATATTTTTAAAGTAGTAAAAATATAATCTTTGATATTGAAGAAAGATAAAAATATAATCTTTACAATGTAGAGAAAATAAAAATAGATTTTTTTATATATTGAACTTCGAGTTAAAAATGGGATTTTTATATATTGAACTTCGAGTTAAAAATGGGATTTTTATATATTGAACTTCGAAATAAAAATATGATTTTTATATAGTGAACTTCGAAATAAAAATATGATTTTTATATATTGAATAGCGAAGTAAAATTCGATTTTTACATATGTAGTGAAAGCGGACAACGGAGGCGACAAAAGGCGAGTTGGCGGAGATTTCCTGCAATGAAGTGCCGTGGAGCTAGGATAGCTATCCGTGAGAATTTCTCACCTTTCAATTTATTTTTCTAGTTATATATATATACTAGGATGCAGACGGTGCTTAGTAGCACCCGACACAATCGTCCACAGACCATGGACTTGTTTGTTTGGTTGCATAGATTAGTTGGATTATTTGTTTGAATTGAATTGGTTGGTGAGATGAAATTGATTTGATTGATGTGTGAATGGCGTGGGCCTTCACTAGACCGGGGATAAGGCTAGGCCTCGTCCCGTTTCTAGTATCGTGCCGTTATGCCGCCGAAATTTTCTAAAATAAGTTAGAAAAATAAAGATATCATTTTATTGAATAAATGAATTGAATAGAAATTCATAGGTTGAAATAAAATGTTTTATCGTTAAAAATATAATTTTTAACGTGAATATGAATATTGTGAAAGTGAATAAATAAAATATTCATTTACAAACCGGACGGTTTGTTTATGTACACTTATTTGAAGGACATTGATTGGGACGATAAATTTTACACATCGCCCAACAGCACAAATAAAATATGTGTTTGATTGTTTGAAACCCCACACGGGTGTTAGGATGAAATTTGAAGTTCACTCATCCTGATTGATTCAATATGTCGATCGATTGATTGACAGGCTGTTATAAGCGTTGAATATCTATATTTGATGCTTCTACAGTGTAGTGCACTTTGGTTGATGGTTGATTATTTTCAATGCTATTATATACATGTGTTGTATGAAAATCCATATAATTAACTTTATATGGTAATTGATTGGGCCTCATTCCAATTTGAAAAATAAAGAATATTATAAAATAAAAGTTCATGTGTTGACAGTACTCATTCATTGAGATTGGTCATGTGTTGAACGAAATATTTTAATATTAAAATTTACATCTTTATCAATTTAAAATAAACGTTCATGTGTTGACAGTACTCATTCATTGAGATTGGTCATGTGTTGAACGAAATATTTTGATAATAATAACTATTTTGAAAAAAAAAAAATTTGAAATAGAATATTTGAAAATAGAAATTTATGAAGCCGTGTTGATTAGATTGACGCCATTTTGACGTAAACGATATTTATATCGATTTTAAACGATTTCGAAATGAAATGAATTGAAAACGATTTCGAAATGAAATGAATTGAAAACGATTTCGAAATGAAATGAATTGAAAACGATTTCGAATTGAATTGAAAACGAATTCTAATTGAATTGAAAACGATTTCGAAATGAATTGAATTGAAAACGATTTCGAAATGAATTGAATTGAAAACGAATTCTAATTGAATTGAAAGCGAATTGAAATGAATTCAAATTGAATTGAAATTTGAATTGAATAGAAATGAATTTTAAAACGAATTTATAAAGAAGAATTCAATTTTGATTTGAATTGAAATGGAAGTTGAAGTTGCGTTTGAAACGAATTTAAAACTATTTATATAATTCGTTTTAAATAGAAATCGACGAAAATATATTATATATATAATATAATGGCCTGAATAGAACGCGCCGCGCTGCGGCAGTTCGTGAATTTCGACCATTTATTTCAAACGGACATTACGGGAGATCCGACCGTCGGATTCTCCTAAAACCGGAACCGTTGGGTTCGCATCGAAAAGAGCTTTCTAACGAATGTTAGAAATTTGAAATCTAACGGTTGGATTTGGAGATACGTCCAAATCAAATTCGAAAAAGGTCGCTGTAAGTGCAGTTCGATGGCCATTGATGGAAATCGACTGTACGGGCCTTGATAAAATTATTAAAAATAGTAATAATTTGTATAAAATCATAAGAAATGATTTAGAAAGATTTGGGATGAAAAACTCCATATTTGAAAAGATAAAAATAGATTTTTATCGAAATGAACTAGTTTTGAACTAGAATTATAATTCTATTTATTTTTAAATAAATAAATTGAATTCGAAAAGGGTTTTAAAAATAACCAGAATTTCCAATGATTGCATTGGAGTGGATTTGAATCGAAATTGTCTTCGGAATATTTCGATGTTGGAATTCGGGATTATACAGATGTTGTTATGGAAATTTGAAAGATATATATATATTTATATCGTTATTTCCAATACAACATTTGTTAATCGTAGAATTTGATATTGAATATAAGCCGGGATATTTTCTATTCAAAGCCTTGTATTTAATATCAAATGTGATTTGGGTTTGTCGTGAATGGTGTCTTCACTAACACTGTTCTTGAACCCAGTTGAGAAAAGATTAAATCTTTTTATTTAGATTTAATGAAGTGTACCAATTAAAGAATATTTAATTGGATTTGAATTGATATTGATTTTTGGGTTTATCGTGAATAGTGTTTTAAACAACACTCGTTCTTTAACCCGATAATTAATGAATGTGATTTTTGGGTTTATCGTGAACAGTGTTTTAAACAACACTCGTTCTTTAACCCGATAATTAATGAATGTGATTTTTGGGTTTATCGTGAACAGTGTTTTAAATAACACTTGTTCTTTAACCCGATAATTAATGGAATGTGATTTGGGTTTATCGTGAACCGTGTTTTAAATGACACTGATTCTTTAACCCAGTCGAAGATTAAAACTAAGTGGGGTTTTAATGAATCTTTAATTAGATTGAAATAATCGAAATGGAGTATCACCAGTTTTGCTCCAGGCGATAGTTAAATCTTGAATTAGATTTGAACGTGAAATGGTAATTGAATTTACCGATAACACTGTGGTGTTAGATATGAAGTATTACCAGTTTTACTTCATGGGATAAATAGGTTGGGATTGGGAAATTAACACCAATGATTACTTCGGTAAGGTTCGTTAATCTCGACTAGTTGAATCGAAATTCAAAAGAAGAATAAATTCAAGAAATTTATCTTGGATAAAATTAATGGGAACATTTCCCTATGAATGTGAAATTTAGAAACTAACTGTCGGTTGGCTAAGCAGAATGGTTTCCTGGATATTGATCTGATGTTGGTTTCGGCCTTCGGGGTTAATATTTGGGGAATTATTCTCTTGATTAATTTACGGTTAGTGACTAATGAATTGGAATGAGGCGTATGTTGTGTTTGTGTAACACTTATTTAAATATACGCGAGTTATTCGGGAAGACCGGGTTTATCCCATTCTGAATAACTGATACGACGATAAGTCGAAGATGAAGACGATGGTCGAAGACCGGAGGTCTTCACGTCGTTTGGGGGATTACTGATGATCTTGATTGGGCTGTACACCCAAGAAGATCGAAACAGTTGGTGATCGTCCAGACGTGCTTGGAGATCGATGGATATGCGGGGTACTAGGTGCCTCCGGTTTCGTTCAGACCCAGAACGGACTTGTAAATGGACTGTGTGTCTGACATCGGATTTCATTCTGTGTGACTGATATCGGTTGCATAGGATGGCTTGCCTGTGTGGCATGCTAAGATGCAAATGATCAAGGCTTCTGTTGAAAAGCAAAGTCTTGTGGTTGATGATCAAAGCACGGCCTTTGTGGCGTAGCTTTGTGTAACGTTTACCTCGCGTGTTTCACACCAGGTATGAACCAAAAACGGGAGAAAGGACCTCAGGGAGGGCCTGCGTTTCCTCCTAGCTAGAAGTGGCGTCGGTGGTTTTACACGCCCTGACGAGTTTGACTTATGTGGTTGTTGCTGTTGCGAGGCGCCTCGGTTAGATCGGACGATCCGGGTCCGATGGAGTCATTCGTTGGCTCGCTTACGCCCCAAAGGGCGGCGAAACGCAGTGTCCAGGGTTTAAGTTTAATCCACATCGGTGGACCGGCCCTGACGATCCAAGGGTCGATGCGTTCTGATCCTGAGACTCGGGCTAGGCAGTCTCGAATCGGTTGAGGACTATCTTTTGCCTCGGTTCATAGACGGAAATCCAATTTCCAAATACGTGACTTTGCGGTTTTATTTGTAAACCTATATATGGTGACATAGTGGGATGGGGCGCTTATGCCGCCTATGATTGATACTTATGATTTGAAGTTGTTTTATACACTATGCACTTAAAATGTTATCAAATGATTTGTTTTAAAACGTATCAAGCATTCTTTGGCTGTTATAAGGGAAAACCCTATCCTCGACTGCGTTGCATTGTGTGATGGGACCTGGGTCTTATAACAGCTTCATTTTTCTTTATTTAGCATTGCGCTGTTTGTTTTATGCACTGGAATTCTTGGGAGGAAACCCGTTCCGTGTTATACGGCGTGGTCCCTTGATTTACCTTTGAAAATAAAAAAAAGATTAACTGTTTTAGTTCTCACACCAGTCACATGACTGACCTGGAGTTTATTGTTTTAACCTAAACTCTGGGTGCCCCTATTTTGACACAGGCAGCTAGTAGTTTTGGTTTTGCAGATTTATATTCACAGGATCCTGGTTTACAGCTGGAACGATATCCGGAAAGCTTTGTATCCGTATATCTACTTCTAGTTGTGTATTGTATTATTTTCCGCTGCGATGTATTTAAATATAATTTAAATCTCTGATATTTCTGTGTAATATTTATTCTTTTACTCTGTATATTCTTGTAATCTGATGCATTGTTGTATTATACAATGAAAAGTTCTTCTGTATGCGTTCTGTTGTGGCTTGTTCTCGAACTATCCGTCGCTTTCCTTTACGGGGAAGTTACGGGTTTTTACAGTTGGTATCAGAGCTTTGGTTTACAAAGCTTAGAGAACAAGACACATTAGAACCATACGAAAGAATTCATCAGTTATTGGATTAGTAATATCCAATTAGAATGACTCGTTAGAGATAGGATCAGTAGTATCCTAGAACGAGTGTGAAGAGTATATTTTTAAAGTGAAAACCAATTTTGTTTTGAAAATTTAAAATCGATTATTCGTATTTGGTTATTTATTTATATTGATGTGGACAATCCAGTATATATAGATTTTAAGTATACGTCTGATCCACGTGTATTTGAAATTTTAATATATTGGATAGATATAGCAACACACTCTAGTCGCCCGAAGATGATATTGATGATAGCGATCGCATCATCAACATTTATATTCGTGTTTCGTAGGTGTGATTTCTATATATTTCCATTAGACTGGTGTGAGAACCAAAACTAATATAGCTAGAATTCGTTGTTGTGATTTGGCATCAAAACATGATTTTCTGTATATATATCAAAATTATGAATTTTAAACGTTAAATTCACTAAATGATTGATGTTTGTGTTGTTTGTTTAATTGTTTGATAATTTGAACCATTATGCCTAATTTGATAGAATATTGACTTATATTGAAAATTGGTCGCATTTGCTTGCATATACATATATATCATTGAACAGGTCATAGCAAGGAGGCTAGAGCCGAAGAATAAAATTTGTTTGCCCGACAAATAGGTACATGTTTACTACATAATTTCCTGTTTTGTTTGGGTGATGATGATTTTGTGAGCCTATTGGCTAGCCGCTTGGCTTTTTCTTTTTCTTTTTGAGATCTGAAGGACCGGGGAAGCTATTTGAAATTCCCCGATGCTCCCGGTGCAGGGGAGGTTATGGCGAAATTTTTCAAAAATTTAGGGTGTTAGCCAAATTTTTGAAATTTTGAAAATTCTCAGAAACTAAAGAGTTGGAGAATAGAAGCCTGATCGATCGTAGAGTTGATTAATCAAACCACTTTCGACTTTGTTCCTTTTCGGGGACGAAAAGTTTTAAGTAGGGGAGATTGTAACAACCCGTAAAATCTGGGCCAGTTTAAAATTTTTATTTTGGCAATTTTAGCGAATTTTGATTATTTAAAATAGATTATTTTAAATAAAATCAACGAGAAATTTATTTTGAATATAATTCGACGTATATATTTATACGCGTCGTCGTTAGAATATAAATATTTATATATAATTATAAATAGAATTGAAAATGGCGCGGTAGTTCGATAATTCGATTTCAAACTTCAATTGAATGTACCGGGTGCAAAACAATCCGGATTTTAGTGAAACCAAAAATAATGGAATCTAATAGTGAATATCTTTCCAACGAATCCGAAAAATCAAAAGTTCGTAGCGGGAATCAAAAGATATGTCCAGTTGAAAATTCTGAATAGTCGCTATGGAATTCAGGCCCTTAAAAATGGACATTTTGCAAACGACCTCGGATTTCGACGAAACCAGTTTTGTTGGGTCCGTGATGTAAAGTTATTGCTAGGTTTCAAATTTCATAATTTTTCGAATCAATATGTGAGCGTGGCAAAGGAAAACGTGTTTGACCAGTTTCAGTTGATTTTAATCGACTGGAAATTGGCCATTTTTCATACGGTCTCAGAATTCGACGAAACTAGTTTTGTTAGGACCGTATCGTCAATACGAAGCTAGAAAATATTTTTCTGGAATTTTTCTAGTTAGTATGTGACCCCGGTAATTTGAAATGTGCGTTTAAAATTCAATATAATGATTTAAATGAAAATTCAAAAGGAAACTGATTGTAACGATCAAATCAGCTTGCGATACATATCCCATTGTGTTCGGAATGGGGGTAAAACGCTATGGGCGACAGGCGGTGGGCCTCGTTTCGAGGTCGTATGTGAAAGTCAACTTTTTGCCAAATAAAATAACAAAATAATTAAAATAAATAAAATAAAAATTATCTCCCTCCTCCCTCCTTTTAGTTCTGCCCCCCCCCCCCCCCCCCCCCCCCGGTTAAATTTCAGTCGAAATAAAAAAAAAAAGAAGGGAAGAGGGCACGAAGCCCTAGCTGCGACCATCGGTCGCCGTCGCACAGGGGAGAGGGCCCCTCCGCCGCGCCACCTCCAGGTGGACCCACCACCGCCACCTTCCTCCCCGTCCACGTAAGCCCGAAGCCCCTCGATTCGAAGGCGCACAGGCCTCGATTCGCCCAGACCTCGCCCAAACCAGCGCCGCACCCATCCAGCTCCTCCTCCTCGCCCTGACACCGCCTCCTCCTCCCTCCCTTCGACGAGCGCAGTCCTCCACCCCCCCAAACACCGAAAAACAGTATGTTTCTTTATTTATTTGTTTATTTACTTTTCTTTTCTATTTTTTTATATATATATATATATATATTTTTCTTTTCTGTTTTTACATAGAGTAAATTTCGAATTTTTGTATGTAGGTTTAAAATAAAGATTAGATTTTTGGATATGATAAAAATACGATTTTTATATTGGTTACATCGAAATAAAGATATGGTTTTTATCATATGAATAACAACTACAAGATTTGATTTTATTGGGAATTTTTATATATTGAACTTCAAATCGAATTAAAAATATGATTTTTATATTTTTAAAGTAGTAAAAATATAATCTTTGATATTGAAGAAAGATAAAAATATAATCTTTACAATGTAGAGAAAATAAAAATAGATTTTTTTATATATTGAACTTCGAGTTAAAAATGGGATTTTTATATATTGAACTTCGAGTTAAAAATGGGATTTTTATATATTGAACTTCGAAATAAAAATATGATTTTTATATAGTGAACTTCGAAATAAAAATATGATTTTTATATATTGAATAGCGAAGTAAAATTCGATTTTTACATATGTAGTGAAAGCGGACAACGGAGGCGACAAAAGGCGAGTTGGTGGAGATTTCCTGCAATGAAGTGCCGTGGAGCTAGGATAGCTATCCGTGAGAATTTCTCACCTTTCAATTTATTTTTCTAGTTATATATATATACTAGGATGCAGACGGTGCTTAGTAGCACCCGACACAATCGTCCACAGACCATGGACTTGTTTGTTTGGTTGCATAGATTAGTTGGATTATTTGTTTGAATTGAATTGGTTGGTGAGATGAAATTGATTTGATTGATGTGTGAATGGCGTGGGCCTTCACTAGACCGGGGATAAGGCTAGGCCTCGTCCCGTTTCTAGTATCGTGCCGTTATGCCGCCGAAATTTTCTAAAATAAGTTAGAAAAATAAAGATATCATTTTATTGAATAAATGAATTGAATAGAAATTCATAGGTTGAAATAAAATGTTTTATCGTTAAAAATATAATTTTTAACGTGAATATGAATATTGTGAAAGTGAATAAATAAAATATTCATTTACAAACCGGACGGTTTGTTTATGTACACTTATTTGAAGGACATTGATTGGGACGATAAATTTTACACATCGCCCAACAGCACAAATAAAATATGTGTTTGATTGTTTGAAACCCCACACGGGTGTTAGGATGAAATTTGAAGTTCACTCATCCTGATTGATTCAATATGTCGATCGATTGATTGACAGGCTGTTATAAGCGTTGAATATCTATATTTGATGCTTCTACAGTGTAGTGCACTTTGGTTGATGGTTGATTATTTTCAATGCTATTATATACATGTGTTGTATGAAAATCCATATAATTAACTTTATATGGTAATTGATTGGGCCTCATTCCAATTTGAAAAATAAAGAATATTATAAAATAAAAGTTCATGTGTTGACAGTACTCATTCATTGAGATTGGTCATGTGTTGAACGAAATATTTTAATATTAAAATTTACATCTTTATCAATTTAAAATAAACGTTCATGTGTTGACAGTACTCATTCATTGAGATTGGTCATGTGTTGAACGAAATATTTTGATAATAATAACTATTTTGAAAAAAAAAAAATATTTGAAATAGAATATTTGAAAATAGAAATTTATGAAGCCGTGTTGATTAGATTGACGCCATTTTGACGTAAACGATATTTATATCGATTTTAAACGATTTCGAAATGAAATGAATTGAAAACGATTTCGAAATGAAATGAATTGAAAACGATTTCGAAATGAAATGAATTGAAAACGATTTCGAAATGAAATGAATTGAAAACGATTTCGAATTGAATTGAAAACGAATTCTAATTGAATTGAAAACGATTTCGAAATGAATTGAATTGAAAACGATTTCGAAATGAATTGAATTGAAAACGAATTCTAATTGAATTGAAAGCGAATTGAAATGAATTCAAATTGAATTGAAATTTGAATTGAATAGAAATGAATTTTAAAACGAATTTATAAAGAAGAATTCAATTTTGATTTGAATTGAAATGGAAGTTGAAGTTGCGTTTGAAACGAATTTAAAACTATTTATATAATTCGTTTTAAATAGAAATCGACGAAAATATATTATATATATAATATAATGGCCTGAATAGAACGCGCCGCGCTGCGGCAGTTCGTGAATTTCGACCATTTATTTCAAACGGACATTACGGGAGATCCGACCGTCGGATTCTCCTAAAACCGGAACCGTTGGGTTCGCATCGAAAAGAGCTTTCTAACGAATGTTAGAAATTTGAAATCTAACGGTTGGATTTGGAGATACGTCCAAATCAAATTCGAAAAAGGTCGCTGTAAGTGCAGTTCGATGGCCATTGATGGAAATCGACTGTATGGGCCTTGATAAAATTATTAAAAATAGTAATAATTTGTATAAAATCATAAGAAATGATTTAGAAAGATTTGGGATGAAAAACTCCATATTTGAAAAGATAAAAATAGATTTTTATCGAAATGAACTAGTTTTGAACTAGAATTATAATTCTATTTATTTTTAAATAAATAAATTGAATTCGAAAAGGGTTTTAAAAATAACCAGAATTTCCAATGATTGCATTGGAGTGGATTTGAATCGAAATTGTCTTCGGAATATTTCGATGTTGGAATTCGGGATTATACAGATGTTGTTATGGAAATTTGAAAGATATATATATATATTTATATCGTTATTTCCAATACGACATTTGTTAATCGTAGAATTTGATATTGAATATAAGCCGGGATATTTTCTATTCAAAGCCTTGTATTTAATATCAAATGTGATTTGGGTTTGTCGTGAATGGTGTCTTCACTAACACTGTTCTTGAACCCAGTTGAGAAAAGATTAAATCTTTTTATTTAGATTTAATGAAGTGTACCAATTAAAGAATATTTAATTGGATTTGAATTGATATTGATTTTTGGGTTTATCGTGAACAGTGTTTTAAACAACACTCGTTCTTTAACCCGATAATTAATGAATGTGATTTTTGGGTTTATCGTGAACAGTGTTTTAAACAACACTCGTTCTTTAACCCGATAATTAATGAATGTGATTTTTGGGTTTATCGTGAACAGTGTTTTAAATAACACTTGTTCTTTAACCCGATAATTAATGGAATGTGATTTGGGTTTATCGTGAACCGTGTTTTAAATGACACTGATTCTTTAACCCAGTCGAAGATTAAAACTAAGTGGGGTTTTAATGAATCTTTAATTAGATTGAAATAATCGAAATGGAGTATCACCAGTTTTGCTCCAGGCGATAGTTAAATCTTGAATTAGATTTGAACGTGAAATGGTAATTGAATTTACCGATAACACTGTGGTGTTAGATATGAAGTATTACCAGTTTTACTTCATGGGATAAATAGGTTGGGATTGGGAAATTAACACCAATGATTACTTCGGTAAGGTTCGTTAATCTCGACTAGTTGAATCGAAATTCAAAAGAAGAATAAATTCAAGAAATTTATCTTGGATAAAATTAATGGGAACATTTCCCTATGAATGTGAAATTTAGAAACTAACTGTCGGTTGGCTAAGCAGAATGGTTTCCTGGATATTGATCTGATGTTGGTTTCGGCCTTCGGGGTTAATATTTGGGGAATTATTCTCTTGATTAATTTACGGTTAGTGACTAATGAATTGGAATGAGGCGTATGTTGTGTTTGTGTAACACTTATTTAAATATACGCGAGTTATTCGGGAAGACCGGGTTTATCCCATTCTGAATAACTGATACGACGATAAGTCGAAGATGAAGACGATGGTCGAAGACCGGAGGTCTTCACGTCGTTTGGGGGATTACTGATGATCTTGATTGGGCTGTACACCCAAGAAGATCGAAACAGTTGGTGATCGTCCAGACGTGCTTGGAGATCGATGGATATGCGGGGTACTAGGTGCCTCCGGTTTCGTTCAGACCCAGAACGGACTTGTAAATGGACTGTGTGTCTGACATCGGATTTCATTCTGTGTGACTGATATCGGTTGCATAGGATGGCTTGCCTGTGTGGCATGCTAAGATGCAAATGATCAAGGCTTCTGTTGAAAAGCAAAGTCTTGTGGTTGATGATCAAAGCACGGCCTTTGTGGCGTAGCTTTGTGTAACGTTTACCTCGCGTGTTTCACACCAGGTATGAACCAAAAACGGGAGAAAGGACCTCAGGGAGGGCCTGCGTTTCCTCCTAGCTAGAAGTGGCGTCGGTGGTTTTACACGCCCTGACGAGTTTGACTTATGTGGTTGTTGCTGTTGCGAGGCGCCTCGGTTAGATCGGACGATCCGGGTCCGATGGAGTCATTCGTTGGCTCGCTTACGCCCCAAAGGGCGGCGAAACGCAGTGTCCAGGGTTTAAGTTTAATCCACATCGGTGGACCGGCCCTGACGATCCAAGGGTCGATGCGTTCTGATCCTGAGACTCGGGCTAGGCAGTCTCGAATCGGTTGAGGACTATCTTTTGCCTCGGTTCATAGACGGAAATCCAATTTCCAAATACGTGACTTTGCGGTTTTATTTGTAAACCTATATATGGTGACATAGTGGGATGGGGCGCTTATGCCGCCTATGATTGATACTTATGATTTGAAGTTGTTTTATACACTATGCACTTAAAATGTTATCAAATGATTTGTTTTAAAACGTATCAAGCATTCTTTGGCTGTTATAAGGGAAAACCCTATCCTCAACTGCGTTGCATTGTGTGATGGGACCTGGGTCTTATAACAGCTTCATTTTTCTTTATTTAGCATTGCGCTGTTTGTTTTATGCACTGGAATTCTTGGGAGGAAACCCGTTCCGTGTTATACGGCGTGGTCCCTTGATTTACCTTTGAAAATAAAAAAAAGATTAACTGTTTTAGTTCTCACACCAGTCACATGACTGACCTGGAGTTTATTGTTTTAACCTAAACTCTGGGTGCCCCTATTTTGACACGGGCAGCTAGTAGTTTTGGTTTTGCAGATTTATATTCACAGGATCCTGGTTTACAGCTGGAACGATATCCGGAAAGCTTTGTATCCGTATATCTACTTCTAGTTGTGTATTGTATTATTTTCCGCTGCGATGTATTTAAATATAATTTAAATCTCTGATATTTCTGTGTAATATTTATTCTTTTACTCTGTATATTCTTGTAATCTGATGCATTGTTGTATTATACAATGAAAAGTTCTTCTGTATGCGTTCTGTTGTGGCCTGTTCTCGAACTATCCGTCGCTTTCCTTTACGGGGAAGTTACGGGTTTTTACAAGAGTGCACCACACAACTGCATAAGCATTGAATATAAATAATTAACGCTTACACAGTCTGTCAACCCATCGATTGACATACAATAAACAATCGGGATTAGTGTACGTCAAATATCATCCCAATACCCGTGTGGGGTTTCAAATCAACAAACATAGATTTTTATTTGTGCAGTTGGGCGATGTGTAAAATTTATCCTCCCAATCCATATCAGTCAAATGTGTGTACATAAACAAATCGTCCGATTTTTTTATAACAATTTATTTTACATACACGTTAAAAATTATATTTTTAACCATACAATAATTTATTTCATTCCACTACACACAATCATTTTTCACAACACATCAATCAAACAAATAAGCCATCCATGGTCTGTGGACGACGGGTGTCTGGTGCTTCTAAGCACCGTCTGCATCCTAGTATATATTTCAACTAGAAAACAAATTAAAAGTGAGGAGTTCTCACCTTTGGGTTCCACTCCGCCATTTTATTTCTGAAATTAAGAACAGTCTGGATTTGCACTAAATTCCAACGCAGCCCTCTCTACGCTGTTCATATTAAAAATCATATTTTTAATATGATGTTTATATATTTAAAAATCGTTATTTTTACTTTGCTAGATGAATGATAAAAATAGCATCTTTAACACGATGTTTTCATTATAAAGATTATATTTTTATTCTAAACCTTTTCTATAAAAATCACATTTTTATATGGTTATTAAATATATAAAAACCATATTTTTATTTTCTCTATAAGATAAGAATCATATTTTTATATCGCTACTATATAGATAAAAATTCTATTTTTATAACGGTGTTCATATAATAAAAATCATATTTTTCTCTCGTCATTCTTTATATAAAATCACATTTTTATATATAAAGATCGTATTTTTATATCTCTGCTACATATGTAAAAATCACTCCTTTACACCGCTACTTCCATGATAAAAATTATATTTTTATCTTGCTAGTAATATAATTAAAATTATATTTTTATTCTTTCTATGATATAAAAGTCATGTTTTTATTCTTCCTATGATATAAAAATCATATTTTTATTCTTCCTATTCATGAACAAAAATCTCCTTACTATTCTATATCGTCTACATAAAAAAAACACTTCTTTTCTTTTAATCAAAATTCAAATCTTTTTATAAAAATCTTAGATATCTTATATTTAAAAATCATGACTTTTATCTAATTAAAAATCTAACCTTTGTGTATTCTCTACTTACACATAAAATTTACACCTCAAAAACAAAGTATATTATTTAAAAGTCATATTTTTTTAATTACCTAAATTAAATAAAAATATAATAAAACTCACATTGGACTGTTTGGGGGCGGAGAAAGCTCGGGGAAGTCACCGACGGCCGGCAGCGGTGCCACCTTGTCCGAAACAGCGGAGAAATGGGGTTTCGGCGCTCAAACCATCAAAAATCGGGTTTTTAATTTAGAGGGGGACCCACAGTTGGCCAGAAGTGGAGGGGAGGTGCGGCGTGGGATCTGGAGGTTGGTGGGGGGGCGCTGGGCGTGGCGGGGCCGGAGACAGTCATGGCGGCGGGTTTGTGGGTGGTTAGTGGTTTGGGGTTCGATTAGCAGAGGAGGGGGGTTGCGGCGTGGACACGCGGGCCAGGGGGGTCATCGGAGGCGGGCGGAGGTCAGGGGAGGGGGCAACTGACGGAGGCGGCGGTGGGCGCGGCATTGACGAGGGCTTTTGCCTTCTTCTTTTTTTTAATGTGACGGGGAGAGAGAATACTGAGGGGTGAGGGTTATATTAATATATATTTTTTTTATTTTTTTTAAATTCCAAAAAGCAACTTTTTATTTCGAACTCGAAATCGAACTCACCGACTGTCATCCCTAGCAAATTAACCCCATTCCGAACACAATGGGATATGTATCGTAAGCCGATTCGGCTGTTTCGACCAGTTTTCGTCAAAATCAAAATATAACTCTATATATTGAATTTGAACGCACATTTCAATTTACCGGGGCCACATGCTAACTCTAAAAATTCCCGGAAAATGTTTTTCTAGCTTCATATTGACGGTACAGTTCTAACAAAACTAATTTCGTCGAATTCTAAGACCATTTGAAAAATGGCCATTTTCTGATCGATCGAAATTGACTAAAACTGTTAAGACACGTTTAACATCGCCACGCTCACATATTGATTCAGAAAATTATGAATTTTGAAACCTAGCAATAATTTGACATCCCGGATCCAACAAAATTGGTTTCGGTGAAAACCGAGGTCGTTTGCAAAATTTCCATTTTTAAGGGCCTAAAATTCCATAGCAACTATTCTGAAATTTCAACTGGGCATAACTTTTTATTCCCGCTATGAAATTTCGATTTTCCGGATTCGTTGGGAAGATATTTTCAATTAGATTCTAATATTTTGGTTTCGCCAAAATCCGGTTTATTTTGAATCCTGTACGTTCATTTTAAATTCGAAATCGAAATTTCAAACTACCGCGCCATTTTCAATTCCTTTTATAATTAAAATAAATATTTATATTCTAACGACAAGCTATATGGATATATACATCTAATTCTATTCAAAATAAATTTCTCGTCGTTATTATTTAAAATAATTCATTTTAAATATTAAAAATTCATCTGTAACAACCCGTAAAATGCGAGCCAGTTTGAAATTTTTATTTTGGCAATTTTAGCGGATTTTGAATATTTAAAATAGATTATTTTAAATAATATCGACGAGAAATTTATTTTGAATATAATTCGAACGTATATATTATACGCGTCGTCGTTAGAATATAAATATTTATATATAATTATAAATAGAATTGAAAATGGCGCGGTAGTTCGATAATTCGATTTCAAACTTCAATTGAATGTACCGGGTGCAAAACAACCCGGAATTTAGTGAAACCAAAAATGATAGGATCTAATTGATAATATCTTTCCAACGAATCCAAATAATCAAGATTTCATAGCGGGAATCAAAAGATATGTCCAGTTGAAAATTCTGAATAGTCGCTATGGAATTCAGGCCCTTAAAAATGGACATTTTGCAAACGACCTCGGATTTCGACGAAACCAGTTTTGTTGGGTCCGAGATGTGAAGTTATTGCTAGATTCCAAATTCCATAATTTTTCGAATCAATATGTGAGCGTGGCAAAGGAAAACGCGTTTGACCAGTTTCAGTTGATTTTAATCGACTGGAAAATGGCCATTTTTCCAACGGCCTCAGAATTCGACGAAACTAGTTTTGTTAGGACCGTATCGTCAATACGAAGCTAGAAAATATTTTTCTAGAATTTTTAAAGTTCGTATGCGACCCCGGTAATTTGAAATGTACGTTTAAAATTCAATATAGTGATTTAAATGTAAATTCAAAGGAAACTGATTGTAACGATCGAATCAGCTTGCGATACATATCCCATTGTGTTCGGAATGGGGGTATTTAGCTAGGGGCGACAGTCGTTGGGTTCGAATTGAAGTTCATATGTAAAAATCTCATTCTTCGAATTAAATATATATATAAAAAAGGGTATAAATAGAAATTAAAACCCTACCATTTTCATTTCAAAGTCAAACGGGTCAAACCCGCCTCTCTCTCCCCAGGAACGAACGACGGAACATTGGAAATTTCTCTCCTCGATTTCTCTTGATCCAATTAATGAAAACCAATTATTACAGTAGCCATTTCATAGAGAGTTTCACCCTCTTTAAATCCATGCTAGACTGGTCATCGGGAGAGGCGTATTCGAGGAGAACAGAGCCCGCAAAGTACTGCCGTTCGCCGGAGGGTTGCTCCGTCCAGTCGCCGTCGAGTTCAAGGAGGAGGGTAGCGGCTTGAAGCTCTCTCGAAGGCCGACGACGAAGTGCAGTTAGATCATCCTCAAGCGGCTCGATTTGTGAGGAATTTGGGACCCTAGCTTCGAGCTAGTGTTGAGCGACGGCCTGAAAGGGTTTTAAACAGTGAAGATGATTAAGGTAATATATATTTTAACCAATTTTACTTAAAGAATTAATCAGAAATTTAAAATATATATGTCATTGTTTTAAAATATATATATATGTCATTGTTCAAAAAAAAAAGGGGGTAAATACCGCATCGTTTTAAAAGCAGATTTTACATATATTTTTCATTCTTTAAAATCAGTTTTGATATGAATTTTGCATTGTTAAAAATTGGTTTTTAAATTCGTATATAGCATTGTTTTTAGGGGAAAATATCAAATATAGTTGTTTTGAAAATATGAAATATAGTTGTTTTGAAAATATGAAATATAGTTGTTTTGAAAATATCAAATATAGTTGTTTTGAAAATATCAAATATAGTTGTTTTGAAAAAATGAAATATAGTTATTTTGAAAATATGAAATATAGTTGTTTTGAAAATATCAAATATAGTTGTTTTGAAAATATCAAATATAGTTGTTTTGAAAATATCAAATATAGTTGTTTTGAAAATATATAGACTTTGTTTAAAATATAGGAATAAAAATATGATTTTTATATGTTGAACTTCGAAATAAAGATCGAAATTTTTATATATTGAACATAGTAGTAAAAATATGATTTTTATATATTGAATAGCGAAGTAAAAATTCGATTTTTACATAGGTAGTGGCTACGGGCGAAGAAAGTGATTTGAGACGAGAACAGTGAAGATTTCTATCAAAGAAGAGTCAAGATGATTGGATAGCTTTCGGTGAGAATTTCTCACCTTTCAATTTCTTTTCTAGCTTTATATATATACTAGGATGCAGACGGTGCTTAGTAGCACCCGACACAACCGTCCACAGACCATGGACTTGTTTGTTTGGGTGCATAGATTAGAGATTGTTTGATTGAAATTGAATTGTGTGGTGAAATGAATTGATTTGATGATGTGTGAATGGCGTAGGCCTTCACTAGACCGGGGATAAGGCTAGGCCTTGTCCCGTTTCTAGTATCGTGCCGTTATGCCGCCGAAATTTTCTAAAATATGTTAGAAAAATAAAATTATCATTTTATTTAAAGAATGAACTGAATTGAAATTCATATGTTGAAATAAAATGTTTTATCGTTAAAAATATAATTTTTAACGTGAATGTGAATAAATAAATATTCATTTACAAACCCGACGGTTTGTTTATGTACACCTATTTGAAGGACATTGATTGGGTCGATAAATTTCACACATCGCCCAACTGCACAAATAAAATATGTGTTTGATTGTTTGAAACCCCACACGGGTGTTAGGATGAAATTTGAAGTTCACTCATCCTGATTGATTAAATATGTCGATCGATTGATTGACAGGCTGTTATAAGCGTTGAATATCTATATTTGATGCTTATACAGTGTAGTGCACTTTGGTTGATGGTTGATTATTTTTCAATGCTATTATATACATGTGTTGTATGGAAATCCATATAATTAATTTTATATGGTAATTGATTGGGCCTCATTCCAATTTGAAAAATATAGAATATTTGAAAATAGAAATTTATGAAGCCGTGTTGATTAGATTGACGCCATTATGACGTGAACGATATTTATATCGATTTTAAACGATTTCGAAATGAATTGAATTGAAAACGATTTCGAAATGAATTGAATTGAAAACGATTTCGAAATGAATTGAATTGAAAACGATTTCGAAATGAATTGAATTGAAAACGAATTCGAAGTGAATTGAAAACGATTTCGAAATGAATTGAATTGAAAACGATTTCGAAATGAATTGAATTGAAAACGATTTCGAAATGAATTGAATTGAAAACGAATTCGAAGTGAATTGAAAACGATTTCGAAACGAATTGAATTGAAAACGATTTCGAAATGAATTGAATTGAAAACGAATTCGAAGTGAATTGAAAACGATTTCGAAACGAATTGAATTGAAAACGATTTCGAAACGAATTGAATTGAAAACGATTTCGAAACGAATTGAATTGAAAACGATTTCGAAATGAATTGAATTGAAAACGAATTCAAATTGAATTGAAATTTGAATTGAATAGAAATGAATTTTAAAACGAATCTATAAAGAAGAATTCAATTTTGATTTGAATTGAAAAGGAAGTTGAAATTGCTTTGTAAACGAATTTAAAACTATTTATATAATTCGTTTTAAATAGAAATCGACGAAATATATATTATATATATTATATATATAATATAATGGCCTGAATAGAACGCGCCGCACCGCGGCAGTTCGTGAATTTCGACCATGTATTTCAAACGGACATTACGGGAGATCCGACCGTCGGATTCTCCTAAAACCGGAACCGTTGGGTTCGTATCGAAAAGAGCTTTCTAATGAATGTTAGAAATTTGAAATCTAACAGTTGGATTTGGAGTTACGTCCAAATCAAATTTGAAAAAGGTCGCTATAAGTGCAGTTCGATGGCCATTGATGGAAATCGACTGTACGGGCCTTGATAAAAGTACTAAAAATAGCAATAATTTGTGTAAAATCATAAGAAATGATTTGTGAAGATTTGGGATGAAAAACTCCATATTTGAAAAGATAAAAATAGTTTTTTATCAAAATGAACTAGTTTGAACTAGAAACATAATTCTATTTATTTTAAAATAAATAAATTGAATTTGAAAAGGGTTTTAAAAATAACCAGAATATCCAATGATTGCATTAGAGTGGATTTGAATCGAAATTGTCTTCGGAATATTTCGATGTTGGAATTCGTGATTATACGGGGGTTGTTATGGAAATTTGAAAGATATATATATATATATCGTTATTTCCAATACGACATTTGTTAGTCGTAGGATTCGATATTGAATATAAGCCGATATATTTTCTATTCAGAGCCTTGTATTGAATATCGAATGTGATTTGGGTTTGTCGTGAATGGTGTCTTCACTAACACTGTTCTTGAACCCAGTTGAGAAACGATTAAATCTTTTTATTTAGATTTAATGAAGTGTACCAATTAAATAATATTTAATTGGAATAGAATTGATATTGATTTTTGGGTTTATCGTGAACAGTGTTTTAAATAACACTTGTTCTTTAACCCGATAATTAATGGAATGTGATTTTGGGTTTATCGTGAACCGTGTTTTAAATGACACTGATTCTTTAACCCAGTCGAAGATTAAAACTAAGTGGAGTTTTAATGAATCTTTAATTAGATTGAAATGATCGAAAATGGAGCATCACCAGTTTTGCTCCAAGCGATAGTTAAATCTTTAATTAGATTTGAACGTGAAATGGTAATTGAATTTACCGATAACCGTGGTGTTAGATATGAAGTATAACCAGTTTTACTTCATGGGATGAATAGGTTGGGATTGGGAAATTAAAACAAATGATTACTTCGGTAAGGTTCGTTAATCCCGACTAGTTTGAATTGATATTCAAAAATAGATTATAGGATAAATTAAAGAAATTTATCTTGGATAAAATTAATGGGAACCTTTCCCTATGAATGTGAAATTTAGAAATTGACTGTCGGTTAGCCAAACAGAATGGTTTTCTGGATATTGATCTGATGTTGGTTTCGGCCTTCGGGGTTAATATTTGGGGAATTATTCTCTTGATTAAATTACGGTTAGTGACTAATGAATTGGAATGAGGCGTATGTTGTGTTTGTGTAACACTTATTTAAAATATACGCGAGTTATTCGGAAAGACCGGGTTTATCCCATTCTGAATAACTGATACGACGATAAGTCGAAGATGAAGACGATGGTCGAAGACCGGAGGTCTTCACGTCATTTGGGTGATAACTGATGATCTTGATTGGGCTGTACACCCAAGAAGATGGAAACAGTTGGTGATCGTCCAGACGTACTTGGAGATCGATGGATATGCGGGGTACTAGGTGCCTCCGGTTTCGTTCAGACCCAGAACGGACTTGTAAATGGACTGTGTGTCTGACATTGGATTTTAGTCCATGTGGTTGATCTCTATTAAATATATATCTGTTTGGCGGCGGAGAATTTATTCTCTTGCTTAACGCCCTTCTCTGAGACGTACGAGCTCAGGGGTTATATATTGATGGATATCAAACGCATGGAGTGAATTGCCTATGTGGCATGCCTATGTGGCAAATGATCAAGGCTTCTGTTGAAAAGCAAAGTCTTGTGGTGATGATCAAAGCACGGCCTTTGTGGCGTAGCTTTGTGTAACGTTTACCTCGCGTGTTTCACACCCGGTATGAACCAAAAACGGGAGACGGACCTCAGGGAGGGCATGCGTTTTCTTCTAGCTAGAAAGTGGCGTCAGTGGTTTTACACGCCCTGACGAGTTTGACTTATGTGGTTGTTGCTGTTGCGAGGCGCCTCGGTTTGATCGGACGATCCGGGTCCGATGGAGTCATTTAGTTGGCTCACCTACGCCCCAAAGGGCGGGGAAACGCAGTGTTCAGGATTTCTTCTAATCCACATCGGTGGACCGGCCCTGTCGCTCCAAGGGACGATGCGTTCTGTTCCTGAGACACGGGCTAGAGCGTCTCGAATTGGTTGAGGACTATCTTTTGCCTCGGTTCATAGACGGAAATCCAATTTCCAAATACGTGACTTTGCGGTTTTATATGTAAACCTATATATGGCGACATAGTGGCATGGGACGCTCATGCCGCCTATGATTTATACTTATGATTTGAAGTTGTTTTATACACTATGCACTTATTAGTATCAAATGATTTGTTTTAAACGTATCAAGCATACTTTGGCTGTTATAAGGGAAAACCCTATCCTCCGGCTTGCGTTGCATTGTGTGATAGGACCTGGGTCTTATAACAGCTTCATTTTTTCTTTATTTAGCATTGCGCTGTTTGTTTAATGCACTGGTATTCTTGGGAGAAAACCCGTTCCGTGTTATACGGCGTGGTCCCTTGATTTACCTAACATTAAAAATAAAGATTAATAACCGTTTTAGTTCTCACACCAGTCACATGACTGACCTGGAGTTTATTGTTTTAACCTAAACTCTGGGTGCCCTTATTTTGACACGGGCAGCTAGTAGTTTTGGTTTTGCAGATTTACATTCATAGGATCCTGGTTTACAGCTGGAATGATATCCGGAAAGCTTTGTATCCGTATATCCCTTCTAGTTGTGTATTGTATTATTTTCCGCTGCTATGTATTTAAATGTAATTTAAATCTCTGATATTTCTGTGTAATATTTACTTGTTTATACTCTGTATATTCTTGTAATCTGATGCATTGTTGTAATATACAATGAAATGTTCTTTTATATGCGTTCTGTTTTGTCGTGTTCTCAAGCGATAGGGCGTTTCGAACGGCCTGGATCGGTTTAGCGACTGGTTCGGACCGAGCGAAATTCCTTGCCGTCACAGTTGGTATCAGAGCTTTGGTTTACAAAGCTAGAGAACAAGACACATTAGAACTATATGAAAGAATTCATCAGATATTGGATTAGCAATACCCAATGGGAATGACTCGTTAGAGATAGGATCAGTAGTATCCTAGAACGAGTGTGAAGAGTATATTTTCCAAATGAAAACAAATTTTGTTTTGAAAATTTAAATCAATTATTCGTATTTGATTATTTATTTTATATTGATTAGGACAATCCAAAATATAAAGATTTTTGCGTATGCGCCTAGCTAGCGTGTATTCAAAGTTTTGATATATTGGATAGATATAGAATTACACTCTAATCGCCCGGAGATGATTTTGATGATGGAGCTCCATCATTAGAATTTATATTCGAGTGACGAACGTGTAATATCTATATACTTCCTATTGACTGGTGTGAGAACCAAAATTAGATAGGGCCTATTGTTGTGATTTGGTATCAAAAACATGACTTTTTGACTATATATCAAAGTTATGCATTTGAAACTCTAATCAACTAATTGATTGATGTTTGTGTTGTTTGTTTATTTGTTTGCTAATTTTTAGCCATTTAGCCTAACTGAATCACATATTGAATTGTATTGAAAATTGGTCCATTTGCTTGCATATACATATATATCATTGAACAGGTCATAGCAAGGAGGCTAGAGCCAGAGAATAAAATTTGTTTGCCCGACAAATAGGTACATGTTTACTACATAATTTCCTGTTTTGTTTGGGTGATGATGATTTTGTGAGCCTATTGGCTAGCCGCTTGGCTTTTTCTTTTTCTTTTTGAGATCTGAAGGACCGGGGAAGCTATTTGAAATTCCCCGATGCTCCCGGTACAGGGGAGGTTATGGCGAAATTTTTCAAAAATTTAGGGTGTTAGCCAATTTTTTGAAATTTTGAAAATTCTCAGAAACTAAAGAGTTGGAGAATGGAAGCCAAATCGAGCGTAGAGCTGAATAATCAAACCACTTTCGACTTTTTTCCTTTTCGGGGACGAAAAGGTTTAAGTGGGGGAGATTGTAACAACCCGTAAAATGCGAGCCAGTTTGAAATTTTTATTTTGGCAATTTTAGCGGATTTTGAATATTTAAAATAGATTATTTTAAATAATATCGACGAGAAATTTATTTTGAATATAATTCGAACGTATATATTATACGCGTCGTCGTTAGAATATAAATATTTATATATAATTATAAATAGAATTGAAAATGGCGCGGTAGTTCGATAATTCGATTTCAAACTTCAATTGAATGTACCGGGTGCAAAACAACCTGGATTTTAGTGAAACCAAAAATGATAGGATCTAATTGATAATATCTTTCCAACGAATCCGAATAATCAAGATTTCATAGCGGGAATCAAAAGATATGTCCAGTTGAAAATTCTGAATAGTCGCTATGGAATTCAGGCCCTTAAAAATGGACATTTTGCAAACGACCTCGGATTTCGACGAAACCAGTTTTGTTGGGTCCGGGATGTGAAGTTATTGCTAGATTCCAAATTCCATAATTTTTCGAATCAATATGTGAGCGTGGCAAAGGAAAACGCGTTTGACCAGTTTCAGTTGATTTTAATCGACTGGAAAATGGCCATTTTTCCAACGGCCTCAGAATTCGACGAAACTAGTTTTGTTAGGACCGTATCGTCAATACGAAGCTAGAAAATATTTTTCTAGAATTTTTAAAGTTCGTATGCGACCCCGGTAATTTGAAATGTACGTTTAAAATTCAATATAGTGATTTAAATGTAAATTCAAAGGAAACTGATTGTAACGATCGAATCAGCTTGCGATACATATCCCATTGTGTTCGGAATGGGGGTATTTAGCTAGGGGCGACAGTCGTTGGGTTCGAATTGAAGTTCATATGTAAAAATCTCATTCTTCGAATTAAATATATATATAAAAAAGGGTATAAATAGAAATTAAAACCCTACCATTTTCATTTCAAAGTCAAACGGGTCAAACCCGCCTCTCTCTCCCCAGGAACGAACGACGGAACATTGGAAATTTCTCTCCTCGATTTCTCTTGATCCAATTAATGAAAACCAATGATTATAGTAGCCATTTCATAGAGAGTTTCACCCTCTTTAAATCCATGCTAGACTGGTCATCGGGAGAGGCGTATTCGAGGAGAACAGAGCCCGCAAAGTACTGCCGTTCGTCGGAGGGTTGCTCCGTCCAGTCGCCGTCGAGTTCAAGGAGGAGGGTAGCGGCTTGAAGCTCTCTCGAAGGCCGACGACGAAGTGCAGTTAGATCATCCTCAAGCGGCTCGATTTGTGAGGAATTTGGGACCCTAGCTTCGAGCTAGTGTTGAGCGACGGCCTGAAAGGGTTTTAAACAGTGAAGATGATTAAGGTAATATATATTTTAACCAATTTTACTTAAAGAATTAATCAGAAATTTAAAATATATATGTCATTGTTTTAAAATATATATATATATGTCATTGTTCAAAAAAAAAAGGGGGGTAAATACCGCATCGTTTTAAAAGCAGATTTTACATATATTTTTCATTCTTTAAAATCAGTTTTGATATGAATTTTGCATTGTTAAAAATTGATTTTTAAATTCGTATATAGCATTGTTTTTAGGGGAAAATATCAAATATAGTTGTTTTGAAAATATGAAATATAGTTGTTTTGAAAATATGAAATATAGTTGTTTTGAAAATATCAAATATAGTTGTTTTGAAAAAATGAAATATAGTTATTTTGAAAATATGAAATATAGTTGTTTTGAAAATATCAAATATAGTTGTTTTGAAAATATCAAATATAGTTGTTTTGAAAATATCAAATATAGTTGTTTTGAAAATATATAGACTTTGTTTAAAATATAGGAATAAAAATATGATTTTTATATGTTGAACTTCGAAATAAAGATCGAAATTTTTATATATTGAACATAGTAGTAAAAATATGATTTTTATATATTGAATAGCGAAGTAAAAATTCGATTTTTACATAGGTAGTGGCTACGGGCGAAGAAAGTGATTTGAGACGAGAACAGTGAAGATTTCTATCAAAGAAGAGTCAAGATGATTGGATAGATTTCGGTGAGAATTTCTCACCTTTCAATTTCTTTTCTAGTTTTATATATATACTAGGATGCAGACGGTGCTTAGTAGCACCCGACACAACCGTCCACAGACCATGGACTTGTTTGTTTGGGTGCATAGATTAGAGATTGTTTGATTGAAATTGAATTGTGTGGTGAAATGAATTGATTTGATGATGTGTGAATGGCGTAGGCCTTCACTAGACCGGGGATAAGGCTAGGCCTTGTCCCGTTTCTAGTATCGTGCCGTTATGCCGCCGAAATTTTCTAAAATATGTTAGAAAAATAAAATTATCATTTTATTTAAAGAATGAACTGAATTGAAATTCATATGTTGAAATAAAATGTTTTATCGTTAAAAATATAATTTTTAACGTGAATGTGAATAAATAAATATTCATTTACAAACCCGACGGTTTGTTTATGTACACCTATTTGAAGGACATTGATTGGGTCGATAAATTTCACACATCGCCCAACTGCACAAATAAAATATGTGTTTGATTGTTTGAAACCCCACACGGGTGTTAGGATGAAATTTGAAGTTCACTCATCCTGATTGATTAAATATGTCGATCGATTGATTGACAGGCTGTTATAAGCGTTGAATATCTATATTTGATGCTTATACAGTGTAGTGCACTTTGGTTGATGGTTGATTATTTTTCAATGCTATTATATACATGTGTTGTATGGAAATCCATATAATTAATTTTATATGGTAATTGATTGGGCCTCATTCCAATTTGAAAAATATAGAATATTTGAAAATAGAAATTTATGAAGCCGTGTTGATTAGATTGACGCCATTATGACGTGAACGATATTTATATCGATTTTAAACGATTTCGAAATGAATTGAATTGAAAACGATTTCGAAATGAATTGAATTGAAAACGATTTCGAAATGAATTGAATTGAAAACGATTTCGAAATGAATTGAATTGAAAACGAATTCGAAGTGAATTGAAAACGATTTCGAAATGAATTGAATTGAAAACGATTTCGAAATGAATTGAATTGAAAACGATTTCGAAATGAATTGAATTGAAAACGAATTCGAAGTGAATTGAAAACGATTTCGAAACGAATTGAATTGAAAACGATTTCGAAATGAATTGAATTGAAAACGAATTCGAAGTGAATTGAAAACGATTTCGAAACGAATTGAATTGAAAACGATTTCGAAACGAATTGAATTGAAAACGATTTCGAAACGAATTGAATTGAAAACGATTTCGAAATGAATTGAATTGAAAACGAATTCAAATTGAATTGAAATTTGAATTGAATAGAAATGAATTTTAAAACGAATCTATAAAGAAGAATTCAATTTTGATTTGAATTGAAAAGGAAGTTGAAATTGCTTTGTAAACGAATTTAAAACTATTTATATAATTCGTTTTAAATAGAAATCGACGAAATATATATTATATATATTATATATATAATATAATGGCCTGAATAGAACGCGCCGCACCGCGGCAGTTCGTGAATTTCGACCATGTATTTCAAACGGACATTACGGGAGATCCGACCGTCGGATTCTCCTAAAACCGGAACCGTTGGGTTCGTATCGAAAAGAGCTTTCTAATGAATGTTAGAAATTTGAAATCTAACGGTTGGATTTGGAGTTACGTCCAAATCAAATTTGAAAAAGGTCGCTATAAGTGCAGTTCGATGGCCATTGATGGAAATCGACTGTACGGGCCTTGATAAAAGTACTAAAAATAGCAATAATTTGTGTAAAATCATAAGAAATGATTTGTGAAGATTTGGGATGAAAAACTCCATATTTGAAAAGATAAAAATAGATTTTTATCAAAATGAACTAGTTTGAACTAGAAACATAATTCTATTTATTTTAAAATAAATAAATTGAATTTGAAAAGGGTTTTAAAAATAACCAGAATATCCAATGATTGCATTGGAGTGGATTTGAATCGAAATTGTCTTCGGAATATTTCGATGTTGGAATTCGTGATTATACGGGGGTTGTTATGGAAATTTGAAAGATATATATATATATCGTTATTTCCAATACGACATTTGTTAGTCGTAGGATTCGATATTGAATATAAGCCGATATATTTTCTATTCAGAGCCTTGTATTGAATATCGAATGTGATTTGGGTTTGTCGTGAATGGTGTCTTCACTAACACTGTTCTTGAACCCAGTTGAGAAAAGATTAAATCTTTTTATTTAGATTTAATGAAGTGTACCAATTAAATAATATTTAATTGGAATAGAATTGATATTGATTTTTGGGTTTATCGTGAACAGTGTTTTAAATAACACTTGTTCTTTAACCCGATAATTAATGGAATGTGATTTTGGGTTTATCGTGAACCGTGTTTTAAATGACACTGATTCTTTAACCCAGTCGAAGATTAAAACTAAGTGGAGTTTTAATGAATCTTTAATTAGATTGAAATGATCGAAAATGGAGCATCACCAGTTTTGCTCCAAGCGATAGTTAAATCTTTAATTAGATTTGAACGTGAAATGGTAATTGAATTTACCGATAACACCGTGGTGTTAGATATGAAGTATAACCAGTTTTACTTCATAGGATGAATAGGTTGGGATTGGGAAATTAAAACAAATGATTACTTCGGTAAGGTTCGTTAATCCCGACTAGTTTGAATTGATATTCAAAAATAGATTATAGGATAAATTCAAGAAATTTATCTTGGATAAAATTAATGGGAACCTTTCCCTATGAATGTGAAATTTAGAAATTGACTGTCGGTTAGCCAAACAGAATGGTTTTCTGGATATTGATCTGATGTTGGTTTCGGCCTTCGGGGTTAATATTTGGGGAATTATTCTCTTGATTAAATTACGGTTAGTGACTAATGAATTGGAATGAGGCGTATGTTGTGTTTGTGTAACACTTATTTAAAATATACGCGATTTATTCGGAAAGACCGGGTTTATCCCATTCTGAATAACTGATACGACGATAAGTCGAAGATGAAGACGATGGTCGAAGACCGGAGGTCTTCACGTCGTTTGGGTGATAACTGATGATCTTGATTGGGCTGTACACCCAAGAAGATGGAAACAGTTGGTGATCGTCCAGACGTACTTGGAGATCGATGGATATGCGGGGTACTAGGTGCCTCCGGTTTCGTTCAGACCCAGAACGGACTTGTAAATGGACTGTGTGTCTGACATTAGATTTTAGTCCGTGTGGTTGATCTCTATTAAATATATATCTGTTTGGCGGCGGAGAATTTATTCTCTTGCTTAACGCCCTTCTCTGAGACGTACGAGCTCAGGGGTTATATATTGATGGATATCAAACGCATGGAGTGAATTGCCTATGTGGCATGCCTAAGTGGCAAATGATCAAGGCTTCTGTTGAAAAGCAAAGTCTTGTGGTGATGATCAAAGCATGGCCTTTGTGGCGTAGCTTTGTGTAACGTTTACCTCGCGTGTTTCACACCCGGTATGAACCAAAAACGGGAGACGGACCTCAGGGAGGGCATGCATTTTCTTCTAGCTAGAAAGTGGCGTCAGTGGTTTTACACGCCCTGACGAGTTTGACTTATGTGGTTGTTGCTGTTGCGAGGCGCCTCGGTTTGATCGGACGATCCGGGTCTGATGGAGTCATTTAGTTGGCTCACCTACGCCCCAAAGGGCGGGGAAACGCAGTGTTCAGGATTTCGTCTAATCCACATCGGTGGACCGGCCCTGTCGCTCCAAGGGACGATGCGTTCTGTTCCTGAGACACGGGCTAGAGCGTCTCGAATCGGTTGAGGACTATCTTTTGCCTCGGTTCATAGACGGAAATCCAATTTCCAAATACGTGACTTTGCGGTTTTATATGTAAACCTATATATGGCGACATAGTGGCATGGGACGCTCATGCCGCCTATGATTTATACTTATGATTTGAAGTTGTTTTATACACTATGCACTTATTAGTATCAAATGATTTGTTTTAAACGTATCAAGCATACTTTGGCTGTTATAAGGGAAAACCCTATCCCCCGGCTTGCGTTGCATTGTGTGATAGGACCTGGGTCTTATAACAGCTTCATTTTTTCTTTATTTAGCATTGCGCTGTTTGTTTAATGCACTGGTATTCTTGGGAGAAAACCCGTTCCGTGTTATACGGCGTGGTCCCTTGATTTACCTAACATTAAAAATAAAGATTAATAACCGTTTTAGTTCTCACACCAGTCACATGACTGACCTGGAGTTTATTGTTTTAACCTAAACTCTGGGTGCCCTTATTTTGACACGGGCAGCTAGTAGTTTTGGTTTTGCAGATTTACATTCACAGGATCCTGGTTTACAGCTGGAATGATATCCGGAAAGCTTTGTATCCGTATATCCCTTCTAGTTGTGTATTGTATTATTTTCCGCTGCTATGTATTTAAATGTAATTTAAATCTCTGATATTTCTGTGTAATATTTACTTGTTTATACTCTGTATATTCTTGTAATCTGATGCATTGTTGTAATATACAATGAAATGTTCTTTTATATGCGTTCTGTTTTGTCGTGTTCTCAAGCGATAGGGCGTTTCGAACGGCCTGGATCGGTTTAGCGACTGGTTCGGACCGAGCGAAATTCCTTGCCGTCACATCATCACAATTGCCAAAATAAAAATTTTAAATTGGCTTGGATTTCCGGGTTGTTACACATTAACTCCAACATTGAGTACAATAGCAGACCATTATTCAGTTCAATGTTGCTCTTTGCTGCAAGTGAGTGCATAGGCTAAAATAATGGATAGAACACATGCATAGGACGTAAGGGGATGCGCATGTCATTGGTTATTATACAGTTTGCAATTGTTTCAACACATAGAACACCTAAAAGAGCAAACTTAAGGATACTTCACTTGTTTGTTGTAGTATACAATTAACAACTGCATTAGCACAAAGAAATAATAAAATGCTTGTTACGTGATTTTGCATATTATTAACCTATGCCCTTAATTATCAAATTCCTCAAGTCTTATTTCCCTTCACTCAATAAAATTACAATGTAAGAAACAATCATCATAACTTCTTGTGGTTCAGGAATAAGAAAATACCGACTTGTAAATCTCAATGTTGGCTTCCAATCCGTGTGTAACATGCTCTTTTCCTTTGGGTTCAATAATAGGAAACGTGGAGGATCATTGAAAACAAAAAAGAAAAAGAAAGAAAGAATTATATTCAAGGAGTCTTGAACGGAAAAAGAATATTGAAGGCAACAACAATCTAAGTTAAGACAACCCATATTAGTTGAAGACAGTTTAATGGAAATTAAAGGAGGTAATCATTCAACATGCTACAGGAATCCAGATTTTGTCTTTGAAAGAATGCAATATCATAAACAGAAAAGTCTCAAAAGGGTTAAAAGCAAGACCAAGTCTGATACTAATTCCTTCTTAGGGGATTAAATCATGTCTTATAACGATAGTTATGTTAACCATAAGGTAAAAAGAAAAATTCAACGACTACAAATATAAACAGAACAGACTCATGGTCAATACAAATTCATGCATAACATATTATATAGTAGTTTATAGCGCAATTTTTTACTAATAAAAGACAAAAACATAGAAAAAAAACAGAAAATAATCAAAAACATTACCAATAGAGGTTTACAAACTGCCTACCATGTATTTCAAAAATTTAAGATGTCCATACTTGTGATCTCTTAGTTGTATTAGAAAGTTATTATTATATTTTTCACGAAATACTTCCACAAACTGCTTTATTCCTAATCTGTGTTTATCTGACAAACTGGTAGACTGGGCTAAGCAGTGTTTAATTGCAAATAGTTGGAAGAAATTATAAAAAATATTGTATCGTAAATATTAAGAAAAAAAATGAAGATTCAGAAGTAAGTATAGCAATAATTATAAAAACAGTTATGTATATAGGTCTGCAGTTTTATGATTTTCATATATGATGGTATATAATCTAATATGCTCTGATGAAACGAATTCTTCTGTTAGAAAAATGGATCATATTTTCAAATATTTTGCTTATTGTCATAGTTACATGTAGAAATTAATTTATACTTTTATCTGAAAACATTGTTAAATTTTCAACATTTAAAGTATAGAACAACATAATTTATAATTGTCATGTTTTGTCATGAAACACTGCCACAAACTGCTTTGTTCCTAATCTGTGTTTATCTGACATAAATTGGTAGACTGGGCTAAGCAGTGTCTCGGTGCAAATAGCCATAAGGAATTATAAAAATACTGTATTGTTTGCAGAAAGGAAAAAAATATTAAGAAAAAATTTGATGATTCAGTAGTAAGTATAACACTAATTATATAAAAAAGTTCTATATATAGGTCTGCTGTTTTATACTTTCATGTATGATAGTATATAATCTAACATGTTCTAATGAAATGAATTCTTCTATTGGAAAAATGAATCATATTTTCAACTATTTTGTTTATTGTCAAAATTACGTACGTGTACAAATTAATTTATACTTTATATGAAAACATTATTAAATTTTTAATGTTTAAAGTACAGAACACAGTAATTTATTTTGCATTTTTATTTCTAAACTTTTTCTTACTATGTTCCATATACAGGATCATGCTTATTAATGGTTTTAATTAATAAATTTTATGTATATTACCATAAGAAAAGTAAATATCTCAGACTCTTGACTGCAGTTTTGAAATTAATAACTGATTGCCGATTACTATTCCATTTATTGTTAACTCGTAGTTAATGCACTCATATATTCTTAGATCAATTTTATTGATAATTACAAATTTCAATTTGACAGAATAAAAGGCTTCAAATTTAGTTGAACGGTTATTATGCAACTATTATAAACTAAGGTTATGGAAGACAAAATTCACCATAACTATATACTGTTTAAAAAGGTGGTGCGTGGCGCAAACGGTAAGGTTACCCGGTTGGTAATCTGGAGCGCTCAGGTTCGAGTCCCGGCCTCTTCACATAATGTGAGGGAAAGGTTGTGCGCACTAATTGACCAACCCCAGAGCCCATAAAGTCGCGAGAATAGTACCAGAATGGGAGACTGATCTGGGAAGTCCTCATGCTTGAGTATGGAAGCCTTCGACAATGGGTATCCACCTTTATATACTGTTTAAAGCGACTATCCACATTATTCAAATGTAAGAAGACGGTAAACGGTTTAGTACATGTGCGTTGAAAATATTTTTAAAAGAAAAAGTAAGAGATAAATAAAATTGGAGTAAGCATATATATCATTAATTTTTGGATAAAAAATTAAGTATACAGACATATAGTGTAGTGAAAAATAAAATAGTAGAAAGTTATAAGCCTATATCCCATGTCCAAAAGGCATGCTTATAGATGAACTTTTTATATTACCATATAAAATACACTTAGCTACATAACATGAACACAAAAGGTATACTCATAAGTCGTACAGAGCATCTTGCGTTAGTAATGGAAAATAATTTAGTTGGAAAGGTTTGATCATGGATTTCATAAATAAGAGAGAAAAAAGACAGTAGTAGCATGACATGAACTGTTGCAGCCACAAATGCCCCCTTACAATGATATACAGGTTTACAATAAATGTGTTTGAGATGTGAAGAGAAGAAAAAAAATTAAATGGTCAATCGGTACATACATCTTTAAAATAATAAATGGTAATGGAGATTATACACTTACCTAATTAAATCCTAGGCCCCAGTGTTCTTGAAGACAAACCAGTTCCGTGCATGAAGGTTATGAGCACAGTCACTGCAGTGGTCAAAGAGAATCGAGATATTAATATGCATGTGAAAACCGTGGTGTGAAACACCCCACCTCCGTTAGGGTCACTCTCAAAGGGAATGTCCTAATTTTGGTGGAGGTTTATAAGTATAAGTCACAGATATACAAGACAGATATAAGAACACATATTTGTAAACAGCGAAAAAAAACAACAACTTTTATTTCATAAAAGGCAAATACGTGTTACAGCAATATCACCATGATTGTCTTACATCCTTTCCAAAAACATAACATAACACTTTCATAATCTGTCTTGATTACATTATTTAAAGAAGCATAAAGAAAACATAAATAAACTGCAAAAGCCCCATAGTGGTTGTCCAAAGCCATAGTTCAAAACGAAAAGGTCCAAGCAATACATTTTTCCTCTTCAAGCTGGATATGAAGGCTGGTCAAGCTGCAGTGTTCCCTCCCTGTGGACCTGGGGGGGAAACGGAAGAAAAGAGGACGAAAGAAAAGTAGAGTCAGACATAAAGCCTGAGTAAGTCTAGGACTATTCTGTCTATGAATAAAGAACTGGGTATGATAAGTATAAACAAGAAGTGGGAAAGCACTATAAACTTAGTTAAGTTGTCTAGGGTCGAATATACTATCGTACCCCATATTAATCTCTGAACCCATATAAACTAGTTCCCAACTGGCACCCCATAATCAGGGTGAAGTGATCCATTCTATGATGATCGGCTCCTACTTGCATAGTTACATGTGTCTTACGGCCCCCGATGTTGTAGTTACCTATGCTGGTCCCACCATGGGGTGTATCAAGTCCCATGGCGGCGGCCCGACACAGCCCTAGAATGCACAGGTATGCTACTGGTGCCCAGTGCCTTATTTTTCTGCGCCGGAGTGTGTGCACGCCCGCACCCCGTTAGAACCTACACTGCTACACCACCGCCGTCGATTTGACCTCTTACAATCAACCCAGTAATCGTGCCCCACCCTGCCTAGTTTCAGGGTATCATGATACACCTTATAGGGTTACTGCTGAAAAGGGTCCCCCGCTACTAGGTTTTCTATTTCTAGCCAACATGCTAAGTTGGTTAAGTGTTTTATAACCTAACCCCCAATCAGTCTGTTTAGTTTAGCATGTTCCATTTTGATTAAGTCTTTAGTTCACTTAATCCTAACAATCCTGACTCAGTCTTAATTGTCTTATTAAAGCCTTGACCACTCACATTAGACAGGTATTGTTGTGGCTGCCTGTTGCCGGTTGGTTCCGGGCAGTCTTACGCCACAACTCAGTCTAACCTCGGGTCCTTATTGGGCTCCATGTTTAACCTCCCACATTGGATAGGTATTGTTGTGACTACTGGACAGCCGGGCGGTTCCGGGCAGGTTTACATCACAACTCAATCCAACCTCGGGTTAAACACATCGTATTTTCTACATTTACATATTTTTTCTTTCTTCTTTATTTTCTTATATGTAAATATTTGCGGCCCATTATTAAAATCAATGGTGTGAAGGTTACACCAATCATGGGCCCAACCCATACTTGAATTTGGGCCCCTTTTACTTTATAATTTCATTTATTAATTAATTTGGCCCAACGCTATTTTCCCCCGTTTAATACGTTCGTTTATTATATATATGTTGGGCTTAGCCTTTTTAAGCCCAACTTAGCCATGTGAAAAAGGGGAGGCTTAAAGCGTGATTACATACACAAGGAGGGAAATGTGAACGCATGAACTTGCAACATAACGTTGGAACTACAAAATAGAAACTGGTGTACTTGCATAGTAGTAATGTATACTTTGGTCATAAAGCATAAGTGACATGAATCAAAGCATGTAAACTTGTAGTTAAGTTAAGAATCTAAATTGGATATCATTATTGGCACATAGTCTTAACTACAATATAAACCTATATTTTTATTTAGGCATAATGTCAAACATAAGCAAATCATGTTCATAAGATTACTACATGTTTACAAAGGGGCTTACTTTTGTTACTAATACAAAAGTATAGTTCAACTAGAATTATTCCAACTTAATCATGATTTTAGATCAATTCTCATAACCATGGCACACATATACTTATGGCATAAATATTTCTAACATGAAATCATGATTTTTACTTTAGTCATGCAAACTTGCAAATGGGATTTTGAATCTAACCTAGCTATGTACCACATATGTCATCATATAATTCTTGTTAACAATATAGACCTAACATGGTTTTCAATTATGCAAAATATCAATCATAGCCTAGTCATATTCATGAGTTCGCAAAGAGGTTTTCTAGTGCAAAAGTATGGCTTAATACATAGATCATGATGCCAAATTTTCAACATAATTTCATATGAATTATAATAACCCAAATTTGTTCCAATTACACACAAAAAATGATTTTTGTACAAAAATACACATTATGGTGGAAGAGTAGCAAAACCCCAAACTTGCATGAATTTCAATTAAACAACTACATACATGTAGCTTCAACATGAATTACATAATTTGCGAATATTCCAAACGTATATTTGCATAAAATTACCGCAAACATGTAGTTTTTATAATGAATAACATGCTTTGCGAATATCCAAACGTACACTTGCATGAAACTACCGCAAACATGCAGTTTTTATAATGAATAACATAATTTGAGAGTATCCAAACGTATACAATATTCCAAATCGATAAGAATCATAGTAACGCACAAATATGAATTACTTATCACCACAAATCAAGTATACATACCAACACAGTTATTTGTTCATACCAAAATAATACTCTACTTACAATCGTGTGGCGAATTCTCCAATTGGAGATGCGACTTCTTGTTGATTTGATTTGTTTGAGTTGCTTTATGCTTTAGAATTTGCCTCCTAGTCTTCTCCCAAATTGGTGGCTACTCCTAGTCGTTCCTCCGCAGCATGATGGCCTCGTTCTTATTTTTGAATGAATAGATTAGGTTGAGTCTAGGGTCATTTTTATAGAGTTTATGAACTGATTAGGACCATTGATGTTGCTTGGATTGATCGTAGCCATTCATTCGAAAGAGAGACCAATTAGAGCCTGCCACCTAGCCCTAATGACAAAGCAGGCTTCTGAAAATCGACCAACATAGACTAGGCCAGCCAGGGTGGGCTGGGTTCGACCTGGTTCTGGACCAGGTCGACAGCCCTGTCGACTTGGCTAGACCAGGTCGACAGCCCAGTCGCCCTGGGTGCATTAGGCGGGACTTTTCCCGCCCTGGCCAATTGGGCCCGATTTTGAATTTTTAATTGTTTTTCTGAGCTGTTTTTCTTATGCTCGAATTTTAAACTTAATTCAGAAACTTCCGGAGGCTATATCTTCTTCATACGGACTCCGTTTTTCGAAAACTCGGACTCTATTTCGCGTATTTTTCCGAGACGAACGCAATGGCGTATCCCGTTTCCCTTAGTTCTTTGATTTGAAATTAATTATACTTTAATTTGTGAATTTCACAGTTATAGAATACACGGGGTGTTACATTCTCCCCCACTTAAAAGGATTTCGTCCCCGAAATCTTCAAGTTAGGAGGAATGTATATCCTAACATCCAATCATCCATCTACTCATCCATCAAACACGAGCATCCATTGTCCTTAAAAACTTCTAATGCTTCATGATCATATGCGAAGTGTGTGTGTACATGTACTTATCTAATGTAAAATCAGGCGGTCTACTGATTCAGTTGACCTCCTTAATGCGAATTATGTAAGTGCCATGAATCCATTATGTATGCAAATTCTTCCTATTCATGATTCTACATGAGTGCACAATCATTCAATACAAATGCAACATCCATATGACAACACATTAAAGTTCAACCATATACGAATGCAAACATATATGCATATGCAATATGAAGTGATTGAGCCGATCTAAAACCTAGATTGTGTGTGTATATGCAACCACGAGCAACCACTAGCAATCACTTGCAACCTCTTGCAACCATCATCCATAACATGTTTTCAATTACATGTTTCCATCCAAAAGGGTTTCTACCTAAAAGATAAGGTCGAGGAAATATACCTAAAAAGATAAAAGCGCAACTTAAGGAAAAAGAAAGATCAAGGATGTACCCTCGAAATGAAAAGGGTAGGCAGCGCGTATTCTAGCTTCAGTTTCCCAAGTCGCGTCTCCTTCGGCGTCGCTCCACTGAACTTTGACGAGCTTGACTTCGCGGTTGCGTAGCTTCTTCACTTCTGTTCCTAATATGCGGGTTGGAACTTTTCTTATGGTTGCTTCGCGTTCCACTTCGGCTTCTTCGAGGATATTTGGCTCTACCACTTTGGCAGACTCATGTAGACATTTTCGGAGATGTGAAACGTGAAAAACGTTGTGAACTCCAGCCAGCTTCTCGGGTAGCTCTAATCTATAGGCCATTTTCCCAATTTTCTCGATGATAGGGAATGGCCCTACGAATCTTGGTGCCAGCTTTCCTGTGGTTCCAAAACGAACAACGTTCCTTAGCGGAGATACCTTGAGAAAAACTCTGTCTCCAACCTCAAATTCAAGGTCGGTCCTTCTCTTGTCGGCATAGGACTTTTGTCTGTCTTGGGCCGTCTTCATCCTTCTTCGTATTAAGTCTACTTTCTCTGAAGTCTCTCGGATCATTTCTGGTCCAAGTATGAGCTTATCAGTAGACTCCCACCAACAAGTGGGCGATCGGCACGGTCTTCCATATAAAGCTTCGAAGGGCGCCATTCCGATGGTTGCTTGATAGCTGTTGTTGTAGGCTAATTCCACCAAAGGGAGGTGGTCTTCCCATGTCCCTCCGAAGTCAAGGACGCATAGTCTTAAAAGGTCTTCCAAAACTCTGTTCACTCTCTCTGTTTGGCCGTCGGTTTGGGGATGATAGGCTGTGCTCAAGCATAACTGCGTTCCTACTGCTTCTTGCAGACTCCGCCAAAACTCACTGGTGAAGATGGGGTCTCGGTCACTAACAGTGCTAGATGGTATTCCATGGAGTTGAACGATTTCCTTGAGGTAAAGTGATGCTAGGGATGACGCAGTTCTTTTACTTTTGACAGGTAAAAAGTGGGCGCTTTTAGTAAGCCTATCCACTATTACCCAAATGCTAGTGTTGCCTCTCCTAGACCTAGGCAGCCCATCGATGAAGTCCATTGAGATGCTATCCCACTTCCACTGCGGGACCTCCAGAGGATGTAGCAGTCCGCCAGGCTTTTTCTGTTCCGCCTTAACCTGTTGGCACACCATACACTTAGAAACGAACTCTGCCACGTCCTTTTTCATGCCGTTCCAGAAGAAAGTCCTTTTTATATCTTTGTACATTTTATCTCCGCCTGGGTGTATCGTCATCTTGGAGTGATGTGCTTTCTCGAGAACCTTCTTTACTAAATCTTTTGTCTGTGGGACGCATAGTCTTCCGTCTCGTCTTAGCAAACCCTTATCGTCGATGGAGTATCTGTTGAGGTGACTTGAAGCCTCACCCTTAATTAGCCTATCAATTGTTTCCACAAGCTGAGGGTCTTCGCGTTGCGCTATCCCTACTGAATCCACTAAAGTTGGCCGTACTTCGAGAGATGCCAGCAGGCCTGGTACAAAATCGGAGGAGGGCCTAAAGTCGAAGCTGGCTATAAACTCTAGGCTTTGTCTTTCTACAAACAACGGGCTTAGGGTCAATTTCTTTCGGCTCAACGCGTCTACCACTACGTTGCCTTTGCCCGGAGTGTAGGAGATTTCGAAATCGTACGAGGCAAGAAACTCCATCCATCTCTGTTGCCTCAAGTTAAGATCCTTCTGCGAGATAAGATATTTCAACGATTTATGGTCAGTGTAAAGTTCGAACTTCTCACCTAGGAGATAGTGTCGCCAAGACTTGAGTGCAAAGACGATGGCAGCTAACTCAAGATCGTGGGTCGGGTAGTTCTTTTCGTGCACCTTCAACTGCCTCCCGCCATAAGCTACTACCCTTCCTTCTTGCATTAAGACGGCGCCTAGCCCTGTCCCACATGCATCCGTATAAACAGTGAACATCTTGCTCCCATCTGGCAGCGTCAAAACTGGGGTTGTTGTAAGAGCCCTTTTCAGTCGTTGGAAAGCAAACTCGCAGTCCAAGTCCCAATTGAACACTAGATTTTTCTTGGTCAATTTCGTGAGCGGAGCTGAGATTTTCGCAAAATCCCTTATGAACTTTCGATAGAAACCTGCTAGTCCTAGAAAACTTCGGACCTCAGTTGCATTCCTTGGCGTCTTCCAATCCTGTACCGCCACTACCTTAGCAGGGTCCACCGCCAACCCTTGTTTGGATACTATGTGCCCAAGGAACCTTACCTCTTCTCTCCAAAAGTGGCATTTGGAGAATTTGGCTTTTAGTTGATGGACTCGCAAAGTTTCCATGATTGCCCTTAAGTGTTGAGCATGTTCCTCTTCACTCTTTGAGAAGATAAGGATATCATCTACGAAGACCACTACGAATTTGTTGAGGAAATCTCTGAATACCCTACTCATCAGGTCTACGAAGTAAGCAGGTGCATTTGTCAAGCCGAAAGGCATGACAAGCCATTCAAAGAAGTCGTCTGGGGTTCTGAATGCCGTTTTATCGATGCTATCTTCAGCCACCCTTAGCTGATGAAAACCGGTTGCTAAATCGAGCTGGGAGAAAACAGACGCTCCTACAAGCTGGTCAAACAAATCGTCAATTCTAGGGAGAGGGTGCCTATTCTTTTTCGTTAGCTTGTTGAGCTCCCTATAGTCAACACATAGACGGAGTGAACCATCCGCCTTTGTAGCGAACACCACTGGAGCGCCCCATTCTGAAATGCTCCTCCTAATGAACCCCTTTTCTAGAAGCTCTTTAATCTGTTTACTGAGCTCTTTCCTTTCTCGTGGAGCCATGTGTCTAACGGGCAACGCAACGGGCTTTGCATTATCTACAAGATATATGCGGAAGTCTATTTCCCGCTTCGGAGGCAAGCCCTTCACCTCTTCGAAGACATCCGGATATTCCCGAACCACTCTAACTGATTGCAAATTTTCAACAGAGGCATCTAGCGATTCAAGATAACTAAGCATAACCGCATATGAGGGATTACAAGAAATTTCCAAAGTATTACCGAGCTGGGTTAGGAGCCTAACAACCCTTTTCTCACAATCAAGGATGGCCCCATTACAGGATAGCCAATCCATGCCCAAAATCAAACCATAACCCGAAAAGCCCAAAACAAAGGCACTACATTGAAATTCTACGCTTAGAATAGAAATTTTCAATCCCAAACAGATCATAGACAAATGAGCTGGGCCCCCAATTGGGTTTGAAACAATTAAGGGGTCCTCTACCAAACTAGTTTTTAGGTGCAGAGATTCTACTAAAGCAGACGAGATAAAGGAGTGTGATGCGCCAGAATCAAATAAAGTGCGAACGGGGTGATCACAAAGATAAACTACACTTTCTACAGAAGTATTTATACCTCGCTGTTGCAAAGGTGGCGCTTCTAGCACATGAACCTGTGCCCCTGAGGTGGATCCAGCCCTCTGCCCCTGTCCTCGTTTCTTTGGGCAGTCCTTAGCCCTGTGGCCCGTCTCACCGCAAGAAAAGCACCCACCATTCTCCTTGGCCTTCTTTTTCCGGCAGTCCTTTACTAAGTGCCCCACTTTGCCACAGAAATTACACTTCCTCTTCTCTTTGTTGCCTTTCCCGCCTTTCTTAAAGTCCGTCTTCTTAGGCTGCAAACCCTCTTTCTTCCCTTGAGAGCTTTCCGCCTTTGTCTCCTTCTTGCCCTTATCCTCTTCGTTCAGCAATGCCATTTGCACCAATCTTTCATACGTGGCTCCCATGGGTATATGGGTCATGGCCAAACTGTGTAATGGCTCATTCAACCCTTTGACGAAACGGAGAGCCTTCTTGTGCGGGGTGTTGACTAGGTCCAGCCCAAACCTAGCCAGCTCATCGAACTAATTCACATACTCTCTGACTGTCTTGTTCCCTTGCTTAAGAAATAAGAATTTTTCCAACTGCAAACTTCTTTCCGCATCTGAGAGAAATTTAGTCTCAAACCTTGCCCTAAAGTCCTCCCATGTCTCCATTGGTCTTTCTGCATTAGTGACTTCCCACCAGTAGGAAGCCTCGCCCTTTAATAGCCACACTGCCAATTGAACTTTCTGTCTATCTTCTACCTCAAAGATGATGAATAGGTCCTCAGTTTCTTTCAGCCAATTCCTAGCTGCCGCGAAGGACTCAGTTCCATGGAAGTCCTTTCCTCCCATAGCTTTAAAATCTTTACATATCTTAGCAAACGTGTTTCCCCGAGGAGGAGGAGGAGGAAGAGGTGCTGCTGCAGCTGGATGATTTCCTGCAGCTGGGGGAGGAGGAACGGTAGGACCTGGCTGAGTGGCTCTTGCTTCCAAGAACCGTCTAAACCAACCAGGTATTGGCACCCCTTCTGGCAAGTTAAGTTCTTCGGACATGCTGAAACAAAAAGGATAGATTCAAAACGAAGGATAAGAGATAATACCTATGGCTTTGGGGAGTGGACTTTGCCCTTTAAAATAAAATAATATTTTTCTTTTAAAAATGCTTCTTTAAATTTCCTTTTTGAAAATAATTTTTCAAAACTTTTTATCTTATCTGGTAAACCTATGCTCTGATACCAAGTGAAACACCCCACCTCCGTTAGGGTCACTCTCAAAGGGAATGTCCTAATTTTGGTGGAGGTTTATAAGTATAAGTCACAGATATACAAGACAGATATAAGAACACATATTTGTAAACAGCGAAAAAAAACAACAACTTTTATTTCATAAAAGGCAAATACGTGTTACAGCAATATCACCATGATTGTCTTACATCCTTTCCAAAAACATAACATAACACTTTCATAATCTGTCTTGATTACATTATTTAAAGAAGCATAAAGAAAACATAAATAAACTGCAAAAGCCCCATAGTGGTTGTCCAAAGCCATAGTTCAAAACGAAAAGGTCCAAGCAATACATTTTTCCTCTTCAAGCTGGATATGAAGGCTGGTCAAGCTGCAGTGTTCCCTCCCTGTGGACCTGGGGGGGAAACGGAAGAAAAGAGGACGAAAGAAAAGTAGAGTCAGACATAAAGCCTGAGTAAGTCTAGGACTATTCTGTCTATGAATAAAGAACTGGGTATGATAAGTATAAACAAGAAGTGGGAAAGCACTATAAACTTAGTTAAGTTGTCTAGGGTCGAATATACTATCGTACCCCATATTAATCTCTGAACCCATATAAACTAGTTCCCAACTGGCACCCCATAATCAGGGTGAAGTGATCCATTCTATGATGATCGGCTCCTACTCGCATAGTTACATGTGTCTTACGGCCCCCGATGTTGTAGTTACCTATGCTGGTCCCACCATGGGGTGTATCAAGTCCCATGGCGGCGGCCCGACACAGCCCTAGAATGCACAGGTATGCTACTGGTGCCCAGTGCCTTATTTTTCTGCGCCGGAGTGTGTGCACGCCCGCACCCCGTTAGAACCTACACTGCTACACCACCGCCGTCGATTTGACCTCTTACAATCAGCCCGGTAATCGTGCTCCACCCTGCCTAGTTTCAGGGTATCATGATACACCTTATAGGGTTACTGCTGAAAAGGGTCCCCCGCTACTAGGTTTTCTATTTCTAGCCAACATGCTAAGTTGGTTAAGTGTTTTATAACCTAACCCCCAATCAGTCTGTTTAGTTTAGCATGTTCCATTTTGATTAAGTCTTTAGTTCACTTAATCCTAACAATCCTGACTCAGCCTTAATTGTCTTATTAAAGCCTTGACCACTCACATTAGACAGGTATTGTTGTGGCTGCCTGTTGCCGGTTGGTTCCGGGCAGTCTTACGCCACAACTCAGTCTAACCTCGGGTCCTTATTGGGCTCCATGTTTAACCTCCCACATTGGATAGGTATTGTTGTGACTACTGGACAGCCGGGCGGTTCCGGGTAGGTTTACATCACAACTCAATCCAACCTCGGGTTAAACACATCGTATTTTCTACATTTACATATTTTGTCTTTCTTCTTTATTTTCTTATATGTAAATATTTGCGGCCCATTATTAAAATCAATGGTGTGAAGGTTACACCAATCATGGGCCCAACCCATACTTGAATTTGGGCCCCTTTTACTTTATAATTTCATTTATTAATTAATTTGGCCCAACGCTATTTTCCCCCGTTTAATACGTTCGTTTATTATATATATGTTGGGCTTAGCCTTTTTAAGCCCAACTTAGCCATGTGAAAAAGGGGAGGCTTAAAGCGTGATTACATACACAAGGAGGGAAATGTGAACGCATGAACTTGCAACATAACGTTGGAACTACAAAATAGAAACGGGTGTACTTGCATAGTAGTAATGTATACTTTGGTCATAAAGCATAAGTGACATGAATCAAAGCATGTAAACTTGTAGTTAAGTTAAGAATCTAAATTGGATATCATTATTGGCACATAGTCTTAACTACAATATAAACCTATATTTTTATTTAGGCATAATGTCAAACATAAGCAAATCATGTTCATAAGATTACTACATGTTTACAAAGGGGCTTACTTTTGTTACTAATACAAAAGTATAGTTCAACTAGAATTATTCCAACTTAATCATGATTTTAGATCAATTCTCATAACCATGGCACACATATACTTATGGCATAAATATTTCTAACATGAAATCATGATTTTTACTTTAGTCATGCAAACTTGCAAATGGGATTTTGAATCTAACCTAGCTATGTACCACATATGTCATCATATAATTCTTGTTAACAATATAGACCTAACATGGTTTTCAATTATGCAAAATATCAATCATAGCCTAGTCATATTCATGAGTTCGCAAAGAGGTTTTCTAGTGCAAAAGTATGGCTTAATACATAGATCATGATGCCAAATTTTCAACATAATTTCATATGAATTATAATAACCCAAATTTGTTCCAATTACACACAAAAAATGATTTTTGTACAAAAATACACATTATGGTGGCATAGTAGCAAAACCCCAAACTTGCATGAATTTCAATTAAACAACTACATACATGTAGCTTCAACATGAATTACATAATTTGCGAATATTCCAAACGTATATTTGCATAAAACTACCGCAAACATGTAGTTTTTATAATGAATAACATGCTTTGCGAATATCCAAACGTACACTTGCATGAAACTACCGCAAACATGCAGTTTTTATAATGAATAACATAATTTGAGAGTATCCAAACGTATACAATATTCCAAATCGATAAGAATCATAGTAACGCACAAATATGAATTACTTATCACCACAAATCAAGTATACAAACCAACACAGTTATTTGTTCATACCAAAATAATACTCTACTTACAATCGTGTGGCGAATTCTCCAATTGGAGATGCGACTTCTTGTTGATTTGATTTGTTTGAGTTGCTTTATGCTTTAGAATTTGCCTCCTAGTCTTCTCCCAAATTGGTGGCTACTCCTAGTCGTTCCTCCGCAGCATGATGGCCTCGTTCTTATTTTTGAATGAATAGATTAGGTTGAGTCTAGGGTCATTTTTATAGAGTTTATGAACTGATTAGGACCATTGATGTTGCTTGGATTGATCGTAGCCATTCATTCGAAAGAGAGACCAATTAGAGCCTTCCACCTAGCCCTAATGACAAAGCAGGCTTCTGAAAATCGACCAACATAGACTAGGCCAACCAGGGTGGGCTGGGTTCGACTTGGTTCTGGACCAGGTTGACAGCCCTGTCGACTTGGCTAGACCAGGTCGACAGCCCAGTCGACCTGGGTGCATTAGGCGGGACTTTTCCCGCCCTGGCCAATTGGGCCCGATTTTGAATTTTTAATTGTTTTTCTGAGCTATTTTTCTTATGCTCGAATTTTAAACTTAATTCAGAAACTTCCGGAGGCTATATCTTCTTCATACGGACTCCGTTTTTCGAAAACTCGGACTCTATTTCGCGTATTTTTCCGAGACGAACGCAATGGCGTATCCCGTTTCCCTTAGTTCTTTGATTTGAAATTAATTATACTTTAATTTGTGAATTTCACAGTTATAGAATACACGGGGTGTTACATGGTGCGGAATTAAAAAGATAGAAACATAATAGAATACGAACGATATAGCAAAACAGCTCAGAGGGACAAATTATTACTGGAAATCGAGACAAACCAATCTATAAATCACGTGAGTCATGGTGAGCCATGGAAAGCTTAATTTAACACCTGATGATTGAATGTCGATGGAAATTAGGTCATTACAAATTCCCTGTGGTGACCAAGGTTAATCGATATATTAATATGTTAATACCATGGTTTGTAGTAAAGAAGGAACCACAAAATACGGAAGACCCAACACAACAGATCGGAAAATTTAATTCAAACTGGGAATTGGGAGAAATTAACATGCAAATCACCTGCGTCAAAGTCAGCGATTAAAATGTTAGTTTATCGCCATGTTATACAAACAATGTTGAATACCTTTTTTCCACTTGGTTCTTGATGCACTCGCTAGCACCTACAGAGAGATCAATCCTTTTTAAGTTTATGTTACGATTTATTTAGAAGTAACAAAACTACGTAGTAATACTCTTGTTTTTATAATAAAACTGAATGTATTTTTGAAAAACATGATGCTTATATCTGTACTAAAGCCTTTCAAATATAATTCTTTCAAGCCTTATTGTATGTTATGTTTTGGAAAGCTCATTTATTTGATAGAAAATAAATTATAAACAAGGAAAAATAGAATTTAAAAAAATTGCCTTATAATTCCCTTAACATATAGCTTGAAAAAAAATTCTGAATAACATTCGAAGTTCACGAAGATAAGATTATCCAATGGTGAACAAGATGGATCAGATGTTAGTATTTGGCAGAGAGGTTTAAAATAAACATCATTTTGTCAAAAAATGGTGTTCATGGCTTCTAATTTCGAAATCCTTTCCAATTTTCTTCCCTGATCAAAATCACAATAAAGCATAAACTATCTTGTGTTAACAAAAAGACATGCATTTGAATCAAATTTGCATTTGTCCTACGGATGGAAATGTTTAGAACAGAAGTCAAAATCTTTGTCAAACATACATTTTGCCACTGCATTTGGAATTATAACAAAGATGCAAAATTTTGAAAGAAGACACGGAATCTTGAGAACAAATTCCATCAATGACAACGACAAAAAATCAAGGAAGGTATGTTTTCTATGCTACAGGAATATGGGCATAATAAGATATTAAAATTATCAAAAGATCAACTGGAAGAAGACATTAGGATAATGCATAACATGCCAAAGCTAGATGGGAGCTTTGTGCAAAATACGGGAAGTCTTTCACCTTTGTCTTCTTTTATGGAGGATTTTGTTTGTAAAAGAAATTAGCGCATCCGATTAATGTTAAAGTTGTTTGCAGCTGGACCTATAGAGTTAGTTCAAAGATAATATTATTTGCAAATATGTTGGAAATAAGACACATCCAAATAAGTTTAATTTTCGAAAAAGAATTAAAAAAAATCATGATTGAAAGCGTAATTGGACATAATACATAAGTTTCCTCTCAACATTGTCAAGGTCAGCACAACGTTGTAATTAGAATAAAAAGAGAAGTTATGAATTTGGGTTAGAACTCAAGAATAAAATCAAATTCGAATACTTTTGCATTATCATATATCGCTGGAAATGCTATTTGTTTAATAAAACTGTCATAATTCTATTTATAAAAAATACCAACCTTTTGATTTTTGTGCTTCAGTTTAGTTCAGGCACCTCCCCTGACTCTTTAAATCTTTGTGCTTCTATTTGTTCTTCCACTACGTTCTATACAAAAAATAACACAATGATGTTTATTAGAACTCAGAAGTGATGCATATGCACTTGCATATGAGGTTTGAATTTCCAGTAACTTACCAAAGGTTGCTTGTAAGCCTAAGATTCACTTTAGTCTTTGGTAGGTAACTGTAATATATAGCTTGAGTTTCTTTTCAAACAATACATGTTTGATAACTAACAATATTAGTCCAATGTCTGAATGAATTTTCAATTATGCAGTCAAACTAAAATCAGTCATCTAGCATTGAGCAGTCCAACAAATCAAATTATTTTATACTAAATAAGCAATCGATGAATTCGTTGATAATATCATAAACATTTTTTTGCCTATCATTTGTCCTGAAGAGAAAAATATGTTAAATGTGCTTCTTTATGTTTTACCCCTTCAAACTAATGAAAAAAAGAGCAACATCCAAGGGTCATTTAATGAAAAATATTTTTTCCTATAGTGTAACATTCACATATATAGGTTGAAGGACAATACATTTTTAAGTAAAAAATTGTATGTCCATAGAAACTATTTTTTTATACGGCAATATTGATAACTAATAAAACATTTCAATTTGAACTTTATTTGACATTGTTTTCAATGTCAAATTGGGCATAAACTACTTTTTCTAACATGTCAATTATAGAGATAAACTTGCTTAGGGTGAAGTCACCAAGTTTTTCTTAGCACATGCTATTGGTTAAACATAAGAGATAATAAAAAAAATTATAGTAGCAGTAGATAATGAAAATGTATAACACACTTCTAAAAGAATTAGAGTTTAACAAAAATTATAAGATACACAAAAAACCGTTGGGGGAATGTTGATTTAAGTCGAAGATGGATAACACATTTGTTCGAAATGTGAATTTTCCTTGATAACATTTTTGTTAGGCTACAAATAAAAGTCAATGGTCCCAAAAGACATTCCAAATTTATATTATAAATAAAAGCATAAAGAAAATCCCATTACATACAACAGTTAAAAAATATTGAAAAATAATAAAAGCTATATAATTTCTTATAAAGCTACTCTATATCAAATACCGAGGTATTAGTGTTAACTCTATGAACATGAAAAGTTAGAAGTAGTAAGAAATGGATATAAATATCTTAGTCACCATGACAATATCAAGATTAAAAAAACAAATTGCATATTAATATTCAAAGTCTAGCAACAGAAATGGTTCCGACAGTTAAGGGACGACAATAGTGGAGTAATTTATAATAATAAGTCAAAACACTGGACATATTGGCGTGTGAGAAAACTAGTTGAGGTAAAGAAAGTAAAATTAATTAAAGATGCACATATACATGAAACGACATGTAGTAGAGTAGTAGAGTAGTAAAGATGAATATACAGATGAAACAGACTTACAAAATGATTAAAAGATGTTAAGTAATGAAACGAAAAATTTATTGATAACTGCCAAGATTGGAAAAATAATAAGTACGATAAGCTTAAACTAAAATCCAAGGTAAAACAGAAAATGCTAAGAATTTCAGTTGATACAGCATCTAAGGTTTCAAAGGATTCAAAAAATGAAAACTTTAAACAAAATAAAATAAAATAAGGGAACCAAATATATCTAACATACATAACACTCAAGAGGAAAGAACTAATTCATTCCAAAATAATTTGAACAGATGGTTTCTTTATAATTTGAACGATTGTACAACTTTTACATTGTTATACAAAACATAATTCAGGTGAATCAGAAATAGTTCAATAAACAAAATAAAAGATCTCAATATAATTTTGTTTAGCGTTTTTCATTGTATTATTACCATTAGTCATGCGTTTATTATTTGTTTTTTACATCTTCGTAGAAGTATGTCAATCATATAACAGTTCAGTCAAAAAATTTAAAGCATGCAAATAAATTAAAAGCATGTCAATCATGTTTGTTTGATAATTCTAAATTTTTATTATTTACTTTGTTAACCACTGGCATTATCAGTAATTGTCCAAAGAGTTCACAGTAAAAGTTATTAAACAGAAAGCACATTGACTGCTTAATATTTTTACCTCAAAGCATATGCTTAAAAGTCTTGCTTAATCATGGTGATCTACGGTTGAGTTTCCAACGTAATTCCAAAACAACATTTATGTTTACTCATTCTTGACATAATTTTATACGTTTTATTAGCTCTAAAGACATGATATACGAATTTTATTCTGTATTTCAAAATAAATAAGGCATTAGAAGTTCGATCTCAAAGATCTAAAATCACAATTTAATAGCTTGCGAAGAAGAACAACCAAAATTTGGGAGATAGCCTAGTATTGGGTTAAAGGGAATTATTATCATAGGATTATAAATTGTCTTTGTATGCTCATGAATTACATATATGCATTGGAGAATAAAATATCTATTCATCGATATAAAGAAATAAGTGAAACTATCAACACCATAAAATATATTTTTTCTTTTACTTTTGGTTACTGTCTAATAAAAACGTAAGATTTTAAACATGAACACCATCAGAAATAACAAAACATGTGCGATTACAGAACATACATTAAGGATCATAATTTATAGAAATTAAACATAGAAAAGAACGGGAAACACATTCGATAATCAAGTATTCATGTAGAAAATGTATAGTATGGCAATATGGAAGAAGGGACTTAATCTTATTAAGTGATTAAAAGGGAGTAGTTCAATTTTATGTCACAATTAGAGCATAAGACCAAAGTTCCAACATCTTTTCTGTAGCTCACCGGTGATGGTTTTGAACCTTATATTCAAAAATTAATTAAGGTTATCATACTTTGAGCTAAACCCTTTTAACGGTATTGTTACATAAAATAGAAATTAAAACAAAAAACTCAATTTTTTTCATTTACTGTCGGTTATTGTGCTAATAATAACATCGGATCTTCAAAATGAACACCATCGTGAATAATAAAACATGTGCAATTAAACTGTAATAAAGAAAATTAGGATAATAATGAGTACCTGAGACCAAACTTCGAATCGAACCTAAAAATTGACATCTGAATCGCCTTAGAACCCAAAAAAAGTCTGAATCGACTCTTCTACAATCCATGATCAGATAAGAAAAAATTTAGTATGTTATAAATTTTATTAAAGGATGCAATACACTCAAAAAAAAGTTTGAATAGAAACTGATTTCGAGCAATAATAAAGGTTATTTGTATGAAACCTAACATTTTCAAAATTAAAAAAAAAGAGGTTCAAGTTAGAGATGAGTACCTGAGATAGAACTTAGAATTAGACCTAAAAATCCACATCTGAATGATAGCCCAATCAAAAACGTGCTACCCAATCGTGTTGGAGATTCATGTCGAGGGTGGATGAAAGCAGAGGAAGGGGATTGCAGCTTTCTTATCCAGATCGGAGAAAATGGGTGGAAGAGGATTTCAGCGATTAGAAGAAATTAGAGTACGGAATGGACTGATTTGGGTTGGGATGAGAATAAATTAGAAAAAAAGTTTAAAATGGACGGTTCATTCTCAATCGATAGATTGCATGTGGTTGCTTAATTTTAGACTCAGCGGATTTAATAGATTTATATTGTTGATTAATTTGATTTAATGAAATTATCTTTAGAGTTTTGAGGAGAATTGAGAGAATTAAAGGGAACTGAGAGAATTGAGAAATTTAAGGAGAATCTAGAGAATTAAGGAGAGGGCCCGAAATTCTCCTGCTTTACTATTATTTAATAGTTAAGGATTCCTTCGTATATATATTGGATGCATGGCACAGTCATGAATTGCATTAAGGTGGTCATTTGAATTAGTAGACCGTTTGATTTTCGCATTAGACCAAGGACATGTACACAACAAGTGACACCCCGCATTTTATTAAATAATAAAATAAAATTTTGAAATGTTTTCAGAATTTGGTAATGGAATTACCATCATTGCATCCATGGCAATTTTCTGATCAATTTAGACCTATGATCTGCTTAAAACGGATTCAAAATGAAAATGTTCTTTAACTGAAGTATTATAGCAGGGGGTTGTTATTGACACTCCAAATATTGTTAAGGGGGGTCAATTTAAAAAAAGATTATTTTGTTAAGGGAAGTACCAATGCAGAGAGTACCCCCTTAACAAATAATGTTTATTTTACTAAATTAGCCTTTTTTACAATAATCTCTTTTTTAGTTGTTAATAAAAAAAATATTATACGGTATATTAGTCGAACCGCATCAAATTTTTATACCAAATTATCAATAATATCATTTGTCGGTATGCATCAGATCAGATGAAAATATGTCATTCATTGGAAATCGATACGAACAATATTTTTTTATATGGTATCCCACCGTCGAGTTTCTCGATACATCCCATTTCCCCTACTAAGGCAACCTAACAACAAATACAAATTTAAAAACGATGAACAACGTCGAACAAAAATATATAATACCGCAGATCTACGTCGTTCATGTCGAACAAAAATGATCGCTTTTTTGTAGATAATTTAGGGATTTGCTTTTTTTGCGTTTGAAATCTTTGGGATTTGGGATAGTAACTGATGTTATTAGCAGGGTAAAAATGGAACGTAAAATATTAAGTACGTGACATCCTGTAACACCCCACCTCCGCTAGGGTCACTCTTTCGGGGGCACTAGCTTCTGGGGGGCGTTAGAACTGGGTAAGCATGCATAATGATATATCAAGGCAGAACAGGAACATAAATATATATGTAAATCAGAGTAAGTGAGAATAAAACAGCGGAATATCTCAAACCATCTCAAAACAAGTTTTAGTACATCATAAAGTCAACTGCCAAAATAAACATGTCTAGTACATCATAAACAGAAATACTGAAATACATAGTGCTATCCCCAAAATAAAGATGATAAACCATAGCGAGCTCAATGTCCAGTCATACATGAGCTATCCAGCAAACAAGCAAGCGATCCAAGCTAAGCACCACTATTCCCTCCCTGAGAACCTGGGGGGGAAACGGAAGAAAAGAAGCGAAAGAAAACAGGTCAGTCAAAAAGACTGGTAAGCCCTACTACGATCAGTCTATAAACAAATAAAGTTAACATCATGATGGAAACTGAGATGAACATACTGGCAATAGATAAAGGTGTCATCACATAAAGAAGATTTAGCTTTGCACCACAGTGTACTAGCAAACTAACATAACAGGTATTGATCCCTTAGCCCACAACTTTGGCCCAATAACATGAAGTGACCTTAATACAAGGTCCAGCCCAACGGTCTAGTCGATCGGCTCCCTATAAACCTAACACGTTAAGTGTTGGTGCCCATACGGCCTACATATGGTTGTAGTCAGACTGTGCTGGGTCCACCTTCGGGTGTATCAAGTCCTTGGGTGTCAACCCCAGACACTTAAGCAATAATGCACAATCTAAACCTACTGGTACCCGTGCCTCGAGTTTGTCCAACACCGGACTACGCGCACGTCCGTAGCCCGCCTGGACCCGCACCGCTGTACCACTCATCCGTCGCTTTGGTCGCTTACATCCGTCCAGTAATCGTGCCCCCGCCCTAGCCTAGTCCTCTAGGGTTGTGAATGATACCCAACTGGGATTACTGCTGGAACAGACCACGTTGCTAGGGTTTTCTAAGGGGGTTAAGTGTGGTTTAACCCCTCACTAATCATGGATTAAATTAGTTAAGTGTAACCAACAGTTCACCACTTAACCCCATTTAATCCCTTGTATTCCCCAAAATTGGTTAAGTATTAGTGGGCCATGACTTAACCTTAATCATGAGGCATTAATTAATTCAATGCACCCAACCTCTCACATTAGACCTTGTTGTGGTTACTAGTTAGGCCGGGCGGGTCCGGGTAGGTTTACACCACAACTTAGTCTAACCTCGGGTCTCACGTGCAACATGACCAACTACCCACATTGGGTCCTATTGCTTGTAGCCACTAGTTAAGCCGGTCGGTTCCGGGTAGATTTATGCTACAAACTCAACCCAACCTCGAGTTGGCCACACTTATGTTTTCTAAGTGTCATGTCCACTTTCAAAACATCATTACAAGTTTAACAAATACTTGGGTAGACCTAACTTAATAGGTAAATTCCCAAGGGGTAGACCTAACTTAATAGGTAAATTCCCAATCTTATATTTTCATGTATTTTAAGTTTTACCCAAACCCCCCAACGTCATTCTATCGCTTACATATTCGTTATAACGCATAAAGGATAGAAAGAGGGAACTTGACACAACATACATGATGAATCTTACATATCATAATAAACATGCATAACATGTTGGACTTGCATAACTTAGCATAGTGAACTTGCATACACATGCATAACTTGTCAAACTTGCAAATCATGGCATAGTGAACTTGCATAAACATGCATAAATTGTTAAACTTGCAAATCATAGCATAGTGAACTTGCATAAACATGCATAACTTATTAAACATGCATAACATAGCATAGTGAACTTGCATAAGCATGCATAACTTATTAAACATGCATAGCATAGCATAGTGAACTCGCATAAGCATGCATAACTTATTAAACATGCATAACATAGCATAGTGAACTCGCATAAGCATGCATAACTTATTAAACATGCATAACATAGCATAGTGAACTCGCATAAGCATGCATAACTTATTAAACATGCATAAATCCCAACTTTCATCACATATTAACTTTAGAGTTTCTAAAATGAAGGTAAGAGGGCTTACTAATATTATGAAGACCCAAATCTATTAATAAAGATTGAGAAGCCCTTTATGCAAGCATATAAGAACCCAAAACAAAGCTCCAATTAACCAAAAATCCCAAAAACTCTAGCTTAGCAAATAAAGCTTGCAACTTAATGATGTATGCAAGCTAATGATCATTCATACAACTTAGAAATGCTTGTATGAACATCAAAACCTTCATAGGAATGATTTATGAAGAGATTGGAGGCTAGGGTTTTTTAAGTGGAGGCCATTTGAGAAATCAATTTGACATAGTTTGGTTGCTAGATTGAATAATGAGGTTTTAGGGTAGGATTAGGGGCTTATTTATAGAAGATTAGAGTGTTTTTAGCCCTAGGATTAACCCTAGGTTAGTTTAGGTCCGTCAGATTTCGGAATTCTCTAGAACCAAGCCACACAACCAAGCCCAAATCAGAAATGGTGCACCAGGCGAAACTGCCCGGCCACCCCCTGTCGACAGGGCTGTCGATAGGGCTGTCGACACCCTGGGGACCCTGTCGACAGGCCTGTCGACATGCGGGTCCTGGCGGGAATTTTCCCGCCTGCGCCAGTTAGCCTTAATCCTTGTTTTTAATTTAAAATTTAAATCTGTTTTTACTATGGAAATTTCTGAAAACTTCAATGGGCCTTAACTGGGTCATACGGACTCCGATTTTCGAAAACTCAGACTCTATTTCGCGTATTTTTCCGAGACGAACGCAATGGCATAGCCCGTTTCCCTTGATTCAGATTTTTAAATTAAATTCTGCCTCGATTTACATTATTACAGGTTATTGAAAATACGGGTTGTTACACATCCCCTAACATTTTTTTAATGATTGGAGTGTTTTTAAAATTTGACCTCCCCTTAACAGTACTTGGAGTGTCAATAACAATGCCCTTATAGCAAACGTGAAAAGAAGATATAAAAAGAGCACTAAAAAGAACAGTGATCACCATTGTTTTTAGTCTTGTGAAAAAAACTTATGCAGTCCAATTGGTAAAATCCAAATGAGTGGTGCAAATTCAAGTGCCACTGGCACCATATTTTAAATTATAGAGGGACGGCTAAAGAATGCATATCCTAAGAGAAAAATAAATATAAAAAAACATGCATATAAAGAAAATTATACATATAGGTGATTATAAATATACATGTGTGCATGCATATGTGTATATATGTGTATGTGTGTGTGTATATACACACACACACCCAAAATAAGACTGCAACCAATAAAAATGGGTAAGAAATAAATGACGGTGCAACGCCATTTGGATTTTGAATAGAAATAAATATTGCACACATATATATGCATAAATTCAAATGTGGGAATTAAAAGTACAAGTTAAAAGCAGAAAATAATAAATACATAATAAATGAAAAATGGACAAGAAGATAAATGCATTTGAAATTAAAATACATTAAAAGGAAGAAAGCAATGAATTGATAGCGCTGTTAATTACATTAATTGAGAAGTTATTAACGAACAAAGATTTAGAAGGTTGTATGCATATATACGCGCATAAATTCAAGATTTGAAATTAGATATGTGTTACAAGTAGAAGATAATAATTCATATAGGGATATTTGGCAACAAAAAGAAACGTTAGAAGCAACGTTAAACAAGAAATTAATATAGGCAAAAATTAACGTTAATGGCCTAGGTCATTTAACGTTATATTTTCCACTTGCACGCTTCGAATTTTATTTTATTTAATCTGATAGACCAAAATCTTCTGTACACCTATAAATAGACTAGCAGGGCCTAACCTCCAACTCATATTTTCTGAGATGACGCCAAGGCTCTGCCATTTTCTTTCATTACGGTCGCCGAACACACGTATAACGACCTTTTCAAATTTTAGTTTAAACATAACTTGAAAACCATACGATGAAATTTGAAAATTCCTCTTCTATTCAAAAACCATTATTAATATAAATCTGACGTTTTTCGTTTCACGTCAATTCGATTCAAAACTTTCAAGTTATAATCATTTGAAATTTAAAATTGATATTAACGAACTGTCGCTACGCGACGCGTTCGATTCACGTTATGTAACGTTTAAACATAAATCGTTTTGTTCCTTTCCCCGAATACATTACATTCCCCTAACCGTATACCAAATCTCTTTTCCCAAAAATAATATTTTTATATTCTCAACTTTATTCAAATATCATTTAAATTCTAAATTTTCATTTCCAAACAAATTAAATAACATTTTATTTAAGTTCGTTTAATTATTTTTTCAAAACCCTTATTAAATCCAGTATTCGCATAAAACCCGTTATTTCAGTTTTTATACAACATTGAATTGAATCTTTAATGATAATATTTCCAAAACTCGTTCAAACATTTCCAAAAATAATTATTCCTATGATCATGATTTCGAATTCCCGACTTTTATTTCGAATTAGATCGAAATAATAATATTTTCATCAAAATTCGGTTTTTACAAATAACCATTAAATTTGTTTGCACAAAACCAATGTTGGGTACATATTCCAAACCATTTTCCTGAACTAATTATCAAAACCCAATTCAATGTTTACTTAGCCCATTAGCGACAGAGATTGTTTTTCAAAAACAATTTCAACTCATACCAATGACATTTGCTCAATTTGATTCTAAATAGTTTTAAAATTAAATTTAAAAGTATATTCTCAACTTTATTTTAATAATTAAATTTCCATTTAAATGGAAGGAAATTTAAATCAAATTACTCGTATAACCACACAGCTACGGCATGTGTGATTTCATGCAGTCAGAATTAATCACATCACTTAACCATATAAACAAGCACAAATTCATCCATCACAACCACAACAATAATCAATTAACTATACGTAGAGCATTACAGTCAATAATGCTTAGTGTTTACGGTGTTTTTAATTGCATGAACATTCATCCAACAGTCCAATACCAATCATTCATAACAACTTATGATTAACCAATTATTAATTAAAATTAATGACTAAATAAAATTAACCGTAATAACCAATTTAAAATAAATTTAAATTAGAATCTCACTTGCATGCTTCCAATTTCACCGACGAACCCGGTATCAGTTGCGAATCATCTTACGAACGTTATAATCGACAAGCGCACACCGTTAATGCACCTTATCAACTGCGAATAACTTCGGACTACACCGCACAAACTTTACGGATGAAGCACTGTCAACTAATGTATATAAATATACATACATTTTTACGCACAATTGAACCGGCGGATGGAAGAGTCGACGTGGGTATAATAAGAAAAGGATTTATGAAAATTATAAAGGACTTGCGTGCTGTCTTTATAATGAGCTGCGGCTAAACTTTTGAAGAGGAGTGGAGAGAAAATGGCACGCGGGGAAGAAGGTTGCAGGTCTGGCAAACTGATGGCACGCTGAGGTGTTGATGAGTAGCCAGTAGTGCGGTGGCAAGGAGAGTCAACAAAGGTGGAGGAGGCTGTACGGGAAAATCGAGTTGTTTAAAAGGGAAGAAGATAGGAAAGCTTGCGGGTTTGTGGAGGAGTGCTGGCCTTCGTGGTTGTATGACGGATTGAGAGGTGGACTAAGGTATGGAGGTGGGTGGTGGTGAACCTGTAACCAGTGGAGGAGGAGGTCTAAAAAGGAGAAGATGAACCGATTTTAAAGGGGGAGAGAAAAGTCTGGTAGGAAGGGAGATGCGAGTGGATGATGTAGAGACGTGGGGTGGTGGACAGGAAGCACAGTGGAGCTAGTTGGGAAGAGGTCGTATGGGAGAAGGGCAGTGCATGAGGAAGGGAAGTGGCAAAACACGGTGGAGCTGAAAATGGTATACAAGAAAGAGAATAAAGTGTGTGTGAAAATGAACGGTACATGAGTCCCTATTTTAAACGTGAAGTTAAGGGTAGTCTTGACCTTTTTACCAAGGACACTTGTCCCTTTGCAAAATTTCTCTTCATGCATTGTTACACCTTGTAAGGATACACGGCGTGTGACGACCGCCTATAACCCCCGCACTAAACAAGAGGAATAATATACTAAAGGTGTGCCAGGCTGCTATGGACGATCATCAGAGTAGGTAAACACATCGAAACCTGTCGTAGAACTCACAGCGCATGGATAAAATATAGTAGAACATATACAATAGGTAATAGTAATGAGGTATCATATAGCAAACTTTTGAAACTTTCTCAACATCCAGAAAGATTATCCAACTGATATCAAAGTTTGTACATAAGGCCTCACTACAGCTCTCAAGCAACTCAAGCAGCGGAAACAGAAATACTAGATAGTAATAAAACTGGTACGCCAGCCTCCTGCTCGTCATCGCTCAGCTTCCTCGTATCACTAAGCTCCATTACCTGTAACCTGCTACTTAGTCTGCCCATCCACAACCGGATGAACAGCCCAAGGTAATAAGAGGAGACATAAAACCTTGAGTCAGACAATAGTCTTAGTGAGCGATAATACAGCTAACAAACTTCAACAAGAAAGTATATGAGAATGGGTAAATGAACAACTTATCTACCCACATCACCAGAGAAGAACTCAACCTTATCTTCCCCACATCGGACAGTGATAGCCTTTACACCAAGCATTTCAACCATTCATCCATAGAAACCAGAACCCCCATTCAATCATACATAACAAACATGACATCCAGATTATATAGGTCTCACACAGACAACCCTAATCGAGTTTAACATTCCTCAAGTACTCTCGCCAGAGGCCTAGACCAATATCACTTAAGCACTCAAAGAACATCTCCCTCGACTTTGGATAATCTATGTGAGATAGTACAAACAGAACAACCAATCATCCATGACTGACTCTGGCTATCACCGCCAATCCTGCTTCGAAACCATCGTTATCGTATGACTAGCCCATATTGCCATCCGTCAAGGGCCATACTCGAAGCCCCGGTTCTAGCGAAACTCCATACACCATACAACGAAATGTATTCTAGGCCATACAACGAAACCTAGGGTATTCGACCATACAACGAAATCGTATAACCCTTGCTCTGAGCCCGCTAGAACCCATGATAACGATAATCTCTCGGCCTTCGCATCTCCAATCGCTATCAATCGCGACTGTTCACCAACTCAGGACACTTTAGAGTTGTCATGCTCAGAACACCATAGAGCAATCCTCATCACCCAACTCAAGACACTTTAGAGTTGTCACTACATTCGTTGATCTACCTTGATCAACGAACACATTCATCACTTCGAGCCTTCCTACTTGAACCACCTCGAAGTTAGCACTACCTTTGACCCGAAGTAAGCATCAATCATAAGGATCAAAACAATCCATAGCATCATATCAACTTGCTAGAGAAAGCAAACGGCAGCACATAGGCCATTCACCACAGCATTAAAAAGCGCTGCTGAAATCCCCTCCATTTTTAACCAACCAGGCTAGGACCGATCCGACCAACTCCAGGACCGACCCGCCTCCCTGCATCCTTGGACCGACCCACCCCCTTGGGACCGACCAGAATATGCTTCCACCTGACCGACCAAGATTTACCCCATCTGACCGACCAGCTCCTCTAGAGCGACCAGTTCCAGAGCGACCAAGATTCCAGAGCCACCAGGATTCCAGAGCGACCAGGATTCCAGAGCAACCATAATTCCAGAACGACCAGGATTCTAGAATGACCAGCTTCTCCAGAGCGTCCCGCCTCCATGCAGCTTTGGATCGACTCGACCTCCTTGCAACTTTGGATTGACACGACCTCCTTGGGACCGACCAGCTTTGGATCGACCCCGTCAAGACCGACCAGATTTTGCTCTACTTAAACCGACCAGCTCCCTGACTTGCTTCCCAAGCCATACTTTGACCGACCACCTCATTCCAGACCGACCCGACCAACTCCAGGACGACCAGAAACCTGCACATCTCCAAATCGACTCCGATTTCGACCAAAACTTCGCCAAACGACGAAACCAGCTTATCCGATTCATCCAAACGCAATCACAAACATGTTATGCAACCAGCAATATCATCAATCTAACAATTTCCATCAAAACACATAAATTTCCCAAAACATGATAAGTGAATCATGTGAACATAAAAACGGATCTAACTTGCATAATCTTGAGAAAAATCATAAAATTAACCATTTAAATTATCTAGATCAGATCCTAAGGTGATTCATATATAAAATGGACTTAGCATGGTGTGGATCTAAGGAAAATAACATGGAAATGATGAAATTAACATCCTAAAACCCATATACTTGCATGAATCCGAATGAGAGATGTAAATCACTCACCAATTCTTCAAATCGATGCAAAAACAATGAAAAAGCAATCCGGACAGCGAACACTTCGAATCAAACCCCTCAATCCGATGAACTCGCCCTTGAAAAGATGTAGATCTAGCCTCTTATGGTGTAGATCTTCGATTTCCCTCCTTGGATTTTGGAATTTTAATGGTGGAAAGATGTTAGAGGAAGAAGGAGATCAAAGCCTCCCCATAAGAGAATGGAAAATGCCAACCTTTCTCCATATCCCTTACCCCCTATTTATAGCCTCCACGAACCCCCTAATGGGCCTTCTCCAAATCAGCCCATTAGCCTTCCAAAACCTGAACAGCCAACTGAAAAACCTTAAAACAGCGATTTCTCCCAAACCGCTGAACCAAATCCTTAATGTAACCACTCTACGGAAAGGGAATCATCAATTCCTTTCCAATGGCACAGGTTTCACCCTCTGATTCGACCTGAGTCAAAAGTTATGCCCAGTACAAGACTGACAGGGGAAAAATGGTCACAAACATTGTAATAACCCGGAAAATCTGGGCCAGTTTAAAATTTTTATTTTCGGCAATTTTAGCGAATTTTGAATATTTAAAATAGATTATTTTAAATATTATCGACGAGAAATTTATTTTGAATATAATTCGACGTATATATTTATATACGTCGTCGTTAGAATATAAATATTTATATATAATTATAAATAGAATTGAAAATGGCGCGGTAGTTCGATAATTCGATTTCAAACTTCAATTGAATGTACCGGGTGCAAAACAATCCGGATTTTAGTGAAACCAAAAATCTTAGGATCTATTTGATAATATCTTTCTATCGAATCCGACAAATCAAAATTTCATAGCGGGAATCAAAAGATATGTCCAGTTGAAAATTCTGAATAGTCGCTATGGAATTCAGGCCCTTAAAAATGGACATTTTGCAAATGACCTCGGATTTCGACGAAACCACTTTTGTTGGGTCCGTGATGTCGAATTATTGCTAGATTTTAAATTTCATAATTTTTCGAATCAATAGGTGAGCGTGGCAAAGGAAAACGCGTTTGACCATTTCAGTTGATTTTAATCGACTGGAAATTGGCCATTTTTCTAACGGTCTCAGAATTCGACGAAACTAGTTTTGTTAGGACCGTATCGTCAATACGAAGCTAGAAAATATTTTTTGGAAATTTTTAGATTCAGTATGTGGCCCAGTAAATTGAAATGCGCGTTCAAATTCAATATATAGAGTTATGTGTTGAATTTGATGAAAACTGGTCGAAACAGTATAATCAGCCTACGATACATATTCCATTGTGTTCGGAATGGGGGTAATTAGTTAGGGACGACGGGCGATGGGTTTCGTTTCGAGTTCGAATGGAAATGATACTTTATAGAGTTCAAGATTTAAAATAAATTAAAATAAAATAATTATATAATATATATAGACCTCAGACCCTTATTACCCCTCTAAACCTAATTAAATTATCGCGCCCCCAAATCATAAAATCCCGATGCTCCTTCCTTGACCCGACGTTGCCCTCTCCCCTTGCCGCCCACGCTCTACCAGACCCGCCGCCTCCGGCGAGAAGCCCTTCATCCCTTCCGATGCACCACCTCTCGCTCCTCTCCGCCCCTCTACAGCTTCAAGCCCGAGACCTGGAACCCTAAATCCGCCGCTCCCCCAACCCTAGCAGCCATCGCTGGATCTAGCTGCGCCGCCACTTGCCGATGCCGCCCCTCCCTCCTCCGAACGCTGGTGAACTCTCCCCCCTTCAAAATAAAGGTAAAATTTATTTATTTCACTTTATTTATTTCAGTTTTGTTTTATCATTTGTTTTTTTTTATAAAACTGAAAATTAAAGTGACGATTTTTATTAAGGAAAATCAGTTTTTTTTTATTATTCGTGTATACAATTATATGAGAATTTGATTTTTATCTTATAGAAAAGGATATAAAAATATTATTTTTATATAGGTAGAGTATTAAAAATAGGATTTTTATATAATAGAGAAAATAAAAATATAATTTTTATTATATGTAAAGGTTAAAATATAATTTTTATGCTCATGGCATATTAAAAACATGATTTTTATAAAGGCGGAATCTTTATTTTAGTAAAGGCGAAATCTTTATTTTAGAAAAGGTAAAATCTTTATCGACGAAAAGACGATATTTTTAAAATAGAAAAGATTAGATTTTAAAAATAGGAAAGGCGGGATATTTAATATTGAATAGCATAGTAAAGAAATTCGATTTTTAAATATATGAAGTGATTATAAAAATATGATTTTTAAATTGAAAACGAACAAATAAAAATGTGATTTTTATTTTAAAGACATCAAAATATAAAAATGTGATTTTTATGTATATAGTGACTACGGGCAACGAAGATGACGAAGATGGGATAACGAAGAAGATTTCTATAAATGAAGAGCCGTGAAGATTGGATAGCTATATGTGAGAACTTCTCACTCTTCAATTTCTTTTTCTAGTTATATATTTATACTAGGATGTAGACGGTGTTTAGTAGCACCCGACACCCGTCATCCACAGACCATGGATGGCTTGTTTGTTAAATTGTTTGATTGAATAGTTAGTTAGAATATTTGATTGAATGGAAATTGTTTGGTGAAATGAAATTGATTTGATTGATGTGTGAATGGCGTGGGCCTTCACTAGACCGGGGATAAGGCTAGGCCTTGTCCCGTTTCTAGTATCGTGCCGTTATGCCGCCGAAATTTTCTAAAATATGTTAGAAAAATAAAAATATCATTTTATTTAAAGAAAGAACTGAATAGAAATTCATATGTTAAAATAAAATGTTTTATCGTTAAAAATATAATTTTTAACGTGAAAGTGAATAAAATGAAATATTCATTTACAAACCGAACGGTTTGTTTATGTACACCGATTTGATTGACATTGATTGGGACGATAAATTTTACACATCGCCCAACTGCACAAATAAAATCTGTGTTTGATGGTTTGAAACCCCACACGGGTGTTGGGATGAAATATGAAGTTCACTCATCCTGATTGATAAAGTATGTCGATCGATTGATTGACAGGCTGTTATAAGCGTTAGATATCTATATTTGATGCTTATACAGTGTAGTGCACTTTGGTTGATGGTTGATTATTTTTCAATGCTATTATATACACGTGTTGTATGAAAATCCATATAATTAACTTTATATGGTAATTGATTGGGCCTCATTCCAATTTGAAAAATTAAAGAATAATTAATATAAAGGTTCATGTGTTGACTATACTCATCCGTTGAGAATAGCCATGTGTTGAACGAAATATTTTTATAATAAAAATTACATCTTTATCAATATAATATAAAGGTTCATGTGTTGACTGTACTCATCCGTTGAGATTAGTCAGGTGTTGAACGAAATATTTTAACAAAAATAGTCACACGTGGACGGTACTCATTCGTTGAGATTAGTCGTGTGTTGACAAAAAGAAATATTTGAAATAGAATATATAAAGCCGTGTTGAATAGTGATGCGCCATTTTGACGCGAACGATATTTATAACGATTTCGAAATGAATTGAAATTATAACGATTTCGAAATGAATTGAAATTATAACGATTTCGAAATGAATTGAATATATAACGATTTCGAAATGAATTGAATATATAACGATTTCGAAATGAATTGAAATTATAACGATTTCGAAATGAATTGAATATATAACGATTTCGAAATGAATTGAATATATAACGATTTCGAAATGAATTGAATATATAACGATTTCGAAATGAATTGAATATATAACGATTTCGAAATGAATTGAATATATAACGATTTCGAAATGAATTGAATATATAACGATTTCGAAATGAATTGAATATATAACGATTTCGAAATGAATTGAATATATAACGATTTCGAAATGAATTGAATATATAACGATTTCGAAATGAATTGAATATATAACGATTTCGATTCGAATTGAATATAAAACGATTTCGAATTGAATCGAATAGAAAACCACTTAGAAACGAATTGAAATGAATTCAAATTGAATTGAATAGGAATGAATTTTAAAACGAATTTATAAGGAAGAATTCAATTTTGATTTGAATTAAGATGGAGGTTGAAATGTTTTTGAAACGAGTTCAAAACTATTTATATAATTCGTTTTAAATAGTAATCGTCGAAATATATATTATATATATTATATATATAATATAATGGCCTGAATAGAACGCGCCGCGCCGCGGCAGTTCGTAAATTTCGACCATTTATTTCAAACGGACATTACGGGAGATCCGACCGTCGGATTCTCCTAAAACCGGAACCGTTGGGTTCGTATCGAAAAGAGCTTTCTAACGAATATTAGAAATTTGAAATCTAACGGTTGGATTTGGAGATACGTCCAAATCAAATTCGAAAAAGGTCGCTGTAAGTGCAGTTCGATGGCCATTGTTGAAAATCGACTGTACGGGCCTTAATAAAATTATTAAAAATAGTAATAATTTGTGTAAAATCATAAGAAATGATTTGGGAAAAATTGGGGTGAAAAACTCCATATTTGAAAAGATAAAAATGGATTTTTATCAAAATGAACTAGTTTTGAACTAAATTTAAAACCCAATTATTTTTAAATAAATGAATTAGATTTAAAAAGGGGTTTTAAATGATCGAATTTCTAATATATTTGATTGAATTTGAAATGGGTTTATCGTGAACAGTGTTTTAAATAACACTAGTTCTTTAACCCGATAACAAATAGGATGTGATTTGGGTTTGTCGTGAACTGTGTTTTAAATAACACCTAGTTCTTTAACCCAGTCAAAAGAGTTTTAACGAATCTACAATTAGATTGAAATGTGAATTTGTAATCTAAATTATCAAATTTAGAAATGAGCGAGAATGGAGTATCGCCAGTTTTGCTCCAAAGCGATAGTTAAATCTTTAATTAGATTTGAACGAGAAATGGTAATTAATTTTATCAATAACACCACGGTGTTAGATATGGAGTATTACCAGTTTTGCTTCATGGGATGAATAGGTTGGGATTGGGAAATAAAATAAATAATTACTTCGTTACGGTTCGCTAATCTCGACTAGTTGGAAAAACCATAATTTGGTTTTAAACGACATCCAAAGGAAGATTACAGGATAAATTTTAAAGAATTTATCTTGGATAAAATTAATGGGAACCTTTCCCTAAGAATGTGGAATTTAGAAACTAGCTGTAGGTTGGCTAAGAAGAATGGTTTCCTGGGTATTGATCTGATGTTGGTTTCGGCCTTCGGGGTTAATGTTTGGGAACTTGTTCTCTTGCTAATTTGCGGTTAGTGACTAATGAATTGGAATGAGGCGTATGTTGTGTTTGTGTAACATTTGTTTTCAATATACGCGGGTTGTTCGGAAAGACCGGGTTTATACCCATTCTGAATAACCGAATCGACGATATGTCGAAGATGAAGACGGTGGTCGAAGACCGGAAGTTTTCACATCGTTTGGGTAATTACTGACGATCCTGATTGGGCTGTACACCCAAGAGGATGGAAATAGTTGGTGGTCGTCCAGACGTACTTGGAGATGGATGGATATGCGAGGAAAGTGCCTCCGGTTTCGTTCAGACCCAGAAGGGACTTGTAAATGGATTGTGTGTCTGACATTGGATTTTATTCTGTGTTGATTGATTTCTGTTAAATATATATCTGCTTGGCGGCGGAGAATTTATTCTCTTGCTTAACGCCCTGCTCTGAGACGTACGAGCTTAGAGGTTATATATCGATAGATATCAATCGCATGGCATGAATTGCCTGTGTGGCATGCTGAGTTGCATAGATCAAGGCTTCTGTTGAAAAGCAAAGTCTTGTGGTTGATGATCAAAGCACGCCTACGTGGCAGCTTTGTGTATAGCGTGAATTCGCGAGCCTCACACCTCGGTATGAGTTAAAAACGGGATACGGACTGCAGGGAGAGCACACGTTTCTTTCTAGCTTTGGTGGTGTCAGTGACTTACCAGCCCTGACATTTATATACTTTACACCTTTGTGGTAGTTGGATGAGGCGCCTCGATTATAGGTCTGTAAGGACCGGGAAACGTGTGTTCAGGAATAACTAATCCTCTAACGTAAGTGAGGACCGGCCCTGAAGATCCAGGGGTTACCCAGTGTGCGTAATCCTGAGCATTTGCTAGAGTGTCTCGAACGCGGAGAGGAGCTTGCCCCTTGCCTCGACTCATGACGGAAATCCAATTTCCAATACGTGTATTGCGGTTTTAATTGTAGAACTAGTATGGCGACATGATATATGGTACCCATGCCGTCTATGATTTATATTTATGATTGAAATGTTTTGACACTATACACTTATTATAGTATCAAATGATTTGTTTTAAACGTACCAAGCATGTTTGGCTATTATAAGGGAAAACCCTATCCCCCGGCTTGCGTTGCATTGTATGATAGGACCTGGGTCTTATAATAGCTTCATTTTTCGAAAAAGCATTGCGTTGTTTATTCTATGCACTGGTATTCTTGGGAGGAAACCCGTTCCGTGTTATACGGCGTGGTCCCTTGAATTACTATCTTTTTAAAGTAAAGCTTTAAATAACTGTTTTAGTTCTCACACCAGTCACATGACTGACCTGGAGTTTATTGTTTTAACCTAAACTCTGGGTGCCCCTATTTTCCGCACGGGCAGCTAGTAGTTTTGGTTTTGCAGATTTATATTCACAGGATCCTGGTTTACAGCTGGAATGATATCCGGAAAGCTCTGTATCCGTATATCACCTTCAGTTGTGCTTTGTATTATTTTCCGCTGCTATGTAATTTATTGTAATCTCTGATATTTATTGAATGTAATTTATTCATTTATACTCTGTATATTCTTGTATCTGATGGAATTGTTGTGATATACAATGAAATGTTCTTCTGTTTGTGTTCTGATTTGTCCTGTTCTCAACGTTCAGGGGTTTCGAACGGTCTAGATCGGTTTAACGACTGATTCAGATCGAGCGAAATTCCAGGCCGTCACATTTGGTATCAGAGCTTTGGTTTACAGAGCTCGAGAACAAGGCACATTAGAACCATACGAAAGAATTCATTAGATATTGGATTAGCAATATCCAATTAGAATTACTCGTTAGAGATAGGATCAGTAGTATCCTAGAACGAGTGTGAAGAGTATATTTTTCAAATGAAAACAATTTTGTTTTGAAATTTAAACCATTTTAAAACGTATTTGATTATTTATTTATTTTGAACATGGACAATCCACTATATAAAGGTTTTGCATATACGCGTCATGAACGTATATTCGAAGTTTTAATATATTGGATAGATATAGAATCATACTCTAGTGGCCCGAAGATGATTCTGATGATTGACTAGTTGTCATTAGTATTCATGTTCGAGTAACGAAGGTGTGATATCGATATATTTCCATTAGACTGATGTGAGAACCAAAACTTATATAGCTAGAACACATTGTTGTGAATTGGCATCAAAAACATGATTTTTTGTATATGTATCGAAATTATGAATTTGAAAACTCTAATTCCCTAATTGATTGATGTTTGTATTGTTTGTTTAATTGTTTGCTAATTTTTAACCATTATGCCTAACTGTATCAAATTTTGAATTATATTGAAAATTGGTCGCATTTGCTTGCATATACATATACTTACATTGAACAGGTCATAGCAAGGAGGCTAGAGCCAGAGAATAAAATTTGTTTGCCCGACAAATAGGTACATGTTTATTACATAATTTCCTGTTTTGTTTGGGTGATGATGATTTTGTGAGCCTATTGGCTAGCCGCTTGGCTTTTTCTTTTTCTTTTTGAGATCTGAAGGACCGGGGAAGCTATTTGAAATTCCCCGATGCTCCCATTGCAGGGGAGGTTATGGCGAAATTTTTCGAAAATTTAGGGTGTTAGCCAAATTTTTGAAATTTTGAAAATTTTCAGAAACTGAAAAGTTGGAGAATGCAAGCCTGATCGAACGTAGAGCTGATTAATCAAACCACTTTCGACTTTGTTCCTTTTCGGGGACGAAAAGTTTTAAGTGGGGGAGATTGTAATAACCCGGAAAATCTGGGCCAGTTTAAAATTTTTATTTTCGGCAATTTTAGCGAATTTTGAATATTTAAAATAGATTATTTTAAATATTATCGACGAGAAATTTATTTTGAATATAATTCGACGTATATATTTATATACGTCGTCGTTAGAATATAAATATTTATATATAATTATAAATAGAATTGAAAATGGCGCGGTAGTTCGATAATTCGATTTCAAACTTCAATTGAATGTACCGGGTGCAAAACAATCCGGATTTTAGTGAAACCAAAAATCTTAGGATCTATTTGATAATATCTTTCTATCGAATCCGACAAATCAAAATTTCATAGCGGGAATCAAAAGATATGTCCAGTTGAAAATTCTGAATAGTCGCTATGGAATTCAGGCCCTTAAAAATGGACATTTTGCAAATGACCTCGGATTTCGACGAAACCACTTTTGTTGGGTCCGTGATGTCGAATTATTGCTAGATTTTAAATTTCATAATTTTTCGAATCAATAGGTGAGCGTGGCAAAGGAAAACGCGTTTGACCATTTCAGTTGATTTTAATCGACTGGAAATTGGCCATTTTTCTAACGGTCTCAGAATTCGACGAAACTAGTTTTGTTAGGACCGTATCGTCAATACGAAGCTAGAAAATATTTTTTGGGAATTTTTAGATTCAGTATGTGGCCCAGTAAATTGAAATGCGCGTTCAAATTCAATATATAGAGTTATGTGTTGAATTTGATGAAAACTGGTCGAAACAGTATAATCAGCCTACGATACATATCCCATTGTGTTCGGAATGGGGGTAATTAGTTAGGGACGACGGGCGATGGGTTTCGTTTCGAGTTCGAATGGAAATGATACTTTATAGAGTTCAAGATTTAAAATAAATTAAAATAAAATAATTATATAATATATATAGACCTCAGACCCTTATTACCCCTCTAAACCTAATTAAATTATCGCGCCCCCAAATCATAAAATCCCGATGCTCCTTCCTTGACCCGACGTTGCCCTCTCCCCTTGCCGCCCACGCTCTACCAGACCCGCCGCCTCCGGCGAGAAGCCCTTCATCCCTTCCGATGCACCACCTCTCGCTCCTCTCCGCCCCTCTACAGCTTCAAGCCCGAGACCTGGAACCCTAAATCCGCCGCTCCCCCAACCCTAGCAGCCATCGCTGGATCTAGCTGCGCCGCCACTTGCCGATGCCGCCCCTCCCTCCTCCGAACGCTGGTGAACTCTCCCCCCTTCAAAATAAAGGTAAAATTTATTTATTTCACTTTATTTATTTCAGTTTTGTTTTATCATTTGTTTTTTTTTATAAAACTGAAAATTAAAGTGACGATTTTTATTAAGGAAAATCAGTTTTTTTTTATTATTCGTGTATACAATTATATGAGAATTTGATTTTTATCTTATAGAAAAGGATATAAAAATATTATTTTTATATAGGTAGAGTATTAAAAATAGGATTTTTATATAATAGAGAAAATAAAAATATAATTTTTATTATATGTAAAGGTTAAAATATAATTTTTATGCTCATGGCATATTAAAAACATGATTTTTATAAAGGCGGAATCTTTATTTTAGTAAAGGCGAAATCTTTATTTTAGAAAAGGTAAAATCTTTATCGACGAAAAGACGATATTTTTAAAATAGAAAAGATTAGATTTTAAAAATAGGAAAGGCGGGATATTTAATATTGAATAGCATAGTAAAGAAATTCGATTTTTAAATATATGAAGTGATTATAAAAATATGATTTTTAAATTGAAAACGAACAAATAAAAATGTGATTTTTATTTTAAAGACATCAAAATATAAAAATGTGATTTTTATGTATATAGTGACTACGGGCAACGAAGATGACGAAGATGGGATAACGAAGAAGATTTCTATAAATGAAGAGCCGTGAAGATTGGATAGCTATATGTGAGAACTTCTCACTCTTCAATTTCTTTTTCTAGTTATATATTTATACTAGGATGTAGACGGTGTTTAGTAGCACCCGACACCCGTCATCCACAGACCATGGATGGCTTGTTTGTTAAATTGTTTGATTGAATAGTTAGTTAGAATATTTGATTGAATGGAAATTGTTTGGTGAAATGAAATTGATTTGATTGATGTGTGAATGGCGTGGGCCTTCACTAGACCGGGGATAAGGCTAGGCCTTGTCCCGTTTCTAGTATCGTGCCGTTATGCCGCCGAAATTTTCTAAAATATGTTAGAAAAATAAAAATATCATTTTATTTAAAGAAAGAACTGAATAGAAATTCATATGTTAAAATAAAATGTTTTATCGTTAAAAATATAATTTTTAACGTGAAAGTGAATAAAATGAAATATTCATTTACAAACCGAACGGTTTGTTTATGTACACCGATTTGATTGACATTGATTGGGACGATAAATTTTACACATCGCCCAACTGCACAAATAAAATCTGTGTTTGATGGTTTGAAACCCCACACGGGTGTTGGGATGAAATATGAAGTTCACTCATCCTGATTGATAAAGTATGTCGATCGATTGATTGACAGGCTGTTATAAGCGTTAGATATCTATATTTGATGCTTATACAGTGTAGTGCACTTTGGTTGATGGTTGATTATTTTTCAATGCTATTATATACACGTGTTGTATGAAAATCCATATAATTAACTTTATATGGTAATTGATTGGGCCTCATTCCAATTTGAAAAATTAAAGAATAATTAATATAAAGGTTCATGTGTTGACTATACTCATCCGTTGAGAATAGCCATGTGTTGAACGAAATATTTTTATAATAAAAATTACATCTTTATCAATATAATATAAAGGTTCATGTGTTGACTGTACTCATCCGTTGAGATTAGTCAGGTGTTGAACGAAATATTTTAACAAAAATAGTCACACGTGGACGGTACTCATTCGTTGAGATTAGTCGTGTGTTGACAAAAAGAAATATTTGAAATAGAATATATAAAGCCGTGTTGAATAGTGATGCGCCATTTTGACGCGAACGATATTTATAACGATTTCGAAATGAATTGAAATTATAACGATTTCGAAATGAATTGAATATATAACGATTTCGAAATGAATTGAATATATAACGATTTCGAAATGAATTGAAATTATAACGATTTCGAAATGAATTGAATATATAACGATTTCGAAATGAATTGAATATATAACGATTTCGAAATGAATTGAATATATAACGATTTCGAAATGAATTGAATATATAACGATTTCGAAATGAATTGAATATATAACGATTTCGAAATGAATTGAATATATAACGATTTCGAAATGAATTGAATATATAACGATTTCGAAATGAATTGAATATATAACGATTTCGAAATGAATTGAATATATAACGATTTCGAAATGAATTGAATATATAACGATTTCGAAATGAATTGAATATATAACGATTTCGATTCGAATTGAATATAAAACGATTTCGAATTGAATCGAATAGAAAACCACTTAGAAACGAATTGAAATGAATTCAAATTGAATTGAATAGGAATGAATTTTAAAACGAATTTATAAGGAAGAATTCAATTTTGATTTGAATTAAGATGGAGGTTGAAATGTTTTTGAAACGAGTTCAAAACTATTTATATAATTCGTTTTAAATAGTAATCGTCGAAATATATATTATATATATTATATATATATAATATAATGGCCTGAATAGAACGCGCCGCGCCGCGGCAGTTCGTAAATTTCGACCATTTATTTCAAACGGACATTACGGGAGATCCGACCGTCGGATTCTCCTAAAACCGGAACCGTTGGGTTCGTATCGAAAAGAGCTTTCTAACGAATATTAGAAATTTGAAATCTAATGGTTGGATTTGGAGATACGTCCAAATCAAATTCGAAAAAGGTCGCTGTAAGTGCAGTTCGATGGCCATTGTTGAAAATCGACTGTACGGGCCTTAATAAAATTATTAAAAATAGTAATAATTTGTGTAAAATCATAAGAAATGATTTGGGAAAAATTGGGGTGAAAAACTCCATATTTGAAAAGATAAAAATGGATTTTTATCGAAATGAACTAGTTTTGAACTAAATTTAAAACCCAATTATTTTTAAATAAATGAATTAGATTTAAAAAGGGGTTTTAAATGATCGAATTTCTAATATATTTGATTGAATTTGAAATGGGTTTATCGTGAACAGTGTTTTAAATAACACTAGTTCTTTAACCCGATAACAAATAGGATGTGATTTGGGTTTGTCGTGAACTGTGTTTTAAATAACACCTAGTTCTTTAACCCAGTCAAAAGAGTTTTAACGAATCTACAATTAGATTGAAATGTGAATTTGTAATCTAAATTATCAAATTTAGAAATGAGCGAGAATGGAGTATCGCCAGTTTTGCTCCAAAGCGATAGTTAAATCTTTAATTAGATTTGAACGAGAAATGGTAATTAATTTTATCAATAACACCACGGTGTTAGATATGGAGTATTACCAGTTTTGCTTCATGGGATGAATAGGTTGGGATTGGGAAATAAAATAAATAATTACTTCGTTACGGTTCGCTAATCTCGACTAGTTGGAAAAACCATAATTTGGTTTTAAACGACATCCAAAGGAAGATTACAGGATAAATTTTAAAGAATTTATCTTGGATAAAATTAATGGGAACCTTTCCCTAAGAATGTGGAATTTAGAAACTAGCTGTAGGTTGGCTAAGAAGAATGGTTTCCTGGGTATTGATCTGATGTTGGTTTCGGCCTTCGGGGTTAATGTTTGGGAACTTGTTCTCTTGCTAATTTGCGGTTAGTGACTAATGAATTGGAATGAGGCGTATGTTGTGTTTGTGTAACATTTGTTTTCAATATACGCGGGTTGTTCGGAAAGACCGGGTTTATACCCATTCTGAATAACCGAATCGACGATATGTCGAAGATGAAGACGGTGGTCGAAGACCGGAAGTTTTCACATCGTTTGGGTAATTACTGACGATCCTGATTGGGCTGTACACCCAAGAGGATGGAAATAGTTGGTGGTCGTCCAGACGTACTTGGAGATGGATGGATATGCGAGGAAAGTGCCTCCGGTTTCGTTCAGACCCAGAAGGGACTTGTAAATGGATTGTGTGTCTGACATTGGATTTTATTCTGTGTTGATTGATTTCTGTTAAATATATATCTGCTTGGCGGCGGAGAATTTATTCTCTTGCTTAACGCCCTGCTCTGAGACGTACGAGCTTAGAGGTTATATATCGATAGATATCAATCGCATGGCATGAATTGCCTGTGTGGCATGCTGAGTTGCATAGATCAAGGCTTCTGTTGAAAAGCAAAGTCTTGTGGTTGATGATCAAAGCACGCCTACGTGGCAGCTTTGTGTATAGCGTGAATTCGCGAGCCTCACACCTCGGTATGAGTTAAAAACGGGATACGGACTGCAGGGAGAGCACACGTTTCTTTCTAGCTTTGGTGGTGTCAGTGACTTACCAGCCCTGACATTTATATACTTTACACCTTTGTGGTAGTTGGATGAGGCGCCTCGATTATAGGTCTGTAAGGACCGGGAAACGTGTGTTCAGGAATAACTAATCCTCTAACGTAAGTGAGGACCGGCCCTGAAGATCCAGGGGTTACCCAGTGTGCGTAATCCTGAGCATTTGCTAGAGTGTCTCGAACGCGGAGAGGAGCTTGCCCCTTGCCTCGACTCATGACGGAAATCCAATTTCCAATACGTGTATTGCGGTTTTAATTGTAGAACTAGTATGGCGACATGATATATGGTACCCATGCCGTCTATGATTTATATTTATGATTGAAATGTTTTGACACTATACACTTATTATAGTATCAAATGATTTGTTTTAAACGTACCAAGCATGTTTGGCTATTATAAGGGAAAACCCTATCCCCCGGCTTGCGTTGCATTGTATGATAGGACCTGGGTCTTATAATAGCTTCATTTTTCGAAAAAGCATTGCGTTGTTTATTCTATGCACTGGTATTCTTGGGAGGAAACCCGTTCCGTGTTATACGGCGTGGTCCCTTGAATTACTATCTTTTTAAAGTAAAGCTTTAAATAACTGTTTTAGTTCTCACACCAGTCACATGACTGACCTGGAGTTTATTGTTTTAACCTAAACTCTGGGTGCCCCTATTTTCCGCACGGGCAGCTAGTAGTTTTGGTTTTGCAGATTTATATTCACAGGATCCTGGTTTACAGCTGGAATGATATCCGGAAAGCTCTGTATCCGTATATCACCTTCAGTTGTGCTTTGTATTATTTTCCGCTGCTATGTAATTTATTGTAATCTCTGATATTTATTGAATGTAATTTATTCATTTATACTCTGTATATTCTTGTATCTGATGGAATTGTTGTGATATACAATGAAATGTTCTTCTGTTTATGTTCTGATTTGTCCTGTTCTCAACGTTCAGGGGTTTCGAACGGTCTAGATCGGTTTAACGACTGATTCAGATCGAGCGAAATTCCAGGCCGTCACAAACAAAATCGGTAAAAATTATGGACATGTCACACATCCCCATAAGCAACATTTTAAAAGATGAGAATGATCCAGCCCTCAGAGGATAAAATAAAAATATTTTACGATCTTTCAATACGTAAAATGCGGGCTGTTACATTCTCCCCTCCTTAAGAATTTCGCCCCCGAAATTCCAAGCAAACACAAGCAACCACAACAATTTCGCATGCCTATCATCCATGTGAAGCCAATTCTATCATCCAAACTAGCAACCTTCAATCCATGCATCCATAGCCTTATCCTAGCACGCGGAATTCTATCAACAACATGACTGTATACCTCCTAAGCTATTTTGTGTTGTTCCTCTCAAACACGAAGCAGCTTACGAGGTCTCGTAACTACGAACTCAACTTCTAGGTTTTATACTACCCTGGAGAAACCACCCCTTTCGGAAATACTCCTCCGAATGAATCCTTTCTCCAAAAGATCGCGAACTCGCACCTCTAACTCTTGCTATTCCTTAGGCGCCATTTGCCTAAGAGGTAAAACGATAGACATAGCCCCCTCGATCAAAACGATCCTAAACTCATCTCACGATGCGGCGGCAACCCTTTGACCTTGTCAAAGACATCTACATACTCATTAGCGATCAGCACTGATGATGGGTCTTCCTGTGAAATCCCAAGCGAATATAGATAACTCACGAAGACCCCGTCTTCGTGCTTACATCTAATCAACACCTTTCGCCCTTCCACATCCCCGACCCTCACCTCTAGCTTCTCGCAATTCACCCTTGTTGCATACTTCTTGAGCCAAACTATGCCCAAGATGATCCCAAATCCAGCGGAGATCATCGCAAAAACAACCATGACTCGACAAAGCAAGAGCATGCCAAACATACACAAACTAGACGAACCCTCAGCTGGATTGGCCTATCACGCATCTCGGGTTTCAAACCCAAGCGACACACATGCTCATAACGAACAAATGAGCGCAAAGCTGCAGTGTCGAGCAACACTCGAACTGAAACACATTTAACGGAAAGAGTACCTTGCACCACGACACCCTTTCCTTTCTCTTCAACAGTCGGACCCCTCGAAGAAGATGGCACGGCTTCCAAAGCATAAGCCTTCACGATCTGGTTTCCCTTAGCTACTTCCGGACAATCTTTCTTCTCATGTCCAGACTTTCCACACTTGAAGCACTTCTTCTCAGCCTTGGGATTCTTGCACTCGTTAGCAAAATGGCCTTTCTGCCAGCAGTTATAGCAAGTCACTTCACCCTTTTGCTTCTTCTGTCCACTTTCCCCTTCCTGTTGTTCCTGCCTCTTCTTCTTATTGTTATTACCACCCGGCTGTGGTTTCTGATCTCCTTTAGTTGCAGCGACAACATTTGCTTCCTTGGGAAACAAGCTTTCATGGCGAATAGCTTTTTCCACAATCTTCTCAAATGGATCATCAAGATGGTCCACCAGTGGCTTCCCAATATAAGTATCCAAACCCAAGACAAACTTCTCGTTCTTTTGATAGGGTGTATCAATGTATGAACGAGCATATCTAGACAAAGCCTCAAAATCAGAAATATAATCAAGAACTGATCTGCCATTCTGCTTCAACTCTACGAACTTCTTGAAGAGGACGGACTTCTGAGCAGTGGAGATAAACTTTGCTTCAAACTTAGCTTGGAATTGCTCCCATGAAATCTCCTCTTCCGGAGTCTCGAGTATAACGGAATTCCACCATTCCATGGCTCTACTCTGAAGCTGCCTTGATGCAAACTTTCTCTTCATTGCATCCTCAATACCTAAGTCTCCAAAAATTCGAACACATGAATCCATCCATCTCTGAACCTCTTCAGCTAGTTCAGTTCCCTTGAATGGTTTCCCTCCTAGAGATATAAAGTCCTTGCACATCTTTGCAAAATCTATTCTAGGAACCCGCACCCCTACATCTACCGTAGCCGCCACTGGAGCGGGTACCCTTCGCATAATTGCTTCTGCCATGGCTTCAAACATGGCCGGGTAATCTGGTTCATCACCATTTCCCCCTCCAGTATTAGCTCTCCTAGCAGCGTGTCTTGATGGCCATCTACTCATTCTAAGTCTGCAATTTAGAATAGTTAGCCACTTCCAAGAAAACTGCTAAAAGAATACAACCGCTACTACTATATATGCTAATATATATAGTAAACATGTAACTGAAATCTACAAATACGCCTCTCATACGTAATTACGTCTTTGAACTTTGGCTAAAAATCGTTGACCAGAGCTCTGATACCAAATGTGACGACCGCTCATAACCCCCGCACTAAACAAGAGGAATAATATACTAAAGGTGTGCCAGGCTGCTATGGACGATCATCAGAGTAGGTAAACACATCGAAACCTGTCGTAGAACTCACAGCGCATGGATAAAATATAGTAGAACATATACAACAGGTAATAGTAAAGAGGTATCATATAGCAAACTTTTGAAACTTTCTCAACATCCAGAAAGATTATCCAACTGATATCAAAGTTTGTACATAAGGCCTCACTACAGCTCTCAAGCAACTCAAGCAGCGGAAACAGAAATACTAGATAGTAATAAAACTGGTACGCCAGCCTCCTGCTCGTCATCGCTCAGCTTCCTCGTATCACTAAGCTCCATTACCTGTAACCTGCTACTTAGTCTGCCCATCCACAACCGGATGAACAGCCCAAGGTAATAAGAGGAGACATAAAACCTTAAGTCAGACAATAGTCTTAGTGAGCGATAATACAGCTAACAAACTTCAACAAGAAAGTATATGAGAATGGGTAAATGAACAACTTATCTACCCACATCACCAAAGAAGAACTCAACCTTATCTTCCCCACATCGGACAGTGATAGCCTTTACACCAAGCATTTCAACCATTCATCCATAGAAACCAGAACCCCCATTCAATCATACATAACACACATGACATCCAGATTATATAGGTCTCACACAGACAACCCTAATCGAGTTTAACATTCCTCAAGTACTCTCGCCAGAGGCCTAGACCAATATCACTTAAGCACTCAAAGAACATCTCCCTCGACTTTGGATAATCTATGTGAGATAGTACAAACAGAACAACCAATCATCCATGACTGACTCTGGCTATCACCACCAATCCTGCTTCGAAACCATCGTTATCGTATGACTAGCCCATATTGCCATCCGTCAAGGGCCATACTCGAAGCCCCGGTTCTAGCGAAACTCCATACACCATACAGCGAAATGTATTCTAGGCCATACAACGAAACCTAGGGTATTCGACCATACAACGAAATCGTATAACCCTTGCTCTGAGCCCGCTAGAACCCATGATAATGATAATCTCTCGGCCTTCGCATCTCCAATCGCTATCAATCGCGACTGTTCACCAACTCAGGACACTTTAGAGTTGTCATGCTCAGAACACTATAGAGCAATCCTCATCACCCAACTCAAGACACTTTAGAGTTGTCAATACATTCGTTGATCTACCTTGATCAACGAACACATTCACCACTTCAAGCCTTCCTACTTGAACCACCTCGAAGTTAGCACTACCTTTGATCCGAAGTAAGCATCAATCATAAGGATCAAAACAATCCATAGCATCATATCAACTTGCTAGAGAAAGCAAACGACAGCACATAGGCCATTCACCACAGCATTAAAAAGCGCTGCTGAAATCCCCTCCATTTTTAACCAACCAGGCTAGGACCGATCCGACCAACTCCAGGACCGACCCGCCTCCCTGCATCCTTGGACCGACCCACCCCCTTGGGACCGACCAGAATATGCTTCCACCTGACCGACCAAGATTTACCCCATCTGACCGACCAGCTCCTCTAGAGCGACCAGCTCCGGAGCGACCAAGATTCCAGAGCCACCAGGATTCCAGAGCGACCAGGATTCCAGAGCAACCATAATTCCAGAACGACCAAGATTCTAGAGCGACCAACTTCTCCAGAGCGTCCCGCCTCCATGCAGCTTTGGATCGACTCGACCTCCTTGCAACTTTGGATCGACACGACCTCCTTGGGACCGACCAGCTTTGGATCGACCCCGTCAAGACCGACCAGATTTTGCTCCACTTAAACCGACCAGCTCCCTGACTTGCTTCCCAAGCCATACTATGACCGACCACCTCATTCCAGACCGACCCGACCAACTCCAGGACGACCAGAAACCTGCACATCTCCAAATCGACTCCGATTTCGACCAAAACTTCGCCAAACGATGAATCCGACGAAACCAGCTTATCCGATTCATCCAAACGCAATCACAAACATGTTATGCAACCAACAATATCATCAATCTAACAATTTCCATCAAAACACATAAATTTCCCAAAACATGATAAGTGAATCATGTGAACATAAAAACGGATCTAACTTGCATAATCTTGAGAAAAATCATAAAATTAACCATTTAAATTATCTAGATCAGATCCTAAGGTGATTCATATATAAAATGGACTTAGCATGGTGTGGATCTAAGGAAAATAACATGGAAATGATGAAATTAACATCCTAAAACCCATATACTTGCATGAATCCGAATGAGAGATGTAAATCACTCACCAATTCTTCAAATCGATGCAAAAACAATGAAAAAGCAATCCGGACAGCGAACACTTCGAATCAAACTCCTCAATCCGATGAACTCGCCCTTGAAACGATGTAGATCTAGCCTCTTATGGTGTAGATCTTCGATTTCCCTCCTTGGATTTTGGAATTTTAATGGTGGAAAGATGTTAGAGGAAGAAGGAGATCAAAGCCTCCCCATAAGAGAATGGAAAATGCCAACCTTTCTCCAAATCCCTTACCCCCTATTTATAGCCTCCACCAACCCCCTAATGGGCCTTCTCCAAATCAGGCCATTAGCCTTCCAAAACCTGAACAGCCAATTGAAAAACCTTAAAACAGCGATTTCTCCCAAACCGCTGAACCAAATCCTTAATGTAACCACTCTACGGAAAGGGAATCATCAATTCCTTTCCAATGGCATAGGTCTCACCCTCTGATTCGACCTGAGTCAAAAGTTATGCCCAGTACAAGACTGACAGGGGAAAAATGGTCACAAACAAAATTGGTAAAAATTATGGACATGTCACACATCCCCATAAGCAACATTTTAAAAGATGAGAATGATCCAGCCCTCGGAGGATAAAATAAAAATATTTTACGATCTTTCGATACGTAAAATGCGGGCTGTTACACGGCGAAACATAAATTCTATTTTATGCATGAATGACAAATATTAAATATTTATTTTTAAATAAAAATTGAATTTTTAGTGATACTTTTGTAACACATGTATAAGTAGCAAATTATCTATATTTATGGATGTACCATATCACCTAATGTTAGAATATATAAATTTCAAAATTATATCATAGTACTAAATATGCATTTTATCAAAATAGTTAAAATAAAATTTAAATGCTTAATAGGTCTTTATAAAGGTTTATATATTTAAAATTATAAAATAAAATTTTCGTTAAAACTTTTACAAAATCTCATGTAATAAATAACACCTATAAAAATAAGTCATCCTTTACAAAATATATTAATATCACTGTATGTTATTGAATTTAAATAGTATCATTACTCTTAACATTAAACATACCTTTATATTAAGTTTGTATTACAAAATTCATATAAAATGTATAAAATAATATTACTTATGTTTATAAAATTTTATATCTTTATATTTAAATATTAATAATCAAAATATACTTGTAAAATTCTATATACTATATAGATAACATTTTTATACTAAAATCTTTATATCAAAATTAGACAATACAGGTAATTATAAAATATTATAAATTAAAAATATCTTTAAAATAAGTTTTTATAAAAGAAAATTATTTATTCAAACTAATAAAAAGAATTACTAAATCAGTTTTATACTTAAACCTTATTAAATTCAAAATATATTCCGAAAAATCCCAAAATTAAATTTTAAACTTAATTAAAAATTCAAGGATATTACACAACACGCCTTTTGGGCAATGCACGACTATTCGACTTTTGATATCCCTTCGGCATAAGCTCAATTGTCTCCCTTTCCATATACTTTCTTTTGAGTTGTAGCTCCGTAAGTAAGATTTTATGTTTCCTACAATTTTCTTCCAAAGCTTCAGCTTCTTCCCCAAATTCAAGTTTCTAAGATAAAAAATGTTCAAATTCTGCACCTCTTCTTCCAACATAAGATATTTCACACCTTTAGAGTCGCTCTTTCCGTCTAGCGGCCACAGCTGACTTGCAATCGTCTTCATTGCAAAATCGTATGCTACGATAAAAGTAGGTGTTAGCGTTCGGCCGGTTCGGTTGGTTTTAAGGTAAAAAACCTCAAACCAAATTGAAATCGAAAAGTTTTCAAACTGAACCGAACTGAATCAACTTCAGTTAATCCGATCGGTAACTGATTTAACTGAATTTGAATGATGGATTATTATTCAAATGATGGATTCACTCAGAGTATTAACATAAATTCATGTTTGGAGAAATTTTGTATAGTAAAATTTATATTTATGATAAGATTTGACTTATATGCAACAAATGTCTTTGTATTATATAGCTAAACTAATCATTCAAAGTACTACAATATAGTAAAATTAAATAATAAATCAAAAGTTCGGTTAAATCGATAACTAAAAAAAATACTATTTAACAAACCAAATTAAAACCGATTTAGTTTTAAAACCAAACCGAACCAACCGAAATGAACTGGTTTGGTCGATTAATTCTTTTATACTATCACTTAATATATTTAAAAATAAATTTTAGTTATCAAAAAGAATAAAGAACCCACTACTAAATATTTAAAGATTCTCAAAGATCAATGCTAAGGATACACTTACGTTAGTAACAAACATTCAACACATAAAATATAAACAGAATTTTTTTATGTATATGTAAACAGATATAAACAAGATAGAAGCTTATACGAACATTAATAGCATCAAACCAAACATTTAAACAAAAAAATAGATACCATCTATTTGCACCGCTTTAATTGCTCTTCCACCTCGATCATTTCAATATAAAAATCTACAATTGAATACAAGTTGTATATTTTATTTTTCATGTTAGTTTGAAGCATTTTTTATACGTTTTAGACACTAGTCATCAGTTTAGTTATTATTATTTTTATAGTTATCATGTTTGCATAGCACATTGTCATTTTTTTATGACTTTCATTATTATCGGTAATGTTTACGACCGATCGACATCTCAAAATAATAATTTTAATGATTCATGCACAAGGTATTAAATATACCACAAGAGACTCAATAAAAAAAATCTAATTATTGGTTTAGGAGTAAAATTAATACTAATTTTTTTGGCCAAAACCGAAAAGTGAAAAGCAATTGATGAGATGCAAATATATGGGCCCAAAATCTAAACACTATATAATTAAAGGGGAAAACAACATAAATAAACACAAAATTAGGAAATAAACGAAATGTACAACAAAAAAGCAATAAGCATGGAAAAATGGCCAGATTAAGTTATGGTTGCATCCAAAACAAAATCTAAAGCACGCTGCCCATTCAAACAGCAACTAAACAAAAAAACTTTAAACCCAACAAAAAAGAAACTTATAATTGAATTGTGCTCTTACAAAGAGCATTTGAAGAAGAACGTTGCATCAATTAATCGGCCTTGATTGTCATTCAGTCAGTTAGTAAGTAATGCAAACATTATTATTTCTGGATTACATGAAACCTCTACACGAACAGGTCTCAAGAACTAGTAGCTCCATTCTTCACGCTATACCGATTACAGATGACACGAGCAATTTGCAGTACTGCAGTAAAAATAAGGAAAATAACATTTACACACTGCTAACTTTCACTTCTCATTGAACTAAAATTATAATAGTGTTCCAGAACATAACAGTAGACTATGTAACACCCCGAATTTCTGTTAATACTAATATTCACTAATTACAGAATTAATAATCTCAGATGTGAGAATCAGGGGAAATGGGTTACGTCATTGTGTTCATCTCGGAAAAATACGCGAAATAGAGTCCGAAATTTTGTAAACCGGAGTCCGTATGACCCGGTTAAGGCCCAAAGAAGTTTTCGGGAAATTTGAATTTCGAAGCATGCAGAAATGGGGGCTAGGCGGGAAAACTCCCGCCCAGCCAAGTCGACTTGGCTGTCGACAGGGCTGTCGACTTGCCTGTCGACTTGGCAGTCGACAGGGCTGTCGACTTGCCCTGTCGGCTGATTCTGGCCTGGGTGCACCTGGTTGAGTTTTGGGCTGGGTTGGAGGGCTTGGGACGAAATCTGACGGACCTAAACTAACCTAGGGTTAATCTAAGGGTCTAAAACACAACCTAATCCTATAAATAAGACCCTAAGCTAGCCCTAAATGATCATAATCCTATCCTCTAACTAAACTATGCCAAAATTTTCTATGATCATGGCCTCCACTCAAAACCCTAGCCTCCATCCTCTTTCTAAACTATTTCTATGAAGGCTTTCATGTTCATACAAGCATTTTTTAAGTTGTATGAGTGATCATTAGCTTGCATTCATCATCAAGTTGCAAGCTTTATTTTCAAGGCTAGAGTTTTTGGGTGATTTTTGGCAAGGGTTTGCTTATTGGAGTTTAGTGGTGAGTTTCTATAGCCTTAATAATCAATTGTTAAATTGATTATGATAGGATATGATAAGATATGGCTATGTTTGTGGATCAATGTGTTTATGCAAGTTTAGTATAGTGTATGTTGTGTGTTTTGCAAGTTTTATGCTATATGATATGCAAGTTTAATGCTATGTTTTATGATGCTCATTATGCAAAACACTATGTTGAACATTAATTCATATGTAACATGTTATGCAAGCTATATGTGAGATTATATGCAAGTTCATATGTAACATGTTATGCAAGCTATATGTGAGATTATATGCAAGTTCATATGTAACATGTAATGCAAGTTATGTGCATGATTATATGCAAGTTCATATGTAACATGTTATGCAAGTTATGTGTTTGGTTATATGCAAGTTATGTGCATGATTATATGCAAGTTCATATGTAACATGTTATGCAAGTTATGTGTTTGGTTATATGCAAGTTATGTGCATGATTATATGCAAGTTCATATGTAACATGTTATGCAAGTTATGTGTTTGGTTATATGCAAGTTAACATGTGACATGCTATGCAAGTTCACACCTTTGTATGACATAAGAATCATATGCAAGTTACCCCTTTGTGACATATGTGCTTCATGCAAGTTTGGGTTAAATGCTAGTTGGGTTTAATGTATGCTCATATATGCAAGTTGACACCTTTTAAACCCATGATAAAGTTATATGCTATGTTGGTTAAACCCATGGCATTTGTGGTGAATCTTCCCTTTATTATGTCATGTTATGAGAACGAATTACGTGGGGAACGATGGGGTTAATATGCATGTTAATAAAATGGTGTGAAATGGGTATGCTTAAGCATAACATAAAGTGAATGGACATAATTGGGAATTTACCTATTAAGTTAGGTCTACCCATATTATGGAATTGGGAATTTACCTATTAAGTTAGGTCTACCCATATTATGGAATTGGGAATTTACCTATTGAGTTAGGTCTACCCATATTCTTGAAATTGGTAATTAATTAGGGATAATTAATACAAATTATGGGGGTGATTAGTTAGGTGTAATTAATCGACTAAGACACGAGGTTGGACCCTTTTGTAGCATAAGACTGCCCGGAACCGACCGGCAAATCCAGCGGCTACAAATGATTGGCCCAATGTGAGAGGTCTTAGTCATAAACTAAATACGTGACAAGTGTAAAGACACGAGGTTAGACTCTGTTATGGTGTAAGGCTGCCCGGAACCAACCGGCATATCCAGCTGCCATAAAAGACAGTCTAATGTGAGAGGTCTTTACAAAGGTTACGATCTTAATTAATTAAGAAACACTTAACCAAATTAGCATGTAGTGGGGCATGAGGGGTTAAGTGGGTGCCTTGGGTGGCATGTAGTAACTAGTGGGGGTGCCTTGGGTGGCATGAGGAAACTAGTGGGTTGCCTTGGGTGGCAATAGAAAATACGATTAGAATACTTAACCAAAGTGGAACATGTAATTAAACATGATTAAAGGGTTAAGAAAGTGCCTTGGGTGGCATGTGGGAATCAAGTAAGTGCCTTGGGTGGCATGTGGATGTTGAGTCGAAGCGTCGATGGTTATTTTGATTTATGACAAGAAGAAGCTTCTACATCGACAAAAAGAAGACAAGATGACTTCATAGGTTAGAAGTTGATTATTTAGAATTATAAAATGTTAAAATCTATCCTCAAATAATCATACTTCTAATTGTTTGAAAATACTACTCATGAAGACATTTTTTTATGCATATGACCGAAAACATGTCGACCTACAATTTTTTATAGGTCAACAGGTTTTTAAATTGTAACGGTCAAAAATAGGTCGACCTATAAAATTTTATAGGTCAACAGGTTTTTGAATTCCAACGGCTAAAAACATGTCGACCTATAAAATTCTATAGGTCAACAGGTTTTTGAATTTTGACCGTTATATTGAAAAGTCATCTTCTTTCTTCAAGAGTTGCATCCATTTTTCTTCATGAATAATCACTCCTTTTAGATGCATCTTTTCACCAACATTTGCAACCTCTCGATCTCTATAAATACATGATTTTACAATCATCCAAATCACCGAAATTTCTCTCTATTTTCTGATCTATCTTGCAATATTCTTCTCGTTCAAAAAGCACTCAAAAAGCATTCATTTTATCGGTTGAATCTCCAAGCATATTTCATACACTTGTGATTCAATTCGATATTATACTTCCTAATCTTTCTAAACATCAAATTTCATTTGAGGATAAGATTATAGGAAGGGTGTACTCAATCGTTGGCTAATCAGTGTTGAAAGAAGAACACAGTCAGAAGTCAAACTCTTGTAATTGTCCTGTGTGGGTAAGCTTGTAGCCCGTGAAATCAAGTGGGTAAGCTTGTAGCCCGTGAAATCAAGTGGGTAAGCTTGTAGCCCGTGAAATCAAGTGGGTAAGCTTGTAGCCCGTGAAATCAAGTGGGTAAGCTTGTAGCCCGTGAAATCAAGTGGGTAAACTTGTAGCCCGTAAATCAAGTAGACTTGTGAACCTGTTCCTCTGGGTGAAGCGAGGGTGTTGTTTAGTGAAAAGCCGAAGAGGAGCTTCGGGACTGGACGTAGGACTGGAGGTCCGAACCAGTATAAAAATCCTGGTGTCATTACTCTACTTTACTTTACTTTACTGCATTTATAATTATTTGTGATATATATATTGTTTGCGAACATTTATTCGCATAACTATTGAATAGCTTAAGTTATCACATACATTCCGCATAGCCATATTATAGATCCTGCACAAGTCGTACACACCCGACTCTTCAATTGGTATCAGAGCACGGTCATCATATAACCGTAACACAGTTATTTGATATATTCTAGTAATATGGCAAATAACGCAAGTACCAGCACTAACACTTACACTGAAGGTCAATCAACACAAAGACCTCCTTTCTTTAATGGCCTAAATTATAGTTATTGGGCAACACGTATGGCTTTCTATATGCAATCAACAAGTTATGATGCTTGGAATGCTACTCAGAAAGAAATAGTTAATCCAACTACTGAGTATGCAGAATGGACTCCTGCTGAGAAAACAGCAGCAGCAGTAAATGCAAAAGCAATAAATATGTTGTTTTGTGCATTAGACCAAAATGAGTATAACCGTGTTAGTATCTGTACCACTGCTTATCAAATTTGGAAAACACTAAAAACAACTCATGAAGGTACTAACAAGGTTAAACAAGCAAAAATAGCTTTGTTGAAAAGTCAATTCCAAAATTTCAAAATGAAGCCAAATGAAACAATCAATGAGATGTATTCAAGGTTTCAAACTATTCATCATGCTCTTATTGGGTTAGGACAAAAATATTCTGACTTTGATGTAGTTTCAACAATCCTACACTCACTGACTAATGAATGGAAAGGAAAAGTATTAGCTATAGAAGAAGCTAATGATCTTTCTACCATGAAGCCCGATGAGTTGATAGGAAATCTAATGTCCTATGAAGCAAATTTACAGGCTAGAAGACAACAAAAAGAAGAAAAGAAAAATGTTGATTTTCATGCCGAAAAAGATGAAGACATTTCAGATTCTGAAGATGAAGACTTAGCACTTATTGCAAAAGGCTTTAAGAAGTTTTTGAAGCAAAGAAAAGCTAGTCGATACGACAAAAGGAAGTTTGGATCAAATAAACCATCATCTTCAAATATGGAATGTTTCAATTGTCACAAAAAGGGACATGTGCAAAAAGATTGTCCGGATAAAAAGAAGAATTCCGAAAAATTCAAGAAGGACAAATCAAAGAAGAGAGCTTTCTCAGTAACCTGGGATGATTCAGACTCATCTTCATCCGATAGCGAAAGTGACTCAGACACTGAACAAGCAAATGTATGTTTTATGGCAACAGAGGATGAGGTACGAATTCCTACTCTTGAGGATATGCTTAATATTTATGATAAAGTAATGATTAAACTTAAAGATACAAAATATCAGTTAAAAGAAGTCAAGACAATGTTGAATAGATCCAAATTAGAACGAGATATGTTAAAAGATGAGAAGAAAATACTAGAAGAAGAACTTGAAAAGGCTCAAGAATCGTCTTCTAATTCTAATTCTCAACTATCTCTTTTGACTCAAGAAATTGAAGTTCAAAAAGAGAAGAATGATATTCTCACTACTGAAAATCATGAGCTTAAAGCAAAAGTCAAAATTCTAGACCTAGAAAAAACTAGCTTACAAACTAAGTTAGATAACATCACTCAAAATGTTTCTAACTTTAACAAAGGTCGAGAAAATTTGACAAAAATCATTGAGAATTCACAATCTACTTCAAATAAGAAAGGTTTGGGATATAAAAACCAAGAAATTAAGAAGCATCTTGGTTATGGAAAGAAGAAAACAATGCAAAAGAACAAAGCTAAGAAAAATCTTAGTTTATCTTCCAAACCAAAACCGGTTGTGAAATCTCAAAAGAAAAATGTCAATAGCGACTTTGGAAATAGTACTAGATATGCTTTCATGTACAATAAGAATATCACTGCTAGTACTAAAGCTCATCCTAGATCCAATTATTATAGAAATTCGAATACTTCTATGACTAGAGATCTGTATAATAGATCTAGAAGTACGAAAAGGAACATCAATAGAGATTACTTAAGTATTTGGGTTCCTGTAAGTTGGAAAAACAGAGAAAAATATATCGATGATTATTTTGATTCGGTAGTTAATAACGAAAATTTTATCTTTAAAGGTTCCGTTAAACCCTCTTGGGTTTGGTTACCTTCCATCTAACCCATGGACCCAAACAAAGCAAGTGGGTACCAAATGTATATACATCATATTCTTTGCAGGTACACCACAACAAAAAGAAGAAAATTTCGATATCTCCAAATATCTTTGAATACAAATTTCAGTTTATCAAATTGCACATGATCTCCCGAAGGTACTTTAAATTATGTCTTATATTCAATTACTGTTCTATCATTTTTTTATTCTTTTTAATCAAAGAGGGAGAAATATGGATATATAATAATAAAGTTTTGATAGAGTGTGAAAATATTCAAGAGAAGCCAGAAAAACAAAAGTTTTAGGCACCTGTCGACCGCCCTGTTCTATGCTGTCGACCGGTCAAGGCAATTTAAGCCTTATAATTTCATCTAGAACTTTTTTCTGTCGACCGCCAAGAAATTTCCTGTCGACCGGTCCGGGTAAAAATTGCATTTGAAATTCATCCAGAAAGTTTACCTGTCGACCGCCCCAAATACCTACTGTCGACCGGTCACCATAAAAATAGTTGTTTATATTTTTCAGAACTTTTACCTGTCGACCGCTCGTAATACTTCTGTCGACCGGTCACCATAAAAATGGTGGTATATATTCTTCCAGAACATAAACCTATCGACCACCCTTTCTCCTTCTGTCGACCGACTTCTATTTCACTCGTCAAAACCAGATTTTTTTCTGTCGACCGCCCTAGTTCTCCCTGTCGACCGATCAATGATTATAATGTTTTTTCATTTCAAACAGAAAATTAATCTGCCGACCGACCTTCTCACTGTCGACCGATTACATATACTTTTTTAAAAAAATTTATGCTTAATATGGTAAAAGTATATGTGTCAAAAGGTAAGATTATTTATATTATAACAAATGTTCAGGGGAGCTTTATATTCAGAGGGAGAAAACCTTATAGTAATATTGTTGTTACTATCATTTTTGCAATACTATATACTCTTTTTGTCGATGACAAAGGGGGAGAAAATGTTACTAACAAATGCTATGCAGATTATATAATTCAGGGGGAGCATATATACAGGGGGAGCAATATACAAGGAACAATACCTTTATTATGCCAGGTTGTCATCAATCAAAAAGGGGGAGAACGAAAATGTTACTAACAAATGCTATGCAGATTATATAATTCAGGGGGAGCATATATACAGGGGGAGCAATATACAAGGAACAATACCTTTATTATGCCAGGTTGTCATCAATCAAAAAGGGGGAGAATGTTGAGTCGAAGCGTCGATGGTTATTTTGATTTATGACAAGAAGAAGCTTCTACATCGACAAAAAGAAGACAAGATGACTTCATAGGTTAGAAGTTGATTATTTAGAATTATAAAATGTTAAAATCAATCCTCAAATAATCATACTTCTAATTGTTTGAAGTTACTACTCATGAAGACATTTTTTTATGCATATGACCGAAAACATTTCGACCTACAATTTTTTATAGGTCAACAGGTTTTTAAATTGTAACGGTCAAAAATAGGTCGACCTATAAAATTTTATAGGTCAACAGGTTTTTGAATTCCAACGGCTAAAAACATGTCGACCTATAAAATTCTATAGGTCAACAGGTTTTTGAATTTTGACCGTTATATTGAAAAGTCATCTTCTTTCTTCAAGAGTTGCATCCATTTTTCTTCATGAATAATCACTCCTTTTAGATGCATCTTTTCACCAACATTTGCAACCTCTCGATCTCTATAAATACATGATTTTACAATCATCCAAATCACCGAAATTTCTCTCTATTTTCTGATCTATCTTGCAATATTCTTCTCGTTCAAAAAGCACTCAAAAAGCATTCATTTTATCGGTTGAATCTCCAAGCATATTTCATACACTTGTGATTCAATTCGATATTATACTTCCTAATCTTTCTAAACATCAAATTTCATTTGAGGATAAGATTATAGGAAGGGTGTACTCAATCGTTGGCTAATCAGTGTTGAAAGAAGAACACAGTCAGAAGTCAAACTCTTGTAATTGTCCTGTGTGGGTAAGCTTGTAGCCCGTGAAATCAAGTGGGTAAGCTTGTAGCCCGTGAAATCAAGTGGGTAAGCTTGTAGCCCGTGAAATCAAGTGGGTAAGCTTGTAGCCCGTGAAATCAAGTGGGTAAGCTTGTAGCCCGTGAAATCAAGTGGGTAAACTTGTAGCCCGTAAATCAAGTAGACTTGTGAACCTGTTCCTCCGGGTGAAGCGAGGGTGTTGTTTAGTGAAAAGCCGAAGAGGAGCTTCGGGACTGGACGTAGGACTGGAGGTCCGAACCAGTATAAAAATCCTGGTGTCGTTACTCTACTTTACTTTACTTTACTGCATTTATAATTATTTGTGATATATATATTGTTTGCGAACATTTATTCGCATAACTATTGAATAGCTTAAGTTATCACATACATTCCGCATAGCCATATTATAGATCCTGCACAAGTCGTACACACCCGACTCTTCAGTGGAAATCTAGTGGGTGCCTTGAGTGGCAATTAAAATATGATTAAAAGACTTAACCAAAATTTATAACATGTAAGTGGACATGGTTAAAGGGTTAAGTGGGATTCACTAGAAATGACAAGCTTAGGTGGGTAGCTTGTGGGGGCCCATTTCAACCAATATCCCAAACGTATCTTTGTGGGCTCGACCCAAGTCGAGGACGGGACACGCATATTGGGCTTGACTGTAAGAGGCCAAAACGGGTTAGCGGTGGCAACGCAAGTCCAACGGGTTTCATATGCGTGTGTGGACCCGGGCTGGTAAGTAAGACGTTGTTGCATCGTGTAGGTATAAGCCGTGCACCGTTGATATTATCAGGTTGCCACTTTGGGGAATGATACACCCCACTATGGGGCCAGCACGGGTATCTACGTTAGGGAGCCGATCGCTTGGGGAGTAGTGGGTACACCTAGTGGAGATAGGGGCAGACGGCACCTATGTAGTCAACTAGGGGTACACGAAACTACTATTAAAAATTACTAAGTACACTTAGTGGGATCAACCTTTAAGTAGGAATTACCCTTGGGTGGGTAGAACTGGTGTGGTGCAGTGTAGGAATTACCCTTGGGTGGGTAGATCTGGGGTGGTGCAGTGTAGTAATTATCCTTGGGTGGGTAAATGCGTATTTTCGGTTATCTTAGTACATCCTGTGTTTAGTTGGCTACTTAGTGTAGTCATTATCCCCAGAGGTACCGTACCTTGTTTATATCATACCCTAATTACTTTAATGATTGTATTGTTAAGGTTATAGGACTCGCTCAGACTTATGTCTGACCCCGTTGTTTTTATCTTTTTTCCCAACCCTCAGGTTATCAGAGTGGGCCTAGCACTAGTGGGCTTTGATCAGACTGCTTTATCTATCTTTTGGAGCTTGGACCGTGGATGTAAAGCTCAGTTTATCTTTTCTATTATGGCTATTAAGTTATGTAGTGGGATTATGTACTTTTGTTTTATCAGGATGGATATTATGTACTTGACTCTTGTTTATGGTTTTGGTGTAACCAAACATGTTTTACTTTACGATGCAATGAAATGATGTTTTAAATTCTCAAGTATTACTTATATCTGTCTTGTTGTAATTTTTCTGTTCTATATTCACTTAAAATACTCCACCGATGTTATGGCATTCCCTTAGTGAGTGACTGTAGCGGGTGTGGGGTGTTACACGTGGTATCAGAGCTTAAGGTTACCAGAACAGATAAAATTTTTAGAAAAACTATTTTCTAAGAATATTTTTGAAAGGAGTATTTTCAAAAACATGTCTTTTAAGAGAAAAGTTTTTGAAAGAAAGCATAATCCCCAATAGCCATATCTATATCTTTCAAATTCTTCGTTTTGAATCTCTTCCTCTCTCGTTTTGAGTTTCCCCTCCGCGTATAGATGATCTTTCTAAGATAGATAAGAATGGAAAAACCACTTCAAGGGACTTAAACATTAGTCGGACTAGAAGTTGGTTCAAGAAGGAGGAGGACTTGTAGGTACCTATTGGATAGACGATGGGAGGAAGGCTCAAATAGTTGTTGTTTAATGAAGAGCGAAACCTCATTTTGATGGGAGGTTACGAGTGAAGAATGGGAAGAAGAGGGCTAGTAGTTATCCTTTTGGGAGGAATAGGACACCTTATTAGGATTGTCCAAAGAGGCAAGGGCAAGGTACGGAATCTCCTGGAGGGTAGTTGTATTCCCTCACGGCTAGTGTACCAGATGGGGATAGGACCGTCTAGGTTGGAATTTGGATTTCTTTATTATCCGGTTCGAACTTTATTTGATTCTGACGCATCGAGTTCGTTTATCTCATCATTGTTAGTTGAGTCACTGCACTTAGACACCAGTTTAGTGGATGATCCCTTAGTTGTTTCAAACCCAATTGGGGCTCCATGATGTGTTTGGGTTTGAAAGTTTCTATACTTAGCGTTGAGTTTAGATGTGATGCTTTTTGGGCTTCACGGGCTATGGGTTAGTCTTGGGCATGGACTGGTTATCCAGTAGGGGTGCCGTTCTTGATTTTGAAGGGAGAGTTGTTAGGCTTATGACCCGCTTAGGTAACACTCTCGAGATCTCTTGTAATCCCATGGAATCGGTTATGCTAAGTTATCTAGAATCGCTTGACACGTCGGTCGAGAGTTTGCGATCTGTTAGAGTGGTCCGGGAATACTCGGATGTGTTTGAGGAGGTGAAGGGCTTACCTCCGGAGCGGGAGATTGACTTCCGAATATATCTGGTAGACAATGCCAAACCAGTATCTTGGCCAGTGTGCCACATGGCTCCTCGTGAGAGGAGAGAACTCCATAAGCAAGTAGGCGATTTGCTTGAGAAGGGGTTCATAAGAAGAAGTATATCGGAGTGGGGTGCTCCAGTAGTTTTTGCCACGAAGGCGGATGGGTCCCTCAGACTTTGTGTAGGCTAAAGAGAACTAAATAAACTCACAAAGAAGAATAGACACCCATTGCCGAGGATTGATGATCTCTTTGATCAGTTGGTTGGCGCCTCAGTGTTTTCGTAGTTGGACTTAGCCACAGGGTTTCATCAGTTGAGAGTGGCTGAGGATAGTATAGAGAAGACTACATTTAGGACTCCGGATGGTTTTTAAGAGTGGCTGGTGATGCCATTTGGTTTGACGAACGCCCCCGCATACTTTGTTGATTTGATGAGAAGGGTGTTCAGGGAGTACCTAAATAAGTCTGTGATGGTCTTTGTAAATGACATCTTGGTCTTTTCTAGGAGCGAAATAAGTTTTCGTGTGTGCTTAATAGGTTGAGCAAAGCCGGTTATGGGAAAAACGGTGGTTTTGGAGCGAGACTGGCGAGGACATCCAAAGTTGGTCAAAGGCTTAATTGTTTAGCCATTTTTACTAGTATCATCTCACGTAGGTCGTCTGAACTCGAAGGAGATATCCCTTGGGTGTTTGTCTGATATTGGTTTAGGCCTTTGGGGCTTGCACTTGGGGGATGTCAAGTTCGACTAGGATGGTCTGCGTGAGAGATGGACAGTTGTGATGATTTTGGATGGGGTAATATCCTGGTTTTCTCTAAAAGTGGAGAAGAGCATGCCCTACATCTTAGGGAAGTGTTGGAGACTCTTCGAGCGCATAGTCTTAGGACAGCAAAAGTGGATGGGATTCTTAGCATCCTATGAGTTTGAGATAGCGTATACCCATGGCAAGGGTAACGTGGTAGCGGACGCCTTAAGTAGAAAAAGGTTGTCCTTGAGTTCATTGTCCGTTGAACGACGGAGCTTAGAGTTTATTTCTATGTTTGACTTTAGACCTTCCGTTGACTTTGTACCCGGTTTGCTAGCCTCCTTGGAGGTTAGGCCTACTCTTTTGGGGCGGATTGGCAGAGCACAGCGAGACGACCCACAGTTGGTTGAGTTAGTAGAGAAGCTCATGAGGAGGGGGAGTCGTCCAACCATTTGAGTAGGTACACCCTAGATGGTAAGGGGTGGTTGCGTAGAGACGGTAGACTTTGTGTACCGTAAGACGAGGGTTTGAGGAAGGCTATACTTGATGATGCACATCGTTCGAAGATGACCATTCATCCCGGTAGGGAAAAGATGTACCAAGACATGAAGCGAGTTTTCTTTTGGGCCGGTATGAAGAAAGACGCGGCCGAGTATGTCGCTAGATGCTTGGTGTGCCAACAAGTAAAAGCGGAGCAAAAGAAACCCGGTGGGTTGCTTCACCCATTGGAAGTTCCGCTATGGAAGTGGGATAGTGTCTCGATGGATTTTGTCGATGGATTACCGAGATCGAGGAAGGGTAATACGGGAATTTGGGGTGTGGTAGACAGACTTACTAAGAGTGCCCATTTTATACCCGTGAAGAGTAAGAGGACTGCTGCATGGCTAGCTTCAGTTTACATTCGAGAGATTGTTAGATTACATGGTGTACCTTCCAGTATAGTGAGCGATCGAGATCCTATCTTCACTAGCGAGTTTTGGAAGAGTTTGAAGAGGCGGCAGGGACTCGGTTATGTTTGAGTACCGCATATCATCCTCAGACGGACGGCCAGACCGAGAGGGTGAATCGTATTTTAGAAGACCTTTTGAGGCTATGTATCTTGAATTTTGGAGGTACAGGGGAAGAGTATCTTCCATTGGTGGAGTTCGCGTATAATAACAGCTTTCAGTCTAGTATTGGCATGGCTCCTTTCGAAGCTCTTTATGGAAGGCCTTGTCGATCACCTACATGTTGGTAGGAATCTACGGATGAGATCTTGCTTGGGCCCGATATGGTTAGAAAGACTTCGGAAAAGATTGATTTGATTCGAAGAAGGATGAAAGCGGCGCAAGACAGACAAAAATCTTATGCGGACAAGAGGAAAGCAGAGCTTAAGTTTGATGTTGGGGACATGGTTTTATCAAGGTATCTCCGTTACGGAATATGGTTCGCTTTGGATCTGTTGGAAAGTTAGCACCAAGGTTTGTTGGACCGTTTCCTATTAAGGAAAGGATTGGACAGATGGCATATAGAGTGGAGTTGCCCGACAGGCTTAGTGGTGTACATGATGTATTCCATGTGTCACATTTGAGGAAGTGCCTACATGAGACCGCTGAGGTGGTAGAGCCGAGCTTGCTTAAAGAAGTAGAGATAGAGCGTGATGAGACGATTCGATAAGCTCTTACTCGCATCCTTGGGTCAGAGACTAGGAAGTTGAGGAATCGAGAGGTTCAACTAGTCAAAGTGCAATGGGGAGAAGATGAGAGCAACGCTACTTTAGAGATGGAAGAGAAGATGCGTTCATTATACCCATTCCTTTTTAGGATATGCCTTTTAATTTCTCCTTTATCGTTTGACAAGTACTTATCTTATCTGTAGTATGTCCTCTCGTTAGTACCTTTGACCTTTAGATAGGGTAAACCTATGGTTGAAACATGTGTTTGAGACATGTTAAGATTGATGGATGCAAGTGTTTGCTAGTGGTTGCTCGTGGATGCATATACACACACTCTAGACACTAGATCGGCTCAGTCACTTCATATTGCATATTGCATATAATTGTGTGTAGGTAGCTAAATTGATGGATGTATAATGGTTGTGTTATCATATGGATGATGCATTTTGGTGAATGATTGTGCACTCATATAGATACAGTATGTGTCGATAGGGTTCTCTCGCATACATATTGGATGCATGGCACTATCATGGTTTGCATATGTTCATACATTAGATAGGGAACATATACACACACTCTTTGCATATGCTCATACATCATTAGAAATTGTTTTAAGGACAATGGATGCCCGTGTTTGATGGATTGAGTAGATGGTTGTTTGGATGGTAGGATATGCATTCTCCTTAGCTTAGAGATTTCGGGGACGAAATCCTTTAAGGAGGGGAGAATGTAACACCCCGAATTTCAGTTAATACTAATATTCACTAATTACAGAATTAATAATCTCAGATGTGAGGATCAGGGGAAACGGGTTACGTCATTGTGTTCGTCTCGGAAAAATACGCGAAATAGAGTCCGAAATTTTGTAAATCGGAGTCCGTATGACCCGGTTAAGGCCCAAAGAAGTTTTCGGGAAATTTGAATTTCGAAGCATGCAGAAATGGGGGCTAGGCGGGAAAACTCCCGCCCAGCCAAGTCGACTTGGCTGTCGACAGGGCTGTCGACTTGCCTGTCGACATGCCTGTCGACTTGGCAGTCGACAGGGCTGTCGACTTGCCCTGTCGGCTGATTCTGGCCTGGGTGCACCTGGTTGAGTTTTGGGCTGGGTTGGAGGGCTTGGGACGAAATCTGACGGACCTAAACTAACCTAGGGTTAATCTAAGGGTCTAAAACACAACCTAATCCTATAAATAAGACCCTAAGCTAGCCCTAAATGATCGTAACCCTATCCTCTAACTAAACTATGCCAAAATTTTCTATGATCATGGCCTCCACTCAAAACCCTAGCCTCCATCCTCTTTCTAAACTATTTCTATGAAGGCTTTCATGTTCATACAAGCATTTTTTAAGTTGTATGAGTGATCATTAGCTTGCATTCATCATCAAGTTGCAAGCTTTATTTTCAAGGCTAGAGTTTTTGGGTGATTTTTGGCAAGGGTTTGCTTATTGGAGTTTAGTGGTGAGTTTCTATAGCCTTAATAATCAATTGTTAAATTGATTATGATAGGATATGATAAGATATGGCTATGTTTGTGGATCAATGTGTTTATGCAAGTTTAGTATAGTGTATGTTGTGTGTTTTGCAAGTTTTATGCTATATGATATGCAAGTTTAATGCTATGTTTTATGATGCTCATTATGCAAAACACTATGTTGAACATTGATTCATATGTAACATGTTATGCAAGCTATATGTGAGATTATATGCAAGTTCATATGTAACATGTTATGCAAGCTATATGTGAGATTATATGCAAGTTCATATGTAACATGTAATGCAAGTTATGTGCATGATTATATGCAAGTTCATATGTAACATGTTATGCAAGTTATGTGTTTGGTTATATGCAAGTTATGTGCATGATTATATGCAAGTTCATATGTAACATGTTATGCAAGTTATGTGTTTGGTTATATGCAAGTTATGTGCATGATTATATGCAAGTTCATATGTAACATGTTATGCAAGTTACGTCTTTGATTATATGCAAGTTAACATGTGACATGCTATGCAAGTTCACACCTTTGTATGACATAAGAATCATATGCAAGTTACCCCTTTGTGACATATGTGCTTCATGCAAGTTTGGGTTAAATGCTAGTTGGGTTTAATGTATGCTCATATATGCAAGTTGACACCTTTTAAACCCATGATAAAGTTATATGCTATGTTGGTTAAACCCATGGCATTTGTGGTGAATCTTCCCTTTATTATGTCATGTTATGAGAACGAATTACGTGGGGAACGATGGGGTTAATATGCATGTTAATAAAATGGTGTGAAATGGGTATGCTTAAGCATAACATAAAGTGAATGGACATAATTGGGAATTTACCTATTAAGTTAGGTCTACCCATATTATGGAATTGGGAATTTACCTATTAAGTTAGGTCTACCCATATTATGGAATTGGGAATTTACCTATTGAGTTAGGTAATAGGTCTACCCATATTCTTGAAATTGGTAATTAATTAGGGATAATTAATACAAATTATGGGGGTGATTAATTAGGTGTAATTAATCGACTAAGACACGAGGTTGGACCCTTTTGTAGCATAAGACTGCCCGGAACCGACCAGCAAATCCAGCGGCTACAAATGATTGGCCCAATGTGAGAGGTCTTAGTCATAAACTAAATACGTGACAAGTGTAAAGACACGAGGTTAGACTCTGTTATGGTGTAAGGCTGCCCGGAACCAACCGGCATATCCAGCTGCCATAAAAGACAGTCTAATGTGAGAGGTCTTTACAAAGGTTACGATCTTAATTAATTAAGAAACACTTAACCAAATTAGCATGTAGTGGGGCATGAGGGGTTAAGTGGGTGCCTTGGGTGGCATGTAGTAACTAGTGGGGGTGCCTTGGGTGGCATGAGGAAACTAGTGGGTTGCCTTGGGTGGCAATAGAAAATACGATTAGAATACTTAACCAAAGTGGAACATGTAATTAAACATGATTAAAGGGTTAAGTAAGTGCCTTGGGTGGCATGTGGGAATCAAGTAAGTGCCTTGGGTGGCATGTGGAAATCTAGTGGGTGCCTTGAATGGCAATTAAAACATGATTAAAAGACTTAACCAAAATTTATAACATGTAAGTGGACATGGTTAAAGGGTTAAGTGGGATTCACTAGAAATGACAAGCTTAGGTGGGTAGCTTGTGGGGGGCCCATTTCAACCAATATCCCAAACGTATCTTTGTGGGCTCGACCCAAGTCGAGGACGGGACACGCATATTGGGCTTGACTGTAAGAGGCCAAAACGGGTTAGCGGTGGCAACGCAAGTCCAACGGGTTTCATATGCGTGTGTGGACCCGGGCTGGTAAGTAAGACGTTGTTGCATCGTGTAGGTATAAGTCGTGCACCGTTGATATTATCAGGTTGCCACTTTGGGGAATGATACACCCCACTGTGGGGCCAGCATGGGTATCTACGTTAGGGAGCCGATCGCTTGGGGAGTTGTGGGTACACCTAGTGGAGATAGGGGCAGACGGCACCTATGTAGTCAGCTAGGGGTACACGAAACTACTATTAAAAATTACTAAGTACACTTAGTGGGATCAACCTTTAAGTAGGAATTACCCTTGGGTGGGTAGAACTGATGTGGTGCAGTGTAGGAATTACCCTTGGGTGGGTAGATCTGGGGTGGTGCAGTGTAGTAATTATCCTTGGGTATGTAAATGCGTCTTTTCGGTTATCTTAGTACATCCTGTGTTTAGTTGGCTACTTAGTGTAGTCATTATCCCCAGAGGTACCGTACCTTGTTTATATCATAATCTAATTACTTTAATGATTGTATTGTTAAGGTTATAGGACTCGCTCGGACTTATGTCTGACCCCGTTGTTTTTATCTTTTTTCCCAACCCTCAGGTTATCAGAGTGGGCCTAGCACTAGTGGGCTTTGATCAGACTGCTTTATCTATCTTTTGGAACTTGGACCGTGGATATAAAGCTCAGTTTATCTTTTCTATTATGGCTATTAAGTTATGTAGTGGGATTATGTACTTTTGTTTTATCAGGATGGATATTATGTACTTGACTCTTGTTTATGGTTTTGGTGTAACCAAACATGTTTTACTTTACGATGCAATGAAATGATGTTTTAAATTCTCAAGTATTACTTATATCTGTCTTGTTGTAATTTTTCTGTTCTATATTCACTTAAAATACTCCACCGATGTTATGGCATTCCCTTAGTGAGTGACCGTAGCGGGTGTGGGGTGTTACAGACTAGATATATGATAAACAAAAAAGCACTCATAAAATTCCCTTTTCACAAGTTAGCAAAGTAACCACAATGACTAAATTTATATAATTAGTTTGCAGGACAGAAACATGGTGTGTCGTTTTCTTGTTTAAAAATATCGATCTCTTCAAATTTATCATGCCTCGTGATCACGATATCTCCGATTTGTTAATATTTTCAAATTCGATCTGCGATCATTAATTCTTTCAGGTAAGTTTAATAATTTCGTTTTTTTTTTCATATTTTATAATTCCACCTAACAATTTTAAATTCTTAATATTTAAGAGGCAATTTTTTTATTTTGTTGATCTTTTATTTTTTATCAGGTGATTTTTATAATTTTGAATTGAATCGTGGATTTTAATTTTACCAAGCGATTTTAAATTTTTAATTGAATTTGAAATTGGCGTATATGATATTGAAATGTGATAATTTGTTGTTTATTTTTTTGGACTATGTAGTTCAATCAATGGAAGAGCAAACTCAAAGTTCAATTATTCCTTTTGTTGAGCAGGCTGCTGAAAAGTATGGTGTAATTAAATTGAAATTTTCATATGTCATGTGAGATGTGCTTTTAATGGTTGTTTATTAGTGAATTTAATTGTATTTTTTGTATAGTTATGATAATTTTTGTTTCACTAACAAAACATGAGTGAAAAAGCTAACTAGTTTTATCTTTTTTAAAAATTGTCTTAAAAAAAAGATAAGTGGTTATTTGGGCTTCAATGGCAAATAACAATAATTCGTTGTAGTTAGTTTAAAAAATAAATTTTGTTATATTATGCAACAGTTATCTAATGATAAATGATTAATAATTATATATAAAGATAACACAACAATTATATGTAAAGGTACTATAACAATTATACATAAAGATAACACAACAATTATAATACAATTATCACTTAAATCATTTATGTTATTTTAAAATTGTTGTATAATTCTGTATTTCATTCAATATCATAATAGGAGTGAAAAAGATAACTGGTTTTATCTTTTTGTAAAATGTCTTATAAAAAATGTTTAAATTGTATACTTATTTACTTATATTTTCAATTGCAGACCTGATATATATGTGATGGTTGTATTTGATTTTAAAAAAATTCATTTAGTATTCGTCTTTCTTTGGATGCATCCATATTAGTTATGCTATGAGTAAGGTTTGTGAGGTGTGGTATACTTTTATGCCTTTATGCTTTGATATTTTCTACGTTCAAGAATCTAAAACTACTTACGTTGAGACGGATTGTGATCTACAAGCTATATTGTGCTTGTCGTGGTTTAAAAGGGAGGATTTCTTGATTTTTTTTTTTATATACTTAAAGAATAATTCAACTGTTGTTGCTGTTGACAGTAGTAAATCAGTCTCAGTTGTTGGTATTGGAGAATCAAATAGTAATTTGATTGAATATATGATGATTTAGACTCTACTTATTGCCAAGAAAAAACTTACATGAATTATTGAAGAAAAAATCTTATTTAGAACTTTTTACTAGTGTTGGAAAAATATTTGATTTGGCTATTGGATTTCGTCGAATGTTTAATGTATATTGTTTGAAAAATGAATTTAAAGTACAATATGTTAAGAATTGTAAGGAGTCGATGACAGTTCGATGTACTGTAGATGATTATTCATTTAGAATTCATGCTTCATGCAAATTGAAGCAATTGGATCAATTGATTGTTCAAATTATTCGGCTAAGTTATTCACGTGGAGGTGAATTTAGATCAGTTAGTGGTCCAGCTATTATTAGTGATTTTGCAAAAGCTTTTATTGTTAATTAAATACGTGATGAGCCGAAAAAGGTAAACAAAGGATACTATGAAAAGTTTTAGAAGAGATTATTATGTGGATTTAAGTTATTGTCATGCTTATATGGGTATGAAATTGGCTATTAGTGATATATATAGTGATGAAAAAAAAATCATATAATAATTTAATATGGTATTTGAAGGCAGTTGAAAAAAATAATCCAAAAACTACAAATATGAATGTGGATGAAGAGACTAACCAATTTGAGAGAGTATTTGTTTGCTACTAGGGCTATCAACGGATGCTTTCGGATACGGATAGTGTCATATCCGTATCCGTATCCGAGAAATTATTTTCGAATATGGATATCCGTATCCATTTAATTTTCGGATATCGAATATCCGTATCGCTTAATTTTCGAATATGGACGGATATCGGATATTTATCCGCTCCGCCTATAATTAATAAATTAAGAGTATAAATAAAAAAGTTTGGATCAACATAAAATAATTTTTATACTAATGTTTGTAAAAAAAATCAGAAAATAAAAAAAAGTTGTGATGAAACATTGTTTTTTACTAATACCCATAGGCATATCAAAAAATATTCCAAAATTAAACACTAAACTACCATTTTCCACTAAAAATGGACAAAAAATTATATCATAATAACATCCAATAGTTACAAAATAATTATTAACTCTATTTTTCTGTTTTGAGTAATATATATTGCATCAATTAGTCGAACAGATATTTTTCGGATACGGATACCACTATAACCATATCCGTATCCGAAAAGCTTTTCGGATATGGATATCCGTATCCGATTTTTGGATAATTCCGGATAATGGATATTTCGAATACGGATTCAGACGGATATCGAATTTTTCAGGTATTCATTGACAACCCTATTTGCTACGAGGTTTGTATATTTAAATTCAGGTATTGTCGACCTATGCTGTTTTTGGATGCAACTTATTTAAAAGGACGAAGTGGTATTATGATTTTGCTACTGCTAAAAGTGAAAATCAAGGTACTAATTATTTTCTTATTTAGTACATATTTATATATTGATAATCAAGCTACTGCATTATACTTTAAGATTCAATAAATAGGAACTTGTAAATCAATAGAAGATAAAAATAGAACAATATATCTTTTTTATGCAGTTCATTAATTTTATAATGTACTGTAGTATAACTGAAAATTATAATTTGTATTGTTGGAAAATGTTATTTAAAATAATTGTTAGTGATGTTTTATATTTAAGGTTTTATGACAATCGCAATGGCGCTTGTGCCTAAAGATAATGAAAATTGTCGAACCTGGTTTTTGACCCACTTAAGAAATGCGCTTAGGTTTACTAAGCCATTGATTTTTTTAAGTGATAGACATTGGGGTTTGTTGTTAAGTATTCCTAAAAAATTTCCATATAACCATCGTTCTTATTGTCTACATCATATGCAGAGTAATGGGAGGAGTGTATGGGTAGATCAATTGCTAGAACAGTGTGTTGTATGTAATAGCTATGACTAAATTTAAAGAAATTGGAGGTGCAAAAGCTATTTAATATTTAAATGATAAGTAATATGATCATTAGACTGATTTTTTTTTTTTTTTTGAAAAAGATATAATGAAAATAAATCTAATATAGCCGAAAGTTTCAATTCATGAATCTTAAATGAAAGAAGTACGTCTGTAACTGCATGTCTTGATGGTATTCGAATTAAGCTCATGTAACAAATGTCCAATCAAAAAGAAGAAGCAGCTAACTGGAATAGTGTTCTTTATAGAAAATGACAGCTTGTTTACTGAAATTGAAGGAGAAGGGTTTGAAAGGAGTGTTACTAAATGACAGCTTGTTTTTTCTTTTTGGATTATGATGTAAACAGTTAACAAAGATTTATATCTTAGTGCAAACTATTTCTAGATGATTTAGTAACACTTCACCCAAACCCTTCATCTTTCAATTTCAACAAACAACTTCCATTTTTGGATAAAGAACACTATTCATGTCATCTGCCTCTACTCTTCGATTGGAGATTTGCAACATAAGCTTAATACAAAACATGCAGTTACAGACAAACTTCTTTCACCCAAGATCCATAAATTAAAACTTTCGACTACATTAAATTTATTTTCAACATATCTTTTTCTATAAAAAGTAAATCAATCTAATGATGATATAGCTTACCATTCAATTATTAAATAGCTTTTGCATCTCAAATTTCTTTAAATTTAGCAAGCTATTTCAAATTCATGAGGAACTGAAGCTACAACACACTGTTCTAGCAAATAACATACCCAAACAGCCCACCTGCTTTTAAAAATAACAGCAATATTACTTTGTATATAACGTAAACAATACTCCCTCCGGTTCAAAATAGATGACGTTTTAGAAATTTTCACGCATATTAAGAAAACTAAAAAAATGACATAATTACCCTCCACCATGTTCAGTTGCAATACTTACTTTATACTAAATGCGGTTTAATTCTTCATAAAAAAAAGAGACAGTCCATACACCTTTTGCCTTTTCAGCTCCTACGCACTAAGATTGGTGGATGAACCTCAATTTTCTGAGCTGTTGAATAAGCATGCGGGCACAGAGAATTGAATGCATGCATTGAAAGCCTAAAGGAACCGTATAAGCATTAATGAAGAAGGGTAAAAAAGAAAACTAATTGCATATTTGTCTCAAACGACATCTATTTGGCAAAATTTTCTCAACCTCAAAACGTCATTTATTTTGGATCGGAGGGAGTAAGAATGATGGATATTTAAAGAAAAAAATTAAAAATACTCAACAACAAACCCCAATGTCTATTACGTAAAAAAGTCAATGATTTAGCAAATCTAAAAGCATTTCTTAAATGGATCAAAAACCAACTTCAACAATCTTCATTTTATTTAAATACAAATGTCATTACCAATGAAAAAAAACCTGAAACATAAAACAACACCAACAATTATTCTAAATAACATTTTTGAACAATACAAATAATAATTTCAGTTATATTAAAATACATTATAAAATTAATGAATTGCATTAAAGAGATATATTGTTCTATCTTTATCTTTTATTGATTTACAAGTTTCAAATTACTGAATCTAAAAAGTATAGTACAATAACTTGATTATCAATATATAATTATGTACTAAATAAGAAAATAATTAATAACATTAAGTACCTTAATAACACTTCGGCCTTTTAAACAAGTTCATCCAAAAAACCATAGACTAACAATACCTAAACCCAAATATACAAAACTTGTATCAAACAATCTAAAATTGGTTAGTCTTTTCATTCATATCCATGCTTATATAACTTTTCGGATTATTTTTCTCAATTACCTTCAAATACCATACTAAACCATTACATGATTTTTTTTCATCATCATATACATATATATATATATATATATATATATATATATATATATATATATATATATATATATATTACAAATAGCCAATTTCCTACCCTGTAAACATAATAGTAACTTAAATTCACATCATAATCCTTTCTAAAACTTTCCACAGTATCCTTTTATTTTCTTTTTCAACCCATCACATATTTGATTAACAATTAAACTGTTAATAGCTGGCCTACTAACTGATCTAAATCCATCTCCACTAAATGACTTAACCGAATAATTTGAACAATCAATTGATTCAATTGCTTCAATTTGCAAGAAACATGAATTCTAAATGAATAACCAGCTATAGCACATCAAACTATCACCTGCTCCGTACAATTCTGAATATATTATACTTTAATTTCATTTTCCAAATGATATGTACTAATCATTCGATGAAATCCATTAACCAAATCGAATATTTATCCAACACCAATAAAAAATTATTTGTTAGAAATTTTCTTTAACAATTCATGAAATATTTTGTCTTGACAATAAACAGAATCTAAATCATCATTATATTCAATCAAATTTTTATTTGATTCTTTAATATCAACAATTAATATTGATTTACATACTACTACCAACAGTTGAATTATTCTTTAAACGTTAAAAAAACCAAAAAATTCTCCTTTTTAAACTATGGCAAACACAACATAGCTTGTATATCACTATCTACCTCAACGTAAATTGAAATTCTCAACATAGAATATGTCGAAGCATAAAGAAGTAAAAGTATACCACACCTCACAAATCTTACTCCTAACGTAACAAATTAATGCATACAAACCAAGACAAGACAAATAGTAAATGAATTCTTATCAAAATCATATATAACCATCACAGATATATCAGAGCTGTAATTATAAACATAAATATACAATTTAAACTTTTTTATAAAACATTTTACAAAAAGATAAAACAATGTATCTTTTACACTCCTGTTATGATATTAAAAAAAAAAGTATAATACAACAATTTTAAAATAACGTAAATGAATTTAAAAGATAATATTATGATTGATTTGCCCTTTGTACAAAAATATTTCAAATCTAAATCATTATATACAAAATGATTTTCTTTTTAGGACAAAATTGATGGATTAGCACTTTGTATATAACAATTTAGACTTGAAATATTTTTTAAATTTAGAAAAAATACCAACAAAAAACAAAAGATAAAGATAAATGACATTATATACAATTAATTATAATATGATATATCTAAATTATTAATTATAACTATTACTAAATTTATGTACAATTCAATGTCCCATAGCTTTTACAAGCTTCAAAATTTTTTAAACTAATTTTATTAATATTAATAAACATGTTTAAGTTAAAGATGTTTTCAATTTATATGATAAACTAACAGATATTGTTTAATCTAATAAATTATAAATATGCTTAACATGATACAAACAAAATTCAAAAGATATAAACAAAATGAACCATTACAAGTTTACAAATTGTAATTGTTAATATATAAAGTTCATACTACGTAATTAATATATTTTTATAATTGACGAGATAATTATCATTTTTCAATATAAATATCCATATAAAAAAACATGAATATTTAAGAGCAAATAACCAAAATTGTAAATACATTTATTTCAATTAAATGATCAAATAGAAAGTAGCAAAAATAAAATTCACAAATAAATTTCCACCATTACTTTGGATGAATCACTCGGTAAAATTCACGCCATACACATTTAATGGACATCAGCATTAAACGTTCAAATTAAAAAAATCAACACCATCTAAAACTAACCACTAAAATTATATAAAAAATTAAAGTTTAGGATCTTACAAAAATATTAAACATATAAATTAAAATATAAAATAACAAGCTAAAATGAGAAGAAGAAAAACAAATGATCAAAAAAAAGTAGAAATATACACAAATAAAGCATATTAAATTTTCAATTTACAATTAATTTACAAATAAGTATAGGACATTATTTTATTAATGAAAAAATTATTTAAATGCTAAACGATAAATAATTTTACATATTAGTTGCTAAACGTTAAATAATTTTGCATATCATGTAATGCTCATGAAAAAATTCAAAATAAAAAATAAAATAAAAAGTCAAGAAAAATTATAAATGTAAAATGAGAAACAAATTAATAAATAATTCACCCAAAGAGTCAAAAAAGGATGATAACTTTGATATCAAAAAGAAGAAATTAAGAAATTCTAATATTCAAAACAAAATATATAAACAGATTTTTGTATTTAAACAAGATAAAACTTATACAAACATTAATAGTATATATCAAACGAAACATTTGGAAAAAAAAAATTAGACTTCATCTATTTACACCTCTAATTGCTCTTCCTCTTCACTACATTGAATATTTTTAACTTTTTTCTGCACTTAAATACACTATATTAACTTAATGCTACTTTAAATCGTTATTTTGGTCTTTTAAACACTAATCATCTGTTAGTTATTATTATTTTCAAGTTTTCACATTTGTATCGTGCATTTGTTTGTTTTTAACTTATTTCTACACTTAAATACACGGCTCCGAGCCATTATATCTCCCTTTGAATTCCACCTCACATACAAAAACAAACAAATCTTGTGATTCAGATTTTATATACCTAAATTTGTATCAAATTTTATGTTCCTATAGCGGCTCCCTATAATTAAACGGAAAAACAGCACAAATAAATTAAGAAATAAACTAAATGTAATACAAAAAAAAAACAGCAATAACGATGGACAAATGGCCAGATTAAGTTTTGGATTCACCCAAAACAATAACTTTAAACTCAACAAAAAAAAGTAACTTCAAATTGAATTGTGCGGCTTACAGCACATTCCATGGCTCTGTTACTTCCAAACCGCAATGCAAACGCAGTGTTTACAATTAGCATTCAAAAAAATACGTTCGTCAATTAATCGGCCCAGATTGTCATTCAGTCAGTGATAACTGATAAATGCAAATATTATCATTTCCCGATTTACATGAAACCTCTACACGAACAGGTCCCAAGAACCAACTCCTTCATTCACGTTATACCAATTACAGATCACACAAGCAATTTGCTGTACTTAAAAGTAAAAATAAGGAAAATAGCATTTACACATTGCTCTAATTCAAATAAAATTATAATGGTGTTCCAGAACATAACAGTAGACGACATATATGATAAACAGAAAAGCACTCATAAAATTCCCTTTCCACTGGTTAGCCAAGTAACCACAACTGATTAAATTCTCAGGCTTTCAAACGAGCTCTGATTCATATATTTAGACTACCACTACTGAAAACTGCAAATCTTAAGTACAATACAACTTACAAAGAGCAGCAAATTTGAAAAATCTAAACATAATTTAAAAGAAAAAAAGACAACAAGAATGAAGAGTTATAGGCTAATTGCACGGTTATTTTGTGATAGACAAAAAGGAAAAAAAAAACAAATAGCATATCATTGTAGGCAACAGGGAAAAGGGGGCTGCCAGAACAGATCTATGGCTACCCGATAGAGTCGCCTTTCAACGTCAAATAATTCAATACTCAAAACAGCATAGAACAAGCTACTTCGAATTTAAGCTTCGATCATAAGCTGACAAGTAAAATTCAAAGAATTAAAATAGTCTCAGACATCCAAGGAAGGAATTGAACAGCATAAACTCTCAAGCCTGGCAGGGCGAAAGCTCTTAGGCGGCCACTGCGAATGTTTTGAGAAACAAGCCTTTAGCTTATCATCATCGACTATATAGTTTTCTAAAATTTCAATCAAATAAAACACAAAAATAGGGGCAGATGTGAAAATACACACAAATGAACGAAAAGTGATCAGAACCTTGGCTTGATTTCTCCAAAGAGAAATAAATTACGCACAGTATAATCAGCGTCGATCATTCGGGGAAAGGATCATCACTTCACTAGTTTTCATAAACGGCAAAAATAATTCTAGAAAGAAATAACAGTACATACAAAAGAAACTAAATAAACATACAGATTCAATAAAATTTAAGATACCTAGATCTCGCCTTGATGTCATCTCCTGCGGAAAGATGCGGCTGACAGATGATATGTCACGGTTTATATAGGAAAGGATCAAAACCCTAGCCGCCAATCTAAATGTTTAAGTGGACTGGATTCACAAGTTGACGGCCTGGCTCGTTTTTCGTCATTCAACCCGTTTATGGCAACTGTAAATTAACGTTGTCATATCATTATCAGTTGTTCGAAAATCATTTTTGATTGAAATCGGTATACCAGTTAAAATTGTATGGTAACGATAAATTATTGGTAATTTTTCTTCAGTACCTGCGGTAACAGCGATTTTACCAATCAATTTTAAATATATGCATATTCATCTGGCATGCTTGATAACATACATTTAGAACTAAATAAATGTTTAAATTTAGTTCAATAATAAGGTGAAATGATTTCAAATGCACTTGTTTTTTTCTCATTTATGTTTTTTATTAAATAACACTGCAAATAATGTAATAAAGATGCACTATATACAAAAAAACATACCGAGATACAAGCTTTGATGGACAAACGGTAATTTACCATTATCAGTGTAACAGTTACTAAATTATCCGTATATCAGTCGATCGGTAACAGTAATGGTAAGCAATTTTGACTTACCAGTAAAAACGGTACGGTAACGGTATTTGTCAAATGATAACGGTAATCATTATCATAACAGTCCTATATAGAAGTCATATTCGTATTTGCAGCCAAAATTGTTTTCGAGTATGGGATATTTGCATCCGCATATGTGAATAGATATCAAATAATTATTATATTCATTCGCTAACGATTAGTTGTGAAAAATAAAGTTTCGATTTTAGATAAACTATTTTCAATCTCAATAAGTATAATAGTATAAAAGATAAACAAATAAAAGTGATAATATCTTTTTTATATAATAACGATAACATAAAGTTAAAAGTAATAATATGCATTTAATTTATATAATACAAACCATTAACTAGTCGTGGTCATATTCAACAAGATTCTGAATTCTAACTTGGATGAATAGATCTTGAATATCATAGTCAACAAACTTGTGAAGTCTATAGAACGACCCGAAATGGAAGATCTTTTCTTTTTATATATGTGAGTTGTTTGTTTGGAGTGTTGTGGATAAGCCATTCTTGGATGTGTGAATCAGCCACCATCGAAGATTGAGTGAAGATGATGGTTGATCTTTCTTTAATTTCTTGTGAGTTTTAGATAGGTCTGCTAACGGATGATTTCGAGTGTGGATAGTATCGCATCTACATATATGTTTGAATTTTTTTCAAATATAGGATATTCGTATTCACGGATACAAATGAATATCGGATAATTATCTAATATGTTAATGTTTGACGAGTCAAAGAACATAAATAAAATAAAATAAATTTCACACAAAAAAAAATTCTATACAATTTATTATTGAAATGCTATAAATAAGCAAGTATGGTGATAATAAATAGTATTAAACAGTTGATATGTGTTTAGTTCGTATGATATAAACTTCCAACATAATAAAACAATAAAAATAAAAAAATGTACTAAAATGTATATAATTTAAACGATAATCTTGGAACAAATGAATAGATAATTTCTGGATGTGGATATGTCTGTATCCGCATTCGTATCCGTTTTTTCGGGTAACGTCTGGCTGTTACAGGCATGATTTTCTAAGAAGTATGTTAGACATCTGATAGTAGTGGTCAAACATTTGGTTATATATATTTGTGTAACCCAAATTTTCTTTTTGGACTTCTAGTTTTAGGTTCAGACGTATAATTCTTGCATGAAGATGTTAAATTTAGGTGACATAAAATCACAAATTGATTGGAACAAATTTGCAAAAAAATGAAAAGTAAATATTTTTATAATATGAATGCATTTATTGCATTTGATGAGATGGTAGAGAAATAAACGAAGAGATTAATTTCTTCCATCTATGCAAAAGTAACAGATTGATTTACTTTCTATCTTTGCACATTTGTTGCTATGGTAATTTTCCTCCATTATATTATTATCATATGTTGGTTAGTAATGTAATTGATAACTCACATGGATTTGCACTGGCTATATATTGAGGGGTAGAATTTAGTGTAAACCCATCCAGGCATGAAGTCAGTGATCCCCAATGGTGTCTCTTCTAGTTAAGCCTGTTTGAGGTTTTGATATGTAAACTCTTATTTTGTAATCTCTATTCTCTCATGTGGAATAAAATCTCTCTCTTTTGGACTGGACGTACACTATCTTATCTTTAATAATAGTTGGAATAGGTTTGGTGTCACACTTTTTTGGTGTAAATGTGAAGTGCCAAAAATGCCCTTTATCTCAATCTATTTCCTAATTTTTCTCGCAATAAATTAAGAAAATTTTCCATTTATTCAGTTTACTTGAATTAAAGATTTGAAATACATGCTGGATTTTTTTGTTAATACCTTATAAAACGTATATGGACAATTATTAAATTGTATACGCCGAGTTATTTTTATTTAGCATTTGACATAAGCATTTTCAAATATGCCCTTTATCTCGATCTATTTCCTAATTTTTCTCGCAATAAATTAAGAAAATTTTCCATTTACTCAGTTTACTTGAATTAAAGATTTGAAATATGTGATGGATTTTGTTGTGCATATTTTATTAATCAAATCAAATTTAATAACTTATAACACGTATATAGACAATTATTAAATTGTATACGCCGAGTTATTTGTATTTAGGATTTGACGTATTTGCTGGTTTTAAATAAACATTTTCAAATATGCTCTTTATCTCGATATACTTCTATTTTTTCTCGCAATAAATTAAGAAAATTTTCTATTTATTCAGTTTAAATGAATTAAAGATTTGAAATACATGCTAGGTTTTGTTGTGCATTTTTTATTAATCAAATCAGATTTAATACCTTATAAAATGTATATGGAAATTTATTAAATTTTATATGCTGAGATATTTGTATTTAGGATTTCACGTATATGCTAATTTTAAATATGCCCTTTATCTCGATCTATTTCTTAATTTTTCTCGCAATAGATTAAGAAAATTTTCCATTTATTCAGTTTACTAGAATTAAAGATTTGAAATACATGCTGGGTTTTGTTGTGCATTTTTTTATTAATCAAATAAGATTTAATACCTTATAAAACGTATATGGACAATTATTAAATTATATTTAGGATTTGACGTATTAGCATTTTCAAATTAAAATGAAAAGCATTTAATTTCCTTTATCCTCCATTTCCAAGTTCTCCACAAAAATAAAGGAAATTTAACCAAATTAAACAAAATCTTCTAAACATATGCTAATAAAGAAAGGTTGGTTGAATCCCCACAAAAAATAAGCAGGTATTTATTTTTTGACATTTTCTCGGATACTCAAATCTCCACAAAAATAGCACAATATAATATCTTCTCACAACTTCTCTCTTTATTTTCGCTAATCTTTGTTGTTCACTTCTCTTGGTTACTGCTGCTATGGTTTCATGCTTCAAGTTAAATTGTGTAGGTCATAAAAACTTTCTTTTTGTTATGTTATTATATATAAATATATGTACTGTCTTAATTACAGACATTTCTTATTCAATTTAGTACTGTTGCGCCTACCACCATAACTTGGGTATTTACAACTTCATACATTGATGATCTACTTTATACCGTCAAGATGTTTGCCTTACACCGTGTTTTTTTTTTTTTTTTTTTTTTTAAGCTAGAGCTTCTTTGTTGTTTGGATTTTTTCGGAAAAAATTCTTGGGGCTTATCTTTGCTTCTGCATTAGACGTTTTATTTTTTGTTGTTCAAAATCAGTGATGGACTGGGCCGAAAGCAGCAAATACTTTCATTTACTCACTCAAGGAATCGAAAATGATTGTTGGAGCTACAGTATCTTCTTCTATTAGCTCATAGAAGTCTAAGATTTCTTCCTATCTTTTTCCTTTGATTGGAATTGGTTCTAATATATTGATATCTTTAAGGACTAAGAAATACTCTTCTGGATTGGTTGTCATTGAGGATCAAAAGCCACATTTGTCCGAGAAAAGCAATTGGGATTGTGAACATTTGACACTCTAATTATCTGTTTTTCTTACAATTTCATGATGATGAAAGTTAAGAATACTCACAGACTCTGAGCATTGATCGAACATGCATTGATCTTAGATTTATACCATTGTTGTTCTTACTTTGAAAAAAAAACTTTATACCGTCAACATTACCCTAAAATCTTTATTAATAATTGTGTTGGAAACACATACTTTTTGTTCGTCCGTGAGGTGTCAGAATTGCACATTATTTAAAATAAAAAAAATTCCCATAAAAACAAGATCCATGCGATTGATTTTTTGTCTTTTTAAAACTTTATTTATGTATGCGTTGACCTTTGAATAATGAGTCAATAACAATCCACGCGCGGAGCGCGTGCTGTTACGCTCGTGGATGATAGTGGAACCAGTATAAATATTATGTGTCTCTTTGTTTCTTTGTTATAGTTATTTACTATTCCGCTTGATGTAATATAATAACTGCTATCAGATTAGGTTGATTTCAATTGGCAAATCTAGATCCTGCTTAGTGCACTTCTGCATTCGCGCAATCTTCTCGCACAACAGATTGGTATCAGAGCAAGGCGATTTGTTTAGATTACGCATCAATGGCATCAAGAAAGAGAGGCAAATTTGTTGGTAATTATTCTACTTCAATTTTTAGGGGATAAAGAAGACTTCGGTGGAGGAGATTATGTTGAGAGTAAAGAGCGTTCCAATTTGGGAACTTTGACATGATATGGAGTTCACTGTGTTGAAGGGGCTATTGGATTTAGGAAGTTTTGATCATATTTCTGACAAGGGTCTTCTGTTGGATCTAGATTAACCCTAGAGGGGGGTGAATAGGGTTTAGCACAGTTTTTATCTGAATTAAAAATCTAACGGGATAAATAATAACAAACAGATCACAGACTGCAGTGGAAATAAAAAGCAGAAAAGAAATAACACACAGAGATACCCAGCTTCGGCAAAATCCCGCCTACTGCTGCATTCCTAAGGTTTCTACTAGGTGTTATAAACAGATACCACATACAAAACCATGTACACTCGCAGTGCCTGCTCCTGTCCTAACCCTAAGCTCAAAATCCTAGACTAATCGATATCCCCTCGATTAGATTTCCCTTGATTACGACCCTGTAACCAGTAACCCAGATTTTACAGACTCTGTCAACTGTCAGTCAACACCCTGACAGAATCCCCTAGTATTTTACAGACACTAGAAACTGTTTGATTCGTTTCATAACTCGAAATAAAAAAACAATATATAATAAAAAGAAACTAAAAACCCTTGGGAGTTAAATTAAAAAGGGTCATCCCCTTTATTCTCTTGACTCAAAAAATTGGCCGGTCCACTTTCATTTGAGTGCACCTATCCCATTTGTTTAGCCCGATCTCCTTTGTCTTCGAAATGGCGGCTCTGGAAAAATGAAATCAAAACTAGGGTTTTGGAAATTTGCCCCAAATCAAATTGATGCTTGATCTCGTTCTCTGTTGAACTTCAATGCGTCGATGGCTTCTGATGTTTATCGATCAATTTGGGAATTTGCGTTCGATTGAAACTGATAAAAAGGTGAGCTTTCTGATTTGCAATTCTTTGCTTAAGTTTGTTGTTTTTGGTTTCGATCCCCATTTTGCCTGTGATGTAGATGGTGTATAATATAGGATTATAAAATCCTAATTAATGCTCTGATTTCTAAAACATTGATTCGATCTGATTTGAGACGGTTTCCTCCTTTGATTGCTCGAATGAGAAATTATCCGAGAAATGTTTTTGCCCCCTTTTGAATGTAAAAAAAAACTTGACTTGATTAGTTGAATTCTTGCATGAATAAAATGCTCGATTTGTTGCCTTGAATAACACAGATCGATCTTGAGTTGATTTTGATCCAAAGACTTATTGTCCAATGATTTGTAAAACTGGAAACATTTTAATTGTGGCCCTCCTTGAAAAAAACTCTTGTTTGATTTAAATATCTTCGTAGAAACTGGAAAGAATCAGCATGACTTGACTAACACTGGAAATGTAGTGTTGCCAGATTTTGCTCTTCTTCGAATTGTTGCCTTGAAATTAAAACTTGATTTTGCTCCATTAATTGTTGTCTCAAAATCTTGCCAAAATATGTTCACAGTGATTTTCTTCTATTAAAAAATGAAATAAATGTTGCAATGATTCCCTTGAATAAATCGAACAAAATTTTCTTGCCTTGTTTGAATTCCTTGCTAGCTGAAATATGTGCTTGCGTGATTTAGACACTGGCCTGTTTTAGTCCATTTGAAAAATAGAATATATTCCTATGTTAATGTTTGCCAAAACTGGAATCAACTTTCTCCTTTGCTCGGCTAAACTGGAAATAAATCTTTCCTGCTTTGTTACATGCTGATTGTCTTGCTTCTATCATGATTTCAGGAAAAAATAAATTGAATGTTGCTTGCCAAAAATGTATTGATTGAACTGTGGAAAAAATCACCCCTGCCAAGTATGCCTTTGCTAAATTTCTGAGAATCAAACTTTAAATCCAGATTTCCATTGTGATTTATTTCTTGCCTAAACAAATCTTTTGCCATATTTGATAGCCTGTTTTGGGTGTGATCTGCCATGCTGTTCTTGTCATCCATGTAGAAACTGCTTTGCTTGAAGCTTTATTCACCATTCATGCTTGCTGACCATTCACGTATATATATATTGTGTTGCATCGACTTGGCTTGACATGAATAAGTGTACACACTTGACTTCTTGTTTGAACATTGATATACACTGTATAAACAGACTTCTTGCTGTTTGATCACCACTGAACATATATGCTTAGTGAAGTTTGCACATAGCTACTCCCATGATATCTTTTGCTGTTGTACCCTTATAAATGAATTGACAAGCCATGCTTAACATATACATGTTGTTCTTCTTTGCCATGTATTGTTGTTTGACCACACTTTGCCTATATTGCTGTTGACCCATTGCTTCATTGATGTGTTGACTTGTTTGACCATGGTTGTTTTGCTGTTATGCTGGCTGTGTTGTTTTGCCTCGGCCATTTTTTACTTCATGCTTCATTGTGCTTTGAGTAAGACTCGACCATATTTTGCCTGCACATGCATAACATATATGTTTACACACACTCGTGTGTGTATACATGTATCGTGTACGTGTAAATTTTATCAACAGACTGTTGCACTGTGTTGTGGCTGTTCAGAATCAACTGGTTCTGATCAGCAAACCAGTGTAGTATGTTGAGTTTGATCAGTGGGTATAAGACAATATACAAATCAGATTGAGACATGAAAAATGATGAGAAACACACCAGAAATTTGAAGCAAATAAAATTTTAAAAATAAAATTTGTATTCGCATATATTCAGTATTATTTCTATTGCAGTGTACTGTGTGTTTCTGTTTCATGTGACAGGTAAGACGATCAGACTGAAGTGACTGGACTGAAAGTTGTGAAGGCAGAAGACAAGAAGACAGAAGGCAGAAAACAAGAACAGTGAAAGTGTCTGTATTTGAGTCTCTGAATGTATAAATGTTTGTACAAACGAATGTAGAGTGTACTGTAGTGATAGAGTTGTATAGAGTGAATGACAGAGATGTAATGAGAATATTTGTATATAAATGAAATGAAGAATGTCAAATAGAGGAGTTATAAAAGATGTAATTTGAAATAAAATATTTTGTTTAAATAAAATACTGTGAATATTTAAATTTCTGTACAGTTTATTTAAACAGAATATTATATTCCTGTATGTTGTGTATATATAAAGCAATACAGTACAAACACATTTATAATAATATATATTTGGTTGTTATCATCAAACAAAAATCATATAATTGTGTATACAACACCATTATATACAACAATCTCCCCCTTTTGATGATGACAAACAAATATTTAAGATTTTGAATATAAATGTGTTTGAAAAAATGAAATATATTACTCCCCCTATTTGAATGCTCCCCCTACAGCAGAAACTCCGCCTATATCTGTGCATGAGTGAAAAGAATATAGAATGAATTAAATTTCCAGAATTAAAATATTTATAAAATATTCACTCACAAATCAAAATCTTTGTCCATTCTCCCCCTTTTGTTATCATCAAAAGGATTCAGACCATAAAATATAGATGAAGAATGACTAGAAAATACTATTTCAACATAAGAGGAAGAACGGTCATCATAAATCTCAATCAGTCAAACAAAAATCATAATAAACTGGGAACAGGTGGCATATTTCACATTGTAGAACGATAGATTTACAATGAATTTTATAAAAATGAGGAGAGCTATATAGATATGAATTTCAATTATTTTCAAAAGATTTTATAAAAAAAAACACAAAAACAGTGATGGATTTGGATTATAATTAATAATTCAATTTAAGTACCCATCAATCAACAAATCATAATATGTTATAAAATTTCAACACATTTCACATATTAGAAAGATGGATTGATAGGCTGGTTTTTAAACACCAAGGAGTATTTCAAAATAATTTCTATTTATGGCGTATTTTTCCTTTTTCTTTTTATTTTATTTAAGAGCACACTGACCACGCATAACCAAAGCTTGGATTTTTAAATGAGGTCAGTCGCAGCTTAAATTATAAGTTGTCTCTTAACTATGCATGACCAGAGCTTGGATTATTAAATGAGGTTAGAGACACACTTATATATTAATTATATTTATTATTTTCAGCTTCAAAATAGAGAAACTCCTCAGTATATAAAACCGGTATGAATGATAGAAATGCGGTAGGTACAGAAATGGACTGTGAAATAAATTTCTAAATTAATAATATTATGAAATATGATCAACTATACCGAGATCATTGAAAATTTTCAATTTTCACTAATTCTGAATAATAACATAACCACAATTCCATCACAAATATTTTCACTGTTTATTTCAGATGATTAAAAAAACTCTCCACATTAATATAAAAGACATGATGGATGGCAGAATGATGATAGATAAAGGAGATGGCCGTGAAATAATTGCCAATTCAAAGATATTATAATAAATGTTCAACCATCATGAAAATCTAAATAAAATCTCCTCTTGTTGTGAAATATACTGCAGTCACAATTCATCACAATTTCAAAATCTGTTAATAATTTTGATGAATTATGAGTACAGTTCAATTTGGATATAGATTTCAATTTCTGAATGAATAATCAATAAATAATCTTATAATTGAAAATCAATTACAAGAGGGATATGGAGATTTATACAGAACAAGAGGGAAAAATTTGTACAAGGCAGAAAGAGTGTGTGGATCTATACAAGGTGAAGATTAGAACCTAAGAAAAGATGAGTGAGACAAATATAAGGCACTTCTGATACCACTTGGTGTCCCTATTAATGAGGAATGTAACAAAACACCTAAGACAAACCAGGATTTCACAGACAAACAGAGATTCAATCATAAGGCCCAAGCAGACATGATTGCAAATTTGGCACGTTTATCAGGACAGCAGCTAAGAACAAGCAGTTATTTGAAAAACAGTATCAGAGAAGCAAAGAAAACAATATCACAGCAGACTTGTCAGAGAAGGGACACATAAGATCATTCATGATCCAAGATTAGAAATACCGTTTATTTGAAATCATTTGAGTAATATGAAATTCTCAAGATTCAGTGAATCAATCACACGAGAATGTAAATTTCAGATTCAAGATGTGTGTGATTCAATAAATTAGTAATTTCAAATGATTTTAAGCAAACAGATATTCAAATCAAATAATCATAAAATAACAATGAGATTTAAGACCGGATGTTGAAAGAATTTTTCACAAGTATTTCTGAAAAACACATGGAATTTTTCAGAATATTTACATCAAGTTTGAAGACAAATTCACGATCCAAAAATAAAAATTATTTATTTGAAATCACTTGAATGGATGTAGATCATGAGATACAATGAATCAATCACACAAAATTAATAATTTCAAATCTGAGAGGTGTGTGAGATTTAACATATCAGAAATTTCAATTGGTCTCAAACAAACAAAAATCTAAACCAGATGATCATGAATAATAGTGAATATCAAGTTATAAGCAACGATTCAAGACAGATCAAAAGTATCCAAGCCAATCTGAAAATCAATGAAATTATCACGACTGAGAAGTAGCAGTGTGCTGTAATGAGTATAATATTTTAAGCTTTTCTGAAATGAATTAGAAGAAACTCAAAACAGCAGTGGTGCGTGTGAAACTTCAACAAATTTTCATATCTTCAAGAATTTAGAATTCTAATTAACAGTGTTCAAGATATGACAAGAATACATCAACATTGTTATGAATTCAAAAATCAGAAAAAATAAACTTCAAAACAATTGCAGACATTTACAAGATTAAATTCAAGATCTGGAAATAATTAAAACATCAGAGTTCTATTCAAACTAAAGGAATTTCCAAAAAATATGAATTCTACAATTGGAAGTTTAAGAAAGCCCAGAATAAGTTGCAATGATATGACAGTGACAAAACAGAAAACAGAAAAATAAAAATAAGAAGAGACAGAAGGAGAAATAAACAAAGAAAAAAAAGAGTATTTACAAAGGTGAGTTTAGAGATCATACCAGAAACTAATGTAAATCAGAATCTCTAATTCAACAAGTTTGGCTAAGGAACTGAAAAAGATTCAATGATATGAAGCTGTTTGAATTCAATTTCTCTTTTGCAAAGCAGCTCCTCAGCCTTCTCCGGCACCTAACAATTTATAGGATCGAGTGGTCTAACAAAGTTTGTAAAACCACTCACAGTTGTATTCATTTGTTTTGGTACCCAGACTTGTTTATATAACAAACCATTCGAATCTACCATTGTACCCTTCGGGACCCAAATTTGTTTAAACTTAACGAAGCCCGTTTTATTTCCTTTTAGGATCCAAGAATGTTTAGATCGTTTATTATAAAGCAAATTCTCATTTCTGTTGTGATTTAAAAAACCTTTTAAGGTTCAAATTTTAAGAACGACCCTTCCTAAAACAATTTAAAGGATTTTTAAAATCATTTGAGTTTTGATTTTCAAAAACGTTATTTTTCTCAATGCCGAGACCACTTTTATTACCAGATGAAAATTGATTTTTCAACAGCATATTCAGAGATTTTTCACCGTTAGAAAATTTAGTCAAAGTTGACTCAAGCTGTTGAATTTTAGTTTTAAGATCAAGGTTCTCTTTCATTAAATCCGAACAATGATTTCTAGTGATCTTACATCTTTCAAAATCAGACTTTAAAACCAAATTTTCATCTTTAAGTATTTTAATTCTGGCTTGCAATTCCATGATTTCAGATTCAAATCGTTTTTGTTTTTCAGACTCAAATTTCTTGGATTTTTCAATTTCATTTTCAAGTTCTTCTAAAATCAAATTTGATTTCAACAAGTTCTCCTTTTCAGCAATTTCAAATTTGGAATTTATGTCTGTTTTAAAATTTTCAAATTCCTTTTGCAGAAGGTTATTCAAATTTGATAACTCGGTCTTGTTCTCATTTAAGATCAGAATTTCATTTTAAAACTTTTGAATATTTTTATTGAGATGAACAAGATTGGTTTTCAATTTCAAACAATTTTTGCAAATAGAATTTGAAGAATTTTTAACATATTCAAGTTGTGATTCCAAATCATCAATTTTGCTGGTCAACTCAAAATTCTTAGATTTCAGAGACTTATTTTTCAGTTGGAGTTTATCAACAGATTTCGTTAAATCAAGATACATGTAAACTAAATCTTCGTATGAGAAATTTTCTGTTTCAGCATCTGTTGATTCTTCATCATCTGATCCTTCTGTACTTTCATTTGTAAATCCTGTTAAACAGAACTCTGAATCTGAGTTGACTCTATCGGGTTTTGAGCCATGGTTGTGAGATCTTCCATACTTCGTATTGAGAGTATCCCAGATTTCCTGTGTAGATAAACAATGACATATAAGATTAAACTGTTCAGTATTAAGATAATCAAATATGATTTTCATAGCACGAGCATTGAAAGTAATATCTACACTATTAAACCTATTGATAACAACATCCCAACATTTAATATTAACAGATTTTAAATGAAATTCCATTTTGGATTTCCAGTTTGAAAAATCTGTTCCATCGAAAATAGTTGGAAAAGAACTGGACTGACTCTCTATCGGCTGACAACTAGGATCCATGATTCTAGGGTTAATGAGATAACCAGGCTCTGATACCACTTGTTGGATCTAGATTAACCCTAGAGGGGGGGTGAATAGGGTTTATCACAGTTTTTATCTGAATTAAAAATCTAACGGGATAAATAATAATAAACAGATCACAGACTGTAGTGGAAATAAAAAGCAGAAAAGAAATAACACACAGAGATACCCAGCTTCGGCAAAATCCTGTGTACTGCTGCATTCCTAAGGTTTCTACTAGGTGTTATAAACATATCCCGCATACAAGACCATGTACACTCGCAGTGCCTACTCCTGTCCTAACCCTACGCTCAAAACCCTAGACTAATCGATATCCCCTCGATCAGATTTCCCTTGGTTACGACCCTGTAACCAGTAACCCAGATTTTACAAACTCTGTCAACTGTCAGTCAACACCCTGACTGAATCCCCTAGTATTTTACAGACACTAGAAACTGTTTGATTCGTTTCATAACTCGAAGAAAAAAAAACTAAAAACCCTTGGAGTTAAATTAAAAAGGGTCATCCCCTTTATTCTCTTGACTCAAAAAACTGGCCAGTCCACTTTCATTTGAGTGCACCTCTCCCATTTGTTTAGCCCGATCTCCTTTGTCTTAGAAATGGCGGCTTTGGAAAAATGAAATCAAAACTAGGGTTATGTAAATTTGCCCCAAATCAAATCGATGCTTGATCTCGTTCTCTGTTGAACTTCAATGCGTCGATGGCTTCCGATGTTTATCGATCAATTTGGGAATTTGCGTTCGATTGAAACTGATAAAAAGGTGAGCTTTCTGATTTGCAATTCTTTGCTTAAGTTTGTTGTTTTTGGTTTCGATCCCCATTTTGCCTGTGATGTAGATGGTGTATAATATAGGATTATAAAATCCTAATTAACGCTCTGATTTCTAAAACATTGATTCGATTTGATTTGAGACGGTTTCCTCCTTTGATTGCTCGAATGAGAAATTATCTGAGAAATGCTTTTGCCCCCTTTTGAATGTAAAAAAAAACTTGGCTTGATTGGTTGAATTCTTGCATGAATAAAATGCTCGATTTGTTGCCTTGAATAACACAGATCGATCTTGAGTTGATTTTGATCCAAAGACTTATTGTCCAATGATTTGTAAAACTGGAAACATTTTAATTATGGCCCTCCTTGAAAAAAATTCTTGCTTGATTTAAATATCTTTGTAGAAACTGGAAAGAATCAGCATGACTTGACTAACACTGGAAATGTAGTGTTGCCAGATTTTGCTCTTCTTTGAATTGTTGCCTTGAAATTAAAACTTGATTTTGCTCCATTAATTGTTGTCTCAAAATCTTGCCAAAATATGTTCACAGTGATTTTCTTCTATTAAAAAATGAAATAAATGTTACCATGATTCCCTTGAATAAATCGAACAAAATTTTCTTGCCTTGTTTGAATTCCTTGCTAGTTGAAATCTGTGCTTGCGTGATTTAGACACTAGCCTGTTTTAGTCCATTTGAAAAACAGAATATATTCCTATGTTAATGTTTGCCAAAACTGGAATCAACTTTCTCCTTTGCTCGACTAAACTGGAAATAAATCTTTCCTGCTTTGTTACATGCTGATTGTCTTGCTCCTATCACGATTTCAGGAAAAATTAAATTGAATGTTGCTTGCCAAAAATGTATTGATTGAACTATGGAAAAAATCACCCTTGCCAAGTATGCCTTTGCTAAATTTCTGAGAATCAAACTTTAAATCCGGATTTCCATTGTGATTTATTTCTTGCCAAAACAAATCTTTTGCCATATTTGATAGCCTGTTTTGGGTGTGCTCTGCCATGCTGTTCTTGTCATCCATGTAGAAACTGCTTTGCTTGAAGCTTTATTCACCATTCATGCTTGCTGACCATTCATGTATATATATTGTGTTGCATCGACTTGGCTTGATATGAATAAGTGTACACACTTGACTTCTTGTTTTAACATTGATATACACTGTATAAACAGACCTCTTGTTGTTTGATCACCACTGAACATATATGCTTAGTGAAGTTTGCACATAGCTGCTCCCATGATATCTTTTGTTGTTGTACCCTTATAAATGAATTGACAAGCCATGCTTAACATATACATGTTGTTCTTCTTTGCCATGTATTGTTGTTTGACCACACTTTTCCTATATTGTTGTTGACCCATTGCTTCATTGATGTGTTGACTTGTTTGACCATGGTTGTTTTGCTGTTATGCTGGTTGTGTTGTTTTGCCTCGGCCATTTTTAACTTCATGCTTCATTGTGCTTTGAGTAAGACTCGACCATATTTTGCCTGCACATGCATAACATATATGTATACACTCACACTCGTGTGTGTATACATGTATCGTGTACGTGTAAATTTTATCAGTAGACTGCTACACTGTGTTGTGGTTGTTTAGAATCAACTGGTTCTGATCAGCAAAGCAGTGTAGTATGTTGAGGCTGATCAGTGGGTATAAGACAATATACAAATCAGATTGAGACATGAAAAATGATGATAAACACACCAAAAATTTGAGGCAAATAAAATTTTAAAAATAAAATTTATATTCGCATATATTCAGTATTGTTTCTATTGCAGTGTACTGTGTGTTTCTGTTTCATGTGACAGGTAAGACGATGAGACTGAAGTGACTGGACTGAAAGTTGTGTAAGGCAGAAGACAAGAAGACAGAAGGAAGAAAACAAGAACAGTGAAAGTGTCTGTATTTGAGTCTCTGAATGTATAAATGTTTGTACAAACGAGTGTAGAGTGTACTGTAGTGATAGAGTTGTATAGAGTGAATGACAGAGATGTAATGAAAATATTTGTATATGAATGAAATGAAGAATGTCAAATAGAGGAGTTATAAAAGATGTAATTTGAAATAAAATATTTTGTTTAAATAAAATACTGTGAATATTTAAATTTCTGTACAGTTTATTTAAACAGAAATATTATATTCTTGTATCTTGTGTATATATAAAGCAGTACAGTATAAACACATTTATAATAATATATATTTGGTTGTTATCATCAAACAAAAATCATATAATTGTGTATACAACACCGTTATATACAACATCTTCATGTTGATGATGCTCAAGGGATCCAAGATGATCATGAAAGGAGCTCAGGTCAAGTGATAGACGGGTGTCGAAACATAGATCATTGTGGTTTAGACAGGGGTCTTCACGTTGATGATGCTCGAGGGATCCGGGGTGATCGAGGAAGGAGCTCAGGTCAAGTGTTAGATGGGTGTCGATGTTATTGCAAGCACTTTTAGACCATTGAGTTATGCGCGGTGCAACTCATGGTGGTAGATGCATCTTTTGTAGGTTATGGGTGAAGTTTGTAATAACTAAGTGGCAGGAGAGAGATTTTTTGTGCGTACAGAGATTTGGATTTTGGCTCTGTATTTGAATTGGTGATTGAGAGAATTATTTTTGGTCTTGGTGGTGTTGAGATTACTTTGGTTTCACCTTCTTTTTTATTTTGTATATTTGCAACGTTTTGTTGGCGGGCGGGGACGTAGTCTGAGCTCGTTAACATGGTGTGATGGGGGGTAGCTTTGCTGGAACCCATCAGGCAAATATTCATTTTTGGTTTCTATCTCATTGTGAGATTTTGATTGAAGGTGAAGTTCTGTTGAAGAGTTTTATGATGTGAATAGAATTTGATTCGAGATAGGGTGTTGCAAATATGTGATTTTGCATCAAGAAGAAGTGTTAAATTTAGGTGATACAAAATCACAAATTAATTGGAACAAATTTGCAAAAAATGGAAAGTAAACATTTTTATAATAAGAATGCATTGATTGCATTTGATGAGATGGTAGAGAAACAAATGAAGGGATTAATTTCTTCCATCTATGCAAAAGAAACAGATTGATTTACTTTCTATCTTTGCACGTTTGTTGCTATGGTAATTTTCCTCCATTATATTATTACCATATGTTGGTTGGTAATGTAATTGATGACTCACATGGATTTGCACTAGCTATATATTGAGGGGTAGACTTTAGTGTAAACCCATCCTGGCATGGAGCCAATGATCCCCAATGGTGTCTCTTCTAGTTAAGCCTATTTGAGGTTTTGATATATAAACTCTTATTTTGTAATCTCTTGTATCCTCTCATGTGGAATAACTTCTCTCTCTTTTGGACTGGACGTACACTATCTTATGGATGATAGTGGAACCAGTATAAATATTGTGTGTCTCTTTGCTTTTCTGTTATAGTTATTTACTATTTTGCTTGATGTAATAGAATAATTACTATCAGATTAGGTTGATGTTCAATTGGCAAATCCAGATCCTGCTTATTGCACTTCTGCATTTGCGCAATTTTTGCATAACAGAAGAAATTATCACATTAATTTAAAGATCTAATTCTTTGTTCAAACGTCTAGTTTAAATAAGAATGATTCTCTGAAGTTTCATTCAAACATCTAATTGTGTTAGTCGGGCGTTTAACTTAAATGGATTATGTTTTTATGATTAATTTGATTTGATATGAATGAAAGGTGTTACTTTGTTTATTTTTATTCAAAAAAATTATTAACATATGATAAATAAAATAACATAATCAATACCAATTCATCGTGTTAAAAAAGAGCATTATAAATTTGTTTATTAATGTTCATTCTTATCCCAAGAGTTTGGCTCATATATCTTCATTTTAGGAATATGGATAGGCACATCCTTTTTGACACGTAATTGTTCTTTTACAAAAGATGAACCCTAAAACTTCATTATTTGTCTTTCAATAAAATTGAGTTGCTCCCCTCTCATTTCTATTCCCAACGCAACTCGATTTGAAGTCTCAATGCTTCTTATTGATAATGGCGAAGATCATCTATTCGATAATCTTCTGATTCTATGACTTTAACACCCCAAATTTTAGAAGTAAGTAATAAAATAAAACTTGTAAAATTTTCTAAATTTGGTCACGAAACTAGTGTCATTGCGTCCGTGGTGATTTTCTGACCAATTTAGACTTAAGGTTTGCAGAAAACGAACGGACTTAAGATAAAGAAGAAATTATTAGATGAAGTTTTAGAATAAATATGAAATGAAAGAATAAAAAGGAACACACCTAAAACTAAGACTTTCCAATTCTAATCTTGTGAACAAAAGCTAAGTTATGTGATATGGTAGAACATGCACCTCTCGGGCTAGAGGTCAGGAGTTCGAATCCCGCCAATGTCATATTTTTAAATTTTAAGAAAATCAACCAAAAAGATACATGTTCTTCTTTTTTTTTTTTTTTTTGAATTGCAAGCGAGGTTAAATGACCCCTACTATCTTTATTAAATACACTACAAAAACTAAGATACAAAGATCAACAAATACAACGAAGAATAGAGAGGACCAATACGTGTTTAAGAGTCAAAATACCACCAAACACCCTATTGTTCCTCTCCATCCATAGCATATGTAAAGTTTTCTTCAATGTCTTTAAAAGTAGACATCCACTAATATTCTTCCATCTTGTAAATTTGAAAATTAAGAACCATTCTTCCCCCAAATCAATACAAGAAAAGTGGAGACCAAAATGCTCAAGTACTTCCTGCCACACAAAGCTAGTATAATTACATTCAAAATAGAGATGCTTCACAGTTTCAGGAGCTCTACCACACAACACACATTCATCATCATCTATCAATCCCATTCTCTTAAACTTACTCTTAGTATTTATGCCATTCATCAGAATACGCCACATAAATACATTCTCACGAGGAATAGAGATTGAATTCCATATTCTAGAGTGCCAAGGGAAGACCACCGAATTATGCATTAAACCATGATAAACACTGGATATAGTATGAGGTTTAGAGTTCCATAAGCCATGAATTCTGTCATCAGGAAGGGGTTCCTCAAAATGTTAGACCAAACATTATTAATCATACTTGAACCACTTCGAGGCAGGAGTAATACACCATTATGAATCATAGTACCCAACATTGCTCCTTCCCTTACTCCAGAAACAGTCCTTGTGTTGAAATCCACAACGTCACCTAGAATAAAACCTGCATTACTCCAAGGATCAAACCAAAACGAGACTTTACTGCTGAATTTCATACCACTTTGAAACATAGGCAAAAGATTTTCTCTAGCCTTCAACATACTTCTCCAAGCCCAACTGCAATCACCTGGGATTGCCATTGTTCAAAAGTGTTTATCCTTAATCAGATTAGATCTACACCAAGAAGCCCACAAGTTTGAATCATAATTTGAGAGTTTATCAATTCTAGTTGACACAGCAGCTCGATTCCATGCATGAAGGTTAAGCACTCCCAGGCCTCCGCAAACATGAGATAAGCAGACTTTTTTGAAGGAAACAAGGATCAGTTTTTTGGAGAAGCGGTTGTCATGCCATAATAAGTGGTTAAGTGCAGAATTAACCATGTCAATAATCTTGCATGGAAGAATGAAGATCCTAGCATAATAAATAGACATTGCCAAAGACACAAATTTAACTATCAACAACCTACTTTCCATTGAAAATTTAGAGGAAGGCCAAGTAGATATTCTTGAGATTATACTTTCAACAAAAGGGAGACATTGAGATGCAGATAATCTTCCTGAACAATGAGGGGCACCAAGGTATTTCTCATTTTCTTGCATAGGAAAGTGGCCAGACACAACATAAATGATGGATTTAACCACTTTAGAAACTCCACCACATTTGATTTTTGATTTAGCTCTGCTTATGGTTAAATCAGAGAGCAATGTAAATGATTCAAGCACCAACAGAATTCCATTAAGGGATTTAATATTTGGCTTTGTGAAGAGGAGGAGGTCATCAGCAAAGAGGAGAGAAGAAATTTTGTAAGTTTTGCAATAGGGATGATAGTCAATTAGTTTAGCATCAAAGGTCGAGGAAGAAAAAATTTAGAATAGTTCCATCATATAAACCAAAAGATAAGGGGAAATGGGATCACCCTGTCTTAAAACCTAGTTTGCTTTAAAGTACCCAAAACTTGAACCATTGATACTCAAGGAAATGTGAACTGAAGATATGCATGTATATATCCAACAAAGAAACGGAATAGGAAAATTCATCCTGAATAAAATGTATGTAATAGTATCCCAAGTGACTGAATGTAACAACCCGAAAATCTGGGCCAGTTAAAAATTTTTGTTTTGGCAATTTTAGCGAATTTTTATTATTTAAAATGAATTATTTTAAATAATATCGACGAGAAAATTTCTTTTGAATAAAATTCAATCGTATATAGTTATTCGAATCGTCGTTAGAATATAAATAATTATATAATAGAATTGAAAATGGCGCGGTAGTTCGATAATTCGATTTCAAACTTCAATTGAATGTACCGGGTGCAAAACAATCCGGATTTTAGTGAAACCAAAAATAATGGAATATAACAGAGAATATCTTCCCAACGAATCCGGGAAGTCAAAATTTCATAGCGGGGATCAAAAGATATGTCCAGTTGAAAATTCTGAATAGTCGCTATGGAATTCAGGCCCTTAAAAATGGAGATTTTGCAAACGACCTCGGATTTCGACGAAACCACTTTTGTTGGATCCGGAATGTAAAGTTATTGCTAGATTCCAATTTTCATAATTTTTCGAATCAATATGTGAGCGTGGCAAAGGAAAACGCATTTGACCAGTTTCCGTTGATTTTAATCGACTGGAAAATGACCATTTTTCCAACGGTCTCAGGATTCGACGAAACTAGTTTTATTAGGACCGTATCGTCAATACGAAGCTAGAAAATATTTTTCTGCAATTTATAGAGTTAGTATGCGACCCCGGTAAATAGAAATGCGCGTTCAAATTCAATATATAGAGTTATATGTTGATTTTAACGAAAACTGATCGAAACGGTCGAATCAGCTTACGATACATATCCCATTGTGTTCGGAATGGGGGTAATTAGCTAGGGACGACAGGCGGTGGGCCCCGTTTTGAGGTCGAAAATAAAAGTGGCTTTTTGGTGGAAAATTAAATAATTAAAATAAAAACCCCTTCCCCTTAAAAACCCGTTGCCCCCCCTCATTCTCAATTCAGAACAGAAAAAAAAGGGGAACGAATGCGATCCATTCGTCTGCCCTTCTCGTCGATCATCGCGCCACCAAGGAGGACCACCGTCAATCCTCCACCTCAGCACCTCCTCAGTCGCGCCGCACCCTCCCCTCAGACCCCCCCTCCTCCTTGCTCGCGCCACCCCCGCCCACCTGTTCGATTCGCAGACCCTCCCCCCTCCATCCCCTAGCTCGAGATCCCTGCCACCATAGTCGACCTCCCCGAGGTCACTGCCGGAGCCGACGCACCTTTTTTTCCCCCCTTTCCGGCCCCACCTCGGGTCAGCGAGCATCCTCTTCCCCTGTCGAGCTGCTGCGCCACCTACCCGTCCTCTTCCATCATAAAGAAGTGAGTTTTTAATTTATTCAATACATTGTTTATAAAAATTCGATTTTTATTCTATATACAATATTGTTTAAATCAGATTTTCATAGAAAGGTATTGTGTACGTGAAAGTTTGATTTTTATAAATTAAAAGGTCGGATTTTTATAAATTAAAAGGTCGGATTTTTAATTAGTAGAAAGGTCGGGTTTTTAATAAGTAGAAAGACGATATTTTTCTAAGTAGAAAGGCGAAATTTTTATATAATGTAGATGTTAAAATTTTGGTTTTTATATAATAGAGAAGGTAAAAATATTATCTTTATTCCTGTAACGAAATAAAAATACAATCTTTACATATAGAGATTTGAAGTAAAAATTCGATTTTTATATATTGAATAGCGAAGTAAAAATTCGATTTTTATATATAGAATAGCAAAGTAAAAATTCGATTTTTATATATTGAATAGCGAAGTAAAAATGTGATTTTTACATATGTAGAGAATACGGGCAAAGAAAGTGACAAGAGGCAAGAACGGCGAAGATTTCTACCTAAGAAGAGTCGTGGGATTGGATTAGCTATTCTGTGAGAACTTCTCACTCTTTAAATTTCTTTTTCTAGTTATATATATATATACTAGGATGCAGACGGTGTTTAGTAACACCCGACACCCGTCATCCACAGACCATGGATGGCTTGTTTGTTAAATTGTTTGGTTGTGTAGTTAGTTAGATTATTTGGTTTGAATTGAATTGTTTGGTGAAATGAAATTGATTTGATTGATGTGTGAATGGCGTGGGCCTTCACTAGACCGGGGATAAGGCTAGGCCTTGTCCCGTTTCTAGTATCGTGCCGTTATGCTGCCGAAATTTTCTAAAAATAAGTTAGAAAAATAAAGATAACATTTTATTTAATAAATGAACCGAATAGAAAATTCATAGGAAAAATAAAATATTTGATCGTTAAAAATATAATTTTTAATGTGAATGTGAATAAATAAATATTCATTTACAAACCGGACGGTTTGTTTATGTACACCTATTTGAAGGACATTGATTGGGACGATAAATTTTACACATCGCCCAACTGCACAAATAAAAATATGTGTTTGATTGCTTGAAACCCCACACGGGTATTGGGACGATATTTGACGTACACTAATCCCGATTGTTTAGTTGTATGTCGATCGATTGATTGACAGGCTGTTATAAGCGTTGAATATTTATATTTGATGCTTATACAGTGTAGAATGCACTTTGGATAATGGTTGATTATTCATCGTTGTTGATATATACATGTGTTGTAGAAAATCCATATAATTAACATTATATGGTAATTGATTGGGCCTCATTCCAGTTTTGAAAAAGAAATATTTGAAAGGGAAATATTTAGAAATATTTGAAAAAGAAATATTTGAAAAAGAAATATTTGAAATAGAAATATTTGAAATAGAAATATTTGAAATAGAATATTTGAAAATAGGAATATATGAAGCCGTGTTGATTAGATTGACGCCATTTTAACGTGAACGATAATTATATCGATTTTAATCATTTTTCAACGAATATTGGAATAGATTTGAAATTCGAATTAAATTGAACAGATTTGAAATTGAAATCACATTGAAATGAATTCGAATTGAAATTGAATATAAATGAATTCGAATTGAAAGGGTATAAATGAATTCGAATTGAAATTGAATATAAATGAATTCGAATTGAAATTGAATATAAATGAATTCGAATTGAAATTGAATTGAATTGAATTGAATTAGAACTGAAATTGAATTAGAAATCAATTTGAATTAAAATCGATTTGAAATGAATTTAAAACGAATTTATATTGGAATATTCAATTTTGATTTGAAATTGAATATGAAGTTGAAACCGCTTTGAAAATGAATTGAAAACGATTTATAAAGCACGTTTTAAATTGAAATCGACGAAGTATATATTATATATATTATATATATAATATAATGGCCTGAATAGAACGCGCCGCGCCACGGCAGTTCGCGAATACCGACCATTGACTTCGAACGGATATTGCGGGAGATCCGACCGTCGGATTCTCCTAAAACCGGAACCGTTGGGTTCGCATCGAAAAGAACTTTCTAACGAATGTGAGAAATTAGAAATCTAACGGTTGGATTTGGAATTATGTCCAAATCAAATTTGAAAAAGGTCGCTGTAAGTGCAGTTCGATGGCCATTGATGGAAATCGACTGTACGGGCCTTGATAAAATTATTAAAAATGGTAATAATTTGTGTAAAATCATAAGAAATGATTTAGAAAGGATTGGGATGAAAAACTCCATATTTGAAGAGATAAAAATAGATTTTTATCGAAATGAACTAGTTTTGAACTAGAATTATAATTCTATTTATTTTTAAATAAATAAATTGAATTTGAAAAGGGTTTTAAAAATAACCAGAATTTCCAATGATTGCATTGGAGTGGATTTGAATTGAAATTGTCTTCGGAATATTTCGATGTTGGAATTCGTGATTATACAGATGTTGTTATGGAAATTTGAAAGATATATATTTATATCGTTATTTGCAATACGGCATTTGTTAATCGTAGAATTTGATATTGAATATAAGCCGATATATTTTCTATTCAGAGCCTTGTATTGAATATCAAATGAGATTTGGGTTTGTCGTGAATGGTGTCTTCACTAACACTGTTCTTGAACCCAGTTGAAAAAAGATTAAATCTTTTTATTTAGATTTAATGAAGTGTACCAATTAAATAATATTTAATTGGAATTGAATTGATATTGATTTTTGGGTTTATCGTGGACAGTGTTTTAAATAACACTCGTTCTTTCACCCGATAATTAATGGAATGTGATTTTGGGTTTATCGTGAACCGTGTTTTAAATGACACTGATTCTTTAACCCGGTTAACGATTAAAACTAAGTGGAGTTTTAATGAATCTTTAATTAGATTGAAATGATCGAGAATGGAGTATCACCAGTTTTGCTCCAGGCGATAGTTAAATCTTTAATTAGATTTGAACGGGAAATGATAATTGAATTTACCGATAACACCGTGGTGTTAGATATGAAGTATAACCAGTTTCACTTCATGGGATGAATAGGTTGGGATTGGGAAATTAAAAGAAATGATCACTTCGGTAAGGTTCGTTAATCCCGACTAGTTGGATCGAAATTCAAAAGTATATTAAAGAATAAATTTTAATGATTTATCTTTGATAAAATTAATGGGAACCTTTCCCTATGAATGTGAAATTTAGAAACTAACTGTCGGTTAGCTAAGCAGAACGGTTTTCTGGATATTGATCTGATGTTGGTTTCGGCCTTCGGGGTTAATATTTGGGGAATTATTCTCTGGTTAATTTATAGTTAGTGATTGATGAATTGGAATGAGGCGTAATGTTGTGTTTGTGTAACACTTATTTAAAATATACGCGAGTTATTCGGAAAGACCGGGTTTATCCCATTCTGAATAACTGATACGACGATAAGTCAAAGATGAAGACGATGGTCGAAGACCGGAGGTCTTCACGTCGTTTGGGTGATTACTGATGATCTTGATTGGGCTGTACACCCAAGAAGATGGAAACAGTTGGTGATCGTCCAGACGTACTTGGAGATCGATGGATATGCGGGGTACTAGGTGCCTCCGGTTTCGTTCAGACCCAGAACGGACTTGCAAATGGACTGTGTGCCTGACATTGGATTTTAGTCCGTGTGATTGATCTCCATTAAATATATATCTGTTTGGCAACGGAGAATTTATTCTCTTGCTTAACGCCCTTCTCTGAGACGTACGAGCTCAGGGGTTATATATTGATGGATATCAAACGCATGGAGTGAATTGCCTGTGTGGCATGCCTAAGTGGCAATTGATCGAGGCTTCTGTTGAAAAGCAAAGTCTTGTGGTGATGATCAAAGCACGACCTTTGTGGCGTAGATTTGTGTAACGTTTACTTCGCGAGTTTCGCACCCCGGTTGTGAACCAAAAACGGGAGAGGACCTCAGGGAGGGCATGCGTTTCCTTCTAACTAGGGTGGTGTCAGTGACCTACCAGCCCTGACATTTATATACTTTTCACCTGTGTGGTTGTTGCTATTGCGAGGCGCCTCGGTTAGATCGGACGATCCAGGTCCGATGGAGTCATTCGTTGGCTCATTTACGCCCCAAAGGGCGGGGAAACGTAGTGTTCAGGCATAATAATCCACATCGGTGGACCAGCCCTGTCGCTCCAAGGCTTGCCTGCGCGCTTGCCTGAGACACGGGCTAGAGCGTCTCGAATCGGTAGAGGACGATCCCTGGCCTCGGTTCATAGATGGAAATCCAATTTCCAAATGCGTGACATTTGCGGTTTTACTTGTAGAATTAGTATGGCGACATGATATATGGTACCCATGCCGCCTATGATTGATACTTATGATTTGAAGTTGTTTTATACACTATACACTTATAATAGTATCAAATGATTTCTTTTAAATGTATCAAGCATTCTTGGCTATTATAAGGTAAAAACCCTATCCCCCGGCTTGCGTTGCATTGTGTGATAGGACCTGGGTCTAATAATAGCTTCATTTTTCTTTATTTAGCATTGCGTTGTTGTTTTATGCACTGGTATTCTTGGGAGGAAACCCGTTCCGTGTTATACGGCGTGGTCCCTTGATTTACCTAACTTTAAAAATAAAGATTAACTGCTTTAGTTCTCACACCAGTCCCATGACTGACCTGGAGTTTATTGTTTTGACCTAAACTCTGGGTGCCCTTATTTTGACACGGGCAGCTAGTAGTTTTGGTTTTGCAGATTTATATTCACAGGATCCTTGTTTACAGCTGGAATGATATCCGGAAAGCTTTGTATCCGTATATCTCTTCTAGTTGTGTATTGTATTATTTTCCGCTGCCATGTATTTAAATGTAATTTAAATCTCTGATATTTCTGTGTAATGTTCATTTATACTCTGTATATTCTTGTATCTGATGGAATTGTTGTAATAACAGTGAAATGTTCTTTCGTCTGCGTTCTGTTTGTGGCTTGTTCTCGAACTATCCACGCTTTCCTTTACGGGGAAGTTGCGGGTTTTCACATTTGGTATCAGAGCTTTGGTTTACAAAGCTCAGAGAACGAGACACATTAGAACCATACGAAAGAATTCATCAGGTATTGGATTAGTAAAATCCAATGAGAATGACTCGTTAGAGATGGGATCAGTAGTATCCTAGAACGAGTGTGAAGAGTATATTTTTAAAAACGAAAACAATTTTTGTTTTGAAAATTTAAATCGTTGTATACGTACTTGCATATTTATTTTATATTGATTAGGACAGTCTAGTATATAAAGATTTTGCATATACGCCTTGCAAACGTGTATTTGAAGTTTTAATATACTGGATAGATATAGAATTACACTCTAGTGGCCCGGGGGTGATTCTGATGATTGATATATTATCATCAGAATTTATATTCGAGTGACGAACGTGTAATATCTATATGTTTCCTATTGACTGGTGTGAGAACCAAAAATTAGATAGGACTTATTGTTGTGATTTGGCATCAAAAAAGGAGATTTTTGACTATATATCAAAGTTATGAATTTCAAATGATAATTCACTAATTCATTGATGGTTGTGTTGATTGATTATTGTTTGAATGATTAAATGTTGAAACTTTAACCAAATTGGTCAAATAGTAAATTGTATTGAAATTTGGTCGCATTTGCTTGCATATACTTGTACTTACATTGAACAGGTCATAGCAAGGAGGCTAGAGCAGAGAATAAAATTTGTTTGCCCGACAAATAGGTACATGTTTACTACATAATTTACTGTTTTGTTTGGGTGATGATGATTTTATGAGCCTATTAGCTAGCCGCTTGGCTTTTTCTTTTTGAGATCAGAAGGCCTGTATGGCAATTTCGGGATTTTCCCGTGGCTCCCGGTGCAGGGGAGGTTATGGCGAAATTTTTCGAAAATTTAGGGTGTTAGCCAAATTTTTGAAGAATTTGAAAATTCTCAGAAACTGAAAAGTTGGAGAATGAAAGCCAGATCGAACGTAGAGTTGATTGATCAAACCACTTTCGACTTTGTTCCTTTTCGGGGACGAAAAGTTTTAAGTGGGGGAGATTGTAACAACCCAAAAATCTGGGCCAGTTTAAAATTTTTGTTTTGGCAATTTTAGCGAATTTTTATTATTTAAAATGAATTATTTTAAATAATATCGACGAGAAAATTTCTTTTGAATAAAATTCAGTCGTATATAGTTATTCGAATCTAATAGAGAATATCTTCCCAACGAATCCGGGAAGTCAAAATTTCATAGCGGGGATCAAAAGATATGTCCAGTTGAAAATTCTGAATAGTCGCTATGGAATTCAGGCCCTTAAAAATGGAGATTTTGCAAACGACCTCGGATTTCGACGAAACCACTTTTGTTGGATCCGGAATGTAAAGTTATTGCTAGATTCCAATTTTCATAATTTTTCGAATCAATATGTGAGCGTGGCAAAGGAAAACGCGTTTGACCAGTTTCCGTTGATTTTAATCGACTGGAAAATGGCCATTTTTCCAACGGTCTCAGGATTCGACGAAACTAGTTTTATTAGGACCGTATCGTCAATACGAAACTAGAAAATATTTTTCTGCAATTTATAGAGTTAGTATGCGACCCCGGTAAATAGAAATGCGCGTTCAAATTCAATATATAGAGTTATATGTTGATTTTAACGAAAACTGATCGAAACGGTCGAATCAGCTTACGATACATATCCCATTGTGTTCGGAATGGGGGTAATTAGCTAGGGACGACAGGCGGTGGGCCCCGTTTTGAGGTCGAAAATAAAAGTGGCTTTTTGGTGGAAAATTAAATAATTAAATAATTAAAATAAAAACCCCTTCCCCTTAAAAACCCGTTGCCCCCCCTCATTCTCAATTCAGAACAGAAAAAAAAGAAAAAAAAGGGAACGAATGCGATCCGTTCGTCTGCCCTTCTCGTCGATCATCGCGCCACCAAGGAGGACCACCGTCGATCCTCCACCTCAGCACCTCCTCAGTCGCGCAGCACCCTCCCCTCAGACCCCCCTTCCTCCTTGCTCGCGCCACCCCCGCCCACCTGTTCGATTCGCAGACCCTCCCTCCTCCATCCCCTAGCTCGAGATCCCTGCCACCATAGCCGACCTCCCCGAGGTCACTGCCGGAGCCGACGCACCTTTTTTTCCCTCCTTTCCGGCCCCACCTCGGGTCAGCGAGCATCCTCTTCCCCCTGTCGAGCTGCTGCGCCACCTACCCGTCCTCTTCCATCATAAAGAAGTGAGTTTTTAATTTATTCAATACATTGTTTATAAAAATTCGATTTTTATTCTATATACAATATTGTTTAAATCATATTTTCATAGAAAGGTATTGTGTACGTGAAAGTTTGATTTTTATAAATTAAAAGGTCGGATTTTTATAAATTAAAAGGTCGGATTTTTAATTAGTAGAAAGGTCGGGTTTTTAATATGTAGAAAGATGATATTTTTCTAAGTAGAAAGGCGAAATTTTTATATAATGTAGATGTTAAAATTTTGGTTTTTATATAATAGAGAAGGTAAAAATATTATCTTTATTCCTGTAACGAAATAAAAATACAATCTTTACATATAGAGATTTGAAGTAAAAATTCGATTTTTTTATATTGAATAGCGAAGTAAAAATTCGATTTTTATATATAGAATAGCAAAGTAAAAATTTGATTTTTATATATTGAATAGCGAAGTAAAAATGTGATTTTTACATATGTAGAGAATACGGGCAAAGAAAGTGACAAGAGGCAAGAACGGCGAAGATTTCTACCTAAGAAGAGTCGTGGGATTGGATTAGCTATTCTGTGAGAACTTCTCACTCTTTAAATTTCTTTTTCTAGTTATATATATATACTAGGATGCAGACGGTGTTTAGTAACACCCGACACCCGTCATCCACAGACCATGGATGGCTTGTTTGTTAAATTGTTTGGTTGTGTAGTTGGTTAGATTATTTGGTTTGAATTGAATTGTTTGGTGAAATGAAATTGATTTGATTGATGTGTGAATGGCGTGGGCCTTCACTAGACCGGGGATAAGGCTAGGCCTTGTCCCGTTTCTAGTATCGTGCCGTTATGCTGCCGAAATTTTCTAAAAATAAGTTAGAAAAATAAAGATAACATTTTATTTAATAAATGAACCGAATAGAAAATTCATAGGAAAAATAAAATATTTGATCGTTAAAAATATAATTTTTAACGTGAATGCGAATAAATAAATATTCATTTACAAACCGGACGGTTTGTTTATGTACACCTATTTGAAGGACATTGATTGGGACGATAAATTTTACACATCGCCCAACTGCACAAATAAAAATCTGTGTTTGATTGCTTGAAACCCCACACGGGTATTGGGATGATATTTGACGTACACTAATCCCGATTGTTTAGTTGTATGTCGATCGATTGATTGACAGGCTGTTATAAGCGTTGAATATTTATATTTGATGCTTATACAGTGTAGAATGCACTTTGGATGATGGTTGATTATTCATTGTTGTTGATATATACATGTGTTGTAGAAAATCCATATAATTAACATTATATGGTAATTGATTGGGCGTCATTCCAGTTTTGAAAAAGAAATATTTGAAAGGGAAATATTTGAAAAAGAAATATTTGAAAAAGAAATATTTGAAATAGAAATATTTGAAATAGAATATTTGAAAATAGGAATATATGAAGCCGTGTTGATTAGATTGACGCCATTTTGACGTGAACGATATTTATATCGATTTTATTCATTTTTCAACGAATATTGGAATAGATTTGAAATTCGAATTAAATTGAATAGATTTGAAATTGAAATCACATTGAAATGAATTCGAATTGAAATTGAATATAAATGAATTCGAATTGAAATTGAATATAAATGAATTCGAATTGAAAGGGTATAAATGAATTCGAATTGAAATTGAATATAAATGAATTCGAATTGAAATTGAATATAAATGAATTCGAATTGAATTGAATTAGAACTGAAATTGAATTAGAAATCAATTTGAATTAAAATCGATTTGAAATGAATTTAAAACAAATTTATATTGGAATATCCAATTTTGATTTGAAACTGAATATGAAGTTGAAACCGCTTTGAAAATGAATTGAAAACGATTTATAAAGCACGTTTTAAATTGAAATCGACGAAGTATATATTATATATATTATATATATAATATAATGGCCTGAATAGAACGCGTCGCGCCACGGCAGTTCGCGAATTTCGACCATTGACTTCGAACGGATATTGCGGGAGATCCGACCATCGGATTCTCCTAAAACTGGAACCATTGGGTTCGCATCGAAAAGAACTTTCTAAAGAATGTGAGAAATTAGAAATCTAACGGTTGGATTTGGAATTATGTCCAAATCAAATTTGATAAAGGTCGTTGTAAGTGCAGTTCGATGGCCATTGATGGAAATCGACTGTACGGGCCTTGATAAAATTATTAAAAATGGTAATAATTTGTGTAAAATCATAAGAAATGATTTAGAAAGGATTGGGATGAAAAACTCCATATTTGAAGAGATAAAAATAGATTTATATCGAAATGAACTAGTTTTGAACTAGAATTATAATTCTATTTATTTTTAAATAAATAAATTGAATTTGAAAAGAGTTTTAAAAATAACCAGAATTTCCAATGATTGCATTGGAGTGGATTTGAATCGAAGTTGTCTTCGGAATATTTCGATGTTGAAATTCGTGATTATACAGATGTTGTTATGGAAATTTGAAAGATATATATTTATATCATTATTTCCAATACGGCATTTGTTAATCGTCGAATTTGATATTGAATATAAGCCGATATATTTTCTATTCAGAGCCTTGTATTGAATATCAAATGAGATTTGGGTTTGTCGTGAATGGTGTCTTCACTAACACTGTTCTTGAACCCAGTTGAGAAAAAATTAAATCTTTTTATTTAGATTTAATGAAGTGTACCAATTAAATAATATTTAATTAGAATTGAATTGATATTGATTTTTGGGTTTATCGTGGACAGTGTTTTAAATAACACTCGTTCTTTAACCTGATAATTAATGGAATGTGATTTTGGGTTTATCGTGAACCGTGTTTTAAATGACACTGATTCTTTAACCCAGTTAACGATTAAAACTAAGTGGAGTTTTAATGAATCTTTAATTAGATTGAAATGATCGAGAATGGAGTATCACCAGTTTTGCTCCAGGCGATAGTTAAATCTTTAATTAGATTTGAACGGGAAATGATAATTGAATTTACCGATAACACCGTGGTGTTAGATATAAAGTATAATCAGTTTCACTTCATGGGATGAATAGGTTGGGATTGGGAAATTAAAACAAATGATCACTTCGGTAAGGTTCGTTAATCCCGACTAGTTGGATCGAAATTCAAAAGTATATTAAAGAATAAATTTTAATGATTTATCTTTGATAAAATTAATGGGAACCTTTCCCTATGAATGTGAAATTTAGAAACTAACTGTCGGTTAGCTAAGCAGAACGGTTTTCTGGATATTGATCTGATGTTGGTTTCGGCCTTCGGGGTTAATATTTGGGGAATTATTCTCTGGTTAATTTACGGTTAGTGACTGATGAATTGGAATGAGGCGTAATGTTGTGTTTGTGTAACACTTATTTAAAATATACGCGAGTTATTCGGAAAGACCGGGTTTATCCCATTCTGAATAACTGATACGACGATAAGTCGAAGATGAAGACGATGGTCGAAGACCGGAGGTCTTCACGTCGTTTGGGTGATTACTGATGATCTTGATTGGGCTGTACACCCAAGAAGATGGAAACAGTTGGTGATCGTCCAGACGTACTTGGAGATCGATGGATATGCGGGGTACTAGGTGCCTCCGGTTTCGTTCAGACCCAGAACGGACTTGCAAATGGACTGTGTGCCTGACATTGGATTTTAGTCCATGTGATTGATCTCTATTAAATATATATCTGTTTGGCGGCGGAGAATTTATTCTCTTGCTTAACGCCCTTCTCTGAGACGTACGAGTTCAGGGGTTATATATTGATGGATATCAAACGCATGGAGTGAATTGCCTGTGTGGCATGCCTAAGTGGCAATTGATCGAGGCTTCGGTTGAAAAGCAAAGTCTTGTGGTGATGATCAAAGCACGGCCTTTGTGGCGTAGATTTGTGTAACGTTTACTTCGCGAGTTTCGCACCCCGGTTGTGAACCAAAAACGGGAGAGGACCTCAGGGAGGGCATGCGTTTCCTTCTAGCTAGGGTGGTGTCAGTGACCTACCAGCCCTGACATTTATATACTTTTCACCTGTGTGGTTGTCGCTGTTGCGAGGCGCCTCGGTTAGATCGGACGATTCGGGTCCGATGGAGTCATTCGTTGGCTCATTTAAGCCCCAAAGGGCGGGGAAACGTAGTGTTCAGGCATAATAATCCACATCGGTGGACCGGCCCTGTAGCTCCAAGGCTTGCCTGCGCGCTTGCCTGAGACACGGGCTAGAGTGTCTCGAATCGGTAGAGGACGATCCCTGGCCTCGGTTCATAGATGGAAATCCAATTTCCAAATACGTGACATTTGCGGTTTTACTTGTAGAATTAGTATGGCGACATGATATATGGTACCCATGCCGCCTATGATTGATACTTGTGATTTGAAGTTGTTTTATACACTATACACTTATAATAGTATCAAATGATTTCTTTTAAACGTATCTAGCATTCTTGGCTATTATATGGTAAAAACCCTATCCCCCGGCTTGCGTTGCATTGTGTGATAGGACCTGGGTCTTATAATAGCTTCATTTTTCTTTATTTAGCATTGCGTTGTTGTTTTATGCATTGGTATTCTTGGGAGGAAACCCGTTCCGTGTTATATGGCGTGGTCCCTTGATTTACCTAACTTTAAAAATAAAGATTAACTGCTTTAGTTCTCACACCAGTCCCATGACTGACATGGAGTTTATTGTTTTGACCTAAACTCTGGGTGCCCTTATTTTGACACGGGCAGCTAGTAGTTTTGGTTTTGCAGATTTATATTCACAGGATCCTGGTTTACAGCTGGAATGATATCCGGAAAGCTTTGTATCCGTATATCTCTTCTAGTTGTGTATTGTATTATTTTCCGCTGCCATGTATTTAAATGTAATTTAAATCTCTGATATTTCTGTGTAATGTTCATTTATACTCTGTATATTCTTGTATCTGATGGAATTGTTGTAATAATAGTGAAATGTTCTTTCGTCTGCGTTCTGTTTGTGGCTTGTTCTCGAACTATCCGCGCTTTCCTTTACGGGGAAGTTGCGGGTTTTCACACTGAATCAAAAGCCTTTTGAATGTCTAATTTTAAGACATATCTAAGAGAGAGATAATATCTACTATACCCTTTCATTAACTCAGATGCAAGTAAGATGTTGTCTGCAATGTCTCTTCCATGTAGAAAAGCTCTTTGGTTTGGAGATATTATTCCAACAAGAGCTAACTTAATTCTTCCAGCAAGGATTTTTGAAATACATTATAAAGCACATTACAACAAGCAATAGGACGGAACTGAGTGACAGAATTTGGCATATCAACCTTTGGAATTAATGCAAGCCGAGTTGCATTAATGCCACCTAACATTTTACTATGCAAAAAGAAATTTTTAATGGCCTTAGTTACTTAAACACCAATTATAGGCCAGCAGAACTTTAAAAAGTGAGAATTAAAACCATCAGGGCCTAGTGAGCTAGTAGCTGTCATGGAAAAAATGCCTTTCTTAATTTCTTCATAAGTTATTTCAACTATCATCTTATTTTTCATATCATCAGAGATAGAAGGAAAACTAATGTGACCAAATGAGTCCAAAGAAATAGGAGGGCCAGAAGAGTTACCCAATAGAGAAGTGAAATAGTGAAGAAAAGCACCCAGGACTGCATCACTACCATCACACTTATTGCCAATTGAGTCATAAATAAAATTGATAGAAGATGCTGCCTGTTTTATCTTGAGTGAATCATGAAAGGCAGAAGTTTTCCTGTCTCCAATGGAATTCCACCTCAGTTTTCTCTTCTATTTTACCGTCTTTGCTTCAGTAATTATTGCCTTTGCTAAATCAGAAGATAAATGCTTTTCTTGAGAAGATAGTACAGTTATTTCCCCAACATTCTGACAAGATTGAATAGTGGCCTGAATTTGAAATAAATTTTCTCTGATAGCATTAGAAAGGCAGATCCATTCCCAAAATGTTCTTTAGACCAGGCCTTCAAGATGAATTTAAGTCTTTTTAGTTTTTCCTGCATAATAAACATAGGATTTCCATGTACTTGCACATTCCAACTGTTAGCAACAGTCATTAAAAAATTTGGATGATCAGTCTAATTATTAAAATAATGAAAAACAGGATTGGTTTCTCATGATGTTCTTTCCCCAATCCATAACCAAAGGAGAATGGTCTGGAAGAGAGGGAGGAGGAATGAAAGTGCAAAGGGAAGTCCAGGAATTAAGAGCAGAGAGGTTTATGAAGGATTTGTCAAGTTTACAAAAGGTTCTGATGGTATTTTAGAAGAGTTATTCCAAGTAAATTGCTCTATTGAAGCAGGGATGGGAATATGGTTGGATTCAAAGATGACATTGTTTAGAGGTCTGGTTTGTGCCTCCCTGCTTGTCAGTTGAAAACTACATGCAATTCTCCCTGTTTGTCAGTTGAAAACTGCATGCAATTCCAATCCCCCAAGCAGATCTAGGGTTGAGAGATGGGGTGGAGAGTATGAAGAGAATCAAGAAAAGTCTGCCTAATAACAAAACTATTAGCAGCATAAACAACAGTCAAAAAGAATTTTGAATTGGTTGGGATATGGATAATTTCTGAGTGGATGAGTTGTTCATGGACAACAATGGGATTAACAGTGAAAGTTGAGGGATTCCATAGTAGAAAAAACCTGTCAAATGGAGCTTGAGATAAGTTATGAATGTATCTCTAAGAAGCTCTGATATTTTGAACAACTTTAGAAGTAGTAAAGTGATTCAGCTTAGTTTCTGCTATGATCATTAGGTGGATATTAAAAGAGGATATCAAGTGACCAATTTCAAGTTGTTTAGCTTAGGGATTGGCTCCCCTAATATTCCAATAAGAAATTTTGTCTATCATTAAAAAGATTGAGATGAGGCAGCTCTGGTTTTTACTCCAGAGGAAGGAATTTTGGGTGTTTGATGAGAAGGCATGGATAGTACTGACTGTTCAAAGGAAAATTAGTATAATTATCTAGGTCCTTTCCAGTTGTAGAGTTTTTCTTAGGACGACCTCTGCTTCGTTTGAACACTCTATCTCTTAGTATAGTGAATATAGGAGGTGTTATCCTACTTTGTGATTAGGTTACATAAACCTAAGGAATTAATAGACAAATACATTTGAAGACATAAGACGTGGAAAGCTGCCTCCCGGACCGGTCTGGAGCCCACCGATTCGAGCCCCAGCTCTCTACTATATGCAAAATGGAAGATGGTTTACAGGCTATCCGTGCGGATCGGTTCGGAGATGCTAGCATCCGATGCGAATTCTTTTTTATATATATAGCCGATCCGAACCGATAACCAAGCTACAGCGTCCACTCCGCGATCTCCTGAAATTCCAGAATGGTTTCTCTCCACAAACCCACGATCTTGATGCGCTGTCACCATCCTGAAGCAAGCCGAGCCTGACTCAAGCAGGATTATCGCCACGTGACACCGAAATGGATCAGAATTCTGCCTATAAGTACCCCAAAACACCTCATTTGAGGGATCTTTTGGCAAATTAATCACTCAAGGTCCTACATCACCGAATTTCCTTGTTTTTATATTACAATCAAACTCCCAAAGTGTATTTCACGAAAATCAAGAGAGATTTTCAATTATATAAATCGTGTGTTCTTATTGCCTTTCTCTCTACTTATTTTAAAATTATTGTTTGTTTGGATGTTAGGACCATTTTTGGATCTAACATATTGGTGCTTTCACTGAGAACATTGAATTCTCAGCGTTTTGGATTATCATTCTACTATTTGGACCCTCAAGTTCAAAGAAGTTAATCCACTTTCTTTAGCGTTTTTGGAAGTTTTCTGACTAATCTCGAGAGAATTGGATATCATGACTAAAGGAAAAGGAAAAGAGTCATAAGTTGCTCCGGAAAGTGAGGCAAATGAAGATCGGCAAGCCATGGTTGTAACCAGGTCTCGAGAGCAAAGTTCAAGAGCAAACCGGTCTGGAAGAGTATCTCCGACCCGACCCAACCTAGAAGCCCCGAACCGAATGGAGAGCCGACCCGAACCGATGCACTAGAGGTTGCTGATAATTCCACCCTGAATCGAACCAGAGTAGCAGCTATGACCCGATCCGAGCCGGATATGGCAGAAACCGGTACTTCTACTCGAACTTCTACGAATGCTCCAATACCAGCCACTATAACCAGTGATCAGCCCACTCCCAATGCACATGTTATGCCTTGCACTTACTTGATATGCTAGACAGCACCAGAGATGCTTTGGAGGCTCATAAGCGTGATAACGTTCTTATGCGGGAAAACATGAAAGTTATGTGCAGGGAGATAAGTGAACTTCGAAGGAAAAGAATGTCCTCCCTAACTCATCAACCTACTGCGGATCATTCATCATCTTCAGACAAAGATCGCCCGTGTCAGAGAAGGCCATATGAAAGGCCCGAAAAACTGGACCAGTTGACATTCGGATCATTGGGATCCCGAGAAGATGCGACCCGTGTTTTGGGACCCAATGACCCAAGTTTGAGAGAACCAATGTTGCTACCAATGCGAGGATCTCATGTCCTTCCCAGAGATCCAAACATCACTAATCCTACTTAGGGGCAGCTTCTCCAGCCCACTCGTCCCGTGAATGACCGGGATCATAAAGGGCGAGGAAGTTCAGCCACAACCCGAAACCAAAGAGTGTCGCCTGACATAGGCACTAGACATATTAGAAGAGATAGAAGTGTACATCCTGAACCAGCTTTGACCAATGCGGAAGTGGAAGCGATGGTGCGGCAGATCATAGCCGATAGTTGACACTACACTAATGAGGACTGGGGTAATGAGCGTAGTCACACCCCATTCACTGATGATATCTTGGATTTTCAATTTCCTTGATGATTCAATCTGTCACAAATGGACCGATACGCTGGGAGAACAGATCCAAGACAACATTTGATGAGATATTCCTGGTATATGAATGTTGTGGTAGCTCTTGACGCAGTGAAATGCAAAGCCTTCCCGATATATCTAGAGGATGTTGCATTGATGTGGTTCACACGACTTCCTCCTCGATCAGTGTCAAGCTTTAAAGAACTAAGCGAACGTTTTATGAACCAGTTCCGGCTCCATGCCCGGAAATATAAAAGTGCCAACGAATTGTCCAGAATAAACAGGCCGCTGGTGGATCTCTGAAGTCGTATTTAGATCGCTTTAACCTACCAGTCACCGAAGTGAGTGACCCACAGGAACCTACCATTTTGATGGCATTAATAGACGGGGTCGATCCAGATATGGAATTTGGTGGATATTTGGCGGGAAAGCCACCGTTGACAAGGGAAGCGTTCTATGAGAAGGCCAATATTCGCTTGCAGCGAGAGGAAATTTACGCCAATCGAAAGAGAAAATCCGATGGAGCATCCAGAGAAGACTTTCAAAGTAACGTCGTAGTGAAATAGTCCGGTGATAATTCAGGGAAAGTCGAGATAAATGTCGACAACAAAAATGAGGGAAATAACGGTCGGGGTAGAAATGGTGGAAAAAGGAACAAGAATCGAGGAAACAACTCCAGAAAAGGCCCCGATTTTAGACTTTCGAAAGCTACACGCCGTTGAATGATACTCTAGAGAACAACCATATAGATACTTATAATGTCTTACTGTACAAGAAGCCTCCGCCCAAAGACTCCACTAACAAGGAGCTTGCAACTGGAAAATTTTGTTTATTTCATGGAACTCACGGACACTCTAGTAACGAGTGTCGTCATTTAAGAGACATTGTTGAAAAACTACTATCAGAAGGAAAGCAAATGAGTACAAGATCGCTCCAAAAGACAGAGGGCAAGCCCCGAATCAAAACCAACCTGCTTTTAAACCCACAACTCAACAGAAGGAAAAAGGCATTGTTATAAGCACCATAGTTGGAGGACCACATCTAGCTGGGTCCAGTACAGGGCGATGGAGCAGTATGTTAATGCAGCCAAGCATCCCGAAACAAGGGAATGTAGCAACCTTGAAGAAGCCACACCAATAAAACAACAAAAGACTGCAACTGATGATATCGTCTTCCGAGACAGAGAAAGTATTGGGGTTGAAGCACCGAGCACTGATCTAATAGTAGTAACAACCGTCATTAGACCTGCAATAGTCAAGAAAGTTCTTGTGGATAATGGAAGTTCTGTTAACATCCTATTTAAAATGGCTTTCGATCAGATGAAACTGGAAATGGAGGACTTAAAGCCATGCGAAGGTTGAATATGTGGCTTTAACGGAACCTCAATCACCTCGATTGGAGTGATAGACTTACCTGTAGACTTAGGTGAGGGAGAGCGCAGAAGAGTGAGGATTCTCCAGTTTGTCATCATGGATATCGACTTGCCGTACAACGCTTTCGGAGGACAAACATCCCTTTCGAAGTTCAGGGCTTGCATTGCTCCATGGTGCCTACTAATGAAATTCCCAATAGATGCTAAAGTGGGGATGATTCGAGGCGATCAAGTTACCGGAAGGGCCTGCTACATAGTATAGTTAAAAATGTTGCGTAACGGAAAGAGTTTAGAATCTAAGGACACTTCCTTTCCTGCTAAGCAGAGCTCAACATAGCAATTAAAGGCAATACCACCTAGGGAATCGCCTGACAAAATTCCTGAAGATATCGATCCCAGAGAGGACGAAGAACCTGGAACTATAAAGGTGACACCCAACGAGGCGACTGTTAATATCCCAATCGACAGCGACGACCCGACAAAGGTCTTGAAGATTGGGTCGCATTTGGATTCTTTCTGGACGAAAGAATTAACTGATTTTCTGAAAGCAAACCTTGGTGTGTTTGCTTGGACTCATGCAGACATGTGTGGAATTTCTCCAGCAGTTATGAGCTATTCACTAAGCTTGAACCCAAAGCATCCTCCGGTCAAGAAAAAGAGACGTATGTTGGGCCCGGAGAGGTCAGCAGCCTTAAAAGAAGAAGTAGAGAAGTTAAAGAATAACGGGTTCATTAGAGACTCGACATATCCCGACTGGATTTTGAATCCCGTCCTAGTCCGGAAATCAAATGGGAAATGGCGAACATGCATCGACTTTTCTGATTTGAATAAAGCTTTTCCAAAGGATTGCTTCCCACTCCCCAGGATTGATTAGTTGGTGGATTCAACGGTAGGACACGAAATTCTCTCCTTCATGGACGCATATTCGAGATACAACCAGATCCCTATGCATGTACTAGATCAAGAGCACACAAGTTTTATTACAAACTTGGGATTATACTGATATGTGGTGATGCCATTTGGAATAAAGAATGCCAGAGCCACATATCAACGTTTGGTAAACCGAATGTTTTATAATCAGATCGGGAAAACAATGTAAGTCTATGTAGACGACAAGCTTGTGAAGTCCAAGCAGTCTTCCAATCATAAAAGGGACTTGGCAGAAATGTTTGACATTCTACGGAAGTACGGGATGAAGTTGAACCCCTTTGAAATGCTCATTTGGGGTTGCATCAGGAAAATTCCTTGGTTTCATAGTCTGTTCCCCAAGAATCGAGATTAATCCTAATCAACTAGCTGTAATCAGGAACATAGAAGAGCCACGAAAGATTAGAGATGCTCAAAGCTTGACCGGAAGAGTTGCAGTGTTGAGCAGATTCATCTCCAAAGCCATAAACAAATGTGTCCCTTTCTTTGACTTAATTAAATGGGGAAACGAAACTTCGAGTGGACCCCTGACTATGTAGAGACCTTCCAAAATTTGTTGGATTTACTAGAAAACCCTCCAATATTGTCAAAACCGGTGGATCATGAGGATCTATTCGTATATTTAGCAGTGTCGTCTCATGCTGTCAGCTCAGTTTTGGTACACGAGGAAGAAAAAGTCCAAAGACCGGTGTATTACGTAAGCAAGAAGTTAGCAGCGGTAGAACGCAATTATCCCAAAATAGAAAAACTTGCCTATGGTCTCTTGATTGCATCCCGAAAGCTCCGTCATTATTTCCAAGCTTATCCGATAGTCATTGTGACGGCCCGCTCCGCACCAGCCGACATTTCCCCTGAAATGCGCTGCACCAATGTCTAACCAGCACGGGATGGTCGTCAGAAGGAAGGAAACGTTACACTGAACTATCAAGGAACCTGTAGTATATCTCACAGCTCATAGAATAAAATATAATCATAACATAACTTGACATAAAATAGGCGAGACAGTGCATAAGATGAAAACTAAACCATCACAGCAGCGGAATCTTAAATACAGCTTATGATCCAATACCATTATTACAACTTCAAAATACTATCTTTAAAGCAAAATATAAAAGGTACGCTACTAATGCTCATAGTAGTGACTAGCTACAGCAGAGGGAGAATAGATATATCATACGTGGAAGCCTCATGCTCGTCTCCGGTACAGCTACTCGTGCAACCACCTAACCTGTCTCTAGTCTACTAGTGTGAGCACCCGGAGTAATAAGAAGAAACATAAAACTTTGGGTTAGACAACAGTCTGGTATGAGTGGTAGTAAGTATACATCTCTAAGATGAACAAATAACAGGTATAAGAAATCATACCTGAACCTGCAACCAAAGAGTTGGCACAACAAGATGTACAGTACTCTAAGGTAACATTAACATAAAGTGTAAAGATAAAATGGGAGTGTGCATGACATGGTGATAGCAAACATCAAATATAGCAATCATTCTCACATCTCTCACTCAGTGCGTAAAGCATACGATATCCATCACTTCAATCACCCAATTCTTCGCTACGATCACTTTGCCCTTGGGTGTCACAATGACCCCATTACATTGATCCATAGCTACTAATCCTTCTTTCAGTGGTGAACCAAAATTATTGATATCGATAACCCCTTTGCACGCGTCCAGCAGCAAAGCCCAATCATGAAGTAGAACTTGTTGATCTACATTTGGATCTTGAGCCATAACTTCTCATTTGGACTACCTTTGCATCTCGGGTTTTAGTCATCATCTTGGTTCGGGTGTGCTTAATGCTCCAGTTATCACTTGGGTTCGATTCGTATGAAGCAACGGTTCGTAGTTCGTGCTCTTCCTCCATCCAGATCGGTTCGTGGATCCTTGCACCGGTTCGTGGTGCACCTTGCATCGGCTCGCGACTCGCCCCTGACATCGGTTCGTGACTCATGGTCGACTCATGGACCACATTCGGGTTGTGGGACCCACTCGTGATCCCTGTCTTGGTCATGGTCTTCTGGTTCGGTCCGTGAAGACGGCTCGTGAATGGCACTTCCCTGACGACTCATGATGCTTCGTCTGGGTCATCGGCTCGTGGTACTTCATAGTCCTCCGGTTCGCGAAAGTGGAGCATAGCGGCTCGTGGTCCTCAAAGTGGAGTGCCTCGTGAGTTCGGATCGTGGTCATGGGGTGCTTCACGACCGAGGTCGGCTCGTGGGGATGCCTCACGATCGGGGTCTGACCATTTTCTGCAACTTCTCCTACGGGCTATTTACGCCATACGACGGCGTTTTCGACCATTCTAACTTGACTATACAATCACAATGCATTCCAAACAGTAATAGTAACATGTATAATCAACCACAAACACCAAAACAACAATATAACATGTTAATATGGATCAAACATACTCAAAACCCTTATTTTCCCCTTGATCCCTTAATCATGATTTAACCATACGATTAACAAAGTATGTCCAAATTAACCCAAATTTCTAACAGAGGCATGAAATAATATTTAAGAATTTCTACATTTTTTTCCATATTTTCTGAGTCATAATTTCACTAATTATCACTAATCATCCCCTAATTAGCCGTAATTAGATAAAACAATGCTAATCACTCACCTTAGCCACAAATAATTTATAGATCTAAAGTCTCCACTGATTTGGGTCGAATTCCTATGCAACACAGCAGCTCCAACTCTGATTTGATGCTATTTTGACTTGATTTGATGTTGATTAGCTTATATCCTTGATTAGAAAGTGATTAGAGGTGGTTTAGAAGGTGGAAACCATTGTTAGGGTTGAAGAGAAAATTTGTGGCGGTTGGAAAATGTCAAAGGAGGGTTTCTCTATCCCCTATCAGCCCTTATATAACCCTAATCCCGAAATACCTAATGGGCCTAGCTGCTAATTACCCTATTAAACCCGTTTAAGCAGTTTTTCCATCTTCAAACATTATTTCAGCCATATCTCCCAAACGGTAAGTCCGTTTGATTATTGTGACCACTCTACGGAAAGGTAAACCATTATTTGAATCCAATGGAAGTGGTTTCAAGTCAAAACTCCTTAGGCAAAACAAGATTCGCTAGGGGTAAAATGATCATTTAAAAATCGGTAAAAAATTTGCACATGGGAAATGACCCCAATAGTCATTTCCCAAAGTTACATGACCATACGACTTCATTCCAAAAATAAAGAAATATTCTACGATTCCCCTGTATGTAGAATGCGGGCCGTTACGTTCTCCCCCTCTTAAGAAATTTCATCATTGAAATTACTTAACCAAAACATACAAAGGTTCTCGCATGCCTATCAATCATTTGCAACAATCAAACATACATAACAACACAACAAGCCTATCCTACCATGCAGTTTACTAACAAGGGGAATTCTATATCAATATTAAAACCTTACCAGGCAAAGAGTTCTGGATATGACCTCCTTATGTTCTCCTCTGTTTCCCAAGTACGGTCATGCTCATTATCACCCCACTGGACCTTGACTAGTTTAACCGTCTTCCTTCGAAGTTGTTTCGTATCATGTACGATAATACGAATCATTCTGCGGCTCCCAACTGCCACGGATTCTACCTCGAAACCATCCAACTGATCCGGTGAAATAGTCACATTAGAGTCGTGCACAAACTTCTTTAACTGGGAAACATGAAATACGTTGCGAACTCTCGCCATCTTGTCAGGCAATCCAACTTCTTATGCCAAATCCCTAACTCACTCGAGAATAGGAAATGGACCTACAAACCTTGGTATTGACTTACCTCCCCTACCAAAACGAATCACATTCTTCAACGGAGAGATCTTAATAAATACTAAGTCATTAACGGAGAATTCCAAATCTCTTCATCTTTTATCAACATAACTTTCTGCCTATCTTGGGCAGCCTTTATTCGCTGTTGAATAACCTTAATCTTATTTGAAGATTCACTTACTACTTCTGATCTAAGCATAAATTTTCTCACTGGTTTCCAATCAACATGATGGTGAGTTGTACGGTCTTCCGTACAAAGCTTCAAATGGAGTCATACCAATACTGGACTGATAACTATTATTATATACGAACTCAACTAGATGCAAATGGTCATTCCCTGACCCTCCAAAATCCAACATACAAGTTCTCTGGAGATCCTCTAATACATGACTTACTCTTTCAATCCATTAACATTGGGTACAACCAGTCTTAGTGAGCGATAAAACAGCTAACTAACATCATCAATAAAGTATACGAGAATAGGCGGATTAACCATCAATCTACCAATCACATTACTAGAGAAGAACTCCAAGCCCAACTCCCCACATTCGACAATTACATCCTTTATAACAAAACATTTCAACCTTACATCAGGACAAAACCATAATGACCCATTCAATCCTAGCAATCAAAAGCAATCAAACAACAACACTCATAACATCCAATTTATACATCTCACGTGAACGATCCTAACCGAATTCAACATCCCTCAAGTACAAGCCCTAGAGGCTTAAACCAATATCAGACAAGCACCTAAGAAACGTCTCCTTCGACATTGGACAATCCATGTGAGACGGTTCAACAAAGAAACCAATCACTCATAACTGACTTTGGCCATCACTTTGAATCCTGCTTTGAAACCATCGTTAATCGTATGACTGGTTATGTCACCATACCACCCGTCAAGGGCTAATGATAGCCCCAGTTCTAACCAGGCTACTGCACGTCCAACGTACACTTTCCTCCCCGAGACAACTAGGCCCATTTAATAGGTCCAGGGTATTCGACTAGTCCAACTTGCCTTTTAGGTGCCCCTACCATAACCTTGCCTTAAGCCCGTTAGAACTTACGACAACGATATTCATCATTCTTGTCGGCATCGCCGGCGACTATCCATAAACTCAGACCCAGTCTCGAGTATCCATTACCCACCAATTCATGTCCAATATGAGTCATCTTCCTACTCATTGCATCTCCAAGATCAACGAACAACCATTATTTACAAGTTCGAGTCCAACTTGAATTGTCCTAACCTTCGTTGCATCTCCACGACCAACGAACCCCTATTATCACTGCGAGATTTCCCCACTAAGTTCCCTCCAAAGTTATTACCATTCTTGAATCAAAGAGAACGTCAACATAAGGTCCTAAACAATCCACAACATTCATTGAATAAGTCCTATCTATCACCTGCTAAAACCATGAATACGTCGATACCCATATGATGGGTCCAGCCAATCTCAAGGGCTAATGGAAGCCCCGCCTCCAAACGGACTACCGTACATTCAACGTATGTTTATCCTCCAAGGATAACTAGATCACGTCCAATGGATCCAAGGTAATCGGGCGTCCCCAAATACCCCTGCTTCGAGTCCGCTTAGAACACTCCAAACTATCGACGATTCCTTGGCACTCCATCAGAAGAGCTATCCCAAAATTCCATCTTCAACTCAAGTCCCACCCAAGTCAATCCATTTTCTTGTAGCCTTCTTGAGTCCAACTCGAGTCATCTCATAGCCCTACCGAGTCCTACTCGTGGCAGTCCATATCATCGAACTGTCTTATCTTGTCATGGCTGCACATCACTCCTCGAGTAAACTAAGATATCATTCAATGGAAGTCACAACAACTACTTATATCTCTCAGCCTCCCAAACTCCAGCTATCATCACCATCACTAGGTAGGTACCCAATACCACTCTATACCTTTGGAGACAATCGACTTCCAAAATAATGCCAAACCCAGTAAAGCCCAAAACAAAGCAATCATAAGCAAACATACATCCATGACTCGATAAGACCAAATTACGACAAATTATGCAAAGGCTAGTCGAACCACCAATCGGGTTCGTCACAACCAAAGGTCTATCTACAATCTCAGGTTCCAATTTCAACCTATCCACCAGGTCACTAGATATGAAGGAATGGGATGCCCCGCTATCAACAAAACTCGAAAGAAACTTCATAAATGGAAAACATACCTTGAATAACGACGCATTTTCCCTTCTGCGCCGCAGTTGGGGCATTTGACAAAGAAGGAACAACGTTGATAACATATGCTTTCACGATCTGCTTCTCTTTAGGGGGTTACGAATATTTATCCTTGTGATGTCCCGCTTGGCCACAGTTGAAGCACTTCCTGTCCCCAGGCCTTTCCTAACAATCTCTGGCATAGTGGCCCTTCTTGCCATAGCTAAAGCACTCGCCATCTTTCTTGTCTTTCTTTCTCTGACCATCCTTGGTCTGGTTTTGCTTCCTCTTATTCTGAGAATTATTCTTACCTCCACCGCTTGCTTGCGGCTTTGGCTTTTTGTAGATGCAATAACAACATCGGCCTTTGACTTAGGGTAAAGGCTCTCTGATCTCAATGCTTTTCCCACTATAGATTTGGAAGTCTCATCGATATGGTTTATAAGTCTTTCTCCCAAGTACCAATCTAAGTTATGAACTTCTCGTTCTTCTTCTCGGCAATATCAATAAGAGATATTCCATATTTCGATAAGGTATCGAACTCAACAATATATTTAGAGACTGCCCTACCATTCTGCTTAAGCTCCAAAAATTTCCTAAACAATTCTGACTTCTGAGCAGTTGGAATAAACTTGTCACTGAAGCAAGTCTTAAACCGATTCCAAGTAACTTGGTCCTCAGGAGTAGCTGCATTAATAGCATTCCACCAATTCATAACTCGTCCTCGAAGCTGACGGGATGCTAACTTTCTCTTCATTGCATCTTCGATCCCTAAATCCTCAAAGATGTGTTCATAACTATCAAGCCAATCTTGAACATCCGTAGCCGATTCCGTTCCATGGAACGGCTTCCCACCAAGACTAGTATAATCTTTGTTAAGCTTGGCGAAATCGGCTCTAGGCGCCTGCACTACTGCACCACCACTATTAGCAGCATTAGGAGCTGCCCCCTAAACAACCCTAAGCATCTCTCACATAAAGGCAATAAACATCCTTGTCAAATCAGGGACATTTCCATTGTTGGCCCCTGAACCTGTACTCCTTCTATTTCGGCTCATCGTTCAACTGTAAAGAGAAAACGATTAACCATCTCCTTAGTAGTACCAGTGCAGTACGACTTCATCCTTAGTTCTACTAATAGTGTATATATATAGCTTTTGAAAACCAAAATATCACAAATACATGCTCTCATATATGTATGTTATCTCTCCCTGATGTCTTCCCCTAGGTTAACTACACAACCTAGAGCTATGATACCAAATGTGATGGCCCGCCCCGCACCAGCCGACATTTCCCCTGAAATGCGCTGTGCCAATGTCCAACCAGCATGGGATGGTTGTCAAAAGAAAGGAAACATTACACTGAACTATCAAGGAACCTGTAGTATATCTCACAGCGCATGGAATAAAATATAATAATAACATAACTTGTCATAAAATAGGCGAGACAGTGCATAAGCTGAAAACTAAACCATCACAGCAGCGGAATCTAAAATACAGCTTATGATCCAATACCATTATTACAACTTTAAAATACTGTCTCTAAAGCAAAATAGAAAAGGTACACTAATAGTACCCAAATTAGTGACCAGCTACAACACAGGGAGAATATATATATATATCATACGTGGATGCCTCCTGCTCGTCTCCGGTACAACTACTCGTGCAACCACCTAACCTGTCTCTAGTCTACTCATGTGAGCACCCGGAGTAATAAGAAGAAACATAAAACTCTGGGTCAGATAACAGTCTGGTATGAGTGGTAGCAGGTATACATCTCTAAGACGAACAAATAACCGGTATAAGAAATCATACCTGAACCTGGACCTGCAACCAAAGAGTTAGCACAACAAGATGTACAGTACTCTAAGGTAACACTAACATAAAGTGTAAAGATAAAATGGGAGTGTGTATGACATGGTGATAGCAAACATCAAACATAGCAATCATCCTCACTTCTCTCACTCAGTGCGTAAAGCATACAATATCCACCACTTCGATCACCCAATTCTTTGCTACGATCACTTTGCCCTCGGGTGTCACAATGACCCCATTGCACTGATCCATAGCTACTAAGCCTTCTCTTAGTGGTGAACCAAAATTATGGATATCGATAACCCCTTTGCATATGTCCCGCAGCAAAGCCTAATCATGAAGTAGAACTCATTGATCCCCATTTGGATCCTGAGCCATAACTTCTCATTTGGACTACCTTTGCATCTCGGGTTTTAGTCATCATCTTGGTTCAGATGTGTTTAGTGCTCCAGTTATCACTGGGTTCGATTCGTATGAAGCAACGGTTCATAGGTCGTGCTCTTCCTCCATCCAGATCGGTTCGTGGGTCCTTGCACTGGTTCGTGGTGCACCTTGCATCGGCTCGCGACTCACCCCCTGGCATCAGTTCGTGACTCATGGTCAGCTCATGGACCACATTCGGGTCGTGGGACCCACTCGTGATCCCTGTCCTGGTCGTGGTCTTCTGGTTCGGTCCGTGAAGACGACTCGTGAATGACACTTCGTTGACGACTCGTGATGCTTCGTCCAGGTCATCGGCTCGTGGTACTTCATAGTCCTCCGGTTCATGAAAGTGGAGCATAGCAGCTCATGGTCCTCAAAGTGGAGTGCCCCGTGAGTTCTGGTCGTTGTCATGGGGTGCTTCACGACCGGGGTCGGCTCGTGAGGATGCCTCACGATCGGGGTCTGACCATTTCCTGCAACTTTTCCTACGAGCTATTTACGCCATATAACGGTGTTTTTGACCATTCTAGCTTGACTATACAATCATAAAGCATTCCAAATAGTAATAGTAACATGTATAATCAATCATAAACACCAAAACAACCATATAACATGTTAATATGGATCAAACATACTCAAAACCCATGTTTTCCCCTTAATCCCCTTAATTATGATTTAGCCATACGATTAGCAAAGCATGTCCAAATTAACCCAAATTTCTAACAAAGGCATAAAATAATATTTAAGAATTTCTACATATTTTTCTGAGTCATAAATTCGCTAATTATCACTAATCACTCCTAATTAGCCGTAATTAGTGAAAAACAATGCTAATCACTCACCTTAGCTACAAATAATTTATAGATCTGAAGTCTCACTGATTTGGGTCGAATTACTATGCAACACAGCAGCTCCAACTCTGATTTGATGCTATTTTGACTTGATTTGATGTTGATTAGCTTAATCCTGGATTAGAAAGTGATTAAAGGTGGTTTAGAATGTAGAAACCATTGTTACGGTTGAAGAGAAAGTTTGTGGCGGCTGAAAAATGACAAAGGAGGGATTCTCTAGCCCATATCAGCCCTTATATAACCCTAATCCCAAAACACCTAATGGGCCTAGTTGCTAATTACCCTATTAAGCCCATTTAAGAAGTTTTTCCATCTTCAAATATTATTTCAGCCATATCTCCCAAACGATAAGTCCGTTTGATTAATGTGACCACTCTACGGAAAGGTAAACCATCATCCGCATCTAATGGAAGTGGTTTCATGTCAAAACTCCTTACCATTCAAAAGTTATAGGCAAAACAAAATTCGTCAAGGGTAAAACGGTCATTTAAAAATTGGTAAAAATCATGCATACGGGCAATGACCCCTATAGTCGTTTCCAAAGTTACACGACCATACGACTTCATTTGAAAAAGAAATAAATATTCTACGATCCCCCGATACGTAGAATGCAAGTTGTTACGGTCATATACACTGATCAACCACTTAGACAAGTATTGCAACAACCTGAAGCATCGGGACAACTGTTTAAGTGGAACATCGAGTTGAGCCAATTCGACTTAAATTTCCAGCCAAGGAGATCAATAAGGCGACAAGCTCTAGCTGATTTCAGAGCAGAATTCACAATTCCCGAGGAAGATGCATTGAATGACGAGGCTGACCTTTCGGAGCATAATTTATAACTTAGTCCATGGAAATTGTATACAGATGGGGCTAAGAATGATCGAAGGTCCAGCGCCGGAGTTGTTCTAACTACTCCCGAAGGACGATCTATTTACTATGCCTTGCAGTCGGAATTCTCTGCCACCAACAATGATTCCGAATATGAGGCCCTGATTACCGGGCTAAAACTCACTTAGGAACTAGGGGTGACAACACTAGACATATTATGTGATTCCAAAATATTTGTTTGCCAAGTTTGAAATGAATTTGAAACCAGGGGACCCCGACTCATCACTTACCTTGAAAAGGTGGAGGAGTTACTAGGCAACCTGGAGCATTGTAGCATAACTCATATCCCGAGAATAGAAAACCAGAAGGCAGACAGACTGGCTAAGTTGGCAAGCTCTGACAATCCAGAAGAGACATAAATGGTTCCAATGGAGGTACTGAAGTCGCCAAGCTTTGATCAACTGGAAGTTGACCCAGTATTGGAAGCTGAATCAGAAAGGGAGTCATGGATGACACTAATTAAGAACTTCCTTAAAAGCGGAACGCTCCCATCAAAGAAGAGCGAAAGACGAGCTGTGATACGTAAGGATGCAAGATATGTCTTACAAGACGAGATTCTTTATCTGCAGGGATTTTCTGCCCCTACTCTGGTGTATATCACATGACGACATCAAACGTATACTGAGAGAAGTACATGAGGATGAATGTGGAGACCACACCGGATGCCAAACTCTGGCAAAAAAAGTATTATGATATAGCTATTTCTGGCCTATCGTAAATAAAAACGCAGTTGATTATTCATGACGCTGCGATAAATATCAGAAATTCGCTAAAGTTCCAAAGGCATCTCCGAGTCAGCTTAAATCAATGGTGAGCCCATGGTCATTCGCTATGTGGGGGGAAGACATCATTCAGACCCTGCCAACTACCAAAGGAGGAGCTAAATATGCAATCGTGGCCGTGGATTATTTCACAAAATGGGAGGAAGCTGAACCCTTAGCTACGATCACGACAAAGCGGGTGATAAACTTTGTGGTTAGGAATATCATCTGTCGATTTGGGATACCAAGAACCATCATAACTGATAATGGAACCAAATTTGATAGCACAGAATTCAGAAATTTCTTCCAGAAGTATAAGATTGACAAGAGGTATACTACAGTGGCTCACCCGCAATCAAATGGACAAGTTGAGGCGATAAACGAAACTATTAAGTCCATCCTCAAAAAACGATTGGAACAAGCGAAAGCCATGTGGGTCGATGAATTTCCATTAGCATTATGGGCTTATCGAACGACCTACAAGACAACAATGAGTCATGCCCCTTTTTCACTCTCCTTTGGATAAAAAGCGGTAATTCCGGTGGAGCTTAAAGTTCCTTCTCACAGGACGACGTATTACGATCCGATGACAAATAAAACGCTTCTTCTTGAATCCCTGGACATGATTGAAGAGAAGAGAGACGAAGTGGACTTGCGTGCCTCGAGGCACAGGCACCAAGTGGCACGCTATTATGACAGAAAGGTTCGCCCTCAGACCTTTGAACCTGGAGATTTAGTACTGAAGCGAGTCTTCCCATCTCCAGTCCATCTAGGTCCAAAGTGTGAAGGACCATATACCATCCAGCGGAAACTTGATATAGAAGCTTTTAAGTTAACGACCGTGGATAGTGAAGAAATTCCTAGAGCTTGGAATGCCCGACATTTGCGGCAATGCTTGACTTAAATTTGTATTGTTTTCTTTTGTTTTATGAGCCATGTAAAAAGGCACGACTTGCCTAGAAAAGTATAGTTAATATAAACAAAAGATTAGAAAGTGGACGTAGGACACGACTTGGCCGAACCACTATAAAAGTATCGTGTGTGATTTTCTTTTCCTACACGATTTTTTTAATATATTATGTGATTGCTATGATCTAAGTGTGAGACACTAGAAATTTGAATCGATACCAGAGCAAATGAGATAACCGTTTTCGTAACAACATAAAAAGGATGGGAAGACGACATCCCAAACTCTAACTCTCATGATTTGAGGGAGAGTATAAAGGACGAGAAGACGACGTCCCTAAGGCATGAAGGTGCACCACGACAAAAGACAGCCTCGAATCCACTCTAACCTGACTATACGACAGGACAGTATAAAGGTACTAGTAATAAGTACCAATGAAAAAGAATTTTAATCCCACTAAAGGGTTAGGGGAAGTTTAATGTCGAATCTAATCAATCTCGAATGAGCCCTGGCCAGGCACTTTCTTTTCAAGATTGATTAGGGGAATATACACCGCACCCCTTGTTACCGTTTGTTTAAATAAGCGTAGATAGTCGTTTACCACTTATGCTTATTAACATTTTAACCATTGTTGAACTCAATAGAAATAAATGACAAACTTGCAAGTATTTGATATAATGGGAAACAAACTATCTTATTTACGTGAGCGCAGGTTTATACAAAAAGACTAAACAAAGAGATGCGAGGGCCACACTCGCTACAATAATAGTGGGCTAGGAAAAAAATCAAAGCAAAGGATAAAACTGCCTTTCATTTGGGCTTTAGAGTAGATTTCGCTCTCTTGGCGGCCTTAAGTTTTTCCTTCTCCTCTTTTTCAGCCTCGGTCAAGATACATTTTGGCTTCTTTTTCCCTGGACCTAGAGCGTTGGGATCAATAGAAGATTTTTTAGCAAGCTCTTCAGTAATTGACCTGGTTGAAAGTTTGACAACTAACCTTGACCCAGAAGGGACTATAGGGAGAGCTTTGAGAGTCTCGGGATCTTCCTCCTCAACTTCGGCTTTTAAAAGCATATCCTGTTTGGCCTTCATATCAGCCAAAGTCATGTTATCGGCATCTCCCAAGCCTCCAGTCATAACAGCATCATCATCTTCCTCATGACCGTCGTCGCCGCCATCATCTTTCAAGGCATCTATTATAAACCCGTCATTGGGAATCTCGGTGCTAGATTGCTGGAAAGTCTTGTCAGCGACATCTCCCTCTTTGCCCTCAGCCTTCTCCGCAGGATCAGGCTAGTAACTTCATCCTTTTTCTCCTGCACCTTTTCAACAGCCTTTGCTTCAGTAACTACTCCTGGTTGTTCGTCGGTCTTCCCAGCGGGTTCTGTACCTATAGAGCGAGAAGTAACAGTTATTAGCTCAGAAGAAAGAATAGGTTCCTCGGTCGTCTGTCCAACGATGTGGCGGAAGGTTGAGATGACCCTAACAAATTGAGGTGAAAAGGTGGAGATACCTTCGGATGATTTCTCAACATGAGCATGAGGAATTTCTGGAGTCTTTTCAGCATAAGAGACAAGAAAGATGCTTTGGAATTCCTGGATTCTCTGGGTCATAAATATCCTCTCGTTTCAGAAGCTTTGGGGGCAGCGGAAGAGGAACCGACCTCGATAGTATTTTTCCCTTTGGCCTGACGCCTCTTCTCTTCCATAGCAGCGGCAATATGCTTGCGCCCTTCGGCTAAACGCATCATTTCCTCACCTCTTAGATATTTCTCTATAATCTTATCCTCATCGATTGAGTCCACCTTGAGCTCCTGTTTTTCCCATTCGACCACCTGATCCTGTACATATACCAAAGTAGTAGGGTAATCCTGGATCCATGCTATGTCCCATATTGGATCACCTGAGCAAAGAATCCCATCATGGTCTCAGCACTCTCATCCAACTCTTTTTGGGCTACCGCAAGCTGATCGTTAATCTTCTCGACTTACTGTAAAGCTATGTTTGCATTTCCCTCGGTAAGGGTTGCCTTTGTCTCAGCCTCCATCAGTTTGGCCTCTAACTCTGCATTCTTCCTCGCCAAATCCGCTTTCTCCTATTCAAGACGAGTACAAGCTAACCTGGCCGTGGTGCTTTCAGACTTAGCATCCTCGGCTTGTTTCTTTAAGTCTATGCATTCTTGATTACGAGACTCAAGCTCAGTGTGGTAACACTTTTGTAATTCTTCAAATTGCTTCTTGTAAGTGTCTGCATCACGTTGCACAAGAGCAAGTTTAGCTTGAGCGTCCTCGAGATCTTTCTCGGAGTTTTCAATAGCCTTCGCATCATATTCGGTAGCGTCCTTTATGGTTTTTACATCGGCTATCAAGTCCTGAATAATCTTGGATAAAGTCTGTGCATACCTTTTCATCTCTTTGTATTGAGTATTCGCTTCTTCAACCTTGGCTTTAACAACTGTTACCCATTCAGGGTCTAATGGCCTGAGAGATGGAACAAAATGCATGTTACTAAACTGGTGGTCAGGAAACTGTTTCCTCAGGAGCTCTAACTTGGCCTTATTCTCATTATCAAGCATCACCGACCTTGTGGTGGTAATGTCAATGTTGCGGTGTCTGGATGGCATGATGGATGTTCTGTCTTTCTCAAATTTCTTGCTTGGTTCCTTTTGCTTCTCCTTTGGATCAGAAATTTTCTTGGATGACTTTCACTGATGAGTTTTATCCTGGGAGGGTACTGCAGTTTTAGAAGTGCGTTTGTCCCCTTCATGATGAGTAGAGTAGCTTTTATGCTTTTCCGAATCCGAACGACGAGGTGATTGAGAGCGAGAAAATTTATAAGGATGAGGGGGTCGATTCCTCCTATCATCTCTGCCCCGACTTTCATGTTTATCATGCCCTGTACCAGAATCCATCGGGGGCATGCTCGAGTGAACATCTCTCATATAGTAGCGGTGATGTACCATTTGTCCTGCAAAACGATACAAGTGGATGTTAGAATCAACATTAATATAAAGCACAAGTTCTGTGACGTGCAATGCAGGAGTGTTGTGTATATTCTAAGTGATATCCCCTCCAACGGACCAGAGCCTGGAGTTAGGCCAGTGTATGCAGTTTCCCTAGCCTTTACAGGGGTAATTTCTTCTTCGGAGGTGAGAGTAAGAGGATCTGTTCTGAAATCTCCCGAGGTATAAATGGTATCGGGTAGGGGAAGTCTTCCCAGGCCCTGATATATAGAATCGTCCATATGAGAGCCGTCGCCTTGAGATTGGCTGATGGTAGCCCTGTTGAAGAAATCGGTTTTTCGGGAGTGGCCGCATCCTCGGGAGTAATGTATTTATCCCTATCCTTGGCAGCTATGTTCACTAATATATCATCTTGAGTCGAAGTGGGAGGACTCTTTTGACGAATCGTTGGATCTTTAGAACTCTCTCCCCTCTCCGGTAAAATCTCAATTGGCCCCTCGATTGGGGGTATATATACATAGGGACCTCCTCCGTGGCCTATGCTACGAGTAATGGCAACTAAGTGATGGCGGTGAAGATACTCGTTCACTAGGCAGCCTCTGACAGTCAAGAATTTTTTATCACCATTAAGCAGCCGGTTCAAACGACTAAAGTAAACCTGATGTGTTTCCTGTATCGGGTTGGGGGACTGCAAGTGAAAATAAGCGACAGTCAATACATTTACAGTAGTGACCGAAACTAGAAATAGAAGGTTAATATCTTTACTTGATTTAAGCCATCTCCTGGCACATCCTGGTTGCTGTTTTATATAGAACCATTCGAGTCTTGGATCACCAACTTTGCTGCTAAACGGTACGCTAATGATTTTCCTTTTTGGCACTGATTCAAAATATACAAAAGACGGGGTGTCCTAGGTCCGATGCTTGAAATTATAGAAGAAATGAACATCCTCGAAGGTGAGCTTTGTACCCAGAACCTCCTTATAAGTAATGTACAAGGTGTACAGATAAGCATATGAGTTGGGTTGGAGCTGCATTGGAGCAATTCGCATTTGTCTTAGAAAGTCGACGACAAATGGTGAAAACAGAGGTATCTCCCCAACAAGGCACATTAACCTACTGATAGCCATGTATCCATCAGGCGGATTATAAGGTCTGTCTGCACTAGTAGGCAACTTAGTATCTTTATGGAGAATTCCATGTTTTAAGCATATTCGTGCGAGCTTGGCATCATCAACTGTCGATTCAACGGAGTTGCCAGGAGATTCTAAGACAATGACATTCCCAAACTCGTCTGGGGCACGACTGTCTCCTACTCCTCCTTCCTCTTCTTTGTCTAAGGAAACATCTTCTCCGGAGGAGGTCGCATTTTCATATATCTCTGCTTCGTAGTTGGAACCCTCACTATCCCATTCCGAACCTAATGTAGAGGGTATATCTTCAACAATAGGATTTTCAGATGATCCTGTAATGTCTTTCTTCTCCATTAGCCTAGCTGAGTATCTTCGGGCCATGATAACTGTACTATCCACGAGATAGCAGAAATTAGAGTACAGTTGCCCGTGCCCCCCGTGTGTGTACGTGTGCTAAGCTGTGCAAATGTGCATAATATTGAAATCAGAGAACATAAGATTAACGGGAAGTAAATCAATATGAAATAAGTGGCCATATGTTCATTAAGCCCAAGCAATCGAGTTATGAAGGCTCTAGCCTAACTGTCCAAAATTACACGTGTAATTCATAAGATTAAGCTAGATTAGACACGTTTATATTTCATTTTTGAGTGTTATCAGACCGGTTCGGGTCGGAAGTTCATGTTTTAAGCGGATCGGTTCAGAAATTTTTATGCAGGTAGTAATCTGAAGGATAAGTATATGAGGAGGAATTTCGGATTGGTTCAGAGCCTAAGGTGAAGCGAAAGTGGTTCGGATCGGGCCTCATAAAAAAGGATCCATTCAGGTCAGGTAACACCGAATCGAACCGCTCCAATATTCTGTAATCTGGTTCCTCCACTTAAATGTTCTTAAGGCTTCACCCCATTTCAACTCTTCCGACCCAAACCAAGATCGTCTGTTCTACCCACACTGCTTTGACCTTATTCACACCACCTTGGTCCAACCACACTTTCCCAAATACATCTCCTCCTCCTTCTTTCTCACTGAACCAAGAGTAACAAGCCTAAGACTTTTGTATGCTCAACTCTAACGAGGTGTTTGCGAAACAATATTCCCAGAACCGGTTAAGTACAGATTCATCCACCACCTCGAGGTGGCGACGAGACCGCCAACGACGACGACGATGGAACAGAGAAAGGACATCGAAATTGATGTTAATTCGGATGAAATAACTCAAACTGATTTTGAATTTGGATTTAAATTAGCTGGAATCAGATAGCTTAAGAATTAAAATACTACCTATGCTTCAATTTAGGAGATTTCTTGATGCTGCAAAGATCAAGGTTTGTGACGAATTGGGGAAGTATGAATGAGAAAAATGAAGAATTAGAAATGGGTTTACACGAACTTGTATGAAAATTAAAAGGCTATTCGTATCCCAGTGGGCCCTATAGCCCAAACTGATCCGCTCAAGGTGCACGACCAAAGCCCTTCTTAATTCAGAAGCGTAACGAAGGACCAAGTGCAATTCGGTTTGGGTCGACTTGACCTGAATCTAGATGAAAATTCTAAATCCGAAGGCATGACTTAGTGTATGAAATGCGAAGATTAGAAGGAAAATGTCAAGACACATATGCATGTATATTATAAAAGTGTCAAAGAAATCACCTGGAAAATTACTCAAGCTTTGAATGGAATCCGAGAGTTATTGGGAGCAACAAGGGTAATTTCTACACCCTATGGCGTATTTATAGGCTCTACCAATATTAAATGACACCACTTCATGAAATATCGTGATTCTATGAACAAACAAACGCAACTGTTGGGTAAACAAATTAGCTGACTATTTCAAGCACACTTTATTTAATAAATGTGTATTTCGAGGGGCATAATGTTAGCCTACTTTGTGATTAGGCTACACAAAGCTAATGAATTAATAGATAAATACATGTGAAGACATAAGGCATGGAAGGCTGCCTCTCGGATCGGTCTGGAGCCCATCGATTCGAGCCCCAGTTCTCTACTATATGCAAATTGGAAGATGGTTTATAGGCTATCCGTGCGGATCAGTTCGGAGATGCTAGCATCTAATCCTAATTCTTTTTTATATATATAAAGCCGATCCGAACCGATGACCAAGCTGCAGCATTCACTCCACGATTTTCTGAAATTTCGGAACAGTTTCTCTCCACAAACCCATGATCCTGATGCGCTATCACCATCCCGAAGCAAGCTAAGCCCGATTCAAGCAGGATTAATGCCACGTGGCACCGAACCAGATTGGAATTCTACCTATAAATACCCCAAAACACCTCATTTGAGGGATCTTTTGGAAAATTAATCTCTCAAGCTCCTACATCACCGAATTTCCTTGTTTTTCAGATTACAATCAAACTCCCGAAGTGTATTTCACGAAAATCAAGAGAGATTATCAATTATATAAGGGAGATTGAGTGGAATTTCAGTATTGCATTGTATTCATATCAACAATGTATAAAGTGGACATAGGCTCTTTAACTCCGAACCACTATAAATCGTGTGTTCTTATTGCCTTTCTCTCTACTTATTTCAAAATTATTGTTTGTTTGGGTGTTAGGACCATTTTTAGATCTAACAGGAGGCTTTGGAATTTTTGGCGAAGAAGAGGATGATGGGTTCAATTCATTGGAAGGAGGTGAGGAAGAAGAGGCATATGGTTAGAAATGTATAGAGATGAGTAAGGAGAGACAGTTTGATAAGGTATATGGTTAGAAATGTTTTGAGAGGCACTGGATGGAGTGTGCATGGAAGATTCATGCACAGGGGAATCAATGATGGAGTCACTCAAATTGGAATCTTTAGGATTATGCACCTGCATATTAAGTAGACCAAAAGGGTTGAAAGACAAATGCTGATCTGGAGGTTTAGGAGATGGAGATTTGGAGGTTGAATATGGCATAGATAGGTTGGTTATATGAGGAGAGTTAGAAGAGCTTTGTTTTGACAATGCAGTAAATGTGAATGGGATCTTCACGTTAACATTCACTGGATTTTTTCCACTACTTATGACTCTCCTTTCTTGAATTAACTCCATATCATCTTTTCTTTTATAAGATTTTCATCTTCAATAATCGCATAATTTTCCTTACTACCACCTTCATTTACATCGTTTTCTATAGTCCTATTCATTACTTTATTGCTACTCTTCTTTGGAACCCTCCTCCAAGCCTTGTTGACATTTTTATTTCTTTTTATTTGCACCACTGTAAATCCATCTTGAATTTGAGCTCCTTGCTGTTCTTCTTCAAGTATGACCTCATTTCTCTTTTCGTTCTCTTTTCTCTCTTTTATTCTAGCCCTTTCCCCATTTGTCTGATTAAGTTAAACTTTATGCTTGTCACAATGTTGAGTCGCATGTCCAAAATTTTTACATTTAGTACATATCATTGGTTTCCATGAGTACTCCACAATAATGTTAGGACATGTCTGATCCCCAACAACTAAAGAATCTGGTAGTTCTTTTTCTGTGCTTACTTCAACTAAACACTTCGCATACTCAAATCTTTTCATCTTTTCTGTGTTCTCGTCATAACGTAACAACTTCCCAATGTGGCAAGCTACCCAATTTATACCAATCAATGACCATAGCATTATAGGAATTCGGTAAAAATGGATCCAAATTGGAACAGTTCTAACAGCTGCTTAAGTGAGGGTGTCCAATTGGAAATGATAAACATTCGCCCTCTAATAAACATTGGGTCACGCTTTAACACATAAAACTTGTCTTCAATATTGACAAACCTAAAGAAGTAGTTCTTCTTGTCAAAGTAAATCTCATACTCACCCTCTAACTTCCAAACTCGATCAAGGTGTTGCTTAACTGCCATGAAATTCACATTTCCAGCTAGGAAAGATCCGATAAGGCAGTCAGTCCAAGACTTCTTTACCTCATCCATGACTACCTTAAGGCGGGAGAGGGGGGGGGGAAGGGAGGGAACATAAATTCCAGTTTAGTTCACATTAAAATGAATTGGAACATACTCCCCAGCATTCCTAGGTTTGGAGTTAAAAAGTGAAGAAAACTTCGCTGGAGTCGATGATGAGATACATGGAGGATCAATGGGTTGGGTCGAGGGGGTAAAGGAGGAGTAGGAATTGGAGGTGGGTCTGGAAAAGGAGCAGATGGATGAGTAGTTTCGGCTGTGACAGAGGGAAGAGATGGAGAAATGGCGGTGGTAGAGAGAAGAGAGGTAGAAGCGGCGGGGACAGCAGGATTCGAGGAAGAAAGAGAGGTAGGCTCAGAAAAAAGGACGTCATGAGAAACCGTGCAAATTAAAAAGGAAAGATACATGTTCTAAAAGAAAAGTATATGTGTACGTACATGTAAGAAAAATTATGTATAGATAGGTATGTGTGTGTATATATGTATATGTATATGTGTGTGTATATATGTGTGTGTGCGCGCGTGTGTGTGTATATATATATGTGTGAGTGTGTGTGTATGTATAGACATAAAATTCAAATGAAACTAAACAAAACAAGTAAGAAATAAATGTCAGAATAGCGCTGTTTGAATTTTGAAAATAAATGGGGTTGCATGTAAATATATACACATAGACTCAAAATTGAATTTTAAAAGGTAAACTTAAAACGGAAGGTAATAAATGTGGAATGAACGAAAATATGCAAGAGAACACCTGCGTTTGAAATTTGAACATATATTAAAAAGGAAAAAAATCAATGAATTGATAACGTGTGTAATAACGTTTATTGCGCAGCTATTAACTAATAAAAGTTTACAAAGTTACACGCAAGTTTGAATTTGAAAGCTAAAAACATGCATTATAAATCGGGGAAATTAATATAAGGTAGAATAACAGGCAAGAAAAGTAACATTGAGTGTAACGTTTGACAACAAATAAATAGGAGAAAAAATAACATTCACAACCCAATACTAGACAAAGTAACGTGGTTTGAATGTTTGTTCGGCTCTAATTTTATTTGGTTCGATCCAATGAATGAGATTCTTTTGTGCACTTATAAATAGATTAGCAGAGCCTAACATTTAACTCATATTTTCCGAGATGACGTCAGGGCTCTGTCATTTTCTTTCTCCTTTAAATCTTTTAGAAATAAGAATATATTAGTTTTAGGATTCTGATTCAAAATTTGAAGACAAAGAATATAAATCTACGCTATAAATGCTCAGGTTTCTCATATGCGTGAGGTAAGTTCTGTAAATTTAGATCTTTGTGGTTCTTCTCCTTCTTTTAGCATTAGATTTATAAATCTGTGGTTATTTCAATAATATAACCTATTAGGAAGACCAAGGGTAGCGGATCTAAATCGGATTCAGGAATTGTACGCAGTTAGGTGAGTAGATTTAACTTATATTTTCCTGTAATGATATATTATATCATTTGATTCTTGTTTTTTTTGAGGAAGATCATTTGATTCTTATTGAAGACTATAATGTGTTATTCTACCTCTTCTTCTTTCCCTTTTTCCATGTCAGAATATACAATCGATGTTAAATCTCAATGATGCATAAAATAATTTAATCATGACTATGTGTTAATATTATGGAATTAGTCGTGGATATGCGCAAACCCAATTGAATTGTTATTAGAGTGCAAATCAAATAAGTTTTGGTTATGCATAAAACAAGTAAATTGTGGATAGACACAAATAAATTAAATTCTAATTAGGTACAAATTTATGGAGATTTGTAATAAAACGTGGAAAATAAGATACATACATCAAAACAAATTAGGAAATTAGTAGTGGCCTAAATTGATTGGTTAGTAAAAATAGGATATATTTTCATAGTTTGTTTTTAGGAAAAAAAAGTGGAAAACATAATTGCAAGTTTAAAATAAATGAAGGTGTGTAACAGTGCGAAATAAGGATTGTTTTGTATTATGCACGGTTTAATAGCCTAAAATAATTAAAAAGGAAATGCCTTGCAATTATGGGTTTCCATTGCAGTAATCACCTTAAGCTATGGAAATAGATTTTGTACAATTTTAATAACCAATCAATTGAATAAGTCTAACTTCCTAAAGGATAATTTGTAAACACGAAAATAAAAAGGGAAATAAGGAATGTATTTGCATTGTTTGGTAATGTAACGACCCAAGGATTTTTGACCTCGAAAATCGACATAAAATCACCATGTCGACTATTCAAGCATCGAAAACACTGGATTGTTATTAGAAAGAAGTTAGAGGATGAGGAAATAAAGAAAGAAATATTAGAATAGAAGAAAAAGAAGAACACATCAGAATCTCACAGCGAAACGAATAAATATAACACATCAAATTTCTTTATAAAAGAAACTGTATATATACATACCGATCATCCGAGTACATCATATAACAGATACAGCGGATAATAACTTTGAATAACTAACGGTGAAGCCTCCTGCTTCCAGCTCCTGAAACTCCAAGCGAAACCTAGCTTGGAAATATATTCGGTCTGACCCGAGCACATTTGAAGCAAAGCAAAATTCACCGGGTCAGTCTGGAATACTTTCAGTGATAAATTCACAGAAAAAACAACTTGTTTAACTTCCGAAATTCTTTTGAAATAAAATAATAATAGTAAGACCAATCCACACATAAACACGGACGGTTTTTACCTTACTATAACCCAAACAGTTTTTGAAATCAATATCTTTTCTGATATTATAATAATGTCTATCAAATCACAAATAAATATCAATCTAGCAGAACGCTTGCATCTCACGCTCTACGCATATAGTATACAATCAAAAACCGTGGCGCTTATTGGAGATTTGATTCCGACTATGACAAGGTATGGGACCACCTGCCGATAGTGTATCTCTAGAGGCGAATACACTGGGTTCAACAAGAACGTCTTGCAACCCGGCCCACACATGACCGACCACTCATTTCTCTTGAGTGTATCGAATGTATATCACCAACGGTTGGGTGCGACCCACCGTTTCCCGATAAGGGAAAGCATCGATAGATTAAAGAAGCAAAAGGAATTTCTCTAGATAGGTGATTATACACCCTAATGGGAGTGACCCATATAGCCATGATGCCTGCCCGATTTCTGTCATTTCCCGGTTAATGAGGCTAGAGGTTACGTTTATCATTCAGCACAGTATATCTCCATTCACTTTGAATGCCACATTGTCATATCCTCCAGAAATCACTAATTGATTTCCACAAAAATACTCTAGTTATTAAGCTAAAGAATTTTCCCTTTTATGCCACCAACTTGGTACATTTGAAGAAAACAATGTACGCAATCCCTTTGGAAATACTTTGTCAGACATTCGTCCATAAAAGTCATCCAGGAACAGGATGAACCGAAGGCACTCTCCTACTGCATCCTAGGAATCACCCTATAGATCAGTAGCGAGTAGTCCTTGCAAATCCGCAGATTTTAACCACGACAGAATCACAGTATATCTCTGGTCATGAGTCAGAGATTTAAGTAGTTCTTCCGTTTTATACATATCTACGGTCTTCAATTTACTTCATCTTTATCTCCTTCAAGTTAGTCGCGTTCGCACAGTTGATTCAAAGTGGTTTTGGGTCTAGTTCCCATCCCGGTCTCTTCGAAACAACACATCAAAATAGTTCAAGAATAATTCATTTGATAGTCGGTGGTTTAACTATCAATTTATAACAATGTTGTTAAGTACGTTGGCAGCTCAGGTTATTTCTATTAACATATTTCATCTTACCATTTTATCGATTCTTATGATCAATTCCATAAATCCTCTTTCGACAAAACTCTCTGGTTTATTACTTTAAAAGCATTAATCCATACATTCTTTGGAATAGCGAATTTACCAAACATCACTCTTTATTTCCTTTGTCGGGGAACATTACTATCTTTATAGAACATCTTGTATTATCCTTTATATCCTGGTACATCATTTGCATTTTCAAAACCCTTTTGTAACTTCTTATATTTGAAAATACCACTATGGTTTATAAATCTTTTTTCCATTTCCTCTATCCTTGGAAATGCCATTATATTTCTATTTAAGCAATGACATGGTTTAATTCCCAAAATCCTTCCATTTCTCAATTAAAACATTCCACTTAATCCAACTCGTTGTTTTTAATCTCATCGTCTCGGTTAAACCCTTTTCACAACTTTATTTATATAATTTGAACTAAACTTGGAATCCTTTCCATAATTTCTTTATTTTGTTTTAAATAAAAGAAATTCCAATTTCTCAAACATTCGCTTTAGTTATGATTAAATACATGTAGTTATCTTGTCGATTAACTAGACCAGCATAGTTAATTAATTTTAAATGTTATTTGAGTAATAAATCTTGTTAGTCAAAATTACTCGATAATCACCTTTCTACCCGTTTCAACTAATACTATCTTTCGATAATAGTGAAGCCGTTCAAGTTAGGGTATTCTAATTACCTCTCAGACCTTGACCGACGACACTCTTATCTTAAGATAATAGAAGTTTTCCACTCAACATCAGTTATTCCATTTATTTCCATTTACCATGGTTTTAAAAACCCTTTTATTTTATTTGAGAAACAACTCTACAAGTCAATTCCTTTTACTTTGTTGAGTAAATTTCCCAAATCTTATTTACCATTCGAATCCAAGATGATTTTCCCTTAACCATTTCTTACATTGGTACTTGTCTTATAATCCCTCCACTCACACTATTAAACTATCCAATATCCTTTTTTCAACAATCCATTCAAGCATCCATTATAATCTCCACTATTTCTACTTAATGAAATCACGTCGATTTTCCTTTCTCCTTTCTCCTTTCTCCTACCATTACCATTCGATTCAAAACATGGTTTTAATGTCACACTTCCTTGTTGAAATCCTATTCCAATCTTAATGTGTTTACTTAATTTAAGTAAACGTTATTAACCTCTTCTATTAACCTTAAAATCTTTTAAAGCGTTCTATACACCAATTTTAATTCTAATATAATTAGAAAACTTCATCAACTATGATAAGTTTACTTAACACATTTGGTTGTGTTTCGATAGAACTTCATCCCTTAATTGATATCTCAAATTTAGTTCAAATCTAAATAATTTAACTCGCCCACTTAACCGCTTCATAATTAAACTCCAATTAAAAACCATTGCTTTGATTATAATTAATTACAATAATAATTAACTTGAATATTAACTATGTAAAAATAGTTAACTTTGGTATTAACGAAGAAATAGGATAATTATCACATTAAAGGCTTATTAAATAACAATTTACTTTAATAACGATAAACAATTCGATAACTACTGTAATATATAGTTAATCAAAGACTCACTAACATTTAACACCATTCGTTAAATTTAACGAATACTAGGAAGACCATTGACAGTATCAATCAAATTGATTCAATCGCCAATTTCAACTTTTACAGTCGACCTTGTCCATTGTAAACATCAGTTAAATTGTTAACTGATTCTCGTTTCTCTTTTCACTTAAATTAATTAACTTAATTAATTTAAAACATTATTTTAATTATTTATAAAAACCCATTATTTCATTTTTACTAACTCGTAGGTTAGTTTTTAATTTTCTATTCAGAAAAATGACATAGAATATGCTATATAAACATTTAACAATCCCTTTAGTAAAATATAATTTAAATATAAAATTCCCATTTTAATTGACTTATATAAAATAAATTTAAACCTTTAAATTAGTTATAAAATAAATTTATAAGTAAATACATCGTTAATTTGCCCGACGGCAGAACAACATCTCAAACAGTATATTTTAGGCCCTCGCTGTCAACTACTCAATCAGAACTGTCGATTGATTTAAAAACACAACAATGGTCACATCCATCCAACCATCCATATTCAAACAGTTTTGAATATCATTTGGTGTTCGAATAAGTTCATGGATCAACAATGTAAAATAAACAATATACAAAATATTTTGAGGAATCCGGTCGGATCCCTCCAACCTGTTCTTCTCTACAGCACGGGTTATTATAACAAAAATGGATAATTTTAGATAAATAAATAAATAAATGACGATAATATAATTAACAGCAACCATCAAAGCAATCATAAGCAACTAAAACAACCAATCAACCAATTTCTATTTTTATATGGATTTATCACATCATAGTAGCCCCGAAAAGTGTGAGAATTAACTCACCAGTTTTTTCAGTTGACGGTTGTAGCTTTGTTTGTCCCATTTAAATTTAAACGCACGTCGAAAATTAACTGAAAATCCAGCTGTGACCAATCGACTCCCGGTCAGTGCCATCGTCTAGAGCTCGTCTCTGCGATCCCAATGGATCCTGTTTCGTTAGATTTCGTTATCGTATGTAAAAGTTACGCTAGTTCAAAGTTTATATAATTTAAACAATACTTTAACTAATTCATTATCTAATTAGTTAAATAACTAAAACAAATTACCTTACTTTAACGTGGTCCACGTCAGCCTTCCCTACTGTTCATTCATGCGTTTTGCTCCTGGCAAAAGAAAAACCCCGATGTCCTTGATCTGAAAAGAAACCCGTTGGCTAATTTCCCTTCCACCGAAGACTGCCTCCCCTTTAAACGTTCGCCGCCTCCGCCTCGTCAACCCTGGGACCACCGCCCCAAACCCAGACCGGCTGCGGACGTCTCAGCTTTCATTTCCGACTGGCCATGTCTCCCTCCATCGCCTGTAGCGCCTGAACAACTCCATAAACCAGAACCTGTAATAACCCGGAAATCTGAGCCAATTTAAATTTTTTCATTTTGGCGATTTTAGTGAATTTTGAATATTTAAAATGAATTATTTTAAATAATAACGACGAGGGATTTATTTTGAATAGAAATAGAGTGTATACATTTATATAGATCGTTGTTAGAATATAATTAATTATTTTTAATTATAAAAGGAATTGAAAATGGCGCGGTAGCTCGAAAATTCGATTTCAAAGTTCAAATGAATGTACAGGATTCAAAATAAACCAGATTTTAGCGAAACCAAAAATATTTAGATCTATTTGAGAATATCTTTCCAACGAATCCGAAAAATTGAAATTTCATAGCAGGGATAAAAAGTTATGTCCAGTTGAAATTTCAGAATAGTCGCTATGGAATTCTGGCCCTTTAAAATGGCCATTTTTCAAACGGTCTCGGAATTTGACGAAATTAGTTTTGTTAGAATCGTATCATCAATACGAAGCTAGAAAATATTTTCGGGAATTTTTAGGGTCCGTATGTGACCTCAGTAAATTGAAATGTATGTTTAAAATTGAATATATAGATTTATATTTAAATTTGATGGAAACCTATCGTAACAGTTGAATTGGCCTACGATACATATCCCATTGTGTTCGGAATGGGGGTAATTAGCTAGGGGCGATAGTCATTGGGTTTGGATCGGGGTTCGAACGAGAAATTAACTTTATGGAGAATAATAGAATAATTAAATTAATAAATAAATTTAGAAAACCCCCTCCCTCTTTCACTTTCCCTCCCCGTCGATTTCATTACTCAAGAAAAGAAAAAAAACAAATCAAATCGCGCCCTAGCCTGTAGCCGCCGCCTCCGTTAGTCGCGCCGCCCACCAGAGCTCGAGCGCCGCCGTTCGCCATCGATTCCCCCCTCTCTACCCTCGCTCCTCCTCCCCCTCCTAGAAACCGAAACCCCCATTGCTCCATAACCTAAATCGAGCCGCCACCGTGCCTAGGTCCCGCCGTCGCCACCAAAACGGCGCAGCACCACCCTCCGCCCACCTCCGACGCGACCATCCTCCCTCCACCACCTCAGCGAATGCGACTGTGAGTTTTTTTATATATAGAATTTTCTTTTCAGTTTTTTTTATATTGATGTAGGATCCGATTTTCATAATATAAATCTGAATTAAAAATAGGATTTTTATACGTATGATTTCAAGAATAAAAATATGATCTTTATATTATAGAAAGAATAAAAATATGATTTTTATATTATAGAAAGAATAAAAATATGATTTTTATATTAATATAAAGAATAAAAATGTGATTTTTATATGAACAGTACAAGAAGAAAAATGTGATCTTTATAATATATGTAGCGGTATAAAAATAGAATTTTTATCTATATATGTAGCGGTATAAAAATAGAATTTTTATCTATATAGTAGCAGTATAAAAATGTGATTTTTATATACATGACAACAATATAAAAATACGATTTTTTATATATGTAGTGGATACGGTAGACAAAAGTGACAAAAGGCGAGCACGGCAAAGATTTTCTACATATGAAGAATCACGGCATTTGGTTTAGCTCTTGGTGAGAACTCTTCACTAAAATTTTCTGTTCAGTTATTTATTTTATAACTGCATATAAACTGCTCCCCGTCGTCCACAGACCATGGACGACTTGTGTGATTGTTTGTATTGTGAAAATTTGACTGTTGATTGTGTTGAAATAAAATATATATTCATGTGTTGAAATAAAATATATATTCATGTGTTGAAATGAAATATATATTCATGTGTTGAAATAAAATATATATTCATGTATAGAAATAAAATATATATTCATGTGTTGAAATAAAATATATAGTCATGTGTTGAAGTAAAATATATATTCATGTGTTGAAATAAAATATATATTCATGTGTTGAAGTAAAATAAATATTCATTTACAAATCGAACGATTTGTTTATGTACACCGATTTGACTGATATTGATTGGGACGATAAATTTTACACATTGGCCAACTGCACAAATAAAATATGTTTTGATTGATTGAAATCCCACACGGGTGTTGGGATGATATTGACGCACACTAATCCCAATTGTTTAGTTGTATGTCGATCGATTGGTTGACAGGCTGTTGTAAGCGTTGATTATTTATATTCAATGCTTATGCAGTTGAGTAGTGCACTCTGGATGATTGTTTATCACTATTGATATATACATGTGTTGTATGGAAATCCATAGAAATAAAATTTATGGTAATTGATTGGGCCTCATTCCAGTTTTGAATAGAAATATTTGAAAAAGAAATTTTTGAAAAGAAGTATTTGAAATAGAAATATTCGAAATAGAAATATTTGAAGAAGAAATATTTGAAATAGAAATATTTGAATAGAAATATTTGAAAAGAATTATTTGAAGTAGAAATATATAAAGCCGTGTTGATTAGATATGCGCCATTTTGATGCGAACGATATTTATATTGATTATATTCATTTTTATAATGAATATAGAAAAGGAAGTGATTTCAAAATATAACGTTTTGAAAATACTATCATTTATATATCGATAATATGGAATATTCAATTTTGATTTGAAATTGAATATGAAGTTGAAATCGTTTTGAAAACGAATTTAAAACAATATATAAAATACGTTTTGAAAGGAAATCGACGAAATATATATAGTATTATATATATATATATATATATATATAATGGCCTGAATAGAACGCGCCACGCTGCCGTAATTCGCGAATTTCGACCATTGGCTTAGAATGGATATTACGGGAGATCTGACCGTCGGATTCTCCTAAAACCGGAACCGTTGGGTTCGTATCGAAAAGAGCTTTTTAAGAATACAAGAAATTAGAAATCTAACGGTTGGATTTGGAATTATGCCCAAATCAAATTTGGAAAAGGTCGATGTAAGTGCAGTTCGATGGTCGTTGATGGAAATCGACTGTACGGGCCTTAATAAAATTATTAAAAATAGCAATAATTTGTGTAGAATCATAAGAAATGATTTGGAAAGAATTGGGATTAAAAATTCCATATTTGAAAAGATAAAAATAGATTTTTATCGAAATGAACTAGTTTTGAACTAGAATTATAAATCCAATATTTTTGAAAATAAATAAATTGGATTAGAAAGGGTTTTAAAAATAACCAGAATTTCCAATATATAAAGTGGAAATGGATTTAAATCGAAATTGTCTTTGGAATATTTCGATGTTGGATTTCGTGATTATACAGATATTGTTATTGAAATTTGAAAGATATATTGATATCGTTATTTCCAATACGATATTTGTTGGTCGTAGAATTTGATATTGAATATAAGCCGATATATTTTCTATTCAGAGCCTTGTATTTAATATCAAATGGGATTTGGGTTTGTCGTGAATGGTGTCTTCATTAACACTGTTCTTAAAGCCAGTTGAGAAAAAGATTAAATCTTTTTATTTAGATTTAATGAAGTATACCAATTAAATGATATTTAATTGGAATTGAATTTAAATTGATTTTTGGGTTTATCATGAACTGTGTTTTAATGACATTCCTTCTTTAACCCGATTTACAATGAAATGTGATTTGGAATTTATAAATCTTTTGTTAAGATTTAAAGGAGATTTTCCAAAGTAAAGTTTTCCAATTTAATAAAATAAATTGGAATGGAATGGAATTCGATTTGGTAATAATCGAAGTGAATTTCTGTGGAGGAAGACAGCTAATATATATGGAATTTAAAAGGCCTTGCCGTTATTCCATTTATATTATTTGTCGGATATGGAAGTTTATATCGATTATATATATCGATTTGTTTTCCATGAAGATCCCATTGTAAATGGAATGTGATTTTGGGTTTATCATGAACCGTGTTTTAAATGACATTGGTTCTTTAACCCAGTTAAAGACAGGATGTGATTTCCCAAGTTAAATAATCATTGATAGTGATTATTGGGAAGATTAAACGAAGTGGAGTTTTAATGAATCTTTAATTAGATTGAAATAATCGATAATGGAGTATCACCAGTTTTGCTCTAGGCGATAGTTAAATCTTTAACTAGATTTGAGTGTGAAATGGTAATTGAATTTACCGGTAACACCGTGGTGTTAGATATGAAGTATAACCAGTTTTACTTCATGGGATGAATAGGTTGGGATTGGGAAATAAAATAAATGATTACTTCGGTGTGGTTCGCTAATTCCAACTAATTTGAATTGATATTCAAAAGAAGATTAAAGAATAAATTTAAAGAATTTATCTTTGATAAAACTAATGGGAACCTTTCCCAAAGTATAAGAATATTTGAATAAAAGAATATTCTGAATTGGAATGAGGCGTATGTGTGTTTGTGTAACAATTGTTTATTATATACGTGAGTTATTCAGAAAGACCGGGTTTATCCCATTCTGAATAACTGATTCGACGATGTGTCGAGGATGAAGTCGGTGGTCAAAGACCGGAGGTCTTCACATCGTTTGGATGATTACTGATGATCTTGATTAGGATATACACCCAAGAGGAGGGAATCAGTTGGTGATCGTCCAGACGTACTTGGAGATCGATGGATATGCGAGGAATAAGGTTCCTCCAGTTTCATTCAGACCCAGAACGAACTTGTATGGACTATGTGTCTGACATTGGATTTTGCTCTGTGTTGATTGATCTCTATTAAATGTACATCTGCCTGGTGAAGGGGAATTCATTCCCTTACTTCACCCTTCTCTGAGACGTACGGGATCAGAGGTTGTATATCGATAGACATCAGTCGCATAGTGTGAAATTCCTGTGTGGCATGCCTAAGCGTTAATTGATCAAGGCTTCTGTTGAAAAGCAAAGTCTTGTGGTTGATGATCAAAGCACCGCCTGTGTGACATAGCTTTGTGTAACGTTGATCCGCAGCCTCACACCCCGGTTGTGAACCAGAAACGGGAGAGGACATAAGGGAGGGCATGCGTTTCCTTCTAGCTAGGGTGGTGTCAGTGACCTACTAGCCCGGACATTTATATTATTTTCACCTATGTGGTTGTTGGATTGCGAGGCGCCTCGGATATATCGGTGACTATGTGGAGCCGATGGAGTCATTTGGCTCATTTATGCCCCAAAGGGTGGGGAAACGCAGTGTTCAGGCATTTTAATCCACATCGGTGGACCGACCCTGACGATCCAAGGGCTCACCTGTGTCTTGGTCCTGAGGCTCGGGATAGAGAGTCTCGAATCGGTGAGGACTATCTTTTGCCTTGGTTCACAAATGGAAATCCAACTTCCGATACGTGACATTTGCGGTTTTGATTGTAGAGCCTAGTATTGGCGACATGATATATGGTACCCATGCCGTCTAGGATTGATACATTTATGTTTGAAGTTGTTTTATACACTATGCACTTATAATAGTATCAAATGATTTGTTTTAAACGTACCAAGCATGTTTGGCTATTATAAGGGAAAACCCTATCCTCCGGCTTGCGTTGCATTGTGTGATGGGACCTGGGTCTTATAATAGCTTCATTTTTCCAAAATGCATTGCGCTGTTTTGTTATATGCACTGGTATTCTTGGGAGGAAACCCGTTCCGTGTTATACGGCGTGGTCCCTTGATATATCTGATTTAAAGTAAAGTTTTAAATAACTGTTTTAGTTCTCACACCAGTCACATGACTGACCGGGAGTTTATTGTTTTAACTTAAACTCTAGGTGCCCTTATTTTGACATGGGCAGCTAGTAGTTTTGGTTTTGCAGATTTATATTCACAGGATCTTGGTTTACAGCTGGAACGATACTCGGAAAGCTCTGTATCCGTGTATTACTTTCAGTTGTGTTTTGTATTGTTTTTCCACTGCTATGTAATTTATTGTAATCTCTGATATTTTATGATGTGTAATATTGATTCATACTCTGTATATTCTTGTATTCTGATGGAATTATTGTAATAAACAATGAAATGTTCTTCTGTTTGCGTTTCGATGTGGCTTGTTCTCAAGGCAATCCGTGCTTTCCTTCATGGGGAAGTTCGGGTCGTTTCAGAACCCATCATTTTCCGTTCATCTGGAGATAACCGCCGCCACCGATTGAACCAGACCGCCGCACCTCCGCCAATCTCACCGTCCACCTCTGGCGCAACTTTCCCCTTCAGACCTTCAACCCCTCGTCACCTCGTCAGGCCGTGATCACCTCGAAACCAATGCCAGTTTTGAAAAACAACCCAAAAATCGTACCTCAGTTCAACTCACCACCACGATCACCCCAGACCACCGTAAGACCCGAGACCACCACCATCTGAAAGCTCTTCCTTCCCTCTTCACTTTCCCCCTGGTCTAAACATCTGCAATCGAACCAATCCCTCGAAATCCTAAAAAGAACGGAAGTCAGATCTGGCCGTTCTTCGCGATTTCCGGCTACCTCAGGTGTCCGATCACCCCAACTTTTTACAGTAGGTAGGTAAGGACCAGATCTACCTGTTAGCTTCAGATCGCCTATGCAAATTCTCGACAGATTGTAAGATATAAATTAAATTGTAAAGAGGGGCTTTTCAGCAAATTTGTATGTCAAATTTCTGATTTCGGGATTTAGGTTTAGGGGAATGGGTTTATATAGGTGAAGGAAAATGTTATTTTATCATTGAGTTGACAAACGATTTGACTAACGATTTTTATTCGTGTCTATCGCTATTTTAAACGTTGTTTATTGATTACTGTGCTCACATACAAACTCCGTTCGAGTCGGAACTGGACGGTACACTATAATTTGACGTTACGGTCCTAATGAAACTTGTTTCGTCGAATTCCGAGTCCATTTGCTCAAACGGTGCTCGTTTACGTCCAAACGGTCGTTTTGTTTGCATTTTATTTTGCCACGCTTTTAGAATAACTCCGATTGATGTGTAACTTGAAAATCTAGCAATAATTTGCCATTGCGGTCACAACAAAATTTGTTTCGTCGAAAACGGAGGTCGTTTGAATAAAGTCCTTTTAAAAAGGCCCAATTTAAATTAAAATAAATAAATTTAAAAATACTTCAATATAATAATAATAAAATAATATAATTGGCCATACCTGACCAGAATTTGATGCAGATTCAGAATAAAATATGCCGGTTTGAAATTGAAGCCAATTCGATAGTAAAAATAATTCAAAACCCCTTATTTATATAAATAAATGGATATAATATATAAAGGAATTCCATAGCGACTATTTCAAAATTTGATTTGGACATAAAACAAAATCTACAACACGAAAACTGGAATTTTCTCTTCCATTAGAAAAATATCGTCAAATAGATTCCGACATTTCTTGTTTCGAGGAAATCCGACTTATTTTGAACCCTGTATGGCTATTTAAAGTACAAAGTCCAATATTGTGAACTGCCGCGCCGATGCAACTCTATTTATAATTAAATTATAAATTCAACGTTATAATGCCGTTTAATTGACGAAATCGTTATTACAATTCAAAATAAACAAATATTTAACCATTCTAAATTGTCCATTCACACTATACTGCCAATTCAACATTTTCCAACCATTTGGAATTTAAAATATTTATTTTATTTTTAATTTAAATAACATATTCGAATTAATTAAATTCAAGCCAATTAAATTCAAATTGACATTTTTAAATAATAAAATAATTCAAAAATTGGTCAGAAAACACAGGTCGTTACAGGTAAATAAAGAAAAATAGGAAACATGATTGCAAACTGAAATTATGAATAAATGGAGATTAATGCGAAATAGGAGTTAACTGTATTGTGCATTAATTTGATGATCTCAAAAATAAGAAAATAAATGTTTTGCAATCATGAGTTCTTATTATAATAATTACCTGAAACTATGGAAATGAAATTTATTACCGTTTTTGTATTAATAAATTAACAATGAAATAGGCTGACGGTGAAGAGGTATCGGATGACCGCAAGCTCAAGGGAATCTTTCAGAAAGCAGGGTAAAATACTAGGAGGAGTCAAGAGTAGGGAGAAATGGTCTGAAAGCTACATCAACCGAGACCTTCCTAGGAGAAAAAAATCATAAAATCCTACGGGATCTAACCGGCAGGATCTATCCGACAAGGTCAGACCTGCAGGATCCTTCCAACAGCGTCAACCTGGCAGGGGTTATGTGGTGAAAGGACATCTAGGTCAAAAATCCAGAAAGATAAAGGTAAGAGCTTCGTCAGTTGAAGTACGAAAGGACCTTCAGTATTAATCTGCCTAATACCGATACGTCAGAAGGCTAAAACACCAAGAGCATCAAGCTAGGAACACACAAAGATTATCCAGAACCAGTTTCTGAAACACCCGCTGCATAAATGCCGAGAGGTCGTATTGATGAACAACAGATGAATCGCCTAGATCAACCTTTTGGAGGATCAGGCTACACCTGGAAATCCCACCCAAAAGCAGTTCGGAACCCCGGAAAGGATATAAGCTATCCACACTAATCTACTTAGCACAGACACATACAGCAATTCTGAACCGGCAGCTATCCACATACATAATGAGGGCAGACTCCTCAAAGTACTCACGGGAAACTGGGAGCCTATATCCGAAAATCTATGACCGAGAGCATACAGCCGAAAACTCAAAATACCTTCCAGAGAGCTACCATAACAGCAAGCACATATCAAGCTCAAAGAGGCTCTCGATTATCCAAAACCTTCATTGCAAAAGCTATAATTAGCACCACAAAGCGGCCGGGAGCAAAAACATCCGAAACGAAGGAAAAAGGCGGCCGACAAAGGATCTTGAAGGCCCAACGGCCCAAAAGCGGAAGGGGCTCCAAGTTCTCTGTAAATAAGACGCCAAGGGTCACAATAGAGAGGAAGGACTCTGATTCTTGTACTCTTCCTCTTAAAACCCTAGTATTGAGATCAGTTTGATGATCTCATCGATTCTGTTCATTTACGCAAAGACAAAGGTTAATAAAGAGCAAATCTACACCTATGGTATTTTCTATGAGTTTTTCATATTAATTATTAGCTATTGTTGTTATAATTTACTATTTGCTCCCTATAAATGCATGGATTCTTGTCCGAATCTAAACCTATAATCGGAGGGATCACCTCATTTTTGTCGGCTTAAATCCTTCCTGCAAGCTTAGGTCCTATCTACGAGATTGGATTTCTTGGTGAGTTTGGTCCTGATACCTAGGGACAGTGATCTGATTCAAATTCACGAAGGATAAACGACCTATTTCTCCCTTAGGTCCATTCCCATCGGACTATCTCCGGTGTTAACGAAAAATATCATCAACATTTTGGCGCTAGAAGGAGGGCTTGAACCTTCCTTCCTTGGTTAACCTTTATGCACATCCACTTGTGCTATTCCGTCCCAGATTGGACTAAACCTTGAAGAGGCGAACATTATAAATATAAGGTCTCTACTAGTTACTAATGGGTTACCCATGGTTGGGAAAAGTATTGGCGAGCCGTGGGCAACTGAAAGATTCAGATTAGAAACCCTGCATATCCAACAAAAAGGTAAGGATGTAGAACCTTATGACCTTGATCAATGGAGCATTAACCCCTTCCACCTAGGATCGACTCCGATTTTTTCCCTAGGTCAATCCTCGACGAAAAGATATAACACCTTTCTCCATATCAAAGAAGCTGTCCAAGCACAGGGTAGGGGAACCATATTCGAACAGAGAGCTGGGAAGGCTTCCATTCCTCTTACCAATAAAAGGTCTGATAAAGATATACCCCCATGCGAAAGGCAGTTAAAAGGAAGTTTAGGAACGAAGAAGTGACAAAACTAAGTGGTAAAAGGACCAAAACGCAACAACGAAAAAGGGCTGTCGAGTCAAGGTTGGCAAGAGGATGTAAGCTCACAATGTCAATTGAGGGTATCTACTTCCTAACTAGGCACGAGTTGAACTTTTGGCCATCGTTAAAGAAGAAACCCAAAAATGAAGCTAAAAGGGAAGGGCCATATTGCTACTACCATATGGTAAACAGACATGAAACAAACCATTGTAGAGTTTTAGAGGGAATGGTCATCAACTTCTTAAGCCAAGGAAAGCTACAAAAATATGTAAAGAAAGCATAGGTAGTTAAGACGGAAAAATATTCTAAAAAAAGAGGTTATCTATCCGATTGTAAAGAAGGAAGTCCCCACAAACTCAAAATGACCAAGGACAGGTCAAGCCGCAAATGGATAAAAGGAAAAAGAAAAAAAACCTTGTCATCACTTAATTAGTCAGGGCGAAGCATCTACCGGAGGGGGGGGTATGTTAGTCTTTTTCCATGCCCAAATCAGAGGGGGCTAGGTTAAAGCATCAAAAGCGTAATCCTCCGTTTCACACCAGACATGGTTGTGGCGGTGCATCTAAAATTAGCATGCCCTGCCTCTGCTCGCAGAAGAACATGCCCTGTCTCTGCTAGAACTAAGCATGTCCTATCTCTGCTCGCAGCAGAGCACGTCCTACCTCTACTTATGTTCTGCGTTACCCATAGAAGGGAGCACAAACCCACGTCATCACCTATGATGGTCAGGATAGGGCTCCCCTCAGAGGAGGGTGGCGTGTAAGCCTCTATCAGTACCTACGATGGTCAGTATAGAGCATCAAAAGAGTAAACCTTAGTTGTGTGCCTACGATGTCCCCGTTTAAGTTTCTAAGACCTTATCATCACCTACGATGGTCAGGATAAGGCTCCTCCTGGAGGGAGGTCAGGTAAGTCCTTGGCCCTGTTGTGGATAAGCTAGCCAAGCGCACCGGACATACAGGCCCAGAGAGTGGCCAACAAAGCACATACATCCTCTGCTTTGACATCGAAAGCCCAAAGAGTGGATTTGGAAGCACATACAACCTCTGCTTCACAAACTAAATCCAAAGGGATGCTAAAACATTAATGTCGGAAGGGGTTTCCGGTCATTAAACTTTAAATACCCGAATCTGGTTAATTCGGTTCTTCACAAATGCCGAAGGGGTTTTCGGTCTTCAAACTTTAAACACCCGAATCTGGATTGATTCTGTAACAACCCGAAAATATGGGCCAGTTTAAAATTAGAAATAGTCGCTGTGGAATTTATATATATTTTTATATATAAGGCCCTTAAAAATAGCAATTTTGCAAACGACCTCGGATTTCGACGAAACCAGTTTTGTTGGGTCCGGGATGTAAAGTTATTGCTAGGTTTCAAATTTCATAATTTTTCGAATCAATATGTGAGCGTGGCAAAGGAAAACGCGTTTGACCAGTTTCAGTTGATTTTAATCGACTGGAAATTGGCCATTTTTCAAACGGTCTTAGAATTCGACGAAACTAGTTTTGTTAGGACCGTATCGTCAATACGAAGCTAGAAAATATTTTTCGAGAATTTTTAGAGTTAGTATGCGACCCCGGTAATTTGAAATGTACGTTTAAAATTCAATAAAGTGATTTAAATGTAAATTCAAGCGAAAACTGATCGAAACAACTGAATCAGCTTGCGATTCATATCCCATTGTGTTCGGAATGGGGGTATTACCCTAGGGACGACAGTCGGTGGGCTCAAAAAGGAGTTCGAATTTCTAAAGTAACTTTTTGAAGATAAAATTAAATTAAAAATATAAATTAATATATATACTTCTTTATAATAACCCCCCCTTCTTTGAATCGGTCAACAGAAAAGAAAAAAAAAGAGAGCAGACCCCCTCCCGTCGCCTTCTACCCTCGAACGTCGCCACCCTCCGATAAAGCGCCGCCGCCCCCAGCCCTCTACCTCGCCTTCCACCTCCTCCTCCCATCGCCTTGCCCCCCTTCTCCTCCGCCTGCGCTTCAATCCCCACCCGAATCGAAACCCCCCTTTTCCCCAATTAGAGGTCGCACCCATCTGAAGCGCCACCGAGCTCGACTGGATTGGAGGGTGTGGCCAAGGCGGAGCAATCGGCAACTTCTGATCGGCAGTGCCAAGCTTCGAGATGCGTGCGATAGTTAGAGTTCCAAGGCAGGCGGGTTTTCCTTTTTCACGATGATGCCTGGAACTAGTTTAGAATGGAGGAAGGTGATGCTCTTTATTTATTTCTTTAAGGATAATAACATTGCTGAAATATATGATTTTTTATTTTATAAAATTAGCTTTGTTTTAAAAAAATATACGTTGTTTTTAAAATATAAATAACATCAAATAAAAATGTGATTTTTATTTAAATAGCTGTGCAATAAAAATATGATTTGGATGAAATGGCTTTTATAAGAAAAAATGAGATTTTTGTTGATATTGAAAATGAGATTTTCTTTGTATACAAATATATTGGTTTTTAAAAATAGAAGGATATGATTCGTCTATGTATAGAAAAATAGAATTTTTATATATTGAACTTCGATAGAAAAATTCGATTTTTATATATTGAACTTTGAAATAAAAATTCGATTTTTATATATTGAACTTTGAAATAAAAATTCGATTTTTATATATTGAACTTTGAAGTAAAAATATGATTTTTATATGCTGAACTTCGAAGTAAAAATTCGATTTTTATATATTGAACTTTGAAGTAAAAATTCAATTTTTATATATTGAACTTTGAAGTAAAAATTCGATTTTTATATATTGAACTTTGAAGTAAAAATATGATTTTTATATGCTGAACTTCGAAATAAAAATTCGATTTTTATGTATTGAACTTTGAAATAAAAATTCGATTTTTATATATTGAACTTTGAAGTAAAAATATGATTTTTATATGCTGAACTTCGAAATAAAAATTCGATTTTTATGTATTGAACTTTGAAATAAAAATTCGATTTTTATTTATGGAATAGCGAAGTAAAAATGTGATTTTTACATAGGTAGTGAATACGGGCGAAGGAAGTGACAAGGGGCAAGAACGACGAAGATTTTCTACTAAGAAGAGCCGTGGAGCTAGGATAGCTATATGTGAGAATTTCTCACCTTTCAATTTCTTCTTCTAGTTATATATATATATACTAGGATGCAGACGGTGTTTAGTAGCACCCGACACAATCGTCCACAGACCATGGACTTGTTTGTTTGGTTGCATAGATTAGTTATGTGATTTGATTTGAATTTGGTTGTTTGGTGATTTTGATTGATGTGTGAATGGCGTGGGCCTTCACTAGACCGGGGATAAGGCTAGGCCTCGTCCCGTTTCTAGTATCGTGCCGTTATGCCGCCGAAATTTTCTAAAATATGTTAGAAAAATAAAAAGATCATTTTATTTAAAGAATGAACTGAATAGATATTCATATGTTAAAATAAAATGTTTTATCGTTAAAAATATAATTTTTAACGTGAATGTGAATAAATAGATATTCATTTACAAACCGGACGGTTTGTTTATGTACACCTATTTGACTGATATTGATTGGGTCGATAAATTTTACACATCGCCCAGCTGCACGAATAAAATCTGTGTTTGATTGTTTGAAACCCCACACGGGTGTTGGGATGAAATTTGAAGTTCACTCATCCTGATTGATTAAATATGTCGATCGATTGATTGACAGGCTGTTATAAGCGTTAGATATCTATATTTGATGCTTATACAGTGTAGTGCACTTTGGTTGATGGTTGATTATTTTTCAATGCTATTATACATGTGTTGTATGAAAATCCATATAATTAATTTTATATGGTAATTGATTGGGCCTCATTCCAATTTAGAAAATAAAGAATATTATAAAATAAAAGTTCATGTGTTGACAGTACTCATTCATTGAGATTGGTCATGTGTTGAACGAAATATTTTAGTAATAAAATTTACATCTTTATCAATATAAAATAAAAGTTCATGTGTTGACAGTACTCATTCATTGAGATTGGTCATGTGTTGAACGAAATATTTTGATAATAACAACTATTTTGAAAAAGAAATATTTGAAATAGAATATTTGAAAATAGAAATTTATGAAGCCGTGTTGATTAGATTGACGCCATTTTGACGTGAACGATATTTATATCGATTTTATTCATTTCGAAATGAATTGAATTGAAAACGATTTCGAAATGAATTGAATTGAATTGAAAACGATTTCGAAATGAATTGAATTGAATTGAAAACGATTTCGAAATGAATTGAATTGAAAACGATTTCGAAATGAATTGAATTGAAAACGATTTCGAAATGAATTGAAAATAAAACGATTTCGAAATGAATTGAATTAAAAACGATTTCGAAATGAATTGAATTGAAAACGATTTCGAAATGAATTGAATTGAAAGCGAATTGAAATGAATTCAAATTGAATTGAAATTCGAATTGAATAGAAATGAATTTTAAAACGGATTTATAAAGAAGAATTCAATTTTGCTTTGAATTGAAATAGAAGTTGAAATAGATTTTGAAACGAATTTTAAAACTATTTATATAATTCGTTTTAAATAGAAATCGACGAAATATATATTATATATATTATATATATAATATAATGGCCTGAATAGAACGCGCCGCGCCGCGGCAGTTCGTGAATTTCGACCATTTATTTCAAACGGGCATTACGGGAGATCCGACCGTCGGATTCTCCTGAAACCGGAACCGTTGGGTTCGTATCGAAAAGAGCTTTCTAGCGAATATTAGAAATTTGAAATCTAACGGTTGGATTTGGAATTATGTCCAAATCAAATTTGAAAAAGGTCGCTGTAAGTGCAGTTCGATGACCGTTGATGGAAATCGACTGTACGGGCCTTGATAAAATTATTAAAAATAGTAATAATTTGTGTAAAATCATAAGAAATGATTTAGAAAGAATTGGGATGAAAAACTCCATATCTGAAAAGATAAAAATAGATTTTTATCGAAATGAACTAGTTTTGAACTAGAATTAAAATTCTATTTATTTTTAAATAAATAAATTGAATTAGAAAAGGGTTTTAAAAATAACCAGAATATCCAATGATTGCATTGGAGTGGATCTGAATCGAAATTGTCTTCGGAATATTTCGATGTTGGAATTCGTGATTATACAGGTGTTGTTATGGAAATTTGAAAGATATATTTGTATCGTTATTTCCAATACGACATTTGTTAATCGTAGAATTTGATATTGAATATAAGCCGATATATTTTCTATTCAGAGTCTTATATTGAATATCAAATGTGATTTGGGTTTGTCGTGAATGGTGTCTTCACTAACACTGTTCTTGAACCCAGTTGAGAAATGGTTAAATCTTTTTATTTAGATTTAATGAATTGAATTGAATTGATATTGATTTTTGGGTTTATAGTGAACAGTGTTTTAAATAACACTCGTTCTTTAACCCGATCATTAATGAAATGTGATTGTGGGTTGTCGTGAACGGTATCTTCAATAATACAGTTCTTTGACCTAAAGGAGTTAAGAAAATCAGAAACTAACTGGAGATCAGTTAAGTTGAATAGTTTCCGAGGTATTAATCTGATGTTGGTTTCGGCCTTCGGGATTAATACTTAGGGAATTGCTCACTTGCTAATTTACAATTAGGGACTGATTGAAATGTGATGTGATTTTGGGTTTATCGTGAACCGTGTTTAAATGACACTGATTCTTTAACCCAGTCACAGATTAAAACTAAGTGGAGTTTTAATGAATCTTTAATTAGATTGAAATAATCGAAATGGAGTATCACCAGTTTTGCTCCAGGCGATAGTTAAATCTTTAATTAGATTTGAACGTGAAATGGTAATTGAATTTACCGATAACACTGTGGTGTTAGATATGAAGTATTACCAGTTTTACTTCATGGGATAAATAGGTTGGGATTGGGAAATTAAAACCAATGATTACTTCGGTAAGGTTCGTTAATCTCGACTAGTTGAATCGAAATTCAAAAGAGGAATAAATTCAAGGAATTTATCTTGGATAAAATTAATGGGAACCTTTCCCTATGAATGTGAAATTTAGAAACTAACTGTCGGTTAGACAAGCAGAATGGTTTTCTGAATATTGATCTGATGTTGGTCTCGGCCTTCGGGGTTAATATTTGGGGAATTATTCTCTTGATTAATTTACGGTTAGTGACTAATGAATTGGAATGAGGCGTATGTTGTGTTTGTGTAGCACTTATTTAAAATATACGCGAGTTATTCGGAAAGACCGGGTTTATCCCATTCTGAATAACTGATACGACGATAAGTCGAAGATGAAGACGGTGGTCGAAGACCGGAGGTCTTCACGTCGTTTGGATAATTACTGATGATCTTGATTGGGCTGTACACCCAAGAAGATGGAAACAGTTAGTGATCGTCCAGACGTACTTGGAGATCGATGGATAGGCGGGGTACTAGGTGCCTCCGGTTTCGTTCAGACCCAGGACGGACTTGTAAATGGACTGTGTGTCTGACATCGGATTTCATTCTGTGTGACTGATATCGGTTGCATAGGATGGTTTGCCTGTGTGGCATGCTAAGATGCAAATGATCAAGGCTTCTGTTGAAAAGCAAAGTCTTGTGGTGATGATCAAAGCACGGCCTTTGTGGCGTAGCTTTGTGTAACGTTTACCTCGCGTGTTTCACACCCGGTATGAACCAAAAACGGGAGACGGACCTCAGGGAGGGCCTGCGTTTCCTCCTAGCTAGAAGTGGCGTCAGTGGTTTTACACGCCCTGACGAGTTTGACTTATGTGGTTGTTGCTGTTGCGAGGCGCCTCGGTTAGATCGGACGATCCGGGTCCGATGGAGTCATTCGTTGGCTCGCTTACGCCCCAAAGGGCGGCGAAACGTAGTGCTCAGGTATAATAATCCACATCGGTGGACCGGCCCTGTCGCTCCAAGGCTTGCCTGCGCGCTTGCCTGAGACTCGGGCTAGGCAGTCTCGAATCGGTTGAGGACTATCTTTTGCCTCGGTTCATAGATGGAAACCCAATTTCCAAATACGTGACTTTGCGATTTTGATTGTATAACCTATATATGGCGACATAGTGGTATGGGGCATTCATGCCGCCTATGATTGATACTTATGATTTGAAGTTGTTTTATACACTATGCACTTATAATAGTATCAAACGATTTGTTTTAACCGTATCAAGCATTCTTTGGCTGTTATAAGGGAAAACCCTATCCTCGGCTGCGTTGCATTGTGTGATGGGACCTGGGTCTTATAACAGCTTCATTTTTCTTTATTTAGCATTGCGCTGTTTGTTTTATGCACTGGTATTCTTGGGAGGAAACCCGTTCCGTGTTATACGGCGTGGTCCCTTGATTTACCTAACTATAAAAATAAAGATTAACTGTTTTAGTTCTCACACCAGTCACATGACTGACCTGGAGTTTATTGTTTTAACCTAAACTCTGGGTGCCCTTATTTTCGACACGGGCAGCTAGTAGTTTTGGTTTTGCAGATTTATATTCACAGGATCCTGGTTTACAGCTGGAACGATATCCGGAAAGCTTTGTATCCGTATATCTTCTTCTAGTTGTGTATTGTATTATTTTCCGCTGCTATGTATTTAAATGTAATTTAAATCTCTGATATTTCTGTGTAATATTCATTTTTACTCTGTATATTCTTGTAATCTGATGCATTGATGTAATATACAATGAAATGTTCTTCTGGATGCGTTCTGTTTTGTCCTGTTCTCAACGATAGGGCGTTTCGAACGGCCTGGATCGGTTTAGCGACTGGTTCGGCCCGAGCGAAATTCCTTCTCGTCACAGTTGGTATCAGAGCTTTGGTTTACAAAGCTAGAGAACAAGGCACATTAGAACCTTACGAAAGAATTCATCAGATATTGGATTAGTAATATCCAATTCGAATGACTCGTTAGAGATAGGATCAGTAGTATCCTAGAACGAGTGTGAAGAGTATATTTTTAAAAGTGAAAACATTTTTTGTTTTGAAAATTTAAATCAATCATTCGTATTTGATTATTTATTTAATTGATTTGGACAATCCGATATATAAAGATTTTGCATATGCGTCTTGCAAACGTGTATTCGAAGTTTTAATATACTGGATGGTTATAGGATCATACTCTAGTTGCCCGGGGATAATTCTGGTGATGGGGCACTGTCGCCAGTATTTATTTTCGAGTAACGAAAGTGAGATTTCTATATTTCCATTAGACTGGTGTGAGAACCAAAAATTAGATAGGGCTTATTGTTGTGATTTGGCATCAAAAATCTGATTTTTGTATATGTATCAAAGTTATGAATTTCAAAATCTAATCAACTAATTGATTGATGTTTGTGTTGTTTGTTTATTTGTTTGCTAATTTTTAGCCATTTAGCCTAACTGAATCACATATTGAATAGTATTGAAAATTGGTCGCATTTGCTTGCATATACATATATATCATTGAACAGGTCATAGCAAGGAGGCTAGAGCCAGAGAATAAAATTTGTTTGCCCGACAAATAGGTACATGTTTACTACATAATTTACTGTTTTGTTTGGGTGATGATGATTTTATGAGCCTATTGGCTAGCCGCTTGGCTTTTTCTTTTTCTTTTTGAGATTAGAAGGACCGGGGAAGCCATTTGAAATTCCCCGATGCTCCCGGTGCAGGGGAGGTTATGGCGAAATTTTTCGAAAATTTAGGGTGTTAGCCAAATTTTTGAAATTTTGAAAATTCTCAGAAACTAAAGAGTTGGAGAATGGAAGCCAGATCGAGCGTAGGGTTGATTTATCAAACCACTTTCGACTTTGTTCCTTTTCGGGGACGAAAAGTTTTAAGTGGGGGAGATTGTAACAACCCGAAAATATGGGCCAGTTTAAAATTAGAAATAGTCGCTGTGGAATTTATATATATTTTTATATATAAGGCCCTTAAAAATAGCAATTTTGCAAACGACCTCGGATTTCGACGAAACCAGTTTTGTTGGGTCCGGGATGTAAAGTTATTGCTAGGTTTCAAATTTCATAATTTTTCGAATCAATATGTGAGCGTGGCAAAGGAAAACGCGTTTGACCAGTTTCAGTTGATTTTAATCGACTGGAAATTGGCCATTTTTCAAACGGTCTCAGAATTCGACGAAACTAGTTTTGTTAGGACCGTATCGTCAATACGAAGCTAGAAAATATTTTTCGAGAATTTTTAGAGTTAGTATGCGACCCCGGTAATTTGAAATGTACGTTTAAAATTCAATAAAGTGATTTAAATGTAAATTCAAGCGAAAACTGATCGAAACAACTGAATCAGCTTGCGATTCATATCCCATTGTGTTCGGAATGGGGGTATTACCCTAGGGACGACAGTCGGTGGGCTCAAAAAGGAGTTCGAATTTCTAAAGTAACTTTTTGAAGATAAAATTAAATTAAAAATATAAATTAATATATATACTTCTTTATAATAACCCCCCCCCTTCTTTGAATCGGTCAACAGAAAAAAAGAAAAAGAGAGCAGACCCCCTCCCGTCGCCTTCTACCCTCGAACGTCGCCACCCTCCGATAAAGCGCCGCCGCCCCCAGCCCTCTACCTCGCCTTCCACCTCCTCCTCCCATCGCCTTGCCCCCCTTCTCCTCCGCCTGCGCTTCAATCCCCACCCGAATCGAAACCCCCCTTTTCCCCAATTAGAGGTCGCACCCATCTGAAGCGCCACCGAGCTCGACTGGATTGGAGGGTGTGGCCAAGGCGGAGCAATCGGCAACTTCTGATCGACAGTGCCAAGCTTCGAGATGCGTGCGATAGTTAGAGTTCCAAGGCAGGCGGGTTTTCCTTTTTCACGATGATGCCTGGAACTAGTTTAGAACGGAGGAAGGTGATGCTCTTTATTTATTTCTTTAAGGATAATATCATTGCTGAAATATATGATTTTTTATTTTATAAAATTAGCTTTGTTTTAAAAAAATATACGTTGTTTTTAAAATATAAATAACATCAAATAAAAATGTGATTTTTATTTAAATAGCTGTGCAATAAAAATATGATTTGGATGAAATGGCTTTTATAAGAAAAAATGAGATTTTTGTTGATATTGAAAATGAGATTTTCTTTGTATACAAATATATTGGTTTTTAAAAATAGAAGGATATGATTCGTCTATGTATAGAAAAATAGAATTTTTATATATTGAACTTCGATAGAAAAATTCGATTTTTATATATTGAACTTTGAAATAAAAATTCGATTTTTATATATTGAACTTTGAAATAAAAATTCGATTTTTATATATTGAACTTTGAAGTAAAAATATGATTTTTATATGCTGAACTTCGAAGTAAAAATTCGATTTTTATATATTGAACTTTGAAGTAAAAATTCGATTTTTATATATTGAACTTTGAAGTAAAAATTCGATTTTTATATATTGAACTTTGAAGTAAAAATATGATTTTTATATGCTGAACTTTGAAATAAAAATTCGATTTTTATGTATTGAACTTTGAAATAAAAATTCGATTTTTATATATTGAACTTTGAAGTAAAAATATGATTTTTATATGCTGAACTTCGAAATAAAAATTCGATTTTTATGTATTGAACTTTGAAATAAAAATTCGATTTTTATTTATGGAATAGCGAAGTAAAAATGTGATTTTTACATAGGTAGTGAATACGGGCGAAGAAAGTGACAAGGGGCAAGAACGACGAAGATTTTCTACTAAGAAGAGCCGTGGAGCTAGGGTAGCTATATGTGAGAATTTCTCACCTTTCAATTTCTTCTTCTAGTTATATATATATACTAGGATGCAGACGGTGTTTAGTAGCACCCGACACAATCGTCCACAGACCATGGACTTGTTTGTTTGGTTGCATAGATTAGTTATGTGATTTGATTTGAATTTGGTTGTTTGGTGATTTTGATTGATGTGTGAATGGCGTGGGCCTTCACTAGACCGGGGATAAGGCTAGGCCTCGTCCCGTTTCTAGTATCGTGCCGTTATGCCGCCGAAATTTTCTAAAATATGTTAGAAAAATAAAAAGATCATTTTATTTAAAGAATGAACTGAATAGATATTCATATGTTAAAATAAAATGTTTTATCGTTAAAAATATAATTTTTAACGTGAATGTGAATAAATAGATATTCATTTACAAACCGGACGGTTTGTTTATGTACACCTATTTGACTGATATTGATTGGGTCGATAAATTTTACACATCGCCCAGCTGCACGAATAAAATCTGTGTTTGATTGTTTGAAACCCCACACGGGTGTTGGGATGAAATTTGAAGTTCACTCATCCTGATTGATTAAATATGTCGATCGATTGATTGACAGGCTGTTATAAGCGTTAGATATCTATATTTGATGCTTATACAGTGTAGTGCACTTTGGTTGATGGTTGATTATTTTTCAATGCTATTATACATGTGTTGTATGAAAATCCATATAATTAATTTTATATGGTAATTGATTGGGCCTCATTCCAATTTAGAAAATAAAGAATATTATAAAATAAAAGTTCATGTGTTGACAGTACTCATTCATTGAGATTGGTCATGTGTTGAACGAAATATTTTAGTAATAAAATTTACATCTTTATCAATATAAAATAAAAGTTCATGTGTTGACAGTACTCATTCATTGAGATTGGTCATGTGTTGAACGAAATATTTTGATAATAACAACTATTTTGAAAAAGAAATATTTGAAATAGAATATTTGAAAATAGAAATTTATGAAGCCGTGTTGATTAGATTGACGCCATTTTGACGTGAACGATATTTATATCGATTTTATTCATTTCGAAATGAATTGAATTGAAAACGATTTCGAAATGAATTGAATTGAATTGAAAACGATTTCGAAATGAATTGAATTGAATTGAAAACGATTTCGAAATGAATTGAATTGAAAACGATTTCGAAATGAATTGAATTGAAAACGATTTCGAAATGAATTGAAAATAAAACGATTTCGAAATGAATTGAATTAAAAACGATTTCGAAATGAATTGAATTGAAAACGATTTCGAAATGAATTGAATTGAAAGCGAATTGAAATGAATTCAAATTGAATTGAAATTCGAATTGAATAGAAATGAATTTTAAAACGGATTTATAAAGAAGAATTCAATTTTGCTTTGAATTGAAATAGAAGTTGAAATAGATTTTGAAACGAATTTTAAAACTATTTATATAATTCGTTTTAAATAGAAATCGACGAAATATATATTATATATATTATACATATAATATAATGGCCTGAATAGAACGCGCCGCGCCGCGGCAGTTCGTGAATTTCGACCATTTATTTCAAACGGGCATTACGGGAGATCCGACCGTCGGATTCTCCTGAAACCGGAACCGTTGGGTTCGTATCGAAAAGAGCTTTCTAGCGAATATTAGAAATTTGAAATCTAACGGTTGGATTTGGAATTATATCCAAATCAAATTTGAAAAAGGTCGCTGTAAGTGCAGTTCGATGACCGTTGATGGAAATCGACTGTACGGGCCTTGATAAAATTATTAAAAATAGTAATAATTTGTGTAAAATCATAAGAAATGATTTAGAAAGAATTGGGATGAAAAACTCCATATCTGAAAAGATAAAAATAGATTTTTATCGAAATGAACTAGTTTTGAACTAGAATTAAAATTCTATTTATTTTTAAATAAATAAATTGAATTAGAAAAGGGTTTTAAAAATAACCAGAATATCCAATGATTGCATTGGAGTGGATCTGAATCGAAATTGTCTTCGGAATATTTCAATGTTGGAATTCGTGATTATACAGGTGTTGTTATGGAAATTTGAAAGATATATTTGTATCGTTATTTCCAATACGACATTTGTTAATCGTAGAATTTGATATTGAATATAAGCCGATATATTTTCTATTCAGAGTCTTATATTGAATATCAAATGTGATTTGGGTTTGTCGTGAATGGTGTCTTCACTAACACTGTTCTTGAACCCAGTTGAGAAATGGTTAAATCTTTTTATTTAGATTTAATGAATTGAATTGAATTGATATTGATTTTTGGGTTTATAGTGAACAGTGTTTTAAATAACACTCGTTCTTTAACCCGATCATTAATGAAATGTGATTGTGGGTTGTCGTGAACGGTATCTTCAATAATACAGTTCTTTGACCTAAAGGAGTTAAGAAAATCAGAAACTAACTGGAGATCAGTTAAGTTGAATAGTTTCCGAGGTATTAATCTGATGTTGGTTTCGGCCTTCGGGATTAATACTTAGGGAATTGCTCACTTGCTAATTTACAATTAGGGACTGATTGAAATGTGATGTGATTTTGGGTTTATCGTGAACCGTGTTTAAATGACACTGATTCTTTAACCCAGTCACAGATTAAAACTAAGTGGAGTTTTAATGAATCTTTAATTAGATTGAAATAATCGAAATGGAGTATCACCAGTTTTGCTCCAGGCGATAGTTAAATCTTTAATTAGATTTGAACGTGAAATGGTAATTGAATTTACCGATAACACTGTGGTGTTAGATATGAAGTATTACCAGTTTTACTTCATGGGATAAATAGGTTGGGATTGGGAAATTAAAACCAATGATTACTTCGGTAAGGTTCGTTAATCTCGACTAGTTGAATCGAAATTCAAAAGAGGAATAAATTCAAGGAATTTATCTTGGATAAAATTAATGGGAACCTTTCCCTATGAATGTGAAATTTAGAAACTAACTGTCGGTTAGACAAGCAGAATGGTTTTCTGAATATTGATCTGATGTTGGTCTCGGCCTTCGGGGTTAATATTTAGGGAATTATTCTCTTGATTAATTTACGGTTAGTGACTAATGAATTGGAATGAGGCGTATGTTGTGTTTGTGTAGCACTTATTTAAAATATACGCGAGTTATTCGGAAAGACCGGGTTTATCCCATTCTGAATAACTGATACGACGATAAGTCGAAGATGAAGACGGTGGTCGAAGACCGGAGGTCTTCACGTCGTTTGGATAATTACTGATGATCTTGATTGGGCTGTACACCCAAGAAGATGGAAACAGTTAGTGATCGTCCAGACGTACTTGGAGATCGATGGATAGGCGGGGTACTAGGTGCCTCCGGTTTCGTTCAGACCCAGGACGGACTTGTAAATGGACTGTGTGTCTGACATCGGATTTCATTCTGTGTGACTGATATCGGTTGCATAGGATGGTTTGCCTGTGTGGCATGCTAAGATGCAAATGATCAAGGCTTCTGTTGAAAAGCAAAGTCTTGTGGTGATGATCAAAGCACGGCCTTTGTGGCGTAGCTTTGTGTAACGTTTACCTCGCGTGTTTCACACCCGGTATGAACCAAAAACGGGAGACGGACCTCAGGGAGGGCCTGCGTTTCCTCCTAGCTAGAAGTGGCGTCAGTGGTTTTACACGCCCTGACGAGTTTGACTTATGTGGTTGTTGCTGTTGCGAGGCGCCTCGGTTAGATCGGACGATCCGGGTCCGATGGAGTCATTCGTTGGCTCGCTTACGCCCCAAAGGGCGGCGAAACGTAGTGCTCAGGTATAATAATCCACATCGGTGGACCGGCCCTGTCGCTCCAAGGCTTGCCTGCGCGCTTGCCTGAGACTCGGGCTAGGCAGTCTCGAATCGGTTGAGGACTATCTTTTGCCTCGGTTCATAGATGGAAACCCAATTTCCAAATACGTGACTTTGCGATTTTGATTGTATAACCTATATATGGCGACATAGTGGTATGGGGCATTCATGCCGCCTATGATTGATACTTATGATTTGAAGTTGTTTTATACACTATGCACTTATAATAGTATCAAATGATTTGTTTTAACCGTATCAAGCATTCTTTGGCTGTTATAAGGGAAAACCCTATCCTCGGCTGCGTTGCATTGTGTGATGGGACCTGGGTCTTATAACAGCTTCATTTTTCTTTATTTAGCATTGCGCTGTTTGTTTTATGCACTGGTATTCTTGGGAGGAAACCCGTTCCGTGTTATACGGCGTGGTCCCTTGATTTACCTAACTATAAAAATAAAGATTAACTGTTTTAGTTCTCACACCAGTCACATGACTGACCTGGAGTTTATTGTTTTAACCTAAACTCTGGGTGCCCTTATTTTCGACACGGGCAGCTAGTAGTTTTGGTTTTGCAGATTTATATTCACAGGATCCTGGTTTACAGCTGGAACGATATCCGGAAAGCTTTGTATCCGTATATCTTCTTCTAGTTGTGTATTGTATTATTTTCCGCTGCTATGTATTTAAATGTAATTTAAATCTCTGATATTTCTGTGTAATATTCATTTTTACTCTGTATATTCTTGTAATCTGATGCATTGATGTAATATACAATGAAATGTTCTTCTGGATGCGTTCTGTTTTGTCCTGTTCTCAACGATAGGGCGTTTCGAATGGCCTGGATCGGTTTAGCGACTGGTTCGGCCCGAGCGAAATTCCTTCTCGTCACAGATTCGGCTCTTCACAAATGTCAGAAGGGGTTTCCGGTCTTCAAACTTTAAATACTCGAATATGGGATGATTCGGCTCTTCACAAATGCCGGAAGGGGTTTTCGGTGTTCAAACTTTAAATACCCGAATCTGGGTTGATTTGGCTCTCCACAAATGCCGGAAGGGGATTTTCGGTCTTCGATTCCTAACTACCCGAATGAGGGTCAGTTCAGATCTTCTATTAATACCGGAAGCAGATTTTCGATAACCAATCTCTAATTACCTGAACAAGGTTGATTCAGGTCCTCTATTTCATACCCAAACCAAGGTTGACTCGACCCTTAGTAAAGACCGGAAGCGGGTTCCCGGCCTTCTACTCTGAATAACCCGAACCTAGGTTGATTCAGATTGCATCAAGCGCCGAAAGAAAATTTCTGACTTGGAATGATCCCGACTTACACTAGTACCTAAATCTGAATGATCCTGACTTGAAATGGATCTGAAAGGTGATAATTAACCAACAGAAGAGCCCCAAAGTGACTGTCTCGAATTGGAACTGCCATATATTTGCTCACGAGAGAAGGGCCACAAAACAAAACTTGGAAGGAAACAAGAAGCCCATCATCAAAACAATTTCGAATAAAAGGGTTATCTCTTTTCTTATCCAGGGAAACTTCTTAAGCCATTTATATGCGAGTAATTGTTATTCATATCTCATACCTACAACTATTTACATAATATACATTGCCAATACATAATTTCATTTCATAAAAGCTACATTCTCAGTAGTCCAAATAGAGGTATAATCACATATCATTATCAAAAAATATCATCAAATATCTAGGTCCTCTTCATCCTCAGGTAAAGGAGGATTAATGGCATGGCGAAGTACGATGCTTAATAACTTATTTAGCTTTCGCACTTTTCTACTCGTTTCATCAAGATGGTCAGAGGGTTTGATCTGAAGCTTTAATGCCCTGTTATAATCCCTACATATAGCCCTAAGTGATTTTTTCTCTTTCTCTAACTCAAAAACATTCACACGCAAATCATGCCTCTCTTCTTGTAAGTGCCTAATTTGATCAGCATACCCGACGACACGATCATGAGAATCCTTAATTAATTTAGTATCATAAATCCCCTTCATCTCGGCCACCATTCTTTTGCACCACTCAGAAATGACTGATTCCTTAAGCCCAAGAGGAGGGTTGTTCAAGTAATAATACTTCTTAAGGGCAGGGGACTTGTGAGTGGACGCAATTCCAAAAGGTGAAGATCCCGTCATAATGGGAATATTTTTGAAGCAGCATTCCTACGTCTCGCACTCTGTATTGACAATGGTTAAGTCAATTTCCAAGTTGGCAATACATTGACGCAAACTCCTCAATTCATCCTCAAACTCAATCGAGGGTGCGGTCTTTATATATGCCCTCAATCCAAGAATAGTCCTATCTCTCTCTTCTAACCGGCCTTTCAAATCATTCATTCTCCCAGTTAACTGTTTAGTAGATAAATTCTAGTGTAGAATCTTCCTCTCTTGAGACATAGAAGGAATCTCTTTTGCCCGCATCACTTCGCTCCAAGACGGAAGGGTCTCACGAAGGTCAACCTACTCACAAACGCACAGGAAAATAGTCACGATTATATTTTTCTCTTCAAATTGCAATAATAATGCCCCTTTTCTTGTATAACTTTGCGCGAGTTAAATTCGAAACCAATCTACCATGGCACACAAGTAAAAAAGGGAATTACAAAAAGATCACTATAACTTGAGTAATACATTAATTGTTTACATAACATCTCGGCATGTTTAACCCTAAAACTCTTTAGTATTGCTTTGCTATCTCCACTCAAAAAGTTAAAGGAGAGCTGAGGGAATGCAGTGTAAACACTCTTAAGTTCCTCAAGAAAACACTTTTTCCTGAAAGCGTGAGTAGATATCTTTCGGAACTCCCTTTTCAGTCTACAAATCATACATAATGCATCTTCATAATAGACAATTTTGTCATGATACAAAACAAACGTATTAGCCTTCACATGTAGTAAAGGGGAATCCTTACAAATGTTGCATAGATCGCTGAATTAAGTTTACAAGTGTGCCCCTTACTCTACATGAGAGCAGTATGAATCCTTTTGTTTGTTACCTAACTCTGCTTAAGGCAGGAAACAACTTTTCTTTTGTCAATTGTAATAACAGGAGACTAGTTATAGTCAAATATTCAGGGAAAGAGAAAAACAGTGTCGGAGCAAGAATTATACCCAAGGAAAAGGAGCTTCAGGACCAACAGCTTTCTTCCTTCCCGAAAGACTAGAGGCGCCACCTTCTTTAAGCAACGATGATTCAGAATCGTGGAAAATATGTTCGTCCTAGCGGCCACTACCTCCTGAACCATTGCCGTCATTCTCCACATCGTTGCCAACAAAAGCAAAAGTCTCCCCTTCTTCACCTAAATCATCCAGAAGATTGTCGATATATAAAGGGTCCTCGACCTTAGATTCATTCCTCCGTGGTATATCAGCGCCTTGTTCGCCCAACTTAATCCTTTCCATAACTCGACCCTGATGAAAGGGGGAACTTTGCTGGTTCGGAGCTCAGGAAAACTTTGAAGGTTATCAGAAAGAAGATGAAATAAGGCATCTTCATAGCAGTCGGACTTAATCTGCGGAAGATGAACTTGCAAGAAGTTAGAAATCCTATCTTTAATTGAATACATTATCTACGTAGCACGCGAAAGCTTCTCATCCTTCTTCTGAAGCTCATTGGAATGAGTAACCATATCTTCCGCTATTTGATGTTTTAAGGCCCACACTTTGTCGGGGGTTACGTCCCTAGTCTACCTTTATTTCTCTAAAGCCGCCTCGGCATGTTCCAAATAAGATTTCAACCTCTCACATTCATCGCTCAAAGCTTCGTTTGCTTCTCGAAGCCGAATGATTTCAGTGGCAGAGGAAGGAGGAATTGGCTTAGACAAGTGCCATCCCTTGATAATCTGGGAAATTAGAAGCATTCAGTATACAGTCTCAATAAACTGAAAGTCCAGATTAAAACGAAAATTTTGTACCTTAAGCTGTCAGGCAATTAAATGCTAATAAAAATCCGCCATGTTTGAAGAAGAGGAGGGTAATGAGATGTCAGAAAATTCTGGGCCAGAAAGAACAAGCTTCACAAAATCAGTATAATCCGTTGAAGGTTCAGGAGGCCTCGAAGGCTCGGCGGACTGAAAAGTTGGAATATGCAGTGTGGCATCTGCACCCGCACCTAATGTACTTGGAAGGGATGATGGAAAAACACTACCTCCTATTTCTCTACTGGAAGCACCCGTAGAAGTCACAAAGGCAGGAAGATCAAATTTTGGTCTCTTAGCTGGCGGGTCGACAGGCAACTCAACCAATCTCTTAACAACAACAGTAGTAGATTGACTCAAAACTTCAGTAAGGGTAGACACTTCCGAAGCCGAAACTCCTAGTCAAGCAAAAAACCAAAGAAAGAGTTAAGAAAGCGGAACCGGGGTACCAAAGAGACCTCGATACAGAAACTATCGAATCAACAAAACATACCAGAAAATAAGGTAGTAGAGGAGGCAAACACTTCTGAGCATAGCAATAAACGCTTAGAGCCCGAAAGACAAATAGGTGGATGCCCCAAGACCTTCTGTCCGTTAGGAAGGAGGTTATAGAGACACAAATTGTCCTTGGTTAATAGAGCAGACCGACTTTGCGGCTTTTCGAGTAGCTTCAAAATAAGCTCAAAATCTTGGGATTCGCTTTCGGATAAAGGCACTCTCTTAGAAGCAAGATATGAAAGTAAACGATTAAAGATAAGTCATAAAAAAAAGTCGTTCACAAAGGGTTAGAGGATTCACCACAATCAGCAAATTTGCTTGAAATACTGATAGGGCATCTAATGAAGAAGAACTAATTTTCCCAAGATATAGCCTTACCCATACCGTCATTAACAATCTTCCACAAGGTAGTAGCATGGAATATGGGGAAGTCCGCACCTCTTGAAAAGCGCATCAGGTGTTGAATATGGTTAGAAGTAAGAGAAGCCTGGCCTGATTCAAGAGCAAGTACTTCAAGACATAAAAGCAACGTGTAAGTGCTTGGTAAGAGTTGAATAGGCACAATCTCCAGGTCCCGTAGAAGTCGAAATGTGAAGGATGGAAAAGGAAAGAAACCTCCATGCTAGATATATGCAGCGGAGTGAGCGAAATATCCTTCAGGAGGATTCATTATGTCATTACAATAAGCAGCAGGGATAAACTCCACATTATCTATTCCAAAGCTGGCTAGAATGGAGTTTACTTCATCTTGAGAGATAATCAAAGACTTCTTCAAGATGAAAGATTTCCTCCTCCGAGAAATGCCACAAGCACAAGTTGACGATGGACCGAGACTCCTTTTATCAGACATAGTGTTGCCAAGTGATATAATTCCATGAACACATAAAATTCATAACCTACTCCTTAGAACACTAGGGGGTGATAACATGTAAACCTACTAGTAGTGGATAGTCAAAATGGTGAATGTTGGGATAACTCTAAATACCAGTCTAGATAAGATACATGACAAATGTCACCTTAGTTAAAAATGACCAATCCCTTAGTAATGACAGGGTCATCTTCTCTTAAGGTTAACGCTAAGAGAATTCAGAAGAAAAGATAGCAATTGGGTTATAACCAGGCAACTATAAGTCACCACCAAAGACCTGGATGGTACTAGGCACTGTTCCCGTTACTTAATTATGAGAATAGATTCTTTCGTGCAAATTGCGTATCTCAAACCCTAAAATTAATATTTGGGGAAAAGGGCATATGAGAAACTCGCCATGAATTGTAATTCAGGTCATTACCATTTGAACCACTTATATCCAACATGAAAAACCCTAGCAAATTTGGGCAGAATGATTTAATTCCTAAATTAGAGACTAATCAGAAATATTTACCAGAGGTTCAGGCGATAAGATTCCTAAAATAAGCTTCAAGTCCTCAATGAACAAATAATCTAGTTCGAAGAATTAATGTTGCAGGTAAAAGAGTGAAGAAGAAGCAATGGTAATTATGCAAAGAAATTTACCCAAATCTCCACCCTACAAATGAAGATCAATCAACATTTCCGATCAATGGAGATCAAAAGACTCAGATATGACACTTCGAAAACGACAAAGAGTTTGACTTGGAAAGTCGAAAATACCCCTTCATTAGGGGGCAAATGTTACTACCAAAATTAACAATGAAATAAGCTGACGGCGAAGGGGTATCAGATGACCGCAAGCTCAAGGGAATCCTTTAGAAGTAGGGTCAAATACTAGTAGGAGGCAAGAGTAGGGAGAAATGGTCCGAAAGCTGCATCAACCGAGACCTTCCTAGGAGAAAAAGTTCATAAAAGCCTACAGGATCTAACCGGCAGGATCTATCCGACAAGGTCAGATCGGTAGGATCCTTCCAACAGCATCAATCCGGCAAGATGTTCTGCGGCGAAAGCCCATCCAGGTCAAAAAACCAGAAAGATGAAGGCAAGAGCTTCGTCAGTTGAGGTCCAAAAAGTCCTTCAGTATTAATCTTCCTAATACCAATACGTCAGGAGTCTAAAACACCAAGAGCATCAAGCCAGGAATACACAAAGATTATCCAGAACTAGTTTCCGAAACACCCACAACATAAATGCCGAGAGGTCGTATTGATGAACAACAGACGAATCACCTAAGGCAACCTTCTGGAGGATCAAGCTATACCTGGAAATCCCACCAAAAAGCAGATCGGAACCGCGAAAGGGATATAAGCTATCCACACTAGTCTACTTAGCACAGACACCAACAGTGATTCCGAACCGACAGCTATCCACATACATAATGAGGGCGTACTCCTCTAATTATTCACAGGAAAACCGGAAGCCTATATACAAAAATCTATGACCGAGAGCATACAACTGGAAACTCAAAATACCTTCCGGAGAGCTACCACAACAACAAGCACATATCAAGCTCAAAGAGGCTCTCGATTAGCCAAAACCTTCATTGCAAAAGCTATAATTAGCATTTGTCCTACGGATGGAAATGTTTAGAACAGAAGTCAAAATCTTTGTCAAACATACATTTTGCCACTACATTTGGAATTATTACAAAGATGCATAATTTTGAAAGAAGACACGGAATCTTGAGAACAAATTCCATCAATGACAACGACAAAAAATCAAGGAAGGTATGTTTTCTATGCTATAGGAATATGGGCATAATAAGATATTAAAATTATCAAAAGCTCAACTGGAAGAAGACATTAGGATAATGCATAACATGCCAAAGCCAGATGGGAGCTTTATGCAAAATACGGGAAGTCTTTCACCTTTGTCTTCTTTTATGGAGGATTTTGTTTGTAAAAGAAATTAGCGCATCCGATTAATGTTAAAGTTGTTTGCAGCTAGACCTATAGAGTTAGTTCAAAGATAATATTATTTGCAAGTATGTTGGAAATAAGACACATCCAAATAAGTTTAATTTTCGAAAAAGAATTAAAAAAAATCATGATTGAAAGCGTAATTGGACATAATACATAAGTTTCCTCTCAACATTGTCAAGGTCAGCACAACGTTGTAATTAGAATAAAAAGAGAAGTTATGAATTTGGGGTAGAACTCAAGAATAAAATCAAATTTGAATACTTTTGCATTATCATATATCACTGGAAATGCTATTTGTTTAATAAAACTGTCATAATTCTATTTATAAAAAATACCAACCTTTTGATTTTTGTGCTTCAGTTTAGTTCAGGCACCTCCCCTGACTCTTTAAATCTTTGTGCTTCTATTTGTTCTTCCACTACGTCCTATACAAAAAATAACACAATGATGTTTATTAGAACTCAGAAGTGATGCATATGAACTTGCATATGAGGTTTGAATTTCCGGTAACTTACCAAAGGTTGCTTGTAAGCCTAAGATTCACTTTAGTCTTTGGTAGGTAACTGTAATATATAGCTTGAGTTGCTTTTCAAACAATGCATGTTTGATAACAAACAATATTATTCCAATGTCTGAATGAATTTTCAATTATGCAGTCAAACTAAAATCAGTCATCTAGCATTGAGCAGTCCAACAAATCAAATTATGTTATACTAAATAAGCAATCGATGAATTCGTTGATAATATCATAAACATTTTTTTACCTATCATTTGTCCTGAAGAGAAAAATATGTTAAATGTGCTTCTTGATGTTTTACCCCTTCAAACTAATGAAAAAAAGAGCAACATCCAAGGGTCATTTAATGACAAATATTTTTTCCTATAGTGCAACATTCACATATATAGGTTGAAGGACAATACATTTTCAAATAAAAAATTGTATGTCCATAGAAACTATTTTGTTATACGGCAATATTGATAACCAATAAAACATTTCAATTTGAACTTTATTTGACATTGTTTTCAATGTCAAATTGGGCATAAACTACTTTTTCTAACATGTCAATTATAGAGATAAACTTGCTTAGGGTTAAATCACCAAGTTTTTCTTAGCACATGCTATTGGTTAAACATAAGAGATAAAATAAAAATTATAGTAGCAGCAGATAATGAAAATGTATAACACACTTCTAAAAGAATTATAGTTTACCAAAAATTATAAGATACACAAAAAACCGTTGGGGGAATGTTGATTTAAGTCGAAGACGGATAACACATATGTTCGAAATGTGAATTTTCCTTGATAACATTTTGGTTAGGCTACAAATAAAAGTCAATGGTCCCAAAAGACATTCCAAATTTATATTATAAATAAAAGCATAAAGAAAATCCCATTACATACAACAGTTAACAAATATTGAAAAATAATAAAAGCTATATAAATTCTTATAAAGCTACTCTATATCAAATACTGTGGTATTAGTGTTAACTCTATGAACATGAAAAGTTAGAAGTAGTAAGAAATGGATATAAATATCTTAGTCACCATGACAATATCAAGATTAAAAAAACAAATTGCATATTAATATTCAAAGTCTAGCAACAGAAATGGTTCCGACAGTTAAGGGACGACAATAGTGGAGTAATTTATAATAATAAGTCAAAACACTGGACATATTGGCTTGTGAGAAAACTAGTTGAGGTAAAGAAAGTAAAATTAATTAAAGATGCACATATACATGAAACGACATGCAGTAGAGTAGTAAAGATGAATATATAGATGAAACAGACTTACAAAATGATTAAAAGATGTTAAGTAATGAAACGAAAAATTTATTGATAACTGCCAAGATTGGAAAAATAATAAGTACGATAAGCTTAAACTAAAATCCAAGATAAAACAGAAAATGCTAAGAATTTCAGTTGATACAGCATCTAAGGTTTCAAAGGATTAAAAAATTGAAAACTTTAAACAAAATAAAATAAAATAAGGGAACCAAATATATCTAACGTACATAACACTCAAGAGGGAAGAACTAATTCATTCCAAAATAATTTGAACAATTGGTTCCTTTATAATTTGAACGATTGTGCAACTTTTACATTGTTATACAAAACATAATTCAGGTGAATCAGAAATAGTTCAATAAAAAAAAACAAAAGATCTCAATATAATTTTGTTTAGCGTTTTTCATTGTATTATTACCATTAGTCATGCGTTTATTATTTGTTTTTTACATCTTCGTAGAAGTATGTCAATGATATAACAGTTCAGTCAAAAAATTTAAAGCATGCAAATAAATTAAAAGCATGTCAATCATGTTTGTTTGATAATTCTAAATTTTTATTATTTACTTTGTTAACCACTGGCATTATCAGTAATTGTCCAAAGAGTTCATAGTAAAAGTTATTAAAGAGAAAGCACATTGACTGCTTAATATTTTTACTTCAAAGCATATGCTTAAAAGTCTTGCTTAATCATGGTGATCTACGGTTGAGTTTCCAACGTAATTCCAAAACAACATTTATGTTTACTCATTCTTGACATAATTTTATACGTTTTATTAGCTCTAAAGACATGATATACGAATTTTATTCTGTATTTCAAAATAAATAAGGCATTAGAAGTTCGATCTCAAAGATCTAAAATCACAAGTTAATAGCTTGCGAAGAAGAACAACCAAAATTTGGGAGATAGCCTAGTATTGAGTTAAAGGGAATTATTATCATAGGATTATAAATTGTCTTTGTATGCTCATGAATTACATATATGCATTGGAGAATAAAATATCTATTCATCGATATAAAGAAATAAGTGAAACTATCAACACCATAAAATATATATTTTTCTTTTACTTTTGGTTACTGTCTAATAAAAACGTAAGATTTTAAATATGAACACCATCAGGAATAACAAAACATGTGCGATTACAGAACATACATTAAGGATCATAATTTATAGAAATTAAACCTAGAAAAGAACGGGAAACACATTCGATAATCAAGTATTCATGTAGAAAATGTATGGTATGGCAATATGGAAGAAGGGACTTAATCTTGTTAAGAGATTAAAAGGGAGTAGTTCAATTTTATGTCACAATAAGAGCATAAGACCAAAGTTCCAACATCTTTTCTGTAGCACACCGCTGATGGTTTTGAACCTTATATTCAAAAATTAATTAAGGTTATCATACTTTGAGCTAAACCCTTTTAACGGTATTGTTACATAAAATAAAAATTAAAACAAAAAACTCAATTTTTTTCATTTACTGTCGGTTATTGTGCTAATAATAACATCGGATCTTCAAAATGAACACCATCGTGAATAATAAAACATGTGCAATTAAACTATAATAAAGAAAATTAGGATAATAATGAGTACCTGAGACCAAACTTCGAATCAAACCTAAAAATTGACATCCGAATCGGCTTAGAACCCAAAAAAAGTGTGAATCGACTCTTCTACAATCCATGATTAGATAAGAAAAAAATTTAGTATGTTATAAATTTTATTGAAGGATGCAATACACTCAAAAAAAAGTTTGAATAGAAATTGATTTCGAGCAATAATAAAGGTTATTTGTACTAACATTTTCAAAATTAAAAAAAAGAGGTTCAAGTTAGAGATGAGTACTTGAGATAGAACTTAGAATTAGACCTAAAAATCCACATCTGAATGATAGCCCAATAAAAAACATGCTACCCAATCGTGTTGGAGATTCATGTCGAGGGTAGATGAAAGCAGAGGAAGGAGATTGCAGCTTTCTTATCCAGATCGGAGAAAATGGGTGGAAGAGGATTTAAGCGATTAGAAGAAATTAGAGTACGGAATGGATTGATTTGTGTTGGGATCAGAATAAATTAGATAAAAAGTTTAAAATGGACGGTTCATTCTTAATCGATAGATTGCATGTGGTTGCTTAATTTTAGACTCAGTGGATTTAATAGATTTATATTGTTGATTAATTTGAGTTAATGAAATTATCTTTAGAGTTTTGAGGAGAATTGAGAGAATTAAAGGGAACTGAGAGAATTGAGAAATTTAAGGAGAATCTAGAGAATTAGGGAGAGGGCCCGAAATTCTCCTGCTTTACTATTATTTAATAGTTTAGGATTCCTTCGTATATATATTGGATGCATGGCACAGTCATGAATTGCATTAAGGTGGACATTTGAATTAGTAGACCGTCAGATTTTCGCATTAGCCCAAGGACATGTACACAACAAGTGACACCCCGCATTTTATTAAATAATAAAATAAAATTTCGAAATGTTTTCAGAATTTGGTAATGGAATTACCATCATTGCATCCATGACAATTTTCTGATCAATTTAGACCTACGATTTGCTGAAAACGGATTCAAAATGAAAACGTTCTTTAACTGAAGTATTATAGCAGGGGTGTAAGAACCCGTAACTTCCCCGTGAAGGAAAGCGCGGATACTTTGAGAACAGGACAAAATAGAACGCAACAGAAGAACATTTCATTGTTTATTACAACAATTCCATCAGAATACAAGAATATACAGAGTATGAATGAATAAAATACATTCGATAAATATCAGAGATTACAATAAATTACGTAGCAGCGTAAAATAATACAAAACACAACTGAAAGTAATACACGGATACAGAGCTTTCCGAGCATCGTTCCAGCTGTAAATCAGGATCCTGTGAATATAAATCTGCAAAACCAAACTACTAGCTGCCCGAGTGGAAAATAGGGGCACCCAGAGTTTAGTTAAAATAATAAACTCCAGGTCAGTCATGTGACTGGTGTGAGAACTAAAACAGTTATTATTCTTTATTTTAAAGTTCGGTAAATCAAGGGACCACGCCGTATAACACGGAACGGGTTTCCTCCCAAGAATACCAGTGCATAAAACAAACAGCGCAATGCTAAATAAAGAAAGATGAAGCTATTATAAGACCCAGGTCCCATCACACAATGCAACGCAAGCCGGAGGATAGGGTTTTTACCTTATAATAGCCAAAATATGCTTGATACGTTTAAAACACATTATTTGATACTATTATAAGTGTATAGTATCAAAACAGTTTCAATCATAAATATCAATCATAGGCGGCATGAATGACCCATACCACTATGTCGCCATACTAGGTTCTACAAATAAAACCACAATATCACGTTTGGAAATTGGATTTCCGTCATGAGTCGAGGCAAGGGGCAAGCTCCTCTCCGATTCGAGACACTCTAGCAAATGCCTCGGGACCGCACACAGCAATCCCTGGATCCTCCAAGGCCGGTCCTCTCTTACTTTTGAGGATTGGCAATTCCTGAACACACGTTTCCTGGTCCTTACAGACCTATATCCGAGGCGCCTCGTATCCAACAACCACACAGGTGAAAATTATATAAATGTCAGGGCTGGTAGGTCACTGACACCACCATAGCTAGAAAGAAACGTCGTGCACTCCTTGGGTCCGTATCCCGTTTTTGACTCATACCGAGGTGTGAGGCTCGCGAATTCACGTTATACACAAAGCTACGCCACACAGGCCGTGCTTTGATCATCAACCACAAGACTTTGATTTTCAACAAAAGCCTTGATCAATTGCCACTTACGCGTGCCACACTGGCAATTCACTCCATGCGACTAATATCCATCGATATACAACCTCTGAGCTCGTACGTCTCAGAGAAGGGCGTTAAGCAAGAGAATAAATTCTCCGTCGTCAAACAGATGTATATTTAATAGAGATCAATCAACACAGAATAAAATCCAATGTCAGATACACAATCCATTTACAAGTTCGTTCTAGGTCTGAACGAAACCGGAGGCACTTTCCTCGCATATCCATCGATCTCCAAGTACGTCTGGACGATCACCAATTGTTTCCCTCGTCTTGGGTGTACAGCCCAATCAAGATCATCAGTAATCACCCAAACGATGTGAAGACTTCCGGTCTTCAACCACCGGCTTCCTCTTCGACATCTCGTCGAATCGGTTATTCAGAATGGGTATAAACCCGGCCTTTTTGAATAACCCACGTATATGATAAACAAATGTTACACAAACACAACAAACGCCTCATTCCAATTCAGAATATCCTTTTATTCACGAAATCACATTATTAGGGAAAGGTTTCCATTAATTTTATCCAAGATAAATTCTTCTAAATTTATTCTTAAATCTTCCTTTGGATACCATTTCAAACTAGTCGGGATTAGCGAACCACACCGGAGTAATTATTTATTTTATTTCCCAATCCCAACCTATTCATCCCCTGGAGAAAAACTGGTAGTACTCCATACCTAACACCACGGTGTTATCGGTAAAATTAATTACCATTTCACGTTCAAATCTAATTAAAGATTTAACTATCGCTTTGGAGCAAAACTGGTGATACTCCACTCTCGGTCACTTTTCAGATTTGATAATTTAAATTATCAATTCACATTTTAATCTAATTAAAGATTCATTAAAACTCCACTTAGTTTTAATCCTTTCAAAAATCAACATCTTGCCTTTAACTGGGTTAAAGAACCAATGTCATCTAAAACTCGATTCACGATAAACCCAAATCACATTTTATATTAAATACAAGGCTCTGAATAGAAAATACACCGGCTTATATTCAATATCAAATTCTGAAACCAACAAATATCGTATTGGAAATAACGATATAAAATATATCTTTCAAATTCCCATAACAATATCTGTATAGTCACGAAATCCAACATCGAAATATCCCGAAGATAATTTCGATTCAACTCCAGTCCAATCCACGTATTGGGAATATTGATTATTTTTAAAATCACTTTCAAATTCAATCTATTTATTTCAAAAATAAATTGATTTTAATTCTAGTTCAAAACTAGTTCATTTCGATAAAAATCTATTTTTATCTTTTCAAATATGGAATTTTTCAGCCCAATTTTTCCCAAATCATTTCTTATGATTTTACACAAATTATAGATATTTTTAATAATTTTATCAAGGCCCGTACAGTCGATTTCCATCAACGGCCATCGAACTGCACTTACAGCGACCTTTTCCAAATTTGATTTGGACATAATTCCAAATCCAACCGTTAGATTTCAAATTTCTAATATTCATTGGAAAGCTCTTTTTGATACGAACCCAACGGTTCCGGTTTTAGGAGAATCCGACGGTCAGATCTCCCTCAACGTCAATTCGAAGTCAATGGTCGAAATTCACGAACTACCGCGGCGCGTTCTATTCAGGCCATTATATATATAATATATATATATATATTATATATTTCGTCGATTTCCTTTTAAAACGTATTTTATGAATCGTTTTAAATTCGTTTTCAAAACCATTTCAACTTCTTTTCAAATTCAAATCAAAATTGAATTTTTCCTTATAAATTCGATTTAAATTCATTTCCAATTGATTTCAATTCAAATCGATTTTTAATTCAATTTCAGTTCGTTTTCAATTTCATTCAATTTCAATTCGAATTCATTTCTATTCACTTTCAATTCGGATTCATTTCTATTCACTTTCAATTCGAATTCATTTCTATGCACTTTCAATTCGAATTCTAATTCTTTTCAAAATATCATATTTTGAAAACACTTTCGACATTCATTATAAAATGAATAAAATCGATATAAATATCGTTCACGTCAAAATGGCGTCAATCTAATCAACACGGCTTTATATATTTCAATAAATTCGTTATTCTATTCAACAAATGAATATATATATTCAATTCAACACATGAATCTATATTTCTTTCAACACACGACTAATCTCAACACATGAGTACAGTCAACACACGACTATTTTTGTTATGTAAAATATTTTATAAAACTATGGTATCTATCGTTTGGTTTTTAATTAGACTTCAACCGTAAAGTAGTTCTAATTTTAAATATGACAAAGATGTAAATTTTATTGTTAAAATATTTTACTCAACACATAAATAGTTTCAACACATGAACATCGTCAACACATAACTATTTTTATATTCAACACATGAATTTTCTTTTATAATATTCATTAATTTCCCGATTGGAATGAGGCCCAATCAATCACCATATAATGTTAATTATATGGATTCCATACAACACATGTATATAATAGCAATGAAAAACAATCAACCATCATCCAAGGTGCACCACACAACTGCATAAGCATCAAATATAAATAATTAACGCTTACACAGCCTGTCGACCAATCGATCGACATACAATTAAATAATTGGGATTAGTGTACGCCAAATTTCATCCCAACACCCGTGTGGGGTTTCAAATCAACAAACACAGACTTTTATTTGTGCAGTTGGGCGATGTGTAAAATTTATCGACCCAATCAATATCAGTCAAATCAGTGTATATAAACAAATCGACCGATTTGTTTATGAATATTTATTTATTCACATTCACGTTAAAAATTATATTTTTAACGATAAAATATTTATTTCAATACATTAATCTATATTACCGATTTCACATCAACAACACAAACAAATTTCACAACACATCAATTAAACAAACAAGCCATCCATGGTCTGTGGATGATGGGTGTCGGGTGCTGCTAAGCACCGTCTGCATCCTAGTATATATATATAACTAGAAAAAGAAATTAGAGTGAGAAGTTCTCACCAAAGCTATCCCAACTCCACGACACTTCTATTGTAGGAAATCATCTCTGTTCTCGCCTTTTGTCACTTTCGTTGCCCGTAGCCACTACATATATAAAAATCACATTTTTATATTGTTGCTATGTATATAAAAATCATATTTTTATTATCACTCCGTATGGATAAAAATTCTATTTTTACATCGCTACTATATAGATAAAAATTCTATTTTTACATCGCTACTATATAGATAAAAATTCTATTTTTACATCGCTACTATATAGATAAAAATTCTATTTTTACATCGCTACTGTATAGATAAAAATTCTATTTTTACATCGCTACTATATAGATAAAAATTCTATTTTTAAGGGCCTGAATTCCATAGCGACTATTCAGAATTTTCAACTGGACATATCTTTTGATTCCCGCTATGAAATTTCGATTTTTCAGATTCGTTGGAAAGATATTCCCAATTAGATCCTATTATTTTTGGTTTCACTAAAATCCGGATTGTTTTGCACCCGGTACATTCAAATGAAGTTTGAAATCGAATTATCGAACTACCGCGCCATTTCAATTCTATTTATAATTATATATAATTATTTATATTCTAACGACGATGTATATAATATATACGTTCGATTTATATTCAAATTAAAATTTTCATCGTTATTATTTAAAATAATTCATTTTAAATATTCAAAATTCGATAAAATTGCCAAAATAAAAATTTTAAACTGGCCCAGATTTTCGGGTTGTTACAATCTCCCCCACTTAAAACTTTTCGTCCCCGAAAAGGAACAAAGTCGAAAGTGGTTTGATCAATCAACTTTGCGTTCGATCTGGCTTCCATTCTCCAACTTTTCGGTTTCTGAGAATTTTCAAATTCTTCAAAAATTTGGCTAACACCCGGAATTTTCGAAAAATTTCGCCATAACCTCCTTTGTACGGGGAGAGGTTTGGAAATTTATTGGGCCGTATTAGGTACCCAATAAATCCTAATAAGCATACACATATTTATAGTGATATATTCTGGTGTTTACAGGGGAGCGTGTATTGATAATAACTCCAGAGAATAAATTCTCGTCACCCTGTCAAAGCCTGAGGGAGTGTGTATTTTAAATGCTCCAGAGGATAAATCCTCGTCACCTCGTCCCGTGTGGGAAATAAATAGTCCATGTGTCGTATCTAATAACTAGAGAGACGTGATTATTGTCAACTCTAGACCCGTGTGGGGTTTTTATTAATCTGGCAATTTTATCGTTACAATTTTATATTGTCCATATCAGTCATCAGTTCAACCTGTAAAATATAGTCATCGCCGTACAAACCTCTCGCTCGTATGGTAAATTTTCCACCTCGTCACACAAGCTCCAAATGCTCATGTGGTATATGATGAAGTATGCCTATCTTCCAGAAGTATGCCATGTAATGTAGTTCAAAATTAATTGTTGCTATCCTATGGCGATGTTTATTATTTCACACAGAATAACCAGCACTCCGCATCCATTGGCATTCACAGGAGTTGATATAATAATATTTCGCATCCAACTCATTAAGGTTTACCTATTTGTCGGGCACACAAATAAAATCTTTACTCAACAGCTATCCAATTTCTTGTTCAAACATATATAATGCACAAGTATATATTTCTAACTATTTTCTAATCAGTTCAATGTGTGATTTAATTGAATAAATTTGTTCTGGTTTTTATTGATGATATTCTAATCTTCTCTAAATCAAAGGTCGAAAAGGAACATTACAATGGAAGCCGAAAAGGAACGAAGCCGAAAGTTGTTTAACAAATCAACTCAACTTCCATTATTTTGACTACGGCTTAAGTTCTTCAACTTTTCAGTTTCTAAGAACTTTTTCAAATTTTTCAAAAATTTGGCTAACACCCTACATTTTCGAAAAATTTCGCCATAACCTCCCCTGCACCGGGAGCAACGGGAAAATCCCGAAATTGCCATATAGGCCTTCTGATCTCAAAAAGAAAAAGAAAAAGCCAATCGGCTCATAAAATCATCATCACCCAAACAAAATAGTAAATTATAGTAAATATGTACCTATTTGTCGGGCAAACAAATTTTATTCTCTGCTCTAGCCTCCTTGCTATGACCTGTTCAATGTAAGCGCATGTATATGCAAGCGAATGCGACCAATTTTCAATACAATTCAATATTTGATTCAATTAGGCTTAATGGTTCAAAATTATCAAACAAATAAACAAACAACACAAACATCAATCAATTAGTGGATTATCATTTCAAATTCATAATTTTGATATATATACAGAAAATCATGTTTTTGATGCCAATTCACAACAAATAATCCTATAGAAGTATTGGTTCTCACACCAGTCTAATGGAAATATATAGAAATCACACCTTCGTCACTCGAAAATAAATACTGGTAACGCTGCAGCATTATCAGAACCATCCCCGGGCAACTAGAGTGTGATCCTATATCTATCTAGTATATTAAAACTTCGAATATACGTTCATGACGCGTATACGTGAAATCTTTATATACTCGATTGTCCATATTCAAAATAAATAAATATTCAAATACGTATAAAGCGATTTAAATTTTCAAAACAAAATTTGTTTTCATTTGAAAAATATACTCTTCACACTCGTTCTAGGATAGTACTGATCCTATCTCTAACGAGTCATTCTAATTGGATATTACTAATCCAATATCTAATGAATTCTTTCGTTCGGTTCTAATGTGTCTTGTTCTCGAGCTCTGTAAACCAAAGCTCTGATACCAATTGTAAGAACCCGTAACTTCCCCGTGAAGGAAAGCACGGATACTTTGAGAACAGGACAAAATAGAACGCAAACAGAAGAACATTTCATTGTTTATTACAACAATTCCATCAGAATACAAGAATATACAGAGTATGAATGTATAAAATACATTCGATAAATATCAGAGATTACAATAAATTACATAGCAGCGGAAAATAATACAAAATACAACTGAAAGTAATACACGGATACAGAGCTTTCCGAGCATCGTTCTAGCTGTAAATCAGGATCCTGTGAATATAAATCTGCAAAACCAAACTACTAGCTGCCCGTGTGGAAAATAGGGGCACCCAGAGTTTAGGTTAAAACAATAAACTCCAGGTCAGTCATGTGACTGGTGTGAGAACTAAAACAATTATTATTCTTTATTTTAAAGTTCGGTAAATCAAGGGACTACGCCGTATAACACGGAATGGGTTTCCTCCCAAGAATACCAGTGCATAAAACAAACAGCGCAATGCTAAATAAAGAAAGATGAAGCTATTATAAGACCCAGGTCTCATCACACAATGCAACGCAAGCCGGAGGATAGGGTTTTTACCTTATAATAGCCAAAGTATGCTTGATACATTTAAAACACATTATTTGATACTATTATAAGTGTATAGTGTCAAAACAGTTTCAATCATAAATATCAATCATAGGCGGCATGAATGACCTATACCACTATGTCGCCATACTAGGTTCTACAAATAAAACCGCAATATCACGTATTGGAAATTGGATTTCCGTCATGAGTCGAGGCAAGGGGCAAGCTCCTCTCCGATTCGAGACAGTCTAGCAAATGCCTCGGGACCGCACACAGCAATCCCTGGATCCTCCAAGGCCGGTCCTCTCTTACTTTTGAGGATTGGCAATCCCTGAACACACGTTTCCCGGTCCTTACAGACCTATATCCGAGGCGCCTCGTATCCAACAACCACACAGGTGAAAAGTATATAAATGTCAGGGCTGGTAGGTCACTGACACCACCATAGCTAGAAAGAAACGTCGTGCACTCCTTGGGTCCGTATCCCGTTTTTGACTCATACCGAGGTGTGAGGCTCGCGAATTCACGTTATACACAAAGCTACGCCACACAGGCCGTGCTTTGATCATCAACCACAAGACTTTGCTTTTCAACAAAAGCCTGGATCAATTGCCACTTACGCGTGCCACACTGGCAATTCACTCCATGCGACTAATATCCATCGATATACAACCTCTGAGCTCGTACGTCTCAGAGAAGGGCGTTAAGCAAGAGAATAAATTCTCCGCCGCCAAACAGATGTATATTTAATAGAGATCAATCAACACAGAATAAAATCCAATGTCATACACACAATCCATTTACAAGTTCGTTTTGGGTCTGAACGAAACCGGAGGCACTTTCCTCGCATATCCATCGATCTCCAAGTACGTCTGGACGATCACCAACTGTTTCCCTCATCTTGGGTGTACAGCCCAATCAAGATCATCAGTAATCACCCAAACGATGTGAAGACTTCCGGTCTTCAACCACCGTCTTCCTCTTCGACATCTCGTCGAATCGGTTATTCAGAATGGGTATAAACCCGGCCTTTCTGAATAACCCACGTATATGATAAACAAATGTTACACAAACACAACAAACACCTCATTCCAATTCAGAATATCCTTTTATTCACGAAATCACATTCTTAGGGAAAGGTTCCCATTAATTTTATCCAAGATAAATTCTTCTAAAATTATTCTTTAATTTTCCTTTGGATACCATTTCAAACTAGTCGGGATTAGCGAACCACACCGAAGTAATTATTTATTTTATTTCCCAATCCCAACCTATTCATCCCCTGGAGCAAAACTGGTAATACTCCATACCTAACACCACGGTGTTATCGGTAAAATTAATTACCATTTTACGTTCAAATCTAATTAAAGATTTAACTATCGCTTTGGAGCAAAACTGGTGATACTCCACTCTCGATCACTTTTCAGATTTGATAATTTAAATTATCAATTCACAGTTTAATCTAATTAAAGATTCATTAAAACTCCACTTAGTTTTAATCCTTTCAAAAATCAACATCTTGCCTTTAACTGGGTTAAAGAACCAATGTCATCTAAAACACGATTCACGATAAACCCAAATCACATTTTATATTAAATACAAGGCTTTGAATAGAAAATACACCGGCTTATATTCATTATCAAATTCTGAAACCAACAAATATCGTATTGGAAATAACGATATAAAATATATCTTTCAAATTCCCATAACAATATCTGTATAATCACGAAATCCAACATCGAAATATCCCGAAGATAATTTCGATTCAACTCCAGTCCAATCCACGTATTGGGAATATTGATTATTTTTAAAATCACTTTCAAATTCAATTTATTTATTTCAAAAATAAATTGATTTTAATTCTAGTTCAAAACTAGTTCATTTCGATAAAAATCTATTTTTATCTTTTCAAATATGGAATTTTTCAGCCTAATTTTTCCCAAATCATTTCTTATGATTTTACACAAATTATAGATATTTTTAATAATTTTATCAAGACCCGTACAGTCGATTTCCATCAACAGCCATCGAACTGCACTTACAGCGACCTTTTCCAAGTTTGATTTGGACATAATTCCAAATCCAACCGTTAGATTTCAAATTTCTAATATTCATTGGAAAGCTCTTTTCGATAAGAACCCAACGGTTCCAGTTTTAGGAGAATCCGACGGTCGGATCTCCCGCAACGTCAATTCGAAGTCAATGATCGAAATTCACGAACTGCCGCGGCGCGGCGCGTTCTATTCAGGCCATTATATATATAATATATATATATATAATATATATATATATATTATATATTTCGTCGATTTCCTTTTTAAACGTATTTTATAAATCGTTTTAAATTCGTTTTCAAAACCATTTCAACTTCTTTTCAAATTCAAATCAAAATTGAATTTTTCCTTATAAATTCGATTTAAATTCATTTCCAATTGATTTCAATTCAAATCGATTTTTAATTCAATTTCAGTTCGTTTTCAATTTCATTCAATTTCAATTCGAATTCATTTCTATTCACTTTCAATTCGGATTCATTTCTATTCACTTTCAATTCGAATTCATTTGTATGCACTTTCAATTCGAATTCTAATTCTTTTCAAAATATCAGATTTTGAAATCACTTTCGACATTCATTATAAAATGAATAAAATCAATATAAATATCGTTCACGTCAAAATGGCGTCAATCTAATCAACACGGCTTTATATATTTCAATAAATTCGTTATTCTATTCAACAAATGAATATATATATTCCATTCAACACATGAATCTATATTTCTTTCAACACACGGCTAATCTCAACACATGAGTACTGTCAACACACAACTATTTTTGTTATGTAAAATATTTTATAAAACTATGGTATCTATCGTTTGATTTTTAATTAGACTTCAACCGTAAAGTAGTTCTAATTTTAAATATGATAAAGATGTAAATTTTATTGTTAAAATATTTTACTCAACACATAAATAGTTTCAACACATGAACATCGTCAACACATGACTATTTTTATATTCAACACATGAATTTTCTTTTATAATATTCATTATTTTCCCGATTGGAATGAGGCCCAATCAATCACCATATAATGTTAATTATATGGATTCCATACAACACATGTATATAATAGCAATGATAAACAATCAACCATCATCCAAGGTGCACCACACAACTGCATAAGCATCAAATACAAATAATTAACGCTTACACAGCCTGTCGACCAATCGATCGACATACAATTAAATAATTGGGATTAGTGTACACCAAATTTCATCCCAACACCCGTGTGGGGTTTCAAATCAACAAACACAGATTTTTATTTGAGCAGTTGGGCGATGTGTAAAATTTATCGACCCAATCAATATCAGTCAAATCAGTGTATATAAACAAATCGGCCGATTTGTTTATAAATATTTATTTATTCACATTCAATACATTAATCTATATTACCGATTTCACATCAACAACACAAACAAATTTCACAACACATCAATTAAACAAACAAGCCATCCATGGTCTGTGGATGACGGGTGTCGGGTGCTGCTAAGCACCGTCTGCATCCTAGTATATATATAACTAGAAAAATAAATTTAGAGTGAGAAGTTCTCACCAAAGCTATCCCAACTCCACGACACTTCTATTGTAGGAAATCATCACTGTTCTCGCCTTTTGTCACTTTCGTTGCCCGTAGCCACTACATATATAAAAATCACATTTTTATATTGTTGCTATGTATATAAAAATCATATTTTTATTATCACTCCATATGGATAAAAATTCTGTTTTTACATCGCTACTATATAAATAAAAATTCTATTTTTACATCGCTACTATATAGATAAAAATTCTATTTTTACATCACTACTATATAGATAAAAATTCTATTTTTACATCGCTACTATATAGATAAAAATTCTATTTTTACATCGCTACTATATAGATAAAAATTCTATTTTTAAGGGCCTGAATTCCATAGCGACTATTCAGAATTTTCAACTGGACATATCTTTTGATTCGCTATGAAATTTCGATTTTTCAGATTCGTTGGAAAGATATTCCCAATTAGATCCTATTATTTTTGGTTTCACTAAAATCCGGATTGTTTTGCACCCGATACATTCAAATGAAGTTTGAAATCGAATTATCGAACTACCGCGCCATTTCAATTCTATTTATAATTATATATAATTATTTATATTCTAACGACGACATATATAAAATATACGTTCGATTTATATTCAAATTAAATTTTTCGTCGTTATTATTTAAAATAATTCATTTTAAATATTCAAAATTCGCTAAAATTGCCAAAATAAAATTTTTAAACTGGCCCAGATTTTCGGGTTGTTACAAGGGGATTGTTATTGACACTCCAAATATTGTTAAGGGGGGTCAATTTAAAAAAAGATTATTTTGTTAAGGGAAGTACCATTGCAGAGAGCACCCCCTTAACAAATAATGTTTATTTTACTAAATTAGCCTTTTTTACAATAATCTCTTTTTTAGTTGTTAATAAAAAAATATTATATGGTATATTAGTCGAACCACACCAAATTTTTATACCAAATTATCAATAATATCATTTGTCGGTATGCATCAGATCAGATGAAAATATGTCATTTATTGGAAATCGATACGAACAATTTTTTTTTATACGGTATCCCACCGTCGAGTTTGTCGATACATCCCATTTCCCCTACTAAGGCAACCTAACAACAAATACAAATTTAAAAACGACGAACAACGTCGAACGAAAATATATAATACCGCAGATCTACGTCGTTCATGTCGAACAAAAATGATCGCTTTTTTTTGTAGATAATTCAGGGATTTGCTTTTTTTGGCGTTTGAAATCTTTTGGATTTGGGATAGTAACTGATGTTATTAGCAGGGTAAAAATGGAACGTAAAATATTAAGTACGTGACATTCCCTAACATTTTTTTAATGATTGGAGTGTTTTTAAAATTTGACCTCCCCTTAACAGTACTTGGAGTGTCAATAACAATGCCCTTATAGCAAACGTGAAAAGAAGATATAAAAAGAGCACTAAAAAGAACAGCGATCACCATTGTCTTTAGTCTTGTGAAAAAAAACTTATGCAGTCCAATTGGTAAAAGCATGTCTCTTCCAAATGAGTGGTGCAAATTCAAGTGCCACTGGCACCATATTTTAAATTATAGAGAGACGGCTAAAGAATGCATATCCTAAGAGAAAAATATATATAAAAAAACATGCATATAAGGAAAATTATACATATAGGTGATTATAAATATACATGTGTGCATGCATATGTGTATATATGTGTATGTGTGTGTGTGTATATACACACACACATAAAATAAGACTGCAACCAATAAAAATGGGTAAGAAATAAATGACGGTGCAACGCCATTTGGATTTTGAATAGAAATAAATATTGCACACATATACATGCATAAATTCAAATGTGGGAATTAAAAGTACAAGTTAAAAGCAGAAAATAATAAATACATAATAAACGAAAAATAGACAAGAAGATAAATGCATTTGAAATTAAAATACATTAAAAGGAAGAAAGCAATGAATTGATAGCGCTGTTAATTACATTAATTGAGAAGTCATTAACAAACAAAGATTTAGAAGGTTGTATGCGTATATACGCGCATAAATTCAAGATTTGAAATTAGATATGTGTTACAAGTAGAAGATAATAATTCATATATGGATATTTGGCAACAAAAAGAAACGTTAGAAGCAACGTTAAACAAGAAATTAATATAGGCAAAAATTAACGTTAATGGCCTAGGTCATTTAATGTTATATTTTCCACTTGCACGCTTCGAATTTTATTTTATTTAATCTGACAGACCAGAATCTTTTGTACACCTATAAATAGACTAGCCGAGCCTAGCCTCCAACTCATATTTTCTGAGATGACGCCAAGGCTCTGCCATTTTTTTTCATTACGGTCGCCGAACACACGTATAACGACCTTTTCAAATTTTAATTTAAACATAACTTGAAAACCATACGATGAAATTTGAAAATTCCTCTTCTATTCAAAAACCATTATTAATATAAATCTAACGTTTTTCGTTTCACGTCAATTCGATTCAAAACGTTCAAGTTATAATCATTTGAAATTTAAAATTGATATTAACGAACTGTCGCTGCGTGACGCGTTCGATTCACGTTATGTAACGTTTAAACATAAATCGTTTTGTTCCTCTCCCCGAATACATTACATTCCCCTAACCGTATTCCAAATCTCTTTTCCCGAAAATAATATTTTTATATTCTCAACTTTATTCAAAAATCATTTAAATTCTAAATTTTCATTTCAAAACAAATTAAATAACATTTTATTTAAGTTCGTTTAATTATTTTTTCAAAACCCTTATTAAATCCAGTATTCGCATAAAACCCGTTATTTCAGTTTTTATACAACATTGAATTGAATCTTTAATGATAATATTTCCAAAACTCGTTCAAACATTTCCAAAATAACTATTCCTAAGATCATGATTTCGAATTCCCGACTTTTATTTCGAATTAGATCGAAATAATAAAATTTTCATCAAAATTCGGTTTTTACAAATAACCATTAAATTTGTTTACACAAAACCAATGTTGGGTACATATTCCAAACCATTTTCCTGAACTAATTATCAAAACCCAATTCAATGTTTACTTAGCCCATTAGCGACAGAGATTGTTTTTCAAAAACAATTTCAACTCATACCAATGACATTTGCTCAATTTGATTCTAAATAGTTTTAAAATTAAATTTAAAACTATATTCTTAACTTTATTTTAATAATTAAATTTCCATTTAAATGGAAGGAAATTTAAATCAAATTACTCGTATAACCACACAGCTACGGTATGTGTGATTTCATGCAGTCGGAATTAATCACACCACTAAACCATATAAACAAGCACAAATTCATCCATCACAACCACAACAATAATCAATTAACTATGCGTAGAGCGTTACAGTCAATAACGCTTAGTGTTTACGGTGTTTTTAATTGCATGAACATTCATCCAACAGTCCAATACCAATCATTCATAACAACTTATGATCATTAACCAATTATTAATTAAAATTAACGACTAATTAAAATTAACCGTAATAACCAATTTAAAATAAATTTAAATTAGAATCTCACTTGCATGCTTCCAATTTCACCGACGAACCCGGTATCAGTTGCGAATCAGCTTACGAACGTTATAATCGACAAGCGCACACCGTTAATGCACCTTATCAACTGCGAATAACTTCGGACTACACCGCACAAACTTTACGGATGAAGCACTGTCAACTAATGTATATAAATATACATACATTTTTACGCACAATTGAACCGGCGGATGGAAGAGTCGACGTGGGTATAAAAGAAAAGGATTTATGAAAATTATAAAGGACTTGTGTGCTGTCTTTATAACGAGCTGCGGCTAAACTTTTGAAGAGGAGTGGAGAGAAAATGGCATGCGGGGAAGAAGGTTGCAGGTCTGGCAAACTGATGGCGCGCTGAGGTGTTGGTGAGTAGTCAGTAGTGCGGCGGCAAGGAGAGTCAACAAAGGTGGAGGAGGCTGTACGGGAAAATCGAGTTGTTTAAAAGGGAAGAAGATAGGAAAGCTTGCGGGTTTGGGGAGGAGTGCTGGCCTTCGTGGTTGTATGACGGACTGAGAGGTGGACTAAGGTGTGGAGGTGGGTGGCGGTGAACCTGTAACCAGTGGAGGAGGAGGTCTAAAAAGGAGAAGATGAACTGATTTTAAAGGGGGAGAGAAAAGTCTGGTAGGAAGGGAGATGCGAGTTGATGATGTAGAGACGTAGGGTGGTGGACAGGAAGCACGGTGGAGCTAGTGGGGAAGAGGTCGTATGGGAGAAGGGCAGTGCATGAGAAAGGGAAGTGGCAAAACACGGTGGAGCTGAAAATGGTATACAAGAAAGAGAATAAAGTGTGTGTGTGAAAATGAAGGGTACATGAGTCCCTATTTTAAACGTGAAGTTAAGGGTAGTCTTGACCTTTTTACCAAGGACACTTGTCCCCTTATAAAATTTCTTTTTATGCATTGTTACACCTTGTAAGGACACATGGCCAAACATAAATTCTATTTTATGCATGAATGACAAATATTAAATATTTATTTTTAAATAAAAATTGAATTTTTAGTGATACTTTTGTAACACATGTATAAGTAGCTAATTATCTATATTTATGGATGTACCATATCACCTAATGTTAGAATATATAAATTTCAAAATTATATCATAGTACTAAATATGCATTTTATCAAAATAGTTAAAATAAAATTTAAATGCTTAATCGGTCTTTATAAAGGTTTATATATTTAAAATTATAAAATAAAATTTTCGTTAAAACTTTTACAAAATCTCATGTAATAAATAACATCTATAAAAATAAGTCATCCTTTACAAAATATATTAATATCACTGTATGTTATTGAATTTAAATAGTATCATTACTCTTAACATTAAATATACCTTTATATTAAGTTTGTATTACAAAATTCATATAAAATGTATAAAATAATATTACTTATGTTTATAAAATTTTATATCTTTATATTTAAATCTCAATAATCAAAATATACTTGTAAAATTCTATATACTATATAGATAACATTTTTATACTAAAATCTTTATATCAAAATTAGACAATACAGGTAATTATAAAATATTATAAATTAAAAATATCCTTAAAATACGTTCTTATAAAAGAAAATTATTTATTCAAACTAATAAAAAGAATTACTAAATCAGTTTTATACTTAAACCTTATTAAATTCAAAATATATTCCGAAAAATCCCAAAATTAAATTTTAAACTTAATTAAAAATTTAAGGGTATTACACAACACGCCTTTGGGCAATGCACGACTATTCGACTTGTGATATCCCTTCGGCATAAGCTCAATTGTCTCCCTTTCCATATACTTTCTTTTGAGTTGTAGCTCCGTAAGCAAGATTTTATGTTTCCTACAATTTTCTTCCAAAGCTTCAGCTTCTTCCCCAAATTCAAGTTTCTAAGATAAAAAATGTTCAAATTCGGCACCTCTTCTTCCAACATAAGATATTTCACACCTTTAGAGTCGCTCTTTCCGTCTAGCGGCCACAGCTGACTTGCAATCGTCTTCATTGCAAAATCGTATGCTATGATAAAAGTAGGAGTTAGCGTTCGGCCGGTTCGGTTGGTTTTAAGGTAAAAAACCTCAAACCAAATTGAAATCGAAAAGTTTTCAAACTGAACCGAACTGAATCAACTTCAGTTAATCCGGTCGGTAACTGATTTAACTGAATTTGAATGATGGATTATTATTCAAATGATGGATTCACTCAGAGTATTAACATAAATTCATGTTTGGAGAAATTTTGTATAGTAAAATTTATATTTATGATAAGATTTGACTTATATGCAACAAATGTCTTTGTATTATATAACTAAACTAATCATTCAAAGTACTACAATATAGTAAAATTAAATAATAAATCAAAAGTTCGTTTAACTCGGTTAAATCGATAACTAAAAAAATACTATTTAACAAACCAAATTAAAACCGATTTAGTTTTAAAACCAAACCGAACCAACCGAAATGAACCGGTTTGGTCGATTAATTCTTTTATACTATCACTTAATATATTTAAAAATAAATTTTAGTTATCAAAAAGAATGAAGAACCCACTACTAAATATTTAAAGATTCTCAAAGATCAATGTTAAGGATACACTTACGTTAGTAACAAACATTCAACACATAAAATATAAACAGAATTTTTTTATGTATATGTAAACAGATATAAACAAGATAGAAGCTTATACGAACATTAATAGCATCAAACCAAACATTTAAACAAAAAAATAGACACCATCTATTTACACCGCTTTAATTGCTCTTCCACCTCGATCATTTCAATATAAAAATCTACAGTTGAATACAAGTTGTATATTTTATTTTTCATGTTAGTTTGAAGCATTTTTTATACGTTTTAGACACTAGTCATCAGTTTAGTTATTATTATTTTTATAGTTCTCATGTTTACATAGCACATTGTCATTTTTTTATGACTTTCATTATTATCGGTAATGTTTACGATCGATCGACATCTCAAAATAAAAAGTTTAATGATTCATGCATAAGGTATTAAATATACCACAAGAGACTCAATAAAGAAAAATCTAATTATTGGTTTAGGAGTAAAATTAATACTAAATTTTTTGGCCAAAACCGAAAAGTGAAAAGCAATTGATGAGATGCAAATATATGGGTCCAAAAACTAAATACTATATAATTAAAGGGGAAAACAACATAAATAAACAAAAAATTAGGAAATAAACGAAATGTACGACAAAAAAGCAATAAGCATGGAAAAATGGCCAGATTAAGTTATCGTTGCATCCAAAACAAAATCTAAAGCATGCTGCCCATGCAAACAGCAACTAAACAAAAAAACTTTAAACCCAACAAAAAAGAAACTTCAAATTGAATTGTGCTCTTACAAATAGCATTTGAAGAAGAACGTTGCATCAATTAATCGGCCTTGATTGTCATTCGGTCAGTTAGTAAGTAATGCAAACATTATTATTTCTGGATTACATGAAACCTCTACACGAAAAGGTCTCAAGAACTAGTAGCTCCATTCTTCACGCTATACCGATTACAGATGACACGAGCAATTTGCAGTACTGCAGTAAAAATAAGGAAAATAGCATTTACACACTGCTAACTTTCACTTCTCATTGAACTAAAATTATAATAGTGTTCCAGAACATAACAGTAGACTACATATATGATAAAAAGGAAAAGCACTCATAAAATTCCCTTTTCACAAGTTAACAAAGTAACCACAACGACTAAATTTATATAATTAGTTTGCAGGACAGAAACATGGCATGCCGTTTTCTTGTTTAAAAATATCGATCTCTTCAAATTTATCAGGCCTCGTGATCACGATATCTCTGATTTGTTAATATTTTCAAATTCGATCTGCAATCATTAATTCTTTCAGGTAAGTTTAATAATTTCGTTTTTTTTCATATTTTATAATTCGACCTAACAATTTTAAATTCTTAATATTTAAGAGGCAATTTTTTAATTTTGTTGATCTTTTATTTTTTATCAGGTGTTTTTTATAATTTTGAATTGAATCGTGGATTTTAATTTTACCAAGCGATTTTAAATTTTTAATTGAATTTGAAATTGACGTATATGATATTGAAATGTGATAATTTGTTGTTTATTTTTTTGGACTATGTAGTTCAATCAATGGAAGAGAAAACTCAAAGTTCTATTATTCCTTTAGTTGAGCAGGCTGCTGAAAAGTATGGTGTAATTAAATTGAAATTTTCATATGTCATGTGAGATGTGCTTTTAATGGTTGTTTATTAGTGAATTTAATTGTAGTTTTTATATAGTTATGATAATTTTTGTTTCACTAACAAAACAGGAGTGAAAAATCTTACTAGTTTTATCTTTTTTTAAAATTGTCTTAAAAAAAAGATAAGTGGTTATTTGGGCTTCAATGGCAAATAACAATAATTCGTTGTAGTTAGTTTAAAAAATAAATTTGGTTATTTGTGCAACAGTTATCTAATGATAAATGATTAATAATTATATATAAAGATAACACAACAATTATATGTAAAGGTACTATTACAATTATACATAAAGATAACACAACAATTATAATACCATTATCACTTAAATCATTTATGTTATTTTAAAATTGTTGTATAATTCTGTATTTCATTCAATATCATAATAGGAGTGAAAAAGATAACTGGTTTTATCTTTTTGTAAAATATCTTATAAAATGTTTAAATTATATACTTATTTACTTATGTTTTCAATTGCAGACCTGATATATCTGTGATGGTTGTATTTGATTTTAATAAAATTCATTTAGTATTCGTCTTGCTTTGGATGCATCCATTAGTTATGCTATAAGTAAGGTTTGTGAGGTGTGGTATACTTTTATGCCTTTATGCTTTGATATTTTCTACGTTCGAGAATCTAAAACTACTTACGTTGAGACGGATTGTGATCTACAAGCTATATTGTGCTTGTTGTGGTTTAAAAGGGAGGATTTCTTGATTTTTAAGGGCTATATTTCTTGAGTCTCTGGAAAGCAGTCTCACATTCTATGTCCCATGCAAACACTAGGTTTTTCTTCGTTAACTTAGTAAGAGGGGCTGAAATCTTAGCGAAGTCCTTAATGAACTTCCTATAAAAGCCCGCCAAACCGAGAAAGCTTCTCACTTCTGTTGCATTCTTGGGAATTTTCCAGTCTTGCACCGCAACTACCTTTGCGGGGTCCACGGCTAAACCTTGCTTAGAAACTACGTGTCCAAGAAACCGAACTTCCTCCCTCCAAAAATGAAATTTGGAGAACTTAGCCTTTAACTGGTGTGCTCTAAGCGTATCCATGACTTCCTTGAGGTATCTAGCATGCTCTTCTTCATGCTTTGAGAAGATTAGAATATCGTCCACAAAAACCACCACGAACTTGTTAACGAACTCCCGAAACACCCTACTCATCAGGTCTACAAAGTACGCGGGTGCATTCATTAACCCAAACGACATGACGAGCCATTCGAAGAACCCATCTGGAGTCCTAAACACAGTTTTGTCAATGCTATCCTCAGCCACTCTAAGTTGATGGAATCCTGTGGCTAGATCGAGTTGAGAGAAAACAGATGCTCCCACAAGCTGGTCAAAAAGATCATCGATTCTTGGTAGTGGGTGCCTATTCTTCTTCGTCGGCTTGTTTAACTCACGATAATCTACGCACAGACGAAGCGAACCATCCGCCTTAGTAGCGAATACCACCGGAGCACCCCATTCAGAAATGCTTCGCCTTATGAAATTTTTCTCGAGCAACTCCTTGACTTGTTTACTGAGCTCTCTTCTTTCTCGTGGGGCCATATACCTAACGGGAAATGAAACAGGCTTGGCATTATTACCAAATAAATTCGGAAGTCTATTTCGCGTTTAGGGGGTAACCCTTTCACCTCATCAAAGGTATCTGGATATTCTCGGACTACTCTCACGGAGTGCAGATTGTCGACGGACGAGTCGAGAGATTCAAGATAACATAACATGACCGGACCCTTCGGGTTACAAGAAAGTTCAAGGGTATTACCAAGGCATGTCATGAGCCTCACTACCCTTCGTTCACAACCAAGGATAGCTCCATAATTGGACAACCAATCCATGCCCAGAATTAAACCATATCCCATGAATCCGAGAACATAAGCATTACACGTGAATTCCACGCTTAAGATGGAAATCCTCAAATCAACACAAATCATAGATAAATGGGCGGAGCCCCCAATCGGATTTGAAACACTAACGGGATCATCAACTAGACTAGTACTTAAGTGCAGATTTTCAACAATATCAGAAGAGATAAAAGTATGCGATGCGCCAGAGTCAAATAAGGTTCGAACAGGAAATTCAGAAATGTAAACAAGGCTTTCTACAGAAATATTACTACCTCGGTCAAGAGCTGGAGTGGTGTTGAGAGCCTGCAACTGACCTCCAGAAGGTCCTGCTCGTTGTGTCTGCCCTAACCCCTGTCCTTGCTTCTTAGGGCAATCCTTACTGATGTGTCAAGTATCCCCGCAGTGAAAGAATTCACCCAACTTTCTTTTCTTCCTCCTACAGTCTTTAGCTATATGTCCCGTGATACCACAAAAGTTGAACTTCCTCGTCTCACGTGGCTTGTTAGCATTGTTGTTGATGACCTTGTTATTCTTGTTATTCTTGTTGCCTCCCTTCTTGAAGTCAACCTTCTTGTTCTGAGTCTCATTAGACTTAACCTCCTTTTTGTCACCCTTGTCTTCCTCATGAAGTAGGGCCATATTCACCAAGCTTTCAAAGGTCGCCCCCATGGGCACATGAGTCATGGCCATAGTGTGGAGTGGCTCGCTCAATCCTCGAGCAAATCGTAGAGACTTCTTCTCAGCCGTGTTGACTAAGTCCAAACCAAACCGAGCAAGCTGATTAAACTTATTCACGTACTCCCTAACAGACATGTCCCCTTGCTTGAGTGCTAGGAACCTCTCCATCTGAAGGTTCGCTTCTGCTGACGATAAGAATTTAAGCTCAAACCTCTCTCTAAAGTCTGCCCAAGTCTCAATTGGTCTGGTAGCGTTGGTGACTTCCCACCAAAATGCAGCTTCCTCTTTCAACAACCATGCTGCCAACTGAACTTTCCTATGATCCTCCATCTCGAAGATAACGAACAGGTCTTCAGTCTCCTTTAACCAGTTCCGTGCCTCAGCGAAGGTCTCAGTTCCAAGGAAGCTCTTGCCGCCCATTCCTATAAAGTCTTTGCATATTTTGGCGAATGCGGTGCCAAGATGAGGAGGAGGAGGAGGAACCGCGGCTACTGGAGGAGGAGGAGGGATGTCTGCCGGGCCCGCATCGTTGGCCCTAGCTTCCAAGTACCTTCGGAACCATCCGGGTATGGGTACTCCCTCGGGAAGGTTAAGATCGGCCATGCTGAAAAACGAAAAGAAAAAGATTCAAACGAGGAAATAAGGAAAGTGCTAATGGCTTTTGGGTAATAGCCTTTTCTTAAAAATAGAAGTTTTCTTCAAAAATGCTTCTTTATAAATGGTTTTGAAAATAATTTTCAGAAAGTTTTTAAAACTTTTTCCCAGTCTGGTAACCTTCTGCTCTGATACCAAATGTAACACCCCACCTCTGCTAGGGTCACTCACAAAGGGAATGCACTAGTTTTGGAGGGGTATTATCTAGTAAACAGGCACAGAGATAACACAAGACATAACATAAATTAAACAGAGTATATAAAGCAGCGGATATAAATTTAACCAAATCTCATTACGTGGAAAATAGAGTCAAAACCTCTTACATCAAAATACCAAGTCATTATTTCATTACATCAAGTTCTAAAGAAGCAAAGTACTTAAAACAACATAAGTCCAATATTATTCCCCAAAAAAGAGCATGAGTGCAGCCATAGCATAGCTCAAGACCAAACCGTGCATGAGCTGTCAGAAAGCAAGCAAAGTCCAAGCTAAGAGCTAGAGTTTCCTCCCTGAGAACCTGGGGGGAAACAAAAGAAAAAGAGGTGGAAGAAAACGGGTCAGTCAAAAAGACTAGTAAGCCCTAGTGACTATCAGGATAAAAACTAATAAAGTTAACTGGACATGAGAAACTGAGATTAAACATAAAGATAATAACTGGACTGACATGATAATAAAAAGGTAACAAGATAAGATTGGCATCGCATATACAAGGTTTACTGCACTAACTGTACTAGTGTCCAAATCCATGTCAAGTATAAATCCAGAAATGATCGCTAGACCCAATAACATGAAATGACCCAATACGGGGTCCAACAGTCCATCCTAATCGATCGGCTTTACTCGTCGTGTGTCGGTGTTATACGGCCCAATCGCGGAATGTAGTCACATGTGCTAGTCCACCCTAGGGTGTATCAGGTCCTAGGGTGTCAACCACTGACACAAATCAAGCACGCACAATGTAGTACTATGGGTGCCCATGCCTACTTTTTCAACTCCGGACTAAGTGCACGACCCTAGTCCGCCTGAACCTACACTGGAGCACCTTACTCAGCCGTTATTCTTGGTCGCTTACAATCAGCCCAGTAATCGTGCCCCACCCTGCCTAGTCCCCAGGGTATCGTGATACTTCTAAGTGGGTTACTGCTGAAAGGGACCATGTGGCTAGGATTTCTAATGGGTTAAGTGTTGTCATTAAAAAGGTCATGACTTAACCCCTATCCAAACACGTATCAAATTGGTTAAGTGTATTCAAGTGGTCCATGACTTAACCTTACCATGTGGCATTAATTTACTTAACGCACCCCAACCTCTCACATTAGACTTGGTTATGGTTACTGGATGTGTCGGGCGAGTCCGGGCAGCTTTACACCATAACCTAGTCTAACCTCGGGTTTAAAGTGCTATATGACCAACTACCCACATTGGGTCCTATTATTTGCAACTACTGGATTTGCCGGGCGGTTCCGGGCAGATTTACGTTGCAAATTCAACCCAACCTCGAGTTGGCCACTTTCAAGTTATCTAATTGTCATGTCCCAAATTCATGTTTTCAAGCTTATTCTCATGTCAAGTTTTCATGTCATATTTTCATGTCATATCGTGTCAATTCCATAGCCAATTTCAAGTTTGCATAATCTACCCCAAAACGTATCCCTAACGTACGTGAATTCGCATTAATACAACATGTCAAAATAGGGATATAACACAAAAAGGATAGTCGTAGGATGGCAAAGGTGTTCACAAGTTAAGCATGATGATTATAACATTACAGGCATATGAAATAGGGTCTCAACATCAACTTGGCAAAATATGGTGATAGACATGGTAAAGGATTGACATAAGATAGTAACCCCAATAATAAATTCAACATCACAGGCATGTCAAGATAAAGGTCATGGGGGTTTTAGATTAAACGTGAATATGTCCAAATCAAGTTCACACTAATATTCCACAAGTCAAAATTTAAGATGAATAGATCTAGGGTGTACAAAACTAGATCCAAAATAACAGATCTAAAAGGGATAGTCATAGATCAAAGATATACATGGTAGATCGAACCTAGTTATCATGTTTAGGCATAATTTCAGTTTACATCGTGTTCATGTTAAATTTACAGTTTAGATCAAAGAATGACAAAGGGCTTACAGATCGTGGTCTAGAGAATGAGAAAGCAAAAGAGTAGAAGAAGAATCTCCAGCAAATCCCCAAATCAACGTAGCTCTAACGAAATCTTGAATAGCCTCCTTGTTCTCTATCTCCCAGTCAGAACCTCGGCAGCATAAGGCCGGATAAGAATGTGATAGAGAGTCTAGGGTCAGGGGTTGTTTATATAGGGTTTAGGGAGCTGAACCTGGACAGGCAACAAGACCAGATACATCTGTCCCAAAAATAGGCTAGGTGACCAAGTCGACACCCAAGTCGACTGCCCAGTCGACTTGGTCTGGAGGGGGTCGACTCCCCAGTCGACCTGGTGCTGGCGGGATTTTTCCCGCCCAGTCTGTCTGGGTTTTGAAATTCAAATTTTGAACTTTAATTCGAACTGTTTTGAACTTTGGAATTTTCTGAAACTTTGGAGAGCCATATCTTGGTCATACAGACTCCCATTTTCGTAAACTCGGACTCGTTTTCAAGCAGAAATTCGAGACGAACGTAATGGCGTAACCCGTTTCCCTTGATTCTTATTTGAAAATTTAATTCTGCCTTGATTTATAGTTATAACACGTTATTAAAATACGGGTTGTTACACTTTGGGAAAGGTTCCCATTAATTTTATCAAAGATAAATTCTTTAAATTTATTCTTTAATCCTCCTTTGGATATCATTTCAATCTAATTAAAGATGCATTAAAACTCCACTTGGTTTTAATCTTCCCAAAAATCAATATTAACGATTGTTTAACTTGGGAAATCATATCCTGTCTTTAACTGTGTTAAACAACTGATGTCATTTAAAACACGGTTACATTCAATTCCATCAGCCTTTAACCGTAAATTAGCAAGTGAACAATTCGCTAAGTATTAACCCCTAAGGCCAAAACCAACATCAGATCAATACCTAGGAAACCATTCAACTTAACTAATCTCCAGTCAATTTCTAATTTTCTTAACTCCATTGGGTTTAAGAACAGTATTATTAAAGAAACCATTCACGACAAACCCAAAATCCAATTTGATATTAAATACAAGGCTCTGAATAGAAAATATATCGTCTTATATTCAATATCAAATTCAGAAATCAACAAATATCATATTGGAATAACGATATATCTATATCTTCCAAATTCCTCCACAATATCCGTATAATTACGGAATCCAATATCGAAATATTTCAAAAATAATTTCGATTTAAATCCATTCCAATTCATATATTGGAAATCCTGGTTATTTTTAAAACCATTTCAAATCCAATTTATTTATTTAAAAATATCTGATTTTTAATTCTAGTTCAAAACTAGTTCATTTCGACAAAAATATATTTTTATCATTTCAAATATGAAATTTATCATCCTAATTCTTTCCAAATCATTTGTTATGATTTTGCATAAATTATTGATATTTTTAATAATTTTGTCAAGGCCCGTACAGTCGATTTCCATAAACGGCCATCGAACTGCACTTACAGCGACCTTTTCCAAATTTGACTTGGACATAATTCCAAATCCAACCATTAGATTTTAAATCTCTAATATTCTTTGGAAAGCTCTTTTCAATACGAACCCAAGGTTCCGGTTTTAGGAAAATCCGACGGAAGGATCTCCCGTAATGTCCGTTCGAAGTCAATGATCGAAATTCGCGAACTACCGCAGCGAGGCGCGTTCTATTCAGGCCATTATATATATAATTTATATATTATATATATTTTGTCGGTTTCCATTTAAAACTTACCTTATAAATCGTTTTAAATTCGTTTTCAAAACGATTTCAACTTCATATTCAATTTCAAATCTAAATTGAATATTCCATATCATCGATATATAAGTGATAATATTTTCAAAACGTAAGATTTCGAAATCATTTCCTCTTCGATATTCATTATAAAAATGAATAAAATCAATATAAATATCGTTCACGTCCAAATGGCGTTAATCTAATCAACACGGCTTCATATATTTAAATATTTTCGTGTCCATCCCAAATCAGACATCAAAAACATATTTTGATTCTTTTCTAAATATTATTTTAAAATATTCGTTATTTTAAAATATTCGTTATTTTTAAAATATTCATTCTTTCTGAACTGGAATTAGACATAGTCAATTACCATATAATGTGATTATATGGATTTCATACACATATATGTACAACAATTATCAAACACAATCAACCATCATCCAGAGTGCATTCTACACTGCATAAGTATTAAATATAAATATTCAACGCTTACAACAGTCTGTCAATCAATCGATCGACATACAGATAATTATTGGGACTAGTGTATGTCATATATCATCCCAATACCCGTGTGGGGTTTCAATCAACAAATAACGAATTTTATTTGTGCAGTTGGGCGATGTGTAAAATTTATCGTCCCAATCAATATCAGTCAAATGTGTGCACATAAACAAATCGTTCGATTTGTTTATGAATATTTATTTTATTCACATACACGTTAAAAATTATATTTTTAACTATAAAATATTTTATTCCACTCCACATCACACAATCAACTTTTACAACACAATCAAACAAACCAGCCATGGTCTGTGGACGACGGGTGTCGAGTGCTGCTAAGCACCGTCTGTATCCTAGTATATATTTCAACTACAAGATAAAATAAAAGTGAGAAGTTCTCACTTTTGGGATCCACTCCGCCATTTCATTTCTGAATTTCTGAATGGCTTGGATTTGCCCGAAATTCAACGCAGTCTTTTCCACGTTGTTCATATATAAAAAAAATCATATTTTTATCGCTTCATTCCAATAAATAAAAATCATATTTTTATCTCTACTTCATATATTTTTACAACGTTTCTTTCTATATAAAAATTATATTTTTATGTTCTGCTTCTTATACAAAGATAGAATTTTTATTTCGCTTCTTATATAATAAAAATCGAATTTTTACCTTAATGATATCCATATAAAGATCATATCTTTATCATAATGAAAACATTATAAGAATCGTATTTTTATCTATAAAGATCACAATTTTATAATTCTTCCTACAAGATAAAAATTATATTTTTACGTCGCCACTTCATATATAAAAATCAAATCTTTGTCGCCATTCCATATATATAAAAATCAAATTTTTTAAATTATTACATACACACGATAAAATTTATATTTTTATCTAACTAAAAATAATATTTTCATATCGCCATTTAAATTATAAAAATCATATTTTTATCGCTACTTACTATGAATAAAAATCGTATCTTTATCTCGCTAATTTCATAATCAAAATCAAAATCTTTTACAAATGAAAAATCCGTTCTTTTCATATTTTATAAATCCGTTCTTTTCATGTTCAAAAATCCCATTTTTCTTATGCCATAATATATATATATATATCCAATCTTTTTCACTTCCTATTCATGTGTATTAAAACTGAAACTCGTATGTAAATAAAAGAAATAAACAAGTTAAAAACTTACAGCTTCATCGATTGGAGAGGGGGTTTGCGATCGAATTGGGTCAGAGGAGGAGGGAGTTGCGGCGAGGTCAGGTGGGGCGTCGCGCTGGTCGGAGGTGGGCTTCTGGGCGATCGATTTGGGTTGCGGTGGTTTAAGTGGAAGGAGGGAAGAGAGGGGCGCGCGAGGGGTCATCGGAGGGGGTAGGGAGGAAGGAGAAGGAGGCGCGGGGAGCGGGGGAGGCCGGCGGCCTAGGGTGTAGCGGTGCTCCGCCTGGAGGGGCGGCGCCTTGAATCCGTCGTTCCCCCTTTTTTTCTGATTGCAATCGGAAAAGAGAAAGAAGAAAAAGGGGGGTTTATAAAATATATATAATAAATTAATATTATTTTCTCCATTTAAGTTGACTTTTTGTTCGACCTTCGAATGAGGCCTAACGACTGTTGCCCATAACTAATTACCCCCATTCCGAACAAAATGGGATATGCATCGTAAGCCAGTTTGGTTGTTTCGATCGGTTTCCATCAAAATCAAAATATAAATCTATATATTGAATTTGAACGCACATTTAAATTTACCGGGGCCACATACGGACTCTAAAAATTCTTGAAAAATAATTTCTAGCTTCGTATTGACGATACGGTTCTAAGAAAACTAATTTCATCAAATTCTGAGAGCGTTTGAAAAATGGTCATTTTCTAGTCGATCGAAATTGACTGAAACTATTAAAACACATTTTATTTTGCCACGCTCACATATTGATTCAAAAAATTATGAATTTTGAAACCTAGCAATAATTTGACATTCCGGATCCAACAAAAGTGGTTTCGTCGAAAATGGAGGTCGTTTGCAAAATTTCCATTTTTAAGGGCTGTATTTTCCATAGCAACTATTCTGAAATTTCAACTGGGCATAACTTTTTATTCCCGCTATGAAATTTCAATTTTTCAGATTTGTTGGAAAGATATTTTCAAATAGATTCAAATGTTTTTTGTTTCGTTAAAAACCGGTTTATTTTGAATCCTGTACATTCATTTGAAATTTGAAATCGAATTTTCAAACTGCCGCGCCATTTTAAATTCCTTTTATAACTAAAAATAAATATTTATATTCTAACGTCGATTCAAATAAATATTTACGTTCTAATTCTATTCAATATAAATTTCTCGTCGTTATTATTTAAAATAATTCATTTTAAATATTCAAAATTCATCAAAATTGCTGAAATAAAAAATTTTAATTGGTTCGGATTTTCCGGGTTATTACATTATTCTTCAAATTAGTCAATTCTATTCAATAATTAAAAATCTGATTTTTGTTTCAAAAATCAAATTCATTTACACAAATTGAGTTCGTATTTATTTTCAACTCATGTCTGGATTTTTCTAATGGAAATTCGAATTTTTATTTACTTGAAATCCCTTTATTTTTTTAAATAGACCGTTATGGTATTATAATGGTTATGGCGCTGCTTTTCTAAAAAATTGATTTTGACATAACTAAAAATCTATACAACAAAATCCAGATTTTTCTCTTTCATTATAAAACTATTATCAAATCGGTCCTGATGATTCTTGTTTCAAAGAATTCTGACTTGAATTGAGTTCCATATACTCAATTGAAGTTCGAAATCCCAATTTACGAACTGCCGCGCTGCGGCAAGTTCGTTTTAATTATATTTATATATATAAACTTTTAAACTTCGTTTAAAATAAATTCATATAAATTTTTAATATATATATCAAACCAATTTTCCCAATTCAACTCAATAATTATGATTATCTATAATCGTTGATTTTTCCTTACTCGGTTATACATTTATTTATACTCAATTTGTTATTTTAAATACCAATTCCTTTTATAAATAAATTATAAAATTTGGTATAATCGAATTCCAATTATAACTCCTTCGGATTTTCTTAATTCAGATTATATTCTAAATCCCGGAATATAATCAATTATTCTATTTTCAACACGTTTCAAATTTCACTTTTTAAATTCTTTCTTGAATTTAAACTTCTAAATTATCCAATGATAATTTATTTCCCTATTTTTATAAACATTGTTTATAAATTAATTTTCTTGTTTAAAAATTAAAACAAGCTTTCCTTTCAAATACCTATTTGAAACCCAACCTCTTTTATATTCCGAAATTTGGAATAAAAACTATCATTTCCCATTTTTTTGAAATGATTTCAATTTATACTTTTAAATTCATATTTGAATTTAATATTTCAAATTATCTCTTGATAATTAATTCATCATATTTATAAACATCGTTTATAAATTTCCTTGTCTTATATGTTTTGACAAGTGCTATTTAGAAATCTATTACAACCAAAATCTTATTTTGGAAATATCTATTTATAATAACTTATATATATAACACCCAATTTATTTCCATATTCAATTTAACTTCTATTTAAATAAATTCAAATTAATCGAATTCAAATCATAAATCTTTACGGATTTATTTTAATTCAATTTATATTCTGAACATTAGAATAAATTCCATCGTTTATTTCTTTAAAACGATTTCCCCATTTCTATTTTTAAATTCACATTTGAATTTAAATATTCAAATTACCAAATGATAATTTTTCCCAATACATTTATAAACCCCGTTTATAAGTTCAGTTCAATTTAATTCCCAGCTTATCCAATGAAAATCATTCCATTTCATTTATAAACAACATTTATAAATTTATTTAAATTTCCTATGTTATTTTATAAATTTCATTTATAAATTAAATACTTGTTTTATTTATTTAAAACAAGTTAATATCTTTAGCCCATTCGAAATTTAATTTCTATTTTAGAAAATAGATTTTTCCCTTTTTAAATCTCAGAACCCTATTTACGATATTTTTATAAATTACCATTTAGGCCCAGTGATATTTTTTTCTTTTAAACATCCAAGCCAACCAATTATCAATCATAGATTTTCTAACACATTATATGTGATAATATATGAAAATAAACAATTAATAATATTTTTAAGGAATCCAGTTGGATCCCTCCAACCTGTTTTCCCTGCATCCACAGACGTTAGCCAACATAAATAATACTCATCCTGCTTCGAGGCAGGATATCGCGGTATAGAAGGTCATCCACTATCATAGCATGGGGCGTATAGGGTCATTCGCTAATGATACCGCGGGCATCCGCTAATGGTACTGCAGGAACTATCCAATTACCAATATATATATATATATATATATAATAACCACAAACCAATCCTAAATAACTAATATATATTTCATAATAGCCACAGTAATATTTTAATGCAACCAAACAACCATCAAACAATTATTTTAACGAATAAAATAATTCAAAATAAAAATGAGTGAGATTTACTCACCAGGGTTTTAATTGTCGATACTGCAATTTATTTCCAACTAAATTAAACAAGTGTTTAATTTAATCGAAAATTCTGTCTAGCTTCCTATTGCTCCAAACTAGTACATTAAGCCAGGCTTTTAGCCAATTAGAATCCAAAGCGATCATTTCCGTTTGATTCTGGAAATGCATACAAAGGTTATATATTTTATAAGTGTGCTATTTTATTGACTTATAAATTAATTTACTCATTCTCATAATTAAACTAATCAAAAGACATTTCTAAACCAATTAAAATTAATTTACCTTAATTTCATTTTTAATACTTCATTCCCTTTTCCTTACATCAGCATTCCGGCTCTCTCCTACCACTGACACCGAAACTAAACGCCATCTCCACCAAACTAAGCACAGTCACCTCCCACTGTAGCAATTCGAGCTCCCCCTTTTCTGATTGTCACAAAGCCCAAGTGCTCCTTAGGACACAGTCGCGATTTTCACTTTTGACCCAAACGTACTTCGAACTCTTTCTCAGATCGCTGCCCCAAATCTTCCATTGTTGCATGCCATAAATCACCATCACCATTTTCAACTAAATCGCCCTCACCATCCTCAGAGTGACGCACACCAATCTAAAACCCAAAGACCGAACTCGCTACCCCTTTTTACCATCGCGATCCCTTCTGCTTCAAACAGTCTTCTAATCGGTTTGAACCCCAAATCTCACTGCGTCTATCTCCAGCTCACATGACAACCCCCTTCACGCGCAAGCCTTATTGACGTCGAGCTTCGAGATACTGATGGGAGCCATGCATTTGATTTGGATTGATTCCATTTTCTTTGTTGTTTCAATCGATTTGGTTTTGAAAAGGGAGTGGTCGGCTTCGAATTGGTATCGTAGGGGATTGAGGACAAAAGGTAGATGTGGTTTTTATTTCTGAGGATTTCGATTTATGAAGCAGGGTAGCGGCCATTTTCAATCAAAACAGTGACTTTTATTTAACAGAGGAATGATGATGCGAGAAACCAACAAAGAGGAATGGAAAATTAGCTGCATCTATATACAGATGAAGATACTTTACCATTAAGTAAATTTTTGATTTGACTATAAATTATTACGATTTGTTTCTATTTAATGTGATTTGAAATAAAGAGATCTTTATTTCTTTTAAATAGATTTTGATTTGATCTTCATTTTGATCTCGTATTTAATACGATTCGATATAAAGCGATTTTTATTCTTTTAGATGGATATCGATTTGATTTCGAACCTATCCACAATCAAATATCTCGGGGTCCAGTAATTTAAATCACGAACCGCTACTCTAGCGTACCGACCGACATTTCAATATAATAACCCTATTCTGAACTCAACAGTAAATATTCTGAAATTTTATTTCAACATATATACCATATTAAATTAATATAATATAATTCAAATTAAAAAACCACAAATTCTTTGATAATAAATTATTATTTATAATCGTATATATTAAATAAAATTCCTACTTTTCGTCTGAATCGTTTTGATTCAGTTTTTATCTTCGATTTCAATTATATTTCGAATTACAATAATTCGATATATTCTAAATTAAATTATATTCGATTATTAAATCGATAACTCAATATAAAAAAATAATTTATATTATCAACTAAATATTTAAAACAAATATTAAATATTTAAAATTAATCGATCAAAAACTGGGTTGTTACAATATCTTTGGAATTTCTGTAAGGTGTTAATACTGAAATAAAACATGAGATTGGAAGTTGGTACCATTTGTTCAGATTTAATTGAGATAAAAGAATTGAATGGATATTAAAAGTTGGTGATGGTAGTATTGGAGGAGCTAATGATGGAGAGGCAATTATTGAAATACCCGATGACATCTTTATTAAGGATACAAATGTTCCCATGGCTTCCATAGTTAAATGCACCTATCCGTCAATATTAGATAATCTAGGGGATGTGGTGTATTTCGAAGAAAGAGCAATTTTGGCTTCAACTCATGAAGCTGTGGAGCAAGTCAATGAATATTTGTTGATGAAGGTGTCGGGAGAAGAAAATATATATCTTAGTTCGAACAGTATTTCTAATGTTGATTGTAATCCATGTATTCATGATAATTTTTATTCTCTCGACATTTTAAACAGCATAAGAGGTTCGGGACTACAAATCACAACTTGACTCTTAAAGTGGGTGTTCCAATAATGTTAGTCAGGAATATTGATCAAAATGAAGGAATGTGCAATGGCACTAGAGTGCAGGAACTAGATTGGGAAATCATATAATCGAGGCTAAAATCATCACAGGTTGTAATGTCGGACACAAGGTATTTATACCTCGCATCATTTTGACTCCATCGGATACTAAATATCCATTCAAAATTCAAAGAATGTAATTTCCAGTAATTCTTTGTTTTGCTATGACTATAAATAAAAGTCAAGAACAGTCTCTTACTCATATTTGATTATATTTACCTAGACCTGTATTTAGTCATGGTCAATTATATGTAGCAATTTCAAGAGTAAAATCCAAAAAAAGGATTGAAAATTATGATATGTGATGAGTATGGTAACATAAAAAAATACTACAACCAATGTAGTATACAACGAGGTGTTCCAGAATTTGTGATCTGTAGTAATTCGTGATTGGTTTCAAATTACATGCAGTATTAGAGTTTGTTTAAATTCTGATTACTATTGCACTGGTTTGGAAGTTCCAAGTATTTTGAAAAGTTAATCTACCGCATTTGGACAAGTATTTGCAAAAGTGAATATTTATGTGTTGATTACAACCGTGGATATCTATATGTATTTATTATGGTGATCCGTGCTAAGTTTCTCCTAATCAGATGCTTTTTTTTAATGTTTTTTTGCTTCATGTAACATTTTAGAATGTTGATTATGACCATGGATAAAATATTTTCACTGTTTTTTTTTACTGTGGTTGGTCTGTTTGTTAGAGGTCTTTTGCAAACGTGTCTATTATATTTCATTCTGTGTGAAAAAAAATGAAGTACAAAATGTGAGATGTAATTTATAGTCTCTCTATATAAATGTTAAACATACGGTTAGTCGTGTGCCTCTTTGCACCATTTTCCTACAACTATAAGTAAATAATATTTCATTTCATTTTATTTTGACTAATGTTTTACCTCTAATACTGTCAATGGAAGCCATTTGTTGTACTCAAAGCGTTTCATAAACTTTAGGTAATTAGCAGCTTACAAGACAATCAAACAACAATATAACAACATACTTCTAAATGGCTGAGATGAACATTTTTTTCATTCACTTACCTACTGTAGTACTGTAGTGTTTTAGGGTTTACAGATGAAAACAATATTCCAAAAATTTATGTTGTTATTCTAGGGATGAAGTGAATATGAAAAGAAGAGCAGCACCAAATAAAATTTGAATCTAAAAACACTTTTTAGGTCACCAAAGAATTCAACAGAAATGAAAGGAGATACTATTACTAACACTATTTCAACCAAATCAAGTTTCCAAAAGGCAATGTAGAAAAGAACAATAATCTCAATAGATGAGCAAAATGGCACAGAGAAACTTGAACATTGAACCAAATCGACATAAAACTAATAATGCTTTGATATTGGGAACTAATATCAACATATTACAGAACCTAATTCTATCAAAGTTAGACACATAATATCAGTCGGAAAGTATAAGGACAATGCATCAATCTGAAGTGCATTCTTCCAAACAATGGATGCAAGTAAAAGTAACCTTCAGTGTAAATAAATTAATAAAATAGACATAAGTTTTTACATTTTTTTATTGCATAATTCCATCAACACTCTTTCGCATGTTCATGCAGCACATTAATGCTTTCAAGTTAACTTTACATTTTCAATGTAACTTCACATGTTAAAACTTCATCCAATTCTTTTGTATCGCCACTATGATCACCTTCTCATCAATCGTTGTCATAATGCACTCCTAAGCATTTTCATAACTTCTACGTAATTGGAAACCTATAAGAGAATCAATCAAACAGCAATATAACAACATATTTCTATTGAGCGGAGAGGAACATTTTTTGAGTCAATTACCTACTTTACTACACTGTGTTTTAGGGTTTAACGGTGAAAACAATAAGTCAAAAATTTATAATGCAAAGATTCAAAGGATGAAATAAACAAGGAAAGAACATCAATACCAAAAAAACATAAAACTCCTATCAATAACAAATAATCACCATCTGTATTTTGTGGCCTAAACTAAACACATCAAACACGAACCAATTCATTGTTCAAAAAACTTTTAACGTTTCAAGAGAATAGTTGGTGCAGTGTGAAATTGAAGGGGCAATTACGTAGCATAGTTAATAAACATATCTGATTTACATGCCAGATCAGTGGCAAAAAAATAGTGTTTTGCGATTCAACCACAATCACCATAGTATCAACCACATCATGATAAACCAAGTCAAAGAAATGTATACACACACATATATATATACATAAATAAACATAAAATAGATAGGACTTCCATAAAAAAAGCAAATGAATAGTGATCACTAGTACCTCCTCGCTGCTCATTCCGCATTCATGCTCCCTTCAGGTTCTTCATGTTGTGCAACCATTGGAAGAGTCAGTCTAAATGAGGCAGAATGTGCAACACCTGAGGTTCCAGGAACAGACTTGGCCCTGCTAAACCGCGATCGGCGTCGAACTACTGCTTGTGTACGCTCGGGTTTAACGGATTAGGAGACTGGGGTAGTAGGAGAATCATGGGTTGGAAGTGATGGATGTTGTGCATGACTTAAAAATCATAATCGTGCATTAGCTGTCGAGGAGATTCGGGCCAAGCTCTCCAGCCTATTGGGCCCACCACTTCCACTGAGTCGCCAGGAATGATGGCACATAAAAAATCAGGAGTAGGTGCAGGGGACGAAGGTGGTTCATAGCCATGTACATCACAAGGATCACCTAAATTCAAATTCCGAATATCCTCAGTACGAACCCGTTCATTGAAACACTTGACATCTTTTTCGAAATCAAGGCTAAGGAGAATGGTTTGAGGTTTCCTAGTGTGATGAGCATGTTCACAACGTTGCACTTTTGAGCATGTATCTTGAATTGTTGATGTGCGCCACTATGGTGCAAGGATTGTCAACACCAACATAAAATTGCATTTTAACAAATAAGTACTTGTGATCTAAGTGAGAATGCTCACAGTTGTCTAATGCAGTTACCTGACCCATCGGCTTCAGTGTTTCCCTAACTACTTGAAAGTTATATCTTAAAAATTCTAGAAAACCTTCAACTCTGGCCCAAGATACAGTATCAAGATTGAGTCTTTGTTCTTCTTCAAAGTCCGACCAGGATCAGAGCAAAAGCGTAGCAGGGAAAGCGCCTGTTTTCTTTAGTGTATTCATCTTAAGGGAACATGCGTAGGTTTCATTGTCATAATAATGGAATAAAAAATGTCTGTCAGCTATAATCCATATCTGCCATTCGTTGCGTTTAAACGTGCAGGAAAGAACTAGATGAATGGTGTCCAACGTCCAGCAACCGGTTGCTATAGAGGCACTAATGTAGAGAGAAGTGTATTCTATTGTTAAATTTTTATTGAGAAATAGTTTAGGATTTTTCAGTTAACTGGAGGGTGGAATACAAGCAGATTTTTGCGGAAGTCAAAATGACGGCACTCAGTTATTAAATAAAATTTGATTTCACTTAAGATTTGACTGTAAATTGATTTAGGGATCCAGTTCTCAGCGTAATAGCAAATGGAAGTTGGACGCAAAATAATTTTTGACAGAGAGAATAATTACGTTTTCTAGAGACAACGCGAGTTGCGGTTACAAAAAAATTGCAAATTTGTTACAAAGCCCGAAGAAATCATGACCGGAATTAGTATGGATGTAACCTAGACGACACAAATTATTGGACAGTACTACATGGTCCGAAACAACAGGTCAGGCTTGCGCGAATTCTTTTTTTCGCAAATAGGATTTTTGCCCTAAATAGTGTCAAACTAATTAAATTATATTTATATAATGATTTGAAGTTATAAGGAAGTTTAATAATAATAATTTACAATGTGACATTTTTTCTGAAAAGATTAAAATATTAAAAAAATGGTAGGTTGATAAGCTGACAGACTTTTTTTAATTTAATATATCAACTCAAGAAATTTTAAATTTAATTAATAATAATATAACAATATATCGTAGAAAGGACACAATAACAAACAGATGTAGATTAATCCTATCAAATTAAGTGTTATAGTAACAAAAAGATACATTAATGATCTTTTTTTCCACTAGTTTGAATCATTATTGAAAATAATTATTTGAAAACTGGGCAAATGAATATCATTTAACTTAATATTTAACTGTATTCACAGCTTTCAAAATATACCAATTTTGATTAGGTTAAATCATATTAAATTTTGTATATGTAACATGAAAAATATTTATTACCAATTTTTTTTTCTTTTTCCTTATTTTTGGCATTTCTTCACTTTAGCAATATTATATGAATTTGATTCTAGGATTTATGTCATGTAATTGTTTATTATGTTAAAAAGCACACATACAAATTAAAGTACATACAAATTAAAGCAAAAGTACCATAATTCATCTTAATAGCAAATATATAAATTAAAGCTCTGCATTCTTTCTTCATGAAATGGTTGAAACTTCCAAAAAATAATCCTGCAAAAGAGGCACAAATTAAATCATATAAAGTACAAACTAAAATAATCATTCATGTAACCGAACGGATTCCGACAGACCGAATTTTTTTCAAAAATCCAATCTATCGAAACCCGAGTTGGGTGCTTCGATATCCTGCAGAAAAAGACAGAGATAAAGAAACATGTCAGAACTCGTAAAGCATCTCACAACGGAAGGAAATAAAGTATAATATTCAAATATTGCTTTACCTTGTTAACAATACTGCTAAACCAGTATCCAAAGCTATACCATCTTTGTCATGAACCTAACCTGGAAGTATGTAATGAGGAGGGGGTCAGAACATAAGTTCTGTGTGAGTGGACTTAGAATAAGCTTCTGTATAATCCTACATATACCGTTCAGTTATATTTTCTTGCTTATTAGGTTATTCGTGATATTAGCTCTCTAGGCTATACTCATGTCCCACTAGTAGGTTAACCTAATACAACGTATATGTAGATACCCCCAACTCGTCTAATCCTTTCCATGTATATATACAGTCCCTTGCCGTATGTCGTACGTGCTTCATCATGTAAATCTATACTACTTTAGTGTAGTGCCACCATTCTGGAAATCGTTTGGACTGCCACTCTCGATCTTGCTAGATTTCGTGTATCATCTAGATCTAATCTAAGGTTTACTATTGAGCGCTTCCTAGATTCAACCAGGGTTTACGCTACCCAGGGCCACTGGGGTTTATGCTACCTATTGAACGCTTCTTGGATTCAGGGTTTACGTGACCTAGGTCCAACTAGGGATTATGCTACCTATCGAACGATGCCCCCAGTCTAGGACACACTACCCAGAGCGATATATGTTCCTAGACTTTCCCCACGTACGTGTCGTGAATCGTTATCGATGTCTAGTTGCACATGTCCTCTATATGTGCGGCCCGAGTCCCGTGGCAGGGCAAATCAAGAAACACGGAACTCGGTCGGAAACTTTAGGTTATCTGCCGACGCAGATGCTAAGGTGTTTTTTAATCTGTGTGTGGCTATGGTCCCACTTGACCCCTCCCTCAACTAATGAAAGGCACCCCAGAAAATCAAGAATGAGAACTATATGCAGGCCCCTTATGCCCCCACAAACCTATTGGCCAAACCTCACCCATAACTAGATAGCAAGTATATGGTCTGTTGGAGTTCTCCGCCTTTCTGCTTCACGTACTCGATTGACTCAAGATGGTAGGTAGACGACGATGTGCTATCACAGGGCTAAACAAGATATCGCCGCCTCACGCTGATCCATCCTAGTCTTTAGGTTGCCTTATATTGCAACCAAGGCATACTCTTGGTTCTTCTAACGCATACCTTAACCTTTGTGAGCCCAGGAGGATCATCTGCAACCTCACAGAGGGATACCAAGAGTACCTCACGTCCCATCGAAGCCGCGTGCTTCGTAACCCAGACCGTTGGAGCCTTCTTCTTGGTCAGACGGACGATCGTTCCTTCTCATGTTCTACTTGGCATTCTTGACCAAGGTTTACTACTTAGTTCTCTTAACTAAGATTTACTACTTAGTTTCCTAAATCGTTCGTTTTCTTAACTAAGGTTTACTACTTAGTCCTTTTAACTAAGGTTTACTACTTAGTTTCTCTTAATTGTTCGTTTTCTTAACTAAGGTTAACAACTTAGTCCTCTTAACTAAGTTTTACTACTTAGTTCTCTTTCTCGTTATTTACTTAGTTCTCTTAACTAAGGTTTATTACTTGGTTCTCTTAACCAAGGTTTGATACTTAGTTTCTGTTACTTAGTTCTCTTTAACTAAGGATTGTTACTTAGTTCCTTTCAACTAAGGTTTACATATGAATTCAAGCATGACTTAAGTTCTCTTTATCAAATGATAGTGTACGGGTGTTCTCCCACATTTCCAGCTTAGATTAACTTTTTTCATAGTATAAGTCGTCCCACCCTTCGAGTCTTGTATTACATCTTAAGTCATATTCATTTCTTATCCCTAGGATAAGTTTATTTATTATTTAATCTTATCATTCCCCACTTTTTCTTGCTTTGATATTGTTATATTGGTTAAGTTTGCCCATGTGTCCAAGTTGACTTAACCCCCAATCACGTATTCAATTCAACCCACGCGTCATGTCAAATTGGTTAAGTGTTATCCAGCAATTCACGTTGACTTAACCCACCCATATATTGAGTCAAATTGGTTAAGTGTTATCTAGCGGTTCACGTTGACTTAACCCACCCATATATCATGTTAAATTGGTTAAGTGTTATCTATCAGTTCGTGTAGACTTAACTTACCTATATATCATGTCAAATTGGTTAAGTGTTATCTAGTGGTTCACGTTGACTTAACCCACCAATAGATCGAGTCAAATTGGTTAAGTGTTGTCTAGTATTTCATGTTGACTTAACCTTACCATACTAGCATGTGTCATTAGCATTAATTAATTATTAATGTCCAACCTCTCACATTAGACCTATTGCTGCGGTCGCTGGATGTGCCGGTTGGTTCCGGGCAGGATTACACCACAACTCAATCTAACCTCGGGTTTCAAGCATGTTATGACTAACTTCTCACATTAGAACCTATTGTTTGCGATCACTGGATGTACCGGGCGGTTCTGGGTTGGATTACGCTGCAAACTCATTCTAACATCGAGTTAGCCATGTTTCATGTTTAGTCCATGTCCATTCTAGATGTCATATGTCAATTATCAATTCACAAACATGTTCGCGTTTATTCTAGATGTCATATGTCAATTATCAATTTCATGTCATGTGTCGAGTTCCATAATTACATAAAAACATGGTTTGTCCAACATATTCCATTTTTAACTATGTTTCTAGGATCTTAACGGCATATCCAATTTCCAAGTTTCAAATTCAAGCTTTACCCAAAAACCCCAATTTATGTTCATGTTTATAATCCCATTAATAGGCTATACCTATGTAACAACCCGGAAAATCTGGGCCAGTTTAAAATTTTTATTTTGGCAATTTTAGCGAATTTTGATTATTTAAAATGAATTATTTTAAATAATAATCGACGAGAAATTTATTTGGAATATAAATCGAACGTATATATTATACGCGTCGTCGTTAGAATATAAATATTTATATATAATTATAAATAGAATTGAAAATGGCGCGGTAGTTCGATAATTCGATTTCAAACTTCAATTGAAGGTACCGGGTGCAAAACAATCCGGATTTTTGTGAAACCAAAAATGATAGGATCTAATTGATATTATCTTTCTATCTAATCCGAAAAATCAAGATTTCATAACGTGAATCAAAAGATATGTCCAGTTGAAAATTCTGAATAGTCGCTATGGAATTCAGGCCCTTAAAAATGGACATTTTGCAAACGACCTCGGATTTCGACGAAACCAGTTTCGTTGGGTCCGTGGTGTAAAGTAATTGCTAGGTTTTAAATTTCATAATTTTTCGAATCAATATGTGAGCGTGGCAAAGGAAAACGCGTTTGACCAGTTTCAGTTGATTTTAATCGACTGGAAATTGGCCATTTTTCTAACGGTCTCAGAATTCGGCGAAACTAGTTTTGTTAGGACCGTATCGTCAATACGAAGCTAGAAAATATTTTTCTGCAATTTATAGAGTTAGTTTGTGACCCCGGTAATTTGAAATGTACGTTTAAAATTCAGTATAATGATTTAAATGTAAATTCAACGAAAACTGATTCGAACGACTGAATCAGCCCACGATACATGTTCCATTGTGTTCGGGATGGGGGTATTATGCTATGGGCGACAGTCGTTGGGTGTCGATTGGTGTTCGAAATAAAAGTCAACTTTTTGTGGATTATAAAAATAATAATATATATATTTATTTATTTATTATAACACCCTTTTTTTTTACCCTTTCCCCTTCACCATCAGATCTCGAATTAGAAAAAAAAAAACATGGCCTCCGATGATCGATGATCCATCGCCCTCCGCTCCGCTTCCCCTCCCTCCGCTTCAGGCCGACCATCCTCCTTCGCCCCCCCCCCCCCTTCGATCACAACCCCATCGCGACGAGACTCCTCCGCTTCAGCCCCAAACCGTCGCGCTAGCCAATCTAGGCCCCCACCTCGTGCCGCAGCGCCCTGCCGTCGACCCCGACGTGAAACCCTCCCCCCTCCCTCCGATTCGCCTTCCGTCGCCCCTCGAGCGCATCAGCCACCACCACCGAAGCAGCTCCGATCCCCTAGCTTCCACCGACCCCTCTTCCTCCAGTCCGACGCAAGTGCCCAGACCCCCCTACTCTCCTTCGATCCAAGCTTTATCCTGTAAGTTTTTTTTTCTGGTTTTTGACTATAGAAGATAGGATTTTTACTTCATGGGATAAATAGGATTTTTAGAAGAGATGGTTTTTCACTAAAAAGATAAGATCTTTATTAAGGTAAGGATTAGATTTTTATTAAGATAAAGACGATATTTATTTATTTTTATTTTTTTTTGATATGCAAAGACGAAATTTTTATATATTGAACTTTGAAATAAAAATTCGATTTTTATATATTGAACTTTGAAATAAAAATTCGATTTTTATATATTGAACTTTGAAATAAAAATTCGATTTTTATATATTGAACTTTGAAATAAAAATTCGATTTTTATATATTGAACTTTGAAATAAAAATTCGATTTTTATATATTGAACTTTGAAATAAAAATTCGATTTTTATATATTGAACTTTGAAATAAAAATTCGATTTTTATATATTGAACTTTGAAATAAAAATTCGATTTTTATATATTGAACTTTGAAATAAAAATTCGATTTTTATATATTGAACTTTGAAATAAAAATTCGATTTTTATATATTGAACTTTGAAATAAAAATTCGATTTTTATATATTGAATAGCGAAATAAAAATTCGATTTTTATATATTGAATAGCGAAATAAAAATTCGATTTTTATATATTGAATAGCGAAGTAAAAATGTGATTTTTACATATGTAGAGGATACGGGCAACGAAGATGACGAAGATGCGATAACAATGAAGATTTCTATCAATGAAGTGCCGTGGAGCTAGGATAGCTATACGTGAGAATTTCTCACCTTTCAATTTCATTTCTATTTATATATATATACTAGGATGCAGACGGTGCTTAGTAGCACCCGACACAATCGTCCACAGACCATGGACTTGTTTGTTTGGTTGCATAGATTAGTTGAATTATTTGTTTGAATTGAATTGTTTGGTGAGATGAAATTGATTTGATTGATGTGTGAATGGCGTGGGCCTTCACTAGACCGGGGATAAGGCTAGGCCTTGTCCTGTTTCTAGTATCGTGCCGTTATGCCGCCGAAATTTTCTAAAATATGTTAGAGAAATAAAAATATCATTTTATTGAATAAATGAACCGAATAGAAATTCATAGGTTGAAATAAAATGTTTTATCGTTAAAAATATAATTTTTAACGTGAAGTGAATAGAATATTCATTTACAAACCAGACGGTTTGTTTATGTACACCTATTTGAATGACATTGATTGGGACGATAAATTTTACACATCGCCCAACTGCACAAATAAAATCTGTGTTTGATTGTTTGAAACCCCACACGGGTGTTGGGATGAAATTTGAAATTCACTCATCCCGATTGATTAAATATGTCGATCGATTGATTGACAGGCTGTTATAAGCGTCGAATATCTATATTTGATGCTTAGGCAGTGTAGTGCACTTTGGTTGATGGTTGATTATTTTTCAATGCGATTATATACATGTGTTGTATGGAAATCCATATAATTAATTTTATATGGTAATTGATTGGGCCTCATTCCAATTTGAAAAATAAAGAATATTATAAAATAAACGTTCATGTGTTGACAGTACTCATTCATTGAGATTGGTCATGTGTTGAACGAAATATTTTAGTAATAAAATTTGCATCTTTATCAATATAAAATAAACGTTCATGTGTTGACAGTACTCATTCATTGAGATTGGTCATGTGTTGAACGAAATATTTTGATAATAACAACTATTTTGAAAAAGAAATATTTGAAATAGAATATTTGAAAATAGAAATTTATGAAGCCGTGTTGATTAGATTGACGCCATTTTGACGTGAACGATATTTATATCGATTTTAAACGATTTCGAAATGAATTGAATATATAACGATTTCGAAATGAAATGAATTGAAAACGATTTCGAAATGAAATGAATTGAAACGATTTCGAAATGAAATGAATTGAAACCGATTTCGAAATGAAATGAATTGAAAACGATTTCGAAATGAAATGAATTGAAACCGATTTCGAAATGAAATGAATTGAAACCGATTTCGAAATGAAATGAATTGAAAACGATTTCGAAATGAAATGAATTGAAAACGATTTCGAAATGAATTGAATTGAAAACGATTTCGAAATGAATTGAATTGAAAACGAATTCAAATTGAATTGAAGGTGAATTGAAATGAATTCAAATTGAATTAAAATTTGAATTGAATAGAAATGAATTTTAAAACGAATTTATAAAGAAGAATTCAATTTTGATTTGAATTTGAAAGGGGTTTTAAAAATAACCAAAATTTCCAATGATTGCATTGGAGTGGATTTGAATCGAAATTGTCTTCGGAATATTTCGACGTTGGATTTCGTGATTATACAAATGTTGTTATGGAAATTTGAAAGATATAGATATATATATCGTTATTTCAAATACGATCTTTGTTGGTCGCAGAATTTGAAATTGAATATAAGCCGGGATATTTTCTATTCAGAGCCTTGTATTTAATATCAAATGTGATTTGGGTTTGTCGTGAATGGTGTCTTCACTAACACTGTTCTTGAACCCAGTTGAGAAAAGATTAAATCTTTTTATTTAGATTTAATGAAGTGTACCAATTAAAGAATATTTAATTGGAATTGAATTGATATTGATTTTTGGGTTTATCGTGAACAGTGTTTTAAACAACACTCGTTCTTTAACCCGATAATTAATGAATGTGATTTTTTGGTTTATCGTGAACAGTGTTTTAAACAACACTCGTTCTTTAACCCGATAATTAATGAATGTGATTTTTGGGTTTATCGTGAACAGTGTTTTAAATAACACTTGTTCTTTAACCCGATAATTAATGTGATTTGGGTTTATCGTGAACCGTGTTTTAAATGACACTGATTCTTTAACCCAGTCGAAGATTAAAACTAAGTGGAGTTTTAATGAATCTTTAATTAGATTGAAATAATCGAAATGGAGTATCACCAGTTTTGCTCCAGGCGATAGTTAAATCTTTAATTAGATTTGAACGTGAAATGGTAATTGAATTTACCGATAACACTGTGGTGTTAGATATGAAGTATTACCAGTTTTACTTCATGGGATAAATAGGATGGGATTGGGAAATTAAAACCAATGATTACTTCGGTAAGGTTCGTTAATCTCGACTAGTTGAATCGAAATTCAAAAGAAGAATAAATTCAAGAATTTATCTTGGATAAAATTAATGGGAACATTTCCCTATGAATGTGAAATTTAGAAACTAGCTGTCGGTTGGCCAAGCAGAATGGTTTTCTGGATATTGATCTGATGTTGGTTTCGGCCTTCGGGGTTAATATTTGGGGAATTATTCTCTTGATTAATTTACGGTTAGTGACTAATGAATTGGAATGAGGCGTATGTTGTGTTTGTGTAACACTTATTTAAATATACGCGAGTTATTCGGGAAGACCGGGTTTATCCCATTCTGAATAACTGATACGACGATAAGTCGAAGATGAAGACGATGGTCGAAGACCGGAGGTCTTCACGTCGTTTGGGTGATAACTGATGATCTTGATTGGGCTGTACACCCAAGAAGATGGAAACAGTTAGTGATCGTCCAGACGTACTTGGAGATCGATGGATATGCGGGGTACTAGGTGCCTCCGGTTTCGTTCAGACCCAGAACGGACTTGTAAATGGACTGTGTGTCTGACATTGGATTTTAGTCTGTGTGATTGATTTCTATTAAATATATATCTGTTTGGCGGCGGAGAATTTATTCTCTTGCTTAACGCCCTTCTCTGAGACGTACGAGCTCAGGGGTTATATATTGATGGATATCAAACGCATGGAGTGAATTGCCTGTGTGGCATGCCTAAGTGGCAATTGATCGAGACTTCTGTTGAAAAGCAAAGTCTTGTGGTGATGATCAAAGCAAGGCCTTTGTGGCGTAGCTTTGTGTAACGTTTCCCTCGCGTGTTTCACACCCGATATGAACCAAAAACGGGAGACGGACGTCAGGGAGGGCATGCGTTTCTTTCTAGCTAGAAGTGGCGTCAGTGGTTTTACACGCCCTGACGAGTTTGACTTATGTGGTTGTTGCTGTTGCGAGGCGCCTCGGTTATATCGGTTTCGGCCGAATGCATTCTAGTCGGCTGACGGACCAGACTTACACCCCATAGGGTGGGGAGACGTAGTGTTCAGGCATAATAATCCACATCGGTGGACCGGCCCTGAGGATCCAAGGGGCAGTTGCGGCTGTTCCTGAGGGGCGGGCTAGAGCGTCTCGAAATCGGTTGAGGACTATCTTTTGCCTCGGTTCATAGATGGAAATCCAATTTCCAAATACGTGACTTTGCGGTTTTATTTGTAAACCTATATATGGCGACATAGTGGCATGGGACGCTCATGTCGCCTATGATTGATACTTATGATTTGAAGTTGTTTTATACACTATACACTTATAGTAGTATCAAATGATTGTTTTAAACGTATCAAGCATTCTTTGGCTGTTATAAGGAAAAACCCTATCCTCGGCTGCGTTGCATTGTGTGATGGGACCTGGGTCTTATAACAGCTTCATTTTTCTTTATTTAGCATTGCGCTGTTTGTTTTATGCACTGGTATTCTTGGGAGGAAACCCGTTCCGTGTTATACGGCGTGGTCCCTTGATTTACCTTTGAAAATAAAGATTAAAAAAACTGTTTTAGTTCTCACACCAGTCACATGACTGACCTGGAGTTTATTGTTTTAACCTAAACTCTGGGTGCCCTTATTTTCGACACGGGCAGCTAGTAGTTTTGGTTTTGCAGATTTATATTCACAGGATCCTGGTTTACAGCTGGAACGATATCCGGAAAGCTTTGTATCCGTATATCTCTTCTAGTTGTGTATTGTATTATTTTCCGCTGATATGTATTTAAATGTAATTTAAATCTCTGATATTTCTGTGTAATATTCATTTATACTCTGTATATTCTTGTAATCTGATGCATTGTTGTAATATACAATGAAACGTTCTTCTGTATGAGTTCTGTTTTGTCCTGTTCTCAAACGATAGGGCGTTTCGAACGGCCTGGGTCGGTTTAGCGACCGGTTCGGACCGAGCGAAATTCCTTGCCGTCACAGTTGGTATCAGAGCTTTGGTTTACAAAGCTCAGAGAATAAGGCACATTAGAACCATACGAAAGAATTCATCAGATATTGGATTAGTAATATCCAATGGGAATGACTCGTTAGAGATGGGATCAGTAGTATCCTAGAACGAGTGTGAAGAGTATATTTTTCAAATGAAAACAATTTTGTTTTGAAAATGAAAATCAATTATTCGTATTTGATTATCTATTTATATTGATTAGGACAGTCCAGTATATAAAGATTTTGCATATACGCCTTGCAAACGTGTATTTGAAATTTTAATATACTGGATAGATATAGAATTACCCTCTAATCGCCCGGAGATGATTTTGATGATGGAGCTCCATCATTAGAATTTATATTCGAGTGACGAACGTGTAATATCTATATATTTCCTATTGACTGGTGTGAGAACCAAAATTAGATAGGGCCTATTGTTGTGATTTGGCATCAAAAATTTGATTTTTGTATATGTATCAAAATTATGAATTTGAAAACTCTAATCCACTAATTGATTGATGTTTGTATTGCATTGTTTGCCTATTTGTTTGCTAATTTTGAACCATTTTGCCTAATAGCATCAAATATTGAATTGTATTGAAAATTGGTCGCATTTTCTTGCATACATGTATATCTATTGAACAGGTCATAGCAAGGAGGCTAGAGCCAGAGAATAAAATTTGTTTGCCCGACAAATAGGTACATGTTTACTACATAATTTCCTGATTTGTTTGGGTGATGATGATTTTGTGAGCCTATTGGCTAGCCGCTTGGCTTTTTCTTTTTCTTTTTGAGATCTGAAGGACCGGGGAAGCTATTTGAAATTCCCCGATGCTCCCGGTGCAGGGGAGGTTATGGCGAAATTTTTCGAAAATTTAGGGAGTTAGCCAAATTTTTGAAATTTTGAAAATTCTCAGAAACTGAAAAGTTGGAGAATGGAAGCCAGATCGAACGTAGAACTGAATAATCAAACCACTTTCGACTTTGTTCCTTTTCGGGGACGAAAAGTTTTAAGTGGGGGAGATTGTAACAACCCGGAAAATCTGGGCCAGTTTAAAATTTTTATTTTGGCAATTTTAGCGAATTTTGATTATTTAAAATGAATTATTTTAAATAATAATCGACGAGAAATTTATTTGGAATATAAATCGAACGTATATATTATACGCGTCGTCGTTAGAATATAAATATTTATATATAATTATAAATAGAATTGAAAATGGCGCGGTAGTTCGATAATTCGATTTCAAACTTCAATTGAAGGTACCGGGTGCAAAACAATCCGGATTTTTGTGAAACCAAAAATGATAGGATCTAATTGATATTATCTTTCTATCTAATCCGAAAAATCAAGATTTCATAACGTGAATCAAAAGATATGTCCAGTTGAAAATTCTGAATAGTCGCTATGGAATTCAGGCCCTTAAAAATGGACATTTTGCAAACGACCTCGGATTTCGACGAAACCAGTTTCGTTGGGTCCGTGGTGTAAAGTAATTGCTAGATTTTAAATTTCATAATTTTTCGAATCAATATGTGAGCGTGGCAAAGGAAAACGCGTTTGACCAGTTTCAGTTGATTTTAATCGACTGGAAATTGGCCATTTTTCTAACGATCTCAGAATTCGGCGAAACTAGTTTTGTTAGGACCGTATCGTCAATACGAAGCTAGAAAATATTTTTCTGCAATTTATAGAGTTAGTTTGTGACCCCGGTAATTTGAAATGTACGTTTAAAATTCAGTATAATGATTTAAATGTAAATTCAACGAAAACTGATTCGAACGACTGAATCAGCCCACGATACATGTTCCATTGTGTTCGGGATGGGGGTATTATGCTATGGGCGACAGTCGTTGGGTGTCGATTGGTGTTCGAAATAAAAGTCAACTTTTTGTGGATTATAAAAATAATAATATATATATTTATTTATTTATTATAACACCCTTTTTTTTTACCCTTTCCCCTTCACCATCAGATCTCGAATTAGAAAAAAAAAAAACATGGCCTCCGATGATCGATGATCCATCGCCCTCCGCTCCGCTTCCCCTCCCTCCGCTTCAGGCCGACCATCCTCCTTCGCCCCCCCCCCCCCCTTCGATCACAACCCCATCGCGACGAGACCCCTCCGCTTCAGCCCCAAACCGTCGCGCTAGCCAATCTAGGCCCCCACCTCGTGCCGCAGCGCCCTGCCGTCGACCCCGACGTGAAACCCTCCCTCCGATTCGCCTTCCGTCGCCCCTCGAGCAAATCAGCCACCACCACCGAAGCAGCTCCGATCCCCTAGCTTCCACCGACCCCTCTTCCTCCAGTCCGACGCAAGTGCCCAGACCCCCCTACTCTCCTTCGATCCAAGCTTTATCCTGTAAGTTTTTTTTTTCTGGTTTTTGACTATAGAAGATAGGATTTTTACTTCATGGGATAAATAGGATTTTTAGAAGAGATGGTTTTTCACTAAAAAGATAAGATCTTTATTAAGGTAAGGATTAGATTTTTATTAAGATAAAGACGATTTTTTTTTTTTTTTGATATGCAAAGACGAAATTTTTATATATTGAACTTTGAAATAAAAATTCGATTTTTATATATTGAACTTTGAAATAAAAATTCGATTTTTATATATTGAACTTTGAAATAAAAATTCGATTTTTATATATTGAACTTTGAAATAAAAATTCGATTTTTATATATTGAACTTTGAAATAAAAATTCGATTTTTATATATTGAACTTTGAAATAAAAATTCGATTTTTATATATTGAACTTTGAAATAAAAATTCGATTTTTATATATTGAACTTTGAAATAAAAATTCGATTTTTATATATTGAATAGCGAAATAAAAATTCGATTTTTATATATTGAATAGCGAAATAAAAATTCGATTTTTATATATTGAATAGCGAAGTAAAAATGTGATTTTTACATATGTAGAGGATACGGGCAACGAAGATGACGAAGATGCGATAACAATGAAGATTTCTATCAATGAAGTGCCGTGGAGCTAGGATAGCTATACATGAGAATTTCTCACCTTTCAATTTCATTTCTATTTATATATATATACTAGGATGCAGACGGTGCTTAGTAGCACCCGACACAATCGTCCACAGACCATGGACTTGTTTGTTTGGTTGCATAGATTAGTTGAATTATTTGTTTGAATTGAATTGTTTGGTGAGATGAAATTGATTTGATTGATGTGTGAATGGCGTGGGCCTTCACTAGACCGGGGATAAGGCTAGGCCTTGTCCTGTTTCTAGTATCGTGCCGTTATGCCGCCGAAATTTTCTAAAATATGTTAGAGAAATAAAAATATCATTTTATTGAATAAATGAACCGAATAGAAATTCATAGGTTGAAATAAAATGTTTTATCGTTAAAAATATAATTTTTAACGTGAAGTGAATAGAATATTCATTTACAAACCAGACGGTTTGTTTATGTACACCTATTTGAATGACATTGATTGGGACGATAAATTTTACACATCGCCCAACTGCACAAATAAAATCTGTGTTTGATTGTTTGAAACCCCACACGGGTGTTGGGATGAAATTTGAAATTCACTCATCCCGATTGATTAAATATGTCGATCGATTGATTGACAGGCTGTTATAAGCGTCGAATATCTATATTTGATGCTTAGGCAGTGTAGTGCACTTTGGTTGATGGTTGATTATTTTTCAATGCGATTATATACATGTGTTGTATGGAAATCCATATAATTAATTTTATATGGTAATTGATTGGGCCTCATTCCAATTTGAAAAATAAAGAATATTATAAAATAAACGTTCATGTGTTGACAGTACTCATTCATTGAGATTGGTCATGTGTTGAACGAAATATTTTAGTAATAAAATTTGCATCTTTATCAATATAAAATAAACGTTCATGTGTTGACAGTACTCATTCATTGAGATTGGTCATGTGTTGAACGAAATATTTTGATAATAACAACTATTTTGAAAAAGAAATATTTGAAATAGAATATTTGAAAATAGAAATTTATGAAGCCGTGTTGATTAGATTGACGCCATTTTGACGTGAACGATATTTATATCGATTTTAAACGATTTCGAAATGAATTGAATATATAACGATTTCGAAATGAAATGAATTGAAAACGATTTCGAAATGAAATGAATTGAAACGATTTCGAAATGAAATGAATTGAAACCGATTTCGAAATGAAATGAAATGAATTGAAAACGATTTCGAAATGAAATGAATTGAAACCGATTTCGAAATGAAATGAATTGAAACCGATTTCGAAATGAAATGAATTGAAAACGATTTCGAAATGAAATGAATTGAAAACGATTTCGAAATGAATTGAATTGAAAACGATTTCGAAATGAATTGAATTGAAAACGAATTCAAATTGAATTGAAGGTGAATTGAAATGAATTCAAATTGAATTAAAATTTGAATTGAATAGAAATGAATTTTAAAACGAATTTATAAAGAAGAATTCAATTTTGATTTGAATTTGAAAGGGGTTTTAAAAATAACCAAAATTTCCAATGATTGCATTGGAGTGGATTTGAATCGAAATTGTCTTCGGAATATTTCGACGTTGGATTTCGTGATTATACAAATGTTGTTATGGAAATTTGAAAGATATAGATATATATATCGTTATTTCAAATACGATCTTTGTTGGTCGCAGAATTTGAAATTGAATATAAGCCGGGATATTTTCTATTCAGAGCCTTGTATTTAATATCAAATGTGATTTGGGTTTGTCGTGAATGGTGTCTTCACTAACACTGTTCTTGAACCCAGTTGAGAAAAGATTAAATCTTTTTATTTAGATTTAATGAAGTGTACCAATTAAAGAATATTTAATTGGAATTGAATTGATATTGATTTTTGGGTTTATCGTGAACAGTGTTTTAAACAACACTCGTTCTTTAACCCGATAATTAATGAATGTGATTTTTGGGTTTATCGTGAACAGTGTTTTAAACAACACTCGTTCTTTAACCCGATAATTAATGAATGTGATTTTTGGGTTTATCGTGAACAGTGTTTTAAATAACACTTGTTCTTTAACCCGATAATTAATGTGATTTGGGTTTATCGTGAACCGTGTTTTAAATGACACTGATTCTTTAACCCAGTCGAAGATTAAAACTAAGTGGAGTTTTAATGAATCTTTAATTAGATTGAAATAATCGAAATGGAGTATCACCAGTTTTGCTCCAGGCGATAGTTAAATCTTTAATTAGATTTGAACGTGAAATGGTAATTGAATTTACCGATAACACTGTGGTGTTAGATATGAAGTATTACCAGTTTTACTTCATGGGATAAATAGGATGGGATTGGGAAATTAAAACCAATGATTACTTCGGTAAGGTTCGTTAATCTCGACTAGTTGAATCGAAATTCAAAAGAAGAATAAATTCAAGAATTTATCTTGGATAAAATTAATGGGAACATTTCCCTATGAATGTGAAATTTAGAAACTAGCTGTCGGTTGGCCAAGCAGAATGGTTTTCTGGATATTGATCTGATGTTGGTTTCGGCCTTCGGGGTTAATATTTGAGGAATTATTCTCTTGATTAATTTACGGTTAGTGACTAATGAATTGGAATGAGGCGTATGTTGTGTTTGTGTAACACTTATTTAAATATACGCGAGTTATTCGGGAAGACCGGGTTTATCCCATTCTGAATAACTGATACGACGATAAGTCGAAGATGAAGACGATGGTCGAAGACCGGAGGTCTTCACGTCGTTTGGGTGATAACTGATGATCTTGATTGGGCTGTACACCCAAGAAGATGGAAACAGTTAGTGATCGTCCAGACGTACTTGGAGATCGATGGATATGCGGGGTACTAGGTGCCTCCGGTTTCGTTCAGACCCAGAACGGACTTGTAAATGGACTGTGTGTCTGACATTGGATTTTAGTCTGTGTGATTGATTTCTATTAAATATATATCTGTTTGGCGGCGGAGAATTTATTCTCTTGCTTAACGCCCTTCTCTGAGACGTACGAGCTCAGGGGTTATATATTGATGGATATCAAACGCATGGAGTGAATTGCCTGTGTGGCATGCCTAAGTGGCAATTGATCGAGACTTCTGTTGAAAAGCAAAGTCTTGTGGTGATGATCAAAGCAAGGCCTTTGTGGCGTAGCTTTGTGTAACGTTTCCCTCGCGTGTTTCACACCCGATATGAACCAAAAACGGGAGACGGACGTCAGGGAGGGCATGCGTTTCTTTCTAGCTAGAAGTGGCGTCAGTGGTTTTACACGCCCTGACGAGTTTGACTTATGTGGTTGTTGCTGTTGCGAGGCGCCTCGGTTATATCGGTTTCGGCCGAATGCATTCTGGTCGGCTGACGGACCAGACTTACACCCCATAGGGTGGGGAGACGTAGTGTTCAGGCATAATAATCCACATCGGTGGACCGGCCCTGAGGATCCAAGGGGCAGTTGCGGCTGTTCCTGAGGGGCGGGCTAGAGCGTCTCGAAATCGGTTGAGGACTATCTTTTGCCTCGGTTCATAGATGGAAATCCAATTTCCAAATACGTGACTTTGCGGTTTTATTTGTAAACCTATATATGGCGACATAGTGGCATGGGACGCTCATGTCGCCTATGATTGATACTTATGATTTGAAGTTGTTTTATACACTATACACTTATAGTAGTATCAAATGATTGTTTTAAACGTATCAAGCATTCTTTGGCTGTTATAAGGAAAAACCCTATCCTCGGCTGCGTTGCATTGTGTGATGGGACCTGGGTCTTATAACAGCTTCATTTTTCTTTATTTAGCATTGCGCTGTTTGTTTTATGCACTGGTATTCTTGGGAGGAAACCCGTTCCGTGTTATACGGCGTGGTCCCTTGATTTACCTTTGAAAATAAAGATTAAAAAAACTGTTTTAGTACTCACACCAGTCACATGACTGACCTGGAGTTTATTGTTTTAACCTAAACTCTGGGTGCCCTTATTTTCGACACGGGCAGCTAGTAGTTTTGGTTTTGCAGATTTATATTCACAGGATCCTGGTTTACAGCTGGAACGATATCCGGAAAGCTTTGTATCCGTATATCTCTTCTAGTTGTGTATTGTATTATTTTCCGCTGATATGTATTTAAATGTAATTTAAATCTCTGATATTTCTGTGTAATATTCATTTATACTCTGTATATTCTTGTAATCTGATGCATTGTTGTAATATACAATGAAACGTTCTTCTGTATGAGTTCTGTTTTGTCCTGTTCTCAAACGATAGGGCGTTTCGAACGGCCTGGGTCGGTTTAGCGACCGGTTCGGACCGAGCGAAATTCCTTGCCGTCACAACCTATTATTCCAATTTTTCCATACATGTGTTCCTAACAGGTTACTATCATTCCTTGTATGTTGGTTAAGTTTGTTCATATGTCAAGTGCTACTTAACCCATTTCTACTTGCTTATGCAACCATTGGTGAAATAATCTTTTTACCCAAATTACTCAATTATAGCCAAATTCACCAATTCCATGTTATTTATATCCAAACTTGCCAATTTCCAAAATCCCATTATACCCGATTTCATAAAATCAATATTTTCCCAATATATTTCCCCACGTTTATACATATAATCTAATTCACCTTTTAGGCTTAATTTCAAGTCACAAACAAATTCTGCCAATTGTCCCAATATTTGCAATAATAATTGTTATGCCACAATTCCCCAAATTTCAGATTATATTCCTCGACTGCATAAAATAGATTATGCCCAGCATTTCCATATTCCAACCATACGTATGTATAATAAGATTTCGTCTTGGCTCGAGATAATCTATCCAAAAACAAAAAGGGGAAGGAGAATAAAAGAACAATTATTATAACATGAATCTTGAATTGAATTTATAACTGGAGATTGATGAACGATAATAATACTATTATACAACAAGTTTATTATAATTCCACTCACCTTGACTGGATTGGGGAAAATAAACGATTTATTGATGTAGAATGCTGATTTAATCTTGTTATTTGATTGTTGGTGAAGAACAAGAAATGTTGATGAAGAACTTTGCTACTTGATTTGATTAAACTCCAGAGTTGATGAAGAACTTGCAACATAATTTAGAGTTTTGGGGCGGCGGCCATGTTTGGTTGAAGTTTGGCGGCATGGAGGTGTCTTAAGGAATTGTTATGAATTAGGGTTAGGTCTTGCTATGTATTTATAGGTGTAGAGAGTGTTTTACAGCCCTTAGATTGACCTAGAAGCCATCTGACCCGTACAACACATCAAAACACGTCACAGGAGCTGAAATCGCCTAGATCTGGGGATAGATCGACCCGCAGGTTGACCTCCCTAGGGCTAGGTCGACCCCCAGGTTGACCTGCCTGGTTTTGGCGGGAAATTTCCCGCCCAGTTGCCTGGGTCAAATTTCGAATTGTTTTGAATTTTTGTTGAATCTTCTAAAGGCCATAACTCCTTCATACGAAGTCCGATTTACGCAAACTTGGACTCTATTTCAAGCAGAATTTCGAGACGAACGCAATGGTGATGTATGTTTTACTTAATTCCTGATATTTAAATTAAGTATTCTTATTTTATTATATTTTCCGTTACGCACACTGTTATCGAATTAATTTTCCTTCTCTTCCATATATTAATTAATTTTCATTATACATCACCATTATTTACCTATTTATAGATATACACATATTTTTACATATTTTTAATTATATTAAAAATGAGGGGTGCTACGTTCTCCCACCCTTAAAGAATTTCGTCCCCGAAATTCGATAAGAGTAAAAATAGATAACCCCTCGCAATATCCATCCATCAAGTGTGCATCCAATTGTTGCAAACATTGTGCACATGTGCAAAGTGAGATACATCATAGTAAAGTATGTATGCCTAATTTGGATCCACCTGTATGTATGCAAATTTTAAAAACTATTTCAAAACATGATGCTCACATCCTAAATATACTTCCAGTTCTATATGAATGCAATATTCTTGAAAAATCAAAATATTTTTCATCCAAGTTTTTCCACACTCTTATAGAATAAGAGCATAGTTCGCCCAATTGTCGCATCCAAAACCCTACCATCCATCATTAAATTCAAAATTTAGAAAAATCTAATTTTCCAAATTCGATTTCCTCATGTTACGAAAAGATATAAAATGGAAAAATTCACATCCTCCGTTTTTCGTTTCTAATCGTACTTGGATTTTTATATGACTATTCTATGAAGATTTCCTATCCAAGCACAACCACATAAGAAAATTTCTTCTCTTTTTTCACTTATCTTGGAAAAAAATTCATATTTATTCATCTTTTTCTTAAGATTTCCATTTTCCTTTCCCGTCACATTTGTTGCCTTACTAAATTTATTGTTTCCTGTTAGGTAGGTTTTTCTCTTTCTTAGCTTATTTGACTTAATCCAATTACTTAAGTTTGTTATTTCAAATAAGATTTTTCTGTTTTCAACACAAACATCATCCTACATAGCTACTACTATGGGCCAAGAATCTTAGGACTTTGTCATCTCAGACAATTGCGAGTCCACACAACAGGATCTACCCCAACTTACTTGGCATTTACTACTTAGTAGTCACTACTAGTCCTTGCTGTGTATTACTAGCCTATCCTCTCTCTCTTTTTTTCTCTAGCAACAAACCTAGGTTTCTCAATGCTTATGCATTCTACGGGAAATTTTCCATTAGTTTAATATTAGCTAATCCCTGATAGTAAATTGGCAAGAGAGTAACTCCCTAAATATCAACCCCAAAGACCGAAATCAACATCAGATTGACACTTAGAGAATCACACAACTCAACCAATCTCTAGTTGGTTCCAATTGTTTAATTCATAGCTTTAACTTTCTCTCGTTCTATTCTAGGCACTAATTCTTACCTACTCCATTCTTTTTAAAACATGGTTTAGCCCCCTTTCTTTTCATTACATTTTTCTTTCAAAAAAATTAAGTGTTAAAACTTGATTTTCTTCTCCAAAACTTGTTTTCGCCAAACCATAAAAACATGTCACAATATAAAAATGCAAAACATTTTTTTTCAAATCACAAAGCTGGAGTAGACAAGGATAATTATCGGGTTTACATTGTTTCTTATTACAATGTTAATTTTGGCTGCTAAGGTGCAAGCATCTACTCTACTCTTACTCTCTACCGCTTATTTTGTTCACCCAACAAAAATTCCTTTTTTTAAAGCAATAATCAAAATTTATTGTTAACAGAATAGAGATTTCAAATTTTCTTTTCAATCCTTTCATATATGAAAACTAGCGAGCTATACATGCTCTATAATATGCACCTTTTCATGAGAGAATTCTTTTAAAACAAGAAATCATTGTTTTACACAATATACCCCACTTTACTTTAAAACCCATCATGCATTTATCAAAATACTTTTAAGATTAAATCTTGTAAAAATACCACAAACTCTTTTACAAATTCAAGTTCTTAAAAGTTTATCATTGGGTTAGACTCAAAGTGGGTCTTCAACTCACTAGGCTTTCCTAAGCACTTTTGCGAATTCAATTTTCTTAACTATATATATTCCTAATCCATTTTCCATATTTTAACTTTTTCTAGTTTCTAAGGTTTCATTTCTAAACCCACTAATCTGAAATACTAATATTTCAGTTTCCATCCTATGGGATACTTTTCTTTCTCTAGCTTCAAGTCATATTGTACACTTTCCCAATCACCTAATGGTTTCCAAATTCCTATGTTCATTCCTTGAGTGTACAAACTAGATATCCCAACTTTTTCATGTCTAGTGGGCTACTATATGGATTTAGGTTTATATATATAATATATTTATATTTTAGAAAATACAAATACGTTCACTCATTATCTCACTAAGATCACTAAACCGAAGCTCTGATACCAGATGTAACAACCTGAATTCCGACAGACCGATTTTTTTTTTAAAATCCAATCTATCGAAACCCGAGTTGGGTGCTCGGGTATCCTGCAGAAAAAGACAGAGATAAAAAAACATGTCAGAACTCATAAAGCATCTCATAGCGGAAGGAAATAAAGTAATATATTCAAATATTGCTTTACTTTATTAACAATACTGCTAAACCAGTATTCAAAGCTATACCATCTCTGTCATGAACCTAACCTGGAAGTATGTAATGAGGAGGGGGTCAGAACATAAGTTCTGTGTGAGTGGACTTAGAATAAGCTTCTGTATAATCCTACATATACCGTTCAGTTATATTTTCTTGCTTATTAGGTTATTCGTGATATTAGCTCTCTAGGTTATACTCATGTCCCACTAGTAGGTTAACCTAATACAACGTATATGTAGATACCCCCAACTCGTCTAATCCTTTACATGTATATGTACAGTCTCTTGCCGTATGTCGTACGGGCTTCATCTTGTAAATCTATACTACTTTAGTGTAGTGCCACCATTCTCGAAATCGTTTGGACTGCCACTCTCGATCTTGCTAGATTCTGTGTATCATCTAGATCTAATCAAAGGTTTACTATCAAGCGCTTCCTAAATTCAATCAGGGTTTACGCTACCCAGGGCCACTAGGGTTTATGCTACCTATTGAACGCTTCTCGGATTAAGGGTTTACGCGACCTAGGTCCAACTAGGTATTATGCTACCTATCGAACGATGCCCCCTAGTCCAGGACACACTACCCAGAGCGATATAAGTTCCTAGACTTTCCCCACGTACATTTCGTGAATCATTATCGATGTCTAGTTGCACATGTCATCTATATGTGTGGCCCGAGTCCCGTGGCAGGGCAAATCAAGAAACACGGAACTCAGTCGGAAACTTTAAGTTATCTGCCGACGCAGATGCTAAGGTGTTTTTTAATCTGTGTGTGGCTATGGTCCCACTTGACCCCTCCCTCAACTAATGAAAGGCACCCCAGAAAATCAAGAATGAGAACTATACACAGGCCCCCTCTGCTCCCCAAACCTATTGGCCAAACCTCACCCATAACTAGGTAGCAAGTATATAGTCTGTTGGAGTTCTCCGCATTTCCGCTTCCTGTACTCAATTGACTCAAAATGGTAGGTAGACGACGACGTGCTATCACAGGGCTAAACAAGATATCGCCGCCTCACGCTGGTCCATCCAAGTCTTTAGGTTGCCTTATATTGCAACCAAGGCATACTTTTGGTTCTTCTAACGCAAACCTTAACCTCTGTGAGCCCAGGAGAATCATATGCAACCTCACAGAGGGATACAAAGAGTACCCTCACGTCCCCTCGAAGCCGCGTGCTTCGTAACCCAGACTGTTTGAGCCTTCTTCTTGGTTAGACAGACGTTCGCTCCTCGTGTTCTACTTGGGTTTCTTGACTAAGGTTTACTACTTAGTTCTCTTAACTAAGGTTTACTACTTAGTTTCCTGAATCGTTCGTTTTCTTAACTAAGGTTCACTACTTAGTCCTCTTAACTAAGGTTTACCACTTAGTTTCTCTTAATCGTTCATTTTCTTAACTAAGGTTTACAAATTAGTCCTCTTAACTAAGGTTTACTACTTAGTTCTCTTTCTCGTTATTTACTTAGTTCTCTTAACTAAGGTTATTACTTGGTTCTCTTAACCAAGGTTTGATACTTAGTTTATGTTACTTAATTCTCTTTAACAAAAGTTTGTTACTTAGTTCCTTTTAACTAAGGTTTACTTACGAATTCAAGCATGACTTAAGTTCTCTTTATCAAATGATAGTGTACGGGTGTTCTCCCACATTTCCAGCTTAGATTAACTTATTTCATGGTATAAGTCGTCTCACCCTTCAAGTCTTGTATTACATTTTAAGTCATATTCATTTCTTACCCCTATGATAAATTTATTTATTATTTAATCTTATCATTCCCCACTTTTTCTTGCTTTAATACTGTTATATTGGTTAAGTTTGCCCATATGTTCAAGTTGACTTAACCCCCAATCACGCATTCAGTTCAACCCATGCGTCATGTCAAATTGGTTAAGTGTTATCCAACAGTTTACTTAACTTACCCATATATTGAGTCAAATTGGTTAAGTGTTATCTAGCGATTCACATTGACTTAACCCACCCATATATCATGTTAAATTGGTTAAGTGTTATCTATCAGTTCGTGTTGACTTAACCTACCTATATATCATGTCAAATTGGTTAAGTGTTATCTAGTAGTTCCCGTTGACTTAACACACCCATAGATCGAGTCAAATAGGTCAAGTGTTGTCTAGTATTTCATGTTGACTTAACCTTACCATACTAGCATGTGCCTTTAGCATTAATTAATTATTAATGCCCAACCTCTCACATTAGACCTATGTTGCGGTCACTGGATGAGCCGGTTGGTTCCGGACAGGATTACACCACAACTCAATCTAACCTCGGGTTTCAAGCACGTTATGACTAACTTCTCACATTAGAACATATTGTTTGCGGTCACTGGATGTGCCGAGCGGTTCCGAGCAGGATTACACCGCAAATTAATTTTAACCTCGAGTTAGCCACGTTTCATTTTTAGTTCATGTCCATTCTAGATGTCATATATCAATTATCAATTATCAATTCACAAGCATGTTCATGTTTATTCATGACATATGTCAATTATCAATTTCACGTCATGTATCAAGTTCCATAATTACATAAAAACATGGTTTGTCCAACATATTCCATTTTTAATTATGCTTCTAGGATCTTAACGGCATATCCAATTTCCAAGTCTCAAATTCAAGCTTTACCCAAAAACCCCAAATTATGTTGATGCTTATAATCCCATTAATAAGCTATACCTATTATTCCATTTTTTCCATAATGTGTTCCTAACAGGTTACTATCATTTCTTATATGTTGGTTAAGTTTATTCATATGTCAAGTGCTACTTAACCCATTTCTACTTTGCTTATACAACCATTCGTGAAATAATCTTTTTACCCAAATTACTCAATTATAGCCAAATTCACCAATTCCATGTTATTCATATCCAAACATGCCAATTTCCAAAATCCGATTATACCCAATTTCATAAAACCAATATTTTCTCAATAAATTTCCCCACGTTTATACATATAATCTAATTCACCTTTTAGACTTAATTTCAAGTCACAAACAAATTCTGCCAATTGTCCCAATATTTGCAATAATAATTATTATGCCACAATTCCCCAAATTTCGGATTATATTCCTCGACTGCATAAAATAGATTATACCCAGCATTTCCATATTCCAACCATACGTACGTATAATAAGATTTCGTCTAGATTCGAGATAACCTAGATCCAAAAACAAAAGGGGGAAGGAGAATAAAAGAACAATTATTATAACATGAATCTTGAATTGAATTTATAACTGGAGAAAGATGAACGATAATAATACTATTATACAACAAATTTATTATAATTCCACTCACCTTGATTGGATTGGGGATATTAAACGATTTGTTGATGTAGAACGCTGATTTAATGTTCTTATTTGATTTTTGGTGAAAAGCATGAATTATTGATAAAGAACTTTGCTACTTGATTTGATTACACTCCAAAGTTGATGAAGAACTTGCAATATAATTTAGAATTTTGGAGCGATGGCCATATTTGATTGAAGTTTGACGGCATGGAGGTATCTTAAGGAATTGTTATGAATTAGCGTTAGATCTTGCTATGAATTTATAGGTGTAGAGAGTGTTTTAGAACCCTTAGATTGACCTATAAGCCATCCGACCCGTACAGCACATCAAAACACGTCAAAATGATCTGAAATCGCCCAGATCTAGGGATAGATCAACCCCCAGGTCGACCTGACTCCCAGGTCAACCTGCCTGGTTTTGGCGGAAAATTTCTCGTCTAGTTGCCTGGATCGAATTTCAAATTGTTTTGAATTTTTGTTGAATCTTTTAAAGGCCACAACTTCTTCATATGGAGTCCAATTTACGCAAACTTGGACTCTATTTCAAGTAAAATTTCGAAACGAACGCAATGGTACTGTCCGTTTCACTTTATTCCTGATATTTAAATTAAGTATCCTTATTTTATTATCTGTTCCATTACGCACTGTTATTGGATTAATTTTCCTTCTCTTCCATATATTAATTAATTTTCATTATACATCACCATTATTTACCTATCTATACATATACACATATTTTTAATTGTATTAAAAATGCTGGATGTTACAATTCGTGTAAGTATAAACTAAAAATGATCCTGCAAGTTATTGTGCTGAGCACAACATCTAAGCTATTGTGAGCACAACAACTAAGTTGTCGTGCCGGACACAACAAGTTATCTTAATTTTCTAAACATTGGGTTCTTTAATTATTAGGAGATGATGAAGCTTTACTTCTACCAACAAAAGATACATTCTCAAGCTTGGTTTATACTAATATAATGCAATATTGATTATATAAGCTGTCCTAATTTCCTAAACTGAAGAAAAAGTGATGTGGTTTTCAATTATTTTCCTAAGCACATGCAATCCTAAAGCAATATTTTTTTATTTTTTTTTGCTAATTATAGAGAAGGGACACAGAGATTTACACAGTACCATTTAAGAGAGTCGACATCACTTTCAAATATGAAGATAGCAACTTAATAAAATACAATTTCCCTACTAAAATGCATAGACCAAAAGAATTCTAGATTGAGCCGTTAAAAGCTCAAGTCTCGTATTTTCTCAAGTTTCACAATGTACAATTAAGTTGATGTGCTCGACACAGCACCTAAGCTGTTGTGCCGAGTATAGCAAATAAATTGTTAATTATAAATATACATGTAAGCTGCTTATTATAAATAAGTACTACGTTTATTCCTAAAATGATACATAACAGACTAATAATAATTAGTAACCACATCCATAGTTACCATCTCCTGCTAACTATAAATATACATGTACAAGTTTGTAAGTAAGAAATGCTTTAGAAATACTTATTTAATTTTAGCATTTCTTAAATTATCGATTATATACGTGTAATAGCGTAGGGGAACCATTCCAACAATACCAGTCGCACCTAATAGAACTAATTATCATTATTACAAATTCAAGCATTTACCAAGTCAAACAAAGTGCAAACTTTTTATAAATTCATAAAAATATTAATGATTTCAGATAAAATTGAATAAAACAAAACACTGAAATGAGAGGCAATAGAACTTGACGCAGATGCGCAATCATAAGATAATTGAACGAAATGTTGGATCCAAGTATTGCAACATCTGAAGTCACAAATTTGAGCACTTACAACAAATTAAAAGGCTAAAACATAATTAATGCTTCTATACAATAAAATTTAGTAATCGTTGGATCTTAACCCTCATATCTATTGTTTGATCATGACAAACTACTATGTGTGTTATTTGTTGCTTAAACATTCTATTAAGTATGTTAATCCTTGCATGCTCATCACCTTGTCACACCTCAACATATCATTTGCCAATGACATAAAAAATGGACAGCATTTCAGTCATTATACTGGAAAGTTGTCCAACTACATACTTTTATCATTTCTTCCCACGTCATTAGCATTCAAAAAATATACAAACAAAATATTATAATTAATGACATTATCATCAACAAAATCAATCTTATCTGGAAAAAAAAATTCTTTTCATTTGATTTTATACACCCTTATTGCTAAAATACTACCTTTTTTCAAACAAAATTAATTCTAATGAACAATATTATTAATTATTAATGTTTTTTAAAAAAAATTAAATACTAATGACAAGAAAAAAAATGGCAACATTACATCATTGGACAACTTCCCAGTATATTTACTAAAATGTTGTCCTTTATTCATTTCATTGGCAAAGAACATGTTACATGGAACATGCAAAGACTGACAAACTAAACAGAACAATTAAGCAATAAAAAACACATATAGGAGTTTGTCATGAAAAATGATTGATATGAAAAGTAATATCCAACAACTAAAAATTCTTCTATATAAAAGCGCTAATACTATTTTAACCTTTTGATTTGCTTTGAACACCCGGACTTGTGACTTCGGATGTTGTAATACTTAGATATGCATCTATCCTACACATTAATTATAGCCGATTATAAGTTGTGAATAAATAAATCACAATTAGATTCAACATAATCGTTCAGTCATCTTATGATTACACATCTTCGTTAAGTTCAACAACCGCCCATTTCAGTGTTTTGTTTTATACAATTTTATCTAAAATCATTAATAACCAAATGAAAACCATGCGTTCATTCTCAAATTCTCATATTTTCAATTTTACCAGAAACCCTCTCACTTTAAAAAAAAAAACCAACCGCTGTTGTTTTCAGCAAAATCTAATATCAAGTCTCCACAACAAGCTAATCCATGCTCCACCGCCTTGTTAGTTGTCGAACCCAACTTCTCAAAGTCCGTTGTCCGCATATTACCACATCGCCGTCACCCCGATCAAGTATAAGCTAAAAGATCAACAAATTTATACAATAGTTTTATTCGGTCATTGATTCCAATATCACTTCATTTGTCAAAAATTTATTCAATTGATCCAATATTTTTAAATGTGCTTCCAACATGTAAAACCATTAATAATTTTATGAACTTGATATATGTTTATACTTGTAATAATGATAATTAGTTCTACCAAGTGATATTGTTGTAAATGATCCCCTTACGCTGTTAAGCATATAAAATCATTAAGAAATATTAAAATTAAATAATTACTTCTAAAGCATTTCTATTTAAAGACCTAGTTGATTATGAAATAAAGTACTTCAGGTTTAAACTATCATATTAACGATACTATCTTACACCAATAACCAAATCACAGGAAAATCAACAAAAACTATAAAATGAACGCACGTAAAAAAACAAATGACGTACAAGTTGAAATAAAAAATATAATTCAAAATTTTCAAATTTCAACTGTTTGTTTCTGTTGTTCTAGAGGTCACAGTAACTATTATTTTTTATTTTTATTTAACATCACATACATGTAAACTTTTGAAAATATATTATCGATTTTAAATTTCATTGCTCACCTCCAAGCTTAATGCTTGAACTATTTTGTATTTACCATTTAATGTGTTGTTCAAATATACGTATATTCCAAAATTCTTTTTCCTTAAATGGCAATCTAATAGCCGTTTAATCTTTACACAATCAATGAGGTTCAGCGATCCACAACTTAAAAAAAATAAAATTGATCCCCACACTTTAACTACAAACTCACACCGATAGCAATGCTATTATAATGAAAAGAAAAAACAAGGACATAACAGTAATAAAAGGAATTGAGGACCGCTTCCAACTTTAAATATAAATTTCATACAATTTACTAGCGTTATTTCTTAAATAGTGGAAAAAAAAATCGCTCTTTGTTTTTCAAAAGAGATGTCTAACATGGTATGTGTATAATTCACATTTTTGTACGTACGAAAATCCAAAATGAAAAATGAAAACTGAACACTACCTAAAGTAAACTGAAAAACAAGCTTTTCAATCTAGGTTAAAAATAAGAGTTTTTTTAATCCAGGTTAAATTGAACTATTTTTTTCAATCTAAATTTAAGTAAATAGTTGATTTGAACATATTATTTAACAAATAACATAAGTAATCAAAAAATGTATTTATGCACATTTGAAGGGACAATTAAGAAAATTACTTGAGAGAAGTACTATAATTTAAACAAATATATAGTAAATAATTGATAAAAAGTAAATAAAACGAAGATTAAAAAGGCAATCAAAAATAATAACAGATCATGCTCATATATATATATATTTATAAGGGAGGGTTCCGCTACATCTTTTATATTGCACGTGAACTCTTCCCCTAAATCTCATCCACCCATTCTTTCTTCCCACTAAGAAAGAATATTCTAATGGAAAGAGAGAGAATGAGTAGACAAATGAGTGGATGAGATTCAAGGGAAGAGTTCACATGCAATATAAATGGTGTAGTGGAACCCTCCTCATATATATATATATATATATATATATATATATATATATATATATATATATATATATATATATATATATATGCATTGTTTTAATGCGTTGCAAAGACCAGATGAATTGAAAGGATCATTGCATTCATCCTTGAAATTAGAAAGCAACAATAGCAAATGAAAATTTAACACAAATGGTGCCTATCCCCTAATTACATGCAAGCCACAGAACCATCTACAATAAAACGGAGAAAACCGCAAAAGTATTTGTGCGTCTGAATATCCAATGTCTTACACATAACATACCGGCCTTGCAAAATACAACACAAACAGAAAGCAGTAGTCCCAGGCAATAGAACAGAAATGCGTTATACGTTTCATAAATCGAGCAACCGTAAATTTTATATTCCCAGGCTTTGTAATAAGTATATATCGTCAGCCTTCCACTTCGCTGTGGAACAAACGAACATAAAATCCATTAAAAGGCAAATACAATTTAGAAACAGTAGCAGCTTTAAAAAATTTGAAGAAAGAAATTCATCCAAGAATATAAGCATGTGAATATTATAGGCTAAATGTACATGCAATTTATCTTGTAAAAGATAAAAAGCACAATACTATACCAAATAGCACATCATTGTAGGCAACAGGGAAAAAGAGGCTACCAGAACAGATCTATGGCTACCCCGGCAAAGTCGCCTTTTAATGTCAAAATAATTCAATACTAGAAACAGCGCAGAACAAGCTGCCTCGAATTTAAGCTTCAATTAAAGCTGACGAATAAAATTCAAAAAATTAAAATAGTCTCAGACATCCAAGGAAGGAATTGAACAGCATAAGCTCTCAAGCCTGGCAGGGCGTAAGCTCTTAGGCGGCCACTGCGAATGTTTTGAGAAACAAGCCTTAAGCTTTTCGTCATCGACTATTTAGTTTTCTAAAATTTCAGTGGAATTAGATATCAAAGTAGGGCAGATGTGAAAATATACACAAATGAACGAAAAGTGATCAGAACCTCGGCTTGATTTCTCCAAAGAGAAATAAAATACGCACGGTATAATCAGCGTCGATCATCCGGGGAAAGGATCATCACTTCACCGGTTTTCATTCACGGCAAATATAATTCAAGAAAAACAAAAAATTTCGAACAGAGAAAAATAAAATAAAAAATGAGGAACCTTAGCCTCGACATGATATCGGCTGTAATGGGTGCGGCTGGCAAATAAACTTGGCATTCGTTTATATAGAGACGGAACAAAACCCTAGATGCCTATCTAAGCGTTTAATGGACTGGATTCACGGTCCAGATTTGTTTTGGTATTTAACACGCAGTAACGAGCTGTCCATCGACTTTAAGGGTCCATTTGATTTTGAACGGAAAGGGTTGTTTGAAAGGGTTATCTGGAAGGGGTATTTGAAGGAGAATTTTTGCGAATAGGAATGCGTTTTTTTTTTTTTTTTACGAAAGGGGCATATTGGAAGGGACAGAGTTATTGTTTTATTACTTTTGTATATATTATTTTCAATTATTTGTGTTTGTGTGTTTATTGTTAAACAGAATAGTAGAATGCAGAATTTAAATTACATGATTGCATAATTTAAATTACCTAATTACAAAATTACAAATAAATTGCAGAATTGAAATAATATCGTTTGGGTTCATCACACAGAAAAATGCACTTAGAACTTGCCTTGTTTACCCTTGCTTGCGCATATTAAATTGTTTGGGAATTCTTCAACAAAAGGAACACCTGCATGTGCACGTTTCCAACAAAAGGAACTCCTGCATGTGCACATTTCCAACAAAAGGAACAGGAACAACATGACTCCTTGTTTCAACAAAAAGCACAAGCATTTAATGACCTAAACTAATCTCAGCAAAAACAAAAAGAGCCCTAACGTTTGATTTTTCTTCGCGTCGGACGCCTCTGACGCGAAAGCTTCTCTTTCAGCTGTTCATTTAGAAGGGGCAAATGAGATGGGTCCCGCGTCGACGCGTCGGACGCATCGGACGCTTCCGACGCAGACACGAACGTAACGTGCCCCTTCTAGAAATCAAACGCTACCTAAATATATGCTGTAACAAGTGTCAAATTTGTATTTGTGAAGTCATATTTTAAATAAAAGATATCTACATTCATAAATACAGATGGATATCAGATAATTATTTTATTCATCTGTTGTCAGCCATAAAAAAATTTGATTCAATATAAACTACTTTCAACCTCTATAACCATAAAGATGCAAAAGACAAACATAAAATGATAATAATTAGCCAAAAGTAATTATAAATTAAATTTATATAATATGAATTATTTATTTAATATAAAATAGATTTGTATTTGTTCTTGTACCCATATACACACGAAATTCGCTACAATTTAGGAATGAATTCATCCCATTTTTTTCGTTTTAGGGATATCGATAATTGTTCATTTTTTGAGAATGAAGGCGGACAAATTTCATATAATTCAAATATCAACTGACATGCAACTTACTTTTTGCAAATATGAATTTATGCCTATACTTTTAAGCACACCCCATCAAAGTAGTCATCGACAAATTACTCTGGTAAATATCCTAGAAGCTAGAGAAATTAGGACGATTGTTGAAATGGGCAATGGTGCCCAGCCAATATGGATAACTTACTTCCCCAGAAAGACAATTAAAGACCAAGCGGTGGCAGGTTTCATTATGGAATGCATCATATCGGTTGATCCCCAACCAAAAAAGAAGGCCAACACCTTGTACTTTTGGCAACAATATGTAGATGGGGAGTCGAATGAACATGGGATAGGAATTGGTCACGTCGCCATCCCTCAAAGGAGCAAAACTATACAGGGCAGTACAATTCGAATTCAAAGCAATAACAATGTTGACGAACGTAAGCCCTTCATGCAGACTTAAGAATGACAATGGCGGCGAAGGTATTCCACGTCAAAATCCAGAACGATTCTAATTAACCGTGAATCAAGTGCATGACAATTATCAATAAAAAATTCCAACTATGGCTAAGTACGTGGAATATAACAATCTAGATTTTTGACTCCTAAATATTTAATTTATTTAAATACAAAACGACTGGTTTAGAAGTTTAATGGCAGAAAATAATTTAATTGAGTTATTGAATATAAATGAATAGTGAAATGGTAATTTGAATACTAGAATTATTCCAAAAAAAAAATTTGAAATTAATACGAAAATAAATTGTTTTTGAAACTTATTTAAATTCTATTTAAATAAGAATGGTGATAATAAACTATTATCGTAGCGTTGAAGTGATTTAAAATCAATTAATAATTACTTAATTGGCAAATTCTATTCAGACCAAAAAAGTAGCTGAGTTGCCCCCTCCCCTTTTTTAAAAAAGATTTCGCATGACCAAAATACCCTTTACCTCGTAGAGCCACTACGAGGTTATGTAGCTTACCTCGTAGATACTCTACGAGGTAATGCTGCTAACCTAGTAGTGGCTCTACGAGGTAATGATACCAACCTCGTAGGCATACTGCGTGGTTGGACCACAATCCCCACACCTGCACTGCGTGGTTGACGGAAACATATAAAAAAAAATATTCAGCGAAGGGTATTTCTGTCCAGCGAAATTTTAAATTAAAAAGGGGGGGCAACTCAGCTATTTTGTAGGTCTGAATAGAATTATCATTTTTGAAATTATCATTTTTGCAAACTGGTTCGAACCTTAACAAAACTAGTGTTATTGAATCCGCGTAGCAAGTTATCATATGATGTCAAGTTTCATGATGATCAAACGTCCCATACGATTGTGCGATCCTGAAAAGCTCAACGTAAATATAAGAGAATAAAATATATTTCACATAAATTAACATCTTCTCTAACCTCATGTCTTCCCCTATTCTTTCAACTTTTCCTATAATCAAAGAAGCAGCGGCTGCTAATAACTCATCTTCTACAAGTTAACTCACGAGATATACTTAACAAAATTTGATATAATCCTTGATCTGATAACTTCACGTGCGTGAGATCTTTGTTTGTCGGTGAGTGGTTTCGGATGCGACATTGTTTGATAAATTGCGGCAACGAGTGGCCAAGAACCAGGGTTGAACTATGTCGCTGATTTAGGGTGAGTTAGGTAATGGAATGGCGGTCGTTTCATTGCTTGCGAGGAGACGTACCTTTTGGTACCGACGATAGGAGCTCCAGTCAATGATGTTGTCATGCGACATTATGTCGTAGTAGATGGAGGCACTCAGTCGCTTTTTGATTCTGGATTCAACTGGCAGAAGGTGATGACCAAGGCATGGAGGTCGAGAAGTGTGATATGTTGGAGGAAGCGGTTCGATGAACCATTAAGAATCGAGCAAGAATGGGAGGAAAGAAGAATCACGACTATTGATTTAAGTGGCTTAAAAAGGGGATCCAAGTAATGATGTGGACTAGGAAGTAAAAAAATTTGGCAAAGCTGGACTAGAAAATAATTGGTTTAATTAATTAGTTTTTAAAATTCAAACTCTTATATAACACGCCTCTTATCCATACGCGGTTGGATTTTGATGTGGCCAGTCACATTGGAATCGTGTCAACGATATCTTCATTATGGCATTGGATTCATCAAGGTTGGAGCTCACTGAAATTTTAATTAAAATCAAACGCATTTGATTTTTTCTTGCAATTCAGAAACGCGAAAACGTTAACGGGAAATTACGGTTAGTTAAACTCCTATGACTTAGAATATTATCATAACCACGTAACATCGTAAACTATTTGTTTTCTTATTTTGATGATTTGTTGTTTTATCGGTGGGTTGGATTCATCTTCTCCTTGGAACGAACGACCTTGTATATATACCCACCTAGTAGCAGACGACTCATGGTATATGATTATAAGTTGTATGTGATGTAGGGAAACATACTGGAGAGATCCAACAGGATTCCTTACCACTGTTGACTTTACACACACATTGTGTGTGTGTGTGCACGCTGATACATATGAGCTTTGATATAGGGGGACAAGTTTGATTGTAACGACCCGCATTCTACGCATCATAGGATCGTAGAATATTTGTTTCTTTCACACACGAAGTCGTATGGTCATGTAACTTTGGGAGACGATTATTGGAGTCATTTCTCATGTTCGTGATTTTTGCCGATTTTTAAATGACCATTTTGCCCCCAGCTAATCTTGTTTTGGCCATAACTTTTGACTGGAAAGGAGTTTTGACCTGAAACCACTTATATCGGCTCCGGATGATGGTTTACAATTCCGTAGAGTGGTCACATTAGCCAAACGGACTCACCATTTGGGAGATATGGCCGAAACAAGTTTTAGATGGTGAAAAACAACTTAACCGGGCCTAATTTTGGTGATTAGTGAGTGGGCCCATAACCCATTTCGGGATTAGGGTTATGGGGAGGCTGATAGGGTTAGGGAATTCAGTTTCTATCATTTTCTAGCCGCCACTCTTTGTTCCTTCAAGTTTAGCCATGGCCTCCACTTTCTAAAACACCCCAAATCACCTTCTAATCGCTAATTAAGCCAAATCAACATCAAATTAAGGGGGAATAGCACCAAAGCAAGGTTAGAGCTGCTGTGTTACATTGGGAACAACGCCAAACAGAGAATCATTTCAGTTTTAAGGTTTTATTTGTGGCTAAGGTGAGTGATTTGCATAGTTTTGCACTAATTACGGTTAATTAAGGGTAATCAGTGAAGATTAGCGAATTTAAACATGATAAAATTCTGGAAAAATATTTATAAAATTCGAAATAATGTTTTAGACCTATGTTAGAAATTTGGTTTGATTTGGTTAAGTTTTACTAATCATATCATTAGTTTTTCCTAAACATGCTTAAGGGGAAAACATGGGTTTTTGGGTATGTTTGATCCTTATAAACATGTCATATTGTTGTTATAGTGTTTGTGGATGATTATACATGTTGCTATGACTGTGTGGTATGTTTTATGATTGCATAGAAAAGTTAGAATGGTTGAAAACGCCGTCGTTTGGCGAAAATAGCTTGCTGGAAAAACTTGCAGCAAACCGGATAGGAGCATTCGGATAGGAGCAACCGGATAGGAGCATTCGGATAGGAGCATCCGGATAGGAGCAACCGGATAGGAGCATTCGGATAGGAGCAACCGGATAGGAGCAACCGGATAGGGGCATCCGATCCGAACCGAATAGGGGCACCCGATCCGAACCGAATAGGGGCATCCGAGCACCCGAACTGAACTAGAAAGGAGCATTCAAACCGAACCAAGCAGGAGCGGGCGAACCGAACCGAACCGGAGGATCGAACACCAAGTAGACCTAAACCCGAGATGCAAAGGAAGTCCAAATGAGGAGTTGTACCTCAGGATCCAGATGAGAACCAATGAGGGAACTTCATGAGTTGGGCTTTGCTGCAGGACGTGTGCTAAGGGGTTATCGATGTCTGTAACTTTAGATCACTATGTGTAGGGGGTACGTGAACGGATTCAGGGCCACGGTGGCCTAGGCATGACTAAAGAGCTATAGACCAATGAAGTGGGGTCATTTGTAAAGATTTGGTCATGACTCCATGGGATAAGCTTGGTAGTAGCAGTAGTTGTACAAGTTGAACTTCGTCACTACTTCGATGGGTCTAGTGATTGACAGTGGTGGACATCGTATGCTTTACGCACTGAGTGAGAGATGTGAGAATGGTTGCTATGTTTGATTGTTTGCCTTCATTATGACGTACACACCCCCACCCCCGTATTCTTTACACCATATGATAGTGGCACCTTAGAGTATTGTACGGTATGTAGTGCTAACTCTTTGGTTGCAGGTCCAGGTTCAAGTATGGATTAGTATACCTGTTATTGTTCTGTTTAGCTGATTATCGCTCATACCAGACTTTTCGTCTGACCCAGAGTTTTATGTCTCTTCTTATTACTTTGGGTGCTCTTACGAGCAGACTAGAGACAGGTTAGCTGGGTATGCACGAGTAGCTGATCCGGAGACGAGCAGGAGGCTTCCACGTATGATACATATAGATATTCTCCCTGTGTTGTTGAAGATCACTGCTTGGGCATTAGTAGTGCATCTTCTACTTTAACTTTCTTTTGCTTTAGAGACAGTTTAAAGTTGTAACAATGATGTTGGATCATAAGCTGTATTTGGATTTCCGCTGCTATGTTGGTTTAGTTTTCAGCTTATGCACTGTCTCACCTATTTTATGTCAAGATTATGTTATTATTATATTTTGGTCCATGCGCTGTGAGACATTCTACAGGTTCCTTGTTAGTTCATTCTCTTCTTTCCTTTCTTTGGCGACCGTTCCGTGCTAGTCGGGCATGTGTACAGCGCACCTTCGGAGGAAATGCAGACTAGTGCGGGGCGGGCCGTCACACTTGGTATCAGAGCTCTAGGTTGCGTAGTTAACCTAGGGAAAGACACCAGGGAGAGATAATACGTATATGAGAGCGCGTATTTGTGATTATTTTGGTTTTCAAAAGCTATATATATTATTGGTATAGCCAAGGATGAAGTCGCATTGCACTAGCACCACTATCGAGATGGCTAATCGTTTCTCTTTACAGATTGAATGATGAGCCGATATACGAGGGGTACTGGTAGTGGAGCCAATAATGGGAATGCTTCTGACATGAGGACGATGTTTACTGACCTCATGAGAGAGATGCTTAGAGATGTTCAGAGGGCAGCTCCAAATGCTGGTAATGGTGGTGGTCCAGTAGTGCAGGCGCCTAGGGCCGATTTTGCCAAGCTGAATAAGGATTATACTAGTCTTGGTGGGAAGCCGTTCCACGGAACGGAGTCGGCCACGGATGTTCAGGATTGGCTGGATAGCTGCGAGCGTATCTTCGAAGACTTGGGTATCGAGGATGCGATGAAGAGAAGGCTAGCATCCCGTCAGCTGCAAGGACGGACAATGAATTGGTGGAATGCTATAAAGGCAGCTACCCCAGAGGATCAGATTACTTGGGATCAGTTTAAGGTTCGCTTTAGCGATAAGTTCATTCCAACTGCTCAGAAGTCAGTGTTGTTTAAGAAATTCTTGGAACTCAAGCAGAATGGCAGAGCTGTCTCGGAGTATATTGCCGAATTCGACACTTTGTCGAAATATGGGTTATCCCTAATAGATACTACCGAGAAGAAGAACGAGAAGTTCATAACTGGTTTGGATGGATACTTGGGGGAAAGGCTTATTAACCACATCGATGAGACATTTGAGTCGATTGTGGGGAAAGCATTGAGGTTAGAGAGTCTTTACCCTAAGTCGAAGACTGAGGTTGCATCTGTAGAGGAGCCAAAGCCGCAAGCAAGCGGTGGAGGCAAGAATGGTTCTCAGAATAAGAGAAAGCAGAATCAGACTAAGGATGGCCAGAAGAAAAAGGATAAGAAGGATGTTGAGTGTTTCAGCTGTGGGAAGAAGGGCCATTATGCTAGTAATTGTCGGGCCAAGCCAGCGGAAAGGAATTGCTTCAACTGTGGCCAAGTGGGACATCACAAGGACAAGTGTCTGCAACCCCCTAAAGAAAAGCAGATGGTGAAAGCATATGCCCTTAACGCTATTCCTTCTTCGTCGAATGCCCCAACTGCGGAGGAGAAAGGAAAGAATGTCGTTATCCAAGGTATGCTTTCTGTTTATGATGTTCCTGTTAGAGTTTTGTTTGATACCGGAGCTTCCAGTTCTTTCATATCTAGTGACCTGGTAGATAGGTTGGGATTGGAGCCCAAGATTGTCGATAGACCTTTAGTAGCGATGAACCCGATTGGTGGTTCGACTAACCTTAACATGATTTGTCGTAATGTGGTCTTATCGAGTCATGGATGCATGTTTGTTTGTGATTGCTTTGTTTTGGGCTTTACTGGGTTTGGCATTATTTTGGGAGTCGATTGGCTCCAAAGATACGGGGTGGTGGTAGACTGTGAGGGCTTTTTGGTGACAGCTAGAGCGGATGATGGGCAGAGGGTAGTGTTTGGTGGTCCACCTAGTGATGGGGTAATGGCTAGTTTTCTAAATTCCCTCGACATCCCGCAAGGTGAGTTGTCAGGTTTGCCCGTGGTTGGCCAGTATCCGGACGTCTTCGAGGAAGTGACCGGGCTTCCACCACATCGAGAGATTGAGTTCCGTATTGATTTGGTGAAAGATGCCAGACCTATAGTGATGCCACTTCGTCGTATGGCACCAAGTGAGCAGCGAGAGCTCGGGGTGCAAGTCAGCGATCTTTTGAAGAAGGGATTTATCAGGAGTGTTTCTGAATGGGTAGCACCAGTTGTGTTTGCTACCAAGGCGGATGGTTCCCTTCGATTGTGTGTAGACTACCGCAAACTGAATAAAGTGACAAGGAAGAATAAGTATCCTCTACCGCGGATAGATGATTTGTTTGATCAGTTGAGTGGCGCTAGAGTATTCCCCAGTTGGATCTCGCGACAGGTTTTCATCAGCTTAGAGTGGAAGCTGAGAGTATAGCTAAAATGGCATTTCGAACGCCGTCTGGATTTTATGAGTGGTTGGTCATGCCATTTGGGTTGACCAATGCGCCAACATATTTTGTGGATCTTATGAATAGGGTATTCAGAGATTAGTTGAATAAGTTTGTTCATGTGTTTGTGGACGACATACTTGTTTATTCGAGGACAGAGGAAGAACACAAGGAACACTTGAGGATAGTGATGGAGGTGTTGAGAAAACACCAATTGAAAGCAAAGTTTTCTAAGTGTCACTTCTGGAGGAGGGAAGTGAGGTTCTTGGGCCATGTCGTTTCAGAGAATGGTATTGCCGTAGATCCTGCGAAGGTGGCTACAGTACATGATTGGTCTACGCCCAAGAATGCAACGGACATAAGAAGTTTCTTGGGATTAGCTGGATATTATCGTAAGTTTATCCAAGGTTTCTCCAAGATAGCAGCACCGTTGACTCAGTTGACCAAGAAGAATCAAGCTTTCGTCTGGGACGAAAAGTGCGAGAATGCATTCAAGAGTCTAAAGGACAAGTTGACATGTGCACCAGTGTTAGTCATTCCTAAGGGGAATGAAGAGATGACGGTATACACGGACGCATGTGGTACCGGACTAGGTGTTGTACTGATGCAAGGTGGTAGGGTTGTAGCTTATGCAAGTCGGCAATTGAAGCCGCATGAGAGAAGATACCCTACCCATGACTTGGAATTGGCTGCGATCGTGTTCGCATTGAAGATGTGGAGACATTACCTCTTGGGAGAAAGGTTTGAGTTGTTTACCGATCATAAGTCACTAAAGTATCTTTTCTCTCAGAAGGATCTAAATCTCCGACAACAAAGGTGGTTAGAATTCTTGGCTTCCTATGATTTCAACATCGCATATACACCAGGAAAGGGCAATGCGGTAGCTGATGCATTGAGTAGAAGACATGCCAGTTTAGGGGCTATGTTTCTAGAATGGAAGCAACTGGAGTACATCGCTGGGTATGATTTCAGACCAAAGTGGGAATTGGATCCAGAAATGTTAGCAAGTTTGACGATCAGACCCACTTTGATTGAGCAGATTGGTTCCAATCAGAGGAACGATCCTAATCTTTTAGAAATCATCTCCAAGTTAGAGATGGGAAGCGATGAGGAGATGAACAAGTACGGGCTTGATCGAGATGGATGGCTTCGAAAGAATGGAAAGCTAGTTGTACCCAATGTCAATGGATTGAGAGATGAAGTGCTTAGAGAATGTCATCACTCAAAACTGACTATACATCCCGGCTGTAACAAGATGTACCGAGACATGAAGCAGACCTACTACTGGGAAGGGATGAAAAGAGACGTTGGGAAGTTTATATCCAAATGCATGAATTGCCAGCTAGTTAAAGCTGAGCAAAAGAAGCCTAGTGGTTTGTTACAACCATTAGAAATTCCAGAATGGAAATGGGAACAAGTCTCAATGGATTTCATTGATGGGTTACCAAGGACCAGGTCGGGCCATGATAGCATTTGGGTGATTGTGGACCGATTAACCAAGAGTGCAAGATTTATACCCGTCAAGTCGAATAGAACGGTAGCTAAGTTAGCTGAGCTATATGTGAAGTGGGTAGTGAGATTTCATGGAATACCCAAAGGCATTGTGAGTGACCGAGATCTGTTGTTCACTAGTGGATTTTGGAAGAGCTTACAAGAGGCGTTAGGATCAGAATTACATCTCGGTACCGCGTATCATCCTCAAACTGACGGTCAAACAGAGAGGGTGAATCGTGTATTAGAAGATCTCTTAAGAGCTTGTGTATTGGATTTTGGTGGATCATGGGATGACCATCTACATCTAGTGGAGTTCGCATATAATAATAGTTATCAGTCCAGTATTGGTATGGCTCCATTTGAAGCTTTGTACGGAAGACCGTGCAACTCACCGTCATGTTGGTTAGAAACTGGTGAGAAGTTTGTGCTTGGACCAGAAGATTGGAGTCCGGTGGATTGCAAGAGTTCCTGATTTACCACGTAAAAGGACTGCGATGGACATTATCCACGTCTTGCTGAGAAGTGGCGCCTCGGGTGAAGCGCTTAATGATGTTGACGATCTGATTCCCATCCCCAAGAAGTCGTTGCCACGAATCCAATTCTACAGCGGTGGCTTCAGCCAGAGTCCCAGTACAGGGTGAAGCGTGTCTTGCGCTCTAGGGGTCAGTTCGGTGCAGCCCACGAGTGATGGGTGAAGGTAGTCCGCAGCCTCGGTTGTTGGTTCCAGATTGTCCGGGACCCCTTGGTTGGCATGCGTATTGGGCCGAACCATGTCCATGACGGTAAGGTTGGACTGACTTGGGTAAACGTTATCAGCTCAGGGTTCAGCATTGCCCCCGCCTAGGGCAATATCAGAGTGGTTTATAGTAGTGTTTCCCTCTATTGCATGGGAAGCTAATGTGGCATTGCGGTCTTAGAGAGACAGAGGGTTGCTGCCCTCAACTGGGCTTGGTCGCCATGCTAGCAAGGTCTAGTGCACTACAACAAAAAACACTTTTCGCAACAGGCAAAATCTGTTGCAGTAGGCCTACTGCAACGGGCCAGCGCCCGTTTGTATAGCCCAAGTTGCTAAAGGTCTGCAACAGTTTTTGCCCGTTGCAATAAGATGTTGCGGTATCCTTTTTTGCAACAGGCTTTTGCTGTTGCAACAGATCATTTTGCAACAGTATATGCCTGTTGCAATAGATCCACAAATCTGTAAAAAAAAAAAAAATTACAGCTTGTATATATTACATATTAAATGTATTCGTTTTAGTAATAGTGTATATCACAAAATAAAATAAACAAATAAAATTTTTATTTCACAAAGTTTTAATACTACAAACAATTACAACAAAAATTTCTATTATTTCCATACACCACTCATGTATAACAATTTCTCTCATACAACACATTTTTTTCGAATTGAATTTGTTCTAATCATATTTCTACTCTATCATCTAGTGTATATCTGAGACATCAGCAAAAGGCTCTCAGCTTGTTTCACCGTACTGGCTAGGTCCATACTAGTGTTTAGGCTGCTCTTTGAGTAATCTCCTGACAATTTTTTCCCCTGCAACATGCGAAGCATAAATAACGTCATTCATTTGAAATGAATTAATGCAGTTTTTTGTTAAACCAACCAAAGAAAAAAAGATTAAAGAAATGAAATTAAAGATAATTAAAACCTCTATCAGGGTTAAATAGCACACAGCTCACATGACTGTCATGTTGATTCCACAATTATATTTAGTTATGTTGTGAATTATGGAACTCTATGTCTTTGTCAAACTGTATTTTGTAGGACCATAAAAATTGAGTTGGTCGAAATGGTTGGTGGAGAAGAATTCAACAAGCTAGCATGGTATATAATTTTATAGTTGAACTTGGACATGGTGATTGTATTCAAGGGAAACTGTAAATAATAAAAGAACATGATCATTTTATAGTTGAACCAAACCAAAAAACTGTACATCTATAAGCTGACATTTCCTACCAGAAGAGGGGAAACATTGAATATAACTGTAAAATATTAACCTGCTATTTTCAAGGTTATAAAAGACAAGTGTTTGCTATAGACAATTGTCAGTTGTTTATCCTGTTGAAAATAGCAAGCGCTATAGGAAGATAGCAAACACAAGAAAACATAGTTTTCAGGAAAAATGATCAATAATGGAATTCTTAGTTTATATATTTCCTATATTCATATAGGATGAAAGAAACATATACGATGCTATTAAGGGTTGTATCCCCAAGGAGGAATATTGCATTTACAGTGTGTATCCCGATCAATATCTAGAAAATATGACTAATATTAGTATAAAAGATTTATGAGACATAATATGACAACAATGCCGAATAATTATACTTACAAAGTTGAGTTCATAATCTTTCGAAGCAAGGAAAGGAAAGATTATGAACCAGAACACACAGTCAGTGAGAATCACAACACCAACATTTGTCTGAAAATGTGTTCTATATACAAAGAGGTGAAATTAGAAAATGTGCGTGTATCAAAACATTTACCCAAGTGCCCAGGCTTAAACACTGAAACCTGATATATGATCTGAAGTAAGTAGCCACAGAATCTAGCAAGCTCTGCCTTATTTTGACACTTACGATTCATTCCCTTCATCTCTTTTATAGCAGTCACATGTGCTGTGTTTCCTTCATCTAACTTTTTCGCATCTTCCATTATATTAGTGCTGGCTTTTCTTCTATAATATTGGTGGCATCCATATATGGAAAGTGATGAACCAAGCTGCAACATGAACATACAGTTTATATGTACGATATATATGGAGATTTCAACAATCTACAGAAGTGTATCTCAATAAAGCGTCTATCATTGTAAAGCTAACTTCGATTAATTTACCAGTTTTGATTTAGCTTTTGTGAAAAGTTTCAGAACTTCTAAGAGAAAAAAATAAAAGAATTGGACAATTTCCGCTGTACTAAAGATTGCTTTGCATTAAATTAATGTAAAATTACTGCAGCTAATGGGCTACAAACAACATCTATTATTCTACTATATTACATTTACATACTATCATTGCCCAAGAGTAATTCAAGTAAAAAACTGAAAAGATAAATAATTTCACACTCGTTACAAGAAACCAGCAGCTACTTTCAGCTATAGCTGTACACTGAACATGATGATCCAACACCCGCTCAATTTCACGATTTCCATTGTTTTTCAAATAGAAGATGATTACACCCTTGCCATGTCTGATTAATCTAAACAATTACATTTTCCAGTTCCGTTTAAGCCCCATTCTGTTGGTATAAAATCACATGGCAATATGAATAATAAATTGCATGGGGAAAAAAGTGTAATACTTACAAAAGCAATCCCGCAGTATGGAGCAACCGCTTTGCCAAATCTCTCTTCTACACTCTATGATCGGGAAAAGCTACTTGAGAAAAAAAGAAAAAGAAAAGGTGAACACTTGGCAATCAATTAACATTGAAATGTCCAAAGAAAAGGGTGAGCGCCAAGCATATAGAATTAAGTTAAAACCTTCAGTGACTTACCAAAAGTTCCATCAGGACTGCATGCATTTTTCGATATAAAAATCTCAGCAGCACTCTGCTCAAGCAATGCTACTTTCCACTGTGCTCTAACAGCTTCTTTAGCAGTTTCAAAGAGTAAATGAGGCAACCAATCTCTACAGCATTTTGTCATGAGAAATGCTGACTATAAATGGTAACTTTGCGAAATGGTAACTACATTTACAGCAGTTTCAAAGAGTGTAATACTTACAATTTAAATTGTCATGAGAAATGGTAACTTTGCGAAATTGTTGACTATAAATCTCTACAGCATTTTGTCCATGAGACAACCAATCTATAGGAACTACATTTACAGCTTCGGCACAGTTGAATGCACAACTGAAACCTGAACGATATGCTCTGGGAAATGTCAATATAAATTATCCAGCATTCTGTAAGCATCTATACACAGGCAAGCCTTCTTTTCTTAACAAGGGGGGAGAAAATTGAGTAACCTGCCAAACGTTGGGTGATAATAAAAAATGAACAAAGGATTTAAGATAAGATCAGTCAGCAATAACATGTAGAAGAGATAAGTGGTGTGCATTATTGATTGCTCAACATAAAAAAATCAATGATAATTCTATGCCAAATCGACACTACGATCCATTTCATTAGTTTGATTGGCACAAAAATTAACGGTTGAAAAGACATAGAAACTGCAATTAGATGAGGGAGGAGAAAATTGAGGGTTGGATAGTTTAATGAAGCAAGAGTCGAGAAGAAGTGGAAAAATTCTCTAGGGCTTTGGGTGTGATTTTGTTATTGATATCACTTGGATACACCCCATATTATCCCGACATATCCAAATTACCACATATGGGTCAGTGAAGAATGTTTTAGTGATATCAATCATATCTATTTAGGCTAAAGTAAACAGAATGTAGCGTGTATAACAATGTTCTATGTTAAGAAAAACCTAACAATTTCCTTTAATGCGCATTATTTATTAGTTTGACAGTTCAATTTTCAGTTATTTCTACTCAAGATCTGTCAATACGAATGACTTTTGATTTTCTAGTTAGCAACCATGTAAAATACTATCACCTTAACGGCCAATACAAACAAACCAATCAATAAGTATAAAATCTGATCCCAGAATTGCATCAACATCGCAAAATCCAAAAAGATTTCACAGAAAGTCACGTGCTCGATATCCATTAAATGCATAATTAAACAGGGTTCCAAAGTGTGTGGGTAAAGCAAGCATAATTCATTTATTTCTGAAATTTGAAAAAAAAAATGAACAAGGGTAATCGGTGTATTCTACGACCTAGACCTTTATAGTAGTAGTATGCCTACAGTCTATAATTTAAGTTACCAATATTGAATTGTCCTTGCTGTCTTCAAAAACGTGTGGATTTTCAAACCCTTCTTTCTGATGACAAGGTGTTAACCACTGTTTCCGTGTAAAAATATGATTAATATTTTTATTCATATATATATATATATTAATCTATCATTTGAACAGTGATCTAAATGGTGGAAGATAGGTTCAGGGTCGTGGTTTAAGCATGAGAAGAACACAGTTGAATTTCACACAGGCCATATTCCTCTTTAATTTATGCACAGGGCCAGATCTTGCGATTCGTTCCCCAAAATAAATATTGTGCTCAGCAGGATATGAACAACTTCATATTCATTAAATTTGAGTATTCACAAAAATTCTAAATATAAGAAAAATAATAACAATTTGTGCCAATTTATAAAATAAAACTTGCCTGATCCGCCACTTCTTCCCTGATCCGCCGTCATGGCTTTCAATCAACGTTGCCACAAACAACCCTCGACTTCCATTCGAACGGATTCAAAAAACTTGCAGTCCTAAGTGAGCAAAAAGTTCAGATCCAAATGCTACAAGTAACGAAACTCACAAATTTTAGGAGAATCAAACGAAATTGCGTGCTGCTATTATCGATGCTAAGCTTTTTCTCTCCTAAAATTATTTTAATCAAATTCCAAGGATTCCCTTCGTTTACTGATTTTAGCTGCTACTTTTAGCTAGCGCTTTCGAATTCTCTAGGGCTTTGGTTGATGACAACTTTTGAGTTTGAGGCGGTGTTGTGGCAGGTTAGAGATTTAGGGATTTCGATATTGGGGATCTTTTTTAATTTGTAGTGAATGAGAAATTACACGAGGCGGTGTTTATTTGTGTAATGGATATAATGGATTCTAAATGGTGGAGAAGGTCGGGGCGGAGCAGGGGTCGGAGGTTCAGGAATGGCGGTTGGAAGGTCGGAAGAGGGGCTAAGTTTTGTTCCCACGCGAAATTTCTAGTCGCCATCTTCAAGTCGGTTCTTCCGAGATTAGGATGGCCCTTGTCGCCATCTGAACTTGAACTTAAGAGTCTGGGATTTGGAAATTTCAGTAAATTGTGAATCGTGATGGTGGAGAAGGGGATCTGGAAATTTCGGTGGACTTGGATTATTGGGCCTGGGAGGATGAAAGCGGGAAATGAAATTTTCGTGGGAAAGGGAGGCACGAATATACAACTATAAACCAAAAGTATTTAGATTTGGTGCCACAAAGTGGATTGAACCATAAAAATCTGGTATTATTTTATGTAATCCAAAGTTGTATACCTTTTTGGTAAAATTACTGAATAATATTATTAAATATAAATATCAATTTATAATAATTAAATTTTATTGTCAATTAATAATAATATTATTAAATTGTAATCTTAACTATTATGTAATTACTAATGGTTAATTATTTAGTAATTATTATGAATATTTTATTAATTATTTAATATTATGAATATTTTATTATTTATTTAAATTTTGTTGTTAATTAGATTAATTTATTATTAAATGTAGTTAATAATTGTTAAAATATAATTTATACACTATTAACAACTAACCGTGATAATTTAGTAAAATATTAATTAATTATTATTACTTAAGTACTTATTATATTATAACTAAATATTACTTATTACTTCGTACTTTTGTATTAACTATGCTTACCAAATGTTAATTATCAGTTAATTAATTAGTACTTACTATTATTATTTAATTATCAGCTATAAATATCACTTTATAATACTTAAATTTATTACTAATTAATAATTATTAATCTTAATTATTATATAATTACTAGTAGTTAATCATTTAATAGAAACTATATAAAATTAGTTAGTAAAAGTTAATCATTAAAAGCTGATAGTAATTTTTAATAGTATTTGCAACTAACTTTACCAGTTGCAAAAAAATACAGTTATTTGCAAGAGGCAAAAACAGTTGCTAAAGATATTTATTCGCAACTAGCTTGGAAGCGCAGTTGCAAATAATATGTTTGTTGCAACTGTTATGGAAGCACAGTTGCTAAAAGTATGTTTTTGCAACAGGAAGAGAAGTGCAGTTGCTAAAAATATGCTTTTCGCAACAGGAAAAAAAGGCAAGTTGCTAAATCTCACCTATTGCAACTGCTATAATAGGTCTGTTGCTAAATATTATTTACTGCAACTGTCATTTGTCGCCTGTTGCAAATAACTAGTTGCAATATGGTATTTTTCTTGTAGTGGTGTGAGGTTGCATAAGTCCAGTTTGTGGTAAGATGCCAGATCGAACCAAAGGTTGCACCAAGCCATGCTCTTGGTAAGATGCCGGATCAAACCAAAGGTTGCACTGAACCATGCTCTGGTCGATCCGGAGGTTGCATTGATCGATGTGACCCAAGACTCGGTCGATCTGGGAGTAGAGTCGAACCAAGATCCGGTCGACTCAAAAGTTGGATCGATCCAGATGGTGGCAGAGAGGTGGACCGATTTGGGGTTGGATTTCATCGACCCGAGTGTTAGCTGTTGCCCCATCTTCGCTTGTTGTAGGGAGTGATGTTTGGTTAAAAAGTCATTCATCATCTCCTGATGTTTTTTTAGTTCATCCTGATGTGCCATATGTGCTTTAAGTTCGGATAAAACTCCGTCCATCTCGTCCCTAGCCAAGTATTAGAATGGTTCTTTACGAGAGGAAGCCTCCAGGCTTGTCTCCGCTACTGCGACTACTGCGTCGGTGTTTTGAACATAGGAAGACGTTGTATCCTTCTTCCATTTCACCATTGATTCTTCAGCAAAAGTAGGGCTGTCAACGGATGCTTTCGGATATGGATAGTGCCATATCCGTATTCTTATCCGAAATTATTTTCGGATATCAGATATCCGTATTCGTTTAATTTTCGGATATCCGTATCCACTTAATTTTCGGATACGGACGAATATCGGATATTTATCTGCTTCTCCAGTAATGAATAAATTTAAGAATATAAATAAAAAAGTTTGGGTCCACATAAAATAATTTTTATACTAATGTTTATAAAACACCAGGGAATAAAGATTTGATGATGAGACATTGTTTTATACTAATATCCATAAGCATATCCAAAAATATTCCAAAATTAAACACTAAAACTTCCATTTTTCACTTAAAATGGACAAAAATTTATATCATAGTAACACCCAATAGTTAAAAAATAATTATAAACTCTGTTTTTCTGTTTTGAGTTATATATATTACATCAATTAATCAGACGGATATTTTTCGGATACGGATACCACTGTAACCATATCCTTATCCGAAAAGCTTTTTGGATATCAGATATTCGTATCCGCTTTTCAAAGAACGGATATTTTTCATATTTTCGGATAAGGATTCAGACGAATATCGGATTTTTCGGGTATTCGTCGACAGCCTAAGCAAAAAGCTATTCAAATCCTTCCAAGCTTAGAGTTTGCTAAAGGTGGCCGAAGGTTTGCTGCACACTTCCACTACTTGGTACGCCAAAGTGTTGACGTTAAAAGTGGGCCTAGTGACAGTCAACCCCCAAAGTGTATAATCCACACACAATTTACAATCATATAATGCAAGTAAACACAGGGGACACACAACAACTTTATAGTGGTTTGGCTTAAATCAAGCCTACATCCCTTTTGTAATATCTATTTATACCGTCGATTACAAGTTTCAGTTGTTTTAATTGGAAGAATGTAGAGAAAGAAATGGTGTATACACAAAATCCATGTGTTACAATATTGTTCAATAGAAGTGTACGGTGGGCTGTTTTTAGAATGTCAACCATGAACTTTTTCAGAAAAGAAGATCCTCCATTTTCTAGAAAGGTGTTTTTATAGGCAAAAATCGGGATCAGTAGGTGTGCTACGTGGCAGTCATCTAATCATGGGTCAGCTACGTATCGCTCGATCCGGAATGTCAGTTACAAGTAGTGGGACCCGGTCTCCTTTCGGGAATGGTTCTTTTCGATAATCAAGGCACACATGGTCTTTGGAACTTGGAGCAAGGGGAAGATGAATAGGCCCGGTTTGACCAATAAAGCAGCCTTGAGAATCGGGCTTTGTTGTGTAGCGTAGGGCACAGATTGGTGTAGCTGGGATCGATCGACCCAATCCCTAAACATTGAACCATACTTGAGGAAAGGTACTTCTTCTAGAGACACGATCGGTCTCGATCGAACTAACTTTTGGATGATCGAGATATAAATCGATATAGGAAAGATATGATCCATTCTTAATAAAAAAATTAGGTTGTGACGACTTTAACTAAAAAGCGGGTCAACACTATGGCATCGCCTTAGAACGATTCAGGTATCTTTCGTTCAATTTCCATCTAAGTTCCACTTCAGTTTCAAAGTTTTCCATAAATCGATATAAATATCTTCAAAGTTTTGCTTCTGTCTCATTTTTCCATGTTGCTTAAATGGATGTAGATAGTGTATTTCCATGTTGTGTTAGTGGATGTTTCAGAGAAGTTTCATGGATTTGATCTGCTTAAACTTCAGCTTACCTTTCAATTTAGACCAAAACTTCATGTCTTATACTATGTTTAAGAACACTTTTCATCAGATGGGCATCCTAACAAAAAAGCTCAAGCCATGTTTGGAGCTTATCTTCGATTTTAATGATAAATGTTCTACATTAATTGGACAAATCAATTTGTATGCCCAAATGTGAATTTCGCCCTAGTCCTGGACTTTTAAACATTATTGGTGATGGACTAACTTTCTTGCTATAATGCAGTTTTTTGGAAGACCTATTTTGAATGAAACAGATGCATTCATTTTTCTGAAACACTTGTGAAAATTCCATATAAAGCCAGATGAACAACTGTGGAAGGAAAACAGTTTAGCTCTAGAGAAATTTATTTAGCAGCTCAAGTACAATGCAATGCAATACAAAAGGTGATTATTATTATTATAGACCCATATTAAGTAAATTAAAAGATATATAAATTTCTAAGCCATTGCATATAAGTCATTCAGAAGATATTTAAAGCAAATAAGCCACACTTAACGATAAGGAAGCGCAATGTGCTAAATAAAGAGACCAAATAATCAGACAAGGCAAATGAATATACGTAGCTAAATAAGGTGGATCAAGTTGTAAATTCTGAAGAAGTTATAGAAGAAGTAGCCCCAAAATGGATTTTATAGACAATGAGAAAGACATTAAGTCTGCAAAAGCCTTGGAGAAGATAAACTCAAACCTACAAAATTTCACTAAAATTATGAGGAGTGAAGGGAAGAAAATAGTTAGACATGAATTTAAGAGAAATAAAAATTATATTCCAAATTATAAAATATGAAGAACCAATCGAAACAATAATGACTTGTTTTGCTTGTTCTAATGTCATGTAACTTTTGTTCCTATTAAACAAAGATTTCTTGATACATAGATTATATTGCCTATTTATGTTCCTAATTTTACAGTTTGTTCAGATGAAACTCGACGGGTTACCACATAGTTCGTAGTTTTGGATTTGGTGCAAATAGTTGGTTAGTCATGTTAGAGGTGAGAATAATAATCTTCATTTTATAACTTACATGTATTTATTTGGATAAACATGTATTTATATTTACACATATGTATGGATATTAATTAATATTAGCTAAATCCTTATATAAACTAAGGATAAATTTGGATATAGCTGTTAGACTGTTAGGTAATGCTTTAAGTAAGATGATAAGGGTACATGTACACACACCCAAGGACGTGCCTACTTCAGGCCTAGTGAGATTGTCAGTCTTATAAACTAAGGTCTATTGTTTTTTTAATTAGGTATTATACATACTGAATATTTATAAATTATGTACTTTTATTTAAATTTTGTATTATATAGTATGTATAAATTATGAGGAAACAAATAAAAAAAATATTGTCATTTATGCACAAAGATCTTGCAATAATAGTTATTTCTTTGTGAGAGATGAGAAGCAGGCTTATACTAGTTACAAGTAGACATGTATGGCTATTTATTTATTTTTCTATGTTGAGTCCTTTAAATTTATTTTATACCGCTTGTTTCCCTTTTTTAAGAAGATTTGCTCCTATCTTATCCATGCTTCTTCCAAAATCGGGTAAAAGAAAAAATAGGAGTTATTCAGTAACTAATATCAGAAGAAGTCCTAGAATGTTAAAAATGTAAAGCTCATAGTTTCCATGCATGAGGGTTGTCAGTGTTGCAGAGGAGATTTCATATTGCTAGTTGTGTGGGGCCTGTCTTATATTGAGTTATATGATTTGTCTACTGCTGTGATGTTTGTAGACTTGATGGTGCTTGTGGTCTCTAGCTTCTTTGTTCTATCCATTGTTTCTTCAGTTGGCCAAGGAGGTAGTGAGTATAGTGTTGGTTCTTTTATGATGTATAGGAGCACTGAAATAGACATGACCAAGCACATACGAGAATTAATTTTGGTGGAGAAATGAATAGTGCAGGATTGCTAGCATGAAAAGCCAAGACATAAGAATCAACACAATGCCAGGGACATATAAATTGCTGATGGGATTGAAGTAAAGTGATGAATATCAATTTTCATGCAACCGTTGATGGTGTTTGGCAGCGAGAATGAGGTGCACTAACGTGTAGGGAATCAGCTCGTAGGAAGATCTGGTGTCATTGTTCTTTTCACGTGGATTGCGGGGAGGAGGAGCATAGTACTTTTAAGATAGAAAAGCTAGAATCGTTTCAGTTGTGGCTTTATTTTAAGCAGTGAAGTAGGATTCTGGTGGTAGTTTGATTAGGAGTGATCATTATTCGGTTAAACCAAATAATCCAACCAAACCAATTTATTTTGGTCGGTTTGGCTTGGTTTTGAAATTAAATCGGTTTGTGATCAACCCATAAAAATATAAAGCTCAGTTATCGGCTTAACCAAATTAACCGAATTTTTACTATATTTTCATAATTATCGATATTATAATAAATATTTTAGTTTTTTTAGTTATTTAAGCTTAAATTAATCATCACATATGCATCAAAATTAATATTAAAAAGCATAAAAATCAAAATTAATAATCTGTAATCATATATTTATAATTTGTTTCAAATTATAGTGAATATTTCAAACACAAAGTGTAAAACATTTTTAGTTCGGTTTAATCGGATAACCAACCGAACCAACCAAACTTAATTTGGTTGGTTTGGTTTTCATTTTTATTGGTTTTAGTTTGGTTTGACAAATTTATCATCGGATAAACCAAACCAACCAAACGTTGACCCTTAGTTTGATGTTGAAGTAGGGTGGTTTCAAGTTGGCAATGAAGGTATATTTGTTTTGCAATATTTGAAGTTTGCTGATGTAGATGGTTTCTTGTTTCAATGTAGGCCGTTGATTATGGATTGTAGATCGTGGACTGTAGCAATAATTTTGGATTAGTGCATTTTTGAGATGACGTTGAAGCTAAGGTGTAGTGAAGGTGGGATGTTGGAATGATGTTGAAATGGGTTTAGTATTGCAACGAAAGGAGATGTTGTCGTGCTTGGATGGAGAAAGGGTGATATGATTGATGTGCTTTTGTTGAGGTTGTGGTTTCCTGTGATGGAGGAGGTGTTTGGCAATTTGAAACTTGCAGTGAGGTAGTGGAAGTAGGTTCTATGTACGATTTGATGGATTGGGATTGGTTTTGTGATAAGGAAGTGATTCATAAATGGAGGTTTATGCAATTTTGGGTGTAAGAAGCGTTGGAGTTCAGGTATTGGGTCTAAATAGGCACATATTTTTTTAGCTAAATTAAAATTTGAAAGTAAAACAAGATAAGCCAATACTTGCGAGAGTAGTGCATTAGAGAGAGACGTATCTTCTACTCGCATGGTTGAGGGTTCGATTCTTGAGTTAAACTACATTACTAAAAATAATTCATAGTCCATCTGTGGAGGAATTCATTCTCTTTGTCAGTCGCACTTCTTGTAACTTATTATTTTACGACTCTTTATTTTAATATTTTAACAAATTCACGGCTTACAAAATTTTGACATTTGGTTTGATCAAATATCGTATCAAAAGCATGGTTATAAAAATCGAACTTCTGCTAAATTAAAAAAGAACATCACTATTCATCCTTTGTTCTTTATTTCTACATGGTATAGAAATGACTAACCGAAAAACTTATTAATGCATAGTGTAACAGTGCTAAAAAAAAAATAACCTACCTTAGTCTTGTAAAATATTTTGAACTTTTTACCGATTTATATAAGACACAAATTGGCTACTGTTGAATAAAGCACTAACGCAAGTACAACACACATTATTTGACAGGAAGTTTAGGATAAACAGAAAAATTACTCTTATATCTTATAGTATTAATAGCCAAAGCATATCCAGTAATTAAATAGACAAAATCACTTTTTATTCAAAATACATAACCTAAGTGCAAGGATCTCCTCATATGGCTTTTCATTTACTAGCATTTAACCATGAGAAATATGGTTGTATTTACATGGGATAGGACATTTCATTGTAACCACGAGAATGGAAACGTCGTTTCAAATACACTAGAAATTTATTTGTAGTTCAGATATGATTCTTTAAAATAATCATATTTTCCAACATTATAGTAGGTGGAATAGTGTAGTAATTGAGAAGTGGTTTATGTTATATGTTTGTGCTTAGGACTGTTATGGTAATGGTTAATGTTATCGTTTAGCAAATGTCATTCCTATACTGGTTTTACTAGTAAGCTAAAATAGCTTACCATTACCATAACTGATCGATTGGTATACCGATAAAAAAAGTAACTATTACATTGGTAATAGTAAATTATCGTTTACCTATAAAATTAACAGTTTGACATGTATTCATATGTTAACAATGTCTTATTATGCATTTTATCATGTCAATTAATAAATGAGAACAAGAGAAAAGGAAAAAAGTGTATTTAACGTTATTTGAACAAAATTACATAATTAAATTTACTTGTTTTCTTATGCAAGTATCTCGGTTGTGAACTCATATTCTAAAGGTTGGCAGGATGCTAGCATTTTGAATCTGAGTTTATTCCAAGTTTTTTAATCATCGTAAATTGATAAATTCGTGTATCCCATGCAAACTTAGATAGAAATGAGAACCACTTGGTCATGATAACCAACCATTAGACAACAACTGCAATTTTAGAAAGGTTTGCCCTGCTGTTGAGTAGTTTGTGTAATGCTACTTGATGGTGGTAGAGTTGTAATAACTAAGAACTGGTGATCTGGGAGTATCTATCATATCTTGAAAATGTGGTAGATATATGTTCTTAGCAAGAATATTATTAACGTGTGCAGTAATTCCTTTATCTCCATGTAAATTAAAAACTTTGTATATTTACTTCTACAACGCCATATGTGAGAAAACTTGTATTTTGACAATATATTTTTGTGAACTGGACAAGATAAAATAAACTTAGTGTGTGTGTATTCATATATATATATATATATATGTGTGTGTGTGTGTGTGTGTGTGTGTGTAAGGAAAGCATAAAAGTTATTGAGATAAAGAGATGCCATTCAAGCTCAGGATTAGATAAAGGAATGAACTATATTCCTTGCTATATAATTTACAAATTCACCCCCATATAAAAGTCAAAAGGTTTGGTGAAAAATTCTTGATTGAAGTTATCAAGATCTCAAACCCAAATCCAAAGGGAAAAAACCATAGTTTGTAACATCAGCGCCCTTCAGACTTCTCAACCTTTAATGTAACAACCCGTATTTCAATAACATGTTAAAACGAGAATCAAGGCAGAATTTAATTTTAAATTCTGAATCAAGTGAAACGGGCTATGCCATTGCGTTCGTCTCGGAAAAATACGCGAAATAGAGTCCGAGTTTTCGAGAATCGGAATCCGTATGACCAAGTTATGATCCGTCGAAGTTTTCAGGGTTTTCAAGTTTGAAAATCACCTAGGAAGTTCAAGTTTTGGGGTAGGCGGGAATTTTCCCGCCAAAGCCCATGTCGACAGGGGAGTCGACAGGGCTGTCGACACCCCTGGACCCCAAGTCGACAGGGCTGTCGACTTGGGTGTCGACTGGGTCCAAAACACAATTTCGTGTTTTGTGGCCTGGTGCACCTGGATGCAGTCTTGGTCTGGTCTGATGGGCCTGTGACGATTTCTGTGGTCTAGATTAATCCTAGATCTAATCCTATGGCCTAAAACTATCCTAATCTCTATAAAAAGACCCTAAACCTAACCTAAATCCCTAAAAATCAAACCTAGCAACTAAGTGCTGCCAAAATCAATCTTGATCATGGCCTCCATCTCCAATCCCTAGAGCCTATGCATTCAAATCGGGTTCAAATCAAAAGATGCAAGCTTGCTACACCAAAGAGAGGCAAAATCAACGTTGCTATGCGAGTTCCATGACGATTCTTCAACAAAGGAGGCACCTTTCTTAGCCAAGATGATTCATGCTTCTTTCCCTAGGCCGAACTAGGTAAGTTCTAGCTACTTTTAGATGGAAACGGTAGTTTTGATAATGACATGGGATAAAATGAGGCTAAACATGATTATGCGAACCTATATGAACCTTACCTCTTGTGTTCATGTTTATGATTTTAGGCCATGTGAGTGACTTAATCATGCCTCTCATGCTATGCATAACCTAGTTTATCTTGCAAGTTTGGATCTTTATGCATGAAATGCTAGCATGAACCTTTAGGAACCACTTTACTTGTGAAACATTGGCTAAGACAAGATTTTGGGGCTTATGCATGTTTATGAACCCAAACCCCTTATGCTAACATGCAAGTTTGTGGCCAAATCCTTTATGAGATTATGCATGCTCGTGGCCAATCCCCTCTTTTAAGCTATGCATGTTTATGGCCAAACCCTTTTTGATAATATGCATGTTTGTGGCCAAATTACCTTATGACACTATGCATGTTTATGGCCAATCCCTTTATGATGTTATGCATGTGGAAGCCAAGCCCTTTTTGGCATCATGCATGTTTTGAGACCAATATGTGACATAGTATCCTTACTATGTTGACTCGCTTTGCTTGCGTTGGGAAAACACGATTTTGGGTAGTTAGATAAACATGAACATGTCGCAAAATCTTAACTTGAATATGACATGTGTTTATACTTGAAAATATGACTTAAAAGATAACATGGAGGTTGGCATGTAAGTATGCATAAAAACATGAGCTTGGGAATTACCTATTAAGTTAGGTCTACCCCTTGGGAATTTACCTATTAAGTTAGGTCTACCCAAATGCTTGAAAACTTGTAACATGTTTTGGAAACATGATGAACTTAGATAATATAAGTATGGCCAACTCGAGGTTGGGTTGAGTTTGCAACGTAAAACTACCCGGAACCGACCGGCCTAACTAGTAGTTGCAAACAATAGGACCCAATGTGAGAAGTTGGTCATGTCGCGCTTAAGACCCGAGGTTAGACTAGGTTGTGGTGTAAATCTACCCGGACCCGCCCGGCTTAACTAGTAACCACAACAAGGTCTAATGTGAGAGGTTGAGGGTGCATTAATTAAATTAATGCCACATAATAGGGTTAAGTTAATTTGATTAATGAGGCTTAACCAAATATGATATGGACAAATGGGTTAAGTAATTTGATTAGGCTAATGATACTTAACAAAACTAGATAAGCTTGGGTAGGTTAAGTAACTTGATTTGCCTAATGACACTTGACCATTTTTATACGACTAGTGGACGGGATTAAGTTAACCAACACTTAATCAATCCAACACGATAACGTGATAAGGTTAAGTAAATTTTCTTAATGACACTTAACCGTATAATACAGTTAATGGATGGGGTTAAGATTAGGCTTAACTAATCTAAACATGGTAATCGGATGGGGTTAAGTTAGCCTAGACTTAATTAATCCAACTTGGTAATTTAATGGGGTTAAGTTAAACACTTAACTAATTTAACACGATGATTTGATGAGGTTAAGTGACCTATACTTAACCAATCTAACTCGTTAATTTGATGAGGTTAAGTTAATCTATACTTAACCAATCTAACGTGAAAACATGATAAGGCTAAGTCACGAATCACTTGAATACGCTTGACCGATTTGATGACAAGGTCAAGTTAAATTATATAATTAACCAATCTAAAATGATAATTAGACGAGGTTAAGTCATGGATTCCCTGATATACTTAACCAACTTGACACATGGTTTGTAGGGTTAAGTCTTGGACTTGTATACTTAGCCAATTTTGACATGGTTTGTAGACGGGCTAAGTTATGAACTTAAGTGACACTTAACCCATTAGACAAACCCTAATTCGGAGGATTAGGTAAATAACCATAATTAACAAGGATTATGGAAATAAGGCTAAGTGGTAAACCTTAGTTAAGGGAAACTAAGTAATAATTCTTAGTCAAGGAAATTTGGACCATTTCTTAGATAGATTAGTAACCCGATACGTTAGGTCAACGTTTAAGTATGCGTGTAGGAGCAGGCTATCTGATTTAGATAAAGGCTCCAACGAACTGGGTAACGAAGCAGCGGCTTCGGGGAACGTGAGGATATTCTTGGGATCCCTCTGTGAGCTGCCAGGTCATTATACTAGGCTCACGAGAGGTTGAGGTCTGCGGTAGAAGAACCAAGAATATGCCTTGGTTGCTATGCGAGCGACCTAAAGACTGGGGTGGATAGCAGTGAGCCGACGAATACATAAGGTGCCCGAGATAGCAAGTTCGTCGATCATCTACCATCTTGAGTCAAGCGTGTACGTACGGAAAGGCAGGGAACACCCAACAGACCATAATTGCTATCTAATTATGGGTGAGGTAGGCCGTAGGATGTGGGCTGGCCGGAGTGTAGTTCTCATGCAAGATTTTCTCTTATGTTGCCTTTCACTAGTTGAGGGAGGGGTCTCGTGGGACCATAGCCACGTGTAGAAAAGCAGACCTTAGTATCTGCATCGGCAGATAAATCTAAAGCTCCCGACCGAGTCCTATATTTCTTGGTTTGCCCTGTGACAGGACTCGGATGGCACGATGTGATACATGTGCATACAGTTATAGAAAAACGATTCACGATGAATGCGTGGGAAAAAGGGCGCGGTTGAGGGTTAGCGTAATCCCTAGTGGCCTAGGTGGTTTAACCCAAACCGAAATACGAAAGCGTGCAATAGGTAAGCGTAATCCCTAGTGGTGCTAGGTGGCGTAAGTCCTAGTAGTTCAAACGATGATTCATATGGAAGAGCCTAGCTAGAACAAGGGTGACAGTCCAAACGAATTCAAGGATAATACGACATGAGGAAGCCCGTACGAGGTACGGCAAAGGACTGAACTTATATACATGGAAAGAAACATATGATTTGAGTAACCTATATATGCGATATACTAGGTTGACATGGACCATTACACGACTTTGAGCAAGGGACATTCATGGTTAACACATGACGCGGGTAGGGGTACTAGTACGAGAGGTGCAGAGCAAATATACATGTTAGGACTAAGAAGAATATACATAATACATACCGTGGGATGTTAGACGGGGTAGATACCTTGGGATAATGTACTCGATAGAAATCTGACAATGTGATACTTTGACTTATCATGACACCGTAGTTTATCATGATACCTTAGTTTACTTTGCCACAGTAGTTCAACCGGCTACCCTGGTTTATCTATCTTGTAGTTATCCTTATGTTTACTTTCAGTTTATGCATGTCATGTTACCTTTACCTGTTTTTATACTGGAAGTAGATAGGACTTACTCAGTCTTTTTGACTGACCCGTTTTGTTTCGCCTCTTTTCTTCCGTTTCCCCCCTCCAGGTTATAGGGAGGAAACAATGCTGTTTAGTTCGGACTTCTTCTGCTTGAAGGTCATCATGGATGGCTTGGACTTTTCTTGGCTATGGCTACTTTACTGTTTGTACTTGGGGAATAATTTATGAAAATGTCTTTATGCTTCTTTACTATTGCAAGACAGGTTTTGATGTACTCTGATGTAAAAGGCTTTAGACCTTATTTACTCATGTTATGAAAGTTTGATTTTACTTCCGCTATTCTATATGTTCTGTCTTGTGATACTTCTGTGCATGTTTACCAATAATGCCCCTCTAAAGCTAGTGCATTCCTTTGCGAGTGACTCTAGCGGAGGCGGGGTGTTACATTTGGTATCAGAGCAGAAGGTTACCAGACTGGGCAAAAGTTTTTAAAGACCTTCTGAAAACTATTTGAAAATCGTTTATAAAGAAGCATTTTTCAAGAAAATTTTCTTTTAAAAGAAAAAGGATATTCCCCAAAGGCCATTTGCACTATCCTTGTTTCCTTAATTGAATCTCTTTTCCTTTCTTTCCTCCATCTGTAGTCACAGTGGTTTTAACTGCGACTAGTCTTTTCTATCTACGAAAGTGTTTTCCTTACGATGGAGGTGGTTCTCGAGAGACCAGTGGCCGCGTTATAAGAAAGGATAGTGAGGAAGAGGATAAAGGATACGAGCTTAAGGATGAGCAACTTGTTGGTATGGCTCAGCCCAGGACGAGAGAGAAGGATGAACAATGAAACCCATGACGAGAGAGTACCTTTGGCATGGTGAAACGGGACGGATAGTTAAGTATCATGGAACAGGGACAAGATCATTCGGAGAGCAATAGTATGCTCTCATTTCTAGGGTACCTCAGAAGGAGGGTAACGATCTTGTTAAAGGTTTAGCTTTTCTTCTCTATCATCCTGTCGGGACTTTGTTTTGATCACCGCATCTTTTAAGTCCGCTTCGATAGTTGAGTCTCTGCACCTTAGTACTAGCGTAGTAGGGGATCCCGTTTTTGTCCCAAGTCCTATTGGAAGATCGGTCCATTTATTCATGACTTGTTTGGATTTGAGAATGTCTATGCCAAGTATTGAGCTTGGAAATAATGCTTATGTTTATAAGCTATGGATGGATTCTAGGGATGAAGTGGTTATCCAGTAAGGGGTGCCACTCTCGGTTTTGATAGGAGGGTAGTTAGACTCTTGACTAGCCTTGGTAATACCCTCGAAGTCTCGTGTAACCTTTTGGGTTCGGTCATGGTTAGTTACTTAGAATCCCTTGATGCCTTTATGGGAAATTGGAAGCCCAATCAAGTGGTGTTCGCCGATAAGACGGATGGTTTATTTCACTTATGCATGGGTTATAGAAATCACCTTAGTAAGTGCGCTTGATAACCTGGTTGGCATCTGTTTACTTTCAAGAGAAAGTTCTTCTATGTGGTATACCTTGTGGTACGAGGTCCGAGATTCATTAGTGAATTTTGGAAAGCTTGCATGAGATCATGAGTACGCAGGCATGTTTGCGTCAAGTATTTTAGAAAAGGGATAAGTGCAAGTGGAACGAGAGGCGACGAAGGAATGAGTTCCAGCTCATGTTATGGAAACAGGAAATAAGAAGCTACGAAATCGCAAAGACGGTCAAGGCACAATGGAATTGAGCTCAAGGAAGTACAACTTTGATGGTCAAAGACTAGATACGCGCATGATATCTCTTTTTGGGAGTGTCTCCTTGATCCCTGTTTTCTGTAGAGCTTACTTGTAGGCTATCTTTTGTGGACACCCTCTCGGTCCTATTTTCTGTTACAAACCCCGTACGGAGTTTGTTTTGTTTATCTTCTCGACCCTGTTTCAGGGAATCTTAGGTAGAACCCTATGGATGTAAACATGTATTTGAAACATGTTATGATTGATATGGTTGCAAGTGGTTGCTCGTGGATGCGCGAATACACATTAGATACTAGCTCGACTCGGTCACATTTCATATTGCATATGCACGAGTATTTATACTTGTTTATGGATGAAATCGAATGTGTTATCATGCGGTTGTTGCATATGAATGAATGATTGTGCACGCATACAGTATCTATATGGCTAGGACTATTTGCATACATGTTGGATTCATGGCACTATACATATTTTTGCATTAGAAAGATTATCCAGGCCTGATCATTAGCATTAGCTAAGGAACATGTACACACACATTTTGCATGTATTCATACAGCATTAGAAATCATCTAAGGACAATGGTTGGGGTGGATGAGGTTTTGAGTAGATGGATGATGGATGGTAGGATATGTTCTTCCTAACTTAGAGATTTCGGGGACGAAATCCTAAAAGGTGGGGAGAATGTAACAACCCGTATTTCAATAACATGTTAAAACGAGAATCAAGGCAGAATTTAATTTTAAATTCTGAATCAAGTGAAACGGGCTATGCCATTGCGTTCGTCTCGGAAAAATACGCGAAATAGAGTCCGAGTTTTCGAGAATCGGAATCCGTATGACCAAGTTATGATCCGTCGAAGTTTTCAGGGTTTTCAAGTTTGAAAATCACCTAGGAAGTTCAAGTTTTGGGGTAGGCGGGAATTTTCCCGCCAAAGCCCATGTCGACAGGGGAGTCGACAGGGCTGTCGACACCCCTGGACCCCAAGTCGACAGGGCTGTCGACTTGGGTGTCGACTGGGTCCAAAACACAATTTCGTGTTTTGTGGCCTGGTGCACCTGGATGCAGTCTTGGTCTGGTCTGATGGGCCTGTGACGATTTCTGTGGTCTAGATTAATCCTAGATCTAATCCTATGGCCTAAAACTATCCTAATCTCTATAAAAAGACCCTAAACCTAACCTAAATCCCTAAAAATCAAACCTAGCAACTAAGTGCTGCCAAAATCAATCTTGATCATGGCCTCCATCTCCAATCCCTAGAGCCTATGCATTCAAATCGGGTTCAAATCAAAAGATGCAAGCTTGCTACACCAAAGAGAGGCAAAATCAACGTTGCTATGCAAGTTCCATGACGATTCTTCAACAAAGGAGGCACCTTTCTTAGCCAAGATGATTCATGCTTCTTTCCCTAGGCCGAACTAGGTAAGTTCTAGCTACTTTTAGATGGAAACGGTAGTTTTGATAATGACATGGGATAAAATGAGGCTAAACATGATTATGCGAACCTATATGAACCTTACCTCTTGTGTTCATGTTTATGATTTTAGGCCATGTGAGTGACTTAATCATGCCTCTCATGCTATGCATAACCTAGTTTATCTTGCAAGTTTGGATCTTTATGCATGAAATGCTAGCATGAACCTTTAGGAACCACTTTACTTGTGAAACATTGGCTAAGACAAGATTTTGGGGCTTATGCATGTTTATGAACCCAAACCCCTTATGCTAACATGCAAGTTTGTGGCCAAATCCTTTATGAGATTATGCATGCTCGTGGCCAATCCCCTCTTTTAAGCTATGCATGTTTATGGCCAAACCCTTTTTGATAATATGCATGTTTGTGGCCAAATTACCTTATGACACTATGCATGTTTATGGCCAATCCCTTTATGATGTTATGCATGTGGAAGCCAAGCCCTTTTTGGCATCATGCATGTTTTGAGACCAATATGTGACATAGTATCCTTACTATGTTGACTCGCTTTGCTTGCGTTGGGAAAACACGATTTTGGGTAGTTAGATAAACATGAACATGTCGCAAAATCTTAACTTGAATATGACATGTGTTTATACTTGAAAATATGACTTAAAAGATAACATGGAGGTTGGCATGTAAGTATGCATAAAAACATGAGCTTGGGAATTTACCTATTAAGTTAGGTCTACCCCTTGGGAATTTACCTATTAAGTTAGGTCTACCCAAATGCTTGAAAACTTGTAACATGTTTTGGAAACATGATGAACTTAGATAATATAAGTATGGCCAACTCGAGGTTGGGTTGAGTTTGCAACGTAAAACTACCCGGAACCGACCGGCCTAACTAGTAGTTGCAAACAATAGGACCCAATGTGAGAAGTTGGTCATGTCGCGCTTAAGACCCGAGGTTAGACTAGGTTGTGGTGTAAATCTACCCGGACCCGCCCGGCTTAACTAGTAACCACAACAAGGTCTAATGTGAGAGGTTGAGGGTGCATTAATTAAATTAATGCCACATAATAGGGTTAAGTTAATTTGATTAATGAGGCTTAACCAAATATGATATGGACAAATGGGTTAAGTAATTTGATTAGGCTAATGATACTTAACAAAACATGATAAGCTTGGGTAGGTTAAGTAACTTGATTTGCCTAATGACACTTGACCATTTTTATACGACTAGTGGACGGGATTAAGTTAACCAACACTTAATCAATCCAACACGATAACGTGATAAGGTTAAGTAAATTTTCTTAATGACACTTAACCGTATAATACAGTTAATGGATGGGGTTAAGATTAGGCTTAACTAATCTAAACATGGTAATCGGATGGGGTTAAGTTAGCCTAGACTTAATTAATCCAACTTGGTAATTTAATGGGGTTAAGTTAAACACTTAACTAATTTAACACGATGATTTGATGAGGTTAAGTGACCTATACTTAACCAATCTAACTCGTTAATTTGATGAGGTTAAGTTAATCTATACTTAACCAATCTAACGTGAAAACATGATAAGGCTAAGTCACGAATCACTTGAATACGCTTGACCGATTTGATGACAAGGTCAAGTTAAATTATATAATTAACCAATCTAAAATGATAATTAGACGAGGTTAAGTCATGGATTCCCTGATATACTTAACCAACTTGACACATGGTTTGTAGGGTTAAGTCTTGGACTTGTATACTTAGCCAATTTTGACATGGTTTGTAGACGGGCTAAGTTATGAACTTAAGTGACACTTAACCCATTAGACAAACCCTAATTCGGAGGATTAGGTAAATAACCATAATTAACAAGGATTATGGAAATAAGGCTAAGTGGTAAACCTTAGTTAAGGGAAACTAAGTAATAATTCTTAGTCAAGGAAATTTGGACCATTTCTTAGATAGATTAGTAACCCGATACGTTAGGTCAACGTTTAAGTATGCGTGTAGGAGCAGGCTATCTGATTTAGATAAAGGCTCCAACGAACTGGGTAACGAAGCAGCGGCTTCGGGGAACGTGAGGATATTCTTGGGATCCCTCTGTGAGCTGCCAGGTCATTATACTAGGCTCACGAGAGGTTGAGGTCTGCGGTAGAAGAACCAAGAATATGCCTTGGTTGCTATGCGAGCGACCTAAAGACTGGGGTGGATAGCAGTGAGCCGACGAATACATAAGGTGCCCGAGATAGCAAGTTCGTCGATCATCTACCATCTTGAGTCAAGCGTGTACGTACGGAAAGGCAGGGAACACCCAACAGACCATAATTGCTATCTAATTATGGGTGAGGTAGGCCGTAGGATGTGGGCTGGCCGGAGTGTAGTTCTCATGCAAGATTTTCTCTTATGTTGCCTTTCACTAGTTGAGGGAGGGGTCTCGTGGGACCATAGCCACGTGTAGAAAAGCAGACCTTAGTATCTGCATCGGCAGATAAATCTAAAGCTCCCGACCGAGTCCTATATTTCTTGGTTTGCCCTGTGACAGGACTCGGATGGCACGATGTGATACATGTGCATACAGTTATAGAAAAACGATTCACGATGAATGCGTGGGAAAAAGGGCGCGGTTGAGGGTTAGCGTAATCCCTAGTGGCCTAGGTGGTTTAACCCAAACCGAAATACGAAAGCGTGCAATAGGTAAGCGTAATCCCTAGTGGTGCTAGGTGGCGTAAGTCCTAGTAGTTCAAACGATGATTCATATGGAAGAGCCTAGCTAGAACAAGGGTGACAGTCCAAACGAATTCAAGGATAATACGACATGAGGAAGCCCGTACGAGGTACGGCAAAGGACTGAACTTATATACATGGAAAGAAACATATGATTTGAGTAACCTATATATGCGATATACTAGGTTGACATGGACCATTACACGACTTTGAGCAAGGGACATTCATGGTTAACACATGACGCGGGTAGGGGTACTAGTACGAGAGGTGCAGAGCAAATATACATGTTAGGACTAAGAAGAATATACATAATAGATACCGTGGGATGTTAGACGGGGTAGATACCTTGGGATAATGTACTCGATAGAAATCTGACGATGTGATACTTTGACTTATCATGACACCGTAGTTTATCATGATACCTTAGTTTACTTTGCCACAGTAGTTCAACCGGCTACCCTGGTTTATCTATCTTGTAGTTATCCTTATGTTTACTTTCAGTTTATGCATGTCATGTTACCTTTACCTGTTTTTATACTGGAAGTAGATAGGACTTACTCAGTCTTTTTGACTGACCCATTTTGTTTCGCCTCTTTTCTTCCGTTTCCCCCCCCTCCAGGTTACAGGGAGGAAACAATGCTGTTTAGTTCGGACTTCTTCTGCTTGAAGGTCATCATGGATGGCTTGGACTTTTCTTGGCTATGGCTACTTTACTGTTTGTACTTGGGGAATAATTTATGAAAATGTCTTTATGCTTCTTTACTATTGCAAGACAGGTTTTGATGTACTCTGATGTAAAAGGCTTTAGACCTTATTTACTCATGTTATGAAAGTTTGATTTTACTTCCGCTATTCTATATGTTCTGTCTTGTGATACTTCTGTGCATGTTTACCAATAATGCCCCTCTAAAGCTAGTGCATTCCTTTGCGAGTGACCCTAGCGGAGGCGGGGTGTTACATTTAACCACTTACGTAAAAAGGCAATTATTAGCGCATGGATACACTACCCGATTATAATTGTTTGGGCTTTACATTGCTTAAGACATAGGCTGAGTTATATTGAGCTTTAGCCTGCTGTTTTATTTATTTAGAGAAAATTTTGTATTAGCCATTGTATCTCCACTCTTTATATACTACATGTATTTGTTGTTCTTTCTTATATCAAGTTATCACGATATTTTCTACAATTGAATAAAACACAAGTTCTTTCCTATTTTCAACTTGGTATCAGAGTTGCACTGCCGAAAGGCACCTTTATGATTCTATTTTGATCATCATCCCAGGAAGATAGTTTATTATTATTCTCCTTGGCTTTTTCTTCATCATCGGAGATTCTCATCTTCTCGGTTGTTTGATCTTTGATCTGTTGGATCATCAACAGAGAAGTGTCGTGCCTAGATTCATTGTGGCTGCATCTTCCCTCGTCTCACCGTGATCTGGTGTGGAGTCATCTGCGGTTGTAGCACCAGTATTTTCGTGCCAAGCACATGCGGCTATAATATTAGTGGCTGCCTTGCCAAGCATTTTTTTAAATCCTAAACAACCACAAAGGCATAAGTCATCCATCAATATGCTAATAAAAACAATATTTAAATGCCTGCCACTTACTTCAACAAAACATAACACACAAACATTTTAAACATGGCTCAAGTACATATATCTTATTAAGCCAAAATCACTCACCATACCCAGTATCTCTAATCCTCGTCATTGTCTTCCTTCCTGAGTCGAGTAGTTCCACCTTCCTTAATAATAGGCAACTTCATCTACCCAAAAGGAGTGCTAACATCAATATTTCCTTTCATATAATAGCCAGTGCACCTTCCTCTAATCATTAGCCACAAAGTAGAGCCAAAATCTTTAGGCCTAAAAGTAATTGGTATCTCCATTTTAGTAATCCCATTCTTCTCAAGCTTTGTAGTTTTTTCAAGCTCAGCATTCCCTATACTGACATCTAATATCCAAATTTCATACTCCAGTGAATTCAGTCTCGAATCAAAGTCATTATTGTTCTCCAAAGAGAGATGAAGTATTGCCACAGTCTCTTCAAGCAAAAACTTCTAGAACTTAACCTTGTCAATATCAACATCTAGCTTATATGGAATTAGAATTTCACCTATCTTGTAACACCCCGCATTTTATAACAATTATATATTTAAATAATGCATATGTATATAGATATGCATTGACATATATATATATATATGTATATATATATGAGGAAGAAAATATTAATGCAAATAAAAATGTAATGCATGCATTAAAATAAAGAAGGAATTGGTTGCATGCGGTGTAAATATGTTGCATGCACAGATTATGCATTAATAATAAAAGAGAAATAAAATAAAAGGATTCTTGCAATGGAATATTGTAACAAACATGAAAAAGAGAAGTAAGAAAATAACAATAATTACCATTGCTCTAAGCCTTGTTAACAATAGCCTTAGTAGCCCACTTGGTTAAAGCATGTGACTTGCAAACAAGAGGCACAGAGTTCGATCCTTGCCACCATCATATTTTTGTTTTAAGGGAATGACTGAAGTAACACATGTTCATGAGAGGAAATATGTATAAATGCACATAAGGAAAAATATACATATAAGGAAGCAAAGAAAATCTATGTCTATATATATATGAGAATATATATGGATGTATGTGTGTATATATATATATATATGTGTGTGTGTGTGTGTGTGTGTACAAGAGATAAAATTCAAGATAAGGCTACAATCAATGAAATACGGCAAGAATCAAATAACAGTGCAACATCGTTTGAATTTTGAAAACAAAACGAAAGTTGTACATATGTATATATATATGCATAAAATGGTCATTAGAAGATTTGTATACATATAAGAAAATTTCATTTGAATATAATAGTTAAATAAATTCCAGAAAATTCAAACATTTGAAAATCAAAGTTATGCGCCAAAACAGCTCGTGGGGCCAGGTGGTCGACACCCTTATAGTGGTGTCGACACCGGGGTCGACACCCTTGTAGGGGGGGTCTACACCTGGGTCGATGCCCCCCAGATCCAGCTAGATTCATCGATGAATTTGGACTTTTTTTAGCAACGTTCAATGATGACTCAGCGCTGCGTGTATGATAAGATCCTGGACACCTATAAATAGGCTAGCAGAGCCTAGCCTAAATCTCACATTCTCTTAGACAACGTCTAAGCTCTGCCGTTCTTCCTCCTCCTCCCCAAATCTCTTCAGAAAAATAAGATAATTAGTTTAGGAAAATTATGAATCAGGGTCTGGAGGAAAAGAATGAATATTAATTAGAAGGTGTTCATAATCATATTCGAAGTGAGGTAATTTTCTAGATCTGGTCTATTCAATTTCCTTCCTGTTTCTTCCCTTTTTCTTTTAGTAAAAATTATGAATCCATGGTTGTTAGGTTCTGAATCCAATTAGGGGAAAACCATGGAATGCTAGATCTGGACCAGATCCAGGATTTGGAAAGCAAATGAGGTGAGTGGATTTAAGTTATATCATTTTTGATAATGTTATATTATCATTTAACATTCCCCATTATTGTACAATGTGAATTTGCTAGAATAATTAAAAGTATTGAAATGCTATTATGACATGTTGAAATATGAATATGAATATGTTGGAAAAATTCACATGTTGAAACGCTGAATATGCTGAAATTTCACCTATTGAAATGTAAACTTGCCACAAATACGTGTAGCGATTACTGTTGTTATAATTTCATGTTAACTTGTGACATTTATGTACCTGAGCCATTAACTGTAGAAATTGAGAAAATTACATGTTAGTTTGTTTAATTTGAACAATTCCATGGTTAAACAATTACATGTTAGAACGGAATTTATTGTATGTTAGAAAGAACATAAAACATAAAATGGGCTTAATATGATGACATGAAAAATATAGATTACAGTAAAAATTTGAAAGGATGGACATGCCTAAGTTATATAAAAAAATTACAGTAAATAGGAAACTGTAACCGCACTTAGGCACGAAGTTAGATTACACTTGTGGTAGAAATCTGCCCGGAACTGCCTGGCATATCCAGCTCCACAAGTGGTAAATCTAATGTGAGGGGTCTAAGTGTATAAATAAAACACGTAACGGTGCTAAGACACGAGGTTAAGTTAACTTGTAGAAGAAGTCTGCCCAGAACCGCCTGGCAAATCCAGCATCCAGAAGTGGTGGTTTAATATGAGAGGTCTAATACATAAGCATATATATAAATATATGTATATAAAAGGATAGAAATAAATGACATTAATTGTGAGTAATGGAAATGCAAGGAAATGGGTAAGGAAATAAATGAAAGTGACAAAAGTAAAAGAAATAGAATGAACGGGGAATGATAATAACCTATTATAAATAAATTACATTAATGAGAATGTTATATAATAGGTAGACTTGTTCTAGGGAAAAGTGGATATTATAACTTAGGTCATAGTAAACTTGTGAGAAAATGAGATAACTTGTGTAATGAGAAAAATGGTACTTAATTGTAATTAAGTAATCAGCAAATGGGGGAAAATTTATGAAATGAAAGAAGTTGTACTTAATTATAAATTAAGTAATTTGGAAATTTGGAAATCTAAAATATGCTGATAAGAATAACATGTTATGGCTTGTCCTAGGGACAAGAGGAAATTATAACATATGTTATAATAAATGGAAAGGAGACTTATTAGTGAACCTTAGTTAAGAGAACTAAGTTAATAAGTAAACAACGATAAGTTGTAGTGGCAGTATAAGATGGAATTATGATTAAATAAGAAAGAATGAGGCAACTTATGAAATGAAATAAGTTATGTTTAATCATAAAATGACATGTTAAATAGAAAACATGTGAATTGAGATGTACTTAATTACATATTAAGTAGAACATGTTATTGTAATTGTAAAATTAAATAAGAGTATAAAGAGATTGTGGATTACAGACCTTGGATCACAATCTAGAGAATAACATGTTATGAGCTTATTAATAAACTTAAATGGGTTAAGTTATATGACTAAAATTAATAAGCGAGAGGAACTTGGTAACTTGATTAAGAATTCAATGTGAATGGGAATAACCAAGTTAAATGGAAACCTGGTGAGGTAAGGTAAGCGCATAAAAGAATATTTAGACATAGGGTCTAATAACATATTAAAATGAGCCGCTTGGACCAGTCCGCACGTTTGAGGGTGAATAACCCAACGGGTTAGATCATCGCGGTGTCATGAGGCACAAAGGGAGCGCATGTACATTTGATTATTCTGATAGCTCTGAAGGACTGGAAGGGGAAGCACGTGGCTTCCTGAGATACGTAAGGTGCTCCTGGTAGTCCTCTATGCGGTGGTAGATGTTTAGACTGTACTCCTCTATGCGGTGGTAGATGTTTAGACTGTACTCGCAGAGGTTGGGTCTGCGCGGCACTACCAGGTGGGTGCGCCTTAACTGCAAAAGTAGCTTTGCGGTTAGAATGATGTGACGAGGTGACACTAGGGTGATTCAGCGGTCGCCTCAACGGGGAGGCAGAGGTCAGGGCCAACAAGGATTGTAGATCATCGGGTACCCGTCATCGGCAGCCAGTGGGATGCGAAAAGACTAGAGCTAAACCCAATAGACCATTCACCTTTCACTATCGAGGTACAGTGGTTAAGGAGAGATGCCAAATGGATGTTTAGATTGTCTGTTAGGGGCAAGTTTCTTAGCTCTTGTAGTCTTTACTAGTTGAGGGAGGGGCCGAGGTGGGGCCACAGCCACCATGAAAAACAAACCCTAGGAATATCTGTATTTTGAGGCTCTTAAAGTCAGGTGTTTCTTGTATAGCCCTGCCATGAAACTTCATGCACATTAGAGGTTATGTGCGGTTAAGACATCAAATACGATTGATGATGCGTACGTGGGAAAGTCTAGATACATGCATGTCTGCTCTGGGTGGTGTATCATAGACTTGAGGGCATTACTCTGGTATGGAATCTGATTCGATCGACGGTGACAGTCTGTATGCTTACATAGTGTAGTAACGACATATATATGCGGAACGTAACATTGTTATGTAGAGATTCGTACATCACTCCGGCGTAGAATGAGGGACTACGTTCGTTTCTGTGGCATTATGGTGGAGACCGTGCGAGTGGGGGTACCATGGGGTGTATCTCAATATTGGAGGGTTAGCTACATATATACTGCATTAGGTTAATCCACTGGAAGTAAATGGGTACGACGTGTGTGTAAGCCTTAAGTGCTGTTAACCCAAGTAACCTAATAAATAAGAAAATGTGATTGAATGGTATATGTAGGATTATCCAAAGTGTATAGTTTAAATCTAGTCACCAGAACTTGTGTTCTGACCCCCTCCTCATAACATACTCGCAGGTTAGATTTGTGGCAGAGATATGATAGCTTTGGATACTGGTTAGACAATATTATTCATACGGTAAGGCTATACTTTGATTATATTATTCTTTACCCATTCCGTCGCGAGATACTTTCTGAGCTCTGATATATTTTATATCTCTGTCTTTCCTGCAGGATACCAAAGCAACCAACATGGGTTTCGATGGATTAGAATTAAAAAAAATCGATCTATCGGAATTCGGGTTGTCACATCTGGTATTAGAGCTTAGGTTTAGGATTCCTGTATAGATAGTGAGTGAACGTATTTACATTTTTAAAAATATAAATATTATATATACCTATATACCTAGATCCATAAAGAAACCCACTAAATAGAAAGAGTATAATATAATAAGAAATGGGATGTTTGTTTTGTACACTAAAGGAATGAATATGGAAATTTGAGACCCTTAGGAAATTTGGGTGAGAAGTGTACAATATATTTTGAAATAGAGAAAGGAGGATCCCATATGTTAGTATTTCGGATTAGTGGGCTTGGCAGTAAAATCTTATAAATTGGGAAAGGTTAAAAAGACAAAAATGGATTAGGAATATATATAGTTGAGGGAATTGATTTTGTGGGAGTGTCTAGGAAAGCCTAGAAAAATTGGAAACCCGCTTTGAGTCTAACCCCATTGTTAACTTTTAAGAACTTGAAATTGTAAAAGTTTTGGAAAAATGGTTTATGGTGTTTTCAAGTTTTAATCTTAAAAGTTATAGTTTTAAATACATAAAGTACATATATTTAGTTTTAAAATAAAATGGGGTATATTTTGTAAATAGTGATTTCTTGCGAAAACTTTGTCTAAAGTAAAATTCTCTCAGTAAAAGGTGCATATTATAGAGCATGTATAGCTCACTAGTTTTCTTGTTATATTTCATACAAGAATTTTTTTAATAAAGAAAGTTTTGAAGTCTCTATTCTTTTGACAATCATTTTTGATAAATTATTTAAAAGATAAAATTTTGTAGGGTGGACAAAATAAGTTGTAGAAATTAAGAATAGAGTAGATGGTTGCACCTTGTAGTAAGAGACTGAACCGACCTTATAGGTAAGAACAAGTTATAAACCCGATTGAGAAATAGTTGTCCTTATATACTCTAGTTTTTGTGATTTGAAAAAAAAAATTACATTTTTTTATAAAATGACATGTCTTATGGTTTGGCGAAAGTAAGTTTTCATAAGGAAAATAAAGTTTTGACACTTTTAAATTTTTGGAAGAAAATTTAAATGAAAAGGCCAAACTGTGTTTTAAAAGTATGGAAGGTAAGGAATAATGCCTAGGGAAGACGGGAAAAGTTTTGAGGCTATGAAGCAGATAGCGAGAATTATTTTGGAATAATAGTAAGTTCCTGTAGAATGCATAAGCATTGAAAAGCCTAGGGTGTTGCTTGAAATAATTGTTGGTACACAGCTAGGACTAGTTGTGACTATTAGATAGTAAAAGGGCAAGTAAGCATTTAAATCATGTTTCTAATTTTCATGTTAGGGGTACAACCCGTTATTGCATTTCTGTTGGGATCGTTCTGTTATTTTTTTTGGGTAGTTAGGGTAACACCTAAGCATGTCGTGGATCCCATGGTTTGAACTTTTATGTCTAAGAGGACATAGTCCTGAGATTCTTGGCCTTTAGCAGTAGTTGTGTAGAGCGTCTGTTTTCCTGTTTTAGTTGAAAGACTAGAAGGTTTATTTGAAAACTAAACTTAGATCAAATGATTAAATAAGCTAAGAGAAGAGTAAAGGCATAACTAAAAAGGAAACATCAAATTCAGTAAAGCGACAAATTTGACAAATTATGAGAAAAGACGAATAAGAGTAAAAATTTCCAAGATAAGATGAAAAAGAAAAGCTACCAAAAAAAAAAATCTTATGTGGGTTGTGCTTGGATAGGAAAATAGGGGAATCTTAATAAATAGTTTCATAAAATCAAAGTACGGTTAGAAAAAGGTCGAAAAAGGAAACAGGAGAAGTGAAGTTTTCCGTTTTCCACCTTTTTGTAACATAAGAAATCAAATTTAGAAAATTAGATTTTTCTGAAATTCAAAATAATAAAGTTGGTTAGTAGGATTTTGGATGCAACAATTGGATGAACTGCGCTCTTACTCTGCAAGAATGTGGAAAATTTAGATGAAAATATATTCTGATTTTAAAAATATTGCATTCATGTAGAACTGTCAGTATATTTAGGATGCGAGCATTATATTTTAAAAGGATTTTTGAAAAATTTGCATACACATAGGAGGTACCGCTTAGGCATACATGTATTATTATGTTGTATTTCACATTGCACAGGTGCACAATATTTGCAAAAATTGGATGCACAAATGATGGATGTATATTATGCGAGGGGTTAATTGATTTTTACCCTTATAAAATTTCGAGGATGAAATTTCCTAAGGGTGGGAGAATGTAACACCTCGCATTTTATAACAATTAAATAATGCATATGTATATAGATATGCATTGACATAAATATTATATATACATATATATATATATGAGGAAGAAAATATTAACGCAAATAAAAATGTAATGCATGCATTAAAGTAAAGAAGGAATTGGTTGCATGCGGTGTAAATATGTTGCATGCACTGATTATGCATTAATAATAAAAGAGAAATAAAAGAAAAAGATTCATGCAATGAAATATTGTAACAAATATGAAAAAGAGAAGTAAGAAGAGAACAATAATTACCATTTTTTAAGCCTTGTTAACAATAGCCTTAGTAGCGCGGTTGGTTAAAGCATGTGACTTGCATACAAGAGGTACAAAGTTTGATCCCCGTCACTGTCATATTTTTGTTTTAATGGAACGGCTGAAGTAACACATGTTCATGAGAGGAAATATGTATAAACGCACATATAAGGAAAAATCTCATATATATATATATATATGTGTGTGTGTGTGTGTGTGTGTGAATATATATATATATATATATATATATATATATATATATATACAAGAGATAAAATTCAAGATAAAGTTATAATCAATGAAATACGACAAGAATCAAAAAACGATGCAACACTGTTTGAATTTTGAAAACAAAATGAAAGTTGGGTGTATATATATACGCGTAAAATGGTCATTAAAAGATTTGTATATGTATAAGAAAATTTCATGTGAATATAATAATTAAATAAATTCCAAAAAATTCAAACATTTGAAAATCAAATTTCGGCACCAAAACAGCTCGTGGGACCTGGGGAGGCGACCCCCCTGAAGGGGGGTCGACACCCCAAGATCCAGCCAGATTCATCGATGAATCTGGACTGTTTTCTTAACAACATTCAATGTTGACTCAGCGTTGCCTGTACGATAAGATCCTGAACACCTATAAATAGGCTAGCAGAGCCTAGCCTAAATCTCACATTCTCTGAGACAATGTATAAGCTCTGCCATTCTTCCTCCTCCTCAAATCTCTTCAAAAAATAAGATAATTAGTTTACGAAAATTCTGAATCATGATCTGGAGGAAAAGAATGAATATTAATTAGAAGGTGTTCAGAATCATATTCGAAGTGAGGTAATTTTCTAGATCTGGTTTATTCAATTTTCTTCCTGTTTCTTCCCTTTTTCTTTTAGTAAAAATTATGAATCCATGGTTGTTAGGTCTGAATCCAATTAGGGGAAAACCCTGGAATGCTAGATCTGGACCAGATCCAGGATTTGGAAAGCAAATGAGGTGAGTGGATTTAAGTTATATCATCTTTGATAATGATATATTATCATTTAACATTCCCCGTTATTGTACAATGTGAATTTGCTAGAATTATTAAAATTATTGAAATGCTATTATGACATGGTGAAATATTAATATGAATATGTTGGAAAATTCACATGTTGAAACGCTGAATATGCTGAAATGTTCACCTATTGAAATGTAAACTTGCTAGAAATACGTGTAGCGATTACTGTTGTTATAATTTCATGTTAACTTGTGACATTTATGTGCCTGAACCATTAACTGTAGAAATTGAGAAAATTACATGTTAGTTTGTTTAATTTGAATAATTCCATGATCAAACGATTACATGTTAGAATGGAATTTATTTATGTTAGAAAAAACATGCAACATAAAATGGGCTTAATATGATGACATGAAAAAAAACAGATTACAGTAAAAATTTGAAAGAATGGACATGCCTAAGTTATATAGAAAATTTACAGTAAATAGGAAACTGTTACCGCGCTTAGACACGAGGTTAGATTACACTTGTGGTAGAAGTCTTCCCAGAACCGCCCGGCATACCCAGCATCCACAAGTGGTAAATCTAATGTGAGGGGTCTAAGTGTATAAATAAAACATGTAACGGTGTTAAGACATGAGGTTAAGTCAACTTGTGGAAGAAGTCTGCCCGGAACTGCCCGACAAATCCAGCAAGGCTTAATGTGAGAGGTCTAGTACATAAGCATATATAAAAACATATGTATATAAAAGGATAGAAATAAATGGCATTAACTGTGATTAATGGAAATGCAAGGAAATGGGTAAGGAAATAAATGAAAGTGACAACAGTAAAAGAAATAGAATGAATCGGGAATGATAATAACCTATTATAAATAAATTACATTAATGAGAATGTTATATAATAGGTAGACTTGTCCTAGGGACAAGTGGATATTATAACTTAGGTTGTAATAAACTAGTGAGAAAATGAGATAACTTGTGTAATGAGAAAAATGGTACTTAATTGTAAATTAAGTAATCAGCAAATGGGGAAAATTTATGAAATGAAAGAAGTTGTACTTAATTATAAATTAAGTAATTTGAAAACTTGGAAATCTAAAATATGCTGATAAGAATAGCATTCTAAGGCTTGTCCTAGGGACAAGAGGAAATTATAACATAGGTTATAATAAATGGAAAGGAAACTTATTAGTGAACCTTAGTTAAGAGAACTAAGTTAATAAGTAAACAATGATAAGTTGTAGTGACAATATAAGATGGAATTATGATTATATAAGAAAGAATGGGGCAACTTATGAAATGAAATAAGTTATATTTAATCATAAATGATAAGTGACATGTTAAACAGAAAACATGTGAATTGAGATATACTTAAGTACATATTAAGTAGAACATGTTATTGTAACTGTGAAATCAAACATGAGTATAAAGAGATTTTGGATTACAGACCTTGGATCACAATCTAGAGAATAACATGTTGTGGTCTTATTAATAAACTTAAATGGGTTAAGTTATATGACTGAAATTAATATGCGAGAGGAACTTGGTAACTGGATTAAGAATTCAATGTGAATGGGAATAACCAAGTTAAATGAAAACCTGATGAGGTAAGGCAAACACATAAAAGAATAATTAGACATAGGGTCTAATAACATATTAAAATGAGGCGCTTGGACCAGTCCGCACGTTTGAGGGTGAATAATCCAATGGGGTAGATCATCGCGATGTCATGAGGCACGAGGGGAGAGCACGTCCATCTGTTTATTCTTATAGCTCCGAAGGACTGGAAGGGGAAGCACGCGGATTCCCGAGATACGTAGGTGCTCCTGGTAGTCCTTTATGCGGTAGCAGATGTTTAGGTTGTACTCGCAGAGGTTGGGTCTGCGCGCGGAATACTAGGTGGGTGGGTCTTGACTGCAAAAGTATCTTTGCAGTCAGAACACTACGACGAGGTGACACTAGGGTGATTCAGCGGTCGCCTCAACGGGGAGGCAGAGGTCAGGACCAACAAGGATAGTAGATCGTCGGGTACCCATCATCGGCAGCTAGTGGGATGCGAAAAGACTAGAGGTAAACCCAATAGACCATTCACCTTTCACTATCGAGGTACGGTGGTTGAGGGGAGACGCCAACTGGATGTTTAGATTGTTTGCTAGGGGTTAGTCGCTTAGCTCTTTTAGTTTTTACTAGTTGAGGGAGGGGCCGAGGTGGGGCCATAGCCACATGAAAAACAGACCCTAGGAATATCTATATTTTGAGGCTCTTAAAGGCGGGCCTATACAGATATGGAAAATCTTTCGACCGAGTTCCGTGTTTCTTGTATAGTCCTGCCACGGAACTCGATGCACATTAGAGGTTATGTGCGGTTACGGCATCGAATGCGATTGACGATACTTACGTGGGAAAGTCTAGATACATGCATGTCTGCTCTGGATGGTGTATCGTAGACTTGAGGGTATTACTCTGGTATGGAATCTGATTCGATCGACGGTGGTAGTCTGTACGCTTACGTAGCGTAGTAATGACAGATATACATGGAACATAATATTGTTTTGTAGAGATCTGTACATCACTCCGCGTAGGATAAGGGACTGTGTTCATTTATATGACATTACGGTGGAGACCGTGCGAGTGGGGTACCATGGGGTGTATCTCAATACTGGAGGGGTAGCTACATATATAATGCATTAGGTTAATCCACTGGGAAGTAAATGGGTACGACGTGTGTGTAAGCCTTGAGTGTTGTTAACAAAAGTAACCTAATAAATAAGAAAATGTGATTGAACGTAATATGTAGGATTATCCAAAATGTATAGTTTAAATCAGTCGCCAGAACATGTGTTTTGACCCCCTCCTCATAACATACTCGCAGGTTAGATTTGTGGCAAAGATATGATAGCTTTGGATACTGGTTAGGCAGTATTATTCATACGGTAAGGCTATAATTTGATTATATTATACTTTACCCATTCCGCTGTGAGATATTTTCTGAGCTCTAATATATTTGATATCTCTATCTTTCCTGCAGGATACCAGAGCAACCAATACGGGTTTCGATGGACTAGAATTTTGAAAAAAAAATCGGTCTATCGGAATTCGGGTTGTCACATGTCTTTTCTAAAGGCAAAGTAAGCCTACCAAATAGAGGTACGTCCACTATAAGATCAACCTTCACTTTGTATGGAATTATGCTTCCTGGATTGATTTCACCACCACCATTATTGTTTTTCCGTGGGTCTTTCCTCAAATTCTGATAGGCTGCAGTCTTATTGCTTCCTCGCCTTATCCCCTCATTTTCCTTGCATTAATCCCATCCTGATTTCCTATACCCTCGTCAATCAATCATGGCACAAGATAATGATGCCAAGTCTGCTATTTCTGGAAGCAGCAATATTGGAGCCTCATTGATTTTTGTCAACTTGATCAAACCAAAGAGCCAAGTCATAACCACATCTCTAGATGCAGACAACTGCATATCATGGAAATATCACATTGAAATTGCTCTAAGAGGATATGGACTGCAATATTTTATAACAAGGAATTTAACCACTCCCTCTGTAATGATTAGTCATCAAGAAGGCAACACTGTGCCAAATCCTAATCACATCAGGTTCTAGAAACAAGATAGCTTATTGTCATCTTGGCTTCTATCTTCCATCAGCATAAACTTGTTGTCATAGATCGTTGGATGCAACACATCTTACGAAATTTGGTTAATAGTGGAGCAAATATTCGAGTCTTTAATCGCTGTTATTGCTACACAACAAGCCTTACCTGATTTGCAATTTGTTCGATCCACCCTTCTCACCCATGAAGGCATAATTGACCAAATAAAAGTAATACAAGGTGAATTTTCTACAAATTATGTTGCTGCCAAAAACAAGCAACCACAAAAGAACATTGGCAATCCAAATAAACAGGAAAACAACTATCAGAAAAGATACCAATCTCATAGAGGATACCAACTCCAGATAGGATATGGGATAGGCAGATGGAATAATAACAATAGGATGAAGTGTCAAATATGTGAAAAAATTGGTCACATGGCTAATAAATGTTACTTCAGATTTAACACTAAATTTAATGGTCCACGGCACAACTAAATCAACTCTGGGCAAAAGGGATCATGCTAATTTAGCCACTGTTAGTAGCTAAAACAGAAGCAATGATAAAAACAATAGAAATTAGAATACAAGCAGTGAGGATGCATGCAGATCTGATGGCATAAATTTCGAAGAATGGTACCCAAATTCAGGTGCTACCCACCACATCACTAATAATCTTTAGAATTTAAATGTTGGAAGCAAGTGCTACACAGGTATGAAATTTTTGTATATGAGAAATGGTGAAACTACAAGAATCAGTCACATTGGTAAGGGTATTATATCCAGAAAGAGGCAACTTAAACTAAATAACTTACTTAAAGTCCGTACTATTAACAAAAATCTAGTAAGTGCCTCAAAATTTGCCAACAATAATAATGTGTACTTTGAGTTTCACCTTCAAATTAGTTTAGCTAAAGGCTTACTAAGTCAAGAAATATTACTACAGGGTAATCTACATGACGGCCTTTACAAATTTGGTAACTTAGAGATTCAAAATTCCTTAAGTAAAGAATTTTGGTGTAACAATGCAGATGCCAGTATTAATAGTAGTAGTAATAGCAACAATGAAATTGAATCTTGGCATATAAGACTAGGTCATCCCAGTTTTGAGACTGCAAAACTTTTTTGAGTATTAATGATATTTCTTTTAAAAACATACCTGTCAAACACACTTGCACACGTTGCCAACTTGGAAAAAACACAAACTTACATTCAACAACTTTGAGACTACGTATCACAAGCCATTAGAGCATGTAGTTGCTGATCTATATGGGCCAACACCATTGAACTCATATCAAGGACACAAGTACTATCTTTCTTTTGTTAATACTTACTCAAGATACACTTGGATATATATGCTAAAGGCCAAGTCAGAAGCATGTAATATAGTTATACAATTCATAACTTATATATAAAAGTAAAGCAATTGTAATGTTAAAATTCTACAAACAGATGGTGGGACCGAGTTTGAACCATTAACTAATTATTTCGTCAAAAGAGGCATAAAACACAGACTAACTTATCCTTGCACATCTGAGCAGAATGGTCCAGTCGAGAGAAAACGTAGACATATTTTAGAAAGTGGTCTAACATTATTATCTCAAGGGTTATTACCAATGAAATATTGGAATGAGGCCTTCCATACCTCTGTATTCCTTATCAACAAGTTACCCACAAAAGTACTAAATAACAAAACACCACATGAGATATTATATAATAAAAGCAGATTATAATTTTTTGAAAGCCTTTAGATGTCTATGTTTTCCATGCCTAAGGGACTACAACAAACACAAACTTGGTATGAGATCAAGTCCTTGCACTCATTGGTTATGCTCAAAAGCAGAAGGGCTATAAAAGCTTAGATAAAAATGGAAGATTTTCTTATCTCAAGACATATAATTTTTCATGAAACTATGTTTCCACTTGCAGGAAAACAAACAACCAAGGAAGAAAATGGGCAAAACTCAACCAAAAGTGCACCAATCATGCCTTTGATTACAGAGCAACTTGCAAACAACAATAGTGAGGAGAAACAAAGTTAAGGTAATGCAAATACACAAGTTGACTCAAGTAAAGAAGGCACTACGTCCATAAATGAACTTGACTGCAATTCAGAAACCAAACACATTGATGGAACAAATCAGAACAGACATGAAAGTAGAGGCACAAAAGGCAATAACACTGTAGACACTTCAGATGACAATGCTATGGTTCAACATCAGACATAATAAATTCATACTGGACATCACATGACTACTAGGTCAAAAGTGGTATTTTTAAGCCCAAAGTATATAATGTTGTACTGAGTGAAACTGAACCAATCAATTTTTCCTAAGCAATCAAATCATACAAGTGGAAAATGGCCATGGACATAGAATATGAAGCCCTTATGAAAAATGGAACACGGACCCTGTCACCATTGTCACACCCCTTACTCACAAAAATATCATAAGTTGCAGATGGACCTATAAGATGAAGAGAAAGGCATATGGATCTGTGGACAAGTACAAAGCCAGACTGGTGGCAAAAGGTTATGAACAACTGTTTGGCTTTGACTTTAATGAAACTTTCTCACCAGTGGTGAAGCCCACAACAATTAGGATCATTTTGACTATGGCTCTATGTAAAGGGTGGAACATCAAGCAAATAGATGTTAACAATGAATTTCTCAATGGAGAATTAACTGAAGAAGTGTACATGCATCAACCAAAAGGTTATGAATCTAATAGCTGTGAAAAACAAGTATGCAAACTGCACAAAGCTATATATGGATTGAAACCAGCCTCAAAGGAATGGTATGACAAGCTCAAACTAACCTTATCTAACATTGGATTCACATTAGTAAAGTATGACAACTCACTATACATGAAAAAAAGCAATCACGGAACCATTTTCATTCTTGTATATGTGGATGGTATGTTAATAACTGGAGATATTGTCAAGAATTTAGAAAAGTCATACAAATGCTTGACGAAAATTTTGCTATCAAAGACTTTGATGAGCTAAGCTACTTCCTTGGAACACAAATCAAAAGAAAAAGTGATAATGAACCATTTTTATCTCAACAGAGTTATATTTCAGAAATATTATACAGAGCCAACATGTATCAAGCCAAGCAATTACTAACACCAATGACCAGCAATCTACAACTTTCCAAACTCAAAGGAGAAGCAATTGAAAATGCAAAGCAATATAGGAGCATAATTGGGGCATTATAATACGCTACTGTTACAGGCCCGCGTATATGGTACAATGTTAATAAAGTTAGTCAGTATATGCAGAATCCCTTATTTGAACATTGGACAACAGTTAAAAGAGTATCAAGGTACTTGCAAGGAGCAAAACACTAAGAAATTAGTTTAAAATCAGAAAGAGTTACACTTATAAGGGTCCAGTGATGCGGATTGGGCAAACAACATGGATGACAGAAGATCTATATCCGGTTGTTGTGTTTATCTAGGCACTAATATCATCTCATGGTGCACAAAAAAAGTAATCTACCACTTCGAGATCCAGCACGAAGGCTGAATATAGAGCACTCGTAAGCACCACTGCAGAGATCTTATGGAACAAATCATTAATGGAAGAATTAGGGTTTGCATATAGAAAAAAACCAGTTGTCTTGGTGACAACAGGAGTATTGTTTCACTATCTCTCAATCTCATACAACACTCTCAAATGAAACATTTAGAAATTGATCTTCATTTTGTTTGAAAGAGAACACAAGTAGGAAAACTGATGGTTTGCCATATTTCTTACTATTATCAGAGAGGCGACATACTCACGAAAGCCCTCTAGAATAATAATTTCATTAGATTGAGGGAGGAGCTCAGAGTTAACGATGGCGGCGGAATTGCGGAAGTAAGAAAACCTGTATTGGTGTGGGAGGCTATTAACGCATGGATACATTACCCGATTATACATTGTTCGGGTTTTACATTACTTAAGACATAGGCCGAGTTATATTAGGCTTTAGCCTGCCATTTTATTTATTTAGAGAAAGTTTTGTATTAGCCGCTTTATCTCTACTCTATATATACTACATATATTTGTTGTTCTTTCTTATATCAAGTTATTACAATATTTTCTACAATTGAATAAAACTTAATTTCTTTCTTATTTTCAACTTTAACATTCATTCAAATAAGCAATGAAGTTAGCGAAAGAACTCATGTTCCTCACAAGGAAAAGCAAGTGTTGCACCATGATCAAAACTAAACTCTTCTTTAGCCCTGCCTCAATAGAATTTGGAACTATAGTTTGGTATTAGACCAAAACTTGTTACCGTATTTTGTTTTTAATATATTAAGGAGTGGTGCATCTCTAAATTGTTTGTTTTTACTTATTATATGTATATCGAGTTGTTTATGGTGTTAATCTTCTTATGTTCAATCGTCTTTTTGAGTTTGCCATGATCTACACTTGATATACAATGAGAAAATTTGTTTATGCAATGATCTATAGAAACTTAAATGTCTATTTAAACTTTACATTTTACTGATTTTATTTTACATTTCACAGATTTTTGTGGATGATTGTCCATTGTAGTAATAGCCATGTCAATCTTTTTCTTAAATTAAATCAGAATATGAATGTTAACTTTATAAAAATGTGTTTTCTTGTGGTCTTTAGAAAAGAACACAAAACTGAATACAAATGTTAGAATGGAAATCAAAATTTCAAATTGTTACAAGTTTTTTTTCTATTTAGATAGCCGCAATCTTTTTTTTTCTTCTAAAAAATACTTGATTATCTGAAAAGCGTATAAGTTCAAAATGACTTTTTTTATTGCAGGTTGAAATATATTATTCATATTGTGCCAGGTTTAAAATTCTATGTTTTTTCAATAAGGAGTTCAAATATCAAATATGTTGGTCAACACTTTGCTACGTTCCAAAAATAAGATATGCCGGTTGAATAGTTTTTAATAAATTTAGGATATAACTTTTACATGGTTGTAAGAAATTTTAACTTTTCAAAATATGAAATTTCTTGAAGAAAATAGTAATTTTTTTCCTTTTTGCATGATGAATGCCAAACATTTTGGTTGAAGGAAAAAACTAGTTGGATGTGTTTTTGGAATTCAATTATTGCTCTTCCTGTAAATCTATCTTTTCCTAAAGCAAACCACATTGTAGTTGATCCTTTCCCAACTTCCATATGTTACTTCGTTTTTTTGAATTAGATCTACTTCTCAAAGGTGAACGTAAGTTTTTTAATATAAAGCTTTGAATACTAAATTCCAAATGCTCAAAGGTGAGTTTTTCATTAGTTCTTGTTAATGCCAAAAATGGTACAAACACCAGATTTTAGCGAAAGCACCACCCCTTTAAGGAGAAAATAATATAGAACATATAAAAATAAATGGAAAAAAGGTAAGAAGCATAATGTAAAGAGAGAGACACAATTTTTATAATGGTTTAGCCATTGATAGGCCTACATCCACTTTGGAATATCTTTTATAATGATCCTTTCCATGTCAATTACAATATATTATGGATGATTACATAGTTCCCCAAAGTAGAGATTAACATATTATCACTAGTATTATTGGTTATCGGAGAATCACGATAACCAGCCAAGGTGACCTATATTTGCTATCTCTGGACAAGAAGCTTTGTTGTAGGAGAAGAGTAATGGTTGCTGAAGATGAAGCCTTGCTGTTGAAAATGAGCAATGGCTATTAGAGATGAAAATCTGTTCTGATAGAGGTTTGGCAGAGTCTTGGTAAGGCAAAGATTGGATCCCCTTTGATGTTGGAGCTTGCGGGGTATTTATAGGTGTTCTAAAGGGAGTTGTGCCAAGCATAGTTGTAGGAAGCCTCAAAACTACATGCCTACTTATACCTGAAAGTGACATAGAAAAGTAAGATAACATGATGGATCAATGCCAACCCATGGAGCTAACCTATTTTGTGTATCGGGCTATATGATGGCGATTCTTCTATCCGGTTTAGCATCTGGGTGTAGTCTGATGATATATCGAAACTTACTTCTTGAAGATCAATCCATAGCTTCCTTATGCCTTAACCAAATGATCTAAAAATTCACACATGTATAATGGATGAGTAGAGTGCCCACTCACATAAATTTCATGCCATTTGAGTCACCCCTCAATGTTCGGATTCTGCCCGCGAAACTAGCATAATTCAGCAATGATTCATCCATAACTCACTCAATACTTATCTGATCGACACGAAACTTTGGTGAAACGACCCAAACTTGCCCTTTCGGGAAAGCCCGGATTGAGTTGAGAACACGACAAATCAAAATACAAAAAGAAGAATATTTCATTGCTTATTACAATAATTACATTAGAGTATAAGAATATAACAGAGTATGAATAAATAATATACATTTGACAAATATCAGAGATTCAAATTACAAAGCAGCGAAAAATTAATACATAACACAACTTGAAAGAAATACACGGATACAGAGCTTTCCGAATATATTTTCAGCTATAAATCCAGGATCCTGAAAAAGAAATATCTGCAAAAACCAAAACTACTAGCTGCCCGTGTGGAAAACAGGGGCACCCAGAGTTTAGGTTAAAACAATAAACTCTAGGTTAGTCATGGGACTGGTGTAAGAACTAAAACAGTTATTAACTTGATTTTAAAGTTAGGTGAATCAAGGGGCCACGCCGTATAACATGGAACAAGTTTACCCCCAATAATACAAGTGCATGAAACAAACAGCGTAATGCTAATTAAAGAAAATGAAGCTATTATAAGACTCAGGTCCCATCACACAATGCAACGCAAGCCGAAGGATAGAGTTTTACCTTATAAAAGACAAATAATACTTGGTACGAGAAATTTTATCTTTTATTATTACGATAAGCGAAGAAATCAACTTCAAATATAAATGTAGCAATCATAGGCGGCATGGGTACCATCTATCATGTCTCCATACTAGGCTACACAATCAAAACCGAAATGTCACGTATTGGAAATTGTATTTCCGTCATGAGTCGAGGCCAGAGATGGCTCCTCACCGCTTCGAGACACTCTAGCAAATGTCTCAGGATCACATCTACGGGGAACCCTTGGATGCTTCATGTAACACCTCGTAATTTTAAAATGGGACATAAGAGATAATTAAAGAATAATTAATTATTAAAGAAAAAATTAGGTGAAACGGGTTAGGCCATTTCGTTCATCTCGGGATTCTGCTTGAGATAGAGTCTGAGTTTGCGTAAAACGGATGCCATATGAAGGAGATATGGACGAACGAAGTTGGGCAGAAAAACCGGAAATAGGCCAGAATACACTGGCGCACTTGTGAAGTGTGCCAGTACAAAAGTTGCACTGGCACACCTGCCAAGTGCGCCCATACCGAGGGTTGTCCAGCACAGCATTCTGGAGTGTTCTGTGATGACATGTCTTGTTCTAATTTGCTGGATGACCTGTCTTCGAGCTGTGTGGCTCTGGTGACCCCTAGGTTAATCTAAAGGCTAGAATTAATCCTAGACATCTATATATACGTAGCTAAACCTAGACCCTAACCTCATAACCCTAAAACTATGGAGCCGTCATGCTGTTCGTCTACAAGCTAGCCTAGCCTCCTTCATCTTCTCCAAACTAAAAATAATAATATCAAATCCAAACTAGTAATCGATTAGAAGAACATCAAATCAAACGTCTACATCAAAGGATAGCTTTTCAAATTCATAAATCAGATCCCAGAACACAAGATCCGTCCTTTTTCTGTAAGTTCTGTTATTGTTCCGATTTAAACACCTAATAGAATTCATGACTGTAATAATCAGACCTAGAACAATGCCCAATTCTGATTCGTGCCTATCATGCCTATTGGACTGTTGTGTCTGACATAGTAAAACCTATGATGCCTATTGGACTGTTGTGACCGACATAGTAAAACCTATAATGCCTATTGGACTAATGTGACTGACATAGTAAAACCTATGATGCCTATTGGACTGTTGTGACCGACATAGTAAAACCTATGATGCCTATTGGACCGTTGTGATTCATATGATGAAACCTATCATGTTATACATCCTATGCCTATAAGACTATTGGGACTGATACAATTGAACTTATCATGTTGTATTAAATTTGTTGTTCTTTTATGTATGTAAGTTACATGCTAAGTTATGTTCATACATGTTATATGTTTAGATCCAAGCTAGTACCCATGTTTAAGATCTATATAAGTTCATGTTTATACAATTAGACTTATGCTAGTTCGCATGTTAATTGGATCTAATTTAAATGCAAGATCACGTTTATATGCTTAATTAAGTTTTTATATGCCGAATTTATATTACGCATGTTGATCTATGTTGTTTTATGCCTGTTGGAATGTTACATGTCCCTTTTCTTTTCCCTTTTGTTTATAAGTTAGGTTAATTTGCGAGCCTAACGTTCTATGTGAATTATGCGAACGAATAACGGGGGAGACATTGGGGAAAAAATATTAAATTACATGCTATTGGCATAGATTGGCTCATAATCATGTAAATGATTAGTAGCATGAAATGGCATAATTTTATACCTAAAATTATGGACATAATATAGAGGGTAAATGGGACATGGCTTGAATTGGCAACACTTGTGGATAATTTACATATGAACATAAATTGTAATTATGTAAATTAATTAAAAGATGAATATGCCTAACCCGAGGTTAGATTGAGTTACGGTGTAAGACTGCCCGGAACCACCTGGCACATCCAGCAACCGTAACAATATAGATCTAATGTGAGAGTTTAGCGCATTAAGCCCAAAAACCCGAGGTTAGATTGAGTTGCGGTGGAAGACTGCCCGGAACCGCCCGGCACATCCAGCGGCCGCAACAATATAGATATAATGTGAGAGGTTGGTGCTTTAATGAATGAATTAAAGCTGAGAAACAGACAGGCTAAGAATGGCAGGGTTAAGTTAATTAAGGCAACACTTAACCAATATAACATGTTAATTTAACAGATGGGTGGGGTTAGGTTAATTTGAGAACACTTAACCATTATAACATGTTGATTAGGAAACCTTAGTAACGGGGACCCATTTCAGCAGTAACCCACATAGATGTATCACGGTACCCTGAACTAGGCAGGGTGGGCACGATTACTGGGCTGATTATAAGCGGTCAAAATAGCGGCGTGTGGTGCCGCAGTGTAGGTCTCGACCGAGTACGGGCGTGCACGTGCTCTGGAGCGGGAAAAGCAGGCACTGGGCATCAGTAGTATACACTGTGCATCTAGAATTGTGTCGGGTTGCCACCATAGGAATTGATACACCATATGGTGGGACCAACACAGGTATCTACAATCGAGCGGGGCCGAATGACACAAGTAATAAATGCATGCGAGTAGAAGCCGATCAAAAAAGGGATCACTTTGTTACGATCACATGATGGTAGTTGAACACTCGTTAGTAGGTGTAGAGAAATAGAAATGAGTGCGATAGTATATTCAGTTTATCTTACCTTATATTATCTTATCTCTAAGGTATTGTCCTATGTTCGGTTTATTCATGTCATGATCCTTTTTCCTGTTTACATGATGAATAATCACTGGAGTTACCAGACTTATGTCTGATCCGTTTTCTTTCGCCTTCTTTTCTTTCGTTTCCCCGCAGGGAGGGAATACTTCAACTTAGTGCAGACCTTTTCCAGCTTGAAGAGAGTAGATGTATTGCTTGGATTCTCTTTTCTTGGGCTATGGCTATGGTTACACTTTATTGGGGATTTATGCTGCTTTACTACTATTTTATGCTTCTTTATGTACTCGGAGATTCAAATCAAGACAGATGTTTTGTTGTAATAATTTAGAAGTTGGGTTTTGAGACAATGCTTGTAATGTTTTGACTAAACCACACTATTAAATAAATAATCTCAGTTTTCCGCTGTTTATATGTCTGTCTTGTAAATTGTCTGTGTCTTTTACCTAAAATGCTTCACCAAAGTTAATGCATTCCCTTTGTGAGTGACCTTAACGGAGGTGGGGTGTTTCACTTGGTATCAGAGCCATGGTTTACCAGATCAAATAGAATTTTTGAAAACTATTTTTCAAAAAGAAGTTTAAAGAAGCATTTTCAAGAAAAGTGTTGTTTTATTATAAAGGCATAATCCCCAAATCCATATGCACTATCTTCCTATCCTTTATTTTGAACCTTTTCTTTTCGTTTCAGCATGTTTGGGGATCTTAATCTTCCTGAGGGCGTACCGGTACCTGGTTGGTTCAGAAGGTACTTGGAGGCTATGGCTAATGACGCAGGCCCAACAGACGTTCCTCCTCCCCCAGTTGCAGCTGTTCCTCCTCCTCCTCCTCCTCCTCCCCCTCCTCCTTGTGTGAATGCTTTCTCGAAGATATGTAGATACTTTCGAGCCATGGGTGGAAAGAACTTTAATGGGACTGAGTCATTTGTGGAAGCAAGAAACTGGCTCAAGGAAACAGAAGATTTGTTTGTTATCTTCAAAGTGGACGATAGGCAGAAGATACAGTTGGCTGTATGGTTACTTAAGGACGAGGCCTCTTACTGGTGGGAAGTTACTAATGCTGAGAGACCAGTTGAAACTTTGGAGGATTTCCGAATGAGATTTGAAATGAAGTTCCTCTCGCAAGTTGAACGAAGCCTACAGATGGAGAAGTTCTTAGCACTCAAACAGGGAAGCCTATCGGTTAAGGAATACGTCAACCAATTCAACCAGCTGGCTAGATTTGGACTGGAGCTAGTAAACACTCCACATAAGAAGGCTCTCCGTTTCGTTAAAGGCACTACTACAAAAGTGGGCATATTCGACACTATTCTTCTGTGGCCGTAGATCAAAAAAGCGCTGCCGTAGGCCCTTTTTTCAAATAGGCAACACCAGGGGGCGTGGCATCCGCAGCCGTTGCATTAGCCATCTAATGCAACGCTTTTGTCCGTCTACGGCCACGGAAAGAAAGCGTTGCCTTAAGTAGAACTTTTGCCCTATTGCAACAACATATCCATGTAATGCAACAACATACAGCGTTGCCTTAAGTAGAAGCCAGACCCTGGCTTCCAGCTCATGATAGTGGGGTCCGCATTGACTTTCCACGTCAGCTGTCAACGTGGCACATGCCACGTCAGCTCGCCACATCAGCTGCACATGTGTCACATGCCACGTCAGCTATCCACGTGGCGCCATGTAAGCTGTGGGGCCCACGTGCCGTACCATTGTGGAATTAATAATGTTAAACTTAATGCAACACCACAGCACAGTCTAATGCAACACCACAGCACAGTCTAATGCAACACCACAGCACAGTCTAACGCAACACCACAAAAATCAAATGCGACACCAGGAAAAAATCAACTGCAGCTGTAATACAACCCTGTAATTACAGATTCTGCAGTACATATATTCAATCCAAAACATTGTACCACATTCATACATATATACCAAAATATTCATACAACAATTCCTCCCAAAACATTCATCACCACAGTCAGACCAACCAATTATATATACCAACTCACAAGTATCATCACCAACACATTCCACAAGTACTGCCATCACCAAAACATACCACAAGTACTGTCATCACAAACACATACCACAAGTGCCATCATTTAAAAGAACAATCCGAATATATCACAAGTGCTAACACATACCATCCAAATACTTCAGTCAGTTGCCAGGGTTGAAGGAGTACAATTGTCAGCATCTTCATCACTTGTTGTGGTGACACAAAGGTCTCCGACATCTAAATTTAGATCTGGATTGGCTTCACCTAGCTTTTTTAACACCCACGACATGTTCTCTTTAACTTTTCTATTCACCTTTTCCTCCAAGTCCGCCTCCAGCTCTTGCCTTATTTTTTTTGTCAACTCTTGGACATAGCTGTCCAAAGAACCAGGATTTGGAGACTTTTCAGCCAATTTGCCTCGCCTTCCTACAAGCCAGTTACGCGTGTGCCTCTTCCCACCAGAAACCAGTGCATCTGCCTCAGCAATGTTTCCAGCATCCACCATTGCTTGCACCTTCGCCTACAAAATGAAAACCAGGCAAGCATATAGATAAATAGGCAGCTGGCAGGAATGAATTTATTAACAGAACTGGTTCTCTTTCAAACTAACTATATATGTGTTCGATTTAATATGCAGCTCCAACAAACGTACAATGTGCCAATTATACTGACACAAGTATTGCTATTTCAGTATCTAATTATATATGTACTCACGTATTTGGCCTTCAGTTCATCCGTGTTAGTCTTGTAACTTCGACCCGGTTCTCGTTTATAAGTTTCTAGATAAACCAAGGCAGCGGATGGGGAGGCTTTTTCTGGGTCCTTCTTTCTCTGTCAAGTATTAGGAATACCAATAATTCAATGATATAACAAATTAGAATTATCATGTGGTCAATTCAACTCAATCACAATAAAAAATAACTTAAGTTCAGAAAAACACATACTATCTTTTCTTTGGCTACTGCATGAGTTTTGGGACCCATGGTATGTGTCTCATTCAACGAATTACGATGCACGGAATTAGAATCAGCTAGGGCCTGGAAATCCAAAAAAAAAAGCACTAAACAAGGATAATGTGAACTACTAAAGATTAGCATTAAACAAGATAATGTGAACTAATAAACATTATACAAATGTGAATATCATTAAAGCCGTACCTGAACTGCTTCATCCCCCCAGTAGTCCAAGAGCATTTTAAAATCCTCCAACGGAATTGTACTGGGCCTATTTGCAAGCCTTTCCTCATCAGTTGAGTATTTTTTATAATACCTTGTTTTGATGCGAGACTTGTACTGCCTCCAAGAGTTGTTAAGCGTGTTCAAGACCCACTTGTGTCCTTCTTCCGGTATGACATACCTAGCCTACAATATAGCAATCACAAAATTCAGGAAACAAACTAATTAAGTAAAACCAAACATTTAGGAAGTCAGCTGAACTGTATATGGTTAAGGAAATTAGATTGTACCAGAGCATAATCCAACATTTGTCGCTTTAATTGATCAGGAACCACATGCCAATTGATGTAAGTAAGAGACACATTATCCTTTGCTAGTGTACCAAGAAAATTGCTTAACTCTGTAATATTATCAGAAACTGGCTGGCCATCCTCATTCAACTCAATGACTACTTTATCATCAGGGGTTCTAGCATGCACCTTGGTCATTTTTGACTTCCCTCTAGGATTTTTTGGACCTTGTACTTTATCTACCAGGTTCAAAAATGTGAATAGAAAAAAAGACACACTCAACAGTGCAGTGCAGTGCACAGATAAAGAAACATTATTATTTATATATATACCTGTACCTGCTTCATCTTCCTGTGCAATCCATTCCTGCTCTAATCGATCGGTAAGATTTTCCATTGTTAGAGGCGCTTCAACGTTCTGCTTTTGAAGTTTCCGCATCGCTAAATAAGCAGCAACTGAACCAGCAGCTTCACATGAACTGGTTGATTGTTTGAACAATTTGCTACATGTAGGTTTTAAAACGGATGGCCGAGACGTTGTAGGTTTTATAACTCCTGAAAAAGACGGTGTAGGGTTCGTAAGTTTCTTTAATGTTTCTGTCTGTTTCTCCCGGTTACTGAGTTTCTTTGGAGTGGGAGTGAATGTCAGGATCAAATCCTTGTTGGAGCCAGCTTTCTTTGGAGGGGGGGTGCGCTTCATCGCTTCCTTCTCAATTTCAATGGCTGCATTGGTTCGCGCACGAGTTCTCGGTCCAGGTAAAAGATCCTTTGACTTAACAATTTTGATTCTCTACAATTAAGTTGAAGTTCAAGATTTTTTACGTTCATAAAGGCAAATACAATAAGTAATAAACAAATAACTTCTTTATACCTCCGAATCTGATGAATCATCAGTGACGTCTTCACCAGCATTGTCTGGGATGTATTCATCACTTCCAGCAACATCTTTACATTTATCTTTCTTATTTCGTGCGGCAGCCTCTTTCATACAACTAACCAATGAAGGCACCCCAAGTGATCTACTAACTGCATCATTTTCTTGCATGCGCGCGATTCGCTCTTGTTCATACTTCGTCAAAACTGATGGTTGTGAGAACTGCAAGCAGATTGGCATTATTACTCACCATCGATGATAAATTTAAGCTAGTTAACCAAATAGAGTTGACGTATAAACAGTTCTTGCTATTTTGACAGAATGCATGCACAAAGAACAAACAGTTACTTGAATTAGCTGCAGCCTTCATGGTCGGAATAAGATTTCATCCGGATTAATAAAACTGAAATGAAAACTGAAAAATACCTGAACATCATCTTCATTCTCTCGGGTAACATCATCTTTACCTGTTTCATTTTCTACATTTAATTTCCTCCGGGTTCCTTTGTCCGTCACAGTAACATCTTCTTCATCATTATCCATATCAGGCTCCGACGATAGTTTGTTCTGACCCACTTGAGTTGGGTTGTTTTTCATCATTTTGTGTTGCTGCTGAAGTCTATGTGCAGTAGTATACTTGCGCTTTGCAACCGGCTTCTTAGCAGAACCTGGAACAATAAAAATAATAACGATGGCCTCCTTCAAAGTTCTGTACACACACACAGAGATATATATAAGAATGGATCTATATTACATATACATATATACCTTGAATTATGTTTTTCCTTGGCCGTATGATTACATGTGGCTGCAGTTGAATCAACGGCTCACTGTCTTTGTCAATGGTGTTGTCGATGTAAAAACCCACGTCTTCTTGCTTATTGCAGCCCTGTACGTACTCGTTTACGTCCTTGTCATTCAGTATTAGCTGCCAGCCACCCCTCGTTCCTTTTCTGATGTAGACTCCTCCTATTTCAGTGTAATGGAGACAATCTTTAACAAAGTCCATAAGCACACTGTAAGAAAACCGGTCTACATCATATTTTGTTACTACGAAGGATTCTCCGCCAACGTAACATGCCCTTCGAAACTGTCCACCATGTTGCAGTCGGATATTAATAAGTTCATCCATCCTGTACAAAATGAATACATTAAAACAAGGTACATGCATGTTAAAGTGGACAAAAAACAATAACTATAACATTTTGGTCTATAACCAATTTAGATGACAGTAAAGAACATAGCATTAAATCATAAAACATGCGAACATTGTAGATTGCAATATGAGAAAAGAGTGCCAAATACATTCATCAAAGATAATAATTTCCAGCTAAAAAAAAGTGCCAAATACATCATGAATTAGACCAAATTAAAGCAATAAGAAAGAGGAATTTTTTGTCCTAACAAGACGGAACAGGATCAGGAACTTCTGCTTCTAGTTCTGTTTCTAGTTGTATTACGGGGACATCATCCCTAATCCAACCCCCATCAACAATTTCTGGTTCTAGTTCACCACCTATGCCCATATCATGTGGTTGCGTATTGCTCATGTCTTCTTCCATTGCATTCTCATTTTCAGTATCACACCAATCTCTCGGCAATTTTTTAATAACGTAATGACTGTTCTTTTCAACTGCATCTTCCACATAAAATACTTGCTGCACTTGCGAAGACAGGACATAAGGATCAGTTTTATGGCACTTGCTAAAATTTACTCGAGTAAGACCATATGAATCTTTTTCCTCTTGGTACCAGCAACACTTAAAAAGGACCACTGTGAAAGCTCCCCAATAATCAAGCTCAAAATTTTCTTCGATTGATCCGTAGTAATTGACATCACCCACTATTGGGTTTTGGTCTTTCGAACTTGCAAAGCTGGTGGTTTTGGCAGTCAAAAATACACCACTATTTTGTGTAGTACATCGAGAATCTCTAAATTTTGTGTGGAATCTATATCCATTTACTATATAACCGGTAAACTTCCTAGCTACTCGATTAGGACCTAATGCAAACACCTCTACATCTGTTGAAATCTTGTCCTTTTTCAGAACCTCTTCTTTAAGCCAATTCCAAAACTCTTCGAAATGTTCTCGTTCCCTCTTGTATCTTCTTCTATTTGCAAGACCATCCACAAAAGCTCGATGAACCCTAAATAATAATTACGGTCAAAAAACTACGAAATGCAGATGTTAATTTATAGTTAAGGAAAATGATATAGGAACTTAAGAACTTACTCGATCAAACTCTCAATTTCTTTATTACCGGAATTGAACAGAACATAGCGATGCGTTGCCTTCCAAACTGCATCTTTCAAATTGAACATCTTTCCATCTTTATTCTTCTTTGTTCCAATATGATATTCCAAATCTGTTTGACATCTTCCAAAATCAATCGACGTGTTTTCTGTTCCTCCATCAACGCTTAAAAATCTTGAACAGAAGGTCACACGCTCTTCTGCCAAGTAACCTTCTGCAATCGAACCTTCCGGTCTGTTTCTATTTCGCACATAAGATTTCAACTTTCCTAGATATCGCTCAATTGGATACATGCATCTAAGATGTTCAGGCCCACCGTATTCAATTTCTCTGCATAAATGAACAGGCAAGTGTACCATTATATCGAAAAAAGCCTGTGGAAAAATCATTTCAAAATGACAAAGTATATCTACAATTTCTTTTTGCAGCCTCTTGATATCGTCCACTTCGATAACCTTGCTCCATAGTCCTCTAAGGAATGCACTAAATCTGATCATTGATAACGCAACCTCGGGTTTTGACGCTTTCTTCACAGCAAATTGTAACAAATAGTGAAGTATGAAATGAGCATCATGGCTCTTATATCCCACAACCGTTCTCTCTTTTACGTGCACGTACCGACTAACATTCGAGGCACAACCGTAGGGCAGTTTGGCGTTCTTCAATACAGAGCAAAATATTTCTTTTTCCTTGTTTGTCATATCAAATATTGCAGCTCTAATTTCAACATGCTTTCCATCACCACATTCAACAGGATGAAGGGCCTTCCTTATGCCCAATTCCTGTAAATCCAAACGAGCGTTTAGGTGATCCTTCGACATGCGACCTATATTAAGTAAAGTACCTAATATTTTGTCGCATATGTTCTTCTCTATGTGCATGGCATCTAGGTTATGTCGAAGGGGATTATGACACCAATATGGTAAGTCAAACAGTATTGACCTCTTTTTAAAAGGGCCGTCACTTTTACCAGGTTTCTTCGTCTTATCCCCAAACCGATTTTTGAACCCCCGCAATAACTCTTCAATATCAGTTCCTGATAATATTTCTGGAATGCTCCCCATTTCAGTTTCGCCATTAAATCTCCACTTATCTAGCCTCCACTTATGTGTCGGATCAAGAAACTTTCTATGGTTCATATAACACATTTTTTTGCTATGCTTCAAATAATTTGAAGAAGTTTTGTAATGGCATACTGGACACGCTAGTTTCCCCTTCGTGCTCCAACCTGACAACATGACATATCCCGGAAAATCACTAATGGTCCATAAGACGCTTGCACGTAAATTAAAATTCCCATCAGTCAAGGAATCATATGTTTCGACGCCAACATTCCATAACGCTTTCAATTCCGCAATTAAAGGCTGCATATATACGTCAATACTGTTCTTTAGAGAATCTGGACCAGATATTAATGTTGAAAGAATCAAATTCTCTTGTTTCATACATAACCAAGGCGGAAGATTGTAGTTTACCAACACAATTGGCCATGTACTATAACTTGAATTCATTGAACGATATGGATTAAATCCATCAGATGCTAGACCCAATCTAACATTACGATTTTCTGATGAAAAATCAGGATAGCGAGCATCCATCATCTTCCATGCCACACCATCAGCCGGATGTCTTAATTTTCCATCTTCTTTTCGTTCCACTTGGTGCCATCTCATAAGCTTGGAAAATTCTTTGCACATAAACATCCTTTGTAACCTTGGTCTTAGAGGAAAGTACCTCATAACATTTGCCGGCACTTTGGGAATCGACTTTGGTGGATCATTATTATCAACGATGTCTTCCTTTTCTTTTACAGCCCATCTCGAAAAACCACAAATGTCACAAGCCTCTTTATCTTTATTCTCTGCCCAATATAACATGCAATGGTTTGGGCAGGCATGTATTTTATGGTAATTAAGACCTAAATCCTTAATGACATTCTTTGCAGCGTAGGAAGACAAAGGCAGCTGGGCATCAGGAAAGGCTTCTTTTATAAGCTTTAGTAATTCCCCAAACGCAGACTCGTTAATTCCATAAGCACACTTTAAATGATAAAGCCTGATCAAGAAACTTAGTCGAGAAAATTTAGTGCAGCCAGGATATAACGGTTTTTTTTCCTTCTTTAACATGCCGATAAAATTTCTCGGCCTCTGGATTTGGTTCTACTACAAAGTCCTTGGGATTTTGACCAAATTTGTAACCCGCACACTTGAACATCACATCTAAATTATCCTCAAAATCCATCTCCGTTGCACAATCCATATGGTCATCAACACCTATTAATTTTGTCTGTGAAACTTCACAAATCCACCCGGTATGTAATGGAGAAGGGCCATTAAAAATAAGATGATCGTATATGACATTTTCACAATACCAATTTCGTTCTATACATTTTTTGCAGGGGCACTTCATCTCATCACCTACTTTATAAATGGGAAATGCATTTCTTAGAAAAGCTGTTACCCCTCTTACATATTCTGCGCTCGATCTCGGAAGTCCTATCCATATGTAATACTCACTATCCATTGCCACAATCTAACCACGACTTAGTAAGACTAAATTTGATACCCCTAAGAGTTTTAAGACACGAACAAGGGCTACCCTGTAATGTTAGACTAAATTAGAAATAAAAACAAAACAAGTTAATAATTTACAAATATACATAATCAGTGTGATGATACAAGGACGATTGTTTTGATATGAATTATCACTGACTTTTGGAACTGAGTTACCAAGAGAATACGTACATAAAACAAGCAACTAAGGATACTGAACACAAATGCATAACATTACATGACTGCACCAAAACAAAACAGTACATATACAAAGACTATACAGGTGATACATAGACAATACAGTTGTATCTAATACAAAGAACGATGCAATAATTTAATTTTGTCGTCTAATGTTTAGCCCTTGAAGCTGGTCGTTAAGTCTACTAACATCAGTTCGAAAACCAATAACATGATTTTGCAGCGTTGTAAGTTGATGTTGTATCTCATTTGCGTACTCAGCGGCTCGACTTGGAAACTGTTGGTCAATCCACTGCCAAAAGGTACACCCTGTGGGATAAACCCGACATCTAAAATAACGACGACCAATGTTGAATCCAATCGAAATAACATCTTCTGCAGTGGCATACCCACAATGACACATTATGATTGGTGAGTCAGCATGTTGTTCGTTAACCACTTGGTTGTTTTGATGCTGACGACGCAAACGACTATGCCGTCGCATCGCCCTTTCTTCACGTCGTTCTTCTTCTCGCCGTTGTCTTCGGAGTTCTTCTTGCTCTAGTTCATACTCAAGCAAATCATCGTAGTGCCTTTCTTGCATCTCTATATAAAAATAAATAGGAGTTTCTGGTGATGATGGGTTTGACAGTCCTAGATCACCCATGCCCAGGGTATCTTCGTAGTCATACGATGTAGGAAGAGATATAGGCATTATTTAACTACAAACAGAAATAGACATTTGAACATTCATATTGGATTTCTTTTATCCTCTAAATTTTGTTAACACCTTTGGAAATAGGCATTATTTACCAATACATCAATGGTTTGGCAAACATAAAAATACAGAACTTGCATAATTTCAACACATGCAAACATATAAATACAACACTTCAAGTATAAAAACCCTAATTTAAGGTAATCGGTATACCCAAATCACCCAGAGACTTTGAACGCAGATCAAAATAAGTTAGAGATGAAATCAACTAAATAAAACCTAAATGATGAAGCCCTAACTACCTGTAATTGTCCTAAACGATCCAAATTGGAGGTGTAAAGTTCGTAAAATAGGAGCAATCGAAGGTTTATAGTTTGTAACCTGAGGAAGAGTAGCAATCGGAGGCGTTCTTGGACGGATTTCGTGGAGAGAGAAACAGACAGAAGGAGGAGTACTGGAGAAATTTGTTTTGGGGGGAAGTATTTCGTGAATGGGGAAACTATCGCGCCAAATTTTCACTAAGCTGTAGCAAGGATCAGCTTGAACCGTTGGATTAATCAACATCTACGGTTATTTATTTGTTTAAACTGATAACGCGGATCGCTGACCTGGCATGTATTTATGTAATGCAACACTTTGAACTGGTGTTGCAAGGATCGGCAAGAACCGTTGGATTAATCAACATCTACGGTTATTTATTTGTTTAAACTGATAACGCGGATCGCTGACCTGGCATGTATTTATGTAATGCAACACTTTGAACTGGTGTTGCAAGTCACAGCACAAGAATTTCAACCGCAACACTGTGTTCACATCTAATGCAACAACAAATGAATGTTGTTGCAGAAGATCAAAGAATGCATAGCTTTCGCCACACTTTTCATGCAATGCACACAAATTAGTGTCGAATATGCCCACTTTTGTAGTAGTGAGGGTTGAATGAGCCACTGCACAACCTAGCTATGTCCCATATACCTATGGGTGCGACTTTTGAGAGACTGGTGGACATGGCACTGTTACAGGAGGAAGACAAGAATGGAAAGAAAGAGGCGAAGGTGGAAGAACCTCTAGACAAGAAAGGGGAGGGATCGCAGAATAAGAAGACGGATTCCAAGAAAGGCGGAAAGAATAACAAATCCCGTGACAAGAGGAAGTGCAAATTTTGTGGCATACCTGGACATCTAATTAAAGACGACAGGAAGAAGAAGAGGAAGATGGGTGGCTGCTTTCAATGCGGAGAGACATGACATATGGCTAAGGATTGCCCAAAAAGGCAAGGGTAAGGGCAGAGGACTGAATCCACTTCTGGAGGGCAGATTCACGCTCTCATTGCACCTCCGCAAGAAAGAGGTAGAAATATTTCTGTTGAGAGTTTAATTTATCTTTCTGACCATCCAGTTCGTACTCTTTTTTATTCTGGCGCATCGCACTCTTTTATATCTACTGCTTTAGTTGAATCTCTGCACCTAGATACCAGTATAGTAGAGGATCCCATGGTTTATTCAAATCCAATTGGGGGATCGACTTATTTATCGATGATTTGTTTGGATTTGGAAATTTCTATTCTAAGCGTTGGGTTTAGATGTAATGCTTATGTTTTGGGCTTCATGGGCTATGGGTTGATTCTAGGCATGGACTGGTTATCCAGTAATGGTGCCGTCCTCGATTGTGAAAAGAGAGTGGTTAGACTTATGACTCGCCTCAGTAACACTCTCGAAATCTCTTGTAATCCCATGAATTCTGTCATGCTTAGCTATCTAGAATCTCTTGATGCGTCTGTTGAAAACTTGCAATCTGTTAGAGTAGTCCGTGAATACTCGGATGTCTTTGAAGAGGTGAAGGGTTTGCCTACAAAGCGAGATATAGACTTCCGCATATACCTTGTTGATAACGCAAAACCTGTTGCTTTACCTGTTAGACACATGGCTCTAAGAGAAAGGAAAGAGCTCAATAAGCAAGTTAAAGAGTTGCTTGAAAAGGGGCTCATAAGGCGGAGTATTTCTGAATGGGGTGCTCCAGTGGTGTTTGCAACCAAAGCAGATGGTTCACTTCGCATGTGCATGGACTATATGGAGCTAAACAAGCTGACCAAGAAGAATAGGCACCCACTCCCTAGAATAGACGACTTGTTTTACCAACTCGTAGGTGCCTCGGTTTTCTCCCAATTAGATCTGGCCATCGGATTTCATCAGCTGAGAGTGGCTGAAGACAACATAGATAAGACCGCATTCAGGACCCCGGATGGTTTCTTCGAATGGCTTGTCATGCCTTTTGGCTTGAAAAACGCACCTGCCTACTCCGTAGACTTGATGAGTAGGGTGTTCAGAGAGTTCCTTAATAAATTTGTAGTGGTCTTCGTGGACGACATTTTGATTTTCTCAAAAAGTGAGGAAGAACATGCTCTTCATTTAAGGGAAGTTATGGATACTCTTCGTGCACACCAGCTGAAAGCAAAATTCTCCAAATGCCGTTTTTGGAGAGAAGAAGTAAGGCTTCTTGGACATGTGGTGTCCAAAGAGGGGATAACTGTGGATCCCGCGATAGTAGTTGCGGTGCAAGATTGGAAGGTCCTCCGGAATGCAACCGAAGTACGAAGTTTTCTCGGGCTAGCAGGCTTTTACAGAAAGTTCATTAAGGACTTTGCAAAGATCTCAGCCCCACTTACTAGATTGACAAAGAAGAACCTAACTTTTTCTTGGGATTTGGATTGCGATATTGCTTTCCAACGACTAAAAAGGGCTCTGACAACAACCCCGGTTCTGGCATTGCCTGATGGGAGTAAAATGTTTACAGTATACACAGAGGCATGCAGAACAGGATTGGGCACTGTCTTGATGCAAAAGGGCAAAGTAGTTTGTTATGGAGGAAGGCAGTTGAAGGTACATGAGAAAAAACTACCCAACTCATGATTTAGAACTAGCTGCCATTGTTTTCGCTCTTAAGTCATGGCATCATTACCTACTAGGAGAAAGGTTTGAATTGTTTACTGACCATAAATCATTAAAGTACCTTTTCTCATAGAAAGATCTTAACTTGAGACAACAAAGGTGGATGAAATTTCTTGCCTCATACGATTTTGAGATTGCTTATACCCCTGGCAAGGGAAATGTTGTAGCAGACGCCTTGAGTAGGAGAAAGCTGACCTTAAGTCCTCTCTTTGTAGAAAGGCAAAGCTTGGAGTACATAACAAACTTTGACTTTAGACCCTCCTTTGAATTTGTACCTGGCTTATTAGCATCGCTAGAGGTGCAACCTACTCTTTTGGACTTAATAGGGACCGCGCAACGTGAAGGCCCTCAGCTAGTTGATGTGATGGATAAGCTAATTAGAGGTGAGACTTCTAGTCACCTCAATAGATACTCCATCGATGATAAGGGTTGGTTGAGACGGGATGGAAGACTATGCATCCCACAAGTAAGGGATTTGGTGAAGACCGTTCTCGAAGAGGCACACCATTCTAAGTTGACCATACACCCAGGCGGGGACAAGATGTATAAAGACATAAAAAGGGTTTTCTTTTGGGATGGCATGAAGAAGGATGTAGCTGAGTTTGTCTCTAAATGCTTGATATGCCAGCAAGTCAAGGCAGAGCAGAAGAAGCCTGGTGGTATGCTTCATCCTCTAGAGGTCCCACAGTGGAAATGGGATAGCAATTCTATGGACTTTATTGATGGGTTCCCTAGGTCAAGAAGGGGAAATACCAGTATTTGGGTAATAGTGGACAAGCTTACTAAAAGCGCTCACTTTATACCTGTTAAAAGTAGAAGGACTGCCTCATCGTTAGCATCCATTTATCTTAAAGAGTTGGTTCGACTGCATGGAATACCCTCCAGCATAGTAAGTGATCGAGATCCTATCTTTACGAGCGAGTTTTGGAAGAGTTTGCAAGAGGCTGTAGGCACATAGCTATGCTTAAGCACTGTCTATCACCCTCAAACCGATTGTTAGACGGAAAGGATGAACAGAGTATTAGAAGATCTCTTAAGATTGTGCATTCTTGATTTTGGAGGAACATGGGAGGATCACCTTCCTTTGGTGGAATTCGCCTACAACAATAGCTACCAAGCCACCATAGGCATGGCACCCTTTGAGGCTTTATATGGAAGACCGTGCCGATCACCAACTTGTTAGTGGGAGTCTACAGATAAGCTCGTACTTGGGCCTGACATGATCAGAGAAACTTTAGAGAAGGTGGACTTGATACGAAGACGAATGAAGACCGCACAAGATAGACAGAAGTCCTACGCTGATAAAAGAAGGACCGACCTTGAGTTTGAGGTTGGAGACAGGGTTTTCCTTAAAGTATCTCCTTTGAGGAATGTCGTTCGCTTTGGGTCTGCAGGAAAATTGGCACCAAGATTTGTAGGGCCATTTCCTGTCATTGAAAGGATTGGGAATATGGCTTATAAAGTAGAGCTGCCCGAAAGATTGGTTGGAGTTCATAATGTTTTTCATGTCTCTCATCTACGGAAGTGCTTACATGAGTCGGCAGAAGTTGTGGAGCCAAGAATACTAGAGGAAATAAAAGTGGAGCGAGAAGCGACGGTGAGAAGAGTTCCAACTCGTATCTTGGGTACAGAAGTTAAAAAGCTACGCAATCGTGAGGTCAAGCTAGTAAAAGTACAATGGAGTGATGCTGAGGAAGACGCGATGTGGGAGACTGAGGATAAAATACGCACAGCCTACCCTTATCTTTTTAAGGGTACATTCTTGATCTCTTTTTCCATAAGTTTATGCGTGCTTATATCTATCCTTTTAAGTATATCTCCTCGGTCCTATTCTTGATCCTTAGGTAGAAACTAATGGATGTAAACATGTATTTGGAACATGTTACGATTGATGGTTGCAAGTGGTTGCTAGTGGTTGCTCGTGGATGCACATACACACACACTAGGAACTAGATCGGCTTAGTCACTTTCATAATGCATATGCATATATGTGTTTATATATGGATGGAAACTTGATGTGTTATCATATAGACATTGCATTGTATGAATGATTGTGCACTCATGTAGAAAATGTAATTAGGAATAATTACATACATAATCGACTCATGGCACTGACATGATTCGCATCAAGGAGGTCAACTGAATCACTAGACCGCCTGATTTTGCATTAGATAAGGACATACACACACACTATGCATATGATCCTGAAAGCATTAGAAATCTTTTTAAGGACAATGGATGCCTGTGGTTGATGGTTGAGTCAATGGATGATTGGATGTTAGGATACATTTTTCTTAACTTGGAGATTTCGGGGACGAAATTCTTTAAGTAGGGGGGAATGTAACACCCCGTAATTTTAAAACGGGACATAACAAATAATTAAAGAATAATTAATTATTAAAAGAAAAATTAGGTGAAAAGGGTTATGCCATTGCGTTTGTCTCGGATTTCTGCTTGAGATAGAGTCTGAGTTTGCGTAAAACGGATGCCATATGAAGGAGATATGGACGAACAAAGTTGGGTAGAAAAACCGGAAATAGGCCAGAATACACTGGCGCACTTGTGAAGTGCACTAGTACAAAAGTTGCACTGGCGCACCTGCCAAGTGCGCCCATACCGAGGGTTGTCCAGCACAGCATTCTGGAGTGTTCTATGATGACGTGTCTTGTTTTGATTTGCTGGATGACCTGTCTTCGAGCTGTGTGGCTCTGGTGACCCCTAGGTTAATCTAAAGGCTAAAATTAATCCTAGACATCTATATATACGTAGCTAAACCTTGACCCTAACTTCATAACCCTAAAACTATGGAGCCGTCATGCTGTTCGTCTACAAGCTAGCCTAGCCTCCTTCATCTTCTCCAAACTTAAAAAAAATCAAATCCAAACTAGTAATCGATTAGAAGAACATCAAATCAAATGTCTACATCAAAGGATAGCTTTTCAAATTTAGAAATCAGATCCCAGAACACAAGATCCGTCCTTTTTCTATAAGTTCAGTTATTGTTCCGATTTAAACACCTAATAGAATTCATGACTGTAATAATCGGACCTAGAACAATGCCCAATTCTGATTCGTGCCTATCATGCCTATTGGACTGTTGTGACTGACATAGTAAAACCTATGATGCCTATTGGACTGTTGTGACTGACATAGTAAAACCTATGATGCCTATTGGACTATTGTGACTGACATAGTAAAACCTATGATGCCTATTGGACTATTGTGACTGACATAGTAAAACCTATGATGCCTATTGGACCATTGTGATTCATATGATGAAACCTATCATGTTATACATCCTATGCCTATGAGACTATTGGGACTGATACAATTGAACTTATCATGTTGTATTAAATTTGTGGTTCTTTTATGTATGTAAGTTACATACTAAGTTATGTTCGTACATGTTATATGTTTAGATCCAAGCTAGTACCCATGTTTAAGATCTATATAAGTTCATGTTTATACAATTAGACTTATGCTAGTTCGCATGTTAATTGGATCTAATTTAAATGCAAGATCACGTATATATGCTTAATTAAGTTTTTCTATGCCGAATTTATATTATACATGTTGATCTATGTTGTTTTATGCCTGTTGGAATGTTACGTGTCCCTTTTCTTTTCCCTTTTGTTTATAAGTTAGGCTAATTTACGAGCCTAACGTTTTATGTGAATTATGCGAACGAATAACGGGGGAGACGTTGGGGGAAAATATTAAATTACATGCTATTGGCATAGATTGTCTCATAATCATGTAAATGATTAGTAGCATGAAATGGTATAATTTGTACACCTAAAATTATGGACATAATTTAGAGGGTAAATGGGACATGGCTTGAATTGGAAACACTTGTGAACAATTTACATATGAACATAAATTGTAAATATGTAAATTAATTAAAAGATGAATATGCCTAACCCGAGGTTAGATTGAGTTACGGTGTAAGATTGCCCGGAATCGCCTGACACATCCAGCAACTGTAACAATATAGATATAATGTGAGAGGTTAGCGCATTAAGCCTAAAAACCCGAGGTTACATTGAGTTGCGGTGGAAGACTGCCCGGAACCGCCCGGCACATCCAGCGACCGCAACAATATAGATCTAATGTGAGAGGTTGGTGCTTTAATGAATGAATTAACTGAGAAACCGACATGCTAAGAATGCCAGGGTTAAGTGAATTAAGGCAACACTTAGCCAATACAACATGTTAATTTAACAGATGGATGGGGTTAGGTTAATTTGAGAACACTTAACCATTATAACATGTTGATTAGGAAACCCTAGTAACGGGGACCCATTTCAGCAGTAACCCACATAGATGTATCACGGTACCCTGAACTAGGAAGGGTGGGGCACGATTACTGGGCTGATTATAAGCGGTCAAAATAGCGGCGGGTGGTGCAACAGTGTAGGTCTCGACGAAGTACGGGCGTGCACGTGCTCCGGAGCGGGAAAAGCAGGCACTGGGAATCAGTAGTATACACTGTGCATCTAGAATCGTGTTGAGTTGCCACCATAGGAATTGATACACCCTATGGTGGGACCAGCACAGGTATCTACAATCGAGCAAGGCGAAATGACACAAGTAATAAATGCATGCGAGTAGAAGCCGATCGAAAAAGGGATCACTTTGTTATGAACACATGATGGTAGTTGAACACTCATTAGTAGGTGCAGAGAAATAGAAATGAGTGCGATAATATATTCAGTCTTACCTTATGTTATCTTATCTCTAAGGTATTGTCCAATGTTCAGTTTATTCATGTCATGATCCTTTTTCCTGTTTACATGCTGAATAATCACTGTACTTACCAGACTTATGTCTGACCCGTTTTCTTTTGCCTTCTTTTCTTCCGTTTCCCTCCCCCCAGGTCCGCAGGGAGGGAATACTTCAACTTAGTGCAGACATTTTCCAGCTTGAAGAGAGTAGATGTATTGCTTGGATTCTCTTTTCTTGGGCTATGGCTGTGGTTACACTTTTATTGGGGATTTATGCTGCTTTACTACTATTTTATGCTTCTTTATGTACTTGGAGATATAAATCAAGACAGATGTTTTGTTATAATAATTTAGAAGTTGGGTTTTGAGACAATGCTTGTAATGTTTTGACTGAACCACGCTATTAAATAAATAATCTCAGTTTTCCGCTATTTATATGCCTGTCTTGTAAATTATTTGTGTCTTTTACCTAAAATGCTTCACCAAAGTTAATGCATTCCCTTTGTGAGTGACCTTAACGGAGGTGGGGTGTTTCACTTCAGGGTCGGTCCTCTCTTACTGTAGCGACCCGGTTTTTAGCGACTTTGGTTATCGCCATAAACTCAATGATGACTAACCAAACATCGAAAAGTACCGGATGGTTAATGAAATAAATTAGAGGGTGAGGAAAGATAAGATAGAAACTTAGAATAGAAGAAGAAGAAGAACATATAACATCAGAGTGAACACGAATCTCTTTCCAGCAATCTAGTTCTCAATATCACGTTCTAACAAAACAAGATCACCCCTTTTAAATAAATACCCTTTTTTAAATCCAGTACCATGTTTTAAACCACTGCTCATTATCATTCTTCTTCCATCACACCACGCAACTCATCCCCAACTACTGTGCTTCCAACTTGGAAACCACCAACTCCTCCCCCACGTACAAATCCGACTCCGGCTTCTACACAAATCATGAGTACACCGCAACTCCATCTTCATTCCTACATACCCGCAAACTTCCTCGTTTCAAAATCCATTTTCGACAACTCCTGGATCCGTCCTCTCTCCACGCATCTCCATGCAGTGTCGCCTTCTTCACTCATCCAAGTTGAACCCGCGTTTTCACCTCCTGAAACCCCCCTTTAGCTTCACATTCGATCCACTCCCTAGTTCACATCGGTCAGTTCCATTGTGCCGAGTAGGTCTTTGCATTCACATTTGCTGACTTTTCTCATGCTCCAGTATTACAGTCGAGCTGCATGGTTTGTGAATTCGTTGGTTTGATTTCTTTATGTGGGAGTGGGTTGAGAAGCAGCTCTTTGTATTTGGCTTTTGTATTTGCTGAGATAATGAATGGAGGCACAAGTTTGATCGAGGAAACTAAGTGCTAGGGTTAAGGGAATGTATTATATAGGTTTTAGATGGAATTCTTCTGCGGGTTTGTGAGGGCCGCGATTTCTGTTTTTAGGCCAAAGAAAAACTGGTGGTTGAGAAAAGGAGGGAGACGTGGCCTTGCTTTGACCTTGTGAAATGTTAGGATATTTTGTTTTGAGTTGTAAAATTTAACGTACTCTATGCTATATAATTCTGTTTATATACGAGTTGCTACGAACAGAAATAAAAACACCGTCGTGTCGGGCAAAGTGACACGATTCCAAAAATATAATAATATCGGTATGTTAACTCATATTGCAAAACCCAAAAATATTGATATAGAGTGCAAAACACTCCAAACAAAAAGTTGCGTGTTTAATTAAATAAAAATTTCAGTAAAATTCTAAAAATTAAATTATCACTACGTCTCAAAGGAACCTTGTCTAAATTCGAAACCGGTATCTAGTTATATCGAATAAACAGTTACGGTCGATAAACGATTCTATAACGACTATTTCAAAATTTGATTTGAACACAACTCACAATCTATACGACGAAATCAACGAATTTCTCTTCCATCAGAAAAATATACTTCACCAGCTCATAACGTTTCTTGTTTCACAGAAATCCGACTTAAAACGGCATATGTATATTCGTTTAAAGTTCGAATTGCCAAATCGCGAACTGCCGCGCCATTTCGAGCTCGATTATAATTATATTATAGTTTATACGTTACATCTTCATTAATTAAATATATCCATTATCGTAATTCAAATTTAAACTGAATTATATATTTTGAATTTCCCAATTCACACCATATCATGGATTCTGTTATTTCCGATTATTCCAGAAATATATTATTTTATTATTTATATTAATTAAATATAAATATTATTTAATTCTGGTTATCATATCACCAACTCGATATTAAATAATTAAATTAATTAATTATTCGACAGCTAAAAATTGCGGGTCATTACACTTACTTTTGAGGATTAGTTATTCCTGAACACACGTTTCCCGGTCCTATCAGACCTATATCCATCGGCTCCATAGTAACCGATATATCCAAGGCGCCTCGCTATCCATCATCCACATAGGTAAAAATATATAAATGTCTGGGCTCCATACCATGACACCACCTATAGCTAGAAAGAAACGTCGTGCACTCCCTGTAGTTCGATCCCGTTTTTGACTCATACCGGGGCGTGAGGCTCGCGAATTAACGCTATACACAAAGCTATGCCCTTTAAGGCCGTGCTTTGATCATCAACCACAAGACTATGCTTTTCAATAGAAGCCTTGATCATTTGCATCCCAGCATGCCACACAGGCAATTCACGCCATGCGACTGATGTCTATCGATATATAACCTCTGAGCTCGTACATCTCATAGAAGGGTGTTAAGCAAGAGAATAAATTCTCTGCCACCAAACAGATATATGTTTAATAGAGATCAATCAACATAGAATAAAATTCAATGTCAGACACATCCATATACTAGTTCGTTCTAAGTCTGAACGAAACCGGAGGCACCTTATTCCTCGTCCCATATTTCCAATACAGGAGAGAGGTCCTCGCATATCCGGTCGATCTCCAAGTACGTCTGGACGATCCCCACTTATTAATTTGTCTTGGGTGTACAGCCCAATCAAGACATCAGTAATCATCCAAACGATGTGAAGACCTCCGGTCTTCAAGCACCGTCTTCATCATCGACTTATCATCGAATCAATTATTCAGAATGGGTATAAACCCAGTCTTTCTGAATAGTTCACGTATTTTATAATCAAGTGCTATAAAACACAACATACGCCTCATTCCAATTCTGAATATTCTTTTATTTAAATATTCATATCCTTTGGGAAAGGTTCCCATTAATTTTATCAAAGATAAATTCTTTAAATTTATTCTTTAATCTTTCTTTGGATCTCACTTCAAACCAAATTAAGGTTTATCCAAACTAGTCGGGATTAGCGCACCTTACCGAAGTAATCATTTGTTTAATTTCCCAATCCCAACCTATTCATCCCATGGAGAAAAATTGGTAATACTCCATATCTAACACCACAGTGTTATCGGTAAAAATTAATTACCATTTCCCGTTCAAATCTAATTAAAGATTTAACTATCGCTTGTAGCAAAACTGGTGATACTCCATTCTCGATCATTTCCCAAATTTGATAATTTAAATTATCACATTCACATTTCAATCTAATTAAATATTCATTAAAACTCCACTTTGTTTTAATCTTCCCAAAAATCAATATAATGATTATTTAACTTTGGGAAATCAAACATGCCGCATCAACAATCTACACCGTACCATTGATTTCTGTCGATACATAACCTCTGAGCTCGTACGTCTTAGAGAAGGGTGTTAAGTAAGAGAATAAATTCTCCACCACCAAACAGATATATATTTAGCAGAGATCAACAATACAGTTCGAAATACAATGTTAGACATGCAATCCTGTCTTTAACTGGGTTAAAGAACTAATGTCATTTAAAACACAGTTCACGATAAACCCAAAATCACATTACATTAATTATGGAATTTTCCCGGGAAACAGATCAATATATAATCGATATCAATTTCCATATCCGACTAATAATATAAAGGGAATAACAACAAAGCCTTTCAAATTCCATATATATTAACAGTCTTCCTCCACAGAAGCTCATTTTGATTATTACCAAATCGAATTCCACTCAATACCAATTTATTTTATTAAATTGGAAAACTTTACTTTGGAAAAATTCTATTAAATCTTATTAAAAAGATTTATAAATTCCAAATCACATTTCACTGTAAATCGGGTTAAAGAACGAATGTCGTTAAAAACACAGTTCACAATAAACCCGATTCACATTCAATTTTATTCCAGTTACTAAATATAACTGGAAACTCTAATAATCTTAATTAAAAGATTTATTCTTTTCACATGGGGTTTAAGAACAACGTTATTTAAGAAATCACTCACGACAAACCAAAAATCCAATTCGATATCAAATACAAGGCTCTGAATAAAAATTATATCGGCTTATATTCAATATCAAATTCTGAAACCAACAAATATCGTTTTGGGAATAACGATATGTATATATATATATATATATATCTTTCAAATTCCCATAACAATATCCGTATAATCACGGAATCCAATATCGAAATATTATGAAGATGATTTCCATTCAAATCCATTCCAACTGTTATATTGGAAATTTCTGGTTGTATTAAAACCATTCACAAATCCAATTTATTTTATTTAAGAATTATTGGATTTCATATCTAGTAAATAACTAGTTCATTTTGATAAAAATATATTTTTATCTTTACAAACATGGAAATTTTCATCCAGATTCCTTCCAAATCATTTATTATGATTTTACAAAAATTATTAATATTTTTAATAATTTTATTAAGGCCCTTTCAGTCGATTTCCACATACGGTCATCGAACTGCACTTACAACGACCTTTTCCAAATTTGATTTGGACATAATCCCAAATCCAACTGTTAGATTTCAAATCTCTTATATTCGTTGGAAAGTCCTTTTCGATACGAACCCAACAGTTCCAGTTTTAGGAGAATCCGACGGTCAAATCTCCCGTAATGTCAATTCGAAGTCAACGGTCGAAATTCGCGAACTGCCGAGACGCGGCGCGTTCTATTCCGGCCATTATATATATATAATATTATATATATATATATATATTTCATCGATTTCCATTTAAAACGTATTTTATAAATCATTTATAAATTCATTTTTAAAACAATTCCTACTTTCATTTCAATTTTAAATCAAAATTGAATACTCCTTATCATTATAATATATAAATGATAATATTTTCAAAAATCAAACTTTGAAATAATTTCCTTTTCGATATTTATTATAAAAATGAATAAAATCGATATAAATATCGTTCGCGTCAAAATGACGCATATCTAATCAACACGGCTTCATATATTTCAATATTTTCGTGTCCATCCCAAATCGAACGTAAAAATCATATTTTTATCCTTTAAAGAATATTATTTTAAAATGTTCGTTATTTTAAAATATTCGTTATTTCTGAATTGGAATCAGACACAGTCAATTACCATATATTTTTATTTATAAGGATTTCAGACTACACATGTATACAACAACAATGATACACAACCAACCATCATCCAGAGTGCCTTACAGAACTGCATAAGCATTAAATATAAATATTTAACGCTTAGAACAATCTGTCAACCAATCAATTGACATACAACTAAACAATTGGGATTAGTGTACGTCAAATATCATCCCAATACCCGTGTGGGGTTTCAATTAACACACACAGATTTTATTTGTGCGGTTGGGCGATGTGTAAAATATATCGTCCCAATCCATATCAGTTAAATGTGTGTTCATAAACAAATCTTCCAATTTGTATACGAATATTTATTTTCATTTCAGGAGAATTTTATGTCGTTCATATATACGTTAAAAATTATATTTTTGACGATAAAATATTTATCTCAACACATGAATATTTTTACTAGTTCATTCATTCAATAAAAATAATATTTTTATTGTTCGAACATTTTATTCAACACATGAATATTTTATATACACAATAAAAATGTTATTTTTAACTAACACATTTTATTTTAAAAAATTCCGGAAGCATAACGGCGCGATACTAGAACCGGAATAAGGTCTAGCCTTATCCCTCGCCTAATAATGGCTCGCGCCATACATAAACCAAATTCAATTAATTCCATTCACATCCCAAACCAGATTCAATTAATTACATCAATCAAAACAAACAACCAAATATCCATGGTTTCAATCAAAGGTGTTGGGTGCTACTAAGCACCGTTTGCATCCTAGTATATATATTTAACTGTAAATAAAGTTAGAGTGAGAAGTTCTCACTTTTTGTTTCCACTTCGTCATTTTTTAGCGGACGATGGTTTGGATTTATCTCCAGTGCGTTGTGTTCTTCACCATGCTTCCAACGTAGTATGTTTCACGCAATTATATTAAAAATCATATTTTTAACAACGCTATATATATATAAATCACATTTTATAATGCCATTACATATATAAAAATCATATTTTTATATTGCTACTTTATATATAAAAATCACATTTTTATATTGCTACTATATATATAAAAATCATATTTTTATATCGCTATTGTATATATGAAAATCATATTTTTAATGCTACTATATATATAAAAATCATATTTTTAACGCTACTATATATATATAAATCACATTTTTATATTGCTAATATATATATAAAAATCATATTTTTATAACGCTAATGTATATATAAAAATCATGTCTTTAACACTACTATATATATAAAAATCACATTTTATAACGCTATTACATATATAAAAATCATATTTTTTAACGCTATCATATATATAAAAATCTAATTTTTATAGCGCTATAATATATATAAGAATCAAATTTTTATAGCGCCATTTCTATAATAAAAATCGTATTTTATAACGATGTTTATATTATAAAAATCATATTTTTATAATGATGTTTATATTATAAAAATCATATTTTTAACACAATGTCATATACAAGAAAATCAGATTTTTATAATGCTATCTATATAATAAAAATCACATTTTTATAATGCTATTACATTTATAAAAATCAAATTTTTATATCGATACTCATATAAAAATAACCAAATTTTTATATCACTATTCATATAATAAAGTTCAAATTTTTATATCGCTATTATACATATAAAAATCGATTTTTTATAAATCATTATTCTATATAAAAAAATCATATTTTTATAAAACATTATTCTATTAAAAATAAATCTGACTTTTATATTTTCCTACAACCAATTACATTAGATAAAACGAAAATAAAAACTCACTGATTTTCGAACGGAGGAGGGTTGTCGGGGTCTGGTGGTCGGTGCGAAGGCAAGAGGGTGCGGCGTTGGGGTCTGCAGCGATGGTAGGGGGTGTTGGCAGTGGTGGTGCAGCTAGGGTTTGGCAGCGTCTGCTTTTGGTTAGGGTTTCTCACGCCAGAGGGAGAAGGAAGGAAGATCGGAGAGAGGGGGGCTCGCTGGAGCAGCTGCGCCACGGCGGCGACGCGCTGGAGGGTGCGACGGCGGGATCGATCGCGGTACTCTTCTTTTTTTATTGCTTGGAACGATAATGAACAGGGACAAAGAATAGAAGAGGGTGACTATATAATATATATATATATATTTATTTAATTTTTAATTCTTAAAAGCAACTTTTTTATTCGAACTCCAAATCGAACCCACCGACTGTCCCTTTAGCTAATTACCCTCATTCCAGACACAATGAGATATGTCACGTAAGCTAATTCAAAATATAAATCAATGTATATTTAATTTATATGTACATTTTAATTTACCGGGTACACATACAGACTCTAAAAATTCCCGAAAAATAAATCTAGCTATGTTTTGACGATACGGTCCTAACAAATCTACTTTCGTCGAATTTGGAGACCGTTTGAAAAACGGTTATTTTCCAGTTGATTAAATTCAAACTGAAATTACCAAACGCGTTTAAATTCACCCCGCTCACATTTCAATCCAAAAAATCATGAAAATTGGAATCTAGCAATAACTTGACATTCCGGATCCAACAAAAGTGATTTCGTCGAAAACGGAGGTCATTTGCAAAATGACTACTTTTAAGGGCTATATATTATATGAAATATATATAAATTTCATAGCGACTATTCTGAATTTTAAAATGGACATAACTTTTTATTCCTGTTATGAAATCTTGATTTTTCATATTCGTTAGAATGATATAATCAAACAGATTCAAATATTTCTGATTTTACTGAAATCCGATTTTATTTTGAACTATGTACATTCAATTGAAATTTGAAATCGAATTTTCAAACTGTCGTGCCATTTCAGGCTCATTATATAATTAAAATAAATTTATTCGTTCTAACTTTGATTTAAATAAATTTTTAGTCGTTATTATTTAAAATAAATCATTTTAATTATTCAGAATCCATTAAAATAGCCAAAATAATTTTTTTAAATTGGTTCGTAAAATCCGGGGTGTTACATTTGGGATGTCTTCTGCATGATGTAAGAAACCTACCATATGGGTCTCATGATGTGGGGCCCATTGTAAATTGGTTGGTGCTGACCCATGGGGTATGAGTTGATGCCGACCCATGAGATTGACTCCAAATATGATGAAACTTTTTTTGAACCTTTCTTTATGTCTTGGAGTGTTCTCCTAAAATTTTAAGTCATTCTGAATCTGTGTGTGCTCTGTATATTCAGTTCAAGTTGCCTGGGTCCAAAACCGGGTAAACATTTGCCCCCTAGAGTACATTTTGTGATAAACATGATGTGCTCTGGAATAATGAATTAATCATGCTTTGTAATTAAATTCTATGAAATCAATAAGTTTACCTTCCTTGGGAAATCATTATTGATGGATGGTTGAAAGTTCCACACTTCTGGACCAGATTTTTTAATTTTCATAACGTGGCCATAGGAGCTGACCTAGGCTTGAAACAATACCATGGGTATTGGACCTATGGGTTCAAACTTAGTTTTGCACAAAGTTTCCAAACTTACACTACACCAAAACAGCAAATTTGGCACATGGAGATGCAGACATTTGATAATGCTTTTAGTCGTATCAAATTTGATAGTGCTCATAACCGTATCAATTTTCCTCTTGGCGATTCGCACCTCCCCAAATACATAAGATCTAACCATACATCAACAAAGCTCCGGATCATTCGTTTGATATGGCATTTGGCCGTATGAAATCCGTATCATTTTTTCCCCTGCCAATTTTCTTTCTTGCACCATCTCGTTTTGACACTTAACAAAACTTTCAATCGACTTCCCTCTTTTTACTTTCCAGGGCAACCAAAAACCCAAATTAGGGTTTTGGAACTCGGCACACCATCTTGCTTTGACAATAAATCATCCACTGCTCGAAGCTCAGTCCACGACTATCCATTGTCAAGTCGCGTTGCCTACATCCAACCGGTGAACCGATCAAGCCTTCTTCTTTCTCGTCACCACTAAAGGTGAGTATTAGCTCACGATTTAATTTGAACTTGATTTGGATTTAAACTGGATTTAATTTGAGTCTGAAATATTTTTAATCAATCTACAATTTACGTGTTTAATTTGAATTTGAATTGGCATTAATCTGAAAGAATTCTTCACTTCTTTGAGGTGTCAACTTTTGTTTACATTTCTGGCCGTGGTTCTCGAGTATACCACTTGTGCTTGAACCCTTGACCTTGGTTGGCATTGTGTGATGCCACTATGCTTTTATATGTGCACTGTATTTCCATTCCTTGTGCATGCTTAATTGGTGTCGTTTCCTTGTGCATGCAATTTTGCTTGCTGCAACACTAGTAATTTGTTGTATGTGCTGGTCCAGCTTGACTTGAGCATTTGCATTTGCAATTTGACTTTGTTTCCTATCACTTGAACTCCTTGTGTATTAGCAATGCATATACTTTGTTTCATTCACTTGAGTTATATCACTCACTTATGTGCATGTTGCACCTATGTGGATCTGCTATATCCTTAGTACTTGCATCGTGCAAGTGACTGATGTCATTGTGCATGCACATTTGCCTTGTCATCTAGTTTAAAACTGTTGTAGCTGCTGTTATCATGTGAATATTTGCTTCCTTGTGCTTTGACACCTTGTGTTTGACCTTAAAGGAGGCAAGCAAGTCGATGACTTGATCAAGATTAGTCGACTAGTACTTGCAGTCTTATACTTGTAGTCTTGTACTTGAATTGTATACCTGAATTGGTGTAATGTTTGCATTCTTGTACTTGAATTGGTGTATGCCTGAATTTAATTTAATATGTATATCTGAATTGGTCGATCACGATTAGTTGACTAGTATCAATTCAATATGTATACCTAAATTGGTGTAATGTTTGCAGTCTTGTACTTGAATTGGTGTATACCTGAATTCAATTCAATATGTATACCTGAATTGATCGATTACGATTAGCCGATCACGAATAGTCGACTAGTACCAATTCAATATGTAAACCTGAATTGGTGTAATGTTTGCCCCAATATTTGTTGTTGCACCAATAACCTGAGTGATCCACTTTCATTCTTTCAGTGTATGTCTGTGTCTGTGTGTGTCTATGTATGTCTGTGTATATGTCCGTGTCTATGTGAATTGTCTGTCTGTGTCTGTGTGTGTATATGTGTGCAGTGTTTGTCTACGTGCCTGTGTATGTGTGTGTGCAGTGCATGTCTGTGTGTTTGTGTGTATGTGTGTGCGCGTCTGTGTGCGTCTATGTGTATGTGTGTGTTGTTTTTGTTAGCATATATGTGTGCATTTTGGATATGAATATTATGACTCATTGTTCTAATGCAAATGAGGTTGCAAGTATAAACAAAGATGATGCATGTCTATTCTGGTCAAGAATTTATTGGGTGATCCACTAGCGAAGCCTCACCAAGTTGAAGGCCACCAGGTGGATGCACTTTAGCTCGTCGCCGAGTCAGGTATTCATGCTTAGTAGCTGAAGCATAATTAAGCATGAGTACCTGACCCAGGTATGTGAGCTAAAATGCATTCACTTGGTTGATCACCCAGTAAATTCTTAACCAAATGGTTAAAACCTTCAGCTTGGTGAATGGATTAGTTCAGCTGAAAAGGGATCAAAGTGGTCGATCGCCGAAGTTGAAAAGCGAAGAGTGCTCTCCGAAGTTGCTAAAATACCAAGTTTAATTACCTTCTTTATTGTAATGTAATTATGAAATATTATATATGAAACAATATGCATCTTCTTTATTGCAATGTAATGAAACAACATGTACTTCTTTATTGTAATGTAATGAAACAACATGTATCATTGTATATTGTAATGTAATGAAATATTCATACAATTGTTTCATCAACTGTTACAATTTGTCAAATAAAGTTTGCATGATATTTACTATCCTTTTGTATATATTCGTATCTGTAGATAATTTAAATACGATTTATATTCATATCCAGTAATAATTTAAATACAACTTAAAGTTGTCCGTTATTTGCATTGAGATATGGTTTACAATTGTATCTATTTATACATTAGATATGGCTAAAAGCCATATCAAATATTGATTTTGATACGACTTATGGCCATATCTAACATTTAAACACGCCATTTTTTGATATGGCATAGAGTCGTGCCTAATTGCAGTAGATACAGCCCAGAATACAACCTAATTTGCATATATGGTGTAGTGTTTGTCGATTGGGCATCTTGAATTTGTAATTGAATCAACTATGGTCTTGCTGCCGAGGGATTATCTTTGACGTATTTGATGACTACTTGCCATTTTTGACTTGGACCGTCTTTGTTTGTGACAGCGTTGCAACTTTGACCTTAATCCTTTTGGGGCGCTTCGTATTGGTTGTTAGATCACATGTTGGATGTTTATATTGAGCGAGATAAAAAGAATAATCTAATGATTCAATATCAATTCTTGTGTTTTAAGGATTTCTCGAGGAAAATCCTTCTCTCTTCTCGAGTTTTGGGCTCGATTCTTTTTTTTACGTCATTTTGGTGGACTCTTATACTAGATCAATGTCATGGATTATATTTGAATTTAGGATATGTTTTGGTTGGCATTGGAGTTTGGCAATTCCCTTGGGATCGTTGAATGGTGTCCACGTTAATCAGAGCATACTTATAGCATTTCCATCTTTGTATTGCCTTGGCCTATCCATGGTTTTGCGGAAGGGGAAAGCTTTCCGAGCCACTTGTGAGACGGATCCATTACCGATTCCCCCTCCCCCTCCCCCCAATAACGGGTAAGTTCCACAAAATATAAGAGAAAATGGTGTAAATTGCACTACTAATAAATATGGGCCATGTTGGAGAGATGCCACGGTCGATGTATATATTTCGATTGGCAAACATGAGTCGTTCCTCTGTCGAATTCTATGCATTTTCCGTTCCTGGGTTTATTTTGAAATAAAATGTACCTGACCGCTTTGGTCGTAAGGCTTACTGTGTAAAATGCGCCTTTCCCAGGATCTTGAGTTTGGCAGTGATCTGATCTTGGTAAACGGCATGGCTTATGTTCAAATTTGAATTCAAATTGACAACCCGTTTAGATTGAACTGATATCTAGAATGCTTTCGAGCTTCTAAACCCTTATCTTCGTATTTTCGGGTGAGTTGAAGATTCAATCAAATGTTTCTCAATTGATATCGTCTTAATGCTTTAATTCAATAAATCGAAATGGACTAGTCTTGAACTTAAACTTATCCGCCTTGTCGTGAAACTTTATAGATCAATTGCAGCGCATATGGACTATACATGAGATGCTTTGTCCGCGAAAATGGCTCATGTGTCTTTGGATCAGCTTTTGGGATAAAGAAACATGCTTTTGCAATCTCCAATGCCCCAGAACTCCATAATTTGGGGTTCATAGCATTTCTAATCGCTTTGAAAATATTTGACAAATCTTAATAATCAAATGAAGTGTAACTTATCTCAATTTCTAAGGTCCTCCATTTAAAGTGCCAACACGTTTGACGAACCTAAAATGAAGTGCTTATCGTGCCGATTTTGGCAACATATTCATTGCCGATTGCTTTAGCCGACAACGATAAGTCTCATAAAAAGAGAGAGTATGGAAAGTTTTCTAGGCTCAAGTGGGCATAGTCATGCGATGGTATCGTTTGAAAGCATGTTTAACTTTCTGGACACAACTCACATGGATATGGTGCCACACTTGTCCTTGGATGGCGTTCGGTATCCTTCAATCGACACATACCAATCGACACATACCAATCTCAAGTTCTGAACGTCTTCCTTTATAACTGTATTACATTTATGAAACATGCATACCTGACTGTTCTAAGTATAAGGTTCCTTGCATAGGGTGGCATTGAAATATCTGACATGCAAACATTCTGGAAGGGCGACTCTACTTAATCTAAATTTGGATCGGCCTCAGCCACGTACTTCTCCTTAGTTCGTATCGGGATCTCCTCTCATAATCTTATTTAAAGAGAATTACCATGATAGGGAATGTGCTTGACCTTTTGTGCCTAATGTTTGGACTCATTTCGGATCTACCAAAGAGATGCCGCTCTATGGTTGCATGTCGAATGCTTCGGCATGTGCGCTTTTACTACAACTATCGATTCAGGGTGAAGCCATGGATCATCCCTTCCTGATTTTACTCCTTGCCATTGCTACATGTGCTTGGATAATGTTATTCCTCCAATTGTCCACTCTTACGAGATATGTTTCAGGAGTTTGGAATTGAGTCGTAGCTGTTTCTCTTAAATGGTTACGCTGTGTTAGATGGAGTAGCTTTGCGACACTAACGGTGCAGTCTTTGATTATGCCATTGTTGTCGCTATTACTTCTAGTCGGGTCACAGGCTTTTCATTGTTCTTCTGGGAGTAATATTCCATCCTCTGGTAGGGTATTTTGCGACTATTATGGTTAATCGAGTTATGGAGAGCCTGTCTTCGACTGAACGTGCCAGAACTTGATGTGCGATGACTTTTGAGATTGGTGTTGCTTCTAAATTGCTTTCGGTCTCATAGCTTGCCATTGGCTCGAGAGCATTAATGGAACGAGGCCTCCATTTATAATTTGCTTTACGCACTCCTTTCATATATATAGCTAAACTTCATTGCATTGCGTTTGAAAGGATCTATCCATCTTTTAGACATGATTGGCGGTCAGTCGACCCTTGGCTTATGTCTAGTTAGGACCTAATGAATTCTTAACCAAGCTCGACTGAAGTTTCTCATCTTCCCTTTGCTACACAACATGCGCTCCATAAATTTTGTCGTATTCTCTGATTAGTGGAGAAATTCTCTACTGTTGATGTCATCATTGGAGGGAGGATATTGTTGAATTTCATAATATGCATAGTTGGTAGTGAGGATCAGTTGTGCTCTAGCTGAATGCATATAGCTTTAAGGCCGAGCTTTTATGAAATGACCCAAACTTACCCGTAAAGGAAAGCCGGGATTGAATTGAGAACATGATAAATCAGAACACAAACAGAAGAACATTTCATTGCTTATTACAACAATTTACATCAGAGTACAAGAATAAAATAGAGTATGAATAAATATTACACGATAGGAATACAATATCAGAGATTTAAATTACATTTAAATAGCAGCGGAAAAATAATACAAAACAGAACTGAAAGAAATACACGGATACAGAGCTTTCTGATTATCGCTTCAGCTGTAAACCAAGATCCTATGAATATAATATTTGCAAAACCAAAACTACTAGCTACCCGTGTGGAAAATATGGGCACACAGAGTTTAGGTTAAAACAATAAACTCCAGGTCAGTCATGAGACTGGTGTGAGAACTCAAAACAGTTATTAAACTTGATTTTAAAGTTAGGTAAATCACTGGACCACACCGTATAACACGGAACGAGTTTACTCCACATGAACCTTAGTTTAAAATAAAACAACATAATGTTTTTTGGAAAAATGAAGCTATTATAAGACTCAGGTCCCATCACACAATGAACGCAGTCAAGGATAGAGTTTTCCATATAATAGCCAAAAATGCTTGATACGCGAAATTTCATCTTTTATTATTACTATAAGTGAAGAAATCAACTTCAAATATAAATGTATCAATCATAGGCAGTGTAGGTACCATTATATTACGTCTCCATATATATATATATATATATATTAACAACTAAAACCGAATATCGCGTATTGGAAATTGGGTTTCCGTTTATGAACCGAGGCAAGGGATTATCCTCACCGATTTCGAGACACACTAGCAAGTGCCTCAGGATCACACCTACGGGCAACCCTTGGATCTACATGGATGGTCATCCGTCGATGATTTGTTATACCATAAACTATATGTTAGCCGGTTCTATCGAACCTCTAAAATGGGTTAGCAATGTCGACCACTATAGAGCCACTAGGGACTCGAATCATATCCGACGCACCTCGCTTTCTAACAAATAATAAGGGACTTCCATATAAGTAAACAGTCTGGGCTCCATACCATGATGTTACTTGTAATTAGAACTAACATATGTCCATTTCCATGTAGACACTATCCCGTTTTTGGTTCACACCGGGGTGTGAGGCTCGCGAAGTAACGCTGTACACAAAGTTATGCCTAAATAAGCTGTGCTTTGATCATCAACCACAAGGCTCTGCTTTTCAACAAAAGCCTTGATTATTTGCATCTTAGCATGCCACATTGTCAGTCCATACCATACCATTGATTTCTGCCAATTATAACCTCTGAGCTTGTACGTCTTAGAGAAGGGTGTTAAGCAAGAGAATAGATTCTCCGCCACTAAACATATATATATATATTTAGCAGAGATTAACGAATACAACATAAAGGAATACAATGTCAGACATACCATCCATTTACAAGTCCGTTCTGGGTCTGAACGAAACCGGAGGCACCTTATTCCTCGTCCATATGTCCAATATAGGAGAGAGGCCCTCACATATCCATCGATCTCTAAGTACGTTTGGACGATCACCACTTATTACCTTATCTTGGGTGTACGACCCAATCAAGACATCTGTAATCTTCCAAACGATGTGAAGAACTCCGATCTTCAACCACCTTCTTCATCTTCGACTCTTGGTCGTCGTAGTAAGTATTCAGAATGGGTTTAACCCAGTCTTTCCGAATAATTCGCGTATTTTATAATCAAGTGCTATAAAATTACATCATACGCCTCATTCCGGTTCAGAATATTCTTTTAATAAAAGATTCACATTATTAGGGAAAGGTTCCCATTAATTTTATTAAAGATAAATTCTTTTAAATTTATTTTTTAATCTTCCTGAAATTAACAAGATACATTATAAAACCAATTTGGTTTTAATCTCCAAAAATCATTACTTAATGATTATTCAAATTTAAGAAATTAATCTTATCTTTAACTGGGTTAAAGAACTAATGTCATTAAAACACAGTTCACGACAAACCCAAAATCATCTTCCATTAAATATGGAATATTCACAGAAATCAGATCAGTATATAATCGATATAAATTTCATATATAGTAACAGTCTTCATTCACAGAAGCTCATCTCGATTATTACCAAATCGAATTCCATTCAATTCCAATTTAATGTATTAAATTGGAAAACTTTACTTTGAAAAATTCCCATTTAAATCTTAATAAAAGATTTATAAATTCAAAATTATTTCTTCACTATTAATTGGGTTAAAGAACAAATGTTATTTAAAACATTATTCACGATTAACCCAAAATCCAATTTCAATTCAATGCCAATCAAACATTAATTAATTGGTAAAATTTCCTAAATTTTAATTAAAAGATTTATTCTTTTTTAAACTGGGTTTAAGAACAGTGTTATTAAAGACACCATTCACGACAAACCCAAAATCCAATTTGACATTAAATATAAGGTTCTGAATAGAAATTATATCGGCTTATATTCAATATCAAATTCTAAAACCAACAAATATTGTATTGGTAATAACGATATATATATATCTCTTCCAAATTCCTCATAATATTCATATAATAACGGGATCCAATATCGAAATATTCCAAAGATAATTTCCATTCAAATCCATTCCAATATATATAAATATATATTGGAAAATTCTGGTTATTTTAAAACCATTTCCAAATCCAATTTATTTATTTCTAAAAATAATTAAATTATTATTCTAGTTAATAACTAGTTCATTAAATAGTTCATTTTGATAAAAATATATTTTTATCTTTTCAAAACTGAAATTTTTCATCAAAATCTTTCCAAATCATTTATTATAATTTTACATAATTTTTCCATATTTTTAATAATTTTATTATCGTCCGTACTGTCGGTTTCCAATAACGGCCACCGAACTGCATCCATAACGACCTTTTCGGAAATTAATTTGGACATATCTCCAAATCTAACCGTTAGATTTCAAATCTCTTACATTCGTTGGAAAGCTCTTTCCGATACGAACCCAACGGTTCCGGTTTTAGGAGAATCCGGCGGTCAGATCTCCTGTTACATCAAATTGAAGAAAATGGTCGAAATTCGCGAACAGTCGTTGCGCGGCGTGTTCTATTCAGGCCATTAAATATATATAATATATATTATATATATATTTCGTCGATTTCGATTTAAAACGTATTTATAAAATATTTATAATTTCATCCCAAAACGATTTCAACTTCTTTTTCAATTTCAAATAAAAATTGAATATTCTATATTTTTATCATATTAAAATGATAATATTTTCAAACCATTAGATTTTGAAATCACTTCTTTTCTATATTCATAATAAAATGAAATAAATCGATAGATAAACCCATTCGGGTTAGAATGGCGTTTGCTACTTAACTCGGCTTCATATTTTTATATTTTTGGGTCCATCTAAAACCGGACATCGAAATCATGATTTTATTCTTCACTGAATATTATTTTAAAATATTCGTTATTTTAAAATATTCTTTATTTAAAAATATTCTTTATATTAAAATAATCTTTTACATTAAAATGTTCTTTTACATAAAAATGTTCTTTTACATAAAAATGTTCTTTACATTAAAATAGTTCTTTTACCTAAAAATGTTTCTTTTACGTTAAAATGGTTCTTTTACCTAAAAATGTTTCTTTTACATTGAAATGATTCTTTTATATAAAAATGATTCCTTTACAAAAAAATGTTTCTTTTACATTGAAAATGATTCTTTTGTTCTAAAATGATCTTTTATTCTAAAATGATATTTTATTCAACATTATTTTATTCTAAAATGATATTTTATTCTAAGATGATATTTTATTCAACATTATTTATAAAACATTATTTATTTCTGAATCGGAATGCGACCCAATCAATTACCATATAAATTTAGTTATATGGATTTCACACACCGCACGTATTCAACAATAATGATAAATAATCATTAAACAGTCCATTCACATCTAAAGTGAAATTTACAACTGTGTGAGCATTAAAATAAATAAATAATGCTCATCACAGCCTGTCAATCTATCGATTGACATACAACTAAATATTGGGACTAGTGTATGTCAAATATCATCCCAATACCCGTGTGGGGTTTTCAAACAACAATAGTTTATTTAACTAAATCATTGGTCAATAAATTTAACCAATTTTCACTATTCAAATTATAAATGAATATTTATAATTTAATTTCACTATCACATTTATATTAACATTATTTTATATGTTAAACATTTCAACAACGCAAACAACACACAATGCAGTCAATTTAAATCGTCCATGGTTTGTGGATGAGAAAAGTGATCTAACATGCATTGTATACAATTTCTAATGATTAAACTGATAAAAATCTAAAATGGCAATTCAATATATTTTCCAATTATGAAAATAAATAAATAAAAACCGTACAGAAGGAGTTCTCACCCTTGGTTTCCACTACGTCATTCTTTAACTGTACGGTTTGGATTCTGTTCTGCTTTCAGTCAGTTCCATCGCAATCTGTTTCACGCGGTATATATATTAAAAATCATATTTTTACAATGCTATATATATATATTAAAAATCATATTTTTAAACACTTCCATATATTTAAAAATCACATTTTTATTTCAATGCGATGTATATGAAAATCATATTTTTATTTCAAAGCGATGTATATGAAAATCATATTTTTATTTCAAAGTTATTTAAATAAAAATCACATTTTTATTTGATGTTATTTATATTTAAAACAATGCTTTTTCTATTAAAAATCACAATGCTGTTTTTTATTTTAAAAAACAATGCTATTTTCATTTTCAAAAAGAATGCTAATTGTATTTTTGTAACGTCCCGTATTTTTTTGGCCAATTATTTAAATTATTTTATTAATTTAAATAGGTTGATTTGAATTTAGATAATCGATTAAACCATTTTATTTTGAATATTTATTTATTTTTAATATTATAATAATATTTTAATTTCAGAATATTTGGAAAAATGAAAATTTAATGGTATAAAGTGATCGGGCAATTTAAAATGGTTCGATATTGTTTTTATTGAAATTATAGTAGCGATTTCGTTTATTTAACGACGTTATAACGTTAAATTTATAATTAAATTATAAAACGAGCTGCAGCGGCGCGACAGTTCGAAATTTGGCGTTTTGAACTTTAAACGGCTGTACAGGGCTCAATATGAGTCGGATTTTCTCGAAACAAGAAACGTCCGAATCTATTGGATAATATTTTTCTAATGAAAGGGAAAAATCCAGTTTTCATAGCGTAGATTTTATCTTACGTCCAAATCAAATTTTGAAAAGGTCGCTATGGAATTCCTTTATATATTATAACGTTTATTTATATTAAATAAAGGTTTTTAAATATTTATAATATCGATTTGGCTTCAAAATCAAACCGAGTTGTTTTATTTGAGTAGTATACGAAATTCCGGTCGTGTATGGCCAATTTCAATATTTTAATAATATTATATTAAGATATTTTAAAATTGGTTTATTTTATTTGAATTGGGCAGTTATAAAAGGGCCTTTATTCAAACAACCTCAGTTTTCGACGAAACAAATTTTATTGGGACCGCAACAACAAATTATTGCTAGATTTCAAGTTGCGCGTCAATCGGGGTTAATTTGTGAGCATGGCAAAATAAAATAGAAATAAAAACGACCATTTGGACGTGAACGAGCGCCGTTTGAGCAAACGGAATTGGAATTCGACGAAACAAGTTTCATTAGGACCGTATCGTCAAATTATACTATGCCATCCATTCGCATCTCGAACGGGGTTTGTACGTGAGCACATGAGCGAATAAACAACATTCGAAATAGCGATAGGTACAAAATAAAAATCGTTAGTCAACATCGTTCGTCAAATCAACTTAAATTATATTATTTTCACGCTATATATACCCCCAACTCAGAACCCTAATCCCCAAAAATCTGAAATCATCATGTAAATTTGCAAATAAGCCCTCGTTTACAAATTTAATTATATCTTCAAATCTGTTGAGAATTTGTGAGGCGACCTGAAGCAAAAACGTAGATCGGGTCGACGGCTAGTTGCTGACCAAAATTGGGGTGGAACAGTGGTCGGTGGTGGCCGGAATCGAGGTAAAACCGTGGATATTCAGTTTTGTTCTTGGCTAAATTGCGGGGGATTGGATCGATTTCAGATGTCGAGACCTAGGGGAATTAAAGAGGGGACAAAGGGCTTTCAAATGGCGATGGTCCGGTCGAGTCTCGATGCCTGTGGTGGTCGGGATAGGTAGATGAATAGAGACATTGTTTTTGGGGTTATTTTTGAAAGTGGCAAACGGATTTGATGAAATTCTGGCGCCGTGGTTGGTGGTTGGCTGTCGGGTCAGAAGGTCAGTGGTAGAGGGAAGTGAGGTGGTTCGAAAGGTGGTAGTGGTGTTGGATATTGTGCCTCGTGGTGGCGGAATTGGGCTGATGAACGGAAAAGGGGCAAAGCCGATTCCTGGCGATTTTGGAGAGCAATCGAAGGGGGGCTCGAGGGCAGTGGCTCCTAGCAGAGCGGCGGTTCAGATGGATGGCCGGGGTAGGTCCCAGGTTGGATGACGGTGGCGCAGTACGAGGTTGGATGGGTCGTGTTTTTGTATGGGGGAGGTATCGTGTAAATCTTGATGTTGAAGATGATCAGGTTACGGGCTTATGGAGGGAAAGATGGTGAAACAGCGTGACGCAGAAACTGGAGAACGCGTGGAGATAACTGATGTGGCACATGCTAATTTGTAAGGTAAATTAGTTTAATTATTTCATTAAATTATCAATTAGTTGATAATAAGTCGATATATATATATATATATATATAAACTTTAAACTAGCATAACTTCCACATACGTTAACGAAATCTGCCGAAACTTGATCCGTTGGGATCGCAGGGACGAGCTCTAGACGACGGCGCTGACTAGGCACTGATCTGACGCAGTTGAAATTTCAGCTAATTTTGAACGTTCGTTCAAGATTAAAAGGAACAAACGCGCCAACCGTCAACCGTATAAATCTGGTGAGTTAATTCTCACACCTTCTGGAATCCTGTGATGTGGTGAATTCATATTAAAATATAATTTACCTTTAAAAGTATAAATTGGTTGATTGGTTGCTATTGGCTGATTATTGTTTGATTGGTTGCTGTTATTTATGTTTCATCGTTTTAAATTAGTAGATCATATGAAATTTATTTCATATATTATTATGGAATGTATAACGAGCTGTGATGCAGGGAAGAACAGGTTGGAGGGATCCGACCGGATTCCTCAAATATTATATATGTTGTTTATTTATTTTATATTGTCGATATTTGAACTGATTGAACCCCATATGGTAGAAAACCTGTTTGAACGTGATGGTTGAATTGATATTCACCTGTGTTGTGTTTAAAATCAACCGACAGTGTTGATTTGGTAATTGGCAGTGAATGGCCTAAAATGTGTTGTTTCAGACGTCGATTTACCGTTTGGTGAATCGACGCAGTTTTAAAGTTATAAACTATTTTATAACTGAACTGAAGTTTTTCAGTCATTTTATATAATTAATTAAATTAGAAATTTATAAATAAATATTTCAATCAAGTTTATAAAAGAATTATTTAACTGGTTTATGTAGCAAAATCGTATGATGTAAACAAGTATAAAGCAGAAAACCAAAGAAATCACCTAACTTCTTTCTATTGACAATCTGGGGTTCGATACTCGGGTTTTTGGCAAGTAATATGGGTTTATATATTATTATCGAAAATTCGAGCGTCGAGTTTTCCCCGAGTCGTTACAGTGGTATCAGAGCTATTGGTTTAGAGATAACCTTGGCTCTGTGGCGTGACTCGATAGAGATAGGGTTAGTAATACTCTAGATTGAGTTTGATTATATTTATGAGAGCGCGTATTTGTAATTTGATATAAAATTATTTTTGCCCAATTTATTTTATAATAAAATAAAAGTAAAGATTATTATAATATGGGCAATCGATTGATTTGTTAATGTTGATTGTGTGATATGCTTGGATGGTGTGCTCGATCTCATGGGTGTAAACCTGAACATGAATCAATTGGTTTAAAACCAATATGAAATAAATAAGTTGGATAAATCAATCCAAATTTAATAAATCCGAATGGATAATTAAAGAGATAAATGAATTGCTAAGACTTGGTTATTAATAAATATAATCTCGTGTGAATTGAATTGTGTGTACATAATCGGTTGGGATGAATGATATGGATGTTTTGAACCTGATTAACATTGTTTTAATGAGTTCATTTGAGTTGAGAAACAGGTGCAGAAGTGCCAATTCAGCTTTAAAATCCATTCTAGAGGAAATTCTGGAGTTAACTGAGTCCAGTTTGAATAAGAGCCGCATTATAACCGAGCAAGCTCAAGTATAAATTATCGCATATCGCGTAATAACGCTCGCAAAAAGGTACGCCTACGCAAAATATGAAATTTTGGTTTTTATTTGGGTTTTGAGTTTGGATTTTAATTTTTCCAACCATGAGAGTCGATGTATATATATTTCTTGAACCTGCGATATTGCAGATGTCCTCCATACAAGGGAGACTCTGCCAAAAAAATTTCAAAATTTAAGGTGTTAGAAATTTTTTGAAGATTTTTGGGAATTTTTTTATTTGAATTAATTTGGTTTTACGACCAATCATATTAGTTTTGGAAATAAAATCGAGTTTTAAATTTATTATTTTTATAAAGATAATGGGTTGTGGCGTTCTTTCTACCTTAGCAATTTCGAGGACGAAATTATTTTAAGGGGGAAGGAATGTAACGTCCCATATTTTTTTGGCCAATTATTTAAATTATTTTATTAATTTAAATAGGTTGATTTGAATTTAGATAATCGATTAAACCATTTTATTTTGAATATTTATTTATTTTGAATATTTATTTATTTTGAATATTATAATAATATTTTAATTTCAGAATATTTGGAAAAATGAAAATTTAACGGTATAAAGTGATCGGGCAATTTAAAATGGTTCGATATTGTTTTTATTGAAATTATAGTAGCGATTTCGTTTATTTAACGACGTTATAACGTTAAATTTATAATTTAATTATAAAATGAGCTGCAGCGATGCGGTAGTTCGTAATTTGGCGTTTTGAACTTTAAACGGTTGTACAGGGCTCAATATGAGTCGGATTTTCTCGAAATAAGAAGCGTCCGAATCTATTGGATAATATTTTTCTAATGAAAGAGAAAAATCCAGTTTTCATAGCGTAGATTTTATTTTACATCCAAATCAAATTTTGAAAAGGTAGCTGTGGAATTCCTTTATATATTATAACGTTTATTTATATTAAATAAAGGGTTTTTAAATATTTATAATATCGATTTGGCTTCAAAATCAAACCGAGTTATTTTATTTGAGTAGTATACGAAATTCCGGTCGTGTATGACCAATTTCAATATTTTAATAATATTATATTAAGATATTTTAAAATTGGTTTATTTTATTTGAATTGGGCAGTTATAAAAGGGCCTTTATTCAAACAACCTTAGTTTTCGACGAAATAAATTTTATTGGGACCGCAGCAACAAATTATTGCTAGATTTCAAGTTGCGCGTCAATCAGGGTTAATTTGTGAGCATGGCAAAATAAAATACAAATAAAAACGACCATTTGGACATGAACGAGCGCCGTTTGAGCAAACGGACTTGGAATTCGACACACCAAGTTTCATTAGGACCGTATCGTCAAATTATACTATGCCATCCATTCGCATCTCGAACGGGGTTTGTACGTGAGCACAAGAGCGAATAAACAACGTTCGAAATAGCGATAGGTACAAAATAAAAAACGTTAGTCAACATCGTTCGTCAAATCAACTTAAATTACATTATTTTCACACTATATATACCCCCAACTCAGAACCCTAATCCCCAAAAATCAGAAATCGTCATGTAAATTTGCAAATAAGCCCTCGTTTACAAATTTAATTATATCTTCAAATCTGTTGAGAATTTGTGAGGGCGACCTGAAGCAAAAACGTAGATCGGGTCGACGGCTAGTCGCTGACCAAAATTGGGGTGGAACGGTGGTCGGTGGTGGCCGGAATCGAGGTAAAACCGTGGATATTCAGTTTCGTTCTTGGCTAAATTGCAGGGGATTGGATCAATTTCAGATGTCAAGACCTGGGGAGAATTAAAAAGGGGACAAAGTGTGACAACAAGGAATTTCGCTCGATCTGAATCAGTCGCTAAACTGATCTAGACCTTTCGAAACACCTGATTGTTTGAGAACACGACAAAATAGAACACAAACAGAAGAACATTTCATTGTTTATTACAACAATTCCATCAGAATACAAGAATATACAGAGTATAAATGAATAAATTACATTCGATAAATATCAGAGATTACAATAAATTACATAGCAGTGGAAAAACAATATAAAACACAACTGAAAATAATGCACGGATACAGAGCTTTCCGAACATCGTTCCAGCTGTACATCAGGATCCTGTGAATATAAATCTCCAAAACCGAAACTACTAGCTGCCCGTGTGGAAAATAGGGGCACCCAGAGTTTAGGTTAAAACAATAAACTCCAGGTCAGTCATGTGACTGGTGTGAGAACTAAAACAGTTATCAATATTTGTTTTTAAAGTTAGGTAAATCAAGGGACCACGCCGTATAACACGGAACGGGTTTCCTCCCAAGAATACCAGTGCAGAAAACAAACAGCGCAATGCTAAATAAAGAACAATGAAGCTATTATAAGACCCAGATCCCATCACACAATGCAACGCAAGCCGGAGGATAGGGTTTTCCCTTATAATAGCCAAATATGCTTGATACGCGAAATTTCATCTTATATTATTACTATAAGTGAAGAAAACAACTTCAAATATAAATGTATCAATCATAGACGACATGGGTACCATATATCATGTCGCCAATACTAGGCTCTACAATCAAAACCGCAAAATGTCATATTTGGAAATTGGATTTCCATCATGGTGGCTCCTGATTCGAAAGATCGATCGCGTAGTGCCATCTCAACGGCTTACGTCTCGGCTAGAGAAAACACCGTAATGCACATCCGCACTTTTGGGAAATCGAGTATCACTGCGGCTTACGTCCCGGCGAGAGAAAACACCGCTTACCCTATCCCTCTGAGCACTAAGCTCACTCTCGGTCGACCGAATCCACGACACCACGAAGGTGCCCATCCACGAAAAAGCATACTGATCTAACCATCAGTTTACCACCATACCGGGGTGTGAGGCTCGCGAATCAACGCTATACACAAAGCCGTGCTATATTAAAGCTGCGCTTCGATCATCTTCCACCAAACTTTGCTTTTCAACAAAAGTCTGGATCACTGCATCTCATCATGCCACACTATCAATCCATATCGTACCACTGATTTCTGCCAATATATAACCTCTAAGCTCGTATGTCTCAGAGAAGGGCGTTAAGCAAGAGAATAAATTCTCCGCCGCCAAACAGATATATATTTAGCAGAGATCAACGAATACAATATAAAGGAATACAATGTCAGACACACCATCCATTTACAAGTCCATTCTGGGTCTGAACGAAACCGGAGGCACTTTCCTCGCATACCCGTACAATCAACACGTACGTCCGGACGGCTACCACCGTAGTCCCTTCAAGGTAGCTACTCCCATCAAGGGCAACGGGAGCACCCCTCCTTTCGACGTGAAGATTATCGGTCTTGCACCGTCTTCAACTTCGACCTTCCGTCGAATCAGTTATTCAGAATGGGTTATACCCGGCCTTTCTGAATAACTCACGCATCTTATAATCAAGTGCTATCACAACACGTCACACGCCTCATTCAAATCCATAATATTCTTTATTCTTTGGGAAAAGTTCCCATTAATATTATCAAAGATAAATTCTTCTAAATTTATTCTTTAATCTCCTTTTTTTTTATTTCAAATCATATCACGGTTTTTCAAACTAGTCGGGATAAGCGAACCACACCGAAGTAATTATTTATTTTATTTCCCAATCCCAACCTATTGACCCCATGAAGCAAAACTGGTAATATCCCATATCTAACACCACTGTGTTATCGGTAAAGTTAATTACCATTTCACGTTTAAATCTATTTAAAGATTTCACTATCGCTCGGAGCAAAACTGGTGATACTCCTTTCTCGACCACTTTAATCTGATTAAAAAATCTTTAAAACTCCACTTCGTTTTAATGTTTAACTAGGTTAAAGGACCAATGTCTTTTAAAACACGGCCCACGACAAACCCACAATGTTATCCCATCGTTAATTGGGTTAAAGAACAAGTGTTATTTAAAACACTGTTCACGATAAACCCCAAAAGCTATTCCAACTCAAATTTATTTACTTAGAAATAACTAGATTTTTAATTCGAGTTAAAACTAGTACATTTCGACAAAAACACATTTTTATCATTACAAACGTGGAATTTTTCACCCCAACTTCTTCCAAGTCACTTATTTTAATTTTAAACAAATTATCGCTATTTTTAATAATTTTATCAAGGCTCGTACAGTCGATTTCCACTAACGGTCATCGAACTGCATCCACAACGACCTTTTTCAAATTTGATTAGGACGTAACTCCAAATCCAACCGTTAGATTTCGAATTTCTAATATTCGTTAGAAAGCTCTTTTCGATACGAACCCAACGGTCCCGGTTTTAGGAGAATCCGACGGTCGGATCTCCCGTAATGTCCGTTTGAAGTCAATGGTCGAAATTCGCGAACTGCCGCGGCGCGGCGCGTTCTATTCAGGCCATTATATTATATATATAATATATATATAATATATACTTCGTCGATTTCTATTTAAAACGAATTATATAAATAGTTTTGAATTCGTTTCAAAAACTGTTTCAACTTCCTTTTCGATCCAAATCAATTTCAATTCGATTTCAATTCAATTCTATTCGAATTCAATTTCATTTCTATTCTACTCGAATTCAATTTCTATTCAATTCTATTCGAATTCAATTTCTATTCAATTCTATTCGAATTCAATTTCTATTCAATTCTATTCGATTTCAATTTCTATTCAATTCTATTCGAATTCAATTTCTATTCAATTCTATTTCGAATTCAATTTCTATTCGAATTCAATTTCTATTCAATTCTATTTCGAATTCAATTCTATTTCGAATTCAATTTCTATTCGAATTCAATTCGAATTCAATTTCACATTCATTTCATTTCGAAATCACTTTCACATTCATTTCATTTCGAAATCACTTTCACATTCATTTCATTTCGAAATCACTTTCACATTCATTTCATTTCGAAATCACTTTCACATTCATTTCATTTCGAAATCACTTTCACATTCATTTCATTTCGAAATCACTTTTATATTCATTTCATTTCGAAATCACTTTCACATTCATTTCATTTCGAAATCACTTTTATATTCATTTCATTTCGAAATCACTTTTATATTCATTCCATTTTCTAAATTGAAATGAGGCCCAATCAATCACCATATAATGTTAATTATATGGATTTTCATACATCTCACGTAGATAATAGCATTGAAAAATAATCAACCATCAACTAAAGTGCACTACACTGTATAAGCATCAAATAAAGATATCTAACGCTTATAACAGCCTGTCAATCAATCGATCGACATACTTAATCAATCAGGATGAGTGAACTTCAAATTTCATCCCAACACCCGTGTGGGGTTTCAAACAATCAAACACATATTTTATATGTGCAATTGGGCGATGTGTAAAATTTATCATCCCAATCAATATCCTTCAAATAGGTGTACATAAACAAACCGGCCGATTTGTTTATAAAAATTTATTTATTCACTTTCACGTTAAAAATTATATTTTTAACGATAAAATATTCTATTTCAACACATGAATTTCTATTCAGTTCATTTATCAAATAAAATGATATTTTTATTTTTCTAACATATTTTAGAAAATTTCGGCGGCATAACGGCACGATACTAGAAACGGGACGAGGCCTAGCCTTATCCCCGGTCTAGTGAAGGCCCACGCCATTCACACATCAATCAAATCAATTCTGTTTCACCAAACAATTCAATTCAAACCAAATAATCTAACCAACTACACAACCAAACAATTAAACAAACAAGCCATCCATGGTCTGTGGATGACGGGTGTCGGGTGCTACTAAACACCGTCTACATCCTATATATATATATAACTAGAAAAAGAAATTGAAGAGTGAGAAGTTCTCACCGATAGCTATCCTAATTCCACGGCTCTTCTTTTACAAAAATCTTCGTTGTCCTCGCCTTTTTGTCACCTTCGTTGCTGTAGCCACTACATATGTAAAAATCGAATTTTTACTATGTTATTCAATATATAAAAATCGAATTTTGACTTCGCTATTCAATATATACAGATTGCATTACAAAAATATAGATTCCGCCTTTTCAAAAATAAAGATTATATTTTTAATATTTCTATGAGGTAAAATTATATTTTTATTCCTTTAAAAATATAAAAATCATAACTTACTTCTTCTACCTAATAAAAATCAAATTTTTATTTGCTATTTATATTTTAAAACATCACTACTTATAAAAATTTAGATCTTCATAAATATAAAAATCAAGTCTTTTATATAAACAAACTCATGTCTTTTATTTCAAAAACAAACTGCTCTATTTATTTCAAAAACAAACTGCTCTATTTATTTTCAAAAATAATGATATGGGTATTAAAAATAACACTTTGAAAATAATGATATACATATATAAAAATTATATTTTTAAACCATATATACTTTTATATTTTCAAACCATATATACCATTCAAATTTCAACCTATAGTATATATTATAATTTCAGATTTTAAACAATATTTTTAACCTGAGAAAACTGATAAAAAAAAAAAAAAATTAAAACTTACCGCAGAAATCGAAGGAGGAGGTGGGGCCTGTTGCGGAGGAGTCGGCGCCGGAATTTGAAGTCGAACGGTGGCGGAATCCGTCCAGGTGGCGGCGGTCTGGCTGCAGGCGGGCCCACGGGCGTTGCCGATATCGATTTGGGAATTCAGAAGAGGGGCGTCGGTTTTATTGGAAGAGGGGCGGAAGCTGACGTCGGAACTCTGGGGGGGCCTACACCGGAGGCGGCGGCGACGCGAAAAGGGGGGTGGCGGCTGGAGCGTGTCGGCGGCAGAGGGGGCTAGGGCACGATCGCTTAGGTTGTTTTTTTTTTGTTGAAGGAAATTGTCGGGGAGAGAGAATGAAGAGGGGGGGATTATTATATATATATAATTTATTAATATTTTATTCAATAAAAGTCGATTCCACATTCGATCACCAAACGAAGCTCAACGACCATCGCCCATAGTACATTACCCCCATTCCGAACACAATGGGATATGTATCGTAAGCCGATTCAATTATTTCAATCAGTTTCCGTTAAATTTAAAATATAAATCCGTATATTCAATTTTAAACGTACATTTTAATTTACCAGGGCCACGTACTAACTCAGAAAATTTCAGAAAAAATATTTCTAGCTTCGTATTGACGATTCGGTCCTAACAAAACTAATTTCGTCAAATTTTGAGACCGTTTGAAAAATGGCCATTTTCCAGTCGATTAAAATCAACTGAAACTGGTCAAACGCGTTTTCCTTTGCCACGCTCACATATTGATTCGAAAAATTACGAAATTTGAAACCTAGCAATAATTCGACAACACAGACTCAACAAAACTGGTTTCGTAGAAATCCGAGGTCGTTTGCAAAATGACCATTTTTAAGGGCCAAAATTCCATAGCGACTATTCAGAATTTTCAACAGGACATATCTTTTGACCCCCGCTATGAAATTTTGATTTTTCGGATTCGATGGAAAGATACCCACAAATAGATCCTATTATTTTTGGTTTCACTAAAATCCGGTTTATTTTGCACCCGGTACATTCAATTGAAGTTTGAAATCGAATTATCGAACTACCGCGCCATTTTCAATTCTATTATATAATTATATATAATTATTTATATTCTAACGACGACGTATATAATATATACGTTCGAATTCTATTCAAAATAAAGTTTTCGTCGATATTATTTAAAATAATCTATTTTAAATATTCAAATTCAGTTAAAATTGCTAAAATAAAAATTTCAAACTGGCTCGCATTTTCCGGGTTGTTACACAAAGGGCTTTCAAATGGCGGTGGTCCGGTCAAGTCTCGATGCCTGTGGTGGCCGGGATAGGTAGATGAACGGAGACATTGTTTTTGGGGTTATTTTTGAAAGTGGCGAACGGATTTGATGAAATTCCGGCGCCGTGGTTGGTGGTTGGCTGTCGGGTCAGAAGGTCAGTTGTAGAGGGAAGTGAGGTGGTTCGAATGGTGGTAGTGGTGTTGGCTATTGTGCATCGTGGTGGCGGAATTGGGCTGATGAACGGAAAAGGGGCAAAGCCGATTCCTGGCGATTTGGGAGAGCAATCGAAAGGAGGCTCGAGGACGGTGGCTCCTAGCAGAGCGGCGGTTCAGATGGATGGTCACGGTAGGTCCCAGGTTGGATGACGGTGGCGCAGTATGAGGTTGTATGGGTCGTGTTTTTGAATGGGGGAGGTATCGTGTAAATCTTGATGTTGAAGATGATCAGGTTACGGGCTTCTAGAGGGAAAGATGGTGAAACCGCGTGACGTGGAAACTGGAGAACGCGTGGAGATAGCTGATGTGGCACACGCTAATTTGTAAGGTATATTAGTTTAATTATTTCATTTAATTATCAATTAGTTGATAATAAATCGATATATATATATATATATATATATAAACTTTAAACTAGCATAACTTCCACATACGTTAACGAAATCTGACGAAACTGGATCCGTTGGGATCGCAGGGACGAGCTCTAGATGATGGCGCTGACTAAGCACTGATCTGATGCAGTTGAAATTTTAGCTAATTTTGAACGTTCATTCAAGATTAAAAGGAACAAACGCGCCAACCGTCAACCGTATAAATCTGGTGAGTTAATTGTCACACCTTCTGGAATCCTGTGATGTGGTAAATTCATATTAAAATATAATTTACCTTTAAAAGTATAAATTGGTTGATTGGTTGCTATTGGTTGAATATTGTTTGATTGTTCGCTGTTATTTATATTTCATCGTTTTAAATTAGTAGATCATATGAAATTTATTTCATATATTATTATGGAATGTATAACGAGTTGTGATGCAGGGAAGAACAGGTTGGAGGGATCCGACCGGATTCCTCAAATATTATATATGTTGTTTATTTATTTTATATTGTTGATATTTGAACTGATTGAACCCCATATGGTAGAAAAACCTTTTTGAACGTGATGGTTGAATTGATATTCACCTGTGTTGTGTTTAAAATCAACCGACAGTGTTGATTTGGTAATTGGCAGTGAATGGCCTAAAAAGTGTTGTTTCAGACGTTGGTTTACCGTTCGGTGAATCGACGCAGTTTTAAAGTTATAAACTATTTTATAACTGAACTGAAGTTTTTCAGTCATTTTATATAATTAATTAAATTAGAAATTTATAAATAAATATTTCAATCAAGTTTATAAAAGAATTATTTAACTGGTTTATGTAGCAAAATCGTATGATGTAAACAAGTATAAAGCAGAAAACTAAAGAAATCACCTGTATGGTGGTAAAGTAGAATAATTGTTTTTTTATAAAAACAATTAAATAGTGATTTTAAATTAATTAACTTATTTAATGAATTTAAAAAGGGGAAATGACAAGAGAAATCCAGTTAACTGTTAACTGACATGTACGGTTGGCAGAATCAACCGTTGTTAGTTTAAATTGATAAATTTGATTAACTATAAATTTAAGAAAATTATTGAATAGTTAGTGTTAATAAAATTAATTATTATTTAATAAGATTTAAAACGATGATTATACTATTTTTAGTTAATGGCAAAGGTGTAACACCCCGAATTTCGGTTAATGCTAAAATTCACTAATTACAGAATAACTAATCCCAGATGTGGGAATCAAGGGTAACGGGTTGCGTCATTGCGTTCGTCTCGGAAAAATACGCGAAATAGAGTCCGAGTTTTCGAGAATCGGAGTCCGTATGAAAGAGATATGGACGAACGAAGTTAGGCAGAAGAACCCGGAACAGGCCAGAAATGCACTGGCGCACTTGTGAAGTGCGCCAGAACAAAAATGCACTGGCGCACTTGTGAAGTGCGCCAGTACAAAAATAGACTGGCGCACTTGGGAAGTGCGCCCGTGCCGAGCCAAGAAACCTGCACAGTTTCTAGAGAGTTCTGTGGTTGGGTGCACCAGTTTGGGGTTTGGGCTTGGTCTTAGGGCTGATTTCTGGAGAGTTCCGAGATCTAAGGGTCCTAATCTAATCTAGGGTTAATCTAAGGGTCTAAAATGCAACCTAATCCTATAAATAAGACCACAACCCTACCCTAATTCATTCATAATTAAACCTAGTAACTAAACTATGGCAAAATGAAACTTGATCATGGCCTCCACAAATCAATGAAGAGGAAAGCAAGCTAATCAACCTCTCTAATCAACTTCTAATCCATTCTAAGCATCTTAATCCTCTTCATTTGGAGTGCAAATTGCTAGTGGTGAGTTTCTATCACTTTGATGATCAATTGTTAAGATAAGTAGATTAGGTGTAATGAGACTTATGGTCTTGAATGCGGATTAGTGAGTTTGAATCATTTGTAATGATATGCATGTTGTATATGTAAGTTTGTGCATGTTGTATATGTAAGTTTATGCAAGTTGGATATGTAAGTTTATGCAAGTTGTATATGTAAGTTTATGCAAGTTGGATATGTAAGTTTATGCAAGTTGAATATGTGATTTTATGCAAGTTAAGTATGTGGTATTATGCATGATGAGTAGGTGATTCTATGCATGCTAAGTAGGTGATATTATGCATGATGAGTATGTGATTCTATACATGCTAAGTATATGATATTATGCAAGTTTAGTATGTGATTCTATGCATGCTAAGTATGCGATATTATGCATGTTTAATAAGTTAGTTTATGCATGTTTAACAAGTTAATATGCAAGTTACATGTATGATAATATGCAAGATGTGCTATGCAAGTTACATGTTTGTTAATATGCAAGTTACATGTATGATGATATGCAAGATGTGCTATGCAAGTTACATGTTTGTTTATATGCAAGTTACATGTATGATAATATGCAAGATGTGCTATGCAAGTTACATGTTTGTTAATATGCAAGTTACATGTATGATAATATGCAAGATGTGCTATGCAAGTTACATGTTTGTTAATATGCAAGTTACATGTATGATGATATGCAAGATGCGCTATGCAAGTTACATGTTTGTTAATATGCAAGTTACATGTATAATAATATGCAAGACATGTTATGCAAGTTATGTATGCTTATGCAAGTTATGTGGATACTTATAAGCAAGTTCAACATGTTATGCAAGATATGTGTATGATAATATGCAAGTTCATATGCAATATGTTATGCAAGTCATGTGCGATAATATGCAAGTTTGGGTTAAATATAGTTGGGTTAATATATGCTCATGTATGCAAGTTGACATTCTCTTAACCCATGACAAAGTTATATGCTAAGATTTGGTTAAACCCATGATGTTGTGATGGATCTTCCCTTTTATTATGTCGCGAAATGAAAACGATTTGCGTGGGGAACGATGGGGTTAATAAAGATGTTAATAAAAGTATGATTGGATATGATTAAGCATACCATAAAAACAAATTAACATAAGTGGGAATTTACCTATTGAGTTAGGTCTACCCCATGGGAATTTACCTATTGAGTTAGGTCTACCCATGTTATGAAAAACTTAATATTAATTAGGGATAATTAATATAAATTATGGGGGTGATTAATTAGGTGTAATTAATCGACTAAGACACGAGGTTGGACTCAGTTGTAGCGTAAAACTGCCCGGACCCAACCGGCTTAACCAGTTGCTACAAATGTTAGCCCAATGTGAGAGGTCTTAGGCACAAACTAAATACGTGATTAGTGTAAAGACACGAGGTTAGACTCGGTTATGACATAAGGCTGCCCGGACCCAACCGGCTTAACCAGCGGTCATAAAAGATAGTCTAATGTGAGAGGTCTTTATGAGGATCACGGTCTTAATTAATTAAGAAACACTTAACCAAATTAGCATGTAGTGGGACATGAGGGTTAAGTGGGTGCCTTGGGTGGCATGAGAAAACTAGTGGGTTGCCTTGGGTGGCAATAGAAAACACGATTAGAATACTTAACCAAAGTGGAACATGTAATTAAACATGATTAAGGGGTTAAGTAAGTGCCTCGGGTGGCATGTGGGAATTAAGTAAAGGACTTGGGTGTCATGTGGAAATCTAGTGGGTGCCTTGAAAGGTAATTAAAATATGATTAATGACTTAACCAAAGTATTTATAACATGTAAGTAGACATGGTTAAAGGGGTTAAGTGGGATACACTAGATAAAATTAACAAGCTTAAGTGGTAGCTTGTGGGGGCCCATCTCAACCAATATCCCAAACGTATCTTTGTGGGCTCGACCCAAGTCGAGTGACGGGACACGCATATTGGGCTTGACTATAAGAGGCCAAAAACGGGTTAGCGGTGGCAACGTAGGACCAACGGGTTTCATATGCGTGTGTGGACCCGGGCTGGTTAGTAAATCGTTGTTGCATCGTGTAGGTATAAAGCCGTTCACCGTTGATATTATCAGGTTGCCACTTGGGGAAATGATACACCCCATTGTGGGACCAGCACGGGTATCTACGTTAGGGAGCCGATCGCTTGGGAGTAGTGGGTACACCTAGTAATGATAGGGGCAGACGGCACCTATGTAGGGGTACTAGAAACTACTGGGTAAAAATTATTAAGTACATTTAGTGGGATCAACCTTTAAGTAGGAATTAATCTTAGGTAGGTAAAACTGGTGTGGTGCAGTGTAGGAATTACTTTTGGGTGGATAAGTCTGGGGCGGTGTAATCTAGTAATTATCCTTGGGTGGATAAATGCGTCTTTACGGTGATCTTAGTTTATCCTAAGTTTACCAAGCTGCTTAGTGTAGCCATTCATCCCCAGTCGTTACCGTATATCAACTTATGTCTTCTCTGGTTATTTTAATGATTGTATTGTTAGGGTTATAGGACTCACTCAGACTTATGTCTGACCCCGTTGTTTTTATCTTTTTCCCCCAACCCCAGGTTATTAGAGTGGGCCTGGTGCTAGTGGGCTTTGATCTGATTGCTGTATCTATCCTATGGAGCTTGGACCTCTGAAGTGAAGCCGAGCTTATCTTTCCTTTTATGGCTATTAGTTATGTAGTGGGATTATGTACTTCTATTTTATCAAGATGGATATTATGTACTTGACTCTGGTTTATGGTTTTGTGATGTAACCAAACATGTATTACTTTCCGTTGCAATGAAATGATGATTTAAATTTTCAAGTATTATTTATATCTGTCTTGCTGTAATTTTACTGTTCTATATTCACTTAAAATACTTCACCGAAACTAAGGCATTCCCCTGGTATGAGTGACCTTAGCGGGCGTGGGGTGTTACACGTGGTATCAGAGCTTAAGGTTACCAGAACAGATAAAATTTTTAGAAAAACTATTTTTCTAAGAAAATTTTTGAAGGAGTATTTTCAAAAACATGTCTTTTAAGAGAAAAGTTTTTGAGAGAAAAGCATAATCCCCAATAGCCATATCTATATCTTTCGAATTCTCCGTTTTGAATCTCTTTCTCTCTCGTTTTGAGTTTCCCCTCCGCGTATAAATGATCTTTCTAAGATAGATAAGGATGGAAAACCGCTTCAAGGGACTTAGACGTTAATCAGATTAGAAGTTGGTTCAAGAAGGAGGAGGACTGGTAGGTACATATAGGATAGACGAAGAGAGGAAGGCTCAAATAGTTGTTTGGTTAATGAAGGAAGAAACCTCATTGGTGGGAGGTTGCGAGAAGAGAATGGGAAAAAGAAGGCGAGTAGTTATCCTTTAGGAGGAATAGAACACCTTATTAGGATTGTTCAAAGAGGCAAGGGCAAGGTATGGAATCTCCTGGAGGGTAGTTGTATTCCCTCACGGCTAGTGTACCAGATGGGGATAAGACCGTCTAGGTTGGAATTTGGGATTTCTATATTATCTGATTCAAACTTTATTTGATTCTGACGCATCGAGTTCGTTTATCTCATCATTGTTAGTTGAGTCACTGCACTTAGACACCAGTTTGGTAGAGGATCCCTTAGTTGTTTCAACCCAATTGGGGCTCCATGATGTGTTTGGGTTTGAAAGTTGCTATACTTAGCGTTGAGTTTAGATGTGATGCTTGTTGGGCTTCACGGGCTATGGGTTAGTTTTGGGGCATGGACTGGTTATCCAGTAGGGGTGCCGTTCTTGATTTTGAAGGGAGAGTTATTAGGCTTATGACCCGCTTGGGTAACACTCTCGAGATCTCTTGTAATCCCATAGAATCTGTTATGCTAAGTTATCTAGAATCGCTTGACACGTCGGTCGAGAGTTTGCGATCTGTTAGAAGTGGTCCGGGAACACTCGGATGTGTTTGAGAAGGTGAAGGGCTTACCTCCGGAGCGGGAGATTGACTTCCGAATATATCTGGTAAACAATGCCAAACCAGTGACTTGGCCAGTGTGCCACAAGGCTCCTCGTGAGAGGAGGGAACTCCATAAGTAAGTAGGCGATTGCTTGAGAAGGGGTTCATAAGAAGAAGTATATCGGAGTGGGGCGCTCCAGTAGTTTTTGCCATGAAGGCGGATGGGTCCCTCAGACTTTGTGTAGGCTAAAGAGAACTAAATAAACTCACAAAGAAGAATAGACACCCATTGCCAAAGAATGATGATCTCTTTGATCAGTTGGTTGGCGCCTCAGTATTTTCGCAGTTGGACTAAGCCACATGGTTTCGTCAGTTGAGAGTGGCTGACGATAGTATAGAGAAGATTGCCTTTAGGACTCCGGATGGTTTTATGAGTGGCTGGTGATGCTATTTGGTTTGACGAACGCCCCCGCATACTTTGTTGATTGGAAGAGAAGGGTGTTCAGGGAGTACCTAAATAAGTTTGTGATGGCCTTTGTAAATGACATCTTGGTCTTTTCAAGGAGCGTAATAAGTTTTCGTATGTGCTCAATAGGGTGAGCAAAGCCAGTTATAGGATAAACGGTGGTTTTGGAGCGAGACTGGCGAGGACATCCAAAGTTGGTCAAAGGCTTAATTGTTTAGCCATTATTATTATTATTTTTAGTATCATCTCACGTAGGTTGCCTGAACTCGAAGGAGATGTCCCTTGGGTGTTTGTCTGATATTGGTTTCGGCCTTTGGGGCTTGCATTTGGGGGATGTCGAATTCGACTAGGGTGGTCTGCGTGAGAGATGGACAGTTGTGACGATTTTGGATAGGATTCTTAGCATCTTATGAGTTTGAGATAGCGTATACCCCTAACAAGGGAAACATGGTAGCAGACGCCTTAAGAAGAAAAAGGTTGTCCTTGAGTTCATTGTTCGTTGTACGACGGAGCTTAGAGTTTATTTCTATGTTTGACTTTAGACCTTCCGTTGACTTTGTACCCGGTTTGCTAGCCTCCTTGGAGGTTAGGCCTACTCTTTTGGGCGTATTGGCAGAGCACAGCGGGACGACCCACAATTGGTTGAGTTAGTAGAGAAGCTCATAAGGAGGGGAGTCGTCCAGCCATTTGAGTAGGTACACCCTAGATGGTAAGGGGTGGTTGCGTAGAGACGGTGGACTTTGTGTACCGCAAGACGAGGATTTGAGGAAGGCTATACTTGATGATGCACATCGATCGAAGATGACCATTCAACCCAGTAGGGACAAGATGTACCAAGACATGAAGCGAGTTTTCTTTTGGGCCAATATGAAGAAAGACGCGGCCAAGTATGTCGCTAGATGCTTGGTGTGCTAACAAGTGAAAGCGGAACAGAAGAAACCCGGAGGGTTGCTTCACCCGTTGGAAGTTCCGTAATGGGAAGTGGGATAGTGTCTCGTTGGATTACCAAAATCAAGGAAGGGTAATACGGGGATTGGGCTTATGGTAGATAGACTTACTAAGTGTGCCCATTTCATGCCCGTGAAGAGCAAGAGGACTATTACATGTCTAGCTTCAGTTTACCTTCGAGAGATTATTAGATTGCATAGGGTACCTTCCAGTATAGTGAGCGATCGAGATTCTATCTTCACTAGTGAATTTTGGAGAAGTTTACAAGAGGCGGTAGGGACTCTGTTGTGTTTGAGTACCGCATATCATCCTCAGACGGATGGCCAGACCGAGAGGGTGAATCGTATTTTAGAAGACCTTTTGAGGTTATGTATTTTGGATTTTGGAGGTACATGGGAAGAGCATCTTCCATTGGTGGAGTTCGCATGTAATGGCAGCTTTCAGTCCAGTATTGGTATGGCTCCTTTCGAAGCTCTTTATGGAAGGCCTTGTTGATCACCTACATGTTGGTGGGAATCTACGGATTAGATCTTGGTTGGGCCGATGTGATTAGAGAGTCTTCAAAGAAGATTGACTTGATTCGAAGAAGGAGGAAAGCAGCACAGGATAGGCAAAAATCTTATGTGGACAAGAGGAGAACAGAACTTGAGTTTGATATTAGGACATGTTTTTTTTATCAAGGTGTCTCCGTTACGGAATGTGGTTCACTTTGGATCTGTTAGGAAGTGAGTACCAAGGTTTGTAGGGCCATTTCCCATTAAGGAAAGAATTGGACGGATGACATATAGAGTGGAGTTGCCTGACAGACTTAGTGGTGTACCGGATGTATTTCATGTGTCCCATTTGAGGAAGTGCTTACATAAGACCGCTGAGGTGGTAGAGCCGAGTTTGCTTAAAGAAGTAGAGTTAGAGCGCGATGAGACGATTCGACGAGCTCCTACTCGCATCATTGGGTCAGAGGCTAGGAAGTTGAGGAACAGAGAAGTTCAGCTAGCTAGAGTGCAATGGGGAGATGACGAAAGAAATGCTACTTGGGAGACGGAAGCGAAGATGCGTTCTTTGTATCCATTTCTTTTGGAGAGTATGTCTTTTAACTTCTCCTTTATCGCTTGCCTAGTACTTATCTTATCTTTAGTAGGTCCTCTCGTTAGTCCTGTTTGACCTTTAGATAGGGAAAACCTATGGTTGAAACATGTGTTTGAGACATGTTATGGTTGATGGATGCAAGTGGATGCAAGTGTTTGCTAGTGGTTGCTCGTGGATGCATATATACACACTCTAGGCACTAGATCGGCTCAATCACTTCATATTGCATATTGCATAAAATTGTGTGTAGTTAGCTATATTTATGGATGTATAATGATTGTGTTATCATATGGATGATGCATTTTGGTGAATGATTGTGCACTCATATAGATACTGTATGTGTCGATAGGGTTATCTCGCATACATATTGGATGCATGGCACTATCATGGTTTGCATATGTTCGTACATTAGATAGGGAACATATACACACACTTTTCGCATATGCTCATACATCATTAGAAATTGTTTAAGGACAATGGATGCCCGTGTTTGATGGATTGAGTAGATGGTTGTTTGGATGGTAGGATATGCATTCTCCTTAGCTTAGAGATTTCGGGGACGAAATCCTTTAAGGAGGGGAGAATGTAACACCCCGAATTTCGGTTAATGCTAAAATTCACTAATTACAGAATAACTAATCCCAGATGTGGGAATCAAGGGTAACGGGTTGCGTCATTGCGTTCGTCTCGGAAAAATACGCGAAATAGAGTCCGAGTTTTCGAGAATCGGAGTCCGTATGAAAGAGATATGGACGAACGAAGTTAGGCAGAAGAACCCGGAACAGGCCAGAAATGCACTGGCGCACTTGTGAAGTGCGCCAGAACAAAAATGCACTGGCGCACTTGTGAAGTGCGCCAGTACAAAAATAGACTGGCGCACTTGGGAAGTGCGCCCGTGCCGAGCCAAGAAACCTGCACAGTTTCTAGAGAGTTATGTGGTTGGGTGCACCAGTTTGGGGTTTGGGCTTGGTCTTAGGGCTGATTTCTGGAGAGTTCCGAGATCTAAGGGTCCTAATCTAATCTAGGGTTAATCTAAGGGTCTAAAATGCAACCTAATCCTATAAATAAGACCACAACCCTACCCTAATTCATTCATAATTAAACCTAGTAACTAAACTATGGCAAAATGAAACTTGATCATGGCCTCCACAAATCAATGAAGAGGAAAGCAAGCTAATCAACCTCTCTAATCAACTTCTAATCCATTCTAAGCATCTTAATCCTCTTCATTTGGAGTGCAAATTGCTAGTGGTGAGTTTCTATCACTTTGATGATCAATTGTTAAGATAAGTAGATTAGGTGTAATGAGACTTATGGTCTTGAATGCGGATTAGTGAGTTTGAATCATTTGTAATGATATGCATGTTGTATATGTAAGTTTGTGCATGTTGTATATGTAAGTTTATGCAAGTTGGATATGTAAGTTTATGCAAGTTGTATATGTAAGTTTATGCAAGTTGGATATGTAAGTTTATGCAAGTTGAATATGTGATTTTATGCAAGTTAAGTATGTGGTATTATGCATGATGAGTAGGTGATTCTATGCATGCTAAGTAGGTGATATTATGCATGATGAGTATGTGATTCTATACATGCTAAGTATATGATATTATGCAAGTTTAGTATGTGATTCTATGCATGCTAAGTATGTGATATTATGCATGTTTAATAAGTTAGTTTATGCATGTTTAACAAGTTAATATGCAAGTTACATGTATGATAATATGCAAGATGTGCTATGCAAGTTACATGTTTGTTAATATGCAAGTTACATGTATGATGATATGCAAGATGTGCTATGCAAGTTACATGTTTGTTTATATGCAAGTTACATGTATGATAATATGCAAGATGTGCTATGCAAGTTACATGTTTGTTAATATGCAAGTTACATGTATGATAATATGCAAGATGTGCTATGCAAGTTACATGTTTGTTAATATGCAAGTTACATGTATGATGATATGCAAGATGCGCTATGCAAGTTACATGTTTGTTAATATGCAAGTTACATGTATAATAATATGCAAGACATGTTATGCAAGTTATGTATGCTTATGCAAGTTATGTGGATACTTATAAGCAAGTTCAACATGTTATGCAAGATATGTGTATGATAATATGCAAGTTCATATGCAATATGTTATGCAAGTCATGTGCGATAATATGCAAGTTTGGGTTAAATATAGTTGGGTTAATATATGCTCATGTATGCAAGTTGACATTCTCTTAACCCATGACAAAGTTATATGCTAAGATTTGGTTAAACCCATGATGTTGTGATGGATCTTCCCTTTTATTATGTCGCGAAATGAAAACGATTTGCGTGGGGAACGATGGGGTTAATAAAGATGTTAATAAAAGTATGATTGGATATGATTAAGCATACCATAAAAACAAATTAACATAAGTGGGAATTTACCTATTGAGTTAGGTCTACCCCATGGGAATTTACCTATTGAGTTAGGTCTACCCATGTTATGAAAAACTTAATATTAATTAGGGATAATTAATATAAATTATGGGGGTGATTAATTAGGTGTAATTAATCGACTAAGACACGAGGTTGGACTCAGTTGTAGCGTAAAACTGCCCGGACCCAACCGGCTTAACCAGTTGCTACAAATGTTAGCCTAATGTGAGAGGTCTTAGGCACAAACTAAATACGTGATTAGTGTAAAGACACGAGGTTAGACTCGGTTATGACATAAGGCTGCCCGGACCCAACCGGCTTAACCAGCGGTCATAAAAGATAGTCTAATGTGAGAGGTCTTTATGAGGATCACGGTCTTAATTAATTAAGAAACACTTAACCAAATTAGCATGTAGTGGGACATGAGGGTTAAGTGGGTGCCTTGGGTGGCATGAGAAAACTAGTGGGTTGCCTTGGGTGGCAATAGAAAACACGATTAGAATACTTAACCAAAGTGGAACATGTAATTAAACATGATTAAGGGGTTAAGTAAGTGCCTCGGGTGGCATGTGGGAATTAAGTAAAGGACTTGGGTGTCATGTGGAAATCTAGTGGGTGCCTTGAAAGGTAATTAAAATATGATTAATGACTTAACCAAAGTATTTATAACATGTAAGTAGACATGGTTAAAGGGGTTAAGTGGGATACACTAGATAAAATTAACAAGCTTAAGTGGTAGCTTGTGGGGGCCCATCTCAACCAATATCCCAAACGTATCTTTGTGGGCTCGACCCAAGTCGAGTGACGGGACACGCATATTGGGCTTGACTATAAGAGGCCAAAAACGGGTTAGCGGTGGCAACGTAGGACCAACGGGTTTCATATGCGTGTGTGGACCCGGGCTGGTTAGTAAATCGTTGTTGCATCGTGTAGGTATAAAGCCGTGCACCGTTGATATTATCAGGTTGCCACTTGGGGAAATGATACACCCCATTGTGGGACCAGCACGGGTATCTACGTTAGGGAGCCGATCGCTTGGGAGTAGTGGGTACACCTAGTAATGATAGGGGCAGACGGCACCTATGTAGGGGTACTAGAAACTACTGGGTAAAAATTATTAAGTACATTTAGTGGGATCAACCTTTAAGTAGGAATTAATCTTAGGTAGGTAAAACTGGTGTGGTGCAGTGTAGGAATTACTTTTGGGTGGATAAGTCTGGGGCGGTGTAATCTAGTAATTATCCTTGGGTGGATAAATGCGTCTTTACGGTGATCTTAGTTTATCCTAAGTTTACCAAGCTGCTTAGTGTAGCCATTCATCCCCAGTCGTTACCGTATATCAACTTATGTCTTCTCTGGTTATTTTAATGATTGTATTGTTAGGGTTATAGGACTCACTCAGACTTATGTCTGACCCCGTTGTTTTTATCTTTTTCCCCCAACCCCAGGTTATTAGAGTGGGCCTGGTGCTAGTGGGCTTTGATCTGATTGCTGTATCTATCCTATGGAGCTTGGACCTCTGAAGTGAAGCCGAGCTTATCTTTCCTTTTATGGCTATTAGTTATGTAGTGGGATTATGTACTTCTATTTTATCAAGATGGATATTATGTACTTGACTCTGGTTTATGGTTTTGTGATGTAACCAAACATGTATTACTTTCCGTTGCAATGAAATGATGATTTAAATTTTCAAGTATTATTTATATCTGTCTTGCTGTAATTTTACTGTTCTATATTCACTTAAAATACTTCACCGAAACTAAGGCATTCCCCTGGTATGAGTGACCTTAGCGGGCGTGGGGTGTTACAAAAGGTTAACTATCTTTAGTATAGTGAATATTAAAATTTATCATTCATTAATAATTAAAATGATGACTTTTAGTTGGAATTCAACTAAGAAAGGGTTTTAGGTGGCGATGTAGTTTAATCTAAAAGGCGATAAGAGTTTTATGAGAATCCAAGTTTCAAACGAGACTTGTAAATGAAGTTTCTAAGTGAATGTGGAAGTTTTAAGTAAGATTTTACTTAAATTTTAAATTAAGTAATGTGAATGCAAAGAGAAACGAAATCCTTAAGGGAGATGAATAAATTAATTTGTATTAGACTGGCATATGGTAATGGTTCTATAATAAAATATAAGAAGTTGTTCAAGAAGTTAAAAGTGGTGTTTCGTGGACATTTACTTAATCGAACGAAGTAAGTAGGGAGGTTATATCGAAAGGAGATTTCAAATAAAAGAAACGGTTTATAAAACCAGATTTGAAACAAGGTGGTAAACGAGATTTGAATATCAGTGGTTAAGTGACGAACTGATATTATTCTGAGATAAGGACGTTATCGATCAAGGTCTGAGAGGTAAATAAAATACCCCAACTTGAACGGCTTCATTATTATCGAGGAATGGTATTAGTTTGAAACAAGTGAAAGGTGTTGTGATTGGTGTAATATACCATACGGGAAGTATTGAATATAAGTACGGGATTTTGGAATATGAATTAAAATTAAAATATTAGTTTCAATGTTAATAAGAATATTTGGTTATAAGTCGACATTTGTTTTAACCATTTTGTTAAATATGTTTTTAAAGGCCAAGTCATGCTAAGTACCGAATCAATAAACTCATTCACACTATTGTATTTGATAGTTAAATCACCGACTATCAAACCTGACCAATACGATTGTTGGTACGGAAAGACCGGGATCGAATTTATATTCGAAAACCATTTCGACCAACAAATACGTGAAGACGTCAATTGAAGACGGAGTAAGTGAAGGCCGTGGAACTTCATAAGCGGAAGGATTACTTGACGAATATCCTCTGTGTTGCAACGCCGAGGTATTCTGACGTGATTCAGTCGTGGTTGAGATTTTGCGGTTTTCAAGGACTACTCGCTACTGATCCTTGGGGTGATTCCTATATTGGATGCAGTAGGAGGGTGCCTTTGGTTCATCCTGTTCCTGGATGACTTGTATGGACGAGTGTCTGAAAGAGTACTTCCAATGGGGTCACGTACGTTGATTTATTCAAATGTATTTCTGTTGAGGGCGGAGAAGGCCGTACACCTTCTCTTAGCTAACTGCAGAATATTTTTGTGGACGTCAACTAGTGATATCTGGCGGATCTGACGATGTGGCATTCAAAGAGAATGATGACCAGATATTCTAAAGATAAATTCTAGCCTCAAGCCTCATCAACCGGGAATTGACAAAAATCGGGCAGGCAGCTTGGCTATGTGGGTCTGTGACAATCCCAAAATCCGAGGGGCGGTATTAAGGATAATCATTAGGAAATAACACATTAATCATCATAGCAGAGTACAGATAATAGCAGAAACAATAAATAAAATACTTTTACATGGATATGACAGCGGAATCACAACATGTAGGAATATCAGAATAGCATAACGTGGGATATACTTAGTAAAAAGAAAGGGAAGTGATCAGTCATCATCGCCAGAGGCGGAATACATACATGCAGTGACATAATAAGAGTATCAGTCTACATCGCCGAAGGCGGAATACATATACATATAGTGAGAAATACGGAAAGTAAATCAGTCTGCATCGCCAGTGGCGGAATCATAATATAAATACAGTAATGGCGGAAAATATCTAAGTCATTTCTATGAAGTCAGCCTTGCCATGAGCCAAAAGTGCATGCTGTGCAGCAGTGCAGAACCAAAAACCACCTGTCACCTGTGTACTAGGCTGCCCGTGTGAAAATAAGGGCACCCGCGTTTGCAAAGTGAAACAAACAACGAGTCAGTCATGGGGACTGGTATGAGGAATCTATTTATCAGTTAAACAACAGTAATAGCAAATCATAGGACCACGCCACTTTCGCGGAACGGGTTTACTCCAGTGATTGCTAGTGCATTTAAAATAAAGTAAATTCTTTTAAAACAATCGCAATGCTTTTAGAAAGAATGAAGCCAGTATAAGACTCAGGTCCCATCATACAATGCAACGCAAGCCGGAGGATAGAGTTTTACCTTATAAGGGCCAAATATGCTTGATACGTATAAAGCAAAGTCATTTGATATTATTACTAGTGCATATATGTTTCAAAAACGAATAGCATCATAAATATCAATCATAGGCGGCATAGCTACCATCTACTATGTCTCCATACTAGTTCTACAATCAAATCCGTTATCTCGTATTGGAAATTGGATTTCTATCATGAGTCGAGGCAAGGGGCAAGCTCCTCTCCGCTTCGAGACACTCTAGCAAATGCCTCAGGACTACGCACACTGGGTATCCTGGATCTTCAGGGCCGGTCCTCACTTACGTTAGAGGATTAATTATGCCTGAACACACGTTTCCCGGTCCTTACAGACCTATAATCGAGGCGCCTCGCATTCCAACAACCACAAAGGTGAAAAGTAGATATATATGTCAGGGCTGGTAAGTCACTGACACCACCATAGCTAGAAAGAAACGTCGTGCTCTCCCTGCAGTCCGTATCCCGTTTTTAACTCATACCGGGGTGTGAGGCTCGCGAATCTACGAAATACACAAAGCCAGGCCACGTAGACCTTGCTTTGATCATCATCCACAAGACTTTGCTTTTCAACAGAAGCCTTGATCACAGCATCTTGGCATGCCACATAGGCAGTCCACTCCATACGATTGATTTCCATCGATATATAACCTCTAAGCTCGTACGTCTCAGAGAAGGGCGTTAAGCAAAAGAATAAATTCTCCGCCGCCAAACAGATATATATTTAACAGAGATCAATCAGTATAGAACAAAATCCAATGTCAGACACACAGTCCATTTACAAGTCCGTCCTGGGTCTGAACGAAACCGGAGGCGTCAATCCCTCATATATCCGTCCAATCAACACATACGTTCAGACGGCTACTACTTCCGTCCCTTTCCGGTAGCTACTCCGGTCAGGAACCTCAATAGCGCCCATCCAACCGATACGAAGATCGTCGGTCTTGAATCGTCCTTGCATTTTCCAATTTGAATCGCTCGATAAATTATTTGAAATGAGGGTTAGCTCGGCCTTTTCAAATAATTTCCGTCATTAGAATTTAAATCGATTCATTTTATGGTTATATTATTCGACATCCATCTTTCGGTTCTTTAGTGTTATTTTCATGTCATACACATACAACCATCAAATATCAAACAATTCAAGCCCATTTGGTTTATTCTCAATCAATATTGCTTATAATATTTTATAACGATTCTTCGCCATTTTTATTTATTTAAAAATGGCCATACTTAATAAAACGACGTTTCAGGTCGTGCCGTGGCGCTGGCGCTGTTGTTCCCTTAATTTGTTTTACACATATCGGAAAATCTAACCGTTGGATTTCTACAAAGTCTATATCAGTGGGAAGACATTCCCAAAGCGAACCCAACGGTTCCAGTTTCGTGAGAATCCGACGGTCGGATCTTCCACACTAGTCGTTTAAAGTTACGGTTTCAAAATTCGAACTACAGCGTCGTTATTCGATTAAATTTAATTATATTTATATTTATATATAAATATAAACGATTCTGGCGCTGTTTTTCTCCAGATTTGAATTAAACATTCCGGACAATCCAACCGTTGGATTTTTACAAGGTTGGTGCCGTTGGAAAGATATTTCCAAGGCGAACCCAGCGGTTGCGGTTTTGGGAAAATCCGATGGTCGGATTTCTCGTACTAATCATTTCAAATTACGATTCCGAAACGCGAACTGCACGGCCTCTATTCCTTTTAATTATATTTATATTTATATATATAAATATAGTTCATTCTATTATTTCAACTATAGTTCATTCTATATTTTCAACTTCGTTTTCACTTCAAATATTTCACTAACGCCTTAATATTTCGAAAAATTTCGCCATAACCTCCTTTGTACGGGGAGGGGTTTGGAAATTTATTGGGCCGTATTAGGTACCCAATAAATCCTAAAAAGCATTCACATATTTATAGTGATATATTTTGGTGTTTACGGGGGAGCATGTACTGATAATCACTCCAGAGAATAAATTCCCGTCACCCCGTTTCCGTGTGGAAATAAATAGTCCATGTGCCGTATCTAATAACTAGAGCGACGTGATTATTGTCAACTCTAGACCCGTGTGGGGTTTTTATTAATCTGGCAATTTATCGTTATAATTTATATAGTCCATACCAGTCATCAGTTCAACCTGTATTATATAGTCATCGCCATACAAGCCCCTTGCTTGTATGGTAGATCTTCCACCTCGTCACACAAGCTCCAATTGCTTATGTGGAATATGATGAAGTATGCCTATCATCAAGAAGTATGCCATGTAGTGTAGTTCAAAATTAATTGTTACTATCCTATGGCGTTGTTTATTATTTCACACAGAAAAACCAGCACTCCGCATCCAATGACATTCACAGGAGTTGATATATATAAATAAAATTGCGCAGCCAACTCATTAAGGTTTACCTATTTGTCAGGCACGCAAATAATTTCTTTACTCAACAGCTAATCCATTTTTCCTGTTCAACACATGTATATATATGCAGAACAAGCTAATAGTAATATTTCTAGCAAACTATTATTTATTTTAACACGTGTGTATTTTTAACTAAGCGTATACATGATAAAAGGAATATTTTTATCATCAAAAATATTTATTCGACACATGTGTATTTTTAACTAAGCGTATACATGATAAAAGGAATATTTTTATCATCAAAAATATTTATTCGACACATGTGTATTTTTAACTAAGCGTATACATGATAAAAAGAATATTTTTATCATCAAAAATATTTATTCGACACATGTGTATTTTTAACTAAGCGTATACATGATAAAAGGAATATTTTTATCATCAAAAATATTTATTCGACACATGTGTATTTTTAACTAAGCGTATACATGATAAAAAGAATATTTTTATCATCAAAAATATTTATTCGACACATGTGTATTTTTAACTAAGCGTATACATGATAAAAGGAATATTTTTATCATCAAAAATATTTATTCGACACATGTGTATTTTTAACTAAGCGTATACATGATAAAAAGGAATATTTTTATCATCAAAAATATTTATTCGACACATGTGTATTTTTAACTAAGCGTATACATGATAAAAGGAATATTTTTATCATCAAAAATATTTATTCGACACATGTGTATTTTTAACTAAGCGTATACATGATAAAAAGGAATATTTTTATCATCAAAAATATTTATTCGACACATGTGTATTTTTAACTATTCTTATTCACTATAAAAATATAGTTTTCATTGTCGATTCATTTTATTTTTAGAAGACGATAATATTCAACACATGAATTTCAACTCGACGAACAAATTGCAATTCAACACATGAATATTCTATATCGTTTGTATATATAAAAATGTGATTTTTATCGCTAAAGCCCTTTGTTTAAATTCAAATAATATTCAACACATGAATTTCAATTCAACGAATGAATTGGAACTCAACACATGAATATTCGATATAGTTTGTATATATATAAAAATGTGATTTTTATCGCTAAAGCCATTTGTTTAAATTCAAATAATATTCAACACATGAATTTCAACTCAACGAATGAATTGCAACTCAACACATGAATATTCGATATAGTTTGTATATATATAAAAATGTGATTTTTATCGCTAAAGCCATTTGTTTAAATTCAAATAATATTCAACACATGAATTTCAACTCAACGAATGAATTGCAACTCAACACATGAATATTCGATATAGTTTGTACATATATAAAAATGTGATTTTTATCGCTAAAGCCATTTGTTTAAATTCAAATAATATTCAACACATGAATTTCAACTCAACGAATGAATTGCAACTCAACACATGAATATTCGATATAGTTTGTATATATATAAAAATGTGATTTTTATCGCTAAAACCATTTGTTTAAATTCAAATAATATTCAACACATGAATTTCAACTCAACGAATGAATTGCAACTCAACACATGAATATTTGATATAGCATAGGTAAATAATTTCAATGAATAAAAATTATTCTAACACATAATTATTTCAGAAAATTTCGGCAGCATAACGGCAGGGTAGTTAAAACCGGGACCGTCCCTAGTACGGCTCCTCGCTCTACCTTAAAACCTCGCGGTTTTTGACATTGGGGATCATGCATCTAGTTCGCACACAGGCGGCATGTTTTATTTTCAATTCCACAATCCTATTCTATTTTGTTTCAACCACAAGAGGGTATTTTTCAACCACAAAGGTATTTTTCAACCATAAAGGTATTTTTCAACCATAATATCAACCACAAACAATTATTTCCAACCATTCGTCAAACCATATGATATCACGTCAATCACAAGCAATAAATATCGTCCATGGTCTGTGGACGAGGGGAGTATATATATATATATAATATAATAATTCACTTGCATTTCATCACAATTGAAAGCATATATGTTTCAAACAACGCTTGTATAATTTATACATCGCTAATATAACTTATACAACACATGTACATGAGGTATACAATGCGTATATAATTTACACTTCGCTTATATAATTTATACAACGCGATTACATTCACACAAATAGTTTAGATTCCTCACATTGGTTCTTGGGGTGCTAAAAATCGTAGGAAGGTCAGAAAAATCCGCGGCTTCTTCTAGAATGTAGAGAGCCTCCTTGCGGTCACGGTGTCTCCTGTTTCATCGAATTTCGTTGAAGAACGAAAAAGATATCATTTTTCAAAGTTTTGCAACGCTTTAAAGTGTTAAAACAGTTTAAAATTAAATACCCCGTTAGTTTCCAAACCTGTTCAATTCTAGGTTTTGATTTTTCTTTTGATTCGTAGCTCTATAGGACGATCAGGCTGTTGGACGTCATCGAGGGAGGAAAGAGCTTCCCAGCGGCGGTTGTCTGAGGAGGTGCGACGGCGAATCCAGGCGGCGGTGGCTCCAGGAAGGAGGCGACTTTGAAGCGCTCGAACTCGTCGACGGCGGCTCTGTTGGTGGCGAGGCTAGGTCGGATGTGGAGAGGGGAGTACGGCGAGCAAAAGCCTCAACAGTGGTCGGCGGCGAAACGGCCTGCGGCGATCGGAAAAAGGAGGGGAAGCGAGGAGCTACGGGAGTCGTTCGTGTCGTCTGGCGGCTTAGGTTTTAGGGTTTTTATTTTTTTTTATTTTTTTAAAAGAAAATTTCTCATTGGTCGATATTTATAGAAAATTTTTTAAATAGTGTTTTTGCAAACGGACTCCTTTTTGAACCCAACGACTGTCGCCCCTAGCTAAATACCCCCATTCCGGACACAATGGGATATGTTTCGTTGGCCATTTCGACTGTTACAGTCAGTTATTTTTCAATTTAAAATATAAAACATTCGATATTTAATTTAAACGTACATTTCAATTTGCCAGGGCCACAAACTGAATCGAAAAATTCCAGAAAAATAAATCTAGCTTTGCTTTGACGATGCGGTCCTAACAAAACCAGTTTCGTCGAATTCTGAGCTCGTTTGAAAAACGGCCATTTTTAGGTCGACCCATTTTAACAGAATTTGACCAAACACGTTACCTTTTGCCCCGCTCACATACTAGCTTCAAAAATTACGAAATTTGAAACTTAGCAATAATTTGACATCCTGGACCCAACAAAAGTGGTTTCGTCGAATTCCGAGGTCGTATGCAAAATCTCAATTTTCAAGGGCTATATGTACTATATAGCGACCTTTCTGAAAATTCAATTGGCCATAACTTTTGATTTCCGTTATGAAATTTCGATTTTTCAGATTCGTTAGAAAGGTATTGATAAACAGATTTAAATATTTTCAGTTTCGTTAAAATCTGTTATATTTTCCACCTGGTACAGTCAGACAAAGTTTGTATTCAAAATTTCAAACTGCCCTATCATACCAAATTCTATATTTTATGGAAATAGGCTATTTTAATCATTCAAATTTCTTGTTAATAACCTACTTTAAAATTTTTAAACTAGTTCACATTTTCCGGGTTATTACAATCTCTCCCACTTAAAACTTTTCGTCCTCGAAAAGGAAATAACAGTTAAGCAGGAAATAAAATGTAAATGCAAAGTATTGTAAAGGTACCTTGCACCGGAGTTAGTCAGAGATGTCCACTCTGATTTTGGGATAGGCTTGTTTAATGCTTTCCTCAGTCTCCCAAGTACAGTCTCTAGGATCACTACTCCACTGCACTTTGACTAAATGAATCTTTTTCCTCCTTAGCTCTCTAGTTTCTTTGCCAACTATCTTTAATGGATCTCTCTTGAGTGCTAATTCCGGGGTTATGTCAATATCCTGTTGTGCTGCTTCTTCTACAACAAGATCTGGATCATGAACATGTTTTCTGAGTTGAGACACGTGGAACACATCATGTACACCAGGCAACCAATCAGGTAACAAAACCCTATATGCAAGAGTTCCAATCCTTTCAAGTATAGGAAAGGGACCAATAAATCTCGGTGCCAACTTCCCAGTCTTGCCAAATCTGATTACTCCTCGCATTGGAGAAACTCTTAAATAAACATAATCGCCAACGGCAAACGATATATCCCTTCTTCTCGCATCAGCATAACTTTTCTGTCGGCTCTGTGCGGTTTTTAATCGCTTCTTAATGGAATCGACTTTATCCGATGCTTCTTGAATCATATCGGGCCCTAACACATGTCTGTTGCCAGGTTCTACCCAACATGCGGGAGATCTGCACGGTCTACCGTACAATGCTTCGAATGGAGACATTCCCAAACTTGCTTGATAGCTATTGTTGTAAGAGAATTCTGCTAAATGTAAATGATCTTCCCATGAGCCTCCAAAATCGATAACGCAAGCCCGCAATAGATCTTCTAAAATTCTATTCACCCGCTCAGTTTGGCCGTCTGTCTGAGGGTGATAAGCGGTGCTTAAATTTAATTTGGTTCCCAATTCTTCCTGGAATGCTTCCCAGAATTTGCTAGTGAACAGGGGATCTCTATCGTTGACTATATTGAGCGGTACTCCATGAAGTTTGACAATTTCCTTGAAGTAAATCTGTGCTAGACTTTGAGCCGTTCTGTTGGATCGGACAGGTATGAAATGGGCAGTCTTCGTGAAGCGATCTACGATTACCCATATACTGTCGTTTCCTTTTCTGGTTCGAGGTAGGCCATCGATGAAATCCATTGAAATTTGTTCCCACTTCCATCCTGGAATTTCTAAGGGTTGTAATAATCCAGCCAATTTCTGCTGATCACTCTTAACTAGCTGACAAGTGGGGCATCTGCTAACATATAATGAGATATCTCTTTTCATAGCTCTCCACCAGAATGTGCGTTTGATATCGTTATACATTTTGCCCACGCCGGGATGGATACTTAATTTGGATTTGTGGCATTCATCAAGTATTTCTCTTCTGAGCTCGGGAAGGTTTGGGATGCAGATTCTACCCTTTAATCTTAGAACTCCCTTGTCATCGAGTCGAAAACTTGTGGATTCACCTCCTTTGATTCTTTGACTGATTCTTTGAATAAATTCATCGTCTATCTGAAGAGTCGAGATCCTGTCTATTAGTGAAGACGTGATGACAAAACTGGCGATGATTTCATTCTTTCTGCTGAGCGCATATGCTACAACATTGGCTTTCCCTGGAGTGTATATAATTTCAAAATCGTATGCTGCAAGGAATTCTAACCAACGCTGTTGCCTCAGGTTTAAATCTTTCTGGGTGAACAGGTATTTCAAGGATTGATGATCGGTGAATAGTTCGAATTTCTCGCCCAGTAAATAATGCCTCCAGATTCTTAAAGCAAACACGATAGCTAATAACTCAAGATCATGAGTAGCATAGTTTCTTTCATGCGTCTTTAGTTGACGGTTGGCATAAGCGATCACTTGGCCTTTTTGCATTAACACTGCGCCTAGCCCTCTAATAGAAGCATCTGTCCATACAGTCAAGTCTTGGTTACCTTCTATTATTGTCAATACCGGAGCGGTTGTCAACTTCAGTTTTAGCTCTTGGAAAGCTTCTTCACATTCGGGAGTCCATTTGAATTTCTCGTGCTTCTTTGTAAGCTTTGTCAAAACTCCTGATATCTTTGAAAAATCCTGAACGAATTTCCGATAGTAACTAGCCAATCCAAGGAAACTTCGAACTTCGGTGGGCGTAGTAGGTTGTTTCCAGTTCTGAATCGCTGAAATTTTGCTTGGGTCTACAGCAATTCCTTCTTTAGACACGACATGGCCAAGGAATTTAACCTCATTCTGCCAGAAGACACACTTAGAAAATTTAGCTTTCAAGATATTTCTTCTTAGAATTTTCAACACTTGTTCTAAATGTTTTGCATGCTCTTCTTCCGACTTAGAGTAGATTAAAATGTCATCGATGAAGACTAGAACAAATTTATTCAGTACACCACGGAACACTCTGTTCATAAGATCAACGAAGTATGCCGGAGCGTTGCACAAGCCGAACGGCATTACTAACCATTCGTAGAATAAATCGGGACCCCTGAAGGCTGTCAAAGGAACACAGTCTTCGGCTATACGCAATTGGTGGAAACCTGTAGCTAGGTCCATTCTGGAGAATACTGTTGCTCCATTTAATTGATCTAACAGATCGTCTATTCGGGGCAAAGGATATTTGTTCTTCAGTGTTTGTTTATTGAGATCTCGGTAATCAACGCAAAGTCTTAGAGTACCGTCTGATTTTGGGACAAATACTACTGCGGCTCCCCACGCTGAAAAGCTTGGTCTGATCAGACCTTTCCAAAGTAATTCTCGGGTTTGACTACTTAGCTCTTCTTTTTCTTTCGGGGCCATTCTTCGTATTGGATGTACTACTGGTCGGGCATTCGGAATTAGATCAATTCTAAACTCAATTTCTCTTTGCGGCGGTAAGTTTTCTACTTCTTCAAACACATCCGCATAATTTTTAACGACCGGTATCTTTTCTATTGAAGGGGGAGTAATTTCTAAAGAAGCCCAGAATTATGTTCTATTAATTTCTGCACCGAGGCATGGTATAGTGATATGCCCCGATTTTGTTTCAACTTTCACGATTCTTTCGGCACATCTAACTTCGGCCTTATATTTTGTTAACCATTCCAGACCGAGAATAACATCGAATTCTGATAAATCCATGACAATTAAGTGGATGGGAAACTTGTAACATGAATAAGAGATAGGCACTCTGCAGTATAAACTGAGACTAACAGAACCTCCTATCGGGTTTTGAACTTTAATCGGTTCCTTTAGAATTCTTTGTTTCAATTTTAACTTGTGAACAATTTTACCAGATATGAAGCTACGTGATGCACCAGTATCAAAAAGTACAGAAACATGAATATTTTTAATGGTAAGGGTACCTCCCAAGACATCGGGTTTACCTGATCCATCGGTGGTAGCTGGCGGGGTCTTCCCGTCATAGACATGGGCCACTTGTGCGCTCTTCTTCAAAGGACAATTCTTGCTATAGTGCCCCTTCTTGTGGCAGTTGTAACATTCAGCTGAGTCATTGGCCTTTGGCTTCTTTGGGGCTTTGCACACATTAGAGAAATGACCGGGCTTCCCGCAATTATAGCAGTTTCCTTTCGGGATCTTTGCGGGTTTTTGAGTAGCGGCCGCGGTGATGCTAGATTCGGGTTGGTCTGTTGAAGCCTTGCGCTTATTCCCTACTTGGCTTTTAGCGCGGTCTTGGCTAGCATGTCTCTCATCCATGTCTTCTTAGTTGCAAGCCATCTCTACAAGTTCTGTAAAGGAGAGTTTGATGTTGCTCATAGCTCTATCGTGGTACTTGCGCTTCAGCCCAAATATGAATCTCTTATTCTTCGCTTTGTCGGTCAAAACCAGCTCTGGAGCATAGCGCGATAGCTGAGTGAACTTATTCAGATAGTCTTGAATAGAGAGGTCTCCCTGCTGGAGATTAGCAAATTGCTCCCGCATCCTCTCTAGAGCTTGTTCCGGTACAAACTTCTCATTGAATAAAGTCCTGAACTGCTCCCAAGTCCGGATAGTACCAGCTGCATCCCCAGAGGTAATGGCATCCCACCACAGCTCTGCCTCTTCCTGAAGGAGCCAAATGCCAAGTCGGGCTTTGTTGTTAGTTCCCATGCCCATTCCCTCGAAGATTTTCTCACAGGTTTTCAGCCAAGCGATAGCTTCGGTCACTGTGCCAGTGCCAGTAAAAGGTTTCCCTCCAAGATTTCTGTACCTCTTAGCTACTTTGTCGAGCTCAAAGTCTTCTGGTGCTGGTGGCGGAATAATAGGACCTTCCACTACTACGGGGATATTCCCCCGTCCTCCTGCTGCATCTCCTCGGCCTCCACGGCCTCCTCTAGCTGCTGCACCACGCGTAGCCATCTAAGAGTACTGTATAAGCAAGAAAAAAAGTCAAGCTCACAGATTTGATAATTTTCAGAAATGATAAAGCAAGGGAATACAAGGAAAGATAATGATGATGTACTGATCAAATTGTTTTGCTAATCTGCTTAGCTCATTCTAGGACATTGCTAATCCTATCTCTAATGAGCTACTCGCATTAGAACACTACTGATTCTATTCTGACGAGGTGCTTAATGTGTTAGATCCCGGAAGTAAGGTTAAGCAAAGCTCTGATACCAACTGTGACAATCCCAAAATCCGAGGGGCGGTATTAAGGATAATCATTAGGAAATAACACATTAATCATCATAGCAGAGTACAGATAATAGCAGAAACAATAAATAAAATACTTTTACATGGATATGACAGCGGAATCACAACATGTAGGAATATCAGAATAGCATAACGTGGGATATACTTAGTAAAAAGAAAGGGAAGTGATCAGTCATCATCGCCAGAGGCGGAATACATACATGCAGTGACATAATAAGAGTATCAGTCTACATCGCCGAAGGCGGAATACATATACATATAGTGAGAAATACGGAAAGTAAATCAGTCTGCATCGCCAGTGGCGGAATCATAATATAAATACAGTAATGGCGGAAAATATCTAAGTCATTTCTATGAAGTCAGCCTCGCCATGAGCCAAAAGTGCATGCTGTGCAGCAGTGCAGAACCAAAAACCACCTGTCACCTGTGTACTAGGCTGCCCGTGTGAAAATAAGGGCACCCGCGTTTGCAAAGTGAAACAAACAACGAGTCAGTCATGGGGACTGGTATGAGGAATCTATTTATCAGTTAAACAACAGTAATAGCAAATCATAGGACCACGCCACTTTCGCGGAACGGGTTTACTCCAGTGATTGCTAGTGCATTTAAAATAAAGTAAATTCTTTTAAAACAATCGCAATGCTTTTAGAAAGAATGAAGCCAGTATAAGACTCAGGTCCCATCATACAATGCAACGCAAGCCGGAGGATAGAGTTTTACCTTATAAGGGCCAAATATGCTTGATACGTATAAAGCAAAGTCATTTGATATTATTACTAGTGCATATATGTTTCAAAAACGAATAGCATCATAAATATCAATCATAGGCGGCATAGCTACCATCTACTATGTCTCCATACTAGTTCTACAATCAAATCCGTTATCTCGTATTGGAAATTGGATTTCTATCATGAGTCGAGGCAAGGGGCAAGCTCCTCTCCGCTTCGAGACACTCTAGCAAATGCCTCAGGACTACGCACACTGGGTATCCTGGATCTTCAGGGCCGGTCCTCACTTACGTTAGAGGATTAATTATGCCTGAACACACGTTTCCCGGTCCTTACAGACCTATAATCGAGGCGCCTCGCATTCCAACAACCACAAAGGTGAAAAGTAGATATATATGTCAGGGCTGGTAAGTCACTGACACCACCATAGCTAGAAAGAAACGTCGTGCTCTCCCTGCAGTCCGTACCCCGTTTTTAACTCATACCGGGGTGTGAGGCTCGCGAATCTACGAAATACACAAAGCCAGGCCACGTAGACCTTGCTTTGATCATCATCCACAAGACTTTGCTTTTCAACAGAAGCCTTGATCACAGCATCTTGGCATGCCACATAGGCAGTCCACTCCATACGATTGATTTCCATCGATATATAACCTCTAAGCTCGTACGTCTCAGAGAAGGGCGTTAAGCAAAAGAATAAATTCTCCGCCGCCAAACAGATATATATTTAACAGAGATCAATCAGTATAGAACAAAATCCAATGTCAAACACACAGTCCATTTACAAGTCCGTCCTGGGTCTGAACGAAACCGGAGGCGTCAATCCCTCGTATATCCGTCCAATCAACACATACGTTCAGACGGCTACTACTTCCGTCCCTTTCCGGTAGCTACTCCGGTCAGGAACCTCAATAGCGCCCATCCAACCGATACTAAGATCGTCGGTCTTGAATCGTCCTTGCATTTTCCAATTCGAATCGCTCGATAAATTATTTGAAATGAGGGTTAGCTCGGCCTTTTCAAATAATTCCCGTCATTAGAATTTAAATCGATTCATTTTATGTTTATATTATTCGACATCCATCTTTCGGTTCTTTAGTGTTATTTTCATGTCATACACATACAACCATCAAATATCAAACAATTCAAGCCCATTTGGTTTATTCTCAATCAATATTGCTTATAATATTTTATAACGATTCTTCGCCATTTTTATTTATTTAAAAATGGCCATACTTAATAAAACGACGTTTCAGGTCGTGCCGTGGCGCTGGCGCTGTTGTCCCCTTAATTTGTTTTACACATATCGGAAAATCTAACCGTTGGATTTCTACAAAGTCTATATCAGTGGGAAGACATTCCCAAAGCGAACCCAACGGTTCCAGTTTCGTGAGAATCCGACGGTCGGATCTTCCACACTAGTCGTTTAAAGTTACGGTTTCAAAATTCGAACTACAGCGTCGTTATTCGATTAAATTTAATTATATTTATATTTATATATAAATATAAACGATTCTGGCGCTGTTTTTCTCCAGATTTGAATTAAACATTCCGGACAATCCAACCGTTGGATTTTTACAAGGTTGGTGCCGTTGGAAAGATATTTCCAAGGCGAACCCAGCGGTTGCGGTTTCGGGAAAATCCGATGGTCGGATTTCTCGTACTAATCATTTCAAATTACGATTCCGAAACGCGAACTGCACGGCCTCTATTCCTTTTAATTATATTTATATTTATATATATAAATATAGTTCATTCTATTATTTCAACTATAGTTCATTCTATATTTTCAACTTCGTTTTCACTTCAAATATTTCACTAACGCCTTAATATTTCGAAAAATTTCGCCATAACCTCCTTTGTACGGGGAGGGGTTTGGAAATTTATTGGGCCGTATTAGGTACCCAATAAATCCTAAAAAGCATTCACATATTTATAGTGATATATTTTGGTATTTACGAGGGAGCATGTACTGATAATCACTCTAGAGAATAAATTCCCATCACCCCGTTTCCGTGTGGAAATAAATAGTCCATGTGCCGTATCTAATAACTAGAGCGACGTGATTATTGTCAACTCTAGACCCGTGTGGGGTTTTTATTAATCTGGCAATTTATCGTTATAATTTATATAGTCCATACCAGTCATCAGTTCAACCTGTATTATATAGTCATCGCCATACAAGCCCCTTGCTTGTATGGTAGATCTTCCACCTCGTCACACAAGCTCCAATTGCTTATGTGGAATATGATGAAGTATGCCTATCATCAAGAAGTATGCCATGTAGTGTAGTTCAAAATTAATTGTTACTATCCTATGGCGTTGTTTATTATTTCACACAGAAAAACCAGCACTCCGCATCCAATGACATTCACAGGAGTTGATATATATAAATAAAATTGCGCAGCCAACTCATTAAGGTTTACCTATTTGTCGGGCACGCAAATAATTTCTTTACTCAACAGCTAATCCATTTTTCCTGTTCAACACATGTATATATATGCAGAACAAGCTAATAGTAATATTTCTAGCAAACTATTATTTATTTTAACACGTGTGTATTTTTAACTAAGCGTATACATGATAAAAGGAATATTTTTATCATCAAAAATATTTATTCGACACATGTGTATTTTTAACTAAGCGTATACATGATAAAAGGAATATTTTTATCATCAAAAATATTTATTCGACACATGTGTATTTTTAACTAAGCGTATACATGATAAAAAGAATATTTTTATCATCAAAAATATTTATTCGACACATGTGTATTTTTAACTAAGCGTATACATGATAAAAGGAACATTTTTATCATCAAAAATATTTATTCGACACATGTGTATTTTTAACTAAGCGTATACATGATAAAAAGAATATTTTTATCATCAAAAATATTTATTCGACACATGTGTATTTTTAACTAAGCGTATACATGATAAAAGGAATATTTTTATCATCAAAAATATTTATTCGACACATGTGTATTTTTAACTAAGCGTATACATGATAAAAAGGAATATTTTTATCATCAAAAATATTTATTCGACACATGTGTATTTTTAACTAAGCGTATACATGATAAAAGGAATATTTTTATCATCAAAAATATTTATTCGACACATGTGTATTTTTAACTAAGCGTATACATGATAAAAAGGAATATTTTTATCATCAAAAATATTTATTCGACACATGTGTATTTTTAACTATTCTTATTCACTATAAAAATATAGTTTTCATTGTCGATTCATTTTATTTTTAGAAGACGATAATATTCAACACATGAATTTCAACTCGACGAACAAATTGCAATTCAACACATGAATATTCTATATCGTTTGTATATATAAAAATGTGATTTTTATCGCTAAAGCCCTTTGTTTAAATTCAAATAATATTCAACACATGAGTTTCAGTTCAACGAATGAATTGCAATTCAACACATGAATATTCGATATAGTTTGTATATATATAAAAATGTGATTTTTATCGCTAAAGCCATTTGTTTAAATTCAAATAATATTCAACACATGAATTTCAACTCAACGAATGAATTGCAACTCAACACATGAATATTCGATATAGTTTGTATATATATAAAAATGTGATTTTTATCGCTAAAGCCATTTGTTTAAATTCAAATAATATTCAACACATGAATTTCAACTCAACGAATGAATTGCAACTCAACACATGAATATTCGATATAGTTTGTATATATATAAAAATGTGATTTTTATCGCTAAAGCCATTTGTTTAAATTCAAATAATATTCAACACATGAATTTCAACTCAACGAATGAATTGCAACTCAACACATGAATATTCGATATAGTTTGTATATATATAAAAATGTGATTTTTATCGCTAAAACCATTTGTTTAAATTCAAATAATATTCAACACATGAATTTCAACTCAATGAATGAATTGCAACTCAACACATGAATATTTGATATAGCATAGGTAAATAATTTCAATGAATGAAAATTATTCTAACACATAATTATTTCAGAAAATTTCGGCAGCATAACGGCAGGGTAGTTAAAACCGGGACCGTCCCTAGTACGGCTCCTCGCTCTACCTTAAAACCTCGCGGTTTTTGACAATGGGGATCATGCATCTAGTTCGCACACAGGCGGCATGTTTTATTTTCAATTCCACAATCCTATTCTATTTTGTTTCAACCACAAGAGGGTATTTTTCAACCACAAAGGTATTTTTCAACCATAAAGGTATTTTTCAACCATAATATCAACCACAAACAATTATTTCCAACCATTCGTCAAACCATATGATATCACGTCAATCACAAGCAATAAATATCGTCCATGGTCTGTGGACGAGGGGAGTATATATATATATATATAATATAATAATTCACTTGCATTTCATCACAATTGAAAGCATATATGTTTCAAACAACGCTTGTATAATTTATACATCGCTAATATAACTTATACAACACATGTACATGAGGTATACAATGCGTATATAATTTACACTTCGCTTATATAATTTATACAACGCGATTACATTCACACAAATAGTTTAGATTCCTCACATTGGTTTTTGCGGTGCTAAAAATCGTAGGAAGGTCAGAAAAATCCGCGGCTTCTTCTAGAATGTAGAGAGCCTCCTTGCGGTCACGGTGTCTCCTGTTTCATCGAATTTCGTTGAAGAACGAAAAAGATATTATTTTTCAAAGTTTTGCAATGCTTTAAAGTGTTAAAACAGTTTAAAATTAAATACCCCGTTAGTTTCCAAACCTGTTCAATTCTAGGTTTTGATTTTTCTTTTGATTCGTAGCTCTATAGGACGATCAGGCTGTTGGACGTCGTCGAGGGAGGAAAGAGCTTCCCAGCGGCGGTTGTCTGAGGAGGTGCGACGGCGAATCCAGGCGGCGGTGGCTCCAGGAAGGCGGCGACTTTGAAGCGCTCGAACTCGTCGACGGCGGCTCTGTTGGTGGCGAGGCTAGGTCGGATGTGGAGAGGGGAGTACGGCGAGCAAAAGCCTCAACAGTGGTCGGCGGCGAAACGGCCTGTGGCGATCGGAAAAAGGAGGGGAAGCGAGGAGCTACGGGAGTCGTTCGTGTCGTCTGGCGGCTTAGGTTTTAGGGTTTTTTTTTTTTTAAAAGAAAATTTCTCATTGGTCGATATTTATAGAAAAATTTTTAAATAGTGTTTTTGCAAACGGACTCCTTTTTGAACCCAACGACTGTCGCCCCTAGCTAAATACCCCCATTCCGGACACAATGGGATATGTTTCGTTGGCCATTTCGACTGTTACAGTCAGTTATGTTTCAATTTAAAATATAAAACATTCGATATTTAATTTAAACGTACATTTCAATTTGCCAAGGCCACAAACTGAATCGAAAAATTCCAGAAAAATAAATCTAGCTTTGTTTTGACGATGCGGTCCTAACAAAACCAGTTTCGTCGAATTCTGAGCTCGTTTGAAAAACGGCCATTTTTAGGTCGACCCATTTTAACAAAATTTGACCAAACACGTTACCTTTTGCCCCGCTCACATACTAGCTTCAAAAATTACGAAATTTGAAACTTAGCAATAATTTGACATCCTGGACCCAACAAAAGTGGTTTCGTCGAATTCCGAGGTCGTATGCAAAATCTCAATTTTCAAGGGCTATATGTACTATATAGCGACCTTTCTGAAAATTCAATTGGCCATAACTTTTGATTTCCGTTATGAAATTTCGATTTTTCAGATTCGTTAGAAAGGTATTGATAAACAGATTTAAATATTTTCAGTTTCGTTAAAATCTGTTATATTTTCCACCCGGTACAGTCAGACAAAATTTGTATTCAAAATTTCAAACTGCCCTATCATACCAAATTCTATATTTTATGGAAATAGGCTATTTTAATCATTCAAATTTCTTGTTAATAACCTACTTTAAAAATTTTAAACTGGTTCACATTTTCCGGGTTATTACAGGGTCGCTCCCATTAGGGTGTATGATCACCTATCTAGAGAAATTCCATTTGCTTCTTTAATCTATATTTGATGCTGTCCCTTTTCGGGAGGCGGTTGCTGATCCCAACCGTCGGTGATATACATTCGATACACTCAAGCGAAATGAGTGGTCGGTCATGTGTGGGCCGGGTTGCAAGACATTCTTGTTGAACCCAGTGTATTCGCCTCTAGAGATACACAGTCGGAAGGTGGTCCCATACCTTGTCATAGTCGGAATCCAATTTCCAATAAGCACCTGCGGTTTTGGTTTGTATACTATATATGTGGAGCGTGAGATGCAAGCGTTCCACTAGATTGATATTTATTTGTATCTAGACACTATGATAATATCAGAATAAGATATGATTTCAGAAATGTTTTGGGTTATAGTAAGGTAAAAACCGTCCGTGTTTATGTGTGGGCTGGTCATACTATTATCCTTTTATTTCGAAAGGATTTTCCAAAGTTAAACAAGTCGTGTGTTCTGTGAATTTATCACTGAAAGTATTCCAGACTGACCCGGTGTATTTTGCTTTGCTTCAAATGTGCTTGGGTCAGACCGAGTATGTTCCAGGTTAGGTTTTGCTTGGAGTTCCAGAAGCTAGAAGCAGGCGGCTTTACCGTTAGTTATTTAAAGTTATTTTCCGCTGTGACTGATATCTGTTGTACTCTGATGATTGGTATGTATGTACAGTTCTTTTGTATAAAGATATTTGATATTATATTTTACCTGTTCCGCTGTGGGACTCTGATGTGGTGTTCTTGTTCTTTCTTCTATTCTAATATTCTTTCTTTCTTTTCTCATCCTCTAACTTCTTTCTATTGACAATCTGGGTTTTGATACTTGGGTTTTTGGCAAGTAATATGGGTTTATATATTATTGTCGAAAATTCGAGCGTCGAGTTTTCCCAGGGTCATTACAATTTTCAAAAAGAATGTTAATTGTTTTTCAAAAAGAATGTTAATTGTTATTTAAAAAAGAATGTTAATTGTTATTTACAAAAAGAATGTTAATTGTTATTTACAAAAAAGAATGCATATCTTATTTTCAAAAAGAATGCATATTTTATTTTCAAAAAGAATGCATATTTTATTTTTAAAAAGAATGCATATTTCATTTACAAAAATAATGCGATTTTCTATTCAGAAAACAACGCGATTTTCTACTCACAAAACAGTGCGATTTTCTATTTACAAAATAATGCGATTTTCTATTCAAAAAACAATACGGTTTTCATATTTAAAAACAATGAATTTGAAAATAATGCTTTTCTATTTTTAAAAACAATGAATTTGAAAACAATGCTATTCTATATTTAAAAACAATGATTTTATATTTAAAAACAATGATTTTAAAAACAATGTTTTTCTTTTTTTTTTTGTATATTTTCAGATTTTATTAAACCATTAACCCCTTAACTAATTAAATTCAAATATTAGTTACATTAAAGAAAAACCGTAACCGTCCATTTGCTGATCTAAGGCCCTGGCCATTCTCTTCTTCTTGCGTAACCCTCCAGTCTTCGAACCCCTTCATCGATAAAGAACTTCACCCTCGCACTCCTCCACAGGCCATGATCGGCCGATCATTGACTTCCCATCGATGCGCCTGAGCGCCGCCACCCCATGCTGGCCGCCACAGTCGATTCGAAGTTCACCAGCGCCTGAAAAAGCAAACCAACCCTCGGAACTTCAAGTCACAATTTCAGCTGCGTCGATTAATAGAATCCCATCTCCACCGTTCAGGTGGTAGAGCGTGCTTAGTTGATGAGATTTTCGTTGGAAGCTTTTAATGTTATTGCGCGGATGAGGAGAATAAGGAGGAAGAAGATTAAAAAGCACTGGCCATTATTAGAGGATGGATGCTCAGAATGTTGCCTAGAGGAATTAGGGTTTTATTTCCTATGGTATTTATAGAAAATACATTTTAATATTATTTTAATTTTTAAATCCAAATTTTATTTGTTTATCACTGTTAACTCCAAATCAGACACAACGACAGTCGCCCTTAGCTAAATACCCCCATTCCGAACACAATGGAATATGTTTCATAACCCAATTCAGCTGTTACGATCAGTTTTCCTTTAAATTAAAATATAAATCGATATATACTTAATTTAAACGTACATTTTAATTTATTGGGGCCACATACTGACTCCAAAAATTACAGAAAAATTATATCTAGCTATGTTTTGACAATACGGTCCTAACAAAATTAATTTCGTCGAATTTGGAGACCGTTTGAAAAATGGCCATTTTCTGGTCAACCCTATTTGACTGAAATTGACAAAACACGTTTTCTTTTGCCACACTCACATATTATTTCCAGAAATTATGAAAATTTGAATCTAGGAATAATTTGACATTCCAGATCCAACCAAAGTGGTCTCGTCGAAAACGGAGGTCGTTTGCAAAATGGCTATTTTTTATATTTAAAATATATATAAATTCCATAGCGACTATTCTAAATATTTAACTGGCCATAACTTTTGATTCCCGTTTTAAAATTCAATTTTTCAGATTCATTGGAAAGAGATTTTTAAAAAAATTTAAATATTTTTGGTTTTACTGAAATCCGCTTTATTTTGAATCCTGTACATTCGGTTGAAATTTGAAATCGAATTTTCAAACTACCGCGCCATTTCAGGCTCGTTATAAAATTAAAATAAATTCATTTGTTCTAACTTTGATTTAAATAAATTTTTAGATGATATTATTTAAAATAAATTATTTTAAATATTAAAATCCATTAAATTTGCTAAAATAAATTTTTTAAATTGGTTCAGAATTTCCGGGTTGTTACAATCTCCCCCACTTAAAATCTTTTCATCCTCGAAAAGGAACGGAGCTGAAAGTTATTTAACTAACCAACTCAATTTTCAATTCAGTTCAATATTAAATTCGTTTTAGCTAAATTTTTCATTCCTTCTCATATTGGTTAAAATTAATTATCATTCCAATATTTTAATTAGTTAAACTAATTATCAAACATCACAACCAACAATCAATTAGGTGATTAACTTTTTAAGTATATATAACTTTTATATATAGTCCAAAAATCATATTTTTAGTGCAAATCATAGCAATAAACTCTAACTAAATTTTGGTTCTCACACCAGTCAATTGGAAATATATAGATATCCCACTTTCGTAACTCAAACACAAGCACTGATGATGTTTCGAACCATCATCAGAAACATCTTCAGGAGACTAGTGTGTGATTCTATATCTATATGGTATCTGAGGCTTCGAATATACATCCCGTCAGGCATATACTCGAAATATCCCTATACTAGAACTCAATTTAAAATATAATATCAAAATACGAATAATTGATTTAAAGTTTTAAATCTAATTTGATTTTAAAAATAACACACTCACACTCGTTCTAGGATACTACTGATCATATCTCTAACGAGTCATTCTTAATGGATATTACTAATCCAATCTCTGATGAATTCTTTCGTTCGGTTCTAATGTGTCTTGTTCTCTAGCTTTGTAAACCAAAGCTCTGATACCAAATGAAACGACCCAAACTTACCCATAAAGGAAAGCCCGGATTGAATTGAGAACACGATAAATCATAACAAAAGAAGAAGAACATTTCATTGCTTATTACAACAATTTACATCAGAGAACAAGAGTAAAACAGAGTATGAATAAATATTACACGATAGGAATACAATATCAGAGATTTAAATTACATTTAAATAGCAGCGGAAAAATAACACAAAACAGAACTGAAAGAAATACACGGATACAGAGCTTTCCGAATATCGCTTCAGCTGTAAACCAAGATCCTATGAATATAATATCTGCAAAACCAAAACTACTAGCTGCCCGTGTGGAAAATATGGGCACCCAGAGTTTAAGTTAAAAAAATAAACTCTAGGTTAGTCATGGGACTGGTGTGAGAACTCAAAACAGTTATTAAACTTGATTTTAAAGTTAGGTAAATCACGAGACCACGCCGTATAACAGGAACGGGTTTACTCCACATGAACCTTAGTTTGAAATAAAACAGCGTAATGCTTTTTGGAAAAATGAAGCTATTATAAGACTCAGGTCCCATCACATAACGAACGCAGTTGAGGATAGAGTTTTCCCTTATAATAGCCAAAAATGCTTGATACACGAAATTTCATCTTTTATTATTACTATAAGTGAAGAAATCAACTTCGAATATAAATGTATCAATCATAGGCGGCGTAGGTACCATTATATTACGTCGCCATATATATATTTACAACTAAAACCGAATATCGCGTATTGGAAATTGGTTTCCATCTATGAACCGAGGCAAGTGATTATCCTCATCGATTTCGAGACACACTAGCAAGTGCCTCAGGATCACACCTACGGGCAACCCTTGGATCTACATGGCCGATCATCCGTCGATGATTAGTTATACCATAAACTATATGTTAGTCAGTTCTATCGAACCTTTAAAATGGGTCAGTAATGTCGACCACTATAGAGCCACTAGGGACTCAAATCATATCCGAGGCACCTCGCTTTCCAACAAATAATAAGGGACTTCCACATAAGTAAATAGTCTGGGCTCCATACCATGACGTTACTTGTAGCTAGAACTAACATATGTCCATTTCCATGTAGTCATTATTCCCTTTTTGGTTCATACTGGGGTGTAAGGCTCGCGAAGTAACGCTATACACAAAGCTATGCCTAAGTAAGTTGTGCTTTGATCATCAACCCCAAGGCTCTGCTTTTCAACAAAAGCCTTGATTATTTACATCTTAGCATGCCACATTGTCAGTCCATACCATACCATTGATTTCTGCCAATATATAACCTCTGAGCTCGTACATCTCAGAGAAGGGTGTTAAGCAAGAGAATAGATTCTCCACCACCAAATAGATATATATTTAGCAGAGATCAACGAATACAACATAAAGGAATACAACGTCAGACATACCATCCATTTACAAGTTCGTTCTGGGTCTGAACGAAACCCGAGGCACCTTATTCCTCATCCCATATGTCCAATACAGGAGAGAGGCCCTCGCATATCCGTCGATCTCCAAGTACGTTTGGACGATCACCACTTATTACCTTATCTTGGATGTATGGCCCAATCAAGACATCAGTAATCATCCAAGCGATGTGAAGAACTCCGGTCTTCAACCACCGTCTTCATCTTCGACTCTTGGTCGTCGTAGTAATTATTCAGAATGGGTTAAACCCGAACTTTCCGAATAATTCGCGTATTCTATAATCAAGTGCTATATAATCACATCATACGCCTCATTCTGATTCAGAATATTCTTTTAATAAAAGATTCACATTATTAGGGAAAGGTTCGCATTAATTTTATCAAAGATAAATTCTTTTAAATTTATTCTTTATTCTTCCTGAAATTAACAAGATACATTAAAACACCAATTTAGTTTTAATCTCGAAAAATCATTACTTGATGATTATTCAAATTAAGAAATTAATCTTATCTTTAACTGGGTTAAAAAACTAATGTCATTAAAAACACAGTTCACGACAAACCCAAAATCATCTTCCATTAAATATGAAATCTTCACAGAAACCAGATCAATATATAATCGATATAAATTTCTGTATCAGACTAATAATATAGATAAAATATCGGCAAGACCTTTTAAATTCCATATAAAGTAACAATCTTCATTCATAGAAGCTCATCTCGATTATTACCAAATCGAATTCCATTCAATTCCAATTTAATGTATTAAATTGGAAAACTTTACTTTTGAAAATTCACATTTAAATCTTAATAAAAGATTTATAAATTCCAAATTATTTCTTCACTGTTAATTGGATTAAAGAACAAATGTTATTCAAAACATTGTTCACGATAAACCCAAAATCCAATTTTAATTCAATTCCAATTAGATATTAATTAATTGTTAAAATTTCCTAAATCTTAATTAAAAGATTTATTCTTTTCTAAACTGGGTTTAAGAACAATGTTATTAAAGACACCACTCACGACAAACCCAAAATCCAATTTGGCATTAAATATAAGGTTTTGAATAGAAATTATATCGGCTTATATTCAATATCAAATTCTGAAACCAACAAATATTGTATTGGGAATAACGATATGTGTATGTATATATATATTCCAAATTACTTACAATATTCATATAATAACGAAATCCAATATCGAAATATTCCGAAGATAATTTCCATTCAAATCCATTCCAATATATATAAATATATATTGGAAAATTCTGGTTATTTTAAAACTATTTTCAAATCCAACTTATTTATTTCTAAAAATAATTAAATTGTTATTCTAGTTAATAACTAGTTCATTAAACAGTTCATTTCGATAAAAATATATTTTTATCTTTTCAAAACTGAAAATTTTCATCAAAAATCTTTTCAAATCATTTGTTATGATTTTACATAATTTTTCCATATTTTTAATAATTTTATTATCGCCCGTACAGTCGGTTTCCAATAACAGCCACCAAACTGCATCCATAGCGACCTTTTCTGAAATTGATTTGGACATATCTCCAAATCTAACCATTAGATTTCAAATCTCTTACATTTATTGGAAAGCTCTTTCTGATACGAACCCAACGGTTCCGGTTTTAGGAGAATCCGACGGTCGGATCTCCCGTTACATCAAATTGAAGTAAATGGCCGAAATTCCTGAACGGTCGCTGCGCGGCGCGTTCTATTCAGGCCATTAAATCTATATAATATATTATATATATATATTTCGTCGATTTTCATTTAAAACACATTTATAAAATATTTATAATTTCATCCCAAAACGATTTCAACTTCGTTTTCAATTTCAAGTAAAAATTGAATATTCTATATTTTTATCATATTAAAATGATAATATTATTTTTTTTGAAAGGCAAAGTGGAATTATTATTTACACATTAACAAATTACAAGAGTTTGAAACTAGTACCACAAAAAAAACATTTACAAATGCAATAATCTCAACATCGACCTATGTATCTGAAAGTAAAGTTGGTCTGCGTTCAAGCTACCAATTCCAAAGATGCGATTTTTGCGCTCTCTCCACACTCCAACAATGAATTTCTTAAGAAGTTTGAGAAGTACACAAGTTCTCTTGTTTTTCCACCGTGTAGCCAAGAAGATGTTAAACCATTCTATTTCACTTGACTGCGAGGGTTTATGAAAGCCACCAGTAGCTAGCAGTCGCCACCAAATTCGATGAACATAAGTACATTCGAAAAACAGATGTACATTTGTTTTAGGAGCATTATGACAAAGGATACAAATATCATCATCAAGAATACCATAAGAAAACAGTTTACTTTTGGTGTTGATCGCATCAGCCATTACCTTCCAAAGAAGCAAATTATCCTTTGCTGAGCTTCCATAATTCCATATCCGAGAGTGCCATGGAAAATATTGTCCAGATGGACAAAGCAGCTTATAGACATTTCGGATAGAGTGCTCCTTACTCATCCAAAGGACAGAGTTATCAGATGGAAAACTATAGTGTTTAGTAATATGATTCCAAAGTGATCTCAAAGTCGAAGAACTACTATAGGGAAGATTTACTATGTCCTCATGAATGTAGTTACAAACAACTGCCGAATAGGGAATACCAGAGGTGAAAATAACATTTTCATCCACCACATCACTTAGAATCAAACCAGGACTTGCCCAAGGACTATGCCAGAAATACAAATTAGCAATGTTCTTATAATTACATTGTATAAACTGCCGAAAGGTACTTCTGAGCTTCATAATAGATCTCCAGCTCCAGCTACAAGATTGCGGAATTGTCATTGACCAATTTTTTTTCCTTCCAATAAGATTAGCATGAACCCACTTCGCCCATAGACCTTTGTTCACAGAGAAAAGCTTATCATAATATGAAGACATGGCATCACGGTTCCATTGATAAATATTAATAATGACAAGTCCACCACTCTTCTTATCTTCATATAACTTGTGAAATGCAAAAGGTATCAATTTTTTGGAAAAAGGGTCTCCATGCCAGAGAAATTTGTTCATTGCACTTGTGATCATATCAATTAATTTGGAAGGAAGTATATAGTGCCTCATCCAGTAATTAGTCATAGCCGACATTATAGATTGAATAATAGTCAATCTGCCTGCCTGCAACAGTCGACAATTAGGCCATTGTTGAAGTTTAGCTATGATCTTTTCATAGAGCGTGAGACATTGCTGCTTGGTTATTTTTGAGCTGATGAGAGGCATTCCAAGGTAGGATGCATTATGAGGCAACTCAGTTAGACCCGAACCATTGATAAGGAGCAATTTATCAGTCGTAGATAGCCCAACAATTAATATATGAGATTTCCCAATATTGTTTTGCAGCCCTGAAATTCTGAAAAATCTATCAAAAGTATTGAAGATGCAATTGATGTTCTGAATGGAAGGCTTTGTGAAGATGACTAGATCATCAACAAAAAGAAGGGGAGTGATAAGAGGGTTTTTGCATTTGGGATGAAGCTGAAACTTACCACCGCTAACCTGCTCCAATAACAAGGAATTCAGCAGTTCCATAGTAATGATAAAAAGATATGGAGAAATAGGGTCTCCTTGTCTCACTCCTCTGGTACCCTTAAAAAAACCATGTAGTTTCCCATTTCTCGAAAATAGAATAATGCGGCAATGATATACATGTGTAAATCCATGCAATGAATGGAAGTAGGAAATTCATGCGGGACAAGACGGCTAAAATAGAATACCAAGATATAGAGTCAAAAGCTTTATGAATATCCAATTTGAGCATGCGTCTTGGAGATATGTCCTTCCTGTTATAACCATATAATAGCTCCTAGGTAAACAAAATGTTATCACTTATATTCCTCCCCTGACATAAGCCGATTGATTTTCTAAAATGATAGATGGAATCACTGACTGTAGACGGTTGGCCAAAATCTTAGAAATGATCTTGTATAAGATGTTACAACATGAAATGGGTCTAAAGTCCGAAACCGGCACTGGATTATCAATCTTTGGAATTAGTGCAATAGCCGTGGATGAAAGACTTTTTGGTAGCTGATTATGGAGGAAGAAAAACTTAATAGCAGTAATGACATCAGCACCAATAGTAGGCCAACATTGTTGAATGAAATGAGCGTTGAAACCATCTGGTCTGCCACAACTGTCAGCATCGAGACTGAACACCGCATCCTTAATCTCTTCACTCGTGATTTCTCTAATGATGCTTGTTGATTGGTCCGAAGAGAGGAAAGGAACAGTCACAGTAAATAGAGGCCGCACATTGACAACATGAGTATTTTGAGGCGCTAAAATGGAAGAGAAGTATTCAACAAATTCTCTGTTGATACCGTCCACTGAAGTATGAGTTACACCGTTCTGATCTCTGACCATGTGAATAGTATTACTGATATTTCTGATTTTTATTGAATTATGAAAGAGCTTGGTATTTCTGTCAAAATCCTTTTCTCTCTTTAAAAAAGATTGTTGTCGAGATGCTTGAAGTTCATAGTTAAGAGCATCCTTTAATTTTTTCTGCAATGTAAACTCTTCATGAAGCAGAGCAGGATTAAACAAGCTGGAGTTTAATTGATCCTGCACATTCGCCAGTTCCAATCTAATGTTTGATGAGAGTTAAGAACCATCTCCAAACGTATAGGCAGACCAAGCTTTAAGCGAGAGTTTAAGCAATTTCATTTTGCATATTATTTTTTGCAAAGGGCTTCCAGAGTACTGCTGAGACCATACCTATGAAAGAATAGTAGAAAACTCCACATGATTAGTCCAAAAGTTAAAATATTTAAAAGAGGAATTACCACTACTAATAGACTGATCCGATCCCCAATGAAAAAGCAAGGGACAATGGTCTAAAAGAGAAGAGTGTAGAGCTTGATAATGAGATTGAGGCCAAAGATGAAGGAAATGAATATTGGCAAATACATGATCGAGTTTGCAGCGAGTATGATAAGCAGATGAACATTTTTTGGACCAAGTATACTCATAACCGTAGCCAGCAATTGGTGTAAGGCATGATTCAATTAACGCTTGATTGAGTGGTGCAATATCCCTAACCGTTAGTGAACGTCCACCAGATTTGTGAATAGACAAAAACATGCAATTAAAGTCACCCCCGATCACCCAAGGATCAGAGGATGTATTCAAGGAAGGAAGTTGATCAAGAAAAATATGACGAAGAGATGGGCAATTTTGTCAATATACAGACATAAGAAGAAAAGAAGAATTTGAAGGAAGATGAAGGCAATGGAAATGCAAGAACTGATCCGATGAGCTAATTTTTGTTAACTGAAAAAAAGCTGGATTCCAAAGGGTTAACAAGCGACCATATGCAGCATCCGAGAGATTGTGTTCAAATTTACAATTGGGACAAATAAAAGAAGCAGCTTTGACCATTAAATTCAAATCAAGTTTCGTTTCAGAGAGACATATCAAATGAACCTTGTTATTTCTTATAAAAGCTTTAATATCAGTTTGCTTTGAGGCTAAGTGCAAGCCTCTGACATTCCAAAATGCGATATTAGGAATCATCATTGATTAAAAGGATCAACGAGAGAGGTGGGGTGTTTCCTGATATGTCTTTTGGATGGGTTCTTAAGGCTAGACAACGACATAGTATCATAAGGTGAAAAGTCTTTGCCTTCATTTAAATCACTCATTTCACTTGCCTTTTGTGATTTTTTCTTTCTCGCTTTCTTTCCCCTTTTACTGCTGTGGGACATTTCTTTATCAACTAATGGAGCAAGAGATGATGTCATCGGAGGAAGTAACGAAATATGAGGCGGCAAAGCTAAATGAGAATATGGGGAATTTAGTTTATGACTGAACTGAGCATTAGGCTCAACATTAAATGTGAAAGAGGATTCAGTGGAGATCTGGATGAATTATGTGGTGATGAAATAGTTACAACTTCAAGGGCTGTTTAAGAGGATGGTGCATCAACATCAGGGCCCATGGACGTCATATTTCCCAATAATGAAAATTTATTCTGAAGTATTAACCCATCATTTCCAGTCTCATTATCTGTCACTATTTGTTTTCCTTCAGTTAAGCTCGAAATCTGTACAGTCTTTACTTGGGGATTGCGCTGCCATAAAGGAAGATTTATTCACTTGACTAACATTTTTATCTACCAGCGATTCACATTGGGAATGAACTGTACCATCAGAATCAATAATCAACACATTGGACGTTTTGTCATGCAAAGAGTTTTTGCCATTGTTATTCTTATCTGCTTGCTTATTCTCCACTGTATGTTCTCCATCTTTCTGCATACCTGAATTCACCTTTCTAACCCAAACCTGTTTCTTTTTGTTAATAACCTCTTTCCAAGCATTGCTATTGTACGGTTTCTCTTCATTCCTCCAATGCATATTACCATTATTCCGCCAATTTCTTTGTTTCACTTCCATTTGGTCGACAGGGTGTTCCTCCTCCATGGCTTCACTACAAGAATTGTGCTCACATTCTAAAGTTGAGTGTTTAAACATTTTGCAAATTGTATAAATAGAAGGTCTCCAGTCGTAGACAACCTTAACGGATGGACAGTTAACACCAAGTTCATCAACTTCAATTGTGTCGGGAAGTTCATAGTCCGGACTTATTTCTACTAAAGCTTTGGCGTATTTAAAACGCTGCATTTTTTCTATACTTTCATCAAAGCAAATCAGCCGCCCAATATGGCACACTAGCCAGTTAATTCCACAGAGTATCCATAAAATAAGAGGTATCCTATGTAAATGAATCCAAATGGGTACCTTTCTAATCTGAGATTGCGAGCTACCATTCGATGGATCCCATTTGGTGATGATAAACATTCGCCCCCTAATGAAAACTAGATCAACATTCAGTATTTTTTCTTTATCTTGTTCATTTGAAATTTGAAGAAGAAATTAAATCCATCCGATTTAATGTCAACTTCTCCATTAAGTTTCCAGTATTTTCGCAGGAAATTAACTACCGTGGTGTATGATAGAGTACCATCTAAGAAAAAACCCACTACATAATCACACCAAAATTTCATTCCTTCCTGTTTGATTAAATAAGGAATTTTCCTTTTGGAAGGATCTCTCGGAATATCAAAGTGAATAGGTTTGAATTTTCCAACATTACGAGGTAAGGATTTGAAAAGTGAAGCGAAATCAGATTTGAGTGGTGAGGAATTTTGATTATCAGGGCTAGAGGAAACAGTCCTTAATGCAGATGAGGCGTTCGAAGGAAGGTTCACATGGGAAATTTCATTTGAATTGGGTGTAGAAAGGTTGGAAGGCAGCGAGGGTGCACAAGAGGGAATTGAATTATCAAAAGAGACAGATCCGTTAACCAACGGATTCAGATCTTAATTAACCGAGTTTACAGTTGATTTCAAAGAAAGAGAACGATTTGGATCTAGAGAGTTTTCCGATTGAGGAAGATTGTCAGAGATAGGATTCGCTAGAGGAGGTGGATCAGGTGGACGGGAGGGGAGAGGAGGGAAGGCCGAATTGAAACTGAAAGAATAAGAGGAAGGGGATGAGGAAGACGCCATTAGCAGTAGTGTCAGATTTCTTTTTACTATAAAGTATTTTATCTGAGGTATTTTTCTGCCATTACCTTTCAAAGAAGCAAATTATCCTTTACTGAGCTTCCACAATTCCATATTCGGGAGTGCCATGGAAAATATTGTCCAGATGGACAAAGCAGCTTATAGACAAAGCAGCTAATATTTTCAAAACATTAGATTTTGAAATCACTTCTTTTCTATATTCATAATAAAATGAAATAAATCGATCGATAAACCCGTTCGGGTTAGAATGGCGTTTGCTACTTAACTCGGCTTCATATTTTTATATTTTTTGGTCCATCTAAAACCGGACATCGAAATCATGATTTTATTCTTCACTGAATATTATTTTAAAATATTCGTTATTTTAAAATATTCTTTATTAAAAAATATTCTTTATATTAAAATGATCTTTTACATAAAAATGTTCTTTTACATAAAAATGTTCTTTTACATAAAAATGTTCTTTTACATTAAAATGGTTATTTTACCTAAAAATGTTTCTTTTACATTGAAATGGTTCTTTTACCTAAAAATGTTTCTTTTACATTGAAACGATTCTTTTATATAAAATGTTTCCTTTACATAAAAATGTTTCTTTTACATTGAAAATGATTCTTTTGTTCTAAAATGTTTTTTTATTTTAAAATGATATTTTATTCTAAAATGATATTTTATTCTAAAATGATATTTTATTCAACATTATTTTATTCTAAAATGATATTTTATTCAACATTATTTATAAAACATTATTTATTATAAAACATTATTTATTTTTGAATCGGAATGCGACTCAATCAATTACCATATAATTTTAGTTATATGGATTTCACACACCGCATGTATTCAAAAATAATGATAAATAATCATTAAACAGTCCATTCACATCCAAAGTGAAATTTACAATTGTGTGAGCATTAAAATAAATAAATAAATAATGCTCATCACAGCCTGTCAATCCATCGATTGACATGCAACTAAATATTGGGACTAGTGTATGTCAAATATCATCCCAATACCCGTGTGGGGTTTCAAACAACAACAGTTTATTTAAATAAATCATTGGTTAATAAATTTAACCAATTTTCACTGTTCAAAATATAAATGAATATTTATAATTTAATTTCACTATCACATTTATATTAACATTATTTTATGTGTTAAACATTTCAACAACACAAACAACACACAATATAGTCAATTTAAATCGTCTATGGTTTGTGGACGAGAAAAGTGATCTAACAGGCATTGTATACAGTTTCTAATGATTAAACCGATAAAAATCTAAACTGCCAATTCTATATATTTTCCAATTCTGAAAATAAATAAATAAAAACTGTGCAGAATTTTTAGTGAGGAGTTCTCACCTTTGGTTTCCACTATGTCATTCTTTAACTGTACGGTTTGGATTTTGTTCTGCTTTAAGTCAGTTCCATCGCAATCTGTTTCCCGCGGTATATATATTAAAAATCATATTTTTATAACGCTATATATATATTAAAAATCATATTTTTAAACTCCTCCATATATAAAAATCACATTTTTATTTCAATGCGTTGTAAACGAAAATCATATTTTTATTTCAAAGCGATGTATATAAAAATCATATTTTTATTTCAAAGCTATTTAAATAAAAATTACATTTTCATTTGATGTTATTTATATTTAAAACAATGCTTTTTCTATTAAAAATCGCAATGCTATTTTTTATTTTCAAAAATAATGCTATTTTCATTTTCAAAAAGAATGTTAATTGCATTTTCAAAAAGAATGTTAATTGTTTTTCAAAAAGATTGTTAATTGTTTTTCAAAATGAATGTTAATTGTTATTTACAAAAAGAATATTAATTGTTATTTACAAAAAGAAAGTTAATTGTTATTTACAAAAAGAATATTAATTGCTATTTACAAAAAGAATGTTAATTGTTATTTACAAAAAGAATGCATATCTTGTTTTAAAAAAGAATGCATATTATATTTTCAAAAAGAATGCATATTTTATTTTAAAAAAGAATGCATATTTTATTTACAAAAACAATGCAATTTTCTATTCACAAAACAATGCGATTTTCTATTCACAAAACAATGTGATTTTCTATTCACAAATGTAACACCCCGTATTTTCTATGAATATTAAATTTGGCAAAATGAAGAATACTTAATTTTTAGAAGAAGAATTAAGTAAAACAGACTATACATTCTTCTCAAAATTCTGGTCAAGATGGACCTAAAGTTTGGGTTAAACGGATAATGTATGAGAAAGTTATGGACCTTGGAAGTTTGTATACATATAAGGGGAATGTATGTGTGTATATATATATATATATATATATATACATGTGACGACCGCCCATAACCCCCGCACTAAACAAGTGGAAAATGCGCTGAAAGGTGTGCCAGGCTGCTATGGACGATCATCAGAGTAGGTAAACACATCGAAACCTGTCGTAGAGCTCACAGCGCAAGGATAAAATATAATAGAACATATACAACAGGTAATAGCAATGAGTTATCATATAACAAACTTTTGAAACTTTCTCAACATCCAGAAAGATTATCCAACTGATATCAAAGTTTGTACATAAGGCCTCACTATAACTCTCAAGCAACTCAAACAGCGGAAACATAAATACTAGATAGTAATAAAACTGGTACGCCAGCCTCCTGCTCGTCATCGCTCAGCTTCCTCGTCTCACTAAGCTCCATTACCTGTAACCTGCTACTTAGTCTGCCCATCCACAACCGGATGAACAGCCCAAGGTAATAAGAGGGAACATAAAACCTTGAGTCAGACAATAGTCTTAGTGAGCGATAAAACAGCTAACAAACTTCAACAAGAAAGTATATGAGAATGGGTAAATGAACAACTTATCTACCCACATCACCAGAGAAGAACTCAACCTTATCTTCCCCACATCGGACAGTGATAGCCTTTACACCAAGCATTTCAACCATTAATCCATAGAAACCAGAACAACCATTTGTTCATAGCAAACAGAAACAATCAACAATAGCAATCATGGGATCAAGATTATATATCTCATGCAAAACATCCAGCATACATGACAGACTCTGGCTATCACCGCCAATCCTGCTTTGAAACCATCGTTAATCGTATGACGGGCAACCTTGCCATATGTCAAGGGCTAATGGTAACCCCAGTTCTAGCATGAACTCCATATGTCCAACCTTGACAATGTCCAACCTTGACACTAGGCCTTTCCCCAAGACCCAGGGTACTCGACCAGCAACCTTCTAGTCTTTTGGGTGCCCCCATCGTACCCCTGCTTTGAGCCTGCTAGAACTTACGACAACGATGACCTCTCGGCCTTCGCATCTCTAGTCGTCCAACCTTGACGATGTTTTACAGCTCAAGCAACCTTCTCGAGTAGCCATTATCCATCAACTCACGACCTTTGAGTTGTCACCGAACACATTCATCACTTCGAGCTTTCCAACTTGAACCACCTCGAAGCCACACCATCACCGAGCCCTCTGGGAGGACCCCGAAACCGACCCCTCCTGGGAAGACCCAAAACCTGCTCTTCCTGGGAAGACCCAAAACCTGCTCTTCCTGGGAAGACCCAAAACCGACCCTTCCTGGGAAGACCCAAAACCGACCCTCTGAAACCGACCCGACCTGATCACCCTTCCTGGAACATGACCGACCCGCTTGCTCCAAATCAGAACTCCAGATTTGCTCGACCTGGCCAGTATGGACCGACCGATCAGACCGACCAGCTCCAAGACCGACCAGCCTTTCTCACCTGAGACCGACCGACGAGGAAGAAAACCGACCCAAAACCTGTCTTGCTCCCCAAGCCACGTCTTGACCGACCAGTCTAGGACCGACCCCTCTAGACCGACCCGATTCCTGCACAGCTCCATTTCGACTTTGATTTCGACCAAAACTTCGCCAAACGACGAATCCGTCGAAACCGGCTTATCCGATTCATTCAAACGCAACCACAAACATGTTATGCAACCAACAATATCATCAATCTAACAATTTCCATCAAAACACATAAATTTCCCAAAACATGATAAGTGAACATATGAACATAAAAACGGATCTAATTTGCATAAACTTGAGAGAAATCATGAAACTAACCATTTAAATTATCTAGATCAGATCCTAAGGTGATTCATATGTAAAATGGACTTAGCATGGTGTAGATCTAAAGAAAATAACATGGAAATGATGAAATTAACATCCTATAACTCACATACTTTCATGAATCCGAATGAGAGATGTAAATCACTCACCGATTATCCAAAACAAAGCAAAAGCGATGAAAAAGCAATCCGGACAGCGAACACTTCGAATCAAACCCTTCAATCCGATGAATTCGCCCTTGAAACGATGTTGATCTAGCCTTGAATGGTATAGATCTTCGATTTTCCTCCTTGGATTTGGAATTTTAATGGTGGAAAGGTGTCCGAGGAAGAAGGAGATCAAAGCCTCCCATTAAGAGAATGGAAAATCCAACCTTTCCCCATATCCCTTACCCTCTATTTATAGCCTCCACCAACCCCTTAATGGGCATTCTCCAAATCAGCCCATTAGCCTTCCAAAACCTGAACAGCCAACTGAAAAACCTTAAAACAGCGATTTGTCCCAAACCGCTGAACCAAATCTTTCATGTAACCACTCTACGGAAAGAGAATCATCAATTCCTTTCCAATGGCACATGTCTCACCCTCTGATTCGACCTGAGTCAAAAGTTATGCCCTGTACAAGACTGACAAGGGCAAAATGGTCACAAACAAAATCGTTAAAATTTATGGACATGTCTCACATCCCCATAAGCAACATACCAAATGATGAGAATATCCAAACCTCAGGGAATAAAATAAAAATATTTTACGATCTTTCGATACGTAAAATGCGGGCTGTTACATTCTCCCCCCCTTAAGAATTTCGCCTCCGAAATTCCAAGCAACCACAACAATTCCGCATGCCTATCATCCATGAGAAGTCAATCCTATCATCCAAACTAGCAACCATCAAGCCATGCATCCATAGCCTTATCCTAGCACGCGGAATTCTATCAAACAACAACAAGATACAACGATATAACGACGATACAATCAAAGGGTTCTAGCGATGAAAAGTTCTGGATGAGTCGCCCTCATGCTCGCTTCCGTCTCCCATGTACAATCGTCGCCATCTTCACTCCATTGTACCTTGACTAGCTTGACCGTCTTCCTCCTAAGCTGTTTCGTGTCATTCCCCACAACACGAAGTGGCCTATGAGGTTTCGCAACTGCGGTCTCGACTTCTAAATCTTCATACTGTTCTGGAGAAACCACCACATTCGAGTCGTGCACAAACATCCGTAGAAACGACACATGGAAAACATTATGCACACTCGACATCTTCTCGGGTAACTCCAACCTATATGCGAGCTTTCCTATTCGCTCGACTATCGGAAACGGTCCAACAAACCTAGGAGCCAACTTCCCTTTACTTCCGAATCGAACCACATGCTTCAACGGTGAAATCTTCACGAAAACCATATCTCCTACGTCGAATTCCAAATCCTTACGACGCTTATCGGCGTAACTCTTCTGACGATCTTGGGCCGCCTTCATTCGTTGTCGAACAATCTTGATACAATCCGAGGTTTCTCTAATCATTTCAGGCCCATGTACCAACTTATCTCCAGTTTCTAACCAACAAGCTGGAGAATTGCACGGCCTTCCATACAACGCCTCGTATGGTGCCATCCCAATACTCGACTGGTAGCTATTATTATATGCAAACTCAACTAGATGTAGATGGTCCTCCCATGATCCTCCGAAGTCTAACACACAAGCCCTCAGGAGATCTTCTAAAACTCGGTTGACTCTCTCGGTCTGACCATCAGTTTGGGGATGATATGCCGTACTTAAACACAATTCAGTTCCCAAAGCTTCTTGCAAACTTTTCCAAAATCCACTCGTGAACAATGGATCCCGGTCACTTACTATACTCTTTGGAACACCATGGAATCGAACTATCCATTTCACATAAAGCTCAGCCAATTTTGATGTTGTCCTAGTCGTCTTGATAGGAATGAACCTTGCACTTTTGGTCAAACGATCCACAATGACCCAAATCCCTTCATTCCCTATCCTAGTTCTAGGTAGTCCATCGATATCTGCTCCCACTTCCATGTAGGAACCTCTAATGGCTGAAGTAAACCACTCGGCTTCTTCTGTTCAGCTTTCACCAACTGACAGTTCATACACTTGGAAATGAATTTTCCAATATCTCTTTTCATCCCTTCCCAATAGTAGGCTCGCTTTATGTCCTGATACATTTTATTACCACCGGGATGAATCGTTAGCTTCGAGTGATGACATTCTCTCAGAACCTCATCCCTCAATCCGTCGATGTCAGGAACAACTAATCGTCCTTGTTTTCGAAGCCAACCTTCTCGGTCGACCTCGAACTCTTTACCCTCTAGTTCCAGTTTCTGAATGAACTCGACAAGCTTCGCATCTTTCTTTTGGCCCTCGCCAATCCTTTCGATAAGAGTAGGCCTTATCGACAAGATTGCCAATATTTCAGGTTCCAACTCACACCTTGGCCTGAAATCGAACCTTGCCAAGTACTCGAGGCCCTTCCATTCCGAAAACATCGCTCCCAAACTTGCGTGTCTTCGACTCAATGCATCTGCAACTGCATTGCCTTGCCAGGAGTATAGGCTATCCCAAAATCATACGATGCCAGAAACTCTAACCATCATTGCTGCCGAAGATTCAAATCCTTTTGGGAGAAAAGATACTTCAACGACTTGTGATCCGTAAACAACTCGAATCGTACTCCCAACAGGTAATGTCTCCACATCTTCAGAGCAAACACAATCGCTGCCAACTCCAAATCATGAGTTGGATATTTTCTCTCATGTGGCTTTAGCTGTCGACTTGCGTAAGCCACTACTTTATCCTTCTGCATTAGCACTGCTCCAAGTCCAGTACCACACGCATCAGTATATACCCCCATCTCTTCATTCCCACTTGGAATGGTCAACACAGGTGCACTCGTCAATCTCTCTTTCAAAATTCCGAACGCTTGTTCACTCTTCGCATCCCATGCGAATACTTGATTCTTCTTCGTCAATCCTGTTAATGGTGCAGCTATCTTGGAGAAATCATTGATAAACCTTCGGTAATAACTAGCCAACCCAAGGAAACTCCGAACATCCGTCGCATTCTTAGGTCTATCCCAATCCTGGAATGCTGCAACTTTAGCGGGGTCAACCGCTATACCTTTTCCAGAAACAACATGACCTAAGAACCTCACTTCATCCTTCCAGAAGTGACACTTTGAGAACTTAGCCTTAAGCTGATGCTTTCGCAAGATCTCTAACACAACTCTCAAGTGCGTCTTATGTTCTTCCACATTTCTGGAGTAAACCAGTATATCATCCACGAATACCAGCAAGAACTTACTCAACTGATCTCTGAACACTCTATTCATAAGATCCACAAAATACGCTGGCGCGTTAGTCAACCCGAATGGCATCACCAACCACTCGAAAAACCCGAACGGTGTCTTAAAAGAAGTCTTTGGCACACTATCCTTAGCCACTCTCAATTGGTGAAATCCCGTTGCCAAATCCATCTGAGAAAACACTTTGGCCTCGTGAAGCTGATCGAACAAGTCATCAATCCTTGGCAACGGATACTTGTTCTTCTTAGTCACCTTGTTCAGCTCACGATAGTCCACACACAATCTTAACGAGCCATCTGCCTTAGTTGCAAACACGACTGGTGCACCCCACTCGGAAACACTCCTCCGAATGAATCCTTTTCCCAAAAGGTCACGAACTTGCACCTCTAACTCTCGCTGTTACCTAGGCGCCATCCGCCTAAGGGGCATAACAATTGGTCTAGCACCTTCGACCAAATCGATCCTAAACTCGATCTCACGATGAGGCGGCAACCCTTTGACCTCGTCAAAGACATCTACATACTCATTAGCGATCAGCACTGATGATAGGTCTTCCTGTGGAATCCCAAGCGAATATAGATAACTCACGAAGACCCCGTCTTCGCGCTTACATCTAATCAACACCTTTCGCCCTTCCACATCCCCGACCCTCACCTCTAGCTTCTCGCAATTCACCCTTGCCGCATATCTCTTGAGCCAATCCATGCCCAAGATGATCCCATACCCAGCGAAGTTAAGAACAAAGCAATCACACATAAAAGAGCAACCATGACTCGATAACACTAGACCACGACAAATCATGCACAAACTAGACGAACCCCCAACTGGACTAGTCATGATCAAAGGTCTATCACAAATCTCGGGTTCCAAACCCAAGCGACATACAAGCTCATTGCACATGAATGAATGTGATGCTCCAGTATCAAACAAAACTCGAACTGAAACACCGTTAACGGAAAAAGTACCTTGCACCACGACACCCTTTCCCTTCTCCTCTGCAGTAGGAGCTCTTGAAGAAGATGGCACGGCTTCCAAAGCATATGCCTTCACAATCTGTTTGCCCTTAGCTGATTCTGGACAATCTTTCTTCTCATGCCCAGGCTTTCCACACTTGAAGCACTTCTTCTCAGCTTTGGGATTCTTGCACTCATTTGAATAATGACCCTTCTGTTGGCAGTTAAAGCAAACCACCTCACTCTTGGGTTTCTTTTGGCCATCCTTTCCTTTCTGTTGTTGCTGCTTCCTCTTTTTATTACCACCTTGCTGTGGTTTCTGAGCTTCCTTGGTTGCAGCGACAACATTTGCTTCCTTGGGAAACAAGCTCTCATGGCGAATAGCTTTTTCCACAATCTTTTCAAATGAATCATCAAGATGGTCCACAAGCGGTTTTCCAATATGAGCATCCAAACCCAAGACAAACTTCTCGTTCTTCTGATAAGGCGTATCAATGTATGAACGAGCATATCTAGACAAAGCCACAAAATCAGAAATGTAGTCAAGAACTGATCTGCCATTCTGCTTCAACTCTACGAACTTCTTGAAGAGAACAGACTTCTGAGCAGTGGAGATAAACTTTGCTTCAAACTTAGCTTGGAATTGCTCCCATGAAATCTCCTCTTCCGGAGTCTTGAGTATAACAGAATTCCACCATTCCATGTCTCTGCTCTGAAGCTGCCTTGATGCAAGCTTTCTCTTCATTGCATCTTCAATACCCAAGTCTCCAAAGATTCGAACACATGAATCCATCCACCTCTGAACCTCTTCAGCTGGTTCAGTTCCCTTGAATGGTCTCCCTCCTAGAGATATAAAGTCCTTGCACATCTTTGCAAAATCTACTCTAGGAACTCGCACACCTACATCTACCGTAGCCGCCACTGGATCGGGTACCCTTCGCATAATTTCTTCTGCCATGGCTTCAAACATGGCCGGGTAATCTGGTTCGTCACCATTTCCCCCTCCAGTATTAGCTCTCCTAGCAGCGTGTCCTGATGGTCGTCTACTCATTCTAAATCTGCAATCTAGAATAATTAGCCACTTCCAAGAAAAACTGCTAAAGAGATACAACTGCTACTACTATATATGTTAATATATATAGTAAACATCCAACAGAAATCTACAAATACGTCTCTCCTACGTAATTACGTCTTTGAACTTTGGCCAAAATCGTTAACCTGGCTCTGATACCAAATGTGACGACCGCCCATAACCCCCGCACTAAACAAGTGGAAAATGCGCTGAAAGGTGTGCCAGGCTGCTATGGACGATCATCAGAGTAGGTAAACACATCGAAACCTGTCGTAGAGCTCACAGCGCAAGGATAAAATATAATAGAACATATACAACAGGTAATAGCAATGAGGTATCATATAACAAACTTTTGAAACTTTCTCAACATCCAGAAAGATTATCCAACTGATATCAAAGTTTGTACATAAGGCCTCACTATAACTCTCAAGCAACTCAAACAGCGGAAACAGAAATACTAGATAGTAATAAAACTGGTATGCCAGCCTCCTGCTCGTCATCGCTCAGCTTCCTCGTCTCACTAAGCTCCATTACATGTAACCTGCTACTTAGTCTGCCCATCCACAACCGGATGAACAGCCCAAGGTAATAAGAGGGAACATAAAACCTTGAGTCAGACAATAGTCTTAGTGAGCGATAAAACAGCTAACAAACTTCAACAAGAAAGTATATGAGAATGGGTAAATGAACAACTTATCTACCCACATCACCAGAGAAGAACTCAACCTTATCTTCCCCACATCGGACAGTGATAGCCTTTACACCAAGCATTTCAACCATTAATCCATAGAAACCAGAACAACCATTTGTTCATAGCAAATAGAAACAATCAAAAATAGCAATCATGGGATCAAGATTATATATCTCATGCAAAACATCCAGCATACATGACAGACTCTGGCTATCACCGCCAATCCTGCTTTGAAACCATCGTTAATCGTATGACGGCCAACCTTGCCATATGTCAAGGGCTAATGGTGACCCCAGTTCTAGCATGAACTCCATATGTCCAACCTTGACAATGTCCAACCGTGACACTAGGCCTTTCCCCAAGACCCAGGGTACTCGACCAACAACCTTCTAGTCTTTTGGGTGCCCCCATCGTACCCCTGCTTTGAGCCTGCTAGAACTTACGACAACGATGACCTCTCGGCCTTCGCATCTCTAGTCGTCCAACCTTGACGATGTTTCATAGCTAAAGCAACCTTCTCGAGCAGCCATTATCCATCAACTCACGACCTTTGAGTTGTCACCGAACACATTCATCACTTCGAGCCTTCCTACTTGAACCACCTCGAAGCTACACCATCACCGAGCCCTCTGGGAGGACCCCAAAACCGACCCCTCCTGGGAAGACCCAAAACCTGCTCTTCTTGGGAAGACCCAAAACCGACCCTTCCTGGGAAGACCCAAAACTGACCCTTCCTGGGAAGACCCAAAACCGACCCTCTAAAACCGACCCGACCTGATCACCCCTTCCTGGAACATGACCGACCTGCCTGCTCCAAATCAGAACTCCAGATTTGCTCGACCTGACCAGTATGGACCGACCGATCAGACCGACCAGCTCCAAGACCGACCAGCCTTTCTCACCTGAGACCGACCGACCAGGAAGAAAACCGACCCAAAACCTGTCTTGATCCCCAAGCCACGTCTTGACTGACCAGTCTAGGACCGACCCCTCTAGACCGACCCGATTCCTGCACAGCTCCATTTCGACTTTGATTTCGACCAAAACTTCGCCAAACGACGAATCCGTCGAAATCGGCTTATCCGATTCATTCAAACGCAACCACAAACATGTTATGCAACCAACAATATCATCAATCTAACAATTTCCATCAAAACACATAAATTTCCCAAAACATGATAAGTGAACATATGAACATAAAAACGGATCTAATTTGCATAAACTTGAGAGAAATCATGAAATTAACCATTTAAATTATCTAGATCAGATCCTAAGGTGATTCATATGTAAAATGGACTTAGCATGGTGTAGATCTAAAGAAAATAACATGGAAATGATGAAATTAACATCCTATAACTCACATACTTTCATGAATCCGAATGAGAGATGTAAATCACTCACCGATTATCCAAAACAAAGCAAAAGCGATGAAAAAGCAATCCGGACAGCGAACACTTCGAATTAAACCCTTCAATCTGATGAATTCGCCCTTGAAACGATGTTGATCTAGCCTTGAATGGTATAGATCTTCGATTTCCCTCCTTGGATTTGGAATTTTAATGGTGGAAAGGTGTTAGAGGAAGAAGGAGATCAAAGCCTCCCCATAAGGGAATGGAAAATCCAACCTTTCCCCATATCCCTTACCCTCTATTTATAGCCTCCACCAACCCCTTAATGGGCCTTCTCCAAATCATCCCATCAGCCTTCCAAAACCTGAACAACCAACTGAAAAACCTTAAAACAGCAATTTCTCCCAAACCGCTGAACCAAATCTTTCATGTAACCACTCTACGGAAAGAGAATCATCAATTCCTTTCCAATGGCACAGGTCTCACCCTCTGATTCGACCTGAGTCAAAAGTTATGCCCTGTACAAGACTGACAAGGGCAAAATGGTCACAAACAAAATCGGTAAAATTTATGGACATGTCTCACATCCCCATAAGCAATATACCAAAAGATGAGAATGTCCAACCCTCAGGGAATAAAATAAAAATATTTTACGATCTTCCGATACGTAAATGCGGGCTGTTACAATATATATAAATTAATAAAATAAAATCAACCTAAAATTCAAGAAAAAAATTCAAAATAGCGGAAGTAGAAAGGCAAAACGCTGAACCGACCTATTTTTTGGGTCGACCCGAGCCTCGCTGGGTCGACCCGGGGTCGACTCAGGGTGTTTGGAATCGGTCCCATCAGCCTAGAATGGCCTGTGCAAATTCTTGTGTTTTAGGGCATACGTGGCGTTCTCTGATTGGCCTGGTGACGCATTTTCTTGGACAAGATGGTTTGGATGGATCCTATGTTGATCTAAAGGCACTAATTAATCCTATACATCTATAAATACACATCTAACCTAAACCCTAATCTAAGGTAAATTCATTCATGAGCCTATGTGCTGTTGCATCCTAAACTAACCTAGCCTCCACCATAACAAATCAAATTCAAGCTAGAAGATAAAAATCAAAGTCTACATCAAGGGTTAAGCTTAACAAATTCAGAAATCAGATCCCAGATTTCAAGATCCGTTCTTTTTCTGTGAGTGCTAGTCACTTTTAGGTTTAAATAGATAAATGTGAATTGTGGTAGACTATGAATTGGGTATATGCTGTAAATCATGAACTTATGCAAGCATACTATGTCATTTTCCCTAGATCTAATATATGGACATTCTACTATGTTTCCTACGTGAATCTTGAATTATAATTATATTGTGGTACATGCGAACTTTTTAATACAGATCTAACTTTCTAGATCTGATTATAGTGATTCGATATGACGTTTATATGAACATTGATTTGTAACCATGTTAGGATGATTGTACATCCATTAATTTGACATTACTTGGATCTAGATTTTGGTATTAATCACCTTCACTTGCTATATTATGACACCTTGGTATATGTGGTAAACTTGACATGTGAATCTAAACTTGTTATTATGCCACCCTGTCTATGCTAGATTTAGGTAATTGGACACCTAATATTGAATCTAGATCTCATTATGCTTGCCTAAACACAAGTTATTAATTTGATGTCCACTTTATTATGATAATTATCACATGTCCATTCACTTAGTTACTATGCCAGTTATGTTAATATTTATGCCAAAACATGTTGAACTGTCACCCTTTTCATGTTCCCTTTTTTTGTTATGACGAGGCTACTTTATAGCCTCGATGCCACCAAAATACGTGTGAATATGTTAGTTAGGAACGTGGATAAAGGGAATTTGTAATTGGCATAGTTTATATAATATTTATATGAAATGAGCATATAATTCAAATGGGGAAACGTAGAATTAATTACCTATAATGACATAGGAAAAGTTGGGTTAAAATGGCATAATTTGAATATGACCATTTATGGATATGTAATTCAAATTATTGTTGCAAAATAGGTATTGACACCTATAAAAGGAAAGGATTAATTAATTGGTAAATTAATTAAAAATAGAATGTTAGTAATTAAAATTAAGAATTTTAATTGTACTTATGACACGAGGTTAGGTTACATTAGTAGCGGAAGTCTGCCCGGACCCGACCGGCATATCCAGCAGCCACTAATGTTGAACCTAATGTGGGATGTCTAAGTATGCAAATTTGAATCGGGCTAAGACACGAGGTTAGGCCCAACTGTGGAATAAGACTACCCGGACCCGACCAACATATCCAGCATCCACACATTGTAGGCCTAATGTGGAAGTTCTAGCCCATTATAACTATAATTGGACATGGTAAAGAAATGGATTACTTAACCTAATTTAATATGACTATGGACTTAAGTTAGGGTTAAGTAAAATTGGATGGGTAGTGAGGAGGGGTTAAGTAAGTTAGAGGGGATGGGTTGTATATATATATGTATATATATAGGCCCACATACTTAAACCAATACATGTTATGTAATTAAAGACACCTAAGTGGTGTACATAACCGGTAGATAAAATAATAAAGGCTATGTAATTAAAGATCACCCTTTTAGGGTATACATAGTCAGTGGAAAACCTAGTGGGGATACAAGATAAAGTGGAGAGCTTGTATCATATTGTGTGGGAGTTATGTAATTAAAGATCACCCTTTAGGGTATAGATAACCGGTATAGGGCTATGTAATTAAAGATCACCCTTTCAGGGTGTACATAGTCAGTGGAAAACCTAGTGGGGATACAAGACAAAGGGGAGAGCTTGTATCATATTGTGTGGGTCCCATTTCAGTCAGTAACCCGTAGTTGGTATCAGAGTAGAGAACTTTGTACTAGGCGGAGAAGGGGCACGCTTCCTGATTGATTATAAGAGATCCAAAGCGTGACGGGTGGTGTAGACGGCGCAAACCGACCGGGACATGTGCGTGCATGGGCCGGGCAGAGGGGGACAAGATGACAGTGACACCAGTAGGTATCCCTTTGCACATCTTGGTTTGCCACTTTAGGGAAGTGATACCCACTACTATGGGGCCAGCACAGGATATCTACAAAGTAGGGAGCCGATCGATTAGGGCAGTGGTCAGGGTATACTTGGACGTATGACCTAAGCCTACCAGCTTATAGTGGAAGGGATCATTTCATTTCAGTTATGCTAGTAATAGTGCAGGGTAGTCATTAGTGAAGCATGTATATACCTCACCTTATCTGCCTTGTCACACCTGCCATTTGTATAGCGATCTCTCTTATCCACTTTATGTCTGTCATGTTCACCTTTATTTATTTACCGGCTAAAAGTCACTAGACTCGCCAGACTTTATGTCTGACCCCATTTTGTTTTTCCTTCTCTCTTCCGTTCCCCCCAAGGTTCTCAGGGAGGAAACACCCAGGCTTAGCCAGGATTTGGATATCATCTTGCTAGGAGATACTGTTGAAGTATGGCTCGAGTCTTTGTTTCTGCTATGGCTTACTCTTTTATTGGGGAATAATGTTTTCTTTTAATTCCTATGTACTCTGATTATGCAAGACAGAAGTATTTTGTTGTAATGGTTTTATGAATTATGGTATTATAAACCACAGGATTATGATTTATGTCTGAAATAAATTTTTTGAAACTTTCGCTGCTATCTTTATTTATATCTGTCTTGTAATTATTCTGTGTCTATTTACCTACAATGCTTCACAGAACTTAATGCATTCCCTTAGTGAGTGACATTAACGGACGTGGGGTGTTTCACTTGGTATCAGAGCTGAAGGTTAGCAGATTAGATAAAAATTTTGAAAAATATTTTTCAAAAAGGTTTTAAAAGAAAGTATTTTCAAAAAGAAAAGTCTGTTTTAAAAATATTCCTCTAAGAAGCCATATGTAGTATCCTTCGGTCCCTTATCTAAATTTCATCCTTTCTCCTTTTTCAGCATGTCTGGGGAACAAAACATCCCTAATCTCCCAAAGGGCGTCACTATACCCGGTTGGTTCCATAGGTATTTGGAAGCCACGACAACAACCGAAGAACAAAGAGACGTTCCTCCCCCAACTGCACCAATCATTCCTCCTCCTCCCCCTCCAAGAGCAAATAACTTTGCCAAGATATACAAAGACTTCCTTGATATGGTAGGGAAGCCATTCCATGGGAAAGAGACATTCGTAGAAGACCAGAATTAGCTTAAGGAGAATGAGGACTTATTCGTCATCTTTGAAATGGAGGACCGAAGAAAAATCCAATTAGCTGCTCGGCTGTTAAAGGACGAAGCCTCATTTTGGTGGGAAGTCACCCAAGCTGGACGTCTAGTGGAAACTTGGGGAGATTTTGGACACAGGTTCGAAATGAAATTCCTTTCCCAAGCTTAGAGAAGCATTCAGATGGAGAGGTTCTTAGCTCTCAAACAAGGAAATTTGATGGTGAAGGAATGTGTGAACAAGTTCAACCAGCCGGCAAGGTTCGGTCTAGAGTTGGTGGATACGCAGCACAAAAAGGCTTTACGATTTGCTAAAGGACTGAATGCGCCTCTACATGGTCTTGCTATGTCCCATATTCCTATGGGGGGCACCTTTGAAAGGCTTGTGGATATGGCCCTAATGCATGAGGAGGACAAGGGAGAAAAAAGGAAGTGAAAGCTGAGGAGTCATCGCAAAATAAGTAGGTGTGGCCCAAGAAGGGGCAATAGTAGCAACAACAACAGCAGAAGAAAGGAGAGAAAGATGAAAAAGGCAGGGATAAGAGAAAATGTCACGGTTGCGGGAAGGAAGGTCACTTGATCAAAGATTTTAAGAGAAGGAAGGTCAGTTGTTTTAATTGCGGAGAACTCGGACACTATTCTACAGAGTGCCCAAAGAAACAAGGATCGCTAGGACAAGGTCAAAAAGCCGGAACTTCTGGAGGGTAGGTCAATGCTCTCGCGGTCAGTGCTCCTGAAAGAGGTAGAAAAATTTCTATAGAAAGTTTAGTTTCTCTTTCAAATCATCTAGTTAGAACACATTTTAATTCTGGTGCTTCACATTCATTTATATCTAGTTCCGTTGTTGAATCTCTACACTTAGTTACTAGTATGGTAGTGGATCCCGTAGTTGTCTCAAACCCCATAGGTGATTTGGCTCATTTATCTATGATTTGAGAATATCCGTGTTAGGCATCAAATTTGAATGCGACGCATATGTACTCGAGTTTATGGGCTATGGGTTGATTCTAGGGATAGGTTGGTTTACCACATATGGTGCCATTCTGGGTGGTGAGAGGAAGGTCGTTAAGCACCCTTGAAATTTCTTGTGACCCACAAGGGTCTATCATGCTTTGTTTCCTAGAATCTCTCGAGATGTCTATTGATGATCTGCGATCGCCACCAGTAGTTCGTGAGCATCCTGATGTCTTAGACGAGGTTCAGGGATTACCCCCGAGGCACGAGATTGATTTCCGTATATACCTGGTGGACAATGCAAAGCCAATTGCATTACCTGTGCGCCATATGGCTCCTAAACGAAAAGAGGGAACTTGATAAGCAAGTGGCGGGGCTACTTGAGAAGAGGTTTGATAAGTGAATCATATCATGATGGGAAACCTATTGAAGACAGTCCTTGAGGAAGCTCATCATTCCAAGATGACTATTCATCCAAGTGGCGATAAAATGTATAGAGTTCGAGATAGTGGGGTCAAACTTGCGAAAGGAAGTGAAAATAAAGAAGGAAGCAATGATTGGATAAGTTTCGACTTGCATACTTGGATCGGAGGTTAAGATGCTACACAAATGAGAAGTCAAGTTGGTGAAGGTCCAGTGGGGAGACAATCAAGAAGATGCAACTTGGGAGACCGAAGAAAAGTTTTTACGCTTCTTACCCTTTCCTTTTTAAGGGAATGTTCTTAACTTCTGTTCCAAAAGCTTTTATTCGCATTTGCTTCTATCATCTGAGTATATCCTATCAATTGAATCTTCGACCTTTAGGTAGGAAATCCCATGATTGTAAACATGTGTTTGAGACATGTTATGTTTGATGGATGCAAATGGATGCAAGTGTTTACTAGTGGTTGCCTGTGGACGCATATACACACACATTAGGCACTAAGATCGGCTCAATCACACTCATACTGCATATGGATGTGTGTGCATTTTTCTTTTCTTTTATGGATGGAAATGGATGAACTAGCATATGGATGTTGCATTTGGATGAATGAGTGTGAACACATGTAAAGCTTATATGTTATAACAGGTTTATTTGCATACATGATGGACTCATGACACGGACATAATTCGCATTAAGGAGGTCAACTGAATCAGTAGACGGCCTGATTTTGCATTAGATAAGGACATATACACACTATGCATATAATCATGAAAGCATTAGAAATCTTTTTATGGACAATGGATGCCCATGATTGATGGTTGAGTAGATGGATGTTGGATGTTAGGATGCATTCTTCTTAACTCAGAGATTTCGAGGACGAAATCCTTTAAGGAGGGGAGAATATAACACCCCGTATTTTCTATGAATATTAAATTTGGAAAATGAAGAATACTTAATTTTTAGAAGAAGAATTAAGTAAAACAGACTATACCATTGCGCTCGTCTCAAAATTCTTGTCAAGATGGACCTAAAATTTGGGTTAAACGAATAATGTATGAGAAAGTTATGGACCTTGGAAGTTTGTATACATATAAGGGGAATGCATGCATATATATATAAATTAATAAAATAAAAACAACCTAAAATTCAAGAAAAAAAATTCAAAACAGTGGAAGCGGGATGGCAAAACGTCGAACCGACCTATTTTTTGGGTCGACCGAGCCCCACTGGGTCGATCCGAGGTCGACTCAAGGTGTTTGGAATCGGTCCCATCGGCCCAGAATGGCCTGTGCGAATTCTTGTGTTTTAGGGCATACGTGGCGTTCTCTGATTGGCCAAGTGACGCATTTTCTTGGACTAGATCGTTTGGATGGATCCTATGTTGATCTAAAGGCTCTAATTAATCCTACACATCTATAAATACAAATCTAACCTAACCTAATTTCATTCATGAGCCTATATGCTGCTGCATCCTAAACTAACCTAGCCTCCACCATAACAAATAAAATTCAAGCTAGAAGATAAAAATCAAAGTCTACGTCAAGGGTTAAGCTTAACAAATTTAGAAATCAGATCCCAGAATTCAAGATCCGTTCTTTTTCTGTGAGTGCTAGTCACTTTTAGGTTTAAATAGATAAATGTGAATTGTGGTAGACTATGAATTGGGTATATGCTGTAAATCATGAACTTATGCAAGCATACTATGTCATTTTCCCTAGATCTAATATATGGACATTCTACTATGTTTCCTATGTGAATCTTGAATTACAATTATATTGTGGTATGTAACACCCCGTATTTTCTGTGAAATTAAGAATTACAAATCCGAGTATAATTAAAATATAAAATCAGAATCAAGGGAAATGGGCTGTGCCATTGCGTTCGTCTCGGAAAAATACGCGAAATAGAGTCCGAAATTTCGTAAATCGGAGTCCATATGACCAAGTTATGGCCTTCCAAAGTTCAGAAAAAAATTAAACAGCACAGACCAGGTCGACTGGGGAGTCGACCTGCCCCCAGGGGGTCGACCCTAGAGTCGACCTGCCCCCAGGGGGTCGACCCTAGAGTCAACCCTAGAGTCGACCTGCCCCCAGGGGGTCGACCCTAGAGTCGACCCTAGTGTCGACCTGGGGGTCGACCTGCCTCCGAATCTGCTTTTCTGCCTGGGTGCGTTCTGATGTATCTGTTCTCATTTTCTATCTAGATTCGTCTGCCTAAACCTATTTAAACAGCCCCAAACCCAGCCTTCTCTGCACACAATTCTATTCTGCTTCTACTCTGCCTCTGTTCTAAATTAAAAATAAAAATGGCGTTGCTACTCTGTTGGAATCAAAACTAGAAGACCATCAACATCAACCTAAATTCAATTAGAGATTAGAGCTTCTGCAACGGTTCTACAACAACTAGAGTTCTTTCTTTAATCCAATTAAGGCAAGTGCAGTTACTTTCCGATATAAACGTTAATTTTGATTGTGACATGAACTCTAAATCTGAATCTGAGGTTATATCTGTTCTGTTCTGATCTGTTTTATTCTGTACCTCTTTCCTCTTTCTGTTCTATAGCCAGGCTACCACGAGCCTGAGCCAATCTCATAAGAGATCAACATACGTTAAAATGTTTGGGACAATCAAATGAATGTGCATAAATTGGGCATGACCGATATGTGATTGATTTGAGGAAAGAACATAGGTTGGACTTGGAACTTAGAACATAAATCTAAGGCATAATTGGACTGATCTGTGACTGATTTGAGTATATAAACTAGATCTAGATCTGTGCATATATGACTGTTTGGGATTATCATATGATAATACATAACTTGCAAATCTGGAATATTAAGATCTGAACTAAAACACATATCATATGTTAGATCTAGATCCTTGGGCATATTTTATAACGGATTATAACTTAGGTGTGAAGATCCATATTAAGATTTGATAACTATCAAGTGTGAATAACACCTAAGTAGGAGATTTTTGAATATATGACATGCATTGAAATAGATGGCTATAGTTGGTATAATTTATATGGGAATCTTTTGTACTAGGCAAGTGGAACTAAATTGGGACATGTAAATTATGACCATAATATGTGACATGCAAATTCAATGCAAACGTAGGGTATATGATCCTAGTGTGAATCATGACCACTATTTAGGCATGCAAATTTAGGCCAAATTTATAATTAGGCAAGATATGTGAAACTTTAAGGAATGATGAAAATCAGTTATAATTGCCTAATTTGCTAGTTCTGCTATATTTGCCTAATCTGTTAGTTTTATTATATCGCCTAATCTGCTAGTTCTGTTATATTGCTTAATCTGCTAGTTCTGCTCTACTGCCTAGCTTACTAGACCTATTCATCTGCTAGATCTGTCATCCGCTAAGTTTGTTGAAAGTGCCTAAATCTGTTAAATTTATTTGTTTAAATGCCTAACCTGTTATATGCCAAAATCTGCTAAGTTGCTAAATCTGTTAAATCCGTTAAGTCATATAATCTGGAAAATCTGTTATCTGCTAAAATCTGTTATCTGCTGTGTTGATATAATCATCCTGTTATTGATATAATCTGAATTGGCATATATATTGGGCATGCGCATAAAACGGTAAATTATTAATTAATTGGCCGCAAAGATAAACGTGACTAACTCGAGGTTAGAATGAGTTTGCGGCGTAATTCTACCCGGAACCGCCCGGCACATCCAGTGGCCGCAAACAATAGGTTCTAATGTGAGAAGTTAGTCATAACCTGCTTAAGACACAAGGTTAGGTCTGGCTTGTGGCAGAAGTCTGCCCGGAACCGCCCGGCCCATCCAGCGGCCACAAGCTAGCGACCTAATGTGAGAGGTCTGGGCATTAATAATTAATTAATGCAAATCTAAGATAAGAATGACGTCTAAAACGTATTGGGGGAAATAGGGTTAAACCAACTGGATTAATAGGTGTAGTAAACCCGTCCATGAATCTGTAGGCCCAATACAAAGTTAGACAAATCTGAAAAATCTGTACATCTGATCTGTTAGTCTGAAAACTTGTTAACTTAATCTGTGAACTAGTAAATCTGAATTCTGTATGTCTGAACTTGTAAACAAGTTAATCTGAGATCTGTTAGTCTGGGGACACAAGGTTAGGAGGGGAATTACTTGTGTCATCTGTTGTTTGGGACCCATATTAGTCAGTAACTCTTTCTGGTATCAAAACTTTGACCCAACAGTAGGTAGGGTCCGGGCACGCTTACTGAACTAATTATAAGTGGTTCATTCTGATAATGGCGAGGGGTGTTGATGGTGCGTTCCAACCGGGTCATGTGCGTGCATGGATCCCGGTCTGCCTCTGAGGATGTAAGACGCCGTGACATCTGTAAATAGGTCTATGCCAATTGGTTGTCACTTTAGGGAGTGATACACCCTACTGTGGGGCCGACACAGGATATTTATGTATTAGGGAGCCGATCGCTTGGGGTAGGGTTTTAGGGTACACTTAGTTCTGTCTGTTTCTGTTGGTACCGTCTGTTTCTGTTGGGTGGTAACACCCGTCTGTTTCTGTGTGGTACCGTCTGTTCGGGTGGTAAAGGCCCATTACTAGTGTACACCTAATTCTACATTCTGTTTCCGTAGGGATTAATCTGTTTCTGCTTCTGTCTGTTTCTGATCGGGTAGTAAAGGCCCATTATTAGCATTCTGTTTCTGTTAAGTTATTCTGTACCCGTTCCTGCTTCAGTGTAGACATTAGGGTGACACCTAATTCTGTTATACTAGTATTAGTGCAGAGAAGTGTAAAGCAATAGTTTATGTCATTCTGTTCTTCTATTATATCTGCTACACCTGTTACAGTTATCCCTCATCCAGTTTTATGTTCATGTCATATTATTATTATTATCTGTTCATATGCTGAAAGTCACTGGACTTGCCAGACTTTTTGTCTGACCCTTGTTGTTTCGCCTCCTTTCTTCCGTTTCCCCCCAGGTTATCCAAGGAGGGAATACTTTAGCTTGATCCGGATTTCTCTTTGCTTGAAGTGCTTAAAGTATGGCTTGGCTCTGTATAGCTTCCGTTCCATGGGGATTATGATTTTAAACCATGCATTTTGAAGGCTTTTGTACAAGACTGATATTTTGTACTTGAATTCTGAGATTTGAAAGGATGTAACCATATTGATTTCTGTTTCCGCTGTAATAAAGTTAAAAATTCTCAAGTACTGTTTTATCTGTCTTGTAAGTTTCTGTTCTGTTTACTAAAATGCTCCACCAAAGTTAAGGCATTCCCTTTGTGAGTGACCTTAACGGAGGTGGGGTGTTACATGGTACATGTGAACTTGTTAATATAGATCTAACTTTCTAGATCTGATTATGGTGATTCGATATGACGTTTATATGAACATTGATTTGTAACCATGTTAGGATGATTGTACATCCATTAATTTGATATTGCTTGGATCTTGATTTTGGTGTTAATCACCTTCTACTTGTTATATTATGACACCTTGGTGTATGTGGTAAACTTGACATGTGAATCTAAACTTGTTATTATGTCACCCAGTCTATGCTAGATTTAGGTAATTGGACACCTAATATTGAATCTAGATCCCATTATGCTTGCCTAAACATAAGTTATTAATTTGATGTCCACTTTATTATGATAATTATCACATGTCCATTCACTTAGTTACTATGCCAGTTATGTTAATATTTATGCCAAAACATGTTGAACTTTCACCCTCATCTTGTTCCCTTTTTTTGTTATGACGAGGCTACTTTATAGCCTCGATGCCGCCAAAATACGTGTGAATACGTTAGTTAGGAACGGGTATAAAGGGAATTTGTAATTTGCATAGTTTATATAATATTTATATGAAATGAGCATATAATTCAAATGGGGAAACGTAGAATTAGTTACCTATAATGACATAGGAAAAGTTGGGTAAAAATGGCATAATTTGAATACGATTATTTATGGATATGTAATTCAAATTATTGTTACAAAATAGGTATTGACACCTATAAAAGGAAAGGATTAATTAATTGGTAAATTAATTAAAAATGGAATGTTAGTAATTAAAATTAAGAATTTTAATTGTACTTATGACCGAGGTTAGGTTACATTAGTGGCGGAAGTCTGCCCGGACCCGACCGGCATATCCAGCAGCCACTAATATTGAACCTAATGTGGGAGGTCTAAGTACGCAAATACGAATCGGGCTAAGACACGAGGTTAGGCCCAACTGTGGAATAAGACTACCCGGACCCGACCGGCATATGTAGAATCCACACATTGTAGGCCTAATATGGGAGGTCTAGCCCATTGTGACCATAATTGGACATGGTAAAGAAATGGATTACTTAACCTAATTTAATATGAATATGGACTTAAGTTAGGGTTAAGTAAAATTTGATGGGTAGTGAGGAGGGGTTAAGTAAGTTAAGGGATGGGTAATATATATATATATATGTAGGCCCACATACTTAACCCAATACATGTTATGTAATTAAAAAAAACCTAAGTGGTATACATAACAGGTAGATAAAATAATAAAGGCTATGTAATTAAAGATCACCCTTTTAGGGTATACATAGTCAGTGGAAAGCCTAGTGGGGATACAAGACAAAGGGGAGAGCTTGTATCATATTGCGTGGGAGTTATGTAATTAAAGATCACCCTTTAGGGTATACATAACTAGTATAGGGCTATGTAGTTAAAGATCACCCTTTTAGGGTATACGTAGTCAGTGGAAAACCTAGTGGGGATAGAAGACATAGGGGAGAGCTTGTATCATATTGTGTGGGACCCATTTCAGTCAGTAACCCATAGTTGGTATCAGAGTAGAGAACTCCGTACTAGGCGGAGAAGGGGCACGCTTACTGATTGATTATAAGAGATCCAAAACGTGATGGGTGGTGTAAACGGCGCAAACCGACCGGGGACATGTGCGTGCATGGGCCGGGTAGAGGGGGACAAGACGACCGTGACACCAGTAGGTATCCCTGTGCACATCTTGGGTTGCCACTTTAGGGAAGTGATACCCCCTATTGTGGGGCCAGCACAGGATATCTACAGAGTAGGGAGCCGATCGATTAGGGCAGTGGTTAGGGTATACTTGGACGTATGACCTAAGCCTACCAGCTTATAGTGGAAGGGATCATTTCATTTTAGTTATACTAGTAATAGTGCAGAGTAGTCATTAGTGAAGCATGTATATACCTCACCTTATCTGCCTTGTCACACCTGCCATTTGTATAGCGATCTCTCTTATCCACTTTATGCCTGTCATGTTCACCTTTATTTATTTACTGGCTAAAAGTCACTAGAGTCACCAAAATTTATGTCTGACCCCTTTTTGTTTTTCCTTCTCTCTTCCGTCCCCCCTCCCCCTAGGTTCTCAGGGAGGAAACACCCAGGCTTAGCCAGGATTTGGATATCATCTTGCTAGGAGCTACTGTTGAAGTATGGCTCGAGTCTTTGCCTCTGATATGGCTTACTCTTTTATTGGGGAATAATGTTTTCTTTTAATTCCTATGTACTCTAATTATGCAAGACAGAAGTATTTTGTTGTAATGGTTTTATGAATTATGGTATTATAAACCACGGGATTTTGATTTATGTCTGAAATAATTTTTTTGAAACTTCCACTGCTATCTTTATTCATATCTGTGTTTTAATTATTCATTGTCTATTTACCTACAATGCTTCACAGAACTGAATGCATTCCCTTAGGGATTGACATTAACGGACATGGTGTGTTTCAACAAAACAATGCGATTTTCATATTTAAAAACAATGAATTTGAAAACAATGCTATTCTATATTTAAAAACAATGAATTTGAAAACAATGCTATTCTATATTTAAAAACAATGATTTTGAAAACAATGTTTTTTTGTATATTTTCAGATTTTATTAAACCATTAACCCCTTGACTAATTAAATTCAAATATTAGTTACATTAAAGAAAAACTGTAACTGTCCATTTGCTAATCTAAGGGCCCTAGCCCTTTCTCTTCTTCCCGCATAACCCTCCAGTCTTCGAACCCTTCATCAATCAAGAATTCCACCCTCGCACTCCTCCACAGGCCATGATCGGCCGATCACTGACCTCCCATCAATGCGTCGGAGCGCTGCCACCCCATGCTGGCCGCCACAGTCGATTCGAAGTTCACCAACGCCTGAAAAAGCCAACTAAACCTAGGAACTTCAAGTCGCGATTTCAGCTGCATCGATTAATAGAATCCCATTTCCACCGTTCAGGTGGTAGTGCGTGCTTAGTTGATGAGAATTTTCGGTTGAAGCTTTTAATGTTGTTGCGTGGATGAGGAGAATAAGGAGGACGAAGATTAGAAAGCACTGGCCATTGATTAGAAGATGGCGGCTCGGAACGTTGCCTAGAGGAATTAGGGTTTTATTTGTTAGGGTATTTATAGAAAATACATTTTAATATTATTTTAATTTTTAAATCCAATTTTTATTTGTTTATCACTGTTAACTCCAAATCAAACCCAACGACTGTCGTCCCTAGCTAAATACCCCCATTCCAGACATAATGGAATATGTTTTGTAACCCAATTCGGCTGTTACGATCAGTTTTTCTTTAAATTAAAATATAAATCAATATATATTTAATTTAAACGTACATTTTAATTTATTGGGGCCACATACTGACTCCAAAAATTACAGAAAAATTATATCTAGCTATGTTTTGACGATACAGTCCTAACAAAATCAATTTCGTCAAATTTGGAGACCGTTTGAAAAATGGCCATTTTCTAGTGATCCAATTTGACTGAAATTGACAAAACACGTTTTCTTTTGCCAAACTCACATATTAATTCCAGAGATTATGAAAATTGGAATCTAGCAATAATTTGACATTTTGGATAAAACCAAAGTGGTCTCGTCAAAAAGGGAGGTTGTTTGCAAAATGACTATTTTTTATATTTAAAATATATATATATATATATATATATATTCCATAGCGACTATTCTGAATATTTAACTGGCCATAACTTTTGATTCTATGAAATTTCAATTTTTTAGATTCTTTGGAAAGAGATTTTTAAACATATTTAAATATTTTTTGTTTTACTGAAATTCACTTTATTTTGATCCTGTACATTCAGCTGAAATTTGAAATCAAATTTTCAAACTACCGAGCCATTTCAGGCTCGTTATATAATTAAAATAAATTCATTCGTTATAACTTCGATTTAAATAAATTTTTAGTCGTTATTATTTAAAATAAATTATTTTAAATATTAAAATCCATTAAATTTGCTAAAATAAAAAATTTTAATTGGTTCAGAATTTTCGGTTGTTACATTTTCTTTCCCTGGCTTCACTTTCCGCTTTTTTTGTGAATTTGGCCAAGTCACCTTATTCATTCAGACCTAAGTGCAGAGATTCATTAGAACCTGATACAATCGATGATTTCACAATATCAGCTTTTCTGTTCTCCTGCTTTTATAGGGACATATAAAGGAGGCTTTGTCGTGTCTTTTTGGATGAAGGCTTCTTAGTCGTTTCCTCATTGACAATGGGTAAGTTTTGAGAGAGTATTAAATAAATTATATTTTACTTCATTTTGCTCATAATGTATTATCTAGGCATGACGATCCATTTATGGCGCTTGAGGGCACCAGACCCGCTTTGCCCAAATAGCACATTGTATATGCCCCAACCGATGCTAAGAATCCATATTGCGACTATCTATCTTGGATTCCAAGCATCGTTCATATGGGCTCGTAATTGAAAATAAAACATACCTGACAGCCTCGACGTGGAGTATCGTTAGAATGAATGTTTGCCATTCATTTTCATTTCTGGTGAAACAACATTTTTTCCTCTTAAGATGAGGTCTTATTATAGATTAAGCAATTTTAAACAACATCCGAGTGGTATTACTCCACTTCGTATATTGCATGCTGAATTTTGTTGATGGAGCTCATCTCCTAGGCGCTTGACTTCCAGGCTCATATAGTGGTCAACTATTAGGAGGTGGCTTATTTGCCTGCCTTCTCCAATATATGCACTTTGGTCCTTATTAGGATTAGAGCTACGCAGCTCTTCGTGCCTTCAAGTTTACTTTGGTTCACTCTGTCTTATCCTCTTGCGGTTAGTCAGTTGCCATCATCCATGCGAGAGGTTTACCACAGTTTCTTTGGAGTTTAAAGTCCAAAGCATATATTTTGAACTTCTTTGAGTCCGCTTTCCCATTATGCCATGGTCGAAGAAGATTTATATTTTTATCTCTCCACGCTTTAGGTTGGGTTGGCGTTCCACACATGCGGTGCTTATGGTTTATCCTATACATAAAAGACATTAGCAACGAAAGATTAGTTTTTCCTAGCATAATCATGGTTGCATAATTTTCATGTGTTTTGTGTGTTGTGTATAACTACTTGTGCATATGACTTGATTATACAAGTGGCAATTTATTAAATCACACAATCACGATTCTTATGTAATATGCTTATGTATCACATTCAAGTATTTATGAAGATTTTGATTGAGTTCATGTGTTTGCCCCAATTGGGAGAGTTAATCTTTATAACTACAAGAGTTCTTGTTTTTGCCAGGATATTAGATATTCTAGGCAATTTATTTAATTTCCCCCAGTATGTTTTGCATGGTTGCTTATATCCTCATAATTTAGCACTCTTGCTGGTTGACCGTTGTATTATGGTCTCATCCTTTCCAGCTTGCGCTACAACCTTAGTTGTGCCCCAGTTATTATGTTCGGTGATCTATGCAGGGATGGTTTGGATTTGGAGCATCTTCTTAATGTTTCATATCATTTTGATTGTTTTCTCTGCAGGTTTATTCATGTTTTCGGGAACTGATCATCTGGCCCTTTGCTTTCGACCAACATTCGGGTGTGATACCAGTCTTTGGACAACCCTATGGTTCATCCATAATTTAGGAGTTAGGGATGTAGTTATAGTCCAATTTCGAATTTCGAAGCATGTAGACACTTGATTTAGCTTTAGGGTCTATTTGTTGATGCCGAGGTTCATACTTATATTTCACTAGCGTACAATCCTCTTCCCATGTCTAAGCTTGATGATTTTTTTTTTAAAATAAGCTTGATGATTTTTATTTATTAAGATATGTTAATGAAACAATAAATTACTTCTTTAGTGACAGAAGTCCTGAGAGTTTGATGTCTTCCCGCCATCTTTTGAATTTGTCAAGGCTGGCGTTGTCTTTACCACCTCCACTGTCGTTTGTCATATCAATCGCATTTATTAGCACCATCAATGTTTCTAATAAGAAACTAGGGTCTTACTTGGAACGGTTACTGCACTACCAAGCTTGGATGTCCTTTCAATGTGATTAATAGGAAATAGTGATAGAATCAAATATAAGGGATTTAGGGCGAATGCTAGCAAGGTGAAATAAAAGAAGGCAATAGAGGAAACTTAAGAAGTGCCTAAGCGTGAGGAGAGTCCCTTGGGTTGCCATGAGCATAAACCATTGGAAAAAGCTATGAGGGAAACTGGGACGACCTTTAGTTTTGATTGGTCAAAATTCATTATCTTTGTTTCCATTGGCAAGACTATGCTAGGTTGATTTGCGAGACAGTGAATGTTGTCGACTGCTTTTGGGTACTAGTTTGACTAATGTGGGGGTGAGAGGTGAGTTAAGCTTCACAATTCCTTTATTTGCTCTTATCCAGGTTATATAGGATTCACATTTCCACTTTTCCAATTTAGCTAGGCTGGGATAGCTTTGAATTAGCTTGCTCCTTTTATTGTATTTGGATTGATGCCAGAATTTATTGTCGGATGTAATACGATTGCAGTACAATTTATCTCAGCCTCATTTTCCTGATTGCTCGAACGTAGACCATCCCTCGTGCCCTAGGACCATGTCTTGAATTTTCCATGACTTGTTTCGTTTTATTTCACGGTCATGCACAATATGTCTTTTACTTTTTCTTGGCCATGACAACGCAGAGTATTGGCCTTTATCTTTGAGTTGATTGAACCTTTGTGGCGTGACACTATATGCAAATAGGATCGCTTTCACTTGTCGTGCATCCTTGTATCCATTTAACCTTCGTACTTTTCAGCTTTGTATTCTGCTATAGTACTCTATTCCTTACTGTTGTGCTTCCTATTCATTACAATATTGGGATTGTCCTATGGTATGCTTTACCTTAATGCCATTTGAGGTCATTATGAGTTGTGTTGCCCCCATACCATGGGTCGTCGTAAATGGGGGTGGACTTAAACTCCATATACGTTGGGTGTGATCTGCAATTAATAGTAATTATTGCTCCCGTTAACTTCCTCGGCGTCTAGGTTTCTAATTACTGCCGTGGGTATTACCAATCTCAGTTTCCAGGGGCTTGTCACTGCTCCATTGGTTTCAAGTTACATTGTATTTCGTAATCGTATTCTAAGTATCGCTTATTCCAATATTCTGAGAAGATGGATCATCGAGACAATCAAACTTTACGCGAAGATGGTTAAGACATCATGTCTTCTAGGGGAGGAATTTTTGTTTGCTAGGAATGGTTGTTTGGTTTGTCTATCAGTGGATCCTTTTGGAGTTAGGGGTAAGGGTGCTTGTATTATGACGAATCCAAGCGTTTCTTTTGAATGGGTTTGACTTCAATCGGAGTAATAGTAACATCTGCTCGCTAGGAAAGTTCAATTCCAATGATCGAGGAATCTCATCTTTGAGTTTGTGTGAGAGGGTTTTATCTTTATTTATAGACGAGGATACTTGGTTAAGAGTTGTGGTCTCTCTTCTGGATGTGTTGATGTCGAGCAGTGAACTCTGTTGCTTTTGGGGATTTCTACTCAATCACCAGTGATCGGTATTTTTCCCATTTCGCGTTTACTTGACATCTAATTAGGCATCCTTGTGTAGCAGATTCTTTACGATGTCTATTGAATGCTTTGTGGGAGATAGGTTTTTACCTACTTGACGTTTACCGGTGGTCATGTGCTTTAATTGGAGTAGTGACCAATTTGCATGGGTCGCATTTCTCGGGGCCTAACTTATCGCGATGTATATCAAATGTGCCTCGTAAAAACACGGTCCTTTTGCTCTCAATTTTTAATCGGTAGTCATGTGGCCTGGCAGGGATTGCGTGTCCCGAGGCCTGACTCAGCGCGCCGTATCGAGAGTGCCTCATAAAGATGAGGTCTTTTCCCTGATTTTAACCGATGGTTGTATGGCCAGGTCAGGATCGTGTTTCCCAGAGCCTTACCTCAGCTGACAACATGAAGGTGCCTCATAAAAATGAGGTCTTTTGGTCCCCGATTTGTATCGGTAGTTGTGTGGCTAGACCGGGACAACACCTCCCGGGGCCCTAACCTAGAGCGATGTATATCGAGGGTGCCTTGTTATGACAAGGTCTTTCCCACTCAACGTACATTGAGTGCCTTATAAGAGCAAGGTTTTTTGTGTGCCTCATCTTGGGTGAGATCTTCGGGTGCCTCTGCATATGCAAGGGCTTGGCTGTAATGTTGACTGCATTAGGACGACGTCGCAAGTTTTGATGTTAGAAATCTTTGGATAACATTGATAGTGTCGATAGCCGTTGTACATTGTTGTTGCTTCATGATGCTAACTGTCTTTAGCCAACGCTGATTTTATTGTAGTGCTGATATCGCGTGACGAGGTTCTTCTTGATACATTAATTGAGGAATGCGAGTAATTCCACCCAATGTCGCGAGCTTGACAATCTTGTTCATGGACTTTTCACCCTTAAGCTCTGGCATTTGTCATAGCATGTTTGAGAATGAGATATCCAACCATAGAGGTTTGGTGGGGAAATATAGCGTTCGAATGATTTATCTCTTGACCTACTGCTATTCTTAGCTTTGCTTCTCTGCTGGGTATCAATAAAGTGGGTTTAACCGAAGGTCTCTAAGATCTTACGGCGCATTTCGACCACTTACTGACTTTTATCTGGAATGCTAGTCCCGCCTTCCTGCTTTTGCACATGGCATGTAGCATTTGTTGGGATACGGTTTTGCCCCTCTTTCATTAATTATGCAATGTTTAGCAGGATTCAAGTCATCGGTGGCACTTGTTTTTTTCCAATCTCGAACGATTCGTGAGAGCCTTGCATTGGGATGTTGTTGCTTTAGCCATAACCTAGTGCTACTTAATTTCAGATTATTGTGTTACTGTAATAAAATACAGCTAAAGTAATATGCTTGTTAGGATATCATGTTATTAAGATCTTAATGGTGAACAAGGATAAGGTAAGAAAGAATTTGCATTTCTCCATCCCTCTTGTTTCTTTCTTGAGTCTTCATTATGAGACATGAGTTGACTATTTTCCAGGTACACATTTCATTCGTTTATGTTCACTGGAATTTCTTCCCATTTTTGGCTTTAGCTAGTTGATAATTTGTGCAATTCTCTCATGATAGACTTATACTATGCAGAAGGGTTCAGGTCTAGGTCGTCCGCTCCGTTGAAGAGAAACTATTTCTTGTACTCTTAATTTTCCATTGTGGATTATTCTCTATCTTTTCGTTCGAATGTTCTTTGAACTAACTATGACCCCCTTCGAACAACCCATACGGTGGTCCCGCTGCCCAGTCAGCGGGTCAGGGTCTAAGGGCGTAGCTCCTTGGCCTGGGGGTTCAGGGGTGCAATGTGACCCCTAAAGTTTACGGTACATGTTGCTGACGATAGAGAAACGTTGGAGCTTCAGAGAATTGCAATGGAAAGTTGCACACAAAATAAAGCTTGTTTGATGGGTCGGTGTCGACCTATGTAGATAAGATATTTCTTTGTGAGCTTTTCTGGAAGCGATGTGGTGACGTGGGAGAACCTAGCAGCAAAGCCAAAGTTGTGATTCCTCCTACTATTGTAGGTCGTTGCCGACCTATAGGTCATGGGTCAACACCAGTCTTCCTGCTTGGATGTTTTTTGTACTCTTTCCACTCTGAAGTGATGATGAAGGTCTATGTAGCTGTTTCATGAAGTTCGATGAGCCATAAGGCTGATTTTTATGGGTGTACCGACCTATGGCAGATTGGTTAGTACCGGCCTGTCACCTTAGGATAATTTTTGCTTGACTTTTCCAGTTTCACTTTCCATACTTCCCCAAGTGTATACGCGAACTTTTGTGCTATCTGACATCATCAGATGACTGGAAGCATTCTTTTCGGATAAGACTCGGGAAGTGTCCTCTTCGACATTAATACAGAACTCTTATGCACTACATCAGCTTTTCGATTATGAGATATCAAGTCCTTAAGCTCTTCGTCCTGTTACATATAATTTTGAAGTATTTTTGTTATTGAACTTCGTTTGTCACATGCATGATTTATGGCAAGTAAGAAATCCTCTTTGATTCGCTTCTAGGGAATCTTCTAGAAATTTGCACTAAATCTATTCAAACTCGCGCTGCTAGTAACTTCTATCTAAAATATCAATTTATTTGATTCCTCCAAAGTGGAAGGTTGAATAAGAGAAGATTTAATTCCTTCAATACTTCATAGGTTTTTCTTCTCTGAGCCAATCTTTGAAATTGACCTTTTTACGACATCAGTTTTAGATCTAAATTATAACCTTTTCATAGCCTTTCCCGGTAGATCTACCATGATACGTATTCATAGCCTTAACACTAAGTCTACCTAACCGAATTTATATAGCTTCGGCAACAAATCTACCTTACCAAATCCTCACGGCTTTTGGCAATAGTCTTGTCTAACCAACCTGAAACTGAGTTTATCATGGTATGAATTGCAGATCTGAGTTATAACCTTTCCCATAGCTTTTTTGGTAGATCTGACTTTTATATCATGAGCAACTATAGTAGACAGTACAGATCTCGGCATTAGATTCGATTCTCAGTGAAAGCACCAAATGTTACCATATTTAAGTGAAAGCACCACCCTTTTACGAGGAAAATAATATATGACGTATAAAAATAAATGGAAAAAGGTAAGAAGCATAATGTAAAGAGAGAGAGACAATTTTTATAGTGGTTCAGCCATTGATAGGCCTACATCCACTTTGAATATCTTTTATTATGATACTTGCTATGCCAATTACAATATATTATGGATGATTACAGAGTTCCCCAAAGTAGAGATTAACAGATTATCACTAGTACTATTGGTTATCGGAGAATCACAATAACCTTCCTAGGTGACCTATATTTGTTATCTCTACAGAAGAAGCTTTATTGTAGGAGAATAATAATGGTTGTTGGATATAAAGTCTTGCTACTGAAGATGTGCAATGGCTGTTAGAGATGAAGATCTATTCTGACAGAGCTTTGGCAGAGTCTTGGCATGACAAAGATTGGATCCCCTTTGATGTTGGAGTTTGGGGGGATATTTATGGGTGTTGGGTAGGGATTTGGGCCAAGCCCGATTGCAGGAAGCCTCATAACCACATGTCAACTTATACCTGAAAGTGACAAAGAAAAATAAGGTAACATGATGGGTCGGTGCCGACCCATGGAGTTAACCAACTTTGTGTATCGGGCTGCGTGATGGCGATTCTTCTATCTGGTTTAGCTCCTGGGTGTAGTTGTGTGTTATATTGAAACATACTTTTTGAAGATCAATCCATAACTTCCTTATGCCTTAAACAAATGACCTGAAAATTCACAAATGCATAGTGGATGAGTAGAGTGATCTCTCACATAAATTTCATGCCATTTAGGTCACTCCTCAATGTTCAGATTCTGCCCGCGAAACTAACATAATTCAGCACTCCATAACTCACTAAATACTTATCCGATCGACACAAAACTTTGGAGATGTCTTTTTCATGATGTTAGGGACTACCATATTGGTTTCATGATGTGGGGTCCAATGTAGATGGGTCGGTGTCGACCCATGGGGTATGGGTCGGTGCCGACCCATGGGGTATGGGTCGGTGCCGACCCATTAGATTGAATCCAAATCTCATGAAACTTTTTGTGAGCCTTCCTTTATGTCTTGTGAGTGTTATCCCAAAATTTCAAGTCATTCCAAGTCTGTATATGCCCTGCATGTTTAGTTCAAGTTGCCTGGGTCTAAAACCGGGTAAATAATTCTTATCCAGTAAGTACATGTGCTGAATGAGTTGTCAAACTTTTCAAGTATCTAAATTAGTTTATTTATTTATGATATATTCTTGTACTATTGGCATCCACAAATACATGTTCTTATGAACGTAAGAGTGTTGTCTGAATGGTGCATCCTTTTAAAGCCAGAACCCTCATGTGAGTTTCAGCATCATATGAAAAAAAACTTGCTACGGGGATATGTTTTATAATTGCAGGCATTGCCAACTATTAGATATTTAAATCAGGGGTATTCCATGTAATTTTTCCTTGTTGCGGTTATAAGAAGCTAATCTTGTTTAGTTTTTCTAGCAGATAAATATATCATTAATAGTTCTGAAACTGTGTTGAGGTTGAAACTGCCTAGGCGACCACTTCAATATTAGGATCAGAGTTAACTTGGAAGGTTTAAATGGTACGTATATGCTGCAGGCATTGGATATGCAAGTGTGAATTTAGAAGAAATATGTTGAAGCTTGTTTTAAACATGATTATGTATATAAATGGTGGTATATATCTTGCGGTATTTTGTGTACGATACATGTATGTTTGCTATTCTAAATACTGTATATTATCGACTATTTGTAACTAGCATGGAATCTATATATTACTATGAAATATATATTACTATACTGGTACTATTACTGTGTATGAAATATATATCACCGTGTATCACTACACCATATTAGCAATTTCGCAACTCCCTAATGCGGAAGCTTTGCAACGTCTTTGGGCCGTTGCTAATTTGTAATGACTTAAGGCCGTTGCAAAGCTATTCAGAGGTTGGACTCCCTGCATTTTGTATTTCGAAATGGCTTAAATCCGTTCTAATTGGAATACTAATTTCCTACCCACTTCTCAAACCAATAGCTATCCCATTCACAAAATTCACACCGGTGAGAAAAGAAAAAAGGAAAGAAAAAAACCTAAGAGACTCCAGGTTTCAAATCAAAGATCTTCAATTCGATTCAATCGAAGATTTTCAATCAGATTTTGGAAGTAGTTTCAATTGAAAACTGTAATCTCGATCGACTCACGGTATGCTATTGTATATTAGTTTCGATTGAAGATTCTCAAACTAAATTCGATTGAAGACCGTAATTTCGATTGAAATCGGATATTAGTTTGAAACTCAATGCCTTCAGTCACCTTAGGGTTTCGATTGAAAACGGTAATCTCCTTTTATTTTTATTACAAGTCTCCCACTTGAAGTAGCAACTACATGTTAGTGATTTGAAACTACCACCGGATAGGAACAATATGATGCCAGATCTGATAAAAAATCCGTCGTTCGCTTCTTTTTGCCTTTGATATTGAAGCAATTAGATTTACCAGAATTGCTATCATTGCAATTAGATAGTGTCTTTATGTAAGTTATTTTTACCAAAGGTATGATTAGTATGTTGTTTTTGGTCAGTTCAACTTGTTTTCACTGCATGGATTGATTGATATTGTATTTTTTCCTTCACGATTCAAATTCATACGTTAATAAATCAACTATTTGGTTTTTGTTCATTGCTGCTAAGATGCATCGTATTGATAGATAATTTTTCCTTCATTATTAGATAAATCTGAGTTTGATACATTGTACTAAAATGTTTGTATGTTACCAAGATATATTTTAAGGTAAAAAACTATATTTCACCGTCTTCAACTCAAACTATGGTATAATTGAATTTTAATGCTGTTGGTTTAAAATATTTTCATAGTACACGATTATTTTCCATAATTGTCATTAATATACGGTATATCATTATTTAATCTTGGTTAATAGTTTCTATATGTTAGTGATTTTATTTACTTGGTTTTAGGATATCTTGCAAATGTAATTGATTATGATTTTCTTATGCTAGTAACTTTTTTGAATGCATATTAATGTGGTAGCAGATTGATACTTAGAAAAATTATTTTAGGACTCTGGTTAAATATCATATTTTAGTAAATTGTTATTTGATCCGAAGACTAGTATATTTTAGTAAGACAACTAAAGCATGCGCTGACTTATTTATTTATTTTAATGTTGGATCTTAATATAAGTGCTCATGCAGGCCTGTGTGGTGTAACTAAATTTGGTTGAATTAAATTTAATTGATACATTGTTTGTGCATATGCTTGTTTGAGTTTAATTTTATAGCATTTTTGTGATACCCCAGGTCCGTTAATGTCACTCACTAAGGGAATGCATTAAGTTTCGTGAAGCGTTATAGGTAAACAGACACAAAATAATTACAAGACAGATATAAATAAGATAGCAGTGGAAATTTAAATTTTTATTTCAACATAAATCATAATACTGTGGTCCACAATACCATAAGTCACAAAAACCATTACAATAAAATAACTTCTGTCTTGCATCATCAGAGTACATAAGAATATAAAAAAAAAACACAATTCCCCAATTGAAAGACTTAAGCCATGGTAGAGACAAGAACTTAAGCCATACTTTAGAAGTAGCTCCTAGCAAGATGATATCTGAGTCCTGACTAAGCCCGAACCTGGGGGGGGGGGAACGGAAGAAAGAAGGAGAAACAAAAGTATCAGACATAAAGTCTGGCGAGTCTAGTTACTTTTAGCCAGTAAATAAATAAGAGTTGCACGATAGGCATATAAAGTGGATAAGAGAGATCACTACATAAATGCAAGTGACAAGGTAAGGTGTATACACTTCTCTAATGATTACTCTGCACTATTACTAGTATAAGCAGAATGAGATGATCCCTTCCACTATAAGGTGGTAGACTTAGGGCATATGTCCAAAATATACCCCAACCACTACCCTAATCGATCGGCTCCATACTCCCTAGATACTTTGTGTCGACCCCACAGTAGGATGTATCACGTCTTACAGTGGTAACCCTTCATTTCCCAAGATGTGCACAACCATATCTACTGGTGTCACAGTCATGTTATCCCCTTCTGCCCGGCCCATGCACGCACAAGGCCCGGTCGGTTTGCGCCGCCCACACCATCCGTCACGTTTGGATCTCTTACAATCAGTCAGTAAGCGTGCCCCTTCTCCGCCTAGTACGGAGTACTTTATTTGATACCTACTCCGAGTTACTGACTGAAATGGGTCCCACACAATATGATACAAGCTCTCCCCTTTGTCTTGTATTCCCCCACTAGGTTTTTAACTAACTATGTATACCACTAGGTGTCTTTAATTACATAGCCCTATTCAGTTATGCTTACCCTAAAAGGTGTCTTTCATTACATAACTTTTTAATTTTCTCTGGTTATGTATGCCACTAGGTGTCTTTAATTTAACCTTTTCGGGTTAAGTTCGTGGGCCTATATGTAAATATTACCCACCCCCTCTAGATTTACTTAACCCATCCACTACTCCAATCAATTTACTTAACCCTAACCTTAGTTCAATATCATACAATCCTTATGGATTAAATTTGGTTAAGTAGTCCAATTCATTGCCATGTCCATTTATGGTTTATAATGGGCTAGACCTCCCACATTAGGCCTACAACGTGTGGATGTTGGATATGCCGGTCGGGTCCGGGAAGTCTTATTCCACAGTTGGGCCTAACCTTGTGTCTTATCTTGATTCGTATTTGCATACTTATTCCTCCCACATTAGGTTCAACATTAGTGGCTACTGGATATGCCGGTCGGGTCCGGGTAGACTTCCACCACTAATGCAACCTAACCTTGTGCCATAAGTACAATTACAATTCCTAATTGTAATTACTAGACATTCTATTTTTAATTAATTAATCAATTAATTAAGCCTCTCTCTTTATAGGTGTTAATGCCCGCTTTACTCAATAATCTGAATTATATATCCAAAAATGTTCATATTCAAATTAAGCCATTATTAACCCTTTTTCCCCTGTTCCTTAACTAGCGCCCTCACAAAATTTGCAGTTTGCCTAGGCTAGACAATAGCCTAGTCATAAGTGATAATAGGGAAAATAATGGGAATATAACCAAAGTGATCATCTTGGCATAAACATAAACTAGCATGATAATAAGGTGAACATACATATTGGCATGAACATGAAATTGTCATCATAACAAGGTGGACATAAAACTGATGAACGGTTGGCAGTCAATTGATTATAACATAACTATGATGTACCATGAGCATAGTAAGATCTAAATTAGCAATTTAGATGTCCAATCGGTTCAGATCTAACATGATAACAAAAGGTGATAAATTAGATCACATAATTCAGATCTAAAGGTTAAAATAGATCTAACATGATAACAATGGTGATAAATTAGATCACATAATTCAGATCTAAAGGTTAAAATAGATCTAACATGATAATACAAGGTGATTAATTAGATCACATAATTCAGATCTAGAGGTTAAAATAGATCTAACATCATTAGGGTGACATAATAGCATGTTTAGATCTAAATATGAGTTCTCATGTCCAATTTACAACATATCTAAGTTTATCGCAATATGACAGGTGAATGGTGATTTACATACAGAATTAGATCTAACCAATGTTGCAACTATCAAAATTAATAAATTTACATTCACCACAATATAGTTACAAGTCAAGATCCACATAGGCAATATAATATAATAACCATAATTGCATTAGATCTAAAGAATTAGATCTATCATGACATAGTATAAGATCTAACAATGGCATAGATTCAAGGTTTACAACGTATCCAAATCACAGTCTTTCATAATTTACTTCTATTCATTTAAACCTAAAAATAACAAGAAACTCACAGCGTTAAGTTTAGAGAATAAAGAAAGAATGGATCTTGGATTTCTGGATTTGATTTGTCTTAGTTGATAGAAGAAGACAAGGGATCCAGTTCAATTCACACACCGATAGAGTTTGGCCACCATTGATTCTTTGTGAAGAAAACAAGAGAATTGAGGTATATTTATAGCTGCAGAACCCTCTGGAACCGACTGCCACATAAGCCCTAGGGTGAATCAGGTTGCGGGTCGCCTCCCACTTGCAAAAAGGCATGAATACCTAAAAAATCCTATGGGCGCACTTTACAGGTGTGCCAGTGTAAAATTTCCTTGGCGCACTTGTGAAGTGCGCCAGTTATACCTGGTTTGAATGTCAAACTTTTATCGTCCGTGACTTCTTCATATGTTATATGATTTATGCAAACTAGGTGTCTATCCTGACCAGAATATCGAGATGGACGTAATGACGTAGTCTGTTTCCCTTAATTCTTAATATTAAATTAATTATTATTTAATTTATCCTCTTTAATGTTAACAAAATTACGGGGTGTTACATAGATTTTAATACACAGAAAATTTTATAGCATTCTCGATAAGTTTGACGAAGCAGCCCGAGGTTGGAACCATGAAAGCAACAGATTTGTGTGGAACACCGTGGAATCCTAGCTCCCTCACAAACTGATTAAACTCTAAATCTTTGAACTGCGGTTGATTCCATATGTCGTGCACTTTATTCACGAAACTTTGAAAATTCGTGTTTATTTTGTTTTTCCGTTCATGTTCTCTTTGCTCTTCTTCAATCTCATCGGGATTGTAGTTTGATCTCCTGCCACCGCCAAGTGTTTGCACTATGTCCATGACTTCAACGTAGAACTGGACATCAAGTGTTTTTTTGATGTCGATCATGATATGGTTATGAAGGCGAAAATGCATCAGGGTTATCATCTCCCTTTCGACAGGCTAGAAGAATGCATGTTTTATGTTTCTGAACATGACATCCACTCTCTGATCCGTTTTTGGAGTCTAGTACCGAAAACTGTTAGCGTGAGCTTCTAGAGTTCCACTAAGCTTCCGGGTCCTCCCGCCAAAAGCAGGTCAATCTTGAATTCTTATATTCTGATCAGCTTTGTTCTATTGGTGCTAAGCTACAGCTTTTTTTAACTGATCAATATAGCTCTTTCAGTCTATCTGATTCTCTTGATGTTACTTGTCTACGAAGAAGCTTATTCCTTCCTATGACATCATTGTTATGCCTAGGATCTATAGAGAGAAATGTAGCTTCTTTCAAGTATATAGCAGCAAGATTTTTTTTATTGAATTTGCATCATGAGGATTGAATGCTTAATACTAACATGTAAAGTAAACGATACTATGTAAAAATATCAAAATTAGCTTTTAATATGAAATAATAAATTACAATTTTCGGTAAACAACCCTCAATCGGTAACTAGCAAATAAAAAATATTAAATAAATTAATGTAAACCGCAGTAGGAATCATTATTTAACTATGGATCTTCGCATAAAAATTGCGCGAAGAGAAGCTAATGCTGAACTGATTAAAAAAAAATTATAGTGACTAGGTAAAATTACTTGGACCGATAAAATCAATGAGGGAAGTGAAGAATGTTAAACTGCAGTTCAGTTTAGTCAGTTACGCAGTCAGAACAAGTGACAATTAGGAATAAGAAGGTTAATAGCATCATGTTGAATAGTATCCTCCGTCGATCCAACAAGCTAACGAATGGATAATTGAATTTTTGGATTCGTTACACTGGTTCAATTTCGATCAGCGTTGATTTATTTGAGAAAATCTGGGGTTTGCAGATTCTTTTTCATTTTTAGAGGATTGTTTATGTTTACTGGTTTGCAGATTCTTTTTCATTTTCGTTTATTGGCTCCGCTTCAGCTTCATTATCTACTATTTCATTATTTACTATGTTAAGCAATGTTTGATGTGGATTTAGAATTTATGAGTGATATCCAAAATTTCATGCTTCTTTCTTTAATTGTTTGGTCGAAGAAAAGTAATTAACAGCTTGTTACATATGATATATTAGGTCAGTATGTCTTCTAGTGTAGACAAACAATGGATGAAAGAATTCGATTATAGAACTGCGCGATATTTGGAAGGAATGCGGAAGTTTATTAATTTCATTAAAGAAAATGGTGGTAATAAAGAAACCCATTCTTGTCCTTGCACTCAATGTCAAAACATGAAGAAGAAGATTAAATTAGACGACATTCATTTTCATTTGCTTAGATGGGGAATTGATCAATCATATACCATTTGGCATTTTCATGGAGAAGAATTGACAGGAGAGGAAAAACAACCCATTAGTCAAGCCATGCATGTCGATTATGGCGAATATCCCAGAATGGAATATCTGATCAATGATGCCGATAAATTTCATTATTTTCAACCGATAAGTCAATTTCATGATAATATTGACGAATTGCATGTCATTGATGTTGATTAGCAGACCGATCAAAGTAAGAAGTATAAATCAATTTTGGATAGTGCAAAAGAGCCATTGTATCATTCCTATCCAAAAGGGATGACAAAATTGTACACCATTGTAAAGCTGAATTGTTTGAAAACGCAATACGGTTTTTGCGACAATGGTGTGACCGCACTCCTCGAATTTATAAACAAGTTAATTCCTGAATGTAACAAACTACCACCAAAATATTCGGACAAGAAGAAGATAATTAAACTAGTTGTGATGGATTATAAATCTTATGGTGCTTGCATTTATGACTGCATGTTATACTGAAAAGACGATGCAAACAGAGTTTCTTGTATAATTTGCAACGAACCAAGATATAAGACAACATTATGCGAAGAAAAAAGATCCACCAAGGTACTATAAAAGACGTTGAGACATTTCCCGTTAATTTATAGATTGAAGAGACTTTATACAATACCATGGATAACTAAAGCTATGACTTGGCATATTCGTGCAAAGTTACATCCAGCTATAATGCATCACCCATGCGACACTTCGCAGTGGCAAACTGTTGATTCTTTTGATAAAACATTTGCTCTTGGACCATGAAATGTTACGCTTAGAATATCAACGGATGGTTTCAATCCACATGCATCTCTAGGTACCCACTGTAATTGTTAGCCAGTAATTGTAGTACCATATAATCTTACTCCATCAATGTGCATGAAAAGGGAATTTTCAATGTTGACACTGCTGATTGCTGGACCAAAACAACTAGGGAAGGATATTGATATTTATCTGCAACCGTTGATAAAAGAGTTAAAGTAGCTATGGGAAGGAGTAATGACTTTTGACTCATTTAAAAAAAATGAGTTCATAGTGAGAGCTATGGTGTTGTGGGCAGTTCATGATCATCCTGCATTTGGGATATTATCGGGGTGTACAACTCATGGCTACTTTGCGTGTCCTACATGTGGAGAAGAAACTTGTTCTTATTATCTCCCTGCTAGTAAAAAGATGTGTTACATGGATCATCGAAGTTTTCTTCCTTCCAAACACAAGTTTCGAGATGAAAAATCAAATTTTAATAGTAAACAAGAGTACCGTCGTCCTGCAAAGTCATCGAATGGCTACCAAGTTGAAGAGAAGGTAGCGAATATCAAGATGAAGTTGGCAAAGACAAACCTGAAATCGGTCGAAAACGAAAAAAGAAAGTCAAAGAAGAAGATTATGAAAATATTCCTGCATGGTATAGGAGGTCGATCCTCATTGATTTGTCGTACTGGAAAGCAAATTTGATTCGACATAATATTGATGTTATGCATACAGAAAAGAATGTCACTGAACATCTCATTAGCAAAAATTTAGGTCATAATGGCAAGTCAAAAGATAGCTTCAATGCACGTAAAGGATTTGAAAAACATGGGTATAAAACAGAAAATGTGGGTGATGGAAGATCCTGAAACAAATAAAATAGCTATGGCAGAAGCAACTTTCACCTTAAACAAGGAAGAAAAGTTACGATTTTGAACCATTTTGAGAAACTTGAAAGTACCTAGCAAATTCTCTTTGAATTTCCATAATAACGTGAGCATCAATTATCTTGAACTGACAAATATGGAAATCACATGATTATCATGTCATAATGCAACTATCACTTCCTGTACTGCTTTAGCATTGTTATCCATAGCATAAAGATCTATGTAATGTTATACATCACGAGTCCATTCTTTAACATTTTATGCTCAAAGGTGATAAACAGGGAACATCTATTAAAATCAAAGACTAGTTTAGTAGAAGCCATGTGTGTGTTTGAGAAACACTTTCCACCACCATTTTTTGATATCAGCGTCCATCTTTTGGTTCATTAAGCCGATGAAGCATTGGCTTGCAGTCCTATTTGATATAGGTGGATGTATCCTTTTGAATGGTTAATTACTAATTTCAGTTTTATTCACCATAGTTCGGTTTAAACAACTATTAATTATTTATAATTTATATCTTTCATAGGTTGATGAAAACATATAAAGGATATGTTCACAATAAAAAAGATATTGAAGGGTGTATTGCATAATGATATATTGTTCAAGAATCTAGTCTTAATTGCATGGAGTATATGGTGAAAGGAGGTGACGATGCTTATAAACATACCCGTGAGTTGTTTTTAGACGATGACGATGAGTTTGCTAGTGAGATGCCTATAGATAATGGTAAAGATATAACCTTAACCCAAGTGCAGTATGAACGAGTTCGTAAATGAGTCCTTAATAAGTATGATGGGTGGAAGAATGGGAGAAGTAAGTTTAAAAATCTGTCTTGAATTTCCAATAGCATAAATCAATTCACTTATACATTTTAAAATGTATATGTTGTAGGAGGTATGAAATCTATGTGAAAAATAATAAATCATAACCTCGTGGTGGAGTTATTCCTACAGAAACTTGTTGAAGTTTTACTCTATGGTTACAAGTTGAGGTAAATATAACATATTATTATATATTTCACTTGCGTTTAACTGATATTACTCCTTCATGACCATACTTCCCATATGTTATTTTTTGTTAGCTGATGAAGATCAACGATGTTGATTCAACTCTTTGGCGTCTGGTGAATGGGCCGATGTTCAAGGCACACAGTTATGTGAAGTGCCAAGTAAACGGATTCAGATTTTCCCCGAAAAGTTATGAAGAGCGGTTGCTAACATAAGACAATGGCGTATGTATGAGGGAAATTACCATATTTAGACCAAGTTGGAAGGACAAAAATTACAAGGAAGCAGAAACCAAGTATTACAGAGTTATTCAACAAATAATTGAGTTGGATTACATTGACTTTAAACAAACAGTTTTCTATTATGATTAGATAAAGGTTGAAGACACGACCAATGGTTTCAAGATTGTTCCCATTTCAAACTTAATCATGGTTATTTTAGGGAAATCGAAGAGTAAAGATAGAGTGAATGATGAACCGTTTATTCTTGCATTGGAAGCGAGTCAAGTGTTATACTCAAAAGATTTAAAAAATGAAGGATGGTTTGTGGTTTTACACACACCAAAACAGTTGACTAGTAATGTGGATGACATGGAGATTCCTACTATCTATCAATCGCCTTTTGAAGATAATGAGAAGTTAGAAGACCTTACGAATTGCATTTGTTAATATTAAATGGATTTCTTACGTGAATTGAGTGGAAACATTTCTTGGATGTATGAAGTGACTAGAAATTGTGCGTAAAAAAATGTTGAATTCTACTTGCTATTTTTCACTTGAATAGATTTTCATTTATTGCTTGGTAATCGACATTCCTTTAGTGATTGTTATATCAAAGTTTCATATTGAATATGTGAAACAATTTAGATGTGAATGTTGATGACCCTTGGTGAGAAATAACGCTATCATTACTTCTCTTTGAAGAATCCTTGTTGTACTTCTCTTTTATTGATGCAAATGAAGATGATTTTAGCAGCTCAACGATATTATATTATGACTATAGTCTATATATTGCATGACCATTTGATTGTGATGATTTTTTTATATACATCGATAAAATAGTTAATTCTTTAAATAGTAAAAACAAAGAAATCTCTTTATAGACATACTCATGTCCCAAATGGTTGTTCCTACTTTGTTTATAATATGATTAAACGCTTTCAACTTTAGATTTTTATTTTGTTTTATTACAAAAGTATTTTATCGTTAACTGCAATTTAGTTTGAGTGAAGAAATAACTAATGTTCAATGTATATTTTCCACTTGGTAAAATTTATTACATGCTTATTGAATTTTCAACTCAAATACAAATTAAGTAGTTAAATATTGTGTTGTTTACGAAGTTTTGCCAGGAGGCTGTTGTTGGTGGTCGACTTGCTTTGGAACTATGCCAAGAGGTAACTAATTCATGCCAATACTTTCTTTGTCTTATTATCTTGCAAGCACGTTATATTTTTAGCCACTTGAGCTAGTCACATACATACATGTATATCTTTAGCCACTTGAGAAAGAGGTCCTTGACAAATACATGCACAGTGTTGAAAAATAAGGGTGATGATTGTCAACTCAATGTCACGTATTCATGAATGTTGGAACGATATTAATTTTTGCAGTTATGCACCTCATTAACATCATCTCTGCCAAAAAATAGCTTATTTTGATTAATTTAAGGTGCAATTGCACACTAATTAGTAAGCAAGCTGCAATTAATTATTCACTCTTCAATGACCTGGTTTTACTAACATTAACATCCTATATTTTTACCAAGGTGTTTAAAATTGAGATTTCAATTTATGTGGTATTTAATCAAATATGTTACTTGAAAACTTACAAATATGCCTATCCCATCCACATGTTAAACTGATATTGCAGCGATGTACCAAATTAAGAGAGATTTCTTTTACCTCATTCTCCAATCTTATATTACTATATTATATTAAAGTTAAGACTGGAACATAATATGTATATACATACAAATGCCACTTGTGTCTGTGAAATTCTAGCATGGTTCAATCTTAAGTGAGGCACTGTCCATTAAATCTGTCTTGGTTCCAGCTATTTTGTATGTTAAACTTACCATGACCAACGTATAGCTATGTTGGCCATTAACATGTGTTTTTTTCCCTCTCTAAACAAATCCTTTTGACTTTTTAATGTTTGCAAATGGTCGCTTAGTAAATCCATATATAATGCTGCTGATACCTTATGACCCCACAGAAGTAAGTCGCAAACGTCGTGCCATGCCTTGACCCATGACTCGTGAGGTAGCGTGTCTTTTGTAGCTATGATGTTTTTTTTAATTTGCCTAATACTTTGGGATAAAATACCATGACATGGGAAATTATATCAACACAATAATTTGTAAAACCATATGAATATTTTTTTTCATTATATTGTTGGACATCAGTTGGCAAAAAATGTAGTTGAAATATTCCAAACAGAAGGTTCATGTGGGTAAATTGTGTCCATATTAGAGTCACATCATCTACAAGCAGTTCATGATAAAAGAGAAATATATGGACATTTAGCTGTACATTTTGTATCATCATTCATAAATCTGTGGTATTTAACAATGTTAAAGTCCATTGACTGCAAAGGTGTTGAACAGTTTGTGCCCATTCATACTGTAACACCCCACGTCCATTAATGTCACTCACAAAGGGAATGCATTAACTTCCATGGAGCATTTTAAGTGAATATAGAACAGAAAATCACAACAAGACAGATATAAAGCTGTACTTGAAAATTTAAAACCTCATTTATTGCAGCAGAAGGTAAATATGTTTGGTTACATCATCAAAACCATAAGCCAAAGTCAAGTACATCATATCCATCTTGATAAATCAAAGTACATAGACTGAAAGACATAATCCCCAACATTAAAGTAGCCATAAATAAAGAGAAGCTGAACTTTACTTCAGCGGTCCAAGAAATCTTCTAAAATCAGTCCAAAATTAAGCTCCACTGGTGCTAGTTCCAACCTGAGCACCTGGGGGGAAGAAGGAAAGAGATGGAAAAAGGGGGGTCAGGCATAAAGTCTGGCGAGTGCGATAATTCTAACAATATAATTAACAAAGTAACTAGGCTAAGGCATAAGTTGGAAAATAAGGAAATGATCATGAACCATTGAGTATGACAGAGTAAACAAGGAAACAAGATGAACAACGATATCGTTAAAGCGCACATAACCCACTAAGATAAATTTACTAAACTACACCAGCACTATAGGATAATTGCTATACTGCACCACCACTAGTCACCTTAAGGTTGATCCCGCCTACAGACTTAATAATGATATTGGTAGTTTCGTGCACCCCTAGCTACCTTCATAGGTGCCGTTTGCCCCTATCTCCACTAGGTGTACCCACTACCCCCAAACGATCGGCTCCCTAACTCGTAGATACACGTGTTGGCCCCACAGTGGGGTGTATCACTCCCCAAAGTGGCAACCCGATACCACTAAGAATGCACGGCTTATACCTACACGATGCAACAACGTCTTACCTACCAGCCCGGGTCCACACACGCATATGAACCCGTTGGACTTGCGTTGCCACCGCTAACCCGGTTTGGCCTCTTACAGTCAAGCCCAGTATGCGTGTCCCATCCTCGACTTGGGTCGAGCCCATAAAGATACGTATGGGTTACTGGTTGAAACGGGCCCCCATTACTTTGACACAAGCTATCCACCTAAGCTTGGTCCCCTCTAGTACATCCCACTTAACCCACTTCTTATTCATGTTTCAATTTTTGGTTAAGTGTTTCTAATCGTATTTCCAAATGCCACCCAAGGCACCCACTAGATTCCACATCCCACCCAAGGCACCCACTTAACCCCCTCATGTCCCACTACATGCTTATCTGGTTAAGTGTTTCTTAATTCATTAAGACCGTAACCTCATAAAGACCTCTCACATTAGGCTGACATTTGTGGCAGCAGGATTTGCCGGGCGGGTCCGGGCAGTCTTACACCACAAAAGAGCCTAACCTCGTGTCTTTACAACTGTTACGTATTTAGTTTGTGCCTAAGACCTCTCACATTAGACTGGCATTTGTGGCAGCTGGATTTGCCGGGCGGGTCCGGGCAGTCTTACACCACAAAAGAGCCTAACCTCGTGTCTTAGACGATTAATTACTCCTAATTAATCATTCCCCGAATTTGAATTACTTTCCCTATTCAAATTATCAACCAATCAATGATGTCCATAATTGACTCAATTATGTCCGTCCATTTATGGTATGTAAAATCATACCAATTTTTCACCACAATTATATTTTATGCCTTTTAAGGCATTTATGCCAATTAAATATTTTTAATATTATCCCCTTTTCCCCACGTAGTACGTTTGTTCATTTAACGTAAAATATACGTTAGACTCGAATAGTCTAACTCATAAAATAAAAGAAAACATCACAAATCTAACATAGGGGTGAACTTGCATATGTGAATGATATTCTACATCTAAAACTTGCATAGGCCAAAATTACAACTTGCATAAATAACATATGTCATGGATCCAAATCTAAAGGTGTGAACTTGATGAGATAATGGCCACAAACTTGCATAAACATCATATGTCATGGATCCAAATCTAAGGTGTGAACTTGATGAAATAATGGCCACAAACTTGCATAAATAACACATGTCATAGTTCTATATTTGCATAGGTAGTAATCCTAAACTTGCATAACATGATTCATATCCAACTCATAAACTTACATATGTGATTCATACGTCGCAACAATGGTGTAGACATGTAAAGTATCATGTAGAATTTAGCATATGTCATAGCCTAACTTTCAATTAAATTCTCACATAAACTAGGTGCCATAGCCATGTAAGGTCACATATAATTCTACCCAAACTTGTATATGGTTCATGTTTGAATCAACATCTAAACTTTCCTACATATGATTTATCATATGAATCAATATAATAAACTAGCATAAGAAACATGATAATTCAACTAGACCTAAGCCAATCATAGGATTATAACATGGGTGATAGCATCATAACTTTACATCGTAGATGATAGCATCATAACATAGTATCATAGAAATTACAACATAATCCTACAACATAATTACAACATGCAATCAACAATTCATATCACATCCGAATTATCCACATTATAACTCAATCCAATTCATTTATTAATTATTTTGTTAAGACTATCGAACTCACAACTCAAAAGCAGTCTTGAGTTCTGAATTCTGATTTCTGGAGTTGAATTAGCGCTCCTTTGATGAAGATTCGTTGTTAAAGTTGAAAAGGATTGAATTTGATTTGCTTTCTCCCTCTCTAATTGGTGGCGGCTATGCTGAGTTGCTAGGTGACGGCATGGAGGCCATGAATCCAATTTTATTTTGATTTTAGGGTTTAGGTCTATAGGTGTTTTTATAGAGTTTAGGATTAGTTTAAGCCGTCCGATCAACCCAGAATTAATCCCAGCCAATCAGAGCATATCAGAGACCCTAATGAGTCAGCACACAGTCATCTACAGGTCATAAATCAAATCTGCCCGGGGAGGCAGGTCGACCCCCAGGTCGACACTATGGTCGACCTGGTCAGGGTAGGTCGACCCCCAGGTCGACCTGGCCCTGGCGGGAATTTTCCCGCCTAGCCTGTTTGACTCTGAATTTTTGAAATTTGAAATCTGTTTTGAATTTTCTGAAATTTTCGATTGCCATAACTTCTTCATACGAAGTCCAATTCACGCAAACTCGGACTCTATCTCAACCAGAATTCCGAGACGAACACAATGGCACAACCCGTTTCTCTTAATTCTCACGTCTGAGATTAATTATTCTTTAATTTAGTTAATTTGACTATTCAAAAATCCGGGGTGTTACACATACATATGTGTGTATTCACGTCCTTGGTATACTGAGGAGACCTTATAAGCCTAGTCATGTTCCTTATTTGATATATTTTAGTTATTTTAATTTAGATCTCTTCAAGCTTCCATACTTTAAAGCATCAAACTCGCTATTAATGGTGTTCATGCTTTATTTTTATACATTAAAGCTATACATATGCTATAAACTTGAAATAAATTACAATTGGGGGAATTAAACAGGTACAAAACAGGCATGATATTTATTTTCAAAAATTATTTATATGAGATGCTAATCATATATTATTATGCTTTATTTTATGGCATTAATGTTGTGCTTGTTGCTAACCAACTTGAAATAAATTAAAAGCAGTGGAACCGAAAGATTACATAAAAAACATGTGATATTTGTCTTCAAAAATTATTAATTTAAGATGATAATCCTATGTTATTTAATGATTTGAAATTATATAATTGTATGGAGTTTGCTTGTAAACACTAAGTTAACTGTATTTAGGTTTACTAATTTATTCCAAAAAATATATATTGTCCAATGATCAGGAGTACAGTCGGTGATTCACTATATTATATTGTTGGGATTCATCTGATTCTATATTATATGAATTTCTTACTTGCTGGGATTCACCAGTTTCTATATTATATGAATTTTTTTAGGTCTTCTGCCAAATACTAATATAACCATTATGGCTCAAAACAAGTGTATTTAAGCTTATGTTCGATGGTGGCTGTGTATAAACTAACTGCTTAATGTAACTCATATAAATTTATGCACATTTTATTCATGTATAGTCTAGCTGTGTATAAACTAACCGCTTACTGTGTATTTGAATGACTTACCATTTAATTTCTTTATTATTTTAGTTTATGTGCAGATTACCAGTTTTTCAAATATAGAATGTCAGAAGTCCGAGAAACTCCAACCCATTCTTCGCAATCATCAGCTACACAACCTGAGAAGGTTGACACGAATGCATATGGAGTACCTATTTCAAAAACGTGGGAAAAATAGGTAGCTGTATTGGTAAATTTATGCGGATTCAAGTGTCGATCTCCTATGAAAGTTGGGATAAAGTACCCCCAAAAATAAAAAATGACGCGTGGCTTGCATTGTTGGTAAGCGACAATATTCCAATATATGTTTTTATGTGTAAGTATATTTTTATCACAATGCCTTTTTAAGTAAGTAATTCGTAATATATTTTTGCATAAACATTTTGAACATGATCCAAATACAAAAGATTTTTATTTCAAAATAATGTGTGAGTCATTTAGGCATAAGAATGAGTTGAGGGAAAAATATTATGACAAATCAACAATTACGATGAAACATTGAAAAATTGTCCACCTCTAATTAGTCAAGATGACTGGGAGGGTTTTTTGAAGAAAGAAGATAAACCTGGTGTGAGCAAGAGAAGAGAGCTAGGCAAAAAATAGATCAGTATACAACTATGGCCACCACACCGGTCGAACAAGTCATGCTGTCGTAGAACATGATTTGGTATGTTTTTCAATTTTAGTTTTCATTATCTCTAGTTAAATGCAAATATAGTATATGAAACATATTGTATTTGGTATGTACTTCCATGAAGTAATGTAAGCTTACTTCAGTTTTAATATTTTATAAGACATTATGACATTTGCCAATAAACTGCTATAATTTTTCATGAAAACCTCTCTGCTTCAGCTTTAATATTTGGTATGCACTAACTACAACTAGGGTTGGCCCTGTCATCCATTCATTTAATATTTGGATAGTGATATGATGATATTAGATGTTAAGTTGGCATAGATGTATATTGTTGTTTATGTATGCTTTTCATGCATTGAATTTATTATGTGCCCTTGATAAACTCATTCTCCTAGGACAACTTAATAAATCTGGTAATTCGTAGTTATATATATGCTTTATAGTAGTTTCACCTTTTTATCTTTGGTTCTTATCATTTCATTGAATTTATTATATTGATTTCAATTCTACGTATATTTGGTTATCTTGATTTGATTGTGTTACCATTATTTAGAATGCATGCAAACATAGTTTTATCTAGTTCCATTATGAGTCACTGAACATTATATTTGGGTTTTACCACCTGCTAGTTACTCAAGATGGTAAGTTATTTATTAGAAATTTCATATATGCACTTGACATTCAAGACTATGCTTTCCCTAGCAGTAAGTCTTATACAAATTTTATGATTGTTAATAGTATCAATACCTAATATTTATGAACTCAAAGCCTATTACAATAGTAGCGTATGACTGGCAATTATACCAGTAACTAGTATTTACTACTACAGATATGTACTAATATTTATTTGTTGCAAAAATACATAGTTCAGGCTATCTATGTTGCAGACTGAAGACAACAATCTTATGTCATATGCATTTTGGTGCAGGCTATCTACGTTATTTTTGCTTTCTGGTTAGGAATATAATTAATGAAAATTAAGGTATATACATAAAATAATTATCAGCTCATATCGGAAAGATATAATATTTCATATTTATGTTCAATCCTGCTAAAAGTTGGGTTATACAACAGAATAGGTAATCTATTTGATATATGTAACATATTATTCATATGAAGCATTGTCGTAGACTACTTCGTCTATCTTAGTTTGCGTAATTCACGTTTACCTTCATCATTTCAACTTAACAAGCTCATGTTTCAGATTGCTTAGTGTTGAGGTTGCACGTTTTAAGTGTCAAGGTTGCACGTGAACCCATCAAATTATTCAAACTTTACTGATCCAACCTTTTGAGCTTATGAGTTGAAGTGTGTATAATTAGTTCTTTGATAAAACAAAATGGATTCCTAAACATTACATGTCTAAATATTTATTTTTTGATTGCAGGCCATTGCAAATCTGCAAAAAGAAATAACACCTCGTGGATTATGGGAGAAAACTCATACAAAAAAGGATGGGAGCATATCTGATTCGACTTCTCCATACTTTGTAAGTTAGCCAAATAATTGCTTATTTGAATTATTCACTATTTCAATTTATACAATCGTCAACTTGTGTGTAGTTTGTCATTTTGGGTTTGCAATTTCAAAAGTCATTCTAACTATATATATATATATATATATGCTTCATGCTCAGGATAAAATTGCGAAGGCAAAGGAAGTAATCAAAGACTGTGAGGAAAATGAGTTGCCCCTAGATGTAGACATCCTGTCACAAGTTTTTGGAAAGGATAAAAGGGTCGGACTCGTAGTACTGGAACCAAGATAACAAGGACCCAAGTTAAGGCCTCCAATATTGCACGCAAGCAACTTAAAATTGCAGAAAAAGGGTCGAAAAACATGGAAGATAGGATTTGACCAATGTAGAGGGTACATTAACGACTTTAGTGGAATTAGTTAAGGGAAAATATGAGAAGCAACTAGACAATGCTTCGAATGAAGGAAGAAGTAGTGCAGCTCACGATGTAATTGAAAGAGCGCCTGAATATGATATTAACAATCCACATAATTCTTCCGATTCGGTAATGTCGACCCACCTACATGCAGGGCAGATTCCTGCACCTGTATCTGGACTGTTTTGTGTGTTATATGCATATGCTGACTCAGCTTGAGGTGTACAGTTTGGTTTGATAAACTAATATCCTACGTTTTAGATTTATCCTAGCTAATCTATAAATAAGCAAGCTACCTAACTCATTTTCTTGCAGATAAACATTCTTCATCCTCTTCCACCAAGCTATGTTCTATAAATAAAAATAAGAAGATGCCGAGGTGCTGCCAAAACGTAGATTAAAAAGGGATAATTTCTCGTTTTTCTAGAACAACTATATTAAAGAGAAATTTTCTGGACCTAAATCAAATCAATGTGAGTTCTAGTTATTTTTTGATATGCTATTTAAACAGTATTTTGATAGTAAATGATATGGATCAGAAAAGTAACAGTGTTTATATGTATATATGTTTTACTGTCAATTATCTATGCTGATTACAGTTATTATATGTTTCTATATACATCTTTCTTCCTTTTTCCTTTCTGTCTTTTATTTATTTACATCCTTTTCTATGCCTATTTATTTAGTCTGAGTTTGGATATGTTTTCTCCTTTTTCCTTTTTATTTACGATAAGCCTAGGCCATCAAGAGCTTAGGCTATTTCCATTAGAATTGCGTATAATTGGGATAAATTGGAATAACTTGTAGTAAGGAGAATTGGGCATATTATAATTTGGGAACCTTTGACTATAAATTTGGGGTAATTACAAAAGGGAGGAATATGCAAACATGTTAATATGAATAGATTGGACTTAATTTAATATTAAGTAGAACATGTTAATGGAAAATATGGGGATCAAATGCAATTAAGTAAAACAAGTTATTGTTATCTAAACATACATCTGAGCAGGTGCTTGTTTGGGGAGGGGTGTACACAAAATAACATTTATAGGAAACGCCATTTATGTCCATGCTTATTATTGAACTTAAACCAGCTAAGTTAGACCTGTTGATTAATAAGTTAAGTGGTTCCGTGTCTTGCTGTTTATATCCAGTTTTGGGACTCTTAAAATCCTAGTTACTTGGGGGAATAAGCCTAAGGGTGTCTTGTGTCAATCTTGCTGTGTGGAACCCGTATCAGTCAGTATCCCTGATAGTATCATAAAGGGGCCTCACACTAGGAAGGGGCTAGGGCACGCTTTACTAATCTGGATAGTAAGTGGTTCAAAGGTGGAAGGTGAGTACAAGAACATTACGGTGGAGTCATGAGCATGCATGGGTCCGATGAGGGAAACTAAGACGCTGTAACACCAGCGAATAAATCCGTGTTTTATAAGTTGATAGGTTAGGGACTTATATCCCCTACTGTTGTGGCTGGCGCAATATATTTGCATAGTAGGGAGTTGATCGCATGAGTACTAATTAGGGTAAAACCTAATCCTGGTTGTTGGTTCAAAAACTTGTTCTTGGATATAAATGAGAAGCTTACTTGATCTTTACCTTGCCTTGTTATCTCGTTTACTTCGTACTTGTATATTTTACTGTATTTTCTTATCTAGTGCCATTTTTTTGTCTTGATACCTCTTATCTTATGCTTAGCTAAAAATCAATGGAACTCGCCAGACTTTATGTTTGACCTATTTTTTTTCTTTCTCTTTCTTCCATTTCCCCCTTAGGTTCCCAGGGTGGTGGTATACATCAGTAACCGTGATTTCTTTCAGCTAGGACTTGGATTTCTTCTGACTCGATGTATTGTTTTGATTTCTACTCTATCATTGTTACGGCTTATGAGGAGGGATATGGTTCTATGGTTTTGTACTCTGATAATTTTTGTTTTCATAAGACCATTGGTTATGACTATGCTATTGGTATTTGAAATGTAATGATGTGACTTAGTGATTTAACAATAATAAAAGTTTTTCCATTGCATTTTATATTCTATCTTGTGAATTTTACTATTGCATAATTATTGCACTTCACATAACGTAATGCATCCTCATATGGGTGACATTAATGGACGTGGGGTGTCACACTTGATATCAAAGCTAAAGGTTGCAAGATCAGAGAATTTTTTTGAAAACGAGTTTTCAAAACAAAGTGTTTTCAAGAAAATCCTATTTTCGAAAAATATATCCTTTCAAGTCATTAACAGTATTCCTTCGATCTCTTTTGGAATCCTTGTTTCTTCTCTTTTCAGCATGTCTAGGGATCCTAACCTTCCCGAGGGCATTCCACTTTCGACATGGTTCTGTAGGTACGTAGAGGTTACGGCACCTGCCGAAGTACAAGGAGATGCCCCACCCCCGCTGCAGTTGCAATAGCTCCATCTCATCCTATAGTCAACTTTTCTAAGCTTTGTAAGGACTTCTGTGTGTTGGGAGGCAAGTCGCTTCATGGTACTGAGAGTTTCGTGAAGGCACACAGTTGGCTTAGAGAAATAGAGAGTGTGTTTGATCTTTTGGAGCTCGACGATAGAAGAAGTTGGTCGCTTGGCAACTAAAGGAAGAAGCTTCATACTGGTGGGATATGACTCAAGCGGGGCAGGCGGTAGCCACTTAGGATAATTTTAGACACACATTTGGGATGAAGTTTATGTTACCTGTGCAGTTAAAGCGCTTAACGTAACTATAGCGGTGGAGGTGCAAAAATGTGTAGCGGGGATAAACCAGGGAAATAGCATGGATATAGCAGAGGCACAAAAAGGTTCATTAAATATAAAACCAAATATTTAAAAATTAATTCTCACATTATATGTGCAGAAGAAATTAATGTTAACTAATCTTATGTAACAAAATCAAAAAATATAATGGTTATGTACATTAGATTTACTGACTATAATAGATTTCTACCATATATTAGGCACTTATTCCTTAAATTTAGCTCTTTACACAAACTTTATTGAATTTTTTTAAAAGAGAACTAGTTAAATCAAGCTCCGTATATTAATACTGGTAAAGCGGGTGCTAAAAAGCCTTGATTTAGCGGATGCAGTGGAAAATAGCGGGACTAGAAGCGGATCAACTGTTCATCGGGGATAAACTAAAATAGCGTGGAGGTTAAAGGGAGCTATGGGTTATAGCGGCGATTTTGCGGGGCTTTAACTGCTAGCATGTTACAGGCGGAGGAAGGAATGAAGATGGAGAAATTTTTGAGTTTAAAATAAGGAGATATACCAGTAAAGGAATATGTTAACAAGTTTAACCAGCTAGCAAGATTCGATTTGGATTTAGCGAACACTCCCCATAAAAAGGCTCCAAGATTCGTGAGGGGATTAAATCAACCTCTCTAAGGACTAGCATTGACACACATCCCGATGAGGGTGACTTTCGAGAGGCTGGTTAACATGGCTTTGATGCACGAGGACGATAAAGAGGAGAAGAAGGAAGTCAAGACTGAGGAGGCACAGCCCAAGACGGAGAAAAAGAAATAGTGGCCTAAGAAGGGGCGCGAAAGAAAGGAGGAAATTCTTATAAGGCTCAGATCAAGATAGATATAAAATGTCTTGGTTGTGGAGCTTTGGGAAACTTTTTCAGAGATTGCAAGAAGACGAAGAATGCTTGTATCAGTTGTGGTCAAGTTGGACATTTTACTAGGCAGTGCCCCAATTAGAAAGGTCAGAAGGCAGGATTGTCTGGAGGACAAGTTCACATTCTAGAAGCTGTTCAAGCTCGAGGACCAGATAGAGGTAGGAATGTCACGGTCAAAGGTTTGATTTCTCTTTTTGACTATCATGTTAGGACTCTCTTTGATTCTGGTGCTTTTCACTACTTTATATCTAATTCTGTGGTAGATAATCTACACCTAGAAACTAGTATTGTTTCTGATCCTGTTATAGTCTCAAACCCCATGAGGGGTACAACTCATTTATCTATGATATGTCAGAGTTTGAGAATTTGTGTCATAGGCATCGAATTTGAATGCGACACATATGTTCTTGGCTTTATGGGTTATGGGTTATGGGTTGATTATAGGAATGGATTGGCTAGCCATGTATGGTGTAATTCTAGATTGTAAGAGGAGAGTTATTAGGCTTCTAACGTGCTAGGGGAGAACTCTTGAGATTTCATGTGACCCACAAGGGTCAGTTATGCTTAATTTCCTAAATTCGCTTGATGCTTTAGTAGACGATCTTCGATCAGTCCCCATCGTCAGAGATTATTTGGATGTGTTTGATGAGGTTAGGGGATTGCCTCCCAAGCGAGAGACATACTTTCAGATTTACTTAGTGGAGAATGCGAAGCTAGTCGCTTTGCCGATGCACCACATGGATCCTAGTGAGAGGAGGGAGCTAAGCAAGAAAGAAGGTGAGCTATTCGTAAAGGGATTCATTAGACGGAGCATATCTGAGTGGGGAGCTCTAGTCATCTTTGCGACCAAGGTAGACGACTCTCTCCGTCTATGCATGGACTATAAAGAATTGAATAAGATCACCAAGAAGAAGGCACCCACTTCCACGGATTGGTGACTTGTTTGATCAACTAGTAGGTACCTCGGTTTTCTCACAATTGGATCAAGCCACGAGATTTCATCAACTGAGGGTAACAGATGATAGTATCGACAAGACTGCCTTCAAGACTCCAAACAATATCTTTGAGTAGTTAGTTATGCCTTTTGGGCTGACAATGCTCACACGTACTTTGTGGAATTTACTAGTTGGGTGTTTTGCGAGTATCTGAACAAGTTGTTGGTGGTCTTCATGGTTGACATTCTGGTTTTCTCAAGGAACGAGTAAGAACATTTCGTACACTTAGGAGAGGTTCTATGCACTCTCAGATCGCGTCAGCTTAAGGCTAAGTTCTCTAACTGTCATTTCTGGAGCAAGGAAGTAAGGTTCCTAGGAAATTTTGTTTCCAAGGATGGGATAGCAGTGGACCCTACTAAAGTTGTCGCGGTTCAAGATTGGAAAGCTCCTAAGAATGCGACAAAGGTTAGAAGCTTCTTGGGGTTGGCTGGTTATTACAGAAAGTTCATTAAGGACTTTGCAAAGACACCAGCTCCACTCATCCGCCTGACAAAGAAGAATTTGGTTTTTGCTTGGAGCATTAATTGCGAGGATACATTCCAGCGGCCTAATAAAGCCCTGAGATCGGCCCCTTTCCTGACCCTCCCTGAACATAGCAAGGTGTTTACGGTCTACACGGATGCTTTTGGCACATCGTTAGGTGTTATGTTGATGCAAGAAGGTAGGGTGGTCTGCTATGTAAATAGACAGTTGAGAGTTCATGAGAAGAACTACCCTACCCATGACTTGGAATTAGCTGCAATAGTGTTCGCACTTAAGTCCTAGCGAAACTACCTACTTGGATATAGATTTGAGCTATACATAGATCACAAGTTGCTCAACTATTTTTTCTCATAGAAGGATCTCAATTTAAGGCAGAAGTGATGGATGGAGTTCCTAACATCCTATGATTTTGAGATAGCTTATACCCTAGGTAAGAGGAATGTGGTTGCGGGTGCATTGAGTGGGCAGAGGATGACCTTGAGTCCTCTATTCGTAGAGAGGTAGAGCTTGGAGTATATATCAACCTTCGAATTTAGGCCATCTGCGGATCTTACGCCTGGTCTGTTGGCATCATCTGAGGTGCAACCTACTCTTATGGAGCGCACTGGATCTACACAGCGAGTGGACCAACAGTTAGCGGAAATCTTGAATAGACTTAGTGGAGGAGAGACCTCTAGTCACCTAGCTAGATATCATGTGGATGAGATGGTGTGTCTATGTCGAGATGGAAGGCTTCGTGTTCCCGAAGTTGGAGACTTGTTAAGGACAATTTTTGAGGAGGCTCATCACTCTGGGATGATTATCCATCTGGGCTGTGACAAGAAATACCTAGATATGAAGAGAGTTTCCACTGGAATGGTATGAAGAAGGATGTTATGGATTTTGTGGCCCGATGTTTGACTTGCCAGCTAGTGAAGGCTGAATAGAGGAAACCTGGTGGACTGCTTCAACCCTTGGATATCCCACAGTGGAAGTGGGAGAGTGCCTCTATGGACTTCATTGATGGACTGCCCAGATCGAGAAAGTGCAATACGAGTATATCGGTTATTGTTGACAAACTTACTAAGAACGCTCATTGTATTCTCGTCAAGAGCAAGTCGATAACAGCTTGGCTAGCATCAGTATACCTTTAAGAGATCGTCCTACATCATAGGGTACCTCCCAATATAGTTAGTGGTTATGACCCCATCTTCATGAGTGAGTTTTGGAAGAACTTGCAGGAGGAACTAGGTATACAGTCACGACTAAGCAAAACTTACCACCCTCGGACTGATGGATAGACTGAGAGGGTCAGTAAGGTTCTCGAGGATCTTTTGAGACCGTGTATCCTAAATTTAGAAGGGACTTGGGAGTAACATCTCTAATTAGTTGAGTTTACATATAATAATAGTTTTCAATCAAGTATTAGGATGACGCCCTTTGAGGCACTCTATGGATGACCTTGCAGATCGTCGACCTGTTTGTAGGAGTCTACGGACATGCTTATACTTGGGCCTGAGATGGTGATAAAGACTTCTGAGAAGATAGATATAACACTCCATGTCCGTTAATGTCACTCACAAAGGGAATGCATTAAGTTTCGTGGAGCGTTATAAGTAAATAGAACAGAATATTACAAGACAGATACATAAAATAGTACTTGAAAATTTTATAACTTTATTGCAGCGGAAAACAGAAATAAGTTTGGTTACATCTTTAAACCCATTACATCAAAACCAAGTACATAATATCAGTTTTGTACAAAAGCCATCAGAGTACATAATTTTTAAAACCATAATCCCCACTCCAAAATGCCATATGAAAGAGAAACAAAGCTAAGCATTGCTTTCAACACCTCAAGCAGGAAAATCTGAATCAAGCTTCAACATGCCCACCCTGAGAACCTAGGGGGGAAAGGAAAGAAAAGAGGCGAAACAAAAAGTGTCAGACATAAATTCTGGCGAGACCGGTGACTTTAACAATATAATTGGTAAAGCAAAATGATAAGAACATAAAATGGATATAAGAGATGACTGTAACATAAGCAGATATGATAAGGTAACAAGACGGACATGATGTAATATTGATTGCGCTTCTAACCACTATAAGATATTATCGACACCGCATCGACACTAGTTTCATACTAAAAGATGATCCCTCTTGGCTAAATAGAATGATGATAGTTTCGTGTACTTCTAGCTGCCGTCATAGATAAACTTTGTGCACCTATCACCACTAGATGTACCCACTATCCTCCTTGTTCGATTATGTACTCCCAGCTTCTCTCGTAGGTGCCCCACTTGCTCCCACCACCACTAGTTGTACCCTCCCCACTAATAATAATGATGATGATGATGATGGTAGTTTCGTGTACTCCTAGCTGCTGTCATAGGTGCTGCCTGTTCGTATCTCCACTAGTTGTACCCACTACTAAACATAATAATAATAATAATAATAATAATAATAATGGTAGTTTCGTGTACTCCTAGCTGCTGTCATAGGTGCCGCCTGCTCCTATCTCCACTAGTTGTACCCACTACCTTCCCCATTCGATCGGCTCCTTAACTCGTAAATACCCATGCTAGTCCCACAGTAGGGTGTATCACTCCCTAAAGTGGCAACCCGGCACCATTGAAATGCATGGCTTATACCTACACGATGCAACAACGTCTTACCTACCAGCCCGGACCCACCCACGCACATGACTCCGTTGGACTTGCACTGCCATCGCTAACTCTTTATTGACCTCTTATAATCAAACCCACTAAGCGTGTCCCGTCCTCGACCTAGTTCGAGCTCACATAGATACTAAATGGGTTATTGGTTGAAAAGGGTCCACCCACTTGACACAAGCTTCCCTCCTAAGCTTGGTCCCCACTAGGAATTCCCACTTAACCCCTCTTTATCCCCATGTCTCGTCTTGGTTAAGTGTTTTAATTATGTTTCACATGCTACCCATGTTACCCACTTAACCCTTCATGTCTTACCACAAGTCTTATCTTGGTTAAGTGCTTATTATTTATGTTATACATGCTACCCATGCAATACATGCTTCCCATGTCACCCACTTAACCCTTTTTTTGTTCCCATGTCTTCCCACATGTCTTATCTTGGTTAATCTTTTTTAATTGTGTTTCACATGCTATCCATGTCACCCACTTAACCCCTTTTTCTATTCCCATGTCTTACTACATGTCTCAGATTGGTTAAGTGTTCATAATTCATTATAATCGTAATCTTGCAAGACCTCCCACATTAGATTGCCGTTTTGTGGTTGCTAGATATGCCGGGCGGTTCCGGCCAGTCTTATACCGCAAACCGAATCTAACCTCTTGTCTTTGCCTTATTATGCATCTAATTTCTCCCTTTGACCTCTCACATTAGATTACTAAATTGTGGTCGTTGGATGTGTCGGGCGGTTCCGGACAGTTTTATACCACAATTAGAATCTATTCTCATGTCTTAGGCGTTCATTATCACTTTCTTGATTCAAGTCCAAATTTTAAGTATTGGATTAAAATATACTCCAATTACCCATAATTTCCAATCTAAATTATGTTCATAATTTTAATCCAGTTAGGCCTATGATTTTATGTATACATGTTATGCCAAATTACGCCCAAATTAATTTATGTTCATCGTTATTAATAATTTATGCCAAACCTCATGTATACAAATTATATTCGATCATGCCCAATCCAACTTATACCAAATCTCATGTATATAATTTATACACAATTATGCTCAAATTGATTTATGCCAATAATCTCATTTTATTACAAATTTCCCCAAACTTTTCCCAATTGTCCAAACGGTATTCGTATGCAAATCGCAACACAATATGTTAGGCTCGAAGTTAGCCTAATCTCATAAAAGAAAAGGAAAAGAAGAAGGGAAGAGAATCATGTCATCAAAATTGGCATAAAAGAGACATATGAAACATGAACTGGCATAGCACAATAAAATAGATCCAATTAGGCATATGATAACAGTGATTTGGGTATGAATCTGAAAGATAAGAATTTACAAACTTGATATGATGCATCTTACAGGCATGTTCATAAAATCCAATTTACAATCCTATCACAATCACTTTTTAATTAATTATATGTGAAAGTAACATAGACTAACAGATATAGGAATAAGAAGAGAGAATAGATCTAAATTCTGAATTTGATTAGCTAAACCGTTGTTGTAGAATTTGATTCTTTTCTTCCAATTTGAATACTCCTATTTTGATTTGCTTTGGAGAAGAGAAGAGAGGCTAGTTTAATTTAGACTAGAGCAACATGGAGGCACCATGGATGAATGACAATGAGATTAGGGATAGGTTTAGGGGTATTTTAAAGATGCTCTAGGTGAATTAGGACCCTTAGATTAGATTAGGATCCATCTGAACTATATAGATAAAAAATACATGTCATCTAGCCAATCCCAGAACGACACATCAGCCCTAGACCTCAAAAACACATATGCCAGATCTGGGCAGATGAGGGTCGACACCCTATGGGGGGATCAACATCTATGTCGACACCCCTATAGGGGGGTCAACACCTATGTAGACTCCCCTAGGGGGGTCGACACCCTAGAACGGGAGATTTCCCGCTCACCCACGTTTTACTGATTTTGATTTTTGAACTCGTTTTTGATTTTTAATTTAAATCCTGCTTTAAACTGAAATCTTCCAAGCTTCATAACTTCTTCATATGATATCCGATTTACGCAAACTCGGACTTTATTCCAAGCAGAATTCCGAGATGAACGCAATGGCGCAACCCATTTCCCTTAATTCTTCTTATAAAAATTAAGTATTCTTTAATTATCCCTTAAGTCATGTTTTAAAAATCATGGGTTGTTACATTCTCCCCTCCTTAAAGGATTTCGTCCCCGAAATCTTCAAGTTAAGAAGAATGCATCCTACCATCCAATCATCCATCTACTCATCCATCATCCACAAGCATCCATTGTCCTTAAAAGATTTCTAATGCTATATGAACATATGCAAAAATGTGTGTATGTAACACCCCGTATTTTCTAGGAACGTCAAAGTAACAAATTAAAGAATAATTAATTTGTAAAAGAAGAATTAGGTGAAACGGGTTGCTCCATTATGTTCATCTCGGAATTCTACTTGGAATAGAGTCCAAGTTTATGTAAATTGGACTTCGTATGAAGGAGTTATGGCCTTCGGAAGATTCAAGAGAAATTCAGAAAATTAAATAGTAAAATAACCCAGACAGGTCGACATAGATGTCGACCTATACCAAGGCATGTCGACCTACCCCAGGCCAGGTCGACCAGGGGGTTGACCTACCCCCTCGCCCAAATCCAAAACAGTGACGATTCTGACTTGTTGCTGAGTCTTTTCTGACCTGTTGCCGAGTCACTAGGGCATAGGTGGAAATTCTAGATAACTCTATCTAGTCTGAATGGTTCTTATTTGCTCCTATGATAATCTAACGGCTTATATTGATTTAAACTTCTATATAAGCACGCATAGACTCAATCTCTAAACCTAAACTAAATTAATCTCTTGGCCTCCATGCTTCTTCTAGAATAGTTCTTCTTCTTCTTAAAACTTAGGAATTGCAAGTCAGGATTCTAATACAAACGACGAACGAATTATTCTCTTCTCTAATCCATCTTTGTGAGTACAATTTCTTTCACAAAATAATTAATAAATTAATTATGATGAGTTATAATTGGGATTATGAGAACATGTCTGTTGAATCATGTGATGTTACTTAACGTTGTTATCGTCTGTTTGTGAACATATGACAGTTTTGTTAACTTATGTTGGTAGATCTATTTCATATGTCCAATCACATATGTTTAACTTGATTCATTTTATGACATCAATTTATATGCAAGTTTGGGATGTAAATCATATGCCAGTTTGTATATGAATCTATGAAAATCTGTTTTTACATATGCTAATTTGTATGTGAATCTTATGCAAGTCTGTATGCGAATTATACACAAGTTTATATGTGAATCAAGTATATACATATGCTAGATTATATGTAAAACGTGTGATATTAGTTTACATGTTTAAATTCATATGCAAGTTTGTAGGAATCCATATGCAAGTTTAGGTGAAAACTATATTCACATATGCAAGCTTAGGTGAAAACCATATTCACATATGCAAGTTTAGGTGAAACCCATATTCATATATGCAAGTTCACAATTTCATGTTTAGATCTATATTTAGATCCATGGTAGTTTATGCAAATTTATGTTCTATATGTCCATTACCTATGCAAACTTATGTTATAATTCTTATTCGCAAGTTAGATCTATGTTATGTGTTATGCAAGTTGTGATGTTTCTTTTCTTTTTATGAGTTAGACTATTTGCGGGTCTAACATATTTCATATTAAACGTATGAACGACGTGGGAGCAATGGGAAAATATTAAATATTAATATTGTGAATTGGCATATAATGGCTTTAAAAGCATATAATTAATTTGAGACATTAATTGGCATAATTTATATACCTGAAAATTATAGACATAATTTAAGTGACAATTATGGACATGGATTGAAATTGGAAGTTATTGACAATCTAAAATAGGGATATTAATTCAAATTGGGAATGAATAATAATGTGTAATAATAAATGCCAAAGACACGAGGTTAGACTCGTTTAGGGTACAAGACTGCCCGGACCCGCCTGGCAAATCCAGCAACCACAAACGGTAGTCTAATGTGAGAGGTCAAAGGCATAAATTAAATGCGTAATAAATGCCTAAGACACGAGGTTAGACTCGTTTGTGGTATAAGACTGCCTGGACCTGCCCGGCACATCCAACAACCGCAAACGGCAGTCTAAAGTGAGAGGTCGTAGGCATAATTAAAAGATGCTTAGACACGAAGTTAAGTCTGGCTTGTGGTGGAAATCTACCCAGTACCGCCCGGCATATCCCGCGGCCACAAGCAATCGACTTAATGTGAGAGGTCTGTGCATTAATAATTAATTAATGCTGATCAAAGACGAATATGAATGACAAACAGAATTTGGTTGAGTTGAGTAATTCTCTGAGTACCAATCTGATGTTGATTTCGGTCTTCGGGGTTGATACTTAAGGAGTTATTCTCTTAACCAATGTATCTGTGAACTAAGATGTACTTAATCATAAATTAAGTAAAACATGTTATACGATATATATATATGATCCTTAAAACATGATAAGTGGATAGGGTTAAGACCAGCTTAACCAATAATCTGATAAGTAGGTAGGGTTAAGACCAACTTAACCAATAATATATAAGTGGATAAGGTTAAGACATGCTTAACCAATAATCTGATAAGTAGGTAGGGTTAAGACTAGCTTAACCAATAATATATATTAATTTGTCAAGTAGGTAGGGTTAAGACTAGCTTAACCAATAATATATATATATATATATATTGATCTGATAAGTGGATGGGGTTAAGACAAACTTAACCAATAATACATATTGATCTGATAAGTGGATAGGGTTAAGACTAAATTAGCCAATAATATATAAATGGATAGGGTTAAGACCGACTTAACCAATAATATATAAGTGGATAGGGTTAAGACCAGCTTAACCAATAATATATATATATATATTGATCTGATAAGCGGATAGGGTTAAGACAAGCTTAACCAATAACACATGTTGATTTGATAAGTGGGTAGCATGGGTGACATGTGGGATATAATTATAAACACTTAACCAAGTTGAAACATGTAAGAAGACATGAATAAGAGGGGGTTAAGTGGGAAATCCTAATGGGGACCAAGCATAGGAGGAAAGCTTGTGTCAAGTGTGGGGACCCTTTTCAACTAGTAACCCATTTAGTATCTAAGTGAGCTCGATCTAGATCGAGGACGGGACACGCTTACTGGGTTTGATTGTAAGAGGTCAAAACGGGTTAGCGGTGGCAACGCAAGTCCAACGGGGTCATATGTGTGCGTGGGCCCGGGCTGGTAGGTAAGACGTTGTTGCATCGTGTAGATATAAGTCGTGCTTCTTTGAGTAGTATCGGGTTGCCACTTTGGGGAGTGATACACCGCACTGTGGGACCAGCACGGGTATCTACGAGTTAGGGAGCCGATCGAATGGGGAAGGCAGTGGGTACAACTAGCGAAGATAGGAGAAGGCGACACTTATAAAGACAGTTAGGAGTACGACTACAATATTATGAATGGGGAGGGTAGTGGGTACAACTAGTGGAGATAGGAGCAGGCGACACCTATGAAGACAGCTAGGGGTACATGAAACTACCATTATTATTATTTTGTTCAGTAGGCGGGATCAATTTTTTGGGTGACTAGTATTGGTGCAGTATAGTAATTATCCTATAGTGATTAGGAGCGCGATTAACGTTAGCATATTCCTCTTGTTTGTTTTGTCTTGCCCATTTTCTTCACAGTCATTCCTTGTTTTACCAGTTTATGCCTTATCCTAATTACTTTAATAATTATATTGTTAAAGTTATTGGACTCGCCAGACTTTATATCTGACCCCCTTTGTTTTCGCCTCTTTTCTTCCTTCCCCCCTAGGTTCTCAGGGGTGGGACTAGTGCTAGTGGAGCTTGATTTGGACCTCTTTCTCTCTCTTTTGGAAGTGCTTGGATTGTTGAAAATAAAGTTCAGCTTATCTCTTTTATGGCTACTTATGTTGGGGTTATGCTTTTTACTTTATGTACTCAGAAAATAATTTGTCAAGATGGATATTAAGTGTACTTGGTTTTATTGTTGGTTTTTGATGTTGTTGTAACCAAACTATTTCTCCGCTGCAATAAAAGTTGTTTTAATTTTTCAAGTACCAATATATGTATCTGTCTGCTCATATTCTGTTCTATACACCAATAATACTCCATGAAAGTTAATGCATTCCCTTTGAGAGTGACATTAATGGACGTGGGGTGTTACACGTGGTACCAGAGCTGAAGGTTACCAAGAATAGATAAGAGATTTTGAAAAACTGTTTTTCAAAAGCATTTTATAAAGAAATACTTTCAAAAATAGGTTTTAAGGAGAGTATTTTCAAGAGAAAAGTTTATTTTGAAAAACGTAACCCCCAAGAGCCATATATCTTTCCTTCGATTCTCCATTTTAAATCTCTTTCTCTTTCCTTTTTGAATTTCTACCTCCACGTATAGACGTTTTTTCTAAGATATGTACGAACTTAAGTACGGTGGGCGGAAAACTGCTTCATGGAACTGTGACGTTTGTCAAAGCTAGAAGGAAGTGGAGGACTTGTTGGTACCTTTAAGATAGATGATGGGAGGAAGGTTCAATTAGCTGCTTGGTTAACGAAGGATGAAGCCTCATTTTGGTAGGTGGTCACGAATGGAGAATGTGCAGGAGAGACAAGGATAGGACACACGATAAGAAAGTAGATCCAAAGAAAGGCAGTAAGGATAACAAGGGACCAAGAGAAAAGGAAGGGACGCACTTGTGAATTACCTGACTACTTAAATAAAGACGTTAGAAAGAAGAAGAAGAAGACTAGTTGTTATCATTACGGAAAAACTGGACATCTTATTAGGATCGTCCAAAGAAGCAAAAGGCAAAGGTAAGGACAAAGTACAAGATCTTCTGGAGGGCAGACGTGTTCCCTCATGGCTGGCATACCTGATAGAGGTAGAAATATCTTGGTTGGAAGTTTGGTTTTTCTTTTTAATCATCATGTTCGAACCTTGTTTGAATTTTGGCGCTTCATACTCATTTGCATCTAGTTCGTTAGTTGAAACACTGCACCTAAATACTAGTCTAGTTACGGATCCCATAGTAGTCTCAAATCCTATCGGTGGTTCGGCTCATCTTTCGATGATTTGTCGGGATTTGAGAGTGTCTATCTTGGGCATTGGGTTTGAATGCAACGCCTTCGTTCTTGGCTTCATGGGCTACGGCTTGATTCTAGGCATGGATTGGCTAGCCAGATACAGTGCCATCCTAGACTGTAAAAGAAGGGTAGTTAGATTGTTGACTCGTTGTGGAAAGACCCTTGATATTTCTTGTGACCCTAGAGGTCCGGTGATGCTTAGCTACCTAGAATCTCTTGACGCGTCCAACGATGATTTGGAATTTGTTCGTGTGGTCCGTGAATATGGCGACGTCTTCGATGAAGTTCGGGGTTTACCCCCGAGGCGCGAGATAGACTTTCGTATATACCTTGTAGATAATGCAAAGCCAGTTGCATTACCGGTGCGCCACATGGCTCCGAGGGAGAGAAGAGAACTCAGTAAGCAAGTGAAAGAGTTGCTTGAGAAGGGGTTCATAAGAAGAAGTATTTCAGAATGGGGTGCTCCAGTTGTTTTTGCTACAAAGGCTGATGGTTCACTTAGATTGTGCGTGGACTATAGAGAGCTGAATAAGCTCACAAAGAAGAACAGACACCCATTGCCGAGGATAGATGATTTATTCGACCAGTTGGTTGGTGCTTCGGTTTTCTCGCAGCTGGATTTAGCTATAGGATTTCATCAGCTAAGAGTGGCTGAAGACAGCATAAATAAGACTGCATTTAGAACTCCTGACGGTTTCTTCGAGTGGCTCGTCATGCCTTTTGGTTTGACTAATGCACCAGCATACTTCGTTGACTTAATAAGTAGGGTGTACAGGGAGTTTCTAAACAAGTTTATGGTAGTCTTTTTGGATGATATCTTGATTTTCTCTTGAAGCGAAGAAGAGCATGCCCTGCATCTTCGGGAAGTCTTAGAGACCCTACGAGCGCATCAACTCAAAGCTAAGTTCTCCAAATACCACTTTTGGAGAAAAGAAATGAGGTTCTTAGGAAACGTGGTCTCTAAGGATGGGATGGTTGTGGATCCCGCAAAGGTGGTGGCAATCCAAGGTTGGAAGGTCCCTAGGAATGCAACAGAAGTAAGAAGCTTTCTAGGGCTGGCGAGCTATTATAGGAAGTTCATTGAGGACTTCGCAAAGATATCAGCCCCACTTACTCGGTTAACGAAGAAGAACTTGACTTTTGATTGGGATGTTGACTGTGATGATGCTTTCCAACATTTGAAGAGGGTTTTGACGACAACTCCAGTTTTAGTTTTGCCAGATGGAAGTAATCCATTCACAGTGTATACCGATGCTTGCGGGATAGGGCTTGGAGCAGTTTTTGATGCAAGAGGAAAAGGTGATATGCAAAAGGCGGCAAGTACGAGTATCGCTTATCATCCACAGACGGATGGACAGACAAAAAGGGGTGAATAGAATCCTTGAAGATCTTTTGAGGTCATATATCCTAGATTTTGGAGGGACATGAGAAGAGTCAATGAGATTTGTGGTGTTCACGACGTGTTTCACATGTCACATGTGCGGAAGTGTTTACAAGATATCGCGGAAGTAGTAGAGCCGAGCAGGCTTAGAGAAGTGGAAGTGGAGTGAGATGCGCCGATTAAACGAGCCCCTACATGCATCCTTGGATCGGAGGTTATAAAGCTATGCAACAGAGAGGTCAAGTTGGTCAAGGTGCAATGGGGAAATGATCAAGGAGACGCGACTTGGGAAATGGAAGACAAGATGCATACATTGTACCCTTTCCTTTTTTAGGGTATGTTTTTAACTTCTCCTTTTTCTACCGCTTTGTTTATGATTGTCCTATCGTTAAGTATGTCTTCGCGATTATATCTTCGATCTTTAGTTTGGAAAAAACCTATGGTTGTAAACATGTGTTTAAGACATGTTATGTTTGGTGGATGCAAGTGGATGCAAGTGTTTGCTAGTGGTTGCTCATGGATGCATTTACACACACATTAGGCATTAGATCGGCTCAATCACTTTCATACTGCATATAAATATGTGTGCATATTTAAATTAATGGATGTATATTGGTTGTATTACCATATGGATGCTGCATTAAGATGATTGGTTGTGCACGCATGTAGAAATAATATGTATCATTAGGACTCTTTTGCATACATAATGGACGCATGACACTCTCATGATTTGCATTATGGAGGTCAACTGAATCAGTAGACCGCCTGATTTTGCATTAGATAAGGAACATACAGACACACTCTGCATATGTTCATACGGCATTAGAAACCTTTTAAGGACAATGGATTCTTGTTTTTGATGACTGAGTAGATGGACGATTGGATGGTAGGATTTACGTTCTTCCTAACTTGAAGATTTTCGGGGACGAAATCCTTTAAGGAGGGGAGAATGTAACACCCCGTATTTTCTGGGAACGTCAAAGTAACAAATTAAAGAATAATTAATTTGTCAAAGAAGAATTAGGTGAAACGGGTTGTGCCATTGTGTTCGTCTCGGAATTCTGCTTGGAATAGAGTCCAAGTTTACGTAAATCAAACTTCGTATGAAAGAGTTATGGCCGTCGGAAGATTCAAGAGAAATTCAGAAAATTAAATAGTAAAATAACCCAAATAGGTCGACATAGAGGTCGACCTATACCAAGGCAGGTCGACCTGGAGGTTGACTTACCCCAGGCCAGGTCGACCAGGGGGTCGACCTACCCTATACAGGTCGACCAGGGGGTCGACCTACCCCCCTCGCCCAGATCCAAAACAGTGACGATTATGATTTGTTGCTGAGTCTTTTCTGACTTGTTGCTGAGTCATTAGGGCATAGGTGGCAATTCTGGATAACTCTATCTAGTCTGAATGGTTTTGATTTTCTCCTATGATGATCTAACGGCTTATATTGATTTAAACTTCTATATAAGCACGCATAGACTCAAGCTCTAAACCTAAACTAAATTAATCTCTTGGCCTCCATGCTGCTGCTAGAATATTTCTTCTTCTTCATAAAGCTTAGGAATTGCAAGTCAGCATTCTAATACAAACGACGAACGAATTATTCTCTTCTCTAATCCGACTTTGTGAGTACAATTTCTTTCACAAAATAATTAATAAATTAATTATGATGAGTTATAATTGGGATTATGAGAACATGCCTGTTGAACCATGTGATGTTACTTAACTTTGTTATCGTCTGTTTGTGAACATATGACAGTTTTGTTAACTTATGTTGGTAGATCTATTTCATATGTCCAATCACATATGTTTAACTTGATTCATTTTATGACATCGGTTTATATGCAAGTTTGGGATGTAAATCATATGCCAGTTTGTATGTGAATCTTATGCAAGTCTGTTTTTACATATGCTAGTTTGTATGTGAATCTTATGCAAGTCTGTATGCGAATTATACACAAGTTTATATGTGAATGAAGTATATAGACATGCTAGTTTATATGTAAAACATGTGATATTAGTTTACATGTTTAAATTCATATGCAAGTTTGTAGGAATCCATATGCAAGTTTAGGTGAAAACTATATTCACATATGCAAGCTTAGGTGAAAACCATATTCACATATGCAAGTTTAGGTGAAACCCATATTCATATATGCAAGTTCACAATTTCATGTTTAGATCTATATTTAGATCCATCGTAGTTTATGCAAATTTATGTTCTATATGTCCATTGCCTATGCAAGTTATTGGCTATGCAAACTTATGTTATAATTCTTATTTGCAAGTTAGATCTATGTTATGTGTTATGCAAGTTGTGATGTTTCTTTTCATTTTATGAGTTAGACTATTTGCGGGTCTAACATATTTCATATTAAACGTACGAACGACGTGGGGGCAATGGGAAAATATTAAATATTAATATTGTGAATTGGCATATAATGGCTTTGAAAGCATATAATTAATTTGAGACATTAATTGGCATAATTTATATACCTGAAAATTATAGACATAATTTAAGTGACAATTATGGACATGGATTAAAATTGGAAGTTATTGACAATCTGAAATAGGGATATTAATTCAAATTGGGGATGAATAATAATGTGTAATAATAAATGCCTAAGACACGAGGTTAGACTCATTTGTGGTATAAGACTGCCCGGACCCGCCCGACAAATCCAGCAACCACAAACGATAGTCTAATGTGAGAGGTCAAAGGCATAAATTAAATGCGTAATAAATGCCTAAGACACGAGGTTAGACTCGTTTGTGGTATAAGACTGCCCGGACCCGCCCGGCACATCCAGCAACCGCAAACGGCAGTCTAATGTAAGAGGTTGTAGGCATATTTAAAAGATGCTTAGATACGAGGTTAAGTCTGGCTTGTGGTGGAAGTCTGCCCGGAACCGCCTGGCATATCCAGCGGCCACAAGCAATCGACTTAATGTGAGAGGTCTGTGCATTAATAATTAATTAATGCTGATCAAAGACGAATATGAATGACAAACATAAGTTTGGTTGATTTGAGTAATTCTCTGAGTACCAATCTGATGTTGATTTCGGTCTTCGGGTTGGTACTTAGGGAGTTATTCTCTTAACCAATGTATCTGTGAACCAAGATGTACTTAGTCATAAATTAAGTAAAACATGTTATACGATACATATATATATATATGATACATAAAACATGATAAGTGGATAGGGTTAAGACCAGCTTAACCAATAATCTGATAAGTAGGTAGGGTTAAGACCAACTTAACCAATAATATATAAATGGATAGGGTTAAGACCGGCTTAATCAATAATCTGATAAGTAGGTAGGGTTAAGACCAGCTTAACCAATAATATATATTAATTTGACAAGTGGGTAGGGTTAAGACTAGCTTAACCAATAATATATATATTGATATGATAAGTGGATGTGGTTAAGACAAACTTAACCAATAATACATATTGATCTGATAAGTGGATAGGGTTAAGACTAACTTATCCAATAGTATATAAATGGATAGGGTTAAGATCGACTTAACCAATAATATATAAGTGGATAGGGTTAAGACCAGCTTAACCAATAATATATATATTGATCTGATAAGCGGATAGGGTTAAGACAAGCTTAACCAATAACACATGCTGATTTGATAAGTGGGTAGCATGGGTGACATGTGGGATATAACTATAAACACTTAACCACGTTGAAACATGTAAGAAGACATGAATAAGAGGGGGTTAAGTTGGAAATCCTAATGGGGACCAAGCATAGGAGGAAAGCTTATGTCAAGTGTGGGGACCCTTTTCAACCAGTAACCCATTTAGTATAGAAGTGGGCTCGATCTAGATCGAGGATGGGACACACTTACTGGGTTTGATTGTAAGAGGTCAAAACGGGTTAACGGTGGCAACACAAGTCCAATGGGGTCGTGTGCATGCGTGGGCCCGGGCTGGTAGGTAAGACGTTGTTGCATCGTGTAGATATAAGCCGTGCATCTTTGAGTAGTATCGGGTTGCCACTTTGGGGAGTGATACACCCCACTGTGGGACCAGCACGGGTATCTACGAGTTAGGGAGCCGATCGAATGAGGAAGGTAGTGGGTACGACTAGCGGAGATAAGAGCAGGCGACACCTATGAAGACAACTAGAATTACAACTACCATATTATGAATGGGGAGGGTAGTAGGTACAACTAGTGGAGATAGGAGCAGGCGACACCTATGAAGACAGCTAGGGGTACATGAAACTACCATTATTATTATTTTGTTCAGTAGGCGGGATCAACTTTTAGGGTCACTAGTGTGGTGTAGTATAGTAATTATCCTATAGCGATTAGGAGCGTGATTAACTTCAGCATATTCCTCTTGTTTGTTTTGTCTTGCCCATTTGCTTCACAGTCATTCCTTGTTTTACCAGTTTATGCCTTATCCTAATTACTTTAATAATTATATTGTTAAAGTTATTGGACTCGCCAGACTTTATATCTGACCCCTTTGTTTTCGCCTCTTTTCTTCCTTCCCCCCTAGGTTCTCAGGGGTGGGACTAGTGCTAGTGGAGCTTGATTTGGACCTCTTTCTCTCTCTTTTGGAAGTGCTTGGATTGTTGAAAGTAAAGTTCAGCTTATCTCTATTATGGCTACTTATGTTGGGGTTATGCTTTTTGCTTTATGTACTCAGAAAATAATCTGTCAAGATGGATATTAAGTGTACTTGGTTTTATTGTTGGTTTTTGATGTTGTTGTAACCAAATTATTTCTCCACTGCAATAAAAGTTGTTTTAAATTTTCAAGTACCAATATATGTATCTGTCTCGTTATATTCTGTTCTATACACCAATAATACTCCATGAAAGTTAATGCATTCCCTTTGAGAGTGACATTAATGGACGTGGGTGTTACAGTGTATATGTTCCTTATCTTATGCAAAGATCAGGCGGTCTATTGATTTAGTTGACCTCCTTAATGCGAAAAATGATAGTGCCATGCGTCTATTTTGTACGCAAAAGAATCCTATTGATACATATTAATTCTACATGCATGCACAATCATTCATCCAAATGCAACATCCATATGATAACACATCCAATTTCCATCTATAAAATAAAAGTATGCACACGCATCCATATGAAATATGAGAGTGACTGAGCCGATCTTAGTGCCTAAAGTGTGTGTATATGCATCCATGAGCAACCACTTGCAAATACTTGCATCCACTTGCAACCATCAATCATAACATGTCTCAAACACATGTTTACATCCATAGATTTTCTATCTAAGGGTCGAAGATATAATCGAGAGGATACACTAAATGATAGAACAAGTATAAATAAAACGGTAGAAAAAGTAGAAGTTAAGAACATACCCTCAAAAAGGAAAGGGTACGACGCACGTATCTTGTCCTCAGTCTCCCAAGTTGCGTCTCGTTGATCATCTCCCCACTGGACTTTAACCAACTTGACCTCTCGGTTGTGTAACTTCTTGACCTCCGATCCAAGGATGTATTTAGGAGCTCATTTAATCGTGGCATCTCGCTCAACTTCCACTTCTATAAGCATGCTTGGCTCTACTACTTCCGCGGTATCATGTAAACACTTCCGCAAATGTGACACATAAAATACGTCATGAACGCCACCGAGCTTCTTGGGCAACTTCACTTTGTAGGCCATCTGTCCAATTCTTTCTGTAATGGGGAATGGCCCTACGAACCTTGGTGCCAATTTCCCTACAGACCCAAAACGAACTACATTCCTTAACGGTGATACTTTAATAAAGACCATGTCTCCAATACTGAACTCAAGATCGGTCCTTCTCTTATCAGCATATGACTTTTGCCGGTCCTATGTTGTCTTCATGCGTCTTCGAATCAAGTCTATCTTCTCTGAAGTTTCCCTAATCATCTCGGGCCCAAGCAAAATCTTATCCGTCGATTCCCACCAACAAGTTGGTGATCGGCAAAGTCGTCCATATAGAGCTTCAAAAGGTGCCATGCCAACACTAGTCTGATAGCTGTTGTTGTAGGCGAACTCTACTAATGGAAGATGTTCCTCCCATGTCCCTCCAAAGTCCAAGATACATAACCTCAAAAGATCTTCTAGGATCCTATTCACTCTCTCGGTCCGTCCGTCTGAGGGTGATAAGCGGTGCTCAAACACAATTGCGTTCCTACCGCCTCTTGCAAGCTCTTCCAAAACTCACCAGTGAAGCTGGGATCTCGGTCGCTCACAATACTAGAAGGTATGCCATGTAGACGAACTATCTCTCGGAGATAAATAGATGCTAAACATGCCCCTGTTCTTTTACTCTTAACGGGAATGAAATGGGCGCTCTTGGTAAATCTATCCACTACTACCCAAATCCCCGTATTACCCCTCCTTGACCTTGGCAACCCATTGACGAAATCCATGGAAACACTTTCCCATTTCCACTATGGAACCTCTAAAGGGTGAAGCAAACCACCAGGCTTCTTTTGCTCAACCTTGACTTGCTGGCACATTAAGCATTTGGAAACGAACTCTACCATATCCTTCTTCATTTCGGCCCAAAGGAAAACTTCTTACTTCTGTTACGTTCTTTTGGGATCTTCCAATCTTCGATTGCCACCACCTTCGAAAGATCCACTGCTATCTCCTCCTTAGAGATTACGTGCCCTAAGAACCTTACTCCCTTCCTCCAAAAATGGCATTTGGAGCCTTGAGTTGATGTGCTCGAAGGGTCTCTAAGATTTCCCTAGGGTGTAGTTCATGCTCTTCCTCGCTTCTAGAGAACCTCAAGATGTCATCCACAAAGACTACCACGAACTTGTTTAGAAACTCCCTAAACACCCTACTCATCAAACCTACAAAATATGCGGGTGAATTCATCAAAAAAAGGCAATGACAAGCCACTCGAAGAGACCGTCAGGAGTCCTAAAAACAGTCTTATCTATACTATCCTCAGCTACCCTCAACTGATGAAATCCTGTAGCAAAGTCCAACAGCGAGAAAACCGAAACACCAACCAACTGATCGAACCAATCATCTCTACTCGGCAATGGGAGTCTGTTCTTCTTTATGAGCTTATTCAGCTCCCTATAGTTCACGCACAATCTAAGTGAACCATCAATCTTCGTGGCAAAAACAACTAGAGTACCCCATTCCGAGATACTTCTTCTTATGAACCCTTTCTCAAGCAACTCTTTTACTTGTTTGCTAAGCTCCGTCCTTTTCTCTTGGAGCCATGTGGTGCACAGGAAATGCAACCGGCTTTACATTGTCCACCAAGTATACTCGGAAATCTATCTCGCGTTTTGGAGGTAAGCCCCTAACCTCCTCAAAGACATCATCATACTCACGGACTACTCGACCAGATTACAAATCATCGATGGATGTGTCAAGTGATTCTCGGTAGCTAAGCATCATCGAACCCCTAGGGTCACATGAAATATCAAGGGTCTTTCCACAACGAGTCAACAGTCGAACTACCCTCCTTTCACAGTCTAGGGTGGCACCATATCTGGCTAGCCAATCTATCCCTAGAATCAAACCATAGCGAATGAAACCAAGAACGTAGGCGTTGCATTCAAACTTTAACGCCCAAGATAGACATTCTCAAATCCCGACAAACCAGAGATAAATGAGCCGAACCACCAATAGGATTTGAGATTACAATGGGACCCATAACTAAACTTGTATTTAGGTGTAGTGTTTCAACTAACAAAGCAGATATAAACGAATGCGAAGCGCCAGAATCAAACACAGTTCGAACAGGATGATCAAAAATAAAAATCAAACTTTCAACAGAAATGTTTCTACCTCTCTCCTGTCATGGTGCCATGAGAGCATGAACATGCCCTCCAGAAGTAGGCCCTGTCCTCTGCCCTTGCCTCCTTGGGCAGTCTTTAATCAGATGTCCTGCCTCACCGTAATGAAAACAACCATGCTTATTCTTCTTCCTATAGTCCTTAATTACATGGCCCGTTATACCACAATAAAGATACTTCCTCTTGTCACGGGGTTTATTATTCTTTCCACCCTTCTTAGGTTCTACTTTCTTGTTCTGTGATTCTTCCACTTTCGTTTCACCTTTACCTTCTTCATGGATTAAAGCCATATCAACAAGTTTCTCATCTTTGGGTTGTGCTGCTTAGCCTAAACTCCCTTATTCTTATTTTTACCATCCTTGTGTAACATGTTAACAAGTCTCTCGAAAACTGCCTCCATCGCACGGAAAACCCTGCGAAGCTTGAAAGAAGATTAGTCGCAGGTGAAACTACTGCGGCTACAGACAAAGGTTAGGCACTTCTTTGCCCTTTGACAGGCGTCGTAGTCTCATGTCAGCCGCTTAACCCCTTTTCTGTTCCCATATCTTCCCACATGTCTTATCTTGGTTATGTGTTTTTGATTGTGTTTCACATGCTATCCATGTCACCCACTTAACCCCTTTTTCTATTCCCATGTCTTACTACGTATCTCAGCTTGGTTAAGTGTTCATTAATTCATTATAATCATAATCTTGCAAGACCTCCCACATTAGATTGTTGTTTTGCGGTTGCTAGATATGTCGGGCGGTTTCGGGCAGTCTTATACCGCAAACCGAATCTAACCTTGTGTCTTTGCATTATTACGCATCTAATTTCTGCCTTTGACCTCTCACGTTAGATTAATAAATTGTGGTCGTTGGATGTGCCGGGCGGTTCCGGGCAATCTTATGCCACAATTCGAATCTAACCTCGTGTCTTAGGCATTCATTATCACTTTCTTGATTCAAGTCCAAATTTTAAGTCTTGGATTAAAATATACTCCAATTACCCATAATTTCCAATCTAAATTATGTTCATAATTTTAATCCAAATTAGGCCTATAATCTTATGTATACATGTTATGCCAAATTACGCCTAAATTAATTTGCGTCCATCGTTATTAACAATTTATGCCAAACCTCATGTATACAAATTATATTCAATCATGATCTCATGTATATAATTTATACACAATTATGCTCAAATTGATTTATGCCAGTAATCTCATTTTATTACAAATTTCCCCAAACTTTTCCCAATCGTCCAAATGTTATTCGCACGCAAATCGCAACACAATATGTTAGGCTCGAAGTTAGCCTAATCTCATAAAAGAAAAGGAAAAGAAGAAGGGAAGAGAATCATGTCATCAAAACCGGCATAAAAGAGACATATGAAACATGAACTGGCATAGAACAATAAAATAGATCCAATTAGGCATATAATAACAGTGATTTGGGTATGAATCTAAAAGATAAGAATTTACAAACTTGATATGATTCATCTTATAGGCATGTTCATAAATACAATTTACGATCCTATCACAATCACTTTTTAATTAATTATATGTGAAAGTAACATAGACTCACAGCGACAGGAATAATATGAGAGAATAGATCTGAATGCTGAATTTGATTAGCTAAACCATTGTTGTAGAATTTGATTCTTTTCTTCCAATTTGAATACTCCTATTTTGATTTGCTTTGGAGAAGTGAAGAGAGGCTAGTTTAATTTAGACTAGAGCAGCATGGAGGCACCATGGATGAATGACAATGAGATTAGGGTTAGGTTTAGGGGTATTTTATAGATGCTCTAGGTGAATTAGGACCCATAGATTAGATTAGGATAAATCTGAACCATCCAGACCAAAAAGACACGTCATCCAGCCAATTCCAGAACGACACGTCAGCCCTAGACCTCAAAAAAACGTCTGCCAAATCTGGGCAGATGGGGGTCGACACCCTATAGGGAGGTCGACACTTATGTCGACACCCCTATAGGGGGGTCAACACCTATGTCAACTCCCCTTGGGGGGTCGTCACCCTAGAGCGGGAGATTTCCCGCTCACCCACGTTTTACTGATTTTGATTTTTGAACTCGTTGTTGATTTTTAATTATTATTTTAATTTAAACCCTACTTTAAATCGAAATCTTCCAAGCTTCGCAACTTCTTCATATGATATCCGATTTACGCAAACTCGGACTCTATTCCAAGCAGAATTCCGAGACGAACGCAATGGCGTAACCCGTTTCCCTTAATTATTCTTATAAAAATTAATTATTCTTTAGTTATCCCTTATGTCATGTTTTAAAATTACAGGGTGTTACAATAGACCTTATTCGCAGACGGATGAAGGCAGCTCAGGACAGGCAGAAGTCATACGTCGATAGGAGGAGGACTGCCTTGGAATTTGAGGTAGGAGAGATGGTCTTTATCAAGGTATCGCCTCTAAGAAATGTTATTCGCTTTGGCTCGGTAAGGAAGATGGCACCGAGGTCTGTAGGGCCATTCCCCATAACTAAGAGGATAAGCCAGATCGCTTGTGGACTTTGACTATGAGAGAGACTGGCAGGAGTTCACGACCTATTCTATATTTCCCATTTGAGGAAATGTCTACACGATTCAGCAGAGGTAGTGGAGCCGAGCACGCTTGAGGATGTCGAAGTGGAAAAGGAAGCGTCAGTTAGGAAAGTTCCTACCCATATTCTTGGATCGGAGATTAAGAAGCTACGCAACAAAGAGATCAAGTTAGTGAAAATGCAATGGGGAGAAGATCGTGACGATGCGAGATGGGAACCCGAAGATAAGATTCGCACTTCTTATCCTTTTCTCTTTGAGAGCACGTTCTTTATTCCTTTCTAAGCTTTTGAATTCGAGTCTGTTGTTTCTATCATTCAAGTATGTTTATCATATCATTTGAATCTCGATCCTTAGGAAGAAGCTTATGGTTGGAAACATGTGTTTAAGCCATGTTATGTTTGATGGTTGCAAGTGGATGCAAGTGCTTGCTAGTGGACACATATACACACACATTGGGCACTAGATCGGCGCAAATACTTACATATTGCATATGGATGTGTTTGCATTTTTATTTTAAATAAATGAAAATGGTTGAATCATCACATGGATGTTGCATTATGGTGAATGGATGTTGCACACATATAGAACTTATATGTACTATTAGGATTCTTTTGCATACATATTGGATACATGGCATAAACATATATTGCATTAAGGAGATCAACTGAATCAGTCGACTGCCTGATTTTCGCATTAGTATAGGGAAATACACACACAACACCTCTGCATATGTTCATACAAAGCATTAGAAATTTTAAGTACAATGGATGCCAGTGGTTGATTGATGAGTAGATAGGTGTAGATAGTTGCTAAATAATAACATACTTCTTAACTTGGAGATTTTGGGGACGAAATCCTTTAAGGAGGGGAAAATGTAACACCCCATAATTTAATACACCATAATTATATAATAAAGATAATAAATTGAATACAAATTAATAAAATATTCAGAACTGAGTAAAATAGACTTTACAGTCACGTTCGTTACGAAATTTTGGTTCAGATAGACTCTTGGCTTTCGTAAATTGGATTAAGTATGAACAAGTTATGAACTAAGGAAGATTGAACTAAAACAGTGTATAATGTGTGTGTGTGTATTAAATATAAAACTGAACGCAGAAGCAACGGTAAGTGGGCGACCCAGTCCCTTACTTGAATCGACACAGGGGTTGACCTAGGTCTAAGGCGAGTCGACCTACGTGTTGACCCAGGTAGTAGGTAGTTCGACCCACCTCCATGCAATGCAGACTCCTACACCTATATCTGGACTGTTTTGCGTGTTATATACATATACTGACTCAGCTTGAGGTGTACGGTTTGATTTAATAACCTAATATCCTATGGTTTAGATTTATCCTAACTAATCTATAAATAGGCTAGCTACCTCACTCATTTTCTTGCATACAAACATTTTTCATCCTCTTCCTCCAAGCTATGTTCTATGAATAAAAATAAGAAGATGTCGAGGTGCTGCGAAATCGTAAATTAAGAAGGGATAATTCCAAGTTTTTCTACAACAACTATATTACAGATATATTTTATGGACCTAAAACAAATCATTATGAGTTATAATTATTTTTAGATATGTTATTTAAACAGTATTTTGATAGTAAATGATATGGATCTGAAAAGTAACTGTGTTTATATGTTTTACTGTCAATAATTTATCATGTTTACAGTTATTATATGTTCATATATACATCTTTCTTCCTTTTCCCCTTTCTGTTTTTTATTTATCTATAGACTTTTTATGCCTATTTATTCAGTTTAAGTTTGGATATATTTTCTCCTTTTTCCTTTTTATTTATGCTAAACCTGGGCCATCGAGAGCCTGAGCCAATCTGTTAGAATTGCGTATAATTGGGATAAATTGGAATAACTTGTAATAAGGAGAATTGGGCATATTATAACTTGGGAACCTTTGACTGTAAATTTGGGGTAATTACAAAAGGGAAGAATATGCAAACATGTTAATCTGAATAGATTGGACTTAATTTAATATTAAGTAGAACATGTTAATGGAAAATATGGGGACCAGAAGTAATTAAGTAAAACAAGTTACTGTAATCTATACATACATCTGAGCAGGTGCTTGTTTGGGGAGGGGTTGTACACTGAATAACATTTATTGGAAATGTCATTTACAACCATGCTTATTAATGAATTAAACCTGATAAGTTAAACCTATTAATTAATAAGCTAAGAGATCCCACGTCTTGCTATTTATATACAGTTTTGGGACTCTTAAAATCCTGGTTACTTGGGACCACAAGCCTAGGGGTGGCTTATGTCAATATTGCTGTGTCGAACCCGTATTAGTTAGTATCCCTATTGGTGTCATAAAGGGGCCTCGCACTTGGTTGGAGCCAAGGCACGCTTTACTGATCTGGATAGTAAGAGGTTCATGGGTCGAAGGTGGGTACGGGCGCATTCCGATGGAGACATGAGCGTGCATGGGTTCCATGGGGAAACTAAGACGTTGTAACACCAATGAATAAGTCTATGTCTTATAAGTTGACGGGTTATGGACTGATATCTCCTAATGTCATGGCTGGCACAAGATATTTGTGTAGTAGGGAGTCGATCGCATGGGTAGTGATTAGGATAAAACCTAATCCTAATTGTTGGTGCAGAAACTTGTTCTTGGATATAAATGAGAAGCTTACTTAATCTTTACCTTGCCTTATTACCTTGTTTACTTCATACTTGTATATTTTACTGTATTTTCTTACCAGTACCATTTATCTGTCTTGATACCTTTTATGTTGTGCATATGCTAAAAATTGCTGGGACTCGCTAGACTTTATGCCTGACCTATTTTTGTTTTTCCTTCTCTCTCTTCCTTTTTCCCCTAAGGTTCTCAGAGTGGTGGTATACATCAGTGACCGTGATTTCTTTCAGCTTAGACTTGGATTTCTTCTAACTCGATGTATTGTTATGAGGAGGGATATGGTTTTGTGGTTTTGTACTCTGATAATTTGTCTTTTCATAAGAAAGATGGTTATGACTGTGCTTTTTGTATTTGAAATCTAATGATGTGACTTAGTGATTTAATAATAACAAAAGTTTTCCCGCTGCATTTTATATTATGCCTTGTGAATCTTAGTACTTTATACTTATTGCGCTTCACAGAACTTAATACATCCTCAAACGGGTAACTTTAGGGGACGTGGGATGTCACACTTTTACTTCCCTTTTTTGGCAAGCTTGAACCTACTGATTAAGGCTTCATATTTAGTTTCATTATTGGTTATAGGAAATCGAGTTTCTGTGCATAGCACATCGAGCATTTCCCAAGAGTCACTAACACAATTCTAACACCATAACATTGATTATTAGATGCTTCATTAACATACATGTTCAACTAGATGGAGTGTTCTCTAGTGCTCTCTAAAGAGTCCTCTGGTGTAATGAATTCACCTATGAAATCTAGCAATGCTTGTACCTAAATAGCTTTCTATATGATATAAGTTATGTTAGACTAACTTAGTCGATATTCTGTTTCAGCAACCTTTAGTATGTCCAAAATCACTTTAGGATCTTCATAATGGTTGATTAATGTAGACTTTAATAGATTGAGCCTAGAAATACTCGTAGAGCTTTGTGGATGAGATCAATGCATAGTATGCAATGTTTTACAATCTTGGGTAATTTTTTTAGCCCTTGTCGATCATTTTTAGTAAACTAAACTCGGCATCCAATTCTCTTAGCGCTTGAATGTGGAACTAATGGCACATGTTGGCATTACTCTATAAAAGTACAAGTCTTTATGATACGTTGGTTTAGACAAGACGAGAGGCCTCTCCAACTAATTCGGTAAATTCTGGAATGCGTCAATGTAACCATACGTCCATGTATTCCTCTCCAGATTTGATCAAAGAAAGGAACACATATGTCCGTAATTTTAGAAATAAATCGATTTAGGAAGGTGACCTTTTGATTTAGACTTTGAACATCTTTAATATTTTCCGGATGCTTAAAATTCTAAATGGTAATAGTTTTCTTAGGGTTGGCTTTAATCCCATAAGTGTTAGTAATAAAATCTTAGAATTTTCCCGATGCAATGTCGAAAGAGCATTCCAAGGGATTGTTTCATTCCATACTTGCAGAAAACACCGAACACCTGAGTGAAATCATTAATATGATCACTTGATCATCGTGAATTTGTGAGCATGTCAAGGACATAAACCTGCATGGATCTCCTGGTATGGTCTTTGAACGTTCGATTGACTAATTGTTGATAAGTAGCTGTAGCATTCTTTAATCCAAAGAGTATGACAATTTAACAATGTAGGCCCATGTTAGCGATGAAGCCTTGATCTGATATGTGCATCAATATTTAGTTATATCTGGACTATGCATCTATGAATTAAAGCAATTAATGTCTTGCTGTTGAATATACAAATTAATGGATCTGTGGAAGCGAGAAGTTATCTTTAGGGCTGCCTTATTTAGTTAAGAATAATCGATACATGTCCTCTATTTCCCATTATCTTTTATGAAAAGTAAGATTCGAGACCCACTTTGGATAGAGGGAATCACAAATGAAGTTATCGTTAATTAGTATATCTACCTCCTCTTTTGGTACAGCTGACCTCTCTGGATTTATATTACAGTGCTTTTATTTTAGTCAAACAAACTTTCAATCAATTGTCTATGCATGGCTCACAATTACTGGCAACATCCCACATATGTCGACATGAGTCTATGCAAACAAATCTAGGTTCGCTCGGAGGAGGCTTTCGAATTATTTCATCAATTTAAAAATGAGTTGTGGTCTGATCTTCAAGGCATGTGATGGATCATCATGGCTAACCGAAATGTCAATTGTTAACTTAAGTTCAACCGTCAAGTCCACTAGCTCTTATTCTTTCCTTGGATCTATATCTTTATAGATCCATTTGTGCTTGTTGAGCCAAAATTCAGACATTGGTTATTGTGCATCACTATTCTTGGTGCAGAGTGTTATCGCCACACCTTTAATTAACCTTCTCTCTTCGCCAAGCTCCCTCAACTTAGTGGTGTAAGAAGCTCTTATAAAACTGTATGGTCACCTTGAATAATCCCTATGTTTTTTACAATCATAAATTTTATCAACAAGTACCAAAGGATATGTACTGCTCGAAATTCAACAAGGGTTAGTCGGGCCAATAAGGCATTGTAGGGTTAATAAATATCTATCACAATAAATGTGATGACCCACACTCTCCCTCTCTAAGCATGATCAATAAATACACACTTCATACTAGTTCATTACTTGTACCATTAAAGCCATAAATTTGAGCTATCCACGGCTTTAAGACCTTAGCCTCTAAAATCATCTAGTCGTGGTAACTTTAAATAAAATAAAACATTCACAAAACTACCACAATCAATCAAAACCTTTCTTATAATAGTAAATCCAATCATGATAGATATCACTAGTGGATTGATCATCAAGATCTTCACCCCGTCAATATCTCGATTTCAAAATATGATATCGTCCGTCATTGTTTGCAGTTGCTTTGTCCGAGCTCCAACCTCCACGACTAGGAAAGTACTGTATTCCACATGTTTAATTTCATTCACATATCATTCTATTTCTCTCTAGCTTTTATTGAAAGAATGTAATAACCCGGGTTTTAGATACCTTGGTAAACATATTATAATTTAAAAATAGAGAAAATAAAATACAAGTTTAAAATGGAGAACTCATATAATCATTCAAGTTAAATAAACAAAGGAATTTAAATATTATGTGAGTAATTGTGTTAAATTGATTTAAATATTAAGATAAGAAAATCGAAAATTGATATTTAAGTGTTAAAATATTTTTATTATGATTTGTACATTTATTTTGTTAGAACAATGTATGTGATGTAAAATTAGTTGATAATAATGTAAGTTTTAATAAAAGAAAGTGTAAAATATGTATCTTGTAATTAAAATGTAAATTTTATAATGTTTATGTTAAAACAACATCTTAGTTTGTTTAAAGAGATATTGTCCTTGTATTTACAATTTTGTAAATTTACAACAATGTTAAAATATGAACAAGTAGTGCTGAAACTATTTGAAAATGCACGTGTATATGTTAATTAGTGTAACTTAGCCTAATTAACAAAAATTTAGTTACCTTTATGCCTAACAAGATTTTAGTTAAGGCTAAAACCAAACTAATCAGCAAAAGTGAAATGTGTGGAAGAATAAAAAGTACATATCTTTTACAATAGTTATGTCCTTCCTCTTTCCTTCCTTTTTTTTTGTAAATTCCATGAAAAGAATTTTAACCCTCCTCAAAATAAGTTGTTAAATCCAAGTTAATTAAAATCAAAAGAGGCTTCTTAATCTCTATCCTAACAAAAATTCAAGCTTTAATCAGAGACTTGTTCATTAAATTTCCGGGGTTGGGGAAAGAAGGAATTTACTGTGAAATTCTTGAGAAGCCTGTCAATATTCTTCAATCCTTCAAGCCCTGGATACCCAAAGCTATCATCTTTGCAACCCAAAATACTGAAAATCATTGCTAATCAATCTCAATTTTGCACTGCCTTGGCTATCCATGTGCACATCTGAAATAGTTTTACTATGAACCCGCTTTTGGTTAACAAATACACTCCTTGCATTTGATCCATTTTTTGTGATTATCTGACCTTGCTGCTTATGCTTTCCTGTAGAATAAATTATGAATTTCAAGTGCTAATCTTTTGATGATCTTATGTGTAATATTTTTGATACTTTTGATGTTTTGTTTCCTAATAGCTAATTCTGATATGTTGTGGTGCCAATATACAAATCAATTCATATAGCAAGTTGAAAGTTTCGTATGAATTTTGATATGCCAGTTTCATTAAGTTTTCTATGAATTTAGTTGATTTTGTGCACACGTTTTATTAAATGATTTCTAAAGGATTTTCACTTTATAAAATATATAATTATTTTAAAAGCTATTATATATAATATTATCATAAAGAGATTTCATTATAAATGTTTCTAAATGCTTTCAAACTCGTTTTCTCGATACAAGTATTTTTTGTATAAAATACACGTCTTTGCACTCTTTGAGAGAACGATGAAGTGAATTAACAATATAATAAACCACGTGGTATGAGATACGTAGGTATATTATATCGATAATTCCTAACTTGTTTGATTGAAGCTACATTAATGTGGAATTAGTTGACAAGTAGTAAATCGATAAGTGAGAACGTATGGTATGGGATGCACTGTTAACACTGTTTATGTTACAAGTTTGGAGTTTGTGACACATTGTAACAACCCGGAAATTCTGAGCCAATTTAAAAATTTTATTTTGGCAATTTTGATGAATTTTGAATATTTAAAATGATTTATTTTAAATAATAACGACGAGAAATTATTTTGAATAGAATTAGAACGTATATATTTATTTGAATCGTCGTTAGAATATAAATAATTATTTATAATTATAAAAGGAATTGAAAATGGCGCGGTAGTTCGAAATTTCGATTTCGAATTTCAAATGAATGTACAGGATTCAAAATAAACCGGATTTTAGCGAAACCAAAAATATTAGAATCTAATTGAGAATATCTTTCCAACGAATCCGAAAAATCCAAATTTCATAGCGGGAATAAAAAGTTATGTCCAGTTGAAAATTCAGAATAGTCGCTGTGGAATTCTGGCCCTTAAAAATGGAAATTTTGCAAACGACCTCGGTTTCCAACGAAACCACTTTTGTTCGATCCGTGATGTCAAGTTATTGCTAGGTTTTAAAATTCATAATTTTTTGAATCAATATGTGAGCGTGGCAAAGGAAAACGCGTTTGGCCAGTTTTAGTTGATTTTAATCGACTGGAAAATGGTCATTTTTCAAACGGTCTCAGAATTTGATGAAATTAGTTTTGTTAGGACCGTATCGTCAATACGAAGGTAGAAAATATTTTTCGGGAATTTTTAGAGTCCGTACGTGGCCTCGGTAAATTGAAATGTGCATTCAAATTCAATATATAGACATATATTTCGATTTTGACGGAAACTGATCGAAACAACTGAATTGGCTTGTGATACATATCCCATTGTGTTCGGAATGGGGTAATTAGTTATGGACGACAGGCGGTGGGTCTCGTTTGGAGATCGAAATAAAAAGTTGCTTTTTGAAATTTAAAAATAATAAAATATATAAATATTTATATAACTCACCCCTTCCCTATATTCTCTCTCTCCCCTCAACTTACTTTTCTACCGTCGATTTTCAGAAGAAGAAAAAAAACCTAATAAGCCGCCCCCCCAAAGGAATTGATCGCCGCCGCCAGGGGCACTAGCCTCCGCCGCACCCTCCTCCACTCGAAGACCGCCGACGCCCTCTTCCCTCGCCCCTCTCCAAGCTCGAGACCCCCCCCCCCCCAAATCAGCCGTGGCCCACCGCACCCTCACCACCGCCAGCGCCACCGCTTCCTCCACCCCCTCCGATGATCTGAGCCCTCCTCGACTCCAATTCCCCCCCCCCCCCCGGTACAGCGTAGAATACGGTGAGTTCTTATTTAATTTTAATTTCTGTTTTTAATATATGAAACCGCGTCTTAAAAATATGATTTTTAAGGAATATGACATAGGATTAAAAATTGAATTTTTATATAAGTGAAGGAAATATAAAAAATGAATTTTTCTATATGTGAATGAAGTATAAAGATTAGATTTTTCATGAAGTAAAGGTTAGATTTTTATCTACAGAAAGATAAGATTTTTAAATGCGAAAAGATAAGATTTTTATCATATATGATTATAACATGAGAGGTTGGATTTTTAATTTAAAAAAAAAGTTTGATTTTTAAACAAGAAAAGAATTTTTATCTATATAGTAGCAGTATAAAAAATGTGATTTTTATCAATATAGCGTAGTTATAAAAGTGTGATTTTTATATACATAGCAACAATATAAAGATGCGATTTTTATATATGTAGTGACTACGGACAACGAAAGTGACAAAAGGAAACACGACGAAGATTTCTACATATGAAGAGTCGTGGCGTTTGGTTTTGCTTATGGGTGAGAACTTCTCACTGTAATTCTTGTTTTCTAGTTAAAAATATATACTAGGATGCAGACGGTGCTTAGCAGCACCCGACACCCGTCGTCCATAGACCATGGACGACTTGTTTGATTTTGTTGTGTTTTGAAAATAGATTGTGATGTGGAATGAATGGAAATATACTCATGTGTTGAAATAATTTATTTATCGTTAAAAATATAAATTTAACGTGAATGGAAATAAATAAATATTCATTTACAAATCGAACGATTTGTTTATGTACAACCATTTTACTGATATTGATTGGGACGATAAATTTTACATGTCGTCCAACTGCACAAATAATATTCAGTGTTTGTTGAATTGAAACCCCACACGGGTGTTGGGATGATATTTGGCGTACACTAATCCCAATTATTTAGTTGTATGTCGATCGATTGGTCGGCAGATTGTGTAAGCGTTAATTATTTATATTTAATGCTTATGCAGTTGTGTGGTGCACTTTGGATGATGGTTGATTATTTATCATTGCTATTATATACATGTGTTGTATGTAATCCATATAATAAACATTATATGGTAATTGATTGGGCCTCATTCCAAATTGGAAAATAAAGATTCATGTGTTGAATAGAATAAATAGTCATGTGTTGACGATACTCATGTGTTGAGAATATTCATGTGTTGAAACTTATCATGTGTTGAATGAAATATTTTAACAATAAAATTTACATCTTTATCATATATAAAATTAGAAACTAACTGGAAACTAGATAAGATGAGTGGTTTCCTGGGTATTGATCTGATGTTGGTTTCGACCTTTGGGTTAATACTTAGGGAATCGTTCTCTTACTTATTTACGGTTGGAGTCTGATTAAGAATTAAACGATAGAAATCATAATTTTATAAAATATATTAAATAACAAAAATAGTCATGTGTTGACGATACTCATGTGTTGCGAATATTCATGTGTTGAATAAAATATATATTCATGTGTTGAAGAAAATATTCATTTGTTGAATGGAATAACGAAGTTATTGAAATATATAAAGCCGTGTTGATTAGATTTGCGCCATTTTGACGCGAACGATATTTATATCGATTTTATTCATTTTTATAATGAATATCGAAAAGGAAGTGATTTCAAAATATAACGTTTTGAAAATATTATCATTTATATGTTAATGATATGGAATATTCAATTTTGATTTAAAATTGAATATGAAGTTGAAATCGTTTTTAAAACGATTTATAAAATACGTTTAGAATTGAAATCGACGAAATATATAATATATATATATATTAAATGGCCTGAATAGAATGCGCCGCGCCGCGGCAGTTCGCGAATTTCGACCATTGACTTCAAATTGACGTTACGGGAGATTCGACCGTCGGATTCTCCTGAAACCGGAACTGTTGGGTTCGTATCGAAAAGATCTTTCCAATGAATATTAGAAATGTGAAATCTAACAGTTGGATATGGAATTATGTCCAAATCAAATTTGGAAAAGGTCGTTGTAAGTGCAGTTCGACGACCGTTATTGGAAACCGACTGTACGGGCCTTGATAAAATTATTAAAAATATTAATAATTTCTGTAAAATCATAATAAATGATTTAGAAAGAATTGGGATGAAAAATCCCATATTTAAAAAGGATAAAAATATATTTTTATCGAAATGAACTAGTTATGAACTAGATTTGAAGTGGTTTTAAAAATAATCAGAATTTCCAGTATACGAATTGGAATGGATTTGAATCGAAATTATCTTCGGAATATTTCGATATTGGATTTCGTGATTATACAGATATGGTTGTGGAAATTTGAAAGATATATTTATATCGTTATTTCCAATACGATATTTGTTGGTTTCAGAATTTGATATTGAATATAAGCCGAGATATTTTCTATTCAGAGTCTTTATTTAATATCAAATGGGATTTTGGGTTCGTCATGAATGGTGTCTTAAATAACACTGTTCTTGAACCCATTTTAGAAAAGAATAAATCTTTTAATTAAGATTTAGTGAAATTGTCCAGTTAATTGGTATTTAATTGGAATTGAATTTAAATTGGTTTTTGGGTTTATCGTGAGCGGTGTCTTGAATAACACCTGTTCTTTAACCCGATTAACAATGGAATGTGATTTTGGGTTTATCGTGAACCGTGTTTTAGATGACATTGGTTCTTTAACCCAGTTAAAGACGGGATATCGATTTTTGGAAAGATTAAAACTAAGTGGAGTTTTAATGAATCTTTAATTAGATTAAAGTGATCGAGAATGGAGTATCACCAGTTTTGCTCCAAGCGATAGTTAAATCTTTAATTAGATTTGAACGTGAAATGGTAATTAATATTTACCGATAACACCGTGGTGTTAGATATGGAGTATTACCAGTTTTGTTCCATGGGATGAATAGGTTGGGATTGAGAAATAAAATAAATAATTACTTCGGTGTGGTTCGCTAATCCCGACTAGTTTGGAAAACCTCAACATGGTTTGAAAAGATATCCGAAGGAAGATTAAAGAGTAAATTTAGAAGAATTTATCTTTGATAAAATTAATGGGAACCTTTCCCTAAGAATGTGAATATTTGAATAAAAGAATATTCTGAATTGGAATGAGGCGTATGTTGTGTTTGTGTAACACTTGTTTATTTTATACGCGGGTTATTTAGAAAGGCCGGGTTTATACCCATTCTGAATAACCGATTCGACGATATGTCGAAGGCGAAGACGGTGGTTGAAGACCGGGGGTCTTCACGTCATTTGGTTGATTCCTGACAATCTTGATTGGGCTGTACACCCAAGATGAGGGAATAAGTTGGAGATCGTCCAGGCGTACTTGGAGATCGATGAATATGCGAGGAAAGTGCCTCCGGTTTCGTTCAGACCCAGAACGAACTTGTAAATGGACTGTGTGTCTGACATTGGATTTTATTCTGTGTTGATTGATCTCTATTAAATATACATCTGTTTGGCGGCGGAGAATTTATTCTCTTGCTTAACGCCCTTCTCTGAGACGTACGAGCTCAGAGGTTGTATATCGATGGACATCAGTCGCATGGAGTGAATTGCCTGTGTGGCATGCCTAAGTGGCAGATGATCAAGGCTTCTGTTGAAAAGCAAAGTCTTGTGGTTGATGATCAAAGCATGGCCTATGTGGCATAGCTTTGTGTATAGCGTTAATTCGCGAGCCTTACATCTCGGTATGAGTCAAAAACGGGATAAGGACCTTTGGGAGAACACGATGTTTCTTTCTAGATATGGGTGATGTCAGTGACCTCCCTGCCCTGACATTTATATACTTTTTACCTGTGTGGTTATTGGAATGCGAGGCGCCTCGGATATAGGTCTGATAGGACCGGGAAACGTGTGTTCAGGATTTGCCAATCCTCAAAAGTAAGAGAGGACCGGCCCAACCGATTCCAAGGATCGCTGTGTGTGCTCTGGAGACATTTGCTAGAGTGTCTCGAACGGAGAGGAGCTTGCCCCTTGCCTCGACTCATGATGGAATCCAATTTCCAATACGTGACATTTGGTTTTATTTGTAGAACCTAGTATGGCGACATAGTAGCATGGGATACTATGCCGTCTATGATTGATACATTTATATTTGAAGATGTTTTGACACTATACACTTATAGTAATAATAAAAGATGAAATTTAGCATATCAAGCATTCTTTGGCTATTATAAGGTAAAACCCTATCCTCTGGCTTGCGTTGCATTGTGTGATGGGACCTGAGTCTTATAATAGCTTCATTTTTCTTTATTTAGCATTGCGATGTTTGTTTTATGCACTGGTATTCTTGGGGTAAAAACCCGTTCTGTGTTATATGGCGTGGTCCCTTGATTTACCTAACTTTTAAAAAAATAAAGATTAATAACTGTTTTAGTTCTCACACCAGTCACATGACTGACCTGAAGTTTATTATTTTAACCTAAACTCTGGGTGCCCTTATTTTCCGCATGGGCAACTAGTAGTTGGGGTTTGCAGATTTATATTCACAGGATCCTGATTTACAGCTGGAGCGATGCTCGGAAAGCTCTGTATCCGTGTATTGCTTTCAGTTGTGTTTTGTATTATTTTTCCGCTGCTATGTAATTTATTGTAATCTCTGGTATTTATCGAATGTATTTTGTTTACTTATTCTCTGTATATTCTTGTATCTGATGGAATTGTTGTAATAAGCAATGGAATGTTCTTTTGTTTGCGTTCTGATTTGTCTTGTCCTCAAAGCAATCCGGGCTTTCCTTACTGGGGGAGTTACGGGTCGCCACACACATTTTGCAATATTGCTGGTGCTTGGGCTGTTGGAACCTATTTGAGGCTATCGGGTGTAACAAACCGAAAAATCAAAATCAAATTAAAAAAATTATTATTATAAATTTTAATAGAAAATGTGTCAGAATTTAAAAATTCCTTTTTTTAATAATAATAAAGCTATTAAAAATAGCCATTTTGCAAACGACCTCTGTTTCCGGCGAAACCACTTTTGTTGGATCCGTAATGTCAAATTATTGCTGGGTTTAAATTTCCATAATTTTTGGAATTAATATGTAAGCGTGGTAAATTAAAACGTGTTTGGTAATTTTTGTTGAATTGGATCGACCACTAAAAAGTCCATTTTTCACACGGTCTCCAAATTCGACGAAATTAATTTTGTTAGGACCGTATCATCAAAACATAGCTAGATTTATTTTTCGAGAATTTTTGGAATCAGTATGTGGTCTCGGTAAATTAAAATGTATGTTCAAATTTAATATTGAATGTTTTGTATTTTAATTTAAAGAAAAATAGACTGAAGCAATCAAATGGACTTATGAAACATAGTCCATTGTGTCCAGAATGAGGGTATTTAGGTAGGAGCGACAGTCGCTGGGCTTGATTTGGAGTTCGTATGGATTAACGGGCCTTTTTAGTGTTAAAGAATTAAATAATTAAATATTACAAATACCCTAGGATTAAGAAACCATAATCCTATCTATAGCCGCCGCCCCCCTTTACAGATCAATGCCATAGAACTTCCAACCTATTCCCCTCAAATTCTTTTAATCCTTGCAATGAAATCATTCAATCCTTAAGGCAATATTGTTGTCCTCTTTTTGCTGTTCTCGTCCGTACGGTGAGATCGTTTGGAGCTCTGTATTTCGCTCGATTTGGACACCCAAATCGCCACCGTTCGCGCCGCCAGATTTCCCCCAACCCACCACCGAGTTCGACGCCTTTGCCACCCCCTGGCATGCGCTTCCAAGCCCAACAACGTGGCACTGTTCGATCATCAGCTCGTGCAACCGATTGAGTGAAAGATCGAACCCTAAGTTCGAACAAAGGGGTTGAAACTGTCGGCCTGTGTAATTGGCCAGGAAGAAGAAGGTTTATTTTTTTTAATTAATTAATAACATTTAAATACTATGAACCTTTAAAAATTTGCAACTTGTTCATACGATGTCGAAATCCGATAAAATAGGAACCATCCTGATCGTGACAACGTCCTCTACATTCTAGAAGAGACTGGGACATATTTGGAGCATGCTACGAATTTAGGAGAAGTCAAAATCAATGTGAGATTTCTAAATTTAAAATAAAATTTATTGTGATCGTGGTGTTAAATTTATATAAACACGTTGTGCAAAATACATGTATGTGTTATATGAAATTGAAATTGATTGATTGTGGTTGCGATGAATTGTTGGATTGAATTGTGTAGTAAAAATTAAAATATGTTTATACAATAAAAATCATGTTTTTATTGTATACATGAATCAATAAAATGTTCATGTTTGTTAAAATATGTTTATACAATAAAAATCATGTTTTTATTGTATACATGAATCAATAAAATGTTCATGTTTGTTAAAATATGTTTATACAATAAAAATCATGTTTTTATTGTATATATGAATCAATAAAATGTTCATGTTTGTTAAAATGTGTTTATATAATAAAAATCTTATTTTTACTATATATATGAAGCAACAAAATATTCATGCTTAAAAGATAAAAAAAATTACAATAAAAATCACAATTTCATTTTATGTTTAAATCATTAAAAATATTCGGTGTTTGAAAAGAAAATATTTTAACAATAAAAATCACATTTTTATTATATGTATGAATAAACAAAATATTCGTTGTTTGAAATAAAATATGTTAATAATAAAAATTACATTTTTATTGTATTATTGATTTATTAAAAAGAATCATGTTTTGAATAAAATATGTTAACAATAAAAATTACATTTTTATTGTATTATTGATTTACTAAAAAGAATCATGTTTTGAATAAAATATGTTAACAATAAAAATTACATTTTGTTGTATTATTGATTTATTAAAAGAATCATATTTTAAATAAAAAGATTGGTATATTTTTATTGTACGTTTAATTCATTAAAGAGATTTTGCTAAATTAAAAACATTATCAATTACATGTTAGCGAAGTAGAAAAACAATAATATGTTTTGATTCATTAAAATCATGTCATTTACATGTTAGCGATGTTAATAGGAAAATGTTCATTTGTTAAATATGTATTGATTCATTAAAATAATGTTCATTTGTCAAACATGTAATGTCATTAAAAATGTCATTTTTATCATGTTAGATTAGAATAAAAAGAATTATATGTCAAACATGTTCTATCATTAAAAATGACATTTTTATCATGTTAGATTATAATAAAAATAATTATATGTCAAACATGTTTTGTCATTAAAAATGACATTTTTATCATGTTAAATTAGAAAAAGAGAATTATTTGTTACACATGTTTTGTCATTAAAAATGACATTTTTATCATGTTGGATTAGAATAAAAAGAATTGTAGGTTAAACATGTTTTGTCATTAAAAATGACATTTTTATCATGTTGGATTAGAATAAAAAAATGAATTACATGTTAAAGTATGATTTGTTCATTAAAAATGTAACTTTTAAAATGTTAGTTTAGATTAAAAGAATTACATGTTAACGTATGATTTGTTCATCGAAAATGTAACTTTTAACATGTTAGTTTAGATAAAAAGAATAACATGTTAATATAAGTTTTGTCATTAAAAATGTCACCTTTAACATGTTTATTTAGATTAAAAGAATTACATGTTAATATATTTTGCTTGACAAAAATGTCATTTTTATCATGTTAGATTAGAATAAAAAGAATTATATGTTAAACATATTTTATCATTAAAATATTGTCATTAACATGTTAGCGATGTTAATATATAAAAATGATCATTTGTTAAAAATTATTTTGTTAGATTTAAAATAATGTCATTTAACATATTAGCAATGTCAATGTAAAAAGAATCATTTGTTAAAAATGATTTTGTTAGATTTAAAATATTGTCATTAACATGTTAGCGATGTCAATATATAAAAATGATCATTTGATAAAAATGATTTTGTTAGATCAAAATAATGTCATTTACATGTTAGCTAAGTTAGAAAAACGATCATTTGTTAAACGTGTTTTGATTCATTAAGATAATGTCATTTACATGTTAATGAAGTTAGAAAAAAAGTAATCATTGGCTAAATATATTTTTGTTCATTAAATATAATTTTTAATATGAATATGAAGTGTACAAAATTTACATGAAATAAATGGTTTTGAAATCGTAGAACGAATTATATATATATATATATATATATATATATATTAAAATTAAACGAATCGCGCGCGATAGTTCGCATTTTGGAATCGTAACTTTAAACGATTATACCGAGAGATACGACCGTCGGATCTTTCCAAAACTGGAACCGCTGGGATCGCTTTGGAAAGATATTTCCAACGATATTAAATTTGTTAAGATCCAACGGTTAGATTTCGAGAAATGTGTAATTCAAATTTGGATAAAAACAGCGCTAGGGCCGCGTAATGACCCGAAACGTCGTTCGAATTAAATGGGCTATTTTTATATAAATAAAAATAGCGATAAATCGTTATAAAATATCATTAACGATATGGAATGAAAATAAATCAATTTCCCTTGGTTTATAAAGTAATATGGATGGTTAGATTTATTTGACATTAATCTAATTTAACCAAAGAAAGAAGTGATTTGAATTATATGTATATTCGAGAATTATTTGAAAAGGCCGAGTTAAATCTCATTTCAAATAATTATATGATGACTAAAAGTCGAAGACATTGAAGGCGGTGGTTGAGGACCGGCGATCTTCACATCGAATGGACGACTACTGATGCCTTGCATTGGTTAGCTCCCAGCAAAAGGTTAAATTGGTAGTTGTCCGGACGTACTTGTTGATTGTCCGGATATGCGAGAACCTCTCTTCCGTATCGGACATACGGGATGAGGAATAAGGTGTCTCCGGTTTCATTCAGACCCAGAACAGACTTGTAAATGGATGTGTGTCTGACATTGGATTTTGTCCTGTGTTGATTGATTTCTATTAAATATATATCTGTTTGGTGGCGGAAAATTTATTCTCTTGCTTAACACCCTTCTTTGAGACGTACGAGCTTAGAGGTTATATATTGATAGACAGCAGTCGGATGGGGTGGATTGTCAATGTGGCATGCTAAGATGAAAATGATCAAGGCTTTAGTTGAAAAGCAGAGCCTTGTGGTTAATGATCAAAGCACAACTTTATTTAGCATAGCTTTGTGTATAGCGTTACTTCGCGAGCCTCACACCCCGGTATGAGTCAAAAACGGGATAAGGACCGTAGGGAGAATTTGCGTAAGTGGTGTCATGGTATGGAGCCCAGACATTTTTACTTATGTGGATGATGGATTGTGAGGCCCTCAGATATTGGTCGCTACTGGCCAAGTGATAGGTCCGATAGGACCGGCAAACGTATTGTTCAGGAATAGCTAATCCACTAAAGTATGTATGGACCGGCCCTACCGCATCCAAGGGTTCGCCAGCGTCCGAGCCCTGAGGCATTTGCTAGAGTGTCTCGAATCGGGATGAGCCATCCCTAGCTTCGACTTATGATGGAAACCCAATTTCCAATATGACATTACAGATTTGATTGTAAACCTATATATGGCGACATAGTAGGATGGGGTACTATGCCGTATAGGATTGATACATTTATATTGGAAAGTATTTTAAACTAACTAGACACTAATAATAATATCAAATTATTGTTTTATACGTATCAATCATGTTTGACCATTATAAGGTAAAACTCTATCCTCCGGTTTGCGTTGCATTGTGTGATGGGACTTGAGTCTTATAATGGTTTCATATTTCTTAAAAGCATTACGTTGTTTAAAAGATTTACTTATTTTATGCACTGGCAATCTAATGGAGTAAACCCGTTCCGCATTAGTGGCGTGGTCCTGTGATTAGCCCTATTATTAAATAAATTAAGTAAGATTTCTCATACCAGTCCCATGACTGACTCGTAGTTTGTTTTCACTTGCAAACTCGGGTGCCCTTATTTTTAAACGGGCAACCAAGTAAACCGGTAACAGGCTTTATTTTGGATGCACCGTAGCAGGAGGTGCTCTTTTGGTAGAAGACGAAGACTATAATTTATCTCTTAATTTGGACATTAGACATCACCTTATCTATGCTGTATTTGATGATGTTCTAGACGTATTTTCTATTTATTGGAACCTTTTATGTACTAAGTAGTATCATGTGTCTGTGCAACTCTGATGTTGATGACGTTTATGATTCCGCTGCTATGATGATGGGTAATATTCTATGATTTCACATGTTATGCTATTATTTATAATCTGTTGATGTGATAAATGTTTTATATTCCAATGATTATCCTTGTTTCCATGGCATGGGAGTTTGGGGTTATCACAGTTGGTATCAGAGCTTAGGTTAACCTTAGCTTCGGAGTATAACATATTTAAAATAATTCGTCAAAATAGAATCAGTAGTATTCTAAGGTGGGTAGCTCATTAGAGATAGGATTAGTAATGTCCTAGAATGAGCACAGCAGAGTAGCATAATAATCAGTCATTACATCATCGTTTTTCCATATGTCCTTCTTCTTTTACCATTCCTTAAAAAAAAATATCATTCTTGTTGGTCTGACTTTTTCCTTGCTTGTACAGAACTGACTAAGATGAGTACTAAAACTAAAGGTAGAGGTAGAGCAGGCAGAGGCCAAGGAAGGGGTGAAATCCCCGCTGCTTAGAATCAGCCTAATCTACAGGTTGTAGTGCCACCACCACCCCAGCAACCTTTCGATCTTGATAAAGTGGATACGAAGTACAACAATTTGGGAGGCGTGCCATTCACTGGCCATGAAATAGTAACTGAGGCTCAAGCTTGGTTGAAGACATGTGAGCGGATCTTCGCAGGCTTAGAGTTAGAAGACCGCAGGAAGAGGTTCATGGCATCTTGGCTGCTCAAGGATGAGGCTTTGATATGGTGGGAAATAGTGACTATTGGTGATCTTGATGCTGACATGACTTGGGCTAAGTTCAAGGAAATCTTTAATGAAAAGTTTATCCCTTGACAAGAAGTCGAGCGCTTGCATGATGAATTTGCTAATCTCCAGCAAGGGGATCGAACTATTAATGAGTATGTGAGAAGATTTGAAGAGCTCTCCCACTATGCATCTGAATTGATTCAGGACCCACTCCAAAAGAACAAGCAATTCATAAACGGTCTTTCGAGAAACTACCACAACCGAGTGACTGCACATATCGAGCTCCCATTTACCAAGGTGATTGAAATAGCTTGTAAGTACGAAGAAATTGACAAGAGGAATTCTCAGCAAGGCCATGAGAGAAATCAAGCTAAAAACAAAAGAAAACATTCTGATAAGAAGCTCGAGGTGAGCAACACTGCAACCGCCAAGTCTCAAGAGAATAGAAAAGCCAAGGCCAAATGCTTCAACTGCCAACAATTCGGACATCATAATACTGAATGCAAAGCGCCAAAGAAGCCAAGGAGGAGTGTATCAGGGCCTAGTAAGAATCCTCGTGGTACTAGAGAGTGTTTCAACTGCCACAAGATGGGGCATCTTATCAAGAACTGTCCATTGCTGAAGAAGTCTGAAGCGGCTCACGTGTATGATGGGGAGAGTGCGCCAGCTTCTTTTGAAGGAGCAGGTAAACTAGATGTTTTGGGAGGTACCCTTACTATTAAAAATATTACTGTTACAGTATTATTTAACACTGGTGCATCATGAAGCTTCATTTCTAGTAACACAGTTAAAAGTTAAATTTGAAACCAAGAGATCTTAAAGAATCGATTAGTGTCCACAATCCGATCGGAGGTTCCCTTGTTCTCGGTTTATATTGTAGAGTGTCGATCTCTTATTCTCTTTACCATTTTCTTTCAATTTGATCATCATGAATTTTTCTAGATTTGACATCATTCTTGGGCTGGATTGGCTAACGAAACATGAGGCCGAAGTTAGATGCGCCGAAAGAATTGTTAGGGTTAAAACGAAGCTCGGAGATATATTTATACCATGCCACGGCTCAGATTCAGATAGAAAAGAATTCTGGTCTGTTCTAGAAGTTACTCCTACTTCTATTGAGAATATTCCTGTAGTAAAAGATTATGTGGATGTGTTTGAAGAAGTTGATAGCTTACCTATGCGAGAGAAATTGACTTCAGGATCGATTTAGTTCCGAATGCAAGGCCAGGTGTGCAAGCTATTAAAAGAATGACGTTGAAAGAGAAAGAAGAATTGAGTAATCAAACTCAATAGCTTTTAGGGAAAGGTCAGATCAGGCCTAGCTTTTCAAATTGGGTGCAGCAGTACTGTTTGTTCCAAAATCAGACGGTATTTTCAGACTATGTGTGGATTACCTGGACCTCAATAAGCAGATACTGAAGAATAAATATCCATTACCGTGTATTGATGATTTATTAAGTCGCTTGAATGGAGCGCAAGTGTTTTATAGAATGGACCTAGCTACAGTTTTCCATCAATTGCGTATTGCCGAAGAATGTGTTCCTTTGACAGCTTTCAGAGGTCCAGACTTATTTTATGAGTAGTTAGTAATGTCGTTCGGCTTATGTAACGCTCCTGCTTACTTTGTCGATTTAATGAAAAGAGTATTCCGCGATGTCTTGAATAAATTTGTGCTGGTTTTCATTGACGACATTTTAATCTTCTCTAAGTCAACTGCCGAGCATGCGAAGCATTTGGAAGAAGTTTTGGAAATTCTGAGAAGGATGTATTAAAAGCCAATTTTTCTAAATGCATATTCTGGAAAGAAGAAGTAAAGTTCCTTAGCCATGTAGTATCGAGGAAAGGAATTTCAGTAGATCTAGGCAAGATTACAGCCATTCGAGATTGGAAGCAGCCTAGCACGCCTACAGAAGTCAGAAGTTTTCTAGGATTGGCCGATTATTATCGGAAATTCGTTAAAGATTTTTCGAAGCTATCTAGTCCATTAACAAAACTTACCAATAAGCATACACAGTTTAATTGGACGCCTGAATGCGAGGCAGCTTTCCAACAGCTGAAATTAAGGTTGACTACTGCCCCAGTGTTGACTATTATTGATGGCAATCAAGATTTGACCATCTATACAGATGCTTCTCTTGAAGGTGTTGGTGCGGTATTAATGCAAAGAGGCCAAGTAGTTGCTTATTCTAGCCGTCAGTTGAAGCCGCATGAGAAGAGATACCCTACTCATGATCTTGAGTTGTTAGCCATTGTTTTTGCTTTGAAAATATAGAGGCACTGTCTTTTGGGTGAAAAGTTCGAATTATATACAGATCATAAGTCATTAATGTATCTGTTCACCCAGAATGGCTTGAATTTGAGGTAGTAGCATTGGTTAGAATTTCTTACGGCGTACGATCTAGATATTTTGTATACCGCAGGGAAAGCCAATGTTGTAGCTGATGCGCTTAGCAGAAAGAATGCGATCATTGCCAATCTCATTATTACGCCTTCATTGGTCTACAAAATCTCTGTTCTTCAGAAGGATGATGAATTTATTCAGAGAATTAGTAAAAGAGTTCGGGAAGGCAAACCCTCGAGTTTCCAGATTGATAACAAGGGGGTTCTGAGGCAATTAGGCCGAATTTGTTTTCCGAATATTCCTGAGCTCAGAAGGGAAGTGATGGATGAATGCCATAAGTCCAAGCTTAGTATTCATCCAGGGGTGAGTAAGATGTATCCCGATCTTAAGCGCACAATCTGGTGGAAGGCGATGAAGAGTGACATTTCCATATATGTTAGCAGGTGTTCTACTTGTTAACAAGTCAAAAGCGATCAGCAAAAACTCGCAGGATTGTTGCAACCATTGGAGATTCCAGATTGGAAGTGGGATCAAATCTCCATGGATTTCATAGATGGTTTGCCCCGAACCAAGAAAGGCAATGATAGTATATGGGTGATCGTGGATCTTTTCACGAAAACCACCCATTTTATTCCTGTCAGATCTACTAGAATAGCTCAAAGTCTGGCGAAAATTTATTTTAGAGAAATTGTCAGACTACATGATGTTCCCAGTATTATTGTTAGTGATCGCGATCCAATATTCGCTAGTAAATTATAGGAAGCATTCCAAAAGGAGCTGGGGAAAAGTTAAATCTAAGCACCGCATATCATCCTCAAACAAATGGCCAGACTGAGAGGGTGAATCGTGTGCTAGAAGACTTGTTGCGGACATCTATTCTTGATTTTGGCAGATCGTGGGAAGATCACTTGCATTTGGTTGAGTTTTCATATAATAATAGTTACCAAGCAAGCTTACAAATGTCGCCATTCGAAGCAATGTATGGCAGGCCATGTAGATCTCCCGCATGTTGGGTAGAACCAGGCAATCGATTAGTGTTGGGTCCCGACATGATTCAAGAAGCTTCAGATAAAGTCGATTTCATTAAGAAGCGATTGCAAACAGCTCAGAGCCGACAGAAGAGTTATGCATATTCGAGAAGAAGAGATTTAGCATTTGCTGTTGGTGATTATGTATATTTGAGAGTTTCCCCATTGAGAGGAGTAGTCCGTTTCGGGAAAACAGGGAAGTTGGCGCCTAGATTTATTGGTCCATTCCCTATACTCGAAAGAATTGGAACTCTTGCTTACAGGGTTCAGTTTCCTGAATAGTTGCCAGGAATACATGATATATTTCACGTGTCTCAACTTCGAAAGCATGTGCATGATCCAGTTCTAATTATGGAGGAAGCCGCGCAACAAGATTTGGATATTACTCCAAGCTTAGCAGTGAGAAGAGAGCCAGTGAAAATTATTGGCAAAGAAATCAGAGTTCTGAGAAACAAGCGAATCCATTTAGTCAAAGCGCAGTGGAGCGGAGATCCTAGAGACTGTACATGAGAGACCGACGATAGCATTAAACAGCCCTATCCCAAGTGCAGATTGGGTATCTCTGATTAGCTCTGGTGCAAGGTACATTTACAATATTTTGCATTTTCCGTTTTGTTTCCTACTTTACTATTGTTTCCTTTTCGGGGACGAAAAGATTTTAAGTGGGGGAGATTGTAACAACCCGGAAAATCAGAACCAATTTAAAAAAATTATTTTTATAAATTTTAACAGAAAATGTGTCAGAATTTAAAAATTCCTTTTTTTAATAATAACAAAGCTATTAAAAATATCCATTTTGCAAACGACCTCCATTTTCTACGAAACCCACTACTGTTGGATCCGGAATGTCGAATTATTGCTAGGTTTAAATTTCCATAATTTTTGGAATTAATATGTGAGCGTGGTAAATTAAAACGCGTTTGGTAATTTTTGTTGAATTGGATCGACCATTAAAAAGAATATTTTTTAAACGGCCTCCATATTCGACGAAATTAATTTTGTTAGGACAGTATCGTCAAAACGTAGCTAGATTTATTTTTTGGGAATTTTTAGACCCCTTTACAAATCAACGCATAGAACTTCCAACCTATTCCCCTTAAATTCTTTTAATCCTTGCAGTGAAATCATTCAATCCTTAAGGCAATATTGTTGTCCTCTTTTTGCTATTCACATCCGTACGGTGAGATCGTCTAGAGCTCTGTATTTTGCTCGATTTGGACACCCAAACCGCAGCCGTTCGCGCCGCCAGAACTCCCCCAAACCCACCACCGAGTTCAACACCTTTGTCACCCTTTAGCGTGCGCTTCCAAGCCCGACAACGTGGCACTATCCGATCATCAGCTCATGCAACCGATTGAGTGAAAGATCAAACCCTAAGTTCGAACAAAGAGGTTGAAACTGTCGGCCTGTGTAATTGGGGAAGAAGAAGGTATATTTTTTTTAAATTAATTAATTTATTAATAATATTTAAATACTATGAACCTTTAAAATTTCGCAAGTTGTTCATACGATGTCGAAATCCGATGAAACAGGAACCATCGTGATCGTGACACCATCCTCTACATTTTAGAAGAGACTGGGACATATTTGGAGCTTGCTACGAATTTAGGAGAAGTCAAAATCAATGTGAGATTTCTAAATTAAAAATAAAATTTATTGTGATCGTGATGTTAAATATATATATATATATATACACACACACACACAGGTCATGTAAAATACATGTATGCATTGTATGAAATTGAAATTGATTGATTGTGGTTGCGATGAATTATTGGATTGAATTGTGTAGTAAAAATTAAAATATGTTTATACAATAAAAATCATGTTTTTATTGTGTATATGAATCAATAAAATGTTCATGTTTGTTAAAATATGTTTATACAATAGAAATCATGATTTTATTATATATATGAATCAATAAAATGTTCATGTTTGCTAAAATATGTTTATACAATAAAAATCATGTTTTTATTGTATATATGAATCAATAAAATGTTCATGTTTGTTAAAATATGTTTATACAATAAAAAACATATTTTTACTGTATATATGAACCAACAAAATATTCATGTTTAAATTTTTTTTTACAATAAAAAACACATTTTTATTTTATGTTTAAATCATTAAAAATATTCGGCGTTTGAAAAGAAAATATTTTAACAATAAAAATCACATTTTTATTATATGTATGAATAAACAAAATATTCATTGTTTGAAATAAAATATGTTAACAATAAAAGTTACATTTTTATTGTAATATTGATTTATTAAAAAGAATCATGTTTTGAATAAAATATGTTAACAATAAAAATTACATTTTTATTGTATTATTGATTTATTAAAAAGAATCATGTTTTAAACATAAAAATTGAACAATAAAAATTATATTTTTATTGTATGTTTGATTCATTAAAGAGACTTTGCTAAATTAAAAGCATTATCAATTACATGTTAGCGAAGTAGAAAAACAATAATATGTTTTGATTCATTAAATTCATGTTATTTACATGTTAGCGATGTTAATAGGAAAATGTTCATTTATTAAATATGTGTTGATTCATTAAAATAATGTTCATTTGTCAAACATGTAATGTCATTAAAAATGTCATTTTATCATGTTAGATTAGAATAAAAAGAATTATATGTCAAACATGTTTTGTTATTAAAAATGACATTTTTATCATGTTAGATTAGAATAAAAAGAATTATATGTCAAACATGTTTTGTCATTAAAAATGACATTTTTATCATGTTAAGTTAGAAAAAGAGAATTATTTGTTAAACATGTTTTGTCATTTAAAATGACATTTTTATCATGTTGGATTAGAATAAAAAGAATTATAGGTTAAACATGTTTTGTCATTAAAAATGACATTTTTATCATGTTAGATTAGAATAAAAAAAGAATTACATGTTAAAGTATGATTTGTTCATTAAAAATGTAACTTTTAACATGTTAGTTTAGATTAAAAGAATTACATGTTAACATATGATTTGTTCATCGAAAATGTAACTTTTAACATGTTAGTTTAGATTAAAAGAATAACATGTTAATTGTAAGGACCCGTAACTTCCCCGTGAAGGAAAGAGCGGATACTTTGAGAACAACACACAAATGAACGCAGACGGAAGAACATTTCATTGCTATTACAACAATTCCATCAGATACAAGAATATACAGAGTATAATTGAATAAATTACATTCGATAAATATCAGAGATTACAATAAATTACATAGCAGCGGAAAAATAATACAAAGCACAACTGAAGGTGATATACGGATACAGAGCTTTCCGGATATCATTCCAGCTGTAAACCAGGATCATGTGAATATAAATCTGCAAAACCAAAACTACAAGCTGCCCGTGTGGAAAATAGGAGCACCCAGAGTTTAGGTTAAAACAATAAACTCCAGGTCAGTCATGTGACTGGTGTGAGAACTAAAACAGTTATTTAAAGCTTTACTTTAAAAGAGAGTAATTCAAGGGACCACGCCGTATAACACGGAACGGGTTTCCTCCCAAGAATACCAGTGCATAGAATAAACATCGCAATGCTTTTTCGAAAAATGAAGCTATTATAAGACCCAGGTCCCATCACACAATGCAACGCAAGCCGGAGGATAGGGTTTTACCTTATAATAGCCAAACATGCTTGGTACGTTTAAAACAAATCATTTGATACTATAATAAGTGTATAGTGTCAAAACAATTTCAATCATAAATATAAATCATAGGCGGCATGAATGCCCCATACCACTATGTCGCCATACTAGTTCTACAATTAAAATCGAAATGCACGTATTGGAAATTGGATTTCCGTCATGAGTCGAGGCAAGGGGCAAGCTCCTCTCCGCGTTCGAGACACTCTAGCAAATGTCTCAGGGCTACGCACTCTGGGCAACCCCTGGATCTTCAGGGCCGGTCCTCACTTACGTTAGAGGATTGGCAATTCCTGAACACACGTTTCCCGGTCCTTACAGACCTAAAATCGAGGCGCCTCATCCAACAACCACATAGGTGAAAAGTATATAAATGTCAGGGCTGGTAAGTCACTGACACCACCAAAGCTAGAAAGAAACGTCGTGCTCTCCCTGCAGTCCGTATCCCGTTTTTGACTCATACCGAGGTGTGAGGCTCGCGAATTCACGCTATACACAAAGCTACGCCACAAAGGCCGTGCTTTGATCATCAACCACAAGACTTTGCTTTTCAACAGAAGCCTTGATCCATGCAACTTAGCGTGCCACACAGGCAATTCATGCCATGCGATTGATATCTATCGATATATAACCTCTAAGCTCATACGTCTCAGAGAAGGGCGTTAAGCTAGAGAATAAATTCTCCGCCGCCAAACAAATATATATTTAACAGAAATCAATCAACACAGAATAAAATCCAATGTCAGACACACAATCCATTTTCAAGTTCGTTCTGGGTCTGAACGAAACCGGAGGCACTTTCCTCGCATATCCATCCATCTCCAAGTACGTCTGGACGACCACCAACTATTTCCATCCTCTTGGGTGTACAGCCCAATCAGGATCGTCAGTAATTATCCAAACGATGTGAAGACTTCCGGTCTTCAACCACCGTCTTCATCTTCGACTTATCGTCGAATCGGTTATTCAGAATGGGTATAAACCCGGCCTTTCCGAACAACCCGCGTATATTAAAAACAAATGTTACACAAACACAACACACGCCTCATTCCAATTCAGAATATTCTTTTATTCACAAAATCATATTCTTAGGGAAAGGTTCCCATTAATTTTATCCAAGATAAATTCTTTAGAATTTATCCTTTAATCTTCCTTTGGATGATCTATCAAACCAAATTATGGTTTTCCATCTAGTCGAGATTAGCGAACCACACCGAAGTAATTATTTATTTTATTTCCCAATCCCAACCTATTCATCCCATGAAGCAAAACTGGTAATACTCCATATCTAATACTATGGTGTTAACGGTAAGATTAATTACCATTTCACGTTCAAATCTAATTAAAGGTTTAACTATCGCTTTGGAGCAAAACTGGCGATACCCCATTCTAGCTCATTTCTAAATTTGATAATTTAGATTATAGATTTACATTTCAATCTAATTGCAGATTCGTTAAAACTCCTTTTACTGGGTTAAAGAACTAGTGTTATTTAAAACACAGTTCACGACAAACCCAAATCACATTCTATTTATTATCGGGTTAAAGAACTAGTGTTATTTAAAACACCGTTCACGATAAACCCATTTCAAATCCAATCATATATATTAGAAATCCCGATTATTTAAAACCCCTTTTTAAATCTAATTTATTTATTTAAAAATAATTGGGTTTTAAATTCAGTTCAAAACTAATTCATTTTGATAAAAACCTATTTTTATCTTTTCAAATATGGAGATTTTCATCCCAAATTCTCCCAAATCATTTCTTATGATTTTACACAAATTATTACTATTTTAAATAATTTTATCAAGGCCCGTACAGTCGATTTCCATCAACGGCCATCGAACTGCACTTACAGCAACCTTTTTCAAATTTGATTTGGACGTATCTCCAAATCCAACCGTTAGATTTCAAATTTCTAATATTCGTTAGAAAGCTCTTTTCGATACGAACCCAACGGTTCCGGTTTTAGGAGAATCCGACGGTCGGATCTCCCGTAATGTCCGTTTGAAATAAATGGTCGAAATTCGCGAACTGCCGCGGCGCGGCGCGTTCTATTCAGGCCATTATATTATATATAATATATATATAATATATATTTCGTCGATTCCTATTTAAAACGAATTATATAAATAGTTTTAAATTCGTTTCAAAAACACTTCAACTTCCATTTCAAATTCAAATCAAAATTGAAATTTTCCTTATAAATTCGTTTCTATTCAATTCAAATTTCAATTCAATTTGAATTCATTTCAATTCGTTTCCAATTCAATTCGAATTCGTTTTCAATTCAAATTGGTTTTATATTCAATTCAATTCAAATTTGTTATCTATTCAATTCAATTCGAATTCGTTATCTATTCAATTCAATTAGAATCATTATTTATTCAATTCAAATTCAATTCAAATCAAATTCGTTTTCTATCCTATTCAAATTCAATTGATTTTCTATTCTATTCAAATTCAATTGATTTTCTATTCTATTCAAATTCAATTGATTTTCTATTCTATTCAAATTCAATTGATTTTCTATTCGATTCAATTCAAATTTCATTTTCTATTCAATTCAAATTGGTTTTCTATTCGATTCAATTCAAATTTCATTTTAAAATAAATAAAATCGATATAAATATCGTTCACGTCAAAATGGCGTCAATCTAATCAACACGGCTTCATATATTTATATTTTCAAATATTCTATTTCAAATATTTCCTATTCAAATATTTCTATTTCAAATATTTCTATTTTTGAAATATTTCGTTCAACACATGACTAATCTCAACGGATGAGTACTGTCAACACATGAACCTTTATTTTATATTGATAAAGATGTAAATTTTATTATTAAAATATTTCGTTCAACACATGACTAATCTCAACGGATGAGTACTGTCAACACATGAACCTTTATTTTATATTGATAAAGATGTAAATTTTATTTTTAAAATATTTCGTTCAACACATGACTAATCTCAACGGATGAGTACTGTCAACACATGAACCTTTATTTTATATTGATAAAGATGTAAATTTTATTATTAAAATATTTCGTTCAACACATGACTAATCTCAACGGATGAGTACTGTCAACACATGAACCTTTATTTTATATTGATAAAGGTGTAAATTTTATTATTAAAATATTTCGTTCAACACATGACTAATCTCAACGGATGAGTACTGTCAACACATGAACCTTTATTTTATAAAGATCTTTATTTTCTAAATTGGAATGAGGCCCAATCAATCACCATATAATATTAATTATATGGATTTCCATGCAACACATGTATATAACAGCATTGAAAAATAATCAACCATCAACCAAAGTGCACTACACTGTATAAGCATCAAATATAGATATTTAACGCTTACAACAGCCTATCAATCAATCGATCGACATATTTAATCAATCAGGATGAGTGAACTTCAAATTTCATCCCAACACCCATGTGGGGTTTCAAACAATCAAACACAGATTTTATTTGTGCAGTTGGGCGATGTGTAAAATTTATCGACCCAATCAATGTCCTTCAAATAGGTGTACATAAACAAACCGTCCGGTTTATAAATGAATATTTATTTATTCACATTCACTGTATTCATATTCACGTTAAAAATTATATTTTTAACGATAAAACATTTTATTTTAACATATGAATTTCTATTCAGTTCATTTACAAAATAAAAATGATATTTTTATTTTTCTAACTTATTTTAGAAAATTTCGGCGGCATAACGGCACGATACTAGAAACGGGACGAGGCCTAGCCTTATCCCCGGTCTAGTGAAGGCCCACGCCATTCACACATCAATCAATCCATTCCATTTCACCAAACAACTCAAATTTCAATCAAAAAATCTAACTAATTTTTGCAATCAAACAAACAAGTCCATGGTCTGTGGACGATTGTGTCGGGTGCTACTAAGCACCGTCTGCATCCTAGTATATATATATATAACTAGAAAAAGAAATTGAAAGGTGAGAAATTCTCACCGATAGCTATCCAATCATCTTGACTCTTCTTTGATAGAAATCTTCATCGTTATCGCATTTTTGTCATCTTCGTTGCTGTAGCCACTACATATGTAAAAATCGAATTTTTACTTCGCTATTCAATATATAAAAAAAACGATTTTTTACCTTGTTATTCAATATATAAAAATCGAATTTTTATTATACTATTCAATATATAAAAATCGAATTTTTATTATACTATTCAATATATAAAAATCTCTCCTTTTTAAATATAAAGATTTCTTCTTTTCAAATTCATAGACCTCGCCCTTTTAAATATATAGACTTCGCCTTTTTAAATATGAAGTTTTCGCCTTTTCTAATATGAAGTTTTCGCCTTTTCTAATATGAAGTTTTCGCCTTTTCAAATATTAAAAATCCGAACTTTTAGATATTAAAAATCCGAACTTTTCGAAAGCAAAAATCCTATTTTTTCCTCTAAAAATATACTCTTTCCTATTTAAGCAAAAATCATATTCCTACATCTTCTATATAGTAAAGATTATATTTTTAATACTTTAAAAATATAAAAATCATATTTTTATTACTTTTTCAAAGATAAAAATCATACTCATCTCGTCACTTCACATAGATAAAAATCATATTTTTAACGTCCCTCCTTATAGATAAAAATCTAATCATTTTAAATCTAAAAATACGATCTTTTTAAATCAAAAAAAATCTCATATTCACATTTTCAAAAATCTCATATTAAAACTGAAATTTAAATGATGAGAACCATATTAAAAACCGAAATTTAAACAATGGGAATTACAGTAAATCTGAAATTTAAATAATGTAATTTACCTTTTCTATCGTTCTTCCCCAATTACCCTTACTGCACTCACGCATCCACCCTTATCCCCTTCGTTGGAGCTGCTAGGGCGCGGTGGGGCATGGGCGGACGGCATCGGTGGAGGGCGTGGTCCCTGGGAGTGGCGGCAGGGGTTTCCGTTCAGGTTGGGTGGCTTCCGCGAGCTGAAGGAGGAGGGGGGTCGCTCAGGTGGTCGGGCTGTGGGGGTTGGCGCGGGGTACGGGGTCTGGGTGCGAGCGCATGGGGGGGTTTGGGTGAGGCTCGGCGTCGCTCGATGGGAAGAAAAGAAGAGGGAGGCGGCGGCGGTGGTGGCTGGGGGAAAGAGGAGGGGGGTGAACACGAGGGCGGCGCGACGCCCTTGGTGGCGGTGGCGATGGGCGATCGTCGCCCTTCCTTCTCCCCTTTTATTTCCTTCTTTTTTTTATTACTTACTGTCAATTTAAAATCAGAAAGGGGGAGGGGCCAGAGAGATTTAAGGGGAGAGGAGAGAGGATTCCAATTTTTTAATTATTTTAATTATGAAAAAGTTGACTTTTACATATGACCTCAAAACGAGGCCCACCGCCTGTCGTCCATAGCGTATTACCCCTATTCCGAACACAATGGGATATGTATCGTAGGTTGAATCAACTGTTTCGATCAGTTTTCGTTGAAATCAACATATAACTCTATATATTGAATTTGAACGCGCATTTCAATTTACCGGGGTCACATACGAACTCGAAAAATTCCAGAAAAATATTTTCTAGCTTCGTATTGACGATATGGTCCTAACAAAACTAGTTTCGTCGAATTCTAAGACCGTTAGAAAAATGGTCATTTTCCAGTCGATTAAAACCAACTGAAACTGGTCAAACACGTTTTCCTTTGCCACGCTCACATATGGATTCGAAAAATTATGAAATTTGGAATCTAGCAATAATTTGACATCACGGACCCAACAAAAGTGGTTTCGTCGAAATCCGAGGTCATTTGCAAAATTTCCATTTTTAAGGGCCTGAATTCCATAGCGACTATTCAGAATTTTCAACTGGACATATCTTTTGATTTCCGCTATGAAATTTCGATTTTTCGGATTCGTTGGAAAGATATCATCAATTAGATCCTAATGTTTTTGGTTTCACTAAAATCCGGTTTGTTTTGCACCCGGTACATTCAATTGAAGTTTGAAATCGAATTATCGAACTACCGCGCCATTTTCAATTCTATCTATAATTATTTATAAATATTTATATTCTAACGACGACATATATAATATATACGTTCGAATTATATTCAAAATAAATTTCTCGTCGATATTATTTAAAATAATTCATTTTAAATATTCAAAATTCGCTAAAATTGCCAAAATAAAAAAAATTAAACTGGTTCAGAATTTCCGGGTTATTACAATCTCCCCCACTTAAAACTTTTCGTCCCCGAAAAAGAACAAAGTCGAAAGTGGTTTGATTAATCAGCTCCACGTTCGATCTGGCTTCCATTCTCCAACTTTTCAGTTTCTGAGAATTTTCAAAAATTTCAAAAATTTGGCTAACACCCTAAATTTTTGAAAAATTTCGCCATAACCTCCCCTGCACCGGGAGCCACGGGAAAATCCCGAAATTGCCATATAGGCCTTCTGATCTCAAAAAGAAAAAGAAAAAGCCAAGCGGCTAGCCAATAGGCTCATAAAATCATCATCACCCAAACAAAATAGTAAATTATATTAAACATGTACCTATTTGTCGGGCAAACAAATTTTATTCTCTGCTCTAGCCTCCTTGCTATGACCTGTTCAATGTAAGTATTTGTATATGCAAGCAAATGCGACTAATTTTCAATACAATTCAATATTTGATTCAATTAGGCATAATGGTTCAAAATTATCAAACAAATAAACAAACAACACAAACATCAATCAATTAGTGGATTAGAGTTTCAAATTCATAAATTTGATATATAGTCAAAAATCATGTTTTTGATGCCAATTCACAACAATAAATCTATCTATATTAGTTTTGGTTCTCACACCAGCCTAATGGAAATATATAGAAATCAAACCTTCGAAACACGAACACAAATTCTGATGATGATATATCAATCATCAGAATCATCTCCGGGTGTCTAGAATATGATTCTATATCTATCCAGTATATTAAAACTTCGAATATACGTTCATGACGCGTATATGCAAAATCTTTATATATTGGATTGTCCATATTCAAAATAAATAAATAATCAAATACGTATAAAGCGATTTAAATTTTCAAAACAAAATTGTTTTCAATTGAAAAATATACTCTTCACACTCGTTCTAGGATACTACTGATCATATCTCTAACGAGTCATTCTAATTGGATATTACTAATCCAATATCTGATGAATTCTTTCGTATGGTTCTAATGTGTCTTGTTCTCGAGCTCTGTAAACCAAAGCTCTGATACCAAATGTAAGGACCCGTAACTTCCCCGTGAAGGAAAGAGCGGATACTTTGAGAACAACACACAAATGAACGCAGACGGAAGAACATTTCATTGCTATTACAACAATTCCATCAGATACAAGAATATACAGAGTATAATTGAATAAATTACATTCGATAAATATCAGAGATTACAATAAATTACATAGCAGCGGAAAAATAATACAAAGCACAACTGAAGGTGATATACGGATACAGAGCTTTCCGGATATCATTCCAGCTGTAAACCAGGATCCTGTGAATATAAATCTGCAAAACCAAAACTACAAGCTGCCCGTGTGGAAAATAGGAGCACCCAGAGTTTAGGTTAAAACAGTAAACTCCAGGTCAGTCATGTGACTGGTGTGAGAACTAAAACAGTTATTTAAAGCTTTACTTTAAAAGAGAGTAATTCAAGGGACCACGCCGTATAACACGGAACGGGTTTCCTCCCAAGAATACCAGTGCATAGAATAAACAGCGCAATGCTTTTTCAAAAAATGAAGCTATTATAAGACCCAGGTCCCATCACACAATGCAACGCAAGCCGGAGGATAGGGTTTTACCTTATAACAGCCAAACATGCTTGGTACGTTTAAAACAAATCATTTGATACTATAATAAGTGTATAGTGTCAAAACAATTTCAATCATAAATATAAATCATAGGCGGCATGAATGCCCCATACCACTATGTCGCCATACTAGTTCTACAATTAAAATCGAAATGCACGTATTGGAAATTGGATTTCCGTCATGAGTCGAGGCAAGGGGCAAGCTCCTCTCCGCGTTCGAGACACTCTAGCAAATGTCTCAGGGCTACGCACTCTGGGCAACCCCTGGATCTTCAGGGCCGGTCCTCACTTACGTTAGAGGATTGGCAATTCCTGAACACACGTTTCCCGGTCCTTACAGATCTAAAATCGAGGCGCCTCATCCAACAACCACATAGGTGAAAAGTATATAAATGTCAGGGCTGGTAAGTCACTGAGCAAATGTAAGGACCCGTAACTTCCCCGGTGAGGAAAGAGCGGATACTTTGAGAACAACACACAAATGAACGCAGACGGAAGAACATTTCATTGCTATTACAACAAATGAATATTTATTTTTGTCAACACACGACTAATCTCAACGAATGAGTACTGTCCACGTGTGACTATTTTTGTTAAATTATTTCGTTAAACACATGACTAATCTCAACGGATGAGTACAGTCAACACATGAACCTTTATTTTATAATATTCTTTATTTTCTAAATTGGAATGAGGCCCAATCAATCACCATATAATATTAATTATATGGATTTCCATACATCACACGTATATAATAGCATTGAAAGATAATCAACCATCAACCAAAGTGCACTACACTGTATAAGCATCAAATATAGATATCTAACGCTTATAACAGCCTGTCAATCAATCGATCGACATATTTAATAAATCAGGATGAGTGAACTTCATATTTCATCCCAACACCCGTGTGGGGTTTCAAACAATCAAACATAGATTTTAGTTGTGCAATTGGGCGATGTGTAAAATTTATCGACCCAATTAATGTCATTCAAATAGGTGTACATAAACAAACCGTCCGGTTTGTAAATGAATATTTATTTATTCACTTTCACGTTAAAAATTATATTTTTAACGATAAAATGTTTTATTTTAACATATGAATTTCTATTCAATTCATTTTCAAAGTCGTTTTCCATTCGAATGAATTCAAATTGAATTGAAATGAATTTAAAACGAATTTGATTTAAGTCGAATAGAAAACCAATTTGAATTGAATAATATATGTTTTGTCATTAAAAATGTCACCTTTAACATGTTTTTTTTAGATTAAAAGAATTACATGTTAATATATTTTGCTTGACAAAAATGTCATTTTTGTCATGTTAGATTAGAATAAAAAGAATTATATGTTAAACATATTTTATCATTAAAATATTGTCATTAACATGTTAGCGATGTTAATATATAAAAATGATCAGTTGTTAAAAATGATTTTGTTAGATTTAAAATAATGTCATTTAATATATTAGCGATGTTAATGTAAAATAAATCATTTGTTAAAAATGATTTTGTTAGATTTATAATATTGTCATTAGCATGTTAGCGATGTCAATATATAAAAATGATCATTTGATAAAAATAATTTGTTAGATCCAAATAATGTCATTTACATGTTAGCTAAGTTAGAAAAATGATCATTTGTTAAACATGTTTTGATTCATTAAGATAATGTCATTTACATGTTAGCGAAGTTAGAAAAAAAGTAATCATTGGTTAAATATATTTTTGTTCATTAAATAGATTTTTAACATGAATATAAAGTGTACAAAATTTACATGAAATAAATGGTTTTAAAATTGTGGAACATATATATTAAAATTAAACGAATCGCGCGTGGTAGTTCGCGTTTTGGAATCGTATGTTACGACCCAGATTTTTGAACAGTTATTTTAAATATTTAATATCATTTTAAATATTGAATTGATAATATAAATGAATTTTTAGATTAAGTTATCGATTCAAAAATCATTTTCGATTTAATATCGAATATATTAAATTATCGAAATACGAAATATAATTGAAATCGAAGTTAAAAAACTGAATCAAAACAATCAAGATGACCGATATAAATTCTATTTGAATATATACGATGATAATAATAATTTATTATCTTGAAATTTATTTATTTAAATTTAAATTATATTAATTTGATATAGTATATACGTTCAAATTAAATTTTAGAATATATTCTGTTGAGCTCCGAATATCATTATTACATTTAAATGTCGGTCTATACGCTAAAATAGCGGTCCGTGATTTCATGTATTAAACCCCGGGATATTTGTAATGGATAAGATCGAAATCGAATCGAAAATCAAATCGGTATCTATTTAAAAAGAATGAAAATCCCTTTATGACTAATCGTATTTAATACAAGTCAAATCGTAATTAATTTGTATGTACTTTAAAGCTACCTGTTCGTTAACGATGAAGGCTCTCCATCTATAAAGAAACGCAAGACCCCCTCCTGAAACACCCCACCTCCATTAAGGTCACTCAAAAGGGAATGCCTTAACTTTGGTGGAGGTTTATAAGTAAAAGCCACAGATAAACTCAAGACAGATATAAATACACATACTTTAAACATCGGAAACCAAACAAACTTTTATTTCATCAATACGTGTATCAAACAAAAGATTTCCATAATTGTCTCAAAATACTTCCAACATTACAACCTCATAACTGCCTTGATTATTAAAGAAGCATGAAAACATAAATAAAGTGACAAAAATCCCCATAGTGATATCCAAAGCCATTATCCAAGCAAGAAAGATCCAAATCATACATCTACGTTCTTGGTGCTTGTAAAGAGTATGACTGAGTCGAGCTATTTCCTCCCTGTGGACCTAGGGAGGGAAACGAAACGAAAGAAGACGAAAAGAAAATAGGGTCAGACATAAAGCCTGAGTAAATCTAGTAACTCTTCAATATGTGAATAAGAAAAGGGTATGATGGATGTAAACTAAAAATAGGAAAGTGTCACAAGCTAAGGAAGTGTCGAATGTACTACCGCACCCATACTATATCTCTGCACCTACTTGAGTTTATTTTAACTGGCACCTCGTGGTGAGGGTGAAGTGATCCCCATTCTTGTTAAAAGATCGGCTCCTACTCGCGTTAACATGTGTCATACGACCCCCAAGAATTGTAGATACCTATGCTGGTCCCACCATGGGGTGTATCAAGACCCATGGTGGCGGCCCCGACACAAAACTAGAAGTCATAGGTTATACTACTGGTGTCCCCAGTGTCCTGGTTGTCTGCTCCGGAGTGTGTGCACGCCTGCACCCCGTTAGACCTACACTGTGCACCCACCGCCGTCGTTTGACCGCTTACAATCAGCCCAGTAATCGTGCCCCACCCTGCCTAGTTTCAGGGTACCATTGATACCTAACTTTGGGTTACTGCTGAAACGGGTCCTTCGTTACCAGGATTTTCTAGTCAAACATGTTAAGTGGTTAAGTGTCTGTATTTACCTAACCCCACCCATCAATTCTTGTTAACATGTTGAATTTGGTTAAGTGTTATAGTTGACTTAACCCTACCATCTGTCCTTAGCCTCTTAGGAGCACCAGACCACTCACATTAGACAGGTATTGCTACGGTTACTGGATGTGCCGGTCGGTTCCGGGCAGGTTTACACCGTAGCTCAGTCTAACCTCGGGTCCTTATTGGGCTCAATGCTTAACCACCCACATTGGATAGGTATTGTTGTGACTACTGGACAGTCGGGCGGGTCCGGGCAGGTTTACATCACAACTCAATCCAACCTCGGGTTAAGCATATCGTGTTTTCTAAGTTTACATATTTTATTACTTCTCAATTATATATGTAAATATCATGTTCTTCATTCTTAGGTATAACAATTCATACCGCTTATATGTCATAATCGTTGGCATGTGCCAAACATGCCAACATATATTTTCATATTTTACACCCAACGTTATTACCCCCGTTTGTTCGCAACGTTATAACATGTGTTGGGCTTGTCACGATTCAGCCCAACTTTATAAACGTGAGAAAAAAGGAAATCAAGAACATGTAATACATAAAGGTGTGTGGCGCATGAACTTGCCATTTGGCGATTCAACTAACATATAACATGGATCATGTGAACTTGCATTCAAATCAAAGTATGACTAAGTAGGTGACATATGAAATGGCATAGTTTAGGCTAATACAAACTTGTGTTTAAACATGTTTAACTTGGCATAATATCAACCACAAAACTAGCATTTTGTATATTCACAAAAATGTACAATTTTTTTACATCTAATCATATAGCCTATTTCAACATGAACTTGCATAGTTTATGAAACCCAAACGATACTTAACATAGATCCAATTGTACTTGCAAATGAACTTGCATAGTTTATGAAACCCAAACGATACTTAACATAGATCTAATTATACTTGCCAACATAGATCTAATTATACTTGCCAATAAACATAAGAATGATATCATAGGTTTTGGGTCATGTAGGCATAAAAGGTCTATAACATGTTTACATAAATTCTAATTTAGACTAAGGGAATATACATAGTCCATGCCATCGACATATACAAAAAGGGATCAATTTCTAGTTTTTGCCACAAACTTGCAAGTGCCATTGTTTTCATATACAATTGTTCAATAGGCTATGCCACAAACATCAATACACAAGTCATGATAGAACCATTACAATACACAAAATTTATACGATATAACAACACGATTCTATTTTCATTTACATCGAATCACATAACAGTTTTTATTCATATTCTGAAAGGTCACTATACTTACAACGAATGCAGAATCTTGAATTCTGGATTCTGAATTCTGAAACTGAGATGCGCTCCTTTGGGTAGACTAACGTTGCGTTTATTGATTTGATTAAACTTTAATCTTCTTCTTAATTTGATTCGTCTCTTAGGCTTTAATGTTGGCTTGTCTCTAGGCTTTCTAATTGACGGCCATTCCTAGTTCCTTTCCAGCAGCATGACGGCTTTTGTATTCTATTATTTGTGTGAATTTAGGGTTAAACTTGAGTTGTATTTATAGAATTTCAATCTAATTAGAGCCGTCGATGAAGCTAGAGTGAATCCAGACCATCCATCTCAAGAGAAACCAATCAGAAAGTGACATGTAAGCCCTAGTGACTCAGCCAAGCCTCAGAATTCGACCAGACCCTGACCAGGCCAGCCAGGACCTGACCAGCAGGTCATTCTAACCTGGGCGCACTTGGCAGGTGCGCGAGGCCAAAATTGTACTGGCGCACTTCCCAAGTGCGCCAGTTCAACTTTGTTCTGACGCACTTCACAAGTGCGCCAGTGCATTCTGACCCGTTTTCTGTTTTTTCTGCCCAACTTCGTTCGTCCATATCTTCTTCATACGATATCCGTTTTACGCAAACTTGGACTCTATCTCAAGCAGAATTTCGAGACGAACGCAATGGCTTAACCCATTTCCCTTGATTTCATCATTTATAATTAATTATACTTTAATTTGTGAAGCTTAACATTATAGAATTCACGGGGTGTTACATTCTCCCCCCTTAAAAGGATTTCGTCCCCGAAATCTTCAAGTTAGGAAGAATGTATATCCTACCATCCAACAGTCCATCTACTCAACCAACAAACACAGGCATCCACTGTCCTTAAAAGACTTCTAATGCTTCATGATCATATGCATAGTGTGTGTATATGTCCTTATCTAATGCAGAAATCAGGCGGCCTCCTGATTCAGTTGACCTCCTTAATGCGAATCATGTAAGTGTCATTAATCCACTATGTATGCAATTTTTTTTTCTACTCATAATTCTACATGAGTGCGCAACCATCAATACAAATGCGACATCCATATGACAACATATCAAGTTTCAACCATTTACAAATATGAATACATATATGCATATGCAGTATGAAGTGATTGAGCCGGTCTAAGACCTAGGTTGTGTGTGTATATGTATCCACGAGCAACCACTAGCAACCACTTGCAACCACTTGCAGCCATCAACCATAACATGTTTCAAATACATGTTTTCATCCAAAGGGGTTTCTACCTAAGGATAAAGATAATATCGAGGAGATATACCTAAAAAGATAGATACAAGCACAACTTAAGAAAAAAAGAGGTCAAAGATGTACCCTAAAAAAGAAAAGGGTAGGTCGCGCGTATTCTATCCTCAGTTTCCCAAGTCGCGTCTTCCTCGGCGTCGCTCCATTGAACCTTAACGAGCTTCACTTCACGGTTGCGTAGCTTTTTGATTTCATTTCCTACGATTCGAGTTGGAACTCTCCTCACAGTTGCTTCACGTTCCACTTCGGCTTCTTCTAGAATGCTTGGCTCCACCACTTCCGCTGATTCATGTAGACATTTCCGGAGATGAGAAACGTGAAAGACGTTGTGAATTCCAGCCAATCTTTTAGGCAGATCTACTTTATAAGCCATTTTCCCAATCTTCTCGATGATAGGGAATGGTCCTACAAATCTTGGTGCTAGCTTTCCTGCGGATCCAAAGCGAACGACGTTCCTTAAAGGGGATACCTTAAGGAAAACCCTGTCCCCAACCTCAAACTCAAGGTCGGTCCTTCTTTTGTCGGCGTAGGATTTCTGTCTGTCTTGGGCTGTCTTCAATCTCCTACGTATCAAGTCCACTTTCTCTGAAGTTTCTAGAATCATGTCTGGCCCAAGTATAAGCTTATCTGTAGACTCCTACCAACAAGTTGGTGATTTGCACGGTCTTCCATACAAGGCTTCGAAGGGTGCCATGCCGATGGTAGCTTGGTAGCTGTTGTTGTAGGCAAATTCCACTAAAGGAAGGTGATCCTCCCATGTCCCTCCAAAGTCAAGAACGCAAAGTCTTAAAAGATCCTCTAAAACTCTATTCACCCTTTCCGTCTGGCCATTTGTTTGGGGGTGATAGGCCATGCTCAAACATAGCTGTGTGCCTACAGCTTCTTGAAGACTCCGCCAAAACTCACTTGTGAAAATAGGGTCTCGGTCACTAACAATGCTGGAGGGTATCCCATGGAGTCGAACTATTTCCTTAAGATAAAGAGATGCTAGAGATGAGGCAGTCCTTCTACTCTTGATAGGTATAAAGTGGGCGCTTTTAGTAAGCCTATCCACTATTACCCAAATGCTAGTGTTGCCTCTTCTCGACCTAGGCAGTCCATCAATGAAGTCCATTGAAATGCTATCCCACTTCCACTATGGGACCTCTAGAGGGTGAAGTAGTCCTCCGGGCTTCTTTTGTTCCGCCTTGATCCGTTGGCAGGTCATGCACTTAGAAACGAAATCTGCCACGTCTTGCTTCATGCCGCTCCAAAAGAAAGTCCTTTTTATATCCTTGTACATCTTATCACCGCCAGGGTGTATAGTCATCTTGGAATGATGCGCTTCCTCGAGAACCTTCTTTGTCAACTCCCTTGCTTGTGGGACGCATAATCTTCCATCTCGTCTCAGCCAACCCTTATCATCGATGGCGTATCTACTGAGGTGACTAGAAGTCTCACCCCTAATAAGTTTATCAATCACATCAACAAGCTGAGGGTCTTCACGTTGTGCAGCCCCTATTGAGTCTAAGAGAGTAGGGCGTACTTCGAGAGATGCTAACAAACCCGGTACAAAATCCGAGGAGGGCCTAAAGTTAAAACTGGCTATATACTCCAAGTTTTGCCTTTCCACAAAGAGAGGGCTTAGGGTCAGTTTCTTTCGGCTCAACGCGTCTGCTACCACGTTGCCTTTTCCGGGAGTATAGGAAATTTCAAAATCATACGAGGCAAGAAACTCCATCTATCTTTGCTACCTCAAGTTAAGATCCTTCTGGGAGAAGAGATATTTCAACGATTTATGGTCAGTGTATAATTCAAACTTCTCACCTAGGAGATAATGGCGCCAAGACTTAAGTGCAAAGACGATGGCGGCCAACTCAAGATCGTGGGTTGGGTAGTTCTTTTCATGAACCTTCAATTGTCTTCCGCCATAAGCTACTACCCTTCTTTCTTGCATTAGAACAGCGCCTAGTCCCGTTCCACATGCATCCGTGTATACTGTGAACATTTTGCTTCCGTCAGGCAGAGTTAGAACTGGGGCTGTTGTAAGAGCCCTTTTTAATCGTTGGAAAGCAATGTCACAGTCCAAATCCCAAGCGAACGCCAGATTCTTATTTGTTAGCCTTGTGAGTGGGGCTGAGATTTTCGCGAAATCCCTAATAAACTTTCGATAAAAACCGGCTAGCCCAAGAAAGCTTCGAACTTCGGTTGCATTTCTTGGTGTTTTCCAATCTTGCACTGCCACCACTTTCGCGGGGTCCACAGCCAACCCTTCTTTGGACACTATATGCCCAAGAAACCTTACTTTTTTTCTCTAGAAGTGACACTTGGAGAATTTGGCTTTTAGTTGATGTGCACGGAGAGTATCCATGATTTCTTTCAGATGCTGAGCATGTTCTTCCTCACTCTTTGAGAAGATTAAGATATCATCTACGAAGACAACCACAAATTTGTTGAGGAATTCTCTGAACACCCTGCTCATTAGGTCTACGAAATAAGCGGGTGCGTTTGTCAAGCCGAAAGGCATGACAAGCCACTCGAAGAAACCGTCTGGGGTTCTGAACGTTATCTTATCAATGTTGTCTTCAGCTACTCTTAGCTGATGGAACCCAGTTGCCAGATCAAGTTGGGAGAAGACTGTCGCACCTACAAGCTGATCAAACAAATCGTCGATTCGGGGAAGAGGGTGCCTATTTTTCTTGGTCAATTTGTTTAACTCCCTATAGTCGACGCAAAGGCGAAGCGAACCATCTTCTTTGGTTGCGAACACCACTGGAGCACCCCATTCCGAAATGCTCCGTCTAATGAACTCCTTTTCGAGAAGTTCTTTAACCTGCTTACTGAGCTCCTTTCTCTCCCTTGGAGCCATGTGTCTGACAGGTAAAGCTACAGGCTTTGCGTTATCCACAAGATATATGCGGAAGTCTATTTCCCGCCTTGGAGGTAAGCCTTTCACTTCCTCAAAGACATCCGGATATTCCCGGACTACTCTAACTGATTGCAAATTCTCATCAGAAGCATCAAGCGACTCTAGATAACTAAGCATAACAGCATTCAAGGGATTACAAGAAATTTCTAGAGTGTTACCAAGCCGATTCAAGAGTCTAACTACTCTTTTCTCACAGTCAAGAATGGCACTATTACTGGATAACCAGTCCATGCCTAAGATCAAACCATATCCCGAGAAGCCCAAAACAAAGGCACTACAACTAAACTCAACGCTGAGAATAGAGATTTTCAAACCCAAACAAACCATTGACAAGTAAGCGGAGCCCCCAATTGGATTTGAAACTACTAAGGGATCTTCTACCATACTAGTGTCTAGATGCAAAGATTCTACTAAGGCAGATGAAATAAAAGAGTGTGATGCGCCAGAGTCAAAAAGTGTGCGAAATGGATGATCATAAAGATAAACTACACTTCCTACAGAAGTATTACTACCAAAAGTTCTCAAGATAGGATTGAGAAGATAAGCAGGATAAAACAAAACATCTAGGAGAGGAAGTTAAAGAGGTACCCCCAGAAGGTCCTGCTTGCGGGCCTTGCCCTTGCTTCTTAGGGCAGTCCTTAGCCATGTGTCCAGCCCCACCGCAATGGAAGCAAGTAGCACTCATCTTCCTCTTCTTCTTTCTGCAGTCGTTCACCACATGTCCAACAATGCCACAGAAATAACATTTCCTTTTCTCACGTGTCTTGTTATTATTGTTGTAGTCCTTTCCTCCTTGACTATTATCCGTCTTCTTGTTCGGCGATTCTTCCGTTTGCTGGTTCACGTAGAGGAGGAGGAGAAGGAGTAAAAGCATCTGTAGCTGGGAAGTAAGGTCCCCAGACATGCTGAAACAGAAAGGAAAAATTCAAAACGAAGGATAGAGAGGGATAGATAGGGCACATGGCTTTGGGGGATTTTGACTTTTTATAAATATAACACTTTTTCTAAAAAATGCTTCTTTAAACTTTCTTTTTGAAAACAATTTTCAAAAACTTTTATCTTGTCTGGTAAACCTAGGCTCTGATACCAAGTGAAACACCCCAACTCCATTAAGGTCACTCAAAAGGGGATGCCTTAACTTTGGTGGAGGTTTATAAGTAAAAGCCACAGATAAACTCAAGACAGATATAAATACACATATTTTAAACAGCGAAAACCAAACAAACTTTTATTTCATCAATACGTGTATCAAACAAAAGATTTCCATAATTGTCTCAAAATACTTCCAACATTACAACCTCATAACTGCCTTGATTATTAAAGAAGCATGAAAACATAAATAAAGTGACAAAAATCCCCATAGTGATATCCAAAGCCATTATCCAAGCAAGAAAGATCCAAATCATACATCTACGTTCTTGGTGCTTGTAAAGAGTATGACTGAGTTGAGTTATTTCCTCCCTGTGGACCTGGGGAGGGAAACGAAAGAAAAGAAGACGAAAAGAAAATAGGGTCAGACATAAAGCCTGAGTAAATCTGGTAACTCTTCAATATGTGAATAAGAAAAGGGTATGATGGATGTAAACTAAAAATAGGAAAGTGTCACAAGCTAAGGAAGTGTCGAATGTACTACCGCACCCATACTATATCTCTGCACCTACTTGAGTTTATTTTAACTGGCACCTCGTGGTGAGGGTGAAGTGATCCCCATTCTTGTTAAAAGATCGGCTCCTACTCGCGTTAACATGTGTCATACGACCCCCAAGAATTGTAGATACCTATGCTGGTCCCACCATGGGGTGTATCAAGACCCATGGTGGCGGCCCCGACACAAAACTAGAAGTCATAGGTTATACTACTGGTGTCCCCAGTGTCCTGGTTGTCTTCTCCGGAGTGTGTGCACGCCTGCACCCCGTTAGACCTACACTGTGCACCCACCGCCGTCGTTTGACCGCTTACAATCAGCCCAGTAATCGTGCCCCACCCTGCCTAGTTTCAAGGTACCATTGATACCTAACTTTGGGTTACTGCTGAAACGGGTCCTTCGTTACCAGGATTTTCTAGTCAAACATGTTAAGTGGTTAAGTGTCTGTATTTACCTAACCCCACCCATCAATTCTTGTTAACATGTTGAATTTGGTTAAGTGTTATAGTTGACTTAACCCTACCATATGTCCTTAGCCTCTTAGGAGCACCAGACCACTCACATTAGACAGGTATTGCTACGGTTACTGGATGTGCCGGTCGGTTCCGGGCAGGTTTACACCGTAGCTCAGTCTAACCTCGGGTCCTTATTGGGCTCAATGCTTAACCACCCACATTGGATAGGTATTGTTGTGACTACTGGACAGTCGGGCGGGTCCGGGCAGGTTTACATCACAACTCAATCCAACCTCGGGTTAAGCATATCGTGTTTTCTAAGTTTACATACTTTATTACTTCTCAATTATATATGTAAATTTCATGTTCTTCATTCTTGGGTATAACAATTCATACCGCTTATATGTCATAATCGTTGGCATGTGCCAAACATGCCAACATATATTTTCATATTTTACACCCAACGTTATTACCCCCGTTTGTTCGCAACGTTATAACATGTGTTGGGCTTGTCACGATTCAGCCCAACTTTATAAACGTGAGGAAAAAGGAAATCAAGAACATGTAATACATAAAGGTGTGTGGCGCATGAACTTGCCATTTGGCGATTCAACTAACATATAACATGGATCATGTGAACTTGCATTCAAATCAAAGTATGACTAAGTAGGTGACATATGAAATGGCATAGTTTAGGCTAATACAAACTTGTGTTTAAACATGTTTAACTTGGCATAATATCAACCACAAAACTAGCATTTTGTATATTCACAAAAATGTACAATTTTTTTACATCTAATCATATAGCCTATTTCAACATGAACTTGCATAGTTTATGAAACCCAAACGATACTTAACATAGATCCAATTGTACTTGCAAATGAACTTGCATAGTTTATGAAACCCAAACGATACTTAACATAGATCTAATTATACTTGCCAACATAGATCTAATTATACTTGCCAATAAACATAAGAATGATATCATAGGTTTTGGGTCATGTAGGCATAAAAGGTCTATAACATGTTTACATAAATTCTAATTTAGACTAAGGGAATATACATAGTCCATGCCATCGACATATACAAAAAGGGATCAATTTCTAGTTTTTGCCACAAACTTGCAAGTGCCATTGTTTTCATATACAATTGTTCAATAGGCTATGCCACAAACATCAATACACAAGTCATGATAGAACCATTACAATACACAAAATTTATACGATATAACAACACGATTCTATTTTCATTTACATCGAATCACATAACAGTTTTTATTCATATTCTGAAAGGTCACTATACTTACAACGAATGCAGAATCTTGAATTCTGGATTCTGAATTCTGAAACTGAGATGCGCTCCTTTGGGTAGACTAACGTTGCGTTTATTGATTTGATTAAACTTTAATCTTCTTCTTAATTTGATTCGTCTCTTAGGCTTTAATGTTGGCTTGTCTCTAGGCTTTCTAATTGACGGCCATTCCTAGTTCCTTTCCAGCAGCATGACGGCTTTTGTATTCTATTATTTGTGTTAATTTAGGGTTAGACTTGAGTTGTATTTATAGAATTTCAATCTAATTAGAGCCGTCGATGAAGCTAGAGTGAATCCAGACCATCCATCTCAAGAGAAGCCAATCAAAAAGTGACATGTAAGCCCTAGTGACTCAGCCAAGCCTCAGAATTCGACCAGACCCTGACCAGGCCAGCCAGGACCTGACCAGCAGGTCATTCTGCCCTGGGCGCACTTGGTAGGTGCGCCAGGCCAAAATTGTACTGGCGCACTTCCCAAGTGCACCAGTTCAACTTTGTTCTTGCGCACTTCACAAGTGCGCCAGTGCATTCTGACCCGTTTTCTGGTTTTTCTGCCCAACTTCGTTCGTCCATATCTTCTTCATACGATATCCGTTTTACGCAAACTTGGACTCTATCTCAAGCAGAATTTCGATACGAACGCAATGGCGTAACCCATTTCACTTGATTTCATCATTTATAATTAATTATACTTTAATTTGTGAAGCTTAACGTTATAGAATTCACGGGGTGTTACACCTCCCCTCAAATATTTCTTCTGGAAAATCATCAAAACAAATCTGCCTCCTTCCTTCATAAATATAATCGGACGTTTCAGTTGGCAAAATAAATGAAATCGAAATCAAGGGCTTCAATTTAAAAATGGACGCCACGAAATCCTAAAACCCAATAATCGGCGAATTTTGATTTCGAACCTAAAGCATGATTCGTGAGCAACAAGGATTTGGCATCGCGACTTAGGACAGAAGGAAGATCGAGTTCTCAGGGGTTTGCTTCGATGTATAGTTCGAACGTTTGCTTTCGAAGGTGAAGACGTGCTCGTGATGCAGAAAAGGGCAGATTTTAAATTCGAAATTGAAGACCGCTAAGTACCTTGAAGGTCGTCGAGACTGTGATGTTTGCGTGAGGTATAAGGCGGTGGATTAAAGGGGATTGTCGTGGGTTTACCACTATTTTCTAAAGGGAGATTTCAACTTAGTTGAGGGGTGCGAGAGGAGGAAAGCAAGGTCAGTTTTTCCTCGAAGTTGGTCACGCGATGTCTGGTGTTGTTCGGACTAAGGAGACTGGGAAGGGGATTGCGACAGTGGGAAGAATAGGGAATTTGATCTGTGTCATTGGGAACAGTGAGATGTTTGGGTGCGATGGGCCAACAGACGCTGCAGGTTTCAAGTGAGGTCAGAGCAAGTTTCAGTAGCGACGTGGAGTTCAGACGGAGTTTAAGTATGGTGGAGTTTGAATGTTCTAAAAATGATAAGGGGAGATCGGTCTGAATTTTTGGGAAGTAGTCAGTCTGCTAATGGAATTTTTGATTCCAAGCTGTGATGGATGGACATATACAGTGTATATTTCAGGAAATGAACCGCTGTATTAATTTCAAAGAAGAAGAATTAAACAAAGATCAAGGTAAATTTATGATAACAAATTTAGTTAATGTCTTTTATTAAATTTAATTAGTTTGAATTTAATTAGTAAGTCGTTAATTTAGAGTAACGGAGTTTTATCGATAAATTAAAATTTAATAAATTGTAGCTATTGAATAGATTCCATCGAGAGATTCATAGCTACAGATTACATAAGCTGGAATTAAAATGGAAATCGGAATAGATCGGAAAAATCACGGTGAGTAAATCTCACTCAAAATTTATTTAGAATTATTTTTATCAGTTAAAAATAATTGTTTGATGGTTGTTTGGTTGCATTAAAATATTTGTGGCTATTAAATATTTATTAGTTACCTAGGATTGATGTTTGTGGTTATTATATATGTATTGGTGATTGGATAGTTCCCGCAGTACCATTAGAGGATGCCCGCGGTATCATTAGAGGATGACCCTATACGCCCCACGCTATGATAGTGGATGACCTTCTATACCGCGATATCCTACCTCGAAGCAGGATGGGTATTGTTTATGTTGGCTAATGTCTGTAGATGCAGGGAAAATAGGTTAGAGGAATCCGACTGGATTCCTCAAAAATATTGGATGCCCGCAGTGTCATTAGCGGATGACCATATACGCCCCACGCTATGATAGTGGATGACCTTCTATACCGCGATATCCTGCCTCGAATCAAGATAGGTATTGTTTATGTTGGCTAACGTCTGTGGATGCAGGGAAAACAGGTTGGAGGAATCTGACTGGATTCCTCAAAAATATTATTATTTGTTTGTTTCACATATATTATCATATATGATGTGTTGATTGATAATTGAGTGCTTTGATTGTTTAAATATCACTGGGGCCAAACTATTGATATATAAAAATATCGTGAAAGGGATATTTGTTATTTAAATGGGGAAATCTATTTTTAAAAATAGAAATTGAATTTTTAATGAGCTATAGGAATATTAACTTGTTTTGAACAAGTTTTGAATTTATAAACGTTGTTTATAAATTAAATAATGCAGATAATTGAAATGAATTTATAAACAATGTTTATAAATAAAGTGGAAAAATTATCATTGGATAATTTGAATATTTAAATTCAAATGTGAATTTAAAAATAGAAATGGGGAAATCGTTTTAAAGAAATAAACGATAGAGTTTATTCTGATGTTCATAATATAAATTGAACTAAAATAAATCCGTAAGGATTTATGATTTGAATTCGATTAATTCGAATTTATTTAAATAGAAGTTAAATTGAAGATCAAGGTATAAATAAATATATTACCGAGTAAGGAAAAATCGACAATTATAGATAATCGAAAATATTATGTTGCATTGGAAAACTGATTTAATATGTATTAAAATATATTAGAATGGAGTTAGAATTTATATATAAACGAAGTTTAAAACGTTTATATATTAAATATAATTAAAACAAACTCGCTGCAGCGCTGTAGTTCGTAAATTGGAATTTCGAACTTCAATTGAGTATACAGAACTTAATTTAAGTCGAAATTATTTGAAACAAGAACCGTCAGGACCGTTTTTATAATAGTTTTCTAATGGAAGAAAAAAATCTAGAATTCGTCGATTGCATTTTGAGTTATGTCAAAATCAAACTTTCAGAAAAACAGCGCCAAAACCATTATAAAACCATAACGTTTTATTTAAATAAATAAAGGGATTTTAAGTAAATAAAATCCGAATTTCCACTAGAAAAATCCAGACATGAATTGTAAAATAAATACGAACTCAAGTTGTGTAAATGAATTTGGTTTTCGAAACAAAAATCAAATTTTTAATTATTGAATAGAATTGACTAATTTGAAGAATAATTAGTAAATGGAATTTTGAATCGAAATTGGGCGTTGGATAAGTAAATGAGGTTTAAGAATTTATATTCGAAATTGAATATGAAACTCGAGTTGAAAATGGAATTAGATTGGGTTCATGAGTAGATTAAATTATATTTGAATGTGATATGTTCAAATAAGAAGTGAAACAGGCAAATATATCTAATTAGAAAATAAATTAGCGAATTGGGTTAAGACGAATGGATTGAGTTGAAACCAAATGGGAATATTTGGATATGTGTTAGACAGGTATGGAATGAAGTATATGAAGATTTTAATTTATGTGCCCAACAAAAAGGTACACGTTTAAATTCCATATGAAGTTTTATGCGCCGAATCGGCAAGCTACTTGGCTTTTTGATTTTCTTTTTGAATGGAAAGTGCCTAGAGAGGCGAGTTGAGGTTTGAACTATCGACCGGTACAAAGGAGGTTATGGCGAAATTTTCTGGAAATTTAAGGAGTTAGAATATTTTTAAGATAATTTGATAATTAGAAATCTATATATCGATATATATAGAATTCGATAAGGAAACGAAATTAAAATAGAATGTTATAAACAAAAGGGAAATCTATAATTAAATCTGATAAAAAATTAGAAAGAGAAATGTATGCGGGTTTAAAAAAATGAATAATTGGTTTTATGATGTTGATTATTCGAGGTAAGTGGTCTTGTCCGTTTTGAAGTTAAGGATGTTTTCAGTCAAGATCTAAAAGGTAATCATACCCCCAACTTGTTTGATTTCATTTTTAACCAATAAATAGCAGGATCCAGTCTTGAAGATAAATGTTTGAATAAGATTAGTTAAATGCAGTATTTTGGGTTGTTGTAACGATGTTTTATATAACTTTCATTTTAACCCAAATAAGTGGAATTTTGGAAATATAATATTTCCTGAATGTAGAAATGAACGGTCGTGGAAGAGATAAATAATTGGAATGTTCCCAATTATAAATAGAAGATTTCTAAGTATAGAAAATAAAAGAAGACAATATATGGAAACGTTTTCCAAATAGCGTAAGAGGCCAAGAAGATGATTATCGAAAATTTGTGTTAACGAATATGGATAAGAAAATCGAGAAGTGTTTTAATTAATGAAATATTAATTAAAAGGCCCAGTGATTGTTTGATGTTTTGAATGGATGTTTGTTTTTCTTCGATATTTAAATAACCGACTATTGAAGTGTTTGCCAATATCATTGTCAATATGGAGAGACCGATTGGATTGTTATCCGAGAACCACTCCGTATTGGCAGTAGCGTTGCGAATCAGATTTTATGAAGAAAATTGAAGACGGTGTAGAGTGCAAGGGCTTTTTCTATTAAATGGAAATTGTGCCTTCGGTTTTGTTCAATCCCAGAACGAACGTATATGGACGAATGACTGACAGAGTATTTCCAATGATCGCACATGTTGATCTGTATAAATTTATATGGTGGCGGAGAATTTATTCTCTTAGCATAATATCCAGAATATATTTTTGCAAATCAATTAGTGATTAACGGATCTAATAATGTGGCATTCAAAGTGATTGTGCTATCAATGAATTGCAAGAAATCGTAGCCTTAGGCCTCAACAACCGGGAAATGACAAAAATCGGCCAGGCAGCATGGCTATGTCGGTCGCTCCCATTAGGATGTATAATCACCTATCTAGAGAAATTCCTTTTACTTCTTTAATCTATCGATGTTGTCCCTTTTCGGGAAACGGTTGCTGATCCCAACCGTTGGTGATATACATTTGATACACTCAAGCAAAATGAGTGGTCGGTTATGTGTGGGCCGGGTTGCAAGATGTTCTTGTTGAACCCAGTGTATCTACTCTAGAGTACACTGATCGGAAGGTGGTTCCATACCTTGTCATGTTAAAAATCCAATCTCCAATAAGCGCCATGCAGTTTTTGATTTTATATTATATATGGAGCGTGAGATGCAAGCATTCCGCTAGATTCTATTTATTTGATGTAGACATTATTATAATATCACTGGATTTGATAGTTAACTAGAAAATATTTTGGGTTATCGTAAGGTAAAAACCATCCGTGTTTATTTACGATTATCATTTCTTTCGAAAGGACTTTTAAAGTTAAACAAATGATTGGAGTTTACTCACACCAATCCCATGATTGACCCAGAGTTTATTTTGTTATTGTTTTCCCTAAACTCTTGGGTGCCCAAATTTGTATGGGCAGTCAAGTAGTCGGGATTTTACAGATTCACTTGGAGGAGCTTGAAGCAGGAGGCCTCACTAGTTAGTTATAGACTATCATATTTCCGCTGTGTACTATGTTGTATCTGGAAACAGGTGTTTATAACTATTCCAGGAATAACTGTTGTGCTCTGATAATGGTATGTATATACAGTTACTGATTTTTATTTCAAAAGTTATGTTATTTAATATATTTTATTCGTTCCGCTGTGAGATTTGTGTTCTTCGTTTTTCTTCTATTCTAACTTTTCTTTCTATTCCTCATCCTCTAACTTCTTTCTACTAATGATTCGTATTTCTGTGCAATTTGGATTGGACGTGTGGTGTTATTAGTCAACTATGATAGTACGGAATTACGGGCCGTTACAGTTGGTATCAGAGCTTAGGTTGAGCGAATACCTAGGCTTTGGTGAGATGTGCTCATTAGAGATAGGGTCAGTAGTACCCTAGAATGAGTTGAGTGTATATATACGAGAGAGCGTATTTGTTAATTGATATAAAAGTTGTTTTATATTGTGTTGGCTAGTCCGTTGAGTGGATTATAAATTCTGATCGAATCGTGGGACGCCACGAAGTCGATAGGAATTTCTAAACACTTGAACAGAGATATTTGACACAATACTGTTTTTAAGTGGGTAAATGAAATAAATTTACTCAAAAATTCTATTTTGATATAGAATGAATAATTTTCTGAAATTATTATATTATATAGATGTGTTGGATGTTAATATTATAGTCAGATAATATTATAAAATTGGAATGGTTATGTATAGCCAAATATAAATTGTATAAGAATGAAATATACAAATGAGATGAACTTGAATTGGGTTTAAATCAGAACTTGAAATTTAAATCCTGGGTTTTTGGAAAAATATTTTCTGAAGTATATTAAAATAACATAGCTTTGTTTTGGAGGGATTTTTGAAATGAAATCATTTTTGGTGGATTTTGAAATTTGTTAAAGCACTGAACTCACTTCAGTGGCTGGAAAATAATTCTGATGATGACTGCAGCATCATCAGTGTTCATTTTCGAGTTTCTAAGTGATGAATTGCTGCCTTAGAAAAGTTTTTGATGGAAATTTGTTTGAAAGAAAACAAGTTGGTTTTGAAAATTCAAATGTTTTGAATTTGAAATGGAAATAAATATATGTGTATATACACACATATGTGTATATATTTAAGTGATTTCAGAAGGATTTGAAATGAAAACCGGGAATTTAACTTCTGTAATTGAAATTTAACTTAAGCTAGTTAAATGAATCGAAGTAAATAAATTGACTAGAATCAATTTGAATGAGATTGAATGCATATGAGTGGAATATAATTTGGATGTGAATGTATGGTTTGTAAATCATTCAGAATAAATGAATTTGAGTATATATGAGATGTAATATAATCAATATAATCAAGAACCAAAAGTTTTGGTAGAATTAATTTTGTTGAAATAAGAAATTTTTGAGTTTCAACATCAATGGGTTTTTGTAAAGAAATGGGTTCGTACTATTTTTCCTACCTTAGTAATTTCGGGGACGAAATTCTTTTAAGGGGGGAAGAATGTAACGACCCGGATTTTCGAACAGTTATTTTAAATATTTAATATCGTTTTAAATATTGAATTGATAGTATAAATGAAATTTTAGATTAAGTTATCGATTCAAAAATCAATTTTGGTTAATATCGAATATATTAAATTATCGAAATACGAAATATAATTGAAATCGAAGTTAAAAAAACTGAATCAAAACAATCCAGATGACCGGTATAAATTCTGTTTGAATATATACGATGATAATAATAATAATTTATTATCTTGAAATTTGTTTGTTTAAATTTAAATTATATTATATAATTTAATATAGTATATACGTTTAAATTAAATTTCAGAATATATTCTGTTGAGCTCCGAATATCGTTATTACATTTAAATGTCGGTCTATACGCTAAAATAGCGGTCCATGATTTCATGTATTAAACCCCGGGATATTAGTAATGGATAAGATCGAAATCGAATCGAAAATCAAATCAGTATCTATTTAAAAAGAGTAAAAATCCTTTTATGTCTAATCGTATTTAATACAAATCAAATCGTAATTGATTTGTATGTACTTTAAAGCTACCTGTTCCTTAACGATGAAGGCTCTCCATCTATAAAGAAACGCAAGACCCCCTCCCCTCAAATATTTCTTCTGGAAAATCATCAAAACAAATCTACCTCCTTCCTTCTTAAATATAATCGGACGTTTTAGTTGGAAAAATAAATGAAATCTAAATCAAGGGCTTCAATTTAAAAATGGACGCCACGAAATTCTAAAACCCAATAATCGACAAATTTTGATTTCGAACCTAAAGCATGATTCACGAGCAACAAGGATTTGGCATCGCAACTTAGGACAGAAGGAAGATCGAGTTCTCAGGGGTTTGCTTCGATGTGTAGTTTGAACATTTGCTTTCGAAGGTGAAGAGGTGCTCATGATGCAGAAAAGGGCAGATTTTTAATTCGAAATTGAAGACCGCTAAGTACCCTGAAGGTCGTCGAGACTGTGATGCTTGCGTGAGGTATAAGGCAGTGGGTTAAAGGGGATTGTCATGGGTTTACCACTGTTTTCTAAAGGGAGATTTCAACTTAGTTGAGGGGTGCGAGAGGAGGAAAGCAAGGTCTGTTTTTCCTCGAAGCTGGTCGCGCGATGTCTGGTGTTGTTCGGACTAAGGAGACTGGGGGTTAAAGGGGATTGTCATGGGTTTACCACTGTTTTCTAAAGGCATATTTCAACTTAGTTGAGGGGTGTGAGAGGAGGAAAGCAAGGTCAGTTTTTCCTCGAAGCTGGTCACGCGATGTCTGGTGTTGTTCAGACTAAGGAGACTGGGAAGTGGATTGCGACAGTGGGAAGAATAGGGAATTTGATCTGTGTCATTAGGAACAGTGAGATGTTTGGGTCCGATGGGCCAACAGACGCTGCAGGTTTCAAGTGAGGTCAGAGCAAGTTTCAGTAGCGATGTGGAGTTCAGATGGAGTTTAAGTATGGTGGAGTTTGAATGTTCTAAAAATGATAAGGGGAGATCGGTCTGAATTTTTGGGAAGTAGTCAGTCTGCTAATGGAATTTTTGATTCCAAGCTGTGATGGATGGACATATACAGTGTGTGTTTCAGGAAAGGAACCGCTGTATTAATTTCAAAGAAGAAGAATTAAACAAAGATCAAGGTAAATTTATCATAACAAATTTAGTTAATGTCTTATATTAAATTTAATTAGTTTGAATTTAATTAGTAAGTCGTTAATTTAGAGTAACGAAGTTTTATCGATAAATTAAAATTTAATAAATCGTAGCTATTGAATAGATTCCATCGAGGGATTCATAGCTGCAGATTACATTAGCTGGAATTAAAATGGAAATTAGAATAGCTCGAAAAAATCACGGTGAGTAAATCTCATTCAAATTTCATTTAGAATTATTTTTATCAGTTAAAAATAATTGTTTGATGGTTGTTTGGTTGCATTAAAATATCTGTGGCTATTAAATATATATTAGTTATCTAGGATCGGTGTTTGCGGTTATTATATATATATATATATTGGTGATTGGATAGTTCCCACAGTACCATTAGCGGATGCCCGCAGTATCATTAGCGGATGACCCTATACGCCACATGCTATGATAGTGGATGACCTTCTATACCGCGATATCCTGCCTCGAAGCGGGATGGGTATTATTTATGTTGGCTAACGTCTATGGATGCAGGGAAAACAGGTTGGTGTCGGATTCCTCAAAAATATTATTATTTGTTTATTTCACATATATTATCATATATGATGTGTTGATTGATAATTGAGTGGTTTGATTGTTTAAATATCACTGGGGCCAAACTATTGATATATAAAAATATCATGAAAGGGATATTTGTTATTTAAATGGGGAAATCTATTTTTAGAAATAGAAATTGAATTTTTAATGAGTTATAGGAATATTAACTTGTTTTGAACAAGTATTGAATTTATAAACGTTGTTTATAAATTAAATAATGCAAAGAATTGAAATGAATTTATAAACAGTGTTTATAAATAAAGTGGAAAAATTATCATAGGATAATTTGAATATTTAAATTCAAATGTGAATTTAAAAATAGAAATGGGGAAATCGTTTTAAAGAAATAAACGATAGAGTTTATTCTGATGTTCAGAATATAAATTGAACTAAAATAAATCCGTAAGGATTTATGATTTGAATTCGATTAATTCGAATTTATTTAAATAGAAGTTAAATTGCATATGAAAATAAATTGGGTGTTATATATATAAGTTATTGTAAATAGAAAGTTCCAAAATAAGATTTTGGTTTTAAATAGATTTCGAAATAGACTTGTTTAAATATGAAACAAGGAAATTTATAAAATGGTGTTTATAAATATAATGAATTAATTATCAAGAGATAATTTGAATATTTAAATTCAAATATGAATTTAAAAATATAATTTGAAATCATTCGAAAGGGAACAACGGTTTTTATTCTGCAATTCGGAATATCAAAGGGATGGAGTTTCAAATAGAAATTTGAAAAAGGAACTTGTTTAAATATATGAAACAAGGAAGTTGAATTTATAAATAGTGTTATAAATTTAGTGAAATAAATTATCATTTGGATAATTTGAACCATTTAAATTCAAATAGGAATTTAAAAGTAAATTAGGTAGTGTTGTGAAACAAAACGATTAATTATATTTCGGAATTCAGAATATAAGCTGAATTGAGAAGAATTTAACGGGTCTATAATTGAAATTCGATTATATCGAATTTTATAAATAATTTATTTATAAAAGGAATTGGAATTAAATATTGAAGATCAAGGTATAAATAAATATATTACCGAGTAAGGAAAAATCGACAATTATAGATAATCGAAAATATTATGTTGAATTGGAAAACTGATTTAATATGTATTAAAATATATTAGAATGAAGTTAGAATTTATATATATATATATGAAGTTTAAAAATTTTATATATTAAATATAATTAAAACGAACTCGCCGCAGCGCTACAGTTCGTAAATTGGCATTTCGAACTTCAATTGAGTATACAGGACTCAATTTAAGTCGAAATTATTTGAAACAAGAATCGTCAGGACCGTTTTGATAATAGTTTTCTAATGGAAGAAAAAAGTCTAGAATTCGTCGAATAAATTTTGAGTTATGTCAAAATCAAATTTTCAGAAAAACAGCGTCAGAACCGTTATAAAACCATAATGGTTTATTTAAATAAATAAAGGGATTTTAAGTAAATAAAATCCGAATTTCCATTAGAAAAATCCAGACATGAATTGTAAAATAAATAAGAACTCAAGTTATGTAAATGAATTTGATTTTTGAAACAAAAATCAAATTTTTAATTATTGAATAGAATTGACTAATTTGAAGAATAATTAGTAAATGGAATTTTGAATCGAAATTGGGTGTTGGATAAGTAAATGAGGTTTAAGAATTTATATTCAAAATTGAATATGAAAATCGAGTTGAAAATGGAATTAATTGGGTTCATGAGTAGATTAAAATATATTTGAATGTGATATGTTCAAATAAGAAGTGACACAGGCAAATATAGCTAATTAGAAAATAAATCAGCGAACTGGGTTAAGACGAATGGATTGAGTTGAAACCAAATGGGAACATTTGGATATGTGTTAGACAGGTATGGAATGAAGTATATGAAGATTTTAATTTATATGCCCGACAAAAAAGTACGCGTTTAAATTCCATATGAGGTTTTATGCGCCGAATCGGCAAGCCACTAGGCTTTTTGATTTTCTTTTTGAATGGAAAGGTCCTAGAGAGGCGAGTTGAGGTTTGAACTATCGACCGGTACAAAGGAGGTTATGGCGAAATTTTCCGGAAATTTAAGGAGTTAGAATATTTTTAAGATAATTTAATAATTAGAAATCTATATATTGACATATATAGAATTCGATAAGGAAACGAAATTAAAATAGAATGTTAAAAACAAAAGGGAAATCTATAATTAAATCTGATAAAAATTAGAAAGCGAAACGTATGCGGGTTTAAAAAATGAATAATTGGTTTTATGATGTTGATTATTCGAGGTAAGTGGTCTTGTCCGTTTTGAAGTTAAGGATGTTTTCAGTCATGGTCTGAAAGGTAATTATACCCCAACTTGTTTGATTTCATTTTTAACCAATAAATAGCAGGATCCAGTATCGAAGATAAATGTTTGAATAAGATTAGTTAAATGTAGTATTTTGGGTTGTTGTGTGAAAACCCGTAACTTCCCCGTAAAGGAAAGTGTCGGATAGTTCGAGAACAAGCCACAACAGAACGCATACAAAAGAACATTTCATTGTATATTACAACAATGCATCAGATTACAAGAATATACAGAGTATAAATGAATATTACACAGAAATATCAGAGATTTAAATTACATTTAAATACATAGCAGCGGAAAATAATACAATACACAACTAGAAGAGATATACGGATACAAAGCTTTCCGGATATCGTTCCAGCTGTAAACCAGGATCCTGTGAATATAAATCTGCAAAACCAAAACTACTAGCTGCCCGTGTCAAAATAAGGGCACCTAGAGTTTAGGTTAAAACAATAAACTCCAGGTCAGTCATGTGACTGGTGTGAGAACTAAAACAGTTATTAATCTTTATTTGAAAGTTAGGTAAATCAAGGGACCACGCCGTATAACACGGAACGGGTTTCCTCCCAAGAATACCAGTGCATAAGACAACAGCGCAATGCTAAATAAAGAAAAATGAAGCTATTATAAGACCCAGGTCCTATCACACAATGCAACGCAAGCCGGGGGATAGGGTTTTTACCTTATAATAGCCAAAGAATGCTTGATACGTTTAAAACAGATTATTTGATACTATAATAAGTGCATAGTGTATAAAACAACTTCAAATCATAAGTATCAATCATAGACGGCATGAATGACCCATACCACTATGTCGCCATATATAAGTTTACAATCAAAACCGCAATGTCACGTATTTGGAAATTGGATTTCCGTCTATGAACCGAGGCAAGGGGCAAGATCCTCAACCGATTCGAGACTGTCTAGCCCGAGTCTCGGGATCAGAACGCATCGACCCTTGGAGCGACAGGGCCGGTCCACACGGAGTGGATTAAACTTAAACCCTGAACATGCGTTTCGCCGCCCGTTGGGGCGTAAGTCTGGTCCGTCTGCCGACCAGAATGCATCGGCCTAAACCGATATAACCGAGGCGCCTCGCAACAGCAACAACCACATAAGTCAAACTCGTCAGGGCGTGTAAAACCACTGACGCCACTTTTTAGCTAGAAGGAAACGCATGCCCTCCCTGAGGTCCGTCTCCCGTTTTTGGTTCATACCGGGTGTGAAACTCGCGAAGTAAACGTTACATAAAGCTACGCCACAAAGGCCGTGCTTTGATCATCACCACAAGACTTTGCTTTTCAACAGAAGCCTCGATCAATTGCCACTTAGGCATGCCACACAGGCAATTCACTCCATGCGATTGATATCCATCAATATATAACCCCTGAGCTCGTACGTCTCAGAGAAGGGCGTTAAGCAAGAGAATAAATTCTCCGCCGCCAAACAGATATATATTTAATAGAGATCAATCACACGGACTAAAATCCAGTGTCAGACACACAGTCCATTTACAAGTCCGTTCTGGGTCTGAACGAAACCGGAGGCACCTAGTACCCCGCATATCCATTGATCTCCAAGTACGTCTGGACGATCACCAACTGTTTCCATCTTCTTGGGTGTACAGCCCAATCAAGATCATCAGTAATCACCCAGACGACGTGAAGACTTCCGGTCTTCAACTACCGTCTTCATCTTCGACTTATCGTCGTATTAGTTATTCAGAATGGGATAAACCCGGTCTTTCCGAATAACTCGCGTATATTTTAAATAAGTGTTACACAAACACAACATACGCCTCATTCCAATTCATCAGTCACTAACCGTAAATTAATCAAGAGAATAATTCCCCAAATATTAACCCCGAAGGCCGAAACCATCATCAGATCAATATCCAGGAAACCATTCCACTTAGCTAACCGACAGTTAGTTTCTAAATTTCACATTCATATGGAAAGGTTCCCATTAATTTTATCAAAGATAAATTCTTTATATTTATTCTTTAATCTATCCTTTTGAATTTCGATTCAACTAGTCGGGATTAACGAAACTTACCGAAGTAATCATTTGTTTTAATTTCCCAATCCCAACCTATTCATCCCATGAAGTAAAACTGGTAATACTTCATATCTAACACCACAGTGTTATCGGCAAATTCAATTACCATTTCACGTTCCAATCTAATTAAAAGATTTAACTATCGCCTGGAATAAAACTGGTGATACTCCATTCTCGATCTTTTCAATCTAATTAAAGATTCATTAAAACTCCACTTAGTTTTAATCGTTAACTGGGTTAAAGAATCAGTGTCATTTAAAACACGGTTCACGATAAATCCAAAATTACATCACATTAATTATCGGGTTAAAGAACAAGTGTTATTTAAAACACTGTTCACGATAAACCCAAAAATCAATATCAATTCAATTCCAATTAAATATTATTTAATTGGTACACTTCATTAAATCTAAAATAAAAAGATTTAATCTTTCCTCAACTGGGTTCAAGAACAGTGTTAGTGAAGACACCATTCACGACAAACCCAAATCACATTTGATATTCAATACAAGGCTCTGAATAGAAAATATATCGGCTTATATTCAATATCAAATTCTACAACTAACAAATGTCGTATTGGAAATAACGATATAAATATATATCTTTCAAATTTCCATAACAACATCTGTATAATCACGAATTCCAACATCGAAATATTCCGAAGACAATTTCGATTCAAATCCACTCCAATGCAATCATTGGAAATTCTGGTTATTTTTAAAACCCTTTTCAAATTCAATTTATTTATTTAAAAATAAATAGAATTATAATTCTAGTTCAAAACTAGTTCATTTCGATAAAAAACTATTTTTATCTTTTCAAATATGGAGTTTTTCATCCCAATTTTCCCCAAATCATTTCTTATGATTTTACATAAATTATTACTATTTTTAATAATTTTATCAAGGCCCGTACAGTCGATTTCCACCAATGGCCATCGAACTGCACTTACAGCGACCTTTTTCGAATTTGATTTGGACGTATCTCCAAATCCAACCGTTAGATTTCAAATTTCTAATATTCGTTAGAAATCTCTTTTCGATACGAACCCAACGGTTCCGGTTTTAGGAGAATCCGACGGTCGGATCTCCCGTAATGTCCGTTTGAAATAAATGGTCGAAATTCGCAAACTGCCGCGGCGCGGCGCGTTCTATTCAGGCCATTATATTATATATATAACATATATAATATATATTTCGTCGATTTCTATTTAAAACGAATTATATAAATAGTTTTAAATTCGTTTCAAAGGCAATTTCAACTTCCATTTCAATTCAAATCAAAATTGAATTCTTCCTTATAAATTCGTTTTAAAATTCTTTTCTATTCAATTCAAATTTCAATTCAATTTGAATTCATTTCAATTTGTTTCCAATTCAATTCGAATTCGTTTTCAATTCAATTTATTTCGAAATCGTTTTCAATTCAATTCATTTCGAAATCGTTTTCAATTCAATTCATTTCGAAATCGTTTTCAATTCATTTCGAAATCGTTTTCAATTCAATTCATTTCGAAATCGTTTTCAATTCAATTCATTTCGAAATCGTTTTCAATTCAATTCATTTCGAAATCGTTTTCAATTCAATTCATTTCGAAATCGTTTTCAATTCAATTCATTTCGAAATCGTTTTCAATTCAATTCATTTCGAAATCGTTTAAAATCGATATAAATATCGTTCACGTCAAAATGGCGTCAATCTAATCAACACGGCTTCATAAATTTCTATTTTCAAATATTCTATTTCAAATATTTCTCTTTTCAAAATAGTTGTTATTATCAAAATATTTCGTTCAACACATGACCAATCTCAATGGATGAGTACTGTCAACACATGAACCTTTATTTTATATTGATAAAGATGTAAATTTTATTACTAAAATATTTCGTTCAACACATGACCAATCTCAATGGATGAGTACTGTCAACACATGAACCTTTATTTTATATTGATAAAGATGTAAATTTTATTACTAAAATATTTCGTTCAACACATGACCAATCTCAATGGATGAGTACTGTCAACACATGAACCTTTATTTTATATTGATAAAGATGTAAATTTTATTACTAAAATATTTCGTTCAACACATGACCAATCTCAATGGATGAGTACTGTCAACACATGAACCTTTATTTTATATTGATAAAGATGTAAATTTTATTACTAAAATATTTCGTTCAACACATGACCAATCTCAATGGATGAGTACTGTCAACACATGAACCTTTATTTTATATTGATAAAGATGTAAATTTTATTACTAAAATATTTCGTTCAACACATGACCAATCTCAATGGATGAGTACTGTCAACACATGAACCTTTATTTTATATTATTCTTTATTTTCTAAATTGGAATGAGGCCCAATCAATCACCATATAATGTTAATTATATGGATTTTCATACATTACACACATATAATAGCATTGAAAAATAATCAACCATCAACCAACGTGCACTACACTGTATAAGCATCAAATATAGATATCTAACGCTTATAACAGCCTGTCAATCAATCGATCGACATTTTTAATCAATCGGGATGAGTGAACTTCAAATTTCATCCCAACACCCGTGTGGGGTTTCAAATTTCAAACACAGATTTTATTTGTGCAGTTGGGCGATGTGTAAAATTTATCGTCCCAATCAATGTCATTCAAATAGGTGTACATAAACAAACCGTCTGGTTTGTAAATGAATATTTATTTATTCATATTCACGTTAAAAATTATATTTTTAACGGCAAAACATTTTATTTTAACATATGAATTTCTATTCAATTCATTTATTCAATAAAATGATATTTTTATTTTTCTAACTTATTTTAGAAAATTTCGGCAGCATAACGGCACGATACTAGAAACAGGACGAGGCCTAGCCTTATCCCCGGTCTAGTGAAGGCCCACGCCATTCACACATCAATCAAATCAATTTCATTTTACCAAACAATTCAAATCAACCCAAACAATCTAACTAATTTATGCAACCAAACAAACAAGTCCATGGTCTGTGGACGATTGTGTCGGGTGCTACTAAGCACCGTCTGCATCCTAGTATATAGAACTAGTAAAGAAATTGAAGAGTGAGAAATTCTCACCGATAGCTATCCAACTTCACAACACTTCTATTGTAGATATCTTCATTGTTCTCGCCCTTTACCACTTTCGTTGCCCGTATTCTCTACATATATAAAAAATCACATTTTTACTTCGATGTTCAATATATAAAAATCACATTTTTACTTCGATGTTCAATATATAAAAATCACATTTTTACTTCGATGTTCAATATATAAAAATCGAATTTTTATTTCGATGTTCAATATATAAAAATCGAATTTTTATTTCGATGTTCAATATATAAAAATCACATTTTTACTTCGATGTTCAATATATAAAAATCACATTTTTACTTCGATGTTCAATATATAAAAATCGAATTTTTACTTCGATGTTCAATATATAAAAATCGAATTTTTATTTCGTTGTATGGATAAAAATTCTATTTTTACATTGCTACTATATAGATAAAAATTATATTTTTACCTCGCTATTCTCTATATAAAGATTCCGCCTTTTCACTTTTAAAGATTTCGCCTTTTCACTTTTAAAGATTTCGCCTTTATAAAAATATAGATTTCGCCCTTATGAAAATATAGATTTTATTTTCATTTCATCACTATAAAAATTACCTCTTTATTTCAACATATATATCATAAAAATCAGATTTTTATTTCGCTACGTATAAAAAGATGGTATTTTTACATTCTATATCTCATAAAGGTTATATTTTTATAGTTCCTACTATGCAAAGATTATATTTTTATCTTTCTACAATATAAAAGATTATATTTTTACTACTTTAAAAATATAAAAATCATATTTTTATAATCGCTATATAGTAAAGACTATATTTTTAATACTTTAAAAATATAAAAACCATATTCTTATTACTTTAAAAATATAAAAATCATATTCTTATTACTTTAAAAATATAAAAATCATATTTTTATAATGCTAATTCATTTTAAAAACAACGCTAATTTAATTTGAAAAATCTATGCCATTCATAATTGAAAAATCAATTCCATTTATATATATATATATATTTTTTAAATCAATATTAATTTCAGTTTTATAAACAATCCTATCTAGTTAAATTAAAATTAATTAAACCTAATTAAAAACTCACCTTGCATGTTTGGAAAAAAAAGAGCTTAGTGCTGAGTTCGTCGGAGTGGGGGAAGGGGTGCACCGGAGCTGCTGGCGGCGGGTCCAGGCTTCAGGCAGAGGCGGCCAGATTCGGGTGGCGGTGGGGTTGACTTCGCCCTTGGGGTCTGAAAAGGGTTGTCGCGGGTTTCGATGTGGGGGTTCGCGGTTGGAGGCGCTGGAGGGAGGAACTCGGCGGTGGAAGGGGCGCTGACAGGAGGAGGGAGGCGCGCGTGTTGGAGGCCCTCCGGCGGCGTCAACTTCGAGGATCGACTTCGTCGTCTCTTTTTTTTTTTTTTTGATTTTCTTTCTGTCGATTTGGGTTGAAGAATATAGGGGGGGCCAGAACGGGATTAAGGGGAAGAGGGAAAAGAATTTTTTATTTATTTTATTTTGCAAAAAAAAGTTGACTTTTACTTACGACCTCTAAACGAGGCCCACAGCCTGTCGTCCATAGCGTTTTACCCCCATTCCGAACACAATGGGATATGCTTCGCAAGCTGATTTGACCATTTCGATCAGTTTCCGTTAAAATCAACATATAACTCTATATATTGAATTTGAACGCGTATTTCAATTTACAGGGGTCACATACGAACTTTAAAAATTCCAAAAAAATATTTTCTAGCTTCGTATTGACGATACGGTCCTAACAAAACTAGTTTCGTCGAATTCTGAGGCCGTTTGAAAAATGGCCAATTTCCAGTCGATTAATATCAACTGAAACTGGTCAAACGCGTTTTCCTTTGCCACGCTCACATATTGGTTCGAAAAATTATGAAATTTGAAACCTAGCAATAACTTGACACTGCGGATCCAACAAAAGTGGTTTCGTCGAAATCCGAGGTCGTTTGCAAAATTCCCATTTTTAAGGGCCTGAATTCCATAGCGACTATTCAGAATTTTCAACTGGACATATCTTTTGATTCCCGTTATGAAATCTCGATTTTTCGGATTCGTTGGAAAGATATTCTCAATTAGATCCTATTGTTTTTGGTTTCACTAAAATCCGGTTTATTTTGTACCCGGTACATTCAATTGAAGTTTGAAATCGAATTATCGAACTACCGCGCCATTTTCAATTCTATTTATAATTATATATAAATATATATAAATATTTATATTCTAACGTCGATGAATATAATATATACGATTGAATTTTATTCAAAAGAAATTTTCTCGTCGATATTATTTAAAATAATTCATTTTAAATAATCAAAATTCGCTAAAATTGCCAAAATAAAAATTTTAAACTGGCCCAGATTTTCCGGGTTGTTACAATCTCCCCCACTTAAAACTTTTCGTCCCCGAAAAGGAACAAAGTCGGAAGTGGTTTGATCAATCAACTCTACGTTCGATCTGGCTTCCATTCTCCAACTTTTCAGTTTCTGAGAATTTTCTAAAATTTCAAAAATTCGGCTAACACCCTAAATTTTCGAAAAATTTCGCCATAACCTCCCCTGCAATGGGAGCATCGGGAAATCTCAAATAGCTTCCCCGGTCCTTCAGACCTCAAAATGAAAAATAAAAAGCCAAGCGGCTAGCCAATAGGCTCATAAAATCATCATCACCCAAACAAAACAGGAAATTATGTAGTAAACATGTACCTATTTGTAGGGCAAACAAATTTTATTCTTCGGCTCTAGCCTCCTTGCTATGACCTGTTCAATATAAGTGCAAGTATATGCAAGCAAATGCGACCAAATTTCAATACAATTCAATATTTGATTCAATTAGGCATAAATGGTTAAAATTATCAAACAAATAAACAAACAACACAAACATCAATCATTTAGTGAATTTAACATTTCAAATTCATAAATTTGATATATACAAAAATCATGTTTTGATGCCAAATCACAACAATGTATTCTAGCTATATTAGTTTTGGTTCTCACACCAGTCTAATGGAAATATATAGAAAATCACACCTTCGAAACTCGAACATAAATGTTGATGATGCGATCGCTATCATCAATATCATCTTCGGGCGACTAGAGTGTGATGCTATATCTATCCAATATATTAAAACTTTGAATATACATTTGCAAGGCGTATATGCAAATTCTTTATATACTGAATTGTCCAAAATCAATATAAATAAATTATTCAAATACGTGTAAAACGATCTAAATTTCAAAACAGAATTGTTTTCATTTGAAAAATATACTCTCCACACTCGTTCTAGGATACTACTGATCCCATCTCTAACGAGTCATTCTCATTGGATATTGCTAATCCAATATCTGATGAATTCTTTCGTACGGTTCTAATGTGCCTTGTTCTCTAAGCTTTGTAAACCAAAGCACTGATACCAACTGTGAAAACCCGTAACTTCCCCGTAAAGGAAAGTGTCGGATAGTTCGAGAACAAGCCACAACAGAACGCATACAAAAGAACATTTCATTGTATATTACAACAATGCATCAGATTACAAGAATATACAGAGTATAAATGAATATTACACAGAAATATCAGAGATTTAAATTACATTTAAATACATAGCAGCGGAAAATAATACAATACACAACTAGAAGAGATATACGGATACAAAGCTTTCCGGATATCGTTCCAGCTGTAAACCAGGATCCTGTGAATATAAATCTGCAAAACCAAAACTACTAGCTGCCCGTGTCAAAATAAGGGCACCTAGAGTTTAGGTTAAAACAATAAACTCCAGGTCAGTCATGTGACTGGTGTGAGAACTAAAACAGTTATTAATCTTTATTTGAAAGTTAGGTAAATCAAGGGACCACGCCGTATAACACGGAACGGGTTTCCTCCCAAGAATACCAGTGCATAAGACAACAGCGCAATGCTAAATAAAGAAAAATGAAGCTATTATAAGACCCAGGTCCTATCACACAATGCAACGCAAGCCGGGGGATAGGGTTTTTACCTTATAATAGCCAAAGAATGCTTGATACGTTTAAAACAGATTATTTGATACTATAATAAGTGCATAGTGTATAAAACAACTTCAAATCATAAGTATCAATCATAGACGGCATGAATGACCCATACCACTATGTCGCCATATATAAGTTTACAATCAAAACCGCAATGTCACGTATTTGGAAATTGGATTTCCGTCTATGAACCGAGGCAAGGGGCAAGATCCTCAACCGATTCGAGACTGTCTAGCCCGAGTCTCAGGATCAGAACGCATCGACCCTGGAGCGACAGGGCCGGTCCACACGGAGTGGATTAAACTTAAACCCTGAACATGCGTTTCGCCGCCCTTTGGGGCGTAAGTCTGGTCCGTCTGCCGACCAGAATGCATCGGCCTAAACCGATATAACCGAGACGCCTCGCAACAGCAACAACCACATAAGTCAAACTCGTCAGGGCGTGTAAAACCACTGACGCCACTTTTTAGCTAGAAGGAAACGCATGCCCTCCCTGAGGTCCGTCTCCCGTTTTTGGTTCATACCGGGTGTGAAACTCGCGAAGTAAACGTTACATAAAGCTACGCCACAAAGGCCGTGCTTTGATCATCACCACAAGACTTTGCTTTTCAACAGAAGCCTCGATCAATTGCCACTTAGGCATGCCACACAGGCAATTCACTCCATGCGATTGATATCCATCAATATATAACCCCTGAGCTCGTACATCTCAGAGAAGGGCGTTAAGCAAGAGAATAAATTCTCCGCCGCCAAACAGATATATATTTAATAGAGATCAATCACACGGACTAAAATCCAGTGTCAGACACACAGTCCATTTACAAGTCCGTTCTGGGTCTGAACGAAACCGGAGGCACCTAGTACCCCGCATATCCATCGATCTCCAAGTACGTCTGGACGATCACCAACTGTTTCCATCTTCTTGGGTGTACAGCCCAATCAAGATCATCAGTAATCACCCAGACGACGTGAAGACTTCCGGTCTTCAACTACCGTCTTCATCTTTGACTTATCGTCGTATTAGTTATTCAGAATGGGATAAACCCGGTCTTTCCGAATAACTCGCGTATATTTTAAATAAGTGTTACACAAACACAACATACGCCTCATTCCAATTCATCAGTCACTAACCGTAAATTAATCAAGAGAATAATTCCCCAAATATTAACCCCGAAGGCCGAAACCATCATCAGATCAATATCCAGGAAACCATTCCACTTAGCTAACCGACAGTTAGTTTCTAAATTTCACATTCATATGGAAAGGTTCCCATTAATTTTATCAAAGATAAATTCTTTATATTTATTCTTTAATCTATCCTTTTGAATTTCGATTCAACTAGTCGGGATTAACGAAACTTACCGAAGTAATCATTTGTTTTAATTTCCTAATCCCAACCTATTCATCCCATGAAGTAAAACTGGTAATACTTCATATCTAACACCACAGTGTTATCGGCAAATTCAATTACCATTTCACGTTCCAATCTAATTAAAAGATTTAACTATCGCCTGGAATAAAACTGGTGATACTCCATTCTCGATCTTTTCAATCTAATTAAAGATTCATTAAAACTCCACTTAGTTTTAATCGTTAACTGGGTTAAAGAATCAGTGTCATTTAAAACACGGTTCACGATAAACCCAAAATTACATCACATTAATTATCGGGTTAAAGAACAAGTGTTATTTAAAACACTGTTCACGATAAACCCAAAAATCAATATCAATTCAATTCCAATTAAATATTATTTAATTGGTACACTTCATTAAATCTAAAATAAAAAGATTTAATCTTTCCTCAACTGGGTTCAAGAACAGTGTTAGTGAAGACACCATTCACGACAAACCCAAATCACATTTGATATTCAATACAAGGCTCTGAATAGAAAATATATCGGCTTATATTCAATATCAAATTCTACGACTAACAAATGTCGTATTGGAAATAACGATATAAATATATATCTTTCAAATTTCCATAACAACATCTGTATAATCACGAATTCCAACATCGAAATATTCCAAAGACAATTTCGATTCAAATCCACTCCAATGCAATCATTGGAAATTCTGGTTATTTTTAAAACCCTTTTCAAATTCAATTTATTTATTTAAAAATAAATAGAATTATAATTCTAGTTCAAAACTAGTTCATTTCGATAAAAATCTATTTTTATCTTTTCAAATATGGAGTTTTTCATCCCAATTTTCCCCAAATCATTTCTTATGATTTTACACAAATTATTACTATTTTTAATAATTTTATCAAGGCCCGTACAGTCGATTTCCACCAATGGCCATCGAACTGCACTTACAGCGACCTTTTTCGAATTTGATTTGGACGTATCTCCAAATCCAACCGTTAGATTTCAAATTTCTAATATTCGTTAGAAAGCTCTTTTCGATACGAACCCAACGGTTCCGGTTTTAGGAGAATCCGACGGTCGGATCTCCCGTAATGTCCGTTTGAAATAAATGGTCGAAATTCGCAAACTGCCGCGGCGCGGCGCGTTCTATTCAGGCCATTATATTATATATATAACATATATAATATATATTTCATCGATTTCTATTTAAAACGAATTATATAAATAGTTTTAAATTCGTTTCAAAGGCAATTTCAACTTCCATTTCAATTCAAATCAAAATTGAATTCTTCCTTATAAATTCGTTTTAAAATTCTTTTCTATTCAATTCAAATTTCAATTCAATTTGAATTCATTTCAATTTGTTTCCAATTCAATTCGAATTCGTTTTCAATTCATTTCGAAATCGTTTTCAATTCAATTCATTTCGAAATCGTTTTCAATTCAATTCATTTCGAAATCGTTTTCAATTCAATTCATTTCGAAATCGTTTTCAATTCAATTCATTTCGAAATCGTTTTCAATTCAATTCATTTCGAAATCGTTTTCAATTCAATTCATTTCGAAATCGTTTTCAATTCAATTCATTTCGAAATCGTTTTCAATTCAATTCATTTCGAAATCGTTTTCAATTCAATTCATTTCGAAATCGTTTAAAATCGATATAAATATCGTTCACGTCAAAATGGCGTCAATCTAATCAACACGGCTTCATAAATTTCTATTTTCAAATATTCTATTTCAAATATTTCTCTTTTCAAAATAGTTGTTATTATCAAAATATTTCGTTCAACACAAGACCAGATGAGTACTGTCAACACATGAACCTTTATTTTATATTGATAAAGATGTAAATTTTATTACTAAAATATTTCGTTCAACACATGACCAATCTCAATGGATGAGTACTGTCAACACATGAACCTTTATTTTATATTGATAAAGATGTAAATTTTATTACTAAAATATTTCGTTCAACACATGACCAATCTCAATGGATGAGTACTGTCAACACATGAACCTTTATTTTATATTGATAAAGATGTAAATTTTATTACTAAAATATTTCGTTCAACACATGACCAATCTCAATGGATGAGTATTGTCAACACATGAACCTTTATTTTATATTATTCTTTATTTTCTAAATTGGAATGAGGCCCAATCAATCACCATATAATGTTAATTATATGGATTTTCATACATTACACACATATAATAGCATTGAAAAATAATCAACCATCAACCAAAGTGCACTACACTGTATAAGCATCAAATATAGATATCTAACGCTTATAACAGCCTGTCAATCAATCGATCGACATTTTTAATCAATCAGGATGAGTGAACTTCAAATTTCATCCCAACACCCGTGTGGGGTTTCAAATTTCAAACACAAATTTTATTTGTGCAGTTGGGCGATGTGTAAAATTTATCGTCCCAATCTATGTCATTCAAATAGGTGTACATAAACAAACCGTCTGGTTTGTAAATGAATATTTATTTATTCATATTCACGTTAAAAATTATATTTTTAACGGCAAAACATTTTATTTTAACATATGAATTTCTATTCAATTCATTTATTCAATAAAATGATATTTTTATTTTTCTAACTTATTTTAGAAAATTTCGGCGGCATAACGGCACGATACTAGAAACGGGACGAGGCCTAGCCTTATCCCCGGTCTAGTGAAGGCCCACGCCATTCACACATCAATCAAATCAATTTCATTTTACCAAACAATTCAAATCAACCCAAACAATCTAACTAATTTATGCAACCAAACAAACAAGTCCATGGTCTTTGGACGATTGTGTCGGGTGCTACTAAGCACCGTCTGCATCCTAGTATATAGAACTAGTAAAGAAATTGAAGAGTGAGAAATTCTCACCGATAGCTATCCAACTTCACAACACTTCTATTGTAGATATCTTCGTCGTTCTCGCCCTTTACCACTTTCATTGCCCGTATTCTCTACATATATAAAAAATCACAATTTTACTTCGATGTTCAATATATAAAAATCACATTTTTACTTCGATGTTCAATATATAAAAATCACATTTTTACTTCGATGTTCAATATATAAAAATCGAATTTTTATTTCGATGTTCAATATATAAAAATCGAATTTTTATTTCGATGTTCAATATATAAAAATCACATTTTTACTTCGATGTTCAATATATAAAAATCACATTTTTACTTCGATGTTCAATATATAAAAATCGAATTTTTACTTCGATGTTCAATATATAAAAATCGAATTTTTATTTCGTTGTATGGATAAAAATTCTATTTTTACATTGCTACTATATAGATAAAAATTATATTTTTACCTCGCTATTCTCTATATAAAGATTCCGCCTTTTCACTTTTAAAGATTTCGCCTTTTCACTTTTAAAGATTTCGCCTTTATAAAAATATAGATTTCGCCCTTATGAAAATATAGATTTTATTTTCATTTCATCACTATAAAAATTACCTCTTTATTTCAACATATATATCATAAAAATCAGATTTTTATTTTGCTACATATAAAAAGATGGTATTTTTACATTCTATATCTCATAAAGGTTATATTTTTATAGTTCCTACTATGCAAAGATTATATTTTTATCTTTCTACAATATAAAAGATTATATTTTTACTACTTTAAAAATATAAAAATCATATTTTTATAATCGCTATATAGTAAAGACTATATTTTTAATACTTTAAAAATATAAAAACCATATTCTTATTACTTTAAAAATATAAAAATCATATTCTTATTACTTTAAAAATATAAAAATCATATTTTTATAATGCTAATTCATTTTAAAAACAACGCTAATTTTATTTGAAAAATCTATGCCATTCATAATTGAAAAATCAATGCCATATATATATATATATATATATATTTTAAATCAATATTAATTTCAGTTTTATAAACAATCCTATCTAGTTAAATTAAAATTAATTAAACCTAATTAAAAACTCACCTTGCATGTTTGAAAAAAAAAGGGCTTGGTGCTGAGTTCGTCGGAGTGGGGGAAGGGGTGCACCGGAGCTGCTGGCGGCGGGTCCAGGCTTCAGGCAGAGGCGGCCAGATTCGGGTGGCGGTGGGGTTGACTTCGCCCTTGGGGTCTAAAAAGGGTTGTCGCGGGTTTCGATGTGGGGGTTCGCGGTTGGAGGCGCTGGAGGGAGGAACTCGGCGGTGGAAGGGGCGCTGACAGGAGGAGGGAGGCGCGCGTGTTGGAGGCCCTCCGGCGGCGTCAACTTCGAGGATCGACTTCGTCGTCTCTCTTTTTTTTTTTTTTTTTTCTTTCTGTCGATTTGGGTTGAAGAATATAGGGGGGGCCAGAACGGGATTAAGGGGAAGAGGGAAAAGATTTTTTTTTATTTACTTATTTTATTTTGCAAAAAAAAGTTGACTTTTACTTACGACCTCTAAACGAGGCCCACAGCCTGTCGTCCATAGCATTTTACCCCCATTCCGAACACAATGGGATATGCTTCGCAAGCTGATTTGACCATTTCGATCAGTTTCCGTTAAAATCGACATATAACTCTATATATTGAATTTGAACGCGTATTTCAATTTACCGGGGTCACATACGAACTTTAAAAATTCCAGAAAAATATTTTCTAGCTTCGTATTGACGATACGGTCCTAACAAAACTAGTTTCGTCGAATTCTGAGGCCGTTTGAAAAATGGCCAATTTCCAGTCGATTAATATTAACTGAAACTGGTCAAACGCGTTTTCCTTTGCCACGCTCACATATTGGTTCGAAAAATTATGAAATTTGAAACCTAGCAATAACTTGACACTGCGGATCCAACAAAAGTGGTTTCGTCGAAATCCGAGGTCGTTTGCAAAATTCCCATTTTTAAGGGCCTGAATTCCATAGCGACTATTCAGAATTTTCAACTGGACATATCTTTTGATTCCCGTTATGAAATCTCGATTTTTCGGATTCGTTGGAAAGATATTCTCAATTAGATCCTATTGTTTTTGGTTTCACTAAAATTTGGTTTATTTTGTACCCGGTACATTCAATTGAAGTTTGAAATCGAATTATCGAACTACCGCGCCATTTTCAATTCTATTTATAATTATATATAAATATATATAAATATTTATATTCTAACGTCGATGAATATAATATATACGATTGAATTTTATTCAAAAGAAATTTTCTCGTCGATATTATTTAAAATAATTCATTTTAAATAATCAAAATTCGCTAAAATTGCCAAAATAAAAATTTTAAACTGGCCCAGATTTTCCGGGTTGTTACATGTTGTAACGATGTTTTATTTAACTTTCATTTTAACCCAAATAAGTGGAATTTTGGAAATATAATATTTCCTGAATATAGAAATGAACGGTCGTGGAAGAGATAAATAATTGGAATGTTCCCAATTATAAATAGAAGGTATTTTCTAAGTATAGAAAATAAAAGAAGACGATATATGGAAACGTTTCCCAAATAGCGTAAGAGGCCAACAAGATGATTATCGAAAATATTTTGTTAACGAATATGGATAAGAAAATCGAGAAGTGTTTTAATTAATGAAATATTAATTAAAAGGCCCAGTGATTGTTTGATGTTTTGAATGGATGTTTGTTTTTCTTCGATAGTTAAATAACTGACTATCTAAGTGTTTGCCAATATCGTTGTCAATATGGAGAGACCGGTTAGATTGTTATCCGAGAACCACTCCGTATTGGCAGTAGCGTTGCGAATCAGATTTTATGAAGATAATCGAAGACGGAGTAGAGTGCAAGGGCTTTTTCTATTAAATGGAAATTGTGCCTTCGGTTTCGTTCAATCCCAGAACGAACGTATATGGACGAATGTCTGACAGAGTATTTTCAATGATCGCATATGTTGGTCTGTATAAATATATATGGTGGCGGAGAATTTATTCTCTTAGCATATACCAAGAATATATTTGTGCAAATCAATTAGTGATTAACGGATCTGACAATGTGGCATTCAAAGTGATTGTGCTATCAATGAATTGCAAGAAATCGTAGCCTTAGGCCTCAACAACCGGGAAATGACAAAAATCGGCCAGGCAGCATGGCTATGTGGGTCGCTCCCATTAGGATGTATAATCACCTATCTAGAGAAATTCCTTTTACTTCTTTAATCTATCGATGCTGTCCCTTTTCGGGAAACGGTTGCTGATCCCAACCGTTGGTGATATACATTTGATACACTCAAGCGAAATGAGTGGTCGGTCATGTGTGGGTCGGGTTGCAAGATGTTCTTGTTGAACCCAGTGTATCCCCTCTAGATTACACTGATCGGAAGGTGGTTCCATACCTTGTCATGTTGAAAATCCAGTCTCCAATAAGCGCCAGGCAGTTTTTGATTTTATATTATATATGGAGCGTGAGATACAAGCGTTCCGCTAGATTCTATTTATTTGATGTAGACATTATTATTATATCACTGGATTTGATAGCTAATTAGAAAATATTTTGGGTTATCGTAAGGTAAAAACCATCCGTGTTTATGTGTGGATCGGTCTTACGATTATCATTTCTTTCGAAAGGATTTTTAAAGCTAAACAAATGATTGGAGTTTGCTCACACCAGTCCCATGACTGACCCATAGTTTATTTTGTTTTTGTTTTCCCTAAACTCTTGGGTGCCCAAATTTGTACGGGCAGTCAAGTAGTCGGGATTTTACAGATTCACTTGGAGGAGCTTGAAGCAAGAGGCTTCACTAGTTAGCTATAGACTATCATATTTCCGTTGTGTACGATGTTGTATCTAGAAACAGGTGTTTATAACCGTTCCAGGAATAATTGTTGTGCTCTGGTAATGGTATGTATATACAGTTACCGATTTGCATTTCAAAAGTTATGTTATTTAATATATTTTATTCGTTCCGCTGTGAGATCTGTGTTCTTCGTTTTTCTTCTATTCTAACTTTTCTTTCTTTCTGTTCCTCATCCTCTAACTTCTTTCTACTAATGATTCGTATTTCTGTACAATTTGGGTTGGACGTGTGGTGTTATTAGTCAACTCAGATAGTACGGATTTACGGGCCTTACATCGTAACTTTAAACGATTATACCGAGAGATCCGACCGTCAGATCTTTCCAAAACTGGAACATTGGGTTCGCTTTGGAAAGATCTTTCAACGATATTAAATTTGTTAAGATCCAACGGTTAGATTTCGAGAAATGTGTAATTCAAATTTGGATAAAAACAGCGTCAGGGCCGCGTAATGACCCGAAACGTCATTCGAATTAAATGCGCTATTTTTATATAAATAAAAATAGCGATAAATCATTATAAAATATCATTAACGCTATGGAATGAAAATAAATCAATTTCCCTTAGTTTATAAAGTAATATGGATGGTTAGATTTTTTTGACATTAATCTATAGAATTGAATTAAACTTAACCAAAGAAACAAGTGATTTGAATTATATATATATTTGAGAATTATTTGAAAAGACCGAGTTAAATCTCATTTCAAATAATTATACGACGACTAAAAGTCAAAGACATTGAAAGCAGTGGTTGAAGACCAGCGATCTTCACATCGAATGGACGACTACTGATGCCTTGCATTGGTAGCTCCAAGTAAAGGGTTAAAGTGGTAGTTGTCCGGACGTACTTGTTGATTGTCCAGATATGCGAGAACCTCTCTTCCGTATTGGACATACGGGACGAGGAATAAGGTGTCTCCGGTTTCGTTCAGACCCAGAACGGACTTGTAAATGGATGCGTGTCTGACATTGGATTTCATTCTGTGTTGATTGATTTCTATTTAATATATATCTGTTTGGTGGCGGAGAATTTGTTCTCTTGCTTAACACCCTTCTTTGAGACGTACAGCTTAGAGGTTATATATTGATAGATATCAGTCGCATGGCGTGGATTGTCAATGTGGCATGCTAAGATGCAAATGATCAAGGCTTTGTTGAAAAGCAGAGCCTTGTGGTTGATGATCAAAGCACAACTTTATTCAGCATAACTTTGTGTATAGCGTTACTTCGCGAGCCTCACACCCTGGTATGAGTCAAAAACAGGATAAGGACCGTAGGGGAGAATTTTCGCTTCTTTCTAGCTAGAAGTGGTGTCATGATATGGAGCCCAGACATTTTTACTTATGTGGATGATGGATTGTGAGGGCCCTCGGATATTGGTCTCTGCTGGCTAAGTGATAGGTCCGATAGGACCGGGAAACGTATTGTTCAGGAATAACTAATCCACTAAAGTATGTGTGGACCGGCCCTACCGCATCCAAGGGTTCGCCAGCGTCCGAGCCCTGAGGCATTTGCTAGAGTGTCTCGAATCGGGAGGAGCCATCCCTAGCCTTGACTCATGATGGAAACCCAATTTCCAATACGACATTACGGATTTGATTGTAAACCTATATATGGCGACATAGTAGGATGGGGTACTATGCTGTCTAGGATGGATACATTTATATTGGAAAGTGTTTTAAATTGACTAGACACTAATAATAATATCAAATGGTTATTGTTTTATACGTATAAATCATGTTTGACCATTATAAGGTAAAACTCTATCCTCTGGTTTGCGTTGAATTATGTGATGGGACTTGAGTCTTATAATGGTTTCATTTTTCTAAAACGCACTACGTTGTTTAAAAGATTTACATATTTTATGCACTGAAAATCCAATGGAGTAAACCCGTTCCGCGTTAGCGGCGTGGTCCTTTGGTTAGCCCTATTATTAAATAAGTTAAGTAAGATTTCTCATACCAGTCCCATAACTGACTCGTAGTTTGTTTTCATTTGCAAACTCGGGTTCCCTTATTTTTATACGGTAGCCAAGTAAACAGGTAACAAGCTTTATTTTGGATGCACCATAACAGAAGGTGCTCTTTTGCAGAAGACGAGACTATCTTTTATCTCTTATTTTGGACATTAGACATCACCTTATCTATGTTGTATTTGATGATGTTCTAGACTTATTTTCTATTTGCTGGAACCCTTTATGTGCTAAGTAGTATCCTGTGTCTGTGCAACTCTGATGATGATGACATTTATGATTCCGCTGTTATGATGATGGGTAGTATTCTATGATTTCATGTGTTATGATATTATCTGTAATCTGCTGATGTGATAAATGTGTTATATTCCAATGATTATCCTTGTTTCCATGGCATGGGAGTTTGGGGTCATCACATCGGGTCTCTTCATCTATTTGTCGGTTGTTGGGTCCTATTTGAGGTTGTTGCGTCTCTTAAATTACTCAATGGTTTATTGGATCATATTTAAGGCTGTTGTGTCTCTTAATAAATAATATTTGGCATGTTGTTGAGCTATTTATTGGGCTGTTGGGTCTTATTCTTGACTTATATTGCTTTTTTGAATTTTCATACTAGATTTCTAGAATTTAGATGATTTCTAAATGTTTTCAGCTTTGTTGTTGATGTTGATTTTATTTACATATCCTTAGAGCTATCATATTGATTATTTATGGTGATTACATTTATGTTGCTTTAAACTCTTAAATGAATTCTACATGTTGATGTTGTGGTGTTTCCATCTTGTTGTTCTACATGTTTTGGGATTTTATCTATATAGCTTGGCCTTAGAGCTAAAGCAACATGTTGTTGACGGAAAATTTATACTTGTCATTGCCTATTACATGAGACCATTATATGTTGAATTAGTTGTACTTATCTCATGTACCATTTGTTGGTTCGAGTTTATATTATTATTTCTCTATCAAAATTAATACTCATCTATATGTTTCTATATTTCAATTATCTTGTTCTAACTAATATGTTTAAGCTAGACTGACCCGTGTGGTTTACGTACTCAGGTCAGACCGAGTTATATCAAGTTAGTCATCTATTGTTAACTATTTTATGCATGCTCCACCTTGGATTCCCAAACTTGGAGTTAGTACTTGAGTTGTGTAGTTGAATATTTGTGTTTTCTATGTATTCATTTACTGAGACAAGTTGTATCTGTGTTTGGTTTCTGTAAACTATTCATGTATGTAACAATATTTTTCTATCTGTATATATGTGTGTGTTCTGTTATGCATTTATGCTTGTATTCTGTTCTTAGTAGATCCTTAGTCATCATAGTTTTATGTTAAACATTTATTGAGTATATTGATTCATGTACTACAACGTTACTTTGAATAGCTTCATCCTGATGTCCAACTTCTTCCTTTATTCTATTTTGTTTGTCTTTCTCTCTTTGCAAGTACTAGGATGCCTTATCGGTAGAACTCTCCATGACTCCTTGTAGTAGGAGGCTTCTTTTCTTACCATTCACCAGAGTCTATACCAGATTGAACATCTCTAATCATTTCCATCAAAATAATATCCTTTTAAAGATTATTCGCTTCAGTCAAATCAATATTAAACCTCTCTATAAATTTTCTGATAACTCTCATACTCCTTGTAAGATATAGGAAATGGACATAATATTCCAGGATCGAATCGTATGCATTCAATTTTGTGAGCTTCCTTGCCAATTGATCAAAGGATGAAATAGACCTTGGGGATAACCAATAGAACCACAAAGTTACCACAGCTTCTAGGAAGATGAGGTAACATCTACACTTCATGGAATTTGTCTTTCCTGAATAAGCTATAATGTAGACATATTGAATCTCCCTGGATATTCTATACATAGAATGCCGCTAATGCAAGGATTTCTAGTTGATGTAGTCCTCCGGGCATCTTTAATATGGCTTTAGCTCTCTCTGATATGCATCTTACTATTGTAGTAAAGTCCGAGGTTAGAATATTTTTCATCTTATGATAGTCATAATCCACTTCATTTTTTTGGCCTAATTCTCGAATTTTGGTCACCCCACTTCTGCTTGTTTCTCCTAGCATCGGGAGGACCATCTAAGCAGTATTTTTATGATTGTCACTCGACGATATTCCAACTGAATTCTTCTGATTCGTAGTTCCTAAGTCATTCACCTAACATAAGAGAAGCGAGGCATCAGTAGGTCATGCTTCGGGCCTTTGAAATGAAGGTTCGCTGGGTTCAGTATTGATCCATGCTCCATGATCATAATCAGCCCATAGCTTCCGTCGTGATGGTCCAATTTCATATTAATCTGTTTTAGGTCTCCTGTTGCTATGATAATATCTGTATGATGAGAAGCTTTATGATTTAGAGCTTAAAGAAGTCATATCGCTCCTTGCTTTCCTACATTGCAGAGCATTCAAATAGTTCATATTTTTTATATTAGTCTAGATCTGCTGGCTGAGTTATCGATGGTTGTCCAATAACTACTTCGTTAAGGTTCATATGTTGGCTATTTTTATAAAATCAACAAGTTTGGTAGTAACTGCAGCAACAATAGGTTGTTTGTTCTGATCAGCTTGCTGAACACTAACATTCTCTTATTCATTAGGTGCATAAGAAAATTTTGGTTGGTTTTTAGGAGCCATGGATATAAGCTTTCTATAGATTTCCACGGATCTAAGTAGAATACAAACTTGAAGTAACAAATAGATCCAATTTAACTGAGAACTCTTTTTCAGTGAAAGCACCAAAAATATTTGCACCAAAAATTTCCCCTAACACCAATGGAAGAAAAGTAGAAAAATAAAACATGAAAAATAGAATTAACAACAGAGGAACAAAACGAACATACAGTTTTATGTTGGTTCCACGTTGATTGCCTATGTCCACTTGAATCTCTTTTTGTTACTTTTCACTAGATTTAGTTACAAGAAATAAGAGATTGTAGTAGAACCTAGTGCTGCAAAAGTTATATTATAGAAAGAAAAGAGCAGAAAAAAAGATCCCAAAAATAAAGTATGGACTTCTATTTATAGCTGATGGCGTTCAGTATCTCATTGTAAGTCCTCCACCAGAATCTCACCGTTAAGACCACGTGCTGTCAGGGGCGTATTTACATTATAGCTAGCAAGGGCCAAGGCCCCATCTGGAATTTTGCAAATCTGGCAAAATTAAACCTCCACTGCTGGATTGAAATAAGGGGTTGGCCCTATCTGAACACTTGGCCACTTGAAATTGATCCAAACAACACCTCTTGTAACTAAATTACCTTAGACAAACACATGTTAGTATATATATATATATAAGAGTGTTTAAGGATATTTGGAGATGTGGGATTAGGTTTAAAAAAAATTGCCCTACCTCACCATAAAACCTAGATCCACCACTGCGTGCTGCTAGGGTTCATGATTATATATGGGTCATTTTCATGGATCAGTGCCGATCTCTAATGGGGATTGATGTTGATCCTTAAGGATTATGCTATCACGCCCTCATCTTCTTGCTTTGGTTTGTCTCAACCCATATTAAGTGAACTCATACGTGTTGACATGCTTGTACGTTTGATTACATATAAGCCTAAATGATGGATTTATAGTGAACTCAATTGTTGGTTTCTACTACTTAAGGAAACTAATATAGAATTACATTGAAGCAATAAGTTAGCTTCTAAATTAGTGTCCTAAAATCTAGAAGACCGGTCTCGATGAGTAGAGGCAGTTCCTGAGCAACATTTGGTGGTCGTTGTTGATCCTTATAAAGGATTTGGACCGATCTCCCTCTTGTTGAATTATAGACGTGCATTCTCGCAAGTCGTTTTGGTACTTCTTTGTGACTCCGCTTGTACTTGATCTATGTACTATAGGATCTTCACTTTGGGCTATTTACCTCGATAATTGTTGAGTTAAACTCATCCAATTAGTCCTAACATAGCCGAGTCAAAAGGCCGAATTACACTTGCTACCCGAAAACGCATCTTTTTTCAAACATAACAAGCTTTGAATCGAGACAAGTTACGGTCGTCGGGGTAGATTTCACACAACTTTTTGAATGGTCATGATCCTTCCCTTAACTACTTTTTGCAAGGAATCTTATCACGGACTACATAGTGCAATGCTTTGTCGATATCTGATAGTATAAGTATGGGACCACAATCTGTCAGCAAAGGTTTGTGCTCGATTTCATTGAAATAAATGATCAAGATAGTAGGCCTCGGTCATCTGAGCAAGTTCTCTCTTTAAGGCGCATAGGTAATGATCCGATTTCTATCGAGTCAAGAAATTAAAGAGTACATTTTGTCCTACTTTTATGCATTTAAATCATTTTCTTCTAAGTACATTTAAATGTAATGTAAGTAGGCCATCACATAGTCTTAGAGAACCGCAATTACAATAATTTTAAATATGGAAATTTGTTGATGATCTCAATATTGACTCCTGGTTGGGATCGACAATGATCTCTAACTTGGAAAATCCCAATCTTGGAACTAGTCATAGTAGGAAACAAATGGCTATATAACCCATTCTTCTTTATCATATCCTCACTTGTACTTCAACCTTTATAATCAATTCCTCCAAAAACCATCCTTGACAACTTTTGGCCTCCCAAACTTTAATACCAGCAACATAAACATCAAATCTTCACCTCGCTCTTCCTATAGCCCCATAACCAATATTCCTTGTAGCTTTGCCTTATTCAAGAAGTGCTTGTACCTACGGTAATTTCCTAGGATTTTAAACTTTGATCCCTAACTACAACCACATCTTTTAGGTAGGCGATGATCAGGGTATGGGTTCAGAGGCGACAGGTTCGTATTTAGACATAGGTTTCATATTGGTGCAAAGGTTTGACTTTAGAGGCTAATTGTTGTCCAATGGAGATTAAAGAATCTAAATTGAATACTGGAAATTTTCCTATGTTAGGGATTAACGACGGTCCTTGACTTGGGATTTTTTTCTGTTTTGAGTCTTTGTAGTTAGATGACTATAGGACTTTGCATGTGACGGCCCACCACGCACCAGCCGGCATTTCCTCCGAAAGTGCGCAGTACACATGCCCGACTAGCATTGAATGGTCGTCAAAGAAAGGAAAGAAGAGAATGAACTAATAAAGAACCTGTAGAATGTCTCACAGCGTATGGAATAAAATATAATAGTAACATACTTTGACATAAAACAGGTGAGACAGTGCATAAGCTGACGACTAAACATCATAGCAGCTGAAAATCCAAATACAGCTTATGATCCAATACCATTATTACAACTTTGTAAAATACTGTCTCTAAAGCAAAAAGAAAGGAAAGGTACATTACTAATGCCCAAAGTAGTGACCAGCAGCGACACAAGGAGAATATCTATATATATCATACGTGGAAGCCTCCTGCTCGTCTCCGGTATAGCTACTCGTGCATCACCAGCTAACCTGTCTCTAGTCTGCACGTGAGAGCACCCAGAGTAATAAGAAGAGACATAAAACTCTGGGTCAGACAAAAGTCTGGTATGAGCGATAAGCAGCAAAACAGAACAATAACATGTATACTAAACCATACCTGAACCTGGACCTGCAACCAAAGAGTTAGCACTACATACCGTACAATACTCTAAGGTGCCATTAACAAATGGTGTAAATAATACAGGGGTGGGGGTGTGCATGCCATAGTGATGGCGAACAAATCAAACATAACAACCATCCTCACATCTCTCACTCAGTGCGTAAAGAATACGACGTCCACCACTGTCAATCACTAGACCCATCGAAGTAGTGACGGAGTTTGACTTGTACAACTACTGCTACTACCAAGCTTACCCCATGGAGTCATGACCAAATCTTTACCAATGACCCCACCTCATTGGTCTATAGCCCTTTTAGTCGTACCTAGGCCACTGTGGCCCTGAATCCGTTCACGTACCCCCCTACACATAGTGATCCAAAGTTATAGACATCGACAACCCCTTAGCACACGTTCCGCAGCAAAGTCCAATCATGAAGTTCGCTCGCTGATTCCCAACTGGATCCTGAGTACAAACTTCCTACTTGGACTACCTTTGCATCTCGGGTTATTGGTCTTCTTCTCCAGATCGGTTCGGCTTCCCCTTCTCTTCACTCCGGATCGTGCTCTCCAAGGTCATTCGGTTCGGATCCACTCCCCCATCTCGTAACGGTTCAGATCGGCCGTGTTCATCACATCGGGTCGGATCGAACTCCTCAACTCCCTCTATGGTGTATCGGTTTGGATCGGGTGACGTGGTTCAGATCGTGGGAGGGTTTCGGGTGGCACACCGGGTCGGGTCAGAGCACTGGCTTCACTTTAGTCCTTTTTCCTAACTTTGGATCGGTCTCCATCTCCACAAGCGGATCGTGTCGGGGAGCTACAGGCGGATCGTGGGGAAGGGCTTTACAACGGTTCGGTTCGGGTCTTCCTAACCGATCCGATCCGGTTCGGATGTCTTCCTGCACTTTGTCCAGCAAGCTGTTTACACCATTCGACGGCGTTTTCGACCAATCTAACACTTCTAGACAATCACAAATCATATCATACAGTCATAGTAACATGTACAATCAATCATAAACACCAAAACAGCAACCATAGCATGTAAAATGGATCAAACATAGCCAAAAACCCATATTTTTTCCCTTAAGCATGTTTAGGAATAATTAATGATAGGATTAGCAAAACTTAACTAAATTATCCAAATTTTCTAACAGAGGCCTAAAACATCATTTCGAATTTTATAAATATTTTTCCAGAATTTTATCATGTTTAAATTTGCTAATCTTTACTAATTACCCTAAATTAACCGTAATTAGTGCAAAACTATGCAAATCACTCACCTTAGCCACAAATAAAACCCCAAAACTGAAATATTCTTCGATTTGGCGTTGTTCCCAATCTTACACAGCAGCTCTACCTCGATTCTCGTGCTAATCCTTCTTGATTTGAAGTAGATTAGGCCAATCCTCGATTAAATGGTGATTAGGGACGATTCTAGATGTTGGAGGCCATTGTTAGGGTTTTCTATGATGTTTGTGGCGGCTGGAAAATGTCTAAAACCGAAATCCCTAACCCTAATAGCCCTTAAATACTCCAAATCCCGAAATTCCCCAAGGGGCCTAGCTGCTAATCACCCGGTTAAGCCCAATTAAGCCGTTTTTCACTATCTGAAACTTGTTTCAGCCATATCTCCCAAACGGTGAGTCCGTTTGGCTAATGTGACCACTCTACGGAATTGTAAACCATCATCCGGAGCCAATGGAAGTAGTTTCAAGTCAAAACTCCTTTCCAATCAAAAGTAATGGCCAAAACAAGATCAGCTAGGGGCAAAACGATCATTTAAAAATCGGCAAAAATCATGAACATGGGAAATGACCCCAATAGTCGTCTCCCAAAGTTACATGACCATAAAACTTCTTATGTGAAAGAAATAAATATCCTACGATCCTGCGATGCGTAGAATGCGGGTCGTTACACTCTCCCCCCCTTAAGAAATTTCGTCCCCGAAATTCCTTAACCCAAAACATGCAAAGGATCCCGCATGCCTACCAATCATATATAACAATCAAACATGCAAAACAAACAAAACAACCTATCCTAGGATGCAGAAAGATTAAATCAAAACTGAAATCTTACCAGGTGAAGAGTTCTGGATACGTCTTCTTAATGCTCTCCTCCGTTTCCCAAGTACAGTCATTCTCATTCTCGCCCCACTGAACTTTGACTAATTTCACCGCCTTCCTTCGAAGCTGCTTCGTATCGTTCCCAACAATACGCATAGGCCTGCGGTTCCCAACCCTCTCGGGTTCAACTTCGACATCATCCAACTGATCAGGTGAAATAGTCGCATCTGGGTCGTGTACGAACTTTCTCATCTGGGAAACATGAAATACGTTATGAACTCCTGCCATCTTCTCTGGTAATTCAACTTTATATGCCAAATTCCCAATTTGTTCAAGAACTGGGAATGGGCCAACAAATCTTGGTGCTAACTTGCCTCTCCTGCCAAATCGTATCGCGCTCTTCAATGGAGAAATCTTGACAAACACCAAGTCGCCAATGGAGAACTTTAATTCTCTTCTCCTTTTATCAGCATAACTTTTCTGCCTATCTTGGGCAGCCTTCATTCGCTGTTGATTGATCTTGATCTTGTCTGAAGTTTCTCTTATCACATTGGGTCCAAGTACAAACTTCTCACCAGTTTCTACCCAACATGACGGTGAGTTGCACGGTCTTCTGTACAAAGCTTCAAACGGAGCCATACCGATACTGGATTGATAACTATTATTATATGCAAACTCTACTAGATGCAAATGGTCATCCCATGATCCACCAAAATCCAATACACAGGCTCTCAAGAGGTCTTCAAATACTCGATTCACCCTCTCTGTTTGTCCGTCAGTCTGAGGATGATACGCGGTACTGAGATGTAGTTCTGATCCTAACGCCTCTTGTAAGCTCTTCCAAAATCCACTAGTGAACAACGGATCTCGGTCACTCACAATGCCTTTGGGTATTCCACGAAATCTCACTACCCACTTTATATACAGTTTCGCTAATTTAGCTGCCGTCCTGTTTGACTTAACGGGCATAAATCTTGCACTTTTGGTCAATCGGTCCACAATCACCAAAATGCTATCATGGCCCGATCTAGTCCTTGGTAACCCAACAATGAAATCCATTGAGACTTGTTCCCACTTCCATTCTGGGATTTCTAATGGTTGTAACAAACCACTAGGCTTCTTTTACTCAGCTTTAACTAGCTGGAAATTCATGCATTTGGATATAAATTTCCCAACGTCTCTTTTCATCCCTTCCCAGTAGTATGTCTGCTTCATGTCTCGATACATCTTGTTACCACTGGGATGTATAGTCAGTTTTGAGTGATGACATTCTCTAAGCACTTCATCTCTCAATCAATTGACATTGGGTACAACAAGCCTTCCATTCTTTCTAAGCCATCCCTCTCGATCAAGCCCATACTTGTTCATCTCCTCATCGATACCCATCTCTAACTTGGAGATGATTTCCAATAGGTTAGGATCGTCCCTCTGACCGGAACCAATCCGCTCAATCAAAGTGGGTTTGATCGTCAAACTTGCTAACATTTCTAGATCCAATTCGCACTTTGGTCTGAAATCATACCCTGCGATGTACTCCAGTTGCTTCCATTCTAGAAACATAGCCCCTAAACTGGTATCTCTTCTACTCAATGCATCAGCCACCGCATTGCCCTTTCCTGGTGTATATGCGATGTCGAAATCATAGGAAGCTAAGAATTCTAACCATCTTTGCTGTCGGGGATTTAGATCCTTTTGAGAGAAAAGATACTTTAATGACTTATGATCAGTAAACAAGTCGAATCTTTCTCCCAAGAGAAAATGTCTCCACATCTTCAATGCAAACACGATCGCTGCTAATTCCCCGTCATGGGTAGGGTATCTTTTCTCATTCGGCTTCACTTGCCGACTTACATAAGCTACAACCCTACCTCCTTGCATCAACACAGCACCTAGTCCGGTACCACATGCATCCGTATATACTGTCATCTCTTCATTCCCCTTAGGAATGACTAACATTGGTGCACATGTCAACTTTTCCTTTAGACTCTTGAATGCATTCTCGCACTTTTCGTCCCAGACGAAAGCTTGATTCTTCTTGGTCAACTGAGTCAACGGTGCTGCTATCTTGGAGAAGTCTTGGATAAACTTACGATAATATCCGGCTAACCCCAAGAAACTTCTTATGTTCATTGCATTCTTGGGCGTAGACCAATCTTGTACCGTAGCCACCTTCGCAGGATCCACGACAATACCATTCTCTGAAACAACATGGCCCAAGAATCTCACTTCCCTCCTCCAGAAGTGACACTTAGAAAACTTTTCTTTCAATTGGTGTTTTCTCAACACCTCCATCACTATCCTTAAATGTTCCTTGTGTTCTTCCTCTGTCCTCGAGTAGACCAAAATATCATCCACGAACACAAGGACAAACTTATTCAACTGATCTCTGAATACCCTATTCATAAGATCCACAAAATATGTTGGGGCATTGGTCATCCCGAATGGCATGACCAACCACTCATAAAATCCAGACGGCGTTCGAAATGCCGTTTTAGCTATACTCTCAGCTTCCACTCTAAGCTGATGAAAACCTGTCGCGAGATCCAACTGAGAAAATACTCTCGCGCCACTCAACTGATCAAACAAATCATCTTTCCGCGGTAAAGGATACTTGTTCTTCCTTGTCACCTTATTCAACTCGCGGTAGTCTACACACAAACGAAGGGAACCGTCGGCCTTGGTAGCAAACACAACTGGTGCTCCCCACTCAGAAACACTCCTTCTGATAAATCCCTTCTTCAAAAGATCGCTAACTTGCACCCCGAGCTCTCGCTGCTCCCTTGGTGCCATACGACGAAGTGGAATCACTATAGGTCTGGCATCTTTCACTAAGTCAATATGGAACTCAATCTCTCGGTGTGGTGGAAGCCCGGTCACTTCTTCGAAGATGTCCGGATACTGGCCAACCACGGGCAAACCTGACAATTCACTATGCGGGATGTCGAGGGAATTTAGAAAACTAGCCATTACCCCCATCACTAGGTAGACCACCAAACACTACCCTCTACCCGTCATCTGCTCTAACTGTCACCAAAAAGCCCTCACAGTCTACCACCACCCCGTATCTTTGGAGCCAATCGACTCCCAAAATAATGCCAAACCCAATAAAGCCCAAAACAAAGCAATCACAAACAAACATGCATCCATGACTCGATAAGACTACATTACGACAAGTCATGTTAAGGTTAGTCGAACCACCGATCGGGTTTGTCACTACTAAAGGTCTATCGACGATCTCGGGCTCCAATCCCAACCTATCTACCAGGTCACTATATATAAAAGAACTGGAAGCTCCGGTATCAAATAAAACTCTAACAGGAACATCATAAACAGAAAGCATACCTTGAATAACAACATTCTTTCCTTTCTCCACCGCAGTTGGGGCATTCGACGAAAAAGGAATAGCATTAAGGGCATATGCTTTCACCATCTGCTTTTCTTTAGGGGGTTGCGGACACTTGTCCTTGTGATGTCCCACTTGGCCACAGTTGAAGCACTTCCTATTCGCTGGCTTGGCCCGACAATTACTAGCATAATGGCCCTTCTTACCATAGCTGAAGCACTCAACATCCTTCTTATCCTTTTTCTTCTGGCCATCCTTAGTCTGATTCTGCTTTCTCTTATTCTGAGAACCATTCTTGCCTCCACCGCTTGCTTGCGGCTTTGGCTCCTCTGCAGATACAACCTCAATCTTCGACTTAGGGTAAAAACATTCTGACCTCAATGCTTTCCCCACAATCGATTCAAACGTCTCATCGATGTGGTTAATAAGCCTTTCCCCCAAGTATTCATCCAAGCCAGTTATGAACTTCTCGGCGGTGTCTATTAGGGATAACCCATATTTCGACAAAGTGTCGAATTCGGCAATATACTCCGAGACAGCTCTGCCATTCTGCTTGAGTTCCAAGAATTTCTTAAACAGCACTGACTTCTGAGCAGTTGGAATGAACTTATCGCTAAAGCAAGCCTTAAACTGATCCCAAGTAATCTGATCCTCGGGAGTAGCTGCCTTTATAGCATTCCACCAATTCATTGCCCGTCCTTGCAGCTGACGGGATGCTAGCCTTCTCTTCATCGCATCCTCGATACCCAGGTCTTCAAAGATACGCTCGCAGGTATCCAGCCAATCCTGAACATCCGTAGCCGACTCCGTTGCGTGGAACGGCTTCCCACCAAGACTAGTATAATCCTTGTTCAGCTTGGCGAAATCGGCCCTAGGCGCCTGCACTATTGGACCACCACCATTACCAACATTGGGGGCTGCCCTCTGCACATCCCTAAGCATCTCCCTCATGAGGTCAGTAAACATCGTCCTCATGTCAGCAGCATTCCCATTATTGGCTCCTCTACTGGCACCTCTTGTGTATCGGCTCATCGTTCAATCTGTAAAGAGAAAACGATAAACCATCTCCATAGTGGTGCTAGTGCAGTGCGACTTCATCCTTAGCTATACTAATAATATATATATATAGCTTTGAAAACCAAAATAATCAAAAATACGCGCTCTCATGTACATATACTATCTCTCCCTGACAACTTTCCTAGGTTAACTACGCAACCTAGAGCTCTGATACCAAGTGTGACGGCCCGCCCCGCACCGGCCATCATTTCCTCCAAAAGTGCACTGTACACATGCCCGACTAGCACTGAACGGTCGTCAAAGAAAGGAAAGAAGTGAATGACTAATAAAGAACCTGTAGAATGTCTCACAGCGCATGGAATAAAATATAATAGTAACATACTTTGACATAAAACAGGTGAGACAGTGCATAAGCTGACGACTAAACATCATAGCAGCTGAAAATCCAAATAAAGCTTATGATCCAATACCATTATTACAACTTTGTAAAATATTGTCTCTAAAGCAAAAGGAAAGGAAAGGTACACTACTACTGCCCAAAGTAGTGACCAGCAGCGACACTGGGAGAATATCTATATATATCATACGTGGAAGCCTCCTGCTCGTCTCCGGTATAGCTACTCGTGCATCACCAGCTAACCTGTCTCTAGTCTACTCGTGAGAGCACCCAGAGTAATAAGAAGAGACATAAAACTCTGGGTCAGACAAAAGTCTGGTATGAGCGATAAGCAGCAAAACAGAACAATAACAGGTATACTAAACCATCCCTGAACCTGGACCTGCAACCAAAGAGTTAGCACTACATACCATACAATACTCTAAGGTGCCATTAACAATTAGTGTAAAGAATACGGGGGTGGGGGTGTGCATGTCATAGTGATGGTGAACAAATCAAACATAACAACCATCCTCACATCTCTCACTCGGTGCGTAAAGAATACAATGTCCACCACTGTCAATCACTAGACCCATCGAAGTAGTGACGGAGTTCGACTTGTACAACTACTGCTACTACCAAGCTTACCCCATGGAGTCATGACCAAATCTTTACCAATGACCCTACCTCATTGGTCTATAGCCCTTTTAGTCGTACCTAGGCCACTGTGGCCCTGAATCCGTTCACGTACCCCCTACACATAGTGATCCAAAGTTATAGACATCGACAACCCCTTAGCACACGTCCCGCAGCAAAGTCCAATCATGAAGTTCGCTCGCTGATTCCCAACTGGATCCTGAGTACAAACTTCCTACTTGGACTACCTTTGCATCTCGGGTTATTGGTCTTCTTCTCCAGATCGGTTCGGCTTCCCCTTCTCTTCACTCCGGATCGTGCTCTCCAAGGTCATTCGGTTCGGATCCACTCCCCCATCTCGTAACGGTTCAGATCGGCTGTGGTCATCACATCGGGTCGGATCGAACTCCTCAACTCCCTCCATGGTGTATCGGTTCGGATCGGGTGACGTGGATCAGATCGTGGGAGGGGTTCGGGTGGCACACCGGGTCGGGTCGGAGCACTGGCTTCACTTTAGTCCTTTTTCCCAACTTTGGATCGGTCTCCATCTCCACAAGCGGATCAGGTCGGGGAGCTACAGGCGGATCGTGGGGAAGGGCTTTACAACGGTTCGGTTCGGGTCTTCCTAACCGATCCGATCCGGTTCGGGTGTCTTCCTGCACTTTGTCTAGCAAGTTGTTTACGCCATTCGACGGCATTTTCGACCAATCTAACACTTCTAGATAATCACAAATCATATCATACAGTCATAGCAACATGTACAATCAATCATAAACACCAAAACAGCAACCATAACATGTAAAATGGATCAAATATAGCCAAAAACCCATATTTTTCCCCTTAAACATGTTTAGGCATAATTAATTATAGGATTAGCATAACTTAACTAAATTATCCAAATTTTCTAACAAAGGCCTAAAAAATCATTTCGAATTTTATAAATATTTTTCCAGAATTTTATCATGTTTAAATTCTCTAATCTTCACTAATTACCCTTAATTAACCGTAATTAGTGCAAAACTATGCAAATCACTCACCTTAGCCACAAATAAAACCCCAAAACTGAAATATTCTTCGATTTGGCGATGTTCCCAATCTTACACAGCAGCTCTACCTCGATTCTCGTGCTAATCCTCCTTGATTTGAAGTAGATTAGGCCAATCCTTGATTAAATGGTGATTAGGGACAATTCTAGATGTTGGAGGCCATTGTTAGGGTTTTCTATGATGTTTGTGGCGGCTGGAAAATGTCTAAAACTGAAATCCCTAACCCTAACAGCCCTTAAATACTCCAAATCCCGAAATTCCCCAATGGGCCTAGCTGCTAATCACCCGGTTAAGCCCAATTAAGCTGTTTTTCACTATCTGAAACTTGTTTCAGCCATATCTCCCAAACGGTGAGTCTGTTTGGCTAATGTGACCACTCTATGGAATTGTAAACCATCATCCGAAGCCAATGGAAGTGGTTTCAGGTCAAAACTCCTTTCCAATCAAAAGTTATGGCCGAAACAAGATCAGCTAGGGGTAAAACGGTCATTTAAAAATCGGTAAAAATCATGAACAAGGGAAATGACCACAATAGTCGTCTCCCAAAGTTACATGACCATACGACTTCGTATGTGAAAGAAATAAATATCCTACGATCCTGCGATGCATAGAATGCGGGTCGTTACATTGCATGTTTGACTCGAATTGGAATTTGGAAACAAATACAAATTTTTTTGACTTCGAACTCAATATTTTCACATGTCAATTGCCAATTTTCAAGCATGGATAAATTCATAATCAAAATAAGGTGATTTGAAAGTCGGTTAAGATGGTTAGAAATAACGATCACTCCGGTCAAAATCATGTATCTCTCCATTAACCATCATTTAATATTGGTCTACATAACACTGCACATCATTTCGCTATATTTCACTTTACATGGGGATGGATTACTCTCTCTAACCATGATCATTTGCTAAGTAGGATAAATATAAGGTCCAAGTGCTTAAATCATATCCTCACTGTGACAAAAGGTTGAACATCATCTAAATATATCGAATCTGACATCGATTCGAGCTCGGCTATATCTGCTTCCACTCAACACACTTCGGAACAACACATCGAGCATGTCAAACAACAATATGTAATATAACCTAATATGGTGTTTCAAATGCTCCAAAAGTGGAACATGAGATTGTGATAGCTCCCTATGCTTTTGAAGGAACTAATCTTTCAGATAACCCAGCAGATTACTTTGGATCACTGACGACATGCTGCATAGAATTTGCGACATACATGGAATTCCATTTAAAGACCTAAGATTCCATAATTGTCATGAGAGAGATCGTCTTCCTGCTAAAGGTTTTGTATCATGAAACAAGTTTATGTATTTGGTATATTTCATTTACCCCTTTAATCCTCTCATCCATCAAATTTTACACATTATGAGGTTGGAACCTAGACAGGTTCATTTCAATAGTAATGCATTCCTTTTGGGGACTTATATGGTTTTCTTAGAGCACTTGAAACATGAACTAGCAATAAAGACATTAGATACATATACATCTTCAAGCAAAGAAGAGAAAGAATGTCGTCAACATACTTTGAGCCAATCAGAAATTATAGGGTCATGACTGGGACCTGAAACAAGCTTATCTAGTTTAAGAATGAATGGTTTTATGTTTGTTTTCCTCCTAGCTTTGCTCAGTGATGGCTCTCAGAAAGTACGTGCTAGTCTAGACACTTTTGCTTCAAATAAAATTTTCATCTTATTTATCACTATTTTTAGATTGTGCATAATATCCATAAAGAATTGCTTCTAAGGAGTTTGTTTAGACGTTAATGGTTGTTCCAAACTTCCAAATGAGGAAAGGAAAGTTGTCTCCTTAGTTACTGATGAGAATCTTTCTGCATATGATTTTCTTGAGGAAGGTCGTAGCATCGAAGAAGTCCTGGTTGGCATGAAAAAGGTAAAGGAATAAGAGGAGAGTGAAGGCCCTAACTAGCCGACGGAATACCAGGTAAGTCCAATTATTCCCCAATTACATGTCCTGAACATAAAAGGGTCTGTGATGGTCGTGAAGAAGGTGAACACCCTGGTGACGAAGGCAATAATGACTGTAGCTACAAACCTTCAGTTGAAACTACGAAGGAAGGCGAGTAGTCAATACTTTAGTCAAGACTCACCATGAAGTTAGCAAAGAGGAAAACCAAAGGATAGTTTACAATAGTTAGCACACCCAAGAAAATTCCCTCCTCGGCTTTAAGAACATTTTTAAGGGTTTCAAAGAGAATCCTCCTTATACTGGGTCCTACAACTTTTGACAACTTGAATCTCAATAGTTTTTTTCCTTAGTTCAAAGGTTATATCATCCCAATTAAAATAGGGGAGATTACTCCAGCCAGCATGTGTCCAACACACAGTCAGTTTAGTGGACACTAGGGCACCTAGACTCACATACATGCACTGCACCACACGAACTTTAGGTTTTTCTTCTTTAATACTAATTTTTCTATTGTTTATTTATATGTAATATGGAATGCTCATATAATTATGATATATGAGTAGATTTTTTCACTCCTAGTCTTTCTTAAATGAGCTCAGTTGTGATCTGAACATCAATAGTCGGTCAGGACAAGGAAAGGATGAATATGACAAAAAAGGCAGTCAAGATAAGGGCCATTTGCGCAAAAAATCATCGTCCAAACACAAGTCAAAGACTCAACCTTTTTAGCGTAAGGATATGGTAAAAACTCATGTCCATCGATGCCTAAATTAGGACAAAAATTAAAACTTAAGTCCATCAAAACATAGATCATTTGATTCGGTACGTGCAAGAAATACCACGAGCAATATAAGGTATTTTTATAGGTAAATGCACAGCAAAAACACGATATAAAAATAAATATTGAATGTGGCTACTACCTTAGAATCAACGGGGTTCCATCGAAAATAAAGTGCCACATTGATATCCGAGCACGAGAGAGAAGAATTCACAAATGTCTAATTACCTTCAACTCTTGACATATTCCTCCAAATCTATCATGTGGGTTATAATGAGAAGAATGGTCAGAATAATTGTTCTAGTGAATGGAAGATCAAAATACTATCCATAACACAATTTATACTGATTGGTTCTCATCCAATGGTTCTGTCTATTTGTTAGGTTATAAAAATATAGCATTTACATGCATGATTAACGACCCTTGATCCCATGGTACGAATACCAGTGAAGCTCATTGACCATCCAATATACCAAATCTATTAGCCACTTAATACTTCCAATAAATGCGGGCTCCTTCTCTTATCCATTAGTCACTTACTACATTTTTTACGATATGTAAGATCATTGACCTTGCAAAACCGACCAAGGATGAATCGATTCATTAACATCTCTTCAAGGCAGGTAGACCCATCAACAATTTATGACCTACCAAGTGTTTCCTTAGTAATAGTATTGCTGGTTAGAAGATACTAGCTACAGGGACCTCTAACTACCAATTAAGACTTCTGGCATGGATGCCAAAGCTTTACATTCCCTAAATACTATAAAAGAGAAATAATTAATAATGCAAGAGATAGTATGCAACCCCTTATTATCTGTAGAATAGATAGACTTCCCATCATTTAAGACCTTCCCTTAGCGAACCCTATGTTACTATCTAGCTGTCGTTATATTGGTAATCTCCTAACCGCTTAATAATTCCCTTAGGATAGATAGATTTTTTATCCATTTAAGAACTCACTAGGTGGACTCTATTCCATTCAATTAATACCTAATAAGAGGCGGACCCTTCCAGAGATATCATTTATTAAAACCTTTTAGGCCGTTTAATACTTCATTCAAGAAGAAGGCGAGTCTGACAACCAATTAATACCTAAATCCCTAAAGCAAACCCTTTTGTCTCATTGTGACCCGTAAAATAACAAATCTCATATTAATCCAAACATTCTTAAGAACCAGTAGCTAGATTAGCTGGGTAGGTTAACCCTACAACAATATGACATACCTCACACTCTAGTGTTACTTATCATAGGAAAAATTCTTTTGACTTTGTCATCTTCAATTGTTAAAATCTTCCTACGTTTCTTTCTTTGGCAAGGAGGCAGACCCTATAGCCACTTAGTACCTCAACTCTAGAAGTAATCCTTTCCAAAGATATTTCATAGTTCTCTTCAAACATTTAATATCTTAGTAAAAGTTGGAACTAACTCTAACGTAATCATGCGTTTATGATTAATGATATCCCTTATCATTATTAAGTGCACCCGACTGCTGGTAGCCTCAAAGTGAAGGGCAGACTTTCTTCAAATGACTATATTGATCCCACATCACTAATCCTGTAATGACCCGCATTTTTAGCTGTCGAATAATTAATTAATTTAATTATTTAATATCGAGTTAGCGATATTGATAACCAGAATTAAATAATATTTATATTTAATTAATATAAATAATAGAATAATAGATATTTCCGAAATAATCGAGAATAAAGAATTCATGATATGGTGTGAATTGGACAAGTTAAAATATATAATTCAGTTTATGTTGAATTATATTCACGAATATATTACATAAACGAAGTTTGAACGTATAATTATATTATAATTAAAATTGAGCTCGAAATGGCGCGGCAGTTCGTAATTTGGCGATTCGAACTTTAAACGAATATACAGAAGCCGTTTTAAATCGGATTTCTGTGAAACAAGAAACGTTCAGAGCTGTTGAAGTATATTTTTCTAATGGAAGAGAAAAATCGGGATTTCGTCGTGTAGATTTTGATTTATGTCCAAATCAAATTTTAGAAAAGTCGCTGTGGAATTCCTTTGAAATTTATAAATATATATTTATATTATAAAAGGATTTTTAATATAAATCGAATATCGATATAACTAGGAATTTTGAAATATCGAGTTATAAATCCAATTGGAGCTGTATGGTATTCCACTGTGAATATATACGATAATATTAATTTATTAATATTAAATTTAATTACTTTTAAATATATTTATATATTTAAAAGGGTTATTTAGAGCTTTAAAAATAGCTAGTTTTGCAAACGACCTCAGTTGTGACGACCCAAACTTCCCCGTAAAGGAAAGCCGGATTGCTTTGAGAACAACACACATCAGAACACAAAACAGAAGAACATTTTATTGCTGTTACAACAATTACATCAGAGTACAAGAATTTTCCAAAGTATGAATAATAATATACATTGGAAATACAATAATATTAGAGTTTAAATTACATTTAAATAGCAGCGGAAAAATAATACAAAACACAACTGAAAGAAATACACGGATACAGAGCCTTCCGAATATCGCTCCAGCTGTAGACCAGGATCCTGTGAATATAATATCTGCAAACCAAAACTACTAACTGCCCGTGTGGAAAATATGGGCACCCAAAGTTTAGGTTAAAACAATAAACTCCAGGTCAGTCATGGGACTGGTGTGAGAACTCAAAAACAGTTATTAACTTTAATTTTTAAAATTAGGTAAATCAAGGGACCACGCCACTTTCGCGGAACGGGTTTCCTCCCAAGAATACCAGTGCATAAAACAACGAAATGCTTTTTAGAAAAATGAAACCGTTATAAGACTCGATCCCTTGCACGTACGCCGAAGGATAGAGTTTTTCCTTATAATGGTCAAAAATGCTTAATACGCGAAATTCATCTTTTATACTATGAGTGCATAGTGTAGAAAACAATTTCGAATATAAAAGTATCAAAATTAGGTGGCATAATATGTTATGTAAGCGGCATAATATGTTATGTCACCATATAAGTATACAACTAAAAACCGTAAGATCGTATTGGAAAATTGGATTCCATCATGATGGCTACTGATTCGAAAGACCAATCGCGAATGTATCTCCACGGCTTACGTCTCGGCAAGAGAAAACACCGAAATACATGTACTACGCACTTTGGATGAGCAGTAATCTGATCTATCCTCATGAGATTCGGCTGAAATGACCTATCCCACTTCTAGGGTGGAGCGACCACCCTAGCCCATCGGCCGACCCCAAATCCGTATAAAGTATATTGGTCAAACCGAACATTATCAAACAAACCGTTCACCATCATACCGTGGTGTGTGAGGCCCGCGAAGTCACGTTGTATCCAAAGCGGCGCTATATAAAAGCTATGCTTTGGTCTTCATCCACAAGGCTCTGCTTTTCAATAAAAGCCTTGATCATATGCATCTTAGCATGCCACATTATCAGACCATACCATATCATTGATTCATCTATCGATATATATCAGGGTGTTAAGCAAGAGAATAAATTCTCCGCCACCAAACAGCTATATATTAAATAGAGATCAACGAATACAATATAAAGGAATACAATGTCAGACACACAATCCATTTATCAGTCCGTTCCGGGTCTGAACGAAACCATATCCGGTAGATCTCCAAATATGTCTGAATGATCACCAATTTTTCCCTCATTTTGGGTGTACGGTCCAATCAAGATATCAATAATCATCCATTCGATATGGAAATTTCCCGGTCTTCAATAACCGTCTTCATCATCGATCTTCAATCGTCATATGAATTATTCAGAATGGGTTAAACCCGGTCTTTCTGAATAATTTGCGTAATTTAAAATCATGTGCTTTAAAACACAACCAACGCCTCATTCCAATCAAGAGTATTCTTTGATTTTAATTTAAACCAAATTAAGGTTTGTTCAACTAGTCGGGATTAACGCCTTACCGAAGTAATCATTAATTAATATCCCATTCCCAACCTACACAACCCATGGAGTAAACTGGAGGTACTCCATATCTAACACCCAATGTGTTACGGTAAACTTAATTACCATTTTATCGATCAAATCTAATTAAAGATTTAACTATCGCTTGGAGTAAAACTAGTGGTACTCATTATCGTTCATTTCTTGAATTAAGTAAATTTAATTACTTTTATCCTCATTCAATCCAATTAAAGATTTATTAAAACTATATTTAGTTTTAATCTTCAAGAATCATTATTTAATGATTATTTAACTTTCAAGAAATAATCTTGCCTTTAACTGGGTTAAAGAACAAATGTTGCTTAAAAACATCGTTCACAATAAACCCAAAATCGTATTTCAATTTAATATGTTAAATTGAAACTTCTCTTTAGAATATTTCAGTAAATCTTAGTTAAAATATTTATGAATTACCAATCTAAATTTCACTGTCAATCGGGTTTAAAGAACTAATGTCATTTAAAAACATTGTTCGCAATTAACCCAAAAGTCAGTTTCACTTAATTTCAATTATGTTTAATAATTGGAAATCTTATTTAAAACTTAATTAAAAGATTTATTCTTTCCCAAATGGGTTTAAGAACAGTGTTATCTAAGACACTATTCACGACAAACCCAAATTTTAATCTGATATTAAATATCATGCTTTGAATAGAAATTATATCGATTTATGTTCAATATCAAATTCTGAAAATTAATGTATATCAAATTGGGAATAACGATATTAATATCTTCCAAATTCCCACAATAATATCCGTATAATCACAAAATCCAATACTGAAATAATCCGAAGATTATTTCCATTCAAATCCATTCCAATATATGTACTGGAAAATCTTGGTTTTATTAAAACCACTTTAATCCTTTTATTTATTTTAATTAATTTATTAAAATAAATAAATCACTCATTCTTTTACATTGAAACGTATATTTACATTAAAATGAATCTTTTTTCATTCTTTTGAAACAAATTAACTAAAAAAGGTATTCTTTCTAATGTAATCAATCTTAAATAAAAATGGAATCTTTTTAATGTAATCTTTTTAGTTCAACCTTTATTACATTGAAAAATGTAATATTTTCATTTCAATCTTTATTACATTGGAAAATGTAATGTTTTCATTTCAACTTTATTACATTGAAAAATGTAATGCTTTCATTTCAACTTTATTTTCAATTCAGTCTTTGTTACATTGAAAAATGTAATATTTTCCTTTCAAACTTTATTCTAAAATGTTTATAAATTCGTTTATAAAACGATTCCAACTTTTATTTCAATTTTAAATCCAAATTGAATATTCTATCTATTATCATATTAAAATAATATTATTTCCAAAATATTTATTTTGGAATTAGCTCTTTAAAACATGCATTATAAAATGTATAAAATAAATCGATAAACACGTTTGGGTTAAAATGGTGTTGCTATTTAAAACAGATTAAATAGCTCAATCCATTATCTTATTCATTTATATTTTACACTGGGCCAGACCTCCCACATTAAGCCTACGACTTGTGGATGCTGGATATGTCGGTTGGTTCCAGGCAGACTTATCCCACAAGTTAGGCTTAACCTCGTGTCATGGCCCAATTCGTATTTGCGCACTTGGACCTCTCACATTAGGCCCAACATTTGTGGTTGCTGGATAAGCCGGTTGGTTCCGGGCAGACTTCCACCACAAATGTGACCTAACCTCGTGCCCAAGTACAATTATAATTTTATAATTATAATTAACTTTTCTAAAACGCACTCTTTGAAAATATCCTTTCCATTAAAGAATCTTAATTTTAAATATTCTTTAATTCTAAAATGACGTGATTTCAAATGTCTTAACTTACCTTTCAAATCTTTATAAATGTCTGAACTTTCCATATTATTATAAAAATTAATAATAATCTTCCCAAAATGTCTTATTTTGAAATCAAATCTATTTATTGCCACATAATGACGAATAAATGTAATCTTTCCAAAATGTTCAAATTTCGAAATCAAACTTTCTTATCTTAACATGTGGACAGTAAATATGTAATCTTTATAATTAAATCTCCTTTATTATAACTTTTAAACAATAAAGATATAATCTATTTAAATCAGCGCAAATTAATTCCATTAATTGAGTATAAATTAAAATATTCATTAATTCAAAATTGATAACAATAATATTAATCTTTTCAAAATGTTCAGTTTTGCAACAAATCTTCTTAATTTAACATGTTGACAATTAAAAAGGGTATCTTTTTAATTCTAATCTTTTATTGTAATTTTTTTTACTAATAAAAATGTTATCTTTCCAATTCACTCTTTTTATTGTAACTTTGACAATACATACCTTCCCTTTTGAAAACATGGAAACCATCCATTGGTTCCTTTAATTGAATATTGGATTATAATATTCTTTAACTCAAAATTGGAATGAGACTCACACAATTTCCATGTAATTTGATTACACGGAATTCAAACATTGCACTTATTCCATAATAATGTCGACCATTCACATAACAACCAAAGTGCAATTTATAACTAAATACAAGGGTGACGTGTATTCAAATATCAACCCAAGACACGTGTGGGGTTTCAACCAACACAAATTCAGATAATACATTATTAATTGTGCTTTTTGGACGATGTGTGGAAATTGATCATCCAATTAACATAAACAAGTCAGAAAACTTGTTATGGCAGTGTCAACAAATTTTATATATCATAAATGACATAACATTATTCGCCATACTCACATATTTCAAATGTTAAACAATTCACAATATTCATCCAACTCAATATTCATTCCAACAAACAATTTCAACACAGTTAACTAAAAATAAATAATTATTCAGAAATTTGAGTGAGATAAAAGTTCTCACCTTGGCCGGGCTGTAATAGACGGTATGGGCCCAATTTTTAGCCCAAAATCCAACATGCTCTAAAGTTGACAAAATTGATGTCTACGCAAAGCTCTCGATGCCACGATCGCAGCAAATCCTGTTTTGTGCGATTTTGAGTTCGTATCAAAAAGATATGAATTTTCGAAGTTTGACCAAGTTAAATAATTAATTTAAATGGTAAAAATTACCCAAATTTTCAACTTGCTCAGAATTGAACGTAGTTAGTGTCATTGCGAAGATCTCGTCGCCACGATTCCAGCGGATCTGAAATCGTCAGATTTCGACCTCGTATGTGATAGATATCGCGTTATAAACATTGAACATAAAATTAAATAAATGTTTCGCGTTTAAGCCCTTAACCTTTTTTTTCCAACAGCACCCTGAACTTAAAATGCTCGCCACGGCCAAACCGTAAGTTGGAATTACACGAAACCAGCGCCATTCTCTCCAGCTTCTCCCCCTCTTTCCACGCCTGGTGGTCCCCCCCTCCAGTTCGCCACGTGGGGCCCACGATCTGCAGTTGAACGGAAAAGTGCAGTTTTCGTTCATCTCAGTGTTGCGGCCGCCTCAGTACTCCAAATGCCACCAATTTTTGTCAGTAGCTAGATCTCGACCTCCCGAACAACTTCTGTTTGGGTCACTTTGCCTGAAAATGCACGAATCGACGGGAAATTGTTCATCTTTGCGACTGTCCTGTTTTCAGCACCCCTCCAGTAAAATTGACATTCCGGCCAACTCCGGCCACCTGAGACCATGCCACCACAGCCAAAAGAACCGTATGCTTCGCCTCTACCACTGCATGAAGTCGCTCGACCTATCTCTCTTCGTGGGGCCTGCAGCGAACAAATAACCGAAATCAGCTTTCTGTCTTTCAAGACAGATCCCGGCGAATCCGTGTGACGATAGGTCTTGAATTTTTCGTGGTAGATAGAGGATAAGAAGCTAAACAAAACACAGAAAGGGTTTGGTCTGATTTTGTTCTGATTGAGAGATATAAATTATTTCATTTTCAGGGGCTAATTTGCAAAATAAATTTTAGAGGATGGAGCCGCCATGGAGTAGAGGAAGAAGAAGGTGGCTATATTTTGTCTTAGGGTTCAGCTAATGACAGTACTTATGATATTTTATATGGGTTAATAATTAAATTAGGCCCACTACCCTTATTTTAGTCTCTTATATATTTTATCTTCTTCAAATTTTGTCTATTTTCTTAGTTTAAAAATCCGTGTTAACACCTACGAATTCCATTTTTTATGAAAATTGAAACATAATTATTTCTTGACATTACGAATCTATAGAAACTGCTTTCGATGAATTCCGAGTCCGTATGAATAAAAAGCGAATTTTTAAAGTCTGAAAATTGACTGTTTTCACTGTAAAATTTATTACGACCACATACTAGCTTCAAAAATTATGAAATTTGGAATCTAACAATAATTTAATATTCCGAATCCATAGAAAGTGGTTTCGTCGAATTCGGAGGTCGTTTGCAAAATTCCCATTTTTAAGGCGTATATATTTAATATTAAAAATACAAATAAATATGAATAATTTCTGAAACTTGAAATATATAAGTGTTTATACTTTTTCAATGCAGAAACATCATTTTAAACTCAATGGAAGTGGTTTCGAGTCCCAATTCATTCGTATGTAAAAAGTAGTGTTTTGGGTCCTATATATTATATATATAAATTCCATATCGTTTTTCTGAGATTTTGAATTGGACATAACTTTTGATTCCCGCTATGAAATTTCAATTTTTCGGATTCGTTGGAAAGATATTTTTAAATAGATTCTACTATTTTTGGTTTCGCTAAAATCCGATTTATTTTGCATCTTGTACAGACAGTCAAAGTTAAAATTCAAATTTTAAAACTACCGCGCTATTTCTAACACCTTTTATAATTTAAATAAAATTTATTCGTTTTAACTTCGATCAAAATAAATTTATAGTTGTTATTATATAAAATAAATTATTTTAAATATTAAAAACCCATTAAAATAATTAAAATAAAAATTTTAAATTCGGCCCAAAATTCCGGGTCGTTACATCAGTTTTCGACGAAACTAATTTTGTTGGATCCGCAATGGTAAATTATTGTCAGATTTTAGTTTTCGTGATTTTTGAAGTCAGTATATGGCCATACGGGATTTTTATGTGAAAAAAGTCGATATTTTGACGGTTAAAAATCCGCTGTGAGAGCAAACAGAGTCGGAATTCGACGAAACCAGTTTCGTCGGGTCTGTGATGTCGAGCTGTAGCTGCATGACCATTTTCATGATTTTTAGGTATTTTATGTGATTATACAGATTTTTAGAAGATAAATACAATAGCGATTGGTTAAAATTGAATATAAAAATCGATTAAAGATATATTATAATTGGCCTATATATATATATATATATATTAGTTAACTTCCTAAACCTAATTCATACTTCACTTCAGTCAAATATTTTTTCCGCCGTCACTTTTTCATCCTCAAGCCAAAACGTGAAAAAATGAATTCTTTGAAAATCCAAATAAAATCGGATAAAATGCTATAAATCAATCTGAGTATATGTATGTCTTGCTGGGATCATTCTCTTCAATTCCGTATGGGTCTCGTGAGGGTCAACGTCTGTTCTAGTGTAGGGATTTTCTACACCGTGGTCTAGGGTTGGACTTCTTTTGTCGATGGGTCCTCGATTGAAAAATCTGGGTTGGTATTTGTATTCGGGTTAGGATTTAGCTCGAGTGGTGACGATTTGGTGGGGTACGGCGTGTATTTTGGTCGCGAGTCCTATACACAACATCGAGGGTGGTGTTGGTCGCGATTTGTTTGTGAGGACCGGAGAGTTTCTGGTTATGCTGAGGTTGGAGAGGAGATGAAGTGGAGTTTAATGGTGGTGGTCTTGAGGAGTTCGGTGGAGAGATGGAGAATGGTGCGGTAATGGCCATTGGCGTTGGAGGGAGTTACGACATTAATTGGAGAAGACGGGGGGGGGGGTGTAGCAGCGGGTGTTGGGATGAAATTTTAAATGGGTAAAGCCCATTATAATTTAATTCTAAGTTTATTTAATTATAAATGTACGTTAACTTTTAAGTGACATAACTTTATCATACGTAAACGAAATTCAGCAAAACTGGTCACGATAGGATCGTATGGACGGACACTACCCAATGGAACTGACTGGGAGTGGATTGGAGCCTGTTACAATTTATAGCAAAATAAATTGTCCGTCTGAATCAAGCGATGGTTATCGTTATTAACGATGAACTGCCAAAGTGAGTAAAACTCACTATCTCTGATCAGTTTATATTTTTATAAACTGTGCTTTATTTTTGATAAATAATGATTAATTGCTGTGTATTGATTGTTTGGACTGTTAAATAGATTTGATTGAAAACGTAGATATAGTTATATATAAAAATCGACAATCAAATATTGATCATGTTTAACGGTATATTTCATGTTGAAATGAAATCGATGTTATATATATTGTTTAACATCTTTGGATGTAGGGAAACAGGTTGGGGGGAATCCGACTGGATTCCTAAACATTTATTTTTACTGTTTTCATATATTGTGATATATGATGTGATATATAATCTGTTGTTGATTATGTGTGTTTGAATGATGGCGATCATGGTGAATTGGTATTTTAAATACCGTAAGAAATACTGGGATATATAGAAGGGGATTTTCAAAGTGTATTTTGAAAATAAATTATTTATATAAAATCAATGGATTTTATATATAAAAGGAAAAGGATTTTATAAAAGGAAACAATTATAAAATCAAAAGAGTTAAAAAGGAATATATTTGTAAAACAAATATAAAGGAAATATATTTGTAAAACAAATACAAAGGAAGATATTTGTATAAACAAATAGAAAGAGAAATATTTGTAAAACATTTACAAATAAAATAGAAAGAGAAATATTTGTTAAACATTTACAAATAGAATTTAAAAGGAAATATTTGTAAAACATTTACAAATAAATTAAATGGAAATATTTATTTATAGGAAATAAATAGAATGTTATAAAGGAAATATTTATTTGTTAAATAAATAGGAAAGATAAAAGAAATATTTATTTGTTAAATAAATAGAATTTGAAAAGGGAATAGTTATTTGTTAAGTAAACAAATAGAAAAGGAATAATTCAAGGGTATAATTCAAAGAAATAATTCAAAGGAATAAACGAAAGAGGTTAAGTGAAAAGAGTCAATCGAAATGAGTTAATCGAATATTAGTTATTCGGTTGAGTTAATTGATTAGAGTAAATTAGTTAGAGTTAATTAGTTGGAGTTAATCAGTTAGAATTAACCAGTTAGAGTTAATCAGTTAGAGTTAATCAGTTAGAATTAATCAGTTAGAGTTAACCAGTTAGAGTTAGAGTTAACCAGTTAGAGTTAATCAGTTAGAGTTAACCAGTCAGAGTTAACCAGTTAGAGTTATTCAAATGGAGTAAATCGAGTAGAGTTATCGAATATCGCTTATTCGAAGTAGAGTTATCGAATATAGTTTATTCGAGAAGAGTAATCGAATATAGTTTATTCGAGAGGAGTTAATCGAATATAGTTCATTCGAGAAGAGTTATCGAATATAATTTATTCGAAGAGGAGTTATCGAATATTGGTTATTCGAAAGGAGTTATCGAATCTAGTTATTCGAAAGGAATTATCGAATCTAGTTATTCGAAAGGAGTTATCGAATATAGTTATTCGAAAGGAGTTAATCGAATATAGTTTATTCGAATAGAGTTAAATCGAAAGGAGTTAATCGATGTTAGTTAAATCGAAAGGAGTTAATCGATGTTAGTTTAATCGAAAGGAGTTAATCGATGTTAGTTTAATCGAAAGGAGTTAATCGAATTTAGTTATTCGAAAGTGAGATAATCGAATATAGTTATTCGAAAGGAGAGTATCGAATATAGTGTATTCGAAAGAAAGAGAGATTATCGAATATTAGTTATTCGAAAAGAGAGAATGATCGAATATAGTTATTCGAAAGGAGATTATCGAATATAGCGTATTCGAAAGAAGAGATCGAATATAGTTTATTCGAAGAGTGAGTTAATCGAATATAAGTTATTCGAAGAGAGATAATCGAATATAAGTTATTCGAAGGGAGTTAATCGAATATTAGTTATTCGAAGGAGAGTTAATCAAATAGAGATTACTCGAAGGAGAGTTATACGTTGAATTCAATTATATCAAATTCGGGAAAGTACTTATACTTTCCTGTGTTTAAATTCAGATTTATTTATTTATAAATCAGGTGTTTATTTATTTATTCACATTAAAGAATAAAAGTTATAATGGAAGTTAGATATTTCGAAAGTAGGGATTATAACGTTATCGTTATAACCAATGTTTTCAATAAAGAAGTGGATATGTAGATAGAATCCGAGAAAGTTTGTTAAAGGTTTAAAAGATAAACTTTGTCTATTCCGAAGTTAAAACGTTGTTCAGTTAAGGTCTGAGAGGTAATTATACCCCAACTTGATTGACTTCCTTCTTAACTAAGGAAAGGGCTAAGGTTTGATAGTAAAGGATGGTTAAGTAAATTTAGTTAATAAGTGTAATGGTTAGAGTTGGCATAGCGATGTTTTATTTAAACATCTGTTTAAATCCAATGAAGGAGCTTTGGAAATGTTTTCCAAATAAGAAATCAGAAATGTTTTCTAATATAGAAAACAGGAAATGGGAATGTTTTCCATTGTTAATAATATATATTTTCTAAATTTAGAAATAAGAAATGTTGAATATATGGAAACAGGAAATGACAAATGAAATAAATTAATGATAAATTAATTTAAAGGATAAAAGTTGATTGGTGATTGATCGATGTAATTTCCATCTGGAAATAAGATCGTTGTTTCCACACGTGTTTTTCTTTGATAGTTAACTCATCGACTATCGAAGTTTTTGACCATTTTAACGTTGTTAATATGGAGAGACCAGTTGGATTATTATCCAAAGAACCACTCCGTATTGGCATAAGCGTTGTGAATCATATATGCCAAAGATAATTGAAGATGGAGTAAAGTGCAAGGGCTGTTGTATAAATCTTAGGTAAAGATTGCCTAAGATGGTTGTACTGAATAGTGCCTTCGGTTTGTCCAGTCCCAGGACGACCTGTATGGAAGAATGTCTGACAGAGTATATTTAATAGATCGCGTAGGTTGATCTCTTCAAACGTATTTACGTTTGGTGGCGGAGGAATTCATTTCTCTTAGCTGTATACCCATGGTATTTTTGGGGAAATCAATTTGTGATTTGGCGTGTATGACGATGTGACATTCAAAGTGAATAAACGTGTGATCTGTCACAGATAAGCGTAGTCTCTAGCCTCACAACCGGGAAATGACAGAAATCGGGCAGGCAGCATGGCTATGTAGGTCGCACCTATTAGGGTGTATAATCACCTGATCTAGAGTTTCATTTACTTCTAAAAATCTATTGTCGATGCTGTCCCATTCGGGAAACGGTTGGTGATCCCAACCGTTGGTGATATACATTCGATACACTCAAGCGAAATGAGTGGTCGGTCATGTGTGGCCGGGTTGCAAGATGTTCTTGTTGAACCCAGTGTATTCCTCTCTAGAGGTACACTAGCGAAAGGTGGTTCCATACCTTGTCATAGTTGGAAATCCATTACCCAATACGTGCTTGCGGTTTTGATTGTATACTATATATGTAGAACGTGAGATGAAAGCGTTTCTGCTAGATGATTATTATATTGTGGTTGATAGACACTATTATAATATCAATGAGTTTTGATATAAAATTTATTTTGGATTCTCATAAGGGAAAAACCCGTTCCCTTATACGACGTGGTCTTATGAGATATCGTATTATTTCTCAAACTGTTTTAAATTGTTTTACTCACACCAGTCCCATGACTGACCCGGAGTTTATTTTGTTTTGTTTTGCCTAAACTCTTGGGTGCCCAATTTTGTACGGGCAGTCAAGTAGTCGGGATTTACAAATATACTAGAAGAGCTTGGAGCAGGAAGCTTCAGGATTATATAGCTATAGTTATTTCCGCTGTGTTGTAAGTGTTGTACTCTGGTAATGTTATTGTATACATATACTGATTTTATTTCAAGAATATGTTATCTATTATATGTTATTCGTTCCGCTGTGAGGTTCGTGTTACTATGATGTTGTGTTCTTCTTCTTCTTCTTCTATTCTAAGTTTCTATCTTATCTATCCTCACCCTCTAATATCTTTCATTAACTACCGGTATTTTCAATCCTTGGATGTTCGATATGTGTTGTATATCGGATAACCAAGATCGCCTTTTTCCGGGCTGTTACAAATCCACTAAGTCCAATCAATTTTCAAAAGTTTGGACTATTATTCTAGTTTAATATTGGACTTAACCATAAATTATTTCATTTGAGGTAGTAAGATTTACCCTAAACATTTATCTATCCATAAATCCACATTGATTTTATACCAATTGTTAATATGTACATAATAAGCCTAGTTGGCATTTCCTAAGTCATTTATGTTAAATTACTAATTTTAAATTTAGCTATCTTTATAATGATTTCATTTTTAATCAGTTCGATTAATCCATTTATCCACATTTATTATAATCTTCCAAATTAAGACCTATTTATTTATTTATTGTCTTTTAATTAAAGTTACAAACATTTATACCATATGATTAATTGCAACATTTAAACCAAATCACATTAATTTCCTACCAATTATAGTTATAACCTCTCATTTCCTGTAAATTATTTGGTAAATGATGATTATTAGAAATTATTAACCTACTAATTCTCAACGGTTAATTTGTTTCTTAAATGACGGTTATGTGTATATAAATTCAATTAAGTTTTCTTTCCGCTTATAACCTAATAATAAGGCATAAAATCCTAATCATACCCAAAACTTACGTATGATAGTCACATATAAATATTGGAATACATTCCCATATTTAATTTTGCTAAAACTAAAATTTCTTAGGGAGATTCTTTATATGATTTCCATAAATTCTTTAAAGCAAAAAGAAATTAACCCCATTCAATTCACCACATATGCATATGTGTATATATATATATATATATATATTTGTTTTTGGAATAAAAAACATAAAATATGGAGAAAAACACATATTTTATGTATTTATTCCTTTTTACTTACATATATCCCTTATTAAATCAAATGTCGCATTTTCAAGGAAAAATGGATAATGTAAAGAATTTATAAAAATCAATTTATGTCCTCCATGTAAATTAAATTATGAAAAGGCCAACATATAACGAAATTGGGCAATAACCTTAATCATGTTATTATTCTATCACTGTAATGTCCCGTCTTTTTGACCGCTTCAAATCGGTAATTAAGCCAACTTAAAACGTCCAAATCGACGGAGCGTATTTAGCTTACAGAGTTTAAGAATAGAATCAACACAGAAATACAAAATATATAATAACCCAATATTTGAACAGCAGAATGAAACTTTTATTTATAATCAGAATTTTTGAATACAAAACTTTTCTGTACACAGCGGAATTATAAATACAGTTCAAATGCAAGGAAAATTTATTTACTGGTTTGAAATATTCAGAGTGCGCGTCTTCGGAACCCCTAGTTTTTGCCAATCTTTAAATCCACAGCTGAAATTTTTAAATCTGTAATGCTCGGAACTGACCCGAGCGTTACATGCAAAACATAAAACACTCGAGTCAGGATTAATCATTGTTCAAGTAAATTAACTTCAATAAAGCTAAAATATAATAGTTAATCCTAACATCAGTTATATGCTAAATACAGTGTGCAGTGTCTGTGCTATATCGGTTTTATTTTAGGTATAAATGGTCACGGAAACCTGCATGTACACACGTGTACAGGTACACGTGTGCACTGCCCCAGCATCCCGCAACCCCAAATAACAAATACACTGAAGTGCGAATATTTTGGCAAACAGGGGCCAGGCAGCACGTTCAAGTGCCTCAGTACATGCCAAGAGTGTCATAACTTCAAATGCAAAGTGCACACATTTCAACTAAAAAGGTGTGGCAAATATATTTTTGAGTTACACGAAACTAAATACAAAGGGCATGGTAATTTGTATGTATTTTAACCCGTTATACATTAGACATTTCAATTAATGGCATAGCAAATTATTCAGCTTGGTCATATGGTACACGCATGGCAATACCCAGTACTCCATAATGCTGGGTATATAAGTTCCGAAAGTGCCAGCAAAAGAAATGGTCATTAAGCCATACCATAATCAATGCGAGTTGTCAACATACCTCACCAGCATGCCAATTTCACACATTTAGGGACACCAATAAATACAGCAATATGGTTTAAACACTCACAATGCATAACACAGGTTAACAGCATGACCGACTGGTATGGATTGGTAGCTTAAGAATTTGCATACAAATTGGTGTGTGCTCAGGTTTATAATATGACAAAGTAGTGAAGGTCCAATGCACAAAGATAGTAAAAACAGTTATAAGACCAGGTTGATAAATACCCGTCTCGCAAAATAATATGCACAATTCATTTTGATGACTTATTATAAAGGTTCATCCTAACACTTTCCATATATATATATATATATATATATATATATTCTCTTTATATTCAATATAAAATGTGTTAATGTATATAACAAGTCAGTTGTGTATTTCAAATAAAAAGGACATGCTAATCTGCACATGCCGGGTTTGCAAAATATGATGGCAAGTTTATTGGGCATCTACATGACAATGTATGCCAAAAATGGGCCAGGTGATGTACAACAAAGGGTATGTATATGAACGTCATTTTAAACCCTTAATCAAATGAATATATACAATGGCAAAGATAAGGTACAGTGAAAGCCTCAAACCAAGCTCGAACAAATATCTGTATATATGCAGGGTTATGTGTGTATATATACTAGTGTGTCGGTTTGTCAACTTAAGGACCAATCAAACAAGCCCTGGTCAAAATAAGAAGGCAAGGCCCATATATTTCTACTTATAAACAAGACAAGGACAAGCTTCTCAGTAAATGGTTTAACCAACTGTGATGAGGCATCAACCCAAAATACAGAGTAACGTAGACATAATATATTTGTGAAAGTTGCATCATACCAAACAATTTGAAACTGGTTGCGAGGTGATCGATATAACAAGGTCATGTCACTGCTCACGGTTGTGGTGTAATAGACATAATAAATTTGTAATGTGATTGATATAACCACTGTAGTGAAGCCTGGAGTTACGACATTCTCTGCCCATTCTTCAACTTTCACGTCACACTTAACCATACCCCAACTATTATGTTATCGAGCATATCGTCATCAAATGCGATCAATGCTCCATTAATCATCTCCAACACAGCCTCCAATATCCTCTTCCTTAATGGCGCAAAATCAACCGGATTGAACACGACACTTATGTTGCTTGTTATTTATGACATAACCATTGCTATTTTGCTCCTCATCATTTTAGTGAACCAAACCAAAACCAGTTTATTATGGCAGTACATGTATATATATAATGTTAATTCAACAATCGGACCCTTGTATAAATATGATTTCATTGAACAGTTTGATGTCTACAGCATTGATTTTCTCATCATAAATTTGTTTTACCCAACATATTCAATTCAGAGAACATACTCCGCTCATCCTCTGTTTCCTATCCATTTTAGCTAAGTTATTATATCAACATTTAGTTTTAAACATTGATATTTTCCCCTTTTCTTTTTCTTTCCTTATACATAGAATTAGATTTGTATGTTATTGTTCATAGTTTTTATAAAGTTAATTGTATTTTGAACACTTCATTAGTTGAATCGCTTATAGTTGAATTCGACACTGTTTCAAACAGATATGTTGTTTAATACCGCTAAATTGGTAAATTTATAACAAAACATATGAGTAAATGTCCAGGCAAGAACCACATGATACTTCACGTAAGCAGGGTTTTTTAAGCGGTGGACTACTTTCATCCATGCCATCATAACATTTCCAGGTCAGTATTGTAAGGCAGGTCGTAAAAACAAATACTCATATCATCTCTGTGATGATACTCTATCAGATGCTATCTTGATCGCTTTTTTTTTTATATATTTCGTGAATGATTAAAAATTCCATTCCATAATATATATTTACTATAATACAAAATAGTGACAGTGACTAAACCCCTTTTTGGAAGAAGCAAGCAACAAAGTTAACCGAACAGATGAAGTGGAATTTCGATTGTGCTGTGCAGGCAACAGTTGGGTATATAATACAATGGTGGCCCAGATGTATGAGTGTTTTCATTATATAAAACTCGGATAGACACAGTTTAAAAATAATGAGTTTCAGGATAACACAATCAAAGCATTAAGTGACCAGAAGTGGATAGGCAGCAACCAGGTGTAGTAAGTATAACACATGTACAGGTTAACACAGTAAACAGCAACCCCAATATCATGGACAACTATCTAGTGACCACCAACCAGTCAACAGCGCGACAGTCCTATACTAAGGCCATTAACTATCATGCTTTCTACTTTATTGAAATTAAATTACTCGAAAACAAAGATTAATCACGAGTGAGAATACTCACCTGCAACAGCATCGAGAGGGTAGTGGTCTACAGTGGCTCGGATTTCGATACTCTATTTTTGGGTGTTCTTCGATGGTTGGCAACATGGTGTTCCGCTGCGCTAAGAGGTGACGACGGGATGACCATGCGCTAGTGGAAGTAACTCGCGGTGACGCTGGTGACTTCAAAGTCGACGACTTGGGGTGTTTCGCAACTCACCGGCGATGAGGCAGATTTGCGGTGACCAGGAAGGAAAAAGCGAAACATAACATGGTGATTTGCGGAAATCGATTACAATTAGGGCTGAGGCAAATTTCAGAGAATTAAAAGGAGGAGGTTTTGATTTTTTTGATAATAGACGAAGAGAATTCCGGTCTTGCATGATTTAAGGGAAGAGGGAAAAAGGGGCATCGGCCATTAAAAGAAAAGAGGAAAACCCTTTTGATTGCGTTGAAGAAATGGGAAAAAGGTTTTAATTTATAAAGAAGGGACCGTGGCATCCAAGGAAACGTGAGGAGCACGGCATATGATAGTGTGTGAGAGAAGGAACCAAATGTTATACTTTATTTATTCATTTACAGTTCCCTGGATTTTCTACCGTAAATTTTGTTAACGTTTTATTTTTGAACTGCCACAAATGAACTCCAATCATGATGGAATTTTACGTACCATCATACCTCAACATTCTGAATCTAATAAAATCAGTCTGGTCGTAGTCCGACTTCGTTCGTATACGATATTATTTTATTTTTAAATTATTTATCGTTTCATTGATTTTATCACGTCTGTTCAACAACTCCATTTTAATCCAATCATGAAACGTTAATTTCAAATACATACGTATTCAATCCGTTTTTCCATATATATATATATATTCAATGAATAAAATATCCAAACTTATTTAACGTTATTTGTTAACAACGTTTATTTTTAATTTCAACCGTTTATATTTTCCAATCGAATTTAAATCCGTTCAAGTATCCAACCAAGTTCAATCCAATTATTCAACATTAAATATTTGTTTTTCAACTAACCATTCTGAACCAAATATTGAATTCAGTTCCAACCATATATTCGATTTTAAAATTTTTAATTTAAGTATCAATATAGAACTGATTATTAATAATTAATTCTTTAATTATTTCCATATTCTAGTTGTCTAAATTTCTGGGACGTTACAATCATCCCCCTTTAAAACTTTTCGTCCTCGAAAAGGAAAGATCGTTAGAGTTATACCAATGTATGCTCCGAATTTCATATCTATGTGAAACTTTTCCCCAACTATTTTAAATATCGATATTTAAGCTATCGACCTTCTTTATTTATCCATTATATTTAAATAACTCAGAATTCAGATTTCCTTTCTTATAATAGTTAGAGATCAATTTTTGATCAAACACGATTTTCTTTATTTTCGCATCGGTTTTGTTTATTTCCACGCTCTTTAAACTATATTCAATTTTTCTCAGATCAACTTTTATCTCAAATTATTTCGAGATATTCCCTAATTTCGCATTCTATCTAAACTTCCAAGCGATACAAAACTGTATAGTTTCTTTTTCAAAACCATTCTCGTTTTAAATTCCAATTTCTGCATATCTTGGATTTATGCATCTCAAATTATTCTCAATCTCTTTATAACATCAATTGTCAATGTTGTTTATCCATCGTTGCAACTGTAACGGGTCTAGGCTTAGCAACCCTCAACTCAATCCATTTAATCTTTTCCAACACTCATTGAAGAGTGTAAATAACATCCCCTCTACAAGTCACAATTTATCGATTTGAAAATTCCAAAAATCGAAATAATTTAATTTTTTTAACTAAATGGAAAGTAAATAATATTTCCTGAAATTCGACATAATTGTCTTCCATAAATAACTTCCTCTCAAACAATCTCTTATTCTATACCATATTTCGAACGTCGGAAAATCTCATTGGACTTATATTCTGAACTTCAGAAAAATCTCACTGTACTAGTCAACTCCATTTCCTTTATCCCAATATCATTTGCACATTCTTGCTCCCACACGTTATTTACTTCTAAAAAGTAAATATTATTTCTTTTATACCAATCTGGAATCATCACCTCAAATCAGCTTTGATTTCATTTAAATACGGGTTCAAATCTCTTTAAAATCTCCATTCATATTTTGCTTCATCTCATTTAAGATTCGCTTCATTTATAACTCTTGTTTACCATTCTTATCTCATATATTGGATTACACATTATTGGTTTGAAACCAATTATAATATATCACGCCGCATTCCGCATAATCTAAATAAATTAGTACTAAAATTTGACACTACCGAATTCCAGTTATTACCTTATTTAATTTTCATATTTCGAATGTTGAAATAAAGTTCCTCGTTTCATCTTTGAAATGATTTCAAAATTTCTCCTCTTCGTTCAAATTCCATCTGAATTCTTATTTTCAATATATATCAGTTATCTTTGATTTGCTAAAATACACGATTAGAGAGATCGATTCATCGATTTTCTTATACTTATCCTCTTTTTATATTATTTGACGATGGATTCAAGACTCAAATCTAAGTAAACTTATCGAAGAAAGGCTCTCACAGACCTGGATTTGAAGACTTCTGAAGACTGGGGATTCCGAATAGAATTTTCAAATCTCAAAATATTTTTTTTTCCTGCTGTATTAGTTTCAAAATACTTGATATTTCTAAAATAATTTATCCTTCAGAAACTTATTTTTCAAAACCCTTTTCATTTTCAAGATCTGTTTTTAAACTCAATAAGCTATGCTTTGAATAAACCAAAGCTCTGATACCACTTGTAACGTCCCGCTCTTTTGACCACTTTAAATTTGTTTAATTACCAATTTGAAGTGGTCAAAAGAGCGGGACGTTACAATCACCCCAAATCGCAGACCTGGATCATAAAAATAATTTACTCGAATTATAAAATCTTTGGGACTGGTTTTTAGAACCATATGGAAATACTATTTAAATTATATCTAACAAAAAATTTGTTGGTAGAAGATTTTATGCTAACAAAGTAATCCTAAAAATCAGATAATCAAGATACTTAGGCATAAAGATTAAATATATGCCAATGGGATAAATTTAATATCATAAAATAATAAATATAATATTTAACTCACACTAAAGAAGTGCTCCCAGATTTTAGAACTAAATTACAGTCTTTGATTCGACTTCAGTTTCTTTTAAATCCGAAAAATATGTATAAAAAGGGGATATACATATATTAGAATTATCGATCTATGAATAGATTTGAGATTGAGATAGAAAATAGAGCATATCTATATCTAAAGAATATTACTTAAAAAGTGCAAAGGTTGATTCACTTCTCCTCTCTTTATTTAATTTCGTATTTTTCTCCAACATATATGTATATAGACATATAAATTTTATTTTATCATTTAGGAAGAAAGTGGATAGTAGAAAAGGAAGAGCTTCGCTCTAGCCTCCAAAAAAATAGAGAAGAGAATGAAGGGTTAATCACTTAATTTATAGGCATAAGAATCGACCACACCCATTGGATTGAATTATATTAAATTTGGACCACTAGACCAAAGTAAACATGAGTTGTCACCCTAAGGTGGGTCAACTGCCCCCATCCACCGCAAGTAATGACGTTCGACCTATAGGTCTGGTTGAGTTATATTTATTCATGTTAATTTATTATTTATTTTCTATTTCCATTTCCAGTTCTCTTTCCGTTCATAAGTTCTTCATGCGAACTACGGTCGCAAAATTTCAAATGTGAAAGTTTCTTTGAGTTTCACCAAAAATGCAATAGCGTAAGTTTCGTGGTTAAATTTCGATTTTTTTTTACCAAATTCCATTTCTCAAACCTAACTATTTAGTTAAAATAACTAATGCTAAAAATTGTGAGTGTTACTTTTTTCCTGTTTTAAAAAATTTCATCCTCAAAATTTTATCAATGTTGAAGTTATGACAATGGCTTACCAAGTGTACAATGACACTGCAATCAAACATGCATAAGTGCATAGTGTATCATGTATCGTATCATGCATATCTAAAAATATGTATGCAAAATTAGTCTAAATCGGATCTCCTATATGAAAGCATTCTTTCAAAAACATTTTTGAAAACATGATGCAAAAAACTTATAAATGCACCGGTAGTTCTATATGTTAGTTGTTTTAGACAAACTTTTTCAATCAGAAACCCCTCACATATCTACAAGTAGAAGTATGAATCAATCAATTTTATATCGAGTTCCTACTATTCAAAGTGTTAACACATATAAAAATCATTTTATAATTATTATTCTTATGCCTAGAAAGGAATTTAAGCAGATAACTTTCTGATTGTTGTAATATAGTTAAAATTTCCCCTTTGCCTAGGAATAATATCCAATATTTTACATATAAAATACATAAAGATGCTTATTTTCAAGCTCCAAAATGAACATGGTTATAAAAATAAACTCGTATATGTTGTTGATAGGGTATGAAAACAAAAGGTCCAAGGCTAAGACAGATTTCTCCCTTATCATCGTAGCGCTATAGCGTATTGCAAATCTTAGTGCACCACAAAATTCATAGTTCCACCTCAATTCACCTTCTCTATGCCTCATGTCATTCAAATTAAAAAAGTTATAGAAACCTTATTATTTTTGAATTGTACGTATTTGAAATGATAAATTTAAAAATATTTAGATGTACATTTTTATTCAAATCAAAATTTGGTATAAAGAAAGAAAAACTATTTAAAAGTTAGAATAATCAGAATCAGATTATTTCCAATAATTTTAAAAAAATTGGCCACAATTCAAGATAGTTGGAAGTTATTTATGCGCAAGATGCGCAGACCAAATTCAAAAATTTTATAACACATTTGTTTTGAGCTTTTATAGCAAATGTCAACACCTAAACTTAGTTTTTGTTTAAGGAACATGCTTAATGGAAAACCTGTGATTCAAACGACCCAGAAATTTCATCTCTTAATTAAAATATTCAAGCTAATAAAAACCCTGATTTCCTTCAAAATTTCAAAGTAATAATTATTAAGGTGGTTTAATAGAGTTCTATTACTTAAATAACCATCTTTTACTTATTTATAAGCAAAAAGAAAACCATTCTCGGGTTTTGTTTACCCATAATAATCGTTTAACTCAAAACAAAAAATATGACCAATAAATGAATCGTGAATTCTCAATGGTTTGACGTATGAAAGTTGTACAAAGGTATAACATATATGTACACACATATATGTGTATGATAACTTATCCATAAGAAGAGAACGAGTGGACTAATTAAGCTAAGAAATATGTTAGTAAAAGTAAGCAAATAAGGGTAAAGAGGGTTTACTTTAATATAATAATAACCATACACTTGCAACTCCATACCCTCGCACACTTACACTTTCCATTCCCTTACATAACATATACCCTTACATTGATGTGATATGGAAGAAATGCATCGTTCGATCGAAAATGAGGGAGGTAGAGGAAAGAGGTTTTTCAACATTTTTCCATCCATTATTTTATTCCTAAGGATTTCCTATAAATACCCACCTATTTCACATTATTTCTCCACACCATTTCTTCTCTTTTCCATTCTCCTTAAGCTATTTAATGGCTTCCGCATGTTGATAAAATTATAAGAAAAAGAGAAGGAAATCACTAATCCATTCATCTAAGTATCTTAAGGTATCAAAATTATAGCCAAACTTCTTCTCATCTTTATTCCAAGGTCACCATCGTTCAACAAAGTTCGAATCCCCAACCAACACCCTAAATCAGAGCTTGACCATGATCCATTACGAAGGAAAGGATCTGGAAGCCTTTCAAAGTAACACAAGTGAAGTAGGAAAATTTCCGGATAGTCTAGAAGGAGTTTTAACAAGTTCCAACAGCATTTAAATCTGATCAAGGTGAGTAACAAAAATTAAAAATGACCCCAATTATCACATGTTTATGCCTATGTTAATTATTTCTTATAAATGCCACAATGAATGTTTGTCAAGTTTGGATGCTTATATATTTGATTGTATCAATGTTTACCAAGTCACGTTAATTACACATCGATAAAGACAAAAGAAATCACTTTCCTTTAATTAATGAAATGGTGAAAACGGATGATTAAACCCTTTCAAAATGATTTGAAATATTTTAGAAATTAATTTTTAGCACTTTTAAGTGTACATATGAAGTTTGAAAAGAATATGAAATTTCAAGAAATTTTAGTATGTCTCTAAATGGTAATTTACGGTTTCACTCCTTAAAAAGTTGATCTTTTGTATATGAAAAAAATGTGAATCCAAATTTTTTGAAATATTTTTTTTATTCCTTTTAACCATGGTTTTCCAAAAAATTGAGAAAATCAAGATTATGTTGGATATATTCTGAAATATGACCAAAACAGGATTTGAAAAACATCGTGGTTTTGCAGTTTAAAACCTGTAAATGCAATTGTTTGAAGTTAAGATTTTTAATCTCTTAGGAATATGAAATATGAAATAAATCTTATAAGTCATTTAAAATGTTTTAAAAGTGATTTAAGTTGATTATATAAATTTTCCAATGATATAAAAGTTATTTTGATGAATTAAGCTAAAATAACACTTTTACAACACTTTTCCAATAACATTGAAATTCGAGTTTAAACTCTTTGAATCTTATCCAAAACACTTACGAATGTTTTCAAATGGTTTAACACATGTTTTAAAGATTATTTGATGATTTATATAAAATAATCTTAGTGATTCAATTAAATCAAAAGTCGTAATAAGCAATAATTTAATCTTGGCTCTAATAAGCCGATGAGTAAAACCGATTTCTGAGATCCAGATGTGGGTGTTTAACTGAGGAGATGTTCAAGAGAAACCAATGCTTTGGATCACCTGGCCCTTTCCTGAACAAGGGATAGATAAGGTTGAAATGTTGGAAACGAGTTAAATGTAAAAGATCTGTTTTCTCTAGATAAATAAATTAGATTTCTTAGATATGATCTTATTGTATTTTGTTTTCCATAAAGGGAATCCTTACTATACATTAGAATTTAAAAGGATTTTACACCGTTATTCAATGGATAGTCAGGATTGAAAATATAAATTGATATTGAGTAAAGTAAGTAAGATTTCTTCAGATGTATTATACCAAAAATGGACTTACCATCCAAATGGATTAATGAATGGGGTTTAATAATTCCATGTATACACCCGAAGAGTATTTAAAAAACATACAACCTTAAAAGATGTTTTATGAAGAAATGAAGAATATTCAAAACCTCGATTATACTTTAGCGGTATTTTTATGTCTGACGAGACTGGGATCAGATTTTGGTGATTCTTATCCGAAAACCACTTTGAATCAATCAACGTTTCAAAGGCAAGAATGATGGATGAGAAATAATGAATGAAAAAGAATGGTGAAGACTTAATGAAGGGTTACTATCACTGATCCTCGGGGAATTTTCCCATATTACTAATCGACGGTGATTCTGCATTTAGTTCTTCGATGTAATAACTACTTTAAGTTGGATCACACAATCTAATAAAAAGTAGTTCCTTTTGTTTATCCAAACCCAGAATAACTTGTATGCACGAGTGTCTGTTGCGCTTTTGATATGTGAATATTGATCTGTGCGAATCTACATCTACTTATGGCTTGGGAAGTAACTCTCATGCACTATACACACCCTTCTCTGAGACCTACAAGCTCAAAGATTGTATACTAGTGGATATCAGTTATGTGCAACGAACTTGGCAACGTGACATTCAAAGTGAAGGATGTTCTTGATATAAGTTAATCATGAGCTTTAGCCTTATCATCGACAATGAGAGAAATAGAGCATGTCGTTTGTCTATTTGGGTTCCGCCCATTAGGATATGATCATCACCTTTGTAGATTACTCATTATAGGTCGAGTATGTGGTATATGCTAAGAGACATCTCGAATAGGTTGGTTACGGCCGGGGTGATGTCATATCCGAAACAATGCACCACCTTCGGGTCTGTGTAGCTGAGCCGATCTTACCTGGTGTGGAGGGTTAAGCCCGAGATGCATTAGAAATGCATTATACGGAAGGTAGTCCATTACCTTGCTGTTATATGGAAATCCATTCTCCTTAAGGGCTGCGAATTTTATTGTGTAGACTTAAAAAATTAGGGTATGGAATTTAATCAATGTAACAATTTCATTATTTTCTATAATTTATTTTAATGGGTTTTATCTCATATTAATATAAAACAATTTTGACGTAGAAATTTTTAGTTACCATAAAGTAAAAACCCGTGCCATGTTTATGTGGGATCGTGGTCTTGTGGGACACCCTTTATTTCCAAAATGGCGAATTTAAGTTTTTCACAATAGTCCCATGACTGTTGTTTTTCGCTTAAAACTTTGGGTGTCCCTATTTTCTTAGGAAACCTAGAGATCAAATGGATAACATCGTTTTGGAGCATGAAGCTTTGGAGCATAGAGCTTTTGGACCCTATCATTGTATTTACCCATCATTTCGCCATTTTTTTTTTTTCAACACTTGTACGAATAGGTTGTATAACCATTCCCGCTAAATTAGCATATACAGTAATTTTTGGCCTACATTTCCTAAAGTAAATTACTAAAGTTTAATATGATGTGAGATTCAGTTCAATATATTTTTATCTATATTTTATTTTTACCCCCAAACTATTTGGCTCTCCATCATCAGATCTATAGCACATGAATACCAAGAATATATTAGTGCCAATTTCTGAAGTTAAGGAGTTGGGTCATTTTAGTGATCAACACAACTCTTAACTTGTCCTTAGCAAAAAAAAAATTTTACCTGTCTTTCCATTACTGTTAGTTAAGTGCTGATTATAAGATTTCACATTTATATTGTTTTCTAAATAAGAGAGGATATTTAGAACAATTACTCAGTTGATAACATGGGCACTATCATAACATCATACATGAATTTTTATAAAGGAAAACTAACATTTACAATTTAACAACTCCAAACGGAAAGAATAATTCCTAGAAAGAAAAAAAATACAATAATCCTACTAAAAACACTAATAAAAAGGTTATTCCCAGCGATTGTTGTTCGAACCATTGTCGCAACCTTAAAATGGTCGTAGCATGACATAGACGCACCAAATCGCATGTCTTTCATGTTGCTGCTCCACCCTAATTTCATGAAGCTCATCTTGAACCTATCAAATAGCAGCAAGCCCGGGACTGTCATACCCTCTTGCGTCGTGCTGTTGTTGCAGTTACTCCTACTGCTTGCTACTGCTCTACTATTGGTGCTAGTGGTCTTGGAAGAGGTAATCGGATATTCAATTTCTTGAGGGTGGTCCTATAATAACAGTTAAGAACTTCCACCCAACCGCTTCCCCACTGAAGTTCACTTCATAATCCTCAAACATGCGAGTGACTAAATAACAACATTGAAAATGATCCTAGAGGATGCTAACTACTGGATCAATCATACGAAGCATCAGTGCATGAGCTTAGTTGATTGATGCATCACCAATAATAGCATAGATGGCTTTTCGTACAGAGACTTAAGTCAGATTTAGGCCCTCATCTTAGGTGTGACGTCTTGTTGAATGATGTGAGTGATTGATCCTAAATTGTCAATGCTCCATATATCGGCATCTTCAAGATCCGTTGTATATTATATGGATCCGTCATTTCAGCATCATCCAAATCTATGATGATTGCAGATATCCCTAAGATCGCGGCGAGAACATCATCGGTCATTTCAATCTAAACTCCCTTGATTGGACATGGTTGTAGTCATAATCAAAATTTTAATCCCATTCGATTATCAAACAGAAAGACGCAACATGAGTAGCGTTCCTGCCCAAAATTATCATGGCGGAGGATTAGTGCAAGTCCTGCCATTAGAAAAGCTCTTCTGACCTAAATATGGAAAAGTATCCAAATTTCACAAGTCTCTCTTGGGGAAACTCAAAATTTTCTGATTTAAGATAGACCTTGGTTTTCTGCATGCTGCGATCAAGCCAGTCAACCTACATAGAATGAGATCGGGATGCCGAGAAGAAGTGTTAACTGCAAGAGTTGGTGCCATAGATAGAGAGGCGGTTAAATAGAGAAAAAAGTATTGATATGAACTGGTGGTGGCATGATATCTGACATACAGAGATTTTGGCATCGGTTGTTCGTGGAATGAAGGATAGAGGCTTTGATTTTGTAGAGGGATTGGAGTGGGTTTACGCTGGAAATGGAGGGAAAGAGAAAAATGGAGATAATGATGGCTATAAAATGGAGAGTGTGAATGTTCAGGTTTGGGTTCGACCTGAATCCGTCTAGCAACTGACTGCCCCAAATTTCAACTAGTCTATTACCTGATCGACTGTTGGGGTTGATCGCTAGCCATTTTAAAGCACAACTTGTACCAGGACTTAAATTGGTTAGTAGATAATTATTTAATATTCAATCATTCGGCTCACTCCCTCTAATTTGACTCAATCTATAAGTCATTATCCTCCTTGCTATGGTGTCCACCATTATCATCTAGCTTAAAGATCTTCTTAAATACAAGTGCAGTAGCCTCATAATGTAAATTCGACCGAATAACACTTTCAAGCACCCAAAATAATTTTGGTTAATATTTTTAGTTACTTTGTATAGAAGATATCCCTTTATAGCTAACGGTTAAAACAATACTTCACGAATATAACCTTATATAATCAGTGTCATTCCTACTCGTCCACTTTTAAGAAGAAAAAAGATATTGAAACCTTATTACAAAATTTTACTTCTAAATAATAGAAATCAATTTCTACAAATACTTTTCTTTAAAAAAATCTAGGGGTTATGGAATTCTTTCCAAAAATCAAAATCTTTTCAATTATTTTGTTGAAGAAATAGTAAAATTGTTTGAAACCTTTTTCCATGTTTTAAAATAATCTCCAAAAATATAAAACAAAATTAATTTTTTTCTCATGGGATAGGAGTAAGGAATAAAATAGAATTGTTTCGAATAAAAAAGATCTAGTTACCATCAAAAGGTGATCAATGGATGCACTTAAATATTGTGCCTTTGAGAAGATGCTATGTACAGACTCTAACCTCTCGTTCAACAGAACTAAATGCATATCTTAGATTGGAAATCTTTAAAAGGATTTAAAATCTCAAATGTAGTTAAACTACGACCAACAGGTCAAACATCTTCAGTCTCCAGGGTAACATCATATATCATCCTCATGCTCTTCTAAACAATTGCCAAATGCACCTAAGGTAGTTTATGGTTGGCAAGAATCTTAAATTCTAAAGTATTTCTAACTCATAGTTTCTTTGTCCATTCCTACAAGATAGGACCACATTTTATGCTGTAATTGAAATTCTTAGATTCGAGCATAAAGATGAAAGATAGATAAAAAGTTCGAAAACGTTCTCTCATTTTATCCTAATTCCTCCGATAATTTTACCTAGCACACTGATCTGAAATGTAACAACCTATTCCCTTCTATGCCTAATTTTCAACAGAAGTCAAAATCCAAATCCATTGGAATATAGATCGTTTAATTTGGTATGTACGAAAAATAACATAAACTATATTAGAGAATTATAAATGAAAACTCATAGAAGAAACAAGATAGGATAACAAATGTCAAATATGGATACTACCTCAGGATCAACAAGGTTCCTTGGTAAATAAAGTGACATATTGATACCCGAGCACGAGAGAAAGAAGACTTCACAAATATCCAATAATATTCACCTCCAGAGACCTGACCCTTTAAAATTTTCTTATGAGTTGTAATGAGGAGGCAGTTAGCACAATCATTTCGGTAAATAGAATATCAAAGCACTGTCTACAATGTAATTTATATTGATTGGTTTCCATCTAATGGTTATGTCTATTTTATAGATTATCAAAACATACTATTTATATGTATGGTTGACAACCCTCGGTCCCAAAGTATAAAATACCAATAAAGCTCATTAATCAACAAATCCATTAGTTACTCAATACTTCTAATAGTATCTAACTCCTCTTATGCACTAGACACTCAATACATTTCCAGGATATGTAGATCAACTGACCGTTTAAGATCTACCAAAGCTAACTCTAGTAATTAATATCTTTTCAAGATAGGTAAACCCATCGACCATTTAAGATCTACCAAAGCGAACTCTAGTAATTAATATCTTTTCAAGATAGATAAACCCATCGACCGTTTAAGATCTACCAAAGTGAACTCTAGTAATTAATATCTTTTCAAGATAGGTAAACCCATTGACCATTTAAGATCTACAGAGGTGGTTTCCTAACAACATTATTATTGGTCAGAATGTACTAGATATAAGGACCTCTAACATCTAGTTAAGGCTTCTGACATTGATGTATTATAGTGCCCCAAATCCCATAAAATAAAAATAATGAAAATGTAGGAGATAGTACGTAGTCACTTATTATTTAAATAAAGGTATACTCCTCGACATTTAAGACCTTTCCCGATGGCTAATGGATCGCATGTTATTATCTTCTATCTAACTGACATTATATGGTAATCCTATACTCACTTAATATTTTCCAGGGATAGGTAGACCCATCGGCCATTTAAGACCTACTCGCTAAGCGGACTGTAGCCCAATCACTTAATACCTAATAAGAAGTGGACCCTTCCAAAGAGACCATTTATCTGAACCCTCTGGCAATTTAACACTTCATTCGAAAATATACGAGCCGAATAACCACTTAATACCTACATCCCCGAAGTAGTCTCTTTCATCTTTTTACAAACTCTAACATTGTGACATCTCAAATTAATCCAATCATTATTAGGAACCGGTAGTAGCTGAACATATTTCCTAATAGGAATATGATTAACCTCGCGTTCTCAGATACTTATTATAGAAAATATTTCTATAACTCGGTCATCTTCAATTATTGAAATCTCCTAAGTTTCTTTCCTGCGGTAGGGAGGCAGACCGTACACTAACTTAATACCTCAACACATGAAGTAAACCATTTTGAAAATATTCCTCATTGCTCTTTGGACCATTTAATACCTTGATAAAGGTAGGTCCTAACCCTCACATAGTCGCGGGTTATAGTCAGTGATATCCTATATTTATAGTAAGTGCATGTGGCTACTAGCAGCCTCAAAGTAAAGGGAAAACATCTGTCGAATGGCTTTATCGATCTCAAAACACAACCCACTAAGTCCACTTAATTATCCTAAGTTTTTTGGTTTGCTTGGTTTAATATTGGACTTAGCCATAAATTATTTCATTTAAATAATAAGGCTTATCTCAAATATTTATCTACCCATAAATCTCCATTAATTTCATAATATAAATCTCTATTTGTACACAATAAACCTAATGGACATTTTATAAGACATTTATGTTAAATTACAAGTTTAACAATTAGCCATCTTTGTAACTATTCTATTAGTCACTGGTCCCACTAATCCATTTGTTTCTGTTTATTATAATCTTTTAAATTTGATCCTATTTATAAGCATATTTATATATTACCATTTTATTAGAGCTACAAACATTTATTCCATTTTATTGACTGCATTTTTTTAACACAAATCATATTAATTACTTATCAGTTATGCTTGCAATCTCTCATTTCCTCTTAATTTATTGGCAAATACCAATTACTAGGAATTATTAACATACTAATTCTTAATAAAAAAAATTAAAATAGTGTTATGCATATATAAATTTAAATAAGTTTTATTTTTTTTAAGATCTAATAATTACATGTAAAATCCTATTCCTACCGAAAACTTACGTATGCTAGTTACATATATATGCTTCCAAACTTAATTTGCTGAAATCAAAATTTCTTAGAAAGATCATCCATATGATTTACATAAATTGATTAAAACAAAGAATATTAATTTTGATTAAAATAACTATAAACTTTTATATTTCTTTTTATTTTGTATAGACAACATAAAATACGGAGTAAAATACGTACTATATACATCCCTTCCTTTTTTATTTTCTTATATCCTCAAACGTCATATTTTACAAAGAAAAGAGGGGAATGTAAAAAAGATTATAAGAACCAACTAATATTCTGATGAAGAGTTGAAGAGAAGGATACTATTCCATTCATGAATAACAAATATATAAAGTTACAAGATACATGCATTCATACGCACTGCAACAATTATGGAATAATATCATTAATGATATTTATGGAATAATATCGTTAATGATATTTATTTTGTTTCCTTATATTATGGCATACCATTTATACATAATGCCCCAGTTACAGAATAATATCATTAATGATATTTAATAATATAATTAATGATATTTATTTTATTTCTTCATATTATGGCATACCATATATGCAGAGATTGACTTAGATTACGTCAATCCTTATCACGCCCCCTCAAAACGGACGACCAAGATGAAAGACCGATTTATTAATCAATGCTATGAAGGAAGTACATGGTAGCGGCTTGGCGAGGGCATTCACAGGCTAGTCATCAGTGGAGATGTAAGAGACCCTCAAATTTCCACTTTGCACATTTTCTCCGACAAAATGGTAATCCAATCCCAGATGCATCATTTTAGAATGGAAATTCGGGTTAGCACTCACATATGTAGCTCCAGCATTATCACAATAGATGACTGGCGCGAGAGTGAGATTATGACCAAGCTCCTTGAATAAATTTCCTACCCAAAGAATTTTGGCAGTAGCATTTTCCACTGCTCTGTACTCGGCCTCGGTAGATGATCTAGCTCTTGTACGCTGCTTCTTTGACGTCCAGGAGATAGGATTCTTACCCAAATAGACTATAAATGTTGTTGTAGAAATGTAGTCGTCTTTGTCACGAGCCCAATCCGCATCAGAATAAGCGTGGAGAGAGTGAGGTGAATCTTTGTGTATAATTAGACCCATATTAGATGTACCACTTAGATACCGAAGAAGACGATGTAGAGATTGCATGTGCTCCTCAGTTGGACACTGCATGTATTGAGCTAACTTGTTCACTGCGAATGCCACATCAGGCCTTGTAAGACTTTAGTATTGTAAACTACCTATCAAAATACGATACTCAGTCAGACAGTTGAGAAGATTTCCATGTATAGTTAACAGAGGATGAGTTGCTAATGGTGTTGCAACTGGTTTTACATCGTCCATATTAGCTTTGCACAAAATATCAGCAATATACCTCTTTTGAATCAAGAAAATACCTTTTGGATGAGGCATTACTTCCACTCCCAGGAAGTAAGACAATTCTCCAAGGTCTTTGAGTGAGAAACGTGTCGCCAAATTTTTTTTTAAAGCTTCCAGTGCATGAGTTGCATTACTTATAACAATAATATCATCTACATAAGCCAACATATAAATGAAGTAACCATTTTCGTGCAATGTGAACAAGGATGAACCAGAGACCGTATTCTTGAAGCTCAACTCAATTAAATATTGTCGTACTTCTTTATACCAAGCTCTTGGAGCTTGTTTTAACCTATACAGTGCCTTGTTTAATTTAAAAACATGTGTTAGATGGATGTATAGGATCCGTGTAGCCAGGACGTTGTATGATGTATACGTCTTAAGTGAGTGTGCCCTGTAGAAAAGCATCGTTTATGCCAAGTTGGCGCAATGACCAACCTTGATTAACCGCAAGTGAAAGCACAAGCTAAACTGTAGCGGGTTTAACTACGGGGCTAAAAGTCTCACCGTAGCCAACTCTCTGATTAAAACCTCTTGCAACATAGCGAGCCTTGTACTGAATAATATTACCATCCTTGTTCTTTTTAATTCGAAAAATCCATTTGCATCCCACTACATTTTGTGACATAGATGAAGGTACAAGATCCCAAGTTCAATTTTTCACCAATGCATTAATCTCTTCATCCATAGCTTTACGCCAAACGGGGCTTTTTAACGCTTAAGTGATATTTTTTGGGATCTCCATTTCATGGACCTCCGCATTTAAATTTAGTTTACTGATTGGTTTCCTAATGCCATGTTGAAGTCTTGTGGTCATTTGAGGAGAATGTACAGGATTGTTGGGTGTTGAATTTGTAGATGTGGATATATCGAGGTTTGACGGAGATGAAGTAGAGGAAAGCTCAGCAGTGGTATTAGGAGGTTGAGATGAGTTTGTTGCGGACATAGGAGATGAAAGGGGTGAAGTGGGGAATGAGGTAGGAGGTATGCTGGAAGGTGAGTTAGTTTGCAATGAACGAGAGGAGGAAGATTGAGTATTTGATAATATATATAATGTGAGAGGTGCCCATAGTTCCACTAGGTCAGACAAGGAGGCAGTTGAATTTTTAAGTTTAGAAAAGGAAAAATGTTCTCTTTGAAGTGAACACGACGAGAAACATAAACACGATTAGTGTTTGATTCGAGACAATAATATGCACTTTGAGTAGGTGAGTAACCAACAAAAATACATGGTTGAGATTTAAGTTCAAGTTTGTGAGAATTGTAGGATTTAAGCCATGGGTAACAAAGACATCCAAAACTTCGAAGCTTGGAATAATTAGGATGTTGGCCGAATAATATAAAGTAGGGTAACATATTGTTTAGAGTTGGCGTGGGAAGTTGATTTATCAAGTAATCAGCTATTGAGAAAGAATTTGTCCAATATTCAAGGGGAATTTTAGCATGAGTTAAGGGAGATAGAAATGTCTCAACAATGTGTCGATGTCATCGCTCCGAATAAACATTGTGTTGAGAGGTGTGGGGTGGAGTTGTGAGATGCGAAATTCCATTGATGGACAGGTAGTTACATAGGCTTTCATACTCACCACCATTGTCTGAGTAGAGAGTTTTGAGAGACAGTTGAAAGTATTTTTCAACTAGAGCTTTGTAGCGAATGAATATATGTTTTGCATCTGATTTTCATTTCAAATTATTCAACCAAATGTATTTAGAAGAATGATCAACGAAAATAAGATAATATTTAAAGCTATAATGAGAGTAAATTGGTGATGTCCAAAGATCAGAATAAACATACTCAAGTGAGGCAATAGACACAATGGAGGAAGTAGAAAAAGGAAGTTTATGACTTTTATTGCAAGCACATGAATTACAATCTAAAGTGGAGATGCTAGGAACATGAAGTTTATTTTTGGAATCAATTTGCCTAAAAACATTACGAGACGGGATGCCCTAAACAATGATGCCAATCAAGTGAACTAGTTGTGCTAGCGTAGACTGTAGGAGTTGTGGATTCGAGTTGATAAATGCCTGTTGCAACCAGCCCTTGGAATAGAGATTCCCCCATTTTGGGATCCTTCATATGAAAAGCGGTGGAAGAAAAGATAATTGAGATATTGTTATCATGACAAAGTTGAGAAACAGAAATTATATTTTTAGACATGGTAGGAACAACTATGACATTATTTAGTTTGAGTGATGATAAAGAACAAGAACCGACGTGAGTGATTTTAAGGCCTTTGCCATCACCGACGATCAACTCTTCGGTTCCATCATAAGGAGAATGGAGGGATAGATTATTCAGATCTGTTGTGACATGGTGGGAAACACCATTATCGAGAAGCTATGTTGAAGAGGATGAGGAGGCAGAGGGATTTACGATGTTTGCTTGAGGTTTTGGTGTGAATATGTTTGACCGAGGTTGAGAATTTGAAGGAGGAATGACATTAGGAAACTTTTGCTTAAATAAAGGACAATGAGCAATCACATGTCCTTGTTCTCGGCACCATTGACATTTGCCAAGAAAAGTGTTGGGCTTTGTGGGATCACTGCCATTAAAGATCTGATAGGATGAAGTTTGGTTAATAAGAGCCATTGAAGAAGAGGAAGTTGAACTATTTTGGATCAATGCTCTGATACCATGATGAAGAATTGAAGAGAAGGATACTATTCCATTCATGAATCACAAATATATAAAGTTACAAGATACATGCATTCATACGCAATGCAACAATTATAGAATAATACCATTAGTGATATTTATGGAATAATATCATTAATGATATTTATTTTATTTCCTCATAGTATGACATACCATTTATACATATTGCTCCAGTTATGGAATAATATCACTAATGATATTTATTCCATTTCCTCATATTATGGCATACCGTATATGCAGAGATTGACTTAGATTATGTCAATCCTTATCATATTTTTCCCATAAAAGAAACTATGGAAAACCTAATACATAACGAAATTGGGTAATAACCTTAATCAGGTTATTATTATATCACCTAAATTATAGATTTGGATCATAGAAAACATTTGTTCAAATTATAAATTCCTTATGACTAATTTCTAGATCAGGGCGAAAAATAATATTAAAGTTGGATCCAATAAAAGAATATGTAAGAAGAATATTCTACACTGACAATATAATTCCCAAATTCAGATGAATGATATATTTTGGTAAAAAGATTAAATGTGTGCAAATGCGATAAATTTAATATCTTAAAACAATAAATATAATTTCCACTCACATTAAAGAAGCGCTCCCAAACTCTATATCTGAATTATAATTTTTGATTCGACTCCATTCTCTTTTAAATCTAAGAAATATGTATAAAAATGGAAAATACATAAATTAAAATTCAAGAATGGAGAAGATATTTGGAAATAAAGAGAAAATAGATTATATTTGAATCTAAAAATATTTTCTCAAAAGCACGAAAGTTGATTCATTCCTCTTCTCTTTATTTAATTTCTTATCCTTCTCTAATTTGTATATGTCTGTATATATATAAATACACACAAAACCTTATACCATAATAATTTAGAATGAAAGCGCAAAGGAAGAAATGGAAAAGCTTCACTCCAGCCTTTAGAAAAATACGAAAAAAGAAGGGTTAGGCCTTAATTTATATGCGCAAGAATCAATTAGATCCGTCAGATCGAGTTCTATTATATTTGCGGAATTAGGCCAAAGTAAAAGGGAGTCCTCACCCTAAAATAGTGCTACCGCTTTATATAAGGGTTGAGCGCCCCATAAAAGGGATCGTCCTGTGGGTTGGACTAAGTTATATTAAGTAATATTGATTTATTATATATTTTCTATTTCTGTTCCAAATTAATTTTTCGTTCATAACTTTTTCTCATGAACTTCGATCATAAAATTAAATGTATGAAAATTGCTTAGAATTTCATCATGAATGCAATGGCATAGGTTCCATGGTCATGGTACTTGAACAAAATTCAGTTTTAGACAAAAGTAACTAATTAAAATAACTAATACCAGTATTACAGGGTGTTATTGTCCCCCTTTAAAAGAATTATGTAACAACCTGGAATTTCTGAAACAATTTAAATTTTTTATTTTTGTTATTTTAATGGATTTTGAATATTTAAAATGATTTATTTTAAATAATAACGAATAAAAATTTATTAAAATCAAAGTTAGAACGTATAAATTTATTTTAATTATAAAACAAGCTTGAAATGGCACGGTAATTTGAAAATTCGATTTTAAATTTCAATAGAATGTACAAAATTCAAAATAAATCGGATTTCAGTAAAAAAAACATATGAATCTGTTTAATTATATCATTCTAACAAATGGAAGAAACTGAGATTTCACTTTATAAAATGTAAGTTAATTCCAGTTTAAAATTTAAAATAGTCGCTATGGAATTTATATATATTTTAATATAATATATAGCCCTTAAAAATAGCCATTTTGCAAACGACCTCCGTTTTCGACGAAACCACTTTTGTTGGATCCAGAATATCAAATTATTACTAAGTTTAAAATTTCATAATTTTTGGAATGAATATGTGAGTGCAGTGAATTTAAATGTGTTTTGACAGTTTTATTTTGAATTGGATCGACCAGAAAATGACCATTTTTCAAACGATCACCAAATTCGATGAAATTATTTTTTTTAGGACTGTATCATCAAAACATAGCTAGATTAATTTTTCTGTAATTTTTGGAGTCAGTATGTGGCCCCGATAAATTAAATGTGCGTTTAAATTCAATATATATATATATATTGATTTATATTTTAATTTTAAGAAAAATTGATCGAAACAGTCGAATTGGCTTACGAAACTTAACCCATTATGTCCGAAATGGGGGTATTTAGCTAAAGGCGATAGTCGTTGGGTTTAATTTGGAGATTGGAACGTTAAACTTTGAAAATTGAAAATAAATGAATTAAATAATTAAAAAGGGGTATAAATATAGATTTTTAAAACCCTAATTCTCATTACTATCAGAACGTGCCACCTGGTCCATTATCGATGGCCAAAAATTTCGATTTAAATCCCTTAAAAATCTCTCAATCCACCAACTATTTCTTGAAACATATAAAACAAAAATGATAGAGCATCTCTTGCTCTATATATTCATACGGATGTGATCAGAATTAGCTCAACAATTTGGCCGAAATTGTGCCACAAAGTGGCTGCATTCGAAGGCGGAATCCAGAGGCTGGGGCTATGTCGAGTTACACGCGGTTCAAGCAGGAGGGGCGGTTTTCGATAGTGCTCGACGTGGAGGATTCTGATGGAGGTCCGGTCGACGATTGGGGCGGCGCACGGTAGTCAAAGGGGATGAGGGTTGGTCTATTTTTGGGGTTTAGGGAAAAAGAACGATGAAGGATATGGTAACGTTTTTTTAACGTTATTAAGGTTTTAATTAAGGTTATATTTTAACTAATTAATTATTTAATTATCAAATGTTAATAATTATCATATCTTTTCCATACGAGGTCCAAATTCAATGATTTCAGTTGCGTTCGTGGAGTCGATCACTACAACATGACACTGACCAGAACGGACACGGAGCACGTTAGAAATTCAGGTAAATTTCAACCCAAATGTATAGAAATTCAGAAATAAAGAGTGGCAGAGTGGAAACCAAAAGTGAGAACTCCTTACTCAAACCATTTTCATTTAGTTATTATACCCTAGGTTGCAGTTGAGGCTTAGTAGCTCCTGACAGTACTTTTTGTACAACCCTTGGGTGATTTGTGTGATATGATTGTGTTGTGGAAAAATTGATTGTATTGTGGTATTATTGGATTGTCATTGATTGATATTGTTGTATATATAAAATTATTTATATAAAATATATATAAAATTATCATGAAAAGAAATTGGAATAAATATCCATTTACAAGTCGGACGGCTCGTTTATGTATACCCATTTAACTGACATTGATTGGGACGATAATATTTAACACATTGCCCAACTGCACAAATAATAAACAGTATTTGTTGGTTGAAACCCCACACGGGTATTGGGATGATATTTGACATACACTAATCCCAATTGTTTAGTTGTATATCAATCGATGGTTTGACAGACTATATAAGCGTTATTTATTTATTTTAGTGCTTATACAGTTGTAAAATGCACTCTGGATGTTGTATGAATTTTTAATGATTGTTTATCATTATTGTTGAATACATGCGATGTATGAAATCCATATAACGGAAATTATATGGTAATTGATTAAGTCGCATTCCGATTCAAAAATAAATAATATTTTAAAATAACGGATATTTTAAAATAATGAATATTTTAAAACAATATCCAGAAAAGAATCAAAATATGATTTTGATGTACGATTTGGGATGGACACGAAAATATATAAAAATATACGAAGTTGGGTTAAGTGTAGAAACGCCATTTTAACCCGAACGCGTTTATTGATCGATTTTATTCATTTTATAATGAATATCGAAAAGTGATTTCAAAATCTGATATTTTGAAAATGTTATCATTTTAATATTATAATGATATAGAATATTCAATTTTGATTTTAAATTGAAAATGAAGTTGAAATCGTTTTGAAATGAATTTATAAATATGTTTTGAACGGAAATCGACGAAATATATATTATATATATTAATGGTCTGAATAGAACGCGCCGCGCAACGACCGTTCGCGAATTTTGACCATTGACTTCAAATGGATGTGATGGGAGATCCAACCGTCGGATTCTCCTAAAACCAGAACCGTTGGGTTCGTATCGAAAAGAGAATTCCAATGAATATAAGAGATTTAAAATCTAACGGTTAGATTTTAAAATATATCCAAATCAATTTTGGAAAAGGTCGTTGTAAATGCACTTCGGTGGACGTTATTGGAAATCGACTGTAAGGGCCTTAATAAAATTATAAAAAATACGAAAAAATTGTGTAAAATCATAATTAATGATTTGGAAAGATTTTGGATGAAAAATTCCAGTCTTAAAAGATAAAAATATATTTTTATCTAAATGAACTAGTTATTAACTTGAAGAATAATCCAAAGGATTTTTAGAAATAATAAATTGGATTTGAAAATGGTTTTAAAATAACCAGAATTTCCAACGAATAAATTGGAATGGATTCAAATGGAAATAATCTTCGGAATATTTCGATATTGGATTCCGTGTAATGTTATGGAAATTTGGAAGATATTGATATCGTTATTCCCAATATGATATTCATTGGTTTAAGAATTTGATATTGAATATAAGCCAATATAATTTCAAATTAGAGCCTTGTATTTAATATCAAATTTGATTTTGGGTATGTCGTGAATGGTGTCATAAATAACACCGTTCTTAAACCCAGTTGAGAAAAGAATAAAACTTTAGATTAAGATTTAGTGAAGTTTTCCAATTAATTAATATTTAATTGGAACTGAATAAAAGAATTGGATTTTTGGGTTTATCGTGAACGATGTTTCAAATAACATTGGTTCTTTAACCCAATTAACAGCGAAGAATATGACTTGGAATTTATAATCTTCTAATTAAGATTAATGGAATTTTCCAAAGTAAAGATTTCCAATTTAATATATTAAATTGAAATTGAATGGAATTCGATTTGGTAATAATCGAGATGAGCTTCTGTAAAGGAAGACCGTTACTATATATGGGATTTAAAAGGCTTTGTCGTTATTCCATTTATATTATTAGTCTGATACAGGACTTTATATCGATTATATGCTGTTATGATGTAACAACTCGGAAAATCAGAACCAATTTAAAATTTTTATTTTGGCAATTTTAATGAATTTTGGATATTTAAAATGATCTATTTTAAATAATAAAGACGAGAAATTTATTTTGAATAGAATTAGAACGGAAATATTTATATAAATCGAAGTTAGAATATAAATATTTATTATAATTATAAAAGGAATTGGAAATGGCGTGGTAATTTAAAGATTCGATTTCAAATTTCAAATGAATGTACAGGATTCAAAATAAACCGGATTTTAGTGAAACAAAAAATATTAGAATCTATTTGAAAATATCTTTCCAACGAATCCGAAAAATCTAAATTTCATAGCGGGAATAAAAAGTTATGCCCAGTTGAAAATTCAGAATAGTCGCTATGGAAATATAGCCCTTAAAAATAGCGATTTTGCAAACGACCTCCGTTTTCGACGAAACCACTTTTGTTGGATCCGGAATGTCAAATTATTATTAGATTCCAATTTTGATAATTTTTGGAATCAATATGTGAGTGTGGCAAAAGAAAACGTGTTTTGACAGTTTTAGTCAATTTGGATCGACCAGAAAATGACCATTTTTCAAATAGTCTCCAAATTTGATGAAATTAGTTTTGTTAGGACAGTATCGTTAAAATATAGCTAGATTTATTTTTTGGGAATTTTTGAAATCCGTATGTGGCCCCAATAAATTGAAATGTGCATTTAAATTAAATATAAATTGATTTATATTTTAATTTAAAGGAAAACCAATCGAAACAGTTGAACTGGCTCACAATACATATCCCTGTTCGGAATGGGGGTAATTAGTTATGGACGACAGTCGGTGGGTTTCATTTGGAGTTCAAAATAAAAAGTTGTTTTATGAAAAATTTAAAATAATTAAATTATATTTATAATAAGGCCCCCATCCCTTTCTCTCTCCCCTCATATATTTTCTTTGAATGAAAATTTCCTGATCCCCCCCAAAATTGAAAATCGACGCCGCTCAGCCCCTCCGGCCTGCCAACACTGCGCCGCCGCCATTCTTGGCGATCCCCTCCTCCCCCATCGCTCTCTCCCCCTCGCCTCCTTTTGTGAACCCGAATACAAATCGAGAGCCCCCTTTTCTTACATCGTACACCGCGCCACCCATTCCCATCGTTCGACCCCCCCTCCCCCGCGTCGCCACCTTCCCCTCCTCCTCTAGCTTTCTCCGAACCCAAACCCCCAAACTCCCACTCTAGTCCGTTGCTCCAACATCCACAGCACGCCGCCCCCATTCAATTAGAGCGTCAGTCAACAAAGCCCTCCCCTGCGCCACCTCGAGACCACCAACACCCTATCCTCCAGCTGAGATGCAAATTTTAGGCAAAGGTGAGATTTTAGTTGTAATTTTTACTTAAGATGATTAATTTTAAATAAAAATCAATTTTATTTTATATATAATAACATTAAATAAAAATGTTATTTTTATTTTACATAACGTTATATAAAGATGTAATTTCTACATGAAATACATCATTCTAAAGATTTGATTTTCATTATACGAATATCATTATAAAAATTGAAATTTTATTTATATGAACGGTATTATCATATAAATGTTATTTTTTTATGTGAATGGTATGAAAGTAAAAATATGATTTTTATTTAGATAACTCCGCTTTAAAGATATGATTTTTATTATCATATAGCGTAATAAAAGTGAGATTTTTATTATCATAAAAGTGAAGTAAAAATATGATATATATATATATATATATATATACACGGCAAAATAAAAATGTGATTTTTTAATATAAACATCGTTGATTAAAAATATGATTTTTAATATAAATTTCGTGAAAGAGATTGCGTTGGAATCAGAACAACAAATCTGAGCGACGATAAAGAATGGAGGAGTGGATCCCAAAGGTGAGAACTCCTCACTAAAAATTTTTGTTCAGTTATTTATTTTATAACTGCATATATGAACTGCTCCCCATCGTCCATAGACCATGGACGACTTGTTTGATTGTTTGGTTTGGTTGATTGATGTGTTTGAATTGATTGTGATGTGAAGTGAATTGAACTAAATATTCATGTGTTGAAATACTTTATAGTTAAAAATATAATTTTTAACGTGTATATGAATAAAATAAATATTCTTTTACAAATCGGACGATTTGTATTTGTACACACATTTGACTGATATGGATTGGGACGATATATTTTACACATCACCCAACTGCACAAATAAATATGTGTTTGTTGTTTGAAAACCCTACACGGGTATTGGGATGATATTTGACGTACACTAATCCCAACTGTTTAGTTGTATGTCAATCGATTGGTTGACAAACTGTTATAAGCGTTAAATATTTATATTTAAGGCCTATGCAGTTGTGTAATGCACTCTGGATGATGGTTGATTGGTTATCATGGTTGTTGTATACTTGTGTTGTATGAAATCCATATAAATCAAATTATATGGTAATTGACCGTATCTGATTCCAGTTCAGAAAGAATGAATATTTTAAAATAACGAATATTTTAAAATAATATTCAGAAAAGAATCAAAATATGATTTTGATGTCCGATTTGGGATGGACATGAAAATATTTAAATATATAAAGCCGTGTTGATTATATTAACGCCATTTTGACATGAACGATATTTATATCGATTTTATTCATTTTTATAATGAATATCGAAAAGGAAGTGATTTCAAAATCTAATATTTTGAAAATACTATCATTTATATATCGATGGTATGGAATATTCAATTTTGATTTGAAATTGAATATGAAGTTGAAATCGTTTTGAAAACGAATTTAAAGCGATTTATAAAATACGTTTTAAATGGAAATCGACGAAATATATATAATATATATATATATAATGGCCTGAATAGAACGCACCGCGCCGTGGCAGTTCGCGAATTTCCACCATTGACTTCGAACGGACATTACGGGAGATCCGACCGTCAGATTCTCTAAAAACCGGAACTGTTGGGTTTGTATCGAAAAGAGATTTCCAACGAATATAAGAGATTTGAAATCTAACGGTTGGATTTGGAATTATGTCCAAATCAAATTTGGTAAAGGTTGTTGTAAGTGCAGTTCGATGACCGTTTATGGAAATCAACTGTACGGGCCTTGATAAAATTATTAATAATTTGTGTAAAATCATAATAAATTATTTGGAAAGAATTGGGATGGAAAATTCCATATTTGAAAAGATAAAAATATATTTTTATCGAAATGAACTAGTTATAAACTAGAATTATAAATCCATTATTTTTAAATAAATAAATTGGATTTGAAATGGTTTTAAAAATAACCAGAATTTCCAATATATGAATTGAATGGATTTGAATCGAAATTATCTTCGAAATATTTCGATATTGAATTCCATGATTATATGGACATTGTGGAGGAATTTGGAAGATATATATATATCGTTATTCCAATACTATATTTGTTGATTTCAAAATTTGATATTGAATATAAGCCGATGTATTTTCTATTCAGAGCCTAGTATTTAATATCAAATGGATTTTTGTGTTTGTCGTGAATGGTGTCTTCACTAACACTGTTCTTAAACCTAGTTGAGAAAATATTAAATCTTTTATTAAGATTTAATGAAGTTTACCAATTAATTAATATTTAATTGGATTTTTGGGTTTATCGTGGACGGTGTTTTAAATAACACTTGTTCTTTAACCCGATTAACAATAGAATGTGATTTTGGGTTTGTCGTGAATGGTGTCTTAAATAACACTGTTCTTGAACCCCGTTTGAATAGAATAAATCTTTTAATCAAGATTTGAAGAAGAATTACCAGTTAATTAACATTTAACTGAAACTGAAAATGGAATGTGAATTGGGTTTATTGTGAGCTGTATTTTTAACGACATTCATTCTTTAACCCGATTTACAGTGAAATGTGATTTGGAATTTATAAATCTTTTTATTAAGATTTAACGGGTATTTTCCAAAGTAACGTTTTCCAATTTAATATATTAAATTGGAATTGAATGGAATTTGATTGATAGTAATCGAAGTGAACTTCTGTGGAGGAAGTGTTAATCCCTAAAAAACCATATGCACATTGGGTAAAGGGGTACAAGGCGGGTCTTACCAACGTTTGTCGTACATAACACAACCGCACTAAGAAGGATCCAAATATCAAACCCAATGCAGGTCAAGTCTACCAGTGCGAACGGACCATGAGAAGCACGACTCGACAAAGATGAAGGCTGCACATCCAGAGAACCGCTCAGGCGCTAAAATAAGACATGTCACCCGCTTTGCATGAGCTAGAGCAACCTCGTAGTATAACCATAAAGCCAAGCGGCACCATGCAAAGGCAGTAAGAGGACGAGCGCCCTTGGTTCAAGAAGGGCGATCGCGCAAGGAACAAAGGAGGATCGATCTCCGCTCTGCACCCCGCTCTTATGAAATCTCCCAAAGCATCTGTGCCCGCACTTAAGGACCCGCTCAACTATTCAAGACACTCAACAAGTCATCCGCACATAACACCGAATACGACCACGGACAGCTGGCTACAGCTGTCCAGTGGCATGGTCGTAATTAGCAGAATGAACGACCCACAACCTGGATAAACAGATTCCAGATCATTTACCAAGAGGAGTTCACCTATAAATACACCATGGCTACGCACATTTAAAGGGGGGCTTTTGGATTAACCAAGAAGTGCTGCTAAAATTCATACTCAACCGCAGATCTGGCCATGGCGTCAAGGACCATCTTAGAGTGAAGGCATCTTCTCTCTCAATCATTCATCCACCCTTCTTCTCCTCAAACTTCATTATTCTCTTGTATAATTCTCTAGATCAAAATACATAAACGAGGGTATATTGAGTGGATATAGAGATGTATGAGGTTAAAGAGTTGATGTACCTTGTAATTCTCATTATAAGACAGGAAATCATCTTCATAGTGGACGTAGGCCTCGTTAATGGCTGAATCACTCTAAATCTCGTCTCTACTTTACTTTTTCTCGCATTTTTTACTGTTTATTGCTAACCAGACATGGTTCCATTTATTTCTTGCCGAATTGGTGAAGTACGGTTTAGTACCTTGGGTGTTTAGACCGTTTTTGGTGTAAACATTTTGGCGCCCACCGTGGGGCCATGTTTTGCTTTTTTCCATTTTAGATCTGACAAGATTTTCTGAGAGATACCGTGCTTACAATCATGAGCATGCTAAGGAGAACCGCCAATGAAGCCAACAATCCCAGCAGCGACATCAACACCGTCATGCCACTAGATGGCGACTCCGATGAAGGGGAACCACCGGAAATCAAAGAGATTGTAACCAGGGAAAAGTTGGAGGAAGCGGTGACAGGATTAACGAGTCAGATAACTATCGCAAGCAACACGATGATGAAGAAGCTCGAGTCGATACTCGCTATCCAAGCCGCTACCGCAAAAGCCGCTCTAAGCACCTCTTGTTCCTCGCTGACTCGGACGAATCACAGATCAGAAACAGAATTCCCCGCTTCATACTCAGGACAGCAGGATTCCATTCCAAGAGTTGCGCGTCGCACCAATCCGAACTACGAAGGGGGCAAAGCACCTACGAACGATTACTTTGATGATGCAATCGCGGAGCGGGAAGACAGTCCTGCTGCCATCAAGACGTCCTTGCCGGAAGGATGCCCAGATTCCTTATCCACAGTCCACGAAGGCGCATCAAGATCGAGGGTTGATGGTGAAAAAGGTGGTCAACTCATGGATCCGACCAACAAACGAGAGTACATATCAGGAATGGTGCAAGCAATTGTGGAAGAAAGCCTGAAGAAGAAGGATGACCAGAAAAAATGGGAATCTTTCCCAGCTAAAACCCCACTCACCGAGAGGATTAAGAAAACTGTATACCGACGAAGTACATGAATGGAGCATGCACTACTGACGAAATCAAATGCCTATATTTTCCAACTTACCTAGAAGGAGTGGCTTATCTTTGGTTCACAAAGCTGCCACCGCGGTCTGTGGACAATTTCATGATGTTGGCTAGGCTATTCAATGAGCAGTTCAGATCCCAGGCGTTAGAAGCTCAAGATGCTACGGAGCTAAGCGGACTACAGCAAAGACCAGGAGAGCCCATCAGAGTTTTTCTCACTCGCTTTGATATTGCATTGGCTAAAGTCAAGGATCCCGAACCCAGCATGATCTTAATGGCTCTCAAAAAGGGCATATGCAGGAAAACCAAGTTAGGACGATGGATCAAGAAAAAGAAACCAAGTACACTCGAACGGTTACTTAGCAAAGCCCAAAAATATGCAAGTACTAAAGAGAGAAACGCACATGCGGAGAAGAATGGAAAGGTCCAAGGCAACTCGGATAATCAAAAGAGGAGCAGCGAAGAAGAAGACGGTCGAGCAAGGAAGAAGCTACGCTTTTTCAAGAACTCTTAATTCACCCCCCTTAACGATTCCGTGGGAAATATATTCATGGCAACTAGAGGCACCGAAAGATATCCGACCTCGAAACAAAGACCCGTCAAAAATGCCGCCAAGAAGTCAGGAAAATTTTGTTATTTCCACAAACAGCCGGGGCACGATACCGATGAATGCAGGCACTTAAAATCGGTAATCGAGGGGTTGATCAGGAAGGGCCGGTTGCAACAATATGTACGAGATCATAAGAGTTATCCCGACTCTACTCAAACAAGGGGCAGCACACCTTAGAAAGGAAAGGGCCAAGACCAATTCAAGGAGGATGCTCATCAGAGGGACCAACCGCTAATACCTCAACAATGGATCGTTAAACTAAAGCTCTCATTATCTTACCTCATTTCCCTGATTTTATCTTATTATCGAAACTTTTTTAACTTGCTTTATTGATCACTATGTCCATGTTGAGCAATGGTTTACCTACAAAAATTGTGTGCATCAGAAATTAATTATGTGCCTACTTGAATGACATACTTATTGATCTATGCTAAAGGAAGAATAATTCCTCGAAATGTAGGTGAAGTAGGAGCAATCCGCCATACACAGTGGGGCTGTAGCACAAAATCCCAGGTCATGCACTAAACAAAGCAGTTCGGGAACCACAAACGTCAAGCAAAGTCAAACAAGAGGAATAGGTTCATTGCCTCAAAGGGAACCAGTTGTTCTTAGACAAACAGCCAAACGAAGGAATGCGCCTCTTATTATGGAATATGTTGCATACTTGGCAAACACTCATTCAAAGAGCCGCCACCAGACCTCTCTGAAGATACAGAAAAATCACCAAATTTGTCCCTCAGATGAAGTTTCTATTCCCAAAGAAGTGTTCTCCTAGGAACAGGACATGAATTCCTTAAAACCAGAGTTAAATTCAGTAGCAAGGATTGATTCCCATCTCCTAGGAATCAACACTGAAGAGGGAGCAACTCAAAAAGTCCCACGGTAAAAGTCTCGCGGTTAAAATTGCTAAGCCCACCGAGGAAGCACCTTCTTAAGTGCTGGACACGAGTTTCCAACTTGAGAAAAAAAAACTCAATGAGGTAAACCAATGTCTGTGTCCTAAGGTAAGGCAAAAAGTCAGAAAAACCGACATGTCCCGAAATGGAAAAATTGTCGATTTCAAAGGGCGCCTACCTTGGTAGGTAAAAACACGAATTCTTCCCTCCAAGTCGAAAGCTCGATGAGATGAATTAGTGTATGTTCCTCGAATGAAGCATAAAATGGGGAAGGATTAAAACATGCTGGAAGGACCAGCACAAAACAAAAACCCGACCGAAAGGAAGGTGACCATCCTTGTTCTTTGTTGTTAACCAAGTCAAACAAGGCCAAGGATGGACTACAACAACTTAAATCCTAGCCGAAAGGGGGTACCAGAAATCCTAGCCATTTGGGGGTATCCAACAAGGTCTTTCAGTCCTAGAAAAATCAGGACTAATAAGACTGAACTTGGGTCGAAATTGGAGCCCAAGACCTCTCATGGGGGCACCCAAAAGAAAACACATAATAACCACGCGTTGCTTCTAAGAAATCATGAATTGACCAAACTACGATTCGAAAACAACAGAATCTATGGAATTAAAAAGAGCTTTGGTATGGGGACATCACCATTGTGTAAAAAATCACCAATGCCCACTCAAGACATACCGCAGCCTAGTTATAACTTCGTTGCGAGAACAATTTAAACGATAAGATTTGCGCGAACAACAAACTAAAAGTACAGCCCATAAGAATGAAAGTTATAATACTACGATAGCCCCTAAACGATACAAACGTAAGCTCGCAAGTATAAAATGTTAAGCGAGGGCCGGCACTCGCACAAACAACCGGTCTGAGTACGTGTTAAGTAAAAAAAACCTAAAAGAGTCACGAACTAAAACGTACGAGAATAAGCTAGGCTACCTCCCGCATATACAAGCCAAACTAAAAAGTATCATCTGAAAATCAAAATCAAAGTAACCGAACAGGTGAAGCATTGGCAGGCCACAAATACTCAGATAAGATAGGAAATGATCCTATCCCTACACTCTAGGGCCTCGACAAGTTTGTGCCTATCTTCCTCCAAAGCATGAAGTCGTTCAAGATTCTCCCTATTTGACTGCTGAAGATCTTCGACCAGGGAGTACCAACCACCCATTTGCTCCACAATGTAGTCTCTGACAATCACGATGAGACCTTCAACCAGATGCGGACGTGGTTCTAGCTGATTGAATTCGGCCAATATGGTATCCTTCATGACATTCATCTTACCTGCAATAATCCATCTGTCGAAGGGGTCTATGTACACACCAGAGCTCGAACTAGCTGGACACTGGGCCATAAAGTCCTCTGCAAGATCAGGATGACAAAGGTTGGGAACAGGAAGAGGCTCCGGTACAGATGCAGGATCCAATGTGATGGATGAAGAGACCATGCGACTAACAGAGTCTGCATATCTGAGTCAGAAAGTCCGTTCAGCGAACAATAACTATGAGCACCGTTCGCACTCGAGATCTCCTTACCCCGGGACGTCTTTTTGCTACCATCCCTCCTCGTCGTTTTCTTCCTGAGCTTCCTAGACATAAGAAATTCCATCCTTGGGCGACCTGCTTCAGAAAAGATCAGTACGGACACAAATAACAACTATGGAAAGAGAAACAACTTGGTCAGACTCAAGCATAGATGAAATGTTTCAACTAGAGAAACCTGGGGCATTTTGCCAAACAATTTATGAACAAATACCAAGGGTCGATATTCCAAAGAAAATCGACGGATGGCCATGTCTTTTAAAGATAAGTACAGAAAGGGTATTCGTGCTTTATAAATTTTTACCTAGAAGGATCATGGCTTCTCGGAGAAGATCACTCAAGATAAACAGATGCTACTGCAGGCAAAGAGAAAAGTGGTAAAATGAGAAAGCCAAAGCCTTTTGAAGAAGAATTAAGGCAGAAATGTCAGGCATAGATTACCTGATTGAAAACCCTCAAGGAAGCGCAGCCGTGACCAAAGATTTCTTTCGAGATGCAAAAATGAAATAAAGCAGGTTAAAGGTGAATAAGGGAGACCTAAGGGCATTCATCCAGAGAATTTATGCCACGTCAGCCTAGTATCTGACTACACGAAAGTGTCTCATCAAGTCCCAATTGGCATCCCAAGATTCAGCCATTCACACAGTAATCAAGAAAGTACAACGAGCCTCTCGCCCGTAGGGAAAGACAATGCCAGTCGGCTACAACAAAGCGGCCTTAGCCCTTGCACGAACGACTTCTCACCAAGTCGGGATAAACCTACCACCCAATGTGCGATCAAATATATCGAAGCCCGTAATTCCTTACCAAAAAGAAATCACGGACTTCGAGGGGCAATTATTAATCCCTAAAAAACCATACGCACATTGGGTAAAGGGGTACAAGGCGGGTCTTACCAGCGTCGATCGTACATAACACAACCGCACTAAGCAGGATCCAAATATAAAACCCAATGCAGGTCAAGTCTACCAGTGCGACCGGGCCATGAGAAGCGCGACTCGACAAAGATAAAGGCTACACATCCAAAGAACCGCTCAGGCGATAAAATAAGACAGGTCACCCGCTTTGCACGAGCTAGAGCAACCTCGTAGTACAACCATAAAGCCAAGCGACACCACGCAAAGGCAGCAAGAGGACGAGCGCCCTTGGTTCAAGAAGGGCGATCGCACAAGGAACAAAAGAGGATCGATCTCGGTTCCGCACCCCGCTCTAATGAAATCTCCCAAAGCATCCGTGCCCGCACTTAAGGACCCGCTCAACTATTCAAGACACTCAACAAGTCGTCCGCACATAACACCGAATACAACCACGGACAGTTGGCTACAACTGTCCAGTGGTATGGTCGTAATTAGCAGAATGAACGACCCACAGCCTGGATAAACAGATTTCAGATCATTTACCAAGAGGAGTTCACCTATAAATACACCATGGCTACCCACATTTAAAGGGGGGCTTTTGGAAAAACCATGAAGTGCTGCTAAACTTCATACTCAACCGAAGATCTGGCCATGGCGTCAAGGACCATCTTAGAGTGAAGGCATCTTCTCTCTCAATCATTCATCCACCCTTTTTCTCCTCAAACTTCATTATTATCTCGTATAATTCTCTAGATCAAAATACATAAACGAGGGTATATTGAGTGGATATAGAGATGTATGAGGTTAAAGAGTTGATGTACCTTGTAATTCTCATTATAAGACAGGAAATCATCTTCATAGTGGACGTAGGCCTCGTTAATGGCTGAACCACTCTAAATCTCGTCTCTACTTTACTTTTTCTCGCATTTTTTACTATTTATTGCTAACCAGACACGGTTCCATTTATTTCTTACCGAATTGGTGAAGTACAGTTTAGTACCTTGGGTATTTAGATCATTTTGGTGTAAACAGGAAGACTGTTAATACATATGGAATTTAAAAGGCTTTGTCGTTATTCCAATTATATTACTAATCGGATACGGAAATTGATATCGATTATATATTGATTATTTTTCTGTGAAGGTTCCTTAATTAATGGAATGTGATTTGGATTTATCGTGAACTGTGTTTTAAATGACATTAGTTCTTTAACCCAGTTAAAGGCAGGATTACATGTTTGTCATTGTATTTCGAACTGTATGGTTGATCTCTACTAAATATATATCTGTTTGGGGGCGAAGAATTTATTCTCTTGCTTAACACCCTTCTCTGAGACGTACGAGCTTAGAGGTTATATATCGGTAGAAATCAATAGTATGGTGCAGATTGTCGATGCAACATGTTTGTGTTTCCAAAGTTAAATAATCATTAATATTGATTTTTGGGAAGATTAAAACTAAGTGGAGTTTTAACGAATCTTTAAACAGATTGGAAAAGGGAATTTAATAATTTAAATTATCAAATTTGGGAAATGATCGAGAATGAAGTAACGCCAGTTTTGCTCCTAGCGATAGTTAAATCTTTAATTAGATTTGAACGGGAAATGGTAATTAATTTTATCGATAAGACCGTGGCGTTAGTTATGGAGTATCACCAGTTTTTCTCCATGGGATGAATAGGTTGGGATTGGGAAATTAAACAAATGATTACTTCGGTAAGGTGCACTAATCCCGACTAGTTTGGAAACCGTAACATGGTTTGAATTGACATCCAAAGGAAGATTAAAGAATAAATTTAAAGAATTCATCTTTGATAAAATTAATGGGAACCATTCCCAAGGTATATGAATATTTGAATAAAAGAATATTCAGAATTGGAATGAAGGGTATGTTGTGTTTTCATAGCACTTGTTTATTATATACACGAGTTATTTAGAAAGGTCGGGTTTATACCCATTCTGAATAACTGATTCGACGATAAGTCAACGATGAAGACGGTGGTTGAAGACTGGAGGTCTTCACATCGTTTGGATGATTACTGATGTCTTGATTGGGCTTACACCCAAGACGAGGTAATAAGTGGTGATCATCCAAACGTACTTGGAGATCGACGGATATGCGAGGGCCTCTCTCCTGTATTGGACATATGGGACGAGGAATAAGGTGCCTCCGGTTTCGTTCAGACCCAGAACGAATTTGTAAATGGATTGTGTGTCTGACGTTGGATTTTATTCTATGTTGATTGATTTTTATTAAATATATATCTGTTTGGCGGCTGAGAATTTATTCTCTTGCTTAACGCCCTTCTCTGAGACGTACGAGCTTAGAGGTCATATATCGATAGATATCAGTTGCATGGCATGAATTGCCTGTGTGACATGCTGAGATGCAAATGATCAAGGCTTCTGTTGAAAAGCAGAGTCATGTGGTTGATGATCAAAGCATAGCTTTAATATAGCGACGCTTTATGTATAGCGTTAATTCGCGAGCCTCACACCTCGGTATGAGTCAAAAACGGGATAAGGGAATGCAGTGAGTGCATGACGTTTCTGTCTAGCTATGGGTGCTGTCGGGGTTTTACACGCCCTGGCATTTGTATATTTTTACCTATGTGGTTGTTGGAATGCGAGGCGCCTCGGATATATCGATTACTACGGAGCCGATGGATGGGTCCTTTAGGGCCGAGAAACGTGTGTTCAGGTATAACTAATCCACTTTTGCACTTTGAGTGGACCGGCACTGCAGGATCCAGGGGTTACCCAGAGTGTGTAGTCCCGAGACATTTGCTAGAGTGTCTCGAAGCGGAAAGGAGTACGTCCCTTGCCTAGACTCATGACGGAAATCCAATTTCCAATACGTGACATTTCGGTTTTGATTGTAGAGCCTAGTATGGCGACATGATAGATGGTACCCATGCCGCCTATGATTGATACATTTATATTTGAAGTTGATTTCTTCACTTGTAGTAAGAATAAAAGATTAAATTTCGCGTATCAAGCATTATTTGGCTATTATAAGGTAAAACCCTATCCTTCGGCTTGCGTTTCATTGTGTGATGAGACCTGGGTCTTATAATAGCTTCATTGTTTGCGCTGTTTGTTTTATGCACTGGTATTCTTGGGACGAAACCCGTTCCGTGTTATACGGCGTGGTCCCTTGATTTATCTAACTTTAAAAATCAAATTAATAACTGTATTAGTTCTCACACCAGTCACATGACTGACCTGGAGTTTATTGTTTTAACCTAAACTCTGGGTGCTTTTATTTTCCACACGGGCAGCTAGTAGTTTTGGTTTTGCAGATTTATATTCATAGGATCCTGATCTACAGCTGAAATGATATTCGGAAAGCTATGTATCCATGTATCTCTTTCAGTTGTGTTTTGTATTATTTTCCGCTGCATTGTAATTTGTAAATCTCTAATATTTATCAAATGTATATGATTTATTCATACTCTGTTATATTCTTGTACTCTAATGACAATTGTTGTAATAGGCAATGAAATGTTCTTCTGTTTATGTTCTGATTTGTTTTGTCCTCAAAGCAATCCGGGCTTTCCTTTACGGGGAAGTTCGGGTCGTTATATTTGGTATCAGAACTTTGGTTTACAGAGCTCGAGAACAAGACATATTAGAACCGAATGAAAGAATTCATCAGAGATTGGATTAGCAATATCCAATAGGAATGATTCGTTAGAGATAGTATTAGTAGTATCCTAGAACGAGTGTGAAGAGTAGTGTTTTTAATATAAAAGTGAAAACGAATTTTATTTTGAAATTTTAAATCATATTCAACGTATTTGAATATTTATTTTGTATTGAATTTGGACGATCCAATATATAAAGATTTTGCATATACGCCTTGCAAACGTGTATTCGAAATTTTAATATACTGGATAGATATAAAATCACACTCTAGTTGCTCGGAGATGGTTCTGATGATTGATTGACCATCATCAGAATTTGTGTTCGAGCTTCGAAAGTGGGATATCTATATTGAACGGACTTGAAAATATTGAACGGACTTGAAAATTGCTTGAAATTGCACGCATATACATGTATGTACATTGAACAGGTCATAGCAAGGAGGCTAGAGAAGAGGAATAAAATTGTATGCCCGACAAATAGGTACATGTTTACAAATTTATTGGGTTTGGATGATTTTATGAGCCGATTGGCTATCCGCTTGGCTTTTTCTTTTTGAGATGAGAGGGGCTGTGTGGCGGTTTGGTGATTTTCCCGGTGCTCCCTGTACAAAGGAGGTTATGGCGAAATTTTTCAAAAATTTAGGGTGTTAGCCAATTTTTTGAAGAATTGGAAAATTCAAAGAAACTGAAAAGTTGAAGAATGAAAGCCAGAATGAAAGTTGAGTTGGTTAGTAAAACAACTTCCAGCTCCGTTCCTTTTCGAGGATGAAAAGATTTTAAGTGGGGGAGATTGTAACAACCCGGAAAATCAGAACCAATTTAAAATTTTTATTTAGGCAATTTTAATGAATTTTGGATATTTAAAATGATCTATTTTAAATAATAAAGAGAGAAATTTATTTTGGGTAGAATTAGAACGGAAATATTTATATAAATCGAAGTTAGAATACAAATATTTATTTTAATTATAAAAGGAATTGGAAATGGCGCGGTAGTTTGAAAATTCGATTTTAAATTTCAAATGAATATACAGGATTCAAAATAAACCGGATTTTAGTGAAACAAAAAATATTAGAATCTATTTGAAAATATCTTTCCAACAAATCCAAAAAATCCAAATTTCATAGCGGCAATAAAAAGTTATGCCCAGTTGAAAATTCAGAATAGTCGCTATGGAAATATAGCCCTTGAAAATAGCGATTTTGCAAACGACCTCCATTTTCGACGGAACCACTTTTGTTGGATTTGGAATGTCAACTTATTATTAGATTCCAATTTTGATAATTTTTGGAATCAATATGTGAGCATGGCAAAAGAAAACGTGTTTTGACAGTTTTAGTCAATTTGGATCGACCAGAAAATGGCCGTTTTTCAATCGGTCTCAAAATTCGACAAAATTAGTTTTATTAGGACCATATCGTCAAAACATAGCTAGATTTATTTTCCGGAATTTTTGGAGTTCGTATGTGGCCCTAATAAATTGAAAGTGCATTTAAATGAAATATAAATTGATTTATATTTTAATTTAAAGGAAAACCAATCGAAACAGTCGAATTGGCCCACGATACATATCCCATTGTGTTCGGAATGAGGGTAATCACTTATGGACGACAGTCGATGGGTTTCGTTTGGAGTTCAAAATAAAAAGTTGCTTTTTAAAAAATAAAATAATTAAATTATATTTATAATAAGGCCCCCATCCCTTTCTCTCTCCCCTCGGATATTTTCTTTGAATGAAAATTTCCCGATCTCCCCCAAAATTGAAAATCGACGCCGCTCAGCCCCTCCGGCCTGCCAACACCGTGCCGCCGCCATTCCTAGCGATCCCCTCCTCCCCCATCGCTCTCTCCCCTCGCCTCCTTTTGTGAACCCGGATCCAAACCGCGAGCCCCCTTTTCTTACATCGTACACCGCGCTACCCATTCCCGTCGTCGGACCCCCCTCCCCCCCGCGTCGCCACTTTCCCCTCCTCCTCTAGCCTTCTCCGAACCCAAACCTCCAAACCCCCACTCCAGTCCGCTGCTCCAACCTCCACAGCACGCCGCCCCCGTTCAGTCAGAGCGCCGGTCACCAAAGCCCTCCCCTGCGCCACCTTAAGACCACCAACACCCTATCCTCCGGCTAAGATGCAAATTTTAGGCAAATGTGAGATTTTGATTGTAATTTTTATTTAAGATGATTAATTTTAAATAAAAACCAATTTTATTTTATATATAATACCATTAAATAAAAATGTTTTTTTATTTTACATAACGTTATATAAAGATGTAATTTTTATATGAAATACATCATTCTAAAGATTTGATTTTCATTATACGAATATTGTTATAAAAATTGAAATTTTATTTATATGAATGATATTATCATAAAAATGTGATTTTTTTTATGTGAATGGTATAAAAATAAAAATATGATTTTTATTTAGATAACTTCGCTTTAAAGATATGATTTTTATTATCATATAGCGAAATAAAAGTGAGATTTTTATTATCATAAAAGCGAAGTAAAAATATGATTTTTATATATATACACCAATATAAAAATGTGATTTTTTAATATAAACATCGTTGATTAAAAATATGATCTTTAATATAAATTTCGTGAAACAGACTGCGTTGGAATCAAAACAGCGAATCTAAGCAACGATAAAGAATGGAGGAGTGGATCCCAAAGCTGAGAACTCCTCACTAAAAATTTTTGTTCAGTTATTTATTTTATAACTGCATATATGAACTGCTCCCCGTCGTCCACAGACCATGGACGACTTGTTTGATTATTTGGTTTGGTTGATTGATGTGTTTGAATTGACTGTGATGTGAAGTGAACTGAACTAAATATTTATGTGTTGAAATATTTTATAGTTAAAAATATAATTTTTAACGTGTATATGAATAAAATAAATATGCATTTACAAACCAGACGATTTGTATTTGTACACACATATGACTAATATGGAATGGGACGATATATTTTACACATCGCCCAACTGCACAAATAAATCTGTGTTTGTTGTTTGAAAACCCCACACGGGTATTGGGATGATATTTGACATACACTAATCCTAATTGTTTAGTCGTATGTCAATCGATTGGTTGACAAACCGTTATAAGCGTTAAATATTTATATTTAATGCTTATGCAGTTGTGTAATGCATTCTGGATGATAGTTGATTGGTTATCATGGCTGTTTTATACATCTGTTGTATGAAATCCATATAAATCAAATTATATGGTAGTTGACTGTATCTGATTCCAGTTTAGAAAGAATGAATATTTTAAAATAATATTCAGAAAAGAATCAAAATTTGATTTTGATGTCCGATTTGGGATGGACACGAAATATTTAAATATACAAAGCCATGTTGATTAGATTAACGCCATTTTGACGTGAACGATATTTATATCGATTTTATTCATTTTTATAATGAATATCGAAAAGGAAGTGATTTCAAAATCTAATGTTTTGAAAATACTATCATTTATATATCGATGATATGAAATATTCAACTTTAATTTGAAATTGAATATGAAATTGAAATCGTTTTGAAAACGAATTTAAAACGATTTATAAAATACGTTTTAAATAGAAATCGACGAAATATAAATAATATATATTATATATATAATGGCCAGAATAGAACGCGTCGCGCCGCTGTAGTTCGCGAATTTCGACCATTGACTTCGAACGGACATTACGGGAGATCCGACCGTCGGATTCTCCTAAAACCAGAACCGATGGGTTCGTATCGAAAAGAGCTTTCAAACGAATATAAGAGATTTGAAATCTAATGGTTGGATTTGGAATTACGTCCAAATCAAATTTGGGAAAGGTCGTTGTAAGTGCAGTTCGATGACCATTTATGGAAATCGACTGTACGGGCCTTGACAAAATTATTAAAAATATTAATAATTTGTGCAAAATCATAATAAATGATTTGGAAAGAATTGGGATGAAAAATTCCATATTTGGAAAGATAAAAATATTTTTTTATCGAAATGAACTAGTTATAAACTAGAATTATAAATCCAATATTTTTAAATAAATAAATTGGATTTGAAATGGTTTTAAAAATAACCAGAATTTCCAATATATTAATTGGAATGGATTTGAATCGAAATTATCTTCGGAATATTTCGATATTGGATTCCGTGATTATACAGACATTGTGGAGGAATTTGGAAGATATATATATATCGTTATTCCAATACGATATTTGTTGATTTCAGAATTTGATATTTAATATAAGCCGATATATTTTCTATTTAGAGCATTGAATTTAATATCAAATGGATTTTTGGGTTTGTCGTGAACGGTGTCTTCACTAACACTGTTCTTAAACCTAGTTGAGAACAGATTAAATCTTTTATTAAAATTTAATGAAGTTTACCAATTAATTAATATTTAATTGGAATTGAATTGAATTGGATTTTTGGGTTTATCGTGAACGGTGTTTTAAATAACACTTGTTCTTTAACCCGATTAACAATGGAATGTGATTTTGGGTTTGTCGTGAATGGTGTCTTAAATAACACTGTTCTTGAACCCCGTTTGAATAGAATAAATCTTTTAATCAAGATTTGAAGAAGAATTACCAGTTAATTAACATTTAATTGGAACTGAAAATGGAATGTGAATTGGGTTTATTGTGAGCTGTGGTTTTAACGACATTCGTTCTTTAACCCGATTTACAGTGAAATGTGATTCGGAATTTATAAATCTTTTTATTAAGGTTTAACGGGAATTTTCCAAAGTAATGTTTTCCAATTTAATATATTAAATTGGAATTGAATGAAATTCGATTGATAATAATTGAAGTGAACTTCTGTGGAGGAAGATTATTAATACATATGGAATTTAAAAGGCTTTGCCGTTATTCCATTTATATTATTAGTCGGATACGGAAATTGATATCGATTATATATTAATTTGTTTTTCCGTGAAGATTCCATAATTAATGGAATGGTATACTGGGTTTATCGTGAACTGTGTTTTAAGTGACATTAGTTCTTTAACCCAGTTAAAAGCAGGAGTGCTTGTCTGTCATTGCATTTCGAACTGTATGGTTGATCTCTGCTAAATATATATCTATTTGGGGCGGAGAATTTATTCTCTTGCTTAACACCCTTCTATGAGACATACGAGCTTAGAGGTTATATATCGGCAGAAATCAATAGTACGGTGTAGATTGTCGATGCGACATGTTTTTGTTTTTAAAGTTAAATAATCATTAATATTGATTTTGGGAAGATTAAAACTAAGTGGAGTTTTAATGAATCTTTAAATAGATTGAAAAATGGAATGTGATAATTTAAATTATTAAATTTTGGAAATGATCGAGAATGGAGTATCGCCAGTTTTGCTCTTAGCGATAGTTAAATCTTAAATTAGATTTGAACAGGAAATGGTAATTAATTTTACCGATAAGACCGTGGTGTTAGTTATGGAGTATCACCAGCCTTGCTCCATGGGATGAATAGGTTGGGATTGGGAAATTAAACTAATGATTACTTCGGTAAGCTACGCTAATCCCACTAGTTTGGAAAACCGTAACATGGTTTGAATTGACATCCAAAGGAAGATTAAAGAATAAATTTAAAAAATTTATCTTTGATAAAATTAATGGGAACCTTTCCCAAGGTATATGAATATTTGAATAAAAGAATATTCAGAATTGGAATGAGGCGTATGTTGTGTTTTTATAGCACTTATTTATTATATACGCGAATTATTCAGAAAGGTTGGGTTTATACCCATTCTGAATAACTGATTCGACGATAAGTCGATGATGAAGACGGTGGTTGAAGACTGGAGGTCTTCACATCGTTTGGATGATTAATGATTGGGCTGTAGACCCAAGATGAGGTAATAAGTGGCGATTATCCAGACGAACTTGGAGATCGATGGATATGCGAGGGCCTCTCTCCTGTATTGGACATACGGGACAAAGAATAAGGTGCCTCCGGTTTCGTTCAGACCCAGAACGAACTTGTAAATGGATTGTGTGTCTGACATTGGATTTTATTCTATGTTGATTGATTTCTATTAAATATATATCTGTTTGGCGGTGGAGAATTTATTCTCTTGCTTAACGCCCTTCTCTGAGACGTACGAGCTCAGAGGTTATATATCGATAGATATCAGTCGCATGGCATGAATTGCCTGTGTGTCATGCTGAGATGCAAATGATCAAGGCTTTTGTTGAAAAGCAGAGTCTTGTGGTTGATGATCAAAGCATAGCTTTAATATAGCGCCGCTTTGTGTATAGCGTTAATTCGCCAGCCTTACACCTCGGTATGAGTCAAAAACGGGATAAGGGAACGCAGTGAGTGCATGACGTTTCTGTCTAGCTATGGGTGGTGTCGGGGTTTTACACGCCCTGGCATTTATATATTTTTACCTATGTGGTTGTTGGAATGCGCGGCGCCTCGGATATATCGGTTACTACGGAGCCGATGGATGGGTCCTTTAGAACCGAGAAACGTGTGTTCACGTATAACCAATCCACTTTTGCACTTTGAGTGGACCGGCACTGCAGGATCCAGGGGTTACCCAGAGTGTGTAGTCCCGAGACATTTGCTAGAGTGTCTCGAAGCGGAAAGGAGTACGTCCCTTGCCCAGACTCATGACGAAAATCCAATTTCCAATATGTGACATTTCGGTTTTGATTGTAGAGCCTAGTATGGCGACATGATAGATGGTACCCATGCCGCCTATGATTGATACATTTATATTTGAAGTTGATTTCTTCACTTATAGTAATAATAAAAGATTAAATTTTGCGTATCAAGCATTATTTGGCTATTATAAGGTAAAACCCTATCCTCTGGCTTGCGTTGCATTGTGTGGTGGGACCTGGGTCTTATAATAGCTTCATTGTTCTTTATTTAGCATTGCGCTGTTTGTTTTATGCACTGGTATTCTTGGGAGGAAACCTGTTCCGTGTTATACGGCGTGGTCCCTTGATTTATCTAACTTTAAAAATCAATTTAATAACTGTTTTAGTTCTCACACCAGTCACATGACTGACCTGGAGTTTATTGTTTTAACCTAAACTCTGGGTGCCCTTGTTTTCCACACAGGCAGCTAGTAGTTTTGGTTTTGCAGATTTATATTCACAGGATCTGGTCTACAGCTGGAATGATATTCGGAATGCTCTGTATCCGTGTATCTCTTTCAGTTGTGTTTTGTATTATTTTCCACTGCATTGTAATTTGTAAATTTCTAATATTTATCAAATGTATAAGATTTATTCATACTCTGTTATATTCTAATACTCTGATGACAATTGTTGTAATAGGCAATGAAATGTTCTTCTGTTTGTGTTCTGATTCGTCTTGTCCTCAAAGCAATCCGGGCTTTCCTTTACGGGGAAGTTCGGGTCGTTATATATGATTTTCGTGTAGATTCCATTTTAATGGAAGATGATTTTGGGTTTACCGTGAATTGTGTTTTAAACGACATTGGTTCTTTAACCCAGTAAAGACATGGTTTATTTCCTAAATTTGAATTATCATTAAATAATGATTTTTGGGGATTAAGACTAAGTAGAGTTTTCATGAATCTTTAATTAGATTGAAATGTTAATTTGGTAACTAAATTTTCCAAATTTGAGAAGTGTTCGAAAATGGAGTATCACCAGTTTTACTTCATGCGATAGTTAAATCTTTGATTAGATTTGAACGTGAAATGGTAATTGAATTTACCAATAACACAGTGGGTGTTAGATATGGAGTACTACCATTTTTGCTCCATGGGATGAATAGGTTGGGATTGGAAAATAAAATGAATGATTACTTCGGTTTGGCGTTAATCTCGACTAGTTTGATAAACCTTAATTTGGTTTAAACCATGAAAAGATACTATAAATTTTTTGAAATGATTTCCATAGAAATGGGTTAAACAGTATGTTTAAAAGTGATAATCTTTGATAATATTAATGAGAATCTTTCCAAAATAAAGAAATATGAATAAAAGAATATTCTGGATTGGAATGAGGCATATGATGTGTTGTTATAGCACTTGATTATAAGAAACGCGAGTTATTCGGAAAGACCGAGTTTAACCCATTTTGAATAATTGTTACGACGACTAACAGTCGAAGAGATTGAAGACGGTGCAAGACTGACGATCTTCACATTGAATGGATGGGTTGCTACTAATGCTCATGATTGGAGTAGCTACCTTGAAGGGGCTACAGTGGTAGCCGTCCGGACGTATTTGTTGAATGTTCGAATATGCGAGGGCCTCTCTCCTGTATTGGACATACGGGACGAGGAATAAGGTGCCTCCTGTTTTGTTCAAACCCAGAACGGACTTGTAAATGGATGATGTGTCTGACATTGTATTCCGTTATGCTGTATTCTTTGATCTATGCTAAATATATATCTGTTTGGTGGCGGAGAATTTATTGTCTTGCTTAACACCCTTCTCTGAGACGTACGTGCTTAGAGATTATATATCAGTTGTGATCAATGATATGATATGGATTAATAGTGTGACATGCTAAGATGCAATGATCCAAACTTTTGTTTAAAAGCAAAGCTTAGTGGATGATGATCAAAGCATAGCTTTAGTTAGCATAGCTTTGTGCAGCGTTAATTCACGAGCCTCACACATCAGTATGATGGTGAACTGATGGTTAGATCAGTGTACTTTCGATATGAGGATGGATTTGGTCGACCGAGATAGGCTGGGTGTGATCACTACACACCTGCTAGGGATAGGGCACACCCCCAATTCCTAGAAGGATAGAGTATGTGGCGTTTTCTCATGCACGTGACGTAAGTCGCGGAGATACTCGATATCCTGGATATAGTGCGGATGTGCATTACGACGTTTTCTCATGCTTGGGACAGAAGCCGTTGGGAATTGCACTACGTGATCATCTTTCGGATCAGTAGCCATCATGATGGAAATCCAAACTTCCAATACGACATTTTACAATTTTAGTTGTATACTATTGGCAGCATAGTGGTATAGGACATTCATGTAGTCTATGATTGATATATTTATATTTGAAGTTGATTTCTTCACTTGTAGTAATAATAAAAGATAAATTTCGTGTACCAAGCATATTTGGCTATTATAAGGTAAAATCAATCCTCCGACTTGCGTTGCATTGTGTGATGGGACCTGAGTCCTATAATAGCTTCATTGTTCTTTATTTAGCATTGCGCTATTTGTTTTATGCACTGGTATTCTTGGGGGTAAACCCGTTCCGTGTTATACGGCGTGGTCTCTTGATTTACCTAACTTTAAAATCAAGTCAATAATTATTTTAGTTCTCACACCAGTCCCATGACTGACTCGGAGTTTATTGTTTTAACCTAAACTCTGGGTGCCCATATTTTCCACACGAGCAGCTAGTAGTTTTGGTTTTCACAGATACTTCTTTTCCTAGGATCCTGGATCATAGCTGGAGCTATATTCGGAAAGCTTTGTATCCGTGTATTTCATTCAGTTGTGCTAGTTAATGTACTTCCGCTATGCATTGTATTTATATATTTTATTTCCGCTGCTATGTATTTTAAATCTATGATATTTTCCGATGTATACTATTTATTCATACTCTGATATATTCTTGTACTCTGATGTAAATTGTTGTAATAACAATGAAATGTTCTGTTGTTTATGCCGGATGCGTCGCGTTCTCAATTCAATCCGAGCTTTCCCGTAAGGGGAAGTTTGGGTCATCTCAAATTCTGTTCTCTAAATTTTACCAATGATGAAGTCATGGCACAGTTTAGAAATTCCCCTAAATTACATAATTAATTTGTGTACAACCACTTTTCAATTGTGTTAGAATACAGAATAAAGATCTTAAGGCTAAATAAACACTAAAGGGGTGCTAAATAGTGTTTTCTAATTTAATCATTCTGAAATCTTTTAAAAATATACTTAAAATATTGCAATTAATAATCGTAGATGTAATCATAAGATCAAAAAACAAATAAAAATAAATGCAACAAAGTAAATGGAAATGACATAAACCAGTATTTTTATACTAGTTCAGAGTTATCCTACATTCAGCCCCACACAAACCTTGTAGGAGTTTGTTAATATAAGTCATTATACAATCTTGATTTCAAGGCTATGCAACGCACACTCTAGAATTTTAGACCTCTAAATAGAGTCACTTAGATTTTTTGGAGCCACCATGACACCCGACTGATTTCAGGACTCAAGTGCACGCACTAAATTTTCGAGGCCACTAGCACACCTGATTGATTTCAAGGCTCGATTGCACCCATAATTATAGTAATAAGATTTGTTAGAGTATTACAAACATATATTTTTAATACTTGTTTATAATGGATTGTATAACCCTTGAATAATACTTTGATCTTAATTTGGGTAATAAATCTAACAAATCTTATTACTATAATTATGATTAAAGTAATATAGTATTACAAACATATATTTTTCTGATCTTAAAATAAAATTAGATAAAGAGAGATCAGAAAAATGCTATTAGAATTTTAGCATTTAATGTAAGACTCAGTAACTTATCTAAAATATTTTTCTTTTTTGAATTCTTCAATATTCGTGAATCTTCATTATTCAACACTTGGATCATTATATTAGCATTTTTAATCTTATTACCATCTTGATTCTACACTTGAAACTATAGCAATCTTCATAATCAACACCTATCTAATATCACGCAATATATATATTGATATATTTTAGTGTGTGTCTATATATATATATATATATATATATATATCTTGATATATTTTAGTACATATATTTCATATTGTTTTCTAAAGTTGTGGTCATCAAAACCAATGCATATGGTACTAACAATTTTCTCTTGTTTGATGATGACAACTTTTATAATATGGCTCTCCCTGAGTAACAAAATTTCACCTTTATCTATGTCTAGTGTTTTTTACATCTGTCCCCCTTTTGTCATCAATCAGAAGTAACTAACTCTACATTGAATTATAAATATAACATTAACTCCCCCTAGATACTACAAAAATAAACTAAGAAAAACTAATACACATAATCAAACCAAAAAACAGTCAAATGAAACCAATGTCAATCTGAATTTGATGTACACAAATTTAATCCAATAAAATAAAGACTAGTATTAATTACATATATACATAATTAAGTTTGATAAGCAATGTTCCTATTTGTGTGTTCTACCACTCCATTAGTTGTGATGTTCTTAGAAATGAAAAGCTGTGAATTATATCTTCCTTATCACGGGTAATTTTCAAAAAAATTATTCTCGAATTCTCCATCGTGATCACTCTTAGTAGTCTTAATCTTTTAACTTGTATGATTTTGAATTTGTTTAGTAAATATTTTAAACATTTCAAAAGCATCACTTTTAAGTTCTAATAAATTTTCCATGTAAATCTAGAATAATCATTTGTTATCACAATCACAATCCATTATGATTTATAGATTGCAACTATGATGGACCGAAAAGATCTAAATAAAAAAAGTTCAAGAGGTATAAATCATATCTTTTGATTTAAGAGAGAATTTTCTATGTTTTCCTAACTGACATGCATAACACAAATTATTAACTTTGAAATTTATTTCGTAAGACCTCTAAAAAGATCGTTTTTAGAAATTTTAGATATGAGTTTGAAATTCAAATGACCAAATCTTCTATGTTAAATCCAAGAATCACTTGAATTTACTAAAAGACACCTTTATCAATTGATATTTTCATGCTTAATATATAGATTTTTCATCTCTTGGTGCCTTCAAAGATATCGTTTGATTCATCATCCTTCATAAAATATTTATCTTTTACGAATAGATTTCGAAAACTTTATCGTATGACTGACTAATACTCAACTGATTATTCTTTAAATTCCTAATTAATAAAACATTAGAAATAATAAACATTTTTAGAATTTCCAAAATTGCCGATGTTGATCAAATATCTTTTAGAATTGTCCTAAAATTTGATGATCCACCATCTTTGTAAACTATATCTTTTAAAATCTCTAAACTTTCAATCATGTGTTTAAGCATCCACTATCAAATATCCATTTATCCTTTTTGATCCCTAATGTCTGATCATCGTATATTTGTCCATCAAAATCCCTGTAATACATTTGTTCTTGTATATTATACTTTTCCAAAAGCTCAAGTAATTTCTCATAATGAATCAATGAAACGACAATATAATGATCTTACAACATACCCTTACAAAACTCTATTAAAGATATTATTAAAAATTTCATTTAAAATTTTCAGAAATAAAACTATGATTATTTTGAAAACCAATGCTTTAATATCAAATGTTGGAATGCTAAATAAGGATCTTAAGGCTAAATGAACATTAGAAGGGGTGAATATTGTTTTCTAATTTATATGAATCTTTTTAAAACTTTGAAGATTATACTTAAAATGAACAATAAAAAATCGTGAATCTAATCGCAGAATCAAAACCCAAATAAAACTAAATACAGTAAAGCAAAAGGGAAAAACATAACCCGATTTTAATATTACTTGGAGATAACCTACGTTCAATCTCGCACAAACCTCGTATTTGAGTTTATTGATATAATATCGATAGGGTGTTGTTATTGACACTCCAAATATTGTTAAGGGGAGGTCAAATCTTAAAAACACTCCAATCATTAAAAAAATGTTAGGGGGAGTCACGTACTTAATTTTTTATGTTCCCTTTTTACCCTGGTAATAACGACATTTACCATCCCAAATTCCAATCAATTTTAAATGCAAAAAAACCAAATCCCTAAATTATTTGCAAACAAGAAAAAGAGCAATCGTTTGGGCAGAAATAATAGCGCAAAAGAAGAATGTAAAACAAATGAGAAATTAAATTATTAAAAAAAAAGCGATCGACAGATGAGAAATGAAATTATTTAAAAAAAGCGATCGACAAATGAGATTATTGATATTTTAATGTAAAAATCTAATGCAGTTCGACTAATATACCGTATATTTTTTTTAACTAACAACTAAAAAAAGAATTATTATAAAGATGGCTAATTTGGTAAAATAAACTTTATTTGTTAAGGGAGGTGCTCCCTGCATTGATACTCCCCTTAACAAATTCTTTATTTTTTAAACAGATCCTTCCCTTAACAATACTCGGAGTGTCAATAACAATCCCCTATCGATATACAATATTGATTTCAAGGCTATGAGCCACACCCTTTAGAATTTCACACCTCTGATTAAATTCACTTAAATTTCAGGGGCACTCACGCACATCCAATTGATTTTCGGGTTCAATCGCACCTACTACACTTCCTAGGCCATCGGAACACTCGAATGATTTCAAGGCTCAGTCGCACCCACAATTATAGTTGTAAGATTTAATAGAGTATTATAGACATATACCTTCTGATCTTTGATTACAATTGATCCCATAACTGTTGAATATCGTTTTGATCTTGATTTGAGTGAGAGATAATGGAGATATTGGAAAGTGAATGCTAGAGAATCAAAGATTAGAATTTGATCTTAGTTAAATTTCGATATAGTTTAAGTATAATTTGATTAAGAAAATAGAGAGTAAGGAGAGGAGAGACAAATGGGAAAGTAGATATTGAAAAATCATTGGAAGTCTGATTTTCATAGAGAAACGACGATTAAGTTCATTCACAAAGAGAAATAACGAAAAGAAACATCTTTTGAAATTTAAATTTTGAAAGACTCAGCTAGTATGTCAGGTCGAATCATCCATATCTGTTGGATCAAATTATATTAAGTGGAAACTAGAGACACATCAATATTTTTAAACTTAATGTAAGTTCCCCCTTCAAATTCAGAACTAAAAATTTAGCTCTTATAATTTATACCGTCTGCCCAAGCAAATATGTGTTGTGATAAGAGGCTAACTTGCAAAATTAAAAATGTGATATCTTTCAGCAAAATTATTGGATTTCATTTTCTTTTTCACCATTAAATTATAAATTTTATTACCATTCTATTGGTATTCGTATGTCATATGTTTTGATGATTTTTTTTCCACAGGGACAAGTATTTATCTGCCAAATATTGTCCCATCAAATGTTTGTTTCCTAGGTAAATATTTTCCCCAGCAAGTACGAAATACTGGAGTTAGTTGACATAAGCATAAGTTTGTAAAATTAGCTAGCACAAGCTTATATACTTCATTGAGTAGCTGGTAGTGTGAAAACAAATGAAACATGTACTAGTCAGGTGCAACATAGTTGATGTGTGTATTTGTGTGAAAATGGATAAATCATGTACCGTCAACTGGAAATCATGAAAGTTGGAACTGAAGATCTACAATTCAAGAGTTAGTTAATGGTATCTAATAAAAAGTGACATGCATTTATGGAGAATATTGTTAAGATTGCCTCGCATGTTGTTAATGTAGGAATGATGGTTTGAATGAACAATCCCACATCACAGAATAAATTGAAGGAGTGGAGTACATATATGAGTTGGTAGGCATATAACATTAAGGATTCCTTTTGTTACAAGGATGTATGTGCCAACTCATATGCGTGCGCCCAATGTTGGAGTAGGGGGCTTTGTTCCGACTGCTTACATAACAAATATATTTTCTTGAAACTCACCGGGCAAGTATTTGCTTGATACTGGTTGTGAAATTTGATGTGAGCATGTCAAATGGTCAATACAACAAATCACATCAAATGACATCTTTGAGCACTGTAACAGGTGCATTGTGTACTTTGAATGTAGTTAATATTATGTGTAAACAGTAACATTAAACGCACTTGAACTTGAAATGGTTGTAAGTATGTAAAGGTGCTTCATGAATCACCAGTTACACAATACAACTTTTGGAAATGTGATGCTGAAGAGTATGTATGATGAGAAGGAATAGTTTAATGCAATGCTTACATGTATATGCACCGTTGCAATACATATGCATCTGATCTGACCAATATATAGCAATTTTTCTTACACAACATGACAATGAGCGTAAAGTCCATGGTGATATCTCTTACAATGTTTCATTTTAATTCGATGTACTGTATTATATATATGCACTGATCTAGCGTATATCCGTACATGCACTACAATAAATGCATAACATGATAAGTTGTTTGAAATAAAGTTGCTGCATACGGCAGTATGTACGACGGGGATTTTTTTTTTTTTTTTGCGATGTATTGAATAATGCTTGTACCAAATTTATCAGTTATTTTTGCATGAAATTTACGGGGAAATTTTTTTCTTGGGAAATAACCTAAATTCCCCTATGCAAATATTTAATGGTTAAATTTTTGCTTGAAAGATAATATTAATTTCCTCTGACAATTATTTGCTTAGAAGACAAATATTTGAAGGATATATATTTGCTTTTGTGAAAAAAAATCATCGAAATATATGACATATTAATACTGATAAAAGATAATAAAATTTATGATTTGATGGTAAATACAAAATTAGAATCTAATAAGTGTACTATAAGAAATTACATTTTTAATATTTCAGTTTAACTTCTTATGCGAATGACCGATACATGATATAAATAATTCCAGGGATTTAAATTGTATTTTAAATTTTGAAGGGATGTGAGCCTACTTTTTTATTAAAGAGAGGTACATGGGTCAAAATTACTTTATATTAAATCTGATCATGTAGGCTAACACAAACAAGAGCATTCATGCTAAGGTGGGTCGACCGACCTTCCAGTAAGAGGGTCAAACATATGGGCCTAACCAAGTTGTACTAATTTGTTATTTATTCCCGCTCCAAATTTGTTTTTTGTTCATATCTTCTTCATATGAACTTCGATTGCAAAACTTAAAATATGAAAATTACTCAGAATTTGCTACAAACGCAATTGAGAAAGCTTCATAATTAAATTCTGCTGTTTGCAAAATTCCATTTTGAAACTTAATTAAGTAACTAATATAACTAATACCCAAAATTACTAGGTGTTATAGATGTTACTCCTCATCCTAGTGTTTATAGACGCAACAAGTCAAACTCTCACACAACCATTGTTGACCCTTTATCTGCATATCGTTCAGCTTCTTTTGAGACTCGACGATCTTTTTTGCATCAGTCAGCAACAAAAGGCCTTGATGTAACTTCGCAAACACCAGACAAACAAACTATTGCTCTGTATCAACTACTTCGGTTATGTCACCTCCAAATACCCATACCCAAAGGAAATGCTTAAGGTTGGGTTCTTAGATATCATGTTTGGAAAAACTAGTTAAAAAAGGTAAGAGAATTAAAATCCTAATTCGATTTTTTTGTTTGCCCTTAAGGTTAGCACAGACCTATGTAGTTCATGTCCTAGTATTATTTTAGTATGTTTTCCCAAATAATCTCTAAAGTAGTCTTTCTGCTTTATGTCCTATTATATTCCGTTATTTTAGGCAAAGCTGGCCTGCTTTTATAGTGGACCGTACCAATTTTTCATTATAATAAGTAATGAGTACAAAATATAATAAGAAATAGGCTGAACGCCTATCTTCTACAATCCTGATTGCTTAACTAAGCACTAAATTGTAAGTTATCACCATGCAGGGTGAGATTAGTTACAGAATGTAGTTACAAGGCAGTAACAACTAAATACATAGTGCTGCACAATGCTAGACACAACATAACTAATTATAAAAGGCTGCAAGCAGTCCTAGTAAGAAATCACATCTTTATCTTGAATCTACTATACTCTTGGCTATTATCAGAAACCAGATACAGTTATAAGTAGCTATGCAGAGAAGTGAAAGATCTCTGCTATGCATCTTGTAATGGCTTGCCTTTTTGACCGCTCCAAGTGGTTATTTAAACCAACTCAGAACGCTCAAAACGGAGAATCGTTACTTAACTCACTGGGTTTAACATAATAAGTTACACATAATCACAAATACGGAATAAATAACATTGGAACTTTTATTTACATAAATATCAGAGTCAAAATAATATTATATAGCGGAATATACATGAATTTTTTTAAAAGAAGGTTTACAGTTCAGTCGAGCCTTGCGCGCACACATGCGTCTTCCGTCCTCTCCAATTTGCGAGCTAAATCTTTAAATCTAGAACACTTAGGACCTGACACATGTGTGCATGCAAGGCTCAACTGAACTGTAAACCTTCTTAAAAAAAATTCATGTATATTCCGCTGTATAATATTATTTTGACTCTGATATTTATGTAAATAAAATTTCCGATGTTATTTATTCCGTATCTATGATTCTGTGTAATTTATTCTGTTAAACCCAGTGAGTTAAATAACGGTTCGCCGTTTTGAGCGTTCTGAGTTGGTTTAAATACCAACTTGGAGCGGTCAAAAAGGCAGGCCGTTACAGTTGGTATCAAAGCTTTGTCTGACAAAGCTTGGCTTATTGGGTTTAAACTCATTAGAGATAGAGTAGCAATACCATAGAATAAGTAGAATTATCACCAGAATTATTCTAGAGAGAACGTATTTTTAATATAAATTATTTTGAAAATATAAATTATTTTGAAGAATAAGGTATTTTAACTTTTAAAGTACTTTGAATACATATTAATTTAAAAGAAAAATATTTTGAAATTAAAATAAAGAATTTTGAATTTGATTTGAAGAAATAAAGTATTGTAAATATAAATTAATTTGGAAATATAAAGTACTTTTGGAATATAAATTATCTTGAAACTAATATTTATCAGAGTATTATAGCGGAAGCGTAGTGATGTATAAAAAGTAATTGGAAACCAGAAGTAATTTGAAACATAAAGTGTTTTGAAACAAAAATAAAAAGTTTTTGTAAATATAAATTAATTTGGGAACATAAGGTGTGGAGAAAAAACTAATGTAGCCAAAATAAAGAAAAGCACTAATCAATGATTGTGTGGTATAATATATATTGATTTGATCAAGTAATGATTGTGAGCTTCGAGTCTAACTGCTATGCGGCTAAGAATATGATATTTATGTGTGAGATGGTCTATTATGTTTGCGATTTTTACACTGAGTATATTATGGATGATTATGTCCACGTAGATATTTTGCAATGTCAAACTGTGCTTGCTCTCTTACCAGTATAGACAGACCCATTATTTCCATTTCATTTGGTTTACATTTAGGAGGTTCATTAAGCCACTATTGATTTTTTGCATGTGGCCTTATTTACACTTTTGTTGTCCAGTTCCAGTTTATATATGTTTACTTCTACATTTGAAATTTTGGGCATGTTATTATCATGTCACATGTCACTGGCTTGTTACCACCTATCCCATTGTTTGATTCATGTAGTATTTCGATCCATTTTGGAATGTATATTGGTGCAGTCATGGGGGTGTTATACTCGAATTATTAATTGTCAGGATTTACTAATTATATTTATGTGTTACCGAAGCTATTGACTTGAAATAAGTTTAATCCTGACTCGGGTGTTTTGTGTTTTTGCAAGGAACGCTCGGGTCAGGTCCTAAGTGTTCCAGATTTATAGATATTAGCTCGCAAAAGCTGGAGAGGAACGTGAAGACGCATACGCGCGCACTCGACAAAACTGTAAACTTTATTTTAAATTTATGTATATGTTTATTTTTCTCCCACTGTATAATTTATTTTTGTAAACTCTGATATGTATATAAAAATTTATTCCGCTGCAATTATTATGTACTGTGATTCTGTGTTTAATTATGTTGAACCTTGTAAGCTAAATAACTACTCGTTATTTTGAGCATTCTAAGTTGGTTTAAATACCGACTTGGAGCGGTCAAAAAGGCAAGTCCTTACACATCTAATCCAAAAACTAGAAATAGCTCAATTTAATCTTCAATTTTATACTATCCAAAAAGCAACCACAAGAGCAAGGCACTATGAACAGAAGGTATAGTGATCTTCAAACCAGCAGCACAGAGTGACAGCAACTCCACAAACCAGCGAAAATTATGTAACCAACATCATAGGATTGAAGCGTATGCATAATATGAAGAGCGGCACAGAACATAACATTCAACCAGAAAGGAACGACAACATCAGCATCAACCAACTATATTAGATCAGATACCACAATGAACTTAAAAATCAAGATACAAAGAAGGCCTTGTTCATGCAAATCTTATATTAAAAAACAGCTCCTGCAGAGAATCAAATTGACATAGTACAATGCAATTTCATGTCAAATGTAGAAACATCAATAAGATCGCTAACCTAGATTTCTACGAAGAACGAACCAACAATGAATATCCAACCAAATTAGAACACACCAACAACGTACTCCCTCAATGGAAACACAATCAACAACCAAGCAGAATGTTACAACCATACCAACAACACACAAACTAACAATCAACCCAAAGCTTACCCGAGATAAAAAGACAACAACTAGCTCGTATCGAGCAACTCGCTAGCCTATAGGGAGAGAAGTAGCCTATAGGAGAAGCTGATGGAGAAACAATTTCCAATAGCTCGTCACGAGCGACCAGCTGGACTGTGAAGAGGACAGACTATATGTGTTTCCAGAATAAAACGAGAAGGATAGAGGACTATAGCAGGTGATGTAGATAGGGGACTGTAACATGTGATGTAGATAGGGGACTGTAGCGGGTGATGTCAGTAAGGAAATAGGGAACGCTGAAAGCTAGGTTACTCACTAAGGTTACAAGGAGGTGGCCATTAAGGGAGGAGAATAGGAAAGGGAAGAAGGAAACACCGTCGATTAGGCAACTGGAAAAAGTATGAGATTTGGATATGATGGTAGAGCCCTAACAACGATGGTGAAAGCTAGGTATGAAGGGGAAAAGGGATATGAAGGGAATGATGAGAAGCAGATTATTGAAGGAATTAGAGGATCAAAAGGAAATAGAAAAGGGAGGAAGAGGGCTGCTGTAACACCCCGAATTTTAGTTAATGCTAAAATTCACTAATTGCAGAATAAATAATCTCAGATGTGGGAATTGGGGGTAATGGGCGGCGTCATTGCGTTCGTCTCGGAAAAATACACGAAATAGAGTCCGAGTTTTCGAGAATCGGAGTCCGTATGGCCCGGTTATGGCCCAATGAAGTTTACAGAAAATTTAAAGTTAAAAACAGATTTAAAATTCAGTTCTAAAACAAGTTTGGAGCCAAAAGCGGAATGGGCGGGAAAGTTCCCGCCTAGCCCCGTGTCGACAGGCATGTCGACAGGGGTGTCGACAGCCCTGTCGACAGGGGTGTCGACACAGGGTGTCGGCCCTATTGATCTGGGTGCACCAGATCTGGTTTTTGGGTTAGTCTTGGGCTGTGTTCTAGAGATTTCCGAAATCTAAGGGTCCTAATCTAATCTAGGGTTAATCTAATGGCCTAAAACACTTGCCTAATCCTATAAATAAGACCCTAAGCTAGCCCTAAATGATCATAATCCTATCTCCTAACTAAACTATGCCAAAATTTTCTATGATCATGGCCTCACTCAAAAGCCTAGCCTCCATCCTATTTCTAAACTATTTCTATGAAGGCTTTCATGTTCATACAAGCATCTTTGAGTTGTATGAGTGATCATTGGCTTGCATTCATCATCAAGTTGCAAGCTTTATGTTCAAGGCTAGAGTTTTTGGGTGATTTGTGGCAAGGGTTTGCTTATTGGAGTTTAGTGGTGAGTTTCTATAGCTTTAATAATCAATTGTTAAATTGATTATGGTAGGATGTGATAAGACATGGCTATGTTTGTGGATAAATGTGTTTATGCAAGTTTGTATGATATGTGATTTGCAAGTTTTATGCTATATGCAAGTTTAATGCCATGTTTATGATGCAAAACACTATGTTGAACATTTATGCATATGTAACATGTTATGCAAACTATATGTGAGAGTATATGCAAGTTATATGTAACATGATATGCAAGTTATGCATGTGGTTTTATGCATGCTAAGTGTTTGGTTTTATGCATGCTAAGTATTTGATTTTATGCATGCTAAGTATTTGATTTTATGCATGCTAAGTATTTGATTTTATGCATGCTAAGTATTTGATTTTATGCATGCTAAGTATTTGATGTTATGCAAGTTATGATATATGTTTATATGCAAGTTATGATATAAGTTCATATGCAAGTTATGATATAAGTTCATATGCAAGTTATGATATATGTTTATATGCAAGTTATGATATAAGTTCATATGCAAGTTATGATATATGTTCATATGCAAGTTATGATACAAGTTCATATGCAAGTTATGATATATGTTCATATGCAAGTTATGATGCAAGTTCATATGCAAGTTATGATGCAAGTTCATATGCAAGTTATGATATAAGTTCATATGCAAGTTATGATATATGTTTATATGCAAGTTATGATGCAAGTTCATATGCAAGTTATGATGCAAGTTCATATGCAAGTTTATGTGCAAGTTCAGATGCAAGTTGTCTCTTTTATGATATGCATAATGCAAGTTTGGTTAAATATTAGTGGGGTTTAATGTATGTTCATATATGCAAGTTGACACCTTTTGAACCCATGATAAAGTTACATGCTATGTTGGCTAAACCCATGACATTTGTGATGAATCTTCCCTTTTATTATGTCGTGTTACGAGAACGAATTACGTGGGGAACGATGGGGTTAATGTGCATGTTAATAAAATGATGTGGAATGGATATGCTTTAGAGTAACATAAATTAAATGGACATAATTGGGAATTTACCTATTGAGTTAGGTCTACCCATATTATGGAGTTGGGAATTTACCTATTGAGTTAGGTCTACCCATACTACGGAGTTGGGAATTTACCTATTGAGTTAGGTCTACCCATATTCTGGAAAACATGATTAATTAATTAGGGATAATTAATATAAATTAGGAGGGTGATTAATTAGGTGTAATTAATCGACTAAGACACGAGGTTGGACTCAGTTGTAGCGTAAAACTGCCCGGACCCAACCGGCTTAACCAGTTGCTACAAATGTTAGCCCAATGTGAGAGGTCTTAGGCACAAATTAAATACGTGATTAAAGTAAAGACACGAGGTTAGACCCTTTTTATGACGTAAGGCTGCCCGGACCCAACCGGCATATCCAGCAGTCATAAAAGACGGTCTAATGTGAGAGGTCTTTATGAGGTCATGATCTTAATTAATTAATTAAGAAACACTTAACCATATTAGCATGTAGAGGGACATGAGGGGTTAAGTGGGTGCCTTGGGTGGCATGAGGAATCTAGTGGGTTGCCTTGGGTGGCAATAGAAAATACGATTAGAATACTTAACCAAAGTGGAACATGTAATTAAACATGATTAAAGGGTTAAGTAAGTGCCTTGGGTGGCATGTGGGAATCAAGTAAGTGCCTTGGGTGGCATGCGGAAATCTAGTGGGTGCCTTAAGTGGCAATTGAAATACAATTAAATGACAAGCTTAAGTAGTAGCTTGTGGGGGCCTTAAGTGGCAATTGAAATAGGATTAGATGACTTAACCAAACCTTAACTTGTAGGTGGGCATGATTATAAAAGGGGTTAAGTGGGATTCACTAAATAAAATAACAAGCTTAGGTGGTAGCTTGTGGGGGCCCATTTCAACCAATATCCCAAACGTATCTTAGTGGGCTCGACTCTAGTCGATTGACGGGACACGCATATTGGGCTTGACTATAAGAGGCCAAAATGGGTTAGCGGTGGCAACGCATGACCAACGGGTTTCATATGCGTGTGTGGACCCGGGCTGGTAAATAAGACGTTGTTGCATCGTGTAGATATAAGCCGTGCACCGTTAGTTTTATCAGGTTGCCACGTTGGGGAATGGTACATCCCACGGTGGGGCCAGCACGGGTATCTACGTTAGGGAGCCGATCGAATGGGGAGTAGTGTGTACACCTAGTGGATTGTAGGGCCCCGTGGCGTCTACTTAGTCACCTAGGGGTACGCGAGAACTATTAAGTTAATTTTATAAGTCCATAGGTGGGATCAACCTTTAAGTTAGGAATGACTGGTGTGGTGCAGTGTAGGAATTACCCTTGGGTGGGTAGATCGGGGGTGGTGTAATCTAGTAATTATCCTTGGGTGGATAAATGCGTCTTTTCGGTTATCTTAGTACATCCTGTGTTTAGTTGGCTACTTAGTGTAGTCATTATCCCCAGAGGTACCGTACCTTGTTTATATCATACCCTAATTACTTTAATGATTGTATTGTTAGGGTTATAGGACTCACTCAGACTTATGTCTGACCCCGTTGTTTTTATCTTTTTCCCAACCCTCAGGTTATCAGAGTGGGCCCAGTACGAGTGGGCTTAGATCAGGCTGCTTTATTCTCTTTTGGAGCTTGGACCATAGATGTAGAGCTCAGCTTACCCTTTCTTTTATGGCTATCAGTTCATGTATTGGGATTATGTACTTTTATTTATCAGGATGGATATTTTGTACTTGACTCTTATTATGGTTTTGTGATGTAACCAAACATGTTTTACTTTCCGCTGCAATGAAATGATGTTTTAAAATTTTCAAGTATTACTTATATCTGTCTTGTTGAAATTTTTCTGTTCTATATTCACTTAAAATACTCCACCGATGTTATGGCATTCCCTTAGTGAGTGATCATAGCGGGAGTGGGGTGTTACACGTGGTATCAGAGCTTAAGGTTACCAGAACAGATAATTTTTTTAGAAAAACTATTTTCTAAGAATATTTTTGAAAGGAGTATTTTCAAAAACATGTCTTTTAAGAGAAAAGTTTTTGAAAGAAAAGCATAATCCCCAATAGCCATATCTATATCTTTCGAATTCTCCGTTTTGAATCTCTTCCTCTCTCGTTTTGAGTTTCCCCTCCGCGTATAGATGACCTTTCTAAGATAGATAAGAACGGAAAACCACTTTAAGGGACTTAGACGTTAGTCAGATTAGAAGTTGGTTCAAGAAGGAGGAGGACTGGTAGGTATCTATTGGATAGACGAAGGGAGGAAGGCTCAAATACTTGTTTGGTTAATGAAGGATGAAACCTCATTGGTGGGAGGTTACGAGTGGAGAATGGGATGAAGAAGGCGAGTAGTTATCCTTTTGGGAGGAATGGGACACCATAGTAGGATTGTCCAAAGGGGCATGGGCAAGGTATGGAATCTCCTGGAGGGTAGTTGTATTCCCTCGCGACTAGGGTACCAAATGGGGATAAACCGTCTAGGTTGGATTTAGGATTTCTTTATTATCCGGTTCGAACTTCATTTGATTCTGACGTATCGAGTTCGTTTATCTCATCATTGTTACTTGAGTCACTGCACTTAGACACCAGTTGGTAGATGATCCCTTAGTTGTTTCAAACCCAATTGGGGCTCCATGATGTGTTTGGGTTTGAAAGCTTCTATACTTAGCGTTGGGTTTAGAAGTGATGCTTTTTGGGCTTCACGAGCTATGGGTTAGTTTTGGGCATGGACTGGTTATCCAGTAGGGGTGCCGTTCTTGATTTTGAAGGGAGAGTTGTTAGGCTTATGACCCGCTTGGGTAACACTCTCGAGATCTCTTGTAGTCCCATGGAATCTGTTATGCTAAGTTATCTAGAATCGCTTGACACGTCGGTCGAGAGTTTGCGATCTGTTAGAGTGGTCCGGGAATACTCGGATGTGTTTGAGGAGGTGAAGGGCTTACCTCCGGAGCGGGAGATTGACTTCTGAATATATCTGGTAGACAAGGCCAAACCAGTATCTTTACCAGTGCGCCACATGGCTCCTCGTGAGAGGAGGGAACTCCATAAGCAAGTAGGGAAGTTGCTTGAGAAGGGGTCCATAAGACAAAGTATATCGGAGTGGGGTGCTCCAGTAGTTTTTGCTACGAAGGCGGATGGGTCCCTCAGACTTTGTGTAAGCTAAAGAGAACTAAATAAACTCACAAAGAAGAATAGACACCCATGGCCGAGGATTGATGATCTCTTTGGTCAGTTAGTTGGCGCCTCAGTATTTTCGTGGTTGGACTTAGCCACGGGGTTTCGTCAGTTTAGAGTGGCTAAGGATAGTATAGAGAAGATTGCCTTTAGGACTTCGGATGGTTTTATGAGTGGCTGGTGATGCTATTTGGTTAGACGAACGCCTCCACATACTTTGTTGATTTGATGAGAAGGATGTTCAGGGAGTACCTAAATAAGTTCGTGATGGTCTTTGTAAATGACATCTTGGTCTTTCCTAGGAGCGAAATAAGTTTCCGTATGTGCTCAATAGGTTGAGCAAAGCCAGTTATGGGATAAACGGTGGTTTTTGAGCGAGACTGGCAAGGACATCCAGAGTTGGACAAGGGCTTAATTATTTAGCCGTTTTTACTAGTATCATCTCACGTAGGTCGTCTGAATTCGAAGGAGATATCCCTTGGGTGTTTGTCTGATATTGGTTTAGGCCTTTGGGGCTTGCATTTGGGGGATGTCGAGTTCGACTAGGGTGGTCTGCGTGAGAGATGGATAGTTGTGACGATTTTGCATGGGAGAATATCCTGATTTTCTCTAGAAGTGGAGAAAAGCATGCCCTACATCTTAGGGAAGTGTTGGAGACTCTTTGAACGCATTGTCTTAAGACAACAAAGGTGGATGGAATTCTTAGCATCCTATGAGTTTGAGATAGCGTATACCCCTGGCAAGGGTAACGTGGTGGTCGACGCCTTAAGCAGAAAAAAGGCTGTCTTTGAGTCCATTGTTCGTGGAATGGCGAAGCTTGGAGTTTAATTCTATGTTAGACTTTAGACCTTTCGTTGACTTTGTACCCGGTTTGCTAGCCTCCTTGGAGGTTAGGCCTACTCTTTTGGGGGCGGAATGGCGAGGCACAGCGAGACGACCCACAGTTGGTTGAGTTAGTAGAGAAGCTCATAAGGGGGAGTCGTCCAACCATTTGAGTAGGTACACCCTAGATGGTAAGGGGTGGTTGCGTAGAGACGGTAGACTTTGTGTACCGTAAGATGAGGGTCGGAGGAAGGCTATACTTGATGATGCACATCGGTCAAAGATGACCATTCATCCTGGTAGGGACAAGATGTACCAAGACATGAAGCGGGTTTTCTTTTTGGGCCGGTATGGAGAAAGATGTGGCCGAGTATGTCGCTAGATGCTTGGTGTGCTAGCAAATGAAAGCAGAGCAGAAGAAACCCGATGGGTTGCTTCACCCATTTGGAAGTTCCGCTATGGAAGTGGGATAGTGTCTCGATGGATTACCGAGATCGAGGAAGGGCAATGCGGGAATTTGGGTTATGGTAGACAGACTTACCAAGAGTGCCCATTTTATACCCGTGAAGAGTAAAGAAGACCGCTCCATGGCTTGCTTCAGTCTATGTTAGAAAGATTGTTAGATTGCATGGCGTACCATCCAGCATTGTGAGTGATCGAGATCCTATCTTCACTAGTGAGTTTTGGAGAAGTTTGCAAGAGGCGGTTGGGACTCAGTTGTGTTTGAGCACCGCATATCATCCTCAGACGGACGGTCAGACCGAGAGGGTGAACCGTATCTTAGAAGATCTCTTGAGGCTTTGTATCTTGGATTTTGGAGGTACATGGGAAGAACATCTTCCTTTGGTGGAGTTCGCATACAGTAACAGCTTTCAGTCTAGTATTGACATGGCACCTTTCGAAGCTCTTTATGGAAGGCCTGGTCGATCTCCTACATGTTGGTGGGAATCTACGGATAAGATCTTGCTTGGGCCAGATATGGTTAGAGAGACTTCAGAGAAGATTGATTTGATTCGAAGAAGGATGAAGGCAGCGCAAGATAGACAGAAATCTTATGCGGATCGGAGAAGGACGGATCTTGAGTTTGAGGTTGGGGACATGGTTTTTGTCAAAGTATCTCCGTTGAGAAATGTTGTTCGCTTTGGGTCCGTTGGGAAGTAAGCACCGAGGTTTGTTGGGCCGTTTCCTATTAAGGAAAGGATTGGACGGATGGCATATAGGGTGGAGTTGTCCGACAGACTTAGTGGTGTTCATGATGTATTCCATGTATCACATTTGAGGAAGTGCTTACATGAGACCGCAGAGGTGGTAGAGTCGAGCTTGCTTAGAGATGTAGAGGTAGAGCGTGATGCGACGATTCGACGAGCTCCTACTCGCATCCTTGGGTCAGAAACTAGGAAGTTGAGGAACAGAGAAGTTCAGCTAGTTAAAGTGCAATGGGGAGAAGACGAGGGCAATGCTACTTGGGAGACGGAAGCGAAGATGCGTTCTTTGTACCCATTTCTTTTTGAGAGTATGTCTTTTAACTTCTCCTTTATCGTTTGTCTAGTACTTATCTTATCTTTAGTATGTCCTCTCGTTAGTACCTCTGACCTTTAGATAGGGTAAACCTATGATTGAAACATGTGTTTGAGACATGTTATGATTGATGGATGCATATGGATGCAAGTGTTTGCTAGTGGTTGCTCGTGGATGCATATACACACACTCTAGACACTAGATCGGCTCAATCACTTCATATTGCATATTGCATAAAATTGTGTGTAGGAAGTTATATTTATGGATGTATAATGATTGTGTTATCATATGGATGATGCATTTTGGTGAATGATTGTGCACTCATGTAGATATTGTATGTGTCGATAGGGTTCTCTCGCATACATAATGGATGCATGGCACTATCATGGTTTGCATATATTCATACATTAGATAGGGAACATATACACACACTTTTTGCATATGCTCATACATCATTAGAAATTGTTTTAAGGACAATGGATGCCCGTGTTTGATGGATTGAGTAGATGGTTGTTTGGATGGTAGGATATGCATTCTCCTTAGCTTAGAGATTTCGGGGATGAAATCCTTTAAGGAGGGGAGAATGTAACACCCCGAATTTTAGTTAATGCTAAAATTCACTAATTGCAGAATAAATAATCTCAGATGTGGGAATTGGGGGTAACGGGCTGCGTCATTGCGTTCGTCTTGGAAAAATACGCGAAATAGAGTCCGAGTTTTCGAGAATCGGAGTCCGTATGGCCCGGTTATGGCCCAATGAAGTTTACAGAAAATTTAAAGTTAAAAACAGATTTAAAATTCAGTTCTAAAACAAGTTTGGAGCCAAAAGCGGAAAGGGCGGGAAAGTTCCCGCCTAGCCCCGTGTCGACAGGCATGTCGACAGGGGTGTCGACAGGCATGTCGACAGGGGTGTCGACAGCCCTGTCGACAGGGGTGTCGACACAGGGTGTCGGCCCTGTTGATCTGGGTGCACCAGATCTGGTTTTTGGGTTAGTCTTGGGCTGTGTTCTAGAGATTTCCGAAATCTAAGGGTCCTAATCTAATCTAGGGTTAATCTAATGGCCTAAAACACTTGCCTAATCCTATAAATAAGACCCTAAGCTAGCCCTAAATGATCATAATCCTATCTCCTAACTAAACTATGCCAAAATTTTCTATGATCATGGCCTCACTCAAAAGCCTAGCCTCCATCCTATTTCTAAACTATTTCTATGAAGGCTTTCATGTTCATACAAGCATCTTTGAGTTGTATGAGTGATCATTGGCTTGCATTCATCATCAAGTTGCAAGCTTTATGTTCAAGGCTAGAGTTTTTGGGTGATTTGTGGCAAGGGTTTGCTTATTGGAGTTTAGTGGTGAGTTTCTATAGCTTTAATAATCAATTGTTAAATTGATTATGGTAGGATGTGATAAGACATGGCTATGTTTGTGGATAAATGTGTTTATGCAAGTTTGTATGATATGTGATTTGCAAGTTTTATGCTATATGCAAGTTTAATGCCATGTTTATGATGCAAAACACTATGTTGAACATTTATGCATATGTAACATGTTATGCAAACTATATGTGAGAGTATATGCAAGTTATATGTAACATGATATGCAAGTTATGCATGTGGTTTTATGCATGCTAAGTGTTTGGTTTTATGCATGCTAAGTATTTGATTTTATGCATGCTAAGTATTTGATTTTATGCATGCTAAGTATTTGATTTTATGCATGCTAAGTATTTGATTTTATGCATGCTAAGTGTTTGGTTTTATGCATGCTAAGTATTTGATGTTATGCAAGTTATGATATATGTTTATATGCAAGTTATGATATAAGTTCATATGCAAGTTATGATATAAGTTCATATGCAAGTTATGATATATGTTTATATGCAAGTTATGATATAAGTTCATATGCAAGTTATGATATATGTTCATATGCAAGTTATGATACAAGTTCATATGCAAGTTATGATATATGTTCATATGCAAGTTATGATGCAAGTTCATATGCAAGTTATGATGCAAGTTCATATGCAAGTTATGATATAAGTTCATATGCAAGTTATGATATATGTTTATATGCAAGTTATGATGCAAGTTCATATGCAAGTTATGATGCAAGTTCATATGCAAGTTTATGTGCAAGTTCAGATGCAAGTTGTCTCTTTTATGATATGCATAATGCAAGTTTGGTTAAATATTAGTGGGGTTTAATGTATGTTCATATATGCAAGTTGACACCTTTTGAACCCATGATAAAGTTACATGCTATGTTGGCTAAACCCATGACATTTGTGATGAATCTTCCCTTTTATTATGTCGTGTTACGAGAACGAATTACGTGGGGAACGATGGGGTTAATGTGCATGTTAATAAAATGATGTGGAATGGATATGCTTTAGAGTAACATAAATTAAATGGACATAATTGGGAATTTACCTATTGAGTTAGGTCTACCCATATTATGGAGTTGGGAATTTACCTATTGAGTTAGGTCTACCCATACTACGGAGTTGGGAATTTACCTATTGAGTTAGGTCTACCCATATTCTGGAAAACATGATTAATTAATTAGGGATAATTAATATAAATTAGGAGGGTGATTAATTAGGTGTAATTAATCGACTAAGACACGAGGTTGGACTCAGTTGTAGCGTAAAACTGCCCGGACCCAACCGGCTTAACCAGTTGCTACAAATGTTAGCCCAATGTGAGAGGTCTTAGGCACAAATTAAATACGTGATTAAAGTAAAGACACGAGGTTAGACCCTTTTTATGACGTAAGGCTGCCCGGACCCAACCGGCATATCCAGCAGTCATAAAAGACGGTCTAATGTGAGAGGTCTTTATGAGGTCATGATCTTAATTAATTAATTAAGAAACACTTAACCATATTAGCATGTAGAGGGACATGAGGGGTTAAGTGGGTGCCTTGGGTGGCATGAGGAATCTAGTGGGTTGCCTTGGGTGGCAATAGAAAATACGATTAGAATACTTAACCAAAGTGGAACATGTAATTAAACATGATTAAAGGGTTAAGTAAGTGCCTTGGGTGGCATGTGGGAATCAAGTAAGTGCCTTGGGTGGCATGCGGAAATCTAGTGGGTGCCTTAAGTGGCAATTGAAATACAATTAAATGACAAGCTTAAGTAGTAGCTTGTGGGGGCCTTAAGTGGCAATTGAAATAGGATTAGATGACTTAACCAAACCTTAACTTGTAGGTGGGCATGATTATAAAAGGGGTTAAGTGGGATTCACTAAATAAAATAACAAGCTTAGGTGGTAGCTTGTGGGGGCCCATTTCAACCAATATCCCAAACGTATCTTAGTGGGCTCGACTCTAGTCGAGTGACGGGACACGCATATTGGGCTTGACTATAAGAGGCCAAAATGGGTTAGCGGTGGCAACGCATGACCAACGGGTTTCATATGCGTGTGTGGACCCGGGCTGGTAAATAAGACGTTGTTGCATCGTGTAGATATAAGCCGTGCACCGTTAGTTTTATCAGGTTGCCACGTTGGGGAATGGTACACCCCACGGTGGGGCCAGCACGGGTATCTACGTTAGGGAGCCGATCGAATGGGGAGTAGTGTGTACACCTAGTGGATTGTAGGGCCCCGTGGCGTCTACTTAGTCACCTAGGGGTACGCGAGAACTATTAAGTTAATTTTATAAGTCCATAGGTGGGATCAACCTTTAAGTTAGGAATGACTGGTGTGGTGCAGTGTAGGAATTACCCTTGGGTGGGTAGATCGGGGGTGGTGTAATCTAGTAATTATCCTTGGGTGGATAAATGCGTCTTTTCGGTTATCTTAGTACATCCTGTGTTTAGTTGGCTACTTAGTGTAGTCATTATCCCCAGAGGTACCGTACCTTGTTTATATCATACCCTAATTACTTTAATGATTGTATTGTTAGGGTTATAGGACTCACTCAGACTTATGTCTGACCCCGTTGTTTTTATCTTTTTCCCAACCCTCAGGTTATCAGAGTGGGCCCAGTACGAGTGGGCTTAGATCAGGCTGCTTTATTCTCTTTTGGAGCTTGGACCATAGATGTAGAGCTCAGCTTACCCTTTCTTTTATGGCTATCAGTTCATGTATTGGGATTATGTACTTTTATTTATCAGGATGGATATTTTGTACTTGACTCTTATTATGGTTTTGTGATGTAACCAAACATGTTTTACTTTCCGCTGCAATGAAATGATGTTTTAAAATTTTCAAGTATTACTTATATCTGTCTTGTTGAAATTTTTCTGTTCTATATTCACTTAAAATACTCCACCGATGTTATGGCATTCCCTTAGTGAGTGATCATAGCGGGAGTGGGGTGTTACAGCTGCAGAAATTACCTAGTCGCCATTGTTGAATAGGGAGCACAATCCTTTTTTACTATAAAGGAATATATTCGGTTATTTATGCTATATTTACTATAAAAGAAATGAATTAAAAATGTCAATTATACATTACAAATATTATGAAATTAGCTTTTTAATTGAATTTTTTAACATATATTTTTAGAAAAAAATAGCTAATATTCTATCAAATATAATTTTACGTTTATTTACATATATTTGCATATGTTTTTATTTAAAATTAAGAATGTATTAATTATATTTGAATTGAATATTAACTTTTTTATTTAGTTATTGTTTGTACATTATAAAAATATCAAGTATGAGTTTTATAAGCAATTTAATAGTCATCCGTTATACCCTACTATTTTATAGCTTTATCTCCACTGCAACTTTTTACACCTCCGCCACATTGAATCCACTAAGTGCTTTAACTGCATAGGCACAACCACAGAAGAAAGGATAGTAGAGAATAAAACATGAATAATAAACTGAAACCCGATAAACAACAAGAACACAAAGTTTTATAATGGTTTGTCGTTGATTGCCTACATATACTTTTTACTACTTTTCATTATACTTAATTACAAGCAGTTAAGGATCGTAATAGATCCTCAAAGTACAAAAATATGTTGTAGAAAATCAAAGAGAGGAAAAAAGAATATCCAAATTAAAGTATGGAGACTGAATATCTTGCTGTAAATCCTTTACCAAAATTTCGCCGCTAAGACCAAGTCACGCTAGGGGTCGTGATCCCATATGAGTTGTTTTTTTTACATCGGTACGAGTTCTTGATGGGGACCGATGCCATTCCCTAATGACTTATGGGAAGCACCCCTATCTTCTTGCCTTGGTTCGTCTCGACCCTAGTTTTTGTACCATATTCATTGACATGCTTGTATGCTTGATTATAAGCTCAAACAATGGATCCGTAGTAAACTAAATTGCTGGTTTTTACCGCTCATGGAAATCGATATAGAATTGCATTGAAGCAAAGAGTTGTCATATGAAATAGGGTTCGGTCACCATGGAGACTTACATGGAGTGGAGGCAGTTTCTAAGCTACCTTTGAAGATCAAATATGTCAATCGATATAAGGGGCTTGGACCGATCCCTCCCTTGTAGAATTCTAAACATGCACTACAAGAAAAATGCATATAGCAGCGGCAATATCCGCTTCTAATCCGTCGCTAAATAGGCCTTAGCGACGGATTTCATGCATAATGTTGTGGTCGGTAAAAACCATGACGGTATCTGTGTCCGATTTTTGCGACGGAATTTAGCATGAGTTTTCTGATAGTTTTTCGTCATTTTACTAATTATATAATAAAAATAAAATTTTATTTATTAATTTAATTTTAATTTATACACCTACTATTTACCGACGGATAACTAATTTATAATAAATTATTATTTATAAGAGGCGTTGGTAAATCCTTACTAATTACCGAGGGATTAGCGACGAAAATTAAATTGAAGTAAACTAACCTCCCTTTTTTGTTGGTAATCCGTTGCTATTCCCCTTCTGATCTGCCTATACACACACACACATACACACACACACACACACACACATACATACTCATCACACATAATTTGTGTTTCATTCAATACACAATCCAAATGTAAATACAGCTCAATTTATATCAACACACATCTCATAATCAATGTATTATATTAATCACTCATCTCATAATCAACATTCAACATTACATTTCTTCAAATAGAATATTTTCTAATCTTATTCTACTCTCTTTAATTTACATATCTTATAACAAGAAAATCAATATCATCAATTCATCAAAGCAAATCTATTGTTTCACTATTCACAACCTTCCTTCACCTCAAACTCATTCCAAAACATCCAAAAGCTAATGAGGACCAGGAACTGAAAGCTCGTCCACTGCCAAAACGATCTTTATTTTGTTCATGTAACTTTGGAAATGGTGTGACTGCCTGTGCATAATTCCCAAATCAATAAAAAAATAATATTGCAGACTAAATATACATTGTACAAAACAATAACATTACAAACCCAAATCCTGAACTTACTGCAAATGTGAGGAAGCCACAAAATACCAAGACCAGAACCAACAAAGCAAGTCACTGAGCGATCTGAAGACCAACACTGATAATCTAATTGCTAGGCAGTGAAATGGTGAAATGCTCGCGCCTATGTTTGACAATATTAACTTATAGTTCGTGTTTATCAAAAAAATAAATACTGGTATCAATACTAACCGTAATCAACTTAACAAGTAGCTCGATAGTGATAATGGTAAGCCCTTCATGTGCACTTCCCATTTTGGTACCGAGGTGGAGCTTGCATACTACAATCATGGAGGAATATTGCCATTTGTAATCAAAAATCTGAAACGCCAACTTGCAAATAAATGTAGTTGTATGTTATTTGCAATTTTTGAAAACTTCAACTGAAAATAATTCAAGTGATGTTTTATGAAGCCTGTTCTTGGGAATGAGGACGCATTTTGTAACTTACAAAATGGTGTTTTGAAAGAAACTTCCTAATATTAAATGCAAGCAGGTGGTAAGGTAAAATAGACTAACCTGGAAGTGTCCCATGTGTAATATTGACTCACACCCAAGTTCAGCAAATAATTTCCCAAGAGGAGTTGTTGCATTGAACCTTCCTGCCTGGTATGCCATGAGGGAGTTCTCGTTATCGGGAAGCCGACGACATATATTCAATAGCGAGCGAAGGGTGTTCATCTGCAAATCATAGGAAGTCATGAGTATCCCGTCCATATTATAACATGATTGATAAGGTCATCAGCCAAATAATGAGACATATTACTCACTAAATCCACTATGAAAAACAAATCTCATACACGAACTGATTTGGAAATAAGTAGTAATGTAAAATAATAAATCATATTTGGAAATAAGTACCTGCATATCATGTTATGCTTATACACACAATCAAATGCATTCTTGCTGCAATTTTATTGATAAACAAACCGCTATGAAATAAGTAGTAATGTAAAAGAATAAATCAGAGATGTTTTAAGGAACAATAATATAAAGTAAAATTAGTGGAGCTAATATGTAAAGACAGATTCCTCTATAGCTTAAAATAGCCATGTATATAGCATAATGAATGAAAGTACAAGTCCAACAAGTAAAAAAATTGGATAATATAAAGAATGCAAAAAATGTAACATACCCTTTTAGCCTACACTAAATCTATAAATTAAATCGAAGTCGGATTCTTATATTAAAGGTCCTTGTCATCTTGTTCAGTCTTTGCTCTTTTTTTGGATCATCATTTGGTCGAACTATTCCGTGGGCAAATGTACAAGTTTGCTTTGGTGAAGGCCAACTTGCCCTAACATCCTCGTGCAAATCAGGAATCACTAAATCATCTGCTTAAGTCATGAAATACAGCCATATTAACATGAGCTCTCCAAATTCATAATAAACATAATCATCTTCCATACTAACTATGAAATTTAATCAGAACAGGTTTATTTTAAGCTCAAAGCAATGAGGAATTAGATAAATGAATAAAACTATCAGATTATTCAAATAAAAAATAAAACAATACTCACTAGATCTTAATCAATTACAGATTTAGTAAGTTGGAATCAGATTACGAACACTAATATGGTTAGATTATTCAATTTTGAATAAAAGTATCAAATCATAGGATAAATCTCAGATCTAGAACTAAACCTTTATATTTTAGATCAGGAGACATCGACTCTAAGTTAGTCAACCCTTACTGGTGTGAAAGCCCATATGGAACTAAATCTTTGGATCCAAGATATCTATTTGCCTCCCTTGACTACAGAGAATCATACATCTCTAGATTTAGAAGTTTACTGTAGGAATCAATGAAATTTGGATTACAGATTTCGAGATTCGGATCGAAGAAGTTAAAAGAATTTGATATTATTTAGTTATCTCTTTGAACGAAAACCTTTGTGAAGGAGATGGAATTCCACTTACCGAATAAACGTAGGCGCCTTAAATTTCAGGTCCCGCCTTAAATTTTTGTAAATTTTAGTACAAGTAGCGGGTGTTGAAGAAAAGGAGGCGTCTGTTGAAAGGAGTGGGGGGGAATTGGGATTACATTTAGGGCTTAGCGTAAAGAAGGGTAAATTTTGGCTGTTCTTGGAATCTAGTGGCTGAAAAAAGTCAGTAAATTTATGATTATTTAATTTGATTTATGGTTGTTTAGAGTTTAAGAATAAAGTATAATCTAAAAATAAAAATTGGATATTTAATTTCATGGTGAACGGATATTTCTCGAATACTGATAATGCCATATCCGTATTAGTTATCAGATATTCTTAATTGAAATAATCTATAAAGCTTATATTTTTAGATCGTAGTCCGTTATAATCATTTATCGTTTAAATTTAAATTTCAATATAATAAAATATACCTTTTTAAGACAGATTGTTATCCAAATCCTACGAAGAGGCACTACCTCCTTGGACTTTCACCATCTGATCGATTAGTTAAAATCTACTATCAATCACAAATAGTTAATTATTATAATCTTTTAAGCAATGCTAGATATGTTCAAAAAAATTAATGCAAACATAAAGTAAAACAATTTTTTTAACCTATAGTAGATTTTTTTTAAATATGAATGTTAAATATAAATATTATTTCAATTATTAAATAACAAATACAAAATAAAAATATTACTTGTTAATTATTAATAATTAAATCATTAAATATCAGTATTGAATATAGAATATTAATTATTTGATAAAATTTATTTAAGGGAAAGTCTATTTAGACACAACATTCTAACATAATTTGTGACACAATCGATTTCAGCCATTGTATCGCCGCTTGATTCCACCTCTCCATGTAAGGATAAAAAGATCCGACGACTTAGATTCTGTGTTTTCCAATTTGTGTCTAATTTCGCATCCAAATAATCGCTCCTTTATTTAATAGTAATCAGTAATTAGTAAAATTGCTTCTTATTCTTAATTATTTGTTACTTATTTCTTGCTATTTATAATTTGATATACTTGTAAACATCAATTTTCTTACAACACTATAAAACTGTTGTATAACAAGTATTTTTATAACTTGAACAGAAAAGTTTGTAAAACGATTGTTTGTTACAACATTTTTGTAGGAAAAGTAATAAAAATTCATTTATTGCAATGTTTTCTATCGAAAAGTTGTAAATTTATATTTTATACAACTTATTTTGCAAAAAAAGTTGTAAACTACTCTTTTTATAACGTTTAAATACCAACGCAATAGCTAGAGCAACTTAGTCATTCATAATTGTTTCTTAAGTCGCACAACTCTCACCAAATCGACCTGCATCGGGGTTAATTTTTCTTCTTCCATATGTTGCTACTGTTCACTGTATATCTTGTATTGTTGTAAGTGTTTAATTTTGAGTGAAGGTAACAAAAATTCTAAATGGTAGAATGAAAGTAAGGAAAAATTTAACTAGTAGAATGAAAGCAAAAACATATGACTTATTGAGTACAAATTAGTTTTCAACTTTTAATGAAGTACAAATTTAACTAGGAGAATGAAAGCAAAAACATAATTTTCAATTGTAATTAGTGAATAATAAATACGTACTAAAATTAAAACAATAACCAAAAATTATTCGCTCGTTATTACTATTTAGAATTAAATATTACTTCTTAATTTCTGTAATTAGGATGGTAATCTTTAACCTTACAGGCTATGTTTTCGGTTTGTTTATTAACACGGTAGAAGTTTTATCTTATATGACCAAGTAAAGAATTCTAAAAATTCATAAAAAAAAAACACACACACACACATATATATACATATATATGTATATATATATAATGTATGTATATATATATTATGTATGTGTATATATATACACACACATTACATATATATAACTTTGAATTGTATAAACTGAGGATGTGTTGTCTCATATTATATTAGAGATAATTGCAGTACTTATTGAATTTAGGAAACATGTATACTGAAATCACATTATACACCAGTATAAAAGAACATGATATTATATATGTATATATAATCTTACAGTTTAAATTCTGATCTTTATAAACTGAAAATGTGTTGTCTCACAATATATTAGAGATAAGTGCACTACTTAAATCTTATGCTCAGCTGTAACTAATCACTGATTAAATATTTATTATTAATTATAGATTACCAACAACTAATTATTAATAGTAGATATTAATTTATAATAACTATTATATACTTATATTAACTATCAATATCAATTATTAATTATTTAATAGTACATTAATATGCATGAAAATAATAACTTGTATGTAATGTTTGAATTTTTTGAATTTCGAAATTCTTTAATATTTATTTAACTTCTTATTTTTAAACTTTGACCATTTTGTTTTTCTTAATTCTAATTATTTATCAAATAATACGTACCAATCATTTTCTTAAAAGCAAATATGTATTAATAATTTCTTGATATTAATTTAATTAATCGTATTAAAGACTATTAAATAATCATTGATTATCAAAACAAATTTAATAAACATCGAACAACAATGTATTTTATTAATTACTATTACCTCTTATTTATATTATATAGTAATTAATAATTAATCAGCATTAATTTTCAAAAAAAAAATCAACATTAACTATTGAATTTTATTTACTTCTAATAGTTATTATTTATTATTAATTACTAATGTATTATTAACATTAATTATTTAAAATTTAGATTTACTAATTAATTACTAAGTAATAACACAAATTTAAAACATTTTATAAATAATAAATATAAAAGTTCATTTCAAATCTCTTGGAAAACTGTAGGAAAATAGCTTCAAAATTATGTCGACGGTAATCCGACTCTATTAGCAATGGAATTTAGCGTTAATTATTATATGACGGTAGAGAGCTGCAATTTCCATTGATTTAGCAACAGAATTAGTATTCGACGGTAATAATTTATAATAAGATGGCATATAAAATCCAAAATATTTTCTCTTACAAAGCCCACGGAAATCCGCCGCTAATTAGCGACGGAATTTTTCGCTGCTAAAAATCTGTCGCTAATCTCGGTTTTTCTTGTAGTGACGTGTTCTCGTGAGTTGTTTAGATCTTTGCTTTGTGGATCTGCTTGTACTTGATCTCTAGACTCTAGACACATTTCTTCATACTGTCTGCCTCGATAACCTTCCTGTTTAATTTGTTCAGTTAGTCTGAACATAATCAGGTCAAAAGACCAGATGATAGTTTTCTTCCGCTTTTTTTTATTCTACTAATATTTCAAGTTTGATTTTTGTTGATTCCTTGTTGTACATTCAAAACACTAAAATAATATTATATTTACATGAAATGAAGAGGAACAAGCACCGTGTCAAGATCAGCAGATTTCAAATTCAACCGCGAAGATGACAATGGTTCAGTTTGCTTAAGAAGCTTCAAAAGGGCAAAACGTTCATGACTTAGCTTGTTTGTAGACACATTCATGTTGGATTCATGGCTTGTGAAAATACCCATTTTCCATGTTTGTAGTAGAGTTCTCATAATTCAATTTTGTGTGAGTTTTTGAACATGTTGTCATGTTTAATGTATTTGTTTGCAATTAAAAGCCTATGCATATTACATGTTTTCTCATAAACATCAAAAAAGTTGTTTGGTACATGTTATTTATAACTTTATGTAACAAGTGCTTTATGTTTTTGATTCATTTCTTTCTACTCTTTTAACTGTGAAATGGTAACTAGTTATGCCAAAAGCTAGGTGTCTACGGCGAATACTTCATGTTTTCTACAAATGTGCAGAATATCATTCCATTTGAGCTATATAAGAATGCTACAAAATAGAGCTCTTAAAGTATTAGTCGTAAGTCTTGATTTGGAATTTTTATGAATTTATTTATACAGTTATTAAGAACAATATTATTCATGTCTAAGGGTACATGCCATGCTCAGTTTTGTTTGTCAATCACATGATGTTTGTTGTCCATTTCTACAAAGCTGATCAAAACACCTTCCAGTGCATATTCTGCAACATATTTCATGAATTTTTTATTCTATCAGAAATAAAATTAATTGAAACATTGTGAATGTGGGCTTGTTGAACAAAATCTAATTAGCCTCCTATTTTTCTAAGGAGGTCAAATGAGTCAACCAGTATACGATGGACTGTGTAGTAATCCAAACCCAAGCGAATCCGGATTTTTTGCAGAATGCTAAACCCAAATTGATCGAAGTCTGAACATGGTATTTGGTATCCTATAAATAGGTAAAGATAAATATATCAGAGCACAAATAAGAAAATCACAATGGAAATTGTTAAAACATAATAATAGGTAAATACTTATTGAAATATTGGCACATTCTAAACAAGTGTCACTAAGCTAAATAATCTCATCTGATTTGTAGATTGTTATGTAGAGGTGGTCAGAACTAAAGTTTCAATGAATGAATAAATTATACACTTTTAAGTTTAATACAACATATACCTTTCTATTTCCATTTTATCTACATTAGGTTATATGTGTTTGCAATACTCTCGTATCCATGCATAAATCATACTCATTTACCCTAGGTATACCAAACCCGATATTCCATATATATGCAGCCATATGTCTAATCGACTGCCTCAGTACTAAGTACTACACATAGTACCCTCCATATCCTCCACGATAATATTCCATCGTCTCACTCCAAAAGAGTACTCTAACTACATCTGTGAGGGATAATTTCGTGAGGTCTACAATACGACTGTTCCATCATTTGATCAGAAAATTGAATTCGCATTTGCATCAGCTCGCTTCAATGCTCAAACATGCATGATGTACCACCAATTGCATAAATTGATGATTTACACGTAATCATACTGTTTACCACCCGAGCTTCGCTAATAAGGGCCGCCCTTGTACAAACTCAGTCGAGGATTTATAAATTCGTAAAGGACAACTTCGGTAGACCTACAATGCAGATATGCTATTTGGTTTCTCTCTTTTTCCCTAGTTATGACTCCGTGCAACCCCCTCGACTAGTTAAAAGACCCATCAAGATCTAAATGACCGTACCCTACAATAAACCATCTAAATATCCAATTGGCTTTATCCCTCATCTAATGTCTCGATAGTGAAAGAACATTAGCCTTTTGGTTTAGCTTCAGTCTTTCTCGTTCTTGCTCTGACTGACGATGATCGATATCCGCATGCGACTATCCTTATGGACCTTCGCCCACTAAAATCCTGCTCATAAGGCCATGAGTTCATGTGTCATACGAATACCCTTTTTCATCCATCAACCTTTTGTTTGATGGAAAATGATACCTTTGTTAGGCTTACACTACAAATGTGTCAAGTCATACTCTTTTGATGGAACCCCTACAGACTTGCCTTCGGGGGTGCAACTTCATTAGGCCTACTCCAGAGGGTCATCTTAGAGTAACTTCACGTCCCGTAGAAGTCTCGCACTTTCTTCCAACTTCGCTGAAGAACATGTTGGACGTGCTCCTACCATGCCAAAACATATGTGATGATCCACTTCGCCAGGCCCTTCATTCAGACTCTCTTCGGACTGCTCCAAACCCACCTCGCTATTTTATTAGACCCTATGTCTAATCTCTTATTATGCGTTTAGCTTACCATACTTTTTTTATTCTGCTACTAATTTGCATTTCTTGCCCAGTTCCACCTAATATGGGCCTTATTTATTTGCTTATTTATTTCTTCTTTTAATTACAATTCTTGTGTTATAATTTCACTTGCAAATATCCAGATTTGCCTAATTCAGTCTAATTCATTTTTTAATACAAATCTACAATTTACACACATATTTACTACAAATTTAGTTCTCTTTTATTTAATCAATGTTGCAAAATTGCATTTTTTTATTTTACTTTTCACGCGTAGAAAAAAGATTAAATCTTTGTCTTTTAACTAACAATTACATATCTAGAGATTTTAAGAATACATGCAATTATCTGCAGAAAATTGTAGATAACTTAATTGTTAATCCTCATCTGTTACTATTGTTTTTTCCTTTTCATTACAGGTTTACTTATTTTATATTTATTGTAAGTTCCATTGCAGGAAGTAGTCTTGACTCACTTGATTGACTACAAAACCTGCATTAAAATCTATTTTCTTATTTTAATATTAATACCATAAACAATAACACATAATTGCAATTTTTTTAATTCTTTTCTTAATTGTCGAATAGTGCAAAATACAATAATATCCTGATTTTGCACTAAACTCCACTTTTCTTACTTTTATTCTTGCAATTACATTTATCGTCTTTCCTACGAGTTAAATTATCGAAATATATCTCATTTTCTCAACCAACAAATTAACTTAATACTAACTTCCAAACCATCTTTTCTATCTCAATCCTCAAGTTTTGACATTTTACTGTAAATCTCTTACTTTTAGGCTTATACCTTTTGTTCACAATTCTCAACCCCAACATTTCTTAAATTGATTTATTTGGATTCCATTTAACAATAATAACAATTTCACATAAGTTTACAGTTAATAGTTTATAGTTTAATTAAGAATAACTTGCATAAATAATTTCAACGATCATCCCAAAACACAACTTATGTCAAATTCAATAATTTAGTGGGAATCTAACGATATTATATACCATTAACATAAAAGATATAAATTTTAAATCAACTCACTTGGAAAAAGCACTTTAAGTTCTAGATCTGATTCAAACCATTTTTATTATCCATAGCCTTACCATTTACAGCCCAATTTGGATCCACGAATTATAATTAGCACGAATTTATAAATTTGAATCTAAACAATAAAAGTAAACTGATTTATAAAGCAGATTTGCTGAACTTACCTCTGTTGGGAAACAATGGCTGAGTCGCGGACTAGGTCGCTCTCTTGAAGACGATTCAGCGATCTGGTCGGTGGTGCAAAACCAGTTCGTACTTCCGCCGCCTCTAGGATAAAACAGCTTCTCTAAAATTAATAACTGATTTGCTTTGCACAACAAATCAGTGCAGATTTGCACTTTCGAAATTAATAACTGCTCGAAAAATTCTGTAAGAATATTTTAATGGCGGAGGAGAGAAATAGTATATTTTTTTCTGTAGTAATCCCATCTACAACTGAAGATAATATATAGACGGAGATTAGTGTTAATCGAAAATACCGGGCAGAGGAAGAAAAATAGGATCTGCTGAAAATACTGGGTCAAAAGTTTACCGCTTCATAAATAAAAGTTGGCTCAGAAATATTTTCTGTATTTAAAAAATAGTTCGAAAAACGCAGTGTTTTCTGGACCAAAAATATAAGTGTCTACACCACAAAGCCCAAGCCCAAGCCTGAACCGAACCAGGCCGGGTCGGGTCGAGTCGAGTAGGTCGGTCGCGCGCGCGTGTGTGGTGGTCATGATGCATGGTCTCCCTCCTCATAACAAAGCATGCATTGGGAGCCCAAGGCCCCAACAAGATTTCTTAGAAACAAATATAAATACTTGCTTCTTCCATATAATCCCATGATGTGGGACTATTCACATAAGAGAGTCATTCATACACTTATCTCAATATTTTAATAATTCACATAAAATTTCCAACAATCCCCCACTTGAATTTTTAAAATATTATCGAGCAGTTTCTAAAAACATAAGACTGTGCATAAACAAAGGTGTCATCTGACTTGAACCTTTGCGTAGTGAATAAGATTCAGTTTTTACTAGAGTGACACGTAGTCTTGAACTCTATTCCTGACATCAAACCACACACAATCTTTTCTGTAGTGCAATCAAATAAGCCCGTGCGTTTATGGCCATGCACGTCTATCCCAATTTAGTGAACGCTCTAAAAGTTTTGCCCAAAACTTCATAGGAAACGGCCACATTTCCACATTCACAAAGGTGAGTCTATCAAGAGCACTCCTGAAGGTAGGTACTCCACTCCAAATAGAGTATAGATCTCATTAAGAGTTTTTATTAACTCATCCTCTAATCACTTCAGGAATACATGCTTCTTAATCTAAAATTTAGCATGTTCATCTACTATCACTACACAACTTGTTTTTACCCATTGAACCTAGTTCTTGGGATCTCCAGTCATTTAGGTCGGGTTACCATTGTGCGTGATTCCACAATCACAGGGAAATAGTCCCATTCTTTTAGAATTATTAAGGACTTTCTTTCTGGACAGTCCTTTCATCAAAGGTTCTGCCAAATTATCATCACCTTATATGTGATGTTCTCTAACAATACTGTGCATACGACTGTCATTTCTTACCGTTGTAATATCGGTTCTGTTTTTCTTTCAATAGTCGTCAAATTTTTCATCACTATATATGTGATGTTCTTTTACAGTATTGTGCTTACGACGTCGTTTTCTACCGTTGTTATAACGGTTCTATACTTTTTGTAATAGCCGCAGAACTATCACAATCGATTACACCACTAGTGTCTATTTTTCCCATATAGGGATCTCAACTAGCAGATTTCTTTAGTTCTCTGCTTCTTCACTAGCTGTTGTTAGTGCTATTATCTCAGTTTCTATAGTAGACTAAGCTAAAATAGTCTGTTTCTTGGATTTTCAAGAGACAGCTTCTCCAGTGATGCTAAATATATAGCCGCTGGTCGCTTTTGAATCAACAGATAAAGTATTCCAGTCTATATCAGAATATCCTTCAAGTACAGCTGGAAACTTTTCATAATGTAATCCAAGATTCATGGCTCGTTTAAGGTGTCTTATGACCTTTTCAATAGCATGTCAATGCTTTATACTAGGTCTACTAGTTAACATGCATAATAATCCCACGACATAGGCAATGTCGGGTCTAATACAATCAGTGGCATCCGAAGGCAGCCAATGATGCTTGCTTACTTTGACTGTCTTACACCTTCACAAGTGTTCTTAAATATCTTTGCACTGGGATCGTATGATGTACATGCAGATTTACAGTCAAAGTAATTGTCTTTCTTTAGAGACTTCTAAATATAATGAGATTGATCCAAAGAAAATCCCTTTTTCGGACCTAGTAATTTTAATATCAAGGATTACACTCGCCTCACCTAGATATTTCATATCAAAACTGGCACTTAATAAGGATTTGACTGAGTTTATGGCATGAATGTTTGACCCAAAAATGAGTAGGTCATCTACATAAAGGCATATAATGGTGCAAATGTCATTCTCAGATTTGTAATAAATGCATTTTTCACTTTCATTAACTTTAAAACCATGTGAAATGATTAAAGTTATCAAATTTTTCATGCCATTGTTTAGGTGCTTGTTTTAAGCCATATAATGATTTATCTAATTTGCATACTTTATGTTCTTGATCATGTACTACAAATCCTTCAGACTGGTCTATATAAATTTCTTCGTCTAATTCACCATTCAAAATGCGGTTTTCACATCCATTTGGTGTATTAATAAATTATGAATAGAGACAAGTGAGATTAATACCCGAATGGATGTAATTCTAGTTACAGGTGAAAAGTGTCGAAGAAATATGTATTTTCTTTTTGTTTAAAACCTTTAGCTACTAGTCGTACTTTATATTTATCAATAGTGCTATCAGGTTTTTAATTTCTTTTTAAGTACCCATATACAGCCTATAGATTTACAACCAGGAGGTAAATCTATCAAATGCCAAGTCTTACTGGATTCCAGAGAATCCATCTCATTATTTATAGCCTCTTGCCAAAAAAAAGCATCTAAAGAAGATAAGGCCTCTTGGAGGTTTAAGGGATCCTCCTCTATAGTAAAAGCACAAAATATGAACCAAAATCTTTTACGGTTCTTGCTCTTTTACTTTTTTCTAGGTTCAGTTTCAGAACTTTTATTAAGTTCTGTTCTAATAGGCATACTTGATGTGCCCCCACTATTCCTTAATTTAAAAGGAAATTTCGTTTCATAAAAATTGGCATCATTAAATTCAAAATATATTATGTGTATTTAGGTCATAAATTCCGTATGCTTTGCTATTAACAACATAGCTTATAAATACACATTCGTATGATTTACTTGCCAATTTTATTCTCTTAGGGTCTGGAATGCGAACATATGCTAAGCAACTCCAAGTTCTAAAGTATGACATATTGGATTTATATTTCTCTAAAATTTCATAAGGTGAAATTTTATTCTTAGATTTGGGGATTCTATTCAGAACATAACATACAGTCTATAAAATATTCCCCCACTGATGTTTTGCTGCACCGAAATTTAATAAAATGACAATTACTAATTCGGTAAAGGTCCTATTTTTTCAGCTTTACCGTTCATTTCAGGTGAATAGGGTGCAGTTCTCTTATGTACAATATATCACATAAAAAATCCAGAATAGAATTTGATTCGTATTCTGTTCCTCTATCACTATGTAGTCTCTTAATTTTCCTATTTGCTTGATTTCAATTTTGAATGTTTCAAACATATCAGATGCATCACATCTTTAAGAATCAATGTCTTTCCAATCATATGCTTTATTTTCATTATTACCAGTCTCTACAGCTTAAGTGGTGTGAGGATCTCACAACACACTTTCTGATCGTCAGCAACCGTGTATATTGTGAATATATCACGATCATAGCAAACATGGCGAGAAACACCAATGTCTACCCACCAACCCTCTGATTCACCAACAAGGTGAATCTCAGTAATCATAGCCGTTAGAGGCTCCTCAGTCAGGTTTGCCTACGGTGCAGGGTCTGGCCTGTTCCGACACTTTTGTGCCATATGACCTGGTTTTCTACATTTGTATTATAGAATAACTGTCCAGAATCATTCATTTGGGTTGGTTGTTGCTGTCGTTTATGGTTTCCTTGCGGATTTCATTCTGTTATTTACTGGCCGGTTGTGGATGCTTACTATTTTAAATGTTCATATGTTTGAGAATTTATATTTTCTCATAGGAAAATATTCATAAACTCAGAGACTAACATAATTGAATCACAGAAAAAATTAATTTCTGCATTTTTACTTATCAGTCTTAATAGATACTTAGAACTCAATCTCGATCTAAGTCAGAAAATCAAAATCTGCATAAGCATTCTTTACGCTATGTATCTCACAGAGGAAATCTCACAAAAGACAGTGATATCTAGCATTAGTTGCCTATTGGTAATGAAAACTTTGATTTTAATTCAGTATGGAACCATGTTCGGTCAAATTCTTTGATTTGAAATTGTACATGTGCTCCCAGAATGTCCTTAAACGCATTGCTGGTTTCAAATAATAAGTTCACTACCAAAGATAACATTATCACTTGGAATGTATCTACCGATCCTAAGTGTAATTTATGCTCAATACCTTCATGAAGACATAAAACTTCTTTATCTTAACTGCTCATATTCCAAGAAAATTTGGAACTATCTTAGGTGTAACTTGAAAATTCCTAGATCTAACAATTATGAGCAGCATCCTGTTTAAAAATTGTCTACCATTCATGGTTCCATATTTGTTTTATTGCATATAATCAGCATAGAGAATAAATCCCGTTAGTAGAATGTACCTTCATGAAGTCTGATTCTCCAAGTGATTACTCCTTTTTATTATCCAGCTTCTTCTACCACTTACGGCAGAACTTTGTTGAAAATAATGCAAGTATCCGGTTGCAATTTGATGAGCAGTCTCTCTAGCAGGTTCAATTTGTTTTGCTCGCCAATTCCAGCTCTTCACTATCCAATCGTTTGTCGCGATGAATCATCATCGACAACTACCATGGGGTCCAGATCTCCGACCCCTACCGCTGGCTCGAGGATCCAGATGCTGATCAAGTTGACTGAATTTGTTCTTAAGCAGTGCGATTTGAGATTAGATCGCCAAGACTGAATGGGGCAGCAGACAAAGCCATTGTTTCATTTATCGTCTTCAAATTGTTGGGAAACAATGGATGAGTCGCGGACTAGGTCGCTCTCTTGAAGACGATTCGGCGATCTGGTCGGTGGTGCAAAACCAGTTTGTACTTCCGCCGCCGCCTCCAGGATAAAACAACCTCTCTAAAATTAATAACTGATTTGCTTTGCACAACAAATCAGTGCAGATTTGCACTTTCGAAATTAATAACTGCTCGAAAAATTCTGTAAGAATATTTTAATGGCGGAGGAGAGAAATAGTATATTTTTTTTCTGTAGTAATCTCGTCTACAACTGAAGATAATATACAGACAGAGATTAGGGTCAATCGAAAATACTGGGCAGAGGAAGAAAAATAGGATCTGCTGAAAATACTGGGTCAAGAGTTTACCGCTTCATAAATAAAAGTCGGCTCAGAAATATTTTCTGTATTTAAAAAATAGTTCAAAAAACGCAGTGTTTTCTGGACCAAAAATATAAGTGTCTACACCACAAAGCCAAGGCCCAAGCCCGAACCGAACCGAACCGGGCCGGGCCGGGTCGAGTCGGTCGGTCGCGCGCGCGTGTGTGGTGGTCATGATGCATGGTCTCCCTCCTCACAACAAAGCATGCATTGGGAGCCTAAGGCCCCAACAAGATTTCTTAGAAACAAATATAAATACTTGCCTCTTCCATATAATCCCATGATGTGGGACTATTCACATAAGGGAGCCATTCATACACTTATCTCAATATTTTAATAATTCACATAAAATTTCCAACAACCTCATTAGAGGGCTTAATTCAGACATCTCTTTTCCTAGGTCTATGTTTTCTTTCTTCAGGTTGTAGATCAAAAAGCCTAGATCTAATATATTTATTTTATGAAGAGTTAGAAGAGAAAAGAAACCGATAGAGCTTCCACATCCACTTAGAAAAATATGAATTTGGAGGCTAGCCCTGCATGTTTATTTATGGATGTCCGAAATCATGCCATTCGTTTGATTCAGAATGAATAATATCCGTTCATCCACGCACCAAATTAACCATTTATTTAACGTGTCTGAGTCTTCCTACACGCCGCTTGGATCGACCTATTGGTTGACCCATGCTTCATATAGGTCGACCTTTGGATCAATTTGGACATTATGGGGGTCGACCCCCACACATTTTCTTTAACGTATATAATTCTTAACGTTTATATTTTAAACATCGGTTATTAACGCTGATTTATTTCCCTTATTTCTTGATTTTAATTCCTTTTAATATATGTGTTTATTTTGAATTTCAAATGCGTGTTATTTTTTGAATTAATACTCACATATATTTGTAAAATCATTTACGTACATTTACACGTATAATTATTTTTCGATACGAAACTTCAAATGTTAATAGCTTTTCCGTATGAGTTTTGTTCGGGGAACATTATATATGTAAATTTATCAAAAATTCACCATAAATGCAATGACATAACTTTCGAGGTCAAATTCTAACAAATCCAAAACTGCTTATTTTTACTGGTCGTTATAATTTCAATTATTTAAAATAGGGGTGTTACTGATTGGATCATATATTCTCCATTGGCAAAAATATCAAACATATTTGGTCACAAAATGGGTCGGAATAATTTTGAAACAACCCATTATGGTTTGACCTAGCAGTTGACATGTCTATTTATTAATTGGATGTGAATGGAGAATGCACTCCTGCAAAAGGCTCGAACTAAGGATGCATTTGCAACGAACGAGAACAAGATATTTGAGTAGGGAAGATGGATGAAGGGGATGCATTTGTAACTACAAATGTCGAGCAAGACAACTAAGTTTTGACTTTTAGTTTAAACGATTTATACTTTATTAATTAACTATTACTTTTTAATAAATAACTTGTCAGTAATTTATAAAATAAATAAACAAATTGAAAAAATATAAGTTGTTCGGATTCAGTTCAAACCAACTCTATGATGTAGAGCACCTTGATACAATCACAAAACAAGAAACTGCTTTTCGAACAGATCTCATTTGCAAAAGTTTTTTTTTTAACAAATAGCGTATCAATAATTTACAAAAATAAATAAATAAATAAATTATTAAAAATTATAAATTGCTTGGATTAAGTTCAAATCAACTCTATGATGTTAAGCACTTTGATACAATCACAATACAAAAACTGCTTCTTAAACGGATCTCGTTTGCAAAAGTTATTAATTTTAGAAATTTACAAAAATTCAAGTTCAAAATTAATTAGTTATTAAAACATTTTGATCACTGCTCAATTTTTAACACGACACATTGTTTTATTCATCCCACTGTGCCATTGAGCCAATTTAGCTTTGAGTTGGTCCAAAGGGTCGGACAGAACAAAATTTTAGCTTCATTTGACTCTTCTCAAATGTCCCCACACAGATGCAAAATTAATAACCACTTTTATGCGTTTCTCACCATGCCATTTTGAAAGAAGGGCACACACCCTATTATTTTCTTTTCTCATTCTGTTTTATTCAAAAACCGTCTTTGTCTCATTTACTTTGCCTACTTCGTTCAGTAAAAACAATATTCATTATTAATATATTCCAATTAACCAAGTTAAGAAAAGTTCATAGTACAATATATATTAGAATTGCAATGATTTCAAACTACACTTGAAATTCGTTAATGCTGCATCTTAGATATGATGAAGAAAAACTAAGAAAACTTAGTAAACTGGTTATCTACATGACATGAAAAAGTAAGAACCCTAGCATTTTCTTATTTGCGGGTGTTATTTTACGATTTTAATAGATCATCATCTACAAAATTTTCCTCTTTACTTCCATCAATTTATTTAGGGCATGATAATTTTGTCGAAGGTAGGTGATTAATGTGAAAAATGAACAAAAATTATCACCGGGGATTTTAGCCTCAAGACAAAATGAACAAAAAATTATTTTATAAGGACAACGGGGTAAAATTTTATCCATAAAGACAAATTTTAATGTAAAGAAAGGAATTCAGAGGCCTACTATAATTCCACCATTTATACTAAAATTTGTCTTTATGGACAAAATTTTAGCCTCTTGTCCTTATGGAACAATTTTTTGTTCATTTTGTCCTTCAGGGTATTTTCCAATTTTTTTATATTTATCATCATGTTTCAAAATACTAATGTAAGACATTAAATGTTTAATGGATTCACTGTTACGTATATTAAACAATGATAAAATAATAATTAAATAAATATTAAACAATGATAAAATAGTAATTGTATTAATTAACATTTGGTTGGGTAGGAAACGGAGGATTTGGAGGTGTGTATGGAATTGGCAAATTGATTTTGATCTGATAAAATGAATTTTGACCCAATATATTCATTTCTCTTCCTCCAAGTTTCAAAAGTTTCTTTCGATTAGAATAGCCGACTTACATACATCTTCTTTCCTCCGCCGTCTACTCCTAATCTCATCAGCGATCAGAATCATGCCCACTGGTATTCCTTTTATTGCTTTTTATGTTCTTAGTAGCAGTTACTAGCTCTACTAGACGTCTATTTTGATAACTTATATATTGATGTAGGGTTTTCTAGAAGTTAGATTCAGTTAGGATTCGATTTTCACTTATTTTATGTTCTTAGTCGGTATTCTGTATGTGAGGTTTTTTGAATTTCCAAAATCCTCACTCTATTTAGGTATTAAATGAAAGAAAAAACCCTTTAAGCATGGGTTTTCTCAAAGTAATGCATGTATATATTATATGCGTGTGTTTAAGCTCATTTAACTCCTTGATACCCTGTTTTTTCCTCTTTAATTGCACTTCACCTGCTCAACGTCGAAGTCCTTTCTTTAGTTTGGACCAAATAGTTATAAACGTAAGCATACATTCACTTTTAAATATTTTCAAACTTATAGTAAATGCAACTTTCTTGAATACTTCAGATACTTTCAAATTTGTAATAAACTACAGATTTCACAAATGTGATATATTCCAAGGCAAAAAAGTGCCTATAAATGTTCTATTTTTAGACTGAAAGGATATAATATCTATAAGTTCTTCAAAACCAAAATAACACCTCTTTAATTATCTTTACAATTCAGTATAATATTACTTGCATTTACAACTACAACATCTTAGCTTTTTGAGATATGTTAGTTTTCCATGGGAATTTGAAATTATAATCTATGTACTGATTGTCTGCTACAATCGTGAACAAGGTCCATTCCGACCGTTGGATTGCCATAGGTAAAACATATGTAGTTATTTACCTTTAAAAATAAAAACAACGTATTTTTTTGGGCTTAATTTCATAGAAGACAAAACACCTATATATAAATTATATTGCAGTGTAAACATGTTAGACAATTTTGACAGTGGTATAATCAACGAAAACAATTCGTTCTCGAGCTTTTAGAAGAATAAACTCATCAATTATCTCATCATATTCTAATGTATCCAAATATCCATTTTCGATGAAAATCATTATCAACTCACTTCATCTTTATTATGGCATAGTAGTTCAAGGATAAGTTTTTACTAGCTTTGACGTCTCCGTAACTGGAATAGTTAATGTAATTCGGTATGTAATCCAAACATTTAGAAGTCCATTTATTTCAGGGTAAGATCTCAAGAAATCAAGAATGCTAATTGATTTATTATTTCCAATGACAAGATTATTTTAGTTGCGTAAGTTCAAAATATAACACTTTTCAACAAATATAGTTGAGTCTAAATATGAGATGTAGGATGTTACTAAAAAAGCTACTCTGCTGAATTTCTAATTTGGTGCACATGTTTGGTCATTGTCAAGAAAAATTTATTTGTTGACATTATGGTGGAGAACTTATTTGCTTTATCATTTTTTGATGTTTTTCATTTGAAACCAAAATCTTCACGACAGTTGAGAAATAAAGTTAACTTCAGTTCACAACTTCAACAATTATCCAAACTATGATTGGGGACATCATAATTTTGAATTATAATCCATCAAATCTTCCTAGTCGATTGGACCTCAAATTATCCGTTGCCAAAGAGTAACATAGATTAGTATAATCTAGCACAAATTTAATTTGAGTATTCAATGCTTTGTTATGAGCAAAGTTTTAAAACGCGAAAGGCGTACATGAGGTATTTTCAGATCTACGAGGCGGAGCTTAAGTCTTGAAACGTTGAGAGTAAGCTTTCCGTGTAAAATAAAACGCAAAACAAATAAAGAAATTCTGACATTTTAAATTAACCGATGCAAAAATTGAAATTTATCAAGTATATGTTTTTATTACAGATTAAAAATAAATAACCAAAACTCATATGATTCAAATTTTGATTTCTTAAAACTATTTGAATATTCCATCAAACTCCAATTTTGATACGTTCTATCAATTCAAATCGATTTGCAAAATTTATTCCGAGATTTAACAAAGTTTATTGAAAAACATTCTTTAAATAACAATGGAAAAATTCATTGCATTGCTCATGATCATTATTTCATAAACAATCTTACTTGAGCATGTTGATATTGAAATTGAAAAGTAAAAAAAGCTAATTTTTATTTTCTTAAATTTTGTCTTTTTTATTTCCTTTTGATAATTAAAGTTTAATGACTTTTATCAGTGTCAATATCTGCAACTAAAGCTAAAAAGATTTTTAAGTCATGTCTCAGTTGTTTGAGGCGTGCAAGGTGTACACTTTTTATGCGCTTTGTATGCCTCAAGTTGTTGAGGCGTAAGCTTTAGAGGTAAAAAGCTTTTTGAAATAAGCCTCAATGCATTTATCTCTTATTTCCTCGAGTCATTCCTTGAGACGAGTACCGAGGCGGGTTTTTTAAAACAATGGTTATGAGTAGTTGAAGATGCAAATTGCTTGAAAATGTTTTGTAGTTGGCTGAATCCCATGTATGCTTCTAAGCAATTTTAAGGTATGAAATTAGTAGTGTAACATAATTTTAAATACTGGGTATATCAATTCTAGTTCCTAACGTAGTTCATATGGAAAGGATGATATGTGAAGTGCAACAACATGATTTTTTGTGATGGTTAAAATTAATTGGAAAATTTGCAGTAAATGTTAGAATTCTAATTACCAATTTAGTACCTTATTTTTTGGAAACTTCCATGCTACAACTTCTGGAGTATACCAACACTGGTGACAAGGTAACATAGGGTATCCACTGTTTTTATTCTGCAACTACAATAATGCTTCTACAATGAGTGCAATATTTTAATCATTTTTATGTCTTTCATGCGCATCATTAACCTATGTCTAGGATCCGCCTTTTTCAAGTATAGTTTGATGCTGAAGAGACTCCTGACAATATAACAGTCCGCCTCATTATTGATAGTGTTGCTGTTGTACATTTTAATTTAGAACTTCGGCCAGCACTTGAAGTCTTGAATCCTGAATAACATCTAAACTAAATATATCAATTTACTATCGTGTAGTAACATGGTTTTTTTATGACTGTTATTTAGTATCTGCCTAAGGTAATATTTATGATATCAGATTATATCTATATACACCCCCCCTAAAAACAAATAAATAAATAAAAAATAAAAAATCAGCCATACATTATGAGGGAGGCACTTTTTTGTAGTAATAGTGTGAATAGCACTAGTCACACATAAATAATAAGCACAAATGACATAATTGACTAAATCATGCTGTCTTTAATTTATTAGTCTTACTCCTGATGTTTCTTTATTTTTTTACCCCTATTATATTCAAAAAATATGTAATAATAGTTTTCTCTTCTAAACATGCACACTTCAATTATATAGTGAGCGTGAAATGGCAGAAGCAAGTGTTTCCTGCTATAGAGATTGATACCGCCCAACCCCCTCTTGTTTTCAAGTGCCAGCTATATGACTTAACAGGTGTACCTCCTGAAAGGCAGAAAATAATGGTCAAGGGTGGCCTGCTTAAAGTATGTTTATCTCTCATTATCTGTTTTTACTTTTTGTATCATGGTTCAAACTTCAAATTTATTTGGAGGTGTAATTTTGTATTAATAATGTCTTGTGAAATTATATAGGATGACGCAGATTGGTCAACTGTGGGAGTTAAAGAGGTAAAGAGACTAGTAAATAGTAATGTAATCTTGCTTATTCTCAGAAAGAATATGTTACATGATCACTAAATAATGATTTCTTTTTTAGGGACAAAAATTGATGATGATGGGTACAGCAGATGAAGTTGTGAAAGCTCCGGAAAATGGTCCTGTATTTATGGAGGACCTTCCAGAAGAAGAGCAAGTAGTCGCTGTGGTGAGACGTGTCGTCCAATACCATACACTATTAATGATCTGACCAAGTTACATGCCACCTTCACAACGTTTATGTATATGCCGACCTTTTAAGTGACAGTATAAGAACGGACAATATAAATATATTACTTAGGTTGATATTATCTTGTTGCCGTTGTTTGGTTTTATTTACGAAAATATCCTATGTTTACCTTTGAAATGCTTCCCAAATCATTAGTCCTGCATTCTTATTAACTTAATATAATTCACTTATGTCTTATTGGCATGTTCAAGAACATAAGTTGAAAAACAAATTAAACCAACCAGAAGGGTTATGCAATTAATCTGGGTTAGGTGTAATGGAGAATCTTAATTATTTTTCTTACGTGAGGAGTATCGTGGGCATCTAATATTATCAGCATAATTATGGGTATATATAATTCTATTAATCCATTTAGTAACTATTTTCACATTTCCAGGGGAGTAGTGCAGGACTATTTAATTTGGGAAACACCTGTTACATGAACTCCACGTTCACCCTTAAAATGTTTCCCATATCATTAGTCTTGCATTCTGGTTAACTTAATATAATCACTTATGTCTATTGGCATGTTCAAGAACATGAGTTGAAAAACAAATTAAACCAACCAGAAGGGTTATGCAGTTAATCTAGGTTAGGTGTAATGGAGAATCTTAATTATTTTTCTTGTGTGAGGAGTATTGTAGGCATTTAATATTATCAGCATAATTATGGGATATAATTTTATTAATCCGTTTAGTAACTATTTTCACATTTTCAGGGTCATAGTGCAGGACTATTTAATTTGGGAAACACCTGTTACATGAACTCCACATTGCAGTGCCTCCATTCGGTGCCAGAGTTAAAGTCAGCACTTCTTAGGTAACTTCACCTCCATTTCACTAGCCAAGTCATTGTACGTTTTTGAATTGGCTATTTATACAATATTTATAACTTAATTTTTCAAACAGTCTGCCTACTGTAAAGAGTAACGATGTGGATAATAACACACACCTATTGACTTCTGCAACTCGAGATCTTTTCAATGAACTGGATCGAAATGTCAGACCTGTCGCCCCCTTGCATTTTTTATCGGTAAGTTTTGTTGTAAAGATAATTAATATTTAATTTTGTTGGGATTATATTGGGGCTAAATAATCTAGTAACTGGAAACTTTTTTTGGAGTGGTATTGTCATCCTTTGCAACCTTCTATGGGACTTCTTATACATGAAGAATTCAATAATCAGTTGCTGTAAATTACAATCTGATGACAGTCCTACATAGTAATTTTTCCTCTTACAAACTAAGCATGTCTGAACAATTAAATCTTTGTTGACTTATTTTATTAAAATATATACTTCATCTCGTTCCTTAGTGCAAATATTTCAAGTGTTCTTTTTTACTTATTATTTCTATTACTGTTTCTGATATTTACTTTATTTGAAGTGTGGTAGTTTCATTTCATTTCTAACTTTAACTCTTTTAAAGAAAATAAAACATAATCCAGATTATTACGCAAAATTGTACTAGGTTATTTGGTGGAGGACGCAATTATTATGATTTCTAAGGAATCTACATATGTCTAACTTATTCTGTTTCCTTTTATAACTAGAGGATCTTTAGAGTTTTGATGTTTTTTTCTATATCATGTTTCAATATATGGGCCCCATAAATTTCTCAAGAGAGGAGATAATTATTATTTAAGTGCTTCATGTTGTCGGTTGTTATGGTGTAAGCCATGTCTAATCTTTTACAGCCACGTCTAATCTTTTAGCATCAAAACCTATTGAATGTATAACTTAGTTGCACAATGATGTGAACAAGTAAGAAGAATGTGATGATGTCATAAAACAAATATTGACTTATTGCTGTGTCTCAATTGCGCAATGTGATGATGTCATAAAACAAATATTGACTTATTGCTGTGTCTCAATTGCGCAGTGCAGTCTTTTTTACTTTTAACATAGTCGTCTTTCTTTCTTGTTCCATTTATACTTTTGAGTTATGTCTTTTGGTAATGTTAGGATTTTACTAATTATTAGTAACCTGCCATTCTATGATTATGTACTAAAATACAATTGTTTGTGCCAGCTACTGCGTAAAAAATATCCTCAGTTTGCTCAACAGCAGAATGGTGTATACATGCAGCAGGTTTTGCATCTAAAACATAAATCTTATACTTTGGAAGTCGTGTTTTGTAGCTCAATAACACATCTAGGTAATGAACACAGGATGCCGAAGAATGTTGGACTCAACTTATGTATACTCTGTCTCAAGCACTTAAGCCATCTGGTTTGTCAAGGTAAATTTACATGACACCGCATATCAAAGACCACAACCCACACACAAGTACACTGTATTTTGTAGGTTTACTTTTCCATATGTTAATAAGGTCTGTCATATTCTCTGTGGAAATAACTTGGTTTACATTTAAGTTACTAGGTTGTTTCTCATCATGCATATTTTTTTTTGCTGATATCTGTAAAGGATTCACTAATTGGATGCTATGAACTAAATTTCTATTTGTGAATGCTTTGAACCTTGTTTTCTTCCAAAAAGAAAAAGAAAAAGAACAAGGGAAGTTAGAAGAAGAAGAAGTATATATTGGTGTATGGATAATGCTTATTAGTCAATTTTTAAACTTATCATATTTGACATGTGTCGAGCAGTGATTAATATAGATTTTGCGACTTCCATTGCAGTGCTACAATGTAATGTCGAATTATTCTTTTATGTATTAAACATGATGCTAGTTTATTCAATATGGTACAGTATTGGGCTTTTTTGCAACTGCATCTCCAAAACTAATCCAAAGTTTTCTTAAACTTAACATCATCTGCGATCTCTTTTTTTTGTGAGATAATATCCAGTATATCATTTTATGTGTACAGCTGATTTAAATTTGTCTTCATATCAAATATAGCTTTTCTACATAATTATGTTTGATGCTGATTTTGGTTTATATCATGCTGTAGTGATGCACCTGATCCCGTAAAGGAACTCTTTGGTATTGATTTAGTTAGCAGGTATGAATTAGTTCCATGATTTAGGAATTTGCATGATGGAAATATGTGAAATGTTTTTTTATTTTGTTTAATCATGGTCACATGGTATTAAATGTTAGTTAATCAGCTTGAGACAAGGTATATATAGTGATTGTTAATTAGTGAATAATAATGCACATCCATCTCTTTTAGGCATAACTAGGATTTTACTTGCTACTTTATGCTATTGTACTGAAACAAAATTATTTGTGTTAGCTACTACGCAAATATTATCATCAGTTTTGCTCAAGAGGAAACTGGTTTACTAGTGCAATATATGACATATTCTCTACTCAGTATGTCCAATATTTTCATCTGTAGGCTATGTTGATGGCTTAGAACTGTTAACAGAAATCTATATGATTATCATTCATGGTCATTAAGCTTTAAGATATTAAAATCGATTCAAATTGCCGAACAATGAAAACTTGCTGGAGCTAATACCAAATATCCCAATTATGCTCCCTATGAACTTTGTTCTACGATTGCCTCTGCATATCTAGTATATAGGAGAAAAGTTGGAAAATAATATTCTCTGAGAGATGTAGTTGATAATGGGACATCATTTCCCAATTATTTTTAATATTCCATAGTTTGGAAAATATCTTATGAATAATGAATACTCCATGAGAGGGAACTCAATAATTTTTTTAGCGGAACTGTTGGCTTTTATTCTTTTTCCATATGCAAAGAAGTTCGGACCATAACCCTTTGAATCATTAAAACTACATGTACCAAAAGATAAATAATGATACATTTTTTTTTTGTTTTTTCTGCATACCCGAGAAAAAGTGGGGGAACATTTAGTTACTTTAAAATCACCTTTCTCAGTACATAGATAGCTTTAAGCCTTCAATAATGTATTGTTCAAATCCACCCCCCACCCCCCCCCCCCTCCTTTTTTTTGTGTGCAACATCACTGTTCAATTGCTATGTCTGCTCATTTGTATGTTAATGGCATTTGAATTGAGGTTTTAAGTTTCCAGTAGATAAGTTGATGTCCTTTACAGTCATGGTCCAAATTATTGATGAATTTAGTTGGTACCTGTAGTGAAATTTTTGCTATTTGTCTGAAAAAGCATGATGCTTAACTGCTTCATAATCTTCGACATTTATAACATTGATTTTGTTGTTGTTGGTGGTGGTTTAGGGTTCACTGTGTAGAAAGTGGTGAAGAAAGTTCTGAAACAGAATCAATTTATGCATTGAAATGCCACATTTCACAGGATGTCAACCACCTGCATGAGGGGCTAAAACACGTAAGCCATTCTGATAAAATGAATTTTGCTACTAAAGCATCATAAGCATGATGGTTGTAATGGTCATGAAAACACGATGGTTCTTTTGCTACTCCTAGCTACTGTATATTAAGGCTGATAACAGATGTATGTTAGGTTGTTGCATACTACGTTTTGTTTGTACGCTGGTTGACTTTTCTTAATTTCTTTAATTTATTGTACAGGGTCTGAAATCAGAACTAGAAAAGGTTTCCCCTTCTTTGGGACGCAGCGCTATTTATCTGAAAGAGTCGTGCATAGAAAGCCTGCCTAGGCAAGAACTGTGCAACTCAACATAATGACATTTGTTAGAAGATTATTTGTTGTCTATCTGACAAAATTCTAATGCGTCAAATTTAGGTATTTAACTGTTCAATTTGTCCGCTTTTTTTGGAAAAGGGAGACAAGACAAAAGGCAAAAATCTTGAGGGTAAGATAAGATATGATGTTAACTCTTGAACTTATCAGAACACTTGCAGCAAAGATGCTACATGATTGTTATGAGTAAACGGGCATTCGGCAATGCAATTGCCCTTAGAATAGCCCATATCGTTGAGTGCTTAGGGTTCCTAGCTTCGCTGAAGGCTCATTTTATTCTAGAAAGGAAGAAAATTAATGCCTACCATTTCAGCTATGACAGTAAAATTTGGCTGGCAATCTTTTTTTTGTAAACATGAATTATTTTAATCAAGGCATACCTTTTTAACAACCCGATTCCATTTTTAATCCAATTTGAGTCTGAGAACTCCAATTAGATCTCCAAATACTGTATTCTTACAACACAATTAGAACAACACCATCCCTATGGTACCAATATAATTATGCCACAACGACCTGCCTGTTTTGTACCTGCAATAAAGCCATCAACTGTCTTTTTTTATGATAATATTTTTGCATTGGTTGCGAACATAAAATGCAAACTTTGCTTCCGACACAAAAGATGAGAAAAGGCTTGTTAAGCTGACCATGGATGCTAGCTTGCATTGGACGTCGATTATTTTATTTATTACTAATTTTTTTTGTGGAAAAAGTTAAGACTTGTTTCTTTTTGGCATTTCTATTTTGCTTAATGTATTTTATTGCATATTGTTTGTACTATCTAAATTCAAGTTAGTATGATAACCTTACTATGTACTTTTCTAATTATTAATATAAGTGTACAAATTTTCATACATACATATATATATATATATATATATATATATATATATATATATATATATATATAGGCAGGTTCAATGACACCCATAACGGTGCAGCACCCCATTTGCCCCTCCATTTCCACCAAGTATTTCCACTTCTCTCTCCTTCCGCTCACTCTCTCACTTCCCACTCACTTTTTTTAATATAAATGCGGAGCTGATATCGGGGGGCATTTGGGGTGCAACCGAATGCTTGCCATATATATATATATATATGTATATATGTATATGTATGTGTGTGTGCGCGCATTGTTGTCAAAAATCTTAAAATCCTACTATTTGAATCCCGTTTTGAATCGAATCTCTCCCTTTACGATTCGATTTATATTCCAATTCAAACCAGGCTAATACCACACTTTAGAAATACCATTCAATTCAAATTAATATATTCAACATACTTATTTGGGTCTATAATTCCTATTTTAATCATTTAAAAATAAATTAAAATTGAAACAAGATAGAAAATGATGTTTTAGGTTTAGATGTAAAAGCTTAAACATTAAAATTAATTTCAAAGTGTGTGCAAGCTTTAAAATATATGTTTTCTGAATCCACGATTTACGATTTAAATCCTGTTTCGATTCATAGTTTGAAATTTACGATTTATGATTTGAATCTCATTTTGAAAACCTTGTGTGTGTGTATAATATGAGGCAGGTTCAATGGCACCCGAAATCCTTTGGCCTTCCTATTTTCCACCAAGTATTTCCCCTCTCTCCTTCCACTCATTCTCCCACCTTCCACTAATTTAAACTAATATAAATGAAATGTGGAATTCAGGGGGACTATTGGGGTGCTGCATTTTCGGGGTGCCATTGACGATGACAACTAAGCCATTAATCCCAAACAAGTTGGGGTTGGCTAGAGATGGAACCCTAAACCACATGACAAAGGTAATTTAGAAGTAAAAATGCTAACAAGAGATTTAAAGGTGAAAACATAAATACAGATGAAATAAAGTAAAAGTAATTAATTAAATAATAATAGTAATAATAACAAAACAACCCCCCTGCCCCTCCCCCCTCACACCCCCAAAATAAAGTAAAATAAAATAAAATAATAATAAGGTGATGATGATAGTACTAGCGGTAATGTATACTGAAGTTCAACACTACACATTGTGCCTCTATTCACCAGTCCTATAGTCAAAACACTCTCCCTAAAATAACCTAAACTCAAGGTTCTGGTACATGGATCGCTTAACTTCCTTGCGCTCCTGTTTGACATCGGTATTGTCATGTTTTTGACAGTCAATCGATTGTTGCACAGCAAATCATGATACTTTTTAAAATAATAATAAGGTGATGATGATAGTACTAGCAGTAATGTATACCGAAGTTCAACACTACGCATTGTGTGTCTATTCACCAGTCCTATAGTCAAAACACCCTCCTCAAACTAACCTAAACTCAAGGTTCTGATACATGGATTGCTTAACTTCCATGCGCTTCTGTTTGGCATCGGTATTGTCATTTTTTGACAGTCAATCGATTGTTGCGCAACAGATCATGATTCTTTTTTTTGTTGGATCGTGGAGTTGCCTTCAGTTCCCTGGAGGGTCGGTCTTTTCTGAAAATGTGCAATCTAAACTGCCAAGTCGACCAGGACGGAGGGGATGCCACTCTCTCAACCCTCCACTCACATCGCATATCCCAGATGTCCATAACTTGTAGAATAATCGGTAATAAACATTAGAACACACAACTAATGCATCAGTCATAAATTTACTAATTTATTGGTGTTGCATCTTTTCTAAATTAAAAAATGTACAATATTTACCAAAATAAACAAACAAACACATACACATACAACTAAGTGATCTATAAAACACAAATTGATTACCTTCGCTAGCGTCAGCTTATTTAGTCAGCTCAAATTGTCTCATTTGCTTTACTCTGCTAGTGCTAGCACAGCTTCGGCTCCCATAAACTTCCGTAACTCCACTTAGATACCCCTTCAGCAACCACAACCTAGCATATATTGCATACAAATCTTGCTTCTTCTTATTCTCTTTATCGGTTTTGAACATCAATTTCGTACAAGTCTCAAATAGTTTGTTAACTTAATCTTGGCTTTAAGTTATGGTAATTGTTATACTGCCATGTCAGAAACAGCAGTATCATTGTATCAATACCCCTTTCCAGGATGCCAGGGTCAGCGAGGAGATCAATCCATATCCTTTTCTTTCTCCGTTTTTCTCATATCCATCACAAGTTCTCGTTCCCCTGGATATACATGCAGGATAGCATAAGCATTCCTTTATCATTATTTTTTGTGTTTTTCATTATTATTTTGATTTGAATTTGGTTAATGTTTACAAGCTATTTTATTCGCTATGTATCTGTAACACAGCTATCATATTTTTGTGTTCCTGAAGAAGGTTTTATAATTTTAATCGCTTGGAAGAGGTTGTCTTTACTGGTATTATTTGCCGTTTCAAACACTGAGAACATACTTTATTTGATGGGTCGTAAAACCTTGTATTCCATTTGATCTTTTGCCTGCATATTGGAACTGAACCTGTGCATGAGAACTCGATTCAAATAATGGCTAATATCTGCGTTGAGGGTCAGAATGGTCTTGATATTATCGTGCCAGTGACTGATAACCACTTGAGTTATGATATTGCTTCCGGAAAGTTAGATCAGAATAGTTTTTGATATCACGCTGGCATTTGTTTTAAATTTTGGTCAATATTTTGCATGCTATTTTAGTTTATATATATTTATCCGATAACCCGTTTGCTTTTGTGTGACTAAAGAAGCTTGGAATTATTAATTGCTTGGCAAAAGATTATTTTTATTGCTTTAGTTTACCTATTTCAAATTAAGTACAGATCAAGGTTTAAAATTCCGAATTCCGTTTCCGTTCTGCTCATTATTAATTTTTGGAAATTTCGGTTCTGTTCCGGAAATTTCGGAAGTTCCATTTTTTTACTCCGGTCATTTCTTTTTTCTACAAATACAGTAGTTATCCAATATTAGCAATATAATCTACATTATGTTATAAATATATTATTATACACAGGTTCAACCAATTATTACGGAACTTAATTATCATGGTGCATAAATTAAAGTTAAACTTAATGCATTAAAAGTCAAGTGATTGTGGCGTTTAAAAGTACACTGTTGATGCTTTGAAAAACAAAATTAAGTACTTAGATATATTATATATTATGAATTTACACAGCTGCCAACGAATAAAAGTCACTGTTGCAGCATGATGCATCATATACATTTCAAAAGTAAACCATTGCAGTAACTGACTACATCCTCGCACATTCTTCTCATTTCAACTTCCTTTTTGCTTCTATCCCCATCTTTTTTTCTCCATAACTTTTGAAATATACATGAAAAAACCGCAACATTTTTTCTATGCAGTATTAAACATATTTATATGCCTTCTGTCTGGAACCGGATTTTGGCTCCTAATTCGTTCCAGCACTGGCCGGAATCGGAAGGGGATGGCCGGAATCCGCCGATTCCTGCCGGAATCTCGAACAATGGTACAGATTTACTTTCCATCGGAGGTAAAAAGCTTGTATGCCATTTGATGTTATGCCTGCATATTGGAACCCAAGTCAGCATTCTCGAACACTTAAAACTGCAATAACTTCTAATATCTGTGTGGATGGTCAGAATGGATTTGGTATTATTTTCCAATTTGACTCATACCCACTTGAGTTATGACATTACTTCTGGAACGTTAGGGTTTTCGTAAAAGTATTTTATCCTTTAATGTTTTAATGAAAATTTAACCTTGATTAGGTTTTCAGATTAATATATTAAATTTGTTATTTTTTCATAATTTTGAACTTCGTAAATTTTCAGCCAGTTCTATTGGGTTTAGATTGATTTCTCTTGTTTATTTCAAATCAACAAGGTACATCGATTGCTAAATTTCTTGATAATGATTTTTTTTTTTCTTAGAAAGTAGATTACCCATTGGAGTTGGATGTTTATGATTTTTGTTCGGATAAGCTTCGTCAAAATTTGCAAGCTCCTCGTCAGGTTTGTTTGTTTGTTATTGTTATTATACTTATTTCTTTTCATATGTGAAATATTGAAGATATTTACTCTTTTAATTTGGCGTAATGTTTGCAATATTTACAGCTTCTGAGAGATTCAGAAAATGCTAAACTAGGGTTGAAAGCTAAAGAAAATAATAGCAGCTCGAAGGAGGAGGATGCTGTTCCCGCTAAATCAAAGGTTTATGTTCGTTCACGACCACTTATGTGCTTGAGCTTTCTCAATACCGTTGATTATTTGTATTCTCACATTTGGGTACTGGGTACAAGGCACAAGTTGTACGCATACTTAGTAAAATCATTTCAGCAACAAAGTATAAATATTGAATTATTTTATCATACGAAATTGAATATGGTGTAGCAACTTCGTGCTGTATTTTCTAGGCTTGTTGATGGGAAGCAGCTCTGTGCTGCTCGAAAATTGTTTTTTATATGATTGCATAGCACAATTTGATGATGCCGTACCATAAATAAGAATGCACATGGTTTTTCTGTTATTCAGGTTATGGATGATAATATTCCAAGTTTTAGTTTTTGAAACTCTATCCATGTAAGTAGAAACACATTGATCTGTTTTGCCTTGATGCTAAGACCAACATAGGAGGTAAAAAAACCCTAAAACATTTTTTTAAAAGGCATGGTGAAGTATTTATTTAGTCTCATGTGCATAAATTATTGTCAATAAAGTTTATGCTTTAAGCCTTTAGCCATCTCATTATACATGTTTCAAACTTTCATTATCTTAAAGTGATTCCATTCTATGCTTGCACTTTATATTTTCTAATAGAGGCTACATATCGTAGTTCATGCCTTAAGAAATGTTGGTTGTAGTGTTAACTCTAACAAATTTGTTATCGTATTATCATATTTATCCATGCTTTAAGATAATTTATGCTGTGTTTGCTAGCTCTTTGTAAACGATTGAACTTTAAATAAGCTGTTCCTTTTGCTGCTGTTTACAGGACAGTTCTTCAGTGGCAGAGGCATCTAGCAATGCTTCTGAATCAGGTATAGTTAATTCTGGTAGTTTGATATAATATGACATTTAATACTTGTCAACCGAGTAATTTAGTCCATTCCTACATTTGGTAATCAAAATGAAGTTATTTGATAAATGTGTACTTATACATATTTATGAAAAACATGAATTAATGTCAAAATCTAATTCAAATTTTCTGGCGCAAGTTAGCTTGCATCTTTAGTTTTTCAAAAAATAGGGATGTGATGTAGGTATACACCGACACATGAACTTCTCTTGCAACCGTATCAAACACGGGGGTCTGATACTAAGCCTTTTTAAATGACAAAAAGAATTAAAGATGATAAAGTATTTGAATGTCAACTGAATTACTAAATAAATGAACTTAAACGATGTATAAATTGTAGTCCTATTGTAATAATAATAATAGCAGCATTATTTTGTTTTCCAACTTAAAGAGTTACAATCTATTTCGTTGTCAAAGCATTGGATGCTTAAGTTTATATTTCAATATTTACAAAATTTGAACTTTATAACGTTTGAACTAAGCATGTCAATCAATATTTTGAGATGCAGATAGTGCCATATCTGCATCGGTGGATACATAGGATATCGAATGTTTATCCTGTCTGTTGACGATGATAAATCGAAATACATAAGTTGAAAAAATGGGGTTTAAATTTATATTTCAGTATTTACAAAATTTGAACTTTATAATGTTTATACTTTATATGGATTGAACTAAGCATGTCAATGGATATTTTGAGATGCAAATAGTGCCATATCTGCATTGGTGGATACATAGGATATCGAATGTTTATCCTATCTGTTGACGATGATAAATTGAAATACATAAAATGAAAAATTGGGATTTAACAAAATATTTTTTGAGAAATAAACATAATGTAAATTATAATTTTGATAAAAACCGGATGGACAATTTCGAATGTGGATGCTGTCACAATCATATGTATATCCAGCTTTTTTTTTGGATATGAATATTTCTTTTTCTTTTTTTGAGTATGAATATTTTTCTTTTTTTGGGATATGGATACAGATAGATTTATTTATTTTCTTGTATCCAAACATTAGATTGAACAATTAATGACTAAATTTAGAATAGTTGATTCGTTGGAAATTTGATTTGGTTCCCATAATGTGAATTTTTAGAAATTTTTATTTTACAAATTTAGATTTTTTTTTAATGCTCAAAATTTTGAGTTTCCCTAATTTAGTTTTTTTTTCCTTTGAGATTTGAAAATTGAATTTTATACAGCTTAGACTATCTTGAATTTTGCATGTTTGAAGACCTAAATTTTAGACTATTATTTTTTAAAACTTCAGTTTTATAATTTCATGTCAAATATATAACATCACTAGAGTTTGAACAAACTCAGAATCATTTTTTGAGTTTTAATAGCTTCATAATTTTATGTCAATTTAATAAATTATCTTAACTTTGGAGTTTCTGAGGTCTTCCAAGTATATACCCAAGTCTTTGCCGAGACCACTCAACTAGTTTGAATTTCGTCGATTTTAAATTACATGAAATTAATACTTATTCAAATTTGTTTTTTCTGAAGTTTAAATATTTGAAATCATTTTTTATTACAGTTCCTTACCAATTTCATTATGTTTTTTATGATATCATTATATTTGCATTAAAACAAAAAAGTCACTTGTGCAGACATGTATGTATACCCGTACATACATTTATGTTCAAAATAATTCATGTTAAAAAGTTATTAAATGATAACTTACCTAAATTTAGTTGTGAAATTTAAATGAATTGCGTGCTGAATATAAAAATAAAGATAGCATAAAAGAAACAAGAATAAAGAAATTCTGAATCAAATTCAATAATATTGAGTGGGACTTTTTTTTTTTTTTTTTTTTTTGAGTGGTGTCTTCAGAATTTATATCTATTTGATTTTCTTTATATGTTGAGCAGCGTTCTGTTGCAACTCAAACAATGTAGCGGCTCCTATATGTCCACGCAAATAGGGCTTGTCAATGGATACCCGAAAAAAATAAAATTCATCCGCATCTGAAAAGTGGATAAATATCCGGTATTCAAAAAAACGGATGCGGATGCGGGTATATACACATCCACTTTTTTTTTTCATAAATTCGTCCGCAGTTGAAATTATGTGCATTTTAACATAATTAAATATACTAATTTATTATTTTGTAAGTTGAAAGTCTACTAAATGCATGCCAATTACCCAAAATTATATATTATCATCATATTTATTTATTTTTAGCACTTTAGTAAGCAATTGGGTTGAAAAAAACTTAATATGAAAGTAAAAAGTTTCATTTATGTTCATTGATTTATCGACCGTTGGCGGAGCGGATAATTATTCGATATCCGTCCGTATCCACGGATGCGGATATCTGAAAATGATTTCGGATGTGGATGTGGATGCGGATATGACACTATCCGCATCCGAAAGTATCCGTTGACAGCCCTACACACAACTCCCGTTTTCTTTCTTTTTACCTACTAACTATCTCTTTCATTCGCTTAATATTTAAATACAAATGTGTGGTCGTGGTTCAGGTGCAAAAGAGTGTTCCGAAATATGGGTGCGATATAACCCTCATCTTGTGTGTGCGTGCGTGCATGTGTGTGTGTGTGTGTGTGTGTGTGTGTGTGTGTTCTCTACAACACATTTCCGTTTCTCTTCCCACTAACTCTTTCTCTTCTCACTAATTTATTTTAATATAATTGATTGGCCTAAAATGAGGTGCAGATGAGGTACTAAAAAAATAGGGTGCATGGAGTCGCGTAGATTTCTAGGACAAACCAAATACAAAATACATCAGGGGACACAGGGTCGCAATAAACGGTAAAAAGATATAGTATCATAATATACAGAGCCTAGTAAGTCAACGTAATCAAGATCTCAAAAATTCATTTAGCATACGATATTGGGCAATTCCATGAGTTTGCTCATCAAACCAAATTTAAACCTTTACCGTCATGTTCCTACAATAAAATTAACAATCCCAAAGGAGATATGAAATGATGAGTTTATTGCAGATGGGAAAACACTCGTATTAGAATTTAAATTAAAAATGTAGTCTATGTTTTTAATTGCTCATGGTATAAACATATCATATATCTGAATGTTTATTACATTTTAGCTGTCCAACAGTAGACATGTGTAGCATTTTTCATTTGCAAGTTTTATGCTAGTTAACTAAGCTTCCATTTTAGGTGGCAGTGTTCAGTTAACTGGTATCTACGACTTGGTTGCTGTTTTGACCCACAAAGGGAGAAGTGCTGACTCTGGTCATTATGTTTCATGGGTGAAGCAAGAAAATGGTTAGTTTATTAAATTCACAATGTGCTGTTTATTTTGCTATTTATTTTTCCAAATGCATGTCTGTTTTCTAAGGGAACTAAATAATAGCTTTATGGATGTTTGTGGTGCAGGTAAATGGGTTCAGTTTGATGACGATAATCCCATTCCACAAAGAGAAGAAGACATCACCCGACTCTCTGGTGGAGGTATAAAATCTTTAACCGACGGCGTGATAAATTTAAGTTTTCCAAATATCAGAATTAATGATTTTTCCTGATTCCATGAACTGTCTTAAAATAATTTCACATAAAAGCAAAGAAACTGCGTTATGAAGCAAGTTTTATGTTATGTAATGCTAGTTCAAAGGTACATTATTTTTGTTAAATTGTGCTCTTGTGGCAAATTGTGTTGTGCTATAGGTGACTGGCATATGGCGTATATCTGCATGTACAAGGCTCGAGTCATCAAAAGCTAAATGAGCTGAACGATAAATTAAAAAGATTTGAAATATAGTGTTTTATATGTTGAGTACGATGGAACTTTTTATTTAGCACCTTTGCGTTCAACAGCTAAAAGAGACCAGTTTTCAAGTGTAATTCCCTCAGCTTTCCGATTCAGAATGACTGTAGTTGATTAAATGTTTAAACAATAGTTTACATACTGCAGCAGTTGTCAAATTTTATAGTTCTTTATGGGTTTACTGTTGAGAGTTGATTTGTGGTTTGGAATGCATTGTGGTCGATCTCCTTTTGTATTGTGTGTTGTTTTGTTTGAATTCAATCGCAAGATGTTTTTTTCCTGAAGCATCAACTCAATGTAATAACGTGTGCTGACCGTGGAATATGCTTCAAAGCTGCACTTTTGCATTTTTACTAGCAGGTAACCCGTGCATCACGCACGATACCATTATTAGAAAATATGATTAATTGACAAGAATAATCCGAAGTTTAATCTCTCCGTCCATATTAATCCCAAGTTTGCGTTATTCAAGAATAATTTCAAGTTTAGGGGGTGTCTTCCCAAATTGATCCCGATGACTTTTGATGACTTTTTCACGTGTTATCTTGGCATCAATATCGGAAGACACCTCCAAACTTCGGATTAATATGGGTAGATACAAGTAAATGAGATTAATTTGAGAAGAGACCCCCTAAACTTGGGATTATTCCTTAATAACACAAACTTGGGATTAATATGGGTGGACATGATAAACTTCGGATTATTCTTGTCAATTAATCCTAGAAAATAATAATTAAAAAGTAACCATTGTTAAAAAAATTGAGTAATATATGGTAGATTATCAAAATAAATAAATTTATAATATAAAATAATATATTGTTTAACTCTTGTTAACCACACATTTTGTCGAAGTTAATGCCGTGTGTGCATGTTCATGTGTATATTAAGTAGTTGGTGTTATGTGATATACTTGTATTTGTTATATATGGATGGAAAAATAACTGTTCTTTTTTGAAAGTTAATGACTATAGAAGTCTATCCATTCAATTAAAAAACAATAGGTTTGAAAATTAAATTGTATTTTGTATATTAGTCAGGCATTTATAAGTAAATGTATGAATATTATGTAATTAAATATATATAGTATTTAAACTAATGATCAACTTGATAAGAACATTTTATATTTAATTTATTTACATGTGAGTCTTTATCAATAATTTCATTTCAATTATAGTGTATTTTGACTTTGTAGCTAGCCATATATTTCATGTAGAGGTCGAAGGATTGTGTTTAGAACTTTGGTAATTGCAAAATATTTTTTGTAGCACTTAGATAAGTTATGAGTTGAGTAAGTTTTAATATCATATTGAAATGAGAACATCTACATAACCTTATCTTTATTAGTGTAATCCATTTTTTTACACTGTAGTGTTGTGAAGTGTAAATTTATCCAATAAAAACTGTTAGATTTTTTTTTTTTTTTTTTTTTTTTTTTTTTAATATAGTGTATGATATGTATTATTTGAGATAAATGAACTATTTGTGTATATATATTACTGAATAAAATTAGTAATTTTATTACCTTTGCTCACTTATTGCATACATACTTAAGTCAGCTTATTTTAGAATTTATTTGATGAATTAATGAATGTTAATTTATTTGAATAATATAAACTAAAAATTACATAATTAGTTAAGTATATAGTCATGAATAAAGATATATACTTAGGGAGAACAAAGTAGAGTTTGCAAGTAACTGCAAAAGTTTTAAAATTTAAAGGTATTTAAAGTTGAGCATATAAGTTTTCATTGCAATGCATCATTACTTGATTGGGATAAATGAAATATAGAATAACTTTGTAATTACTGTTATCATGTATGATTTATACAATGTGGTTCACATATCTTTGTATCAAAAAATATTAGTTTATTGGCTTGTTGATGTGGCTATTGTATAATATCGAAGTTGTCATATTTTAGGATTCGTTTGATGTGTACTGATATTAGTTAACCAAATTTATCGAATGATTTAAATTTTGAATTATGTAATTAATTTAAATATATGGACTTAAATGTAAAATATTACGAGAGAGCTGAAGCATTTGCGAATAATAATTGGAAAAAAAATTATATATTCATATGTTAGTTGGCAATGAGAAGCTCAGTAAAATAACTATAAAGTGAAAAGTTACAAAAAAATTAAAATTAAAATATTTAGAGAGAATTGAGGAGAGTAGAGAAAACCCCTACAATTAATAAGAGAGTTAAAAATTCTTCTACTTTAACATTATTTAGTAGATAACATGTTTTAGCTTGGTGAAATTTCTTGAAATGCTTACATTTTTATTTAATAATTTACATGTATTAAAAGAAAATTGCATTTCCTTAAGATAGCCTGATTTTTATTTTTGTTATAATGAAATGCCTAGGTGTTAACCAACCTTTTGATAAAGCCGTTATGCTTCGGACTTGGACATCCGGATCGCTCATGACTTAAGCGCGGACTCGTACAAACTCAGACTCGGAATCGACGTTCACTAGGGAATCAAAAAATGACTCGACTCAGATCAATCTCCTACGAGCATCATCCGATCACTATGAAATAGCTTGATCAGCTTGCTGGATCACTCTATATTCATTTGATCGATCGTGCACGAGATCAAATCGATCACCCTAGAAAATCATGATCTACACAGTCTGATCACCTAAAAACATGAATTGACTCAGCAAATCACCATAAAAACTGGTCCAATCAAGTTACTTGATCAGATCAGAATGACTTTGATCACTCAGACATGTATGAAATCCTATAATTGGATCGGTATTTTGGAAGGAAAAACTCGGATCAATATTTGCTGGGAAGTGGTCAATCATTTGATGAACTCATGCCGATCAGCCAAAAACAAGCGATCGACATGGCACGATCACGTAGAAATGAAAGATCGAGCAAGCATGCTCAGTTATGAAGTTGTGAAATCCGGATCGGATCTGAATTTCGTAGATGGATCGATCATCTTGGAAACAAGATGGATCAAATGAAAGTCAATGATCAACATGGCACGATTATGCCAAAAAAAGCTATGGAGCGAGTGATTTTGGATCTGAAATAATCTACCCTAGATTGGATCCAAAGTTAATAGGAGGGATCATATCCAACTTAAGTAAGGCGAATCACTCGAAATGACTTGATCAACACAAGAGTTTCAACTGAAAATGGATGATCAAACATATAAGCTTGGGATATGAAAAAGCGAACAAGTCATGGGATACGAAAAATACAGATCCCGATTCCTACATGAGGATTGGTACCAATCCCTCTCCAGGGGATTAGATCTGAATTTTTGTTGAAACGTAGTCAATGCTTGATCTTACTTTTCCGCCTATATTTTTGGACGAGCTAATATCTTCTACAGCTATAAATATGCCATAATTTAGCCATTTTGAGAGAAATCTTCTGAACTTTGGGAGGCTACTAAGAAAGGATATTGCTCAAGCCTAATTACAATTGTCTTTCTTTACATTCTTATGAACGAATTGAACTGTAGTTATAATCATAAAGTATAATCAATTAATTGCAATAAGTGGACGTAGGCACAATTTGCCGAACCACTATAAAACTTTGTGTCTCTTTACTTTTATGTACTCTGTGACTGCTCCATAATTGCTATGTGACTGATTACTGCAAATATTATCTAATCCATATACGAGTTGGGTGTTGGCATGCGATTGATCAAAATCTAGCATCAATATTTTGACACGTTAGGTAGGGGGCTACTGCACGACTTTCTTCATTTAGGAAACGATGGCAATGAAGAAGAATTCTGACAAGAAACCATAAGGCGTAACGATGGAAGGAGGAAGTCGAGAGGCTTATTTCACGGGAAATCCTTCCTTGTACCTAACAAGGGAATACATGGACGAGGTTGTGAACACTCTACAAGCCCGCCTCGAGCATTGGGAAACTTACTCAAGCAAAAAAAGGAATTGATGTCGAAGGTTTTTCAATCAAGTTGAGCAACCAATTCAACCACTAATTTAGAATCCAACGGCTGAAGATGGACCCATTGATGCATAACTTCCTCACTTGGAACCAGGGACAACTCCCTCCGTGCTTGAAGGAGTCATTACCTATCTGACCAGAAGGATCGGTACCCGATCCGATGAGATTAAAGGGGAATCCCCTTGGTACCATTGCAAACACAACGTTCATTGGATTCAAGTCCATGATTTAGACGTGGAAGCGAGGCTCGTGCAGGCTTGAGCCTCGATCAGGATACTTAAAACGCTCTAACGGTGGGCGTAAAAACCAAAGATTGGGGCAGCTACTCAATGATGACAATCATGTCATGGACATGATCTCGAGAATCTCAAAAGGTGGATTATCCAACTTGACTTAGATTGGAACCGAAGTCCATTATCTTAAAACATCCTAAACTCGTGAAATCCACCTAACTTCAAGCTACTGGTGCTGGAAATTTATGATGGTAGTAAGGATCCGACTACCCATTTGATGCGATATATCTGACATATAGCAGTGCTGAGGGCATCTGACGATATCATAGTGAAGTGTTTCCCCCCTCCATTTATCGAACTTAGCTGCTATGTGGTTTAGGCAGTTGGAATCAAACTCTATCAGGAGCTAGAGTAACCAGTGGAGAAGATTTGTTGAACAATTCCAGGTCCATACCTCAGGACCTAAGGACGTGATAATGCTCACTACCATAAGACAAACGATCAGAGAAAGTCTATGTAAATTTCTGAAGCGTTTCATTGCTGTAGTGGCTTCCGTGGATCGACTTGATCCATTCATGTCTTAATGGCTATTGGATCTGGTGTCCTGGACGAATCTGAGTTCAAGGTTTCATTGGAAAGGGAACCCCCATAAGATCTCAGAGATCAATGCCCAAAAGCTGAAAGATTCCAAAGGCAGGAGGATGCCAAAGCTGATCATGGATCTCTTTAGGTACATGTCAAGGACGGAGAACTAGTCCAATTCTGGCAATAGTAAAGGGAAGTAGAAAGCTGATGGCACTCAAGGCCCTACAAACAAATCATAATGGGACGAAGATAGTACTCGTATACATAGCTGAATGTAAGTCTAGGACAAATATTCCTGGATATCAAAGGTCGTCTTCCTACAAAAAACGCAAATTGGACAGCTATCCACTGAAAAAGACTGAACTTTTAGGAAATTTTGTTTACTCTATGAGAGGGTCGGAAATGAAACAAATGAATGCTGGCACTTGTGGGATGTCATTGAGGAGCAAGTGATAAATGGAATGATACAAAAATATGTCCAGAACAGAACAATGGTCATAACACAACAGGAACAACTACCAACTGCAAGGGGTAAGGACGAGTCAAGCACTCGTCGGGGCCTTGTCGTCAATTTACAAGGGGGAATGGGATGATAATGGTGGTTAAGTTTTCTACCCATGTAAGAGAACCAGAGAGATAGCTAGGCATGCTCTTGGACGACCCAACCACCAAATTTTACTTTATTCCTTTTTTTCTTTTATTTATTAATCCAGTTGTGGCAAAAAGGCTAGGCCATTTACCCTTGTATCAGGAACCGGAAAGATCCTTAGACAAGCTCTACATGGTGAAAGACCTATTAGTTTTGCAATAAAATTTCCTTTTTTCCATTCTAATAAAGCTGTTTGGCATGTATGGATTATGCTCGTCAAACATAGATTGATTTTTGCTACTTTGATATGATCACTTGGCGTGTATGAATTATGCTCGTCATGTGTGGAATATATAATTGAGAATCCCTAATAAAGCCTTCACTCGAACGTAAAATAAACCATTCAATGAGTACGGATTATGCTCATTGGATGTAAAACAAACAATTTGGTGAGTATGAATTATGCTTATTAGATGTCAAACTTGATTTCATCTTTAACAACTTGGTGAGTATGGATTATGCTTAGCAAGTATAAATCTCTTTAATTGAATCGTCATGTATGGATTATGCATGGCAAGATCCCAACGAGGCTAGGGATCATCGAGTATGGATTATTCTCGACTATATCCTATTAAGTATGGATTATGCTTGGTAGAATGCAAAAAACAATGGAACATCAAGTATGGATTATGCTTGACCGAAATTCAAGAAAGCTGTTAAGTATGGATTATGCTTGGCAGTTCAACAAAATCGTGAACCACTAAGAATGAATTATTCTTAGTGAGGATCAAGTGAATCGTGAGCTGCTAAATATGGGTTATGCTTAGTTAGGATCAACTCGAAATCAGAACTTTAAGTATTGATTGTAACTAGCTGCAGTCTAGAGAGGATCCAATCTATCATGTATGGATTATACATGAACAAAACTCGAAGAGCTCCAAATGTAGCAAGTATGGATTATGCTCAATAAAAGCCCGAAGAGGATTGTAACACTAAATGTGGATTACGATTAGTAGGGTCAAGACTCAGGCCGTCAAGTATAGATTGTACTTGACACAAAATTTGTGACAATCCTGGTTTTGAGATTACCTTTAACGATTATTAATAAATTGTAATGAGGATTATGATTTATTAATTAATAAGTAAATAATATTTTTATAAGATAATTTAAACAATCATTTAAGTTGGATTTAAATTAGAGTTTTGAAGCCTAATTTTAGAACTTTGGAGAAAATGGTTGTTTAATCATTGAAATGTTTAAATAAGGAGTTTGGATGATAATATATTTAGTTGTAATAAATTTGAATAAAATAAATTCAAATGATGAATTTAGGGTAAATTTGAGGGAAAAATGGTATACTTATGATGTGTTAGGTTGAAAATATGTAATATATGTGATTTGAAGTTAAATTTGTTTAAAATAAATTATTTGTAATAAAAATTGGACTTTAGGTTCAATATTTGGAAGTAAATATAATTTTAAATTGGAAAATAAAGTATTAGAAATTTATAAGGTGTAAAATTTTATGAAATAGGTGTTTATAAGATTTGTATGTAATTCATAGTAACAAATGGCAATATATGAGCAAAACAATGAATTTTTAAGTAAAGCGTCTCTCCCGAATATAAAGTAGTTGTAAATAAAATATAAAATGTAAGATTTTTAAATATTTTTTGAAAAGTTTAATTTGTGGGATAAAAATAATATTATAGTGTTTGTAAATTTATTTTGTTAAAGCAAAGCAATTCAAATTATTTTAGTATTTAGGTTTGTAAGTTTTTAACAAAGGTAGAGTAAATTTAACATTTCTTTGAGAATTGTAAATTTTGATGTAAAAATTATTAAAATAGTAATTAATTAAAACATGTTGTATGAATTTTTTTAAGGTTGCAAAATAGGTTACTTAAACCAACACACGCCTAGATTATTCATACAATAACAATAACATAGCGACTCTTTAATATCTCTTCTTTCTAATTCCTTTGGCGACTTCTTCTTTCTTCACCTTGCTTACGCTCTCTTGCAATCGATTACTGCTCTTTGTTCTTTTCTTTTATTGCTCTTCTCGTCTGTTTTCGAGTCGCCTCTCCTCTAGGTCTTCGATCTTGATTTGGCGTCCAAGGTTCTGGCGTTGATGTTTGGTTTTGGCTATATTGTCCTTCTTGGCTCTTTTGTGAGGCCATGTCTTGAAGTCGGTTCCATTGTTGAAGCGCTATTGGTGGTTGTGGTAGGGCCTATGTCTGTGGAAGTGGTTGTAGCCTCGTCGGCTAAGGTTTCAGTGGCGTCATTGGAGGCGTTCTCTACTCTAACTCGTTACTGTTTCCTGGCGATTTCAGGCTCTTTCTTGGAGCTCTCTCCCACTTACTCAGGTTGCCTCGTTTCGTCGCCGCTGCTTCCTCCCCGCTACGGGAGTGGCTTTCGACTTCATATTGCCTCGATTACTTGTGCTTTGGTTTCTTATGCAGCGCCTGTTGTTCTTGCGAACAAAGGGAAGTTCATCACCCCATCTGTGTCTGCTTGTCGTTTGTCGGACCTGGTGGTCACGCTACAGTGGCGCTAGTTATGTGTTTTTTAGTCGGATTGTTTTGCGGTGGGGTTTCTCTGTTGGATGGTATTAATGTAATCTCCGTTGGGATGGTTGCAGGGGAGGTGACGACCCCTTCGCAATGTCTGCCTAGGAGGCTGCCTACGTCTGGTTTTAGCATTCCTTTTAAGCCTTGGGTGGAATAGGGTGAACGTCATTCGATGCACTCTCGACGCCGTAGTCCCTAGGCGTTCGAAGAGGGTGGTCAAGGATGCTTCACCTTCTATTCCATCTGTTTGTGCCCAGCTTCATGTGTGTGATGGCCATGCGCAGGCTGCTTGTGCCCAAGCTCCCCCTGCTATTTGTGTCTCAAATTGTTTTGATGCTCTTGGTGAGCTTTCCATGTTGGTATCTTCAGATCCACCCTCTTGCAGCTCTGTTGTTAAGGAAGTGGTGTCAGCCCTGGCGCCTTTATCTTGTTGTCTTCGTGGTGCCAATTTTCGTAGATTGCGTAAAGCAAGCTTATCGATGGTGGAAGTTGGGGTTTTGCGATCGGATCAGTCTCTTCTCTGTGTGCAACCAGAGCTTGATGCTCTTGGCATGGCAGTGGAGAAAGGACTAGAGAAACTAGTTTACTTTCAGGTTCTGCCTTCTCCTTTCTTTTGCTTAATATTGTTTATTTTTGTGCTAGCTCGTTTTTGTCATTGGATGGTGTCGTCTTCGTTGGTATGAGCCTTGACAGGCCAAGGCCTGTGCTCCAAGTATCATCGATTGTTGCCAACCGGTAGCTGTTGGGCATGTACTCTCTATATATTTCCCTTACGTCTATTCTGTGTCTTGTTATGTTTTCTCTTCTGTTTGCTTGTGTAGGACATTGTGGTTGTATGTGGTGTTGGGAGGCAGTTTTGTTTACTGCATTGGTTTTTCTATTTTCTTTCCCTTGGACTCGTCTTGTTTCTGCTTGGTCTGGTGCAGTATATTTGGCCATTTTCGATGGCCAGCGGAGGGTGGGATTAGTCGGCTATGGCTAAGCTGGCTCTCCTTGTTCTTTTTGACCTTTGCTTCATGCTACGGTTTTGGTGCTTCCTTGTCTTTTTGAGATGGTTGTTCGGTTGTTTCCTGGTTTATGTTTTTGCATGGATTTGTCCCTTATATTGTCGTTGTTTCTTCTCTGTCATTGTCGGCAATTGGTTCGAGTCATTGCGAGGCCTATTCAGTGTCGTACATGACTTTAGGTGCTTGGTTTCGGTTTGTGGTTTGCTACGGGATTAGTTGGTTACCGTATTGGGGGGCTTTGAGTTGGTTTCGGCGATCTGTTGGTCGTAGATGTATAGCATTCCCAGTTGCAGAATCTTACATATGCTACCCCAGAGATTGCCGAAATAGGTCGCACTTCCCCACTGCTTACCTTTGGCAACTCATAGCTAGCTTCCCTCATCAGCCTGGTCCTTTATAAGATATCGGCCATCTCATATTTTATGGGACTATCAATCCAATGACAGCCCGACATTGGTTATGTCCACACACATATTGGTGTCGCGTCCACGGAGCTCTACATGTTCCCCTTGTCTCTTGTTTCTATCCTGTTGTGTCCTTCCCCTTCCCTTACTTTGGTCGCTTCAACGGCTCCTAGCTTTATCTCTCGTCCTATCCTTAGCAATATTGAGATTGCGATCATAAGTGATCACCTTACTCGTCTTACCAAGAATTCGTACCCGTCCATAGCTAGAGCTTCTATCTCGTCTTCTCCATGTCTGGCCTCTGGGGTGTCTTTGGTAACTCCTGAGACCCAAGTGGCATCGGATGTTCCTGATTCGCGTCCGCCTCGGTCTTTGCACAGGAGATCGAGGAAGGTGCCTCGCACTCGCCGCTCCATTCACACACGTTCTATAGCGGCGTCCAAGCAGATCATCAGGTCTACTTGTTTTATGTTGTATCTTGTCTGATTGTGAGACTTGTTCCGTGGCTCGTTCTTGTTGTCCTTGTGCTTTTTCGCTGATTTTGGATGGTGTCTTTTTTGTTCTAGAATGTTCATGGTATCGGCAATGAGGCTTTTTTGCCAAGTCTTAGGCGTATTTTCAAGAAGCACTCAGTTTGTTTGGTCATGCTTCTGGAGCCTTTTGTGGGTCAGATGTGCTCTCTAGCTCTATTTGTTCTCTAGGCTTCAGGGTGCATTATCCAATGTATCCAACAAAATTTGTATTATTTGGTCCAAAACTATTATTGTTCGTCCTATTTTCGATTCGGATCAACTTTTATCAATGGCCTGTTCTCTGGCCTTTCTTTCTTCTTCTTTTCTATTCTCGGCGGTTTACGAAAAGTACATTCAGATTGAGAGGTTGGTTATGTGGTCGGATATCATATCGCTTTCTGATTTTGGCTTCGCTGAATCGGTTATAGGGGTGACTTTAATGTTGTTTCCTCCTAGGCCGAAAAACGGGGTGGTTCATCTATTAACCGGGCTGAAGTAGGAGATTTCAACTCATTTATCATGAACTTGGGTCTGTCTGAGGTCTCTTTCATCGGTTTGGCTTTTACTTGGTGTAACAATCAAGAAGGACCAAACCAAATTCTCTTTCGTGTGGATCCCCCCTATGCCCTTTCTGGCCCCTCTTCCATCCAGCTTCAGAGTATATGGAGGTCCTACCACACTTTTCACCGTATGGTGGAAGCTTCTAGGAACACTCCCCCTTCTGGCGATCCTTCTGTCGTGTTTTCTCGAAAACTGAAATATCTCAAATCTTGTCTTAAGGTTTGGATCGTGCAGACTTTCAAGAATATCTTTGACCGTGTTAGGGCGGTTGAGGAATCGATTATTATAGCGGAAGCCTTCTTCGATGAGAACCTATCTTATGATAACAAGGATGCGTTGGCACTTGTCCAACACGCTTTTTCATCGGAACATCGTGTCGAGAACGATTTCCTTTGCGAAAAGGCTAGGATCAAGTGGATCATTGACGGAGATTCGAACTCCAAATTCTTTTATGCTTCGATTCGTAAGAAGAATAGTCATCTTTCGATTCATCAGATTCTTCGCACAGACCTTTCTCCAGCTTCCACTCCTATGGAAGTCATAGAGACTATACTCTCTCACTTCGTAACCTTTCTTGGTTATCCCTCGGGGACCTTCATTGACCCGTCTATGCTAGGTTTTATCCCCAGGATTGTCCTTCCTAAGGAAAGCTGTAACAACCCGGAATTTTGACAATAATTAGTTATTTAATTAGAATCTCAAAAATAGGAATTTCTGCAAATGATGGAATTTGAGCATGAAATTTTAACCGATGCGTTCATCTCGGAATTCTGGTCAACTTTCATGTTTGGAGTTTCGCAAACGGAGTCCATATGAAAAAGTTACGGACGAAATACAAAATGGACGGAAAATAAACAAATCAGAATTTATTATATATACATATATTACCTTATATAACTAGCCAACTTGGTCATATGATGGCCCAGGCGGTCGACCATAGCGGTCGACCAGGGTCGATCGCCACGATTGACCCACTGGGGGTCAGATCGCCCAGTGACGGCTAGGTTTTTAAGGTTTGGTCATAAAATAATTTCGAATGAATGGACGGATGTTAACAAAAATAGATCTAACGGTCCAAAGCCAATACCAATCCTATAAATAAATGGGTAAAGCCTCATTCTTTTCCATTCAAATCTGTAACAGCAGTGGAGCTCTGCAATTTTCCTCCTCTAAACCCAATCTAAAATATATTCTTATATAACAAATCAAATCCAATTCATATGAAATTGAGAGGACTATTAGATTCAATGGAAAAGAATGCAAATTAGCGACCAACAATAGATTTCCCCTCTCTTCCTATTTTCGTATAACTCTACAGATTTGGAACTTTCCCCTTTTCAGATAAATTGTAGATTTATAAGAATTTGGGAATTGTAGGCCTAAAGGGTTCAAACTTTGAATTTGGATGCTATAAGGTGAGTGGAAAATTTATATATACATGTATAATAACGTACTTATCTTGTTTGTAATAGATCTCAATTTTTATGCCTATGTCTATCAGATATATTCAATAAATTGTTGTAATTAGATTGACACCCTTCAGGCTTGATCATAAAAATCATTAAAACTTGTGAATTGTATATTGTGGTTATTCATAATATTTATTGTAGGATTCTTAAACTTGTCTTCACATATTCCTATAGTTATGTTGTAAAATATATTGCAATTGTGGTAAAGCACTATAGATCTGGAAATCAGTCCCACCAAACACCAATTAGATGTAGTTACATTCCAGATCTTTAGTTCAGTGTTGAATACTAAGCTATGTGAATTTGGGTAAAAAGATATGATTGGTAAATTATGTGATTGTAATATTACAAATATGCCTGTTTGTATTCAATATTGTTGGGTTTTTGCTTAATTGTTGTAAATATGTCATTTTCCTCCTTCTTCATAAAAAGACATTATTTTGAAATCACAAGAGGTGGGATAAAAAGATCAAAAAGGGGAAAATTGGTGCAAACGTACGTATATATATATATATATTTGTGTGTGTGTGTGTGTGTGTGTGTTTGTGTGTGTATGTTTGTGTATGCGTGTGTGTGTGTGCACGTAATTTGCATCAACTATTCTAAATTATATATTTTCATATATTTCTTGTGATTTTGAAATATGTCAATACAACTAATTAGGCATAATTTACAATGATTACGGTTAAAAGTCTTTTTGTAAGATTTGGAACTTTTAGACAATACTGAATGCAAAAAGGATGTTTGGTTGTCAATTAAACCAAGTCATTAAATTTAAAAGAATAATAGTAATAACAACTACGTTGACCGCACAAAAATATAAAATATAAATATATACATGTTATCCGTCCAAAGCAGCGTAAAACGATAAAATATACATTATATTGAATGTTTGAAGGCTTGAATGTTTGAATGGTATTCATTTATGGAATCATACATGTAAATTATATTCCATATTTAATGAATATATTTATTGTGACCGTTGTAGCAATTAGTGTAATTGATTGTTATAAATAAGGCCATAAATAAATAAATAACAATTGTAACCAACGCAAATTTGGGGAAAACGAATATAATAGGATAATGGTTACAATTCCTAGATAAATTAGGATAAAGGTTGTACACCCCAATTAGGAAATTTAAATTATAACCGCAATTAGACACGAGGTTAAGCTCAACTTATGGTAGAAGCCTGCCCGGAACCGACCGGCAAATCCAGCATCCACAAGTAGTCAGCTTAATGTGAGGGGTCTAATGCGTAAATGTAAATGTACTAAGACACGAGGTTAAGTTCAACTTGTGGAAGAAGTCTTCCCAGAACCGACCGACAAATCCAGCATCCACAAGTAGTCAACTTAATGTGAGAGACCTGGTGCATGAATATATATATATATATATATATGCATATAACAGTTAACCAATAAATAAATAAAAATAGTAATTGTCTATTGGGTACAACAAATAGACATTTTAGGACCGATAAACTAAGGATACCCAGTGTAAATAGCTGCCTTAGGAAAATATGACCGTTATGGTCATAAATGGAAATAAACTTAAGAAATAGAAGTAAATGAGTGTAAAAAGGGGATTAATGGATATTGATTGTGTTTAAATACTAAGTCCGGTTAGGGAAGTAATCAAATAAATATCCTAGGATAAAGAGGATATAACTTTCCTTATTTATATTAATGAATATAGAATATATAATTAAAATAGAGTTGGACTTAGTAGGTTAATAATGTAAAATATTATTAGCCATATGAACCCATGATGATAATAAAGTGTGTGTGTGTGTGTGCGTGTATATATATATGTCTATTGTGTGTGAAAATAGGCAGGTTTACTACACCTTGAGTAGGTCTTAAGTGGCTGACTCTCTTCTTGTCTAATTTGGGTCTTAAGTAGTTAGGACTAGGAGCCCTCCGAAGGTTTATTCCTTGGAGAGGAACCAAAGTCATAAGACCCACCCTTATTAGATTCGAAGTAAGTCTTTGGGTCCTCCTTCTCTAAAAGTGGTTATGCATAAGCAGTAGCAGAGTAGGTTAGTTCACGGGGGATGTCCGCTTCCTCTAGAAGCTTGTAAGGGCTCAACTAGGGACATGACTGGTATATAAAAGATATGTGGCCATTGCAAGCTCACCAACTATCTAAGGGAAGTCTTAAGCGACATAAGTGTCCTACCGTAATATCAGTTAAGTAGTAACGTTCGCAATACTACTTCTCATATTACAATTGAGAGTATAGGCTTTAAGAACATTGACGTATTAGGACGGGGTTTAAAGGGGCTAAGGTCCACCTTAGGTTTATAAGAGATCATAAGAATCCACCTTTAATATGGCCATAAGTGACCGAAAATGCCGACCTTGTTGGGGTTCCACCCTAAAAACACTAATGAGCGATTGACTTGGATATCCACCTCATTGGTTAGATACTTGGTGTTTGTGTGAATGATTGTGTGTAACCTGTTAAATATATGCGTAAACGTTCTATCTTGGTATTATATATTAGAATACCACTTTGAGAAAGAGTGGTAGAGTCGTGCTTAAACATCTACAAGGTTAGGTTAGAATCACTAACCTTGATAGGCATACATCTTGGGTTGAACCAAACATGATACATTTGTGTATTATAATCTATGTTGTACATTTCCTGTTCACCAGAATCTTGTTGTTATGAGCCCCCTCCTCATTATAACCACCCAGGTTTTCTAGAGAAGGACGGATTATCACAGGTGTTTTAGTTTGGCTTTCGGTTCTCGTTCTCTCTCATGCTCGGTATTGGCAAAGTGACTTACTTTGAAACAGGTAGCTACTTAAGTTAATACTTATTATCCTATTTTGTTTCCACTGTGAACTATCTTATCGTACTCTGATTATGCTCATGCTCATTTATTGTAGGTAACAGATAAATACTCTCCATGCTTGGATGTGTTCAAGTTTTGATTTTTGTCAAAATTTAGGCATTGAAAAGTGTGGGGTGTTACAAAAGCGGAGCCCTTTCCTTACTTCCTACTTCTGAGGAAATCCGAGCTTCCGTTTTTGCACTGAGTAAGGACAATGCGAGCAGTCCCGACGGTTTCAATGGGGTTTTTTCAGAAGCGTTTGGCCTATCATTCAGGTAGACTTTTTCTTGCCCTCCGGTTCTTTTTCTCTGGAGGTTCTCTTCCTCGCAGTTGGACTTCCACCAACCTGGTTCTCATCCCAAAAAGCGAAAATCCACACTCGTGTGTGGATTTTCGCCCAATCAGCCTATGTAACTTCTCTAACAAGGTTATCTCCAAGGTGCTATCTTCTAGACTATTTCTCAGCCGTGTTATCTCCTCTTCTCAAGCTGGGTTTGTAAAAGGATGTCTGATTACGGATAATGTAATAACCCGGAAAATCTGAACCAATTTAAAATTTTTATTTTGGTAATTTTAATGAATTTTGAATATTTAAAATGAATTATTTAAATAATAACGATGAAAATTTATTTTGAATAGAATTAGAACGGAAATATTTATTTGAATCGACGTTAGAATATAAATATTTATTTTTAATTATAAAAGGAATTGAAAATGGCGCGGTAGTTTGAAAATTCGATTTCAAAGTTCAAATGAATGTACAGGATTCAAAATAAGCTGGATTTTAGCAAAACCAAAAATACTAGAATCTATTTGAAAATATCTTTCCAACGAATCCGAAAAATTGAAATTTCATAGCGGGAATAAAAAGTTATGCCCAGTTGAAAATTCAGAATAGTCGCTATGGAATTTTGGCCCTTAAAAATAGCCATTTTGCAAACGACCTCTGTTTTCGACGAAACCACTTTTGTTGGAACCGGAATGTCAAATTATTCCTAGATTCAATTTTTCATAGTTTTTGAAATCAATATGTGAGTGTGGCAAAGGAAAACGTGTTTTGACAGTTTCAGTCAATTTCGATCGACCAGAAAATGGCCATTTTTCAAATGGTCTCAGAATTCGATGAAATTAGTTTTGTTAGGACCGTATCGTCAATACGAAGCTATAAATAATTTTTTTAGAAATTTTGAAGTTAGTATGTGGCCCCGGTAAATTAAAATGTGCGTTTAAATTAAATATATAATGATTTATAATTTAATTTAAAGCAAAACTAATCGTAACAGCTGAAATGGGTTACGAAACATAGTCCATTGTGTTCAGAATGCGGGTAATATGCTAGGAACGACAGTCGGTGGGTTCGATTCTGAGTTTGAATTAAAAGTCAACCTTAGTGGATAAAATAATAATTAATTAATTATAAAAACTCACCCCTCCTTCCTATTCTCTCTCCCCAACATAATCTTCAGAAGAAAAAAAAGAAGCGGAGCCCTAACAGCCGTTGTCGCACGCCGCTATTCCCCCCACCCCACGCCACCGTTACTGTCGCCCCTCCCCAACGGCCGCCCCTCGCGCCTCTCTCTCCTCTTCCTCAAAAGAAACCCCCATTTCGCCCAAACCACCACGAAGCAACCACCACCGCCCAAGCTCTGACCGCCACGCCCCCTAGCACCCCTCCCTGACCCCTGGCGCACCTCCCCCTGCCACCTCCGACCCCAGCCGCACCTTCACTTCGCCAAAATCCGTCCATGGCCCTTCCCGTGTTCAAAGATCCAATTTTTATGGTTAAGAGAGCGTGTAATTAACTCCCAGAGCATCCTCCGCCGCGATGGACCACCATGAACCCTCTTCTTCGCTGAAAACAATTCCGGTGAGTTTTATTTATTTAATTTAGTTTAACTAACTTATAAAGTACTATTTAAAATCAGGTTTTCTATGTATTAAATATATGAAAGGGTAGGAATTGTATATTTAAAAAGGTTTGATTTTCATACTTTAAAAAGATTAGATTTTTATCAATATAAAGATTCAATTTTTACATATATGAATAGATATAAAAATTCGATTTTTATATATATGAAGTACAAATAAAAATATGAATTTTATATTATAGAGATAATAAAAACATGATTTTTATATAGTAGAGATTATAAAAATATGATTTTTATAGGATAGAGAATATAAAAATACGATTTTTATATATGTTGTAGCGAAATAAAAATTCGATTTTTATATGAGTAGCGGATTGAAAATAGAATTTTTATATAATAGAGAATATAAAAATATAATTTTTATGTATGTAGCGAAATAAAAAAATCAGATTTTTATTATATATATGTTGAAATAAAATGTGATTTTTTATAGCGTTGAAATAAAAATTCGATCTTTATATAAGAAGTAGGAATATAAAAATATAATTTCTATATAGAAAGAAGCGTCGTAAAAATATAAGAAGTAGAAATAAAAATGTGATTTTTATTTATTTGAATGAAGCGATAAAAATGTGATTTTTATATATGAACAGCGGGAAAAGGTCGCATTGGAATTTTGGGCATATCCGAACGGTTCAGAAAGAAAGAATGGAGGAGTGGAACCCTCGGTGAGAATTTCTCACCTTTTATTTATTTTTCTAGTTGAAATATATACTAGGATGCAGACGGTGCTTAGCAGCACCCGATACCCGTCGTCCACAGACCATGGATGACTTGTTTGATTGATTGATGTGTTGTGAAAATTGATTGTGTGATGTGGATTGAATAAATATTTTATAGTTAAAAATTTAATTTTTAACGTGTATATAAAATAAATATTCATTTACAAATCAGACGATTTGTTTATGAACACCCATTTTACTGATTTGGATTGGGACGATAGATTTCACACATCTCCCAACTGCACAAATAAATCTGTGTTTGTTGTTTGAAAACCCCACACGGGTGTTGGGATGATATTGGACATACACTAATCCCAATAATTAGCTGTATGTCGATCGATTGATTGACAGGCTGTTATAAGCGTTAAATATTTATATTTAATGCTTATACAGTGTAGAATGCACTCTGGATGATGGGTTGCTGTTTTCATTGTTGTTATACACATTTTGTGTGTGAAATCCATATAATCAAATTATATGGTAATTGATTGTGTCTGATTCCAGTTCAGAAAGAATAAATATTTTAAAATAACGATTATTTTAAAATAACGAATATTTTCAAATAATGTTCAGAAAAGAATCAAAATATGATTTTGATGTCCGATTTGGGATGGACACGAATATATTTAAAAATATAAAGTCGTGTTGATTAGATTGACGCCATTTTGACGAGAACGATATTTACATCGATTTTATTCATTTTTACAATGAATATCGAAAAGGAATTGATTTCAAAATATAATGTTTTGAAAATATTATCATTTATATATCGATGATATGGAATATTCAATTTTGATTTGAAATTGAATATGAAGTTGAAATCGTTTTGAAAACAAATTTAAAATTATTTATAAAATACGTTTTAAAAAGGGAATCGATGAAATATATATTATATATATTATATATATAATATAATGGCCTGAATAGAACGCGCTGCGGCAGTTTGCGAATTTCGACCATTGACTTCGAACGGACATTACGGGAGATCCGACCGTCGGATTCTCCTAAAACCGGAACCGTTGGGTTCGTATCGAAAAGAGCTTTCTAACGAATATAAGAGATTTGAAATCTAACAGTTGGATTTGGAAATATATCCAAATCAAAATTGGAAAAGGTCGCTGTAAGTGCAGTTCGATGGCCGTTTTTGGAAATCGACTGTACGGGCCTTGATAAAATTATTAAAAATATTAATAATAGTGTAAAATCATAACAAATGATTTGGAAAGAATTAGGATGAAAAATCCCATATTTGAAAAGATAAAAATAGATTTTTATCGAAATGAACTAGTTTTGAACTAGAATTATAATCCATTTATTTTTAAAATAAATAAAGTGGATTGGAAATGGTTTTAAAAATAACCAGAATTTCCAATATATAAATTGAAAATGGATTTGAATCGAAATTGTCTTTGGAATATTTCGATGTTGGATGTCGTGATTACACAGATATTGTTATGGGAATTTGAAAGATATATTTATATCGTTATTTCCAATACGATATTTGTTGGTCGTAGAATTTGATATTGGATATAAGCCGATATATTTTCTATTCAGAGCCTTGTATTTAATATCAAATGGGATTTGGGTTTGTCGTGAATGGTGTCTTCATTAACAATGTTCTTAAAGCCCAGTTGAGAAAAGATTAAATCTTTTTATTTAGATTTAATGAAGTATACCAATTAAATAATATTTAATTGGAATTGAATTGGAATTGATTTTTGGGTTTATCGTGAATGGTGTTTTAAATAACACTTGTTCTTTGACCCATAATTAATGGAATGTGAATTGGGTTTATCGTGAACTGTGTTTTAACGACATTCGTTCTTTAACCCGATTTACAGTGAAATGATATTTGGAATTTATAAATCTTTTGTTAAGATTTAAAGAAGATTTTCCAAGGTAAAGTTTTCCAATTTAACATATTAAATTTGAATTGAATGGAATTCGATTTGGCGATAATCGAAGTAAGCTTCTGTAGAGGAAGACGGTTAATATATATGGAATTTAAAAGGCCTTGTCGTTATTCCATTTATATTATCGGTTGGATATGGGAGTTTATATCGATTATATATATCGATTTTTTTTCCATAAAGATTCCATTGTAAATGAAATGGGATTTTGGGTTGTCGTGAATGGTATCTTTAATAATACTGTTCTTAGACCCAACGGAGTTAAGAAAATCAGAAACTAACTGGAGATTAGTTAAGTTGAATGGTTTCCTGGGTATTGATATGATGTTGGTTTCGGCCTTCGGGGTTAATACTTAGGGAATTGTTCACTTGCTAATTGACGGTTAAAGGATGATGGAATAGAATGTGATTTCGGGTTTATCGTGAACTGTGTTTTAAATGACATTAGTTCTTTAACCCCGTTAAAGATAAGATTTATTTCTTAACTTTGAATAATCATTAAGTAAAGATTTTTGGAAATTAAAACTGAATTAGAGTTTTAATGAATCTTTAAATAGATTGAAAGGTGAATTTGATAACTAAAATTATCAAATTCAAGAAATAATCGAGAATGGAGTATCACCAGTTTTGATCCAAGTGATAGTTAAATCTTTAATTAGATTTGAACGTGAAATGGTAATTGAATTTACCAATAACACCATGGTGTTAGATATGTAGTATTACCAATTCTACTTCATGGGATGAATAGGTTGGGGTTGGGAAATTAAAACAAATGATTACTTCAGTAAGGTTCGTTAATCCCGACTAGTTTGGATAAACCATAATTTGGTTTGAATTGATATTCAAAGGAAGATTAAAGAATAAATTTAAAGAATTTATCTTTGATAAAATTAATGGGAACCTTTCCCAAAGTATATGAATATTTCAATAAAGGAATATTCTGGATTGGAATGAGGTGTATGTTGTGTTTTTATAGAACTTGTTTATTATATACGCGAGTTATTTAGAAAGACCGGGTTTATACCCATTCTGAATAACTGAATCGACGATAAGTCGATGATGAAGATGGTGGTTGAAGATCGGAGGTCTTCAAATCGTTTGGATAATTACTGATGATCTTGATTGGGCTGTACACCCAAGAGGAGGGAATCAATTGGTGATCGTCCAGACGTACTTGGAGATCAATGGATATGCGAGGAATAAGGTTCCTCCGGTTTCGTTCAGACCCAGAATGGATTTGTAAATGGATTGTGTGTCTGACATTGGATTTTATTCTGTGTTGATTGATTTCTATTAAATATATATCTGTTTGGCGGCGGAGAATTTATTCTCTTGCTTAACGCCCTTTTCTGAGACGTACGAGCTCAGAGGTTATATATCGATAGATATCAGTCGCATGGCATGAATTGCCTGTGTGGCATGCTGAGATGCAAATGATCAAGGCTTCTGTTGAAAAGCAGTGTCTTGTGGTTGATGATCAAAGAATGGCTTTAATACAACGTAGCTTTGTGTAGCATTAATTCGCGAACCTCGCACCCCGGTGTGAACCAGAAACGGGAGAAGGACCTCATGGAGGGCATGCGTTTCCTTCTAGCTAGGAGTGGTGTTTTGGGTTTTACACGCCCGGACATTTTACTTATATGGATGATGGATAGCGAGGCGCCTCGGTTATATCGGTCGATCTGGGACCGATGGAGTCATTTGGCTCACTGACGCCCCATAGGGCGGGGAAACGCAGTGTTCAGGGTTTAAGTTTAATCCACATCGAGTGGACCGGCCCTGACGATCCAAGGTGCAGTTGCAGCTGTATCCTGAGGGGCAGGCGAGAGCATCTCGAATTCGGTAAGGACGATCCCTTTCCTTGGTTCACAGATGGAAATCCAACTTCCAATACGTGACATTTGCGGTTTTGATTGTAAACCTATATATGGCGACATAGTGGTATGGGGCACTTATGCCGTCTATGATTGATACTTATGATTGAAATTGTTTTGACACTATACACTTATAGTAATGATAAAACATGAAGTTTTGCGTACCAAGTATTCTTGGCTATTATAAGGTAAAAACTCTATCCTCCGGCTTGCGTTGCATTGCGTGATGGGACCTGAGTCTTATAATAGCTTCATTGTTCTTTATTTAGCATTGCGCTGTTGTTTTATGCACTGGTATTCTTGGGAGGAAACCCGTTCCATGTTATATGGCGCGGTCCCTTGATTTACCGAACTTTAAAATCAAATTAATAACTGTTTTAGTTCTCACACTAGTCACATGACTGACCTGGAGTTTATTGTTTTAACCTAAACTCTGGGTGCCCCTATTTTCCGCACGGGCAGCTAGTAGTTTTGGTTTTGCAGATTTATATTCACAGGATCCTGGTTTACAGCTGGAATGATATTCAGAAAGCTCTGTATCTGTATATTCTTTTTAGTTGTGTTTTGTATTATTTTTCCGCTGCATTGTAGTTTGAAAATATCTGATATTTAGTATATGTGTAATATTTATTCATACTCTGTATATTCTTGTATTCTGATGTAAATTGTTGTAATAAGCAATGAAAGGTTCTTCTGTTTGTGTTCTGATTCGTCTTGTCCTCAAGGCAAGCCGTTCTTTCTCTCCTCTTCGGAGACCGGGGAAGTATCGGGTTCTTACAGATAACGTCCTTTTAGCTCAAGAGTTGATTTCTCTTATTGATCGTAAGGTCAGGGGATCTTATTTGGTCAACAAGCTTGACATAGCCCAGGCATATGATCGTATGTCTTGGTTTTTTGTTTTTACAGTTCTGAGGGTTTCGGGTTTCCCGAGCCCCTCATTGATCTTATTTGGAGACTTATCTCCAACTGTTGGTTCTTCGTTCTAATCAACGGGTCTACCAATAGGTATTTCAAGTCCGGCAGAGGGCTTCGGCTGGGAAACCCCTCTCTCCGACTTTTTTTGTCATCGCCGCTGAGGCTATCGTTCGTGGACTACATTTACTTATGATTGCGGGTCAGATTCACCGCTTTGGCACCGTTGGGGGTTTCCCGCTCATCTCCTCCTTATTGTTTGTTGATGACATTATCATCTTCACAAACGGTAATCACTTTACTTTTGTTGTCTCATAGCCTTAATTCATCAGTACGAGAGGTGCTCTGGCCAACTCGTAAATGCTGATAAGAGCTGCTTTGTCCCATAAAAAGACTTACCTTCAGATAAGTCTTCTTGGATCGAAACCTTCTCTGGTTTCAAGGCCTCGTCTCTTTCCTTGCCTTACCTTGGGGTTTTTCTTTATAGAGGAATGAAACTTAACGCTATCTTCGACCCCTTTACCGACCCGGTAAGGGGTAAGATTATTCGTTGGAATGCGACTCTCCTTTCTTAGGCAGGTAGACTAGTTCTTATAAAATTAGTACTTGATTCTATAGGATCGCATGTCTTCGCTGCTATGACTCTTACATCCTCTTTTTTCTGTTCTTACCGTTCCTTAGGTGCACCCTTCTTCTGGGGTAAAAAGGACAATGATAGCCATCATCATTGGATTTCCTGGGACATCATCTATCGTCCCATAATAGAAGGAGGATTGGGCCTTCGAAATCCAAAGGACTTCTGCACTGCTTTGTCTTGTAAGTTGTGGGAACAGTTTAGAGAAAATAACTCCCTTTAGGCATTATTTCTCCATGCCAAGTACCATAGGATCTTGATCACGGATTACAGCGGTAACCCATCCTACTCTAGTGAGATGTGGAAGCATATGTAATCCGTGAAGGCTTTCTCCGACTCTCACGGGGGTGGAGTTGGGTGGGATGGAGGCCATTCTCGTTTAGGGAAACTTAGGAGTCCGCTAGGTTTCCAGTTCTTAGGGACCTTCTTTTCTCCTTCATCTGGGATGCTCGTATGCCTCCCCAAGTTTCCCTATATACGTGGGAAACTCTTCATAATGGGTTACCACTAGACGACAACCTCATGAGGATTGGCATCCCTCTCGTGTCTAAGTGTAGGTGCTGCAGAGTAGGAGATGTGGAATCTAGTGCTCATTTATTCTATCGGGGCACTCGTTCCACTACTCTGGAAATACAATGGGAATTTGGTTGGTCTCCATGGTAACATCTCTTCCCTTGTAGATTTGTTGAGATTTTGGTGCTCCGGTATCTCAGGCAAATCTCTTCGCTTTATCCTCTTTCATCTTATTCCTTGCCTTATCTACTGACATATTTGGTGCTCTCGGAATAAGGCAATGTTTGATGAGACTCCAATGGATCCTCCTTCCATTATCTGAAAGATTAGGAATGATGTTTTCCTAGCCTTTCATGGCAGGCCTTTCAGGGGAGCTGTTGGCTCCCGGTCGAGGGGCTTGCCTAGGCCTTTCGATGTTACGTCAGGTTCGCTTCATCCCCGTTCTGGGATTGGGTGAATCATCCTTGGGTTTGTATGGTCATTGTGTGTGTATGTGTTGCGTATGATCTCTGATTGTCATGCTATTTCCGATTGTCCCCTCACCTCCCCCTTTTCTTTCTTATTTCGTGGGTTAGTTGTGCAGGTGCTGGATTATAGGTTTTGGTTGCTTCTCCCATCAGGAATCCTGTTCCCGAGGTTAACTGGAGTTGCTGTTTACTTGGATCTAGAGAGTTGGGCTCAAGTGGGGATGCTACAAAAGCCTTTGTCTTGCTAGCTTTCTAGGCTTGGAGCTGCTAGCCTTTCTCAATTGGGGCTAATGCTTTTCGGTTGGGCTTTGAGAGTGGTTTCCCCTACTTTTGTTTGGATCGGCTTTTCTCGTCTTCTTTGGAGTCTGGGAGTTTGCTGTGTGGCGTTTTATTGTTTTTTGTTGTTTTTGTTTAGTTTTATGTTCCTGTATGTGTTCCACAATATTTGTAGATCTTTTCTACAAAGCAGTTTTTGTGAGTCATTGGAGAATGACTAGATTCTCCCTTTTGTTATATATATTTTGTCTTTAAGAAAAAGATGTAATGACCCATATTTTTGATCAATTTAAATATGAGTTTTAATTGATTTTAGTGGATTTTAAATGGTTAAATACTGAATTTGGATATGATAATGATGTAAAATAAATTCTAAACTTGGTTATATACATTACTAGAATTAAAAAAGGTCAGTAAACTTTTAAAATCAATTTTAAAAGAAAATTTTGAAAATTGATAATTTAATATTATTTTGATAACCTGAAAATAGACTATTTTGAAACAGTCTCAAAATTCACCGAAACCAATTTTATCGGATCTATAATGTCAAAATATAGTAAGGTTTCAAGTTTAAGTCGATCGGAGTTAGTATGTAAACATACGTAATATAAACGTATGTTGAAAAACTAGTTAAAACGCCACGACACTTCTTATGTATAATTTTCGTCGCGCACTCGCCATTATCGCTCTCCGCAATTCGAAATCACCATTCTGGCTCCACAATTTGCATACGACCTCCAATCTTCACCAAACCTGGTCACCAACACGGAAACACCATTCCGGACAACTTTTTCCTACTGCACTTTCTCCCGAAAATGCTTTGATTCATGGGAAATCACTAAAATTAGCTACAGGTCAGCGAATTTCAGTCACATTTTTAGAGCAACTCCGAATTCCAAAACTCGATTTTGATAGGTGCATTTCATAGAGAAAAGTGAGATCTAAAACGTACGTTTATGGGGCCTTGGTCATAAATGCACGGATTAGAAGTTATTAAGCAAAGAAGGAGAGGAACATTTTTGCCAATGGGATTTTTGGCAAAAGAGGGGTTTTCTGGCTACGGTGGGGCCCACAACCTAAGGGGGGAGGTGCTGCTGGCGGTCAGTGGCGGTGTAGGTCGGAGGAGAGGTGACTGCGGCGGTGGTGGGATCCGGGGAGGTGCTTTGGGAGGAGGGAATGGTTTTCTAGGGTTTAAAAAAAAAAGAGAGGAGGAAGGAGGAGAGGAGGAGGTGGCGCCGGAGGGGAGTAAGAGGCGGTGGGTTGTCGGCGACAGTAGGGAGGAGGAGTGGCAGGGGCTTGGGGGAGAAGCCATTTATGAAAAAAAGAGAAAAAAGGAAGGGAGGAGGAGAATGAAGGAGGAAAATGAGGGAAAACGATTTAAGTAAGCAATTTCGTCTCTTTCTCTCCAATTGCTCGACTGCAAACGATCTCTATTTGCTATGAAATTTGGGCACGAGATAATATTCAAAACTACAAATCCAACGAATCAAGTTTCGTCGAATTTCGAGTTTGTTTGACCTTCCGCTTAGTTTCTCAATTATGCTCAAATTAGCTTCAAAAATGCGATTTTAGCGTATATTTTCTTCTTGTACGCCCACACGCTAACTCCAAAAATCATGAAGTTTTGGATTCTACCATTATTTGATGATACGAATCCCCAAAAAAAAGTGAAATTGAATTCTGAGACCGTCTCAGTAACGTTCCTTTGTAAACTGACTATCAGTTTTGCCCAAACGGGTTTGCCTCCCACGACCACATACTAACTCCGTTTTGCGTGAAATTTGGAATCTAGCCATGACTTATTATTCTGAATCCAATAGAACTGGTCTCGTTGAATTCTGAGTTCGCTAGAAAAATTTCTCTTTTTAAGGGTTATGCAATGATTTTAAAAATCGAATTTTCAAAATTTTCAAGTACAAGGCCTATAAATCAGTCTAATAATTTTACTGGGTTTGTTTTAAGTCAAATAAAATATAAAAACTAATTCTAAAATTATTCTCAAATTTTATTTTGCAAAAATAACCAATTTATATGTAACACCCCGTATTTTCTAAGAATATAAAAAATGACAAATTAAAGAATACTTAATTTTTGAAAGAAGAATTAAGGGAAATGGGCTACGCCATTGCGTTCGTCTCGGAATTCTGCTTGGGATAGAGTCTGTGTTTGCGTAAAACAGATATCATATGAAGAAGTTATAAGCCTTAGAAGTTCGTTTACGCACAAGGAAATATATATATATATATATATAATAATTCCAGAAATCGTTCGAAATTCAAATGAAACCGACATTGGGTGAGCGGGAAAATTCCTGCTCGAAGGTGTCGAGCCCCCTAGGGGGTGTTGACATGGGTGTCGACAGGGGAGTCGACCCCCCTATAGGGGTGTCGACCCCCCGCCAGATCTGGGCAGATTTGTTTTTCTGGTTCTGGACTGATTCGTGGCCTGGTTCGTTGACTCCTATGATATATAAGGGACCCTAGACCTATTGTTTTCTCCACACCTAATCCATGGCGATACCATGTTACTCTAATCCGAATTAAAACAGACTTTCTTCTCCACCAAGACAAATCAGATTAGGAGTTTTCGAAGATTAAGATTTGCAATAACAAAGCCTAGTTTTTTTCTCTAAATCTCAGTGAGTTCATGTTACTTTTAGATATGAAATTTAATTATAATCCTGACATGTTAATAAACCTGAATCTGAGACTATGCCTATTTCTGTTCATCAAATCTATTCATCATATGCCTATTTCTGTTAATCAAATATGTTCTTATATGTCTATTTCTGTTCATCAGATCTGTTCTTATATGCCTATTTCTGATATCATATGCCCATTTATGTTACTTTTGGTTCTATGCCTATTCTATTCTTCTTCCTTTATTTTTTATTTTTATAGTCAGGCTACCTTCGAGCCTAGGCCTAACCCTGAAATATACGAACGCATGAAATTGGGAATCGTTGCTAAATATAAATTTGGGCATAAAGTGTATTGGAAAATATGACTTGGGATTTGGGCGCATAATACATGTTGTGATTTAAGACCTAATTTTGGTGGCATACTATATATGATGATTTATAACTTGGAAGAAAGGGAATATTATGCATAATAATATATGAGTTGGGAAAAGGGCATGAAAACCTATAATGAAATAGGGATAACCGTGAACACCCCTAAATTGGGATTTTGGGTAATTGACATACACTGTAATAAAAAACTTTGATTTGGTCATAGTTTGTATTATGAATCATGACTGGGGTTTTTGGGGGCATAACCTGTACTGTGCAATTTGACTAAAACTTGGGGCAATTGTTATATTGTGAATTATGACCGTAATTTGGGGCATGTAAATTTGTAGGCTTAATTTATGATTAAACAAAATATGTTAATGGAACAACAAAAAGTATGTAAAGCCTGTTTAATCCGTTGAAATTGAATACTGTAATTGAAAAAAAAAACTACGATGAACATGGATAATTGTTTAAGAATGAATATGCCTAAAACTGAACCGTGCCTAGGTTAGATTGCACTGGTGGTAGAAGTCTGCCCGGAACTGCCCGACATATCCAGCAACCACAAGTGGCGAATCTAATGTGAGGGGCCTAGTGCATACATATGAAATAGTACTCAGACACAAGGTTAGATTACACTTGTGGTAGAAGTCTGCCGAAACCACCCGGCATATCCCGCATCCACAGGTGGTAATGATAATAATTTGTTAACTTGGATTACTTAACCTAATTGAATCTGTAGGGGTTACATGAACCTTTTAAATTGGGTAGGGTTAAGTAACTTGCTTGAATAAGTTGGAGGGGTTAAGTTAATCTTAATAAGCCTATGGGTAGGTTATATGTATATAGACCCGACAAACTTAACCTATTGTATATGTTGAATCTGTACAATCTGATCTGTTAATTAATCTATAAATCTGATAATCCGTACATCTGATCCATTAATCTGCGAACCTGTTATTCCGTAAACATGTTAATTCGTAAATCTACTATATTAATCTGTAAACCTATGAATATGTAAATCTGCTCTATTAGTCTACAAACAGGTTAATATGAAATCTGTACATCTGAAATCTGTTAGTCTGGGGACACAAGGTTAGAAGGGGTATTTGATTGTGTCATCTATTATGTGGGACCCATATCAGTCAGTAACCCTTTCTGGTATCAAATGGCGACCCAACACTAGGTAGGGGTCAGGGAACACTTACTGAATTAGTTATAAGAGGTCCAATCTGATAATGGCGAGGAGTGTTGATGGCGCGTTCCAAACGGGTCATGTGCGTGCATGGATTCAGTTTGCTCTGGGGAAGTTAAGACGCCGTGACATATGAAAATAGGTCTGTGTCTTTTTATAGGTTGCCGCTTTAGGGAGTGATACACCCTTCTGTGGGGCCAACACAGGGTATTTATGTATTAGGGACCCGATCGCTTGGGGTAGAATTTAAGGTACATCTAGTTCTGTCTGTTTCTGTTGGGGTACCGTCTGTTTCTATTGGGGTGGTAACACCTTTCTGTTTCTGTGTGGTATCGTTTGTTGGGGTGGTAAAGGCCCGTCACTAGTATACACCTAATTCTAATATTCTGTTTCCATAGGGATTATTCTGTTTCTGTCTATGATTCCATTTCTGCTTCTTTTTCTGTATCGTCTGTCTCTGTTGGGGTGATAAAGGCCCATTACTAGCATTCTGTTTCTGTAGAGATCATTCTGTTTCCGTTTCAGTTTAGACATTAGGGTAACACCCAATCCTGTTATACTAGTATTAGTGCAGAGAAGTGAAAAGTAAGTAAGAAGCATAGCTTGGTCTATAACATTTTGTTTCCACTATTTAACCTATGTATTCCTGCTACTCCTGTTATTGTTATCTCTCATCCAGTTTTATTTACATGTCATGATAATATTATCTGTTTTTATGATGAAAGTCATTGGACTCGCCAGACTTTATGTCTGACCCTTTTTGTTTCACCTCTTTTCTTCCTTTTCCCCCCAGGTTCTCAAGGTGGGAACGTAGAAGCTTGATTCGGATTTCTTTCTGCTTAAAGTGCTTGGAAGTGCTGAAAGTAATGCTTAGCTTTGTTTCTCTTACATATGGCATTTTGGAGGGGGACTATGGTTTTAAAAATTATGTACTCTGATGGCTTTTGTACAAGACTGATATTATATACTTGGTTTTGGTGTTTGAAGATGTAACCAAAGTTATTTCTATTTCTGCTGCAATAAAGTTATAAAATTTTCAAGTACTACTTTATGTATCTGTCTTGTAATATTCTGTTCTGTTTACTTATAACGCTCCATGAAACTTAATGCATTCCCTTTGTGAGTGACATTAACGGACGTGGGGTGTCACGTTATATTCCCATATTCCTTAAAATAGCATAAATAAAAATTTTAAATTGGTTTTGAAATTCCGGGTTGTTACAGTCCTCGCGGTTATGCATGAGTTAATAACCTGAATCTTCGTATATTCATTCTCATTTAAAAATCCTCGTGGTTATACATGGATGGAAATAAAAAAAGAGAAGAATAAAAGTCTAAGTATTTTTCTAATCTCATTTAAAATTCCTCATAGTTATGCATGGGTTAGAAAGTATTAGACAAATTTTAAGTTACTGCGAACCTCATTTAAAAGTCCTAATGTTTATGCATGGTTAGAAAGTGCTTAAAATGTTTGAAATATGCTTACATTTGTACTTAATATTTATTTGAAATTTTTAAAAAAATCATTCTTTTATTTGAAATTGACAAGCTCTCTCTTTATTATACAAAATTTATCGAAATCTTACCTTCTTAAAAGTTAAAATTGTTTCCAAGTTATGAAATATTATGATTTTTGTTTAATTAATTGATATTTATGATATAGATATTTTCCCTTTTGATTTGAATTTATGATTCTTAATCAAAATTCATTAGTATTTCAATTTATATTATTCTTTTGATGATAACAAAAGGAGGAGAAAGGTTAAATTTTTATGGATGAATAAATAGTTAAGACTATTTTTAATATTCAAAAATCAATTGAATGGAAAGTTTCTTATTCTCAAATACATGCATCTATGTAGAGGGTGTTTAGTTGTAGTGGAAGGGCATTTAAATAGAGGGAACATGGTCGTATTCGGATAAACACATTTATTTACACTTCAAAATCTAATATATGTCTGCCATTATCTAAAGGAGGAGATTGTTGAATATGTTGATATGATTTTTGTTTGATGATAATAAACATATATATTATTCAGTAAATGTGTTTGTATATGTATTATTCTATTTCACAGAGACAATTAATAAATGTTTGCAATAATTGAAAAATTTAATTAACTCAGAATCTTTAATTTTTAATAGATATTTTATCCAAACAAATACTTTATTACACTGTAGATTAGTTCACATTTCTGTTTCTCTCTGTTATACAATCAATATAAAATACTCATTTGTACATGCTTTCCTCACCGCACACTCATACACTCTAACATAATATTTATGCTCACTCAGTTGTACTCTTCTATTGTGTACTTTAGAATTTGTCCAGCTGTATGTCATACCTATCAAAATAATGCTGTAACTTGAAGAAAAAACAATTTAAATTATAGATATAATTTTAGTTTATATTTTTATTTGCCTTAGCCTTTTAGTAATTTTTCTTTGTTTTTCTAGATAAGGTCAGAAATGCGTATATATATATATATGTGTGTGTGTGTGTGTGTGTGTATGTATATGTATGTAAGTATGTACGTACTCGAGCAGCTTATAATATTTACATTGATATAGGGTAAATACTATAATGTTCGAGAACAGATCACCGTCATGGACAACTGAAAATGTAAAGCCATGTGGCTCAACTCAGTGCAGTTCATGAGACCATAATCAAATTGATCTTGACAAATTCAAATGTTCCAAGCGCATATAAAATCAACTTATCTAATAAGTTTTTGGGTCATGAATTTAATCCAGCAAAGACAATACCACAAGTACATCAGCCATATCCAAAAGTAAACAAATAGGTCCACCAACATCAAGTGCATGTGTGTTAGATTTATATCGAGTGCACAAAGCATGTGCATGAGCACAAGTTTATGGTAAAATAATAAGACAAGCCATAAATAAAAGTGCAATTCAATGTGCATGCAACACAAATAACACTTCATCAAGATCAAGTTCAGGCTACTCATACTTAGCCAAGATCAAAGTTCAAATCAATTTCAAACAAAACTAAAACAGACAAAATGCAACAAGCATGAAAATCAACTCAATGGGTTTCAAAATTGATGCACAACAAACACAACCAACGTGGATCACGCAACTGTTGAATATAACAATATGATTTTTGTTTGATGATGACAAACATATATATAAATTATTATATAAATATGTTTGTTTCTGTTCTATTCTATATCACATCACATACAAAAATAAATATTTATTTTGAATAAAATTCTATTGTACAGAATTTAACATTCAAATAGTGTTTTTATTCAAATAAATATTTTATTTATACATTTGAGATAGTACAAACTTCTGACTCCACTATCGCACATTTCACTGTCATATAACACTATTGTACAAATTCACATTTATCACTACAACACTCATTTCACTCAGTTACATATTCAATCACATGTACAGACTCATTCACACACACTGGCACACTTTGTCTTCAGACTGCTTCAGATCCAGTTCAGTCACCTGTAAACCTATCACAGAAACACACAGATTAAAGTGGAACAAAATAGAATTTACTATAGACAAATATATATTTATTTTAAATTTTATTTCCCTCAGAATTTTGGTGTATTTCTCATCATATTTCTAGACTTGGTCTGATATATATACATTTACTTGAGTCAAGAATGCTTGTGATATTCACAATGATCCACTGTAAATACCACAAGGTAGTCTGAATGCTAGTGCTTGCAGATCAACCTTAACACAATGATAGTGGTCTGCTGATCAAGACCGGCCACGACACACATTTGTAGTCTGCTGATTTTGACCAGCCACGACACATCGTATAGTGGTCTTCTGATTTATATAGAAATGTTTTTTGCACATGTATACAGTGATTTTAAGGTGAACAGGTACAAAACCAATTCAACGCATAATTTTAAGTATGGCTCAATACTATACAATATTATACAAGTACAGCAAGGAAGCCAAATACTTGAATATGTCAAACTCGAACACATGCATTTTAGACCTGAAGGATCATTGTTTAAGAAGCATCAATAATGATGGGTAACACATGAACAAGATGAGTATATTAAAAAGAATAGAGCATGGAAAAGTATAGTGCATAAGACAGTGACATCTTCCAGTTTCAAATGTCATCACGATGTACATATGTACACAAGCATATGACCAGGAGCAGGAACAAGGTACATGAATATGGTAGGTGCAACAAATTACAAATGAACGTGCAGTTCAGCGTGGCAGAGAACACAAGGTGCAACTAAATAGACAGTAAATGGAGAACACAGTAAATTCACAATGGCATAAAGCTATAGCAGCTACAAAAATGGGAATCATGGAAAGCAAATCGAATGTTGTTGTGATCAACAAATATTGAATAATGACAAGGACAAGAAAATTGGTGCATGGCAGCAATGTACACAACTAAAATGTAGTGCACAAGTATACAATAATGTTACAATGATCTAGCTTGCAACAACACAAAATATTCAATCATCTCAAGGTAGTAAAACACAACTTATGAAGCGACCCGAACTTCCCCGGTCTCCGAAGAGATGAGAAAGAACGAATTACTGTGAGGACAAGACAAAACAGAACGCAGACGGAAGAACATTTCATTGTTATTACAACAATTCCATCAGAATACAAGAATATACAGAGTATAAATGAATAAATTACATTCGATAAATATCAGAGATTACAATAAATTACATAGCAGCGGAAAATAATACAAAGCACAACTGAAGATGATATCCGGAAAGCTCTGTATCCGTATATTACCTTCAGTTGTGCTTTGTATTATTTTCCGCTGCTATGTAATTTACTGTAATCTCTGATATTTATCGAATGTAATTTATTCATTTATACTCTGTATATTCTTGTATTCTGATGGAATTGTTGTAATAACAATGAAATGTTCTTCCGTCTGCGTTCTGTTTTGTCTTGTCCTCACAGTAATTCGTTCTTTCTCATCTCTTCGGAGACCGGGGAAGTTCGGGTCGCTTCAACTTAATTCAGTTCTGGTCACATGGCTGTAAAATGATGACAAAAGAGGAAACACTGCCAAGCCAGGAATTCAAACTAGCCAAGCAAAGACAAAAGCAATATAAACATGGCTAAGAAAGTACACAAGGCTAAATGAGGTCATACACATGTGTGCACAACAAGGTAGCACATCGGCATGGATGTGCAAATGCATATGAAAGTTCATTTTTACTGCATGGAGGGCTTTGCAGTTTCAAGAATAAAGCAACAGTGTACACAAGTGAAAAAAAAAACAAATGCATTCAAGTGAACTGGTAGCACCAAGCACACATAAATCAAGGTATGGGAAATTTTTAGGTGAACAAGAGGCGGTTGATCAAACACAACCCAGCATGACAAGTCAACAAAATAGACACAAAATGGAGTAGAATTCACAAACAGTTCAAGTATGCAAAGTGTACACAAACACAGGAACATCATATGAAAATATAAACAAATGGATCAAGAAAATTGCATAACCAGTGGTAACAAGGATAAAGAAGATCATGTGTAGTGCCTGTTCAATTCAGCTAGATCAAGAGATATTATCTGTTCATATCAACTCAATTCAATTCGAATAATTACAGGATAGTGTGATGAAACAAGGAAATAAAACAGAGAAGATATTTCTCTAAATATTTTTGGAAAAGTTAACATATCACGCAATAACTATCAACGAGAAATCAAAGCTTTCATTTTTGGCAAGAGAACCAATTTCCAGAAATCACAAGCAATCTTTCAATATATGGCAAGTTTGTAAATCGATTGCCTGAACAAATCATGCGTGAAATTATTAGCGTGATTAAAGGAGTTACTTTTAGGCAAAAATGGATTCACGATTTTAAATACTTTCTAGAAAATCACAATGTTATTTTTATGCAAGAAATTCATTCAAATTCTTCCAAAAACCAAATGGGTAATCACGTAATATCAAAGCCAAATCATCGCATGAAATCAGAGAATCAAAGGATTTGAAAACCCTATGAATACACTGATCAACACAGAAAAAAATAGCACGGAAACAAAACAACCAATCGAGCAATTATCAGAGAAATAAGATTCAGAGTACTCACAATCTTTTCAGAGTTTCAATCTCAAAGAGGCCAAATCGGTCGACCGAGAGCAAACAATTGATCCAAGCAATCAGAGAACAAATTGCATCAAATTTCCAAGCGCTGCAATTTGGGAAAAACCAAAAACCCTATTCTTTTTGGGTGCCATTGAAGAAAAATAAAGGAAGCTGAATTATTCAAGTGACGTGGCATATGAAAAGGGACCGTCCTTTTTATTTTATGTGTCTTGGTTAGAACAAGGGTTTTTGAGTTGTTTCTTTTTGTTTTTAAGTTGGTTCTTTCTTTTGTAATCGATCCATAGTTTTTTTGGTTTTTGTAAACTAGATTTTAGCTACAGGGTTGTAGTTAGGAAAATCTTATCTTGGGGTTTGAGATCAGTACAGGGTTTTGATCGTAGGATTAGAACAATAGCGAGGGGCCGCGAGTGTACAGGTGTTATATGCGGAATATTGTTTTAACACTTAGTAGAAACCTTGGGGAATGCAGTAGCAGTCAAGGGTTTGCCGAAGCTGGGTAAAATCCAGGTTGTTATTTTTTGTATTTATCTATTTTTTTGTGATTTGTCCTATGATAATTTTTATATTCCTCAAAACTACAATAAATTCTATTCTCCCCCCTTTAGGGTTAATTTAAATCCTATAAGTGGTATCAGAGTATGTATTTTTAAACTATAGAGTCATGGGCATCTTTCCTAGTTGTCAGTCTAGCGAGATTCAGTCTAGTAATATTCCAACTATTTTCAATGGAACAAATTTTTTAATTTGGAAATCAAAAATGGAATTTTATTTGAAATCTGTTAATTCGGAATATTATTGAAAAAAGTAGTGGATATGTTAGTAAGAAGAATAAAGTTATTAATGCTCGTGCTATGCATATTATTTATTCTTGTCCTAGTATTGATTAGTTTAACCATATGTCTCATTGTTTATCTACATAGGATATTTGGAAAACTCTCGATACAAAGTATGGAAGAAGTGACAACAAGTGCATAAGTGCATAAAACCCTCGAAAACCAACTCAATTTCAAATTTATGCTTGACAAGAGTTACATATGAAGAATCAGATGACGAAAGTGATGGAGACTCAACATACGATGAGATAGGAGATTTTTTATATGAAGATTTAGTTCATCTTTGTAATGATTTAACTAAAGATTTTGATAGTCTCAAATCAAAAAATAAAAAATTGAAATCTGAAAACCTTGAGTTGCGAAGTAAAAATGATGATTTGGAATTGAGGCAAAAAAATGGTAAGATTTTTGAAAACTTTAATTGCAAAAATTGTTCGGTTTTGGAAAGTAATATGGTTCATCTGAATATAAGTTTTCAAGATATTGAAAAAGATTTTACAACTGTAAAGGTTAAAGAGAATGAATTAAACGGTAAAAACAAGTTTTTGCAAGATGAGTTGGATGAAATTGAAGTGGCTAAAAATTCCAAATTTAAATTTTTTGAAAGTGATAGTTTGGTAAAAACAGAATCAATTTTGAATGAACTTGAAATTGAAAAAGTATAAGAAATCTCAAATGCAATAACTGTGTGACTTTTTAAAAGGAGTTGCTTGAAAGGAAAGAGACTTTCAAAATCCTTAAAAATGGAAATGTGATTTTGAAAAGTGACAAATCTGAGATTATAAATCACGATTTTGAAAAAATGATTGAAAAATTCAAGGAATTCGAAAAACTTGAGATTGAAAAAAAAACATTTGGATCTGAGATTTCTGAGTCTAAGGCCAAAATTAATTTACTTGAAAATGAAAATTTTGTTTTGAAACAAACTAATGCTGAAAAGAGGAAAGTCACTATAAATGTTGTTCCACTTTGATGAAAGAAAATAGTGATCTTAAATCCAAAATTCAATGACTTGAATCAACATTGGCTAAATTTCTAATGGATAAGAATAGTTAAATATGTTGTTGAAAAACCATTTTTTGTTGAGAATAAGAAAGGATTCGGTTTTGGTAAGATTGATAAAGTTGAAAAGCGAAATTCCAATGATTTCAAATATTCTTCAGATCGCTTGGTTTATAATCGAATTGAGAATTTGAGCTCTAATAATCTCAAAGGATTTTTAAATCATAAACGAGATGAGAACCTACTTAGAAACAATCCAATTAAACAAATTTGGATCCCAAAAGATAACAAGAGGAATTCGATTAAGATTAGACATGTTTGGGTTCCTAAAGGAACTTTCGTAGATGTTAATGGATTGTTTTACAAACAAGTTTGGGTACCAAAACGTGTAAAAGAAGCTATGAGTGGTAAAACAATCTTTGTTAGAGCACTCGATCCTTGTTAAGTCTCATGGATCATTGTGTTTGGTTTAGAATCTTGAAATTATCACATCTCATTAAGTAATTTCAAATGAACTTTTTTTTGTCTTGGATCATGGATTGTTTCTTGGGCTTGATGTAAATATTGTGAAAAGTCTCTTGTTAAGCTTGTACTAATTTTATGCTGCTTGGATAAAGGAAACTAAATTGTTTGATTTGTTTTAGTGTCTTTGTGACTGCACGATATGTTGAACGATCAGTGTTTAGAATTCATTGACTTATATGGGCATTCCAGAGCTACAAGAGGTATCAGTCTTAGAAGTATTAAAAAAATCACATTCAATTGTTTTGATTTTAAAACTGATTTTCAACTTGCATAGTTCTTTTAGAATCCCTCTTGTAATTGATATTTTCAAATTTAAAATCCTTTTTGTTTACTTATTTCAAAAAATTGAAATTGTTGACCAAATTGAACTATTTTGAAACTCATCAAAATTATTATTATGTTTATGAAATTGCGATGAGTTGTGACTATAGTATATTTCATAATGAGAGGAGATATTATTTAAATTCTCATGATGATTAAACATATTTTATAATATCTTTAAATTGGTGCTTATTTCATGATCATCTTCTTTTTCTACCATTTTTTTGTCATTCATCATGGTTTTATATAATGTGGAGAGTTAATTTTTTTTGACATCATTAGAGATAGTACATTTTTGTATTGATGGAAATATGACTATACTATTTTTTTTAGAATGAGACAGAATTGAAAATTTACAATAAATCAGGTACGTTTGAACATATTTCATAATATAATTAGTTTGGAGATTTATTTCAAGACCACCACTATCCCTACCATATTTCTATCATTCATTATGGTTTTATATAATGAGGGGATTTTTATATAATAAGTGACACTCTAATCTCATTTAAAAACCTTCGCGGTTATGCATGGTTAGAGAATGCTTATAATTTAAGCTGCTAATGACCTCATTTAAAAGTCCTTAAGGTTATGCGTGGTTAGTGAGCTCTTAAAAAAAAGAGGAAACAAAAATAAAATAAAAAAGGAAATGAAATTATATATATATGTATATATATATATATGAAATCCTCTTTATTATGTTAAAAATAACCTTTTGATCCATTCTCTGAAATGGGAAATGTGTTACTATGTTATGATATATTATGATTTTTTTATTGTTTTCAGATTTGCGATATTTGATTTTCTCACTTGATTTGAATTTATAATTATAGTCCTAATCCATCTCTATTTTGTGCTTAATTTTTAAATTTATTTGAATTTTTTTGGAATCCATATTCATATTCAAAGTTTTATAACTCTCTCCATTTTATAAAATTCATCATTCTGAAATGTGAAATTTGCTTCTAGTTTGAAGAATATTATGATTTTTGTTTGATTAAAGGAGGTTTTTGATATGCATTCTCTCTCTTGATTTGAATTTATATTTCTAGTCTACATTCATCACTATTTCGATTTCGATTATACTTTTGATGATAAAAAAGGGGAGAATGGTTATGTGACACCCACATCCGTTACTGTCACTCATAAGAGAATTCATTAAGTTCCGTGAAGCGCAATAGGTAATCATTACAGAGAATATACAAGACAAATAAAATAAGCAGCGGAAATTTTTTAGACGTTATTATAAAAGTGTTGGAGAATGGAGTTTTATAAGTTTATACTTTATAAGTTTTTTATATTTACATTTTTTATTTATTTATATAGTTTTAAACTCTATAATTTTATAAATATGTTTATGTAGTTTATATTTATGTTTTCATATGATTTTCTACTTTATAATATTTATTTATAACACTATATTTCAATTCAAGAATTTCCAGAATTATATACATATCAAAACACTTGAAAAATATTCAAATTTCAATTTTATACATGTATATGTTGACATACATACATATATATATACATGTCGACATATAACTGTCATTTTTTCAAAATTGAAAGGAAGTGTCTTTTCACTATTTATGACGGTTTAGAAACGTTGCAACCTTTTAAATGTTATAAATAGAGGTTGATTTCGAATTTTTTATTACTTCTTCTTCTCCATCTTCATCTCCTTTCATTACACCATTATTCTTTATCATTTTTATGATTTCTACACTTATACTCCACCAAATTCAATTCTGTTTTCATTAAACTTCTTCTCTCTACACTCTCCACTCATTACTCTCTGAATCAAGTGCTATTGAAGAGTTATAGGGCTGTTTGTAATTGTTTGGGTTGTGTGAAATTGGTGGTATCCCTTGTAGACGTGAAATCAAGTATAGATTCGGTGGTATCCCTTATAGCCGTGAAATCAAGGAGGTTGGAATCAGTGGTATCCCGTGTAGCCGTGAAATCAAGTAGGTTGTAATTGGATATTGATATAGTAATAAAACTCTGTGCAATCCAGCGTTGTGTGGGACTGGACGTAGAGCAATTCCGAACCAGTATAAAATCTGGTGTGGTCTTTCCTTTTCTGCACTTTACTTTTGTTTATCTTTGCATTTGTATTTGATTCTGTGTCCGTGATCATTTCTGTGGTGTTTGATTCATATAGTAGTTCATATAAGTTTAGATTTTGCTTAAATTCTCAAAAACACTATTCACCCTCCCTCTAGTGTTTGTTTTTCCTTAACGATCCATTCCGCAATTCCTAACAATTAGTATCAAAGCAAGGTCTTTCAAAAAGTTCATAATCTGATTTTTGAAAAATTTTAAATGGCAAATTTTGGGATATTTGTTAATACTAGTGTCAATTCATGCATTGTACCAATGTTAAAAGAGTCTGCATATAATCGAGCTGAAAAGTCGTGTGATCTACTGAAATATTGTTCAATCTAGGAAAAGATGTGTTCCATGACTTTTGAAAATTCAAAACTTGAAAAGATGGGTAAAGCGGCTTTTGGAAATTCAAATTCTGAAAAGGTGGCTGTTGGAAATTCAAATTCCGAACTGGTGTGTTACATGGCTGTTGAGAATTCAAATTCTGGAAAGCAGTTGGTGGAAATGAAAAAGGACAAATGGATACTGGATAGTGGTTGTTCGAGACATATGATGGGAAATCCTGAATTATTCAATAATCTGAAATATGAAGATGGTTGAATAGTGAACTTCGAAGATAACTCTAAAGGATACATTATTGGAATCGGCAATTCTGATACTCCTACTATTTTTGATGTTTTATTAGTTAGGAATTTAAAACACAACTTGCTAAGTATAAGTCAACTTTGCGATAAGGGTTATAAAATAAACTTTGAAAAGGATAAACGTTTTATAGAAGATAGGAATTCAAAAGTAATTTTCGAAGGAGATAGAAAGAAAATATCTGTATATTGAGTATGAAAATCTCTAGCGATAGCCTATGTCTTATGGCTAATACAAGTGATTCCTGGATCTGGCATAGGAGATTTGGTCATATAAATTTCAAACATATTTCTAGGATTTCTAAACTAGACTCAATTAGAGGATTACCCAAAATGAAATTTAAAGTTAATAACATATGTGATGCTTATCAACTTGTAAAATTAAAGAAAAGTTCATTTAAATTAAAAGAGAAAATCATTACATCAAAACCGTTAGAGTTAATTCACATGGATTTATTTGATCCATCTCAAGTCGAATCAATAAATCATAATAGATATGTTTATGTAATAGTTGATGATTTTTTAGATTTACTTGGACTTTGTTTTTAAAAAAAAGGTGATGCTTTTGATCACTTTAAAACTTTTTCTAAAAGAATTCAAAATTTATTATCACTAAAAATCAAAACAATACGAAGTGATCTTGGTGGAGAATTCAAAAACGAAATTTTTGAAAAATATTGTAATAAAAAGGGAATAACTCATAAATTTTCAATTCCGAGAACCCCTCAACAAAATGGAGTAGTTAAACGTAAAACTAGGACGATACAAGAGTGTGCGATAACTATGTTATCTGATAGTAATTTACCAAGAAATTTTTGACTGAGGCAGTTGCAACAGCTTGCTATATTATAAATAGAATTTGAATGAGACCCTTAACTCATAAAACCCCATATGAACTTTTGTATAATAAGAAACCAAAAATATCATATTTTAAAATATTTGGAAGTAAATTCTTTATACTTAATACTAAAGATAATTTAGACAAGTTTGACTCGAAATCCGGTAAAGGGATATTTATTGGATATTTAGAAAGAAGTAAAGCATATAGAGTTTTCAATACTCGAACCAATACTATAGAAGAAACCTTAAACGTTTCTTTCGACGAAAACTATAAAAGTATAACTCAAAACAATGAAGATGAATGTGAAAATGAAATTAATGAAATAAACCAGGAAGTAATCAACCAAATAAAAGAATTAGATTACTTAGAGACCATCCTGTGGAAAATATCTTAGGAGATATTGAATCCGTTGTGAGAACTCGTAATTAATTAAATAATATGAGTAATACTGCATTTATTTCAACTATTGAACCTAAAAATCCAAAGGAAGCATCTTCCGATGATTCATGGATACTTGCTATGCAAGAAGAATTGAATCAGTTTACTAGGAATTGTGTATGGGAACTTGTTCCTAGACCAAAGGATAAGACTATAATAGGAACCAAATGGGTTTATAAAAATAAAATGAATTAACACGGTCAGGTTGTAAGAAATAAGGCATGACTAGTAGCACAAGGATATACACAAGAAGAAGGAATAGATTACGATGAAACTTTTGCCCCCGTAGCAAAACTAGAATCTATTAGGATTTTACTAGCCTTTGCAAACCATAATAATTTCAAACTACATCAAATGGATGTAAAAAGTGCTTTTCTAAATGAATTTGTTAAAGAAGACATATATGTAGAGCAACCACCTCTATTTGAAGACGAAAAATTACCAGACCACATATATAAATTAGAGAAAGCATTATATGTATTAAAACAGGCTCCTAGGGCTTGGTATGATAGATTAAGAAATTATTTGTTACAATCAAATTTTGAAATAGGGAAATTAGATAATACTTTATTCATTAAGAAAAAAATAAGGATATTCAATTAGTAAAAATATATGTTAATAACATAATTTTCGGATCAACAAACGATAAGATGAATAAAGAATTTTCAGATATTATGACTCAAGAATTTGAAATGAGTCATATGGGAGAACTAGCATTCTTTCTTGGATTACAAATTCGTCAACTAAAGAATGGAATATTTATTAATGAAGAAAAATACGCAAGAGATCTAATTTATAAATATAATCTGACAAAAAAGAATGGGAGACCAACACCTATGGCGACTAATATAACATTAAGTAAAGATGATACATCTAAAGATGTGGATCAAAAATATATAGAGGAATGATAGGATCGTTATTATATATAGCTGCTAGTAGACCAGATATAATGCATAGTGTATGTCTCTGTGCAAGATATCAATCGCAACCTAAGGAAACACATTTAAAAGCCTTAAAACGTATTCTAAGGTATGTAAAGCATACATCAGATTTTGGATTATTTTACCCTAAGGATGATTCATTCGATTTAATTTCTTATTGTGACGCTGGCTACGCAGGATGTAAATCCAATCGTAAAAGTACTAGTGGAACATGTCATTTCTTAGGACATTCACTAGTCTCGTGGTTCAGTAAAAAGCAAAATACTGTATCTTTGTCAACAACTGAAGTAGAGTATATCTCTACTGCTTTGGCTTGTTCACAAGTAACACATATGCAAAAACTCTAAATGATTTTGGATTAAAAATAAATAAATCCCCAATATATTGCGATAATACGAGTACTATAAATATTTCGAAAAATCCAACTCGTCATTCAAGAACTAAACATATCGATATAAGACATCATTTTCTATGAGATAACGTAAGTAAAGAGAAAATTTCACTCGAATTTATAGAAACAGGTAACAAATAGCGGATATATTAATAAAACCATTAAACGAAGCAACATTCACTAAATTTAGAAGAGAATTAGGCATATGTTCATTAAGTGAGTTAGAATAATTAAATATACTATTATATACATAAATAACCTAAAAACCAGAAAATTAAAATTAAAAACACAAGTAAGTCGACATACATTTATACTATGTCGACATATAACTGCCAAAAATTTAAATTTAATTCCCACCAAAAGTTAGTTATAATAATTATTTAAACTTTCTACTTTGACTTTTCTTCTTCATTTTCATTTCTCTCTTCTGTAAAAACTCTAAACTAAAATAAACAATGCCCTCCACCAATTTAAACACCCAAATCAATCATGTTCATCCGCTGGACCATCCGAAGGTCCTTTTAAACGATCTACACTATCTTGGGTCATCAAAATTGAAGAAAAGATGGTTTATGCTCTGCAAATGTTGGCTGAAATACAACTACTTCAAATTAGGATTGAGCCAAGAGCAAAAAAGGCAAGAGAAAGTGATAAGACGCCTTCTTAAGTTCATAACGGATAATCATATTAATCCGATTATCATCGAAGATGATAATGAACCTATGGAAGAGGAGGAGGAACCAGAAGAAGAGGAAGAAGAGATAATGGAGGAAGAGGAACCCGAGGAAGAGCAACAAGAAGTTTCAAATGAAGAGGATCAAGTTGGTTGTGTGGAAGAAGTCCTATATGATCATAACGGAAATACGATTGAAAAGAATGAAGAAATTTGTCTTTATTATCCAAAATTCCCTACCCACAAGTCTCCTATAGTTAAGGACAAATAGTGTGACGACCCGCCCCGCAACAGCCGACATTTCCAATGAAAGTGCGTTGTGCCAATGTCCAACTAAGACGGGACGGTAGCCAAAGAAAGGAAAGAAGGGAATTTGAACTAACAAGGAACCTGTAGTATATCTCACAACGCATGGAATAAAATATAATAATAACATAACTTGACATAAAACAGGCGAGATAGTGCATAAGCTGAAAACTTAAACCATCGTAGCAGCGGAAAATCCGAAATTATAGCTTGTGTTCCACATCATCTTTATTATAACTTCTAAAACTGTCTCTAAAGCAAAATAAGGAAGGTACACTACTAATGCCCAAAGTAGTGACCAGAAGCGACACAGGGAGAATATATATAGAGAATAGTACGTGTAAGCCTCCTGCTCGTCTCCGGACAGCTACTCGTGCACAACCAGCTAACCTGTCTCTAGTATGCCCGTTTAAGAGCACCCAGAGTGATAAGAAGAGACATAAAACTATGGGTCAGACAAAAGTTTGGTATGGGCGAAAAGCAGCAAAACAGAACAATAACAGGTATACTAAACCATACCTGAACCTGGACCTGCAACCAAAGAGTTAGCACAACATACCGTACAATACTTTAAGGTGCCACTAACATATGGTGTAAAGGATACGGGGGTGGGGGTGTGTATGTCATAGTGATGTCAAACAATCAAGCATAGCAACCATCCTCACATCTCTCACTCAGTGCGTAAAGCATACGATATCCACCACTTTGATCACCCAAATCCTTGCTATGATCACTCTGCCTCATGGAGTCATGCCGACTCCACTGCATTGATTCATAGCCACTAGTCCTTGCTATGTCCACTCTGCCCCATGAAGTCATAACGACTCCACTGCACTGGCTCATAGCCATACTACGATCACTCTGCCCCGTGGAGTAATAACTACCCCACTGCACTGATCCGTAGCCTAACAATCGTCTCTCGGTGGTGAATCAAAGCTATGGACATCGACAACTCCTTAGTACACGTCCCGCAGCAAAGTCCAACTATGAAGTTAACTCGTTGGTTACCAACTGGATCCTGAGTAACGACTTCCCACTTGGACTACCTTTGCATCTAGGGTTTTGGTCTCTTCCTCTCTGGATCGGTCTTCTTCTTCTTCAGTTCTCTTTACTTCAGGTTATACTTCCAGTTCGGTTCGTGGTTCACGTCTCCAGTCCATGCACCTTGGTTCGGATCGGTCATGACCATCCCTGGCGGTTCGTGGAGCTCTGGTGGCGGTGGCTCGTGGTGCCCCTGGTAGGATTGTGGCTCTCCCCAAGCATGGGTCGTGGTCCTCCTCGAAGCACGGATCGTGGTCCTCCTCAAAGCACGGGTCAGTTCGTGGTCTTCGTTCGTCGTCATTGGCTCGTGAATGGGGTGGTACGACTCATGATGGTCCTCTACGGTCGGGTCGGGTCGTGAACTTCAGGTGCGAGAAGTCCTCCAGCTCGTGGTCTTCACATTCACGATCGGGTCGGTTCGGTTAGGGGGGGGTGGGGTGGGGGGGCGATCCAATACGGCTCTGGGTCATTTCCTGCGACTGTTTTACGCCATACGACGACGTTTTCGACTATTCTAACTTTTCTAATCAATCACAAAGCATACCATACAGTCATAACAACATATAGAATTGACCACAAACACCAAAACAACAATTTGATATGTTAAAATGGATCAAACATACCCAAAACCCATATTTTCCCCTTAATCATGTTTAACAATAACTAATGTTAGGATTAGCAAAACTTAACCAAATCAACCAAAACTTCCAACAGATGTCTAAAACGTTGTTTAAGAATTTCTAAACATTTTTCCAGAATTTAATTATGTTTTAATTCGCTAATTAACACTAATTACCCTTAATTAACCATAATTAGTGTAAAAACAAGGCTAATCACCCACCTTTGCCACAATTAAAACTTTTAGAACTGAAACTGCTCTGATTTGGGCGAATACCAATGTTTAACAGTAGCTCTAACTTTGAAATAGTGCTATTTCTCCTTGATTTGATGTTGCTAAGCTTAACCCTTGATTAGAGAGCGATTTGGGATGAAATTAAAAGGTGGAGGCCATTGTTAGGGTTTCTAAGAGGTAAATGGCGGCTAGAAAACTGAAATAGAATGAAAACCTAACTCATTTCAGCCTCCCCATAACCATAGTCCCGAAATGGGTTATGGGCCCATTCACTAATCACCTCATTTGGCCCGGTTAAGCAGTTTTTGACCTTCTAAACCTTATTCCGTCCATATCTCCCAAACGGTAAGTCCGTTTTTCACATATGTAATTCCTTACCAATCAAAAGTTATGGCCAAAACAAGATCAGCTAGGGGCAAAAAGGTCATTCAAAAATTGGCAAAAATCGTGAACATGGGAAATGACTCCAATAGTCGTCCCCCATTGTCACACGACCATATGACTCCTTACGAGAAAGAAATAAATATTCTACGATCCTCCGATGCGTAGAATGCGGGTCGTTACATTCTCCCCCCTTAATAAATTTCGTCCCCGAAATTCCTTAACCCAAAGCATATAAAGGATCTCGCATGCCTACCAATCATTAACAAAATAGTAAAGCATACAAAACAACACAACACAACAAGCCTATCCTAGCATGTGGTTTACTAACAAGGGAGTACTATACCGATATAAAACCTTACCATGCAAAGAGTTCTAGATACTTCCTCCTTATGTTCTCCTCTATTTCCCAAGTACAGTCTTCCTCATCATCACCCCACTGAACTTTGACTAGTTTCACCGCCTTCCTCCGAAGCTGTTTCGTATCGTTCCCAATAATACGCATAGGCCTGCGGTTCCCAACCGCCTCGGGTTCAACCTCGATATCGTCCAACTGATCCGGTGAAATAGTCACACTAGGGTCATGCACGAATTTCCTTAACTGGGAAACATGAAATACGTTATGAACTCCTACCATCTTCTCTGGTAATTCAACTTTATATGCCAAATTCCCAACTTGCTCGAGAACTGGGAATGGACCAACAAATCTTGGTGTTAACTTGCCTCTCCTACCAAATCGTATCACACTCTTTAATGGAGAAATCTTGATAAAAACCAAGTCACCAATGGAGAATTTTAAGTCTCTTCTCCTCTTATCAGCATAACTCTTCTGCCTATCTTGGTTAGCCTTCATTCGTTGTTGAATGATCTTAATCTTATCTGAAGTTTCTCTTATCACATCTGGTCCAAGCACAAATTTCTCACCGGTTTCGAACCAACATGACGTTGAGTTGCACGGTCTTCCGTACAAAGCTTCATATGGAGCCATACCAATACTGGATTGATAACTGTTATTATATGCGAACTCCACTAGATGTAAATGGTCATCCCATGATCCGCCAAAATCCAATATGCAAGCTCTCAAGAGATCTTCTAATACTCGATTCACCCTCTCTGTTTGATCGTCGGTTTGAGGATGATATGCGGTACTGAGATGTAATTCTGATCCTAACGCCTCTTGTAAGCTCTTCCAAAATCCACTAGTGAACAATGGATCTCGGTCACTCACAATGCCTTTGGGTATTCCATGAAATCTCACTACCCACTTCATATACAGTTCTGCTAATTTAGCTGCCGTTCTGTTCGACTTGACGGGTATAAACCTTGCACTCTTCGTCAATCGGTCCACAATCAACCAAATGCTATCATGGCCCGATCTAGTTCTTAGTAACCCATCAATGAAATCCATTGAGACTTGTTCCCATTTCCATTATGGAATTTCTAATGGTTGTAATAAACCACTAGGCTTCTTTTGCTCAGCTTTAACTAGCTGGTAGTTCATGCATTTGGATATAAACTTCCCAACGTCTCTTTTCATCCCTTCCCAGTAGTAGGTCTGCTTCATGTCTCGATACATTTTGTTACCACCGGGATGTATAGTCAGTTTTGAGTGATGACATTCTCTAAGCACTTCATCTCTCAATCCCTTGACATTGGGCACAACTAGTCTTACATTCTTTCTAAGCCATCCGTCTCGATCAAGCCCATACTTGTTCATCTCTTCGTCGATTCCCATATCTAACTTTGAGATGATTTCCAATAGGTTAGGATCGTCCCTCTGACTGCAACCAATCCGCTCAATCAAAGTGGGTCTGATCGTCAAACTTGCTAACATTTCTGGATCCAATTCGCACTTTGGTCTGAAATCATACCCAGCGATGTACTCCAATTGCTTCCATTCTAGAAACATATCCCCTAAACTGGCATGTCTTCTACTCAATGCATCAGCTACCGCATTGCCCTTTCCTGGTGTATATGCGATATCGAAATCATAGGAAGCCAAGAATTCTAACCATCTTTGCTGTCGGAGATTTAGATCCTTCTGAGAGATAAGATACTTTAATGATTTATGATCGGTGAACAACTCGAATCTTTCTCCCAAGAGATAATGTCTCCACATCTTCAATGCGAACACGATCGCTGCCAATTCCAAATCATGGGTAGGATATCTTTTCTCGTGCGGTTTTAGTTGCCGACTAGCATAAGCTACAACCCTACCTCCTTGCATCAATACAACACCTAGCCCGGTACCACATGCATCTGTGTATACTGTCATCTCTTCATTTCCCTTAGGAATGACTAATACTGATGCACATGTCAACTTTTCCTTTAGACTCTTGAATGCATTCTCGCACTTTTTTTCCCAAACAAAAGCTTGATTCTTCTTTGTCAACTGAGTCAACGGTGCTGCTATCTTGGAGAAGTCTTGGATAAACTTACGATAATATCCAGCCAATCCCAAGAAACTTCTTACGTCTGTTGCATTCTTGGGCATAGACCAATCTTGTACCGTAGCCACCTTCGTAGTATCCACGACAACACCATTGTCTGAAACAACATGGCCCAAGAATCTCACTTCCCTCCTCCAGAAGTGACGCTTAGAAAACTTTGCTTTCAATTGGTGTTTTCTCAACACCTCCAACACTATCCTCAAGTGTTCCTTGTGTTCTTCCTCTATCCTCGAATAAACCAAGATATCGTCTACGAACACAAGAACAAACTTATTCAATTGATCCCTGAATACCCTATTTATAAGATCCACAAAATACACTGGTGCATTGGTCAACCCGAATGGCATGATCAACCACTCATAGAATCCAGATGGCGTCCTAAAGGACGTTTTAGCTACACTCTCAGCATCCACTCTAAGCTGATGAAAACCTGTCGCGAGATCCAACTGGGAGAACACCCTTGCGCCACTCAACTGATCAAACAAATCGTCTATCCGTGGTAGATGATACTTATTCTTCCTCATCACCTTATTCAATTCGCGGTAGTCCACACACAATCGAAGGGAACCATCTGCCTTGGTTGCAAACACAACTGGTGCTCCCCACTCAGAAACACCTCTTCTGATAAATCCCTTCTTCAAAAGATCTCTTACTTGCACCCCGAGCTCCCGCTGCTCCCTTGGTGCCATACGATGAAGTGGAATCACTATAGGTTTGGCATCTTTCACTAAATTAATACGGAACTCAATCTCTCAGTGTGGTGGAAGTCCGGTCACTTCCTCGAGGACGTCCGGATACGGGCCAGCCACGGGCACATCTGACAACTCATCATGCGGGTTGTCGAGGGAATTTAGAAAACTAGCAATTACCTCATCACTAGGTAGACCACCAAACACTACCCTCCGCCCATCATCCACTCTAACTATCACCAAAAAGCCCTCACAGTCCACCACCATCCCGTATCTTTGGAGCCAATCGACTCCCAAAATAATGCCAAACCCAGTAAAGCCCAAAACAAAGCAATCACAAACAAACATGCACCCATGACTCGATAAGACCACATTACGACAAATCATGCTAAGGCTAGTTGAACCACCAATCAGGTTCGTCACCGCTAAAGGTCTATCGACTATCTCGGGTTCCAATCCCAACCTATCTACCAGGTCACTAGATATGAAGGACGGGAAGCCCCAGTATCAAACAATACTCGAACAGGAACATCATAAACAGAAAGCATACCTTGAATGACGACATTCTTTCCCTTCTCCGCCGCAGCTGGGGCATTCGACGAAGAAGGAACAACATTGATAACATATGCTTTCACAATCTGCTTTTCTTTAGGGGGTTGCAGACATTTATCTTTGTGGGGGCATTCGACGAAGAAGGAACAACATTGATAGCATGTGCTTTCACAATCTGCTTTTCTTTAGGGGGTTGCGGACATTTATCCTTGTGATGTCCCACTTGGCCACAGTTGAAGCACTTCCTGTCCGCTGGCTTTGCTCGACATTCTTTAGCATAATGGCCCTTCTTGCCACAGCTAAAGCACTCCACATCTTTCTTATTCCTTTTCTTCTGGCCATCCTTGGTCTGATTCTGCTTTCTCTTATTCTGAGAACCATTCTTGCCTCCACCGCTTGCTTGCGGCTTTGGCTCTTCTGCAGATGCAACCTCAGTCTTCAACTTAGGGTAAAGACTTTCTGACCTCAATGCTTTCCCCACAATCGATTCAAACGTCTCATCGATGTGGTTAATAAGCCTTTCCCCCAAGTATCCATCCAAACCAGTTATAAACTTCTCATTCTTCTTCTCGGCAGTATCGATAAGGGATAGTCCATACTTCGATAAAGTGTCGAACTCTGCAATGTACTCTGAGACTGCCCTACCATTCTGCTTAAGCTCTAGAAATTTCCTAAACAATTCTGATTTCTGAGCAGCTAGGATAAACTTATCACTGAATCAGGTGTTAAACTGATCCCATGTAACTTGATCCTCTGGAGTAGCCGCCTTAATATCATTCCACCAATTCATCGCCCGTCCTTGCAACTGAAGGGATGTTAGCTTTATCTTCGTCGCATACTCGATACCCAAGTCTTCGAAGATGCACTCATAGCTATCCAACCAATCCTGAACTTCTGTAGCCGATTTCGTTCTGTGGAACGACTTTCCACCAAGACTAGTGTAATCCTTGCATAGCTTGGCGAAATCGGCCCTAGGCGCCCGCACCGCTGCACCACCACCGTTTGCAGCATTGGGAACTGCTCCTTGCACATTTCTAAGCATCTCTCTCACAAAGTCATTGAACATCGTCCTCATATCAGGAGCATTCCCATTATTAGCTCCTCTACCAGTACCCCTAGTATATCGTCTCTCGTTCAATCTGTAAGGAGAAAACGATTAACCATCTCTTTAGTGGTGCCAGTGCAGTGCAACTTCATCCTTAAATATACTAATAGTATATATATATAGCTTTTGAAAACCAAAATATCACAAATACGCGCTCTCATATACGTACTATCTCTCTCTGGTGTCTTCCCTAGATTAACTACGCAACCTGGCTCTGATACCAAGTATGACGGCCTGCCCCGCACCAGCCGACATTTCCAATGAAAGTTTGTTGGGCCAATGTCCAACTAAGACGGGACGGTCATTAAAGAAAGGAAAGAAGGGAATTTGAACTAACAAGGAACCTGTAGTATATCTCACAGCGCGTGGAATAAAATATAATAATAACATAACATAACTTGACATAAAACAGGAGAGACAGTGCATAAGCTGAAAACTTAAACCATCGTAGCAACGGAAAATCCGAAATTACAGCTTATGTTCCACATCATCTTTATTACAACTTCTAAAAATGTCTTTAAAGCAAAATAAGAAAGGTACACTACTAATGCCCAGAGTAGTGACCAGCAGCGACACAGGGAGAATATATATAGAGAATAGTACGTGTAAGCATCTTGCTCGTCTCCGGACAACTACTCGTGCACAACCAGCTAACCTGTCTCTAGTCTACCCGTTTAAGAGCACCCAGAGTAATAAGAAGAGACATAAAATTCTAGGTCAGACAAAAGTCTGGTATGAGCGATAAGCAGCAAAACAGAGCAATAACAGGTATACTAAACCATACATGAACCTAGACCTGCAACCAAAGAGTTAGCACAACATACCATACAATACTCTAAGGTGCCACTAACATATGGTGTAAAGGATACGGGGGTGGGGGTGTGCATGTCATAGTGATGTCAAACAACCAAGCATAGCAACCATCCTCACATCTCTCACTCAGTGCGTAAAGCATACGATATCTACCACTTTGATCACCTAAATCCTTGCTATGATCACTCTACCCCATGGAGTCATGCCGACTCCACTGCACTGATCCATAGCCACTAGTCCTTGCTATGTCCACTCTGCCCTATGAAGTCATAACGACTCCACTACATTGGCTCATAGTCATACTACGTTCACTCTGCCCTATGGAGTAATAACTACCCCACTGCACTGATCCGTACCCTAACAATCGTCTCTCGGTGGTGAATCAAAGCTATCGACGTCGACAACTCCTTAGCACACGTCCCGCAATAAAGTCCAACTATGAAGTTAACTCGTTGGTTCCCAACTAGATCCTGAGTAACGACTTCCCATTTGGACAACCTTTGCATCTCGGGTTTTGGTCTCTTCCTCTCTGGATCGGTCTTCTTCTTCTTTACTTCTCTTTACTTCAGGTTATACTTCCAGTTCGGTCCGTGGTTCACGTCTCCAGTCCATGCACCTTGGATCGGATCGTTCGTGACCATCCCTGGCGGTTCGTGGAGCTCTGGCGGCGGTGGCTCGTGGTGCCGTTGGTCGGATCGTGGCTCTCCTCCAAGCATGGATCATGGTCCTCCTCGAAGCACGGATCGTGGTCCTCCTAGAAGTACGGGTCAGTTCGTGGTCTTCGTTCGTCACTATTGGCTCGTGAATGGGGTGGTACGACTCATGATGTTCCTCCACGGTTGGGTCGAGTCGTGGGCTTCAGGTGTGAGCAGTCCTCCAGCTGGTGGTCTTTACATTCACGATCGGGTCGGTTCGGTTAAGGGGGGAGGGGGCGATCCGATCCGGCTCTGGGTCATTTCCTGCAACTTTTCCTACGACTGTTTTACGCCATACGACGGCGTTTTCGACTATTCTAACTTTTCTAATCAATCACAAAGCATACCATACAGTCATAGCAACATATAGAATTGACCACAAACACCAAACCAACAATTTGATATGTTAAAATGGACCAAACATACCCATAACCCATATTTCCCCTTAATCATGTTTAACAATATCTAATGTTAGGATTAGCAAAACTTAATCAAATCAACCCAAACTTCCAACAGAGGTCTAAAACGGTGTTTAAGAACTTCTAAACATTTTTCCAGAATTTAATTATGTTTAAATTTGCTAATTAACACTAATTACCCTTAATTAACCATAATTAGTGTAAAAACAAGGCTAATCACACACCTTTGCCACAATTAAAACTTTCAGAACTGAAACTCCTCTGATTTGGGAGAATACAAATGTCTAAAAGTAGCTCTAACTTTGAAATAGTGTTATTTCTCCTTGATTTGATGTTGCTAAGCTTAATCCTTGATTAGAGAGCGATTTGGGATAAAATTAGAAGGTGTAGGCCATTGTTAGGGTTTCCAAGAGGCAAATGGCGGCTAGAAAACTGAAATAGAATGAAAACCTAACTCATTTCAGCCTCCCCATAACTCTAATCCTGAAATGGGTTATGGGCCCATTCACTAATCACCTCACTTGGCCCGGTTAAGCAGTTTTTCACCTTCTAAACCTTATTTCGTCCATATCTCCCAAACGGTAAGTCAGTTTTTCACATATGACCACTCTACGGAAAGGTAAACCATCATCCGGATCTAATGGAAGTGGTTTCAGGTCAAAATTCCTTACCAATCAAAAGTTATGGCCAAAACAAGATCAGCTAAGGGCAAAACGGTCATTCAAAAATCGGCAAAAATCGTGAACATGGGAAATGAATCCAATAGTCGTCCCTCAATGTCACACGACCATATGACTCCTTACGATAAAGAAAGAAATATTCTACGATCCTCCAATGCGTAGAATGCGGGTCGTTACAAATAGAATATAGGCTTTGATTCGATTCTTGTCTTGTATTTCCGTTCCTTTTCGATGTATAATATGTACATATAATAATGTTTGTATATTATTAAATATATTTCTTGTTATATATAACATAAGTGTTCTATTACCTTGTTATATAGGCAAGAATTAAGGGGGAGTAAATAAGAATTATAAATTAAAATATTTTACTTAGGAGGTGTACTTTACTTTGATTTAGGAATTACTTAGTTACTTATAGGTTTTATTTAGAGAGTTATACAGTTTAGGAGGAGTAGTTTTAGAAATTCTTTTTGATAATACCAAAGGGGGAGAAATTATAAAATATAGACATAGTTTATAGGATTCATATAGACATCGGGAGTACTTGAAGGATTATCATCAACATGTATATACAGGTATGATATTTTATAAACTAAGGTTGTTATCATCAAAAGGGGGAGAATGTTGGAGAATGGAGTTTTGATAACCAAAACCTTATTTCAATATTAATTGATTATAAAATATACATAGTAAAACTTTTGTATAGAATATATATATATACATACACACACACATGTAGGATTTATATACATAAATTATTATTGAAAACTGTACATTTTAAAGATATTAGAGATTCAGAATTCAGAGATGATTCAAGACTCATGAGTATTCAAGTTTTAAAAGTTCAAGATAAATATAGTTATAGAGTCTAGATTGTGTAAGACTCTAAATAGCACTCCAGGTTAATTTCAAATTCTGTTTTCCAATTTCTGGTTTCATATTCTGTTTTCATATTCTGTTTTCAAATTCTACATTCAATCTCTATCTTCTCTATTTTACTTTCTATTTTAATTTAATTTTGAACTTAAGTTTTATAAGTTTATACTTTATAACTTTTATATATTTACATTTTATATACTTTATATTTATATAGTTTTAAACCTATAATTTTTATAAATACGTTTATATAATTTATATATATGTTTTCATATGATTTTCTAATTTATAATATTTACTTATAACACTATATTTCAATTCAAGTATTTCCATTAAACACTTAAAAAATATTCAAATTTCAATTTTATACATGTATATGTCAGCATATATATATATATATATATATATATATATATATATGGACACACACACATGTCGACATATAACTTTCATTTTTTCAAAATTGAAAGGCAGTGTCTTTTCACTATTTGTGACGTTTCAGAAACATTGCAACCTTTCAAATGTTATAAACATGGGCTGATTTCGAATTTTTTATTACTTCTTCTCCGTCTTCATCTCCTTTCATTACACCATTATTCTTTATCATTTTTACGATTTTTACACTTATACTCTACCGAATTCAATTCTGTTTTCGTTAAACTTCTTCTCTCTACACTCTCTACTCATTACTCTCTGAATCAAGTGCTATTAAAGAGTTATAAGGTTGTTTGTAATTGTTTGGGTTGTGTGAAATCAGTGGTATCCCTTCTAGCCGTGAAATCAAGGACGGGTAATCTGTGGTACCCCTTGAAGCCATGAAATCAAGGATGGGTAATCGATGGTATCCCTTGTAGCTGTGAAATCAAGGAGGTCAGAATTGGTGGTATCCCTTGTAGCCATGAAATCAAGTAGGTTGTAATTGGATATTGATATAGTAATAAAACTCTGCGTAATCCAGCGTTGCATGGGATTGGACGTAAGAGCAATTCCAAACCAGTATAAAATCCAGTGTATTCTTCCCTTTTCTGCACTTTACTTTTATTTATTTTTGCATTTGTGTTTGATTCTGTGTCTGTGATTGTTTCTGTGGTATTTGATTTATATAGTAGTTCATATAAGTTTAGATTTTGTTTAAATTCTCAAAAACACTATTCATCCCCCTCCAGTGTTTGTTTTACCTTAACGATCCATTCCGCAATCCCTAATAAAAAGTGATAAAGCATAGTCTCAGAGATACATCACAAAAAAACTAGTTACAACTAATCAAATGTCTCAACTCTGTCTTACAAAATCTCTTATGAAAAATTCCAAAGTACATAAGATCATATCCCTTGCCAAAAGCCAAACTAAAGTAAAGTCAAAATAGTACATCACAAGAATCCAAGTCAAGTCCAAGCAGTCAGAGAAATCCTAGTCACTGTTGAGTGCTTCCACTATGAGGATCCGAGGAGGGGGGGGGAAGGAAGAAAGAGGCGAAAGAAAAAGGGTCAGACATAAAGTCTGGTGAGTTCCAATGATTTACAAGTATGCATAAATTAGAATAGCCAAGACAGGTAAATAAGACTGGATGAGAAAGGTACAGTGTCATATGGATAAGCTAAACAATAACAAGAATAAATCATAATCGAGTAATGCTTCACATTTATATCCTAAAACAGGTATGTCTGAGCATATATGTCTGCACCAATACTAGTATAACATGTTCAATAGGATTAGGCTCTTGTGCCTAATTACATATCAACGGGACTACAGCAGAAATAAACAACAGGATTAGGTATACCCTAATTACATAACAGGACTAAGTGTCAACCTAATTACATAACAGCAGGATTAGGTGTACCCTAATTACTACCCAAGCGATTGGCTCCCTACTACATAAATACTTTGTGCCAGCCCCGGTAGTAGGTTGTATCACTCCCTAACCCAAGAACTGTATGACACATAGCTATTTACTGGTGTTATAGCATCTTATCTTCCCTAATCGAACCCATGCACGCTCATAACTTCGCCGGAACGCGCCCTTAACCACCCCATGTGAACCTCTTACTATCAAGTTCAGTAAAGCGTGGCATGACCCCTACCTAATGCGGGGCCCCCATTACAAGATACCTACATCGATAATGACTGATATAGATTCCAAGTAGCAGATTGACATAAGCCAAACCCCCTAAGCTTGTGCCCCCAAATATCTAGGATTTAAGAGTCCCCAAAACCCGATACAACATTATACGGGGGATGTCTTTGCTTATTAATATTTATGTTTAACCTAGTAGGATAAGGTTTACTAATAAGCATGGCTGTAATGTCGTTATGTGTGTACAACCCTGTTCTTAACTTGTCATTTACTTAATAATGTCCGTTCAAGTTAAATTTAACATGTCTAGTCCATATGCATATTACTCATCAACTACACTTCCAAGTTACAGGTTTATGCATATTGTTTACTCAAAACAAGTATCTATAGCAAGTCTAAACATGTATATTTACCCTTTTCCCCAATTTATAGTCAATTAGTCCAAAGAAATAACATGCCTAAGTTCCTCTTTTTATATTATTCAATTTTCCCCAATAGTATGCCCCATCTAATCGGGTATAGCCTAGGCTTGGCATAAAATAAAAAGGGAAATAGGAGAAGAGGAATAGAATCAAATCCCGTATGCATATAAGCAAGACTGGAAATAAATATAGAAAATGGGAAAAGATAGATACATGTAACTTGTAAATCTTTCAACATTACAGGCATATGTATAACTTGTTAATTTTCTAACATCATAGGCATATATACAACATCAGAGGCATATGCATATGTATAGGCATAATTTGGCATAACATCACAGGGATAGGTATAACTTGGCATAATATCACAAGCATATGTATAACTTGGTATAATATCCCAGGCATAGGTAAAACTTGACATAACATCATAGGTGATTAATAATGAGAACATGTATATTTGTTTTACTAACACCATAGATCCTAACCAGCTTTATTTAATTGTCATGTTCAAGGCCTAAGAAATCATATCTATAAATAATTGAAACTCACAGTGAGTCTTGGTGAAGATAAATATGTATATAACACTAGGCCTGAGAAAGTCCAATCCAAGTTGTATGTATGCAAGTCTTGATGTTGTCTCTGTTTGGTCCAATCTTTAGCAGCATCCCCCCATTATATGTTTATATTTTTCAGAATAATTTAGAGGCATAGTAAGATATGAAGAAAAATTTGTCTGAATTTCAGAATGAGGGAAGCCATCTATTTATACAGTTACAGAGCCGACATCAACCCTTAGTTCTTAGGTTTTAGATCTGAACTGTACAAGTCATGCTAAGTCAGCATGAATGGAGCCACAAAATCATCCAGGTTCAACAGTAAAAATTCGGATGGATTAGGGATGGGTCGATCCACCTATCCCATGGGTCAATCTATGGGTCGACCTAGCCACCCTTAGGTCGACCTATGGGTCAACCCCAGCTAGAGTGGCTCGTCCCCTAACGGGACAATTTCCCGCTTCTCTTCCCGCTTACTCGTTCAAAATTCTGGAACTTATATTTAATTTATATTTATATATAAGCCTCTTACATGTATACATACTTCTAGAGCCTATGACTTCTTCATACGATGTCCGTTTTACGCAAACTTGAGGTCTATTTGAACCAGAATTCTGAGACGAACACAACGGTAATGCCGGTTTCACTTAATTTTGAATATTTAATTAAGTTATTCCCAATTTATTATCTTTAAATAGGTTTATTGTGTATTATATTTTTGGGTGTTACATTCTCCTCTACTTGAAGGATTTCGTCCTTGAAATCTCCAAGTCTAGAAGGATGTTACTATCCTAACATCCACCTACAACCATCTACAACCGTTTACTCATCCATCATTCACAGGCATCCATGGTCCTTAAGAGATTTCTAATGCTTGTATGAGCTTATGCAAAGTATTGTGTATATATGTCCTTACACTAATGCTAAAATCAGGCAGTCGACTGATTCAGTTGACCTCCTTAATGCAATATATGTTTCTGCCACGAATCCAAAATGTATGCAAATAGTCCTAGTATAACATGTAAACTCTATATGTGTGCATAATCACTCGTCCAAATGCAACATCCATATGATGATACATCCATTTCCATCCATAGAAAAATTAAAATGCACACACATCCATATGCAATATGTAAGTGATTGAGTCGATCTAGAGCCTAGTGTGTGTATATACATCCATAAGCAACCACTGGCAACCACTTGCAACCATCAATCAAAACATATTTCCAACCATTGGATTCTACCTAAGGATTGAAAGGTTCGAACAATATGATAAATAACCTGAATGATAGAAGCAAATGCAAAGTAAAAGCTTGGAAAAGAAGTCAAGACCATACTCTAAAAAAGAAACGGATAAGAAGTGTGAATCCTATCTTCGGGTTCCTATGTCGCATCTTCGCGGTCTACTCCCCATTGCACTTTAACCAATCTGATTTCCTTGTTTCGTAGTTTCTTGATTTCTGATCGAAGCATATGAGTAGGAATTCGTCTCACTGATGCTTCCTTCTCAACTTCCACGCCCTTAAGAGTGCTTGGCTCTACTATCTCTACCGTATCATGGAGACATTTCCTCAACTGGGAAACGTGAAATACATTGTGTGCGCCCGCCAGGTTATTTGGTAGCTTAATCCTATAAGGCATCTGCCTTATCCTCTCTACTATAGAGAATGGTCCTACAAATCTTGGTGCCAACTTCCCTATTGAGCTAAAGCGAATCACATTCCTTAGCGGCGACACTTTAATGAAAACCATATCTCCCACTTCAAATTCCAAGTCGGTGCTCCTTTTATCGGCATAAGATTTATGTATGTCTTGAGCAGCTTTCATCCTTCGATGGATAAGATCAGTCTTTTCAAAAGTATCTCAAATCATTTCTGGCCCAAGTAGAAGTCTGTCCGTAGACTCCCACCAACAAGTCGACGATCTACACGGTCGTCCATATAATGCTTCGAAGGGTGCCATGCATATGCTTGATTGGTAACTGTTGTTATAGGTAAACTCCATCAAAGGAAGATTCTCTTCCCAAGTCCCTCCAAAGTCTAGGATACACAGTCTTAGGAAATCCTCAATACTCTGTTCACCCTCTCACTCTGTCCATCTGTCTGAGGATGATATGATGTTCTTAAATGTAGTTGTGTACCTAATTCCTCTTGCAAGCTCTTCCAAAACTCGCTAGTAAAAATGGAGTCGCGATTACTTACAATACTGGAGTGTACCCCATGCAATGGGACTATCTCTCGAAGATAAACCGATGCTAGCTAAGATGTCGTCCTCTTGCTCTTCACAGGAATAAAATGAGCGCTCTTTGTAAGTCTATCCACTATCACCCAAATGCTCGTATTGTCCTTCCTTGACCGAGGCAATCCATCGATGAAGTCCATAGAGACGCTCTCTCACTTCCACTGAGGGATATCTAAGGGCTGAAGCAATCCGCCTAGCCTCTTTTGTTCAGCTTTTACTTTTTGGCAAGTCAAGCATCGAGCTATAGATTCAACCACATCTTTATTCATGCCAATCCAAAAGAAAACCCTTTTCATGTCTCGATACATTTTGTCGCCGCCAAGACACTACACCATATCAGCGAATTTGGCACACAGGGATGCGGATATACAATTCGACTCTAAGCCATATCAAATTTGATAGTGCTCATAGGCGTCTCAAACTAAATTTTGCGATCTGCACCACCCCAAACACCCTTAATATGACCGTCCATCGACGAAGCCCCGAATTAGTTAATTTGATACGGCTTTGGACCGTATGAAATGCGTATCAAAATTTTCCCCCCATACCTCCACTCAGGCACAATCGACTTTTACCACATCAAAACTTTCGGCCAAATTATCCTCTTTTTATTTTGCAATGGCGACCACCAAATACCCAAATTAGGGTTTTGGTAATCGACCGACTTCCTTTGTCAATGAGCCATCCACCGCAGTCCATGAGTTATCATCACCTCGCGCTGCCTTCAGTGACCGACGAAGCCTCAGTCCACCACTATCCATCCTTCTCGTCGCCACTGGAGGTGAGTAATATAACACGATTAAATTTAAATATGAACTGGGTTTAATTTGAATTCGAATTGGATTTAAATTGGGTTTAATTTGAATTTCCATGCCTTAGTTCAAAAATATGAATGATAGATAGTTGCATGTGCTTGTCTATCTAGAATTCATGCTGCTATTGTGTTTAAATTGGGTATTATCCCCAGTTTTATAGTGCGGCAGCGTATTTGATATCATTTACTTGTGCTGTATTTGTCTACCTTGAATTCAGACACTTTTACTTGTGCTGCCCTGCTAGTTTGTGTGTTTTATTGTACCATGTACACTGATCCTTACTGATCTGAAGTTGAAGCTTTGACTAAAGAAGAGATTCTTACTGGAAAGGATTGAATCAAGAAACAAGTTTACAACGACCTGGTGACACTCGATGGGGATCACACTATGGTACACTTATTAGACTTATTACTATGTTCACTTCTGTGCGTGTGGTGTTAATTAGAAATTATTGTGGATTACAGTATTAGTTCAAAACAAAAGGTCGATGCGCAAGTTTTTCTAGTCATAATGCATTCATATAACTTTGTGTTTATGGAACACATATGTTATGACTTGTCATTGACATTGCAAAAAAAAGATCAAGGGATTGAAAATGCATTGAATTTAGTAAAAATATCAAAAATGCGCCTACAAGACATGAGATTTAATGATGTGAAGTGGGAATCTTTGTTAGAGGAAGTGTTATTATTTTGTTCATTGAATGGAATTGTTGTACCTCACATGGATGATGAGTATGTAGCTCGTAAACGTTTAAGACAGTGAGCTGAAAAAAATTACAAATTTACATCACATACGAGCCGACGTGCAACACCGTCATAGATTTACAACTTTCGGAACTAAACAGTTGGTTTTATACAGAGCAAAATAGCGAGTTGCTTTTGTGTATGGGGAGGTCTTAATCCAATCGATTCATTTTCTGCTTTCAACATTGCAAAGTTGATTAAATTTGCTCGATTTTATCTGAAAGATTATTCTATGTATGATATTGTGGTACTTGAGAATCAAATTGAAACTTATATTATGGATATGCGTTCGTATGATGGATTTTTGTACATTAATATATAACTTTTTTATGGATGATTGTTGTTGCCCCTTCTCACATATATTCCTGCACTCGCCCCTGACTATTATAACTTGTGTGTGCATGCAGCAACCTCCGTCATTTGTATGAAGCTAATAAGCATGGATTTAGTTGTCGATTTTCTCTGCTTTGAATTTTAGTTGCTGGCTTTTGGATGAATCTAATAAGCTTGGTTCTGATAATGGTTCTTGTTTGGTTTGAGATTACTTTGGTATTGTTTTCTGATAGAATGCAATGTTGCTTGGCTGGTTTATGATCTTTTGTCTGTTTTGGAGGATGTTCATCTTGAAGGAAGCATTGATTCAACAGGTTGCTGCATTTTAATGTATCTTCTTTAATGTAATGAAACAGCGTGTGTCTTATTTATTGTAATGTAATCAAATAACATGTATCATTATATATTGTAATGTAATAAAATATTTCATACATTTGTTTCGTTTACTGTTACAATTGTGAATTAGTGTATCCTATGTTATATATGCTTTGTGTTACAAATAACATGTGCTGCAGTTTCTGCTTATATATATATATATGCTACGGTTTATAGCTGTATCTGCTTATACTTTAGATATGGCCAATAGCCGTATGTTATCATATTGGGATACAGTTTTGAGTCGTATCTAAAAATTTAACATGCCGTTTTTGATATGGCTTTTTGCCGTGCCTACATGCTTTAGATGCGGCTAAAAACATAGCCTAATCAGCATATATGGTGTAGTGATATGGACAGTCATCTGAGAATGACGAGCTTCCTCAAGCACTGCCTTAAGCACTTCCCTAATCTTAGGGACACATAGCCTTCCATCTCGTCTTAGCCACCCTTAATTGTCCACGATATATCTAGCAAGGTGACTAGAAGTCTTTCCTCTACTAAGCCTGGCCAAGATGTCTGAAATCTATGGGTCCTCCCGTTTCCTAGACCCAACTTGCTCCAATAGAGTAGGTCGCACCTCCAACGATGCCAATAATCCGACGGTGAACTCCATAGAAGGCTTAAAATTATAGGTCGAGATGTACTCCAAGATTTGCCTTTCTACGAATAGGGGACTTAAAGTAATCCTCTGCCTACTCAGGGATTCCACCACTACACTACCCTTGCCAGCGGTATAAGCTATCTCGAAGTCGTAGGACGCTAGGAACTCCATCCACTGCTGCTGCCTAAGGTTAAGATCCTTCTGTGAGAATAAGTACTTGAGAGATTTATGATCCGTGTATAGCCCAAACTTTTCTCCAAGTAGATAGTGTCGCCAAGACTTCAATGCAAACACTATAGCAACCAACTATAGATCATCGGTTGGGTAGTTCTTCTTGTGAACCCTCAATTATCTACTTCCATAGTATACTACTCTTCCCTCTTGCATCAGAACAACACCAAGCCCTGTGCCACAAGCATCGGTGTAAACCGTAAACATCTTGCTTATGTCTGGGAGAGTCAAAATTGGGGTTGTTGTCAGAGCCCTCTTCAACCTCTGAAAGGCATCCTCACAATCGATGCTCCACGAAAAAGCTAAGTTTTTTTCGTCAATCGGGTAAGTGGGGCCAATACCTATGAATTTTTTTTGATAAAGTTTCTATAGTAGCCCGCGAACCCTAGGAAACTTCTCACCTCCGTTGCATTCTTTGGAGCCCTCCAGTCTTGCAATACAACAACCTTCGTAGGATCCATAGCTATCCCGTCCTTGGAGACCACACGCCCTAGGAACCTTACTTTTTCTCCAAAAATGACACTTAGAAAACTTCTCCTTGATCTGATGTGACTTAAGGGTACGTAAAACCTTCCCTAAGTATTAGGCATGCTCCTCCTCGTTCTTTCAGAAGATCAGAATGTCATCTACAAACACTATCACGAACCTGTTCAGAAACTCCCTAAACACCCTACTCATCAAGTCCACAAAATGGGCGGGTGCATTGATTAGCCTAAAAGGCATAACCAACCATTCGAAGAAGCCGTCTGGAGATCTGAATGTTGTCTTATCAATGCTTTCCTCTGCCACTCTCGACTGATGAAACCCCATGGCTAGATCCATTCTGCAAGAAAACCGATGCGCCAATTAGCTGATCAAACAGGTCATGATCCTTGGTAATGGGTGGCTATTCTTCTTGGTGAGATTATTCAGCTCCCTATAATCCACACATAGAAGAAGTGAGTCGTCTGCCTTAGTTGCGAAGATGACTGCTGCTTCCCATTCTGAAATGCTTTGCCTAATAAAACCTTTCTCGAATAGCTCCCCTACTTGCTTGTTGAGCTCCCTCCTTTCCCTAGGAGCCATGTGGCGCACTGGTAGAGCAACTGGCTTTGCGTTCTCTACCAAGTAAATCCGGAAGTCTATCTCATGCTTTGAGGTAGCCCCTTAACCTCCTTAAACAAATCCGTGTAGTTTTTAACAATGGGAACATATCGCAAGTCATCAACTGAAGTATTAAGTGATTCTAGAAAACTGAGGATCATCAACCCTCATGGATCGCAAGAACTTTTGAGAGACTTACCATGACAAGAAAGAAGTCTAGCCACTCACTTTTCGCAATCAAGGATGGCACCATACATGGCTAGCCAGTCCATGCCAAGAATTAAAACATAGTCCATAAATCCAGCACGTATGTGTCATGTTAATCGGCCTTTTGGTCCGGTTCCCAAAATTATACAAGACATGCTTGACTCAACGCATCGCGTGAAGCCAAAGCCGAGAGTGTCACCAAGGAGTAAAGGAAATGGGCCGAGAAGGGATCGCGCCAACGAAATTCTCACCGCTTCCCTAAACAGCGCCAAACCAAGACCTCGAACCGCCCACTTCTGTATAATTTTCATACCCCTCAGGGTACGAATCTTGTACCCCTAAGGGGTACGAATTTCGTACTCGGTAGGGCACGAAATTCGTACCCCTATGGGGTATGAATGTCTTACCCCAGGGAGGGGTATGAAGTCTTTACATGCACGGGCAATGGGGTACGAAATTTTGGAGTTCGGCTACATAGGATACAAAATTCCTGGTGTGGTCCCGTACTTCTACCTACTCCTACCAACTTCCACCTAACCACTCTACTATAAATACCCCTTGGCCTCTCACACTTCGAAGGAATGGGGATTTAGTGACTTGACATATCTTGAGAGCTTTAAGTGGCCTCATTAATGACATCTCCACTTTGAGGAAGAAGAAGGGCATATTTGTCTTTTTCCTAATATTGTGATATATGATAATTATGACTTCATATTACTTAGAAATGTATGTAAAGGGATGTCATGAGATGTTCTCCACCTTGTAACTCTTTGTTATTAATAATATCCCAACGACACTTCCAAAGTGGATGTAGGTCTCTCGCGAGGCCGAACCACTATAAATCTCTCGTGTTATTTACTACTTTCCACACTTACTTCCAAGGCCGAAACTATAATTCCTAATGTAACAACCCTGAATTTTGGGACCAATTTAAAAATTTATTTTAATGAGTTTTGGTTGTTCAAAATAATTTATTTTGAAAAATTAAATATATTTTTTTTAATGTAAATACGGAGCGTATACAATTTGCATGTAATAAAATTTATTTTGTAATGTAATGTAATGTGGGTAACATTAAAACAAAAGATTCAATAAATTTTCCAACAAGTTGACAAAAAGGGAAGGTAGAAATTTAAAAATGCAATTTATGACAAATTTTAATTTTATTTAAATCAATGAATGCAGTATTAATGAAACAACGAAGAGAGGAGGACACTAAAAGCAAATGCATGAAAAGAAATTAATAGGATTAAGGTAGAACAAATCAATGGATTAAAGGAAGGAATAAAAGCGCACTTAATGGAAAAAATGTGTATTTAAAACATATATGTTCTAGATAGAAAGAAGAAAAATTCTTGAGACAATGTATGGTTTGGAGCATTGTTTTTGGCTCTTTAGGTATCATAATCATGAAACAAAATTCAAATAGTTATGTTATATGTTTAATAGAGTGATAATAAAGAAATAATTATTTATAATGTTAACCATTCAAAGATAAATGTTAGTGCATTAAAATGTACAAATCCATATGAATGAGTTAAAGAATTGTAAATGAGGTAATAATAATAGTTTAAATGTAAAATAAATACGTACGCAAGGGCAATATATAAATCGAATAATAAATGATAAAAGGTAGGGAAATCATTGGGTGAACAAAGGAAAGTAATAATTCAAATTAAAAGGAAAGTCCATTAAACAAGAAAGGTTGGTAAAAATTGAAAAGAAAATAAATTAAAATTCAATAGTGGGAAAAGAGGAAAATTTATTTAGATCTTTCTTAGAAAATGGTAGATGACATTAAGTTGACATTAATGAATGCAGAAAAAAGGTAAAGTAATGTCATTGGTTTACCTAAGAAAAGTTTTATATAAAAAAAAGATACAATTTTAATGTTGATATTTTACAACGAAAATGTTTTACATTGAAAAGATTAAATTTTCAATTTTGTTAGATTACATGAAAAAGGCTATAATGGAAAGTTGAATTTTGTTTGTATTTGTAATACGATAAAAGGATTAGAAATTGAAGGTTACATTTTAATGTTAATTGGAGTTAATTAGGGAACTCTGGTTTTTTTTTGTGTAAAATTGACATTTAAAAAATATAAATATAAATATAGAGGCCATCTAAACCTAATCTATCTCTCCTCATTTTTGATAGCTGCCACTTTCATTTTTCCAGGCCTAACCTCTTCTAATCTTCTCCTCAATTTTTCCTTCCTCCATCAATACAGAACTCGACGAGTTTGACAATATTGGAACAGAGGAACACAACACAACATGCTAGATTTGTTGTAAACCCATTTTTGACTTTCTTTGACTCTAGTTCTGATCATATCCCAAGGTGAGATATTCTGAATTTAATTTAATTTAATTTAATTTAATTATCTTTCTTAAATAATAAAACTGTATATGTGAGAATTCCTATTAACTTAACTGATTTTAATTTATTACTTTTCTCACTTATGAATCTGTGATTTGAATGCTATTTTCTCTGATTTGCGATGTAATTTTTGTTATTTGTTCGGATCTATCATTGTAGATCTAAGCACGCGCATCCACTTTACTTATTTGTTCGGATCTATCATTTTAGATCTATATACGTAATGCTAGTTTGTTATTTCACTTTAATTCAATGTTGTTTGAGTTGCTCGTGCTGCCATATTTGATGTAGTTAAAAAGGCAAAATTTTGACATGGAATTTGATGTAATTAAAAAGGTGAAATTTTAACGATAAAATTTCCGTGCAATTTGGAATGAAAATTTGACGATGAAGCGCACCTGCATTTTTGATTGAAATAAAAAGATTAAATGTTGTCAATGCATTTTATACGCATTTTCATGTAAGATAAAAAGATTATATTTTGTCAACACATTTCATATGCATTTTCATGTAAAACAAAGAATTGAAACTTTAGGTTGCATTTTTAATGAATTAGGAAGATTGAAATCTAGTGTTACATTTTATATTTATTTTAATGTAATAAAAGATTAGAGTTTAATGTTTACATTTTAATGCAAGTTAAAGAGTGAAATGTAGCGTAGTATGTTTATTCACAATTTGTTAGTAATGTCATATATGAATAAAAATTCACAATTTGTTAGTAATGTCATATATGAATAAAAATATATCACTTATGTTAGTAATGTCATATATGAGTAAAAATACACAATTTGTTAGTAATGTCATATATGGATAAAAATATATCACTTATGTTAGGAAACATATTTGTAGATAAATATATCAACCATGTTAGAATGTGCTTTGGTCATATAAATAAAAACATCATCTTTAGTAGAAAAGTTTTATAAATGTATAAAGCATCATTTTTAGAAATGTTATGGTAATAAAACATGTCGTTCATATTGAAAATCATGTTATGAAAACAAAACGTGCTTAACATTAAAAATTCCATTTTTAATGTAAATTTGGAATTTATAAAAAATGTTCATGATTTTAGAATGAAAGCATGTTTACATTAAGAAGCCTGTTTTAATGTAATGACACATTAAAGGTTACATTTTTTTTATAAAAAAATAAATTAAAACATGATTATATAAAAGGATAACATTTTATGACATTAGAATTCATAGAAATTGTTTACATATAAAGTATCATTTTTATATGACATTAGAATTCATAGAAATTGTTTACATATAAAATATCATTTTTTATAGGAAATTAGAATAATACAGAAAATGAACACATATTAAGCGTTATGTCATTTTAGAGAAAATGAACACATATTTAGCGTTATGTCATTTTAGAGAAAATGAACACATATTTAGCGTTATGTCATTTTAGAGGAAATCAACACATATTTAGCGTTATGTCATTTTAGAGAAAATGAACACATTTAGCATTATGTCATTTTAGAGAAAATGAACACATATTTGGCGTTATGTCATTTTAGAGAAATTGAACACATATTTAGCGTTATGTCATTTTAGAGAAAATGAACACATATTTGGCGTTATGTCATTTTAGTAAAAATGAACATATTTTTAGTGTAAACGTTAATATATTAAAAAGAACAATATATGAGGAAAACTTTATTTACATTTTCTATGTAAATAAAATGAATATATTATGAGTGAAAACTTTATTTACATTTTCTTATGTAAATAAAAAGAATTATTTTAGATGACACTTTCATTTACATTTTCATGTAAATAGGATATGTAGAAGAAAAAGAAAGAAAAAAACATTTATTCACACGTAGTGTAATGTTTTAATGACATTTTCTATGCATAATAAAAAAAAGGGAATTGAAAGCTACATTTTAGCTGTTATTTATTAATAAATAAATGTGGGAATGGAATTGAAATATTCATTTAACATGATACCACATAGAAATTTACATTTTTATGTAATCAAAAGACATGAAATTTATACCGCATAAATAGAATTACATTTTTTTAATGTAATTAAAGAAATAGAATTTATATGTAAAATAAAATCACATTTTTATATGTAAATTAAGAGTGAGAATTTGCATTGAAAATAAAATTACATTTCTATATGTAATTAAAGAATAGAATTTTACATTGTAAATTGAAAAACAAGATTTGACATGTAATATTAATTACATTTTCCATGTAATTAAAAAATAGAATTTGACGGTGTAATTAAAATCACATTTTTGTATGTAGTTAAAGAATATGAATTTGCATGGTAAATAAAATCACATTTTTGACTGTAATTTTAAACTGATAGAAATTTGCACTGTTATGAAATGTAATTTAAAAAGAAGGATTTTACATTATATTGAGAATTACATTCTTAATGTAATTAAGAAGAAAAATTGGACATTGGAACCAAAATTACATTTTTTTTAACGTAATTTTAAAAGTTAGAATTTTTCACTGTAATTAAAAGGGGGATTTTACAGTGTAAATAAAAGAAATAAAAGAATGGAATGTAATGTTGAACTATATTTACATTTTAATGTCAATAAAAGAAATAAAGGAAAGAATTCATCATTGAATTATAATTGACATTTTTCATGTAAATAAAGGAATGGAAGAATGAAAGAATGAAAGTGGACATTGGAATAGAATTTACATTTTTATGTAAATAAAAAGTTAAAAGACTTATATTTACATATTTATATATAAATATAATTAAAATTAATCGAATCGAGCGCGGTAGTTCGCGTTTTAAAATCGTACCTTTAAACGACTATACCAAAAGATCCGACCGTCGGAATTTCCCAAAGTTGAAACCGTTAGGACCGTCTTGGAAAGATCTTTCCAACAATATAAACTACGTTAAGATCCAACGGTTAGGTTTTGTGAAATGTGATAATCAAAATTGGTTGAAAACAGCGCCAGGTTCGCCCATTGACCCGAGGCGTCATTAAATAAAGATTCGATTAGTTTAATTAATTAAATGGGGATAAATCGTTATAAAATAATAATAACGATAAGGAAGGATTTTCATTATATATATATGAGAATTATTTGGAAAGTCCGAGTTTAATCTCATTCCAAGTAATCAAGCGACGTTAAGAATCGAAGTTTGGAAGACGGCGAATGAAGACCGTCAATATTCCCATCGAGCGGACAACGATTGTGGCTCTGAATTGACTTGCTCCCAATTCAAGGGCCATGGTCATTGTCCAAACGAACATGTTGATTGCACGGATTTGGTTTTCGCTCAGACCCAGAGCATAAACTTATAAATGGATTGTGTGTCTGACATTGTACTCCGTTAAATATCATGTTATTGATTTTCTGTTTAATATATAAATGTTGGTGGCGGAGAATTTATTCTTTGCTTAACACCCATTTATATATTGATGGATGATCAATGGTACGGTATGGATTGACAATGTGGCATGCTAAGATATTATGATCAAGGCTTTTGTTGAAAAGCAGGGCCTTGTGGTTGAAGACTATAGCGTGACTTCGCAAGCCTCACACCCCGGTATGATGGTGAATGATTTGTTTGATTAGTAGGTTGACCAATATACTTTATATACATGGATGGGGTCAACTGAGCGTATGCTGGGTGTGGTCGCTCCACATCTGGAGATTGGGAAATTGTTTCAGCAGAAGCCCATGAGGATAGAACACTAGACTGTTCTTCCAAAGTGCGTATTATATGTATTACGGTGTTTTCTCTTGCTGGGACGTAAGCCGTGGAGATACATTCGCGATATGTCTTTCGAATCAGGAGCCATCATGATGGAAACCCAACTTCCCAATACAAGCTTCGCGGGTTTTAGTTGTATACTTATATGGTGACATAATATATTATGCCGCTTACATAACATATTATGCCACCTAGTTTTGATACTTTTATATTCGAAATTGTTTCTACACTATGCACTCATGGTATATAAGACAAATTTTGCGTATTAAGCATTTTTGACCCTTATAAGGTAAAACTCTATCCTTCGGCGTATGTTGCAAGGGATTGAGCCTTATAATGGTTTCATTTTTCTAAAAAGCATTGCGCTGTTTAACGATTTACTTTAAAAAAAATTATGCACTGGCAATCCAATGGAGTAAACCCGTTCCGCGTTAGCGGCGTGGTCCTGGGATTAGCCTTATTACTATTAGTTAAAATTAGCTAAGAATTCTCACACCAATCCCATGACTGACTTGTAGTTTGTTTCACTTTGCAAACTCGGGTGCCCTCTCTTCCACACGTGCAGTCGAGTAGTTTGTCTACAGGTCCTTATCTTGAGTAGGATTCTGGATTGAAGCTCAAAGCTTTGTCCAGAACTTAGAAAAGTCTTCCACTGCAATGTATTAAATTTAATATAAAATTTATCTTTCGCTGTATTTTATTTTATTTGATGTACTCTGATATTCTATACTCTGATGTTATATTATCGTGATGTAATAAAAGTCTGCTGTTATTGTTCTAATTTGTTGTATTCCCAAAGTTAACGTATTCGTGTTTTGAACGGTCTTGGTCGATTTTGCGATCGATTAAGCGCGGCTGAAATCCGGGTCGTTACAGTTGGTATCAAAGCTCTGGTTAGCTCAAAATCTTTGGGGTACAACTCGTTAGAACTAAACAAAAGGCTCATCAGAGGTAGGATTAGTACTATCCTATAAAAAGAATACTCATTAGAGATAGGATCAGCAGTATCCTAGAATGAGAAAACTCATTAGAGATAGGGTTAGTAATGCCCTAGAATGAGTTGAGAGTAACAAGCTTATAATATACGTATTTTTAATTATAATCTATTTTAGAAAATATGATTTTTGAACATATAAAGTTATATATTTTAAAAGTTAATCAACTAATAAAATTATCGAAACCAATAAAAGAATGAAAATTAATTAGTTAATTAATCAACTTTTAGCTTCGTTCCTTTTCGAGGACGAAAAGATTTTAAGTGGGGGAGACTGTAACAACCCTGAATTTTGGGGCCAATTTAAAAATTTATTTTAATGAGTTTTGGTTGTTTAAAATAATTTATTTTGAAAAATTAAATATATTCTTTTTAATGTAAATACGGAGCGTATACAATTTGCATGTAATAAAATTTATTTTGTAATGTAATGTAATGTGGGTAACATTAAAACAAAAGATTCAATAAATTTTCCAACAAGTTGACAAAAAGGGAAGGTAGAAATTTAAAAATGCAATTTATGACAAATTTTAATTTTATTTAAATCAATGAATGCAGTATTAATGAAACAACGAAGAGAGGAGGACACTAAAAGCAAATGCAAGAAAAGAAATTAATATGATTAAGGTAGAACAAATTAATGGATTAAAAGAAGGAATAAAAGCGCACTTAATGGAAAAAAATGTGTATTTAAAACATATATGTTCTAGATAGAAAGAAGAAAAATTCTTGAGACAATGTATGGTTTGGAGCATTGTTTTTGGCTCTTTAGGTATCATAATCATGAAACAAAATTCAAATAGTTATGTTATATGTTTAATAGAGTGATAATAAAGAAATAATTATTTATAATGTTAACCATTCAAAGATAAATGTTAGTGCATTAAAATGTACAAATCCATTTGAATGAATGAAAGAATTGTAAATGAGGTAATAATAATAGTTTAAATGTAAAATAAATACGTACGCAAGGGCAATATATAAATCGAATAATAAATGATAAAAGGTAGGGAAATCATTGGGTGAACAAAGGAAAGTAATAATTCAAATTAAAAGGAAAGTCCATTAAACAAGAAAGGTTGGTAAAAATTGAAAAGAAAATAAATTAAAATTCAATAGTGGGAAAAGAGGAAAATTTATTTAGATCTTTCTTAGAAAATGGTATGACATTAGTTGACATTAATGAATGCAGTAAAAAAGTAAAGTAATGTCATTGGTTTACCTAAGAAAAGTTTTATAAAAAAAAAGATACAATTTTAATGTTGATATTTTACAACGAAAATGTTTTACATTGAAAAGATTAAATTTTCAATTTTGTTAGATTACATGAAAAGGCTATAATGGAAAGTTGAATTTTGTTTGTATTTGTAATACGATAAAAGGATTAGAAATTGAAGGTTACATTTTAATGTTAATTGGAGTTAATTAGGGAACTCTGGTTTTTTTTGTGTAAAATTGACATTTAAAAAAAAAAAATATAAATATAGAGGCCATCTAAACCTAATCTATCTCTCCTCATTTTTGATAGCCGCCACTTTCATTTTTCCAGGCCTAAACTCTTCCAATCTTCTCCTCAATTTTTCCTTCCTCCATCAATACAGAACTCGACGAGTTTGACAATATTGGAACAGAGGGACACAACACAACATGCTAGATTTGTTGTAAACCCATTTTTGACTTTCTTTGACTCTAGTTCTGATCATATCCCAAGGTGAGATATTCTGAATTTAATTTAATTTAATTATCTTTCTTAAATAATAAAACTGTATATATGAGAATTCCTATTAACTTAACTGATTTTAATTTATTACTTTTCTCACTTATGAATCTGTGATTTGAATGCTATTTTCTCTGATTTGCGATGTAATTTTTGTTATTTGTTCGGATCTATCATTGTAGATCTAAGCACGCGCATCCACTTTACTTATTTGTTCGGATCTATCATTTTAGATCTATATACGCAATGCTAGTTTGTTATTTCACTTTAATTCAATGTTGTTTGAGTTGCTCGTGCTGCCATATTTGATGTAATTAAAAAGGAAAAATTTTGACATGGAATTTGATGTAATTAAAAAGGTGAAATTTTAACAATAAAATTTCCGTGCAATTTGGAATGAAATTTTGACGATGAAGCGCACCTGCATTTTTGATTGAAATAAAAAGATTAAATGTTGTCAATGCATTTTATACGCATTTTCATGTAAGATAAAAAGATTATATTTTGTCAACACATTTCATATGCATTTTCATGTAAAACAAAGATTGAAACTTTAGGTTGCATTTTTAATGAATTAGGAAGATTGAAATCTAGTGTTACATTTTTATATTTATTTTAATGTAATAAAAGATTAGAGTTTAATGTTTACATTTTAATGCAAGTTAAAGAGTGAAATGTAGCGTAGTATGTTTATTCACAATTTGTTAGTAATGTCATATATGAATAAAAATTCACAATTTGTTAGTAATGTCATATATGAATAAAAATTCACAATTTGTTAGTAATGTCATATATGAATAAAAATACACAATTTGTTAGTAATGTCATATATGAATAAAAATACACAATTTGTTAGTAATGTCATATATGGATAAAAATATATCACTTATGTTAGGAAACATATTTGTAGATAAATATATCAACCATGTTAGAATGTGCTTTGGTCATATAAATAAAAACATAATCTTTAGTAGAAAAGTTTTATAAATGTATAAAGCATCATTTTTAGAACGGTCTTGGTCGATTTTGCGATCGATTAAGCGCGGCAATGGAAACGGCGACCGACCTATGGTCACTTATAGTGAGGGGACACAGTACTGAGATTACTCCCGATTGATTATCAACAATGGGCCGGATCCAAACAACTAACCCCTGCCTCGACAGAACCCAACTGTCGCTGCCCAGAACAATGAGCCTACTCTCCCAGTGGCATGCGATCTTCCAGAACAAGTCGCGTGTCAACCTTCTCAGCCCCGTCGTCCATGTCAAAACCCGATTATAGGTGTTGAGGATATGGAAGAAGATGACCTGAACATTCACCATAGAAGATTCCCTTGCAACAGGACTCCCGAAACTCGCCAGAGTCCGTGGGTTCTGATGGCGATCCCCATCCAACTTATCTCCCCGACATAGTCCGAAGGATCATGAAGGAAATGCGAGAAAACATAAATGATTCATGGGAGGCCCACATTAGGTGTAATCCCTTCACAAGAAGGGTAAATAAAGCCGAATGGCCGCGATGCTTCAGCACGCCGCAAATGCCACTCTACGACCGTACGACCGATCCCTGTGCCTTCCTAAATCGATACGAATGGCAAATAGACTCGAGTCGGGGCAATCAACTAGTCAAATGAAAGTGCTTCCCAGTCTTCCTATCAAAAATAGCTTTACTCTGGTTTTCTCGTCTCCCGTTCGATTCCTTCAACAACTTTGGCCAATTAGCGACAGAGTTGGTAAAGCAATTCAGAGTACACATCCTGACTTCGAAGAATGCCCTTACTCTCTCTAACCTCTATCAAGGACCCACCGAGTCGCTCAAGAGCTACCTTTCCCGGTTCAACACCGCCCTCGCCGAGGTCGAAGACCCGGATCCTCGCACCGTACCTTTTCAACTAGCAAAAGGGGTCCTCCCTACATCCGAGTTCGGGGCGTGGATTGACAGGAAGTAACCTAAAATCCACGACGCTTTCAATGAAAAGGCAAGGCCATACTTGTGCTAGGAAGAGGCGAGACGGAACCGACTCTCTAAAATCGGTTCGCCCCAACAATCCGTAAGCGGATACCCTGAATAACAACGTCAAAGGGAAACAAGTCGGAGAGCCATTCAGCAGGGATAAAGGGGCAGGTCCCTACAGACAAAGGCTGAATGATGGTAGTTAGGGTGGCCAAAACAACAACCATGTCCCGACAGAGCCAAGGAAAACCGGCCCTTACCATGATTTTGAGACCTACACCCCACTAAATGAAGATTTAGAAATGGTTTACTTTGAGACGTGTAACACGCTGCCATTTAAGAGGCTGCGCACCAGAGAATCCTCTGAATTCGAGAAAAACACTGGCGGATACTGTCGATACCACGATGTGTACGGGCATAATACTAATGAGTGTCGTCAGCTCAAGGACGCAATCGAAAAGCTTATCCGCGAAAAATGACTCGAGCAGTACGTTCAAGAACCCTTTCCACTAGAGAATACTCAAAACCTCTGGCGCTAGCACCACCGGCACCCGCCGAGGCGACCCCCAGTCTGTTTAATCTGAGGCGAGGGATTGTGATCAACACTATTTTATGGTGGGCCTTACCCCATGCACGATTCGAAAAATGGAAGAGCATGTTAGCTCTATAAAGCATGCCACTTATGAGGCCTGCTCCGCTCTAGACGAATCCGCCCCTGCCAAGCTGTAGAAATCTATGCGGGACGACATCGTCTTCCGTGAAAGAGATTCTACGGGAATTGAGGTCCCAACTACAGACCCTCTCGTTATCACATCTCAAATCGTTGCTGCTTCCGTCCGACGAGTATTGATTGATTCGGGAAGCTCAGTCAACATCATTTTCAAAGCTTCCTACAATCAAATGAAGTTGGAAGCAAAGGACAAAACCATGTCGCGCCACGATTCACGGCTTCAATGGGGCTTTAAGTCATCCGGTAGGAATGATCGACCTACCCATCGAACTGGGCGACATGGACCGGAGCCGAGTCTGAGTCCTCACCTTTATGGTTATCGACATCATCTCCCCTTACAACGTCTTCTTTGGACGTCCCTTCCTCACAGAATTTCGGATCTTCATGTCACCATGGTCCCTCTTGATGAAATTCCCAACGGAAAACGTGATCTGAACAGTTAGAGGCAACCAAGCAAATGCTAGAGAATGTTACGCAATAGAGTGGAAGAATGCGCGTAATAAGGACAAGGGCAAGGTCATGCCCCCGCCTTTTGGTGCCAAGGCCGTTTCCGCATAGCAATCAGCAGCGTCTGGGCCTTGGCTCAAGTGCCACTGTCGTTTTTCCAACGACCTTGATCCAAGGAAAGACGAAGAGCCTGAGTACGAGAGGGCTACTCCAGTTGAACCTACAGTGGATGTTCCAATTAACCCCAATGATCCGTCAAGGGTGCTAAAAATCGGATCGCAACTCCATCCTACAATAAAAGAAGATCTTGTGAATTTCTTAAAGGCTAACCTAGATGTGTTTGCTTGGATTCACGCTGACATGAGGGGCATCGCCCCCGCGATTGCTTGCCACCATCTGAGTCTTGATCCTACGATGCCCCCAATCAAACAAAAACGCCGCTTCTTGGGACTGAAAGGTCCGAAGCACTCGAGGAAGAGGTAGACCAACAACATCTTCATCCGCGAAGACGACTATCCTGAATGGGTCTCCAATCCAGTTCTGGTCAAAAAACCCAACGGTAAATGGCGAACTTGTGTCGACTTCTCCGATTTAAACAAGGCATGTACTAAGGACAACTTCCCACTTCCGAAGATCAACCGCCTTGTTGATTCGACCATTAGATACCAGTTACTATCTTTCATGGACGCTTATTTGGGCTACAATCAGATTCTGATGTATCTTCGTGATCAAGATCATACCTCCTTCATAACAGATCTTGGACTTTATTGCTACCGCGTCATGCCCTTCGGTCTGAAGAATGCAGGAGCCACTTACCAACAAATGGTTAATCGCCTATTTAAAATCCAAGCTGGAAAATCCATGGAGGCATACGTAAACGATATGCTGGTAAAATGTAAAATATCAAGCGATCATGTCCACGACCTCCCCGTAATGTTCGATGTTCTCCGCCAATATGACATGAAATTCAATCCCCTGAAGTGCTGCTTCGGAGTTGCCTCTGGAAAATTCTTTGTTTTCATCGTCAACTCCCGAGGCATCAAAGCCAACCCTAACAAAATCAAAGCTATTCGATATATTCAAATCCCTCAGAACATCAAAGCAGATTTCAAAGTTTAAATGGAAAGGTCGCCGCTTTAAGTTGGTTCATCTCAAAAGCCACCAACAACTGCATTCCCTTCTTCAATTTACTTCGAAAAGGGAAGCGCAATTTCAAATGGACCCCAGAATGTGTTTCCGCATTCGAGGACCTTCTTAATCACTTAGAGCGACCACATATCTTATCCAAGCCTGTGGACCACGAGGACTTATCCGTTTATTTGGTTGTTTCCATGCAAGCAATCAGCACGACACTGGTGCACATCGAAAACTGTGTCCAACGACCCATCTACTACATTACCAAGAGATTGACGGGGGTAGAAAAGAACTATCCGAAGCTCGAGAAATTGGCCTACTGTCTACTAATCTCTTCCAAAAAATTGTGACCATATTTCCAGTCTCACCCCATAAAGGTCTTCATCGACCAACCACTTTGGCCTGTCTTACAATGGCCTGAAGCATCAGGGCGGCTACTGAAATGGAACATAGAGCTGAGTCAGTTCGAGATAACTTTCATCCCCTATCGCGCCATCCTTGGGCAAGCCCTCACCGATTTCATAGTAGAGTTCAGGATTCCGGAAGAATCATCTCCTGAAAACGCCGAAACCCCGAATCTCCAATGGAAATTATTTATTGATGGGTCTTCTAACTGTAAATATTCCAGAGCTAGAGTAGTACTCATTACTCCAGAGGAGCGCTCGATATGCTATGCTTTGAAGCTCAATTTCCCTGCTACCAACAACGACGCAGAATACGAAGCCTTAATAGTCGGACTCAAAATCGCAATTGAACTTAACTTGAAAGCCATTCAGGTCTTTTTTGACTCTCATCTCATATTGCGTCGAGGTGTAGGGAGAATTCCAAGCCTTGGGGGCACGACTCACACTATATCTAACCCAGGTTCGGGAATTGCTTGCCAACTTCGACAACTTTGTCATCACGCACATTCCTCGAGAACAAAATGAAAAGGAAGATTCATTAGCCAAATTAGCGAGCTCCGAGGATCATAGCTTATGGCGTTCGCCCCAGTCGAAGTGCTAAATTCACCTAGAATTAAGCAAATACAAACCGAGGTGGTCGTAAATGCCGAAACCGAACCTGAATCTTGGATGACCATGATCAAAATTTATCTGCAACACGAAACCCTCCCGGGGAATTACAAATAAAAAACGAGCGATCACTCGCCAATCAGCTCGCTACCTTCTCATGGATGGAGTACTCTACCGTAGAGGCTTCTCTGTCCCGTTGCTCATATGCGTAGCCCATAAAGATGCCAACCGTGTTTTAATGGATATGCATGAAGGCGAGTGTGGAGACCACACCGGAGGGCAAACCTTGGCAAGAAAGATCATCAGACATGGCTACTTCTGGCCCACACTTGATCGAGACGCCACAAACTATGCTCGCAAGTGAGATAAGTGCTAGCGCTTCTCAAAAATTCCAAGAGCCCCGCCTGTAGAATTGATGCAAATTGTCAGTCCTTGGCCGTTTTCCATGTTGGGAATCGACATCATTGGAACTCATCCAATGGCAGAGGTGGGGTACGCTATGCCGTCATCGCGGTTGATTACTTCTCCAAATGGGTAGAGGCCTAAGCTCTCGCCACCATAACCACCAATAAAATGATCAACTTCATCACTCGCAATATCATCACCTGCTACGGGGTCCCTCAAGCTATCATCTCCTACAACGGCACCCAATTCGAGAGCGGCAAATTCAAGGCCTTCTATCAGCGACACAAAATCGAAAAGAGATTCTCAGCGGTGGCTCATCCTCAAGCCAATGAGCAAGTAGAGTCTATCAACAAAGTAATTAAATCCATCATCAAGAAGCGCCTGGAGAAAGCCAGAGGCATGTGGGCGGATGGACTTCCTCTAGCCCTCTGGGCCTACCGAACTACTCGCAAGTCAACAACCAAACATACTCCCTTCGCCCTTACTTATTGATCCGAAGCCGTCATTCCCATTGAGCTAAAGCTTCAATCTTATCGAGTTACTTACTATGATCCGAAGACGGACTAGGATTTACTTTTGGAGTCACTTGATTTGCTAGAGGAAAAGAGGAACGAAGCTGACCTCAGAGCCGTCACCCATCAACAATGAGCAGCCCTATACTTTAACTCCAGAGTCCACCGCAAGGACCTCAACATTGGCGATCTCATCTTAAAATGGGTCTTTCCTTTACCAACTAGCCTTGCTCCCCGTTGGGAAGGCTCGTACTCCATACAACGGAAGCTCAGCGATGGAACTTTCAAACTCTCGACTGTGGATGGAGCCGAACTCTCGAGGGCCTAGAACAACGAACATCTCCGCCGCCACTTCACATAACTTAGTATACAGTCATTTATGCTTTCCAACGATGTTTTCTTTTCTTGCAATTTATGGCATCGTAAAGGCTATTACTGCCAAAGTTATCAATAGAAATGATGTTCAGTTTCCTGTCTCCCTTCCATGTTTACTCTATACATGATATGTTTGATTAATCCTGACAACTAGCTTGCGTACAAACATTCGATCGCCGCACCAGCACCCTAAGCACGGGAGCCGGTGCCGCCATCGGAACCTCGAGCCAACATCGAGGGTAGACAACACTGGCTATGACCCCCTCCCCCCCGAGCACGGAAGCTGGCAACGCAACTCGAGTCCTCGTCCCATGACACGATCGAGTATAAATAATCACTAACTCGAATTTCGACCCAGCACCAAGACCGAGGATAAATCGTTATGCGCCCAAGTTTTAGGACTTGGGGCCACCCGATAGCCAACCCATTGTAATGCGAACTTCTCTCCTGGTTACGGGTGTCGGTCGAATCTTAGTGCAACACCGAGACTGACCTTAAATCGTTTCCTCCCCGAAGCTCTCAAGGCTTAGGTTTAGCCCATGGCCACGATCGGACCATACGGGATGATGATCCGGGCTTACCTTCGATGAATAAATGACGCCTGTGCTCATAACTCGAATGAACGATGGGAGAGCCCTCCACCCAACGAATCAACGTCCTATTCCTTCGCTCTATTTGGGACTTACTTCGGGCAGCCCATGATAGAAGGCGTCTAGCCTGTTTTTGCAACTACGGGTATCCTGAGCTGAGGGAAACTTACTGAAACCAATGCACTCTCTTGTCCCTCTAGAAACGACCTAGAACATGACCTTTCATCGCATTTCTGTTAAGTGTAACGATAAGTACGCTTGTGCAAGTACAAGACGCTAGAAAAAATAAGAAGAACATCCGAACACCCGACATAAACAACGATTTTTACTAGTTCATATTTCATTTTCACACACGCACTGAACAAACTTCATGTCTAACATCTTACTTTTCCAATGACAGGGTGTACATGAAAACCACATCATGTCTTGAAAAACCAAAAGCAAGGGTCGTACTCGCGTAAACTATCGTCTACATAAGCAAAATGACGGTAACATCTACTATAGTCACTAACACTAATCATGCTTTTTCCTCTTGTGCTTGTTCTTTTTCTTTGTAGATTCCGCACTCGATAGCTCTCCACCCGTGCTAGGCCTCTTCTTTCTTGACCTGCTCTTTCCTTCTTGGCCCTTCTGAGGAGTTGCCGACTCGTGAGAAACCGGGAGGAGTCTCTTGTCTGCACCATCGTCATTCAAAATCTCTGTGATGTCAACAGTGTACGACAATAGCTTGGGAGCATGACCCGCGGCAAGGGCCACCACAGCGTTCCCCTTTCCTGGTGCCTTCTTGGCTTCCCGCGCTGCCTTCTCCTTCGCCTCTTTGGCAGCCCGTCGATTAGCCAACTATTGGGACTTGAGCTTCGAGGCATCATCAGCTTTAAGCCTCTTAAGGGTTTCGGTAGCCCTCTACTGGGATTCGTCATCCTCCTTCTTCTGAGCCTCGTCAGCAACCCTCTTCTTCTCTGCCTCTTCATCGGCCTTCCTCTAACCAACCGTCTCAACAGCTCTCTTCTCAGCATCAAGTTTGGCCTTCATTAAGACCTCTGTAATGACCCGTATTTTCCAGCTATATAATAATTAATTAATTTAATTATTTATATAGTGAATTAGAGAATATAAGGTTGTTTAATTAAATTATATGGAATATTTAATTAATATTATAATTAAATAATATATTTAATTCTGGGATAATCAGAAATTTGCTGAACCGACAATATAATGTGAACTGGGCAATTTAAAATATTTAATTCAGTTTAAATTGAATTAGAACGACGAATATATTTAAATAACGACAGTTTGAACGTATAATTATATTATAATTATAATCGAGCTCGAAATGGCGCTGCAGTTCGTAAATTGGCGATTCGAACTTCAACTGAATATGCAGAAGCCGTTATAAATCAGATTTCTGTGAAACAAGAAACGTTAGGAGCTGGTGAAGTATATTTTTTTTATGGAAGAGAAAAATTGGGATTTCATTGTGTAGATTTTGATTTATGTCCAAATCAAATTTTAGAAAAGTCGCTATGGAATTCCTTTATAATTTATAACGATATATATAAGGAATTTCAATATAAATTTGAAATTTGATTCAACCGGGATTTGAATATCAAGTTATAAATCCAATGGGAGCTGTATGGTATTCCATTGTGAATGTATATGATAATGTTTATTTATAAATATTTAATTTAATTATATTTAAATATATTTATATATTTAAAAGGGTTATTTAGAGCTTTAAAAATAGCTAGTTTTGCAAACGAACTCGGAATTCAACGAAACTAATTTTGTTGGATGCGCAATGTTAAATTTTTGTTAGATTTCAATTTTCGTGATTTTTGAAGTCAGTATGTGGCCGTACGGGATTTTAATGTGAAAAACAGTCGTTATTTTGACAGTTAAAAATACGCTGTACGAGCAAACGAAGTCAGAATTCGATGAAACCAGTTTCGTTGGGACCGTAATGTCGAACTGTAGCTGCATGTCCATTTTCGTGATTTTTGGGTATAGTATGTGGTCACAGGAATTTTAGAGGACAAATAAAAATAGTGTTTGCTTTAAATTCAATATAATATTCAATTAAAAATATATTATATATTTCCTATAAATACCCTAGGATATTTCTAAACCCTAAGCTACCTCATTCTCTAGTCGACGCCGCTGTTCTTCATTTCACAGAAAAGAAAAGAGGGTTTGGAAAATCAAAACAATCCAAAGAAAAAAATCGTAAAATCAAAATATGTATATGTTTGAGTTCTTGAGTGTATCCTCTACGACCTAGTATGATTTTCATTGAGTTCGAGCGCAAGTTGTTCGCTGCTGTTTTTGAAATCGTGAGCTAGGGTTGGTTGTATTGGGTAATTCAAACTTTGATTCACAAATTTGAGGTCGGTTTTGTGTGTATGATGAATTTCCGCCAGTGTGGGTGAAGTTTCAAACAGTTCGGTGGACATAGATGTCGCATGATGTACTGTAGTTGTCTTCAGGGCTTTCAGGTCAACGCGAGGATGGGGACTGCGAGTACTGTGAAATGGTACTCAGGATGGAGAGGAAGGGTTAAGATGAACACCGGTGGCATCTGTTTTTGAAATCATAATAAAATGATGGAGCATAGGTTGATCAACGGTGAAGTAATAGAGGGATTGAGCTGTGCGGTTTCGTTACTGGAGAAGAAGGAGTAGCTTGTGATGGCTTTTGGGGATGGGCCGTAGTTTTTGAAATGGGTAAGAGCCCGTTTAGTGAATAAATGTTTAATTTTATTTAAATTCCATAGTGTATAAACTTGTAACATTAATATCTTAATCATACGGCATCAGAATTTCGAACGGTCAGATCCGATGGGATCGAATGGACGAACACTACACGATGGAACTGACTGGAAGTCCATCGAAGCTCGTTACAATTTGTTGCGAAATAAATTGTCCGTCTGAATCAAATCTAGCGATGGTTATCGTTATTAACGATGATCGTCCAATGTGAGTAAAACTCACCAACTCTGAACAGTTCTATTTTTATAACGTATATTTAGAACTGATAAATGATGACTGATTGCTGTGTGCTGACTGTTTGGTTGAATTGTTTATATATTGGTTGAAATTTTAGATAACGATATATGTATATCGTTATTCAAATATTGATTCTGTTTAACAGAATATTTCATATTGAAATGAAATCGATGTTAATAATATTATTTAACATCTGTGATGCAGGGAAATAGGTCGGAGGAATCCAACTGGATTCCTCAACATTTATTTTACTGTTTTTCATATATTGTAATATATGATGTGATATATAATCTATTGATGATTATGTGTGTTTAAATGATATTGATCATTGTGATTAGGTATTTTAAATACCGTGAAATACTAGGATGTAAAAAGGGGATTTTCAAAGCATAATTTGAAAATAAACCAGTTATATAAAACCAATGGATTTTATATAGAAAAGGAAAAAGGGATTTTATAAAAGAAAACATTTACAAAATCAAAAGGGTTTTGAAAAGGAAATATTCATTGATAATAAATATGATAAGGATAAAAGGAAATTTATTTATAAAATCAAAGGATTTTATAAAAAGGATATTTGCTTATAAAATGAATTAGAAAAGATATAAAGGGAATTATTGATAAAATCAAAGGATTTTATAAAGAGGAATATTTATTGGGATAATAAATAGAAGTATAAAGGCATTATTTATTTGGGAAATAAACAAAAGATATAAAGAAATATATTTGTAAAACAAATATAAATAAATATATTTGTAAAACAAATATTAAGGAAATATATTTGTAAAACAAATATAAAGGAAATTATTTGTAAAACAAATATAAAGGGAATATATTTGTAAAACAAATACAAAGGAAGATATTTGCAAAACAAATAGAAAGAGAAGTATTTGTAAAACATTTACAAATAGAATTTAAAAGGAAATATTTGTAAAACATTTTCAAATAGATTAAATGGAAATATTTATTTATAGTAAATAAATAGAATGTTAAATGAGATATTTATTTATTAAATAAATAGAATAGATTAAATGGAAATATTTATTTGTTAAATAAATAGAAAAGGTAAAAGAAATATTTATTTGTTAAATAAATAGAATTGAAAAGGGAATAGATTTGTTAAGTAAACAAATAGAAAAGGAATTAATCAAAGGAGATAATTCAAAGGAATAAATCAAAGGACTTAACCAAAGGAGTTAAATCGAATTAGAATTAATCGATTAGAGTTAACCAGTTAGAGTTAATCAGTTAGAGTTAACCAGTTAGAGTTAACCAGTTAGAGTTAATCAGTTAGAGTTAACCAGTTAGAGTTAACCAGTTAGAGTTAACCAGTTAGAGTTAATCAGTTAGAGTTAACTAGTTAGAGTTAATTAGTTAGAGTTAATCGATAGAGTTAATTAAATAGGGTTAATCAAATTTGAGATATCGAATATTAGTTATTCGAATAAAGTTAAAAAGAGTTATCAATGTTAGTTTAATCGAAAGGAGTAAATCGAATATAGTTTATTCGAATATAATTAAAGGAGTTATCGAATATAGTTTATTCGAAAGGAGTTAAGTGAAAAGAGTTAATCCAAAAGAGTTAATCAAATAGAGTTAATCGATTAGAGTTAAATCCAAAGAGTTAATCCAGTAAGAGTTAATTGATAAGAGTTAATTGATAAGATTTAATTGAATAGAGTTAATCGAATATAGTTTATTCGAAGAAAGGTTTTCGAATCTAGTTATTCGTAAGAGAGATTATCGAATATAGTTATTCGAAGGGAGGAGTTATCGAATAGAGATTATTCGAAAGAGAGTTACGTAAGGAAGATTGTTAAAGGTTTAAAAGATAAACTTTGACTATTTCGAAGTTAAAACGTTGTTCAATTAAGGTCTGAGAGGTAATTATACCCCAGCTTGATTGACTTCCTTCTTAACTAAGGAATGGTAAGGTTTGATAGTGAATGATGGTTAAATGAATTTAGTAAATGGTTTGAGTTGGCATAGTGATGTTTTATTTAAACATCTGTTTAAATCAAATGAAGGAGCTTTGGAAATGTTTTCCAAATAAGAATCAGAAATGTTTTCTAATATAGAAAACAAGAAATGGAAAGGTTTTCCATTGTTAATAACGTATATTTTCTAAATTTAGAAAATAAGAAATGTTGGATATATGGAAACAGGAGATGGAAAAAAATGAATAAGTTAAATAAGAGAGATAAATGTTCAATGATGATTGATTGATATAATTTCCATTTGGAAATAATATCGTTGTTTGCACACGTGTTTTTCTTTGATAGTTAACTCATCGACTATCGAAGTTTTCGACCATTTTAACATTGTTAATATGGAGAGACCAGTTGGATTATTATCCGAAGAACCACTCCGTATTGGCATAAGCGTTGCGAATCATATATGCCAAAGATAATTGAAGACGGAGTAAAGTGCAAGGGCTGTTGTATAAATCTTAGGTAAAGATTGCCTAAGATGGATGTACTGAATAGTGCCTTCGATTTATCCAGTCCCAGGACAACTTGTATGGACGAAGGTCTGACAGAGTATATCTGATAGATTGTGTATGTTGATCTCTTCAAACGTATTCACGTTTGGTGGCAGAGGAATTCATTTCTCTTAGCTGTATACCCATGTTATTTTTGGATAAATCAATTTGTGATTTAAAGGATATGACGATGTGACATTCAAAGTGAATGAAGATACGATATGTAAAAAGATAAGTGTAGCTTCTAGCCTCACAACCGGGAAATGACAAAAATCGGGCAGGCAGCATGGCTATGTAGGTCGCACCTATTAGGGTGTATAATCACCTAATCTAGAGTTTCATTTATTTCTAAAAATCTATTGTTGATGCTGTCCCATTCGGGAAACGGTTGCTGATCCCAATCGTTGGTGATATACATTCGATACACTCAAGCGAAATAAGTGATCGGTCATGTGTGGCCGGGTTGCAAGATGTTCTTGTTGAACCCAGTGTATTCCTCTCTAGAGGTACACTAGCGAAAGGCTGTTCCATACCTTGTCATAGTTGGAAATCCATTACCCAATACGTGCTTGCGGTTTTGATTGTATACTATATATGTAGAACGTGAGATGGAAGCGTTTCTGCTAGATGATTATTATATTGTGATTGATAGACATTAATATAATATCAAAGGTTTTTGATATAAAGATATTTTGGATTCTCATAAGGGAAAAACCCATTCCGTTATACGGCGTGGTCTTATGAGATATCGTTTACTTGTTCAAACTGTTTTACTCATATAAGTCCCATGACTGACCATGAGTTTATCTTGTTTTGTTTTCCCTAAACTCTTGGGTGCCCAATTTTGTACGGGCAGTCAAGTAGTTAGGATTTACAGATACTTGAAGTGCTGGAGCAGGAGGCTTTCAGAATTATATAGCTATGGTTATTTTCCGTTGTGTTGTAAGTGCTGTACTTTGGAAATGATATGTATATTCAAGTATAGATTTATATTTCAAAGTTATGTTATATATTATATGTTATTCGTTCCGCAGTGAGGTTCTTGTTACTCTGATGTTGTGTTGTTCTTCTTCTTCTATTCTAAGTTTCTATCTTATCTATTCTCACCCTCCAATTTCTTCTATTAACTTTCCGGTTATTTTTGATCCTTGGATGTTCGATATGTGTTGTATATCGGATAACCAAGATTGCCAAATTTCCGGGTCGTTACAGTTGGTATTAGAGCTTAAGGTTAAGTAATTACCTTGGCTCTGTGGCATGACTCCGTAGAGATAGGGTTAGTAGTACCCTAGATTGAGTTTGAGTGTATATATACGAGAGAGCGTATTTGTTATTCAATATAAAATTGTTTTATATTGTGGAGATTTATTGGTTGAGTTGTTTATGTGTTCTGGTCGGTCAGTTTGATCCACTGTATCGGTAGGAGCTTCTAAACACTCGAATACGATGAACCGTCATGGTATGTTTTGAAAGGAGGGTAAACAAAATAATTTTACCCAAAGTATATTTTGATATAGAGAAAATATATATATTGGATTTATAATATATGGGATATATTGTTTGTTATTATAATCGAGTAAGATTATAAATTAAATGGTTATGTAAATAACCAATCAGAATTCATATAAGTGAAATATATGACAGCAGATGAATTAAATCTGAAATTCAAATCAGAATTTAAATTAAAAACCCTGGAAATTGGAGAGGTGTTTGTAAATGGATTTAAATTAAATATAGGAGAATTTTTAAATCCTAGGAGATTTTAAATTGTTTACAAGCATTGTGAAGGATATTTTGAAAGTGATTTCAAAATGAAGGTGTTTAAATATGGTTTTGAAAAGTGATATAGTATTGAACTCACATTAGTTGCTGGGAAATAATTCTGATGATGCTGACCACATCACCAGTGTTCATTTTCGAGTGGTAAGTGACGGATAACTACCAATTTTTTTGTTTTGAATTGATTTGAGAAAAAGCAAGTGCTTTGAATCCTGGAAAGGAAAGTTGATTTTCGAAATGGTAAACTGTTTAAAATTCCCAGGGAAGGATTGCTTGAATTAAAAACAAATTTAAATTTGTGAAAATGAATGGGAATTGAAGTGAAACCAAATTAAGTAGAATTTGGGAAAAACAAATTGAACGGGATTAGAATGATATCGAGAAAAATTGGATTTGTGAGATTTGAATTTGAAATCATATTGGATTGATGAGTTAAGAATTTAAAAATCGATAGTGTAACTTGATTTGAAAGTGAATTCGACTTAGGTATAAGCGAATGGTTGGATTTGGGGATAAAAACATATTGGAATTTGATTGGGATAACATTGGTATATGTTGAATTGGTAACAGATGCAAAGGACATAGTGATATGCCCGACAAAAAGGTATAAGTTTATATTTCATATGGTATGAGATCTTTGTGTGCCGAATTGGCAAACCGCTTGGCTGTTTGATTTTCTTTTTGGGTTGGAGATGGCCCAGAGAGGCGAGTTGGAGTTTGAGCTATTGACCAGCACAAAGGAGGTGCTGGCGAATTTTTTTCGAAAAGTTAAGGTGTTAGAAAATTTTCAGGATTTTTGGAAATTTTCGTTAATAGAAATGAATAAATATTTAATTGAAATTAAATTGGTTCATTTGAAATGGAAATTAAGAAGTGAACAAATAAGTTCTACTCAGTTAATAGGGTTTGGTTTCTACCTTAGCAATTTCGAGGACGAAATTATTTTAAGTGGGGAAGAATGTAATGACCTGTATTTTCCAGCTATATAATAATTTATTTATTTAATTATTTATATAGTGAATTAGAGAATATAAGGTTGTTTAATTAAATTATATGGAATATTTAATTAATATTATAATTAAATAATATATTTAATTCTGTGATAATCAGAAATTTGCTGAATTGACAATATGATGTGAACTGGGCAATTTAAAATATTTAATTCAGTTTAAATTGAATTAGAATGACGAATATATTTAAATAACGACAGTTTGAACGTATAATTATATTATAATTATAATCAAGCTCGAAATGGCGCTGCAATTCGTAAATTGGCGATTCGAACTTCAACTGAATATACCGAAGCCGTTTTAAATCGGATTTCTGTGAAATAAGAAACGTTAGGAGCTGGTGAAGTATATTTTTCTAATGGAAGAGAAAAATCGGGATTTCATTGTGTAGATTTTGATTTATGTCCAAATCAAATTTTAGAAAAGTCGCTATGGAATTCCTTTATAATTTATAACGATATATATAAGGAATTTCAATATAAATTTGAAATTCGATTCAACCGGGATTTGAATATCGAGTTATAAATCCAATGGGAGCTGTATGGTATTCCACTGTGAATGTATACGATAATATTTATTTATAAATATTTAATTTAATTATATTTAAATATATTTATATATTTAAAAGGGTTATTTAGAGCTTTAAAAATAGCCAGTTTTGCAAACGAACTCGGAATTCGACGAAACTAATTTTGTTGGATCCGCAATGTTAAATTTTTGTTAGATTTCAATTTCCGTGATTTTTGAAGTCAGTATGTGGCCGTACGGGATTTTAATGTGAAAAACAGTCATTATTTTGACAGTTAAAAATACGCTGTATGAGCAAACGAAGTCGGAATTCGACGAAACCAGTTTCGTTGGGACCGTAATGTCGAACTATAGCTGCATGTCCATTTTCATGATTTTTGGGTATATTATGTGATCACAGGAATTTTAGAGGACAAATAAAAATAGCGTTTGCTTTAAATTCAATATAATATTCAATTAAAAATATATTATATATTTCCTATAAATACCCTAGGATATTTCTAAACCCTAAACTACCTCATTCTCTAGTCGGCGCCGCTGTTCTTCATTTCACAGAAAAGAAAAGAGGGTTTGGAAAATCAAAACAATCCAAAGAAAAAATCGTAAAATCAAAATATGTATATGTTTGAGTTCTTGAGTGTATCCTCTACGATCTAGTATGATTTTCGTTGAGTTCGAATGCGAGTTGTTCGCTGCTGTTTTTGAAATCGTGAGCTAGGGTTGGTTGTATTGGGTAATTCAAACTTCGATTCACAAATTCGAGGTCGGTTTTGTGTGTATGATGAATTTCCGCCAGTGTGGGTGAAGTTTCAAACAGTTCAGTGGATATAGATGTCGCGTGACGTACTGTAGCTGTCTTGAGGGCTTTCAGGTTGCCGCAAGGATGGGGACTGCGAGTACTGTGAAATGGTACTCAGGATGGAGAGGAAGGGTTAAGATGAACACCGGTGGGATATGTTTTGGAAATCATAATAAAATGATGGAGCATAGGTTGATCGACGGTGATGTAATGGAGGGATTGAGCTGTGCGGTTTCGTTACTGGAGAGGAAGGAGTAGCGTGTGATGGCTTTTGGGGATGGGCCGCAGTTTTTGAAATGGGTAAGAGCCCGTTTAGTGAATAAATGTTTAATTTTATTTAAATTCCATAGTGTATAAACTTGTAACATTAATATCTTAATCATATGGCATCAGAATTTCGAACGGTCAGATCCGATATGATCGAATGAACGAACACTACACGATGGAACTGACTGGAAGTCCATCGAAGCTCGTTACAATTTGTTGCAAAATAAATTGTCCGTCTGAATCAAATCGAGCGATGGTTATCGTTATTAACGATGATCGTCCAATGTGAGTAAAACTCACCAACTCCGAACAGTTCTATTTTTATAACGTATATTTAGAACTGATAAATGATGACTGATTGCTGTGTGCTGACTGTTTGGTTGAATTGTTTATGTATTGGTTGAAATTATAGATAACGATATATATATATATATATATCGTTATTCAAATATTGATTCTGTTTAACAGAACATTTCATATTGAAATGAAATCGATGTTAATAATATTATTTAACATCTGTGATGCAGGGAAACAGGTCGGAGGAATCCAACTGGATTCCTCAACATTTATTTTACTGTTTTTTCATATATTGTAATATATGATGTGATATATAATCTGTTGATGATAATGTGTGTTTAAATGATATCAATCATTGTGATTTGGTATTTTAAATATCGTGAAATACTGGGATGTAAAAAGGGGATTTTCAAAGCATAATTTGAAAATAAATCAGTTATATAAAATCAATGGATTTTATATAGAAAAGGAAAAAGGGATTTTATAAAAGAAAACATTTACAAAATCAAAAGGGTTTTGAAAAGGAAATATTCATTGATAATAAATATGATAAGGATAAAAGGAAATTTATTTATAAAATCAAAGGATTTTATAAAAAGGATATTTGCTTATAAAATGAATTAGAAAAGATATAAAGGGAATTATTGATAAAATCAAAGGATTTTATAAAGAGGAATATTTATTGGGATAATAAATAGAAGTATAAAGGCATTATTTATTTTGGAAATAAATAAGATATATAAACAATATATTTTTAAAACAAATATAAAGAAATATATTTGTAAAACAAATATAAAGAAATATATTTGTAAAACAAATATAAAGGAAATATATTTGTAAAAAAAATATAAAGGAAATTATTTGTAAAACAAATATAAAGGGAATATATCTGTAAAACAAATACAAAGGAAGATATTTGCAAAACAAATAGAAAGAGAAATATTTGTAAAACATTTACAAATAGAATTTCAAAGGAAATATTTGTAAAACATTTACAAATAGATTAAATGGAAATATTTATTTACAGTAAATAAATAGAATGTTAAATGAGAGATTTATTTATTAAATAAATAGGATAGATTAAATGGAAATATTTATTTGTTAAATAAATAGAAAAGGTAAAATAAATATTTATTTGTTAAATAAATAGAATTGAAAAGGGATGTAACGACCCAGAAAATCTGAACCAATTTAAATTTTTTAAATTGGCTAAAATAATGGATTTTAAATATTTAAAATAAATATTTTAAATAATAGCGATGAAAAGTGAGTTTGAATCGACGTTTGAAAACGAATATAATTAATTCTAATTATAAACAAGGCCTGAAATGGCGCTGCAGTTTCAAAAATTGAATTCAAACTTTGTCGGACTGTACCGGGTGCAAAACAAAACGGATCTGAGTGAAACCAAAAATATTTTAATCTGTTAGTGAATACCTTTCTAACGAATCTGAAAAATCGAAGTTTTATAGCGGAAAGCAAAAGTTATGGCCAAATGAATTTTCAGAAAGGTCGCTATGGAATTTATATAGCCCGTGAAATTGGCCATTTTGCAAACGACCTCAGAATTCGATGAAACCACTTTTGTTGGATCCGGGATGTGAAGTTATTTCTAGGTTTCAAATTTCATAATTTTTGAAGCTAGTATGTGAGCGTGGCAAAGGAAAACGTGTTTTGGTTAATTACAGTTAAATTGGATCGACCAGAAATGGGCCTTTTTGCAAATGGTCTCAGAATTCGACGAAACTAGTTTTGTTGGGACCGTATCGTCAAAACATAGCTAAATTTATTTTTCTGGAATTTTTCGAATCAGTTTGTGGCCCTGGCAAATTGAAATGTACGTTCAAATCGAATATGGAATGTTTTATATTTTAATTTGAAGAAAAACTGACTGAAACAGTCGAATGGGCCTACGAAACATATCCCATTATGTTCGGAATGGGGGTAAAACGCTAGGGACGACAGTCGTTGGGTTTGAATTGGTGTTCGTGTGTGGAGGAGGGTATTTTAGAGATTTTAAAATATATAAATAAAAAAAATTCCATTGGGCCAACTCAGCACCCTCTCTCCCCGTCTTCTTCTCCGAACCCCTCGAATCGACGGCGGCTATTCTTCATTCCTTCTCCCCTCGTTTTCTCCTCCTCCACGCAATAATAGCCACTGCTCCAGTTAAGTTTTTTGTAGAGTTTTCCTTCATCTCTAAATCCATACGAACCTGGTCTTCTCTAGTGGAGTATTTGTTGAGATCCATCGCTCCAAAGTCTGGAACTTCACCTCGCCGCTGCCGCTTGGATTCACCGCCGCACTCGACCAAACCACCGTCGATCCACGTGCCGGTCTGAGCTCCTCGACGTGGTCAACTCTGATCTGGACCACGTGCTAAGGATTTGGCGAAAATTGAAAACCCTAATTTGAACCAGTTGCTGAGAGGTGCAGTTTTATATTTTAAACCATTTATTACAGTATAAAACCGTTGCAAAGTTGATTAATCGTATAAAAATCATATCTTTTTCATGTGTTGACGAAATTCAGTGAAACAAGAGACAGTGGACTCGTGTGGACGTCTTCTACATTCTAGAAGAGACCGCATATTTTTCTGAGCCTTCTGCTATTTTTGGTGGAGTGGAACCCAATGTGAGATTTCTAATTTATAAACGATATGGAAAATGACGATGTATAAATTATATAGTCGATGTATGATTTATATAAGCGTTGTACACCTCTTGTATAAGCGTTGTATAAGTTGTACGTTCGATGTATAAGTTGTATATGCGTTGTAAAAATTATATATGTGTTGAAATAGAAGTGAATTGCTATATATATATATATATATATATATACGCCCCTCGTCCACAAACCATGGACGATATTTATTGGTTGTGATTGGTGTGAAAATTTAGCGAATGGTTGATTGGAATTGTTTGTGGTTGATATTGATTGGTTGTGGTTGAAAAATACCCGTTTGTGGTTGAGAAATATTTGGTTGAAACCACATAGGATTAGTTTGTGGAAATGAAATGAATATACATGCCGCCTGCGTGCGAACTAGATGCATGATTCCCCATTGTCAAAAATCGCGAGGTTTTGAGGTAGAGCGAGGAGCCGTACTAGGGACGGTCCCGGTTTTAACTACCCTGCCGTTATGCTGCCGAAATTTTGAATAATATTCATGTGTTTGAATTATTTTCATTTGTTGAAACTATATTTATTCGTATCAATCATATTTTGGCCATTATAAGGTAAAACTCTATCCTCCGGTTTGCGTTGCATTGTGTGATGGGAACTGAGTCTTATAATGGCTTCATTTTTATAAAAAGCATTGCGATGTTTTCAAAGAATGATTTGTTTTTAAAGCACTGGCGATCCGATGGAGTAAACCCGTTCCACGAAAGTGGCGTGGTCCTGTGATTAGCCATATTTTAAATGTGTTGAGTAGATTTCTCATACCAGTCCCATGACCGACTCGTAGTTTGTTTCACTTTCAAACTCGGGTGCCCCTTTTTCTACATGGGAAGCCTTATATTCAGGTTTAGCTGGCTCTTTCTGGATAGCTGGAGCTGAAGATGGATTCTATTATTTATCTCTTTTTATGTTGTTCAGCTCCTATTGTACATATTTTGTTTGTTTCCGCTGTAGACATTTATGTATAGCTGAACTGTATTTGTACTAAGTATGATCCTGTATACTGTGTAACTCTGATGATTACGTTTATCCAGTGTATTCTATTGTACATTATCTGGTGTATTTATTTAATTCTGTTCTGCTATTATCTGTTTCTGTGTTATATTCCAAAGATTACCCTTGTCTCCGTCTGTACGGGAAATGGGGTCGTCACAACGTAGTATCAAAGCTTTGGTTAAGCTTAGTTCTGGAATATAACATATTAACGAACTCGTCAGAAATAGAACCAGTAGTGTTCTAGGACGGGCAACTCAATACAGATAGGATCAGTAATATCCTAGTATGAGTAGCAGAATGAAATAACACCTAGATAGACGCATTTACATTCAAGTATTTGTCTCTATATTTTGAAATATCTTTTCTGTTGACCTGACACTTGATCTGCTATTTGCAGAAGAACTAGAAAATGAGTACCAAAAACAGAAGAAGTAATACTGACCTGGATATAGAAGCTCTATTTATGAAATATAGAAATCTGGGTGGAAAACCCTTCTCGAGTGAAGAATCAATTATGAAAACACAAGCCTGGATTCGTTCGGCTGAGAAAATCTTCGAAGGATTAAAGCTGAGGGATGACCAGAAAAGATTACTGGCCTCCTGGGCACTCGAAGACGAAGCTTTGTTCTGGTGGGATTCAGTCGTTAAGGATAATCCAGAAGGTGATATCACCTGGGATAGGTTCAAAGTGATTTTCCTAGAAAAAATTACTCCTCTAGAAGCAATTGAACGGCTATGTGATGAATTTTCTTATCTGATACAAGGAGATATGACCATTCCCGAATATCATAAGAAATTCAATAAACTTTCTCACTTTGCCCCTCATCTAATTGAGAATCCGAAGAGGAAGAATTTGAGATTTATCAACGGACTTCAAAGAAAATATCAGAACAGTGTAATGAGGAACGTGAATCTCCCCTTTTCTGAAATGATATACATGGCTTACCAGTAAGAGGATCTCGACAAGAAAGGTATGTTACAGTACGAAGAGGATGTCAGCTCTAGTAATAAAAATGAGTCTGAAATTGATCGTCCTGAGGCCAGTACAATGTCTGAGGTCAGTAAGAAGCCCAGTGCCAAGAGGAAAAGGGCCAAATCTGAGAAGAAACCAGTAACGACAACTGTATGCTCTAACTGCAATAAGCAAGGACATCTCTCGATAAGTTGTCGATCTCTAAAGAAACAAAGAAAGGAAGGATCTAAGTCTAATAAGAAGTTTCAAGAGACCAGAGAATGCAGCATTTGCTATCGGTTTGGCCATGTAAAGCAGGATTGCCGGCTATTAAAGGCAACCAAGGAGGCTCAAGTGAATGAAGTAGTAGAAACTTCAGCACCCTCAGCTAGTCAGGGAAGATCTGATGTTTTAGAAGGCACGCTCAATGTCAAGAACATTCCAGTTAAAGTATTGTTTGACACAGGCGCGTCGCGAAGCTTTATAGCAAAGAATGCAGTTAAGAAGTTGGATTTGAAATTGAGGAAGCTTAAAGAACCAATGACTGTCCAAAATCCGGTCGGGGGTTCCATCGATCTCAGTTGGGTTTGTGCAGTACCTGTCTCTTTTTCCTGCCATAAATTCCCTACTATCTCCATCGTCATGAATTTTAAGGAGTTTGATCTTATATTGGGGTTGGATTGGCTAACCAAATATGAAGCAGAGGTCAGATGTGCCGAGAGAGTGGTTAAAGCAAAGGCCTAATCAGGGAATTATATAACCATACCATGTGAAGGCCCGAATTCAAATAGAAAAGATTTCTGGTCAGCTCTTGATGTTTCTCCTGCTCAAATGGAAAATGTCCCTGAAGTCACAGAGAATATTCCCGACCTAGTGAAAGATATTCCTGTCGTCAAAAACTATGCAGATGTGTTCGAAGAAGTTGTTCGCTTGCCTCCGCAGAGAGAAATAGATTTCAAGATTGCTTTAATTCCGAATGCAAGGCCGGTAGTTCATGCTATTCGAAGAATGTCCTTGAAAGAGAAAGAGGAATTAGACAATCAAACACGACAGCTAGTATGGAAGGGTCTGATCAGGCCTAGTTTCTCTGATTGGGGAGTAGCAGTGGTATTTGTCCCAAAATCTGACGGTACTCTACGGCTATGTGTGGATTATCGGGATTTGAACAAGCAGACGATAAAGAACAAATATCCATTGCCGCGAATTGATGATTTATTGGATCGTCTGAATGGAGCACAAGTATTCTCAAGAATGGACCTAGCTACAGGCTTCCATCAACTTCGAATTGCCGAAGAGTGTGTTCCAATGACAACATTCAGAGGTCCCGACTTCTTCTACGAGTGGTTAGTAATGCCGTACGGCTTATGTAACGCTCCAGCTTACTTCGTCGATCTGATGAATAGAGTGCTTAGAGGGGTTTTGAATAAATTTGTTCTGGTTTTCATTGACGATATTCTAATCTTCTCTAAATCAAAGGCCGAACATGAAAGACATTTGGAACAGGTTCTGGAAATCCTCAGAAGGAATGTATTAAAAGCCAAACTATCCAAATGTATATTCTGGCAAGAGGAAGTGAAATTTCTAGGCCACGTCGTATCGAAAGAAGGAATTGTTGTGGATCCAAGTAAAATCACAGCTATTCAAAACTGGAAACAACCCAGTACCCCTACAGAAGTCCGCAGTTTTCTCGGATTGGCTAGTTATTACCGGAAGTTCGTTAAAAACTTTTCAAAGATATCTGGTCACTTAACGAAGCTTACAAAGAATCACTCTAAATTCAAATGGACTCCAGAAAGTGAAGAGGCTTTTGAAGAGCTAAAGTTAAGATTAACGATAGCTCCAGTGTTAACCATCATCGATGGCAATCAGGATTTGAAAGTCTGGACTGACGCTTCTAGAGAAGGACTTGGCGCAGTGTTAATGCAAAGGGGCCAAGTGATTGCTTATGCTAGCCGTCAGCTGAAGCCGCACGAGAAAAACTACGTCACTCATGATCTTGAGTTATTGGCTATAGTATTCGCTTTGAAAATCTGGAGACACTATCTTCTGGTGAGAGATTTGAACTGTTTACAGATCACCAGTCATTGAAGTATCTGTTCACCCAAAAGGACTTGAATCTGAGGCAGCAACGTTGGCTGGAGTTTCTTGCAGCATATGACTTTGAAATTATATACACTCCAGGGAAAGCCAATGTCGTGGCCGATGCGTTAAGCCGAAAGAATGAAATGATCGCCAATTTCATTATCACGACTTCATTGCAAGATAAAATATCTGCTCTTCCAAAGGATGATCACTTCATTCAGAAGACCAGATAGATAATTCAGAAAGGCGAACCCTCGAGTTTCCAAGTTGATAATGAGGAGATTCTAAGGCTGAAAGGTCGAATTTGTGTTCCTAACATTCCTGAGCTCCGAAAGGAAGTACTGGATGAATGCCACAAGTCAAAACTTAGTATCCATCCGGGAGTAAGCAAAATGTACAATGACATCAAACGCACTTTCTGGTGGAAGTCGATGAAGAGGGACATTTCTTTATATGTTAGCCGATGTCCTACTTGCCAGCTAGTCAAAAGCGACCAACAAAAACTTGCTGGATTATTGCAACCGCTAGACGTTCCTGGTTGGAAGTGGGAACATATTTCCATGGACTTCATTGATGGTTTGCCTAGAACCAGAAAAGGAAATGACATTATTTGGGTGATCGTAGATCGCTTCACAAAGACCGCCCATTTCATACCTGTCAGATCAAACAGAATTGCTCAGAGTCTGGCGCAGATATATTTCAAGGAAATAGTTAGATTACATGGAGTGCCACTCAGTATAGTTAGTGATAGAGATACAATATTTACTAGCAAATTCTGGGAGGCATTCCAAGTCGAATTGGGAACGAAGTTGAACTTGAGCACCGCTTATCATCCTCAGACAGATGGTCAGACGGAGATGGTGAACCGTATACTAGAAGATCTATTGCGGGCTTGTGTTCTAGATTTCGGTGGATCATGGGAAGACCATCTACATTTACCTGAATTCTCATATAAAAACAGCTACCAGGCGAGCCTGACAATGTCGCCATTCGAAGCACTGTATGGTAGACCATGCCGATCTCCTGCTTGTTGGGTCGAACCCGGTAATAGACTTGTGTTGGGGCCCGATATGATCCGAGAAGCTGCCGACAAGGTCGATTTTATTAAGAAACGATTACTGGCCGCTCAAAGCCGACAAAAGAGTTATGCTGATAGGAGAAGAAGAGATATATTATTTGCTGTTGGTGACTATGTATATCTGAAAGTATCTCCGATGAGAGGAGTAATCCGGTTCGGTAAAACAGGGAAATTGGCGCCCAAATTCATTGGTCCGTTTCCTATTCTGGAACGGATCGAAACTCTCGCTTATAGGGTTAAATTGCCTGATTGGTTGCCTGGAGTTCATGATGTATTTCACATATCTCAACTTCGAAAGCACGTTCATGATCCAGACTTGATCGTGGAAGAAGCAGCTCAGCAGGATATTGAAATTACTCCAGAATTAGCTGTGAGAAGAGAGCCGCTCAAGATTATCGGCAAAGAAACCAAAGAGATGAGGAACAAGAAGGTTCACTTAGTCAAAGTGCAATGGAGTGGAGATCCGCGAGATTGTACTTGGGAAACTGAGGAGAGAATTCAGAAAGCCTATCCTAGATGCCGAGTGGATATCTCTGATTGACTCCGGTGCAAGGTACATTTACCATACTTTGCATTACCAATTAGTTCTCTACTTTGTTGTTATTTTCTTTCCATGGATGTGCACTTTTAATTCTATAGTCTGAATGATTTTAAAAGAGTATAGAAATTGATTAGTATATTTTTGAGAAGTTAAAAACAATTTGATTGTTGCTTGTATTGTGTGATTGTAGATTTGATTAATTAAAATTATTAAAACGATGATTAATTTAATCAATAAGAGAATAATGGTAGAATTTATTCATTTAAATCACACATTGAACTGATTAGAAAATAGATAGAAATATATGCATGTGCATTATATATGTTTGAACAGGTAAATGGATAGCTGTTGAGTAAAGATTTTATTTGCGTGCCCGACAAATAGGTAAACCTTAATGAGTTGGATGCGAAATATTATTATATCAACTCCTGTGAATGCCATTGGATGCGGAGTGCTGGTTATTCTGTGTGTAATCATAAATGTCGCCATAGGATAGTAACAATTAATTTTGAACTACATTACATGGCATACTTCTGGAAGATAGGCATACTTCATCATATACCACATAAGCATTTGGAGCTTGTGTGACGAGGTGGAAGATTTACCATATGAGCGAGAGGCTTGTATGGCGATGACTATATTTTACAGGTTGAACTGATGACTGATATGGACTATTTAAATTGTAACGATTAAATTGCCAGATTAATAAAACCCCACACGGGTCTGGAGTTGACAATAATCACATCTCTCTAGTTATTAGATACGGCACATGGACTATTTATTTCCCACACGGGACGAGGTGACGAGGATTTATCCTCTGGAGCATTTAAAATACACACTCCCTCAGGCTTTGACAGGGTGACGAGAATTTATTCTCTGGAGTTATATCAATACACGCTCCCTTGTAAACACCAGAATATATCACTATAAATATGTGTATGCTTATTAGGATTTATTGGGTACCTAATACGACCCAATAAATTTCCAAACCTCTCCCCGTAGAAAGGAGGTTATGGCGAAATTTTTCGAAAATTCCGGGTGTTAGCCAAATTTTTGAAGAATTTGAAAATTCTCAGAAACTGAAAAGTTGGAGAATGGAAGCCAGATTGAACGTAGAGTTGATTAATCAAACCACTTTCGACTTTGTTCCTTTTCGGGGACGAAAAGTTTTAAGTGGGGGAGATTGTAACGACCCAGAAAATCTGAACCAATTTAAAATTCTTAAATTGGCTAAAATAATGGATTTTAAATATTTAAAATAAATATTTTAAATAATAGCGATGAAAAGTGAGTTTGAATCGACGTTTGAAAACGAATATAATTAATTCTAATTATAAACAAGGCCTGAAATGGCGCTGTAGTTTCAAAAATTGAATTCAAACTTTGTCGGACTGTACCGGGATCAAAACAAAACGGATTTGAGTGAAACCAAAAATATTTAAATCTGTTAGTGAATACCTTTCTAACGAATCTGAAAAATCGAAGTTTCATAGCGGAAAGCAAAAGTTATGGCCAAATGAATTTTCAGAAAGGTCGCTATGGAATTTATGTAGCCCGTGAAATTGGCCATTTTGCAAACGACCTCAGAATTCGACGAAACCACTTTTGTTGGATCCGGGATGTGAAGTTATTGCTAGGTTTCAAATTTCATAATTTTTGAAGCTAGTATGTGAGCGTGGCAAAGGAAAACGTGTTTTGGTTAATTACAGTTAAATTGGATCGACCAGAAATGGGCCTTTTTGCAAACGGTCTCAGAATTCGACGAAACTAGGTTTGTTGGGACTGTATCGTCAAAACATACCTAAATTTATTTTTCTGGAATTTTTCGAATCAGTTTGTGGCCCTGGCAAATTGAAATGTACGTTCAAATCGAATATGGAATGTTTTATATTTTAATTTGAAGAAAAACTGACTGAAACAGTCGAATGGGCCTACGAAACATATCCCATTGTGTTCGGAATGGGGGTAAAACGCTAGGAATGACAGTCGTTGGGTTTGAATTGGTGTTCGTGTGTGGAGGAGGGTATTTTAGAGATTTTAAAATATATAAATAAAAAAAATTCCATTGGGCCAACTCAGCACCCTCTCTCCCCGTCTTCTTCTCCGAACCCCTCGAATCGACGGCGGCTATTCTTCATTCCTTCTCCCCTCGTTTTCTCCTCCTCCACGCAATAATAGCCACTGCTCCAGTTAAGTTTTTTGTAGAGTTTTCCTTCATCTCTAAATCCATACAAACCTGGTCTTCTCTAGTGGAGTATTTGTTGAGATCCATCGCTCCAAAGTCTGGAACTTCACCTCGTCGCTGCCGCTTGGATTCACCGCCGCACTCGACCAAACCACCGTCGATCCACGCGCCGGTCAGAGCTCCTCGACGTGGTCAACTCTGATCTGGACCACGTGCTAAGGATTTGGCGAAAATTGAAAACCCTAATTTGAACCAGTTGCCGAGAGGTGCGGTTTTATATTTTAAACCATTTATTACAGTATAAAACCGTTGCAAAATTGATTAATCGTATAAAAATCATATCTTTTCATGTGTTGACGAAATTCAGTGAAACAAGAGACAGTGGACTCGTGTGGACGTCTTCTACATTCTAGAAGAGACCGCATATTTTTCTGAGCCTTCTGCTATTTTTGGTGGAGTGGAACCCAATGTGAGATTTCTAATTTATAAACGATATGGAAAACGACGATGTATAAATTATATAGTCGATGTATGAGTTATATAAGCGTTGTACACCTCTTGTATAAGCGTTGTATAAGTTGTACGTTCGATGTATAAGTTGTATATGCGTTGTAAAAATTATATATGTGTTGAAATAGAAGTGAATTGCTATATATATATATATACGCCCCTCGTCCACAAACCATGGACGATATTTATTGGTTGTGATTGGTGTGAAAATTTAGCGAATGGTTGATTGGAATTGTTTGTGGTTGATACTGATTGGTTGTGGTTGAAAAATACCCGTTTGTGGTTGAGAAATATTTGGTTGAAACCACATAGGATTAGTTTGTGGAAATGAAATGAATATACATGCCGCCTGCGTGCGAACTAGATGCATGATTCCCCATTGTCAAAAACCGCGAGGTTTTAAGGTAGAGCGAGGAGCCGTACTAGGGACGGTCCCGGTTTTAACTACTGTGACGGCAAGGAATTTCGCTCGATCCGAATCAGTCGTTAAACCGATCTAGACCGTTCGAAACCCCTGATCGTTTGAGAACAGGACAAATCAGAACGCAGACGGAAGAACATTTCATTGTTATTACAACAATTCCATTAGATACAAGAATATACAGAGTATAAATGAATAAATTACATTCGATAAATATCAGAGATTACAATAAATTACATAGCAGCGGAAAATATACAAAACACAATTGAAAGTGATACACGGATACAGAGCTTTCCGAGCATCGTTCCAGCTGTAAATCAGGACCCTGTGAATATAAATCTGCAAAACCAAAACTACTAGCTGCCCGTGCGGAAAATAGGGGCACCCAGAGTTTAGGTTAAAACAATAAACTCCAGGTCAGTCATGTGACTGGTGTGAGAACTAAAACAGTTATTTAAAGCTTTACTTTAAAAGAGAGTAATTCAAGGGACCACGCCGTATAACACGGAACGGGTTTTCTCCCAAGAATACCAGTGCATAGAATAAACAACGCAATGCTTTTTCGAAAAATGAAGCTATTATAAGACCCAGGTCCCATCACACAATGCAACGCAAGCCGGAGGATAGGGTTTTCCCTTATAATAGCCAAACATGCTTGGTACGTTTAAAACAAATCATTTGATACTATAATAAGTGTATAGTGTCAAAACAATTTCAATCATAAATATAAATCATAGACGGCATGGGTACCATATATCATGTCGCCATACTAGTTCTACAATTAAAACCGCAATACACGTATTGGAAATTGGATTTCCGTCATGAGTCGGGGCAAGGGGCAAGCTCCTCTCCGCGTTCGAGACACTCTAGCAAATGCTCAGGACTACACACTCTGGGCAGCCACTTGGATCGGTTGGGCCGGTCCTCACTTACGTTAGAGAATTAGTTATGCCTGAACACACGTTTCCCGGTCCATACAGACCTATAATCGAGGCGCCTCATTCCAACAACCACATAGGTGAAAAGTATATAAATGTCAGGGTTGGTAAGTCACTGACACCACCAAAGCTAGAAAGAAACGTCGTGTTCTCCCAACGGCCCGTATCTCGTTTTTAACTCATACCGAGGTGTGAGGCTCTCGAATTCACGTTATACACAAAGCTACGCCACAAAGGCCGTGCTTTGATCATCAACCACAAGACTTTGCTTTTCAACAGAAGCCTTGATCCATGCAACTTAGCGTGTCACACAGGCAATTCATGCCATGCGATTGATATCTATCGATATATAACCTCTAAGCTCGTACATCTCAGAGAAGGGCGTTAAGCAAGAGAATAAATTCTCCGCCGCCAAACAGATATATATTTAACAGAAATCAATCAACACAGAATAAAATCCAATGTCAGACACACAATCCATTTACAAGTTCGTTCTGGGTCTGAACGAAACCGGAGGCACTTTCCTCGCGTATCCATCGATCCTCAGGTACGTCTGGACGATCACTAACTGATTCCCTCATCTTGGGTGTACAACCCAATCAAGATCATCAGTAATCACCCAAACGATGTGAAGACTTCCGATCTTCAACCACCGTCTTCATCTTCGACATATCGTCGAATCGGTTATTCAGAATGGGTATAAACCCGGCCTTTCCGAACAACCCGCGTATATTAAAACAAATGCTACACAAACACAACATACGCCTCATTCCAATTCATATTCTCAGGGAAAGGTTCCCATTAATTTTATCCAAGATAAATTCTTTAAAATTTATCCTTTAATCTTCCTTTGGATGTCGTTTCAAACCAAATTATGGTTTTCTAAACTAGTCGAGATTAGCGAACCACACCGAAGTAATTATTTATTTTATTTCCCAATCCCAACCTATTCACCCCATGAAGCAAAACTGGTAATACTCCATATCTAACACCACGGTGTTATCGGTAAAATTAATTACCATTTCACGTTCAAATCTAATTAAAGATTTAACTATCGCTCTGGAGCAAAACTGGTGATACTCCATTCTCGCTCATTTGCCAAATTTGATAATTTAGATTATCAATTCACGTTTTGATCTAATTGCAGATTCCTTAAAACTCCTTTTTCTGGGTTAAAGAACTAATGTCATTTAAAACACAGTTCACGATAAACCCAAATCACATTCTATTTATTATCGGGTTAAAGAACAAGTGTTATTTAAAAACACCATTCATGATAAACCCACAAATCAATTCTATTTAAAATTCATTTCAAATCCAATTTATTTATTTGAAAATAAATGGGTTTTAATTTTAATTCATAACTAGTTCATTTTGATAAAAATCTATTTTTATCTTTTCAAATATGGAGTTTTTCACCCTAATTTTTCCCAAATCATTTCTTATGATTTTACACAAATTATTACTATTTTTAATAATTTTATCAAGGCCCGTACAGTCGATTTCCATCAACGGCCATCGAACTGCACTTACAGCAACCTTTTTCAAATTTGATTTGGACGTATCTCCAAATCCAACCGTTAGATTTCAAATTTCTAATATTCGTTAGAAAGCTCTTTTCGATACGAACCCAACGGTTCCGGTTTTAGGAGAATCCGACGGTCGGATCTCCCGTAATGTCCGTTTGAAATAAATGGTCGAAATTCACGAACTGTCGCGGCGCGGCGCGTTCTATTCAGGCCATTATATTATATATATAATATATATTTCGTCGATTTCTATTTAAAACGAATTATATAAATAGTTTTCAAATTCGTTTCAAAAACAATTTCAACTTCCATTTCAATTCAAATCAAAATTGAATCCTTCCTTATAAATTCGTTTTAAAATTCATTTCTATTCAATTCAAATTTCAATTCAATTTGAATTCATTTCAATTCGAATTCGTTATGTATACAATTCAAATCAAATTCGTTTTCTATTCAAATCAAATCTAATTCGTTATATATTCAATTCCAATTCAAATTCGTTTTCTATTCAATTCAATTCGAAATCGTTATATATTCAATTCAAATCAAATTCGTTTTCTATTCAAATCAAATCTAATTCGTTATATATTCAATTCCAATTCAAATTCGTTTTCTATTCAATTCAATTCAAATTCGTTATATATTCAATTCAAATCAAATTCGCTTTCTATTCAAATCAAATCAAATTCGTTATATATTCAATTGAAATCAAATTTGTTTTCTATTCAATTCAATTCGAAATCGTTTTATATTCAATTCATTTCGAAATCGTTTTATATTCAATTCATTTCGAAATGAGTAAAATCGATATAAATATCGTTCACGTCAAAATGGCGTCAATCTAATCAACACGGCTTCATATATTTCTATTTTCAAATATTCTATTTCAAATATTTCTTTTTCAAATATTTCTATTTCAAATATTTCTATTATCAAAATGTTTCGTTCAACACATGACTAATCTCAACGGATGAGTACTGTCAACACGTGAACCTTTATTTTATATTGATAAAGAAGTAAATTTTATTATTAAAATATTTCGTTCAACACATGACTAATCTCAACGGATGAGTACGGTCAACACATGAACCTTTATTTTATAATATTCTTTATTTTCTAAATTGGAAGGAGGCCCAATCAATCACCATATAATATTAATTATATGGATTTTCATACATCACACGTATATAATAGCATTGAGAAATAATCAACCATCAACCAAAGGGCACTACACTGTATAAGCATCAAATATAGATATCTAACGCTTATAACAGCCTGTCAATCAATCGATCGACATATTTAATCAATCAGGATGAGTGAACTTCAAATTTCATCCCAACACCCGTGTGGGGGTTCAAACAATCAAACACAGATTTTATTTGTGCAGTTGGGCGATGTGTAAAATTTATTGTCCCAATCAATGTCCTTCAAATAGGTGTACATAAACAAACCGTCCGGTTTGTAAATGAATATTTATTTATTCACATTCACGTTAAAAAATATATTTTTAACGATAAAATATTTTATTTTAACACATGGATTTTTTTTATTCAGTTCATTTACAAAATAAAAATGATATTTTTATTTTTCTAACATATTTTAGAAAATTTCGGCGGCATAACGGCACGATACTAGAAACGGGACAAGGCCTAGCCTTATCCCCGGTCTAGTGAAGGCCCATGCCATTCACACATCAATCAAATTCACCAAACAACCAAATTCAAATCAAATCATCTAACTAATTACACATCCAAACAATTTAACAAACAAGCCATCCATGGTCCGTGGATGACGGGTGTCGGGTGATACTAAACACCGTCTGCATCCTAGTATATATATATATATAACTAGAAGAAAAAGAAATTGAAGAGTGAGAAGTTCTCACCGAAAGCTATTCCAACTTCACGACACTTCAAATGTAGAAGTCTTCGTCATTCTCGCCTTTTGTCGCCTTCGTTGCCCGTAGCCACTATATATATATAAAAAATCATATTTTCACTTCGCTATTCAATATATAAAAATCGATTTTTTACTTCGCTATTCTATATATAAAAATCGAATTTTTTACTTCGCTATTCTATATATAAAAATCGAATTTTTACTTCGCTATTCAATATATAAAAATCAAATTTTTACTTCGTTGTTCAATATATAAAAATCAAATTTTTATTTCGTTGTTCAATATATAAAAATCAAATTTTTACTTCGTTGTTCAATATATAAAAATCAAATTTTTACTTCGTTGTTCAATATATAAAAATCAAATTTTTATTTCGTTGTTCAATATATAAAAATCAAATTTTTATTTCGTTGTTCAATATATAAAAATCAAATTTTTACTTCGTTGTTCAATATATAAAAATCAAATTTTTACTTCGTTGTTCAATATATAAAAATCAAATTTTTATTTCGTTGTTCAATATATAAAAATCAAATTTTTATTTCGTTGTTCAATATATAAAAATCAAATTTTTACTTCGTTGTTCAATATATAAAAATCAAATTTTTATTTCGGTGTTCAATATATAAAAATCAAATTTTTACTTCGTTGTTCAATATATAAAAATCAAATTTTTACTTCGTTGTTCAATATATAAAAATTAAATTTTTATTTCGTTGTTCAATATATAAAAATCAAATTTTTACTTTGTTGTTCAATATATAAAAATCAAATTTTTACTTCGTTGTTCAATATATAAAAATCAAATTTTTATTTCGTTGTTCAATATATAAAAATCAAATTTTTACTTCGTTGTTCAATATATAAAAATCAAATTTTTACTTCGTTGTTCAATATATAAAAATCAAATTTTTATTTCGTTGTTCAATATATAAAAATCAAATTTTTACTTCGTTGTTCAATATATAAAAATCAAATTTTTATTGTTGTTTTTGTAATGTAAAAATCGAATTTTTATCGCTACTATATTTATAAAAATCCTATTTTTACAACGCTACTATATAAAAAGATTTCGCCTTTTCAAATATAAAGATTTCATCACTATAAAAATCACCTCTTTATTTCAACGTATATATAATAAAAATCAGATTTTTATTTCGCTACATATACGAAGATGATATTTTTATATTTCTACACTATAAAAGATTATATTTTTATACTTCTACACTATAAAAGATTATATTTTTATACTTCTACACTATAAAAGATTATATTTTCTCGAAGTAAAAAATCATATTTTTACTTCACTGCTCATCTAAAAATATCGTCTTTTCCACTTTACAAATTTGATTTTTAACACTTTAAAAATCTCGTTCTTAGTACTTTAAAATTATGATTTTTAACTCTTTAAAAATCTCGTTCTTAATACTTTAAAATTTTGATTTTTAACTCTTTAAAAATCTCGTTCTTAATACTTTAAAATTTTGATTTTTAACTCTTTAAAATTCTCCTTCTTAACCGATGAAAAATTAAATTGATTTTTAAATTAAAAATGAAGAACAGTAAAAACTTACATTGCATTTCAGGGGGGGGGGCGCATCAGGGTGGAGCTGAAGAAGGGGAGGCGGAAGGAAGCTCGCCGGAGTCGGGGTCAGGTGGTGGTGGCCACCGCGAGGCTGACGTGGGGCGGAGCAGGGGGGGTTCGAACTGACGAGGGGGGGGGGGGGTTTGGGGGTTGCGTTGGTTCTTCGATGGGGGTTCGGTGGTCTTCGATTTCTGAGGGGGGGGGCAAGGACGGACGGCGACGGAGGACGGCCAGGGTGGCGGAGCAACTGCGAAAGGGGGGGGGGGGTTGCAGATCGGAGGTCGACGGCTGAACGAGGGTGGGGGCGTGGCGGTTTCCGTCGACATCGAGTTTTTTTCTTCTTTTGTTTCTGTTGAAATGATTTTGAACGTGGGGGGGGGGGGAGGTTATAGAAGGAGAAGGGTTTTTTTTTATTATTTAATTATTTTATTTATCACTAAAAAGCAACTTTTATTTTCGACCTCTAAACGAGGCCCACCGCCTGTCGTCCATAGCTATTTACCCCCATTCCGAACACAATGGGATATGTATCGTAAGCTGATTCGATCGTTTTAATCAGTTTCCGTTGAATTTACATTTAAATCGCTATGTTGAATTTTAAACGTACATTTCAAATTACCGGGGTCACATACTAACTCTATAAATCCCATAAAAATATTTTCTAGCTTCGTATTGACGATACGGTCCTTACAAAACTAGTTTCGTCGAATTCTGAGACCGTTTGAAAAATGGCCAATTTCCAGTCGATTAAAATCAACTAAAACCGGTCAAACGCATTTTCCTTTGCCACGCTCACATATTGATTCGAAAGATTATGAAATTTGGGATCTAGCAATAATTTGACATCACGGACCCAACAAAAGTGGTTTCGTCGAAATCCGAGGTCGTTTGCAAAATGTCCATTTTTAAGGGCCTGAATTCCATAACGACTATTCAGAATTTTCAACTGGACATATCTTTTGATTCCCGCTATGAAATTTTGATTTTTCTGATTCGTTGGAAAGATATTCTCAAATAGATCCTATTATTTTTGGTTTCATTAAAATCCGGATTGTTTTGCACCCGATACATTCAATTGAAGTTTGAAATCGAATTATCGAACTACCGCGCCATTTTCAATTCTATTTATAATTATATATAAATATTTATATTCTAACGACGACGCGTATAAATATATACATTCGAATTATATTCAAAATAAATTTTCCCGTCGATAATATTTAAAATAATCCATTTTAAATATTCAAAATTCATTAAAATTGCCAAAATAAAAATTTTAAACTGGTTAAGAATTTCCGGGTTATTACAATCTCCCCCACTTAAAACTTTTCGTCCCCGAAAAGGAACAAAGTCGAAAGTGGTTTGATCAATCAACTCTACGTTCGATCTGGCTTCCATTCTCCAACTTTTCAGTTTCTGAGAATTTTCAAATTTTCAAAAATTTGGCTAACACCCTAAATTTTCGAAAAATTTCGCCATAACCTCCCCTGCACCGGGAGCCACGGGAAAATCCCGAAATTGCCATATAGGCCTTCTGATCTCAAAAAGAAAAAGAAAAAGCCAAGCGGCTAGCCAATAGGCTCATAAAATCATCATCACCCAAACAAAACAGTAAATTATAGTAAACATGTACCTATTTGTCGGGCAAACAAATTTTATTCTTCGGCTCTAGCCTCCTTGCTATGACCTGTTCAATGTAAGTATATGTATATGCAAGCAAATGCGACCAATTTTCAATACAGTTCAATATTTGACTCAATTAGGCATAATGGTTCAAAAATTATCAAACAACTAAACAAACAACTCAAACATCAATCAATTAGTGAATTAAAGTTTCAAATTCATAATTTTGATATATATACAGAAAATCATGTTTTTGGTGCCAAATCACAACAAACAAATCTATCTATATAAGTTTTGGTTCTCACACCAGTCTGATGGAAATATATAGATATCACACCTTCGAAACACGAAAATGATTACTGATGATGACACGTCAATCATCAGAATCAGGTCTGGGCGACTAGAGTGTGATTCTATATCTATCCAGTATATTAAAACTTCGAATATACGTTCATGACGCGTATATGCAAAACCTTTATATACTAGATTGTCCATATTCAAAATAAATAAATAACCAAATACGTATAAAACGATTTAAATTTTCAAAACAAAATTGTTTTCATTTGAAAAATATACTCTTCACACTCGTTCTAGGATACTATTGATCCTATCTCTAACGAGTCATTCTAATTGGATATTGCTAATCCAATATCTGATGAATTCTTTCGTATGGTTCTAATGTGTCTTGTTCTCGAGCTCTGTAAACCAAAGCTCTGATACCAAATGTGACGGCAAGGAATTTCGCTCGATCCGAATCAGTCGTTAAACCGATCTAGACCGTTCGAAACCCCTGATCGTTTGAGAACAGGACAAATCAGAACGCAGACGGAAGAACATTTCATTGTTATTACAACAATTCCATCAGATACAAGAATATACAGAGTATAAATGAATAAATTACATTCGATAAATATCAGAGATTACAATAAACTACATAGCAGCGGAAAATATACAAAACACAATTGAAAGTGATACACGGATACAGAGCTTTCCGAGCATCGTTCCAGCTTTAAATCAGGACCCTGTGAATATAAATCTGCAAAACCAAAACTACTAGCTTCCCGTGCGGAAAATAGGTGCACCCAGAGTTTAGGTTAAAACAATAAACTCCAGGTCAGTCATGTGACTGGTGTGAGAACTAAAACAGTTATTTAAAGCTTTACTTTAAAAGAGAGTAATTCAAGGGACCACGCCGTATAACACGGAACGGGTTTTCTCCCAAGAATACCAGTGCATAGAATAAACAACGCAATGCTTTTTCGAAAAATGAAGCTATTATAAGACCCAGGTCCCATCACACAATGCAACGCAAGCCGGAGGATAGGGTTTTCCCTTATAATAGCCAAACATGCTTGGTACGTTTAAAACAAATCATTTGATACTATAATAAGTGTATAGTGTCAAAACAATTTCAATCATAAATATAAATCATAGACGGCATGGGTACCATATATCATGTCACCATACTAGTTCTACAATTAAAACCGCAATACACGTATTGGAAATTGGATTTCCGTCATGAGTCGAGGCAAGGGGCAAGTTGCTCTCCGCGTTCGAGACACTCTAGCAAATGCTCAGGACTACACACTCTGGGCAGCCACTTGGATCGATTGGGCCGGTCCTCACTTACGTTAGAGGATTAGTTATGCCTGAACACACGTTTCCCGGTCCATACAGACCTATAATCGAGGCGCCTCATTCCAACAACCACATAGGTGAAAAGTATATAAATGTCAGGGCTGGTAAGTCACTGACACCACCAAAGCTAGAAAGAAACGTCGTGTTCTCCCAACGGCCCGTATCCCGTTTTTAACTCATACCGAGGTGTGAGGCTCGCGAATTCACGTTATACACAAAGCTATGCCACAAAGGCCGTGCTTTGATCATCAACCACAAGACTTTGCTTTTCAACAGAAGCCTTGATCCATGCAACTTAGCGTGTCACACAGGCAATTCATGCCATGCGATTGATATCTATCGATATATAACCTCTAAGCTCGTACGTCTCAGAGAAGGGCGTTAAGCAAGAGAATAAATTCTCCGCCGCCAAACAGATATATATTTAACAGAAATCAATCAACACAGAATAAAATCCAATGTCAGACACACAATCCATTTACAAGTTCGTTCTGGGTCTGAACGAAACCGGAGGCACTTTCCTCGCGTATCCATCGATCCTCAGGTACGTCTGGACGATCACTAACTGATTCCCTCATCTTGGGTGTACAGCCCAATCAAGATCATCAGTAATCACCCAAACGATGTGAAGACTTCCGATCTTCAACCACCGTCTTCATCTTCGACATATCGTCGAATCGGTTATTCAGAATGGGTATAAACCCGGCCTTTCCGAACAACCCGCGTATATTAAAACAAATGCTACACAAACACAACATACGCCTCATTCCAATTCATATTCTCAGGGAAAGGTTCCCATTAATTTTATCCAAGATAAATTCTTTAAAATTTATCCTTTAATCTTCCTTTGGATGTCGTTTCAAACCAAATTATGGTTTTCTAAACTAGTCGAGATTAGCGAACCACACCGAAGTAATTATTTATTTTATTTCCCAATCCCAACCTATTCTTCCCATGAAGCAAAAATGGTAATACTCCATATCTAACACCACGGTGTTATCGGTAAAATTAATTACCATTTCACGTTCAAATCTAATTAAAGATTTAACTATCGCTCTGGAGCAAAACTGGTGATACTCCATTCTCGCTCATTTGCCAAATTTGATAATTTAGATTATCAATTCACGTTTCGATCTAATTGCAGATTCCTTAAAACTCCTTTTTCTGGGTTAAAGAACTAATGTCATTTAAAACACAGTTCACGATAAACCCAAATCACATTCTATTTATTATCGGGTTAAAGAACAAGTGTTATTTAAAAACACCGTTCACGATAAACCCACAAATCAATTCTATTTAAAATTCATTTCAAATCCAATTTATTTATTTGAAAATAAATGGGTTTTAATTTTAATTCAAAACTAGTTCATTTTGATAAAAATCTATTTTTATCTTTTCAAATATGGAGTTTTTCACCCCAATTTTTCCCAAATCATTTCTTATGGTTTTACACAAATTATTACTATTTTTAATAATTTTATCAAGGCCCGTACAGTCGATTTCCATCAACGGCCATCGAACTGCACTTACAGCGACCTTTTTCAAATTTGATTTGGACGTATCTCCAAATCCAACCGTTAGATTTCAAATTTCTAATATTCGTTAGAAAGCTCTTTTCGATACGAACCCAACGGTTCCGGTTTTAGGAGAATCCGACGGTCGGATCTCCCATAATGTCCGTTTGAAATAAATGGTCGAAATTCACGAACTACCGCGGCGCGGCGCGTTCTATTCAGGCCATTATATTATATATATAATATATATTTCGTCGATTTCTATTTAAAACGAATTATATAAATAGTTTTCAAATTCGTTTCAAAAACAATTTCAACTTCCATTTCAATTCAAATCAAAATTGAATCCTTCCTTATAAATTAGTTTTAAAATTCATTTCTATTCAATTCAAATTTCAATTCAATTTTCAATTCAATTTGAATTCATTTCAATTCGAATTCGTTATGTATACAATTCAAATCAAATTCGTTTTCTATTCAAATCAAATCTAATTCGTTATATATTCAATTCCAATTCAAATTCGTTTTCTATTCAATTCAATTCGAAATCATTATATATTCAATTCAAATCAAATTCGTTTTCTATTCAAATCAAATCTAATTCGTTATATATTCAATTCCAATTCAAATTCGTTTTCTATTCAATTCAATTCAAATTCGTTATATATTCAATTCAAATCAAATTCGCTTTCTATTCAAATCAAATCAAATTCGTTATATATTCAATTGAAATCAAATTTGTTTTCTATTCAATTCAATTCGAAATCGTTTTATATTCAATTCATTTCGAAATCGTTTTATATTCAATTCATTTCGAAATCGTTTTATATTCAATTCATTTCGAAATGAGTAAAATCGATATAAATATCGTTCACGTCAAAATGGCGTCAATCTAATCAACACAGCTTCATATATTTCTATTTTCAAATATTCTATTTCAAATATTTCTTTTTCAAATATTTCTATTTCAAATATTTCTATTATCAAAATGTTTCGTTCAACACATGACTAATCTCAACGGATGAGTACTGTCAACACGTGAACCTTTATTTTATATTGATAAAGAAGTAAATTTTATTATTAAAATATTTCGTTCAACACATGACTAATCTCAACGGATGAGTACGGTCAACACATGAACCTTTATTTTATAATATTCTTTATTTTCTAAATTGGAAGGAGGCCCAATCAATCACCATATAATATTAATTATATGGATTTTCATACATCACACGTATATAATAGCATTGAGAAATAATCAACCATCAACCAAAGGGCACTACACTGTATAAGCATCAAATATAGATATCTAACGCTTATAACAGCCTGTCAATCAATCGATCGACATATTTAATCAATCAGGATGAGTGAACTTCAAATTTCATCCCAACACCCGTGTGGGGGTTCAAACAATCAAACACAGATTTTATTTGTGCAGTTGTGCGATGTGTAAAATTTATCGTCCCAATCAATGTCCTTCAAATAGGTGTACATAAACAAACCGTCCGGTTTGTAAATGAATATTTATTTATTCACATTCACGTTAAAAATTATATTTTTAACGATAAAATATTTTATTTTAACACATGGATTTTTTTTATTCAGTTCATTTACAAAATAAAAATGATATTTTTATTTTTCTAACATATTTTAGAAAATTTCGGCGGCATAACGGCACGATACTAGAAACGGGACAAGGCCTAGCCTTATCCCCGGTCTAGTGAAGGCCCACGCCATTCACACATCAATCAAATTCACCAAACAACCAAATTCAAATCAAATCATCTAACTAATTACACATCCAAACAATTTAACAAACAAGCCATCCATGGTCTGTGGATGACGGGTGTCGGGTGCTACTAAACACCGTCTGCATCCTAGTATATATATATATAACTAGAAGAAAAAGAAATTGAAGAGTGAGAAGTTCTCACCGAAAGCTATTCCAACTTCACGACACTTCAAATGCAGAAGTCTTCGTCATTCTCGCCTTTTGTCGCCTTCGTTGCCCGTAGCCACTATATATATAAAAAATCATATTTTCACTTCGCTATTCAATATATAAAAATCGATTTTTTACTTCGCTATTATATATATACAAATCGAATTTTTTACTTCGCTATTTTATATATAAAAATCGAATTTTTACTTCGCTATTCAATATATAAAAATCAAATTTTTACTTCGTTGTTCAATATATAAAAATCAAATTTTTATTTCGTTGTTCAATATATAAAAATCAAATTTTTACTTCGTTGTTCAATATATAAAAATCTAATTTTTACTTCGCTGTTCAATATATAAAAATCAAATTTTTATTTCGTTGTTCAATATATAAAAATCAAAATTTTATTTCGTTGTTCAATATATAAAAATCAAATTTTTACTTCGTTGTTCAATATATAAAAATCAAATTTTTATTTCGTTGTTCAATATATAAAAATCAAAATTTTATTTCGTTGTTCAATATATAAAAATCAAATTTTTATTTCGTTGTTCAATATATAAAAATCAAAATTTTACTTCGTTGTTCAATATATAAAAATCAAATTTTTATTTCGTTGTTCAATATATAAAAATCAAATTTTTACTTCGTTGTTCAATATATAAAAATCAAATTTTTACTTCGTTGTTCAATATATAAAAATCAAATTTTTATTTCGTTGTTCAATATATAAAAATCAAATTTTTACTTCGTTGTTCAATATATAAAAATCAAAATTTTATTTCGTTGTTCAATATATAAAAATCAAAATTTTATTTCGTTGTTCAATATATAAAAATCAAATTTTTACTTCGTTGTTCAATATATAAAAATCAAATTTTTACTTCGTTGTTCAATATATAAAAATCAAATTTTTATTTCGTTGTTCAATATATAAAAATCAAATTTTTACTTCGTTGTTCAATATATAAAAATCAAATTTTTATTGCTGTTTTTGTAATGTAAAAATCGAATTTTTATCGCTACTATATTTATAAAAATCCTATTTTTACAACGCTACTATATAAAAAGATTTCGCCTTTTCAAATATAAAGATTTCATCACTATAAAAATCACCTCTTTATTTCAACGTATATATATAATAAAAATCAGATTTTTATTTCGCTACATATATGAAGATGATATTTTTATATTTCTACACTATAAAAGATTATATTTGTATACTTTTACACTATAAAAGATTATATTTTTATACTTCTACACTATAAAAGATTATATTTTTCTCGAAGTAAAAAATCATATTTTTTACTTCACTGCTCATCTAAAAATATCGTCTTTTCCACTTTACAAATCTGATTTTTAGCACTTTAAAAATCTCGTTCTTAGTACTTTAAAATTTTGATTTTTAACTCTTTAAAAATCTCGTTCTTAATACTTTAAAATTTTGATTTTTAACTCTTTAAAAATCTCGTTCTTAATACTTTAAAATTTTGATTTTTAACTCTTTAAAAATCTCGTTCTTAATACTTTAAAATTTTGATTTTTAACTCTTTAAAAATCTCGTTCTTAATACTTTAAAATTTTGATTTTTAACTCTTTAAAAATCTCGTTCTTAACCGATGAAAAATTAAATTGATTTTTAAATTAAAAATGAAGAACAGTAAAAACTTACATTGCATTTCAGGGGGGGGCGCATCAGGGTGGAGCTGAAGAAGGGGAGGCGGAAGGAAGCTCGTCGGAGTCGGGGTCAGGTGGTGGTGGCCACCGCGAGGCTGACGTGGGACAGAGCAGGGGGGGTTCGAACTGACGAGGGGGGGGGGGTTTGGGGGTTGCGTCGGTTCTTCGATGGGGGTTCGGTGGTCTTCGATTTCTGAGGGGGGGCAAGGACGGACGGCGACGGAGGACGGCCAGGGTGGCGGAGCAACTGCGAAGGGGGAGGGGGGGGCAGATCGGAGGTCGACGACTGAACGAGGGTGGGGGCGTGGCGGTTTCCGTCGACATCGAGTTTTTCTTTTCTTTTGTTTCTGTTGGAATGATTTTGAACGTGGGGGGGGGGGGGGGGCAGAGGTTATAGAAGGAGAAGGTTTTTTTTATTTAATTATTTTATTTATCACTAAAAAGCAACTTTTATTTTCGACCTCTAAACGAGGCCCACCGCCTGTCGTCCATAGCTATTTACCCCCATTCCGAACACAATGGGATATGTATCGTAAGCTGATTCGATCGTTTTGATCAGTTTCCATTGAATTTACATTTAAATCGCTATATTGAATTTTAAACGTACATTTCAAATTACCGGGGTCACATACTAACTCTATAAATCCCATAAAAATATTTTCTAGCTTCGTATTGACGATACGGTCCTAACAAAACTAGTTTCGTCGAATTCTGAGACCGTTTGAAAAATGGCCAATTTCCAGTCGATTAAAATCAACTAAAACCGGTCAAACGCGTTTTCCTTTGCCACGCTCACATATTGATTCGAAAGATTATGAAAATTGGGATCTAGCAATAATTTGACATCACGGACCCAACAAAAGTGGTTTCGTCGAAATCCGAGGTCGTTTGCAAAATGTCCATTTTTAAGGGCCTGAATTCCATAGCGACTATTCAGAATTTTCAACTGGACATATCTTTTGATTCCCACTATGAAATTTTGATTTTTCTGATTCGTTGGAAAGATATTCTCAAATAGATCCTATTATTTTTTGTTTCACTAAAATCCGGATTGTTTTGCACCCGGTACATTCAATTGAAGTTTGAAATCGAATTATCGAACTACCGCGCCATTTTCAATTCTATTTATAATTATATATATATATATTTATATTCTAACGACGACGCGTATAAATATATACATTCGAATTATATTCAAAATAAATTTTCCCGTCGATAATATTTAAAATAATCCATTTTAAATATTCAAAATTCATTAAAATTGCCAAAATAAAAATTTTAAACTGGTTCAGAATTTCCGGGTTATTACAACTACCCTGCCGTTATGCTGCCGAAATTTTGAATAATATTCATGTGTTTGAATTATTTTCATTTGTTGAAACTATGTTTATTCGTATCAATCATATTTTGGCCATTATAAGGTAAAACTCTATCCTCCGGTTTGCGTTGCATTGTGTGATGAGAACTGAGTCTTATAATGGCTTCATTTTTATAAAAAGCATTGCGATGTTTTTAAAGAATGATTTGTTTTTAAAGCACTGGCGATCCGATGGAGTAAACCCGTTCCACGAAAGTGGCGTGGTCCTGTGATTAGCCATATTTTAAATGTGTTTAGTAGATTTCTCATACCAGTCCCATGACTGACTCGTAGTTTGTTTCACTTTCAAACTCGGGTGCCCCTTTTTCTACACGGGCAGCCTTGTATTCAGGTTTAGCTGGCTCTTTCTGGATAGCTGGAGCTAAAGATGGATTCTATTATTTATCTCTTTTTATGCTGTTCAGCTCCTATTGTACATATTTTGTTTGTTTCCGCTGTAGACATTTATGTATAGCTGAACTGTATTTGTACTAAGTATGATCCTGTATACTGTGTAACTCTGATGATTACGTTTATCCAGTGTATTCTATTGTACATTATCTGGTGTATTTATTTAATTCTGTTCTGCTATTATCTGTTTCTGTGTTATATTCCAAAGATTACCCTTGTCTCCGTCTGTACGGGAAATGGGGTCGTCACAAGGGAATAGATTTGTTAAGTAAACAAATAGAAAAGGAATTAATCAAAGGAGATAATTCAAAGGAATAAATCAAAGGAGTTAACCAAAGGAGTTAAATCGAATTAGAATTAATCGGTTAGAGTTAACCAGTTAGAGTTAATCAGTTAGAGTTAACCAGTTAGAGTTAACCAGTTAGAGTTAATCAGTTAGAGTTAACCAGTTAGAGTTAATCAGTTAGAGTTAACCAGTTAGAGTTAATCAGTTAGAGTTAACTAGTCAGAGTTAATCAGTTAGAGTTAATCGATAGAGTTAATTAAATAGGGTTAATCAAATTTGAGATATTGAATATTAGTTATTCGAATAAAGTTAAAAAGAGTTATCGATGTTAGTTTAATCGAAAGGAGTAAATCGAATATAGTTTATTCGAATATAATTAAAGGAGTTATCGAATATATTTTATTCGAAAGGAGTTAAGTGAAAAGAGTTAATCCAAAAGAGTTAATCAAATAGAGTTAATCGATTAGAGTTAAATCAAAAGAGTTAATCCAGTAAGAGTTAATTGATAAGAGTTAATTGATAAGAGTTAATTGAATAGAGTTAATCGAATATAGTTTATTCGAAGAAAGGTTTTCAAATCTAGTTATTCGTAAGAGAGATTATCGAATATAGTTATTCGAAGGGAGGAGTTATCGAATAGAGATTATTCGAAAGAGAGTTACGTAAGGAAGATTGTTAAAGGTTTAAAAGATAAACTTTGACTATTTCGAAGTTAAAACGTTGTTCAGTTAAGGTCTGAGAGGTAATTATACCCCAACTTGATTGACTTCCTTTTTAACTAAGGAATGGTAAGGTTTGATAGTGAATGATGGTTAAGTGAATTTAGTAAATGGTTTGAGTTGGCATAGCGATGTTTTATTTAAACATCTGTTTAAATCAAATGAAGGAGCTTTGGAAATGTTTTCCAAGTAAGAATCAGAAATGTTTTCTAATATAGAAAACAAGAAATGGAAATGTTTTCCATTGTTAATAACGTATATTTTCTAAATTTAGAAAATAAGAAATGTTGAATATATGGAAACAGGAGATGGAAAAAAATGAATAAGTTAAATAAGAGAGATAAATGTTCAATGATGATTGATCGATATAATTTCCATTTGGAAATAATATCGTTGTTTGCACACGTGTTTTTCTTTGATAGTTAAATCACCGACTATCGAAGTTTTCGGCCATTTTAACGTTGTTAATATGGAGAGACCGGTTGGATTATTATCCTAAGAACCACTCCGTATTGGCATAAGCGTTGCGAATCATATATGCCAAAGATAATTGAAGTCGGAGTAAAGTGCAAGGGCTGTTGTATAAATCTTAGGTAAAGATTGCCTAAGATGGATTTACTGAATAGTTCCTTCGGTTTGTCCAGTCCCAGGACAACTTGTATGGACGAAGGTCTGACAGAGTATATCTGATAGATTGCGTATGTTGATCTCTTCAAACGTATTCTCGTTTGGTGGCGGAGGAATTCGTTTCTCTTAGCTATATACCCATGTTATTTTTGGATAAATCAATTTGTGATTTAAAGGATATGATGATGTGACATTCAAAGTGAATGAAGATATGATATGTAAAAAGATAAGCGTAGCTTCTAGCCTCACAACCGGGAAATGAAAAAAATTGGGTAGGCAGCATGGCTATGTAGGTCGCACCTATTAGGGTGTATAATCACATGATCTAGAGTTTCATTTATTTCTAAAAATCTATTGTTGATGCTGTCCCATTTGGGAAACGGTTGCTGATCCCAACCGTTGGTGATATACATTCGATACACTCAAGCGAAATGAGTGGTCGGTCATGTGTGGCCGGGTTGCAAGATGTTCTTGTTGAACCCAGTGTATTCCTCTCTAGAGGTACACTAGCGAAAGGTGGTTCCATACCTTGTCATAGTTGGAAATCCATTACCCAATATGTGCTTGCGGTTTTGATTGTATACTATATATGTAGAACGTGAGATGGAAGCGTTTCTGCTAGATGATTATTATATTGTGATTGATAGACATTATTATAATATCAAAAGATTTTTGATATAAAGATATTTTGGATTCTCATAAGGGAAAAACCCGTTACATTTTACGGCGTGGTCTTATGAGATATCGTTTACTTGTTCAAACTATTTTAAACTGTTTTACTCATACCAGTCCCATGACTGACCCGGAGTTTATCTTGTTTTGTTTTCCCTAAACTCTTGGGTGCCCAATTTTGTACGGGCAGTCAAGTAGTCGGGATTTACAGATACTTGAAGAGCTAGAGCAGGAGGCTTTAGAATTATATAGCTATGGTTATTTTCCGCTGTGTTGTAAGTGCTGTAATTTGGAAATGATATGTATATTCAAGTATAGATTTATATTTCAAAGTTATGTTATATATTATATGTTATTCGTTTCGCTGTGAGATTCGTGTTACTCTGATGTTGTGTTGTTGTTGTTCTTCTTCTATTCTAAGTTTCTATCTTATCTATTCTCACCCTCTAATTTCTTCTATTAACTTTCCGGTTATTTTCGATCCTTGGATGTTCGATATGTGTTGTGTATCGGATAACCAAGATCGCCAAATTTCCGGGTCGTTACAACCTCCTTCCTGGTAGCCTCATCTTGCCTGTGCTTCTCCTCCATCTCCTCACACTTGTTCACCATCCAGCCCTTTAAATTATCCAATAAGTCCCTACATCGAGGGCACATCGGCGTCCATTGGGCCCATCACATGGCCGCTTTAGCCATCTACAACCTCTCCTTCTTCTATGAAACACTCATGAACGCCGGACTCTAGCCTGATGTCTGAAAAAGTATCCAGCTGACCACAACCCTCTCTGAACTGAAGTCCTCGCGGTCCCGGTCTAGATTCCGTTGTCTGTGGAATCACAGGGGCAAAGCCCGGCATCATGGTGGATCCAAGAAGGGTTGCATGGAAAAAACACAACCTTTTAGTCTGTAAACTCAGTAATCACATCATCCTCAGGAATACAGGGTAAAAGGAATTTACCTCCGGTCAAGGGTGGTGTAGGAAGGATGGGAAGGGTGCTCATCGAGGCGGATAGAGTAAAACCGGTCTCTCCGAGCTCTGGATACTCAGGATTGTACTCAGTCGACACCCGAGCTAAGGCTGCAGGATCACTTTCCATGGCAGATTCAGGGGTGAATGGTCGATAAGAGCTCCCTTCCGTGAATGCCTAAGCTTCCACCACACTCTCGGTCATGGAGGACTTCCCTTTCTTAGTGGTAAGCCTCGCCGGCCTCTCTCTTTCAGCATCCTTTAGCAACAGCCTCTTCCCCTACTCTAGCTTTTCGCGCTCCTCAACAGTCAAGAGGTCAATCATAAGCTGGCATTCATCCAAAGTCCCCACATCTACTTGTCGCAAATGAGCTTCATAAGGCACCAGCCTCTCCTTGGTCCGGGCTAGCTCTTGAGAATAGTCCTTAAGCCACGAAAGTCCGCGGAACTTCAAAACTTTGACAAACATATCCCAGATATGCTCCACCAAGGACTCCTCAACCCGAGACTCTGTAACCTCAAGCTCCCAACTTAACTGCTCCACCTCTACTAAGTGCTCGGCTTTCAGTCCGTCCACCATGCTTAACACGTCTCTATTGTTGGCCTCGACATCTTCCATTACCTTCCACATCTCCTCAAGCTGCCTCTTTTGGCTATCATTCTCCGCTCTCAAGGCGTCATTATCATTCTAGAGCTGGGTTATTCTCACGTTATCCTTTTCTGGGTCGGCACACGCTTGCACCAACTCGACTTTATCCTTTTTAGGGCCATATTCTCACTAGTTAAATTAGCTACAGTGCCCTTGAAAGTTGAGCTTGCATGCTCGGCCTCCTTCTGTAAATCTCGTATGCGTGCTTCATCTCCGCTGCAATAATAATGTTAAAGATTAAAGCTCGAAAGGGTAAAAGCATACGATGAAATGACCGTAACACAAGGGATAGCCCTACCTATCTCCTTTTCCAAGTTCCCAATGGTGGTCTTCTCGCCATCGATAGTTAGCTTCTGATTAACGAGCTATAAAATTTTCCTCTTAATCAGCTCCGAGATGTGGAAGGAATATCTAGTAAGCTCGTTGGCCTGGTAATACACGGCATTCACATGCATCCATATCTCCCCAGACTCCCTAGCAGGAGATGGACGGAGGTCGGGAAGGAACTACAGCTCATCGAAGTTATACCGAGGGAAGGTCTGTTTCAAAAATTCCCTTCGTTCATCCATAGAAAGCTCTTGTATCTCAGACTCTGCCAGATCTTTCATTCCCATTGTAGTCGCTCTATCCGGCCCTGATTGGCCAAGCGACGACTCCTTCCCCTTAGTAGTATGGACGGGAGCCAAAGGTGTTGTGTGATAAAAATTTGTCGATGACAAACACCTTGACCCCCCTAAGTCGAGTTGAGAGTCTACCATAGATACTCGAATTGGAGGAGGGGAAGGAGGAGTCGAGGATTGTCGAGGTCTATCCCGGTGACGGCTCTCGCCATGGCAATCTTGTGGGGGTGGAGTGTCACTATACAAGCTAGCCCCTCTTCTAAAGCCGTCGAGAAAAGTATTCCGAGGGTATCGACGACTTTCATGCCTATAGCCTCATCCTCTGCGCCCTCTTTCCATGACACCTGTCAAGAAAGAAATTCAAAGTCAGATAATTCATGCACTCAGACAAATTTCTATGCTATTCAGTGTTCACGAGTGTATGCCCTAAGTGTCCTCGCAACATACCAGATTGTGGTCCACATGAAGGAGTCAATCCCTCCGCAGCAAGAGATAGCTCTTCCATGCTTGCCGTACCTGGCCACGGAGACCATTCTAGGTCATGTTTGTTGAGGCCATCAAACTGGCTCTCCCCCTCGAGTGAGGCGGTGGTCTCAGAGGGAGTTGCTAGAGACAGTGGCCTATCCGACGCCCCTACCCCCGCCTCTCCTACCGGAGACGGGACTGGAGCAATCAATAGACCCTTATCTCCATCCACAGCCTCCTCACCGCGAGCCTCATCTCTACCAACATCTCCTTGGGACTTGGCAGCCTTTTGCGATTCTGGCCCAACAGAGCGTATCTTCCTTTTTCGACCAGGAACCACTTTGTCTTTCGCCATTGTCTCCTTTGGCGCGCTGCTTGCGACCGTAGGCCTGATTATAGCCCGATCATCAGGGAGCATCCCTGCACAACGAAGGCACTCCGAACTTGTCACGGTATCGGTTTTACAAAACTCTAAGGGGATCGCTTGTAGAGCATCAAGTTGTTGCTGGTACTCAACGCCAGTGGGCGCATCAGGATTCCTTGTCATAGTTAAAACAAAATCAAATATAAGACGTCAAATTCGCGAACTTTCCGATAAAAAGCAAAATACCAAGGTGCTTACTTCCTTCTATCCATCTCCTCGCAAACCCAGGAGGACAGCGCACGAAGAACCACTCATGTTTGAATACTGATAGTTTGGACCACGTCCTGACAGAGAACTTAGTGGCAGGAGACACTTCCAGGAACCATTGGGAGGGCAATATGTTAACACTTCTCTTAAGCTGAAAAAAGTATTAAATATCCTCTGCGGTAGGCTCCAAATGCAAACACTCTTGATAAAGAACATAGGTGCCTAGAAGGGAGGAATAAGCATTCGGATGCAGTTGCAACGACGCAATTTGGAAATAGCATAGCATGTCCCGAATGAAGTTATTGGCCTGGGGCACACACCAGAGATGCAAACTTGTCTGTTCCAAGAAGTGAAGCCATCGGGAGACACGTGAGCCCTGCCACCCTCTCCTGGTGCACGGGCATCATCTACCAGAATATGGAAACGTATTGCCATTTTCCTAACTGCCGCTGCATCCAGGTGGGATGGCACCGAATCTATCGGGTTTTCTAGAATAATTGCATCGGGAAGCATATCCGGGGCCACCGGAGCCATCGCTGCATCCCCCTCGATAATATCCACATTCTCAACCTCTTCATGCATGACTGGAGAATGTTTCCTTTTCATTTGTTCCCCATGCTCGGACGCTTCGCACAGATTTACCATTTAGGAAGGGGGTGGATCCTTCAGTAGTCTCAAGCTCTCTACCCGCCGAGCTACCATTGCTAGTAGAGTCGGATGAATGCGATGATGGCAGGGAAGCCTCTGCTTTCGAAGTTTTTCCATTCATTGATCTTGTATGCATCGCTGGCTATACTTTAACACACTAGTGTTAGACGTCGCAATTGAATAACCTGTACTGCTCATGTCGGTGTAAGCTAACATGGGCATGTAGTGTCATGCAGAATAAAGATACACTAAAGAATTTCAAGCAGTCCCACAGTTCAGTCATAGTCCAAGTATATGCACTATCCTATATGAAAATTCGAACCACTGTCTGCATGATCATTTGCATGTGCGTTAGTACAATCACACAAGTGTACAAATGACGTGTGAATCTAATGATGGTCAGTCAGGAGATCAAAGTCCGGGACAAAGGAAACAGTACCACACAAAGATGCTACGCGAAGCGATCAAACCAGCAACAAACCCGAACCCCATAAAGGGTTTGAAAAATTCAGATCCCTTTTCAAGGTTCGAAAATTCGAACCCCGCTCAAGGTTCAAAAATTCGAACCCCCTCCAGGGCTCAAAATTTCGAACCCCGCTCAGGGTTCGAAGATTCGAATCCCCCTTTCAAGGTTCGAAATTTTGAACCCTTTAGGGGTTCGAATTTTCGAAGCCCTTTTGGGATTTGAAGATCCCGCACTCGATATAAGTTGCAGGGCCGCCATCGGCGGCGACGCTCCGACCATCTTCCCTCTGTGCCGCGTCGCGCCTCTCCATCTAGTCCTCGTCCAGGCGCTTCGACCTCCCCCCTCCTCTTTTCCTGACTTTGAGCCTTACCTAAGTCTGTTTCGAAGTAAGTGTAGGTGGTGGGTTTCGGAGTTCCAAATCAATGGCAGTCAAAGTAAGAAATGATGGAAAAGGAGAATGAAGTGGGGGGGCTATTTATAAAGAAAAGGGGAAGTCCCTTTGTATTCCCGCCGCTTCGTATCCCTGGTGGGTACGAAATTTCGTACCCCTAGGATACGAAATTTCGTCCTAGGCGGGGTATGAAATTTCATGCCCAGCAAGGGTCGGATTTCATACCCAGACCAGGGTACGAAAACTCGTACCCATACCAGGGTACATCCAAAAAAAATGATGACAAATATGCGCTCGTTTGTACATGTTCCACACGCGTGCATACAAATCGCCACAAACCTGCAAAGGCGATACAACACACATACTTAGCAACGCAAACGCTCCGTCACGATGACAACAACTCATTCGCAATTCCAAAGCGAATGAGCCCGACAACCAACATCTATTTTCTCAAGTTTACAGGAAAAGTCGATGACTCGATGAAATGACCCAAACTTCCCCGTAAAGGAAAGTACGGATTGTTTTGAGAACAAGGCAAATCAGAACACAAACAGAAGAACATTTCACTGCTATTACAACAATTACATCAGAGTACAATAATATAACATAGTATAAATGAATAATATACATTGGAAATACAATATCATAGATTTAAATTACATTTGAATAGCAGCGGAAAAAAATACAAAACACAACTGAAAGAAATACACGGATACAGAGCTTTCCGAATGCTTCAGCTGTAAACCAGGATCATGTGAATATAATATCTACAATCCAAAACTACTAGCTGCCCGTGTGGAAAATAGGGGTACCCAGAGTTTAGGTTAGAACAATAAACTCCAGGTCAGTCATGGGACTGGTGTGAGAACTAAAACAGTTATTAACTTGATTTTAAAGTTAGGTAAATCACGGGACCACGCCTATAACATGGAACGGGTTTACTCCACATGAAACCTAGTTTAAAATAAAACAATGCAATGCTTTTTGGAAAAAAGAAGCTATTATAAGACTCATGTCCCATCACACAATGCAACGCAAGCCGGAGGATAGAGTTTTCCCTTATAATAGCCAAAATATGCTTGATACATATAAAACAAATTATTTTGATATTATAAGTGCATAGTGTTTAAAACACTTCAAATATAAATGTATCAATCATAGACGGCATGGGTACCATATATCATGTCGCCATACTAGTTCTGCAATCAAAACCGCATGATGTCGTATTGGAAGTTGGATTTCCATCATGAACCAAGGCAGGGATCGCCCTTACCGAATTCGAGATACTCTAGCCCGTGCCTCAGGACTCAGACTCAGGTGAGCCCCAGGACCGCCAGGGTCGGTCATCCGTCGATGATTGGCAATACCATAAACTATATGTTACTCTGCCCTATGGGGCATAAAAATAATCTGATCAGTAATGTCGACCAGAACATATATATATATATATATATATATATATCCGAGGCGCCTCTCTATCCATCAAGTAATAAGCAACTTCCACATGAGTAAACAGTCTGGGCTCCGTACCATGACGTTACTCCTAGCTAGAAACTGACATATGTCCATTTCGCTGGGTCCCTTCTCCCGTTTCTGGTTCATACCGGGGTATGGGGCTCGCGAAGTAACGCTATACACAAAGCTATGCCTAAATAAGCTGTGCTTTGATCATCAACCACAAGGCTCTGCTTTTCAACAAAAGCCTTGATCATTTGCATCTTAGCATGCCACATTATCAGTCCATACCATACCATTAATTTCGGCCAATATATAACCTCTAAGCTCGTACGTCTCAGAGAAGGGTGTTAAGCAAGAGAATAAATTCTTCGCCACCAAACAGATATTTATTTAGCAGAGATCAACGAATACAGCATAAAGGAGTACAACGTCAGACATACCATCCATTTACAAGTCCGTTCTGGGTCTGAACGAAACCGGAGGCACCTAATTCCTCGTCCCATATGTCCAATACAGGAGAGAGGTCCTTGTATATCCGTCGATCTCCAAGTACGGTTGGACGATCACCACTTATTACCTTGTCTTGGGTGTACGACTCAATCAAGACATCAGTAATCATCCAAACGATGTGAAGAACTCCAGTCTTCAACCACCGTCTTCATCTTCGACTCTTGGTTGTCGTAGTAATTATTCAGAATGGGTTAAACACGATCTTTCCGAATAATTCGTGTATTTTATAATCAAGTGTTATAAAAACATACCATACGCCTCATTCCAAATCAGAATATTCTTTTAATAAAATATTCGCATTATTTGGGAAAGGTTCCCGTTAATTTTATCAAAGATAAATTCTTTTAAATTTATTCTTTAATCTTCCTGAAATTAACAAGATACATTAAAACACCAATTTGGTTTTAATCTCCAAAAATCATTACTTAATGATTATTCAAATTTAAGAAATTAATCTTACCTTTAACCGGGTTGAAGAACCAATGTCATTAAAAACACAGTTCACGACAAAACCCAAAATCATCTTCCATTAAATATGGAATCTTCACAGAAATCAGATCAATATATAATCAATATAAATTTCTGCATCAGACTAATAATATAAATGGAATAACGGCAAGGCCTTTAAAATTCCATATATAGTAACAGTCTTCATTCACAGAATCTCATCTCGATTATTACCAAATCGAATTCCATTCAATTCCAATTTAATGTATTAAATTGGAAAACTTTACTTTGGAAAATTCCCATTTAAATCTAAATAAAAGATTTATAAATTTAAATTATTTCTTCACTGTTAATTGGGTTTAAAGAACAAATGTTATTTAAAACATTGTTCACGATAAACCCAAAGTCCAATTTCAATTCAACTCCAATCAAATATTTATTAATTGGTAAAATTTCCAAAATCTTAATTAAAAGATTTATTCTTTTCTAAACTGGGTTTAAGAACAATGTTATTAAAGACACCATTCACGACAAATCCAAAATCCAATTTGACATTAAATATAAGGTTCCGAATAGAAATTATATCGGCTTATATTCAATATCTAATTCTAAAAACAACAAATATTGTATTAGGAATAATGATATATATATATCTCTTTCAAATTTCTCACAATATTCGTATAATAACGGAATCCAATATCGAAAATATTCTGAAGATAATTTCCATTCAAATCCATTCCAATATATATAAATATATATGGGAAAAATTCTGGTTATTTTAAAATCATTTTTAAATCCAGTCTATTTATTTCTAAAAATAATTAAATTATTATTCTAGTTAACAACTAGTTCATTGATCAGGTCATTTTGATACAAATATATTTTTATCTTTCAAAACTGGAATTTTTCATCAAAAATCTTTCCAAATCATTTATTATGATTTTACATAATTTTTCCATATTTTTAATAATTTTATTATCGCCCGTACAGTCGGTTTCCAATAACGGCCACCGAACTGCATCCATAGCGACCTTTTCTGAAATTGATTTGGACATATCTCAAAATCTATCCGTTAAATTTCAAATCTACTACATTCATTGGAAATCTCTTTTCGATACGAACCCAACGGTTTCGGTTTTAGGAGAATCCGACGGTCGGACTCCCGTAATGTCAATTTGAAGTTAGTGATCGAAATTCGCGAATGGTCGCTCCGCGGTGCGTTCTATTCAGACATTAAATATATGTAATATATATTATATATATTTCATTGTTTTCCTTTCAAAACATATTTTATTAACCCTTTTATAAATTTATTTTAAAACGATTCCAACTTCATTTTCAATTTTAAATCAAAATTGAATATTCAATATTTTTACCATATTAAAATGATAATATTTTCAAAATATTAAATTTTGAAATCACTTCATTTCGATATTCATTATAAAATGAATAAAATTGATCGATAAACCCGTTCGGGTTTAAAAATGGCGTTGGCTACTTAATTCGGCTTCATATTTTTATATTTTTGCGTCCATCTAAAGACGGACATCGAAATCATGATTTTATTCTACACTGAATATTATTTTAAAATATTCTTTATATTAAAATGATCTTTTACATTAGAATAATTCTTTATATTAAAAATGACTCTTTTAATATTTTCAAAAGACTTCTCCACATGGTTCGCCCTCTCATGGCCGCCTCCAACAACTTTCCCTCTAGCCTTTACTTTCTCACCTCTTTCTACCGCCTCTTTCCATTTTCATCAGCCTCCTCCTCTGCAATCGCCCCCGATCCCGCCTCCGCCTGACCCGCCGGACCTCTCTTTCCCCCCTCTGAACCCTAACGAGACCGCTAATGTCAGATCTGAGAGATGGTCCTCTCTTTTCTTTGCTAAACCGAAGAATGCAGGCTCTTTTGCCCCTCCAACAATTGAACTCAAATTCAAAGGCAAGGCCATCGTTCCATTTGAAGAGATACTCCTAGCGGCGAAAGAACAGTGGCAAGACTATTTAGTTAGCTTCTTTCTTGATAAGCCACTGAACTTCTATGCGGTTGCGAACCACTTACATAGGCTCTGGAAACCACAAGGACAATTTAAGGTAAAATCGAATGGTATTGTGTTCTTCTTTTATCTATCTAACAGTGAAGATAGAGACAGAATTGCTTGTGCGGATCCAGTCGTGATACTGAAAAAATTGTTTATTATAAAACCATGGGATGTCAAAATAGGAAGTGATGTTAGCTTAATTAAAACTGTCCCAGTTTGGATTAAGCTCACGAACATTCCCCTGTATGCCTGGACTAATATTGGTATTAGTTGGATGGCTTCACGTGTTGGGAAGTTCTTGTGTATGGACACTTCCACTGAGAGTTAGGAGAGATTGGAGTACGCCAAATGTATGATTGAAATTACTCTTGATGCTCCTCTGATCACCGAGTTTCAAGCTGCTTTGCCTGATGGAGATGAGCAAACAGTATATGTGCACTACATTTGGCAGCCAGAAATTTGTGAACTATGCAAGTGTTTTGGGCACATGAAAGAAAGCTGTAAACAAAATAAGAACGCTATATGTCCAGAGGTTAACATAAATAGTGGTGAAATATACAGTGAAGTGAGGAACTATGATGCTACAGCTAAGAGAATGGATGCAAGAGTAGCAACTACCAACAGAGAGCTAGCTGGGAAGAGTGATGGGAAGAACATTTTTAAAAAATAGAAGAAATGAGGAGTGGAGGAAAGTAACTAGTAGGAAAAAAGGAATTTTCAGTGCACCATTTAGAAGAAGTAGTCTCAGTAAGGAGACTGTGCAGAAGGGTGACTTAGCTGATAGAAGTGATTCAGTTAACAAGTTTGGAGTGCTAGAGAACATTGCGGAAGTAGGAGAAGGAAGTAAGGATGACAAAGAATGTAATACAGGTGATATTTTAGAGGATGGTGAAATAAGAGACATTGTTGCAAAGGACACAGGAGCAATGGACGATGAACAGACTGTTACTGCTAATGATGTGGACCAAACTGCTAATGTTGTGGACCATACTACTCAGTCTGGTTGTAATGGGGACGAAGAAACTAACAAAAACAGAGATGATAAGGAAAAGCAGCACTCAAATGTAATTGATAATGTAACTAGCAACTCAGATGCAAAGGATACTTTGGACACACTTGTTGAAGACGGGGTTTATCTTGAACAACTAATGCCTCACGTCTGTGATGGTAGAGCATCTGATAATGCTGCCCAAATTCGAGCAATTACTGGTAACATGCTATTGATCACTGAAAAGCTTCAGGTTGAGCTTGATGGTAGGGAAATCAATACAAAACAGTATCATGAGACAAACAGAACTGTTAATGATTTCAGTGCTTTAAATCGAACCAACTGCTTGACCAGATGGACAAAGCTGAGCTTGATGAAGTTGCTGCTTTAGTAAAACAAATGGTTGCTAGTGTCAACATGAGAACTCGATCATCACCAACAGTCAAGAATAAACCAGCGAATCCATACGCGCATATCGCCGCTCCACCTGCATACAAAGAACGACCACCTGACAGTGTAACTGAACCTGCGGCATGTAATACAAATGAAAAGGCAGGTTCAAAAACTCCGATCACTCGGAGCAAGAATAAAGAAATGCTCAGAAACCAGTTGGAAAATGGTTAACTGTCCGAAGTGGCAGTAAAACCAGTTAGGTGAAAAGCAATGTCAAATTCATATGTAAGTGAACTGTAAAATGGTCACATAGTCTATGACTACATAACGTTGTAATCTGTCTTCCCTGCGTGGAAGAATTGCGCTGATGTACCTTTTGTATATCACCTAGTATCACTTGTACTCTCCTTCTTTTCTTAATAAAAGAGTGTTACGGAACACTATAAAAACGGGTAAGCCTTGCAAAAAAAAAAGACTCTTTTATATAAAAATGATTATTGAAAATGATTCTTTACATTAAAATTGATTCTTTATATTAAAAATGATTCTTTATATTAAAAATGATTCTTTACTTTAAAAATGATTCTTTATATTAAAAATGATTCTTTATATTAAAAATGATTCTTAAAAATGATTCTTTACATTAAAAATGATTCTTAAAAATGATTCTTTACATTAAAAATGATTCTTTACATTAAAAATTATTCTTTATATTAAAAATGATACTTAAAAATGGTTCTTTAGTTTAAAAATGATTCTTTACATTAAAAATGATTCTTTACATTAAAAATGATTCTTTACATTAAAAATGATTCTTTGTATTAAAAATGATTCTTTACATTAAAAATGATTCTTTATTTTAAAATGTCCTTTTCATTCAAAAATGTTATTTTATTCTAGAATGTCTTTTCATAAAAAATGTCTTTTTCACACTAAAATGTCTTTTTACACTAAAATGATCTTTTATTCTAAAATGATCTTTTATTATAAAATAATATTTTATTCCACATTATTCATAAAACATTATTTATTATAAGACATTATTTATTTCTGAATCGGAATGCGACTCAATCAATTACCATATAATTTTAGTTATATAGATTTCATACATCGCATGTATGCAACACTAATGAAAAAAATCATCAAGCAGTCCATTCACATCTAGAGTGAAATTTACAACTGTGTGAGCATTAAAATAAATAAATAACGCTCATTACAGGCTGTCAATCCATTGATTGATATACAACTAAATATTGGGACTACTGTATGTCAAATATCTTCCCAATACCCGTGTGGGGTTTTCAAACAACAACAGTTTATTTAAAATAATTATTGGTTAATAAATTTAACCAATTCTAATTCAGATTGAATTATTTTTAAACTTAAACAATTTTCACTATTTTAAATTATAAATAAATATTTATAATTTAATTCCAACTGTCACATTAATGTTAACATTATTTTGAATACGTTCAACACTTCAACATCACAAACAACATACAATACAGTCAATTTAAATCGTCCATGGTCTGTGGACGAGGAATGTGATTTAACAGGCACCGTATACAATTTATAATGATTATACTGATAAAAATCTACACTGGCAATTCTATATATTTTACAGTTATGAAATTAAATAAATTACTGTGCTGAAATTTTAGTGAGGAGTACTCACCTTTGGTTTCCACTCCGTCAGTATTTAGCGGACGATGGTTTGGATTCCATTTTGCTTCCATTCGGTTCCATCGAAATCTGTTCACGCGATTTATTTAAAAAAAAATCAAATTTTTAAACAATGATTTTTATAAATAAAAATCACATTTTTATTTCTATGTTATCTCTATTTAAAAATCACATTTTTAAACAACAATCTTTATAAACAAAAATCACATTTTTAATTATGCTGTATACATATATTAAAATCAAAATTTTAATCTAAAACTATTTTTATAAAATCATATTTTTAATTTTCAAAGCTATTTAAATAAAAATCACATTTTTTTTATGTTATTTATATTTAAACAATGCCATTTCATTTTAAAGCCATGCTATTTTATTTTTTAAAAATCATGCTATATATATATATATATTTTAAAAGTAATGCTAATTTTATTATTAGAAACAATGCTATTTATATAATGCAAAACAATGCTAATTATATAATGAAAAACAATGAAAAACGATGCTATTTATATAATGCAAAACAATGCAAATTATATAATGCAAAACAATGCTAATTATATAATTCAAAACAATGCTAATTATATAATGAAAAACTGTAATAACCCGAAAATCCGAGCCAATTTAAATTTTTTATTTTGGCAATTTTAGCGAATTTTGGTTATTTAAAATGATTTATTTTAAATAATAACGACGAGAAATTCATTTTGAATAGAATTAGAACGTATATATTTATATAGATCGTCGTTAGAATATAAATATTTATTTATAATTATAAAAGGAATTGAAAATGGCGCGGTAGTTCGATAATTCGATTTCAAAATTCAAATGAATGTAATGAGTGCAAAATAAACCGGATTTTAGTGAAACCAAAAATATTTGAATCTAATTGAGAATATCTTTCCAACGAATCAGAAAAATCGAAATTTTATAGCAGGGATCAAAAGTTATGTCCAATTGAAATTTCAGAATAGTCGCTATGGAATTTCAGCCCTTAAAAATGGAAATTTTGCAAACGACCTCGGATTTCGACGAAACCACTTTTGTTGGATCCGTGGTGTCAATTTATTGCTAGATTCCAAAATTCATAATTTTTCGATTCAATATGTGAGCGTGGCAAAGGAAAACGCGTTTGGCCAGTTTAAGTTGATTTTAATCGACTGGAAAATGACCATTTTTCAAACGGTCTCAGAATTCGATGAAATTAGTTTTGTTAGGACTGTATCGTCAATACGAAGTTAGAAAATATTTTTCGGGAATTTTTCGAGTTAGCATGTGGCCTTGGCAAATTGAAATGCGCGTTCAAATTCAATATATAGAGTTATATTTTGATTTTGATGAAAACTGATCGAAACGATCGAATCAGCCTACGATACATATCCCATTGTGTTCGGAATGGGGGTAATTAGCTAGTGGCGACAGTCTGTGGGTTCGATTTTGAGATCGAATTTAAAAGTTGCTTTTTGAAGATAAATAAAATAATAAAATTATATATCCTTGGCCCCTCCCTCTCTCTCTTACACTTTTCAGTTCAGAGAAAAAAATATAATCTTTTCTGTATAAACATCGTTGTTAGAATATATGATTTTTATATATTGAATAGCGAAGTAAAAATTCGATTTTTATATATTGAATAGCGAAGTAAAAATTCGATTTTTATATATTGAATAGCGAAGTAAAAATTCGATTTTTATATATTGAATAGCAAAGTAAAAATTCGATTTATATATATGTAGTGAATACGGATGATGGAAGTGATAAAAGAAGAAACGGCGGAGATTTTCTACATAAGAAGAGTCGTGGCGTTGGTTTAGCTAGTCGGTGAGAACTTCTCACCTTTTAATTTTGTTTTCTAGTTAATAATATATACTAGGATGCAGATGGTGTTTAGTAGCACCCGACACCCGTCGTCCATAGACCATGGACGGCTTGTATGCTTGTTTGTTTGATTTTGATGTGTAGTTGATTGTGTGATGTGATGTGAAATGAAATAAAATATTTATGTAGTTAAAAATATTTTATAGTTGAAAATATAATTTTTAACATGAATGTGAATAAATATTTATAAACAAATCGGAGATTTGTTTATATACACTAATTTGATTGATATTGATTGGGACGATAAATTTTACACATCGCCCAACTGCACAAATAAAATTTGTGTTTGATTGTTTGAAACCCCACAGGGTATTGGGATGATATTTGGCGTACACTAATCCTAATTATTTAGCTGTATGTCGATCGATTGGTCGACAGACTGTGTAAGCGTTAATTATTTATATTTAATACTTATGTAGTTGTGTGGTGAACTCTGGATGATGGTTGATTATTTATCGTTGTTATTTTATACATGTGTTGTAGAAAATCCATATAATTAACATTATATGGTAATTGATTGGGCCTCATTCCAGTTTTGAAATAAAATATTTGAATAGAAATATTTGAAAAAGAAATATTTGAAATAGAATATTTGAAAATAGAAATATATGAAGTCGTGTTGATTAAACTGACGCCATTTTGACGTGAACGATATTTATATCGATTTTATTCATTTTACAATGAATATCGAAAGTGATTTCAAAATCTGATATTTTGATAGAAATGAATTCGAATTGAATAGAAATGAATTTGAATTGAAATTGAATAGAAATGAATTCGAATTGAAATTGAATAGAAATGAATTCGAATTTAAATTGAATAGAAATGAATTCGAATTGAAATTGAATTAAAGATCGATTTGAATTAAAATCAATTTGAAATGAATTTAAAACGAATTTATAAGGAAAAAATTCAATTTTGAATTGAATTTGAAATGGAGTTGAAATCGTTTCGAAAACGAATTTAAAACGATTTATAAAATACGTTTTAAAAGGAAATCGACGAAGTATATATTATATATATTATATATATAATATAATGGCCTGAATAGAACGCGCCGCGCTGCGGCAGTTCGCGATTTTCGACCATTGACTTCGAATGGATATTACGGGAGATCCGACCGTCGGATTCTCCTAAAACAGGAACCGTTGGGTTCGTATCGAAAAGAGATTTCTAACGAATATTAGAAATTTGAAATCTAACGGTTGGATTTGGAGTTATGTCCAAATCAAATTTGGAAAAGGTCGTTGTAAGTGCAGTTCGATGGCCGTTGATGGAAATCGACTGTACGGGCCTTGATAAAATTATTAAAAATATCAATAATTTGTGTAAAATCATAAGAAATGATTTGTGAAGAATTGGGATGAAAAACTCCATATTTGAAAAGATAAAAATAGACTTTTATCGAAATGAACTTGTTTTGAACTAGAATTGTACTTCTATTTATTTTTAAATAAATAAATTGGTTTTGAAATGGTTTTGAAAATAACCAGGATTTCCGATAATTGAATTGGAATGGATTTGAATCGAAATTGTCTTTGGAATATTTCGATGTTGGATTTCGTGATTGTACAGATGTTGTTATGGAAATTTGAAAGATATATAGATATATCGTTATTTCCAATACGATATTTGTTAGTCGTAGAATTTGATATTGAATATAAGCCGATATATTTTCTATCCAGGGCCTTGTATGTAATATCAAATGTGATTTGGGTTTGTCGTGAATGGTGTCTTCATTAACACTGTTCTTAAGCCCAGTTGAGAAAAAGATTAAATCTTTTTATTTAGATTTAATGAAGTGTACCAATTAAATAATATTTAATTGGAATTGAAATGGAATGAGGCGTATGTTGTGTTTGTGTAACACTTATTTATTATATACGCGAGTTATTCAGAAAGACTGGGTATATCCCATTCTGAATAACTGATTCGACGTGGTGTCGAAGACCGGAGGTCTTCACATCGTTTGGGTGGTTACTGATGATCTTGATTGGGCTGTACACCCAAGAGGAGAGAATCAGTTAGTGGTCGTCCAGACGTACTTGGAGATCGATGGATATGCGGGGTACTAGGTGCCTCCGGTTTCGTTCAGACCCAGAACGAACTTGTAAATGGACTGTGTGTCTGACATTGGATTTTAGTCTGTGTGATTGATTTCTATTAAATATATATCTGTTTGGCGGCGGAGAATTTATTCTCTTGCTTAACGCCCTTCTCTGAGACGTACGAGCTCAGGGGTTATATATTGATGGATATCAAACGCATGGAGTGAATTGCCTGTGTGGCATGCCTAAGTGGCAATTAATCAAGGCTTCTGTTGCAAAGCAAAGTCTTGTGGTGGATGATCAAAGCACAGCCTGTGTGGCACAGCTTTGTGTAACGTGGATTCGCGAGCCTCACACCCCGATGTGAACCAAAAACGGGAGAAGGACCTCAGGGAGGACATGCGTTTCTTTCTAGTTAGAAGTGGTGTCAGTGGTTTTACACGCCCTGACGAGTTTGACTTATGTGGTTGTTGCTGTTGCGAGGCGCCTTGGTTAGATCGAACGATCCGGGTCCGATAGAGTCATTCGTTGGCTCATTTACGCCCCATAGGGCGGGGAAACGCAGTGTTCAGGAATTTTAATCCACATCGGTGGACCAGCCCTGTCGCTCCAAAGGCTTGACTGATTACTTGCCTGAGGCTCGAGCTAGAGAGTCTCGAATTCGGTAGAGGACTATCTTTTGCCTCGGTTCATAGATGAAAATTCAACTTCCAATACGTGACTTTGCGGTTTTGATTGTGTAACCTATATATGGCGACATAGTGGTATGGGGCATTCATGCCGCCTATGATTGGTACTTATAATTTGAAATTGTTTTGACACTATACACTTATAGTACTATCAAAATAATCTGTTTTAAACGTATCAAGCATTCTTTGGCTATTATAAGGTAAAAACCCTATCCTCCGGCTTGCGTTGCATTGTGTGATGGGACCTGGGTCTTATAATAGCTTCATTTTTCTTTATTTAGCATTGCGCTGTTTGTTTTATGCACTGGTATTCTTGGGAGGAAACCCGTTCCGTTTTATACGGTGTGGTCCCTTGATTTACCTAACTTAAAATTAAAGATTAATAACTGTTTTAGTTCTCACACCAGTCCCATGACTGACCTGGAGTTTATCGTTTTAACCTAAACTCTGGGTGCCCTTATTTTGACACGGGCAGCTAGTAGTTTTTGTTTTGCAGATTTATATTCACAGGATCCTGATTTACAGCTGGAATGATACTCGGAAAGCTTTGTATCCGCGTATTACTTCTAGTCGTGTATTGTATTATTTTCCACTGCTATGTAATGTATTGTAATCTCTGATATTTTATGTGTAATATTTATTCATTTATACTCTGTATATTCTTGTAATCTGATGGAATTGTTGTAATATACAATGAAATGTTCTTCTGTCTGCGTTTTGATTTGTCTTGTTCTCAAAACAATCAGGCATTTCGAACGGTCTTGATCGGTTTAGCGACTGATTCGGATCGAGCGAAATTCCTTTTCGTTACATTTGGTATCAGAGCTTTGGTTTACAAAGCTCAGAGAACAAGACACATTAGAACCATATGAAAGAATTCATCAGAAATTGGATTAGTAATATCCAATGGGAATGACTCGTTAGAGATGGGATCAGTAGTATCCTAGAACGAGTGTGAAGAGTAGTGTTTTGAAAAATAAAATGGAAAACAAGTTTTGTTTTGAAATTTAAATCGTATTATACGTATTTGAATAAATTATTTTGTATTGAATTTGGACAGTCCAGTATATAAAGATTTTGCGTATACGTCTGATCCACGTGTATTCGAAGTTTTAATATACTGGATAGATATAGAATCACACTATAGTTGCCCGGAGATGATTCTGATGATTACTCGAGTATCATCAGAATTTATATTCGAGGGACAAAAGTGGGACTTCTATATATTTCCATTAGACTGGTGTGAGAACCAAAATTAGATAGGGCCTATTGTTGTGATTTGGCATCAAAAATGTGATTTTTGACTATATATCAAAGTTATGAATTTGAAATGATAATCAACTAAATGATTGATGGTTGTGTAGTTTGATTATTGTTTGACCAATTAAACGTTGAACCTATAACCAAATTGAATCAAATAGTGGATTGTATTGAAAATTTATCGCATATGCATGCATATACATGTACATTTATATGTGTGAACAGGTCATAGCAAGGAGGCTAGAGCAGAGGAATAAAATTGTTTGCCCGACAAATAGGTACATGTTTATTGCATTTCTTGAGTTTTGGGTGATTTTATGAGCCGATTGGCTAGCCGCTAGGCTTTTTCTTTTTCTTTTGGGATTGAAGAAGGCCATGGGAGGCTATATGAAATATCCCGAAGTCCCCGGTGCAAGGGAGGTTATGGCGAAATTTTTCGAAAATTTAGGGTGTTAGCCAAATTTTTTAAAAATTTGAAAAGTTCTTAGAAACTAAAAAGTTGAAGAACTTAAGCCGTAATGAAAATAATGGAAGTTGAGTTGATTTGTTAAACAACTTTCGGCTTAGTTCCTTTTCGGGGACGAAAAGTTTTAAGTGGGGGAGATTGTAATAACCCGGAAATCCGAGCCAATTTAAAAATTTTATTTTGGCAATTTTAGTGAATTTTGATTATTTAAAATGATTTATTTTAAATAATAACGACGAGAAATTCATTTTGAATAGAACTAGAACGTATATATTTATATAGATCGTCGTTAGAATATAAATATTTATTTATAATTATAAAAGGAATTGAAAATGGCGCGGTTGTTCGATAATTCGATTTCAAAATTCAAATGAATGTACCGGGTGCAAAATAAACCGGATTTTAGTGAAACCAAAAATATTTGAATCTAATTGAGAATATCTTTCCAACGAATAAGAAAAATCGAAATTTCATAGCAGGGATCAAAAGTTATGTCCAATTGAAATTTCAGAATAGTCGCTATGGAATTTCAGCCCTTAAAAATGGAAATTTTGCAAACGACCTCGGATTTCGACGAAACCACTTTTATTGGATCCGTGGTGTCAAGTTATTGCTAGATTCCAAAATTCATAATTTTTCAATTCAATATGTGAGCGTGGCAAAGGAAAACGCGTTTGGCCCGTTTCAGTTGATTTTAATCGACTGGAAAATGGCCATTTTCAAACGATCTCAGAATTCGATGAAATTAGTTTTGTTAGGACTGTATCGTCAATACGAAGTTAGAAAATATTTTTTGGGATTTTTTCGAGTTAGTATGTGGCCCTGGCAAATTGAAATGCGCGTTCAAATTCAATATGTAGAGTTATATTTTGATTTTGACGAAAACTGATCGAAACAGTCTACGATACATATCCCATTGTGTTCGGAATGGGGATAATTAGCTAGTGGCGACAGTCGGTGGGTTCGATTTTTAGATCGAATTTAAAAGTTGCTTTTTGAAGATAAATAAAATTATATATCCTTGGCCCCTCCCTCTCTCTCTTTCACTTTTCAGTTCAGAGAAAAAAAATCTTTTCTTTATAAACATCGTTGTTAGAATATATGATTTTTATATATTGAATAGCGAAGTAAAAATTCGATTTTTATATATTGAATAGCGAAGTAAAAATTCGATTTTTATATATTGAATAGCGAAGTAAAAATTCGATTTTTATATATTGAATAGCGAAGTAAAAATTCGATTTTTATATATTGAATAGCGAAGTAAAAATTCGATTTTTATACATTGAATAGCGAAGTAAAAATTTGATTTATATATATGTAGTGAATACGGATGACGGAAGTGATAAAAGAAGAAACGGCGGAGATTTTCTACATAAGAAGAGTCGTGGCGTTGGTTTAGCTAGTCGGTGAGAACTTCTCACCTTTTAATTTTGTTTTCTAGTTAATAATATATACTAGGATGCGGACGGTGATTAGTAGCACCCGACACCCGTCGTCCACTGACCATGGACGGCTTGTATGCTTGTTTGTTTGATTTTGATGTGTAGTTGATTGTGTGATGTGCTGTGAAATGAAATAAAATATTTATGTAGTTAAAAATATTTTATAGTTGAAAATATAATTTTTAACATGAATGTGAATAAATATATATAAACAAATCGGAGATTTGTTTATATACACCGATTTGGTTGATATTGATTGGGACGATAAATTTTACACATCGCTCAACTGCACAAATAAAATCTGTGTTTGATTGTTTGAAACCCCACACGGGTATTGGGATGATATTTGGCGTACACTAATCCCAATTATTTAGCTGTATGTCGATCGATTGGTCGACAGACTGTGTAAGCGTTAATTATTTATATTTAATGCTTATGCAGTTGTGTGGTGCACTCTGGATGATGTTTGATTATTTATCGTTGTTATTTTATACATGTGTTGTAGAAAATCCATATAATTAATATTATATGGTAATTGATTGGGCATCATTCCAGTTTTGAAATAAAATATAATAGAAATATTTGAAAAAGAAATATTTGAAATAGTATATTTGAAAATAGAAATATATGAAGCCGTGTTGATTAAACTGGCACCATTTTGACGTGAACGATATTTATATCGATTTTATTCATTTTACAATGAATATCGAAAGTGATTTCAAAATCTGATATTTTGAAAGAAATGAATTCGAATTGAAATTGAATAGAAATGAATTCGAATTGAAATTGAATAGAAATGAATTCGAATTGAAATTGAATAGAAATGAATTCGAATTGAAATTGAATTAAAGATCGATTTGAATTAAAATCAAATTGAAATGAATTTAAAATGAATTTATAAGGAAAAAATTCAATTTTGATTTGAATTTGAAATGGAGTTGAAATCGTTTCGAAAACGAATTTAAAACGATTTATAAAATACGTTTTAAAAGGAATCGATGAAGTATATATTATATATATATATAATATAATGGCCTGAATAGAACGCGCCGCGCTGCGGCAGTTCGCGAATTTCGACCATTGACTTCGAATGGATATTACGGGAGATCCGACCGTCGGATTCTCCTAAAACCGGAACCGTTGGGTTCGTATCGAAAAGAGATTTCTAACGAATATTAGAAATTTGAAATCTAACGGTTGGATTTGGAGTTATGTCCAAATCAAATTTGGAAAAGGTCGCTGTAAGTGCAGTTCGATGGCCGTTGATGGAAATCGACTGTACGGGCCTTGGTAAAATTATTAAAAATATCAATAATTTGTGTAAAATTATAAGAAATGATTTGTGAAGAATTGGGATGAAAAACTCCATATTTGAAAAGATAAAAATAGACTTTTATCGAAATGAACTAGTTTTGAACTAGAATTATACTTCTATTTATTTTTAAATAAATAATTTGGTTTTGAAATGGTTTTGAAAATAACCAGGATTTCTGATAATTGAATTGGAATGGATTTGAATCGAAATTGTCTTTGGAATATTTCGATGTTGGATTTCGTGATTGTACAGATGTTGTTATGGAAATTTGAAGGATATATAGATATATCGTTATTTCCAATACGATATTTGTTAGTCGTAGAATTTGATATTGAATATAAGCCGATATATTTTCTATTCAGAGCCTTGTATTTAATATCAAATGTGATTTGGGTTTGTCGTGAATGGTGTCTTCATTAACACTGTTCTTAAGCCCAGTTGAGAAAAAGATTAAATCTTTTTATTTAGATTTAATGAAGTGTACCAATTAAATAATATTTAATTGGAATTGAACTGGTATTGATTTTTGGATTTATTGTGAACAATGTTTTAAATAACACTTGTTCTTTAACCCGATAATTAATGAATGTGATTTTGGGTTTATTGTGGACCGTGTTTTAAATGACATTGGTTCTTTAACCCAGTTAAAGACATGATATTGATCTCTGTGAAGATTAAAACTAAGTGGAGTTTTAATGAATCTTTAATTAGATTGAAATGATCGAGAATGGAGTATCACCAGTTTTGCTCCAGGCGATAGTTAAATCTTTAATTAGATTTGAACGTGAAATGGTAATTGAATTTACCGATAACACCGTGGTGTTAGATATGAAGTATTACCAGTTTTACTTCATGGGATGAATAGGTGGGGATTGGGAAATAAAATAAATTATTACTTCGGTGTGGTTCGCTAATCCCGACTAGTTTGAATTGATATTCAAAGAAGATTAAAGAATAAATTTAAAGAATTTATCTTTGATAAAATTAATGGGAACCTTTCCAAAAGTATAAGAATATTTGAACAAAAGAATATTCTGAATTGGAATGAGGCGTATGTTGTGTTTGTGTAACACTTGTTTATTATATACGCGAGTTGTTCAGAAAGACCAGGTATATCCCATTCTGAATAACTGATTCGACGTGGTGTCGAAGATGAAGATGGTGGTAGAAGACCGGAGGTCTTCACGTCGTTTGGGTGGTTACTGATGATCTTGATTGGGTTGTACACCCAAGAGGAGAGAATCAGTTAGTGGTCGTCCAGACGTACTTGGAGATCGATGGATATGCGGGGTACATCCATTTACATCAACGGCCATCGAACTGCACTTACAGCGACCTTTTCCAAATTTGATTTGGACATAATTCCAAATCCAACCATTAGATTTTAAATTTCTAATATTCATTCGAAAGCTCTTTTCGATACAAACCCAAGGTTCTGGTTTCAGGAGAATCCGACGGTCGGATCTCCCGTAATGTCCATTCGAAGTCAATGGTCCAAATTCACGAACTGCCATAGCGCGGCGCGTTCTATTCAAGCCATTATATATAATATATATATATATTATATATTTTGTCGATTTTCTTTTAAAACGTATTTTATAAATCGTTGTAAATTCGTTTTCGAAACGATTTCAACTTCATATTCAATTTCGAATCAAATTGAATATTCCACATCATTGATATATAAATGATAATATTTTCAAATCGTTATATTTTGAAATCACTTCCTTTTCTATATTTATTATAAAAACGAATATAATCGATATATAAATATCGTTCGCGTCAAAATGGCGCATCCCTAATCAACACGGCTTTATATATTTCAATAACTTCGTTATTCTATTCAACAAATGAATATTTATTCTATTCAACACATGAATCTATATTTCTTTCAACACATGATAATTTTCAACATATGAATATTCTCAACACATGAGCATCGTCAACACATGACTATTTTTATTATTTAATATATTTTATAAAATTATGATTTCTATCGTTTAATTTTTAATCAGGCTCCAACCGTAAATTAGTAAGAGAACGATTCCCTAAGCATTAACCCCGAAGGCCGAAACCAACATCAGATCAATACCCAGGAGACCACTCATCTTATCTATTTTCCAGTTAGTTTCTAATTTTATATATGATAAAGATGTAAATTTTATTGTTAAAATATTTCTTTCAACACATGATAATTTTCAACACATGAATATTCTCAACACATGAGCGTCGTCAACACATGACTATTTATTCTATTCAACACATGAATATATATTTTATAATATTCTTTATTTTCCCAATTGGAATGAGGCCCAATCAATTACCATATAATGTTAATTATATGGATTCCATACAACACATGTATCTAATAGCAACGATAAATAATCAACCATCATCCAAAGTGCACCACACAACTGCATAAGCATTAAATATAAATAATTAACGCTTACACAGTCTGTCGACCAATCGATCGACATATAACTAAATAATTGGGATTAGTGTACACCAAATATCATCCCAACACCCATGTGGGGTTTCAATCCACAAACACCGAATATTATTTGTGCAGTTGGGCGACGTGTAAAATTTATCGTCCCAATCAATATCCTTCAAATAGGTGTACATAAACAAACCGTCCGGTTTGTAAATGAATATTTTATTTTATTCACATACACGTTAAAAATTATATTTTTAACGATAAATAATTTATTTCAATACATGAATGTTTTATTATCCATTTCACATCAACATCACAAACAAACTTCACAACACATCAAACAAGCATACAGGTCGTCCATGGTCTGTGGACGACCGGTGTCTGGTGCTGCTAAACACCGTCTGCATCCTAGTATATATTTAACTAGAAAACAAGAATTAAAGTGAGAAGTTCTCACCAACTAGCTAAACCAAACGCCACGACTCTTCATATGTAGGAAATCTTCGTCGTGCTCGCCTTTTGTCAATTTCATTGTCCGTAGCCACTACATATATAAAAATCACATTTTTATATTGTTGTTACGTATATAAAAATCACATTTTTATAATCACTCTATATGGAAAAAAATTCTATTTTTATACCGGTGTTCATATAATAAAGATTATATTTTTATATCGTTATTCATATAAAAATCACATCTTTGCTCCTTCTACATAATAAAGATCGAATTTTTAATACTTCTATAACATAAAAATCGTATTTTTATTCTATCTATACTATAAAAATCATATTTTTACATTGCTACTTCTATAAAGATCACATCTTTGTTACTCCACATTATATAATATCATATTTTTATTCTTCCTATGATATAAAAATCATATTTTTAATCTTCTTATACAATAAAAATCTCATCTTTCATTTCAAAATCAAATCTTTTCCTTATGTAAAAACCAAATCTCTATATGGTAAAAATCACTTCTTTATTCGATTAAAAATCCAACCTTTACATCGCTAAAAATCTCGTCTTTACATCGTTACAAATCTAATCCTTTCTTGTTTAAAAATGTAAACTCTTCTATATTAAAAATATGAACTTTCTTCACATTAAAAATCGAACCTTTCCTATAAATAAAAATTGAACCTTTTGCATTTAAAAATCATAGCTTTAAACAAATAAAAATTAGATCTTTAAACAAATAAAAATCATGTTTTTATTCAAATAAAGATCTTAACCTTCTAGAAACCAAAATCAGAAAAGATGGGCTTACATCGATTGGTGTTTATCCACCCGAGAGGGGGGGTTTACTTCATTGCGCTCGCATTGGAGATGGCGGGGCTGTGAAGTGTGGTGGAGGGCTAAGGAGGAGGCTGGAGGGAAGGGGAGGCGGGTCAATGGAGGTGGCGAGGGTGGACAAAGGGGGCGGTAGCTTTGTGGGTCTGTGTGCAGGTTCGAGGCTGGGGAGAGGGAGAAGGGCGAGCGGAGGAGTGGAGACGCGAGAGGTGGGTGGGCTTCGGTGCAACGATGGCAGTTGCCCCCTGTCGGTGCGGCGACGGGGTTAGGGCACGACGCCCTTGCCCTTTCCCTTTTTTTTATTTTGTTTTTCTCGAATCAATGAAAGGGGGGGGGCTGAACGGTGTATAGGAAGTGTAACAACCCGTATTTTCAATAACCTGTAATAATGTAAATTGAGGCAGAATTTAACTCTAAAATCTGAATCAAGGGAAACGGGCTATGCCATTGCGTTCGTCTCGGAAAAATACGCGAAATAGAGTCCGAGTTTTCGAAAATCGGAGTCCGTATGACCCAGTTAAGGCCCACGGAAGTTTTCAGAAATTTCCATAATTAAAACAGATTCAAATTTAAAGAATTGGGCCAGCTGGGCCAAGGCGGGAAAAATCCCGCCAGGACCCGCATGTCGACAGGCCTGTCGACAGGGTCCATAGGCATGTCGACTGCCCTGTCGACAGCCCTGTCGACAGGGTGTGCCCAGGCAGTCTAGCCTGGTGCACCATTTTGGTTTGGGCTTGGTCTTGTGGCTTGGTTCTAGAGAGTTCCTAAATCTGACGGGCCAAAACTATCCTAGGGTTAATCCTAGGGCTAAAAACACTCTAATCTTCTATAAATAAGCCTCTAATCCTACCCTAAAACCCCATTAATCATTCTTGCAACCAAACTATGTCAAATTGAAAACTCTCATGGCCTCCACCCTCTTCATACAAATCCTAATTTAATTCCTAAGTAATTTTCCATGCATACAAGCATATTTAGGCTTGTATGATCCTCCTTAGCTTGCATTAAAGGCTTGTTTTTCTATTGCCATCATGAAGGAGGAGTCTTGATCAAGTTTGCTTGCATTTGGGGGCTTTAATTAGTTGCATAAGGGGTTCTTTACATTTGCTATAGTTATTTGAGTCCGCATAAGCATTGTAAGCCCTCTTACCTTCATTTTAGAAACTCTAAAGTTAATGTGTGATAAAAGTTGGGGTTTATGTATGTTTGATGAGTTATGCATGTTTATGCAAGTTTGCTAAGCCATGATTTGTATGTTTAATTAGTTATGCATGTTTATGCAAGTTCACCATGCCATGATTTGCATGTTTGACAAGTTATGCATGTTTTGCAAGTTCACTATGACATGATTTGCAAGTTTGACAAGTTATGCATGTTTTGCAAGTTCACTATGACATGATTTGCAAGTTTGATAAGTTATGCATGTTTTGCAAGTTCACTATGACATGATTTGCAAGTTTGATAAGTTATGCATGTTTTGCAAGTTCACTATGACATGATGGGCATGTTTGACAAGTTATGCATGTTTTGCAAGATCACTATGACATGATTTGTAAGTTTGATAAGTTATGCATGTTTTGCAAGTTCACTATGACATGATTTGCAAGTTTGATAAGTTATGCATGTTCATGCAAGTTCATTGTGCCATGTTATGCATGTTTAATAAGTTGTGCATGCTTATGCAAGTTTAAAATGGCAAGTTGTGCATGTTTGACAAGTTATGCATGGTTATGGTAATATGCAAGTTCACTATGCTAAGTTATGCGAGTTTAACATGTTATGCATGTTTATGGCAATATGCAAGTTCACTACGCTAAGTTGTACAAGTCTAACATGTTATGCATGATTGTTGTGCAAGTCTATCATGTATGTTGTGCCAAGTTCCCTCTTCCTATCCTTTATGCGTTGTTACGAATATGTAAGCGATAGAATGACGTTGGGGGTTTGGGTAAACTTAAAATACATGGAAATATAAGATTGGGAATTTACCTATTAAGTTAGGTCTACCCCTTGGGAATTTACCTATTAAGTTAGGTCTACCCAAGTATTTGTTGACTTGTAATTATGTTTTGAAATAAAGTGGACATGACACTTAGAAAACATAAGTGTGGCCAACTCGAGGTTGGGTTGAGTTTGTAGCGTAATCCTACCCGGAACCGACCGGCTTAACTAGTGGCTACAAACGATAGGACCCAATGTGAGAAGTTGGTCATGGGGTGCCAAGACCCGAGGTTAGACCAAGTTGTGGTGTAAAGCTACCCGGACCCGCCCGGCCTAACTAGTAACCACAACAAGGTCTAATGTGAGAGGTTAAGGTGCATTAAATTAATTAATGCCTCGTGATTAGGGTTAAGTCAAGGTCCACTAATACTGAACCAACTTGGGGATTCAAATGATGAAAATGGGGTTAAGTTACACTTAACCAATTTAATCCATTTGGGATACGAGGGATTAGATGGGGTTAAGTGGTGAACCGTTGATTACACTTAACTAATTTAATCCATGATTAGTGAGGGGTTAAACCACACTTAACCCTCTTAGAAACCCTAGCAACGTGGTCTGTTCCAGCAGTAATCCCAGTTTGGTATCATTCACAACCCTAGAGACTAGGCTAGGGCGGGGCACGATTACTGGACGGATGTAACCGACCAAAGACGAGGCCGAGTGGTACCGCGATGCGGGTCCAGGCGGGCTACGGACGTGCACGTAGTCCGATGTTGGACGCATACTATGCATGGGTACCAGTAGATCTGGGCTGTGCATTATTGCTTAAGTGTCCAGGGTTGGCACCCGAGGGCTTGATACACCCGAAGGTGGACCCAGCACAGTCAGACTACATCCATACATGGGCCGTATGGACAGCAACACGTGACGTGTTAGGTTTATAGGGAGCCGATCGACTAGACCGTTGGGCTGGACCTTATATTAAGGTCACTTCATGTTATTGGGCCAAAGTTTGGGCTAAGGGATCAATACCTGTTATGTTGGTTTGCTAGTACACCGTGGTGCAAAAACTTAACCTTGTTTTATGCGATGACACCTCTATCTATCTTGTAGTTAATTTATCATGCCAGTATGTTGTTATCTATGATCATCTCAGTTTCCATCATACTGTTAGCTTTATTAGTTTATAGACTGATCGTAGCAGGGCTTACTCAGTCTTTTTGACTGACCTGTTTTTCTTTCGCCTCTTTTCTTCCGTTTCCCCCCCCCCAGGTTCTCAGGGAGGGAATACAGGAGCTTAGCTTGGATCCTACCTGCTTTCTTGGATAGCTCATGTATGCTTTGGACTTGAGCTCGCTATGGTTTATCATCTTTATTTGGGGATAGCACTATGTATTTCAGTATTTCAGTTTATCCGATGATGTATTTATCTAGACTTGTAATTTTGGGAAAAATGACAGTTTGATGTACCAGACTTGTGTTTTGAAATGGTTTAAAAATCTTCTGCTGTTTTATTTACTTACTCTGTTTATTTACATATATATATATATATATATATATGTCATGTCCTGCCTTGCTATATCATTATGCATGTTTACCAATAATGCCCCTCCAAAGCTAGTGCATTCCTTTGCGAGTGACCCTAGTGGAGGCGGGGTGTTACATTTGGTATCAGAGCATATGGTTTACGAGAAGGGATAAAAAGGTTTTTAAAACTCTTTGAAAAACTATTTTCAAAACCAAGTATTAAGTATTTTCCAAAGAAAAGTCTAGTTACTTTAAAAGGCTATTCCCCAAAAAGCCATTAGCACTATCCTTTGATCCCTCGTTTGAACTCTTTTCTTTTCGTTTCCAGCATGTCTGATAATCTCACCTTGCCCGAAGGAGTAACGATACCCGATTGGTTTCGTCGGTACTTGGAAGTTACGGCACCGGTCCCGGATGTCCCTCATACTGTCTCCCCAGTCGAGGCCGCTGTTCCTCCTCCTCCTTCCGTAGCTGATGTTCCTCTTCTCCCTCAGCCTCCACAAGCGGATTTTGCGGAAACTTGTAAGAACTTTAAGAAGATGGGAGGCAAGAATTTTAGTGGAACAGAGACTTTCGTAGAGGCAAGGAATTGGTTGAAAGAGACCGAAGATCTTTTAGCCACCTTTGATATAGGTGACCGCAGGAAGATTTTATTGGCAGTATGGTTGCTAAAGGAAGAAGCTGCACGTTGGTGGGTAGTCACCACCGCTACTAGGCCAATCGAGACTTGGGATGACTTTAGAGGAAGGTTTGGACTGAGGTTCTTATCACTGAAGCAAGGGGGCATGTCTATTAGGGAATACATAGATAAGTTTAATCAACTGGCTAGGGTCGATTTAGACTTGGTTACTACAGCTCAGGAGAAGGCCCTACACTTTGCCCTAGGATTAAACGAGCCATTACATGGTTTGGCCATATCTCATATACCCTTGGGGGCGACTTTCGAGAATTTGGTGAATTTGGCCCTACTTCAAGAAGAAGATAACAATGACAAGAAAGAGGCCAAGGCGAATGAGCCTCAAGGCCAGAGGGTAAATCCCGGAAAACGAGGCAAGAATAACAACAACCGCAAGGACAAGCCAAGAATGAATGGGAAGTGCAACTTCTGTGGCATAGTTGGACATATAGCCAGGGAATGTAGGAAGAAGAGAAAGCGGGGCGAATGTTTTGATTGTGGTGAGTTTGGACATCTCCGCAAGGATTGCCCGAGGAAACAAGGGCAAGGTCAGACTCAGTGTGCAGGACTATCTGGAGGGCGAATTCATCCCCTCAACACCGTTCTTCCAGCTTATGATAGAGGTAGTGTTTCTGTTGAAAATCTGGTTTACATTTTCTGATTTTCCCTGTTCGAACTTTGTTTGATTCTGGCACATCGCATAGTTTTATTTCATCTGATCTAGTTGAAAGTTTTGCACCTAAGTACTAGTCTGGTTGATGATCCCGTATGTGTTTCAAATCCAATTGGGGGTTCTGCCCGTTCGTCTGTGGTCTGAGTGGATTTGAAAATTTCTATCCTGAGTATAGAATTCTCGTGGGATGTATATATTCTCGGTTTCAGGGGATATGGGTTGGTTTTGGGCATGGAATGGTTGTCCTGTTTTGGGCCATTCTGGGTTTTTTGTATATAGGGTGTGGGGCTCATGACTCGCCTCGGTAATACCCTAGAAATTTCTAGCAACCCTATGGGTCCCATCATGTTATGATTATCTTGAATCCCTCAACTCGTCTATCGATAGTTTGCAATCTGTGAGGGTGGTCTGAGAATATCCTGATATCTTGGGGAAAAGTGAAGGGGTTACCCCTAGACGTGGGATAGATTTCCGCATTATCTGGTTGGTAACACCAAGCCAGTTTCGTGGCTGGTTAGGCACGTGACCTCACGAGATGAGAGTTAAGAAGCAAGTCAAGGAGTTGCTTGAGAAGAACTTCCTGAGACGAAGCATTTTTGAGTAGGGTGCTCCAGTAGTATTCGTTACTAAGGTGGACAGTTTGCTTCGCTTATGTGTTGATTATCGTGAGAAGAATAGACAACCGTTACCAAGGATCGATGATTTGTTTGATCAGCTTGTAGGAGCATCTGTTTTCTTTTGATCTAGCTACCGGATTCCATCAGCTTAGGGTGGCTGAGGATGGAATTGACAAGACTGCGTTTAGGACTCTAGATGGGTTTTAGAATGGTTAGTCATACTATTTGGTTTGACTGATGCACCCGCATATTACGTAAACTTGATGGGTAGGGTGTTTAGGGAGTCCTTGAACAAGTTTGTCAAGGTCGTCATAGGCGATATTTTGATCTCCTCAAAAGAACGAGGAAGAACATGCTATACATCTCAAGAAGGAGATGGATACGCTTAGAGCCACCAGTGGAAGGTCAAGTTCTCCAGATGTCACTTTGGAGGAAAGAAGTTGGATTTTCTTGGGCACATAGTTCCTAAGTAGGGCTTAGCGGTGGATTCCGCTAAAGTGGTCGCAGTTTAAGACCGGAAAACTCTGAGGAGGGAAATTGAAGTAAAAAGCCTCCTCTGTTTGGCTAGTTAGTTAGCATTCCCGGAGCTTAGACTTACTCTTCTGGATCAAGAAGGGGGTTCCGCAAGAAGAAGATCCGCAGTTGGTCAAGAACATGAACCAGTCGGTTCGAGGCGAGATGATTAAGTCACCTCACTAGATATATTATAGATAACAAGGGATGACTAAGGCGCGATGAGAGATTATGTGTTCCTCGAGTGAAAGACTTGGTAAAGAAGGTTCTTGAAGATGCGCATCACCCGAGGAGGTGGCCGAGTTGGTTTCCGGATACATGTTGTGCCACCAGGTTGAGGCCAAGTCATAGAAGCCCAGTGGGCCATTACCTCCATTGGGAGTTCCGCAAGGAAAGTATGGAAACATCTCGATAGATTATGTGGATGGGCTACCTAGATCAAAGAAAGGAGATACGGGTATGAGGGTCATAGTAGGTAGACTCGCAAAGAGTGCTCATTTCAGTCCGGTGAAGAGCGAGAGGACTGCATCATGGTTGGCAACAGTTTACCCTCAAGAAGTTGGCCAGTTTTGAAATAGCCTACAGGAAGCCATGGGTAGGCAGTTGAATCTAGGTATGGCCTATCACTCATAGGCGGATAGTTCATTTCGATTAAGTATGAGTTATAGAAAAGCACATTTATAAGGCAATGGGCAACGCGGATTGGTATTTTCAAGAAAAGTTCTGCTGCATGGAATACTTTATGGTAAGTAGACGAGATCCAGGATTCACTAGTGAATTTTGGAGAGCTTGCACGAATCATGAGGTTATAATTATGTTTAAGCCAAGTATATAGAAAGAAGAATAAGTGGAAAAGAAAGACGAGAGGCGATAATGAAATACGTTCCAACTCGAATTTGGGAAATAGGAGTTAGGAAGCCAAGGAATCATGAAGTGAAAGATAGTCAAAGCACAGTGGAAGTTAAGCTCAAGGAAACGTGACTAAGAAGAGTGAAGACTAGACACGCGCATCATATCTCTTTTTAAGAGTGCATCTTTGATCCTTGTTTTCCTGTGGAACTTGCTTGCAAGTTATCTTTTGTATATATCCTCTCGGTCCCGTTCTCGATCTTATTTCTGTTGTAAACTCCATAAGGGGGTTAAGACTCATCGGTTAGTACTGAATGTCAAAGCTTGAGTGGATTTCTTGTAATCCAAAAAGGAGTTTATCTAGTTTATCGTGTCGATCTTGTCATGAGAACCTTAGGTAGAAACCCTTTGGTTGAAACATGTGTTTGAAACATGTTATGCTTGATGGTTGCAAGTGGTTGCAAGTGTTTGCAAGTGGTTGCTCGTGGATGCATTATACACGATTAGGCACTAGATCGGCTCACACACCCCTCATATTGCATGTGCATGAGTGTTTATGCTTATTCTTGGATGAAATTCGTATGCTATCACATGGATGTTGCATATGGATGTATGATTGAGCACGCATGTAGATATTATACATTATGTTAGGAATTTGCATACATATGGATTCATTTCACTGACATACATATGCATTAAGGAGGTTTACTGTATCAGTAACCGCCTGATTTACATACATATGCATTAAGGAGGTTTACTGTATCAGTAACCGCCTGATTTTCGCATTAGGTAAGTACATATATACACACTTTTGCATATGTTCATCCAGCATTTAGAATCTTGTAAGGACAATGATTGCTCGTGGATGATGCCTTGAGTAGATGGATGATTGGATGGTAGGATACGTTCTTCCTAACTTGAAGATTTCGGGGACGAAATCCTTTAAGGAGGGGAGAATGTAACAACCCGTATTTTCAATAACCTGTAATAATGTAAATTGAGGCAGAATTTAACTCTAAAATCTGAATCAAGGGAAACGGGCTATGCCATTGCGTTCGTCTCGGAAAAATACGCGAAATAGAGTCCGAGTTTTCGAAAATCGGAGTCCGTATGACCCAGTTAAGGCCCACGGAAGTTTTCAGAAATTTCCATAATTAAAACAGATTCAAATTTAAAGAATTGGGCCAGCTGGGCCAAGGCGGGAAAAATCCCGCCAGGACCCGCATGTCGACAGGCCTGTCGACAGGGTCCATAGGCATGTCGACTGCCCTGTCGACAGCCCTGTCGACAGGGTGTGCCCAGGCAGTCTAGCCTGGTGCACCATTTTGGTTTGGGCTTGGTCTTGTGGCTTGGTTCTAGAGAGTTCCTAAATCTGACGGGCCAAAACTATCCTAGGGTTAATCCTAGGGCTAAAAACACTCTAATCTTCTATAAATAAGCCTCTAATCCTACCCTAAAACCCCATTAATCATTCTTGCAACCAAACTATGTCAAATTGAAAACTCTCATGGCCTCCACCCTCTTCATACAAATCCTAATTTAATTCCTAAGTAATTTTCCATGCATACAAGCATATTTAGGCTTGTATGATCCTCCTTAGCTTGCATTAAAGGCTTGTTTTTCTATTGCCATCATGAAGGAGGAGTCTTGATCAAGTTTGCTTGCATTTGGGGGCTTTAATTAGTTGCATAAGGGGTTCTTTACATTTGCTATAGTTATTTGAGTCCGCATAAGCATTGTAAGCCCTCTTACCTTCATTTTAGAAACTCTAAAGTTAATGTGTGATAAAAGTTGGGGTTTATGTATGTTTGATGAGTTATGCATGTTTATGCAAGTTTGCTAAGCCATGATTTGTATGTTTAATTAGTTATGCATGTTTATGCAAGTTCACCATGCCATGATTTGCATGTTTGACAAGTTATGCATGTTTTGCAAGTTCACTATGACATGATTTGCAAGTTTGACAAGTTATGCATGTTTTGCAAGTTCACTATGACATGATTTGCAAGTTTGATAAGTTATGCATGTTTTGCAAGTTCACTATGACATGATTTGCAAGTTTGATAAGTTATGCATGTTTTGCAAGTTCACTATGACATGATGGGCATGTTTGACAAGTTATGCATGTTTTGCAAGATCACTATGACATGATTTGTAAGTTTGATAAGTTATGCATGTTTTGCAAGTTCACTATGACATGATTTGCAAGTTTGATAAGTTATGCATGTTCATGCAAGTTCATTGTGCCATGTTATGCATGTTTAATAAGTTGTGCATGCTTATGCAAGTTTAAAATGGCAAGTTGTGCATGTTTGACAAGTTATGCATGGTTATGGTAATATGCAAGTTCACTATGCTAAGTTATGCGAGTTTAACATGTTATGCATGTTTATGGCAATATGCAAGTTCACTACGCTAAGTTGTACAAGTCTAACATGTTATGCATGATTGTTGTGCAAGTCTATCATGTATGTTGTGCCAAGTTCCCTCTTCCTATCCTTTATGCGTTGTTACGAATATGTAAGCGATAGAATGACGTTGGGGGTTTGGGTAAACTTAAAATACATGGAAATATAAGATTGGGAATTTACCTATTAAGTTAGGTCTACCCCTTGGGAATTTACCTATTAAGTTAGGTCTACCCAAGTATTTGTTGACTTGTAATTATGTTTTGAAATAAAGTGGACATGACACTTAGAAAACATAAGTGTGGCCAACTCGAGGTTGGGTTGAGTTTGTAGCGTAATCCTACCCGGAACCGACCGGCTTAACTAGTGGCTACAAACGATAGGACCCAATGTGAGAAGTTGGTCATGGGGTGCCAAGACCCGAGGTTAGACCAAGTTGTGGTGTAAAGCTACCCGGACCCGCCCGGCCTAACTAGTAACCACAACAAGGTCTAATGTGAGAGGTTAAGGTGCATTAAATTAATTAATGCCTCGTGATTAGGGTTAAGTCAAGGTCCACTAATACTGAACCAACTTGGGGATTCAAATGATGAAAATGGGGTTAAGTTACACTTAACCAATTTAATCCATTTGGGATACGAGGGATTAGATGGGGTTAAGTGGTGAACCGTTGATTACACTTAACTAATTTAATCCATGATTAGTGAGGGGTTAAACCACACTTAACCCTCTTAGAAACCCTAGCAACGTGGTCTGTTCCAGCAGTAATCCCAGTTTGGTATCATTCACAACCCTAGAGACTAGGCTAGGGCGGGGCACGATTACTGGACGGATGTAACCGACCAAAGACGAGGCCGAGTGGTACCGCGATGCGGGTCCAGGCGGGCTACGGACGTGCACGTAGTCCGATGTTGGACGCATACTATGCATGGGTACCAGTAGATCTGGGCTGTGCATTATTGCTTAAGTGTCCAGGGTTGGCACCCGAGGGCTTGATACACCCGAAGGTGGACCCAGCACAGTCAGACTACATCCATACATGGGCCGTATGGACAGCAACACGTGACGTGTTAGGTTTATAGGGAGCCGATCGACTAGACCGTTGGGCTGGACCTTATATTAAGGTCACTTCATGTTATTGGGCCAAAGTTTGGGCTAAGGGATCAATACCTGTTATGTTGGTTTGCTAGTACACCGTGGTGCAAAAACTTAACCTTGTTTTATGCGATGACACCTCTATCTATCTTGTAGTTAATTTATCATGCCAGTATGTTGTTATCTATGATCATCTCAGTTTCCATCATACTGTTAGCTTTATTAGTTTATAGACTGATCGTAGCAGGGCTTACTCAGTCTTTTTGACTGACCTGTTTTTCTTTCGCCTCTTTTCTTCCGTTCCCCCCCCAGGTTCTCAGGGAGGGAATACAGGAGCTTAGCTTGGATCCTACCTGCTTTCTTGGATAGCTCATGTATGCTTTGGACTTGAGCTCGCTATGGTTTATCATCTTTATTTGGGGATAGCACTATGTATTTCAGTATTTCAGTTTATCCGATGATGTATTTATCTAGACTTGTAATTTTGGGAAAAATGACAGTTTGATGTACCAGACTTGTGTTTTGAAATGGTTTAAAAATCTTCCGCTGTTTTATGTACTTACTCTGTTTATTTACATATATATATATATGTCATGTCCTGCCTTGCTATATCATTATGCATGTTTACCAATAATGCCCCTCCAAAGTTTTTATTTATTTATTTAATTATTTAATTTCAAAAAGCAACTTTTAATTTCGAACTCGGAATCAAACCCACCGACTGTCGTTCATAGCTAATTACACCCATTCCGAACACAATGGGATATGTATCGTTAGCTGATTCGATCGTTTCAATCAGTTTTCGTCAAAATCAAAATATAGCTCTATATATTGAATTTGAACGCACATTTCAATTTACTGGGGTCACATACTAACTGGAAAAATCCTCGAAAAATATTTTCTAGCTTCGTATTAACGATACGGTCCTAACAAAACTAATTTCGTCCAATTCCGAGATCGTTTGAAAAATGGCCATTTTCGAGTCGATTAAAATCAATTGAAACTGGTCAAACGTGTTTTCCTTTGCCATGCTCACATATTGATTCGAAAAATTACGAATTTTGAAACCTAACTATAACTTGACATCTCGGATCCAACAAAAGTGGTTTCGTCGAAAACCGAGGTCGTTTGCAAAATTTCCATTTTTAAGGGCCAGAATTCCATAACGACTATTCTGAATTTTCAACTGGACATAACTTTTTATTCCCGCTATGAAATTTCAATTTTTCGGATTCGTTGGAAAGATATTCTCAATTAGATTCTAATATTTTTGGTTTCACTAAAATATGGTATATTTTGAATCTTGTACATTCATTTGAAATTTGAAATCGAATTTTCGAACTACCGCGCCATTTTCAATTCCTTTTATAATATAAATAAAATAATTATATTCTAACGACGCTCTATATAAATATATACTTCTATTTCTATTCAAAATAATTTTCTCGTCGATATTATTTAAAATAATTCTTTTTAAATATTCAAAATTCATTAAATTCGCCAAAATAAAAATTTTAAATTGGCTCAGAATTCCGAGTTATTACAATTTCTGAAATTGATATGGACATATCTCCAAATCTAACTATTAGATTTCAAATCTATTATATTCATTGGAAAGCTCTTTTCGATACGAACCCAACGATCTGGATTTAGGAGAATCCGACGGTCGGATCTCCCGTAATGTCAATTTGAAGTTAATGGTCGAAATTCGCGAACGGTCGTTGCGCTGCGCATTCTATTCTGGCCAGTAAATATATATAATATATATATATTATATATATTTCGTCATTTTCCTTTTATAACGTATTTTATAAACCCTTTTATAAATTTATTTTAAAACGATTCCAACTTCATTTTCAATTTTAAATCAAAATTGAATATTCTATATTTTTATCATATTAAAATGATAATATTTTCAAAATATTAAATTTTGACATCACTTCATTTCGATGTTCATTATAAAACGAATAAAATCGATCGATAAACTCGTTCGGGTTAGAAATGGCGTTGGCTACTTAACTCGGCTTCATATTTTTTTATTTTTGCGTCCATCTAAAGACAGACATCGAAATCATGATTTTATTCTACACTGAATATTATTTTAAAATATTCTTTATATTGAAATATTCTTTATTTAAAAATATTCTTTATATTAAAATGATCTTTTACATTAGAATAATTCTTTATATTAAAAATGACTCTTTTATATAAAAATGATTCTTAACATTAAAAATGATTCTTTACATTAAAAATGATTCTTTATATTAAAAATGATTCTTTGTATTAAAAATGATTCTTAAAAATGATTCTTTATATTAAAAATGATTCTTAAAAATGATTCTTTACATTAAAAATGATTCTTTACATTAAAAAATGATTCTTAAAAATGATTCTTTACATTAAAAATGATTCTTTATATTAAAAATGATTCTTAAAAATGATACTTTACTTTAAAAATGATTCTTTATATTAAAAATTATTCTTTATATTAAAAATGATTCTTAAAAATGATTCTTTACATTTTAAATGATTCTTAAAACTGATTCTTAAAAATGATTCTTTACATTAAAAATGATTCTTTACATCAAAAATGATTCTTTATACTAAAAATGATTCTTTATATTAAAAATGATTCTTTACATTAAAAATGATAAAACTATAAGTAAAATCTTAAACAAACATTTAAATCTATATTTACTCAAAAATCATTTAAAACATATTATTTAAAATTTATAAAAATTTAAGTTTAAGAAAAAAATCTTAAATTAATATAAAATTAAATTTCTCAATCAGTTAACTTCGAAAACATGACCAACGGTGTCCATATAAAGTTTACTACCCTATGGTCAAGTAATACGGATATTTATCATTTCAATCCGCGATTTATAAAATTTCTACGGGTCTATCATTTCATCCCATAACAATTTTTCCCTATTCTAATGTTCATTCGGGTATGTATCATTTCAACCCTTAGTGACTTTTCCTAAAACTAGGGTATCAACAACAATCACATAGCAATAATCACAGTATATATATCATCAGTGTAACTACGTGTCATATAAATATCGTGTTATACATGAAAGTGTACATTTTAATCAAACAATTTCTACTAGTAGCCCTATACATTTCATAATAGTTCAAATAGCTGATCTAACATCCATGTAATAAATGTGAGTCAGATGTGAGATAAACTCACCTTTCGTGGCATAGAAATGGAGATGACAATGGAAAGATTTGACATTGGATGAGACGACAACTTCCAAGCACGATCGAAATGATTTATACTCAACGATCACTAATTATATATATACTTTTATAGGAGGAGGTCGGGGAATTTCAATAGGTCGGTTCGGGTATTGGTTTTCGGGAATGGTTTCGATCTTAACACCGCACTCAACTCCAAAATAGACACAATTATTTTCTTTTTCAAAAATATTGTATATATATTAAAATTTAACGCACACCAAAAATACGTTTTATAATTTATATAAACGCACTCAAATCATTAATATGTTTATAACATAAAAATATATAACACACGCCTATACAAAACACACACTACTAAAACTATTATGTAAATATATTTAAATATATAAACACATAGTCACACTGACCTGAACAAGCATAGGCTCAACACAAATATAACCACACATAGAACTAACGCCAAGCAATCAAAATCACTGAAATACTCACACATCCAGTATCATCACACACACTATCACGCACCAAAACATATATATAATACACACTGTACATAAACCCATACGCATCCTTATAACCACAAACACACCATATACATAAGCATATATATATACACACACACGCAAACTCACGGAAAGGTGGATACTTGTGATGATGGGGAAGTTTCGAAAGCAGATTCGGGTGCAAACGGCAAGTGGGCGAGGCTGTTTTCTAGTGGAGTAGGGGACGGGATGTCTTGGCAGATGAAAAACTGGTGGAGCTGGCCTGTCGGAGGGGCTATTTCAGGTGAGCGATTCATTGTCGGAAGGTAAGGACGCGGAGGGAGGTGGTCGGGTTGACTGCTCACATGTACGAGCTCGGCTTGCAGCTCGGCTTCAGGAGAGCGAGGGGCAGATGGGCGAAGCTGGACGTGGAGGGGTGGCTTCGGCACTAGCAGTTGGGGCGACGGCTTCAGGTTGAGGGGTCGACGCAGTCAGAAAAGTGGGCGGAGGTTGGGAGTTTGGGGTGTTCGGTGGAAAATTGCGGAAGGGAAACTGGGCGAGGGAGGAACTGAAATGGCGTGATGGGAACGAAAGAGAAAAGGATCAAAGTGAAAAATGAAGCAGCAGTTAATGAATAATATAATAACGTAAATTATGTGAAAAGCTATTGCCTCAAAGGATGCGTTCAATTTTTTTGAAGCGGGCGCGATTCTTAAGGCACGTAGTATAGGAGAATCAGTCTTAAATCACGAGGTCTTGGAGAACGGGTTTTAAATGGAGATGGAGAACGTGCTGAGAAAAGAAAATAAAATGCGAAACAGCTGTCAAATGTAAATTTTGTTTTTTGTACACAAAGAAACTATCTGTTTGTTTTTCTTTAATGAAACAGTGCATTGGAAATTCAAAGCAACAGCCTTGGGGAATGAGCAAACTATTTTTGAAAGATGGAGCTCTGGTGAAACAAAACAAAAAGTCAAAGAGTTAAAAAAAACAAAGTAAATAAATATAAACCAACGTTCAAATTTTTAATATATACAAAATGAAAAGGTTGCTCACCGAAGCCAAATGCATTGAAAAAGGAACAGGAAACGCATGCACCACTTCAAACACATTGAAAAAAAATTAAATGGGATGTGTGCATGCTTGAGTGGGTAGCATGCATACAAGAAAAAGAGGAGTCTATGCGTTGAGGAACAAATGAATGTTGCATGGCGTTGGAAACAAACAAACCAAAATAAAAAGAATGAGTGCATAGCTTTGAAACATTAAGGTGATGCATGCATACCAAGAATGGTTTTGGTAACGTGAACTTGCTTTGGGAAAAATAAGAGAAATGGACATGCATGACAAAACCATAGGAAGGTGCATGGCTTTTGTAAAATAAAAGAGAACATGGAACAACGCATGCATGCATTTGTATAAACAAACATGTCCATTACTTGACCTTGAAAAAAATAAAAAAATGGTTTAGTAAAATAAAAAAACAAGTTTTGCAGATCCAAAGTGGCTAGAAAAGTATGTAAGATCGGAAAAGGGACACATCAAACTCGGATGGCTCTGTTTCAAAAATGAACATTGCAAGCTTTTTCGCAATTACAGCGCGAACCAAGCACCGAAACTGACAATTGAATATATAGTGGAAATCAACGCGATGAGACGGACACAACGGTATATAATTTGCAGTGTCGGGATGCTCCGTTCAAAAATGCATTACGGACCCCTTTTAATGTAAAATGCGGACGGAAAACGAAGGTCAAAACGTTCGATTTTCACGAAACGGATTTCGCCGTTGGATTACTGACAACGAATAGAATATTTTTCATGTTTGTTCGAACTGGATTCAAAGAGATTATAAAATAGTTAAATTTTGAACTGTTATGCGCAGCCTCACACTGAAATATGCGCGATTTACAAACATTCAAATTTTCCAACGAAATTTCTACAACTGTTACATCTCAATATACGTATTTCAAATATCAAATTCCCGTTATGAAAAACTATAGAATATTTTCAAAATAAAAATATGATTTAAATCGGAATTTAAATCGTTAAAAATAACGGGTTGTTACATTCTCCCCTACTCAAAACTTTTCGTCCCCGAAAAGGAACGAGGCAGGGGAAATAGTAATAAAATAATTAATATATTTAAACAAATGATTCATATTTATTATCATACATATATATAATTTGAAATATAGATAAATCAAAAGTTAAAATGTTTTCAAATGTTTCAAAACAGTTTCAAGTATTCATTTGACGTCTCGACTGGCGATATATCTCTATCCCACTTTCGAAACCCGAAATAGATATCGGTAATGCTGCAGTCATCACCAAAATCATTTTCAAGCGACTAGAGTGTGACTCTATATCTATCTAATACGTATAAGATTTAACATATACGTTGATCAGACGTATACACCAAATCACTAAGTAGTCGATAGGCCAATTTTAGCGTCAAATAATTACTCAAAACATCTTTTCTATATTTAAACCAAAAAATTTACCAAAATTTCAAATCATGTACTATAATTAATATATTTCAAATCATAAAAAATTTAAGTAGGGAAAATTTATATCTTTCCCCCACTCATTTATTTATTAAAAATTCAACTTAATCCCTAATGAATATACAATAATAATAATAATATTATTATTATTAAATCAAATACATATCAATATTATTCAATTAAGATAAAATCTACATATCTTTCATTCAAAAATAATAATTATATATATAGTTTAAAATAAAATCATAAAGTATAAACATAAAATCTTCAAAATAATAATTTCAAGCCAAGAATGGATCGCTAGAAAATTTATACTCTCATCTACTTCTTACCTTGTTACGGACAAGGATAAGTTATAGAATTCGAGTTAAAAGCTGAAGGAATGAAAGTACCTAGTCAAAAAGGATCTACGAAGGAAGATGGGTTCAATGGAAAGGAAATTTCAGAAGAGGTTTAAATACTAAACAAAAATTTATATTCAAAAATATTTGTTTTTTAAAACATTTTAATCCACTTTAAAAACTATTACTACTTTCAAGATACGCCCTCTCAAGAAGGATTCTGCGATTAATTCTACTCATTCTAGGGTATTACTACCCTATCTCTAATGAGCTTTTACCCCATAGGCTAAAGCTTTGACATACCTGGCTCTGATACCACTTGTAACGACCCGCCATTTTGACTGTGCCAAATCGACAAAACATGTCAACTCGAACCGTCCAAAACGGCAGATTGTTATTAGCTTATGAGGTAAATAGAATAAATCATAGAATCACAGACATAGTTACAGAGCAATATAATGTCTCGCAGCGGAAAATTAAAATACAATAGTAGTTCATGAAGCTACTAAATAAATATTACATTAGAGTTTACATAAATAATACAGTGGAAGTCTAATACAGTGATCACTAATACATAAATAAATGATAACTCTCAGAAATAGAAATAACAGGATTAGCTTAATGACCGGAACAACTGGATAGGTAGATATAGGTGAGCAAGACCCAATATAAGCTTCAAACTTCAAGGATATATCTCGAAAGCTGTGACAATCGGTCTGACCCGAGCAATAATGAAAACAAAACAACTCGGATCATGACTAACATTCTCATGGAAGTAAATCAACTCAAATGAAATGTTCGATGAAATGCAATCAATAACTTAAAGGATGTTTGGGATCACCATCCTCTAAGGATCCGTCAAACTAATACTATGTAGTATAATACGCTATATACAATAGTGTCTATCAGTAAAGTAAAAATATCAAAATAGCGTAAGCGGGATTACCATGATTACCCTTACACCGTTTATATATTCCCATAGTATATACAGTATCGTAATTCCTCCGTAAACTGGAGGTTGATCAGAGGGCACTCCATATAAAACGGTACAAAACAAAATCGTAGTGGGCTCGTATAAGGCATGTGACAAGGCACGCAAGGTGTAACACCCCACGTCCATTAATGTCACTCACAAAGGGAATGCATTAACTTCCGTGGAGGTTTTAAGTGAATATAGAACAGTAAAATTACAACAAGACAGATATAAAATAGTACTTGGAAATTCAAAAACTTTATTTCATTGTAGCAGAAGTCAAAACATGTTTGATTACATCATAACACCATATTCAATGTCAAGTACAATATCTATCTTGATAAAACAAGTACATAATCCCATTACATGAATAGCCATTAAAAAGAAAGATAACAAGCTGGACTTTACTTCAGCAGTCCAAGCTTTCCAGAAGATAAGCGATCCAACTAGACTCCACTAGAACTTGGCCCAACCTGCGGACCTGAAGGGAGAAAAAGGATGGAAAAGAGGGGGTCAGACATAAAGTCTGGTGAATATGATAATTCTACAATACTATTACCAAAATAACTGGACTAAGGCATAAGCTGGAAAACAAGAAAATGTCTATGAAGAGCAGATTAAGGACATAGACAATCGCTAAAGGCAACGTTATAGGCGCTCCTAAATACTAAAGGATAAACACTATACTGCACCACACCAGTCACCCTAAAGATTCATCCCACTTAGCTTCACTTAGAAACTTTCCCAATGGCTTTACGTACCCCTAGCTGACTACATAGGTGCCGCCTGCCCCTATCTCCACTAGGTGTACCCTACTTCTCATTATTCGATCGGCTCCCTAACTCGTAGATACCCGTGCTGGCCCCACAGTGGGGTGTATCACTCCCCTAAAGTGGCAACCTGATACAACGGACATGCACGGCTTATACCTACACGATGCAACAACGTCTTACCTACCAGCCCGGGTCCACACACGCATATGAAACCCGTTGGACTTGCGTTGCCACCGCTCCCTGTTTTGGCCTCTTATAGTCAAACCCAGTATGCGTGTCCCGTCCTCGACTTGGGTCGAGCCCACAAAGATACGTTTTGGGATACTGGTTGAAATGGGCCCCCACTATTTACCACAAGCATTCCACCTAAGCTTGTCCCCATTAGTCCATCCCACTTAACCCACTTAGTCATGTTCATTTACATGTGTGTTTGGTTAAGTCTAATCGTATTTCAAATGCCTCTAAAGGCAACCACCAGATTCCTCATGCCACCCAAGGCACCTACTTAACCCCCATGTCCCACCTTACATGATTATCTGGTTAAGTATTTCTTAGTTCATTAAGGCCATAACCTCATAAAGACCTCTCACATTAGACTGGCATTTATGGCAGCTGTATTTGCCGGGCGGGTCCGGGCAGTCTTACACCATAAAAGAGTCTAACCTCGTGTCTTTACAACTGTTATGCTTTAGTTTGGGCCTAGGACCTCTCACATTGGGCCGACATTTGTGACTACTGGATTTGCCGGGCGGGTCCGGGCAGGTTTACATCACAAACGGGTCCAACCTCGTGTCCTAAGCATTGATTATTAATAATAATCCACTTTCCCCCAATTTTAATAATTCCCTACTTGAATTATTAATTACTTCCAATTTTTAACAATGTCCATAATTGACTCAATTATGGACATTCATTCATGGTATGCAACATCTTACAAAATTGCACCCAATTTATTAATTCCTAATATTACCCCTACCCCACGTTTGAATGTTTATTCGCAAAATATATGTTAGACTCGAATAGCCTAACTCATAGCATAAAAGAGATTATCATAATAACAACATGTATATGTGACCAAATGAATCATAATAAGGGGTGAAACTTGCATATGTCCAACTTGCATAGATTATACATGTCATGGATCTAAAGGTGTCAACTTGTTCAAAATTCACCTAATATGATCTCAATCAATTTTCATAAACTTACATATGAACATGTGTGAATCAACATCATCTAATTTTTTTAACAACATGGTTTTATATGGGTACACCTAACTCAATAGGCAAATTCCCATAATCAAGTTTTATTTAATTATAGTTTCAAGTTTATGGGTACACCTAACCTAATAGGCAAATTCCCATAAACAAGATCCATTTAAATTAAGAAAAAAAAAACATAACTTTAAGCATGATCCAACAACATCATGATTTTTCAACATAATATAGCATGATTTATAACATGTCATAGTATGATAGTATAACATAGCTTGACATGATTCTCAACATAGCACGACATAGCATAAGAGAATTTACAACATAGCATGACATAGCATATATAATTTACATCATACGACAACATAATAACATAATAAGAGATCCACAATATATAGAATTTACAATTACAAATCACATCACTTTCTTGTGATCCATTCATAACTGAGTCAAATTAGTTTGTAATAGTCTTGTGAGAATCATCATACTCACCAACAAAAGAAAAGAATTAGAGAAAGAGAGATCTTTTGATTTGATTTGTGTAGATTTAGTTGTAGATGATTAGGCTTCCTCTTCTTAGTTTGTGACGGCTATGCTGAACTCCATGGCAGCAGCATGACGGTAGCTTCTCTAATTTTACAAGTGATTTAGGTCTAGGGTCTACCCACTTATTTATAGATTTTAGAATTCATTTAGGCCATTAGATTTAACCTAGAAATAACCGCAGCCGTTCAGACAAGATGGGGTTTATCTTGTTGACTCAGCAATGAGTCAGAAGTGACTCAGCAAACACTCAGCATATTAATAAACTTCTATTCATGTCATAAATATATATATATTTTCTACAATGTACATATTAGATACATCCCCCTTTACTTATTATTGTTTTTATATACATATTAGATACATCCCCTCTCTTACACACTTATTAATATTTTTATATTCATATTAGATACATCCCCTCTCTTACACACTTATTAATATTTTTATATTCATATTAGATACATCCCCTCTCTTACACACTTATTAATATTTTAGCAACTTTAGTGTTAATAGAAAATTCGGGGTGTTACATTCTCCCCTCCTTTTAGGATTTCGTCCCCGAAATCTTCAAGTCTGGAAGAATGTATATCCTACCATCCAAACGTCCATCTACTCATCCATCATACACAGGCATCCATTGTCCTTAAAAGACTTCTAATGCTTTATGATCATATGCAAGTGTGTGTACATGTCCTTACCTAATGCGAAATCAGGCGGTCTACTGATTCAGTTGACCTCCTTAATGCAAATTATGTAAGTGTCATGAATCCATTATGTATGCAAAAGATCCTAATTGCTTACATACTACTTCTATATGCGTGCACACCCATTCAACCGAATGCAGCATCCATATGATGGTACAACCATTATACATCCATTATACTAAATACATCCATATATATGCAATATGCAATATGAAGTGACTGAGCCGATCTAGTGCCTAAAGTGTGTGTATACATGCATCCACGAGCAACCACTAGCAAACACTTGCATCCATCATACATAACATGTCTCAAACACATGTTTCAACCATAGGATTATCCTAACTAATGGTCAAAGATACTAATGAGAGGACATACTAAAGATAAGATAAGATAAGCTAAGCGATAAAGGAGAAATTAAAAGACATACCCTCAAAAAGAAAAGGGTACAACGAACGCATCTTCTCTTCTGTCTCCCAAGTTGCGTTGCTCTCATCATCTCCCCATTGCACTTTAACCAGTCTGACCTCTCGATTCCTCAACTTTTTGATCTCCGACCCAAGAATGCATGTAGGAGCTCGTCTAATTGTTGCATCACGCTCTATTTCCACCTCTTTAAGCAAGCTCGGCTCTACCACCTCCGCGGTCTTGTGCAAACACTTCCTCAAATGTGATACATGGAATACGTCGTGTACTCCACTAAGTTTCTCAGGCAACTCCACCCTATATGCCATCTTCCCAATCCTGTTTTTTTACAGGAAACGGCCCTACAAACCTTGGTGCTAATTTCCCCACGGACCCAAAGCGAACAACATTCTGTAACGGAGATACTTTGATAAAAACCATGTCCCCAATGTCAAACTCAAGATCTGTCCTCCTCTTATCAGCATACGATTTCTGCCTATCTTGTGCTGCTTTCATCCTCCTTCGAATCAACTCAATCTTCTCCGAGGTTTCCCTAACCATATCGGGCCCAAGTAGGATTTTATCGGTAGATTCCCACCAACATGTAGGCGAACGGCAAGGCCTTCCATAAAGAGCTTCGAAAGGTGCCATGCCAATACTAGACTGAAAGCTATTATTATATGCGAATTCTACTAACGGAAGGTGCTCTTCTCATGTACCCCCAAAGTCTAGGATACAAAGCCTTAAAAGATCCTCTAGAATGCGATTCACCCTCTCGGTCTGGCCGTCTGTCTGAGGATGATATGCGGTGCTCAAACATAGCTGAGTCCCTACCACCTCTTGTAAACTCTTCCAAAATTCGCTAGTAAAGATGGGGTCACGGTCGCTTACTATACTAGAAGGAATACCGTGCAAACGAACTATCTCCTTAATGTATACAGAAGCCAACCACGGAGCAGTCCTCTTACTTTTCACGGGAATAAAATGGGCGCTTTTAGTAAGTCTATCTACTATAACCCAAATCCCCGTGTTACCCTTCCTTGATCTTGGTAATCCATCCACAAAATCCATTGAGATGCTTTCCCATTTCCATAGTGGAACTTCTAATGGGTGAAGCAACCCACCGGGTTTCTTTTGTTCTGCTTTAAGTCGTTGGCACACCAAGCATCTAGCGACGTACTCGGCCACATCCTTTTTCATACCGGCCCAAAAGAAAACCCGCTTCATATCTTTGTACATCTTATCCCCGCCGGGATGAATGGTCATTTTTGAGCGATGAGCATCATCAAGAATGGCCTTCCTTAAGTCTTCGTCTTGTGGTACACAAAGTCTATTATCCCTTCGTAACCAACCCTTATCGTCTAGGGTATACCTACGAAGATGGCTTGACGACTCCCCCCCTTTGAGCTTTTCTACTATCTCAACCAACTGTGGGTCGTCTCGCTCTGCCTCACCAACCCGTCCTAGAAGTGTAGGTCTAACCTCCAAGGATGCTAACAGACCGGGTACTAAGTCAACGGAGGGTCTAAAGTCAAACATAGAGATGAATTCTAAGCTTTGTCGTTCAACAAACAACGGACTCAAGGACAACCTTTTCCTACTTAAGGCGTCTGCCACCACGTTACCCTTGCCCGGGGTATATGCTATTTCAAAATCGTAGGAGGCTAAGAATTCCATCCACCGTTGCTGCCTTAAATTCAAATCCTTCTGAGAGAGTAAGTATTTTAATGATTTGTGGTCAGTGAACAGTTCGAATTTCTCACCAAGAAGATAGTGACGCCAAGACTTAAGCGCGAAAACAATTGCGGCTAGCTCTAAGTCATGCGTGGGGTAATTCTTTTCATGAACCCTCAACTGCCTTCCACCATAGGCTATTACTCTTCCCTCTTGCATGAGGACCGCGCCAAGTCCCGTCCCACAAGCATCAGTATAGATGGTAAACGGTTTATTCCCGTCTGGCAGCACTAAGACTGGGGCTGAAGTTAAGGCTCTCTTTAAACGTTGGAACGCATCATCGCAATCTTTGTCCCACGTAAAAACCAGGTTCTTCTTCGTTAACCGTGTTAATGGAGCTGATATTTTTGCGAAGTCTTTGATAAACTTCCTATAATAGCCAGCCAACCCCAAGAAACTTCTTACTTCGGTTGCATTTTTAGGGACCTTCCAATCTTGGATGGCCACCACCTTTGCGGGATCCACTGCTATCCCTTCTTTGGAAACCACGTGCCCTAAGAACCGTACTTCCTTCCTCCAGAAGTGACACTTAGAAAATTTTGCCTTAAGGTTATGCGCTCGAAGGGTTTCCAACACTTCCCTAAGATGTAGGGAGTGCTCTTCTTTATTCTTAGAAAAGACTAAGATGTCATCCACAAAGACTACCACGAATTTGTTAAGGTATTCCCTAAACACCCTACTCATCAAATCAACAAAATATGCAGGGGCGTTTGTCAAACCAAAGGGCATCACTAGCCATTCATAGAATCCGTCAGGAGTCCTAAAAGCAGTCTTATCTATACTATCCTCAGCCACTCTCAGTTGATGAAAGCCAGTGGCTAAGTCCAACTGCGAAAACACTGAGGCGCCAACTAACTGATCAAAGAGATCGTCAATCCTCGGCAGTGGTGTCGGTTCTTTTTAGTAAGCTTGTTTAGTTCTCTATAGTCCATACAAAGTCTAAGAGACCCATCCGCCTTTGTGGCAAAAACTACTGGAGCACCCCACTCCGATATACTATGTCTTATGAACCCCTTCTCAAGCAACTCCTTTACTTGCTTATTGAGTTCCCTCCTTTCACGAGGAGCCATGTGGCGCACTGGCAAAGATACGGGTTTAGCATTATCCACAAGATAAATTCGAAAGTCTATCTCCCGCTTTGGAGGTAAGCCCTTCACCTCCTCAAACACATCCGGATATTCCCGGACCACTTCTACCGATCGCAGGTTCTCTACAGACGCGTCAAGCGATTCAAGATAACGGTAATGCTGCAGTCATCACCAAAATCATTTTCAAGCGACTAGAGTATGACTTTATATCTATCAAATACGTATAAGATTTAACATATACGTTGATCAGACGTATACACCAAATCACTAAGTATTCGAAAGGCCAATTTTAGCGTTTAATAATTACTCAAAACAACTTTTCTATATTTAAACCTAATATATACCAAAATTTAAAATCATATACTATAATTAATATATTTCAAATCATAAAAATTTTAAGTAGGGAAATTTATATCTCTCCCCCACTCATTCATTTATTAAAAATTCAACTTAATCCCTAATGAATATACAATAATATTATTATTATTAAATCAAATACATATCAATATTATTCAATTAAGATAAAATCTACACATCTTTCATTCAAAAAAAAATTATATATATAGTTTAAAATAAAATCATAAAGTATAAACATAAAATCTTCAAAATAATAATTTCAAGCCAAGAATGGATCGCTAGAAGATTTATACTCTCATCTACTTCTTACCTTGTTACGGACAAGGATAAGTTATAGTATTCGAGTTAAAAGCTGAAGGAATGAAAGAACCTAGTCAAAAAGGATCTACGAAGGAAGATGGATACAATGGAAAGGAAATTTCAGAAGAGGTTTAAATACTAAACAAAAATTTATATTCAAAAATATTTGTTTTTTAAAACATTTTAATCTACTTTAAAAACTATTACTACTTTCAAGATACGCCCTCTCAAGAAGGATTCTGCGATTAATTCTACTCATTCTAGGGTATTACTACCCTATCTCTAATGAGCTTTTATCCCATAGGCTAAAGCTTTGACAAACCTGGCTCTGATACCACTTGTAACGACCCGCCATTTTGACTGTGCCAAATCGACAAAACATGTCAACTCGAACCGTCCAAAACGACAGATTGTTATTAGCTTATGAGGTAAATAGAATAAATCATAGAATCACAGACACAGATACAGAGCAATATAATGTCTCGCAGCGGAAAATTAAAATACAATAGTAGTTCATGAAGCTACTAAATAAATATTACATTAGAGTTTACATAAATAATACAGTGGAAGTCTAATACAGTGATCACTAATACATAAATAAATGATAACTCTCAGAAATAGAAATAACAGGATTAACTTAATGACCGGAACAACTGGATAGGTAGATATAGGTGAGCAAGACCCAATATAAGCTTCAAACTTCAAGGATAAATCTCGAAAGCTGTGACAATCGGTCTGACCCGAGCAATAATGAAAACAAAACCACTCGGATCAGGACTAACATTCTCATGGAAGTAAATCAACTCAAATGAAATGTTCGATGAAATGCAATCAATAACTTAAAGGATGTTTGGGATCACCATCCTCTAAGGATCCGTCAAACTAATACTATGTAGTATAATACGCTATATACAATAGTGTCTATCAGTAAAGTAAAAATATCAAAATAGCGTAAGCGGGATTACCATGATTACCCTTACACCGTTTATATATTCCCATAGTATATACAGTACCGTAATTCCTCCGTAAACTGGAGGTTGATCAGAGGGCACTCCATATAAAACGGTACAAAACAAAATCGTAGTGGGCTCGTATAAGGCATGTGACAAGGCACGCAAGGAATGCCAGGGTGGATTCACCGTTTGCAGATCCGGACTGGTGGTAACGCATAGTAGCTACTACCGCCCAACTCGATACACACTCCCATAATCAAAGGGCCCAAGTCGAATCTCAACAGTAATAGAATAATATCGAAGAAGTGTGCTCGATAAGAGGTATGACCTCACTTGGTCCGTGCATAGTTCCTGTTTTAGCCACATCAAGCTGACTCAAGGTAGTCAGGGTCTCGTAATTAATATGAAATAGAAAATAGAGTCGATCGCCAAATCATCCCCTTCATTATGGAACTCCACCGCGTACACAGTTGTTAAAGTGGTTTTCGGTATTGACAGAGAGTATGACAATAGCCGATCCCGGTCTCTTTAACGGCCAATCGTTTACATTTTTCACACCGTGTTCATTAATTTATAAATCACTTTATAAAATAGTTTATACGAAATCTCAAGTTCAAATTTTGAATTCAAAATTAAATATCTAACTTCGATTATATTAAATTTTTGGAAATAACTCAAATCGTTTAAATCAAATCGATTTAGAACCATATCATAAAGATTTCAAATATAGTATAAACTAATACTATAACATTTTAACTTCGATTTTCCGAAAGTATTCGTATATTGAACCTCAAATCCAAAATCGACTTAAATTTAAGTTATACCGTAAACTTTTCAATTTACATTTAAATCGATACCAAATCACTTAACTTCGATAGTATTTGGTTTGGTTTATATTCGTAAAAATTCAAGTTCGAAACAATTCAAATAATTCAAAATTTTCCTTCATAAGGAATCATTTCAAGTCGATTCATTTAAATCCGACATTTTGGTTCGAATTTGAATATACGATTTAAGTCAAAATTTACATTTCAATTTAAACAAATTATATCGTACTTTATAATTCAGGTCATATAGTTCAAAATTGTTACTTCAACACTTTGAATCAAAATCTTATATTTCCATTCAAACAAATTGCTATTAACCATTCTTATGCATCAATTTAACAAAATTCTTAATTCAAACCAAACAATATAAAAACCAATTCCGCATATAACATATATATATATATATTCCAATTCATGTTTAATCAATTAAAATTTGAATTCAATTCATATCGATTATAAATTAAAATAAATCAATTTACCCAATTCACATTCATCTCTACTAAATTTCGTATCAATTCAAATTCATAGCTTAATATGAGTTCATTCGTTATTTCGAAAATCGCGTAATCTATCCATCTTGAGTTTATTATTAAAGTTATAAAATATATATAAGAAAAATTATTTTGAAATTAGATATGTATATATATAAGTTTATAAAATTCTAAAATTAATTAGAAATAGATTATAAACATATATAAGTTTAAATAATATAAAAATAGATTTAAAGAAATATTTGTTATAACAAAACAAAATTGAAATACTTATATGAATAAATTGTATGGTTTAAAATAGATAAAACTATAAGTAAAATCTTAAACAAACATTTAAATCTATATTTACTCAAAAATCATTTAAAACATATAATTTAAAATTTATAAAAATTTAAGTTTAAAAAAATTATAAAATATAAAATCTTAAATTAATATAAAATTAAATTTCTCAATCAGTTAACTTTGAAAACAAGACCAACGGTGTCCGTATAAAGTTTTCTACCCTATGGTCAAGTAATACGGATATTTATCATTTCAATCCGCGATTTATAAAATTTCTACGGGTCTATCATTTCAACCTATAACAATTTTTCCCTATTCTAATGTTCATTCGGGTATGTATCATTTCAACCCTTAGTGACTTTTCCTAAAACTAGGGTATCAACAACAATCACATAGCAATAATCACAGTATATATATCATCAATGTAACTACGTGTCATATAAATATTGTGTTATACATGAAAGTGTACATTTTAAACAAACAATTTCTACTAGCAGCCCAATACATTTCATAATAGTTCAAATTGCTGATCTAACATCCATGAAATAAATGTGATTCAGATGTGAGATAAACTCACCTTTCGTGGCACAAAAATGGAGACGACGATGGAAATATTTGACAATGGATGAGACGACAACTTCCAAGCACGATCGAAATGATTTGTAACGACCTAGCTTTTTGACCGGTTTTTCGCTGGTAATTAAACCAACTCAAACCGTTCAAAAGGACAGATTGTTATCGCTTATGAAGTTGAAATACAAATCATCACAGAATCACAGACACATAATATCTCACAGCGGAAGAAAATTTATACAATGTTACCAAATCCTTTAAATTTACATAATATCAGAGTACATGATAAATATAGAAACAGCGGAAGACTGAATATAGAACCATACTAATATTCGGTAATGAATAGAGACGGGCATAACTGCATATGACATGGCAGATAGATGGCTGGATCTCCAATGAACCTCAAGCTCTAACAAGTATATTTCCAAGCTGAAATACTCGATTTGACTCGGGCATTTTGCAAGGAATAAACAACAAAATACACGAGTCAGGACTAACAGTCTCATATAAGTGAATTAACTCAAATGAAGTGTTCACTGAAATGTACAATAACTTTAAGGATGTCTGGGATTTCCATCCTTTAAGGATCCGCGAAGCTAATATCTATATAATAATACGCTATTATTGTAATGTCTAGTCAGTAAAGTAAACATAATGAAAATAGCGTAAGCGGGATTACATTTTTACCCTTACACCGTTTATAATACCGTAGTCTATACAGTACCGTAAACCCAACCTAACACGGATGGCATCAGAGGGCACTCCATAGGTACGGTACAAATCAAAATCGTATGGGGCTCGCTAGGGTAAATGACAAGGCACTCGAGGCAATACTAGGGTAGGATTCTACCAATTGCACTTCCGGACCGGTGGTAACGCATAGCAGCCACTACCGTCCACCTCGGAACACACTCCCATAATCAAAAAGGGCGCCCAAATCATCAACATAGTCATAGAAATGGTATCGAAGAAGTGCGTCCGATCAAAGGTGCTACCTCAATTAGTCACGGTATAGCTCCTGTTTTAGTCATTTCAATTATGACCCGAAGGTCAAGGCCATTTCGTTATCGTTCGCCTTCTTCAATCCAGTAATCACCTCCAAGTCATCATGCTTCGTTCTGGATACGTCATCACGTACACAGTTGTTAAAGTGGTATCGACACTGATAGAGAGTATGCCACTTACCGACTCCGGTCTCCTTAACAACCAAACGTTTACATTTTTCGCACCATGGCCATTAGCTTTGAAATTATATTTCGAGTACCGCAAATCAATTTATTTCAAATATTGCCCAAAATCAATTCCTCAATAGTTGGTTCGATTTAGGTTGCAAATCTACTATTCAAAATTTCTTTGTCAACCATCGATTTTTAAAGTTTCAACTTCCTCGAAATATCGCTATTGCTTGAATTCCTTTATTTCACCCTTTGGATTACTAGACTAGATTGGACATAGCTTTTATTCCGATTATAAAATAATTTTTGAAAATTTAAGTTTTGAAAAATAGTATAGGTGTATTAAATTTGAGAATAATGTATATGCATATGTATATGTAGTAGAAACTATTATAAAGTGTATATAGTTAAATTAATCAAATTTATTTTATAAAAGAATACTTACAGAAATCAAGTAATGCGGAAAAAATTGCCTTTTATAAAATTATAGTACTATTAAAAATATTAATCCAATCCAACCTAAATCCAAGTTTCACGATTTCTTTTCTCATCAAATTTCATCTTTAGATCAACTTCCCTTTTGTTTAGTTCAAATTCAATGCTTCACGATTAACGATTTTCCAATCATTGTTTGCCTTGGATTTACATGTCCTTTTTTTTATAATAAACCCCAAACCACTTTAACATTAGTTGTAAATCAAAATATGATCCATTAAATTCTAACTTGTTAACTAGACCCGTATTCACCATGATTTAGATAATCATATTCTTCATACTTGAACATAAACACTTTCATTCCAACAAAATTCGTCTTACATTCACGTGACAAAATTCATTTGACAATCATATACTAAAATAAGCTTTGAAACATTTATCAAGTCTTTGCAAATCTTTACATTAAACTATTCAATTCAAAATTCATCATATCATAAACATAAAGTTATGAAAAATTCATGTAGATAGATAAAAGTTTAAGTGTTAACTTGAAACCCTCTTTAAAACTTATTTCCATACAAATTAGGTCCCTTTATAAAATTTCAAGGAAACTTTGCACAAAATTTCTTTTAACATTTCTTTATGATATACAGAAGATTTCCTTAAGATTTCAACTTGCCAAAGTCGATAAATTATTTAAAATAATTTTATTAACCACGGTGTCCATATAAAATTTCTGTCATATGGTCAAGTGATACGGATATTTATCATTTCAATCCGTTCTTTAAAATATTCGAATCCCGGGTATGTATCATTTCAACCCGCATCCCAAATTGATTCGAATACACAAGGGTTCGGGTATGTATCATTTCAACCCGTAATGTTTTCTAATCTAAAGAGGAACTTGCATGATGATAAAATAACATAGCATATCAAATATACATCCATATTGTGTCATATGAAATAACGGTGTGTGTCGCATGTGCACAATCACGAAGCAAATAATTCTAGAGCAACTAACATTTCATTCAACATTTCAATCTTTAATTCACTTAATAAAAATATTAGTCTGTGAGTGAGTAAAAACTCACCTTCCTTGGCTATTCGAAGGATGAAATTGACTGAAAACTGACAAGAATTCTATAACAGAGATCGACCAAGCACGATGACAAATCCAAAACCAAGCAAGCATTGAATCAAACCAACCAAGTAAATATACATATATACATACATATACGTATATATATATGCATGTATTACTGGAAATTACACACCACTTCGAATAATAATGTTCAACATCCCAAGCACGACACTTTGCAACCTAATGGAAGCATGGTCCCTAAACAAAATTGATAAATTCAAATTTAACATAGCTAAGAGACATACACTTTATCTTTTATTAATTTATATATTAACAAAAACGAGATGGTACCTAGGTTTTTAGCCATAACCAGACGATGCCCTCAGCCTGGGTCGATGGTAAGCATTCTGGGCGGCGGCGCTCAGGCCTGGAAGAGGGTGAAGTACACGTGAGTTCCTGGGTGAGGTAGGTATCGCAGGTGGCCTAAGGAGGCTGCGCGACTCTGATGAATCTCAAAGGGAAGGTGCGCGATTTTTGCTTGGTGAAGGGAGGCCGAAGTCTAGATCGTCGGAGTTGGGTTAGGTACAAACACTCAATAGGTTTGGGTCTTCTCACAGAAGCAGGTCGAAGCACCGAAGCGCGAACTTCGATGGCAATGGGAAAGGTGGATTTGTGAATCCGGGCGTCGGCTTAGGGTCGCGGATCTGGGTGCGAGATAGCAGCGCGAGTTTTCGAGGGAGGAGGCGTGGCGCCTGGAGTTGTACGATAAGAGGTAGAAAAGATTTGGGGATTTGGATTTTTGCCTGAGACCATTTTCGATTTTGAGGGGAAAAGGTTTTTTTTCCTTCATCTGAAATGTGAAATGAATAAAGGGAAGAGAAGAGAGGAAAGGGGACGCGTGGGATCAAGGGGAAAAGGAACAGCGAGAGTCGTACGCGTGGTGAAGGATTCAGTATCAGTTTGACAAATGGCCGACATGCTAATGTAACACTAACCAACGACTCTACCAGGATAAGATAAAATAAATAATATAAATTAAATCAAAATTTTCTCCTTTCCCTGAATGGTATTGATTTTAAATTTATACGCGGATAAGTTTTACTACCATATATATACAAGAGTTAGATGGCATACGCAAACGAAAATTTGCTTATTTTGCGCATTTTTAACTAGAATTTAAAGATTCAAAGCAATAGATGATTGAATTTTCAGAATCGAAAATGACGCTCTTCTTAGAATACCATCTAATATTTTCAGGCGAAATTCGCCTGAATTTTGGTGATGTTTCAGTTCGTAATTATTTTCTTAAGTGTCTAATTAAATTCAACACGAACCCAAACCAACTTGCCTATTTCTCTGCAAATTAAATTCCTAAATGAATACGGATGTGTTGACATTGGTTCACACAACTAGGGGAATGAGGGAAAATATGGAACGATATGAACAAACAACGCTGTTAGTTCTGGCTTAGAATTAAAGATTCAGAACACCAAGCGTCCGAGTTTCGAGAAACAATAAATAGCGTTGTTCTTAGAGTTCAATTTAATATTGTTAGTTCAATTTCGCTCAAGTTCTGATAAGGTTAAATTTTCAACGATCTATTAAATGTTTAAATAAATTAACGCAATCGAAATAAATTTTTGTATTCCAAAACAACAAAATATTCAAGTATGTTAGAAATCCAAATCCACGCTTACAACGTACGTTGGAATTTCCTGTTTCATATCCAAGTTGAGATTATAAATATTCACTTAAACATTTAAATCTTGGCTTATTTTCGTATTTTAAATCTGCCGAAATTACCGGTTCGTTACATTCTCCCCCACTTAGCACTTTTCGTCCTCGAAAAGGAAACGTTATATAAATTTAAGTCTATATATATCACTTTACAAATACCTTCGCTTAGATCAAAACTTGTTAGAAAGAAAAAAAAAGTTTTTTTTTTTTTTTTTTAAGAATTCTAAACTCAAAAAATTTTCTAACACCCGGATTTACGGAAAATTTCGGCAGCATCTCCCCTGCACTGTTCGATCGGGAAAATTTTCCCGTACACAAAAACAACAAAACACAAAATATACATCTCATCTATACGATGAGGCATCCCAAATTAGGGGAACCAAAACAAAAACAGCCCAAAAGCGATAAATAATGCGAGATACGTACCTTTTTATAGCATTTTAATGCATATTTTTTTATTTTCTTAGTATTTTGCGCAAAACGAGCTCCGCAAGCAAAGCGCCATTTACCTACTAACAATCTCAACAATAAAATGAGTCATGGAACTATAGATTCACATAGAACTACATGATAAGTAGCATAAATAAGCATGTAACAAAATATGTGAAACTAAATGTACATAGTAGCATGAAATCTATGTTATAACTTAAATACCGTTTCAACGAATGCGAACGATGTACAAAATATAAGCATGTGGTTTCATTTCATTTTATTAATATTCATTTCTTTGACATACAAGTTTTTGTCCATGCTTAATTTATATTCCTACATCTTGCTTACATGTAATTTATTTATTACCAAAAATTGAAGATAAATGAGAACAAAGCAAAGATAAGATATAAGACACATGTGAGAAAAATGTGAATAGTTTAAACGATCCCCCCAATATTGTGGTTCCAACACAAGTTTCATACAAGATATTCATGTCGTGTATAGTTTGGTAATTTTTCTTATCTTAACTCATGTGCCTATTTATTTATTACACTTGCATTCAATTCATTTGTTTTTTTTTCTTCATTTCTCAATTTGTCCATTCTTATTTATCGCCTTCAATAACAACATGTAACTCAAAAATTCACAAAGTCTGATGTTATCATAATCCATCCCATTAAATTTTTGTTCCATCCAAGTTGTAAAGATACATATATTCACTTACATTATCTTGGGTTGCATTTGGTTCAGTGATTTGTAAATTTCCAACCAAGCATAAATTATACATATACAGCTAATGAGAGGAGATCCTCGAGCCTATATAATTGATAATGGTCACGAATCAAATCATATATTTGCATCGATCACCAATTCTTTCATTAAACCAAAAGAAAATATTTTTGTAATGCATGTTGCAGCCTTATGACAACAGCCTCTTCTTTAGCAGCAGCAGTTTTTTTTTTAATAGCAGCAGTCACTACTGCTGTTGGCGTCAGTAGCCTTGCGGCTGCTTCTTACAGCAGCCCTCCTTCTCTTCAAACATAAGCATAAGGCTTATGTCCTTCATGTGGTGTTGACATTGTGTGACAACAAAGAATTTCGCTCGATCCGAATCAGTCGCTAAACCGATCTAGACCGTTCGAAACGCCTGATTGTTTTGAGAACACGACAAAATAGAACGCAGACGGAAGAACATTTCATTGTATATTACAACAATGCATCAGATTACAAGAATATACAGAGTATGAATGAATAAATATTACACAGAAATATACCAGAGATTACAATAAATCACATTTAAATACATCGCAGCGGAAAATAATACAATACATAACTAGAATGAGATATACGGATACAAAGCTTTCCGGATATCGTTCCAGCTGTAAACCAGGATCCTGTGAATATAAATCTGCAAAACCAAAACTACTAGCTGCCCGTGTCAAAATAAGGGAACCCAGAGTTTAGGTTAAAACAATAAACTCCAGGTCAGTCATGGGACTGGTGTGAGAACTAAAACAGTTATTAATCTTTATTTTCAAAGTTAGGTAAATCAAGGGACCACGCCGTATAACACGGAACGGGTTTCCTCCCAAGAACACCAGTGCATAAAACAAACAGCGCAATGCTAAATAAAGAAAAATGAAGCTATTATAAGACCCAGGTCCTATCACACAATGCAACGCAAGCCGGGGGATAGGGTTTTCCCTTATAACAGCCAAAGAATGCTTGATATGTTTTAAAACAAATCATTTGATACTATTATAAGTGCATAGTGTATAAAACAACTTCAAATCATAAGTATCAATCATAGGCGGCATGGGTACCATATATCATGTCGCCATACTAGTTCTACAATTAAAATCGCAAAGTCACGTATTTGGAAGTTGGATTTCCATCTGTGAACCGAGGCAAAAGATAGTCCTCAACCGATTCGAGACTGTCTTGCCCGAGCCTCAGGCAAGTACTCTGTCAAGCCTTTGGATCGTCAGGGCCAGTCCACCGATGTGGATTAAAATGCCTGAACACTGCGTTTCCCTGCCCTTTGGGGCGTAAATGAGCCAACGAATGGCTCCATCGGACCCGGATCGTCCGATCTAACCGAGGCGCCTCGCAACAGCAACAACCACACAGGTGAAAAGTATATAAATGTCAGGGCTGGAAGGTCACTGACACCACCCTAGCTAGAAAGAAATGCATGCCCTCCCTGAGGTCCGTCTCCCGTTTTTGGTTCACAACCGGGGTGTGAGGCTCGCGAATTCACGTTACACAAAGCTGTGCCACATAGGCTGTGCTTTGATCATCACCACAAGACTTTGCTTTCCAACAGAAGCCTCGATCAATTGCATCTTAGCATGCCACACAGGTAATTCACTCCATGCGTTTGATATCCATCAGTATATAACCCCTGAGCTCGTACGTCTCAGAGAAGGGCATTAAGAAAGAGAATAAATTCTCCGCCGCCAAACAGATATATATTTAATAGAGATCAATCACACAGACTAAAATCCAATGTCAGACACACAGTCCATTTACAAGTCCGTTCTGGGTCTGAACGAAACCGGAGGCACCTAGTACCCCGCATATCCATCGATCTCCAAATACGTCTGGACGATCACCAACTGTTTCCATCTTCTTGGGTGTACAGTCCAATCAAGATCATCAGTAATCACCCAAACGATGTGAAGACTTCTGGTCTTCAACCACCGTCCTCATCTTCGACTTATCGTCATATCAGCTATTCAGAATGGGATAAACCCGGTCTTTCCGAATAACTCGCGTATATTTTAAATAAGTGTTACACAAACACAACATACGCCTAATTCCAATTCATCAGTCACTAACCGTAAATTAATCAAGAGAATAATTTCCTAAATATTAACCCCGAAGGCCGAAACCAACATCAGATCAATATCCAGAAAACCATTCTGCTTAGCTAATCGACAGTTAGTTTCTAAATTTCACATTCATAGGGAAAGGTTCCCATTATTTTCTCAAAGATAAATTCCTTAAATTTATTCTTTAATCTTCTTTTGAATTTCGATTCAACTAGTCGGGATTAACGAACCTTACTGAAGTAATCATTTGTTTTAATTTCCCAATCCCAACCTATTCATCCCATGAAGTAAAACTGGTAATACTTCATATCTAATACCACAGTGTTATCGGTAAATTCAATTACCATTTCACGTTTAAATCTAATTAAAGATTTAACTATCGCCTGGAGCAAAACTGGTGGTACTCCATTCTCGATTTTTTCAATCTAATTAAAGATTCATTAAAACTCCACTTAGTTTTAATCTTTGACTGGGTTAAAGAATCAGTGTCATTTAAAACACGGTTCACGATAAACCCAAAACCACATTCCATTAATTATCGGGTTAAAGAACGAGTGTTATCTAAAACACTGTCCACGATAAACCCAAAAATAAATATCAATTCAATTTCAATTAAATATTATTTAATTGGTACACTTCATTAAATCTAAATAAAAAGATTTAATCTTTTCTCAACTGGGTTCAAGAACAGTGTTAGTTAAGACACCATTCACGACAAACCCAAATCACATTTGATATTAAACACAAGGCTCTGAATAGAAAATATACCGGCTTATATTCAATATCAAATTCTACGACTAACAAATATCGTATTGGAAATAACGATATATATATCTTTCAAATTCCCATAACAATATCTGTATCACCACAAAATCCAACATCGAAATAATCCGAAGGCAATTTCGATTCAAATCCATTCCAATGCAATCATTGGAAATTCTGGTTATTCTCAAAACCATTTCAAATTCAATTTATTTATTTAAAAATAAATAGAATTATAATTCTAGTTCAAAACTAGTTCATTTCGATAAAAATCTATTTTTATCTTTTCAAATATGGAGTTTTTCATCCCAATTTTTCCCAAATCATTTCTTATGATTTTACACAAATTATTACTATTTTTAAAAATTTTATCAAGGCCCGTACAGTCGATTTCCATCAATGGCTATCGAACTGCACTTACAGCGACCTTTTTCAAATTTGATTTGGACATAATTCCAAATCCAACCGTTAGATTTCTAATTTCTCACATTCCTTAGAAAGCTCTTTTCGATACGAACCCAACGGTTCCGGTTTTAGGAGAATCCGACGGTCGGATCTCCCGCAATATCCGTTCGAAGTTAATGGTCGAAATTCGCGAACTGCCGCGGCGCGGCGCGTTCTATTCAGGCCATTATATTATATATATAACATATATAATATATACTTCGTCGATTTCAATTTAGAACGGGCTTTATAAATCGTTTTTAAATTCGTTTTCAAAACGGTTTCAACTTCATATTCAATTTCAAATCAAAATTGAATATTCCAATATACGTTCGTTTTAAATTCATTTCAAATCGATTTCAATTCAAATTGATTTCTAATTCAATTTCAGTTCCTTTTCAATCCAATTCAATTCCAATTCGAATTCATTTATATTCAATTTCAATTCGAATTCATTTCTATTCAATTTCAATTCGAATTCATTTCTATTCAATTTCAATTCGAATTCATCTCTATTCGATTTCAATTCGAATTCATTTATTTTCAATTTCAATTCGAATTCATTTTTATTCAATTTCAATTCGAATTACAATTCTTTCTAAAAAACAGATTTTGAAATCACTTTCGATATTCATTATAAAATAAATAAAATCGATATAAATATCGTTTACGTCAAAATGGCGTCAATCTAATCAATACGGCTTCATATATTCCTATTTTCAAATATTTCTCTTTTCGAATATTTCTATTTTAAAACTGGAATGAGGCCCAATCAATCACCATATAATGTTAATTATATGGATTTTCTACAACACATGTATACAATAACAACGATGAATAATCAACCATCATCCAAAGTGCATTCTACACTGTATAAGCATCAAATATAAATATTCAACGCTTATAACAGTCTGTCAATCAATCGATCGACATACAACTAAATAATCGGGATTAGTGTACATCAAATATCATCCCAATACCCGTGTGGGGTTTCAAACAATCAAACACAGATTTTATTTGTGCAGTTGGGCGATGTGTAAAATTTATCGTCCCAATCAATATCAGTCAAATGTGTGTGTATAAACAAATCGTCCGATTTGTTTATTTTTATTTCATTTCATATACACGTTAAAAATTCCATTTTTAACTATAAAATATTTTCAACTATATAAATATTTTATTTTATTTCACATCACATCACACAATCAACTACACAGCAAAATCAAACAAACAAGCATACAAGCCGTCCATGGTCTGTGGACGACGGGTGTCGGGTGCTACTAAACACCGTCTGCATCCTAGTATATATTTATATATATAACTAGAAAATTAAATCAAAGAGTGAGAAATTCTCACAGAAGTGCTAATCCAATCCCATGACTCTTCTTAGGTAGAAATCTTCGTCGTTCTTGCCTCTTGTCACTTTCTTTGCCCGTATTCTCTACATATGTAAAAATCACATTTTTACTTCTCTATTCAATATATAAAAATCGAATTTTTACTATGCTATTCAATATATAAAAATCGAATTTTTACTATGCTATTCAATATATAAAAATCGAATTTTTACTATGCTATTCAATATATAAAAATCGAATTTTTACTATGCTATTCAATACATAAAAATCGAATTTTTACTATGCTATTCAATATATAAAAATCGAATTTTTACTATGCTATTCAATATATAAAAATCGAATTTTTACTATGCTATTCAATATATAAAAATCGAATTTTTACTATGCTATTCAATATATAAAAATCGAATTTTTACTATGCTATTCAATATATAAAAATCATATTTTTACTATGCTATTCAATATATAAAAATCATATTTTTACTATGCTATTCAATATACAAAAATCATATTTTTATTTCGCCATTTCAACAATAAAAATACGACCTTTCTATATTTAAAAATACGATCTTTCTGTTAACAATCACTACCCTTTCCTAAACAAAAATCATAGCTCTTCGCTTTTACACTATAAAAATCATACCTTTATGAAATATAAACCCCCTTTTTTCTTTATGCTATATAAAAACTGATTTATATATATAAAAAAAACTAATTACTTTATATAAATAAAGGTAAATAAATACAAACTAAAACTTACAGGGGGAGGGGAGGATTCAGATCGTCGGCGGCAGCAGGAGGGGGGGTATTCGGCGCGAGGCAGAGGAAGGGGGGGGGGTATTCGGCGCGAGGCAGAGGAGGAGGGGGGTGTAAATCGCGCATCGATTAGGAAAAGGGAGGGGGTCTGGGTGGCTCGCGGCAAGAGGAGGGGAGGGGGGCCCGCGCCTGAAGCGGCGGCGACGATGGAGGGGGGGGTCTGGGTAGCTCGACGAGGTTTTTTTCTTTTTTTTTCTCTTCGATTCTGATAGTATATGGGGGGGTTGACTAAGTAGAGTAAAAAGGGGGGATTATAATATATTATTTAATTTATTTCAAAAAGGTACTTTTTATTCTGACCACGAAACAAGACCCACCGCCTGTCGTTCCTAGCGTTTTACCCCCATTCCGAACACAATGGGATATGTATTGTCGGCTGATTCGATCGTCTCGATCAGTTTCCGTTAAAATCAACCTACAACTTTGTATATTGAATCTGAACACGCATTTCATTTTACCGGGGTCACATACTAACTCTAAAAATTCCCGAAAAATAATTTCTAGCTTCGTATTGACGATACGGTCCTAACAAAACTAGTTTCGTTGAATTCTGAGACCGTTTGAAAAATGGCCAATTTCCTGTCGATTAAAATCAACTGAAACTGGTCAAACGCGTTTTCCTTTGCCACGCTCACATATTGATTCGAAAAATTATGAAATTGAAACCTAGTAATAACTTTACATCATGGACCCAACAAAAGTGGTTTCGTCGAAATCCGAGGTCGTTTGCAAAATTCCCATTTTTAAGGGCCTGAATTCCATAGCGACTATTCAGAAAATTCATTTGGACATATCTTTTGATTCCCGCTATGAAATTTCGATTTTTCGGATTTGTTGGAAAGATATTCCCAATTAGATCCTATCATTTTTGGTTTCGCTAAAATCCGGTTTGTTTTGCACCCGGTACATTCAATTGAAGTTTGAAATCAAATTATCGAACTACCGCGCCATTTTCAATTCTATTTATAATTATATATAATTATTTATTTTCTAACGACGACGCGTATAAATATATACGTTCGAATTATATTCAAAATAAATTTCCCGTCAATATTATTTAAAATAATTCATTTTAAATATTCAAAATTCGCTAAAATTGCCAAAACAAAAATTTTAAACTGGCCCAGATTTTCGGGTTGTTACAATCTCCCCCACTTAAAACTTTTCGTCCCCGAAAAGGAACAAAGTCGAAAGTGGTTTGATTATTCAACTCTACGTTCGATCTGGCTTCCATTCTCCAACTTTTCAGTTTTTGAGAATTTCTAAATTTTCAAAAATTTGGCTAACACCCTAAATTTTCGAAAAATTTCGCCATAACCTCCCCTGCACCGGGAGCCACGGGAAAATCCCGAAATTTCCATACAGGCCTTCTGATCTCAAAAAGAAAAAGAAAAAGCCAAGCGGCAAGCCAATAGGCTCATAAAATCATCATCACCCAAACAAAACAGTAAATTATAGTAAACATGTACCTATTTGTCGGGCAAACAAATTTTATTCTTCGGCTCTAGCCTCCTTGCTATGACCTGTTCAATGTATGTACAAGTATATGCGAGCAAATGCGACTAATTTTCAATACAATTCAATATTTGATCAAATTGGCTATATAATACAAATTTTAATTAATCAACCAATAATCAACAACACAACCATCAATCAATTAGTTGATTAGCTTTTGAAATTCATAACTTTGATACATAGTCTAAAAATCACATTTTTGATGCCAAATCACAACAATAGGCCCTATCTAATTTCGGTTCTCACACCAGTCTAATGGAAATATAGAAATCTCACTTTCGTTACTCGAAAATAAATACTGGCGATGGTGCCCCGTTACCAGAATTATCCCCGGGCACTAGAGTATGATTCTACAACTATCCAGTATATTAAAACTTCGAATACACGTTTGCAAGACATATATGCAAAATCCTTATATATCGGATTGTCCCGATCAATATACAATAAATAATCAAATACGAATAGTTGATTTAAATTTTCAAAACAAGATTTGTTTTCACTTTAAAAATATACTCTTCACACTCGTTCTAGGATACTACTGATCCCATCTCTAACGAGTCATTCCCATTGGATATTTCTAATCCAATTTCTGATGAATTCTTTCATATGGTTCTAATGTGCCTTGTTCTCTAGCTTTGTAAACCAAAGCTCTAATACCAACTGTGACAACAAAGAATTTCGCTCGATCCGAATCAGTCGCTAAACCGATCTAGACCGTTCGAAACGCCTGATTGTTTTGAGAACACGACAAAATAGAACGTAGACGGAAGAATATTTCATTGTATATTACAACAATGCATCAGATTACAAGAATATACAAAGTATGAATGAATAAATATTACACAGAAATATATCAGAGATTACAATAAATCACATTTAAATACATCGCAGCGGAAAATAATACAATACACAACTAGAATGAGATATACGGATACAAAGCTTTCCGGATATCGTTCCAGCTGTAAACCAGGATCCTGTGAATATAAATCTGCAAAACCAAAACTACTAGCTGCCCGTGTCAAAATAAGGGCACCCAGAGTTTAGGTTAAAGCAATAAACTCCAGGTCAGTCATGGGACTGGTGTGAGAACTAAAACAGTTATTAATCTTTATTTTCAAAGTTAGGTAAATCAAGGGACCACGCCGTATAACACGGAACGGGTTTTCTCCCAAGAACACCAGTGCATAAAACAAACAGCGCAATGCTAAATAAAGAAAAATGAAGCTATTATAAGACCCAGGTCCTATCACATAATGCAACGCAAGCCGGGGGATAGGGTTTTCCCTTATAACAGCCAAAGAATGCTTGATACGTTTTAAAACAAATCATTTGATACTATTATAAGTGCATAGTGTATAAAACAACTTCAAATCATAAGTATCAATCATAGGCGGCATGGGTACCATATATCATGTCGCCATACTAGTTCTACAATTAAAATCGCAAAGTCACGTATTTGGAAGTTGGATTTCCATCTGTGAACCGAGGCAAAAGATAGTCCTCAACCAATTCGAGACTGTCTAGCCCGAGCCTCAGGCAAGTACTCTGTCAAGCCTTTGGATCGTCAGGGCCGGTCCACCGATGTGGATTAAAATGCCTGAACACTGCGTTTCCCCGCCCTTTGGGGGCGTAAATGAGCCAACGAATGGCTCCATCGGACCCGGATCGTCCGATCTAACCGAGGCGCCTCGCAACAGCAACAACCACACAGGTGAAAAGTATATAAATGTCAGGGCTGGAAGGTCACTGACACCACCCTAGCTAGAAAGAAACGCATGCCCTCCCTGAGGTCCGTCTCCCGTTTTTGGTTCACAACCGGGGTGTGAGGCTCGCGAATTCACGTTACACAAAGCTGTGCCACATAGGCTGTGCTTTGATCATCACCACAAGACTTTGCTTTTCAACAAAAGCCTCGATCAATTGCATCTTAGCATGCCACATAGGTAATTCACTCCATGCGTTTGATATCCATCAGTATATAACCCCTGAGCTCGTACGTCTCAGAGAAGGGCGTTAAGCAAGAGAATAAATTCTCCGGCGCCAAACAGATATATATTTAATAGAGATCAATCACACAGACTAAAATCCAATGTCAGACACACAGTCCATTTACAAGTCCGTTCTGGGTCTGAACGAAACCGGAGGCACCTAGTACCCCGCATATCCATAGATCTCCAAATACGTCTGGACGATCACCAACTGTTTCCATCTTCTTAGGTGTACAGCCCAATCAAGATCATCAGTAATCACCCAAACGACGTGAAGACTTCTGGTCTTCAACCACCGTCCTCATCTTCGACTTATCGTCATATCAGTTATTCAGAATGGGATAAACCCGGTCTTTCCGAATAACTCACGTATATTTTAAATAAGTGTTACACAAACACAACATACGCCTCATTCCAATTCATCAGTCACTAACCGTAAATTAATCAAGAGAATAATTTCCCAAATATTAACCCCGAAGGCCGAAACCAACATCAGATCAATATCCAGAAAACCATTCTGCTTAGCTAACCGACAGTTAGTTTCTAAATTTCACATTCATAGGGAAAGGTTCCTATTATTTTCTCAAAGATAAATTCCTTGAATTTATTCTTTAATCTTCTTTTGAATTTCGATTCAACTAGTCGGGATTAACGAACCTTACTGAAGTAATCATTTATTTTAATTTCCCAATCCCAACCTATTCATCCCATGAAGTAAAACTGGTAATACTTCATATCTAATACCACGGTGTTATCGGTAAATTCAATTACCATTTCACGTTTAAATCTAATTAAAGATTTAACTATCGCCTGGATCAAAACTGGTGGTACTCCATTCTCGATTTTTTCAATCTAATTAAAGATTCATTAAAACTCCACTTAGTTTTAATCTTTGACTGGGTTAAAGAATCAGTGTCATTTAAAACACGGTTCACGATAAACCCAAAACCACATTCCATTAATTATCGGGTTAAAGAACGAGTGTTATCTAAAACACTGTCCACGATAAACCCAAAAACCAATATCAATTCAATTTCAATTAAATATTATTTAATTGGTACACTTCATTAAATCTAAATAAAAAGATTTAATCTTTTCTCAACTGGGTTCAAGAACAGTGTTAGTCAAGACACCATTCACGACAAACCCAAATCACATTTGATATTAAACACAAGGCTCTGAATAGAAAATATACCGGCTTATATTCAATATCAAATTCTACGACTAACAAATATCGTATTGGAAATAACAATATATATATATCTTTCTTTTTTAACTCTACTATTGTTACTATGGATAATTTAGTTATTAAAATAGTTCACTTTTGTTTGGATTGGATGTCTAACCCAAATTACAAGTTATTTGAAAAATTTTCATTTAAGGTATTTATGTTTAAGGTTCGATTTAATTTGAGTTTATTTATTACTATCAATAGATACTTTCTTAGTTGCTTTCGTATTAGTATTTAAATTTATGATTAAGTGTTTATTTTTTTCTTCGCATATATGTATGGTATATTTATAGGTATATATATATATTTATCTTCTTAAAGATATGTATATATATAACTATACTTATAGTATCCATATATATATGTGTGTTAAAATGCTAATAGTTTTTGTTGAGCTATTTGCAGATTCAGGTTGATGATTTAAAGAAGGAGCTTGTGAAGTGCGGTTTGGTGGATTGCTGTTTGGTTCTGGGACTTGTATTTAGAGTGGTCTTATGGGTTATTAGTCAGAGTTCTCTTGGTTGTTGTACTTTATTATTTTAGTTATGTACTTAGAGAGTATGGGTAATGTGTAGGAGTAGGTATACTTCAATATCGGGTGGTGGCCTTGCCGGAATTCGATATTGAAGTAGATGGGCGGTGGTTTATCCGGAGCTCATCTATCTACAATCCTATACTTCCCTAGAGTTGTGTTTGTCTTCATGTTATCCTCTCGTGTACTATGGTTGGACTTTGTATCTTTTTACCTTTATTATATATATGTGTGCTCTCTTCTATTCAGAAGATCACACATTTTTTTGCTCAAAAAAAAAAAATATATATATATCTTTCAAATTCCCATAACAATATCTGTATCACCACAAAATCCAACATCGAAATAATCCGAAGGCAATTTCGATTCAAATCCATTCCAATGCAATCATTGGAAATTCTGGTTATTCTCAAAACCATTTCAAATTCAATTTATTTATTTAAAAATAAATAGAATTATAATTCTAGTTCAAAACTAGTTCATTTCGATAAAAATCTATTTTTATCTTTTCAAATATGGAGTTTTTCATCCCAATTTTTCCCAAATCATTTCTTATGATTTTACACAAATTATTACTATTTTTAATAATTTTATCAAGGCCCGTACAGTCGATTTCCATCAATGGCTATCGAACTGCACTTACAGCGACCTTTTTCAAATTTGATTTGGACATAATTCCAAATCCAACCGTTAGATTTCTAATTTCTCACATTCGTTAGAAAGCTCTTTTCGATACGAACCCAACGGTTCCGGTTTTAGGAGAATCCGACGGTCGGATCTCCCGCAATATCCGTTCGAAGTTAATGGTCGAAATTCGCGAACTGCCGCGGCGCGGCGCGTTCTATTCAGGCCATTATATTATATATATAATATATACTTCGTCGATTTCAATTTAGAACGTGCTTTATAAATCGTTTTTAAATTCGTTTTCAAAACAGTTTCAACTTCATATTCAATTTCAAATCAAAAAAATCAGATTTTGAAATCACTTTCGATATTCATTATAAAATGAATAAAATCGATATAAATATCGTTTACGTCAAAATGGCGTCAGTCTAATCAATACGGCTTCATATATTCCTATTTTCAAATATTTCTCTTTTCGAATATTTCTATTTTAAAACTGGAATGAGGCCCAATCAATCACCATATAATGTTAATTATATGGATTTTCTACAACACATGTATACAATAACAACGATGAATAATCAACCATCATCCAAAGTGCATTCTACACTGTATAAGCATCAAATATAAATATTCAACGCTTATAACAGTCTGTCAATCAATCGATCGACATACAACTAAATAATCGGGATTAGTGTACATCAAATATCATCCCAATACCCGTGTGGGGTTTCAAACAATCAAACACAGATTTTATTTGTGCAGTTGGGCGATGTGTAAAATTTATCGTCCCAATCAATATCAGTCAAATGTGTGTGTATAAACAAATCGTCCGATTTGTTTATTTTTATTTCATTTCATATACACGTTAAAAATTCCATTTTTAACTATAAAATATTTTCAACTATATAAATATTTTATTTTATTTCACATCACATCACACAATCAACTACACAGCAAAATCAAACAAACAAGCATACAAGCCGTCCATGGTCTGTGGACGACGGGTGTCGGGTGCTACTAAACACCGTCTGCATCCTAGTATATATTTATATATATAACTAGAAAATTAAATCAAAGAGTGAGAAATTCTCACAGAAGTGCTAATCCAATCCCACGACTCTTCTTAGGTAGAAATCTTCGTCGTTCTTGCCTCTTGTCACTTTCTTTGCCCGTATTCTCTACATATGTAAAAATCACATTTTTACTTCGCTATTCAATATATAAAAATCGAATTTTTACTATGCTATTCAATATATAAAAATCGAATTTTTACTATGCTATTCAATATATAAAAATCGAATTTTTACTATGCTATTCAATATATAAAAATCGAATTTTTACTATGCTATTCAATATATAAAAATCGATTTTTTACTATGCTATTCAATACATAAAAATCGAATTTTTACTATGCTATTCAATATATAAAAATCATATTTTTACTATGCTATTCAATATATAAAAATCATATTTTTACTATGCTATTCAATATATAAAAATCATATTTTTATTTCTCCATTTCAACAATAAAAATCCGACCTTTCTATATTTAAAAATACGATCTTTCTGTTAACAATCACTACCCTTTCCTAAACAAAAATCATAGCTCTTCGCTTTTACACTATAAAAATCATACCTTTATAAAATATAAACCCCCTTTTTTTCTTTATGCTATATAAAAACTGATTTATATATAAAAAAAACTAATTACTTTATATAAATAAAGGTAAATAAATACAAACTAAAACTTACAGGGGGAGGGGAGGATTCAGATCGTCGGCGGCAGCAGGAGGGGGGTATTCGGCGCGAGGCAGAGGAGGGGGGTATTCGGCGCGAGGCAGAGGAGGAGGGGGGGTGTAAATCGCGCATCGATTAGGAAAGGGGAGGGGGTCTGGGTGGCTCGCGGCAAGAGGAGGGGAGGGGGGCCAGCGCCAGAAGCGGCGGCGACGATGGAGGGGGGGTCTGGGTAGCTCGACGAGGTTTTTTTCTTTTTTTTCTCTTCGATTCTGATAGTATATGGGGGGGGGTTGACTAAGTAGAGTAAAAAGGGGGGATTATAATATATTATTTAATTTATTTCAAAAAGGTACTTTTTATTCTGACCTCGAAACAAGACCCACCGCCTGTCGTTCCTAGCGTTTTACCCCCATTCCGAACACAATGGGATATGTATCGTCGGCTGATTCAATCGTCTCGATCAGTTTTCGTTAAAATCAACCTATAACTCTGTATATTGAATCTGAACACGCATTTCAATTTACCGGGGTCACATACTAACTCTAAAAATTCCCGAAAAATATTTTCTAGCTTCGTATTGACGATACGGTCCTAACAAAACTAGTTTCGTTGAATTCTGAGACCGTTTGAAAAATGGCCAATTTCCAGTCGATTAAAATCAACTAAAACTGGTCAAACGCATTTTCCTTTGCCACGCTCACATATTGATTCGAAAAATTATAAAATGTGAAACCTAGCAATAACTTTACATCACGGACCCAACAAAAGTGGTTTTGTCGAAATCCGAGGTCGTTTGCAAAATTCCCATTTTTAAGGGCCTGAATTCCATAGCGACTATTCAGAAAATTCATTTGGACATATCTTTTGATTCCCACTATGAAATTTCGATTTTTCGGATTCGTTGGAAAGATATTCCCAATTAGATCCTATCATTTTTGGTTTCGCTAAAATCCGGTTTGTTTTGCACCCGGTACATTCAATTGAAGTTTGAAATCGAATTATCGAACTACCGCGCCATTTTCAATTCTATTTATAATTATATATAATTATTTATTTTCTAACGACGACGCGTATAAATATATACGTTCGAATTATATTCAAAATAAATTTCCCGTCAATATTATTTAAAATAATTCATTTTAAATATTCAAAATTCGCTAAAATTGCCAAAACAAAAATTTTAAACTGGCCCAGATTTTCGGGTTGTTACACATTGTATGTTAATTTAAACTTCATTACTTCGAGCAAATGCAGTATCAATGTTGGCAACATGTTTCTTTCAACTGTTTATTATAAATTTCTTACATTCCACACTACACTATGCTCAGTCCATTCTTTACATATACTCTTATTCTTAACATGTTAGTGGGGTTAAGACGCTTTCCCCTCTAGCTTGGAATCCGATTGTCAACAACTGGTGTATCTTAAAAGACTTTAAAGAAAAGATTTATGTGCACATGTTCTCAAAATAAGCATCACAGTTTTTTTTTTTTTTTTTTTTTTTGAGAATGGATTCCCAAAATTCTTCTTGAGACAATCTGGTTTACAATCATAAGTTAACCCTTTGGTTTTATTAAATCTTATTTGATTGGATTTATTGTATTACAATTCCTCTTTTTATTTCTTCATTCATCGCAACAGCCTTTTTGAGTTGCGGCGGGCAGTGGCCTCGCTGCATAACTATGGTAGCAGCTTCTACCAATTGTAGTTTTACTGCCGCTACCCTTTTTATTTTATTTTAATTTATTTGGTGGTATGGTATGCTCCCATAAATGAAATTATTTGGACTGGTAAATGAAATAGCTTCAGTAGGAAACATAAAAATGAAATCTTGGTACTGTTAATCATAAATTCCCATTTATGACTTCTTCTATTTGACTAATTGTTAAAGGTCCGCAAGGATATAGACTTTGCTTTTGTGTCGCATATTGAGGATTGTTTATGAAACACCCCACCTCCGTTAGGGTCACTCTCAAAGGGAATGCCCTAATTTTGGTGGAGGTTTATAAGTATAAGTCACAGATATACAAGACAGATATAAGAACACATATTTTTGAACAGCGGAAAACAACAACAACTTTTATTTCATTGAAATACGTGATACACAAACCATGCCATAATTGTTTTACAATCCTTCCAAAAACATAACACCTTCATAACTGTCTTGATTACATTATTTAAAGAAGCATAAAGAAAACATAAATAAACTGCAAAAGTCCCATAATTGTTGTCCAAAGCCATAGCCCAAAACGAAAAAGATCCAAGCAATACATTCTTTCTCTTCAAGCTGGATGCGAAAACTGGTCAAGCTGCGGTATTTCCTCCCTGTGGACCTGGGGGGGGGGACGAAAGAAAAGAAAGCGAAAGAAAAGTAGAGTCAGACATAAAGCCTGAGTAAGTCTAGGACTATTCAGTCTATGAATAAAGAACTTGGTATGATAAGCATAAACTGGAAATGAGAAAGCACCATAAACTAAGTTAAGTTGTCTAGGGTCGAATACTATCGTACCCCATATTAATCTCTGTACCCATATAAACTAGTTCCCAACGGGCACCCCATAATCAGGGTGAAGTGATCCATTTCTGATGATCGGCTCCTACTCGCATAGTTACATGTGTCTTACGCCCCCCCCCCCCCCCCCCCGTTGTTGTAGTTACCTATGCTGGTCCCACCATGGGGTGTATCAAGTCCCATGGTGGCGGCCCGACACAATTCTAGAATGCACAGGTATGCTACTGGTGCCCAGTGCCTTATTTTTCTGCGCCGGAGTGTGTGCACGCCCGCACCCTGTTAGAACCTACACTGCTGCACCACCGCCGTCGATTGACCTCTTACAGTCAGCCCAGTAATCGTGCCCCACCCTGCCTAGTTCAGGGTATCCTGATACACCTTGTAGGGTTACTGCTGAAAAGGGTCCCCCGCTACTAGGTTTTCTATTTCTAGCCAACATGCTAAGTTGGTTAAGTGTTTAATAAACCTAACCCCCAATCAGTCTGTTTAGTTTAGCATGTTCCATTTTGATTAAGTATTAATTTAATTTACTTAATCATATCATATCCTGACTCAGCCTTAATTGTCTTATTAAAGCCATGACCTCTCACATTAGACAGGTATTGTTGTGGCTGCCTGTTGCCGGTTGGGTCCGGGCAGTCTTACGCCACAACTCAGTCTAACCTCGGGTCCTTATTGGGCTCCGTGTTTAACCACCCACATTGGATAGGTATTGTTGTGACTACTGGACAGCCGGGCGGTTCCGGGCAGGTTTACATCACAACTCAATCCAACCTCGGGTTAAACACATCGTATTTTCTACATTTACATATTTTGTCTCTTTCCTTTTTATAGTAAATATTTGCGGCCCATTATTCAAATTTATCTTTATTGGTTAAAATTTATTTATGCCACTTAATTGTTTTTCAAGGTTGTTGGCATGCGTCAAACATGCCAACACATATGTTCTATATTTTAACCCAAACGTCATTACCTCCGTTTTACACGTTCGCTACAATATAAGATATGTTGGGTTTAACATTTAAACCCAACTTAGCTATATGAAAAGGGGAGTCTTATAACATGGTGTGTATAAGGTAACATAAAAGGGTAGTGTGAATGCATGAACTTGCAACATAACGATTCAATTAACATGGATTAGGCATATGTGAACTTGCATCGTAATAGCATATAATCATGGCATAAACAATACTTAAACATGAATCATTCTATTCATATAATCATGGCATAAACAATACTTAAACATGAATCATTCTATTCATATAACCATGGCATAAACAATACTTAAACATGAATCATTCTACTCATATAATCATGGCATAAATAATACTTAAACATGAATCATTCTATTCATGTAATCATGGCATAAATAATACTTAAACATGAATCATTCTATTCATGTAATCATGGCATAAATAATACTTAAACATGAATCATTCTATTCATGTAATCATGGCATAATACCAAACATAGTTTAGTCATGTTCATAAAGGTGCTTACTTTTGTTTCTAATACAAAAGTATGATTTGCTAATTCCAACATAGATTCATATAAACTATAGTACTTAGTCGTATCCAATTACACACTAAAAGTGATCATAGAAGCATGTACATCATATTGGCATAATAGTGAATCATATACTTGCATGAATTCCCAAATAAAATACCACAACATATGGTTGTCAACATAAATCATATACTTGTATGAATCCAACCGTATACCATAACATTTCCAAATCATTTAGAATCAAAATAACATACAAGTATATATTATTATCGCCACAATTCCATTTCGTTGTTAACTTCCAACGCAAATCACATACTTGCAAATATCCAATCGTATACCATAACATTCCCAAATCATTTAGAATCAAAATAACATACAAATATATATTATTATCGCCACAATTCCATTTCGCATTTTACACAAATCAAACGCAATTAATTATTCACATCGGAATAGCACTCTACTTACAACGTATGACGAATCTTCAATTCAGGAATCTGAATTCTGAATTTGGAGATGCTATCCTTTGTTGTAGGCGTTGTTTTAATTGACGTTGCTTTAGGCTTCCAAACTATCTCCAAATTGTCCCTCAATTTCTGACGGCTATCCTTAGTCTCTCCTCAGCAGCATAACGGTCTCATCTCCATTTTAGTTTGTGTGAATTAGGGTTAGTCTTAGGTCCTTTTTATAGAGTTTGTGAGTTGATTTAGACCGTCGATGAAGCTTGGTTTAATAATAGCCGTTCGTTCAAAGGAGAGACCAACCAGGAGCTGACACCTAGCCCTAGTGACAAGGCAAGGCTCAGAAAATCGACCAAACACAGACTAGGTCAGCCAGGGTGGGCTGGGTTCGACCTGGCTTAGGGGCCAGGTCGACACCCCAGTCGACACCGTGTCGACTTGGCAGTCGACACGGGTGACCCAGGTCGACTGCCCAGTCGACCTGGCTAGCCCCAGGTCGACTGCCAAGTCGACCTGGGTGCCTTGGGCGGGAATTTTCCCGCCCTGGCTAATTGGGTCCGATTTTGAATTTTAAATTTGTTTTTCTGAGCTGTTTTGGTCTGTTTGAATTTTAAACTGAATTCTGAAACTTCCGGAGGCCATATCTTCCTCATACGGAGTCCGTTTTACGCAAACTCGGACTCTATCTCAAGCAGAATTCCGAGATGAACGCAATGGCGTATCTCGTTTCCCTTAATTCTTTGATTTGAAATTAATTATACTTTAATTTGTGAATTTCACTGTTATATAATATACAGGGTGTTACATTCTCCCCCACTTAAAAGGATTTCGTCCCCGAAATCTTTAAGTTCAGGAAGAATGTATATCCTAACATCCAAACATCCATCTACTCATCCATCAAACACGAGCATCCATTGTCCTTAAAAGACTTCTAATGCTTCATGATCATATGTGAAGTGTGTGTACATTTACTTATCTAATGCCAAATCAGGCGGTCTACTGATTCAGTTGACCTCCTTAATGCGAATTATGTAAGTGCCATGAATCCATTATGTATGCAAATTTTCCTATTCATGATTCTACATGAGTGCACAATCATTCATACAAATGCAACATCCATATGACAACACATTAAAGTTCAACCATATACGAATGCAAACATATATGCATATGCAATATGAAGTGACTGAGCCGATCTAAAACCTAGATTGTGTGTGTATATGCAACCACGAGCAACCACTAGCAATCACTTGCAACCACTTGCAACCATCATCCATAACATGTTTCAATTACATGTTTTCATCCAAAGGGTTTCTACCTAAAAAGATAAGGTCGAGGAAATATACCTAAAAAGATAGATAAAAGCGCAACTTAAGGAAAAAGGAAAGATCAAAGATGTACCCTCGAAAAGAAAAGGGTAGGCTGCGCGTATTCTAGCTTCAGTTTCCCTAGTTGCGTCTCCCTCGGCGTCGCTCCACTGAACTTTGACGAGCTTGAATTCGCGGTTGCGTAGCTTCTTCACTTCCGTTCCTAATATGCGGGTTGGAACTTTCCTCACGGTTGCTTCGCGTTCCACTTCAGCTTCTTCTAGGATATTTGGCTCTACCACTTCAGCAGACTCATGTAGACATTTTCGGAGATGTGAAACGTGAAAGACGTTGTGAACTCCGGCTAATTTTTCGGGTAGCTCTAATCTATAGGCCATTTTCCCAATTTTCTCGATGATAGGGAATGGCCCTACGAACCTTGGTGCTAGCTTTCCTGTGGTTCCAAAACGAACAACGTTCCTTAGCGGAGATACCTTAAGAAAAACTTTGTCCCCAACCTCAAATTCAAGGTCGGTCCTCCTCTTATCGGCGTAGGACTTTTGTCTGTCTTGGGCCGTCTTCATCCTTCTTCGTATTAAGTCTACTTTCTCTGAAGTCTCTCGGATCATATCTGGTCCAAGTATGAGCTTATCAGTAGACTCCCACCAACAAGTGGGCGATCGACACGGTCTTCCATATAAAGCTTCGAAGGGCGCCATTCCGATGGTTGCTTGATAGCTGTTGTTGTAGGCAAATTCCACCAAAGGAAGATGGTCTTCCCACGTCCCTCCGAAGTCAAGGACGCAAAGTCTTAAAAGGTCCTCCAAAACTCTGTTCACTCTTTCTGTTTGGTCATCGGTTTAGGGATGATAGGCTGTGCTCAAGCATAACTGTGTGCCTACCGCTTCTTGCAGACTCCGCCAAAACTCACTTGTGAAGATAGGGTCTCGGTCACTAACAATGCTGGACGGTATTCCATGGAGTCGAACAATTTCCTTGAGGTAAAGAGATGCTAGGGATGAGGCAGTTCTTTTACTTTTGACAGGTAAAAAGTGGGCGCTTTTAGTAAGCCTATCCACTATTACCCAAATGCTAGTGTTGCCTCTTCTAGACCTAGGCAGCCTATCAATGAAGTCCATTGAGATGCTATCCCACTTCCACTGCGGGACCTCTAGAGGATGGAGCAGACCGCCAGGCTTTTTCTGTTCTGCCTTAACCTGTTGGCACACCATACACTTAGAAACAAATTCTTCCACGTCTTTCTTCATGCCGTTCCAAAAGAAAGTTCTTTTTATGTCCTTGTACATTTTATGTCCGCCTGGGTGTATCGTCATCTTGGAGTAATGTGCTTCAACCTTCTTTACTAAATCCCTTGTCTGTGGGACGCATAGTCTTCCATCTCGCCTTAGCCAACCCTTATCGTCGATGGAGTATCTGTTGAGGTGACTTGAAGTCTCACCCCTAATTAGTCTATCAATCGTCTCCACAAGCTGAGAATCTTCGCATTGTGCTGTCTCTATTGAGTCCACTAAAGTCGGGCGTTCTTCGAGAGATGCTAGCAAGCCTGGTGCAAAATCGGAGGAAGGCCTAAAGTCAAAGCTGGCTATAAGCTCTAGGCTTTGTCTTTCAACAAACAACGGGCTTAGGGTCAGTTTCTTTCGGCTCAACGCGTCTGCCACTACGTTGCCTTTGCCCGGAGTATAGGAGATCTCGAAATCATACGAGGCAAGAAACTCCATCCATCTCTGTTGCCTCAAGTTAAGATCTTTCTGCGAGAAAAGATATTTCAACGATTTATGGTCAGTGTAAAGTTCGAACTTCTCACCTAGGAGATAGTGTCGCCAAGACTTGAGTGCAAAGACGATGGCAGCTAACTCAAGATCGTGGGTTAGGTAGTTCTTTTCGTGCACTTTCAATTGTCTCCCGCCATAAGCTACTACCCTTCCTTCTTGCATTAAGACAACGCCTAGCCCTGTCCCACATGCATCCGTATAAACTGTGAACATCTTGCTTCCATCTGGCAGCGTTAAAACTGGGGCTGTTATAAGAGCCCTTTTTAGTCGTTGGAAAGAAAACTCGCAATCCAAGTCCCAATTGAACACTAGATTCTTCTTGGTCAACTTTGTGAGCGGAGCTGAGATTTTCGCAAAATCCCTTATGAACTTTCGATAGAAACCTGCTAGTCCTAGAAAACTTCGGACCTCAGTTGCATTCCTTGGTGTCTTCCAATCCTGCACCGCTACTACCTTAGCCGGGTCTACTGCTAATCCTTCCTTGGATACTATGTGCCCAAGAAATCTTACTTCCTCTCTCCAAAAGTGGCATTTGGAGAATTTGGCTTTTAGCTGATGGACTCGTAGAGTTTCCATGATTGCCCTTAAGTGCTGAGCATGTTCCTCTTCACTCTTTGAGAAGATAAGGATATCGTCTACGAAGACTACTACGAACTTATTGAGGAAATCTCTGAATACCCTACTCATCAGGTCCACGAAATAAGCAGGTGCATTTGTCAAGCCGAAAGGCATGACAAGCCATTCAAAGAAGCCGTCTGGGGTTCTGAATGTCGTTTTATCGATGCTATCTTCAGCCACCCTTAGCTGATGAAAACCGGTCGCTAAATCGAGTTGGGAGAAAACAGACGCTCCTACAAGCTGATCAAACAGATCGTCAATTCTGGGAAGAGGGTGCCTATTCTTTTTCGTTAGCTTGTTGAGCTCCCTATAGTCAACACATAGACGGAGTGAACAATCCGCCTTTGTAGCGAACACCACTGGAGCGCCCCATTCTGAAATGCTTCTCCTAATGAACCCCTTCTCTAGAAGCTCTTTAATCTGTTTACTGAGCTCTTTCCTTTCCCGTGGAGCCATGTGTCTAACGGGCAACGCAACGGGCTTTGCATTATCTACAAGATATATGCGGAAGTCTATCTCCCGCTTCGGAGGCAAGCCCTTCACCTCTTCGAAGACATCCGGATATTCCCGGACCACTCTAACCGATTGCAAATTGTCGACAGAGGCATCTAGCGATTCAAGATAACTAAGCATAACCGCATACGAGGGATTACAAGTAATTTCCAAAGTGTTACCGAGCTGGGTCAGGAGCCTAACAACCCTTTTCTCACAATCAAGGATGGCCCCATTACTGGATAGCCAATCCATGCCCAAAATCAAACCATATCCCGAAAAGCCCAAAACAAAGGCACTACATTTAAATTCTATGCTTAGAATAGAAATTTTCAATCCCACACAGATCATAGACAAATGAGTTGGGCCCCCAATTGGGTTTGAAACAATTAAGGGGTCCTCTACCATACTAGTTTCTAGGTGCAGAGATTCTACTAAAGCAGACGAGATAAAGGAGAATGATGCGCCAGAATCAAATAAAGTGCGAATGGGGTGATCATAAAGATAAACTACACTTTCTACAGAAGTATTTATACCTCGCTGTTGCAGAGGTGGCGCTTCTAGAACATGAACCTGTGCCCCTGAGGTGGATCCAGCCCTCTGCCCCTGTCCTCGTTTCTTTGGGCAGTCCTTTGCCATGTGGCATGTCTCACCGCAAGAAAAGCACCCGCCATTCATCTTGGCCTTCTTTTTCCGGCAATCTTTCACTAAGTGCCCCACTTTGCCACAGAAATTACACTTCCTCTTCTCTTTGTTGTCTTTCCCGCCCTTCTTAAAGTCTGTCTTCTTAGGCTGTAAACCCTCTTTCTTCCCTTGAGAGCTTTCTGCCTTTGTCTCCTTCTTGCCCTTATCCTCTTCGTTCAGCAATGCCATCTGTACCAACCTTTCGTACGTAGCTCCCATGGGTATATGGGTCATGGCCAAACTGTGTAATGGCTCATTCAACCCTTTGACAAAACGGAGAGCCTTCTTGTGCGGGGTATTGACTAGGTCCAGTCCAAACCTAGCCAGCTCATCTAACTGATTAACATACTCTTTGACTGTCTTATTCCCTTGCTTAAGAAATAAGAAATTTTCCAACTGCAAACTCCTTTCCGCGTCTGAGAGAAATTTAGCCTCAAACCTTGCCCTAAAGTCCTCCCATGTTTCCACTGGTCTTTTTGCATTAGTGACTTCCCACCAGTAGGAAGCCTCGCCCTTTAGTAGCCACACTGCCAGTTGTACTTTATGCCTATCTTCTACCTCAAAGATGACGAATAAGTCCTCGGTTTCTTTCAGCCAATTTCTAGCTGCCACGAAGGACTCAGTTCCATGAAAATCCTTTCCTCCCATAGCTTTAAAATCTTTACATATCTTAGCAAAAGTGTTTCCCCGTGGAGGAGGTGGAGGAAGAGGTGCTGCTGCAGCTGGATGATTTCCTGCAGCTGGGGGAGGAGGAACGGTAGGACCTAGCTGAGTGGCCCTTGCTTCTAAGAACCGTCTAAACCAACCAGGTATTGGTACACCCTCTGGCAAGTTAAGTTCTTCGGACATGCTGAAACAAAAAGATAGATTCAAAACGAAGGATAAGAGATAGTACTTATGGCTTTGGGGGACTTTGCCTTTTTAAAATAAAATAATATTTTATCTTTTAAAAATACTTCTTTAAATTTCCTTTTTGAAAATAAATTTTCAAAACTTTTTATCTTATCTGGTAAACCTATGCTCTGATACCAAGTGAAACACCCCACCTCCGTTAGGGTCACTCTCAAAGGGAATGCCCTAATTTTGGTGGAGGTTTATAAGTATAAGTCACAGATATACAAGACAGATATAAGAACACATATTTTTGAACAGCGGAAAACAACAACAACTTTTATTTCATTGAAATACGTGATACACAAACCATGCCATAATTGTTTTACAATCCTTCCAAAAACATAACACCTTCATAATTGTCTTGATTACATTATTTAAAGAAGCATAAAGAAAACATAAATAAACTACAAAAGTCCCATAATTGTTGTCCAAAGCCATAGCCCAAAACGAAAAAGATCCAAGCAATACATTCTTTCTCTTCAAGCTGGATGCGAAAACTGGTCAAGCTGCGGTATTTCCTCCCTGTGGACCTGGGGGGGGGGAAACGAAAGAAAAGTAGAGTCAGACATAAAGCCTGAGTAAGTCTAGGACTATTCAGTCTATGAATAAAGAACTGTGTATGATAAGCATAAACTGGAAATGAGAAAGCACCATAAACTAAGTTAAGTTGTCTAGGGTCGAATACTATCGTACCCCATATTAATCTCTGTACCCATATAAACTAGTTCCCAACGGGCACCCCATAATCAGGGTGAAGTGATCCATTTCTGATGATCGGCTCCTACTCGCATAGTTACATGTGTCTTATGGCCCGCCCGTTGTTGTAGTTACCTTTGCTGGTCCCACCATGGGGTGTATCAAGTCCCATGGTGGCGGCCCGACACAATTCTAGAATGCACAGGTATGCTACTGGTGCCCAGTGCCTTATTTTTCTACGACGGAGTGTGTGCACGCCCGCACCCCGTTAGAACCTACACTGCTGCACCACCGCCGTCGATTGACCTCTTACAGTCAGCCCAGTAATCGTGCCCCACCCTGCCTAGTTCAGGGTATCCTGATACACCTTGTAGGGTTACTGCTGAAAAGGGTCCCCCGCTAATAGGTTTTCTATTTCTATCTAACATGCTAAGTTGGTTAAGTGTTTAATAAACCTAACCCCCAATCAGTCTGTTTAGTTTAGCATGTTCCATTTTGATTAAGTATTAATTTAATTTACTTAATCCTATCAATCCTGACTCAGCCGTAATTGTCTTATTAAAGCCTTGACCTCTCACATTAGACAGGTATTGTTGTGGCTGCCTGTTGTCGGTTGGGTCCGGGCAGTCTTACGCCACAACTCAGTCTAACCTCGGGTCCTTATTGGGCTCCGTGTTTAACCACCCACATTGGATAGGTATTGTTGTGACTACTGGACAGCCGGGCGGTTCCGGGCAGGTTTACATCACAACTCAATCCAACCTCGGGTTAAACACATCGTATTTTCTATATTTACATATTTTTTCTCTTTCCTTTTTATATGTAAATATTTGCGGCCCATTATTCAAATTTATCTTTATTGGTTAAAATTTATTTATGCCACTTAATTGTTTTTCAAGGTTGTTGGCATGCGTCAAACATGCCAACACATATGTTCTATATTTTAACCCAAACGTCATTACCCCCGTTTTACACGTTCGCTACAATATAAGATATGTTGGGTTTAACATTTAAACCCAACATAGCCATATGAAAAGGGGAGGCTTATAACATGGTGTGTATAAGGTAACATAAAAGGGGAGTGTGAACGCATGAACTTGCAACATAACGATTCAATTAACATGGATTAGGCATATGTGAACTTGCATCGTAATAGCATATAATCATGGCATAAACAATACTTAAACATGAATCATTCTATTCATATAATCATGGCATAAAAAATACTTAAACATGAATCATTCTATTCATATAATCATGGCATAAACAATACTTAAACATGAATCATTCTATTCATATAATCATGGCATAAATAATACTTAAACATGAATCATTCTATTCATGTAATCATGGCATAAATAATACTTAAACATGAATCATTCTATTCATGTAATCATGGCATAAATAATACTTAAACATGAATCATTCTATTCATGTAATCATGGCATAATACCAAACATAGTTTAGTCATGTTCATAAAGGTGCTTACTTTTGTTTCTAATACAAAAGTATGATTTGCTAATTCCAACATAGATTCATATAAACTATAGTACTTAGTCGTATCCAATTACACACTAAAAGTGATCATAGAAGCATGTACATCATATTGGCATAATAGTGAATCATATACTTGCATGAATTCCCAAATAAAATACCACAACATATGGTTGTCAACATAAATCATATACTTGTATGAATCCAACCGTATACCATAACATTTCCAAATCGTTTAGAATCAAAATAACATACAAGTATAGATTATTATCGCCACAATTCCATTTCGTTGTTAACTTCCAACGCAAATCACATACTTGCAAATATCCAATCATATACCATAACATTCCCAAATCGTTTAGAATCAAAATAACATACAAATATATATTATTATCGCCACAATTCCATTTCGCATTTTACACAAATCAAACGCAATTAATTATTCACATCGGAATAGCACTCTACTTACAACGTATGACGAATCTTCAATTCAGGAATCTGAATTCTGAATTTGGAGATGCTATCCTTTGTTGTAGGCGTTGTTTTAATTGACGTTGCTTTAGGCTTCCAAACTATCTCCAAATTGTCCCTCAATTTCTGACGGCTATCCTTAGTCTCTCCTCAGCAGCATGACGGTCTCATCTCCATTTTAGTTTGTGTGAATTAGGGTTAGTCTTAGGTCCTTTTTATAGAGTTTGTGAGTTGATTTAGACCGTCGATGAAGCTTGGTTTAATAATAGCCGTTCGTTCAAAGGAGAGACCAACCAGGAGCTGACACCTAGCCCTAGTGACAAGGAAAGGCTCAGAAAATCGACCAAACACAGACTAGGCCAGCCAGGGTGAGCTGGGTTCGACCAGGCTCAGGGGCCAGGTCGACACCCCAGTCGACACCGTGTCGACTTGGCAGTCGACACGGGTGACCCAGGTCGACTGTCCAGTCGACCTGGCTAGCCCAAGGTCGACTACCAAGTCGACCTGGGTGCCTTGGGCGGGAATTTTCCCGCCCTGGCCAATTGGGCCCGATTTTGAATTTTAAATTTGTTTTCTGAGCTGTTTTGGTCTGTTTGAATTTTAAACTGAATTCTGAAACTTCCGGAGGCCATATCTTCCTCATACGGAGTCCGTTTTACGCAAACTCGGACTCTATCTCAAGCAAAATTCCGAGACGAACGCAATGGCGTATCCCGTTTCCCTTAATTCTTTGATTTGAAATTAATTATACTTTAATTTGTGAATTTCACTGTTATAGAATATAAGGGGTGTTACAGTTTAGGCACCCCGAATTACCTTTCTGAATCATATTCATACTTATAGGTATTTAACATGTTTACTTAAAATCCATTCGCCTTCCGTACTTCTTCAAAATAAACTCAAATTCTATTTGTAAAATGCCAACCTGCAAATATTCAGCATTAAAGCTGGTAGGGAAAATCAAGATCTGATTAAATTTGGATTAGCAAAGCAATGCAATTTCCTTTGAAATTTACAGCAAAAGATCTCGGTAATGAACTTCTAATTGATAAACTTTTATAGACTTAGCAATACCTGAATGAATGAGAGGTTGTACTCACTTACATTCATTTGTAATCTTAACAAGAATATTTCAGCAAATCACAAATTCCGGGTTTTTGAGATATAACACATAAAGGTTGCTTCTTTTCTTTTCCTTCTCTATTTATTTTATTTTAGTTCCGTATTGCTATTCCACCAAATTTCTCTCGAGTATAATCTTAACCAAAGCTTTCATTTCAAGTTCTAAATCATTTTACTTATAAATTTCAAAATTTTCAATCTATTTCTTTGAATATTGACAAAATAAGGCTGTAAGTATTAATGTGGACATCCCAAATTAGTAATATATATTCCTTTCATTTCTGAAACCCGAGAACAAATTCAAATGATGCTGCAGTCATCACAAGCTTTATTCCCAAGAATCTAGAGTGCAACTTTATTCCTATCTAGTATGTAGAGAATTTAGTACATACGTTAGCCAGACGTATGTGTAAAATCTTCAAATACCATATAGTCAAATCCTAATAAAATACTCGAACTCTTTAAAATAAAAGTATACACAAATTTCTAAATTTATGTCGAAATAGTATCTTTAAAAACATATCTTATTGTAAAAATTTCAGCGGGGAAAATTGTATATCTTGTCATATTTGACAACAATTGTTTATTTTATGCCTTCTTGTAATTTATAAGCGAAAATCATATGAAGCTTAAAACACATATATAATAGAAGGTTACCTCTTTTTCCATTTTAGGTTTTAAATACATCTTATTTCCGAAACTTTAAAGTTTAATATTTGCTTTACTTGCTCCTGAGATTCTAAAATATACATACATACGTAGGTATTTATACAAGTCGTTATTTCTACATATAAACCGACTTCGGTTCCAAGAGTCAAATTAATATATTTAGTGTTAAGAACATACTTTAAGTATCAAGTTACTATTTTAATATATTACCCCAAACCAATTGATCATTCAATATTTTAACTTCAATTTAAATTTACAAATCTTATTTGTAGAAAATTTTCTTTAACATAAGAGTATAAGTCCACCTATAACTCAATACATTGTATTTGAAATTCCATTTATTAAGTAATTTGCACTTGGTTGTTTATTCCAGATTTATTTTATATTCTCAAACCTTAATCTAATTCGCTCCGAACTAAGTTGGGTTATAAGCTAAGTGCTGAACAACCGGACGAACAAGATGAATTTATCAAGGATAGATAAAGAGATTAAGGAAGATTCAGGGTCTAAACACGACTAATCAACGTTTCTAAAATGGGACCAAACAAGCGAGATTTAGATTCAGGAAAAATCCTAACTTAAGGAGGATCCAGCAAAAAGGACGAGTTCAAAGGAATGAGTTTTAAACAAGAACATAATTTAAAATAAGGAAAAAATTCAAATTATTTTCATATATGTAAAATCCCTTAAATCATTAAAATACTTTTATTTTCAAAATACGCTCTCTCGGGAATGATTCCAAGATGATTTCACTCATTCTAGAGTATTTCTACTCTATCTCTAATGAGTGTTTCAACCTCATAAGCTAAGCTTTGTATGAACCAAAGCTCTGATACCACATGTAACGACCTAGCTTTTTGACCGGTTTTTCGCTGGTAATTAAACCAACACAAACCGTTCAAAAGGACAGATTGTTATCGCTTATGAAGTTGAAATACAAATCATCACAGAATCACAGACACAGAATATCTCACAGCGGAAGAAAATTTATACAATGTTACCAAATCCTTTAAATTTACATAATATCAGAGTACATGATAAATATAGAAACAGCGGAAGACTGAATATAGAACCATACTAATATTCGGTAATGAATAGAGACGGGCATAACTGCATATGACATGGCAGATAGATGGCTGGATCTCCAATGAACCTCAAGATCTAACAAGTATATTTCCAAGCTGAAATACTCGATCTGACTCGGGCATTTTGCAAGGAATAAACAACAAAATACATGAGTCAGGACTAACAGTCTCATATAAGTGAATTAACTCAAATGAAGTGTTCACTGAAATGTACAATAATTTTAAGGATGTTTGGGATTTCCATCCTTTAAGGATCCGCGAAGCTAATATCTATATAATAATATGCTATTATTGTAATGTCTAGTCAGTAAAGTAAACATAATGAAAATAGCGTAAGCGGGATTACATTTTTACCCTTACACCGTTTATAATACCGTAGTCTATACAGTACCGTAAACCCAACCTAACACGGATGGCATCAGAGGGCACTCCATAGGTACGGTACAAATCAAAATCGTATGGGGCTCGTTAGGGTAAATGACAAGGCACTCGAGGCAATACCAGGGTAGGATTCTACCAATTGCACTCCCGGACCGGTGGTAACGCATAGCAGCCACTACCGCCCACCTCGGAACACACTCTCATAATCAAAAAGGGCGCCCAAATCATCAACATAGTCATAGAAATGGTATCGAAGAAGTGCGTCCGATCAAAGGTGCTACCTCAATTAGTCACGGTATAGCTCCTGTTTTAGTCATTTCAATTATGACCCGAAGGTCAAGGCCATTTCGTTATCGTTCGCCTTCTTCAATCCAGTAATCACCTCCAAGTCATCATGCTTCGTTCTGGATACGTCATCACGTACACAGTTGTTAAAGTGGTATCGACACTGACAGAGAGTATGCCACCTACCGACTCCGGTCTCCTTAACAACCAAACGTTTACATTTTTCGCACCGTGGCCATTAGTTTTGAAATTATATTTCGAGTACCGCAAATCAATTTATTTCAAATATTTCCCAAAATCAATTCCTCAATAGTTGGTTCGATTTAGGTTGCAAATCTACTATTCAAAATTTCTTTGTCAACCATCGATTTTTAAAGTTTCAACTTCCTCGAAATATCGCTATTGCTTGAATTCCTTTATTTCACCCTTTGGATTACTAGACTGGATTGGACATAGCTTTTATTCGGATTATAAAATAAATTTTGAAAATTTAAGTTTTGAAAAATAGTATAGGTGTATTAAATTTGAGAATAATGTACATGCATATGTATATGTAGTAGAAACTATTATAAAGTGTATATAGTTAAATTAATCAAATTTATTTTATAAAAGAATACTTACAGAAATCAAGTAATGCGGAAAAATTTGCCTTTTATAAAATTATAGTACTATTAAAAATATTAATCCAATCCAACCTAAATCCAAGTTTCACGATTTCTTTTCTCATCAAAATTTCATCTTTAGATCAACTTCCCTTTTGTTTAGTTCAAATTCAATGCTTCACGATTAACGATTTTCCAATCATTGTTTGCCTTGGATTTACATGTCCTTTTTTTTATAATAAACCCCAAACAACTTTAACATTAGTTGTAAATCAAAATATGATCCATTAAATTCTAACTTGTTAACTAAACCCGTATTCACCATGATTTAGATAATCATATTCTTCATACTTGAACATAAACACTTTCATTCCAACAAAATTCGTCTTACATTCACGTGACAAAATTCATTTGACAATCATATATTAAAATAAGCTTTGAAACATTTATCAAGTCTTTGCAAATCTTTACATTAAACTATTCAATTCAAAATTCATCATATCATAAACATAAAGTTATGAAAAATTCATGTAGATAGATAAAAGTTTAAGTGTTAACTTGAAACCCTCTTTAAAACTTATTTCCATACAAATTAGGTCCCTTTATAAAAATTCAAGGAAACTTTGCACAAAATTTCTTTTAACTTTTCTTTATGATATATAGAAGATTTCCTTAAGATTTCAACTTGCCAAAGTCGATAAATTATTTAAAATAATTTTATTGACCACGGTGTCCGTATAAAATTTCTATCATATGGCCAAGTGATACGGATATTTATCATTTCAATCCGTTCTTTAAAATATTCGAATCCCGGGTATGTATCATTTCAACCCGCATCCCAAATTGATTCGAATACACAAGGGTTCGGGTATGTATCATTTCAACCCGTAATGTTTTCTAATCTAAAGGGGAACTTGCATGATGATAAAATAACATAGCATATCAAATATACATCCATATTGTGTCATATGAAATAACGGTGTGTGTCGTATGTGCACAATCACGAAGCAAATAATTCTAGAGCAACTAACATTTCATTCAACATTTCAATCTTTAATTCACTTAATAAAAATATTAGTCTGTGAGTGAGTAGAAACTCACCTTCCTTGGCTATTCGAAGGATGAAATTGACTGAAAACTGACAAGAATTCTATAACGGAGATCGACCAAGCACGATGACAAATCCAAAACCAAGAAAGCATTGAATCAAACCAACCAAGTAAATATACATATATACATACATATACGTATATATATATATGCATGTATTACTGGAAATTACACACCACTTCGAATAATAATGTTCAACATCCCAAGCACGACACTCTGCAACCTAATGCAAGCATGGTCCCTAAGCAAAATCGATAAATTCAAATTTAACATAGCTAAGAGACATACACTTTATCTTTTATTAATTTATATAATAACATAAACGAGATGGTACCTAGGTTTTTAGCCACAACCAGACGATGCCCTCATCCTGGGTCGATGGTAAGCATTCTGGGCGGCGGCGCTCAGGCCTGGAAGAGGGTGAAGTACACGTGAGTTCCTGGGTGAGGTAGGTATCGCAGGTGGCCTAAGGAGGTTGCGCGACTCTGATGAATCTCAAAGGGAAGGTGCGCGATTTTTTCTTGGCGAAGGGAGGCCGAAGTCTAGATCGTCGGAGTTGGGTTAGGTACAAACACTCAATAGGTTTGGGTCTTCTCACAGAAGCAGGTCGAAACACCGAAGCGCGAACTTCGATGGCAATGGGAAAGGTGGATTTGTGGATCCGGGTGTCGGCTTAGGGTCGCGGATCTGGGTGCGAGATAGTAGCGCGAGTTTTCGAGGGAGGAGGCGTGGCGCCTGGAATTGTACGATAAGAGGTAGAAAAGATTTGGGGATTTGGATTTTTGCCTGAGACCATTTTCGATTTTGAGGGGAAAAGGTTTTTTTTTCCTTCATCTGAAATGTGAAATGAATAAAGGGAAGAGAAGAGAGGAAAGGGGACGCGTGGGATCAAGGGGAAAAGGAACAGCGAGAGTCGTACGCGTGGTGAAGGATTCAGTATCAGTTTGGCAAATGGCCGACATGCTAATGTAACACTAACCAACGACTCTACCAGGATAAGATAAAATAAATAATATAAATTAAATCAAAATTTTCTCCTTTCCCTGAATGGTATTGATTTTAAATTTATACGCGGATAAGTTTTACTACCATATATATACAAGAGTTAGATGGCATACGCAAACGAAAATTTGCTTATTTTGCGCATTTTAACTAGAATTTAAAGATTCAAAGCAACAGATGATTGAATTTTCAGAATCGAAAATGACGCTCTTCTTATAATACCATCTAATATTTTCAGGCGAAATTCACCTGAATTTTGGTGATGTTTCAGTTCGTAATTATTTTCTTAAGTGTCTAATTAAATTCAACACGAACCCAAACCAACTTGCCTATTTCTCTGCAAATTAAATTCCTAAATGAATACGGATGTGTTGACATTGGTTCACACAACTAGGGGAATGAGGGAAAATATGGAACGATATGAACAAACAACGCTGTTAGTTCTGGCTTAGAATTAAAGATTCAGAACACCAAGCGTTCGAGTTTCGAGAAACAATAAATAGCGTTGTTCTTAGAGTTCAATTTAATATTGTTAGTTCAATTTCGCTCAAGTTCTGATAAGGTTAAATTTTCAACGATATATTAAATGTTTAAATAAATTAACGCAATCGAAATAATTTTTTGTATTCCAAAACGACAAAATATTCAAGTATGTTAGAAATCCAAATCCACGCTTACAACGTACGTTGGAATTTCCTGTTTCATATCCAAGTTAAGATTATAAATATTCACTTAAACATTTAAATCTTGGCTTATTTTCGTATTTTAAATCTGCAGAAATTACCGGTTCGTTACATGATTTATACTCAACGATCACTAATTATATATATTTTTTTTATAGGAGGAGGTCGGGGAATTTCAATAGGTCGGTTCGGGTATTGGTTTTCGGGAATGGTTTCGATCTTAACACCGCACTCAACTCCAAAATAGACACAATTATTTTCTTTTTCAAAAATATTGTATATATATTAAAATTTAACGCACACCAAAAATACGTTTTATAATTTATATAAACGCACTCAAATCATTAATATGTTTATAACACAAAAATATATAACACACACCCATACAAAACACACACTACTAAAACTATTATGTAAATATATTTATATATATAAACACATAGTCACACTGACCTGAACAGGCATAGGCTCAACACAAATATAACCACACATAGAACTAACGCCAAGCAATCAAAATCACTGAAATACTCACACATCCAGTATCATCACACATACTATCACGCACCAAAACATATATATAATACACACTGTACATAAACCCATACGCATCCTTATAACCACAAACAAACCATATACATATACATATATATATATACACACACACAAACTCACGGAAAGGTGGATACTTGTGATGATGGGGAAGTTTCGAAAGCGGATTCGGGTGCAAACGGCAAGTGGGCGAGGCTGTTTTCTAGTGGAGCAGGGGACGGGATGTCTTGGCAGCAGAAAAACTGGTGGAGCTGGCCTGTCGGAGGGGCGGTTTCAGGTGAGCGAGTCATTGTCGGAAGGGAAGGACGCGGAGGGAGGTGGTCGGGCTGACTGCTCACGTGTACGAGCTCAGCTTGCAGCTTGGCTTCAAGAGAGCGAGGGCCAGATAGGCGAAGCTGGACGCGGAGGGGTGGCTTCGGCACTAGCAGTTGGGGCGACGGCTTCAGGTTGAGGGGTCGACGCAATCAGAAAAGTGGGCGGAGGTTGGGAGTTTGGGGTGTTCGGTGGAAAATTGCGGAAGGGAAACTGGGCGAGGGAGGAACTGAAATGGCGTGATGGGAACGAAAGAGAAAAGGATCAAAGTGAAAAATGAAGCAGCAGTTAATGAATAATATAATAACGTAAATTATGTGAAAAGCTGTTGCCCCAAAGGTTGCGTTCAATTTTTTTGAAGCGGGCGTGATTCTTAAGGCATGTAGTATAGGAGAATCAGTCTTAAATCACGAGGTCTTGGAGAACGGGTTTTAAATGGAGATGGAGAACGTGCTGAGAAAAGAAAATAAAATGCGAAACAACTATCAAATGTAAATTTTGTTTTTTGTACACAAAGAAACTATCTGTTTGTTTTTCTTTAACGAAACAGTGCATTGGAAATTCAAAGCAACAGCCTTGGGGAATGAGCAAACTATTTTTGAAAGATGGAGCTCTGGTGAAACAAAACGAAAAGTCAAAGAGTTAAAAAAAATAAAGTAAATAAATATAAACCAACGTTCAAATTTTTAATATATACAAAATGAAAAGGTTGCTCACCGAACCCAAATGCATTGAAAAAGGAACAGGAAACGCATGCACCACTTCAAACACATTGAAAAAATATATTAAATGGGATGTGTGCATGCTTGAGTGGGTAGCATGCATACAAGAAAAAGAGGAGTCCATGCGTTGAGGAACAAATGAATGTTGCATGGCGTTGGAAACAAACAAACCAAAATAAAAAGAATGAGTGCATAGCTTTGAAACATTAAGGGGATGCATGCATACCAAGAATGATTTTGGTAACGTGAACTTGCTTTGGGAAAAATAAGAGAAATGGACATGCATGACAAAACAATAGGAAGGTGCATGGCTTTTGTGACGACCCAAACTTCCCAGTAAAGGAAAGGCTGGATTGCTTTGAGAACAATACACAACAGAACACAAACTGAACAACATTTTATTGCTGATTACAACAATTACATCAGAGTACAAGAATGTAACAGAGTATGAATACTTATTACATAATAGAAATACAATAATATCAGAGATTTAAATTACACTTAAATAGCAGCGGAAAAATAATACAAATATACAACTGAAAAGAATACACGGATACAGAGCTTTCCGAATACCGCTTCAGCTGTAAGCCAGGATCATGTAAATATATCTGCAAAGAGCTACTCGACTGCCCGTGTGGAAAAAATGGGCACCCGAGTTTGCCAGTGAAACAAACTACAGGTCAATTATGGGACTGGTATGAGAAATCTAACTTATCTAATCTAATAATAAGGCAAATCATAGGACCACGCCGCTAACGCGGAACGAGTTTTCTCCATTGGATTGCCAGTGCCTAAATTAAAGTAAATCGTTAAACAACGCAATGCCTTTTTAGAAAAATGAAACCATTATAAGACCCAAGTCCCATCACACAATGCAACGCAAACCGGAGGATAGGGTTTTACCTTATAATGATTAAAAGATGTTTGATACGATAAAACGGATTTAATATTAGTGTGTATGTATTCTAATAAAAACATTTCAATCATAATGTATCAATCGTAGACAGCATAGTACCCCATCCTACTATGTCGCCATACTAGTTCTACAATCAAAACCGCAAGGTCGTATTGGAAATTGGATTTCCATCATGAGTCGAGGCTAGGGGTAAGATCCTCTCTGATTCGAGACACTCTAGCAAATGCCTCAGGATCCCCCGCAGTGAACCCTTGGATCTTCAGGGCCGGTCCCCGCCTATCGGCAGTGGATTGGTTATGCCTGAACACACGTTTCCCGATTCCTTTGAACCTATAGTATGACCACTAACGGCCTATAAAAATCCGAGGCGCCTCAAAATCCATCATCCACATAAGTAAAATGTCAGCCAGTTTAAGCACTGACACTACTCCTAGCTAGAAAGAAACGTGTGCACTCCCTCCAGTCCTAATCCCGTTTTTGACTCATACCGGGGTGTGAAGCTTGCGAAGTCACGATATACACAAAGTTATGCCGTAATAGGCTATACTTTGATCATCCCACAAGGCCCTGCTTTTCAACAAAAGTATTGATCATTTGCATCTTGGTGTGCCACATCGACAATTCATGCCATGCGATCAATGACTATTAATATATGCCAGGGTGTTAAGTAGAGAATAAATCCTCCACCACCAAACAGACATACATTAACAGAAATCGATTTAATTCACATGGAACGAAATCCAATGTCAAACACGCATCCATTTACTAGCTTATGCTCTGGGTCAGAGGGAAAACCAAATCCGAACAATCAACAATAGTCCGGACGGCCACCACTGAAGCCCCCTTCAAGGTAGCTACTCCCATCATGGGTCTCAGTAGCAACACATCCATCCGATGTGAAAATCGTCAGTCTTCAACCACCGTCTTCATCTTCGACTCTTCATCGTCGTAGTACTTATTCGGAATGGGTTAAACCCGGTCTTTCCGAATAATTCACTTATTTTTATAATTAAAAAATCAAGTACTATAAAAACACATCCAACGCCTCATTCCAATTCAGAATATTCTTTTAAATAAAATATTCAAATTATTCTATCAAAGATAAATTCTTTACATTTACTCTTAAATCTTTCTTTTAAAGATTTATTCAGAACACCATTTGGTTTTAAATATCAAAAATCATTATTAAATGATTCTTTAGATTTAAGAAATAAATCTTATTCTTAACCGAGTTAAAGAACTAATGTCATTTAAAACATAGTTCACGGTAAACCCAAAATCGTCTTCCATAAAGTATGGAATCTTCACAGAAAACAAATCAATATATAATCATTATAAATTTCTGTATCCAACCAATAATACAAATGGAATAACGACAAGGCCTCTTAAATTCCATATGTAGTGTCGGTATTCTTTTACAGAAGCTTATCTCGGTTATAATTAATTCGAATTCTATTCAATTCCAATTTAATATATTAAATTGGAAAACTTTACTTTTGGAAAATTTCCATTTAAATCTTAATAAAAGATTTATAAATTCCAAATCATATTTTCACTGTCAGTTGGGTTAAAGAACAAGTGTCGCTTACAAACACAGTTCACAATAAACCCAACTCACATTTCTTATTTCAATTACAAAAAAAAAATTTGAAAACTTTAATAATCTTAATTAAAAGACTATTCTTTTCATACGGGGTTTAAGAACAGTGTTATTTAAGACACTATTCACGACAAACCCAAATCCAATTTATTTAATTTCAATTAAATATTCACTAATTGGAAAACTTCATTAAATCTTAATTTAATGATTCATTCTAGTTAATAACTAGTTCATATCAAATAAATATATTTTTCTAAAATATATTCTTTTTCTAAGATATATATATATATTTATTAAAATATTCTTTTTTTTAAGAATATTCTTTATTGGAATGTGACTCACTCAACAACCATATACTATATGAAATAAACAAGCATGATAAATAATTATCAAACATCCAAATGACGACCAGAGTGGAATTTATAACTGTGTGAGCATTAAAGTAAATAACTAATGCTCATCACAGACTGTCAATCCATCGATTGACAGATAATTAAATATTGGGATTAGTGTGTGTCTAATATCATCCCAATACCCGTGTGGGGTTTCATCCATCAACCAAATAATAAATTATATGTGCACTTGGGCGATGTGTAAAAAATTATCGACCCAATCACATAAACAAGTCGGATGACTTGTAAATGGAAGTGTAATATTTCAGCATCATAAACATATATATATATATATATAATGATGAATCAGTTCATATATAAGAACAATGTAAGTTCTCATGTTAACATAATTTATCAAAACAATGAATCCTTTCTACTGATTCATTTGCATTAAAAATGTGAATTCTGAGGTTGACTCACCTACCATGAAGTATGATCTTTTCATTTTACATAAAATGACATTCTTTTTACATTGTATAAAATGAAATCTTTATATTACATTAAAAATGTAATCATTTAATCTTATCATTTTATAACCACTAAAGTGCAGATAAAAATGTACTTTTTGATTTCATGTTTTATTTGCAAAAGAGAATCCAAATAAAGATTCAACTTTTTATGTTTATTTACATCGAGGGATGTAAATAAAAATTGTAACTTTTTTATTTCTAGTTTTATTTGCAACAAGGATTGCAAATAAAAAGGATAACTTTTAATTGTAATGTTTTGTTCACATCTAAAGTTGCAAACAAAATGCATCTTTTTCCTACGGTGTTTATTTGCCTCTAAATATGCAACTAAAAATATAATTTTTTAACTACAATGTTTATTTGCATCTAAATATGCAAATAAAATAAATATAATCTTTATTAAATGTTTTGTTTGCAACTAAATTTGCAAACAAAAATGTATATTTCCATTATTAACTAAAATACAAAATAAAAATATAATATTTGTTTGCATCTAAAATTGCAAACAAAATGTAACTCTTCAAATCATATTTTGTTTCACTAGTGTAAATTGACAAAAGTGAATAATCGGTTTCAACTAATGTAAATTGCCAAAAGCGATATTTGGTGTTTCAAATCTAATATAACATAAAGATGCTATATTTTGTTTCATTCTTTTAATTTGGACAAAAATAAGTATTTTTGTCTACGTCTACTTTAATGAAAACAAATGAATGTTTAGCTATCCATTCTTTTATAATGACAAAAATGAACCTTTCTAATTCATTCTCTTTTTAATGTATAAAATGTGATAATTTTGTTAAACTCTTTTTTTTCAATGATCAATAATGTAATCTTCCTTCTTAATGACCAAAATGTATATTTTGGTTAAACTATTTTTAATGTATAAACATATACCTTTTCATGTCATTAACAGGTCTTAACAAAAATTGTTATTTTTCTTTCAATAATCATTCTCTTGACAAAAATGAAATTTTATTTCATATTAACATTTTATAATCAAAATGTCCTTTTTATTTTCATTAACATTTTATAATCAAAATGTCCTTTTTATTTTCATTAACATTTTATAATGACAAAAATGTCAATTTCCTTTAATGTAAACAAAATGTGAATTTTGTTCTAATCTTCTTATGAAATCAAAATGTGAATTTTGTTCTAAAATCATTCTTTCACAAAAATGTGATCAAAATGTTGTTCTTTTATCACTAATCAAATTTTAATCAAAAATGTTGTTCTTTTTATTCTTAAAGAAAATGACATATAAAGGTGTTCATTTTATTCTAAAAGAAATGACAAAAATGAGGATTTTGTCCAATTATTATATTTTTGCCAAAATGATAACTATAATTCAAATTGGTCAAAAATGACAGTTATGATTCAACTATCTAGATATGACAATTATGATAATTTTAATTATCTAATTATAACAAACATGAATACACACACAATTCAAATCTGAGGCTCATCACAATCACCAAACAATCAACATCTCAATAGATACAAACAACACTAACATGAATTATATATAGATTAAATATATAAATTTCAAAATGAAATAAATAAATAACTTTTAATTTAAAATAGAAATCTCACTTCGAATAGATGACGCCTAAAATTGAAACAATCTCCAAAAATTCTACGGTCTCTTCTGCATTGTAGATCTCGACATCACGAGTCCAACGGATTCAGTTTCGTCGAATTCTGATTAAATTCGAACGAGATATGGTTATTTATAGATTAATGATAATTTAGAGATTAATTAAGGATTAAATAATTTAAATTAGGACCTTCTTCTTCCTCAGGAACCAAGGCCGACGTTTCAGCTAATGGGTTCCGTTCTAGGGCTGAGCTTCGCTCGCGGCAGGAGGCTCGAGGTTGGAATCAGGCGACGTGACGCGGAAGGGGGGAGTAAGGCGCCTCCAACGGTGGTGCTCCGGTCACGTGCGACGACCTCCAAGAGGTGCGGTTTGCCGATGGACGGCTACTGTTTCCGGGCTTGGTTCTCGACGGTCGTGGCTCCAGGGGAAGATCAGGCCGTATCAAATCGAAGAGGAGGAAGGCCTCTTCGTTAATGTCAAATGGAGGGGTGGATTTCGGTGAATGGATAAGGAGTAATTGTGGGTTTGGTTTCGGAGCTCATCGGCCATGGATTTCGTATATGGCGGCTCCAGACGTATTAGGTTTTAGGAAGAATACGTATAGAATACCGTATTTATACTAGTATTTAAGTTTTAATTTATTTATTTAATTATCCTAAAATCCAATAATACCCTTTTACTCATACGAACTCCAATTCGAACCCAACGAGTGTCGCCCCTAGCCAAATACCCCCATCCCGGACACAATGGAATATGTTTCGGGAGTCAATTCGACTGTTACAGTCAGTTTTGATTTAAATTAAAACATTAAACATTCGATATTAAATTCGAACGTACATTTTAATTTACCGGGACCACATACCAACTCTAAAAATTACAGAAAAATTATTTCTAGTTATGTTTTGACGATACGGTCCTAACGAGACTAATTTCGTCGAATTCTGAGACTGTTTGAAAAAATGGCTATTTTCAAGTTGATTAAATTTGACTATAATTGACAAATCACATTTTCCTTTGCCACGCTCACATATTAATTCAAAAAATTATGAAAATTGAAACTTAGCAATAATTTGACATTCCGGTTCCAACAAAAGTGGTTTCGTCGAAAACCGAGTTCGTTTGCAAAATGGCTATTTTTAAGGCCAGTATATTATATTAAAATATATATAAATTCTACAGCGACTTTTCTAACTTTTAAACTGGACATAACTTTCTATTTTCAAAGTGAAATTTCAGTTTTTCAGATTCGTTAGAAAGATATGATTAAATAGATTTAAATATTTCTTGTTTCGCTCAATTCTGATTTAAAATTAATCCTGTACATCCAGTCAAAGTTCAAATTCAAATTTTCAAACTGCAGCGCTGTTTTAAACTCCTTTTATAATTAAATTGAATTTATTCGTTTTAAAATAAATTTTTAGTCGTTATTAGTTAAAATAAAATATTTTAAATATATAAAAACCATTAAAATTTCTAAATTAAAATTTTTAAATTGGCCCCAAAATTCCGGGTCGTTACAGCTTTTGTAAAATAAAAGAGAACATGGAACAACGCATGCATGTATTTGTATAAACAAACATGTCCATTACTTGACCTCGAAAAAAATAAAAAAAATAAACGAATGGTTTCGTAAAATAAAAAGACAAGTTTTGCAGATCCAAAGTGGCTAGAAAAGTATGTAAGATCGGAAAAGGGACACATCGAACTTGGATGGCTCTGTTTCAAAAATGAACAGTGCAAGCTTTTTCGCAATTACAGCGCGAACCAAGCACCAAAACTGACAATTGAATATATAGCAGAAATCAACGCGACGAGACGCACACAACGGTATATAATTTGCAGTGTCGGGATGCTCCGTTCAAAAATGCATTACGGACCCCTTTTAACGTAAAATGCGGACGGAAAACGAAGGTCAAACGTTCGATTTTCACGAAACAGATTTCGCTATTTGATTACTGACAACGAATAGAATATTTTTTATGTTTGTTCGAACTGGATTCAGAAAGATTATAAAATAGTTAAATTTTGAACTGTTATGCGCAGCCTCGCACTGAAATATGCGCGATTTACAAACATTCAAATTTTCCAATGAAATTTCTACAACTGCTACATCTCAATATACGTATTTCAAATACCAAATTCCCGTTATGAAAAACTATAGAATATTTTCAAAATAAAAATATGATTTAAATCGGAATTTAAATCGTTAAAAATAGCGGGTTGTTACAATCAATTACCATATAATTTCAGTTATATGGATTTCATACATCGCATGTATGCAACAATAATGACAAAAATCATCAAACAATCCATTCGCATCCAGAGTGAAATTTAAAACTATGTGAGAATTAAAATAAATAATGCTCATCACAGGCTGTCAATCCATCGATTGACATACAACTAAATATTGGGACTAATGTATGTCAAATATCTTCCCAATACCGTGTGGGGTTTTCAAACAACAATAGTTTATTTAAAATAATTATTGGTTAATAAATTTAACCAATTCTAATTTAGATTGAATTATTTTTAAACTTAACCAATTTTCACTATTTTAAATTATAAATAAATATTTATAATTTAATTCCAACTGTCACATTAATGTTAACATTATTTTGAATACGTTCAATACTTTAACATCACAAACAACATACAATACAGTCAATTTAAATCATCCATGATCTATGGACGAGGAATGTGATTTAACAGGCACCGTATACAATTTATAATGATTATATTGATAAAAATCTATACTAGTAATTTTATATATTTTTCAGTTATGAAATTAAATAAATAACTATGCTGAAATTTTAGTGAGGATTTCTCACCTTTGGTTTCCACTCCGTCAGTATTTAGCGGACGATGGTTTGGATTCCATTTTGCTTCCATTCGAGTCCATCGAAATCTGTTTCACGCGATTTATGTTAAAAAAAAATCATATTTTTAAACACGATTTTTATAAATAAAAATCACATTTTTATTTCTATGTTATCTCTATTTAAAAATCACATTTTTAAACAATGATCTTTATAAAAAAGTCACATTTTTAATTATGCTATATATATGTATATTAAAATTGTATTTTTAATCTAAAACTATTTTTATAAAATCATATTTTTAATTTTCAAAGCTATTTAAATAAAAATCACATTTTTATTTGATGTTATTTATATTTAAACAATGCCATTTCATTTTAAAACCATGCTATTTTATTTTATTTTAAAAAAATCATGCTATATATATATATATATTTAAAAGTAATGTAAATTTTATTATTAAAAACAATGTTATTTATATAATGCAAAAAATGCTAATTATATAATGAAAAACAATGCAATTTATATAATGCAAAACAATGCTAATTATATAATGCAAAACAATGCTAATTATATAATTCAAAACAATGCTAACTATATAATGAAAAAAAATGCTATTTATATAATGCAAAACAATGCTAATTATATAATGCAAAACAATGCTATTTTTATGTACAATATCAATGCCATTTTTATGTACAAAATCAATGTATATTTATATGTACAAAATCAGTGTATATTTATATGTACAAAATCAATGTATATTTATATGTACAAAATCATGTATATTTATATGTACAAAATCAATGTATATTTATATGTACAAAATCAATGTATATTCATATGTACAAAATCATGTATATTTATACAAAATCAATGTACATTTGTATGTACAAAATCATGTATATTTATATGTACAAAATCATGTATATATATATATATGTACAAAATCATGTTATTTTCATTTTCAAGACAATGTTATTTTCATTTTCAAAACAATGTTTTCATTGCGTAGAGTTTTTCATGAGGATTCCAACGGATCTTTGTTTTCTGAATTCCGATCATTCTATCTAAAATTATTATAGTTCGAATATTAATTACATTGTTTAATTAACTAATCATAATTAACAAATAATGAAGTTAATCATCCCACCGTTAATCCAAGATTCCACGGCCTAGGCCTTTCTCCCCTTTTCTTGTTCTTCTTCTGTCAAAACTGGAAACCCATACGCACGATCAAACTCCTCCCAACGCGCCACCCTAGGATCCGCTGTAACACCCCGTGTATTCTATAACTGTGGAATTAACAAATTAAAGTATAATTAATTTGAAATCAAAGAACTAAGGGAAACGGGATACGCCACTGCGTTCGTCTCGGAAAAATACGCGAAATAGAATCCGAGTTTTCGAAAAACGGAGTCCGTATGAAGAAGATATGGCCTTCGGAAGTTTCTGAATTAAGTTTAAAATTCAAACAGAATAAAATAGCTCAAATTCCGAAATGGGGCCCAATGGGCCAGGGCGGAAGAACACCCGCCTAAGGCACCCAGGTCGACAGGGCTGTCGACCTGGTCTAGCCAGGTCGACAGGGCTGTCGACAGGGCTGTCGACAGGCATGTCGACCTGGTCCAGAGCCAGGTCGAGCCCAGTCCAACCTGGCTGGTCTATTCTATGTTGGTCGATTTTCTGTGGTCTGCTTTGTCATTAGGGCTAGGTGGCAGGCTCTAATTGGTCTCTCTATCGAATGAATGGCTACGATCAATCCAAGCAACATCGATGGTCCTAATCAGTTCATAACCCCTATAAAAATGGCCCTAGACTCTACCTAACCTAAGTCTCTAACACAATTCTCTAGCCTCCATTGCTCTCTTCTTCTAAATAAAAATGGCGTCGCTACTCTGCTAGAATCAAAACTAGAAGTCAATCAACATCATCCTAAATTCAAATTTGAGATAAAAGCTTCTGCAACAATTCTGTAACAACTAAAGTCCTTTCTTTAATCCAATCAAGGCAAGTACAGTTATTCTCCGCTATAAACGTTAATTATAATTTTGATATGCATTTAAAACTGAGTTTGAGGTTGTATATATATTCTCTTCTGTTGGATCTGTTTTCTGTGACTGTTCTGTATTCCTTTCTTCTTTTCTGTTTTTATAGCCAGGCTACCACGAGCCTGTGCCCAATCTCATAAAGAGATTAACGTATGAACGCAAAATTTTGGGATAAATAATGAATGATGCGAAATTTGACAAGACTAAATTGAATGTATGACTTTAGGACTGAGGCATAAAGCATATTGGACGTATGCATAAATTTGACTATGAACATGTAATTTATGCATGTTGTATGCATAGTTATGTTGTGGTTTAGAACTGTAATTAATGAGCATATGTTATAAACTAGTTTTAGACCTATGCATATTCTGTGATAAAAGAAGAAGAAGAACCACTGTAAGATTACATATGATTTGAGACTTTGGACAAAATGCATATAAAAGTCAAGATTTGATTTTTAGAAGATATGATTTAAAGATTTAGATTGTTGGGTATAGTTTGCATAATGATTCATGACTTAAAAGGGAGAAGATATGGAAGCTTAGGTGTAAAAGATTTGCATTAATTAGGATATCTATTATTGTGATTACACCTAAATAGGGATTTTTGGATATATGGCATGCATTGGAATTAATGGTTATATTTGGTATAATTTATATGTGAATCTGCTGTAAAATGCTAGTTTAACAAAAATTGGAACATATGTTATAGGGTAAATTATGTCCATATTCTGCGCTATGTAAATATATGCAAACATGGAAGTATATGATCATATTGTGAATCATGACATTATTTAGGCATATGAACTTAGGCCTAATTTATGTTTAGGCAAGGCATGTAAATAGAACTTTTAGAAATATTAAATTTGCTAAATCTGCTAATTTGTCAAGTTGCCTAAACTACTAGTTTTGTTATATTGCCTAGACTGCTAATTAGATTGAAATGCCTAATCTGTTAAATTTGTCGGTTGAAATGCCTAACCTGTTATATGCCAAAATCTGCTAAGTTGCTAAATCTGTTAAATCCGTTATGTCATATAAAATCTGTTATCTGCTATGTTGATATAATCATCCTGTGATTGATATAATCTGAATTGGCATATATATATTGGGCACGCGCATAAACGGTAAATTATTAATTAATTGGCCGCAAAGATAAACATGGCTAACTCGAGGTTAGAATGAGTTTGCGGCGTAAATCTGCCCGGAACCACCCGGCACATCCAGTGGCCGCAAACAATAGGTTCTAATGTGAGAAGTTAGTCATAGCATGCGTAAGACACGAGGTTAGGTCTGGCGTGTGGCAGAAGTCTGCCCGGAACCGCCCGGCATATCCAGCGGCCACAAGCTACCGACCTAATGTGAGAGGTCTGTGCATTAATAATTAATTAATGCAAATCCAAGATAAGAATGACGTCTAAAACGTATTGGGGAAAAATAGGGTTAAACCAAAGGGATTAATAGATGTAGTAAAACCCGTCCATGAATCTGTAGGCCCAATACAAAGTTAGACAAATCTGAAAAATCTGTACATCTGATCCGTTAGTCTGAAAACTTGTTAACTTAATTTGTGAATTAGTAAATCTGAATTCTGTATGTCTGAACTTGTAAACAAGTTAATCTGAAATCTGTTAGTCTGGGGACACAAGGTTAGGAGGGGAATTACTTGTGTCATCTGTTGTTTGGGACCCATATTAGTCAGTAACCCTTTCTGGTATCAAAACTTTGACCCAACAGTAAGTAGGGTCCGGGCACGCTTACTGAACTAATTATAAGAGGTTCATTCTGATAATGGCGAGGGGTGTTGATGGTGCGTTCCAACCGGGTCATGTGCGTGCATGGATCCCGGTCTGCCTCTGAGGATGTAAGACGCCGTGACATCTGTAAATAGGTCTGTGCCAATTGGTTGTCACTTTAGGGAGTGATACACCCTACTGTGGGGCCGACACAGGATATTTATGTATTAGGGAGCCGATCGCTTGGGGTTGGGTTTTAGGGTACGCTTAGTTCTGTCTGTTTCTGTTGGTACCGTCTGTTTCTGTTGGGTGGTAACACCTGTCTGTTTCTGTGTGGTACCGTCTGTTCGGGTGGTAAAGGCCCATTACTAGTGTACACCTAATTCCACATTCTGTTTCCATAGGGATAAATATGTTTCTTCTTCTGTCTGTTTCTGATCGGGTAGTAAAGGCCCATTATTAGCATTCTGTTTCTGTTAAAGTATTCTGTACCCGTTCCTGCTTCAATTTAGACATTAGGGTGACACCTAATTTTGCTATACTAGTATTAGTGCAGAGAAGTGTAAAACAATAGTTTATATCATTCTGTTTTTCTGTTATATCTGCTACACCTGTTATAGTTATCTCACATCCAGTTTTATGTTCATATCATATTATTATTATCTGTTCATATGCTGAAAGTCACTGGACTTGCCAGACTTTTCGTCTGACCCTTGTTGTTTCGCCTCCTTTCTTCCGTTTCCCCCCCAGGTTATCCAAGGAGGGAAATACTTTAGCTTGATCCAGATTTCTCTTTGCTTGAAGTGCTTAAAGTATGGCTTGGCTCTGTATAGCTTCCGTTCCATGGGGATTATGATTTTAAACTATGCATTTTGCAGGCTTTTGTACAAGACTGATATTTTGTACTTGAATTCTGAAATTGAAAGGATGTAACCATATTAATTTCTGTTTCCGCTGTAATAAAGTTAAAATTTTTCAAGTACTGTTTTATCTGTCTTGTAAGTTTCTGTTCTGTTTACTAAAATGCTCCACCAAAGTTAAGGCATTCCCTTTGTGAGTGACCTTAACGGAGGTGGGGTGTTACATCCGCCGTACCCAGATCTGACCGCACCACAACCTCCGCCGCCACGCCTCGTGCTTCTGCCACCCAAGGCGTCAAGCTCAACGCACTCACTTTCCCTAAAAACGACTGTAACCGACGTGACTTCCCAGACGATTTCTGGCCAAATCAGACATCAGTTTCAGATCTTAGTCGTTGAGGATGGAGACCTCACTTAGTGCTTCAATTTTCTCTTTTTGAATTTCTGAAATTTCTTTGTGGATTGATCGCGATTCAAGAATCAAAACCAGATGAACGTGGCCATTGAATATGGCGGCTGGGTTTTTACTGATTAGGGTTTTGGAAAAAGAATATAGGGGGTATTTATATGATTAATATTTTATTATATTTTAATTCAATTAAGTCTCCAATTAATTCGTTTCGCATCCGAACTCCAATCGAACTCCAACGACTGTTGCACCTAGCTAAATACCCCCATTTCAAACATAATGGGATGTGTTTCGTAAGCCCATTCGACTGTTTCAGTCAGTTTTTATCAAAAGTAAAATATAAATTAATATATATTTAATTTAAACGTACATTTTAAATTACCGGGGCCATATATTGATTCGAAAATTACAGAAAAATTATTTCTGACTTTGTTTTGATGATACGGTCCTAAAAAAATTAATTTCGTCGAATTTGCAGACCATTTGAAAAATGGTCATTTTATGGTCAATCCAATTCAACTGAAATAGACAAAATACGTTTTCTTTTGCCACGCTCACATGTTAATTTCAAAAATTATAAAAATAGGAATCTATAAATAATTTGACATTCCGGATCCAACCAAAGTGGTTTCATAAAAACGGAGGTCTTTTGCAAAATGGCTGTTTATTATATTAAAATATATATGTAAATTCCATCGCGACTATTCTGAATATTTAGCTGGCCATAACTTTTTATTCCCACTATGAAATCTGGATTTTTCACATTCATTGGAAAGATATTTTTAAACAGATTCAAATATTTCTTGTTTCACTAAAATACGATTTATTTTGGATCCTGTACATTCATTGGAAACTTGAAATCATATTTTCACACTGTCGCACCATTTCAGGCTCGTTATATAATTAAAATAAATTTATTCGTTCTAACTTCGATTTAAATAAATTTTTAATCGTCATTATTTAAAATAAATTAATTTAAATATTTAAAATCCATTAAAATTTCTAAAATAAAAATTTTAAATTGGTTCCGATTTTCCGGGTTGTTACACTCGACTGCCACTTCAACCAACAAAAAGCACATCATGTCAAGACAAGACGTACTTTGGGGGGAAAATGTTAACCGGCTTTCTGGGCCGGTTCCCAAAAATATACAAGACATGCTCGACTCAACGCATCGCGTGAAGCCAAAGCCGAGAGTGTCGTCAAGGTGTAAAGGACATGGGTCAAGAAGGGATCGCGCTAACGATAACCTCACCACTCCCCTAAACAGTGCCAAACCAAGACCTCAAACACCAAAGAATCTTGAGTCCAAGTCTCGAGCCCCCTATCCCACTTCTATATAATTTTCGTACCCCTCGGGGTAAGAAATTCATACCCAGCAAGGCACGAAATTGATACCCCCACGGGGTACGAATTTCGTACCCCGTGGAGGGGTATGAAATCTTTACGTGTATGGGTTATGGGGTACAAAACTTCGGAGTTCGGCTAGATGGGATACGAAATTCCTGGTGTGGTCCCCAACTTCTACCTACTCCCGACTAACCACTCCACTATAAATACCCTTTGGCCTCACACTTCAAAGGGGTGGGGATTTCTGACTTGAGTCGATCCTCCTATGGGGTTTGAGACCACTACAGGTTCAGAGACTATACTAGTATTTAGGTGCAGACTATCAACTAAAGTACTGGATATAAATGAGTGTGGAGCGCTAGAATTAAACAGGGTTCGAACAGGATAGTCAAAAAGGGAAATCAAACCTTTAACTGTGACTTTCCTACCTCGATCAAGTCCGCTTGTTCCAATGCATGCACTTGTCCAGAAGTTCCTTTTCCTTGTCCTTGCTTGTTAGGGAATTTCTTAGTAAAGTGTCACATCTGTCCACAATTAAAGCAAGCTCCTTTCGTCTTTCCACAGTCTCTTACAAAATAACTCATAACACCGCAACCATGACACTTTACCTCCTTTTTGATTTGAGCCTTGTCAGGCTTTCCACCTTTCTTTTGTTGCTTTCCTTTCTTGGGCTACCATTTCTGTTTTTTTTTTTTTTTGCCTTTAGCTGGAGTCTCCTCAGTTTTAATTTCTTTCTTTTCTTCCTTACCATCTTCATGCATAAGCGCCATATCAACTAGCCTTTCAAAAGTTACCCCCATTGGTATGTAAGACAAAGCAAGTCCTTGGAGAGGTTAGTTCAACCCTCTTGCAAATCTAAGCACCTTTTTGTGGGGCGTATTCACCAAGTCTAGCCCAAACCTTGCCAGTTGACTAAACTTGTTTACACAGTCTTTGACAGTTATATCTCCTCACTTTAGAGCCAAGAATCTCTCCATTTACAATCCCACTTCTACTTGAGATAAGAATTTCAGCTCGAATCTATGCCTGAAGTCATCCCAAGTCACCACCGGTTGTCCTGCTTGCGTTACTTCCCACCAGTAGGAAGCATCATCCTTAAGTTGTCATGCAGCCAATTGTATTTTACTTCCGTCGTCGACCTCAAATAGTCCAAAAAAAATTCTCCATCTCTCGTAGCCAGTTCCGGTCTTCAACAAAGCTTTCGGTACCCCAGAATGGTTTTCTTCCCATAGCGCCGAAGTCTTCGCATAACTTAGAGAAGTTATCAATTCGTGGAGATGGAGGGACGATGGCTGCAGCTGGGGGAAGAGCATCCCCTTGGCCTTCGCCAGGTACCGTAGCCTCAAGATACCTATGGAACTATTTCGATATTGGAATGCTCTCGGAAATATTGGGTGCCACAAACATACTGAAAAGAAAAGAAAAAGGTTTCAACAAGAGATCGAGAGAATATTGACTATGGATCGAGGGGATATGTTTATTAAAAACATATTTTTACTTGAAAATACTTTGCTTTTAAAACCAATGTTTAAAAACTTTTTCTCTGATCATGTAACCTTTATCTCTGATACCCAGTGTGACACCCCACGTCCGTTAATGTCACTCATAAGAGAATTCTTTAAGTTCCGTGAAGCGCAATAGATAATCATTACAGAGAATATACAAGACAGTTAAAATAAGCAGCGGAATTTTTTTAGACTTTATTATAAAAGGGATAAAGCATAGTCTCAGAGATACATCAAAAAAAACCAGTTACAACTAATCATTTGTCTCAAATTTGTCTTACAAAATCTCTTATGAAAAATACGAAAGTACAAAAGATAATATCCCACGCCAAAAGCCATACTAAAGTAGAAAGCAAGTCAAAAAGGTACATTACAAGAATCTAAGTCAAGTCCAAGCAGTAAGAGAAATTCCAGTTACTGTTGAGTGCTTCCACTCTGAGGATCTGGGAGGAAAGGAAGAAAGAGGCGAAAGAAAAAGGTTCAGGCATAAAGTCCGGTGAGTTCCACTAATTTACAAATATGCATAAATTAGAATTGCTAAGATAGGTAAATAAGACTGGATGAGAAAGGTACAATGTCATATGAATAAGCTAAACAGAATAGACAAGAATAACAGGAATAAATCATGATCGAGTAATGCTTCACATTTATATCCTAAAAAAGGTTTGTCTGAACATATATGTTTGCACCAATACTAGTATAACAGGTTCAACATGATTAGGTTCTTGCGCCTAATTACATATCAACAGGATTAGAGAAGAAATAAACAGCAGGATTATGTGTACCCTAATTACATAACAGGATTAGGTATTAACCTAATTACATAACAGGATTAGGCGTTAACCTAACTATATAACGGCAGGATTAGGTGTACCCTAATTACTACCCAAGCGATTGGCTGCCTACTACGTAAATACTCTGTGTCAGCCCCGGCATTAGGGTGTATCACTCCCTAACCCAGAAACTGTATGACATAAACCTATTTATTGGTGTTATAGCATCTTATCTTCCCTAGTCAGACCCATGCACGCTCATAACTCTGTCGGAACGCGCCCGTAACCACCCCCATGTGAACCTGTTACTATCAAGTTCAGTAAAGCGTACCCTGACCCCTACCTAATGCGGGGCCCCCATTACAAGATACCTACAGGGGTACTGACTAATATGGGTTCCAAGTAGCAGATTGACACAAGCCAAACCCCTTAAGCTTGTGCCTCCAAATATCTAGGATTTAAGAGTCACCAAAACCCGATACAATAGCAGACAGGGGACCTCTTTGCTTATTAATATTTATGTTCAACCTACCATGATTAGATTTATAATAAGCATGGTTGTAATGTCATTATGTGTGTACAACCCTCTTTTACTTAATGTTCGTTCAAGTCAAATTCAACATTTCTAGTTCATATGCATATTATTCATCAACTACATTTCCAAGTTACAGGTTTATGCATAATGTTTACTTACAACAAGTATCTATAAAAAGTCTAAGCATGTATATTTATCCTTTTCCCCAATTTATAGTCAATTAGTCCAAGCAAATAACATGCCTATGTTCCTCTTTTTATATGATTCATTTTTGCCCCAATAGTATGCATCTTCTAATCGGGTATAGCCTAGGCTTCCAAAGGCCTGGGCTTGGCGTAAAATAAAAAGGGAAATAGGAGAAGAGGAATAGAATCAAATCACGTACGTATATAGGCAAGACTGGAAATAAACATAGAAAATGGGAAATGGAAGATAGATACGTGTAACTCGTAAATCTTCCAACATTACAGGCATATGTATAACTTGTTAATTTTCTAACATTACAGGCATATGTATAGGCATAGGTATAACTTGGAATAACATCACAGGCATAGGTATACTTGGCATAATATCACGGGCATAGGTATAACTTGGCATAATATCATAGGCATAAGTATAACTTGACATAACATCACAGGTGATTAATAGTGTAAACATTTATATTTGTTTTACTAACACTAAAGATCCTAACTAGTTTTATTTAACTATCATGTTCAAGGCCTAAGAAATCAGATCTGTAAATAACTGAAACTCACAATGAGTCTTGGTGAAGATAAATATGTATATAACACTAGGCCACATAAAGTCCAAGTCCAATCCAAGTTGTATGTATGCAAGTCTTGATGTTATCTCTGTTTGATCCAATCTTTAGCACCATTCCCCCATTATATGTTTATATTATTCAGAATAATTTAGAGGCAAAGTAAGATATGAAGAAGAATTTGTGTGAATTTCAAAATGAGGGAAGCCATCTATTTATAGAGTTATAGAGCCAACATCAACCCTTAAATCTTTGGTTTTAAATCTGAACCGTACAAGTCATGCTGAGTCAGCATGAATAGAGCCATAAAATCATCTAGGTTCAACAGTCGGAATTCAGATTGATCAGGGGCGGGTCGACCCAGCCACCCTTGGGTCAACCTATGGGTCGACCCGGGCTGGAGTGGGTCGTCTACTAATGGGACAATTTCTCGCTTCTCTTCCCTCTTACTCTTTCGAAATTCTGGAACTTATATTCAATTTATATTTATACATAAGCCTCTTATATGTATACAAACTTCTAGAACCTATAACTTCTTCATACATTGTCCGTTTTACACAAACTTGGGGTCTATCTGAACCAAAATTCCGAAACGAATGCAATGGTAATGTCGGTTTCACTAAATTCTGAATATTTAGTTAAGTTATTCCCGATGTATTATTTTGAACACGTTTACTATGTATTTATTTTGGGGTGTTACATGTTAAGATTTTGATTATTAAGTGAATAATTCAAGAATATTTTTATATTGGAAATTTAATTGATTTTAGACTCACTCATATGCACATATGTTGGGGGAGTTCAGTTGTAGGGGGGATACAAATAGGAGGAGTAGTATATTTCATATTCAAACACATTTATCACATTCAAAATCTTTGTTTATGTTTATCATCATCAAATGGGGGAGATTGTTGAATATAACAATATATGATTTTTGTTTGATGATAACAAACATATATATATTATATAAATGTGTTTGTTCTTGTAATATTCTTTCTATATCACATCACATACAGAAGTAAATATTTATTTTGAATAAAATGCTATTGCATAGAATTTAATATTCAAATAGCATTTTTGTTCGAATAAATATTTTATTTCTACATTTGAGATAGTACAAACTTCTGAATTCACTATTGTACATTCCACTATCATATAATACTATTGTAAAAATTCACATTTACATTGTTTCCTCACTACAACATTCATTTCACTCAGTTACATATTGAGTCACATGCACAGACTCATTCACACACACTGACACACTTTCTCTTCAGACTGCTTTAGATCCAGTTCAGTCACCTATATACCTGTCATAGAAACACACAGAGTAAAATGGAACAAAAATAGAATTTATTGTAGACAAATATAATTTTATTTTAAATTTTATTTGCCTCGGAATTTTGGTTTTTTTCTCATCATATTTCTAGATTTGTCTGATATATATACATTTATTTGAGTCTAGACCACTTGTGATATCCATTGTGATTCATTGTAAATATCACAAGGTAGTCCGAATGCTAGTGCCTACAGATCATCCTCAACACAGCTACAATGGTATGCTGATCAAAACCAGCCACAACTCACATTTTTGGTATGTCGATCTTGACCAGCCACGTGACATCGTATAGTGGTTTGCTAATTTATATATATATTTTTTACACATGTATACAATGATTTTCAGGTGAACGGGACAAAACTAAATCAATGCACAATTTCAAGTATGGCACAATAATATACAAGATTATACAAGTACAGCAAGGAAGCCAAATACTTGAATATGTTAAACTTGAACACATGCATTTCAGACCCGAAGAATCTGTGCAAGAAGCATCGACAATGACAGGTATTGTTTGTTACTTTCCAATGGATTAGAAAAGAGCAAATTATGTAATATTTCACTGCAAGCGCACAGTTGTGTATTATGTAGGTCGAATACAGGGAGAAAATTAAATTTTATTATTTATGTATTTCACGGGCGAGTTAGACGAATTTGGAGGATTTGATTGAAAACAATAAAAATTGAAATTGCAGAATAAAAATAACAAAAATAAATAAAATTAGGATTATCGTTGAATCTAATCAGATGGTCAATCACTAATGAAAATTAAAATTGCGAAGACAACTTGTGCTCTACCAAATCTAATTGTATAGATGACACAAGTTGCTTGAAAAATAAAATTGCAAAACAAAAATGAACAAACATGAAAGTAAAATTAGGATTATTGTTGAATCTAATCAGACGGTCAATCACTAATGAGAAAAGTAAATTGTAATAGTAAATTGTGCTCTACCAAATCGAATTGAATAGATGGCATAAATTTACTAGACCCAATAGGAGTAAAGAAAAGAAAAGAATGAACTTTAAATTCTTGGATGAAGTTTACAATGAGAATACATGGGTATTTATAGGATAGATAGTCAACCTAAACCCTAATACAATCAAAAATGGGCCTTAGTTAAATCTAGTAAATTTGGGTCTTTCCACTTTTCCTTTTGCTTCCTTGACAATTCTTCTTTAATTTGTGATATGGATCTTCTTTTTACCAATCATTTTATTGTCCGAAGAGAAACTTGATGTAAGATCTTCATTTGCAAGTCTTCATATGTTTATACACAGCATTTTGATCTTTATTTTCTATTTTTTGATTGCATGTAGCTTAATTGGCATATCTGTAAAAGTGACAAAACAATACCTAAGTAGTATTTATTTATATACAAAAGATAAGATATAATAGCATAAAATAAACACATTTCTACGTTAACCAAATACCCCCACACTTATCTTTTACTCGTCCTCGTGTAAAACAAGAAATGAAAAAGTAAACTAGATAGGTCACACTTTCGTACGAAACACGATTGCATTGAGCATATGCAACAAGCCGTTAAACCTTTAGGTGTCCCTAGTAGGACGAGTGGTGTCTCGTGAGGGTTTTCAATGGATACTACCCACAAAATCGAAATGCTATATGCTAAGATTCTAATGCAACAGACATATGCAAATGAAAACAAAAATGAAAACGCTACTTGTTCAGAAAAGTTGCAACATAGCAGTATAAAATTGGAAATCAATATATAGAAATTTTGGTTTCTCAACTCATCACAAATTTTCAACATAATTCAAGTTTTCGATGTTAAACTTTAATTTGGTCGGTTGGTTCGGTTAATAACATAGTGCAGCCATGAAATAAATTCTTAATTTGCTTGTCATAGTTTTCAAAGTGGTATTCTCATCTCCTTGTGTATGACTAGTCAAATCAATAAGGTCAAGAAGTGTTTGCGCATCATCACTTATTCTCTATCCCTATAAAATTTTAAATTTATGACTGATTACAAGCACCCAACTTAAAGACCAAGGTATACCACCCATGCATTGCGTCGCGGACTGACATGAGAGTTTAGGGCAGAGCTTGGCGGAGTGTGCAGACCGACACTGACTTTGTCAACAAGATGTCGGTAATCCTTAGGTGCCCAACTCATAAAATAAAACCAAGGTATACCACCATTGCACTGCCTCGCGGACTGACGTGAGAGTAGGGAAAGAGCTTGGCGGGTTTACACAACAATGCTGGATTTATAAGCAATGTTGGATACCCTTGAATTACTATTATTTTTTTAATATAAGAGGAAGAAAGAGTTACAAAATTTTAGCTTAACACAACTTAGTGTTAAAGATATAAAAAACCAGTATAAGTATTTTAAGTCCTCCGCTTATTAAACAAAGACTACAATTTAGAATAGACTTCATGTCTATCACCTACGAATCTTCCTATGTACCGGTTACACTCTTATCACTCGTAATTCAATTTTTCGTTACATTTCTTATTTGATCTTAGTTAAGAGATTTTTTTACTATAAACTGACCAAAAAATTTATTAACGTGCTTCGTTGTACTAATCTAAAATGAGTTGCATTTCCAAAAAAAACAAAAATGGTATGTTACTATGACCTAAGATGCATGATGGTCCTATCTAAATGCACGAAAACGAAAAGAAGGAAAAATAAAAAAATAAAAATGAATGCAATGCAGACGCCCCCACACTAGATCTAAACAGTGTCTACACTGTAAATACAATTCCTAAATGTGAAGGGTAGAACCCAAAGATGGATTAAATGCAAAATGATATGTAAAATACAATGCAATTTAGCAACTATATGCGTGTGACAATCATATGCAAAATGAAATCTATGATGATAATGACTGTTCTATGTTAAATGATTCCTCTTCCCCTCCCCGCACTTGCTTTTAACCAAAAAAATGATGCATGATGATTTCTTATCGGATTTGTGAGGTACAATAGGCATGTTGGTGAACTTTGAAATCAAAATCCTTCCTATGAAAATTTTGTCATGCCAATGACTTATATCATTCAACTAAAGATTATCGTAATCCCATAAACTTGAGTTTTGAACAATAATTACATTGGATGGTATGGAACTAAGATTATCTTCGAGACATACTCCTAATTTGTCATTTAAAAATTTAAGCTCAGCTTCGAATAATTCTTCAAAAGACATAGTGGGCACGTCAATTGAGGAAATGAAGTTTTCTGGGGAGATAAATCAGATGTGTCATCAAAAATTGTTTCTATTATGTCGACTTCTCCTATTTCGATCTCTTTAGGTTGATGGAAAAATATTCAATTCATTGGTTAAGTGCCCGAATGGTAGTCGAAGTTGGCCGCTCCTACAATTTATGATAGAATTCGAGGTGGCTAAGAAGGGACGACCCAAGATCAATGGAACTTGACTATCAAGGTTCGAAACAGGCTTGGTTTCTAGGACTATGAAATCCACGGGGAAATAGAATTGTTTAATTTGAATCAAAACATCTTCAATTATACCCAATGGCTTTTTGACAGATCGATCAGCTATTTGAATTGTGATGTTCGTGGGTTTCAATTCCCCTAGTCCAGGTTGACGGTAAACAGTGGAGGGAAGAAGATTGATACTTGCACTAAGATCAAGTAGGGCACAACCAATGTGAATATTTCCTATTTTACAACCGATTGTAAGGCAACTAGGGTCCTTATACTTGATGGGTGATGGGTTTGAGAAAACAAAGATAGTATTCACAGTCAAAAAGGCAGTTTTAGGAATGTTTGTTGCTCATTTTCGGGTGCATAGCTCCTTGAGACACTTGGCATATTGAGGAATCTGTTCAATGGTGTCCAAGAGTGGAATATTGCCACGAACTTGTTTGAAGATTTCAAGAATTTTTTTTCAAAATTGGCATCCTTCTTCTTATTGTTAAGTCGATGAGGATATGGAGCTATTGGTTTATAGACTCTTTCGGGGATTTGGTCATTTGAAGCAAAAGGTGTTGATATGGGAAGTGAAGGAGGTAAAGGTATAGAATAGAATGGTTGGGATTGCCAACATTAAAAGAAGAGATTATGTCGAGGTTGTCGACATCAAAAGAAGAGATGTTGGGATTTCCAACATTCGAAGAAGATGGAGATTTGGAAGCATCAGAAGAATTGGCCTCGGTTGCCATCTGAAGTGTCAAGCTTTTCGATTGGAGTCGGAATCAAATGATTATCGGATTGCCGATATTATTGTCAATCGCTTTTCGATACCTAAGGGTGATGACCGAGTTGACCGAACTATGGTTTTCGTCCTCACCAGAGTTCACAGTACAAGAATTATATTTTGGATTCACCTCAGGTTGACTAGATAATTTTCCTTTCTCATTATTTTTCATTAGTTCCTTCATCATATTCAGCATTTGTTCGAGTTTAGCATCTTGATTATTTATTTGTTTTTCTAATTGAACAATTTCCTTTAAAGTTTTAGAAGATGAAGGAGACTAAGTTGACGATTGAAAGTTAGAATGTCTATATGGTTGACTCGAAGGCTTGGACTGAGGTGGTTCTTGAGAAGTTTGAGGATTGGAAATTGATTTTGGTAATTCAAATTCGGTATCATGTGAGATGGATTCGCAACAATATTGGGATTAGACCACGAGAAATTTGGATGAATTCTCCAACTAGGGTTATATGTGGACGAATAAATATTATTTTGAGCTATGACATTGGCTTGATCTTGAGTGTAATAGTGGGGTTGTCCTTCTATAATTTGAGGAATTTGATATTCTAAGGGAAAATGAATTGAATCCACGACATGCACTACTATAGTAGAAGTACGAATGGGAACACGAATTGACTCCCATTACATGTCCTTTTCAAAATAATTTTCTAAGAATTCCCAAGCTTCATCGGTTGTTTTAGACATAAATTCTCCTCCATGCATTGATTCTAGTTGTGTTCGAGTTTGATTATTTAGTCTTCATATGCAATTTGACATAAGTGATGTTTGGAAATTGCATGATGAGGACAACTATATAATAATTGGTTGAATCTCTCAAAGTATTTTGAAAAAGTTTCCGCTTCATTTTGATAAAATTGATATTTCAGTTCAGATTTTTAGAGTTTTATGGAAAGGGACAAACTTCTTTAAGAATACAGTGAAAAATTTATCCCAACTTCTTATGGAATGTTCCGAAAGGCCATCGTTTAGCACTTTCAAGTAACGCAAATGGAATTATCCTTAGCTTAATTGATTTATTGGATAATTGTTGCATTTCAGTTGTGGATACATACAATTCAAATTCACTTAAAAAATCATAAGCATTTTTAGAACCAGTAAATTTTGGAACCCTTGAATATAAGAATGTTTAAGTTCAAAATTTTCTTCCATTGGTGGCAATATTATGACAAAAGGTTGAACAGTCCTAGTTGGGTAACATCGATCTCGAAGAGATAAGGGTCTATCCGTTTCAACATTGGGATTTTGAAAATTTTGATTTATTCGATTGTAATCCATCTCATTATAAAAAAAATTGATTTATTTGAGAACCCCTAGGAGAATTATGGTGGCCAACAATTTTCTCACTCATCGTTGTTAAATATATAAAATCCAAAACTTAAAGTTGGCACAAGTGGATCTTATTACAAAATAAATAACGTATTCAAGTATATCTTATTAGTTGATAATCTCGATTTGAAGGGGGAAGAGGGTCTTATGGTCGTTCACGTATAGTATAAATACTAAGGATACGATCAATGTTTTACGGGTAATATGCAACCTCTTTCGCTAGAAATTCAATAAATTGAACTAATATATATATATATATATATATATATATATATGCGATCAAACCCTTAAGAGAATCAATTTCATAAAATACACTCTTGTAGTTAAATATTTTGAGATATCTAATTAAGTTTTATTGTTTAAAAATGATGAGGATGATGGTTTTAATTATGGAAAATTTTAGCCAATCACAACAATGAGATAATAATAACTAAAGAAATTAAAAAAATTGTACAAGTAAGCCCCTGCCCCTGTAGATTTTTTTTACAAGCAATGTCTATATATTTTTAAGCAACTACAATACCTATAGAGTTTAGAGAATTTTCTTAACACCCCGCCTCCGTTAAGGTCACTCACAAAGGGAATGCCTTAACTTCAGTGGAGCATCATAAGTGTATAGAACAGATAAATTACAAAACAGACAAAATTTAAATAGCAGAAAATAAATAAAACTTTACTTTATTGATAAAACAGCAGCTTGGTAAAACAGCTTGTACAAAGATTGTTTTACGGCACCAAAACACCAATACCCATTACAACAAAGCATCTGCCTTGTTTAACAAAATAAAGAAGCATGAAATGACAATTATATTCCCTAATAAAGCATGAGCCAGCCATAGCAGTGGAAAAGAGAGTCCAAAGCAATACACCGTCTATCATCGAGCTTGGGAAGAAAACTGAGCTAAGTGGTAATATTTCCTCCCTTTGAGCCGGGGGGGAATGGAAGAAAAGAGAGTGAACAAAACAGAGTCAGATATAAAGCCTGGTAAGTCCAGTGATTATTCAACATGTAAATAGGTAAAGGATCATGACATGAATAAACTGGATACCAGACCATAACCATGATAATAAGCATAGCAAGACAACAAATGGTGATCGTTAGATATGACAAGGTAAGATACACTGAATGCGCTTCGGTTCTTTCTCTGATTTCATATTTTCTCTGCACCACCTAACTAGCATCTTAACTAGTGTCTTTTATAGAACGATTCATATTCCCTACTAGTGTCCCAACTAGTATCCTGTGAAAAAGGATCCGTACCCCCTACTAGTGTCCTAACTAGTATCTTGTGTTATAAAACAAGATGATCCCAACCCCGCAATTGTGGTAGCCTTCAGGTGTACATCTAGTATGAGGATCTTACCTCAACCAGCCTAATTGCCATGAAGATGTTAGATGTACCGTTACTACCCTATCGATCGGCTCCCTACTTGTATTAACTTTCCTTGTGTCTGTGTCAATCGGCCCTCTCTTGAGTGTAGATACCATGTGTTGGTCCCACCATAAGGTGTATCAATCCCCATGATAGCAACCCGACTCAAATTCTAGATGCACAGTGTATACTATTGATGCCCAGTGCCTGCTTTTCCCCTCCGGAGCACGTGCATGCCCATACTCCGTCGGAACTACACTGCTGCACCCCCTGCCGCTATTTTGACCGCTTATAATCAGCCCAGTAATCGTGCCCCACCCTGCCTAGTTTCAGGGTACTGTGATACATCTATGTGGGTTACTGCTGAAATGGGTCCCCGTTACTAGGGTTTTCTAGGGTCTATTCATATACCCCCCAAATTGGCTAAATGTTATCCATCCATTTAAGTTAGCTTAACCCATCCACACGCTATGTCATGTTGGTTAAGTGTTTCTTATTAACTTAACCCTTCTCATTCATCATGTTGTAATTGGTTAGGTGTTTTCTATTAACTTAACCCTGTTCATTCATCATATTATATTGGTTAAGTGTTTCCCATTAACTTAACCCCACTCGTTCATTGGTTAAGTGTTAACTTAACCCTACCACTGGTCATGTTACATTGGTTAAGTGTTGCCCTCTTGTGTTACTTAACCCTACCACTTGTCATGTGACATTGGTTAAGTGTTGCCCTCTTATGTTACTTAACCCTATCGCACATCATGTTTTATTGGTTAAGTGTTGCTCTCTTGTGTTACTTAACCCTACCACACATCATGTTATATTAGTTAAGTGTTGCTCTCTTGTGTTACTTAACCCTACCACTTGTCATGTTACATTGGTTAAGTGTTGCCCTCTTGTGTTACTTAACCCTATCACACATCATGTTATATTGGTTAAGTGTTGCTTTGATTAACTTAACCCTACCATTCCTCGCCTGTCTGTTTCTTAGCTTTAATTTATTCATAAAAGCACCAACCTCTCACATTAGATCTATATTGTTGCGGTCGTTGGATGTGCCGGGCGGTTCCGGGCAGCTTACACCGCAACTCAATCTAACCTCTGGTTTTTGGGCTTAAATGCGCTAACCTCTCACATTAGATCTATATTGTTGCGGTCGCTGGATGTGCCGGGCAGTCTTACACTGCAACTCAATCTAACCTCGGGTTAGGCATGTTCATCTATAGCCAATTTACATATTTGTCATATGTGTCCAAATCTATGTGTCAAATTTTCCACAAGTATAGCCAATACAAGTTTATGCCACATTCCCAAGCTATGCCCAAATTTTACTAAATTAAATTATACCCAATTTTCCTTGCGTTATTATCGCATGTACAACTAGATTTAATCTAAGTTCCGAATGAACTTAGTATTCACAAAAGCAAGTAAAAAGGGGGAAAATAGAGAAGGGGCATAAGAATTGACATAAGGAAAAATAGGCATGTAAAGATATACCCAATTCAAGAATCATGTTTCAATGTTGTACATTAACAATATGGGTAGACAAGCTAAGCAATTTACACCATAGGTATAAAGATTAGATAGAATTGGACTTAAGAAAATCACTAATTTTTATGTACAACATGATAAGTCCCCTTATATCAATCACAATAGTCTCATAGGCATAGGATGTACAACATGATAGGTTCCATCATATAAATCACAACAGTCTCATAGGCATGATAGGTTCTATTATGTCAAACCAACTGTCTCATAGGCATGATAGGTTATATTATGTCAGTCCAACAGTCTCATAGGCATGATAGGTTCTATTATGTCAGTCCAACAGTCTCATAAGCATGATAGGTGTCATTACATCAATCACAATAGTCTCATAGGCATAAGCAATTCAGATTATTATAGTCATCATTTCTATTAGATGTTTAAATCTAAATAATAACTGAACTTATAGAAAAAGGACGGATCTTGTATTCTAGGATCTGATTTCTGAATTTGAAAAGCTTTCCTTTGATGTAGACGTTTGATTTGAAGTTCTTCTAATCGATTACTAGTTTGGATTTATTTTTCTACTTAGGAGAAGATGAAGGAGGCTAGGCTAGCTTGTAGACGAACAGCATGACGACACCATAGTCTTAGGGTATGAGGTTAGGGTCTAGGTTTGGCTACGTATATATAGATGTCTAGGATTAATTCTAGCCTTTAGATTAGTCTAGGAGAAATCAGAGCCATCAAACCGAAGAGATGTGTCAACCAGCCAACCATAGCATGGCACATAAGCCCTAACACCTCAGAAATTAGTCATTGGCTAATCAGAGAAGGCCACATCAGCTCAGGACTACAGAAATTCGTCACAGGAAGCAAATCTCAAAGGGGTTGACTCTCTACGGGGGGGGGGGGTCGACACCAATGTCGACTCCCCTATAGAGGGTCGACACCTATGTCGACTCCCCGGGGGGGTCGAAACCCTGAGCGGGAATTTTTCCGCTCAGCCTGTTCTGTCCGAATTTTGAATTTTGAACTGGATTTTTTATTTAATTATTATTTTCTGTTTACTCTTGAAATCTTCTGAACTCCATAACTTCTTCATACGGAGTCCGATTCACGCAAACTCAGACTCTATCTCAAGCAAAATTCCGAGACGAATGCAATGGCTTAACCCGTTTTCCTTAATTCTTCTTCTAAAAATTAAGTGTTCTTAGATTTGTTAATTTTAATATTCGTAGAAAATACGGGGTGTTACAATTTTTCAATGGTGCATGGTTGTCCGTCCAGAATGACTGAGTAGCACTTAGCAATTCAAACTCCTATATTTGCAATTCTCTTGACCTCTAATTCCAAATTTGTTTCGCTTCACTATGCTCCTTGATCTTTGATTTGATCCTGATGTTTTTTTTAAAGAAAACAATTAAAACAAACACAAAAAGAACAAAAACTAAATTGGAATGAAAAAGAAAAAAAGAAAGAAAAAAACTAGCTAAATTAAAAAAAAAGGAGCAACCAAACACAAAAAAACTAACTTGAATAAAAATAAAAAACTAAGCCCAAAAAACTGGAAAACGCAAAAGTTAAAAACTCATGCACCTTTTTAGAAAAATGGGAATATAAACTAGACCCAAGGCATACTAAACAAATCACTTGACCACTTTTTTTTCAAATATAGCAGGGTTGCCTTGCCAACAAATAAATCACGCGTTTAGGCGTTTATATGGTCAAAGCCACGCAAATAAATCATTCCCCTTACCCTAATTCTCATAAAAACAAATCATTGATTTGAAAAGAACAATTGTAATGCCAATTTAAGGAGCAGTTGGTAATCGATTCCGATTTGGGCACGATTTTATGTAATGCAAATTGGTTTTTTGAATTCTGAGCTACTTGGATTGTCAAATTGCTATGGGTAGGCGATTGTTTGGAGGGTTTGAATTGGGGTTTAGGGAATACAAACTGGGTATGCTTGGATTTCGGATATGTGGATGTTGTAGCTATGTTTGAACATGTGTTGTGAAGTTGTTTGATTTGGTTTTTGGGTTTGTGCATTGCCGATGGGGTGTTTGCTGCCGGAGTTTTGAAGAAGCTCAAGTGAAGTTGTGATTTCTCTGTTGGGTGGTTTCGAGATATGATGGCGTAGGTGAGGAGGATTGTTAACCTGAATTGGAGATGGGGTGATGTGTTGTATTGCTGGGTATTGCGTAAAGGTGTGGGCAGAGGAGTTTGGTTTGTGACGTAAAGAAGGTGAGAAGGTGATGATCTGAATTGGAGATGGACATGGATTGATGATGTTGCAATTGCGGTAGGAGGCGTGAAACTGTGAATCTATGTTGATGAAACTGGTTTGACATGAAGACGAAAATGGCTGGTGGTTGATGTGGATAGACAGAGGTAGGTGAATTTTTTTCTTGAAGTTTGAAAAGAAGAAAGTGGGCTAAAGGGGTCAGAGTTTTTTGTATTTTTTTAATTTTTGTAAGAGGAAGCAACAATTGTGAGAAGAAAGAAATGTAAAAAAAAATAGAGAAGGAAACTAAAAACGGGAAAGAAATCGAAATAGGGAAGAAATCGAAGGAAATTGACAATTTTTTTTGAAAGAAATCAGATTGTAAAATAAAGGTAAAGAGGGAAAGAAATAAAAGAAAGGAAAAGAAACTGAATGAAAACTAGCAAGTTTTTCGTTTCTCCTATTTAGTTGATGATAGTACCAATGAAATTGATAAACCAAATCACTAAACAAGATCTATTTTCCTATATATACAAGAAAACAAAAGGAAAAATAAAATAAAAACTAAGACGAATCATAAATTGAATAAATAATAAAATTTAGTTATTGCCTCTCGGACAACGGTGTCAAAAACTTGTTTGTCACTTTCCCATGGATAAGAAAAGCGCAAATTATGTAATAATTTACTACAAGTGCATAGATGTGTAGTATGTAGGTCGAACACAGGGAGGAAAATTAAATTTTATTATTTATATATATTTCATAGGTGAGTTAGACGAATTTGGAGGATTTGATTGAAAACAATAAAAATTGAAATTGCAGAATAAAAAAATAACAAATAGAAATAAAATTAGGATTACCGTTGAATCTAATCAAACTGTTGATCACTAATGAAAATTAAAATTACAAAGACAACTTGTGCTCTACGAAATCTAATTGTACAGATGACATAAGTTGCTTGAAAAATAAAATTGCCAAACAGAAATAAACAAATAGGAAAGTAAAATTAGGATTACTGTTGAATCTAATCAGACGATAAATCATTAGTGAGAAAAGTAAATTGCAATAGCAAATTGTGCTCTACCAAATCTAATTGAATAGATGGCACAAATTTACTAGACCCAAGAGGAGTATAGAAAAGAAAAGAATGGACTCTAAATTCTTAGATGAAGTTTACAATGAGAATACATGGGTATTTATAGGATAGATAGCCAACCTAAACCCTAATACAATCAAAAATGGGCCTTAGTTAAATCTTGTAAGTTTGGGTCTTTCCACTTTTCCTCTTGCTTCCTTAACAATTCTTCTTTAATTTGTGATATGAATCTTCTTTTTACCAATCATTTTCTTGTCCAAAGAGCAATTTGATGTAAGATATTCATCTGCAAGTCTTCATATGTATATACACAGCATTTTGATCTTTATTTTCTATTTTTCTGACTGCATGTGGCTTGTTGGCATATCTATAAAAGTGACAAAACAATACCCAAGTAATATTTATTTATATACAAAAGATAAGATATAAAAGCATAAAATAAAGGGTTCGTTTGTCAGAGGTCCCTATTAAGTTTCAAAATTAGGCTCACATCCGGTGTTAAACTTATTGTAAATTAGGTCCCTATTTTTCGAAAATTCATGAAAAAAATAAAAAAACATAAAAAATCATGAAAATTCATTATTAAATAAAACACATACATGCCAAAAAATTCATGTGTTAAAACAATCAAAAACCACATCAAAACCCAAAATAACACAAAAACAGCGAAACAACAGGTTTACGCATCAAAAGATGCACATATTCGTACATAGTTGCATACATTCATGCTTATATTTCAGTGTTCTGTCCAACTGCAGTATAAATGCATACATGTATGCAGCTAAACAACATTATATGCATCCTTTTGTGCATATAATCAAATCTGGCCTGTTTTTTCAAGCATTCGCCATTTTCAGACATTGTTGCACGCATCTATGCTCTTATACAGAATACATGCATACATTCATGTGCATATTCAGAAGCCGTCGTCACTTTTAAATTTGTTGCACACATGCATGCATATATACAGAATAGTTTCATTCATGTATGCAACCATTCATAACACATGAATCTCAGTTCAACTTTGTATGCATACATGTATGCGACTGTTGGTAATAGTTGCATACATGTATGCATATATTGGTCCAGATTTTCAACATAAAAACACTATATGAATGTATGCATATATGTATGCTACTATTGACAATAGTTGCATAGATGTATGCAACTTTTTTTTTTTTTGAATGCGTCTTGGAATATTTCCTATTTTTTGGAATTTTGTTTAGTGAGTGACGCATTTTTTTTTGCTTAAAACTGAGAAAAGGCGGAAGATGTTGGACGAGAAGGCGAAAGGGATAAAAAAAGGAGCGGCACCTTAATTCTAGGGATCGGGTTTACAATAAATCTTTGGAGGGGGACGTGCGCTAATTTTGAAACTTAAATAGGGACCTTAGCCTAATTTCCACTAAAGTAAACACATTTCTATGTTAATCAGGTAACGCATGAACAAGATGAGCAGGTTTAAAAGCATGGAGCATGGCAAAGTATAGTGCATAAGACAGTGACATCTTCCAGTTTCAAATGCCATCACAATGTACATATGTACACAAGTGTACATATGCACATGACTAGGAGCAGCAATAGGGTACATGAACATGGCGGGTGCAACAAATTACAAATGCACTTGCAGTTTAACATGGCCGAGAACACAAGGTGCAACTACACAGACAGTAAATGGTGAACAACATGCAAAGATGATCAGTAAGTTCACAATGGCACAAAGCTACAAATATAGGAAGCATGGAAAGAAAATCAAATGTTGTCGTGATCAAAAGATATTGAGCAGTGACAAGGACAAGCAAAGTGGTGCATGGCAGCAATGCACGCAACTGAAATATAGTGCACAAGTATACAGGAATGGCACAATGATCTAGCATTCAACAACAAAAAATATTCAAACATCTCATTGCAGCAAAAGACAACTCAATTCAGTTCTGGTCATGTGACAATAAAATGATGACAAAAGAGGAAACAATGCCAAGCCAGGAATTCAAACTTGCCAAGCAATGACATAAGCAATGTAGAAATAGCCAAGCAAGTACACAAGGCCAAATTAGGTCATACCCATGTGTGCACAACAGGGTAGCACAGTAGCAAGTATGTGCAAATGCACATGAAAGTTCATTAATACTGCATGGAGTATAGCAAATGGCTCAGCAGTTTCAAGAATAAAGCAATAGTGTACACAAATGACAGAAAACACAAAAGGCATGTAAGTGAACTAGTAGCACTAGACACACATGAATTAAGGCAGAGGAAATTTTCAGATGAACAAGGGGCAGTTGATCAAACACAACCCAACATGACAAGGCAACAAAATAGACACAAAATGGAGTAGAATTCACAAATAGTTCAAGTATGCACAAGTGTACACAAACACAGGAACATCATATGCAAACATAAACAAATGGACCATGCAAAGTGCATAACCAGCAGTAACAAGGATAAAAAAGATCATGTGTAGTGCCTGTTCAATTCAGCTAGATCAAGAGATATTATATGTTCATATCAACTCAATTCAATATGAACAATTACAGGGTAGTGTGACGGAACAAGGAAATAAATCAAAGAAAACATTTCTCCAAATATTTTTTGAAAATGTCATATATCACGCAACAACTATCAACAAGGAATCAAAGCTTTCATTTTTGGCAATAGAATCAATTTCCATAAATCACTGAAGCAATCTTTCAATATATAGCAAGTTTTTAAACCGGTTGCCAAAACATATCATGCATGAAATTATCAACGTGAATAAAGGAGTTACTTTTGGGCAAAAATGGATTCACGATTTCAAATATTTTCCAGAAAACCGCAATGTTATTTTTGGGCAAGAAATTCATTTAAATTCTTCCAAAAGTCGAATGGGTAATCATGCAATATCAAAGCCAAATCATCGCATGAAATCAAAGAATCAAATGGTTTGAAAACCCTATAAATACACCGATCATCACAAGCAAAAAATAACATCGAAACAAAACAACTAATCAGGCAATTATCAGAAAAATAAGATTCAGAGTTTCGATCTCAAAGAGCCAGATCAATCGATCGACCGAGAGCAAGCAATTCATCCAAACAAATGGAGAACAAATGGCATCAAATTTCCACGCGTTGTGATTTGGGAAAAACCAAAAACCCTAGTCTTTGTTCAGGTTGCCATTGAAGAAAAATAAAAGGAGCCGAAGTATTCAAGTGACATGGCATATGAAAGGGACTATCCTTTTTATTCTATGTGTCTTAGTTTAAACAAGGGTTTTTGAGTTGTTTCTTTTTGTTTTTAATTTGGTTCTTTCTTTTGTAATCAATCCATAGTTTTTCTAGTTTCTATAAACTAGGTTTTATCTACAAGGTTGTAGTTAAGAAATTCTGATCTCCCGGTTTGAGATCAGTACAGAATTTTGAGCGTAGGATTAGAACAAAAGTGAGGGGCCGCGAGTGTACATGTGTCGTATGCGGGATATTGTTTTAGTACTTAGTAGAAACCTTGGGGAATGCAGCAGTAGGCAAGGGTTTGCGGAAGCCGGGTAAAATCTATGTCATTTATTTTCTGCATTTATTTATTCTGCTATGATATGTGCTGTGATAATTTTTATATTCCTCAAAAGTGAAATAAATCTTATTTACTCCCCATTAATTTATATCCTACAACAACATCTACACAATTGCAACTTAAAATTGGTGCAAAATTGATGTGCATGTAAATGTGCATAACTTACTATCATATTTAATCAAGTTTTAGTTAAATAAATGGGGATATAAGATATTTTAACATGTTTAAACCATAATTTCAATTATTTCAATCCAACATATATTCATCTTCATTTAGGGGGTGTAACACCCCGTAAATTTAAATATTAAAGTTAACAAGTTAAAGAATACTTAATTTTAAATGTAAGAATCAAGGGAAACGGGTTACGCCATTATGTTCGTCTTGGAATTCTGGTTGAGATAGAGTCCGAGTTTGCGTAAATTGGACTTCGTATGAAGAAGTTATGGCTGTCGGGAGTTTCCAGAAAATTCAAATAAATTCAAACAGCTCGAAACAGATTCAAAATTCAAATCAGAAGTCAGAAGCGGGCTGGGAGGGAAATTTCCCGCCAGGACCCAGGTCGACCAGGGGGTCGACCCTAGTGTCGACCTCCCCCTACAGGTCGACCTCCCCCCCCCGGCAGATCTGAGGGATGACGATTTTGTGACTCAGTGCTGAGTCATTACGGCTGAGGTGTCACTCTATCTTGACTGGATGGTCTTGAATGGTTCTAGGTTGTTCGGATGGCCTAAATTAATCCTAAATTCTATATAAACACATGTAGACTCAAACCCTAAAACCAAATCAAAATTAGAACCATGGTCGTCATGCTATCACCTTGCAACCTAGAGTAGCCGCCACCAACTAGAGGGAAAGTGAAGCTAATCAATTCAACTCAAATTTATAACAACAACAACGAATTTGTCTACTTCAAAGGCGAGCTAAATCAATTTCAGAACTCAGATTCCAGAACTCAAGACCTTCTTTGAGTTGTGGGTTCAATTTCTTTAATAAGATAATTAATAAGTTAATTGGGTTGAGTTATAAATTGGGTTATATAGCTATGTTTGTGAGACATTGGAAAAATGTGATATTTTTTGAATATATGCTAGTTGTTCATAATGATAATCTTGTTGTGGATTCCTTTTCATATGCCAAATCACCTATGTTCTACTTGATTCACGTTTGATATCATTTTATATGTAAGTTTGGGTGTAGATTATATGTTAGTTTCTATATGAATTGTACACAAGTTTACATGTGAATCAAATAAAGTGACTATATGCAAGTTTAGGTAGAGATTGGATTCACATATATGCAAGTTTACACATTTAGATTTAGATCTATGATGTACATAGTTTATGCAAGTTTGTGACTATGGCCTATGCAAGTTTTGGATGAAAACTATATTCATATATGCAAGTTTTAGGTGAAAAACTATATTATATATATGCAAGTTCACACCTTTAGGCCTATGTTTAGATTCATGACAATACAAAGTTTATGCAAGTTATGTTGTAATCCTTATTTGCAAGATTACATCCATTTTGTTTGTTATGCAAATTTGCGATGTTTCTTCCCTTTTATGTGCTAGACTAATTGCTAGTCTAATATACATATATGTCATGATAAACGAACGAACAACGTGGGGACGAAGGGGGTAATATTGAATATACACATATTGAGAATTGGCATAATGGCCTTGAAAAGGCGTATAATTAATTTAAGACATTAATTGGAAAAATTGGCATTTATGGACATAATTGAGACAATTATGGACATAAGTACATTTGGAATTCATTGACAAATTTGAATAGGGATATTAATCCAATCTGGGGTTAAATGAATATGTGTAATAATAAACCGCCTAAGACATGAGGTTAGACTCTTTTGTGGTGTAAGACTGCCCGAACCCGCCGGGCAAATCCAGCAGCCACAAAGGCCAGTCTAATGTGAGAGGTCGAAGGCATGAATTAAATGCGTAGCAGTTGTAAAGACACGAGGTTATGCTCGTTTGTGGTGTAAGACTGCCTGGACCCGCTTGGCAAATCCAGCTGCCATAAATGCCAGTCTAATGTGGGAGGTCTTTACAAGGTTACGGTCTTAATGAATTAAGAAACACTTAACCAGATAAACATGTGGTGGGACATGAGGAGGTTAAGTGGGTGCTATGGGTGGCTTGTGAAATTAAGTGGATGCCTTGGGTGGCAAGTGAAATATGATTAGATGCACTTAACCAAGATTGAAACATGTAAGAAGACATGAATAAGAAGGGGGTTAAGTGGGGAAAAACCTTAGAGGGGACCAAGCATAGGTAGAAAGCTTGTGTCATGCATGGGGGCCCTTTCCAAACCAGTAACCCATTAAGTATCTTTGTGGGCTCGACCCAAGTCGAGGACGGGACACGCGTACTGGGTTTGACTGTAAGGGGTCAAAATGGGTTAGCGGTGGCAACGCAAGTCCAACGGGGTCATATGTGTGTATGGGCCCGGGCTGGTAGGTAAGACGTTGTTGCATCGTGTAGATATAAGCCATGCATTTTGATGGTATCGGGATGCCACTTTGGTGAGTGATACACCCCACTATGGGGCCAGCACGGGTATCTACGAGTTAGGGAGCCGATCGAATGGGGGTAGTGGGTACACCTAGTGGAGATAGGGGCAGACGACACCTATGAAGGCAGCTAGGGGTACACGAAACTACCATTATCATTATTGAGTTCTGTAGGCGGGATCAACTTTTATGGTGTTTGGTGTGGTGCAGTGTAGTAATTATCTTATAGTGATTAGGTGCGCCTTTATCGTTATCTTTGTTCATCTTATTTCCTTTGTTTGCTCTGTCATACCCATTTGTTCACAGTCATTTCCTTATTTTCCAACTTATGCCTTGTCCTAGTTACTTAATGATTATATTGTTAAAGTTATTGCACTCGCCAGACTTTATGTCTGACCCCTTTGTTTCCACCTCTTTTCTTTCTTTTCCCCCTGGTGCTCAGGGTGGGACTAGTACTAGTGGAGCTTGATTTGGACAGCTTTATCTCTTTCTTTGGAAGTTGCTTGGATCGCTGAAGTAAAAGTTCAGCCTATCTTACTTATGGCTATTTTATGTTGGGGTTATGTCTTTCATTTTATGTACTCTAATTTAGTCAAGATGGATATTATGTACTTGACTCTAGTCTTTGGTTTTTGATGATGTAATCAAACTTATTTGTTCACTACTGCAATGAATGAAATTTTAAATTTTTAAGTACTGTTTTATATTTTTCTTGTTGTTAAGTTTCTGTTTTATACACACTTAAAACGCTCCATAGAAGTTAATGCATTCCCTTTGTGAGTGACATTAATGGACGTAGGGTGTCACACGTGGTATCCGAGCTGAAGGTTACCAGAACAGATAAGACATTTTGAAAAACTATTTTTCAAAAAGCATTTTATAAAGAAATACTTTCAAAAGTATGTTTTAAGGAGAATTTCTTCAAGAGAAAAGTTTATTTTAAAAACATAACCCCAAGAGCCATATATCTTTCTTTTGAATTCTTCGTTTGAATATCTTCATTTTCTTTTCAGCATGTCTGGAATTCCCGAGATACCCGAGGGGATACCGATACCAGGATGGTTTAGAAGGTATCTGGAAGCTAGGGCCTATGTCGTAGGCCCAGCAAATGCTCCTCCTCCACCTCCTCCCTGTGTTGACACTTTCGCAAAGATATGCAAGGACTTTCGTGCAATGGGCGGGAACCTTTTCACGGGTCGGAGACGGTTGTTGAAGCTCGAAATTGGCTAAAGGAGGTGGAAGAACTGTTTGGAATCTTTGAGGTAGAAGATGGAAGAAAGGTCCAGTTAGCTGCCTAGTTAATGAAGGATGAGGCCTCGTTTTGGTGGGAGTTCACTAATGGAGAGCGTCTAGTTGATACATGGCCGGATTTCAGGCGTAGGTTTGAGGCAAAGTTTCTCTCACGGGCTGAAGAGAATCTATATATAGAAAGGTTTTTGGCATTGAGGCAGGGGAATCTATCAGTGAAAGAATACGTCAACAAGTTCAATCAGTTGGCAAGATTTGGCTTGGACTTGCTGAATACACCCGGAAAGAAGGCCCTGAGATTTGTTAAGGGTTTGAACGAGCCGCTACATAGGTTAGCTATGACTCACATCCCTATGGGGTCACCTTTGAGAGACTAGTTGACATGGCGCTTATGCATGAAGAGGAGAATGGTGCCAATGCTAATAAGGCACCTGAGAAGAAAGGGGATCAAAAGAAACCACAACAGCAACAGCAGAACAAGAAGGGTGGTAAAGACAACAATGGTAAGGGAAAGAAAAGATGCTTTAACTGTGGGACACCAGGCCATCTAAGCAAAGACTGTAGGAAGAAGAAGAAGACTAGTTGTTTCCACTGTGGCGAGGCAGGACATCTGATTAAGGACTGCCCAAAGAAAGGGCAGAGGGCAGGACCTACCTATGGAGGGCAGATTCAGGCTCTCATGGCACCAGGGCAGTCAAGGGGGCAGGTCCAGGCTCTTGTGGTCCCACCGCTGCAAGAACGAGGTAGAGCGATTTCCGTTGAAAGTTTAGTTGATCTTTTCGATCATCCTATTCGCACACTCTTTGATTCTGGCGCATCACATTCTTTTATATCCACTGCTTTAGTTGAGACACTACACCTAAACACCAGTATAGTAGAGGATCCCTTAGTTGTTTCAAATCCAATTGGGGGCTCAGCCTATTTGTCGATGATTTGTTTGGATTTGGAATTTTCTATACTTAGTGTTGGGTTTAGATGTGATGCTTATGTTTTAGTCTTCACGGGCTATGGGTTAATTTTGGGCATGGATTGACTATCCAGTAATGGAGCCATCCCAGATTGTGAAAAGAGAGAGGTTAGGCTTATAACTCGCTTGGGCAACACTCTCGAAATCTCTTGTAATCCCATGAATTCTGTTATGCTAAGTTATCTAGAATCGCTTGACGCGTCTGTTGAGAATTTGCAGTCTGTTAGAGTGGTCCGTGAATACTCGGATGTCTTCGATGAAGTTCGAGGTTTATCCCCGAGGCGTGAGATAGACTTTCTAATATACTTAGTAGATAATGCAAAGCCAGTTGCATTACCAGTGCGCCACATGGCCCCGAGAGAGAGAAGAGAACTCAGTAAGCAAGTGAAAGAATTGCTTGAGAAGGGGTTCATAAGAAGAAGTATTTCGGAGTGGGGTGCTCCAGTCGTTTTTGCTACAAAAGCTGATGGTTCACTAAGATTGTGCGTGGACTATAGAGAGCTGAATAAGCTAACAAAGAAGAACAGACACCCATTACCAAGGATAGCCGATTTATTCGATCAGTTGGTGGGAGCTTCGGTTTTCTCGCAACTGGATTTGGCTACAGGGTTTCATCAGCTAAGGGTGGCTGAAGATAGCATCGATAAGACTGCATTTAGAACTCCTGACGGTTTCTTCGAGTGGCTCATCATGCCTTTTGGTTTGACGAATGCACCCGCATACTTTGTTAACTTAATGAGTAGGGTGTTTAGGGAGTTTCCGAACAAATTTGTGGTAGTCTTTGTAGACGACATTCTGGTTTTCTCTAAAAATGAAGAAGAGCATGCCCTACATCTTAGGTTAGTCTTAGAGACCCTACGAGCACATCAGCTAAAAGCTAAGTTCTTCAAGTGCCATTTTTGGAGAAAAGAAGTGAGGTTCTTAGGACACGTGGTCTCTAAGGATGGGAGAGCTGTGGATCCCGCTAAGATAGTGGCAATCCAAGATTGGAAAACGCCTAAGAACGCAACCGAAGTAAGAAGCTTTTTAGGGCAAGCTGGCTATTATAGGAAGTTCATTAAGGACTTCGCGAAGATATCAGCCCCTCTCACTCGATTAACGAAGAAGATTTTGACTTTTACTTGGGATGTTGACTGTGATGATGCTTTCCAACGTCTGAAGAGAGCTTTGGCGACAACTCCAGTTTTAGTTTTGCCAGACGGGAGTAAGGCATTCACTGTATATATCGATGCTTGCGGGACAGGGCTTGGCGCAGTTTTAATGCAAGAGGGAAGGGTGATATGCTATGGTGGAAGACAGTTGAAAACCCACGAGAAAAATTACCCTACCCACGACTTGGAGTTGGCGGCCATAGTTTTTGCGCTTAATTCGTGGCGTCATTATTTGCTTGGCGGGAAGTTTGAGTTGTATACAGACCATAATTCACTAAAATACTTATTCTCTCAGAAGGACCTAAACTTGAGGCAACAGAGATGGATGGAGTTTTTGGCATCCTACGATTTTGAGATCGCATATACCCCTGGAAAGGGTAACGTTGTGGCTGATGCCCTAAGTACAAAGAAGTTAACTTTAAGTCCTTTGTTTGTAGAGCGACAGAGTTTGGAGTATATATCTTCCTTTGACTTCAGACCCTCTGTCGATTATGTACCCGGATTGTTGGCATCATTAGAGGTGCAACCTACACTTTTGGGTCGAGTTGGAGAGGCACAGCGAAACGACCCACAATTGGTTGAGATAGTAGGCAAACTTATAGGAGGGGAGTCCTCAAGGCATCTGGATAGATATGCTATTGATGAAAGAGGTTGGCTACGTAGAGATGGAAGACTTTGTGTACCACAAGACGAAAGTTTGAAGAAGGCAATTCTTGAAGACTCACATCGCTCTACGATGACCATACATCCCGGTGGTGATAAGATGTTTAGGGATATGAAGCAAATTTTCTTTTGGGCCGAAATGGAAAAGGACGTGGCCGAGTTCATTGCTAGATGCTTAGTGTGCCAGCAGGTCAAGGCGGAGCAAAAGAAGCCCGGAGGTTTTCTCCATCCCTTAGAGATTCCTCTTTGGAAATGGGAAAGCGTTTCCATGGATTTTGTAGATGGGTTACCAAGATCGAGGAAGGGGAATACAGGGATTTGGGTAATTGTAGATCGACTTACTAAAAGTGCCACTTTTATTCCTATCAAAAGTAAAAGGACCGCCGCATTGTTAGCATCTATTTACCTTCAAGAGATAGTTCGTTTGCACGGCATACCCTCCAGCATTGTGAGCGATAGAGATCCTATTTTCACAAGGGAATTTCGGAAGAGCTTACAATAGGCTGTTGGAACGCAATTATGCTTAAGTACCGCTTATCATCCTCAGACGGACGGCCAGACCGAGAGGGTGAATCGGATTCTAGAAGAACTTTTGAGGCTATGCATTCTAGACTTTGGAGGAACATGGGAAGAACACCTTCCACTAGTAGAGTTCGCCTATAATAATAGTTTTCAGGCTAGCATTGGCATGGCACCTTTTGAGGCTCTTTATGGACGACCGTGCCGATCACCTACATGTTGGTGGGAATCCACGGATAAGGTTTTGCTTGGACCCGACATGATTAGAGAGACTTCGAAGAAGATAGACCTAATTCGATGGCGAATGAAGACGACACAGGATCGACAGAAGTCATATGCTGATAAGAGAAGAACCGATCTTGAGTTCAATGTTGGGGACATGGTTTTTATTAAGGTGTCACCGTTGAGAAACGTAGTCCGCTTTGGATCGGTAGGGAAGTTGGCACCAAGATTCGTAGGACCCTATCCAATTACAGAGAGGATTGGCCAGATGGCGTATAGAATAAAATTACAAGAGAAGCTCAACGGAGTTCATGACGTGTTTTACGTTTCACATTTGCGTAAGTGTTTACACGATACGGCGGAAGTGGTAGAGCCGAGCACGCTCAAAGAAGTGGAAGTAGAGCGCAATGCCACGATCAGGCGAGCTCCTACACGCATTCTCGGATCGTAGGTCAAAAAGCTTCGCAACAAAGAGGTCAAGTAGGTCAAAGTGCAATGGGGAGATGATCAAAGAGACGCGACTTAGGAGACGGAAGATAAGATGCGAACGTTGTACCCTTTCCTTTTTGAGGGTATGTTTTGATTTCTCCTTTTTCTACCGCTTTGTTGATACTTGTCCTATCTTTTAGTATTATCTTTGCGATGACATCTTCGATCTTTAGTTAGGAAGAACCCTATGGTTGAAACATGTTTTTGAGACATGTTATGTTTGGCGGATGCAAATGGATGCAAGTGGTTGCTAGTGGTTGCTCGTGGATGCATGTACACACACATTAGGCACTAGATCGGCTCAATCACCTTCATGTTGCATATAAATGCGTGTGCATATCTAAATTAATGGATGTATAATGGTTGTGTTATCATATGGATGCTGCATTTTGATGAATGGTTGTGCACACATGTAGAAACAATATGTATCGATAGGATTCTTTCGCATACATAATGGACGCATGGCACAATCATGATTTGCATTAAGGAGGTCAACTGAATCAGTGGACAGCCCGATTTTTGCATTAGATAAGGAACACATACAAACATTTTTGCATAAGTTCATATAGAATTAGAAATTTCTTTAAGTACAATGGATGCTTGTGGATGATGGTTGAGTAGATGGATGATTGGTTGGTAGGATAAATTCTTCTTAACTTAGAGATTTCGGGGATGAAATCCTTAAAGGAGGGGAGAATGTAACACCCCATAAATTTAAATATTAAAGTTAACAAATTAAAGAATACTTAATTTCAAATGTAAGAATCAAGGAAAACGGGTTACGCCATTGTGTTCGTCTCGGAATTCTGGTTGAGATAGAGTCCGAGTTTGCGTAAATTGGACTTCGTATGAAGAAGTTATGGCTGTCGGAAGTTCCCAGAAAATTCAAATAAATTCAAACAGCTCGAAACAGACTCAAAATTCAAATCAGAAGTCAGAAGCGGGCTGGGCGGTAAAATTCCCGCCTAGGACCCAGGTCGACCAGGGGGTCGACCCTAGTGTCGACCTCCCCCCTACAGGTCGACCTAAAGGTCGACCTGCCCCCCTCCCCCTGGGCAGATCAGAGGGATGATAATTTTGTGACTCAGTGTTGAGTCATTAGGGCTGAGGTGTCAATCTATCTTGACTGGATGGTCTTGATTGGTTCTAGGTTGATCGAATGGCCTAAATTAATCCTAAATCTATATAAACACATGTAGACTCAAAACCTAAAACCAAACCAAAATTAAAACCATGGCCGTCATGCTATCACCTTGCAACCTAGAGTAGCCGCCACCAACTAGAGGGAAAGTGAAGCTAATCAACTCAATTCAACTCAAATTTATAACAACAACAACAAATTTGTCTACTTCAAAGGCGAGCTAAATCAATTTTAGAACTCAGATTCCAGAACTCAAGACCTTCTTTGAGTTGTGAGTTCAATTTCTTTAATAAGATAATTAATAAGTTAATTGGGTTGAGTTATAAATTGGGTTATATGGCTATGTTTGTGAGACATTGGAAAAATGTGATATTTTGTGAATATATGCTAATTGTTCATAATGATAATCTTGTTGTGGATTCCTTTTCATATGCCAAATCACCTATGTTCAACTTGATCCACGTTTGTTATCATTTTATATGCAAGTTTGGGTGTAGATTATTTGTTAGTTTCTATATGAATTGTACACAAGTTTACATGTGAATCAAATAAAGTGACTATATGCAAGTTTAGGTAGAGATTGGATTCACATATATGCAAGTTTACACCTTTAGATTTAGATCTATGATGTACATAGTTTATGCAAGTTTGTGATTATGGCCTATGCAAGTTTTGGATGAAAACTATATTCATATATGCAAGTTTTAGGTGAAAAACTATATAATATATATGCAAGTTCACACCTTTAGGCCTATGTTTAGATTCATGACAATACAAAGTTTATGCAAGTTATGTTGTAATCCTTATTTGCAAGATTAGATCCATTTTGTGTGTTATGCAAATTTGCGATGTTTCTTACCTTTTATGTGCTAGACTAATTGCTAGTCTAATATACATATATGTCATGATAAACGAACGAACAACGCAGGGACGAAGGGGGTAATATTGAATATACACATATTGAGAATTGGCATAATGGCCTTGAAAAGGCATATAATTAATTCAAGACATTAATTGGAAAAATTGGCATTTATGGACATAATTGAGACAATTATGGACATAAGTATATTTGGAATTCATTGACAAATTTGAATAGGGATATTAATCCAATCTGGGGTTAAATGAAGATGTGTAATAATAAACCGCCTAAGACACGAGGTTAGACTCTTTTGTGGTGTAAGACTGCCCGGACCCGCCGGGCAAATCCATCAGCCACAAATGCCAGTCTAATGTGAGAGGTCGAAGGCATGAATTAAATGTGTAACAGTTGTAAAGACACGAGGTTATGCTCGTTTGTGGTGTAAGACTGCCCGGACCCGCCCGACAAATCCAGCTGCCACAAATGCCAATCTAATGTAGGAGGTCTTTACAAGGTTACGGTCTTAATGAATTAAGAAACACTTAACCAGATAAACATGTGGTGGGACATGAGGAGGTTAAGTGGGTGCTTTGGGTGGCTTGTGAAATTAAGTGGGTGCCTTGGGTGGCATGTGAAATACGATTAGATGCACTTAACCAAGATTGAAACATGTAAGAAGACATGAATAAGAAGGGGGTTAAGTGGGGAAAAACCTTAGAGGGGACCAAGCATAGGTAGAAAGCTTGTATCATGCATGGGGGCCCTTTCCAAACCAGTAACCCATTAAGTATCTTTGTGGGCTCGACCCAAGTCGAGGACGGGACATGCGTACTGGGTTTGATTGTAAGGGGTCAAAACGGGTTAGCGGTGGCAACGCAAGTCCAACGGGGTCATATGCGTGTGTGGGCCCGGGCTAGTAGGTAAGACGTTGTTGCATCGTGTAGATATAAGCCATGCATTTTGGTGGTATCGGATTGCCACTTTGGGGAGTGATACACCCCACTGTGGGGCTAGCACGGGTATCTACGAGTTAGGGAGCCGATCGAATGGGGGTAGTGGGTACACCCAGTGGAGATAGGGGCAGACGGCACCTATGAAGGCAGCTAGGGCTACACGAAACTACCATTATCATTATTGAGTTCTGTAGGCGGGATCAACTTTTAGGGTGTTTGGTGTGGTGCAGTGTAGTAATTATCCTATAGTGATTAGGTACGCTTTTAACGTTATCTTTGTTCATCTTATTTCCTTTGTTTGCTCTGTCATACCCATTTGTTCACAGTCATTTCCTTATTTTCCATCTTATGCCTTGTCCTAGTTACTTGATGATTATATTGTTAAAGTTATTGCACTCGCCAGACTTTATGTCTGACCCCTTTGTTTCCACATCTTTTCTTCCTCCCCCCCCCCAAGGTGCTCAGGGTGGGACTAGTACTAGTGGAGCTTGATTTGGACAGCTTTATCTCTTTCTTTGGAAATTGCTTGGATCGCTGAAGTAAAAGTTCAGCCTATCTTACTTATGGCTATTTTATGTTGGGGTTATGTCTTTCATTTTATGTACTCTGAGTTAGTCAAGATGGATATTATGTACTTGACTCTAGTCTTTGGTTTTTGATGATGTAATCAAACTTATTTGTTTACCACTGCAATTAATTAAGTTTTAAATTTTTAAGTACCGTTTTATATCTGTCTTGTTGATAAGTTTCTATTCTATACACACTTAAAACGCTCCATAGAAATTAATGCATTCCCTTTGTGAGTGACATTAATGGTCGTGTGGTGTCACAGGGGGGAAATGATCATTTGTACATATGTTAATTTTTGATAAAATTTACTTGCACCTTTTAATTGTCATTTGTAGGAAATAAGTAGAAAAAACATAAAGAGATCTCATGAATTTACATGCCCATGTGAAGAAATGTGAAGGAAGAACGGAAATAATTCATCTCACGGAACATAGAGGACCTCACTTACTCACCTAATTCACTTTTCTTACGGCTACAATTAGGATCAAATGCACTGGCTAAAGCAGACAAAAAAGCTTCATAATTTTTTAATGAATGATTAGCGACTAATGACAACATGAAAGCTTCATGAAAAGGGTATTTTGGGTGGTTTCCAAAAAAAGAGATTAGGATTTTGTTCATGTTTAAATACCCATATGTTCATGCAAATAGGATCCCTCCTTTAGTTAGCTTAGTTGTACGATCAAAGCTCTCTTTCTTTTTAACGGCTACTTAATCATTTTTCCATATTATGTAATTTTTCTTTTTATGAAATTTAATTTCATGTTTATTTAATTCTTGTTTTTTACTTTATTTAACTAATGTAGTTTAGTTTCATGCAAGTAGATTAGTTTTAGTTTATGCTTGTTAATGAGCTCTCTTTTAATTTCACTTAGCCTGCAATTTTTTTTGTCTTTTGTTTTGATTTTTTGCCACTTCCCTATAAAACGAGAAAAAAATTGTTTTATTTTGCACTATTCTAGTTTCTTTTCACACAAAAAATATGCATTTGTTGATCATTCTTGTATTTTCTTTTCATTTATTTTGTTCTAGTTGTTTTTGATTAGTGACGTTTTAACTTCTTGAGTCTAACTTTTTACTTAAAAAGTAGCTTTTTGTTGTTGTTGTTACTGTTCATTTGTGTTTTATTGTGTGTGTTGTGATGCTTGTTTTGTTTTTAGTTCATTTAAAAAAAATGTGCATTGTGTTTTAACTGTTTGTGTGTGTTTAGTTGTTATGGAGAATTTCAACTTAAGACCGCTCAAATCAAAACCCCTAACTCACTGGAAGACGAGATCGTGGTACACGTGCAAAAACAACCAATCAATATATGAAACTTCTCAACTCAAATCCTGTACCAATCACCAAACAAGGGAAATAGTAGGGCAATAACGAAAAATAAATCACATAAGGATTTATCGTGGTTCAACCGACGTCTTGTCAGTGTACGTCCACTTTGAGAAGAACCTTTTATTAATATCAATAGAAGAGTAAAAGAGATTGATTGCAATGATCAAGTTCACCAGAAAATTTTGATTTCGTGGAGATAAGAATTGAAGAAGATTAGGGTTGCCAAAACCCTAATTAGAATAAACCTAGATCTTAATCTCTTGATTAGCCTCTTTCTGGTACATACCCTTTTGGATATAATGTAGCTTATATAGGGAGAGAATAATATATAGAATTTGCCAAATTGCCCCTGGATCCTTCACAAATCGGCCTGCAATATTTCATCCCAAAACAGCTCAAAAATCGCCTTAGACGTCTGTCGTGGGATGGGGCAGACATCTATCCCAGTTCTGGAATTATACATGCTCCAGCACAGACGTCTGTCAAAATGATAGACGTTTGTTGCAAGTCTCAGGAAAATTTCCCTGACAACTCAGACGTTTGTCGCGGCTAAACAGACGTCTGTCGCGGACGTCAGCTAAAGCCTTGGACCTTTTCGTCTCTAACTTCTTCGTACGAGCTCCGATTTGCGAACCATCTTCTCCGACACGAACCTACTTTCGTTCACTTCAATTCTACTATATGGTATCGCAAAATTTAACACGCTACCTCGATACTATATCCATCTCCAACACCAATAGTACCAAACCATCCTCTACCTTCAAGTAACCAAGCAAGCTTGAATGTTTCCCCAATAAGATCCGACATAGCCACCACCCATTGTACTCCACCAACGAGTTCAGGTAACGCCCCCACCCGCCAATGAAATGTTGAAAACATCCAACTTCCAAACTAATCTCACCAAAAGACAAATATACCAAGAAGATAGAACTCCAATCTTCACTGAGACTCTTCTCCATTTATCATCAAGCTTCTCTCTCAAATGTGCCACCCCGTAGCACCTAGCACGTCTCCTAACAAATTAAGTTCGAGCAATACTCGAACTTCCCAACCGACAAAGCCTTAGTAAAATATCTGCCGCATTATCCTTTGTGTGCACTTTCCAAAGACATACTTGTTTGTCTTCGTCCATGGCTACTAGAAATGACTCCCTCACTTCAATATGCTTGGTCCGTGAGCTAAACGCCAAATTCTCTGCCAAATGGATAGCACTCTGGCTATCACATTGAACATCAACATTGTTATGTTCAAACCCCAAGTCACACAACAATCGCTTCAAATAGATTGCTTCCTTTTCCGCCTCCATCGCGGCTATCAACTCCGCCTCCGTAGAAGATAAAGCAACTATGGTTTGTAATCTCGATCTCCAACTTATGATTGTACCACCAAGAGTGAAGACATATCTGGAAGTTGATTTACTCTGATCCCTATCACTAGCGTAGTCCAAATCACAGTAACCAACCAACATGCAATTCTTCTCCTTACTACCCCTGAAAACAAGACCATGATATTTTACACCTTTCAAGTATCTCAAAATAAGCTTCACTGCTTCCCAATGCAATTTCCTCGGATTAGCCATAAAACGACTAACCATCCCAACGGCATTTGCAATATCGGGCCTTGTATACACCATGGCATACATCAAACTACCAACCACACTAGCATATGGCATCTTTGCCATATAAGCCTTGTCTTTCTCCTCGATAGGTGATCCTTTACTCGAAAGATTTACATGCAAAGGTAAAGGTGTATTTGACACCTTTGCATCCTCCATGCTAAACAGGAAAAGCACTTTTCTAATGTATTCCTTTTGAGTCAATTTCAACTCAAAAAGCTTTCAATCCCTTTCAATCTCCATGCCCGAAATCTTCTTTGCTTCTCCAAGGTCTTTCATCTCAAACTTCACCTTCAACTTCAATTTCAACTTATTTATTTCCACCTTGTCTTTAGAAGCGATGAGCATAACGTCCACATATAAGAGTAAATACACCCAACAATCATTTCCTAATTTCTTGAAATATACACAAGCATCTTTGATGCTTCGATGGATGTCACTTTCAAGCATAAAATGATCAAATCTCTCGTACCATTGCCTGAGTGATTGCTTCAAACCATATAGTGATTTCTTCAACTTGCAAACCAATTTTGACTTACCGTCTACAACAAACCCTTCCGGTTGATCCATGTAAATGCCTTCATCCAAGTCACCATGAAAGAAGACGGTTTTCACATCAAGTTGCTCCAACTCCAAGTCGTGAATAGCAACTATGGCAAGTAATATCCGGATAGAAGTATGTCTCACAACTAGTGCGAAGATCTCATCATACTCCTTTGCCTTCCTCTATGCAAACCCCTTAGCCACTAGCCTAGCTTTGTATCTGTCATCATCCTTTACCTTGTATATCCATTTGCACCCAATAGCACGTTTCCTTGAGGAAGTGGTACCAACTCCCAAGTTTGGTTCTTCATTAACAATTGCATCTCTTCCTCTATGGCACAAGTCCACTTCGAGCTATCACTTGAACTCATGATGTCATTAAGGTCCATCGGCTCATGTTGGACTACATGAAGAGCACAGTCCAAATTCTCACAAAAGATAAGATAGTTCCAATTACCATATCTTTCGGGTGGCCTTATAGCATGACGACCAACCCGAGTAGCAATACCATCACCCGATCTTCATTTAGCTCCACCTTGAACTGAATCTTCTCTAGAATCAAGCACATCACAAACACTACTAGAGGAACCCTATGGACTAGTGATGTAAAATCAACTGCATTCACCTCACAAGAACCTCCAACAACTCCACTCTCTCTAAGCCTGAAAGTAGGAATAACTTCCTTCTCCTTCGATTCACTATGAACCAAATCCGAAACATCCGATGAGCCCTCATTCTCCTTGAGCATAGCCGACTCATCAAAAGTAACATGATGAGAAACTATAGCCTTCTTCGTTTCCGGATTCCAAATCCAATAGCCTTTGACTCCTTCCATATAGCCAAGCAAAATCCCCTTGAAAACTATAGGTGATAACTTATCATTCCCCGGATCATGCACATAAACTGGACTGCTAAATACACAGAGATAACTCAAGTCAATGCTCTTTTCCTTCCACACTTCCTCCGGAATTTTGTTATCAATAGCTGAACATGAAATTCGATTAATGATATGCATCGCGATTGACAAAGCTTCAGCCCAAAATCCCTTAGACAAACCCGATGTCAATCTCAAGCCTCGAGCTTTCTCCAGTATAGTTCAGTTCATTCTCTCCGCTATTCCATTAGATTGCATATCACCAGGTATAGTAAAATGCCTTTGAATACCATGATACTTGCAAAATTTCAGAAACTCTCCGGAAACATACTCACCACCATTGTCGGATCTAAGAACCTTCAAAGTCTTTCCACTCTCATTCTCAATAAGAGCCTTCCATTCCTTGAATTTTGCAAATGCCTTCAACTTGTCCTTCGTTACATACACCTAAACCTTCCGAGAAAAATCATCAATTAAAGAAATATAATATATTTCTCCTCCCAAAGAAGCTACAGGTGCTGGGCCCCAAACATCCGTGTGCACATGCTCAAGAATCCCTCTTGAATCATGTTCCCCTTCACCGAACGACACTCTAGTTTGTTTCCCCTTGACACATTCCTCGCAAAAGTCCAACTTGTTGAAACTCTCTCCATCAATCATCTCCCTCCTTCGAAGAACATCCAAACTCTTCTCCGAGACATGACCCAGTCTCATATGCCACAATCGTGTCTCATCTAAACCACGAGAACTATCAACACCAACACAAGTTTCACCATCCACACTCACTCCTTGAAGCAAATAAATACCATGAGTCCTAGCACCCTTCATAACCATAAGTGCACCCTTCGAAACCCTCAAGCTATCACTCTCAATAGTGATCTGACAACCTAAAGAATCCAGCTGTCCTAAGGAGATAAGTGACTTCCGTAGTCTCAGAACATAGCGCATAATATTGAGAGTACGAACCACTCCGTCAAACATCCGAATTTGCACGGATCCAATGCCTTCGACTAACAAACTGCACCATTTCCCATAACAATTGGATTTCCTTCTCAGTCAACATAAGTAGAAAAAAGATTCCTATTAGGCGTCATGTGATATGAAGCCCCCGAATCAAGAACCCATTCGCTGCCTAAAACATCTAATGCTACAACCGACAAAACATCTACGTCTCCTTCACCAACATCTCTCTCCACTGCAACTGATGAAGATGCTACTTCCTTTTTCCCCTTATCTGGACAATCATTCTTCCAATGACCAGGTTTCTTACAAATAAAGCACTTGCCATTTCTTTCCTTCGACTTTCCTCTCCAACCGGGCTTTCTAGACATAGAACGCCCTCGGTTTCCCTTCTTCTCGGACTTCTCTTCTCCACAAATAAACCTTGACCATTACCTGCACCAGTTCTACCATCACTCAGCTCCTTCATCTGATCTTGCAATTCCTCACTAAGAAGACTCGTCTTGACATCATCAAGAGTCAATGTATCTTGGCCATAGATCAAACTATTTAAGAAACTCGTTTAGCGCTCAGACAAAGAACATAATAATACCATCGCCTTCTGCTCCTCCTCAATCTTAAAATCGATCGCCTTCATCTACATTAGAAAATGATCAAACACATTCAAGTGCGTCTTTAGCGGAATTCTTTCCTTCATCTTGTAGGTAAAGAAAGTTCACAACAAAATTAGTCAATTTGTGAGTGACTTCTTCATATATAACTCCTCCAACTAGTTCCAAATAACATTAGCAGTCATCTCACCACTAATTTCAAAGATAACATTCTCTTCAATAGCAAGTTGAAGTGTAGTAAATGCCCACTCTTCCATTTCTTCTCTCTCTACATCTGAGATGTCTGTTGGCAATAAATGTGTATCAAACACTACTCGATGTACCCGATTCCGCCAAAGAACCGCTTTCATCTTCCATTACCATTTTTCAAAATCATTATCGTCATTCCACTTGTCAATAACTAATTGTGAACCATCAGTTGCGTTTGACCCACGTACATAAGGAGCTACACAACTAGGACCATGTAGTGTCCCGAAATTCCGGTTCAATTTTAGCTGACTAAATAACACAAGTCCAACCCACATTACACTGGAAATCAGAAAACTAATAGAAAGAAAATAGAGGGTGAGAATAGATAAGATAGAAACTTAGAATAGAAGAAGAAGAAGAAGAAGAAGATACAACATCAGAGTTACACGAATCTCACAGCGGAACGAACAACATATAATAGATAACATATCTTTGAAATAGAATCAGTATATGTACACAGTAACATTATCGGAGTACACAACTTACAACACAGCGGAAATAACTATAGCTATACAATCCTGAAGCCTCCTGCTCCAAGCTCTCCAAGTATATCTGTAAAATCCTGACTACTTGACTGCCCGTATAAAATTGGGCACCAAAGAGTTTAGGGAAAACAAAACAAAATAAACTTCGGGTCAGTCATGGGACTGGTATGAGTAAAACAGTTTAAAACAGTTTGAGCCATTAAACGATATCTCATAAGACCACGCCGTATAACGGAATGGGTTTTTCCCTTATGAGAATCCAAAATAATCTTTATATCAAAACTCATTGATATTATAATAGTGTCTATCAACCACAATATAATAATCATCTAGCAGAAACGCTTTCATCTCACGTTCTACATATATAGTATACAATCAAAACCGCAAGCACGTATTGGGTAATGGATTTCCAACTATGGCAAGGTATGGAACCACCTTCTGCTAGTGTACCTATAGAGAGGAATACACTGGGTTCAACAAGAACATCTTGCACCCCGGCCACACATGACCAACCACTCATTTCGCTTGAGTGTATCGAATGTATATCACCAACGGTTGGGATCAGCAACCGTTTACCGAATGGGACAGCATCGAACAGATTAAAGAATGAAATGAATATCTCTAGATAGGTGATTATACACCCTAATGGGAGCTACCCACATATCCATGCTGCCTACCCGATTTTTGTCATTTACCTGATGTGAGGCTAGAAGCTACGCTTATCTTTTACATGCCACATCTTCATTCACTTAGAATGTCACATCGTCATACCCTTTAAAATCACAAATTGATTTATCCAAAAATAACACGGGTATACAGCTAAGAGAAACGAATTCCTCCGCTACCAAATGTGAAAACGTTTGAAGAGATCAACTTACACGATCTATTAGATATACTCTATCAGACTTTCTTCCATACAAGTTGTCCTGGGACTGGACAAACCGAAGGCACTATTCAGTACATCCATATTAGGCAATCTTTACCTAAGATTTATACAACAGCCCTTGCACTTTACTCCGTCTTCAATTATCTTTGGCATATATGATTCGCAATGCTTATGCCAATACGGAGTGGTTCTGTAATAACCCGGAAATCTGGGCCAGTTTAAAATTTTTATTTTGGCAGTTTTAGCGAATTTTGATTATTTAAAATGAATTATTTTAAATAATAACGACGAGAAATTTATTTTGAATATAATTCGAACGTATATATTATATAGATCGTCGTTAGAATATAAATATTTATTTATAATTATAAAAGGAATTGAAAATGGCGTGGTAGTTCGATAATTCGATTTCAAACTTCAATTGAATGTACCGGGTGCAAAATAAACCGGATTTTAGTGAAACCAAAAATAATAGGATCTATTTGATAATATCTTTCCAACGAATCCGAAGAATCGAAATTTCATAGCGGGAATCAAAAGATATGTCCAGTTGAAATTTCAGAATAGTCGTTATGGAATTCAGGCCCTTAAAAATGGAAATTTTGCAAACGACCTCGGATTTCGACGAAACCACTTTTGTTGGGTCCGTGATGTAAAGTTTTTGCTAGATTCCAAATTTCATAATTTTTCGAATCAATATGTGAGCGTGGCAAAGGAAAACGCGTTTGACCAGTTTTAGTTGATTTTAATCGACTGGAAAATGGCCATTTTTCAAACGGTCTCAGAATTCGACGAAACTAGTTTTGTTAGGCCGTATCGTCAATACAAAGCTAGAAAATATTTTTCTGGGATTTATAGAGTTAGTATGTGACCCCAGTGAATTGAAATGCGCGTTCAAATTCAATATATAGAGTTATATGTTGATTTTAACGGAAACTGATCGAAACGATCGAATCAGCCTATGATACATATCCCATTGTGTTCGGAATAGGGGTAATTAGCTATGGACGACAAGCGGTGGGCCCCGTTTAGAGGTCGAATAAAAAAAAGTCAACTTTTTGAAATTAAAATAATTAAATAATATATATTTTTCCCTTTAACCCCCCCGTATATCTTTCTTCCCCCAATTCAGTTTCATTCGAAATATAAAAAAAACCCGATCTGAGAAAATCGATGGCCTCCTGCCATCGACGTCCGTCGCCCCTCCAAGGCCGACGTTCACCGCCCCTCCGCACCGTTCTCTCTCCTCTCCCATCCTTCTGCGCTTTGCGCAAACCCCAGCATCCACGCCCCGATCAAAACCCGCGACCACAAGACCGCAAGCCGCCATCCTCCACAAACCGCCACCTCAGACCATCGCTCCACCCATCGCAGTCCCCCCTACTGCACCGCCGAGCCTCGCCGTCCAACACCGCCCCTCTCCAATCTTCTTCTCTCCTCCGCCCTCATTTCTCTCCTCCTTCCCACTTCGAAGTTCAAAACCCCAAACCCCGCTGTTCCGACCAATGCGGGTGCCGATGTCGACCACCATTGTCATCACTAGCCTCCTCCCCAACTCTGACCAACGCTGTGAGTTTTTGTTTATAATTTTCTTTTCGTTTTTTTAGCTTAGATGATTGTAAGAAAAAGTATAATTTTTATTGTAAACCAAAGTATGATTATTATTGTATGATTTATTTAGAAAGGTTATATTTTTATATAGGAAAAAGGTTTAATTTTTATATAACAAAAAGTTACGATTTTTAGCATTATAAAGATATGGTTTTGTTATAGAGATAACGATAATAAAAATATAATTTTTATAATATGGAAAGGTTAAAAATAGGATTTTTATATTATAGAAGTATTAAAGATATGATTTTTATATTATTAAAATAATAAAAATATGATTTTTATTAGATGTGAGAGATAAAAATATATTTTTTATAAGGTAGAAGTAATAAAAATATGATTTTTATATAATGGAGAATATAAAAAGATTATCTTTATATAGTAGAGATTATAAAAATCTGATTTTTATATTATATAGATAATAAAAATTCGATCTTTATATGAGAAGTAGAAATATAAAAAAAAATAAGTTTTATATAAAAAGAAGCATTGTAATATATATGAAGTAGAGATAAAAATATGATTTTTATTTATTGAAATGAAGCAATAAAAATAATATTTTTATATTTGAACAGCGAGAAAAGGACTGCAATGTTCATTTCAACCGATCCAGACGGTTCAGCAGTTCAATAGCAAAGCACGGCGGAGTGGAACCCTCGGTGAGAATTTCTCACTCTTTAATTTAATTTTCCAGTTATATATGTGTACTAGGATGCAGACGGTGTTTAGTAGCACCCGACACCCGTCGTCCACAGACCATGGACGGCTTGTATGCTTGTTTGTTTGATTTTGATGTGTAGTTGATTGAGTGATGTGATGTGAAATGAAATGAAATATTTTATAGTGGAAAACATTTTATAGTTAAAAATATAATTTTTAACGTGTATATAAAATAAATATTTATAAACAAATCGGACGATTTGTTTATATACACACATTTGACTGATATTGATTGGGACGATAAATTTTACACATCGCCCGACTGCACAAATAAAATCTGTGTTTGATTGTTTGAAACCCCACACGGGTATTGGGATGATATTTGACGTACACTAATCCCGATTGTTTAGTTGTATGTCGATCGATTGATTGACAGACTGTTATAAGCGTTGAATATTTATATTTGATGCTTATACAGTGTAGAATGCACTTTGGATGATGATTGATTATTTGTCATTGTTGACGTATACATGTGTTGTAGAAAATCCATATAATTAACATTATATGGTAATTGATTGGGCCTCATTTCAGTTTTGAAATAGAAATATTTGAAAAAGAAATATTTGAAATAGAATATTTGAAAATAGAAAATATATGAAGCCGTGTTGATTAGATTGACGCCATTTTGACGTGAACGATATTTATATCGATTTTATTCATTTTATAACGAATATCGAAAGTGATTTCAAAATCTGATATTTTGAAAAGAATTGAAATTCGAATTGAAATTGAATTCGAATTGAAATTGAATATAAATGAATTCGAATTGAAATTGAATATAAATGAATTCGAATTGAAATTGAACATAAATGAATTCGAATTGAAATTGAATATAAATGAACCGAATTGAAATTGAAATTGAATATAAATGAATTCGAATTGAAATTGAATATAAATGAAGTCGAATTGAAATTGAATATAAATGAATTCGAATTGAAATTGAATATAAATGAATACGAATTGAAATTGAATTGAATTGAAAACGAACTGAAATTGAATTAGAAATCAATTTGAATTGAAATCAATTTGAAATGAATTTAAAACGAATTTGTAAGGGAAAATTCAATTTTGATTTGAATTTGAAAAAGAAGTTGAAATCGTTTTGAAAACGAATTTAAAACGATTTATTAAATACGTTTTAAAAAGGGAATCGACGAAGTATATATAATATATATTATATATATAATATAATGGCCTGAATAGAACGCGCCGCGCTGCTGCAGTTCGCGAATTTCGACCACTGACTTCGAACGGATATTACGGGAGATCCGACCGTTGGATTCTCCTAAAACCGGAACCGTTGGGTTCGTATCGAAAAGATCTTTCTAACGAATATTAGAAATTTGAAATCTAACGGTTGGATTTGGAATTATGTCCAAATCAAATTTGGAAAAGGTTGATGTAAGTGCAGTTCGATGGCCGTTGATGGAAATCGACTGTGCGGGCCTTGATAAAATTATTAAAAATAGTAATAATTTGTGTAAAATCATAAGAAATGATTTGTGAAGATTTGGGATGAAAAACTCCATATTTGAAAAGATAAAAATAGATTTTTATCGAAATGAACTAGTTTTGAACTAGAATTATAATTCTATTTATTTTTAAATAAATAAATTGAATTTGAAAAAGGTTTTAAAAGTAACCAGAATTTCCAATAATTGAACTGGAATGGATTTGAATCGAAATTGTCTTCGGAATATTTCGATGTTGGATTTCGTGATGATACAGATATGGTTGTGGGAATTTGAAAGATATATTTATATCGTTATTTCCAATACGATATTTGTTGGTCGTAGAATTTGATATTGAATATAAGCCGATATATTTTCTATTCAGAGCCTTATATTTAATATCAAATGTGATTTGGGTTTGTCGTGAATGGTGTCTTCATTAACACTGTTCTTAAGCCTAGTTGAGGAAAGATTAAATCTTTTTATTTAGATTTAATGAAGTGTACCAATTAAATAATATTTAATTGGAATTGAATTGATATTGATTTTTGGGTTTATCGTGAATAGTGTTTTAAATAACACTTGTTCTTTAACCCGATAATTAATGGAACGTGATTTTGGGTTGTCGTGAACGGTATCTTCAATAATAATGTTCTTAGACCTAAAGGAGTTAAGAAAATCAGAAACTAACTGGAGATTAGTTAAGTTGAATGGTTTCTGGGGTGTTGATCTGATGTTGGTTTCGGCCTTCGGGGTTAATATTTTGGGAATTGCTCACTTGCTAATTTATGGTTAGGAACAGATTGAAATGTGATGTGATTTTGGGGTTTATCGTGAACCGTGTTTTAAATGACACTGATTCTTTAACCTAGTTAAAGATTAAAATTAAGTGGAGTTTTAATGAATCTTTAATTAGATTGAAATGATCGAGAATGGAGTATCACCAGTTTTGCTCCCGGCGATAGTTAAATCTATAATTAGATTTGAACGTGAAATGGTAATTGAATTTACCGATAACACCGTGGTGTTAGATATGAAGTATTACCAGTTTTACTTCATGGGATGAATAGGTTGGGATTGGGAAATTAAAACAAATGATTACTTCGGTAAAGTTCGTTAATCCCGACTAGTTTGAATTGATATTCAAAAGTAGATTAAAGAATAAATTAAAGAATTTATCTTTGATAAAATTAATGGGAACCTTTCCCTATGAATGTGAAATTTAGAAACTAACTGTCGGTTAGCTAAGCAGAATGGTTTTCTGGATATTGATCTGATGTTGGTTTCGGCCTTCGGGGTTAATATTTGGGGAATTATTCTCTGGTTAATTTACGGTTAGTGACTGATGAATTGGAATGAGGCGTATGTTGTGTTTGTGTAACACATGTTTATTATATACGCGAGTTATTCGGGAAGACCGGGTTTATCCCATTCTGAATAACTGATACGACGATAAGTCGAAGATGAAGACGGTGGTCGAAGACCGGAGGTCTTTACGTCGTTTGGGTGATTACTGATGATCTTGATTGGGATGTACACCCAAAAAGATGGAAACAATTGGTGATCGTCCAGACGTATTCGGAGATCGATGGATATGCGGGGTACTAAGTGCCTCCGGTTTCGTTCAGACCCAGAACGGACTTGTAAATGGACTGTGTGTCTGACATTGGATTTTAGTCTGTGTGATTGATTTCTATTAAATATATATCTGTTTGGCGGCGGAGAATTTATTCTCTTGCTTAACGCCCTTCTCTGAGACGTACGAGCTCAGGGGTTAAAGATTGATGGATATCAAACGCATGGAGTGAATTGCCTGTGTGGCATGCCTAAGTGGCAAATGATCAAGGCTTCTGTTGAAAAGCAAAGTCTTGTGGTTGATGATCAAAGCACGGCCTGTGTGGCGTAGCTTTGTGTAACGTTGATTCGCGAGCTTCACACCCGGTATGAACCAAAAACGGGAGACAAACCTCAGGGGGGACTTGCGTTTCTTTCTAGTTAGAAGTGGCGTCAGTGGTTTTACACGCCCTGACGAGTTTGACTTATGTGGTTGTTGCTGTTGCGAGGCGCCTCGGTTTGATCGGATGATCCGGGTCTGATGGAGTCATTCGTTGGCTCATTTACGCCCCAAAAGGCGGGGAAACGTAGTGTTCAGGCATAATAATCCACATCGGTGGACCGACCCTGACGATCCAAAGGGTTGATGCGTTCTAATCCTGAGGCTCGGGCTAGAGAGTCTCGAATCGGTTGAGGACTATCTTTTGCCTCGGTTCATAGATGGAAATCCAACTTCCAAATACGAGACATTTGCGGTTTTATTTGTAGAACCTAGTATGACGACATAGTGGGATGGGGCGCTTATGCCGTCTATGATTGATACTTATGATTTGAAGATTGTTTTATACACTATGCACTTATAATAGTATCAAATGATTTGTTTTAAACGTACCAAGCATTCTTGGCTATTATAAGGTAAAAACCCTATCCTCCGGCTTGCGTTGCATTGTGTGATGGGAACTGAGTCTTATAATAGCTTCATTTTTCCTTATTTAGCATTGTGCTGTTTGTTTTATGCACTGGTGTTCTTGGGAGGAAACCCGTTCCGTGTTATACGGCGTGGTCCCTTGATTTACCTAACTTTAAAAGTAAAGTTTTAAATAACTGTTTTAGTTCTCACACCAGTCCCATGACTGATCTGGAGTTTATTGTTTTGACCTAAACTCTGGGTGCCCTTATTTTGACACGGGCAGCTAGTAGTTTTGGTTTTGCAGATTTATATTCACATGATCCTGGTTTACAGTTGGAATGATATCCGGAAAGCTTTGTATCCGTATATCTCTTCTAGTTGTGTATTGTATTATCTTCCGCTGCTATGTATTTAAATGTAATTTAAATCTCTGATATTTCTGTGTAATATTCATTCATACTCTGTATATTCTTGTAATCTGATGCATTGTTGTAATATACAATGAAATGTTCTTCCGTCTGCGTTCTATTTTGTCATGTTCTCAAAACAATCATGTGTTTCAAACGGTCTAGATCGGTTTAACGACTGATTCGGATCGAGCGAAATTCCTTTTCGTCACATTTGGTATCAGAGCTTTGGTTTACAAAGCTTAGAGAACAAGACACATTAGAACCATATGAAAGAATTCATCAGATATTGGATTAGTAATATCCAATGGGAATGACTCGTTAGAGATGGGATCAGTAGTATCCTAGAACGAGTGTGAAGAGTATATTTTTAAAATGAAACCGAATTTTTGTTTTGAAAATTTAAATCAATTATTCGTATTTGATTATTTATTTGTATTGATTTGGATAGTCCAGTATATAAAGATTTTGCATATACGCCTTGCAAACGTGTATTTAAAGTTTTAATATACTGGATAGATATAGAATCACACTGTAGTCGCCCGGAGGTGATTCTGATGATTGATCGATCATCATCCGAAATTATGTTCGAGTAACGAAAGTGAGATTTCTATTTATTTCCAATTGACTGGTGTGAGAACCAAAATTAGATAGGGCTTATTGTTGTGATTTTGCATCAAAAATCTGATTTTTAGACTATATATCAAAGTTATGAATTTGAAAAGCTAATCAACTAATTGATTGCTGACTGTGTTGTTTGATTATAGTTTGATTAATTAAAATGTTGAACCTTTAGCCAAATTGTATCAAATAGTGAATTGTATTGAAAATTTGTCGCATTTGCATGCATATACATGTACTTACATTGAACAGGTCATAGCAAAGAGGCTAGAGCAGAAGAATAAAATTGTTTGCCCGACAAATAGGTACATGTTTATCATAATTTACTGTTTTGTTTGGGTGATGATGATTTTATGAGCCGATTGGCTAGCCGCTTGGCTTTTTCTTCTTCTTTTTGAGATCAGAAGGCCTGTATGGCAATTTCGGGATTTTCCCGTGCTCCCGGTGCAGGGGAGGTTATGGCGAATTTTTTCGAAAATTTAGGGTGTTAGCCAAATTTTTGAAAAATTTGAAAAGTTCTTAGAAACTGAAAAGTTGAAGAACTTAAGCCGTAGTGAAAGCTCTGGAAGTTGAGTTGATTTGTGAAACAACTTTCGGCTTCGTTCCTTTTCGGGGACGGAAAGTTTTAAGTGGGGGAGATTGTAATAACCCGGAAATCTGGGCCAGTTTAAAAATTTTATTTTGGCAGTTTTAGCGAATTTTGATTATTTAAAATGAATTATTTTAAATAATAACGACGAGAAATTTATTTTGAATATAATTCGAACGTATATATTATATAGATCGTCGTTAGAATATAAATATTTATTTATAATTATAAAAGGAATTGAAAATGGCGCGGTAGTTCGATAATTCGATTTCAAACTTCAATTGAATGTACCGGGTGCAAAATAAACCGGATTTTAGTGAAACCAAAAATAATAGGATCTATGTGATAATATCCTTCCAACGAATCCGAAGAATCGAAATTTCGTAGCAGGAATCAAAAGATATGTCCAGTTGAAATTTCAGAATAGTCGCTATGGAATTCAGGCACTTAAAAATGGAAATTTTGCAAACGACCTCGGATTTCGACGAAACCTCTTTTGTTGGGTCCGTGATGTAAAGTTATTGCTAAATTCCAAATTTCATAATTTTTCGAATCAATATGTGAGCGTGGCAAAGGAAAACGCGTTTGACCAGTTTCAGTTGATTTTAATCGACTGAAAAATGGCCATTTTTCAAATGGTCTCAAAATTCGACGAAACTAGTTTTGTTAGGACCGTATCGTCAATACGAAGCTAGCAAATATTTTTTTGGGATTTATAGAGTTAGTATGTGACCCCAGTGAATTGAAATGCGCGTTCAAATTCAATATATAGAGTTATATGTTGATTTTAACGGAAACTGATCGAATCAGCCTATGATACATATCCCATTGTGTTCGGAATGGGGGTAATAGCTATGGACGACAGGCGGTGGGCCCCGTTTAGAGGTCGAATAAAAAAAAGTCAACTTTTTGAAATTAAAATAATTAAATAATATATATTTTTCCCTTTAACCCCCCCCCCCCCCCGTATATCTTTCTTCCCCCAATTCAGTTTCATTCGAAATTAAAAAAAAAAAAACGATCTGAGAAAATCGATGGCCTCCTGCCATCGACGTCCGCCGCCCCTCCAAGGTCGACGTTCACCGCCCCTCCGCCCCATTCTCTCTCCTCTCCCATCCTTCTGCGCTTTGCACAAACCCCAGCATCCACGCCCCAATCAAAACCCGCGACCGCAAGACCCCAAGCCGCCATCCTCCACAAACCGCCACCTCAGACCATCGCTCCACCCATCGCAGTCCCCCCTACTGCACCGCCGAGCCTCATCGTCCAACACCGCCCCTCTCCAATCTTCTTCTCTCCTCCGCCCTCATTTCTCTCCTCCTTCCCACTTCGAAGTTCAAAACCCCAAACCCCGCTATTCCGACCAATGCGGGTGCCGATGTCAACCACCATCGTCATCACTAGCCTCCTCCCCAACTCTGACCAACGCTGTGAGTTTTTGTTTATAATTTTCTTTTCGTTTTTTTAGCTTAGATGATTGTAAGAAAAAGTATAATTTTTATTGTAAACCAAAGTATGATTATTATTGAATGACTTATTTAGAAAGGTTATATTTTTATATAGGAAAAAGGTTTAATTTTTATATAACAAAAAGTTACGATTTTTAGCATTATAAAGATATGGTTTTGTTATAGAGATAATGATAATAAAAGTATAATTATTATAATATGGAAAGGTTAAAAACAGGATTTTTATATTATAGAAGTATTAAAGATATGATTTTTATATTATTAAAATAATAAAAATATAATTTTTATCAGATGTGAGAGATAAAAATATATTTTTTATAAGGTAGAAGTAATAAAAATATGATTTTTATATAATGGAGAATATAAAAAGATTATCTTTATATAGTAGAGATTATAAAAATCTGATTTTTATATTATATAGATAATAAAAATTCGATCATTATATGAGAAGTAGAAATATAAAAAAAATAAGTTTTATATAAAAAGAAGCATTGTAATATATATGAAGTAGAGATAAAAATATGATTTTTATTTATTGAAATGAAGCAATAAAAATAATATTTTTATATTTGAACAGCGAGAAAAGGACTGCAATGTTCATTTCAACCGATCCAGACGGTTCAGCAGTTCAATAGCAAAGCACGGCGGAGTGGAACCCTCGGTGAGAATTTCTCACTCTTTAATTTAATTTTCCAGTTATATATGTGTACTAGGATGCAGACGGTGTTTAGTAGCACCCGACACCCGTCGTCCACAGACCATGGACGGCTTGTTTGTTTGATTTTGATGTGTAGTTGATTGAGTGATGTGATGTGAAATGAAATGAAATATTTTATAGTGGAAAATATTTTATAGTTAAAAATATAATTTTTAACGTGTATATAAAATAAATATTTATAAACAAATTGGACGATTTGTTTATATACACACATTTGACTGATATTGATTGGGATGATAAATTTTACACATCGCCCAACTGCACAAATAAAATCTGTGTTTGATTGTTTGAACCCCATACGGGTATTGGGATGATATTTGACGTACACTAATCCCGATTGTTTAGTTGTATGTCGATCGATTGATTGACAGACTGTTATAAGCGTTGAATATTTATATTTGATGCTTATACAGTGTAGAATGCACTTTGGATGATGATTGATTATTTGTCATTGTTGACGTATACATGTGTTGTAGAAAATCCATATAATTAACATTATATGGTAATTGATTGGACCTCATTTCAGTTTTGAAATAGAAATATTTGAAAAAGAAATATTTGAAATAGAATATTTGAAAATAGAAAATATATGAAGCCGTGTTGATTAGATTGACGCCATTTTGACGTGAACGATATTTATATCGATTTTATTCATTTTATAACGAATATCGAAAGTGATTTCAAAATCTGATATTTTGAAAAGAATTGAAATTCGAATTGAAATTGAATATAAATGAATTCGAATTGAAATTGAATATAAATGAATTCGAATTGAAATTGAACATAAATGAATTCGAATTGAAATTGAATATAAATGAATTCGAATTGAAATTGAATATAAATGAATTCGAATTGAAATTGAATATAAATGAATTCGAATTGAAATTGAATATAAATGAATTCGAATTGAAATTGAATTGAATTGAAAACGAACTGAAATTGAATTAGAAATCAATTTGAATTGAAATCAATTTGAAATGAATTTAAAATGAATTTGTAAGGGAAAATTCAATTTTGATTTGAATTTGAAAAAGAAGTTGAAATCGTTTTGAAAACGAATTTAAAACGATTTATTAAATACGTTTTAAAAAGGGAATCGACGAAGTATATATTATATATATTATATATATAATATAATGGCCTGAATAAAACGCGCCGCGCCGCGGCAGTTCGCGAATTTCGACCATTGACTTCGAACGGATATTACGGGAGATCCGACCGTCGGATTCTCCTAAAACCGGAACCGTTGGGTTCGTATCGAAAAGAGATTTCTAACGAATATTAGAAATTTGAAATCTAACGGTTGGATTTGGAATTATGTCCAAATCAAATTTGGAAAAGGTCGCTGTAAGTGCAGTTCGATGGCCGTTGATGGAAATCGACTGTGCGGGCCTTGATAAAATTATTAAAAATAGTAATAATTTGTGTAAAATCATAAGAAATGATTTGTGAAGATTTGGGATGATAAACTCCATATTTGAAAAGATAAAAATAAATTTTTATCGAAATGAACTAGTTTTGAACTAGAATTATAATTCTATTTATTTTTAAATAAATAAATTGAATTTGAAAAAGGTTTTAAAAGTAACCAGAATTTCCAATAATTGAACTAGAATGGATTTGAATCGAAATTGTCTTCGGAATATTTCGATGTTGGATTTCGTGATGATACAGATATGGTTATGGGAATTTGAAAGATATATTTATATCGTTATTTCCAATACGATATTTGTTGGTCGTAGAATTTGATATTGAATATAAGCCGATATATTTTCTATTCAGAGCCTTATATTTAATATCAAATGTGATTTGGGTTTGTCGTGAATGGTGTCTTCATTAACACTGTTCTTAAGCCTAGTTGAGGAAAGATTAAATCTTTTTATTTAGATTTAATGAAGTGTACCAATTAAATAATATTTAATTGGAATTGAATTGATATTGATTTTTGGGTTTATCGTGAACAGTGTTTTAAATAACACTTGTTCTTTAACCCGATAATTAATGGAACGTGATTTTGGGTTGTCGTGAACGGTATCTTCAATAATACTGTTCTTAGACCTAAAGGAGTTAAGAAAATCAGAAACTAACTAGAGATTAGTTAAGTTGAATGGTTTCTGGGGTATTGATCTGATGTTGGTTTCGGCCTTCGGGGTTAATATTTTGGGAATTGCTCACTTGCTAATTTATGGTTAGGGACTGATTGAAATGTGATGTGATTTTGGGGTTTATCGTGAACCGTGTTTTAAATGACACTGATTCTTTAACCCAGTTAAAGATTAAAACTAAGTGGAGTTTTAATGAATCTTTAATTAGATTGAAATGATCGAGAATGGAGTATCACCAGTTTTGCTCCAGGCGTTAGTTAAATCTTTAATTAGATTTGAACGTAAAATGGTAATTGAATTTACCGATAACACCGTGGTGTTAGATATGAAATATTACCAGTTTTACTTCATGGGATGAATAGGTTGGGATTGGGAAATTAAAACAAATGATTACTTCGGTAAAGTTCGTTAATCCCGACTAGTTTGAATTGATATTCAAAAGTAGATTAAAGAATAAATTAAAGAATTTATCTTTGATAAAATTAATGGGAACCTTTCCCTATGAATGTGAAATTTAGAAACTAACTGTCGGTTAGCTAAGCAGAATGGTTTTCTGGATATTGATCTGATGTTGGTTTCGGCCTTCGGGGTTAATATTTGGGGAATTATTCTCTGGTTAATTTACGGTTAGTGACTGATGAATTGGAATGAGGCGTATGTTGTGTTTGTGTAACACATGTTTATTATATACGCGAGTTATTCGGGAAGACCGGGTTTATCCCATTCTGAATAACTGATACGACGATAAGTCGAAGATGAAGACGGTGGTCGAAGACCGGAGGTCTTCACGTCGTTTGGGTGATTACTGATGATCTTGATTGGGATGTACACCCAAAAAGATGGAAACAGTTGGTGATCGTCCAGACGTATTCGGAGATCGATGGATATGCGGGGTACTAAGTGCCTCCGGTTTCGTTCAGACCCAGAACGGACTTGTAAATGGACTGTGTGTCTGACATTGGATTTTAGTCTATGTGATTGATTTCTATTAAATATATATCTGTTTGGCGGCGGAGAATTTATTCTCTTGCTTAACGCCCTTCTCTGAGACGTATGAGCTCAGGGGTTATATATTGATGGATATCAAACGCATGGAGTGAATTGCCTGTGTGGCATGCCTAAGTGGCAAATGATCAAGGCTTCTGTTGAAAAGCAAAGTCTTGTGGTTGATGATCAAAGCACGGCCTGTGTGGCGTAGCTTTGTGTAACGTTGATTCGCGAGCTTCACACACGGTATGAACCAAAAACGGGAGATGGACCTCCGGGAGGACTTGCATTTCTTTCTAGTTAGAAGTGGCGTCAGTGGTTTTACACGCCCTGACGAGTTTGACTTATGTGGTTGTTGCTGTTGCGAGGCGCCTCGGTTTGATCGGACGATCCGGGTCTGATGGAGTCATTCGTTGGCTCATTTACGCCCCAAAGGGCTGGGAAACGTAGTGTTCAGGCATAATAATCCACATCGGTGGACCGGCCCTGACGATCCAAAGGTTGATGCGTTCTGATCCTGAGGCTCGGGCTAGAGAGTCTCGAATCGGTTGAGGACTATCTTTTGCCTCGGTTCATAGATGGAAATCCAACTTCCAAATACGAGACATTTGCGGTTTTATTTGTAGAACCTAGTATGACGACATAGTGGGATGGGGCGCTTATGCCGTCTATGATTGATACTTATGATTTGAAGATTGTTTTATACACTATGCACTTATAATAGTATCAAATGATTTGTTTTAAACGTACCAAGCATTCTTGGCTATTATAAGGTAAAAACCCTATCCTCCGGCTTGCGTTGCATTGTGTGATGGGAACTGGGTCTTATAATAGCTTCATTTTTCCTTATTTAGCATTGCGCTGTTTGTTTTATGCACTGGTGTTCTTGGGAGGAAACCCGTTCCGTGTTATACGGCGTGGTCCCTTGATTTACCTAACTTTAAAAGTAAAGTTTTAAATAACTGTTTTAGTTCTCGCACCAGTCCCATGACTGACCTGGAGTTTATTGTTTTGACCTAAACTCTGGGTGCCCTTATTTTGACACGGGCAGCTAGTAGTTTTGGTTTTGCAGATTTATATTCACAGGATCCTGGTTTACAGCTGGAATGATATCCGGAAAGCTTTGTATCCGTATATCTCTTCTAGTTGTGTATTGTATTATCTTCCGCTGCTATGTATTTAAATGTAATTTAAATCTCTGATATTTCTGTGTAATATTCATTCATACTCTGTATATTCTTGTAATCTGATGCATTGTTGTAATATACAATGAAATGTTCTTCCGTCTGCGTTCTATTTTGTCGTGTTCACAAAACAATCAGGTGTTTCGAACGGTCTAGATCGGTTTAGCGACTGATTCGGATCAAGCGAAATTCCTTTTCGTCTCAGGTTCTTCGGATAATAATCCAACCGGTCTCTCCATATTAACAACGTTAAAATGGTCAAAACTTTGATAGTCTGTTATTAAACAATCAAAGAAAAACACATGTGCAAACAACGATATTATTTCCAGATGGAAATTTTATCGATCAATCATCATTTAACATTTATCTATTTAGTTCATAAATTTACTTATCTCCTGTTTCCATATGTTCCGAATTCTTATTTTCTATTATCAGAAAACATTTCTGATTCTCGTTTGCAAAAACATTTCCCAAACTCCTTCACTGGATTTAAACTGATGTTTAAATCAAACATAGCCATGCTAACTCAAACCATTTCACTCATTTACTAAATTCACTTAACCATCATTCACTATCAAACCTTACCATTCCTTAGTTAAGAAGGAAGTCAATCAAGTTGGGGTATAATTACCTCTCCGACCTTAACTGAACAACGTTTTAACTTCGAAATAGTCAAAGTTTATCTTTTAAATCTTTAACAAACTTCCTTACGACTCTCTCAGATTCTATATACGGATCCACTTCTTTATTGAAAAACATTGATTATAACTATAGCGTTATAATCCCTACTTCTGAAATATCTAATTCCAAAATATAACTCGACTAACTCAAATCAATTAACCCTAACTCCATTAACTTTAACTCGATTAACTTTAATTCATTAATTCTTATCACTTAACTCCTTTCGAATAAACTATAGTCGATTAACTCCTTTAACTCTATTCAAATAAACTATATTCGATTAACTCCTATAACTATATTCGAATAAACCATATCTGATTAACTCTTTTAACTCTATTCAAATAAATTATATTTGATTAACTCCTATAACTATATTCGAATAAACCATATTCGATTAACTCTTTTCGAATAACTAATATTCGTTAACTCCTTTCGAATAACTAATATTCGATAACTCCTTTTTCTTCGAATAACCTTATTCGATAACTCTTTCTTCGAATAACTATATTCGATTAACTCCTTTCGAATAACTAATATTCGATAATTCCTTTCGAATAAACTATATTCGATAATTTCTTTTCCTATTCGAATAAACTAATATTCGACTAACTCGATTAACTCTAACTGAATAACTCTAGTTCGTTTTAACTCCAATCGATTTATTCTAATTGATTAACTCTAACTGGTTAACTCTAACTGATTCTCTAACTGGTTAACTCTAACTGATTAACTCTAACTCTAATCGATTAATTCTAACTCTAATCGATTTACTCTAACTCTAATCGATTAACTCTAACTCTAATCGATTAATTCTAACTCTAATCGATTTACTCTAACTCTAATCGATTAACTCTAACTCTAATCGATTAACTCTAATTCTATCAACTCTTCTAACTCATTTTGATTTAACACATCTTGATTTACTCTACGTCCATATTCAGTTTCAATTATCGATGTTGAAATTGATTCTTACTTCTCTATATAAGTCCTGACTTATATATTCTATTTATCCAATGATAAGTAATTTATTTAATTTATAAAATATTATTTATAAATTAATCTTCTCAATCTATCGGCTAGAACAGATTCTATTTAAAATCTTCACTTCAAATCCATATCATGTTATACCCATGTGCGAAGCACGGGTCTAAACTTTCCTGATGTAAAATTCTATTCATTTGCCAAATATTTCCTTATAAGACATTTTTTTTTCATTTCCCAAAAAAATCCCTTTTATAACTCTATATATTTTCTAAATAAATATTTCCTTTTTACAACTCTATTTATTTTCTAAATAAATACTCTTTTCCAATCCTATTTATTTAACAAATAAATATTTTCTTTTCAATTCCATTTGTAAATGTTTTACAAATATTCCCTTTCCAAATCTATTTGTAAATGTTTTACAAATATATCCTTTTCATTTCTATTTGTAAATGGTTTACAAATATATCCTTTTTCTATTTTATCATATAAATTTCCCATAAATATGTCCTTTTCTCATCATATTTATTTTCCATAAATATTTCCTTTTCTCATCATATTTATTTTCCATAAATATTTCCTTTTCAAAACCCTTTTGATTTTATAACTATTTCCTCTTATAAAATCCTTTTTCTTTTATATATAAAATCCATTGATTTTATATAAATAATTTATTTTCAAAATACACTTTGAAAATCTCCTTTTCTACATCCCAATATTTCTTACGGTTTTTAAAACACCAAATAACAATGATCGATATCATTCAAACACACATAATCAACACAGATTACATATCACATCATATATTACAATATATGAAGAACAGTAAAATAAATTTTGAGGAATCCAGTTGGATTCCTCCGACCTGTTTCCCTGCATCACAGATGTTAAACAATATAATTAACATCGATTTCATTTCAATATGAAATATTCTTCTAAACAGAATCAATATTTGATTAACGATTTATATATATATCGTTATCTATAATTTCAACCAATACATAAGCAATTCAACCAAACAATTAACACACAGCAATCAACAGATAATTATCAGTTCTAAGAATACGTTATAAAAATATAACTGTTTAGAGTTGGTGAGTTTTACTCACATTGGACGATCGTCGTTAATAACGATAACCATCGCTCGATTCAGACGGACAATTTATTTTGCTATAAATTGTAACGATCCCCAATCCATGTCCAGTCAGTTCCATTGGGTAGCCCTCTTCCATACGATCCCAACGGATCTTGGTTTGCTGAATTCTGGTCATGTATGAGATAGTAATGGTTTATACAAGTTTACACAATTAATACATTAGCAATTTAGATTTAAACTATAAAACTTTCTATTTAAAGTATGGTCCTTACTGTTCAAATAGCCCAACACCCACGTACAACCCGACCCGCCTCCTACAGACCTTCCTCCATCGTTCTTAACAAACAACCGCTCCATCCTAATGGCCATTTGTGATTTTCCCATGGCTCAAACACATCCATTTCTTCACGAATCCAAAAATTAGGACCATCGAAATTCCTCTCTTCGCATTCTCTTCATCGCCTCGCCCATTTCCCTGAACTCGAAATCACCGTGGGCGAACGCGACTTCAGATCTGGGCACGGGTACAGTAAAGTACCGACCATTTTTATCACAGAACTCCTCAAAAACAATCGTACACACACCCTTTTGCTACCACAAATCGAAATATAACAACACCAACTTGAATCAAAGCTTGGTATTCGCTCCTACTTGAACCCTAGTTCATGCTGTTACACGATATAGCGAAAACAGACGAAGTCGGTCCCAGAAAAACCCACACCAAACTGACGAGAATCGAAACAAGATTTCCAGTATAATTATCACTTGATTTAAGGATTTTATCTGCAATTGTTTTGATTTTCCAAAATTTACGATCCCCACTTTTCTTTAGGAAGTGGAGGCAGCGCATTTTTGGCAGAGAGGAGAGTAGGTTAGGGTTTAGAAAAATTGAGGAATATATATAGGAATAATAAATATTTTTTTATTTGGTTATTTTATTAGAATTTAAGCTATCGCTATCTGTGTTTATCTTCTAAAAATTCCTATGGTCATACATGACACCCAAAAATCATAAAACTAGACATGTAGCTACAGTTCGACATTACGGTCCCAACGAAACTGGTTTCGTCGAATTCCGACTCTGTTTGCTCACACAGCATATTTTTAACCGTCAAAATACTGACTATTTTTCACATTACAATCCCATACGGCCACATACTGAGTTCAAAAATCACGAAATGGGACATCTAACAATAATTTAACATTGAAGATCCAACAAAATCAGTTTCATCGAATTCTGAGGTCTTTTGCAAAACTGGCTATTTTTAAAGCTCTAAATAACCCATTTAAATATATAGATATATTTAAAAACATTTAAATTTAATATTAATAAATTAATATTATCACATATAATATCATTCAGCTACAGAATATTCCTATATGAATTTCTAGTTCTATATTTCAAATCCCGATTAAATCGATATTCGATTTATAATGAAATTCCTTATATATATCGTTATAAATTATAAAGGAATTCCACAACGACTTTTCTAAAATTCGATTTGGACATAAATCATAATCTACACAATGAAATCCTAATTTTTATCTTCTACTAGAAAAATATACTCCACCAGCTCCTAATGTTTCTTGTTTCACAGAAATCCGATTTAAAACGGCTTCTGTATATTCGTTTAAAGTTTGAATCGCCAAATTACGAACTACAGCGCCATTTCGAACTCGATTATAATTAAAATATAATTATACGTTCAAACTTCGTTTATATAATATATTCGTGAATATAATTTAACTCTAAACTGAATTATATATTTTAAATAATCCAATTTACACAATATTGTGAATTCCACTATTTTTGATTATTTCTGAATTTAATATATTATTCTATTATTTTAATTTAATTAAATATTCACTTTATTTAAATAAACAATAATTTAATTCCCTAAATCACTATTTTAAATAAATTAATTATTACCCGTAAAAATACGGGTCATTACAGACCAACTGTTGAGGCACTATTTGAATCTGATTCCGGCATTCTACAACTATCTTCCAATACCAATGTTCCGATACCAAATGTTGTGGAAAATTTCAACTTAAGACCGCTTAAATCAGAACCCCTAACTCAGTGAAAGATAAGATCGTGGTAAACGTGCAAAAACAACCAATCAATATATCAAAACTTCTCAACTTAAATCCAATACCAATCATAATCACCAAACAAGAGAAGTAGTAGAGCGATAACGAAAAATAAATCACACAAGGATTTATGGTGGTTCCACCGACGTCTTGTCAGTGTACATCCACTTTGAGAGAGAACCTTGTATTAATATCAATAGAAGAGTAAAAGAGATTGATTGCAATGATCAAATTCACCAGAAAATTTTGATTTCATGGAGATAAGGATTGAAGAAGATTAGGGTTGCCAAAACCCTAATTAGAATAAACCTAGATCTTAGTCTCTTAATTAGCCTCTTTCTAGTACATACCCTTTTGGATATAATGTAGCTTATATAGGGAGAGAATAATATGTAGAATTTTTCAAATTGCCCCTGGATCCTTCACAAATTAGCCTGCAATATTTTAGCCCGAAACAGCTCAAAAATCGCCTTAAGCATCTGTCGTGGGGTGGGATAGATGTCTGTCCCGGTTCTGAATTATACATGCTTCAGCACAAATGTCTGTCAAAATGACAGACGTCTGTTGCAAGTCTCGGGAAAATTTCCCTGACAACTCAGACGTCTATCGCGGCTATGACAGATGTCTATCGCCGAACCCAGCTGAAGCATTGCCCGTTTTCGTCTCTAACTTCCTCGTACGAGCTCCGATTTGCGAACCGTCTTCTCCGACACGAAGCTACTTCCATCCACTTTAATTCTACTATATAGTATCACAAAATTTAACATTAATTTCATTCACTATTAGCTTCAAGTTTCATTCTCTATTAGTTTCTACTCACTTTGTATTCGTTTCATTTCTACAGTTTGACAGAGCTTCTGTCTCATTTGTTTCATTTTGTTACAGAAATATTTGCATTGTTCCAAAACTGCATTATGTATACACTGTGCATTTGTTTCAATAAGACAGAACATTAATTTGACATGAACTTCAATTTCATTTTATTTCTCTTACATTGCAACTTATGTTCATTACTTGCATTTTTCTCTGTTCGCAAATAAACATTTCATACATTTTTCTATTTACATCACATCAGACCATTACAAACAATATACCATCAAACTGTCAAACATCTTCTTCAACTATAAACTCAACTAATCATTCCCTCCATTTCACTTCACATCACTGGTTCATCACCTACAAACCATCCCCGAACTCCCATACACTTCTACTGCAGCCTCACCGCCACCAAATAACATCACCATTCACCAAACCATCTCATTTGCAGCTTCGCTAGCACCCTGCAACCAACCCACTCTTCCTATCATACTCCCACCGACTCTTCGTACGTCATCTCAATTCATTGGTCCACCTTCTTCTACATACCTCCAACATCTCACATTTCAGTTCACAATTCTACCCCATAACTTTAAGCTGCATCGACACGGTCTTCTCCACATTCAACACCCAAGAAGACGATCACTAGACTTTGAAATCACCCGTTGCATCAATATACGACCTTGTTAATCTCCTCAGACTGCAAGATTCCTGAAATCCACGACCATCTCCACGCCTCCATTTCTTGCTGCACCCAATCTCATCATCTACATTATTTAACCCAAACATCGCGACCAATCCACAAATCCTATTCAACATCATCTACCAGTGAAAATCACCTATCACTCAACCTCCTCTTCTACACTAAACAACTACACCCTCCTACCACCATCTCTTATTCACTAATATAACAAACCCACTTCATGACAAAACAACATATCAACTTACATACCATCACATACAACCGTCAATCTCTGTCCACCATCTACAGCCATGCTTACCTCTTTGACAACTCAACAAATAACTTCACATTTTCAATTTTCAACCACACAGCCACATAGCTTGCCAATTTTCATCCACTAATACATCACAAGCTACCACGACAACCACCGAAACACAGCCTGCAAGCACCAACTACATTCTGCCTACCACTTACAACAATGCACACACCAGTCACTATTACCACAAGACTACCAAACACCATTGAACTACCTTACATCCTACTTGTTCACCAAAACCATTCACACACTCATTCCAACAAACTCCAACTCGCAAATACCCTTAATATCCCTCAACCAATTGACTACTGCTTTGCACAACTTTAACTCCTTGATACCACCCTAAATTACACCTTTATTACAACCCGAAACCACCAGAATCGCTAGCATCACTATCCTATCAAACTCCAACCAAATCAACGTCGAACCTGAAAACGGCATCACCATGACCCTTACTACCCGAATACAAGCTAATACAACAGATTCCCTACCCGAACTCGCGAATGCCAAAATCACATCTCCTCTCACCTTCAGTAAACTCGCAACTGCAACTACCTATATACATTTTGATTTCAAGATTTGATAAATGTTTTAATACTTAAAATTTTGAATTGCAGATTTTTTTTAGCTTTGGTGATTTAATCATAGAGTTGATCTGAAATCAGAATTCAAAAGTCACTAATTTAAGCAGTTATAATTTCCATGGATATAGGGCTTCTAGGGCCTATTGGGCTGAATTTGGCCTAGGCTGTGTGTTTTATTTTTATTTTTTGTTGGTTGTGTGAGCTTATTTTAGTTTTTTATAAATATTTTTTGATAAGTTTTTGTTTGTTTTAGCTGAATTTTTGTTTGCTGATTAACCGAAAAAATCATTTTGTTTTCATAAAAAATCATTTTGTTTTTGTTTTTCTTATATATATCGTTTCGAATTATTATTTTGGTTGTAGGAACTTAGACTAGGAATTTCTCGCTAAATTGCTATTTGTTTGTTTAAAAAAAATCATTTTCAATTCTTATTTAGGTTGTGGAAGCTGAAGAAGAACTGCTTGCTTTGCTTGCTTAAAAAATCGCGCTAAAATAAACTACTAATAAATTTCTTCATGCTCTGGTATTGTATTCTAACTCTATTTTTATTTTAATCGCGTTGTTGTTTGCATGCATTTGCTTTTATAGAAAAAAACATTCGTAATTGCATTGTAATTCATGTCTCTTTTCTATTTTGCATCCATCTCATTTTGTTTTTGTTTTCGAAGGGTGTTATTATATTTTGACAAGTTGATTTCTTTCCAATGAATTATTTCTCAATGTCTAGGCTACGACAGATCGATAATTATTTATACATATTATAGTGATTCATAAATATTATAGCGATTATTTCTATAAAGGTACTTAAATCTTTGGCTGCATTGCTAGGGTAATTCCTGGTGTATTGATTATTATTGTCCGCTACCTGGTTGAGAAATCCTTTGTTGAAATTAATCAGAGCGTCACTGTATAATTTTAGAAAAATTGTAAATAGATAATTTGCATTTAAATAGTTGCATTAAGTTTATGCGTACATATAAGAAAACAAAAAAAATTCAAAAAAAAAACTAGGGCAACTTTGAACATGAAGCATTGGATGGTAGAGAAACACAAATGCAACATCACAAGTGCACAAAACAAGCATGTATAAAATGAATCAATAACCACAACACATGCAACAAAAATGGCAATAACAAGTAAACAACCTCAACAATCACAAGGCATCTTACACTAAAGTACGAGATAAAGTATGCCAGTGCAAGGAAATTCAGTCACAATGAAGTTTCAAATGCAAGTGTAGTAACGATTTTTGATCAGCAGTGCAAAGAGAAGACTTTTCAATGAGCAAAAAATTGAAGTGTTGAACTGTTCAAATCAAATGCCATAGAGAACACAAAAACATGTTGAATTGCTCCACAATATCAAGCCGAAGCATTGTCATAATATTCTTGTTAATTCAAAATGTAATGGTGTCAATTATCATAATTGAAACACCCCGCCTCCGTTAAGGTCACTCACAAAGGGAATGCCTTAAATTCGGTGGAGCATTATAGGTAAAAGATGCAGATAAATTACAAGACAGACAAATAAAGCAGCGGAAAAATAAAGACATTTTATAAACAACTTAATTCAGTCAAACTTTTACAACAATTTCCTCAATCATACTTAAATGTAATACGTAGAACTTCTGTCTTGATTTAAAAACTTCCAAGAATAAAAGAAGCATAAAAACAATGATATTCCCCTATAAAGCATGAACCAGCCATAGCAGTGGAAGGGAGAGAGTCCAAAGTAATACACCAACTAATCATCAAGCTCGGAAAGAGAAGAGGTCCAAGCTAGGCTGAGTTATTCCCTCCCTGACTACCTAGGGGGGAACGGAAGAAATGTAACAACCCGAAAATCTGGGCCAGTTTAAAAATTTTATTTTGGCAATTTTAGCGAATTTTGAATATTTAAAATAGATTATTTTAAATAATATCGACGAAAAATTTGTTTTGAATATAATTCGAACGAATATATTTATATACGTCGTCGTTAGAATATAAATAATTATATATAATTATAAATAGAATTGAAAATGGCGCGGTAGTTCGATAATTCGATTTCAAACTTCAATTGAATGTACCGGGTGCAAAACAAACTGGATTTTAGTGAAACCAAAAACAGTAGGATCTATTTGAGAATATCTTTCCAACGAATCCGGAAAATCGAAATTTCATAGCGGGAATCAAAAGATATGTCCAGTTGAAAATTCTAAATAGTCGCTATGGAATTCAGGCCCTTAAAAATAGACATTTTGCAAACGACCTCGGATTTCGACGAAACCACTTTTGTTGGATCCGTGATGTCAAGTTATTGCTAGATTCTAAATTTCATAATTTTTTCGATTCAATATGTGAGCGTGGCAAAGGAAAACGCGTTTGACCAGTTTTAGTTGATTTTAATCGACTGGAAAATGGCCATTTTTCCAACGGTCTCGGAATTCGATGAAACTAGTTTTGTTAGGACCGTATCGTCGATACGAAGCTAGAAAATATTTTTTAGGAATTTTTCGGCTCCGTATGTGGCCCCGGTAAATTGAAATGCGCGTTCAAATTCAATATATAGAGTTATATGTTGATTTTGATGAAAACTGATCGAAACAGTTGAATCAGCCTATGAAACATATCTCATTGTGTTCGGAATGAGGGTAATTAGCTAGGGGCGACGGTTGTTGGGTTCGATTTGGGGTTCGAACGATAAAGTAACTTCATGGAATTTAAAATAAATAAAAATATATATAAAATTATATAACCTAGCTAGGTCAACCCCCCCCCCCCCTTCACAAATTCAACCTGGCGGTCAACAGCTCAAACCCGCCTCCCCTTTCGAAACCCACGGCGGAAACCATTCAGGATTTCAAATCCATTTTTCTCCTAATCCAAATCGAACGAGCCTCGATCCCTAAAGCAAAAATGATAGAGATTCAAACCCTCTTTAATCCATACCAGGTTGATCGAAGATGGAGTGGCGGCTTTCTCGATTTCGACGCTCAAAACTCCACCGCTCGAGCTGAGTTTTCACGCCCTAGGCGGTGTCGAGCTGGCCAAGATCCACAGCGGCGGCAGCACCCTCGAAGCTCGACCATGTGGCGACGCCAGATCCAACTCCGACGAATGGTGGCGACGGCGATTCGATGCCCTAGGCGTTGAACAGTATACGAAGGGGTCTGGCCGGTTTTTTTTCAGAAGGAAGAAAGGTTTAACATTTTACTTATTTTCCTTTTTTTATTTTATTTTTAACAGTTTAAACAAAATCCGATTTAAAATATATAATAGTATTTATAAAAAAACAGTTTTTATAAAAAAATATAGCAATGTATAAAAAAAAACAGTTTTTATAAAAAAATATAGCATTGTAGAAAAAAAATCAGTTTTTATAAAAAATATAGCATTGTAGAAAAAAATCAGTTTTTATAAAAAATATAGCATTGTAGAAAAAAAATCAGTTTTTATATATATTATAAATATATATATAAATAGCAGGGTTTGAAAATATATATGAACATTTTTCATATGAACAGCAGGAAAGGGTCGCAGTGGAATTTTTGGCATTATCCGAACCGTTTAGAAATTGATAATGGCGGAGTGGATCCCTCGGTGAGAACTCCTCACTTTTATTTTAAATTTCTAGTTAAAATATATACCAGGATGCAGACTGTGTTTAGTAGCACCCGACACCCGTCATCCACAGACCATGGATGGCTTGTTTGTTTGATTGATGTGTTGTGAAAATATCGTATATATTGAAAGTGAAAATATCGTATATATTGAAAGTGAAAATATCGTATATATTGAATAGTGAATATATATATATATATGAAATGAAAACGATGTATATGAAATATTCGAATTGAAAACGATGTATATGAAATATTTGAAATGAAAACGATGTATATGAAATATTCGAATTGAAAACGATGTATATGAAATATTCGAATTGAAAACGATGTATATGAAATATTCGAATTTAAAACGATGTATATGAATTGAATTCGAATTGAACTGAATAGAAAATGAATTTGAATTGAACTGAATAGAAAATGAATTCGAATTGAATTAAATAGAAAATGAATTCGAATTGAATTAAATAGAAAATGAATTCGAATTGAATTAAATAGAAAATGAATTCGAATTGAACTGAATAGAAAATGAATTCGAATTGAATTAAATAGAAAATGAATTCGAATTGAACTGAATAGAAAATGAATTCGAATTGAACTGAATAGAAAATGAATTCGAATTGAACTGAATAGAAAATGAATTCGAATTGAACTGAATAGAAAATGAATTCGAATTGAATTAAATAGAAAATGAATTCGAATTGAACTGAATTGAAAATGAATTCGAATTGAACTGAATAGAAAATGAATTCGAATTGAACTGAATAGAAAATGAATTCGAATTGAACTGAATAGAAAATGAATTCAAATTGAACTGAATAGAAAATGGATTCGAATTGAACTGAATAGAAAATGAATTCGAATTGAACTGAATAGAAAATGAATTCGAATTGAATAAAATAGAAAATGAATTCGAATTGAATAGAATAGAAAATGAATTCAGATTGAATAAAATAGAAAATGAATTCGAATTGAATAGAATAGAAACTGAATTCGAAATTGATATAAAATAGAAAATGAATCCGAATTGAATTGAATAGAAAATGAATCCGAATTGAATTGAAAAGAAAATGAATTCGAATCGAATTAAAATCGATTTTAATTGAAATCAAATAGAAATGAAAGTAAAAAGGATTTATAATAGAAAATTCAATTTTGATTTGAATTTGAAATAAGAAGTTGAAATCGATTTGAAAAGGAATTTAAAACGATTTATAAAATTCGTTTTAAATAGAAATCGACGAAATATATATTATATATATTATATATATAATATATAATGGCCTGAATAGAACGCGCCGCGCTGCGGCAGTTCGCGAATTTCGACCATTGACTTCGAATGGACATTACGGGAGATCCGACCGTCGGATTCTCCTGAAAACAGAACCGTTGGGTTCGTATCGAAAAGAGCTTTCTAACGAATATTAGAGATTTGAAATCTAATGGTTGGATTAGGAATTATGTCCAAATCAAATTTGGAAAAGGTCGATGTAAGTGCAGTTCGATGACCGTTGATGGAAATCGACTGTATGGGCCTTGATAAAATTATTAAAAATATCGATAATTTGTGTAAAATCATAAGAAATGATTTGTGAATAATTGAGATGAAAAACTCCATATTTGAAAAGATAAAAATATATTTTTATCGAAATGAACTAGTTATTAACTAGAAAAATAATCCAATGGTTACAAATAAATAAATTGGATTAGATTTGAATTCAAATTATCTTTGGATATTTTCGATATTGGATTCCGTGATTATACAGATATTGTGATGGGAATTTGGAAGATATCGATATCGTTATTCCCGATACGATATCTGCTGGTTTCAGGATTTGATGTTGAATATATGTCGATACTATCTCTATTCAAAACCTTATATTTAATGTCAAATTTGATTGATTGATTGTTTGGATTGTGATCGACCAGTTTATGAGCAAAATATGCTTTTACATTTAGCATTGGGTTGGGTTGAAATTATCTGTGTGCTAACGCCTTGTGAAACACTTCACGATTTGACGATAAGGTGTTTAGCGATGTTGTGTTCATTTCAAATTTTAATGAATGATTGTGAAATGATATTTTTCTTAAAGTGAAAAGAAATGTATTCCCAATTTTGGACAGGGAATGTTTTATAAAAATGTTTTATAAAACAGAAAGGATTTCGAGGCCCAAAACCCGATGATTTCTAAAATGATTTAGAAATGTATTATATGTTACATTGTGGTTCATCGCATATTCGATTAGTTGCTATTGATGATGTATATGTTTGGTGGCGGAGAATTTATTCTCTTGCTTAACACCCTTCTTTGAGACGTACGAGCTCAAAGGTTATGTGATTAATAGTGACTGATCATATGCGTGAATTACTGATGTGAAGTACTATATTTTGAAAGTACTTGTGATAATTACGTTGTGAAATGATTTTCCCTACTTCGGGATATGAAATGATTTAGTATGTGGCTAAAGAGTCGAGTAACCCTGAGACTAAAAGTATGGGTGAGAGGGCGGTGTATGCTCTCCATGTGTGGGAGGTGCATCGTCGGTGTAGCCTACTCCTACGTGGGGCAGGTGCACATTTATATATCGAGTTGCGAGGTGCGTACCCTTTGCCTTGTCGATGGGGAGCACGATATTTGGTTGCATACTTGTTTGTATGCATTGTTATGTTTTGGAATTCACATTTCCAAACGATTTGATTTGAGATCCCGAAGTGAAATCTACTTTGATATAGAAAGTTAGATATGTATTTCAAATGATTTGAAATAAGAAATCGGGAATAAAATCCAAAGGAATGATTTCTGTAAATTAATTTGGATTTAGAAAATCTAAGTGTAGTGATTAATCTAAGTGGGTAGATTGGGATATTGCATGTTGATTGATGCATAGTAGATCCATATATCTATATTGATTGTTGTTTATACACTGGTATTCATGGGGGTAAACCCGTTCCGCGTTAGCGGCGTGGTCCCGTGATATACCATATTATCAAATAAGTTAATTATAACTGTTAGAGTTTCTCACACCAGTCCCATGACTGTCCTGTAGTTTGCTTTCCCTTGCGAACTCGGGTGCCCCTATTTTCCACATGGGCAGTCGAGTAGTTTTATTTTGCAGATGTATTGAGCAGGATTCTGGATTTTGAAGCTTTAAGCTGTGTCCAGACATTTACAGTCTTCCGCTGTGTAGTTTATATTTCCGCTGTGCATTGTATTACATTTATGTAAATTTATCTTCCGCTGTGTATTATATTTCGATATACTCTGATATTCTGTGCTCTGATGTAACATTATTATGATGTTTATTGAAGTCTTCTGTTATTTGTTCTGATGTGTTGTATACCCAAAGTTAGCGTATGCGGGATTCGAACGGTCTTGGTCGGTTTAGCGATCGATTAGGTCCGGGCGAAATTCCTTGTCGTTACATATGGTATCAGAGCTTTGGTTAAACTCAAATCTTTGGGGTACAACTCGTTAGAACAGAATAAAAGACTCATCAGAGGTAGGATTAGTAGTATCCTATGAAAGAATCCTCATTAGAGATAGAATCAGTAGCATTCTAGAATGAGTGACTCATTAGAGATGGGGTTAGAAATGCCCCAAAATGAGTCGAGAGTTATTTGTCTATAAATAACGTATTTGTGATTATATATATAATCTGGTTTTAGAAAATATGATTTTTAAATATATAAAATTATATATTTGAAAATATAATCAATTAATTGATTGATGTTTGTGTTGTTTGTTTATTTGTTTGATAATTTTGAACCATTATGCCTAATTGAATCAAATATTGAATATTATTGAAATTGGTCGCATTTGCTTGCATATACATGTACTTACATTGAACAGGTCATAGCAAGGAGGCTAGAGCCGAAGAATAAAATTTGTTTGCCCGACAAATAGGTACATGTTTAGTACATAATTTACTGTTTTGTTTGGGTGATGATGATTTTATGAGCCTATTGGCTAGCCGCTTGGCTTTTTCTTTTTCTTTTTGAGATCAGAAGGCCTATATGGCAATTTTGGGATTTTTCCGTGGCTCCCGGTGCAGGGGAGCTTATAGCGAAATTTTTCGAAAATTTAGGGTGTTAGCCAAATTTTTGAAAATTTGAAAATTCTCAGAAACTGAAAAGTTGGAGAATGGAAGCCACATCGAACGTAGAGTTGATTAATCAAACCACTTTCGACTTCGTTCCTTTTCGGGGACGAAAAGTTTAAAGTGGGGGAGATTGTAACAACCCGAAAATCTGGGCCAGTTTAAAATTTTTATTTTGGAAATTTTAGCGAATTTTGAATATTTAAAATAGATTATTTTAAATAATATCGACGAAAAATTTGTTTTGAATATAATTCGAACGAATATATTTATATACGTCGTCGTTAGAATATAAATAATTATATATAATTATAAATAGAATTGAAAATGGCGCGGTAGTTCGATAATTCGATTTCAAACTTCAATTGAATGTACCGGGTGCAAAACAAACCGGATTTTAGTGAAACCAAAAACATTAGGATCTATTTGAGAATATCTTTCCAACGAATCCAGAAAATCGAAATTTCATAGCGGGAATCAAATGATATGTCCAGTTGAAAATTCTGAATAGTCGTTATGGAATTCAGGCCCTTAAAAATAAACATTTTGCAAACGACCTCGGATTTCGACGAAACCACTTTTGTTGGATCCGTGATGTCAAGTTATTGCTAGATTCTAAATTTCATAATTTTTTCGATTCAATATGTGAGCGTGGCAAAGGAAAACGCGTTTGACCAGTTTCAGTTGATTTTAATCGACTGGAAAATGGCCATTTTTCCAACGGTCTCGGAATTCGACGAAACTAGTTTTGTTAGGACCGTATCGTCGATACGAAGCTTGAAAATATTTTTTAGGAATTTTTCGGCTTCGTATGTGGCCCCGGTAAATTGAAATGCGCGTTCAAATTCAATATATAGAGTTATATGTTGATTTTGATGAAAACTGATCGAAACAGTTGAATCAGCCTATGAAACATATCTCATTGTGTTCGGAATGAGGGTAATTAGCTAGGGGCGACGGTTGTTGGGTTCGATTTGGGGTTCGAACGATAAAGTAACTTCATGGAATTTAAAATAAATAAAAATATATAAAAAATTATATAACCTAGCTAGGTCAACCCCCCCCCCTTCACAAATTCAACCTGGCGGTCAATAGCTCAAACCCGCCTCCCCTTTCGAAACCCACGGCGGAAACCATTCAGGATTTCAAATCCATTTTTCTCTTAATCCAAATCGAACGAGCCTCGATCCCTAAAGCAAAAATGATAGAGATTCAAACCCTCTTTAATCCATACCAGGTTGATCGAAGATGGAGTGGCGGCTTTCTCGATTTCGACGCTCAAAACTCCACCGCTCGAGCTGAGTTTTCACGCCCCAGGCGGCGTCGAGCTGGCCAAGATCCACAGCGGCGGCAGCACCCTCGAAGCTCGACCACGTGGCGACGCCAGATATAACTCCGACGAATGGTGGCGACGGCGATTCGATGCCCTAGGCGTTGAACAGTATACGAAGGGGTCTGGCCGGGTTTTTTTCAGAAGGAAGAAAGGTTTAACATTTTACTTATTTTCCGTGTTTTTTTATTTTATTTTTAACAGTTTAAATAAAATCCGATTTAAAATATATAATAGTATTTATAAAAAAACAGTTTTTATAAAAAAATATAGCATTGTATAAAAAAATCAGTTTTTATAAAAAAATATAGCATTGTAGAAAAAAATCAGTTTTTATAAAAAATATAGCATTGTAGAAAAAAAATCAGTTTTTATAAAAAATATAGCATTGTAGAAAAAAAATCAGTTTTTATAAAAAATATAGCATTGTAGAAAAAAAATCAGTTTTTATATATATTATAAATATATATATAAATAGCAGGGTTTGAAAATATATATGAACATTTTTCATATGAACAGCAGGAAAGGGTCGCAGTGGAATTTTTGGCATTATCCGAACCGTTCAGAAATTGATAATGGCGGAGTGGATCCCTCGGTGAGAACTCCTCACTTTTATTTTAAATTTCTAGTTAAAATATATACTAGGATGCAGACGGTGTTTAGTAGCACCCGACACCCGTCATCCACAGACCATGGATGGCTTGTTTGTTTGATTGATGTGTTGTGAAAATATCGTATATATTGAAAGTGAAAATATCGAATATATTGAAAGTGAAAATATCGTATATATTAAAAGTGAAAATATCGTATATATTGAAAAGTGAATATATATATATATATGAAATGAAAACGATGTATATGAAATATTCGAATTGAAAACGATGTATATGAAATATTTGAAATGAAAATGATGTATATGAAATATTCGAATTGAAAACGATGTATATGAAATATTCGAATTGAAAACGATGTATATGAAATATTCGAATTGAAAACGATGTATATGAAATATTCGAATTGAAAACGATGTATATGAAATATTCGAATTGAAAACAATGTATATGAAATGAATTCGAATTGAACTGAATAGAAAATGAATTCGAATTGAACTGAATAGAAAATGAATTCGAATTGAATTAAATAGAAAATGAATTCGAATTGAATTAAATAGAAAATGAATTCGAATTGAATTAAATAGAAAATGAATTCGAATTGAACTGAATAGAAAATGAATTCGAACTGAACTGAATAGAAAATGAATTCGAACTGAACTGAATAGAAAATGAATTCGAATTGAACTGAATAGAAAATGAATTCGAATTGAACTGAATAGAAAATGAATTCGAATTGAATTAAATAGAAAATGAATTCGAATTGAACTGAATAGAAAATGAATTCGAATTGAACTGAATAGAAAATGAATTCGAATTGAACTGAATAGAAAATGAATTCGAATTGAACTGAATAGAAAATGAATTCGAATTGAACTGAATAGAAAATGGATTCGAATTGAACTGAATAGAAAATGAATTCGAATTGAACTGAATAGATAATGAATTCGAATTGAATAAAATAGAAAATGAATTCGAATTGAATAGAATAGAAAATGAATTTGGATTGAATAAAATAGAAAATGAATTCGAATTGAATAGAATAGAAAATGAATTCGAAATTGATATAAAATAGAAAATGAATCCGAATTGAATTGAATAGAAAATGAATCCGAATTGAATTGAAAAGAAAATGAATTCGAATCGAATTAAAATCGATTTGAATTGAAATCAAATAGAAATGAAAGTAAAAAGGATTTATAATAGAAAATTCAATTTTGATTTGAATTTGAAATAAGAAGTTGAAATCGATTTGAAAAGGAATTTAAAACGATTTATAAAATTTGTTTTAAATAGAAATCGACGAAATATATATTATATATATTATATATATAATATATAATGGCCTGAATAGAACGCGCCGCGCTGCGGCAGTTCGCGAATTTCGACCATTGACTTCGAATGGACATTACGGGAGATCCGACCGTCGGATTCTCCTGAAAACAGAACCGTTGGGTTCGTATCGAAAAGAGCTTTCTAACGAATATTAGAGATTTGAAATCTAATGGTTGGATTTGGAATTATGTCCAAATCAAATTTGGAAAAGGTCGTTGTAAGTGCAGTTCGATGACCGTTGATGGAAATCGACTGTATGGGCCTTGATAAAATTATTAAAAAAATCGATAATTTGTGCAAAATCATAAGAAATGATTTGTGAAGAATTGGGATGAAAAACTCCATATTTGTAAAGATAAAAATATATTTTTATCGAAATGAACTAGTTATTAACTAGAAAAATCATCCAATGGTTATAAATAAATAAATTGGATTAGATTTGAATTGAAATTATCTTTGGATATTTTCGATATTGGATTCCGTGATTACACAGATATTGTGATGGGAATTCGTTATTCCTGATACGATATCTGCTGGTTTCAGGATTTGATGTTGAATATATGTCGATACTATCTCTATTCAAAACCTTATATTTAATGTCAAATTTGATTGATTGATTGTTTGGATTGTGCTCGACCAGTTTATGAGCAAAATATGCTTTTACATTTAGCATTGGGTTGGGTTGAAATTATCTGTGTGCTAACGCCTTGTGAAACACTTCACGATTTGACGATAAGGTGTTTAGCGATGTTGTGTTCATTTCAAATTTAATGAATGATTGTGAAATGATATTTTTCTTAAAGTGAAAAGAAATGTATTCCCGATTTTGGACAGGGAATGTTTTATAAAAATGTTTTATAAAACAGAAAGGATTTCGAGGCCTAAAACCCGATGATTTCTAAAATGATTTAGAAATGTAGTATATGTTACATTGTGGTTCATCGCATATTCGATTAGTTGCTATTGATGATGTATCTGTTTGGTGGCGGAGAATTTATTCTCTTGCTTAACACCCTTCTTTGAGACGTACGAGCTCAAAGGTTATGTGATTAATAGTGACTGATCATATGCGTGAATTACTGATGTGAAGTACTATATTTTGAAAGTACTTGTGATTATTACATTGTGAAATGATTTTCCCTACTTCGGGATATGAAATGATTTAGTATGTGGCTAAAGAGTCGGGTAACCCTGAGACTAAAAGTATGGGTGAGAGGGCGGTGTATGCTCTCCATGTGTGGGAGGTGCATCGTCGGTGTAGCCACTCCTACGTGGGGTAGGTGCACATTTATATATCGAGTTGCGAGGTGCGTACCCTTTGCCTTGTCGATGGGGAGCACGATATTTGGTTGCATACTTGTTTGTATGCATTGTTATGTTTTGGAATTCACATTTCCAAACGATTTGATTTGAGATCCCGAAGTGAAATCTACTTTGATATAGAAAGATAGATATGTATTTCAAATGATTTGAAATAAGAAATCGGGAATAAAATCCAAAGGAATGATTTCTGTAAATTAAATTGGATTTAGAAAATATAAGTGTAGTGATTAATCTAAGTGGGTAGATTGGGATATTGCATGTTGATTGATGCATAGTAGATCCATATATCTATATTGATTGTTGTTTATACACTGGTATTCATGGGGGTAAACCCGTTCCGCGTTAGCGGCGTGGTCCCGTGATATACCATATTATCAAATAAGTTAATTATAACTGTTAGAGTTTCTCACACCAGTCCCATGACTGACCTGTAGTTTGCTTTTCCCTTGCGAACTCGGGTGCCTCTATTTTCCACACGGGCAGTCGAGTAGTTTTATTTTGCAGATGTATTGAGCAGGATTCTGGATTGAAGCTTTAAGCTGTGTCCAGACATTTACAGTCTTCCGCTGTGTAGTTTATATTTCCGTTGTGCATTGTATTACATTTATTTAATTTACCTTCCGCTGTGTATTATATTTCGATATACTCTGGTATTCTATGCTCTGATGTAACATTATTATGATGTTTATTGAAGTCTTCTGTTATTTGTTCTGATGTGTTGTATACCCAAAGTTAGCGTATGCGGGATTCGAACGGTCTTGGTTGGTTTAGCGATCGATTAGGTCCGGGCGAAATCCGTGTCGTTACAAGAAAAGAGGCGAAAAACAAACTAGGTCAGACATAAGTCCTGTAAGTCCAGTGATTTTTTAGCATGCAAACAAGATAAAGTATCATGACATGAATAAACTGAAAATAGGACAATACCATAAAAACAAGATAACTAAAGACAAGATAAGTGCAAGGTAAACTGAATGCGCTCCTACTCTTTCTCTGCTTTGCTACTACCTTGTTATTCTGATTTTTATATCTATCTCTGCACCGCCTAACTAGTGTCCCAACTAGTAATCTGTATAAAATGATAATTTTACAACGTGATCCCAATCCCCGTAGTTGTGGTAGCCTTCAGGCGTACATCTTTCGTGAGGATTCCACCTCAATCGGCCTAATTGCCATGAACATGTTAGATGTACCCTTACTACCCTATCGATCGGCTCCCTACTTGTATTAATTTATCTTGTGTCTGTGTCAATCGGCCCTCTCTTACGTGTAGATACCCTGTGCTGGTCCCACCATAAGTTATATCAATCCTTATGATAGCGACCCGACATGATTCAAGATGCACAGTGTATAACTGCTGGTACCCAGTGCCTGCTTTTTTCCACTCCGGAGTACGTGCACGCCCGTAAACCATCGGAACCTACACTGACGTACCCCCTGCCGCTGCTTTGACCGCTTATAATCAGCCCAGTAATCGTGCCCCATCCTGCCTAGTTCAGGGTACCGTGATACATCTATGTGGGATACTGCTGAAATTGGTCCCCGTTACTAGGGTTTCCTACTGGTTAAGTTTGTGGGCCTATATTTACTAATATTACCCACCAACCCGATATGTACTTAACCCTCCCACCGATTCAAGCATGTTTATTAAACGGTTAAGTTTGTGGGCCTATATTCACAAATATTACCCACCAACACGAGATGTATTTAACCCTCCCATTGATTCAAGCATGTTTATTTAATGGTTAAGTTTGTGGGCCTATATTTACAAATATTACCCACCAACATGAGATGTACTTAACCCTCTCGCACATTATGTCATATTGGTTAAGTGTTGTCCATCCATGTTAACTTAACCCACCCATCCATCGTGTCATGTTGGTTAAGTGTTCCTTATTTACTTAACCTCGTCCGTTTATCAAGTTATATTGGTTAAGTGTTTCCTTGTTACTTAACCTCGCGTGTTCATCTTGTTGTATTGGTTAAGTGTCATCAATCAATTCAATTTAACTTAACCCACCTACTCATCATGTCATGTTACTTAGGTTAAGTGTCACCTTCTTGTGTTAACTTAACCCTACCACAAATCAAGTTATATTGGTTAAGTGTTACCCTCTTATTTTTAACTTGACCATTCCATAAATCAAGTTATACTGGTTAAGTGTTCCTTATTACTTAACCCTACCCATTCATCATGCTATACTGGTTAAGTGTTTCCTATTAACTTAACCCTAGTCATTCATCTTGTTATATTGGTTAAGTGTTTCTAAATTTACTCAACCTCACCCACTTGTCTAATTAACATGTTATAACAGTTAAGTGTTCTAAATTTACTTAACCTCGCCCACTTGTCTAATTAACATGTTATAACGGTTAAGTGTTCTAAATTTACTTAACCTTACCCACTTGTCTAATTAACGTGTTATAACGGTTAAGTGTTCTAAATTTACTTAACCTCACCCACTTGTCTAATTAACATGTTATAATGGTTAAGTGTTCTAAATTTACTTAACCTCACCCACTTGTCTAATTAACATGTTATAACGGTTAAGTGTTCTAAATTTACTTAACCTCACCCACTTATCTAATTAACATGTTATAATGGTTAAGTGTTCTAAATTTACTTAACCTCACCCACTTGTTTAGTTAACATGGTGTATTGGTTAAGTGTTGCCTTAATTAACTTAACCCTGCCGTTCCTGTCTTAACTTTAATTTATTCATTAAAGCACCAACCACTCACATTAGACAGGTATTGTTGCGGTCACTGGATGTGACGGTCGGTTCCGGGTAGTTTTACATTGCAACTCAGTCTAACCTCGGGTTCTTTTGGGCTCAATGCGCTAACCTCTCACATTAGATCTATATTGTTACGGTTGTTGGATTTTCCGGGCGGTTCCGAGAAGTCTTATACCATAACTCAATCTAACCTCGGGTTAGGCATATTCGTCTTTTACTAAATTTACATATTTATCATTTTATGTAAATTATCAACAATTTATTGTCATGGCCCACTTTCCCTCTAAATCAAGTTCATAATTTTAGGTATATAGATTATACCATTTTCATGCCACTTATCATGTTTATGTGTCAAACATGCCAATCACATGTAATTTCATGCTTTCCCCAATGTTACCCCCATTGTACGTTCGCAAAATTACATAGAATGTTAGGCTCGATATTTTAGCCTAACTTATAAAACAAAAAGAGAAAAAAGAGGAACTTGCAACATTCCAACATCATACAAAAATATGGATCTAACTATACATGTGTCACATGAATTTGGCATAGAACGATATATTTTTAATTATGAACTTGCAAACTAGATCTATGCAACATGAATCATAAGCATATGGATTTACATAAAACTACACAAATTAAACTTGGAATGTAGTTGTGAACTTGCATAGGGGTTGAATTAAGTTAACATAGATCTAACATAAAGGCATATGGATCTAAACGTATAAGCTTGTAGATCTAAACATATAGGTTTACATAATCATGTTTTAGCCTATAAACTTGCATGTATTCATAACATGATAGCGTCGCCAAACTTGCATATAATATGATAGTTTCTCATTCCCCAAATTCCTATACAACATCAATAGATTCATTCACCAATTTCTACATAACATGATAGGTTCGATAAACCACAATAGTTCATAGGCATACATGATAGAATAGACATGAATCAGCATCACATACAACTTGGTACAATTCTATTTTATAATTCATTACAAATCATGTCTTTAATTTATTCACATCTGAAAGATAACTACACTTACAAACAAAAAGGAAAAATTTTGATTTCTGGGATCTGTATTCTGAAACTGAATTGCTCGCCTTTGATGTAGACTAATCGTTGTTCTAAATTAGATTTAATTTGATTCGAAGCTTCTAATCTTGCTTTCTAGTTGAAGGAGAATGGCGGCTACTCTAGGTTGAGTATTGACAGCATGACGGCTCTAGGAATATTTTTATGTGGCTTAGGGTTTAGATTTATGTTGCTTATATAGAAGTTTGATTTAGTAGGAACCGTCAGATTAACTTAGAGAAAATCAAAGCCATTCAAACAAGATAGAATAGCCACATCAGGCCTAAATGACTCAACAAAGAGTCAGAATCGTCAGACAAAGAAAAACGTCAGATTTCAGATCTGACCCGAGGGGGAGGTCGACCCCCAGGTCGACCTGTATATAGGGAGATCGACCCCGTGGTCGACCTGGCCTGGGGTAGGTCGACCCCTAGGTCGACCTGCCTTGGTATTTAATTTTCTGAATTGTTTTATATAAGCTTCTGAAAGTTCCGAGGGCCATAACTTCTTCATACGGATTCCGATTTACGTAAACTCGGACTCTGTCTCAAGCGGAATTCTGAGACGAACGCAATGGTGTAACCCGTTTCCCTTAATTCTTACATTTGTAATTATTTATTCTTTAATTTGTTAGTTTAATATTCTCAGAAAATACGTGGTGTTACATTCTCCCCTCCTTAAAGGATTTCGTCCCCGAAATCTTCAAGTTAGGAAGAACGTATATCCTACCATCCATTCGTCCATCTACTCAACCATTCAATCACAAGCGTCCATTGTCCTTAAAAAGATTTCTAATGCTTTCATGATCATATGCATAATGTGTGTACATGTCCTTATCTAATGCATAATCAGGCGGTCTACTATTCAGTTGACCTCCTTAATGCAAATTATGTCAGTGCCATGAGTCCATCATGTATGCAATCATCCCTAGTCGTACTTTATAACTTCTACATGGGTGCACAGTCATTCATACAAATGCGACATCCATATGATAACACATCAAGTTTCAATCCATATATATATAAGTTCACTCATGCATATGCAATATGAAAGTGACTAAGCCGATCTAGTGCCTAATGTGTGTATATGCATCCACGAGCAACCACTAGCAACACTTGCAACCACTTGCATCCACCAAACATAACATGTCTCAAACACATGTTTACATCCATTGGCTTCTACCTAAGGATCGAGAATGGGACCAAGAGGATATACTTAAAAGATAAAGACTAGCATGCCAATAAAATTTGCAGAAAAAGAGGAATCAAGGGTATACCCTTAAAAAGGGTATGATGCGCGTATCTAGTCTTCAGTCTTCTAAGTCGCATCTTCTTGAGCTTCACTCCACTGTACCTTATCTATTTTAACTTCACGATTGTGAAGCTTCTTGACCTCCATTTCCAAAACCCCACTAGTAAAGATAGGACCTCGATCACTTACTATGCTAGAGGGTATCCAATGTTGTCGAACTATCTTTCCAAGATAAACAGATGTTAACCATGATACCAAGTGTACATACTAAGATGATTAGCTTATCCATCATGTCACAAGTCTGAGGGTCTAAAGCTACAGGTTGCTATGTACTTTTTACCTCTCTTAAGGTCAGTCTTACTTTAGGGCGCCTGCCACATCCATTTATTTCTCATGCAAACCATCCTAGTCGAACTCGACATCCCTCAAGTACAAGCCCCAAAGGCCTAAACCAATATCAGACAAGCACCCAAGGAATACCTCCTCCGAATTTGGATGATTTACATGAGATGATACTAGCAAAATAACCAAACAATTGAGCACTTAACCGACTCTGGCTATCCTCGCCAATCTTGCTCCAAAACTATCGTTGATCGCATAACTGGCTTTGCATTGTCAACTAGATATATGCGGAAGTCTGTCTCGAGTTTTAGAGGGAAAACCCCTAGCCTAATCAAAACATCTTGCGTAGTCATGGACTACTCCAACGGATCGAAAATCGTCGATAGATACATAAAGTGATTCTAGGTAGCTAAGACAAACTGATCCCTTAGGATCGCACGAAATCTCGAGGGTATTCCCGAGGCAAGTCGAAAGTCTAACTACCCACTTTCGTAATTACTAGCTAACCATCCTATGCCTAGAATCAGCCCATAGCTCATGGAACCAAAAACATAAGAATTAATATAGCTATTCTCAAATCCTCACAAACCAAAGATAAATGAGCCGAGCCAGCAATTGGATTTGAGACAATAATGGGATCCTCTACTATACAAGTTCTAGGGTGCAGAGACTCAACTATGCAAGCAGATATAAATGAATGTGAAGCGCTAAAATCAAAAGAGTACTTACAGGATGATCAAAGAGGGAAAACTAAACTTTTTCAACCGAAGCTTTACTACCTCTCTCTCAGGTATGCTGGCGGTGAGAGCATGCACTTGCCTTCTGGAAAATCATGTCCTTTGTTCTTGCCTTGTCCTTAATTATACGACCCATTATACCATAATAAAGATACTTCCTCTTGTCTCAGGTTTTACTACTATTTCCTCCCCTCCTTTATGAACCAAGTCTATATCCATGAGTTCTTTATCCTTGGGTTGTGCTCCTTAGCCAAACTCCCACATTCTCATCTTTGCCATCCTTGTGTAACTTGTTGATAGGTCTCTTGAAAGCTGCCTCCATCGCACGGAAAATCCTACAAAGCTCGAAAGAGAATTAGTCGCAGGTGAAACTACTACGGCTATAGATGGAAGTTGGGAACTTATTTTTCCTTGACAAGTATCGTAGGCTCATTGAGCCTACGGAACCATGCCGCGATGAGGTTACCTCCTAGAAAGCCAGGAGCCCCGGAGACTCAGGAAAGAAGGAAACAAGGACTCAAACAGAGGATCAAAAGATAGTGCATATGGCTTTGGGGAATATGCCTTTAAAACAAAACTTTTCTTTTTGAAAATGCTTCTTTTAAAACAATTTTGAAAATAATTTTTCAAATCTTTTATCTGATCTGGTAACCTTTAGCTCTGATACCAAGTGAAACACCCCGCCTCCATTAAGGTCACTCACAAAGGGAATGCCTTAACTTCGGTGGAGCATTATAGGTAAAAGATGCAGATAAATTACAAGACAGACAAATAAAGCAGCGGAAAAATAAAGACATTTTATAAACAACTTAATTCAGTCAAGCTTTTACAACAATTTCCTCAATCATACTTAAATGTAATACGTAGAACTTCTGTCTTAATTTAAAAACTTGCAAGAATAAAAGAAGCATAAAAACAATGATATTCCCCAATAAAGCATGAACCAGCCATAGCAGTGGAAGAGAGAGAGTCCAAAGCAATACACCAACTAATCTTCAAGGTCCAAGCTAGGCTGAGCTATTCCCTCCTTGACTACCTGGGGGGACCGGAAGAAAAGAGGCGAAAAACTAACTAGGTCAGATATAAGTCCGGTAAGTCCAGTGATCTTTCAGCATGCAAATAAGATAAAGTATCATGACATGAATAAACTGAAAATAGGACAATACCATAAAAACAAGATAACTAAAGACAAGATAAGTGCAAGGTAAACTGAATGCGCTCTTACTCTTTCTCTGCATCGTTACTACCTTGTTATTCTGATTTTTATATCTATCTCTGCACTGCCTTACTAGTGTCCCAACTAGTAATCTGTACAAAATGATAATATTACAACGTGATCCCAATCCCCGTAATTGTGGTAGCCTTCAAGTGTACATCTATCGTGAGGATTCCACCTCAATCAGCCTAATTGCCATGAATATGTTAGATGTACCCTTACTACCCTATCGATCGGCTCCCTACTTGTATTAATTTCTCTTGTGTCTGTGTCAGTGGGCCCTCTCTTGTGTGTAGATACCCTATGTTGGTCCCACCATAAGGTGTATCAATCCTTATGATAGCGACCCGACACAATTCAAGATGCACAGTGTATAACCACTGGTACCCAGTGCTGCTTTTTCCCACTCCGGAGTACGTGCACGTCCGTAAACCGTCGGAACCTACACTGCCATACCCCCTGCCGTTGCTTTGACCGCTTATAATCAGCCCAGTAATTGTGCCCCACCCTGCCTAGTTCAGGGTACCGTGATACATCTATGTGGGTTACTGCTGAAATGGGTCCCCATTACTAGGGTTTCTGATTGGTTAAGTTTGTGGGCCTATATTTACTAATATTACCCACCAACCCGATATGCACTTAACACTCCCATCGATTCAAGCATGTTTATTAAACGGTTAAATTTTGTGGGCCTATATGTACTAATATTACCCACCTACACGAGATGTACTTAACCCTCCCATTGATTCAAGTATGTTTATTTAACGGTTAAGTTTGTGGGCCTGTATTTACAAATATTACCCACCAACACGAGATGTACTTAACCCTCCCATCGATTCAAGCATGCTTATTTAACGGTTAAATTTGTGGGCCTATATTTACAAATATTACCCACCAACACGAGATGTACTTAACACTCCCATCGATTCACGCATGTTTATTTAACGGTTAAGTTTATGGGCTTATTTACAAATATTACCCACCAACACGATATGTACTTAACCCTCCCGCACATTATGTCATATTGGTTAAGTGTTGTCCATCCATGTTAACTTAACCCACCCATTCATCGTGTCATGTTGGTTAAGTGTTCCTTATTTACTTAACCCCATCCGTTTATCAAGTTATATTGGTTAAGAGTTTCCTTGTTACTTAACCCCACGTGTTCGTCTTGTTGTATTGGTTAAGTGTCATCAGTCAATTCAAGTTAACTTAACCCACCTACTCATCATGTCCTGTTACTTGGGTTAAGTGTCACCTTCTTGTGTTAACTTAACCCTACCACAAATCAAGTTATATTGGTTAAGTGTTACCCTCTTATTTTTAACTTAACCTTTCCACAAATCAAGTTATGTTGGTTAAGTGTTCCTTATAACTTAACCCTACCCATTCATCATGCTATAATGGTTAAGTGTTTTCTATTAACTTAACCCTAGTCATTCATCTTGTTATATTGGTTAAGTGTTTCTAAATTTACTTAACCTCACCCACTTGTCTAATTAACATGTTATAACGGTTAAGTGTTCTAAATTTACTTAACCTCACCCACTTGTCTAATTAACATGTTATAACGGTTAAGTGTTCTAAATTTACTTAACCTCACCCACTAGTCTAATTAACATGTTATAAGTGTTCTAAATTTACTTAACCTCACCCACTTGTCTAATTAACATGTTATAACGGTTAAGTGTTCTAAATTTACTTAACCTCACCCACTTGTCTAATTAACATGTTATAACGATTAAGTGTTCTAAATCACCCACTTGTCTAATTAACATGTTATAACGGTTAAGTGTTCTAACTTTACTTAACCTCATCCACTTGTTTAGTTAACATGGAGTATTGGTTAAGTGTTGCCTTAATTAACTTAAACCTACCGTTCCTGTCTTAGCTTTAATTTATTCATTAAAGCACCAACCACTCACGTTAGATAGGTATTGTTGCGGTCACTGGATGTGCCGGTCGGTTTCGAGCAGTTTTACACTGCAACTCAGTCTAACCTCGGGTTCTTTTGGGCTCAATGCGCTAATGTGACACCCCATAAATTTGAATATTAAAGTTAACAAATTAAAGAATACTTAATTTTAAAATTAAGAATCAAGGGAAATGGGTTACGCCATTGTGTTCGTCTTGGAATTCTGGTTGAGATAGAGTCCGCGTTTGCGTAAATTGGACTTCGTATGAAGAAGTTATGGCTGTCGGAAGTTTCCAGAAAATTCAAATAAATTCAAACAGCTCGAAACAGATTCAAAATTCAAATCTGAAGTCAGAAGCGGGCTGGGCGGGAAAATTCCCGCCTAGGACCCAGGTTGACCAGGGGGTCGAGCCTAGTTCCGACCTCCCCCCTACAGGTCGACCTGGGGGTCGACCTCCCCCCCCTTCCCGGGCCAGATCTGAAAGATGACTACTTATGACTTGTTGTTGAGTCACTAGGGTTTCTGGATAGTTCTTAACTGGTCTGAATGGTCTTGATTGATTCTAGGTTGATCGGATGGCCTAAATTAATCCTAAATTCTATATAAGCACATGTAGACTCAAACCCTAAAACCAAATAAAAATTAGAACCATGGTTGTCATGCGATCACCTTGCAACCTAGAGTAGCCGCCACCAACTAGAGGGAAAGTGAAGCTAATCAACTCAATTCAACTTGAATTTATAACAACAACCACAACAATGAATTTGTCTACTTCAAAGGCGAGCTAAATCAATTTCAGAACTTAGATTCCAGAACTCAAGACCTTCTTTGAGTTGTGAGTTCAATATCTTTAATAAGATAATTAATAAGTTAATTGGGTTGAGTTATAAATTGGGTTATATGGCTATGTTTGTGAGACATTGGAAAAATGTGATATTTTGTGAATATATGCTAGTTGTTCATAATGTTAGTTTTGTTGTGGATCCCTTTTCATATGCCAAATCACCTATGTTCAACTTGATTCACGTTTGATATCATTGTATATGCAAGTTTGGGTGTAGATTATATGCCAGTTTCTATATGAATTGTACACAAGTTTACATGTGAATCAAATAAAGTGACTATGTGCAAGTTTAGGTAGAAATTGGATTCACATATATGCAAGTTTACACCTTTAGATTTAGATCTATGATATACATAGTTTTGTGCAAGTTTATGACTATGCCCTAAAACTATATTATGTATATGCAAGTTTACACCTTTGGAATTAGGTCTATGATGTACATAGTTTTATGCAAATTTATGACTATGGCCTATGCAAGTTTTGGATGATAACTATATTATATATATGCAAGTTCACACCTTTAGGCCTATGTTTAGATTTATGACAATAACAAGTTTATGCAAGTTATGTTGTAATCCTTATTTGCAAGATTATATCCATTTTGTATGTTATGCAAATTTGCGATGTTTATTCCCTTTTATGTGTTAGACTAATTGCTAGTCTAATATACATATATGTCATGATAAACGAACGAACAACGTGGGGACGATGGGGGTAATATTAGGGCTGTCAAAAACGTGCCCAGCCCAATTATCCAACCCAATTACCCGGATTTAAATGGGTTAGGTCCAAACCATTTAACTATTACTAATGTTATTGGGTTGAACCAACTAGCCCACTTAAAATTGCTGGGTAACTGGTTCTGAACCGTATGCCCATTTAGCCCATAAAGTTTACGTTCTCTTCTTCTCGCTCCAAACTGTGTATTCTGAAATTAGGGTTTTTTGCTCTGCCAATCTCCAATTTTTCTTCGATCAACTAAACGAAACGATATTAGATTATTTGGTCATGATCTCCGCTTCCGACTTCTGACTTCCGACTTCTCTTTTGAGGTAGATCTAATCTTTCTCGCTTCACCCTCATACCTGTTGCCAGTTGCCCCATCTACTTCTCCCTATACGCAACGATTAGAGGAGTTAGACGCCCTAATTTTCCGACCTTCCAATCAGTTTGCTGCTTTCGTTCAACATCGATCGTAGGTACCCAGATGACAGCAGCATAGCAGGTAAGATACCAGAGTTTCAACTTTTCCTTACCAAGTTAAATTACAACATATTTCTTATTAATCGATTGTTTTCTTATCGTTCTACTTGCTTCCCTAAATACAACTGTTATTTTTCCTTCCCCTGCAGAGAATACAACAGTTCATTTACTTATTTACTTTCAAGTTTATTATTTCTAATTTCTAAAATTTATCTAAATCCTGAGCTGATCTGGTTGTTACATGAATCTTGTTGTGATCGCTGGTTTGGGTTGTGAGTGTAAGCGTGAATCTGTGTCCTTTTTACCACTATTTTTTCCTTCTCGTTTTAGATTGTGTTAAACCAAAACGGTAACCTATCTCATTTATAATATGTTGGTTGGTTTATTAAATAATTTAAAACATTTGAGAAAACACATAGCAGGTGCAAATTTTACCATGCAAGTATACATCAAGTGCTGTAATTGTATCATAATAGTCGCAAATTTTCATTTTCAAACATAGCACTTTATGGTTATATTTCGTATACAAATCGCTGTAGGATGCATTTGAAGATAGTTTTTTTTTTTAACACCAATTGTTTAATTGATGCATGAAGCACACCATAGAAAAATAGACGGTGAATGATACTGAAATTATTGATTAAGATACAATGGATACATGAAGACGTCCAAAAGGTACATTTCATTTGTGGTTATTTGAAATTCACCGATCTGCAAAAGTAATTTTATTGGTTGTTAACTTTAACTAGTACGGATTTCGAACGCTGCTGTAATTGATTAAAAGCTTATTCATATTACAAACATCCCAAAAGGTTAGAATAAGCATTTTTATGAGTTCCTCAGAATTTCCGTATTCTTATGAATTCCTCAGTTTTGAATTCCTAGTCTTGCTGCAACAAATGCACATGTTTAAAACTATTAGGTGGGGTCTACTAATCTAGCATGCCGAATCATTTGACTAGAAAAAATATATATTAACATAGATGCTTTATCCATACAAGCACATCACGTTTTATCTCCCGTATCTAATTAGTCTAACCCAGTTTCATAATAATCTAAACAGTTATTGAAACTCTAAGCTTAGCCGTTTATATTCACATTGTAACAACCTATATTTTTGGCAGCCATGAATGGCCATGCATCAGATTAAATGTTACCATTTTATAGAAGAAATGGTCGTGCATATAAGAACTTAATATTAATGTTGTCATTGTCCAATAGAAACGGTCATGCATCAGATTAAATGAATAAAAGGGTAATAATTATACCATTTAAAATGGGTACGTTTGAAAAAGAAATTAATGTAAAAGTTGTGATATTCATGAGAAGTAAAAAAAAGCAGTCGATCAAATTTAAACATATGTATATGACGATGAATTAAAAATCATGCACCTGACATGTATTGCAACAAAATCCATTTCCTAAGCTTGTATTGCAAATTCAACAAGAACAGTCAAAAAATGATTATTAGTGGTATCATTTTGAATAACCCAGAATGATCTTTTATGGAATCCATTATATGTTCTTATCACACAGCTCCTGAGTATGACTTGTCAAAAACTGGAGTTTTCTATTTCGCGTTTTTGGTTTTCTGGTTTTGGTTTTGGTAGCGATGCTTAATGGTTTTCCGTTGATGTGCGTTTTTCTAGGTGTTGGGTGTGGCTGTTAATTCGGTGTTCGACTTGGGTTCTGTTGGCTGTCGCATGTCTGTTGTTGTTTTTGTGGGTTTCTAGTCTTGGGTTTTTAGTGGTGTTGGTTTTGTGGCTTCGATTATCGTTCTTTTAAAGTTCATCTTCACCACTATCCTGCAATCACAGCGGAAGTTTCTAGCTTCGGTGGTCCTTGGGTATTCATTGTTTGGATTTTCTATTTTTTTCTTTGACCACATATCAAATTGGATGTTATTTGTTTAAGCGGGTATTCATTCAATTGTTAAATGTATAGTTATAGTGAGGTGGAAAATGGGGACATGAAGATTTGAGGACATGTGACCTTGGCTATGCAAAGGAGTACCACTCCATTACTTCAGAGCACTCTTAGGTATCTGACAAAACATGAAAATTAAAAACTGTAAGTTGTTTCTTTTTCAACCTTTCATAACGAAACATTATTTATTTTGCTTCATTTATTTAGTTCGATACTGACAACTGTATTTGTCTTGGCATGAATCAACAGGTTCACGTATACATATATATTTTAGATTCAAAAAATTTCATTTTGCAACATGTGGATTAAAGTTTTTTATGATTTTTAGAGAATTTCGATTTCAGACATGATCGAGTTCGAACAATTCTGACCAATTTACGATTCATGTTATTAACGACAATAGTGTTTTTATTTCCTATAGTCATCCTGCTTCCTAATGCTGAATTTACCAAGGAAAAAGAATGAATAATAGGCATTTGTTCGAACAATTCTGACCAATTTATGATTCATGTTATTAACAACAATAGTGTTTTTATTTTCTATAGTCATCCTGCTTCCTAATGCTGAATTTACCAAGGAAAAAGAATGAGCGATACATATTGAATAATAGGCATTTGTTAGAAAGGTCTGGAAATATAGCAGTAGTGAAATCAAACTACTTTTTATATCTGTGCTATATCTCAATTAATACATATATACCATATTCGTTTGCAGTGTCCACTTAATTCATATTGATCTGTTTTTTACATGGCTGTCAATGAAATATGCATTAACAATGATTCTTGTAATTTAGTTGTTTATTCCTTACTTTTACTAACACAGCAAACTTCGTTTTGCAGGGAGTCCTTAAAATTTGTGATGGAATACATGCGTTTAGGATGCTTTGCTTGTTGCATGTAGTGAATGCCACTTTATGATGTTTTGTATTTGAAAACTAAACTGATTTTGAATGATATTGCTGCTTTTGTACTGGTTTAAATCCTGATTTTTCTTACACTGAACTTGATTGTTTTTGTGTTAATATTGAATTGTACTAATTGAATTGATGAAAATGGAGTATGCTTGTTGATTGTATAAACTGTAGTAGATGCTGACTATTTTTATGCAAATTAATGCAAAATGGGTTAAACGGGTTGACCTGGGTTGGCCCGTTAAATCAATGGGTTGGGCTGGGTTTACCCATTTAGTAAATGAGTTTAATGGGTTGGGTAATTTTCTTTGTTAAATGGGTTGGGTTAATCTTGATCCAACCTATTTATATCCAACCCAGCCCATTTGACACCCCTAGGTAATATTGAATATACACATATTGAGAATTGGCATAATGGCCTTGAAAAAGGCATATAATTAAATTAAGACATTAATTGGAAAAATTGGCATTTATGGACATAATTGAGACAATTATGGACATAAGTATATTTGGAATTTATTTACAAATTTTGAATAAGGATATTAATCCACTTTGGGGTTAAATAAAGATGTGTAATAATAAACCGCCTAAGACACGAGGTTAGACTCGTTTGTGGTGTAAGACTGCCCGGACCCGCCTGGCAAATCCAGCAGCCACAAATGCCAGTCTAATGTGAGAGGTCAAAGGCATGAATTAGATGCGTAACAGTTGTAAAGATACAAGGTTAGGCTCGTTTGTGGTGCAAGACTGCCCGGACCCGCCCAGAAAATCCAGCTGCGACAAATGCCAGTCTAATGTGGGAGGTCTTTACAAGGTTACGGTGTTAATGAATTAAGAAACACTTAACCAGATGAACATGTGGTGGGACATGAGGGGGTTAAGTGAGTGCTTTGGGTGGCTAATGAAATTAAGAGTGTGCCTTGGGTGGCATGTGAAATACGATTAGATGCACTTAACCAAGATTGAAACATGTAAGAAGACATGAATAAGAATGGGGTTAAGTGGGGAAAAACTTTAGAGGGGACCCAGCATAGGTGGAAAGCTTGTGTCATGCATGGGGGCCCTTTTCAAACCAGTAATCCATTAAGTATCTTTGTGGGCTCGACCCAAGTCGAGGAAGAGACACGCGTGCTGGGTTTGATTGTAAGATGTCAAAACGGGTTAGCGGTGGCAACGCAAGTCCAACAGGGTCATATGCGTGTGTGGGCCCGGGCTGGTAGGTAAGATGTTGTTGCATCGTGTAGATATAAGTCGTGCATTTTGGTTGTATTGGTTTGCCACTTTGGGGAGTGATACACCCCACTGTGGGTCCAGCACGGGTATCTACGAGTTAGGGAATCGATCGAATGGGGGTAGTGGGTACACCTAGTGGAGATAAAGGCAGACAACACCTATGAAGGCAGTTAGGGGTACACGAAACTAACATTATCATTATTGATTTCTGTAGGCGGGATCAACTTTTAGGGTGTTTGGTGTGGTGCAGTGTAGTAATTATCCTATAGTGATTAGGTACGCCTTTAACGTTATCTTTGTTCTTGTTTCCTTTGTTTGCTCTGTCATACCCATTTGTTCACAGTCATTTCCTTATTTTCTAGCTTATGCCTTGTCCTAGTTACTTAATGATTATATTGTTAAAGTTATTGCACTCGCCAGACTTTATGTCTGACCCCCTTTGTTTTCACCTCTTTTCTTCCCCCCCCCAGTGCTCAGGGTAGGACTAGTACTATTGGAGCTTGATTTGGACAGCTTTATCTCTTTCTTTTGGAAGTTGCTTGGATCGTTGAAGTATAAGTTCAGCCTATCTTATTTATTTATGGCTATTTTATGTGGGGGTTATGTCTTCCATTTTCATATACTCTGATTTAATCAAGATGGATAATATGTACTTGACTCTAGTCTTTGGTTTTTGATGATGTAATCAAACTTATTTGTTTACTGCTGCAATGAATGAAGTTTTAAATTTTTAAGTACTGTTTTCTATATATCTTGTTGTTAAGTTTCTGTTCTATACACACTTAAACGCTCCATAGAAGTTAATGCATTCTCTTTGTGAGTGACATCAATGGACATGGGGCGTCACACGTGGTATCAGAGCTGAAGGTTACCAAAACAGATAAGATATTTTTAAAAACTATTTTTCAAAAGCATTTCATAAAGAAATAATTTCAAAAGTATGTTTTAAGGAGAATATCTTCAAGAGAAAAGTTTATTTTAAAAACATAACCCCAAGAGCCATATATCTTTCTTTCGAATTCTTCGTTTGAATCTCTTCATTTTCTTTTCAGCATGTCTGGAATTCCCGAGATACCCGAGGGGATACCGATACCAGGATGGTTTAGAAGATATCTGGAAGCTAGGGCCCATGTCGCAGGCCCAGCAAATGCTCCTCCTCCTCCTCCTCCCCGTGTTGACACTTTCGCGAAGATATGCAAAGACTTTCAGGCAATGGGCGGGAAACCTTTTCACGGGTCGGAGACGTTTGTTGAAGCTCGAAATTGGCTAAAGGAGGTGGAAGAATTGTTTGGAATCTTTGATGTAGAAGATGGAAGAAAGGTCCAGTTAGCTGCCTGGTTAATGAAGGATGAGGCCTCGTTTTGGTGGGAAGTCACTAATGGAGAGCGTCCAATTGATACATGGCCAGATCTCAGGCGTCGGTTTGAGGCAAAGTTTCTCTCACGGGCTGAAGAGAATCTATACATGCAAAGGTTTTTGGCATTGAGGCAGGGGAATCTATCAGTGATGGAATACATCAACAAGTTCAATTAGTTGGCAAGATTTGGCTTGGACTTGGTGAATACACCCGAAAAGAAGGCCCTGAGGTTTGTTAAGGGTTTGAACGAGCCGCTACATGGGTTAGCTATGACCCACATCCCTATGGGGGCCACCTTTGAGAGATTAGTTGACATGGCGCTTATGCATGAAGAGGAGAAAGGCGCCAATGCTAATAAGGCACCTGAGAAGAAAGGGGATCAAAAGAAACCACAACAGCAACAGCAGAACAAAAAGGGTGGTAAAGACAACAATGGTAAGGGAAAGAAAAGATGCTTTAACTGTGGGACACCAGGCCATCTAAGCAAAGACTGTAGGAAGAAGAAGAAGAAGACTGGTTGTTTCCACTGTGGCGAGGCAGGACATCTGATTAAGGACTGCCCAAAGAAAGGGCAGAGGGCAGGGCCTACCTCTAGAGGGAAGATTCAGGATCTCTTGGCATCAGGGCAGGCAAGGGGACAGGTCCAGGCTCTCGTGGTCCCACCACTGCAAGAACAAGGTAGAGCGATTTCCATTGAAAGTTTATTTTATCTTTTCGATCATCCTATTCGCACACTCTTTGATTCTGGCGCATCGCACTCTTTTATATCCACTGCTTTAGTTGAGACACTACACCTAAACACCAGTATAGTAGAGGATCCCTTAGTTGTTTCAAATCCAATTGGGGGCTCAGCCTATTTGTCAATGATTTGTTTGGATTTGGAAATTTCTATACTTAGCGTTGTGTTTAGATGTGATGCTTATGTTTTGGGCTTCACGGGCTATGGGTTAATTTTGGGCATGGATTGGCTATCCAGTAATGGAGTCGTCCTAGATTGTGAAAAGAGAGAGGTTAGGCTTATGACTCGCTTGGGCAACACTCTCGAAATCTCTTGTAATCCCATGAATTCTGTTATGCTAAGTTATCTAGAATCGCTTGACACGTCTATTGAGAAATTGCAGTCAGTTAGAGTGGTTCGTGAATACTCGAATGCCTTCGATGAAGTTCGACGCTTACCCCTGAGGCGTGACATAGACTTTCGAATATACTTAGTAGATAATGCAAAGCCAGTTGCATTACCAGTACGCCACATGGCTCTGAGAGAGAGAAGAGAACTCAGTAAGCAAGTGAAAGAATTGCTTGAGAAGTGGTTCATAAGAAGAAGTATTTCGGAGTGGGGTGCTCCGGTCGTTATTGCTACAAAAGCTGATGGTTCACTTAGATTGTGTGTGGACTATAGAGAGCTGAATAAGCTAACAAAGAAGAACAGACACCTGTTACCGAGGATAGACGATTTATTCGATCAGTTGGTAGGAGCTTCGGCTTTCTCGCAACTGGATTTAGGTACAGGGTTTCATCAGCTAAGGGTGGATGAAGATAGCATCGATAAGACTGCCTTTAGAACTCCTGACGGTTTCTTCGAGTGGCTCGTCATGCCTTTTAGTTTGACGAATGTACCCGCATACTTTGTTGACTTAATGAGTAGGGTGTTTAGGGAGTTTCTAAACAAGTTTGTGGTAGTCTTTGTAGATGATATTCTGGTTTTCTCTAAAAATAAAGAAGAGCATGCCCTACATCTTAGGGAAGTCTTAGAGACCCTGCGAGCACATCAGCTAAAAGCTAAGTTCTCCAAGTGCCGTTTTTGGAGAAAAGAAGTGAGGTTCTTAGGACACGTGGTCTCTAAGGAAGGGATAGCTGTGGATCCCGCTAAGATAGTGGCAATCCAAGATTGGAAAACGCCTAAGAATGCAACCAAAGTAAGAAGCTTTTTAGGGCTGGCTGGCTATTATAGGAAGTTCATTAAGTACTTCGCGTAGATATCAGCCCCTCTCACTCGATTAACGAAGAAGAATTTGACTTTTACTTGGGATGTTGACTGTGACGATGCTTTCCAACGTCTGAAGAGAGCTTTGGCGACAGCTCCAGTTTTAGTTTTGCCAGACGGAAGTAAGACATTCATTGTATATACCGATGCTTACGGGACAGGGCTTGGCGCAGTTTTAATGCAAGAGGGAAGGGTGATATGCTATGGTGGAAGACAGTTGAAAACCCACGAGAAAAACTACCCTACCCACGACTTGGAGTTGGCGGCCATAGTTTTTGCGCTTAAGTCATGGCGTCATTATTTGCTTGGTGAGAAGTTTGAGTTGCATACAGACCATAAGTCGCTAAAATACTTATTCTCTCAAAAGGACCTAAACTTGAGGCAACAGAGATGGATGGAGTTTTTGGCATCCTACGATTTTGAGATCGCATATACCCCTGGCAAGGGTAACGTTGTAGCTGACGCCCTAAGTAGAAAGAAGTTAACTTTAAGTCCTTTGTTTGTAGAGTGGCAGAGTTTGGAGTATATATCTTCCTTTGACTTCAGACCCTCTGTCAATTTTGTACCCGGATTATTGGCATCATTAGAGGTGCAACCTACACTTTTGGGTCGAGTTGGAGAGGCACAGCGGAACGACCCACAGTTGGTTGAGATAGTAGGCAAGCTTATAGGAGGGGAGTCCTCGAGACATCTAGATAGATATACTATAGATGAAAGAGGTTGGCTACATAGGGATGGAAGACTTTGCGTACCACAAGACGAAAGTTTGAAGAAGGTAATTCTTGAAGACTCACATCGCTCTAAGATGACCATAGATCCCGATGGTGATAAGATGTATAAGGATATGAAGCGAGTTTTCTTTTAGGCCGGAATGAAAAAGGACGTGGTCGAGTTCGTTGCTAGATGCTTAGTGTGCCAGCGGGTCAAGGCAGAGCAAAAGAAGCCCGGAGGTTTGCTCAATCCCTTAGAGATTCCGCTTTGGAAATGGGAAGGCATTTCCATGGATTTTGTAGATGGGTTACCAAGATCGAGGAAGGGTAATACAGGGATTTGGGTAATTGTGGACCGACTTACTAAAAGTGCCCATTTTATTCCCGTTAAAAATAGAAGGACCGCCGCATGGTTAGCATCCATTTACCTTCGAGAGATAGTCCGCTTGCACGGCATACCCTCCAGCATTGTGAGCGATAGAGATCCTATTTCACAAACGAATTTTGGAAGAGCTTACAAGAGGCGGTTGGAATGCAGTTATGCTTAAGTACCACTTATCATCCTCAGACGGACGGCCAGACCGAGAGGGTGAATCGGATTCTAGAAGTCCTTCTGAGGCTATGCATTCTAGACTTTGAAGGAACATGGGAAGAGCACCTTCCACTAGTAGAGTTCGCCTATAATAATAGTTTACAGGCTAGCATTGGCATGGCACCTTTTGAGGCTCTTTATGGACGACCGTGCCGATCACCTACATGTTGGTGGGAATCCACAAATAAGGTTTTGCTTGGACCCGACATGATTAGGGAGACTTCGGAGAAGATAGACCTGATTCGACGGCGAATGAAGATGGCACAGGACCAACAGAAGTCATATGCTGATAAGAGACGAACCGATCTTGAGTTCAGTGTTGGGGACATGGTTTTTATTAAGGTGTCACCATTAAGAAACGTAGTCCTCTTTGGATCGGTAGGGAAGTTGGCACCAAGGTTCGTAGGACCCTTTCCAATTACAGAGAGGATTGGGCAGATGGCGTACAAAGTAAAATTACCAGAGAAGCTCAGCGGAGTTCATGACGTGTTTCACGTTTCACAGTTGCGTAAGTGTTTACACGATACGGCGGAAGTGGTAGAGCCGAGCACGCTCGAAGTAGTGGAAGTAGAGCGCAATGCCACGATCATACGAGCTCCTACACGCATTCTCGGATCAGAGGTCAAAAAGCTTCGCAACAAAGAGGTCAAATTGGTCAAAGTGCAATGGGGAGATGATCAAAGAGACGCGACTTGGGAGTTGGAAGATAAGATGCATACATTGTACCCCTTCCTTTTTGAGGGTATGTTTTGATTTCTCCTTTTTCTACCGCTTTGTTGATACTTGTCTTATCTTTTAGTATTATCTTTGCGATGACATCTTCGATCTTTAGTTAGGAAGAACCCTATGGTTGAAACATGTGTTTGAGACATGTTATGTCTGATGGATGCAAATGGATGCAAGTGATTGCTAGTGGTTGCTCGTGGACGCATATACACACACCTTAGGCACTAGATCGGCTCAATCACCCTCTTGTTGCATATAAATGTGTGTGCATATTTAATTTAATGGATGTATAATGATTGTGTCATCATATGAATGCTGCATTTTGATGAATGGTTGTGCACACATGTAGAAATAATATGTATCGATAGGATTCTTTCGCATACATAATGGACGCATGGCACTAACATGATTTGCATTAAGGAGGTCAACTGAATCAGTAGACCGCCTGATTTTGCATTAGATAAGGAACATATACACACACTTCTTGCATATGTTCATACAGCATTAGAAATTTTGTAAGGACAATGGATGCCTGTGTTTGATGATTGAGTAGATGGATGATTGGATGTTAAGATATGCATTCTCCTTAACTTGGAGATTTCGGGGGCGAAATCCTTTAAGGTAGGGAGAACATAACACCCCGTAAATTTAAATATTAAAGTTAACAAATTAAAGAATACTTAATTTTAAAAGTAAGAATCAAGGGAAACGGGTTATGCCATTATGTTCGTCTCAGAATTCTGGTTGAGATAGAGTCCGAGTTTGCATAAATTGGACTTCGTATGAAGAAGTTATGGCTATCGGAAGTTTCCATAAAATTCAAATAAATTCAAACAGATCGAAACAGATTCAAAATTCAAATCTGAAGTCAGAAGTGGGCTGGGCGGGAAAATTCCCGCCCAGGACCCAGGTCGACCCTAGTGTCGACCTCCTCCCTACAGGTCGACCTGGGGGTCGACCTATGGGTCGACCTGGGGGTCGACCAACGCCCCCTACCCCCCCCCCCCCCCCGGGGCCAGATCTGAAAGATGACTACTTATGACTTGTTGTTGAGTCACTAGGGTTTCTGGATAGTTCTGATCTGGTCTGAATGGTCTTTATTGATTCTAGGATGATCAGATGGCCTAAATTAATCCTAAATTCTATATAAACACATGTAGACTCAAACCCTAAAACCAAATAAAAATTAGAACCATGGCCATCATGCTATCACGTTGCAACCTAGAGTAGCCGCCACCAACTAGAGGGAAAGTGAAGCTAATAACTCAATTCAGCTCGAATTTGTAACAACAACAACGAATTTGTCTACTTCAAAGGCGAGCTAAATCAATTTCAGAACTCAGATTTCAGAACTCAAGACCTTCTTTGAGTTGTGAGTTCAATATCTTTAATAAGATAATTAATAAGTTAATTGGGTTGAGTTATAAATTGGGTTATATGGCTATGTTTGTGAGACATTGAAAAAATGTGATATTTTGTGAATATATGCTAGTTGTTCATAATGATAGTTTTGTTGTGGATCCCTTTTCATATGCCAAATCACCTATGTTCAACTTGATTCATGTTTGATATCATTGTATATGCAAGTTTGGGTGTAGATTATATGCTAGTTTCTATATGAATTGTACACAAGTTTCTATGTGAATCAAATAAAGTGACTATGTGCAAGTTTAGGTAGTAATTGGATTCACATATATGCAAGTTTACACCTTTAGATTTAGATCTATGATGTACATAGTTTTATGCAAGTTTATGACTATGGCCTCAAACTATATTATGTATATGCAAGTTTACACATTTGGAATTAGGTCTATGATGTACATAGTTTTATGCAAATTTGTGACTATGGCCTATGCAAGTTTTGGATGAAAACTATATTATATATATGCAAGTTCACACCTTTAGGCCTATGTTTAGATTCATGACAATAACAAGTTTATGCAAGTTATGTTGTAATCCTTATTTGCAAGATTAGATCCATTTTGTGTGTTATGCAAATTTGCGATGTTTATTTCCTTTTATGTGTTAGACTAATTGCTAGTCTAATATACATATATGTCATGATAAACGAACGAACAACGTGGGGACGATGGGGGTAATATTGAATATACACATATTGAGAATTGGCATAATGGCCTTGAAAAAGGCATATAATTAAATTAAGACATTAATTGGAAAAATTGGCATTTATGGACATGATTGAGACAATTATGGACATAAGTATATTTGGAATTTATTTACAAATTTTGAATAAGGATATTAATCCACTTTGGGGTTAAATAAAGATGTGTAATAATAAACCGCCTAAGACACGAGGTTAGACTCGTTTGTGGTGTAAGACTACCCGGACCCGCATGGCAAATCCAGCAGCCACAAATGCCAGTCTAATGTGAGAGGTCAAAGGCATGAATTAAATGCGTAACAGTTGTAAAGACACGAGGTTAGGCTCGTTTGTGGTGCAAGACTGCCCGGACCCGCCCGACAAATCCAGCTGCCACAAATGCCAATCTAATATGGGAGGTCTTTACAAGGTTACGGTGTTAATGAATTAAGAAACACTTAACCAGATGAACATGTGGTGGGACATGAGGGGGTTAAGTGGGTGCTTTGGGTGGCTTATGAAATTAAGAGGGTGCCTTGGGTGGCATGTGAAATACGATTAGATGCACTTAACCAAGATTGAAACATGTAAGAAGACATGAATAAGAATGGGGTTAAGTGGGGAAAAACTTTAGAGGGGACCAAGCATAGGTAGAAAGCTTGTGTCATGCATGGGGTCCCTTTTCAAACCGGTAACCCATTAAGTATCTTTATGGGCTCGACCCAAGTCGAGGACGGGACACGCGTACTGGGTTTGATTATAAGAGGTCAAAACGGTTTAGCGGTGGCAACGCAAGTCCAACGGGGTCATATGCGTGTGTGGGCCCGGGCTGGTAGGTAAGACATTGTTGCATCGTGTAGATATAAGCCGTGCATTTTGGTGGTATCGGGTTGCCACTTTGGGAAGTGATACACCCTACTGTGGGGCCATCACAGGTATCTACGAGTTAGGGAGTCGATCGAATGGGGGTAGTGGGTACAGCTAGTGGAGATAGGGGCAAATGGCACCTATGAAGGCAGCTAGGGGTACACGAAACTAACATTATCATTATTGAGTTCTGTAGGCGGGATCAACTTTTAGGGTGTTTGGTGTGGTGCAGTGTAGTAATTATCCTATAGTGATTAGGTACGCCTTTAACGTTATCTTTGTTCATCTTATTTCCTTTGTTTGCTCTGTCATACCCATTTGTTCACAGTCATTTCCTTATTTTCCAGCTTATGCCTTGTCCTAGTTACTTATTGATTATATTGTTAAAGTTATTGCACTCGCCAGACTTAATGTCTGACCCCCTTTGTTTCCACCTCTTTTCTTCCTTCTCTCCCCCCCCCCTCCAGGTGCTCAGGGTGGGACTAGTACTAGTGGAGCTATCAGCAAGGACCACCTTGCAAGGCTAAATACTCCTGGGTGACCGATAGCGAAGTAGTACCGTGAGGGAAAGGTGAAAAGAACCCCCATCGGGGAGTGAAATAGAACATGAAACCGTGAGCTCCCAAGCAGTGGGAGGAGAATGTGATCTCTGACCGCGTGCCTGTTGAAGAATGAGCCGGCGACTCATAGGCAGTGGCTTGGTTAAGGGAACCCACCGGAGCCGTAGGACAGCTTTATCTCTTTCTTTTGGAAGTTGATTGGATCGCTGAAGTAAAAGTTCAACCTATCTTGTTTATTTATGGCTATTTTATGTGGGGTTTATGTCTTCCATTTTCATGTACTCTGATTTAATCAAGATGGATAATATGTACTTGACTCTAGTCTTTGGTTTTTGATGATGTAATCAAACTTATTTGTTTACCGCTGCAATGAATGAAGTTTTAAATTTTTAAGTACTGTTTTATATATGTCTTGTTGTTAAGTTTCTGTTCTATACACACTTAAAACGCTCCATAGAAGTTAATGCATTCCCTTTGTGAGTGACATTAATGGACATGGGATGTCACAGCTAACCTCTCACATTAGATCTATATTGTTACAGTTGCTGGATTTGTCGGGCAGTTCCGGGCAGTCTTATACCGTAACTCAATCTAACCTCGGGTTAGGCATATTCGTCTTTTACTAAATTTACATATTTATCCTTTTATGTAAATTATCAACAATTTATTGTCATGGCCCACTTTCCCTCTAAATCAAGTTCATAATTTTAGGTATATAGATTATACCATTTTCATGCCACTTATCATGTTTATGTGTCAAACATGCCAATTACATGTAATTTCATGTTTTCCCCAACGTTATTCCCATTGTGCGTTTGAAAAATTACATAGAATGTTAGGCTCGATATTTTAGCCTAACTTATAAAACAAAAAGGAGAAAAAAGAGGAATTTGCAACATTCCAACATCATACAAAAATATGGATCTAACTATACATGTGTCACATGAATTTGGCATAGAACGATATATTTTTAATTATGAACTTGCAAACTAGATCTACGCAACATGAATCATAAGCAAATGGATTTACATAAAACTACACAAATTAAACTTGGCATGTAGTTGTGAACTTGCATAGGGGTTGAATTAAGTTAATATATATCTAACATAAAGGCATATGGATCTAAACGTATAAGCTTGTAGATCTAAACATATAGGTTTACATAATCATGTTTTAGCCTATAAACTTGCATGTATTCATAACATTATAGCGTCGCCAAACTTGCATATAATATGATAGTTTCCCATTCCCCAAATTCCTATACAACATCAATAGATTCATTCACCAATTTCTACATAACATGATAGGTTCGATAAACCACAATAGTTCATAGGAATACATGATAGAATAGACATGAATCAGCATCACATACAACTTGGTACAATTCTATTTTATAATTCATTACAGATCATGTCTTTAATTTATTCACATCTGAAAGATAACTACACTTACAAACAAAAAGGAAAAATCTTGATTTCTGGGATCTGTATTCTGAAACTGAATTACTCGCCTTTGATGTAGATTAATCGTTGTTCTAAATTAGATTTAATTTGATTCGAAGCTTCTAATCTTGCTTTCTAGTTGAAGGAGAATGGCGGGTACTCTAGGTTGAGTATTGACAGCATGACGGCTCTAGGAATATTTTTGTATGGCTTAGGGTTTAGATTTAGGTTGCTTATATAGAAGTTTGATTTAATAGGAACCGTCGGATTAACCTAGAGAAAATCAAAGCCATTCAAACAAGATAGAATCATTAGACAAAGAAAAATGTCAGATTTCATATCTGACCCGAGGGGGAGGTCGACCCCCAGATCGACCTGTATATAGGGCGGTCGACCCCCTGATCGACCTAGCCATGTTTGAAGCCATGGCAGAAGAAATTATGCGAAGGGTACCCGCTCCAGTGGCGGCAACGGTAGATGTTGGTGTGCGAGTTCCTAAAGTAGTAGATTTTGCAAAGCTGTGCAAGGACTTTACATCTCTAGGGGAAACCATTCAAGGGAACTGAACCAGCTGAAGAGTTTCAGAGGTGGATGGATTCTTGTATTCGAATCTTTGGAGACTTGGGTATCGAGGATGCAATAAAGAGAAAACTTGCATCAAGGCAACTGCAGAGTAAGGCCATGGAATGGTGGAATTCTGTTACACTCGAGACTCCAAAGGAAGAAATTTCATGGGAGCTATTCCAAACTAAGTTTGAAGCAAAGTTTATCTCCACAGCTCAAAAATCTCCTCTATTCAAGAAGTTCGTAGAGCTGAAACAGAATGGTCGTTCTGTGCTTGACTATATTTCTAATTTTGAAGCTTTGTCTAGACATGCTTGTTCGTACATTGATACACCATATTAGAAGAACGAGAAGTTTGTCTTGGGTTTGGATGCTTATATCGGAAAACCGTTCGTGGACCATCTTGATGATTCATTTGAGAAGATTGTGGAAAAAGCTATTCTTCATGAGAACTTGTTTCCTAAGGAAGCAAATGTTGTCGCTGCGACCAAAGAGGCTCAGAAAACACAACAGGGTGGTAATAATAGGAAGAGGAAGCAGTAACAACAAAAGGGAAAAAATGGCCAAAAGAAACCCAAGAGTGAGGTGGTTTGCTTTAACTGCCAGCAGAAAGGTCAATTTTCTAATGAGTGCAAGAATCCCGAAGCTGAGAAGAAGTGCTTCAAATGTGGGAAGCCTGGGCATGAGAAGAAAGATTGTCCGAAATTAGCTAAGAGCAAGCAGGTTGTGAGGGCATATGCTTTGGATGTTGTGCCAACTTCTTCAAGGGCTCCTACTGCAGAGGAGAAGGGAATGGGTGTCGTGGTGCAAGGTACTCTTTCAGTTAATGGTGTTTCAGTTCGTGTGCTTTTCGATACTGGAGCATCGCATTCCTTCATTTGCAATGAGCTTGTGTGTCTCTTGGGTTTGGAACCTGAGATTTGTGATAGACCCTTCGTAGTGACTGATCCAATTGGGGGTTTGTCAAATCTTTGCATGATATGTTGAGGTCTAGTGTTGTCGAGTCATGGTTGCTCTTTTGTGTGTGATTGCTTTGTTCTTAACTTTGCTGGGTTTGGGATCATCTGGGGCATGGATTGGCTCAAGAGGTATGCGGCAAGTGTGAATTGCGAGAAGCTAGAGGTGAGGGTCGGGGATGTGGAAGGGAGAAAGGTGTTGATTAGATGTAAGCACGAAGACAGGGTCTTCGTGAGTTATCTATATTCGCTTGAGATTCCACAAGAAGACCTGTCATCAGCGCTGATCGCTAATGAGTGTGTAGATGTCTTTGACAGTCAAAGGGTTGCCGCCGCATCATGAGATCGAGTTTAGGATCGATTTGGTCGAGGTGCTAGACCAATCATTATGCCTTTTAGGCGGATAGCGCCTAGGGAATAACGAGAGTTAGAGGTGCAAGTTAGAGACCTTTTGGGAAAAGGATTCATTTGGAGGAGTGTATCCGAATGGGGTGCACCGGTCGTATTTGCAACCAAGGCGGATGGCTCGTTCAGATTGTGTGTGGACTATCGTGAGCTGAACAAGGTGACAAAGAAAAACAAGTATATGTTGCCAAGGATAGATGACTTGTTCGATCAGCTTCACGAAGCCAAAGTGTTCTCTCAGATGGATTTGGCAACGAAATTTCACCAGTTGAGGGTGGCTAAGGATAGTGTGCCAAAGACTGCTTTTAGGACACCATCTAGTTTCTTCGAATGGTTGGTGATGTCATTCGGGTTAACTAACGCACCAGCGTATTTTGTGGATCTTATGAATAGAGTATTCAGAGACCAGTTGAACAAGTTTGTGCTTGTGTTCGTGGATGATATTCTGGTTTACTTCAGAAATGAGGAAGAACATAAGACGCACTTGAGAGTTGTGTTAGAGATCTTGCGGAAGCATCATCTTAAGGCTAAGTTCTCAAAGTGTCACTTCTGGAAGGATGAAGTGAGGTTCTTAGGTCATGTAGTTTCTGGAAAAGGGATAGCGGTTGACCCCGCTAAAGTTGCAGCAATCCAGGACTAGGATCGACCTAAGAATGCGACGGATGTTCGGAGTTTCCTTGGGTTGGCAGGATATTACCGACGGTTTATCAAGGATTTCTTCAAAATAGTCGCACCGTTGACAGGATTGACAAAGAAGAAACAAGTGTTCACATGGGATGCAAAGTGTGAACAAGCGTTTCGAATCCTAAAGGAGAGATTTACGAGTGCACCTGTGTTGACCATTCCAAGTGGGAATGAATAGATGGTGGTATATACCGATGCATGTGGTACTGGACTTGGAGTAGTGCTAATGCAGAAGGATAAGGTTTTGGCCTATGCGAGTCGATAGCTGAAGCCGCATGAGAAGAATTACCCAACTCATGATTTGGAGAATGTGGCGATTGTATTTGCTCTAAAGATGTGGAGACATTACCTATTGGGAGTTCGATTCGAGTTGTTTACGGATCACAAGTCGTTGAAGTATCTTTTCTCCCAAAAGGATTTGAATTTTCAGTAGCAAAGATGGTTAGAGTTTCTGGGTCATATGATTTTAGCATAGCCTATACTCCAGGCAAGGGTAACGCAGTTGCAAATGCGTTAAGTCGAAGACACGCAAGTTTGGGAGCGATGTTTTCGGAATGGAAGAGCCTCAAGTACTTGGCAAGGTTCGATTTCAGGCAAAGGTGTGAGTGGGAACCTGAAATGTTGGCGAGCTTGTCGATAATACCTACTCTTATTGAAAGGATTGGCGAGAGCCAAAAGAAGGATGTGAAGCTTATTGAGTTCATACAGAAACTGGAACCAGAAGATAAAGAGTTTGAGGTCGATCGAGAAGGTTGGCTTCGAAAGCAAGGGCGATTAGTTATTCCTGATATTGACGGATTAAGGGATGAGGTTCTGAGAGAATGTTATCACTCGAAGCTGACGATTCATCCCAGTGGAAATAAGATGTATCAGGACATGAAGAGAATCTGTTACTGGGAAGGGATGAAGCAAGATATTGGAAAGTTTATTTCCACGTGTATGAACCGTCAGTCGGTGAAAGCTGAACAGAAGAAGCCGAGCGGTTTACTTCAGCCATTGGAAGTTCCTACGTGGAAGTGGGAGTAGGTATCGATGGATTTTATCGATGGACTACCTAGAACCAGGGCAGGAAACGAAGGGATTTGGGTCATCGTGGATCGTTTGACCAAAAGTGCGAGATTCATTCATGTCAAGTCGACTAGGACGGCATCGAAATTAACTGAACTTTATGTGAAATGGATAGTTCGATTCCATGGTGTCCCAAAGAGTATAGTGAGTGACCGAGATCCATTATTCACGAGTGGATTTTGGAAAAGTTAGCAAGAAGCTTTGGGAACCGAGTTGTGTTTGAGTACGACATATCATCCCCAAACTGATGGTCAGACCAAGAGAGTCAATCGAGTTTTGGAAGATCTCCTGAGGTCTTGTGTGTTAGACTTCGGAGGATCATGGGAAGACCATCTACATCTAATTGAATTTGCGTATAATAATAGCTACCAGTCTAGCATTGGGATGGCACCATACGAAGCATTGTATGGAAGGACTTGCAATTCTCCAGCATGTTGGCTAGAAACTGGAGATAAGTTGGTACTTGGGCCTGAGATGATTTGAGAAACCTCGGATTGTATCGAGATAGTTTGGCAACGAATGAAGGCAACCCAGGATCGTTAGAAGAGTTACGCCGACAAGTGTCGTAAGGACTTGGAATTCGACGTGGGCGATATAGTTTTTGTGAAAGCTTTGCCATTGAAGCACATGGTTAGATTTGGTAAGAAAGGAAAGTTAGCTCCAAGATTTGTTGGACCATTTCCGATAGTCGAGCGAATTAGAAAGCTCGCATATAGATTGGAGTTACCCGAGAAGATGTCGAGTGTGCATAATGTGTTCCATGTGTCGTTTCTACGGAAATTCGTGCATGATTCGAATGTGGTGGTATCTCCAGAGCAGTACGAAGACCCTGAAGTAGAGACCGCAGTTCCGATATCTCGTAAGTCGCTTCATGTTGTGAGAAATGACACGAAACAGCTTAGAAGAAAGACAATTAAGTTAGTCAAGGTACAATTGAGTGAGAATGGAGACGATTGTACATGGAAGATGGAAGAGAGCATGAGAGCAACTCATCCAGAACTCTTCGTCGGTAGGACCCTTTAATATCGTATCTTTGTTATATCGCTGTATCTTGTTGTTGATCGTTAGAATTCCACGTGCTAAGATAAGGCTATGGATGCATGACTTGATGGATGCTAGTTTGGATGATAGAATTGGCTTTTCATGGATGATAGGCATGCAGAATCGTTGTGATTACTTGGGTTTGTTTGGAATTTCGGGGGCGAAATTCTTAAGGGGGGAGAATGTAACAGCCCGCATTTTACGTATTGGAAGATCGTAAAATATATTTATTTTGTTCCATGAGGGTTGGATCATTCTCATCTTTTAATATGTTGTTTATGGGGATGTGAGACATGTCCATAATTTTTACCGATTTTGTTTGTGACCATTTTGCCCCTATTAGCCTTGTACAGGGCATAACTTTTGACTCAGGTCGAATCAGAGGGTGAGACCTGTGTCATTGGAAGGAATTGATGATTGCCTTTCTGTAGAGTGGTTACATTAAGGATTTGGCTCAGCGGTTTGGGAGAAATCGCTATTTCAAGGTTTTTCAGTTGGCTATTCAGGTTTTGGAGCCTTAGTGGAATCCTATAAATAGGGGGTGAGAGTGGAGGGAAAAGGTTTACTTTTTCCCATTCTCTCATTTAAAGGCATTTGATCTCCTTCTTACTCCTACACCTTTCCACCATTAAAAATCCAAATCTAAGGGAGGAAATCGAAGATCTACACCATTCAAGGCTAGATCTACATCATTTCAAAGGCAAATTCATCTGATCGAGGGGTTTGATTAGGAGTGCTCGCTGTCCGGATTCTTATTTCTATCGTTTTAGATTGTTTCGGCAAATCGGTGAGTGATTTACATCTCTCACATGAATGCAATGAAGTATATGAGTGTTTGTGCATGTTTCTCATCAAATTGGGATGTTTTACCATAGTTTTACACCATTACAAGTTCAATTTCATATGCATCACCCTATGATCTAATCTAACAAGTTTTACTCGTTAATTTCATGTCATTTTATATGTTTATGTTAGTTAGACCCTCATTTTGATCATATGTTCATTTTAATGGTTTTTGGTGAGATTTACATCATTTTTGTGGTAATCGTCATATTCATGTGGATAGTAATGTTATGATATGTTTATGATTATGTTTGATGATTTTAGTTGAGTTGGTTTCATCGGATTCGTCGTTTGGCGAAGTTTTGGTCGAAATCGAAGTTGAATTGCAATATGCAGAAATTGGCTCGGCCATAGATTGACTCGGCCAGAGATTGGCTCGGCTAGGAGTTGACTCGGCCATAGGTTGAATCGGCCAGAAGTCGGATTGAAACGAAGTTGGATCGGACAGGAGTGGATCGGATCGGGTCATATTCGGATCGGGTCATATTCGGATCGGGTCATATTCGTCGGATCGGGTCATATTCGGATCGGGTCATATTTGGATCGGGTCGGTCATATAGGTGATTGGATCGGGTCGATCGTATTGGTTGGATCGGTCGAGTTTGAAGCCAGAAGGGCGCTAGATCGGGTCGGCCTAGTTTGGATCGGGTCGGTCTGAAGGAGGGCAGATCGATCATGTTTTTAACAACGCTTTTAAACGTTGTGGTTGATAGTGATGATGCTATGGTTTGTTTCCAACAAGGTCATTTTCTGAAAAAGTACATTTTTCGGGTACGACTCAGATTTGGAGAAAAAGGTCTGAAAATATATTTTTCGGGGGCAACCCCCCCCCCCGAACCCTAGCCGCAGCGCAGTGATGTAATTAGCTCAGTGATGGTGTGACTTCGAAGTAAGTTCAAGTAGGAAGATTCTAAGTGTTGAGAGGTGTTCGTTGATTAGAGTAGAACGTCGAATCAAGTAACAACTCAAAGGTCGTGGGTTGGTGGATAATGGTTGCTCGAGAAGGTCGCTTGAGCAATAAATAGCCGTCAAGGTTGGTGTAACACCCCGTGAATTCTATAACATTAAGCTTTACAAATTAAAGTACAATTAATTGTAAATGATGAAATCAAGGGAAATGGGTTACTCCATTGCGTTCGCCTCGAAATTCTGCTTGAGATAGAGTCCAAGTTTGCGTAAAACGGATATCGTATGAAGAAGATATGGACAAACGAAGTTGGGCAGAAAAACCAGAAAACGGGTCAGAATGCACTGGCGCACTTGTGAAGTGCGCCGGAACAAAGTTGAACTGGCGCACTTGGGAAGTGCGCCTGTACAATTTTGGCCTGGCGCACCTGCCAAGTGCGCCCAGGTCAGAAAGACCTGCTGGTCAGGTCCTGGCTGGCCTGATCAGGGTCCGGTCGAATTCTGATGCTTGGCTGAGTCACTAGGGCTTACGTGCCACCTCTTGATTGGCTCTTTGAACTTTGTATGGTCTAGATTCCTCCTATCTTCATCTGACGGCTCAAAACAATTTAAAATTCTATAAATACAACTCAAGTCTAACCCTAAATTCACACAAATAATAGAATACAAAAGTCGTCATGCTGCTGGAGAGGAACTAGGAATGGCCGTCAATTAGAAAGCCTAGAGACAAGCCAACACTAAAGCCTAAGAGACGAATCAAATTAGAAGAAGATTAAAGCTTAATCAAATCATTCAACGCAACTTTGCTACCCAAAGGAGAGCATCTCCAAATCAGAATAACAGAAATCAGAAAACAAGAATTCATCACACGTTGTAAGTATAGTGACCTTTCAAAATATGAATAAAAACTGTGATGTGATTCGATGTAAATGAAAATAGAATCGTGTTGTTATAATCTTTGTGTATTGTAATGGTTCTATCATGACTTGTGTATTGATGTTTGTGGCATAAATTGATTGATGCAAGCCTATTGAACAATTGTATATGAAAAAAAATGGCACTTGCAAACTTGTGGCAAAAACTAGAAATTGATCCCTTTTTGTATATGTCGATGGCATGGACTATGTATATTCCCTTAGTCTAAATTAGAATTTATGTAAACATGTTATAGACCTTTTATGCCTACATGACCCAAAAACCTATGATATCATCCTTATGTATATTGGCAAGTATAATTAGATCTATGTTTGCAAGTATAATTGGATCTATGTTTCATAAACTATGCAAGTTCATGTTTATTTGCAAAATATAATTGGTTCTATGTCAAACATCGTTTGGGTTTCATAAACTATGCAAGTTCATATTGAAATAGGCTATATGATTAGATGTAAAAATTGTACATTTTTGTGAATATACAACATGCTAGTTTTGTGGTTGATATTATGCCAAGTTAACATGTTTAAACACAAGTTTGTATTTGCCTAAACTATGCCATTTCATATGTCACCTACTTAGTCATACTTTGATTCGAATGCAAGTTCACATGACCCATGTTATATGTTAGTTGAATCGCCAAATTGCAAGTTCATGCGCCACACACCTTTATGTATTACATGTTCATGATTTCCCCTTTTCCTCACGTTTATTGGGCTGAATTGTGACAAGCCCAACACATGTTATAACGTTGCGAACAAACGGGGGTAATAACGTTGGGTGTAAAATATGAAAATATATGTTGGCATGTTTGGCACATGCCAATGATTATGACACATAAGCGGTATGAATTGAAATACCCAAAAATAAAAGATATGACATTTACATATGGTTGAGAAGTAATAAACTATGTAAATTTAGAAAACACGATATGCTTAACCCGAGGTTGGATTGAGTTGTGATGTAAACCTGCCCGGACCCGCCCGGCTGTCCAGTAGTCACAACAATACCTATCCAATGTGGGTGGTTAAGCATTGAGCCCAATAAGGACCCGAGGTTAGACTGAGCTACGGTGTAAACCTGTCCGGAACCAACCGGCACGTCCAGTAACCGTAGCAATACCTGTCTAATGTGAGTGGTCTGGTGCTCCTAAGAGGCTAAGGACAGATGATAGGGTTAAGTCAACTATAACACTTAACCAAATTCAACATGTTAACAAGAATTGATGGGTGGGTTAGGTAAATACAGACACTAAACCACTTAACATGTTTGACTAGAAAATCCTGGTAACGAGGGACCCGTTTCAGCAGTAACCCAAAGATAGGTATCAACGGTACCCTGAAACTAGGCAGGGTGGGGCACGATTACTGGGCAGATTGTAAGCGGTCAAACGACGGCGGTGGGTGCACAGTGCAGGTCTAACGGGGTGCGGGCGTGCACACACTCCGGAGCAGACAACCAGGGCACTGGGGACACCAGTAGTATAACCTATGCCTTCTAGGATTTGTGTCGGGGCCGCCACCATGGGTCTTGATACACCCCATGGTGGGACCAGCATAGGTATCTACAATTCTTGGGGGCCGTATGACACGTGTTAACGCGAGTAGGAGACGATCTTTAGAAAATGGGGATCACTTCACCCTCACCACGGGGTGCCAGTTAGAATAAACTCAAATAGGTGCAAAGATATAGTATGGGTGTGATAGTACATTCGACACTTCCTTAGCTTGTGACACTTTCCTATTTTTAGTTTACATCCATCATACCCTTTTCTTATTCACATATTGAAGAGTTACTAGATTTACTCAGGCTTTATGTCTGACCCTATTTTCTTTCCGTCTTCTTTTCTTTCGTTCCCCCCCCCCCAGGTCCACAGGGAGGAAACAGCTCAACTCAGTCAGGCTCTTTACAAGCACCAAGAACGTAGATGTATGATTTGGATCTTTCTTGCTCGGATAATGGCTTTGGATATCACTATGGGGATTTTTGTCACTTTATTTATGTTTTCATGCTTCTTTAATAATCAAGGCAGTTATGAGGTTGTAATGTTGGAAGTATTTTGAGACAATTATGGAAATCCTTTTGTTTGATACACGTATTGATGAAATAAAAGTTTGTTTGGTTTCCGCTGTTTAAAATATGTGTATTTATATCTGTCTTGAGTTTATCTGTGGCTTTTACTTATAAACCTCCACCAAAGTTAAGGCATTCCCTTTGTGAGTGACCTTAATGGAGGTGGGGTGTTTCACTTGGTATTAGAGCATAGGTTTAGGAGACAAGATAAAAGTTTTTGAAAATTGTTTTAAAAAAGAAAGCTTAAATAAGCATTTTTTTTAGAAAAAGTGTTATATTTATATAAAAAAAGACAAAATCCCCCAAAGCCATGTGCCCTATCTATCCTTCTCAATCCTTCGTTTTGAATTTTTCCTTTTAGTTTCAGCATGTCTGGAGACCTTAACCTTCCAGAAGGAGTGCCGATTCCCGGCTGGTTTAGGAGGTACTTAGAAGCAAGGGACAATGGCGTGGGCCCAGCAGACATCCCTCCTCCAGTGGCCGCGGTTCCTCCTCCTCCTCCGCCTCCTCGTGGAAATGCCTTCGCAAAAACATGTAGAGACTTCAAGGCTATGGGTGGAAAAGACTTTTATGGGACAGAATCTTTTGTTGAAGCAAGAAACTGGTTAAAGGAGACTGAGGATTTGTTTGTCATCTTTGGAGTGGATGACAGGCAAAAGATACAACTTGCGGTGTGGTTACTTAAGGATGAAGCTTCCTATTGGTGGGAAGTTACCAATGCTCAGAGGGCGCTGGAAACATGGGAAGACTTCAGGACAAGGTTTGAGATGAAATTCCTCTCCTAAGCCGAAAGAAGCCTGCAAATGGAAAAGTTTCTAACTCTGAAACAGGGAAGCATGACGATCAGGGAATATGTTAATCAGTTTAATCAGCTGACCAGATTTGGGCTAGACTTAGTAAACACCCAACACAAGAAGGCACTTCGCTTCGTCAAGGGTTTGAATGAGCCTCTACACAGCCTTGTCATGACCCATGTATCCATGGGAGCGACTTATGAAAGCTTGGTGGACATGGCGTTGCTACACGAGGAAGACAACAACAAGAAAGAAACTAAGGGGGAAGAGAAGAAAGAAGGTCTACAAGCAAAGAAAACAGACTTCAAGAAAGGAGGGAAGAACAATAAGCCCCGTGAGAAGAGAAGGTGCAATTTCTGTGGCATTGTGGGCCATATATCAAAAGACTGCCGGAAAAGGAAGGGGAAGATGGGTGGTTGCTTCCATTGTGGAGAAACTGGGCACCAAGCTAAGGACTGCCCAAAGAAGAAAGGGCAGGGACAAAAAGGCGAATCCACTTCAGGGGGTCAGGTTCATGCGCTAGTGGCACCTCAGCAGGAACGAGGTAGTAATATTTCTGTAGAAAGTGTAGTCTATCTTTATGATCATCCAGTTTGTACACTTTTTGACTCTGGCGTATCACACTCTTTTATTTCATCTGCCATAGTAGAATCTCTGCATCTAGACACTAGTATGGTAGAAGATCCCTTAGTAGTTTCAAATCCAATTGGGGGCTCCGCTTACTTGTCAATGGTTTGTTTGGGTTTGAAAATCTCTATTCTTAGCGTTGAGTTTAGTTGTAATGCCTTTGTTTTGGGCTTCTCGGGATATGGTTTGATCTTAGGCATGGACTGGTTATCCAGTAATAGTGCCATTCTTGACTGTGAGAAAAGAGTAGTTAGACTCTTGACTCGGCTTGGTAATACTCTAGAAATTTCTTGTAATCCTTTGAATGCTGTTATGCTTAGTTATCTAGAGTCGCTTGATGCTTCTGATGAGAATTTGCAATCAGTTAGAGTAGTCCGGGAATATCCGGATGTCTTTGAGGAAGTGAAAGGCTTACCTCCGAGGCGGGAAATAGACTTCCGCATATATCTTGTGGATAATGCAAAGCCTGTAGCTTTACCCGTCAGACACATGGCTCCAAGGGAGAGAAAGGAGCTCAATAAGCAGGTTAAAGAACTTCTCGAAAAGGGGTTCATTAGACGGAGCATTTCGGAATGGGGTGCTCTAGTGGTGTTCGCAACCAAAGTAGACGGTTCGCTTCACCTTTGCGTCGACTATAGGGAGTTAAACAAATTGACCAAGAAAAATAGGCACCCTCTTCCCCGAATCGACGATTTGTTTGATCAGCTTGTAGGTGCGACGGTCTTCTCCCAACTTGATCTGGCAACTGGGTTCCATCAGCTAAGAGTAGCTGAAGACAGCATTGATAAGACAGCGTTCAGAACCCCAGACGGTTTCTTCGAGTGGCTTGTCATGCCTTTCGGCTTGACAAACGCACCCGCTTATTTCGTAGACCTAATGAGCAGGGTGTTCAGAGAATTCCTCAACAAATTTGTGGTTGTCTTCGTAGATGATATCTTAATCTTCTCAAAGAATGAGGAAGAACATGCTCAGCATCTGAAAGAAATCATGGATACTCTCCGTGCACATCAACTAAAAGCCAAATTCTCCAAGTGTCACTTCTGGAGAAAAGAAGTAAGGTTTCTTGGGCATATAGTGTCCAAAGAAGGGTTGGTTGTGGACCCCGCGAAAGTGGTGGCAGTACAAGATTGGAAGACACCAAGAAATGCAACCGAAGTTTGAAGCTTTCTTGGGCTAGCCGGTTTTTATCGAAAGTTTATTAGTGATTTCGCGAAAATCTCAGCCCCACTCACAAGGCTACAAAGAAGAATCTGGCATTCACTTGGGATTTGGACTGCGAGTTTGCTTTCCAACGATTAAAAAGGGCTCTTACAACAGCCCCATTTCTAACTCTGCCTGACGGAAGCAAAATGTTCACAGTATACACGGATGCATGTGGAACGGGACTAGGCGCTGTTCTAATGCAAGAAGGAAGGGTAGTAGCTTATGGCGGAAGACAATTGAAGGTTCATGAAAAGAACTACCCAGCCTACGATCTTGAGTTGGCCGCCATCGTCTTTGCACTTAAATCTTGGCGCCATTATCTCCTAGGTGAGAAGTTTGAATTATACACTGACCATAAATCGTTGAAATATCTCTTCTCCCAGAAGGATCTTAACTTGAGGCAGCAAAGATGGATGGAGTTTCTTGCCTCATATGATTTTGAAATTTCCTATACTCCCGGAAAAGGCAACGTGGTAGCGGACGCGTTGAGCTGAAAGAAACTGACCTTAAGTCCGCTCTTTGTGGAAAGGCAAAACTTGGAGTATATAGCCAGTTTTAACTTTAGGCCCTCCTCGAATTTTGTACCGGGTTTGTTAGCATCTCTCGAAGTACGCCCTACCCTCTTAGACTCAATAGGGGTTGCCCAACGTGAAGACCCTCAGCTTGTTAATGTGATTGATAAACTTATTAGGGGTGAGACTTCTAGTCACCTCAGTAGATACACCATCGATGATAAGGGTTGGCTGAGACGAGATGGAAGATTATGCGTCCCACAAGCAAGGGAGTTGACAAAGAAGGTTCTCGAGGAAGTGCATCATTCCAAGATGACTATACACCCTGGCAGTGATAAGATGTATAAGGATATAAAAAGGACTTTCTTTTGGAGCGACATGAAGCAAGACGTGGCAGATTTCGTTTCTAAGTGCATGACCTGCCAACGGGTCAAGGCGGAACAAAAGAAGCCTGGAGGACTACTTCACCCTCTAGAGGTCCCACAGTGGAAGTGGGATAGCATTTCAATGGACTTCATTGATGGACTGTCTAGGTCGAGAAGAGGCAACACTAGCATTTGGGTAATAGTGGATAGGCTTACTAAAAGTGCCCACTTTATACCTATCAAGAGTAGAAGGACTGCCTCATCTCTAGCATCTCTTTATCTCAAGGAAATAGTTCGACTCCATGGGATACCCTCCAGCATTGTTAGTGACCGAGACCCTATTTTCACAAGTGAGTTTTGGCGGAGTCTGCAAGAAGCTGTAGGCACACAACTATGTTTGAGCACGGCCTATCACCCCCAAACAAATGGCCAGACGGAAAGGGTGAATAGAGTTTTAGAGGATCTTTTAAGACTTTGCGTTCTTGACTTTGGAGGGGCGTGGGGGGATCACCTTCCTTTAGTGGAATTTGCCTACAACAACAGCTACCAAGCTACCATCGGCATGGCACCCTTCGAAGCCTTGTATGGAAGACCGTGCAAATCACCAACTTGTTGGTGGGAGTCTACAGATAAGCTTATACTTGGGCCAGACATGATTCGAGAAACTTCAGAGAAAGTGGACTTGATACGTAGGAGAATGAAGACAGCCCAAGACAGACAGAAATCCTACGCCGACAAAAGAAGGACCGACCTTGAGTTTGAGGTTGGGGACAGGGTTTTCCTTAAGGTATCCCCTTTAAGGAACGTCGTTCGCTTTGGATCCGCCGGAAAGCTAGCACCAAGATTTGTAGGACCGTTCCCTATCATCAAGAAAATTGGGAAAATGGCTTATAGAGTAGATCTGCCTGAAAGATTGGTTGGAGTTCACAACGTCTTTCACGTTTCTCATCTCCGGAAATGTCTACATGAATCAGCGGAAGTGGTGGAGCCAAGCATTCTAGAAGAAGCCGAAGTGGAACGTGAAGCAATTGTGAGGAGAGTTCCAACCCGCATCATAGGAACTGAAGTGAAAAAGTTCTGCAACCGCGAAGTCAAACTCGTTAAAGTTCAGTGGAGCGATGCCGAGGAAGACGCGACTTGGGAAACTGAGAACAGAATACGCGCTGCCTACCCTCTTCTTTTTTAGGGTACATCTTTGACCTCTCTTTTTCTTAAGTTGTGCTTGTATCTATCTTTTTAGGTATATCTCCTCGATATTATCCTTTATCCTTAGGTAGAAACCCCTTTGGATATAAACATGTATTTGAAACATGTTATGGTTGATGGCTGCAAGTGGTTTCTATAGTGGTTGCTCGTGGATGCATATACACATACAACCTAGGTCTTAGATCGGCTCAATCACTTCATACTGCATATGCATATATGAATTCTTATTTGTATATGGTTGTAAACTTGATATGTTGTCATATGGTCGTTGCATTTGTATGAATAGTTGTGCACTCATGTAGAATTATGAGTAGGAAGAATTTGCATACATAATGGATTCATGACACTTACATGATTCGCATTAAGGAGGTCAACTGAATCAGTAGACCGCCTGATTTCTGCATTAGATAAGGACATGTACACACACTATGCATATGATCATGAAGCATTAGAAGTCTTTTAAGGACAGTGGATGCCTGTGTTTGTTGGTTGAGTAGATGGACTGTTGGATGGTAGGATATACATTCTTCCTAACTTGAAGATTTCAGGGACGAAATCCTTTTAAGGGGGGAGAATGTAACACCCCGTGAATTCTATAACGTTAAGCTTCACAAATTAAAGTATAATTAATTGTAAATGATGAAATCAAGGGAAATGGGTTACGCCATTGCGTTCGTCTCGAAATTCTGCTTGAGATAGAGTCCAAGTTTGCGTAAAACGGATATCGTATGAAGAAGATATGGACGAACGAAGTTGGGCAGAAAAACCAGAAAACGGGTCAGAATGCACTGGCGCACTTGTGAAGTGCGCCAGAACAAAGTTGAACTGGCGCACTTGAGAAGTGCGCCTGTACAATTTTGGCCTGGCGCACCTGCCAAGTGCGCCCAGGTCAGAAAGACCTGCTGGTTAGGTCCTGGCTGGCCTGATCAGGGTCTGGTCGAATTCTGATGCTTGGCTGAGTCACTAGGGCTTACGTGTCACCTCTTGATTGACTATTTGAACTTTGTATGGTCTAGATTCCTCCTATCTTCATCTGACGGCTCAAAACAATTTAAAATTCTATAAATACAACTCAAGTCTAACCCTAAATTCACACAAATAATAGAATACAAAAGTCGTCATGCTGCTGGAGAGGAACTAGGAATGGCCGTCAATTAGAAAGCCTAGAGACAAGCCAACACTAAAGCCTAAGAGACGAATCAAATTAGAAGAAGATTAAAGCTTAATCAAATCATTCAACGCAACTTTGCTACCCAAAGGAGAGCATCTCCAAATCAGAATAACAGAAATCAGAAAACAAGAATTCATCACACGTTGTAAGTATAGTGACCTTTCCCAGCTTCCCTCCGCTTCTCCTATCCTTTCCCAGCTAAATATCGTGCCGCGTTCCACCCCCGTCCTCCTATCCTTCCCTCCCCTCCTCCGCCTCATCGTCCTCCCCCCCTTCGGTTCATCGTCCCCCTTCTTTCATCCGCTCTCGCCCTCCGTTCTCCTCGCATCTTCCTCGTCATTCTTCATATCACCCTCACTCTTCTCGCTCAGCTTTTCGAAAACCTGCTCTTTCTTCCTCTCATCGTCCTCTTGCCTCATCTTATCCTGTCGATCGTCCGGTTTATCCTCCCGCTTCTAAATTATCATCTCGCCAAAATTTAAGTCACCCAACAACTCAAGGTTTTACCTGTAACAATCGTTTTGATGCTCTGAAAAATCTTTCAGATGATATGCCAAAAAAATCCTATGTTGTGGTTGCATCAACTCCACCGTTGGATCCACCTGATCGCAGGATTGCGAAAAAATCATCTGTTTTACCTGCTTTCTCTTCAATTCAGAATATGGTCAATTTTCTGAAGAGCGAACGTCGCTGTATTCAATGTGCAGATAAAGGCCACGTGGCAAGTGCCTGCAGGAATTCTAAAATTTGTTTTTTTTTGTTCAGGCTACGGCCATTTATGTACACGTTGCCCTAAAAAAAGAATACAAAGAGGCACCTCAAAACATGTGCGTAAAGGCGTCCATTGGAATGATGCATCTTCTGTTGCGTGGGTCCCTCGTACATCATCTCAATCTGATCGAACCCAGAAAAGACCACATCGTTCCAGCTGTCGGCAATCCACGCCCTCTCCAACTCCTATTCCCTCCCCATCCATCACTCCCACACTATGCACTGAAAATATGAATCACTTTGTAATGGAAGATTCATCAAACTACATTGTTGGAACTGTGATTTCTGGTGGTTGGAGTATTACATCGCTTCACTTCATCCTATCTAATGCTTTCAATTATCACGAATGGCCCATGTGGATATATAGAAACAACTCCTTCATCGTTTCTTGCCCAAATGAATGGATTAAAAACCAAGTCTTGTTCTGGAAACTCTTTGCGAAGCCTGGTGGATCTATATACTTTGAGCCTTGGTCTGAAGCTGAATGGGAACCGGAAGCGGTGTTAGAGTGTGAATCATGGGCAAAGGTGGTGGGTTTTCCAGAATTTCTAAGGTACAATTCTGCTGCAGTTATGAATATTCTTAGTCCTTTGGGAAAAGTTGTAGCATTAGATGATTGTGAATGGGCTCACTTCGATCACAGAAACTTATTTATCAAAATTCAATTTTTTGAGGGGATTGACCTGATTACTTTCCTTGTGGTTAACATCAATAAGAAGAAACATCTCATAAAAGTCCAACGTTGCATCCATGAACACCCTGGGGTTAAACCCGAATCCTTACTTATTGGTAATGTTGAAGAGCTAACGATTCCCTGCATGCATGATAACTTTGAGGATTCTGTTGAAGCCACACCAAATGATATGTCTGCTATGGCCATACCTGATGTTGATCACGAAGTTGATCAAGCCCCTCAATAGAACATGAATCACCTTTTCAACACTGACATGCTTTTCCAAAATATCCCTATGCCCTTCCCGTTCTCTATCCCCCTCCTAATTGTCCCTCTCCAAATTGATGACCCTCTATCAGCTGCCCCTCCCAACGTGAACCCTCAAGACAATCAGTCGCCACCTCAATCTATCCCCCCTCTCCAGCAAATCCTTCCGGCTGATGCTACTCATAACGCAGAAGAAGAGAACTGGACCCAGTTTCTTTCGCCGGTCATTGTCAGGCGTAGCGCAAGGATCAAGAATAGAGTGGATCATCCTGAAGGCTCGGGTAGTTTATTTACTCCTGTTGTTTTTTCTTCTGCTAATAAAAGTCTATGTAGAAAAATGTCACGTTGCATGGGTGTTAATTTACGTGAATCACACTATATTTCCATGCATGATTTGGAACTTGAGCGTATTAATGGTGCCAAATGAAAATCGTTTCATGGAATGTTAGGGGCTTGGGCAACCCCTCAAAATGCCATGCAATTAGTTTGGTTTTACTTCCTTTAAAAGTCGACATTCTTTTTCTCCAAGAAACTAAACTTGATGACCCTTCTCCATATCACTTTAGACTTGTGGGGGGCTCCTTCCTTTCTGGTTGGACTTTTGTTAAGGCAATTGACACATGTGGAGGTTTAATTACAGCTTGGAATGAATCAATTTGGTCTTTATGTTGGTCTATTCAAAATAAATCAGCACTTCATGTTGCACTACGTCATATTCCCTCAAACCAAATCTACTTCTCTAATATTTATGGTCCTCAAGATGCAACTGATAGATCTCTTCTCTGGTCTGAATGTTGCTCTCTCGCATCTCAATTCTTGGGCCCTTGGGTGATTGGTGGAGATTTCAACACTACCAGATTTGTTTATGACAGAAACTCAGGCAATCTATCCCAGGACTCTGAAGACTTCAATTCTTTCATTTTCGACTGCTCCTTGATTGATCCACCGATAAGTAACCGCTCCTTCACTTGGTCAAACCATAGATCATCACCATCGTTGGCTAAACTTGACCGCTTTCTATATAATGGCGCTTGTGACGAGCTTTTCCCTATGACTGTTGTGTATGGTTTGGCTTCAGTTATATCAGATCATTGCCCCATTCTGCTAAATTCTGATATTTCTGTATGCAGCAAACGTCCCTTTAGATTTGAAAGGTTGTGGCTACTCGAACCCTCGTTTGATGACTTTATTCATTCAATTTGGTCTCAAAACTTAAATGTAGCATCAGCATCTCAAAGGATTGTCCTAAAATTGAGAGCCCTTAGAAAGATTATTAAACCATGGGCTAAAAACTTATGGGGTTCTATTCGTTCTCGCATCTCCTCTATTCAAAATGAAATTATTGACATCAACATTCTAGAAGAGCAGCGCCCACTTCTTGAAGCTGAGTATGATAACTTACGTGCTTTAGAAGATGAGTTGGATAGACTGATGAAACAAGAAGAAATTGGTTGGAAGCAAAGATCCAAAGCCAAATGGTTGGAGGAAGGTGATAGGAATACATCATATTTTCACCGGATGGCTAATGGCAGACGGAGATCAACATTCATCTCGGAAATAATTAAAGATGGCCACTCTTTCTCTGATCAAAATGTCATCCTCTCTCTCTTTTCTGATTTCTTTCGATCTCAGCTTGGTCGTTCACACTCAAATTCACCTGATGTTGAATGGCATCTTCTTTATCCAAACCCTGCGCCTATTCACATTGACCATCCTTTCTCTGAATCAGAAATTTGGGCTGCATTGAAGGATATGTCGGATGATAAGGCCCCCGGTCTTGACGGGTTCAGCCCAGTTTTCTTTAAGCATTTTTGGGCCTTGGTCAAATTTGATATAATTGACATGTGCAACGAATTTTATAACGACCCTACTTCAATTGCCAGACTAAATTATGCCAACATTATCCTCATTCCCAAACTTTCGGGGGCCAACACTTTATCTTCTTTCCGTCCCATTAGTCTGCTAAATACTACTTTTAAAATCATCACAAAGGTGTTGGCTAATCGTCTTCAATCTGTTATTGCCACACTTGTTGGACCAGAACAATCTGCTTTCATTTTGGGGAGAAACATTCATGACTGTATCGCTGCAACTCAGGAAATAATCTCCTTCTGTCATCACTCATCTACCCCTGGTGTTTTACTTAAGCTGGATTTTTCCAAAGCATTTGATTCAGTAAGTTGGCCCTTTATCATGGATGTTTTTAAACACAGGGGTTTTTCAGATAAATGGTGTTCATGGATTGATAATATACTTAATTCATGCTGCTCATACATTTCTGTAAATGGTGCTTCTGGATACCTTTTCAAATCTAAATGTGGGCTTAGACAAGGCGATCCTCTTTCCCCTTTTATTTTTGTGCTTGTTGCTGATGTGTTTAATCAAATGGTTAAACAAGCCTCTTCACATGGTTACTTGGCTGGTATTTCTCTCCCAAATACTCCCCTATGCATCAACAATTTACAATTTGCAGATGATACTATTATTTTCTCTTCCCTTGAACCTTACCATATCCAGTGCCTCAAAATCCTGTTATATGTATTCGAGCTGATATCTGGTCTTTCCATTAATTTTAATAAAAGTGTTATTTACATGCTTGGTAAGTCAGATCATCTTGGTGACTTGATTTCTTCTACTCTCAACTGCAAGGTAGCAAAATTCCCAATGACCTACCTTGGTTTACCTCTCAGACCCTCTAAGCTTCATAAAAATGATTGGCTTCCCCTTATCAATAAGATTGAAACTAGATTAGCGGCTTGGAAAGCAAATTCATTATCATCTATGGGCCGTGTAACTTTAGTTAAATCTGTGCTTTCCGCTATCCCTACATATTGGATGTCTTTTCATAAACTCCCCAAATGGGTAATTTGTAAGATTGATTCAATTCGTAGTTCATTTCTTTGGAATGGTCATAACATCAAGAAATTAATTAACTGGAGGACGGTATGCCTACACTCTGATCAAGGGGGGCTTGGTGTTCTTGACCTTTACCACTTTAATATTGCTTTGTTGGCCAAATGGGTTTGGAGACTCCTAAGCCCTGGAAATTTCATTTGGAAAAATTGGATTTTAGCTCGCTACTTTTCTTCAATCCCCCATCTTGTTTTGCATCATCGTCCTTCCTCTAGAATCTCTCCCTTCTTGCATGGGATTCTATCTTGTATTCCTCGTATTAAATTTCTGTTTCATGTCTCTTTGGGGGGTGGTTCATCCTGTTTATTTTGGCACGATATTTGGCTTGGTCAGTTACCTCTCTCTCTTACCTTTTCTTCACTCTTTTCTCTTCAGTCTAACCCTTCGCTTTCTGTTGCTGATGCTTTTAACGATGATTATGTTAGCTTAGTTCCAGGTTCGCTATTTGATCGGAGTATTCTTTTTCAGTTGCTAAATATCTTTGCACTCATTAGCAACACTCAGCTAAATAACTTGGATGATCATTTTGTTTGGGTTCTCTCTTCATCTAGAGGCTTTTCTGTTTCTTCATGTTACAAGTACCTGAATTTTTCTGGTAGATTGTTTAAATTCTCAAGACTTTGGAAATGCAAGCTGGCTCCAAGAATTCTCTTCTTCCAATGGTGCTTGATTCATGAAAAGGTCAACACAAGAGAGAAGCTCTTCAAACGCAATGTGGTTCCTGACCCCAACTGCCCTTTCTGTAATTCTCATGCTGAATCCATTCATCATCTCTTCTTTTCCTGTGACTATACCTACCCAATTTGGGCTGCAGCAAGTACCCATTTAATTGGTTTCATCCCCATCATTTCTTCTTTTTTTGACCATTGGGAATCTGATTCTTGTCCAGTACTTGATATCTTCCTGGCTGTTTATAGTTGGTGTATATGGAAAGAAAGAAATGCAAGGATTTTTAATAACAAAGCTAGTTCGATCATGTCTATCTGTCATCGCATCATTCATATTTTTTCGTCCTCGTCAGGTTCTGGAGTCAATCATGCTGCTATATTCAGGTTTGCACTGCCGGTGGCTACTTCTCCAGCTACTTCTGTTGATAGCAATGATACAGCGTCTAGCATGGAGCTTATGTGATGACTGATGATGCCTCTTTATTTCTCAGCGTAGTATTTGTATAATTATGATGGTTAACAGTTTGATCTGCATGCTTTTGTAGTTGTATTCGTAATATACTCTACGTGCGTTGTATGATGTATCTTAAACTTTGTGGTGATGGTTGTTTTTTGGACCACCAACTGGGTTTGTCAGTTGGATAACTACTATTATCTATTAATTAACCGGCTGTGTAGCCCCGCGCTACATATCCGTTTGCTCAAAAAAAAAGTATAGTGACCTTTCAAAATATGAATAAAAACTGTGATGTGATTCGATGTAAATGAAAATAGAATCGTGTTGTTATAATCTTTGTGTATTGTAATGGTTCTATCATGACTTGTGTATTGATGTTTGTGGCATAAATTGCTTGATGCAAGCCTATTGAACAATTGTATATGAAAAACAAGGGCACTTGCAAGCTTGTGGCAAAAACTAGAAATTGATCCCTTTTTGTATATGTCGATGGCATGGACTATGTATATTCCCTTAGTCTAAATTAGAATTTATGTAAACATGTTATAGACCTTTTATGCCTACATGACCCAAAAACCTATGATATCATCCTTATGTATATTGGCAAGTATAATTAGATCTATGTTTGCAAGTATAATTGGATCTATGTTTCATAAACTATGCAAGTTCATGTTTATTTGCAAAATATAATTGGTTCTATGTCAAACATCGTTTGGGTTTCATAAACTATGCAAGTTCATGTTGAAATAGGCTATATGATTAGATGTAAAAATTGTACATTTTTGTGAATATACAACATGCTAGTTTTGTGGTTGATATTATGCCAAGTTAACATGTTTAAACACAAGTTTTTATTTGCCTAAACTATGCCATTTCATATGTCACCTACTTAGTCATACTTTGATTCGAATGCAAGTTCACATGACCCATGTTATATGTTAGTTGAATCGCCAAATTGCAAGTTCATGCGCCACACACCTTTATGTATTACATGTTCATGATTTCCCCTTTTCCTCACGTTTATTGGGCTGAATTGTGACAAGCCCAACACATGTTATAACGTTGCGAACAAACGGGGGTAATAACGTTGGGTGTAAAATATGAAAATATATGTTGGCATGTTTGGCACATGCCAATGATTATGACACATAAGCGGTATGAATTGAAATACCCAAAAATAAAAGATATGACATTTACATATGGTTGAGAAGTAATAAAATATGTAAATTTAGAAAACATGATATGCTTAACCCGAGGTTGGATTGAGTTGTGATGTAAACCTGCCCGGACCCGCCCGGCTGTCCAGTAGTCACAACAATACCTATCCAATGTGGGTGGTTAAGCATTGAGCCCAATAAGGACCCGAGGTTAGACTGAGCTACAGTGTAAACCTGCCCGGAACCAACCGGCACATCCAGTAACCGTAGCAATACCTGTCTAATGTGAGTGGTCTGGTGCTCCTAAGAGGCTAAGGACAGATGATAGGGTTAAGTCAACTATAACACTTAACCAAATTCAACATGTTAACAAGAATTGATGGGTGGGGTTAGGTAAATACAGACACTTAACCACTTAACATGTTTGACTAGAAAATCCTGGTAACGAGGGACCCGTTTCAGCAGTAACCCAAAGATAGGTATCAACGGTACCCTGAAACTAGGCAGGGTGGGGCACGATTACTGGGCTGATTGTAAGCGGTCAAACGACGGTGGTGGGTGCACAGTGCAGGTCTAATGGGGTGCGGGCGTGCACACACTCCGGAGCAGACAACCAGGGCACTGGGGACACCAGTAGTATAACCTATGCCTTCTAGGATTTGTGTCGGGGCCGCCACCATGGGTCTTGATACACCCCATGGTGGGACCAGCATAGGTATCTACAATTCTTGGGGGCCGTATGACACGTGTTAACACGAGTAGGAGCCGATCTTTAGAAAATGGGGATCACTTCACCCTCACCACGGGGTGCCAGTTAGAATAAACTCAATAGGTGCAGAGATATAGTATGGGTGTGATAGTACATTCGACACTTCCTTAGCTTGTGACACTTTCCTATTTTTAGTTTACATCCATCATACCCTTTTCTTATTCACATATTGAAGAGTTACTAGATTTACTCAGGCTTTATGTCTGACCCTATTTTCTTTCCGTCTTCTTTTCTTTCGTTCCCCCCCAGGTCCACAGGGAGGAAACAGCTCAACTCAGTCAGGCTCTTTACAAGCACCAAGAACGTAGATGTATGATTTGGATCTTTCTTGCTCGGATAATGGCTTTGGATATCACTATGGGGATTTTTGTCACTTTATTTATGTTATCATGCTTCTTTAATAATCAAGGCAGTTATGAGGTTGTAATGTTGGAAGTATTTTGAGACAATTATGGAAATCTTTTGTTTGATACACGTATTGATGAAATAAAAGTTTGTTTGGTTTCCGCTGTTTAAAATATGTGTATTTATATCTGTCTTGAGTTTATCTGTGACTTTTACTTATAAACCTCCACCAAAGTTAAGGCATTCCCTTTGTGAGTGACCTTAATGGAGGTGGGGTGTTTCAGTTGGACGACTAGAGATATTGAAGGCCGAGAGATTATCGTTGTCGTAAGTTCTAGCAAGCTCAGAGCAGGGGTACGATGGGGGCACCCAATAGACCGGAAGGTTGCTGGTCGAGTACCTTGGGTATCATTGAAAGGCCTAGTTGTCAAGGTTGGACATATGGAGTTTATGCTAGAACTGGGGTTACCATTAGCCCTTGACATATGGCAAGGTTGGTCGTCATACGATTAACGATGGTTTCAAAGCCGGATTGGCGGTGATAGCCAGAGTCAGTCATGGATGATTGGTTGTTCTGTTTGTACTAACTCACATAGATTATCCAAAGTCGAGGGAGATGTTCTTTGAGTGCTTAACTGATATTGGTCTAGGCCTCTAGGGAGAGTACCTGCGGGATGTTAAACTCGATTAGGGTTGTCTGTGTGAGACTTATATAATCTGGATGTCACGTGTGTTTTCCATGATTGAATTGGTGTTCTGGTTTCCATGGATGAATGGTTGAATTGTTATTGTAAGGGCTATCACTGTCCGATGTAGGGAAGATAAGGTTGAGTTCTTCTCTGGTGTCGTGGGTAGATTAGTATGTTTATCTATCCTTTCTCATACACTTTATTGTTGAAGTTTGTTAGCTGTTTTATCGCTCACTAAGATTGTTGTCTGACTCAAGGTTTTATGTTTCCTCTTATTACCTTGGGTTGTTCATCCGGTTGTGGATGGGCAAACTAAGTAGCAGGTGACAGGTGATGCTTTAGTGAGGAAGATGGTGCTGATCGGTGGCGAGTAGGAGGCTCACATACCAGTTTTACTACTATCTAATAACTAGACTTCCGTTGTTTGCTTTTATAAGTAATGTAGCGAGGCAACTTTGTACAAACACTATTTCCAAGTTCTGGATATTACTTTCTGGTTCTATGAAATTCTTGTGTTTCTGCTTCACTATTACTACCTGTTGTATATGTTCTACTATATTTTATCCTTGCGCTGTGAGTTTACGACAGGTTCCGCTTGTGTTTGCCTACTCTGATGATCGTCCATGACTACCTTGCACACCTTTCAGCGCATTATTTCTTTTATATAGTGCGGGGGTTATGGGCAGTCGTCACACCATAATTGCAAGATATTCTTTTTAATTATTTTTAGGATATCGAAAAGTGCACAATACGGCTATATCCCTATTTCACACTAATCCATACATTTATTTCTTTTTATATTTGCAATTATTTTTTCCATTTTTCTTATAAACTGAACTATGGAAATATATTGTGACGATCTCAAAACCCCTAAGACGGAATTAAGGATAATCATTGGAATATAACTTCTATTACAGACAAAAACTCTTTTCTATCTGAGTTTGAGCCACAGCAAGGTATAGTAATATGCCCAAGCTTTGTTTTAATCTTTACTTCTCTTTCGGCACATCTTACTTCAGTCTCGTATTTGGTTAACCAGTCCAGTCCAAGTATGATATCAGATTCAGAAAAGTTCAAAATTAACTGTTACTATCCTATGGCGATGTTTATTATTTCACATAGAACAACCAGCACTCTGCATCCATTGGCATTCACGGGAGTTTATATAATAATAAAATCGCGCGGCCAACTCATTAAGGCTTACCTATTTGTCGGGCACGCAAATATATTCTTAAACAGATTTAAATATTTTTAGCGAACAAATATTTATTTCAACACGCGGTTATTTTTAACACTTCATACATAGGATAAAAATGTTATTTTTTATATTCCACTTTTCTTAGCCAATCAGTCTAGGCTGTTTCTAACTTCATAATTTAATCGTTATCCCTAAATTCTTGTTCCCAATTTATATTTCCGATTTGGCGTAACTCTGGTAAATGTAGACACAGTTGGGCTTATACCCTTTTTCCTTTCAATCTCAACAATTATTATATACATTTCATTTTAAATCTGAAAGGTAATTTTAACAAATAAACATGGGTATTCTCAGATTTACCATTCAAATACAAGTTTATTGTACGTAATATTAATTATATCATGTCAACCCGTATCACAGATATTTGTCAAGTCTTATCAAGTTTGCCTATTCTCAGCCCAAATTCCCTTTTTATTACAATTTTTGAGTCATATGTTCATTTATCCCTAAATTATCAAATCCTCTTTTATTCGTAATTCCAACTGAATTATATTTTTCCAATGCGCGCAAACAAAATGGATTATAATTAGTCACATAAAATTAGGCACATAATCCAATCGTATACCTATGCCAATTTTTTGCACATAACAAAATTTTAACATAAAACTATAAAATCCAACGCAGAAGGGAAAAAGAGGGCTAGTAAAATATCTTATTGATTTAACAGGAATCAAAAGATGAGATATGCCGTTATTAAAAAGAATAATTTAAAACCACTCACCTTAGATTTGCGCTCCAAGTTCTAGATTTGATTTGGATTTAGATTTATTATCTGTGATCCTTCCTATATGAATCTACAAGACATATTTTCATGGTACTACAAATCTAAATCCAGAAGGAAAAAAAGAAATTACTTGAATCCGGATCAGAAGAACTTACTTCATATGGACAGAGAATTTGGGCATCTAAACCTTAAATCTATAACATCCTCCTCCAAATCTTGAATCAGATAACATAAATCTAATATATTTTATTTCAAAAGAATTTGGAGGAGAAGGAGAATGGTAGGGTTTTCGCACCCACTCAGAAAAATATGAGTTTGACGGCTTTCCTGTAGGTTTATTTATAGATGTCTAAATAAACCACGTCCATCCGATTTAAACCAAACTAAATCACACCGTTAAAACAAACCCGAGCTCGAAGCCCAAAAAGAAAGAAAAAACGTCGCTAACCAATATGGGTCGACCCAGATCCATGTTGCAGTCGACATATGGGTCGACCCAACCCCCATATGTGTTGACCCATGGGTCAACTCAACCACAACATGGGTCAACCCAAATGATTTAAAATAAATCATGAGGTCCCTTTTTCATGTGTGATTTATTTCTTGCCCATTTTGTTTTGTTACCTATTTATTTGATGACTATTTCTTTTTATTTTGCAATTTTACTTTGTTCATTTCTAGTTTTGACATGTGTTTGAATTCAAATAGTAATTAATATGCTCGTATATTTTGAAATTTATTTATGTATAGTTACACAAGATTTTGAACGTTAATAACTTTCCCATACGAACTTAGTCCATGACATATTATATGTGTAAACTGATCAGATAATTTCTATAAACGCAACAGTATACATTTCAAAGATAGATTCTAAAAAGCTCAAAATATTTATTTTTTGTTAATAATTATTTCTATAATTATTTCGATTATTTTATTATTTAAAAAGCGGGGTGTTGCAAGCATAGTATAAATTCTCCAAATTATAAACAAAAATAAAAAAATAAAAAGTTTGAAATCATGTTGAAATGGTCAACAATTTCAAGCCGAAGTAACGATGGAAGCATAATATATACAAGTACAATTAGCCGATAGAAATCAAAGAAATAAAAGGGATAAAACCCTATAAATACCCTATATCATCATCGGCAATTATCATCAGAAAAAGTTGACCATTTATGAACCGAAAAAAGGAAAATCACATACAAATTTTCTTAGTCACATCCGACAAGGAAGCAACCACACTAATCATAACAAAGAATCAATCAACAATCAAAGCATTTCAGATTTAATCATCAATCAAAGTAAAAAGAGGTCCTGTTGAATAACAAGATTTTGATCGATGCCAGCGAATGAAGCTACCATGGGAATCGAATCATAAAGATAAGGTTATATATATATATACATTGAGTCATGTTAGAATTATGTTAAAACCTATCCTCAAGTATACACGAATGTGCTAATCAAGTTTTATATATATATATATTATTAAAACCTTAAAAAGCCAGACATGTACAGAAACTGGCCTACCAATCGACTGGTAGGAAATCCACCAGTCGATTGGTCAAGCTATTTTTGCACATAACAGCTAGTTTCAAAAGTTTTATATAAATATTTTAAATTCTACCAGTCAACTGATGATTTTTAACCAGTCGACTGATTTGACCCAAAAACTACTTTCTGAAGAGTCACCATTCTTCATGAAGAGATTCCTCTTCATTAATCAAAGGAAATGGACATAACTTTTGATGGAAACTATTCATGAAGAATTGCTACTCTTATACTACTATATAAACAAGTTTAATCATGTTTTACAATCACCGAATCTATCCGAATTTTACTGATTTTTCTGATCACTATTCTATTCTCTCCATTTACATTCTTTGTAATTAAAAGCTCTCCAATTCAAATACTTGTTGAATCTGTGAATCAATTCAATATCATTTGATTCAACAAGCAATATTCTTCCTTAAATCTTCACATTCAAAGTATATACTCGAGGATCAGATTATATGAAGGTTGTACTTAAACTATTGGTTATCCGTGTTGATTCAAGAACACAAATCTGAAGTCAAACTCTTTATAATTGTTGAAAATCTGTGTAGTTGCTCAGGCGAGAGGCATTCTTGTTAGGGCTCGGGTGTACTAACCTATTCCTTCGGGTTAAGAGAGGGCATTGTTAGTGAATTTCGAAGAGAAGCTTCGGGACTGGACGTAGGGCGGGAAGTCTGAACCAGTATAAAAACTCCTGCTGTCACTTTACTTTACGCATTTACTTTGATTGTGATATATCTCCGTAGCTCAGATTTTGTTTTGACTATTGCATATCATTTAGCTAGCATATCACATATATTTTGCTATATCCATATAGATCCTTTAAGTCATACATATCGACTACTTTTCAATTGGTATCAGAGCAAGGCCATCATATAACCTTAAAATCGTTATTTGATACATTGACATTATGGATGATAATAATACTAGCGTTCGCAATAACATCGGATATTCTGAAGGTCAATCAACTGCTAGACCACCCTTCTTTAATGGCAAAAATTAGAGTTACTAGGCTACTCGAATGAGAATATACATGCAAGCTAATAGCTATGATGCATGGAATATTACTCAAAAAGAGTATACATCACCTACTGCTGCATACACTGAATGGTCAAATATTGAGAAAAATGAAGCTACTGCAAATGCTAAGTCCATGAACATGCTACATTGTTCTCTAGATAGAAATGAGTTCAATTGGATTTGTATGTGCAACACTACATATGAAATCTGGTGAACACTTAAAATCACTCATGAAGGCACTAACAAAGATAAACAAAGTAAAATATCTATGCTCAAGAATCAGTTTCAAAATTTCAAGATGAATGAGAATGAATCCATAAATAATATATATTCACGTTTTCAAAATGTTTATCATTCTTTATTAGGACTAGGAGAAAAATATTCCGGCTTTGACATAGTTTCAAAAAATTTAAATTCTTTAACTGATGAATGGGAGAGAAAAGTATTAGCGATCGAAGAAACTAATGATCTCTCTGCCATGAAACTGGAAGAATTGATCGGTAATCTAATGTCTTATGAAGTGAATTTGCAGGCAAAGAAAGCACAGGTACAAGATAAGAAAAGTTTAGCTTTCCATGCAAAAAAAGAAGATTCCGATTCAGATGAAGAAGATATAGCATTTGATGCTAAGAATTTTAGAAAATTTCTAAAATACAGAAAGAGTCAAAGTAAAAATATAAAGAAGATTTAATCAAAAGAACCTGATCCGGCTTTAGTAGAATGTTTCAACTGTCACAAGATCGAACACTATCAAAAGAACTGTCCAGAGCTAAAGAGAAATCGCAAAAATGAAAAATCAAAGAAAAGAGCTTTTTTAGTCACTTGGGACAACTTGGATTCATCTTCTGAAAGTGATAGCGACAGCGATAATGAGCAAGAAAATGTGTGCTTTATAGCTAAGGACAACGATGTAAGTGATTTTACTTTTGATGAATTAGTAGAAATTAATTCTGAAATCTTAGAATCTAAGAAAATGTTTAAAAGAAAATTTAAACAAGCTAACAAAGACAAAAACAAAGCCGAATTTGAGAGAGACCTTTTGAAAGATGAAAAAGAAATCTTAGAAGAAGAAATTAGAAAATTACAAGATTCTCTTTCAAATGCAAATTCTCAAATTTCTTTGTTAAGTCAAGAAATAGAGATTCAAAAAAATAAAAATGATTTATTGGTTTCTAAAAATCATGATTTAAATAATAAAGTTAAAATTATAGAGTTAGAAAATTCTAGCTTAAAAACTAAGTTAGAAAATATTTCTAAAAATGTAAATAACTTTAACAAGGGTAGAGAGAATTTATCTAAGATTTTAGAGAATTCTCAATCGGTTTTTAATAAAAAAAGGACTTGGATATGATAGTAAAATAAATTAAAAAAGGAAACCAAACTCAAAAATTTCTAATATTAAACTGAAAATTTTTAGTATTAAAATAAATACTTCTACTAAGAAGAATTATTCGAATAATATTAGTATATGGATTCCGAAGACAAATAATATTCATATTAGGAATAAATATATTTAAAAAAATTGATTCTGTTCATTTTAGTAGTAATTATTTTTTCAAAAAGGAACCTAAGCCCTCTTGGGTTTGGCTTCCTAAGACTTAACCCTTAGGACCCTAACGGAGGAACTGGGTACCAATGAAATTTTTGATTTATTTTTTGTAGGTCCCACTTGATAAAACAGAAGAAAATGGATACTAGACAGTGGTTGCTCAAAGCATATGATAGGAGAGAAAGAAATGCTATCAAATATTACTTACTCAAAAGGAGCTACTATCACATTTGGAGATAATTCCAAAGGATACATCATCGGCAAAGGCGATGTGAGCAATTACGGTATATCTAATTCAACTCTTATTTCATATATTTTATTAGTTAAGAATTTAAAACACAATTTATTAAGTATAAGTCAGTTATGTGATAAAGGTTTTAAAATAACATTTTTTGAAAATAAATGTAGTATATTTGTTTCAAATCAAAATCTTATTTTTGAAGGAAATCGAGACAAAAATATTTATATTTTAAATATGGCAATTAATGATAATCCGAGCACGTGTTTATTAGCCAAAGATAATGATCCTTGGTTATGGCACAAACGATTTTGTCATATTAACTTTAAAACAATAAACAAATTATCTAAAAATGATCTTGTAAGAGGATTACCCAAAATAAAATTCAAAACTTAAAATTTATGCGATACTTGTCAACTCGGAAAGTGAACAAAATCCTCTTTTAAATCTAAAAGGTTATATCAACCTTACAACCACTTGAATTACTACACATGGATTTATTCGGACCAACTCAAGTTCGGTCCATAAATCATAGTAGATATGTGTTTGTAATAGTTGATGATTTTTCAAGATACACTTGGACTATGTTTTTGAGGAATAAAAGCGATACTTTTGATATTTTTAAGAATTTCTCCAAACAAATTCAAAATTTAACTAATTTAAAAATAAAGAACATACGAAGTGATCATGGAGGAGAATTTGAAAATGAGAAATTTGATTTATTTTGTCAAAAGAAAGGAATTTTTATAATTTTTCATTTCCTAGAACTCCACATCAAAATGGAGTTGTACAACGTAAGAATAGAACTTTATAAGAATGTGCGAGAACATTATTAAATGGAAGTACACTACCAAAACATTTTTGGGCTGAAGTAGTTGCAACATCTTGTTATGTTTTGAATCGTGTTTCCATTTGACCTCTTACTAAAAATACTCCATGTGAGCTTTTTACTGGTAGAAAACCAAATATATCTTATTTTAAAGTTTTTGGATTAAACTGTTTTATTTTAAATACAAAAGATCAACTTGGAAATTTTGATTCAAAATCCAATGAAGGAATATTCTTAGGATATCCTGAAAGAAGCAAGGCTTATCATATTTTCAATAAAAGAACCAGTAAAATAGAAGAATTACTTCATGTTCCATTCGACGAAAATTTTATTCAAAATTCCTTAAATAAAGATATTACAATAAATAGTCCTTCTTACAATGATGATTTGATAATATATAGAGAAAATGAAAACATTGTTCATAACAATATAGAGAATAATACTACAGAAATTCAAGATAATATCAATAATCAATATATTCCTGTTAATGAAGTCAGATCTCCACGATGAATATTACGAGATCATCCAATGCAAAATATTATCGGAGAAATAACTTCAAATGTTAGAACAAGAAGTCAACTTAATTTGGTAAGTAATGTAGCCTTCTTATCAAATATCGAACCCAAAAACCCTAAAGAAGCATCAACAGATGAAAATTAGATAATTTCCATGCAAGAAGAATTAAACCAGTTTGAACGTAATGAAGTCTGGGAATTAGTTCCAAGACCAAGTGATCAAACTGTCACTGGAACAAAATGGGTTTACAAAAATAAAGCAGATGAATCGGGAAATATCACTAGAAATAAAGCTAGACTTGTTGCACAAGGTTACAATCAAGAAGAAGGCATGGATTATGAAGAAACATTTGCTCCAGTTGCACGACTAGAAGCAATTCGAATATTATTAGCATACACTTGTCATCATAACTTTAAATTATATCAAATGGATGTTAAAAGTGCTTTTTAAAATGGCTACATTAGAGAACGAGTATATGTTGAACAACCTCAACTATTCGCTCATGAAAAATATCCTGATCATGTTTATAAACTGAAAAAGGCATTATATGGTCTAAAACAAGCACCTCGTGCATGGTATGAACGTCTCAAATCTTACTTGTTAGATTCAGAATTTCAAATTGGAAAGGTTGATCAAACACTCTTTATCAAGAAAGACCATAAAGATATTCTAATTGTTCAAATATATGTAAATGATATTATTTTTGGATCTACAAATAATCAATTATGTCAAGAATTTTCAAAAATAATGACTAATGAATTTGAAATGTCACACATGGGAGAACTATCCTATTTTCTGGGTTTGCAAATTAAGCAATTATCTGATGGAATTTTTATTAATCAAGAAAAATATTGTATTAATTTAATAAAACGTTTTGGAATGGAAAACACGTCAAGTAAACCTACACCTATGAGTACATCGACACATTTAGATAAAGATGAAAATGGTAAAAGTGTTGATCAAAAGTTATATCTGTGACGATCCCAAAATCCGAGGGGCGGTATTAAGGATAATCATTGGGAAATAACAAATTAATCATCATAGCAGAGAACAGATAATAGCAGAAACAATAAATAGAATAATTTTACATGGATATGACAGCGGAATCACAACATGTAATAACATCAGAATAGCATAGAGTGGGATATAACTTAGTAAGTAAAAAGGAAAGTGATCGGTCATCATCGCCAGAGGCGAAATACATACATGCAGTGAGACATAATAAGGGTATCAGTCTACATCACCGAAGGCGGTACATATACATACAATAAGAAATACGTAAAGTAAATCAGTCTGCATCGCCCGTGGCGGAATCATAATATAAGTATAGTAATGGCGGAAAAAGTCAAAGTCGTCTCTGTGAAGTCAGCCTCGCCATGAGCCAAAAATGTACCCTATGCAGCAGTGCAGAGCCAAAAACAACCTGTCACCTGAGTACTAGGCTGCCCGTGTGAAGATAAGGGCACCCGCGTTTGCAAAGTGAAACAAACAACGAGTCAGTCATGGGGACTGGTATGAGGAATCTATTTAACAGTTAAACAACAGTAATAGCAAATCATAGGACCACGCCACTTTCGCGGAACGGGTTTACTCCAGTGATTGCTAGTGCATTTAAAACAAAGTAAATTCTTTTAAAACAACGCAATGCTTTTTGAAAGAATGAGGCCATTATAAGACTCAAGTCCCATCACACAATGCAACGCAAGCCGGAGGATAGAGTTTTACTTTATAATAGCCAAATATGCTTGATACGTATAAAGCAAAATCATTTGATATTATTACTAGTGCATATATGTTTCAAAAACGAATAGCATCATAAATATCAATCATAGGCGACATGAGCGTCCCATGCCACTATGTCGCCATATATAAGTTACAATCGAATCCGTTATCTCATATTGGAAATTGGATTTCCGTCATGAGTCGAGGCAAGGGGCAAGCTCCTCTCCGCTTCGAGACATTCTAGCAAATGCCTCAGGACTACACACTCTGGGCAACCCCTGGATGCGGCTGGGCCGGTCCTCACTTACGTTAGAGGATTGGTTATTCCTGAACACACGTTTCCCGGTCCTTACAGACCTATAATCGAGGCGCCTCGCATTCCAACAACCACAAAGGTGAAAAGTAGATATATATGTCAGGGCTGGTAAGTCACTGACACCACCATAGCTAGAAAGAAACGTCGTGCTCTCCCAGCGGTCCGTATCCCGTTTTTAACTCATACCGGGGTGTGAGGCTCGCGAATCTACGAAATACACAAAGCAAGGCCACGTAGACCGTGCTTTGATCATCATCCACAAGACTTTGCTTTGCAACAGAAGCCTTGATCACAGCATCTTGGCATGCCACATAGGCAATCCACTCCATACGATTGATTTCCATCAATATATAACCTCTGAGCTCGTACGTCTCAGAGAAGGGCGTTAAGCAAAAGAATAAATTCTCCACCGCCAAACAGATATATATTTAACAGAGATCAATCAGTATAGAATAAAATCCAATGTCAGACACACAGTCCATTTACAAGTCCGTTCTGGGTCTGAACGAAACCGGAGGCGTCAATTCCTCGCAAATCCGTACAATCAACACATACGTTCAGACGGCTACTACTTCCGTCCCCTTCCGGTAGCTACTCCGGTCAGGAACCTCAATAGCGCCCATCCAACCGATACGAAGATCGTCGGTCTTGAATCGTCTTTGCCTTTTCCAATTCGAATCGCTCGATAAATTATTTGAAATGAGGGTTAGCTCGTCCTTTTCAAATAATTCCCGTCATTAGAATTTAAATCGATTCATTTTATGGTTATATTATTCGACATCCATCTTTCGGTTCTTTAGCGTTATTTTCGTGTCAAACACATACAACCATCAAATATCAAACAATTCAAGCCCAATTGGTTTATTTTCAATCCATATTGCTTATAATATTTTATAACGATTTTTCGCCATTTTTATTTATTTAAAAATGGCCATATTTAATTAAACGACGTTTCAGGTCGTGCCGTGGCACTGGCGCTGTTTTTCTCCTAATTTGTTTTACACATATCGGAAAATCTAACCGTTGGATTTCTACAAAGTCTATATCAATGGGAAGATATTCCCAAAGCGAACCCAACGGTTCCAGTTTCGTGAGAATCCGACGGTCGGATCTTCCACACTAGTCGTTTGAAGTTACGGTTTCAAAATTCGAACTGCAGCGTCGTTATTCGATTAAATTTAATTATATTTATATTTATATATAAATATAAACGATTCTGGCACTGTTTTTCTTCAGATTTGAATTAAACATTCCGGACAATCCAACCGTTGGATTTTTACAAGGTTGGTGCCGTTGGAAAGATATTTCCAAGGCGAACCCAGCGGTTGCGGTTTCGGGAAAATCCGATGGTCGGATTTCTCGTACTAATCGTTTCAAATTACGATTCCGAAACGCGAACTGCACGGCCTCTATTCCTTATAATTATATTTATATTTATCTATATAAATATAGTTCATTCTATAATTTCAACTATAGTTCATTCTATAATTTCAACTTCGTTTTCACTTCAAATATTTCACTAACGCCTTAATATTTCGAAAAATTTCGCCATAACCTCCTTTGTACGGGGAGGGGTTTGGAAATTTATTGGGTCGTATTAGGTACCCAATAAATCCTAAAAAGCATTCACATATTTATAGTGATATATTCTGGTGTTTACGGGGGAGCATGTACTGATAATCACTCCAGAGAATAAATTCCTGTCACCCCGTTTCCGTGTGGAAATAAATAGTCCATGTGCCGTATCTAATAACTAGAGCGACGTGATTATTGTCAACTCCAGACCCGTGTGGGGTTTTTATTAATCTGGCAATTTATCGTTATAATTTATATAGTCCATATCAGTCATCAGTTCAACCTGTAATATATAGTCATCGCCATACAAGCCTCTTGCTTGTATGGTAAATCTTCCACCTCGTCACACAAGCTCCAGTTGCTTATGTGGAATATGATGAAGTATGCCTATCATCAAGAAGTATGCCATGTAGTGTAGTTCAAAATTAATTGTTACTATCCTATGGCGTTATTTATTATTTCACACAGAATAACCAGCACTCCGCATCCAATGGCATTCACAGGAGTTGATATATAAATAAAATTGCGCAGCCAACTCATCAAGGTTTACCTATTTGTCGGGCACACAAATAATTTCTTTACTCTACAGCTAATCCATTTTTCCTGTTCAACACATGTATATATATGCAGAACAAAGCTAATAATAATATTTCTAGCAAACTATTATTTATTTCAACACGTGTGTATTTTTAACTAAGCGTATACATGATAAAAGGAATATTTTTATCATCAAAAATATTTATTCGACACGTGTGTATTTTTAACTCTTCATATTCACTATAAAAATATAGTTTTCATTGTCGATTCATTTTATCTTTAAAAGATGATAACATTCAACACATGAATTTCAACTCAACGAATGAATTGCAATTCAACACATGAATATTCTATATAGTTTGTATATATATAAAAATGTGATTTTTATCGCTAAAGCCATTTGTTTAAATTCAAATAATATTCAACACATGAATTTCAACCCAACGAATGAATTGCAATTCAACACATGAATATTCTATATAGTTTGTATATATATAAAAATGTGATTTTTATCGCTAAAGCCATTTGTTTAAATTCAAATAATATTTAACACATGAATTTCAACCCAACGAATGAATTGCAATTCAACACATGAATATTCTATATAGTTTGTATATATATAAAAATGTGATTTTTATCGCTAAAGCCATTTGTTTAAATTCAAATAATATTCAACACATGAATTTCAACCCAACGAATGAATTGCAACTCAACACATGAATATTCTATATAGTTTGTATATATATAAAAATGTGATTTTTATCGCTAAAGCCATTTGTTTAAATTCAAATAATATTCAACACATGAATTTCAACCCAACGAATGAATTGCAATTCAACACATGAATATTCTATATAGTTTGTATATATATTTCAGCGAATGAAAATTATTCTAACACATAGATATTACAGAAAATTTCGGCAGCATAACGGCAGGGTAGTTAAAACCGGGACCGTCCCTAGTACGGCTCCTCGCTCTACCTTAAAACCTCGCGGTTTTTGACAATGGTGATCATGCATCTAGTTCGCACGCAGGCGGCATGTTTTATTTTCAATTCCACAATCCTATTCTATTTTGTTTCAACCACAAGAGGGTATTTTTCAACCACAAAGGTATTTTTCAACCACAATATCAACCACAAACAATTATTTCCAACCATTCGTCATACCATATAATATCACGTCAATCACAAGCAATAAATATCGTCCATGGTCTGTGGACGAGGGGAGTATATATATATATATATAATATAATATAATAATTCACTTGCATTTCATCACAGTTCAAAGCATATATGTTTCAAACAACGCTTGTATAATTTATACATCGCTAATATAACTTATACAACACATGTACATGAGGTATACAATGCGTATATAATTTACACTTTGCTTATATAATTTATACAACGCGATTTCATTCACACAAATAGTTTAAATTCCTCACATTGGTTATTGCAGTGCTAAAAATCGTAGGAAGGTCAGAAAAATCCGCGGCTTCTTCTAGAATGTAGAGAGCCTCCTTGCGGTCACGGTGTCTCCTGTTTCATCAAATTTCGTTAAAGAACGAAAAAGATATTATTTTTCAAAGTTTTGCAACACTTAAAAGTGTTATTTTCATTTCAGAAATTTACATCAGAAAGGGTTTAAAAACTTCGAAACTAGGTCACGATTTTTCAGCTAATCCGTACCTCGATGCTTCGATCAGACTATGATGCGTCAAAGAGCTACGAACCACCTCCAGATCGGCGGTGGTGGCGAAGGGTTCAGTGGCCTGTGCGCATCGCGGCGGCGCTCTGAAGGTCGTGACTTCCTCGTCGATTTCCGACGTCGATGGTTGATGGCTGGGGTCGTTGGTTGGTCGGATGTGGAGAGGAGGCGAAGGCGGTGGGAAGTCTCAACAGGCGGCGGCGGTGAAATCGCCTGAGGCGGCGGCAAAGTTGACGAGAAGGTTCGAGCACCCTACGTCGTCCAATCGTCTCTGACGGCTAGGGTTTTGGTTTTTATTTTTTTTTATTTTTTTTTAAAGAAAAATTCCTATTGGTCCATACGTTATAGGAAATTTTAAATAGTGTTTTTGCAAACGGACTCCTTTTTAAACCCAACGACTGACGCCCCTAGCTAAATACCCCCATTCCGGACACAATGGGATATGTTTCGTTGGCCATTTCGACTGTTACAGTCAGTTATTTTTCAAATTAAAATATAAAACATTCGATATTTAATTTAAACGTACATTTCAATTTGCCAGGGCCACAAACTGAATCGAAAAAATCCAAAAAAATAAATCTAGCTTTGTTTTGACGATACGGTCCTAACAAAACCAGTTTCGTCGAATTCTGAGCTCGTTTGAAAAACGGCCATTTTTAGGTCGACCCTTTTTAACAGAATTTGACCAAACACATTATCTTTTGCCCCGCTCACATACTAGCTTCAAAAATTATGAAATTTGAAATTTAGCATTCATTTGACATCCCGGACCCAACAAAAGTGGTTTCGTCGAATTCCGAGGTCGTATGCAAAATCTCAATTTTCAAGGGCTATATATACTATATAGCGACCTTTCTGAAAATTCATTTGGCCATAACTTTTGATTTCCGTTATGAAATTTCGATTTTTCAGATTCGTTAGAAAGGTATTGATAAACAGATTTAAATATTTTCAGTTTCGCTAAAATCCGTTATATTTTCCACCCGGTACAGTCGGACAAAGTTTATATTCAAAATTTCAAACTGCCATACCATACCAAATTCTATATTTTATTGAAATATACTATTTCAATTATTCAAATTTCTTGGTAATAACCTGATTTAAAAATTTTAAACTGGTTCACTTTTTCTGGGTTATTACAATCTCCCCCACTTAAAACTTTTCGTCCTCGAAAAGGAAATAACAGCTAAGCAGGAAATAAAATGTAAATGCAAAGTATTGTAAAGGTACCTTGCACCGGAGTTAGTCGGAGATGTCCACTCTGCATTTGGGATAGGTTTGTTTAATGCTTTCCTCAGTTTCCCAAGTACAGTCTCTAGGATCACCACTCCACTGCACTTTGACTAAATGAATCTTTTTCCTCCTTAGCTCTCTAGTTTCTTTGCCAACTATCTTTGATGGCTCTCTACTGAGTGCTAATTCTGGAGTTATGTCAATATCATGTTGCGCTGCTTCTTCCACAACAAGATCGGGATCATGAACATGTTTTCTGAGTTGAGATACGTGGAACACATCATGTATACCAGGCAACCAATTAGGTAATGAAACCCTATATGCAAGAGTTCCAATCCGTTCAAGTATAGGAAAGGGACCAATAAACCTCGGTGCCAACTTCCCAGTCTTGCCAAATCTGATTACTCCTCGCATTGGAGAAACTCTTAAATAAACATAATCGCCAACGGCAAACGATATATCCCTTCTTCTCGCATCAGCATAACTTTTCTGTCGGCTCTGTGCGGTTTTTAATCTCTTCTTAATGAAATCGACTTTATCCGATGCTTCTTGAATCATGTCGGGCCCTAACACAAGTCGGTTGCCAGGTTCTACCCAACATGCGGGAGATCTGCACGGTCTACCGTATAATGCTTCAAATGGAGACATTTCCAAACTTGCTTGATAGCTATTGTTGTAAGAGAATTCGGCTAAATGTAAGTGATCTTCCCATGAGCCTCCAAAATCGATAACGCAAGCCCGCAGTAAATCTTCTAGGATTCTATTCGCTCGGTTTGGCCGTCTGTCTGAGGGTGATAAGCGGTGCTTAGATTTAATTTGGTTCCCAATTCTGTCTGGAATGCTTCCCAGAATTTGCTAGTAAACAGGGGATCCCTATCACTGACTATATTGAGCGGCACCCCATGTAGTTTAACTATTTCTTTGAAGTAAATCTGTGCTAGACTTTGAGCCGTTCTGTTGGATCGGACAGGTATGAAATGGGCAGTCTTCGTGAAGAGATCTACGATTACCCATATACTGTCGTTTCCTTTTCTAGTTCTAGGCAAGCCATCGATGAAATCCATCGAGATTTGTTCCCACTTCCATCCTGGAATTTCTAATGGTTGCAATAGTCCAGCTAATTTCTGCTGATCACTCTTAACTAGCTGGCAAGTGGAGCATCTACTAACATATATTGAAATATCTCTTTTCATCGCCTTCCACCAGAAGGTGCGCTTGATATCGTTATACATTTTGCTCACACCGGGATGGATACTTAGTTTGGATTTGTGGCACTCATCCAGTATTTCTCTTCTGAGCTCTGGGATTCCAGGCACACAAATTCGCCCTTTTAATCTTAGGACCCCTTGGCTATCAAGGCTAAAATCTGAGGGTTTTCCTTCTCGGATCCGCTGGCTAATCCTTTCAATGAATTCATCGTCCTTCTGTAGAATAGTAATCTTATCTTCTAAGGAAGAAGTAATGATAAAACTGGCAATGATTTCATTCTTTCTGCTGAGCGCATCTGCTACAACATTGGCTTTCCCTGGAGTGTATAGAATTTCAAAATCGTATGCTGCAAGGAATTCTAACCAACGCTGTTGTCTCAAGTTTAGATCTTTCGGAGTGAATAGATATTTCAAGGATTGATGATCGGTAAATAGTTCGAACTTCTCGCCCAGCAAATAGTGCCTCCAGATTCTTAAAGCAAACACGATAGCTAATAACTCAAGATCATGAGTAGCATAGTTTCTTTCATGCGGCTTTAGTTGACGGCTGGCATAAGCGATCACTTGGCCTTTTTGCATTAACACTGCGCCTAGCCCTCTAATAGAAGCATCTGTCCATATAGTCAAATCTTGATTACCTTCTATTATGGTCAATACTGGAGCGGTTGTCAATTTCAGTTTCAGCTCCTGGAAAGCTTCTTCACATTTGGGTGTCCATTTGAATTTCTCATGCTTCTTTGTAAGCTTTGTCAATACACCAGATATCTTTGAAAAATCCTGAATGAATTTCCGATAGTAACTAGCCAATCCAAGGAAACTTCGAACTTCTGTGGGTGTAGTAGGTTGTTTCCAGTTCTGAATCGCTGTAATTTTGCTTGGGTCCACAGCAATTCCTTCTTTTGATACGACATGGCCTAGGAACTTAACTTCATTCTGCCAGAAGACACACTTAGAAAATTTAGCTTTCAAGACATTTCTCCTTAGAATTCTCAACACTTGTTCTAAATGTTTTGCGTGTTCGTCTTCCGACTTGGAGTAGATTAAAATGTCATCGATGAAGACTAGAACAAATTTATTCAATACACCACGGAACACTCTGTTCATAAGATCGACGAAGTATGCCGGAGCGTTGCACAAGCCGAACGGCATTACTAACCATTCGTAGAATAAATCGGGACCCCTGAAGGCTGTTAAAGGAACACAGTCTTCGGCTATACGTAATTGGTGGAAACCTGTAGCTAGGTCCATTCTGGAGAATACTGTTGCTCCATTTAATTGATCTAACAGATCGTCTATACGGGGCAAAGGATATTTGTTCTTCAGTGTCTGCTTATTGAGATCCTGGTAATCAACACAAAGTCTTAGAGTACCGTCAGATTTCGGGACAAATACAACTGCTGCTCCCCATGCTGAAAAGCTCGGTCTGATTAGACCTTTCCAAAGCAATTCTCGGGTTTGACTACTTAACTCTTCTTTTTCTTTCGGGGCCATTCTTCTAATTGGATGTACTACTGGTCGGGCGTTAGGAATTAAATCTATCCTGAATTAAATTTCTCTTTGCGGCGGTAGGTTTTCTACTTCTTCAAACACATCCGCATATTTTTTAACGACCGGAATCTTTTCTAATGAAGGGGGAATAACTTTTAAAGAAGACCAAAATTTTGTTCTATTGATTTCTGAGCCATGACATGGTATATATATAGGTCCAAGCTTCGTTTCGACTTTAACGATTCTTTCGGCACATCTAACTTCGGCCTTATATTTTGTCAACCAGTCCAGCCCCAGTATAACATCAAATTCGGAAAGGTCCATGACAATCGAATCAAAAGGAAATCGGTATCGAGAAAAGGAAACAGGTAATCTACAATATATACTGAGACTAACAGAACCTCCTATTGGGTTTCGAACTTTAATTGGTTCCTTAAGCTTTCTTCGTTTCAATTTTAATTTGTGAACAAGGTTACCAGAAATAAAGCTACGTGATGCACCAATATCAAAAAGTACAGAAACAGGAATATTTTTTATAGTAAGGGTACCTCCCAAGACATCGGGTTTACCTGATCCATCGGTGGTAGCTGGTGGGGTCTTCCCGTCATAGACATGAGCCACTTGAGCATTCAGCTTCAGAGGACAATTCCTGCTATAGTGTCCCTTCTTATGGCAGTTGTAGCATTCGGCTGAGTCATTTGCCTTTGGTTTCCTCGGAGCTTTGCATACATTAGAAAAGTGACCTGGCTTCCCGCAGTTGTAACAATTTCCTTTCGGGATCTTTGCAGGTTTCTGAGTAGCGGCCGCGGTAATGCTAGATTCGGGTTGATCTGTTGAAGCTTTGCGCTTATTTCCAGCTTGGCTTTTGGCGCGGTCTTGGCTAGCATGCCTCTCATCCATGTCTTCGTAATTGCAAGCCATCTCTACTAGTTCTGAAAAGGAGAGTTTGATGTTGCTCATAGCTCTATCGTGGTACTTGCGCTTCAGCCCAAATATGAATCTCTTGTTCTTTGCTTTGTTGGTCATAATCAGCTCTGGAGCATAGCGCGATAACTAGGTGAACTTATTTAGGTAGTCCTGAATAGAGAGATCTCCTTGCCGGAGATTAGCAAACTGCTCTCGCATCCTCTCTAGAGCCTGTTCAGGTACAAACTTCTCATTGAATATAGTTCTGAATTGTTCCCAAGTTCTGACAGTACCAGCTGCATCTTCTGAGGTAATGGCATCCCACCACAGCTCTACTTCCTCCTGAAGGAGCCAAATGCCAAGTCGGGCTTTGTTGTTGGTTCCCATACCCATGCCTTCAAAGATTTTCTCACAGGTTTTCAGCCAAGCTATAGCCTCGGTCACTGTACCAGTGCAGTAAAAGGTTTTCCCCCAAGATTTCTGTACCTCTTCGCTACTTTATCTAGCTCAAAGTCTTCGGGTGCTGGTGGCTGAACAATAGGGCCTTCCACAACTACGGGGATATTCCCCCGTCCTCCTGCTGCCACTCCTCGGCCTCCACGGCCTCCTCTAGCTGCTGCTGCTCGTGTAGCCATCTAAGAGAATACTGTATAAGAAAGAAAAGAGTCAAGCTCACAGATTTGATAATTTTCATAAATGATAAAGCAGGGGAACATAAGGAAAAATAATGATGATGTACTGATCAAATTGTTTTGCTAATCTGCTTAGCTCATTCTAGGACATTGCTAATCCTATCTCTAATGAGCTACTCGCATTAGAACACTACTGATTCTATTTTGACGAGGTATTTATTGTGTTAGATCCCGGAACTAAGGTTAACCAAAGCTCTGATACCAACTGTGACGATCCCAAAATCCGAGGGGCGGTATTAAGGATAATCATTGGGAAATAACACATTAATCATCATAGCAGAGAACAGATAATAACAGAAACAATAAATAGAATAATTTTACATGGATATGACAGCGGAATCACAACATGTAATAACATCAGAATAGCATAGCGTGGGATATAACTTAGTAAGTAAAAAGGAAAGTGATCAGTCATCATCGCCAGAGGCGGAATACATACATGCAGTCAGACATAATAAGGGTATCAGTCTACATCGCCGAAGGCGGTACATATACATACAATAAGAAATACGGAAAGTAAATCAGTCTGCATCGCCCGTGGCGGAATCATAATATAAGTATAGTAATGGCGGAAAAAGTCAAAGTCGTCTCTGTGAAGTCAGCCTCGCCATGAGCCAAAAATGCACCCTATGCAGCAGTGCAGAGCCAAAAACAACCTATCACCTGTGTACTAGGCTGCCCGTGTGAAGATAAGGGCACCCGCGTTTGCAAAGTGAAACAAACAACGAGTCAGTCATGGGGACTGGTATGAGGAATCTATTTAACAGTTAAACAACAGTAATAGCAAATCATAGGACCACGCCACTTTCGCGGAACGGGTTTACTCCAGTGATTGCTAGTGCATTTAAAACAAAGTAAATTCTTTTAAAACAACGCAATGCTTTTTGAAAGAATGAGGCCATTATAAGACTCAAGTCCCATCACACAATGCAACGCAAGCCGGAGTATAGAGTTTTACCTTATAATAGCCAAATATGCTTGATACGTATAAAGCAAAATCATTTGATATTATTACTAGTGCATATATGTTTCAAAAACGAATAGCATCATAAATATCAATCATAGGCGACATGAGCGTCCCATGCCACTATGTCGCCATATATAAGTTACAATCGAATCCGTTATCTCGTATTGGAAATTGGATTTCCGTCATGAGTCGAGGCAAGGGGCAAGCTCCTCTCCGCTTCGAGACATTCTAGCAAATGCCTCAGGACTACACACTCTGGGCAACCCCTGGATGCGGCTGGGTCGGTCCTCACTTACGTTAGAGGATTGGTTATTCCTGAACACACGTTTCCCGGTCCTTACAGACCTATAATCGAGGCGCCTCGCATTCCAACAACCACAAAGGTGAAAAGTAGATATATATGTCAGGGCTGGTAAGTCACTGACACCACCATAGCTAGAAAGAAACGTCGTGCTCTCCCAGCGGTCCGTATCCCGTTTTTAACTCATACCGGGGTGTGAGGCTCGCGAATCTACGAAATACACAAAGCAAGGCCACGTAGACCGTGCTTTGATCATCATCCACAAGACTTTGCTTTGCAACAGAAGCCTTGATCACAGCATCTTGGCATGCCACATAGGCAGTCCACTCCATACGATTGATTTCCATCAATATATAACCTCTGAGCTCGTACGTCTCAGAGAAGGGCGTTAAGCAAAAGAATAAATTCTCCGCCGCCAAACCGATATATATTTAACAGAGATCAATCAGTATAGAATAAAATCCAATGTCAGACACACAGTCCATTTACAAGTCCGTTCTGGGTCTGAACGAAACCGGAGGCGTCAATTCCTCGCAAATCCGTACAATCAACACATACGTTCAGACGGCTACTACTTCCGTCCCCTTCCGGTAGCTACTCCGGTCAGGAACCTCAATAGCGCCCATCCAACCGATACGAAGATCGTCGGTCTTGAATCGTCTTTGCCTTTTCCAATTCGAATCGCTCGATAAATTATTTGAAATGAGGGTTAGCTCGACCTTTTCAAATAATTCCCGTCATTAGAATTTAAATCGATTCATTTTATGGTTATATTATTCGACATCCATCTTTCGGTTCTTTAGCGTTATTTTCGTGTCAAACACATACAACCATCAAATATCAAACAATTCAAGCCCAATTGGTTTATTTTCAATCCATATTGCTTATAATATTTTATAACGATTTTTCGCCATTTTTATTTATTTAAAAATGGCCATATTTAATTAAACGACGTTTCAGGTCGTGCCGTGGCACTGGCGCTGTTTTTCTCCTAATTTGTTTTACACATATCGGAAAATCTAACCGTTGGATTTCTACAAAGTCTATATCAGTGGGAAGATATTCCCAAAGCGAACCCAACGGTTCCAGTTTCGTGAGAATCCGACGGTCGGATCTTCCACACTAGTCGTTTGAAGTTACGGTTTCAAAATTCGAACTGCAGCGTCGTTATTCGATTAAATTTAATTATATTTATATTTATATATAAATATAAACGAGTCTGGCGCTGTTTTTCTTCAGATTTGAATTAAACATTCCGGACAATCCAACCATTGGATTTTTACAAGGTAGGTGCCGTTGGAAAGATATTTCCAAGGCGAACCCAGCGGTTGCGGTTTCGGGAAAATCCGATGGTTGGATTTCTCGTACTAATCGTTTCAAATTACGATTCCGAAACGCGAACTGCACGGCCTCTATTCCTTATAATTATATTTATATTTATCTATATAAATATAGTTCATTCTATAATTTCAACTATAGTTCATTCTATAATTTCAACTTCGTTTTCACTTCAAATATTTCACTAACGCCTTAATATTTCGAAAAATTTCGCCATAACCTCCTTTGTACGGGGAGGGGTTTGGAAATTTATTGGGCCGTATTAGGTACCCAATAAATCCTAAAAAGCATTCACATATTTATAGTGATATATTCTGGTGTTTACGGGGGAGCATGTACTGATAATCACTCCAGAGAATAAATTCCCATCACCCCGTTTCCGTGTGGAAATAAATAGTCCATGTGCCGTATCTAATAACTAGAGCGACGTGATTATTGTCAACTCCAGACCCGTGTGGGGTTTTTATTAATCTGGCAATTTATCGTTATAATTTATATAGTCCATATCAGTCATCAGTTCAACCTGTAATATATAGTCATCGCCATACAAGCCTCTTGCTTGTATGGTAAATCTTCCACCTCGTCACACAAGCTCCAATTGCTTATGTGGAATATGATGAAGTATGCCTATCATCAAGAAGTATGCCATGTAGTGTAGTTCAAAATTAATTGTTACTATCCTATGGCGTTATTTATTATTTCACACAGAATAACCAGCACTCCGCATCCAATGGCATTCACAGGAGTTGATATATAAATAAAATTGCGCAGCCAACTCATCAAGGTTTACCTATTTGTCGGGCACGCAAATAATTTCTTTACTCTACAGCTAATCCATTTTTCCTGTTCAACACATGTATATATATGCAGAACAAAGCTAATAATAATATTTCTAGCAAACTATTATTTATTTCAACACGTGTGTATTTTTAACTAAGCGCAACGAATGAATTGCAATTCAACACATGAATATTCTATATAGTTTGTATATATATAAAAATGTGATTTTTATCGCTAAAGCCATTTGTTTAAATTCAAATAATATTCAACACATGAATTTCAACCCAACGAATGAATTGCAATTCAACACATGAATATTCTATATAGTTTGTATATATATAAAAATGTGATTTTTATCGCTAAAGCCATTTGTTTAAATTCAAATAATATTCAACACATGAATTTCAACCCAACGAATGAATTGCAATTCAACACATGAATATTCTATATAGTTTGTATATATATAAAAATGTGATTTTTATCGCTAAAGCCATTTGTTTAAATTCAAATAATATTCAACACATGAATTTCAACCCAACGAATGAATTGCAACTCAACACATGAATATTCTATATAGTTTGTATATATATAAAAATGTGATTTTTATCGCTAAAGCCATTTGTTTAAATTCAAATAATATTCAACACATGAATTTCAACCCAACGAATGAATTGCAACTCAACACATGAATATTCTATATAGCTTGTATATATATAAAAATGTGATTTTTATCGCTAAAGCCATTTGTTTAAATTCAAATAATATTCAACACATGAATTTCAACCCAACGAATGAATTGCAATTCAACACATGAATATTCTATATAGTTTGTATATATATTTCAGCGAATGAAAATTATTCTAACACATAGATATTACAGAAAATTTCGGCAGCATAACGGCAGGGTAGTTAAAACCGGGACCGTCCCTAGTACGGCTCCTCGCTCTACCTTAAAACCTCGCGGTTTTTTACAATGGTGATCATGCATCTAGTTCGCACGCAGGCGGCATGTTTTATTTTCAATTCCACAATCCTATTCTATTTTGTTTCAACCACAAGAGGGTATTTTTCAACCACAAAGGTATTTTTCAACCACAATATCAACCACAAACAATTATTTCCAACCATTCGTCATACCATATAATATCACGTCAATCACAAGCAATAAATATCGTCCATGGTCTGTGGACGAGGGGAGTATATATATATATATATATATATATAATATAATATAATAATTCACTTGCATTTCATCACAGTTCAAAGCATATATGTTTCAAACAACGCTTGTATAATTTATACATCGCTAATATAACTTATACAACACATGTACATGAGGTATACAATGCGTATATAATTTACACTTCGCTTATATAATTTATACAATGTGATTTCATTCACACAAATAGTTTAAATTCCTCACATTGGTTATTGCAGTGCTAAAAATCGTAGGAAGGTCAGAAAAATCCGCGGCTTCTTCTAGAATGTAGAGAGCCTCCTTGCGGTCACGGTGTCTCCTGTTTCATCAAATTTCGTTAAAGAACGAAAAAGATATTATTTTTCAAAGTTTTGCAACACTTAAAAGTGTTATTTTCATTTCAGAAATTTACATCAGAAAGGGTTTAAAAACTTCGAAACTAGGTCACGATTTTTCAGCTAATCCGTACCTCGATGCTTCGATCAGACTATGCTGCGTCAAAGAGCTACGGACCACCTCCAGATCGGCGGTGGTGGCGAAGGGTTCGGTGTCCTGTGCGCGTCGCGGCGGTGCTCTGAAGGTCGTGACTTCCTCGTCGATTTCCGACGTCGATGGTTGATGGCTGGGGTCGTGGGTTGGTCGGATGTGGAGAGGAGGCGAAGGCGGTGGGAAGTCTCAACAGGCGGCGGCGGTGAAATCGCCTGAGGCGGCGGCAAAGTTGACGAGAAGGTTCGAGCACCCTACGTCGTCCAATCATCTCTGGCGGCTAGGGTTTTGGTTTTTATTTTTTTTATTTTTTTTTTAAAGAAAAATTCCTATTGGTCCATACTTTATAGGAAATTTTAAATAGTGTTTTTGCAAACGGACTCCTTTTTAAACCCAACGACTGTCACCCCTAGCTAAATACCCCCATTCCGGACACAATGGGATATGTTTCGTTGGCCATTTCGACTGTTACAGTCAGTTATTTTTCAAATTAAAATATAAAACATTCGATATTTAATTTAAACGTACATTTCAATTTGCCAGGGCCACAAACTGAATCAAAAAAATCCAGAAAAATAAATCTAGCTTTGTTTTGACGATACGGTCCTAAAAAACCAGTTTCGTCGAATTCTGAGCTCGTTTGAAAAACGGCCATTTTTAGGTCGACCCTTTTTAACAGAATTTGACCAAACACATTATCTTTTGCCCCGCTCACATACTAGCTTCAAAAATTATGAAATTTGAAACTTAGCATTCATTTGACATCCCGGACCCAACAAAAGTGGTTTCGTCGAATTCCGAGGTCGTATGCAAAATCTCAATTTTCAAGGGCTATATATACTATATAGCGACCTTTCTGAAAATTCATTTGGCCATAACTTTTGATTTCCGTTATGAAATTTCAATTTTTCAGATTCGTTAGAAAGGTATTGATAAACAGATTTAAATATTTTCAGTTTCGCTAAAATCCGTTATATTTTCCACCCGGTACAGTCGGACAAAGTTTATATTCAAAATTTCAAACTGCCATACCATACCAAATTCTATATTTTATTGAAATATACTATTTCAATTATTCAAATTTCTTGGTAATAACCTGATTTAAAAAATTTAAACTGGTTCACTTTTTCCGGGTTATTACAATATCGAAGCATGATAGGTTCACTTTTATATTTAACAGCAAGTAGACCGGATTTTATGATGAATGTTTTCTTATGTGCCCGATTTCAAGCTAATCCAAAAGAGTCACATTTAAGAGCAGTTAAACGAATATTACGATATTTAAGTAGTAGCAAAGACTTTGGACTCTTCTTTCCAAAAGACTGTTCCTTTGAATTAGTTTCATATAGCGATGCTGATTTTGGCGGATCACAAACAGATCGTAAAAGTACAAGTGGAACATGTCACATTATTGGTAAATCGCTTATATCTTGGTTTAGCAAAAAGCAAAATTGTGTTTCATTGTCAACATGCGAAGCTGAATACATATCTGCTGCACTAGCTTGTGCTCAGGTATTATATATGCAGTAAACACTAAAAGTTTTCAATGTAAATTTGCCAAATTCCATAATCGATTGTGACAATACAAGCGCAATAAATTTATCTAAGAATCAGGTAAAGCATTCCAGAACTAAACACATTGATATTAGACATCATTTATTGAGAGATAATATTGAAAAACAAACAATTAATTTAGAATTTGTTAACTTAGAAAATCAAATTGCAGATATCTTTACTAAACCCCTTTTAGAGAATTCTTTCATTAAACTCCGACGATAACTAGGAATTGTATCATTCAAAGATCTCTAAATAGTTCTTTGGTTATCATGTGCTTATAATGTCTTAATCTCTTTTTAATCGATGACAAAGGGAGGGAAATATCTCTCATGTTATTTGTGTTATGTACCATTTTTATGTTTCCATGCTATTATATTTTCCATACTATTGGAAATTGTGCTAACATTTGTGAATGTAGGAATCAAATGGTAAGGATATAAAATTATGAACTAACAAATTTGTGCAGAAATTCAGGGGGAGCTATACATTCAGGGGGAGAAAATCCAAAGTGTTGTCATCAATCAAAAAGGGGGAGAATGTTGAATAATAAGATTTTGATCGACACCAACGAATGAAGCTACTATGGGAATCGAATCGTAAAGATAAGGTTTTATATATATGTACATTGAGTCGTGTTAGAATTATGTTAAAATCTATCCTCGAGTATACACGAATGTGCTAATCAAGTTTTATATATATATATATGATTAAAATCTTAAAAAGCCAGACACGTGCAGAAATTGGCCTACCAGTCGACTGGTAGGAAATCCACCAGTCGACTAGTCAAGCTATTTCTGCACATAATGGCTAGTTTCAAAAGTTTTATATAAAAATTTTAAATTCTACTAGTCAACTGATGATTTTTAACTAGTTGACTGATTCGACCCAGAAACTATTTTCTGAATAGTCACCATTCTTCATGAAGAGATTCCTCTTCATTAATCAAAGGAAATGGACATAACTTTTGATGGAAACTACTCATGAAGAATCGCTGCTCTTATACTACTATATAAACAAGTTTAATCATGTTTTACAATCACCTAATCTATCCGAGTTTTACTGATTTTTCTGATCATCATTATATTCTCTCCATTTACATTCTTTGTAATTAAAAGCACTCCAATTCGAATACTTGTTGAATCCGTTAATCAATCAATATCATTTGATTCAACAAGAAATATTCTTCCTTAAATCTTCGCATTCAAAGTATATACTCGAGGATCAGATTATAGGAAGGTTGTACTTAAACTATTGGCTATCCGTGTTGATTCAAGAACATAAATCAGAATTCAAACTCTTTGTAATTGTTGAAGACCTGTGTAGCTGCTCAGGCGAGAGGGATCCTTGTTGGGACTCGAGTGTACTGACCTATTCCTCCGGGTTAAGAGAGGGCATTGTTAGTGAATTCCGAAGAGGAGCTTCGGGACTGGACGTAGGGCGGGAAGTCTGAACCAGTATAAAAACCCCTAGTATCACTTTACTTTACTTTCCGCATTTACTTTGATTATTGTGATATATCTCCATAGCTTAGGTTTTGTTTTGACTATTGCATATCATTTAGCTAGCATATCACATATATTCTGCTATATCCATATAGATCCTTTAAGTCGTACATATCGACTACTTTTCAGGTCCAACAGATTTAATTCAAGAGATAAAACTAATTTTTCTTTCAGAAGACAATGAAGGAAGTGATCGATCATAATTAAATGAGTGGCCTGGCCAAATAAACCAAAGGAGACAAAGCTTCAATTGGGTTGGGCTAAATATAATCATCTTCCTTTTTTATTGTCCTGAATTTATAATTAGGATTTAGTTTTACTGAGTTTAATTTTCTATTGTATTTTTATTTACGAACTATAGATTTTTTTTTTCTAGGTAGCGAACTACAGGGGGTAGTTTGAGAATTCACAACTCGATGATCGAGCTATGTCAGGGTGGTTTTGAGCGTAAGGTTAGAATAATTAGGTGAGCGATAGTAGCGAGTTTGCATGTAAGCGTTGTATTATTAAACTCATAGTAGAAACTTGGGTATAAAGTTTTGAGGGAAAGGTTAGAATAAAAATTCCATCATGAATGCAAGGTGCAAGTTTCATGGTCAAATTCCATCGTTTGTAATAATTTCATTTTCGGAATTTTAATTAAAATACTAAATAAATTATCGTTAAAATTCTGATTTGTTTCAATAGCATCTCTTTGTGAAAGCACAGAAAGGGAGTATATTGAGGGAGGGAATCCATTGTGTGTTGCATGATAAATGTTATGGTTATTAATGCATATTTATATGTATTGTTGTGATAATTGAACTAACTATTGACATGCAGCAGTGCAGGGCTAGTATAATTTCATAATATGCTTCTAATGAGAGGGAAACCCGTTCCACTATGCGGAATAGTCTCGTTAGATATCGATGGTGTCGAGTAGATAAGTTATTATTCAAACCAGTATTTTTTCTCTTTCCCCCATACTCTCGGATACTCAGTTGAGTAGGCTGACAGTAAGGGTCTTCCGGGTATACCTTTTGAATAAAGCTTCTCGAGGCGAACAAGAGCCTGTAGCTATTTAGGTATTTCGCCTTATTCTGTTTTGTTCAGTTTGTTATAACTTTAGATCAATGTATCATCATATTTTACGACTGTCGCTATTTATACTCTGATCATCCGAAGGGGCATCGTCATGTGTTTCTTTCGGGGTATATTTTGTAATAACTTATATTTTCTCTGAACGAGTTGTGCAATGGGATGTATGAACGAATATTTTTATCAATGAATGTTTTGTGAAATTTTTCATACTCCCGTGTTATCTGATGTTGAGTTTGATTGACCTTTGATTTTCTATCATTAAAAGTTGAAACTAGAGATGACTGCAACATCTGTAGCATTTAGCTTCTATCCTTAGGGAATGTGGTGTTACATTTAATATATGTTTCGATTGTGTTCAATAAACTGCTAAATGATAATAAGCAATATAATGTTTTTTTATTAAAGATTTGTTATTTAGCATGTCTACAAGTAAACAAACTTTAAATAGGTGATTATACCAATAATATTTAAAAATTTGTTATTATAAACTATATTCTATTCAAACTAAAGTTAGTGGAATTAATCACAATAATTATCATGTAATGATGTTTAACTTAATTACATAATTAATTACATATTACTTCACTTAGTTTTAAGAAAATGGGAATTATTCATGACCGGTTGATTTCCTTTATCACTAATACTTCAAAAACCTGTACATTCGACTATATGGGTGAATATTCAGCATGCATTTTTCTATAATATTGTCAAATAGTTCCTTACTCTTAAAACTGCATGTACTGCACAGAAGTAGTAAAATTGGAAACTAATACTATTCCCTAATACATGCCTTTTTTCTTAATAAAATTAGCAAAAGAACTAAAAAATGAGTAAATAAATATTTATTGACATTTTCATGAATAAATTAACCACTATCATGTTAATGTTTGCATATGATTGAAAGACAACAAATATATATACATACACATATAAATGTAAATATTATAAAGGACATTACAATTTTATTTTATAAGTGTAATAATTAAGAAGGGTATAAGTGTGTTGGATGTATATACAAAACATTACAAACTTTCATATCAACATTGGATCAACACGTCTATCAAAATTCGTGGATAGCATCTAATTCAAACCACAAAGAAAAGAAATGGTCAATATTTGGAGCTATGACATTATTTGTTAGTAAAAAAGATGAAGGTTAATAACACGAAAAGACAAGATGAAATTCAAGAGTGGTAGAAAAAAGAGCTTAAATCAATTATATTTTACAATTTGAGGCGCCTATGAAATGTTTTTGATTTGCTTTAGAAGGGTAGTTAAAATGTTCCCTTTAGCTATCCATGTTGAAAAATATTGATAATATTTAGCATACGGAATCGATACTCAATTTTTACCGTAGCATTCTACCAAACAAATGCATGATTTATCCTAAAGTAAGTTATGCTAACAAAAAAAATTGTTTGTACTAAAAACGAATTAAATTTGGTTTCTTATAGCATTTTGCTATAACACTCAAACGTTTATTCGGTTTATTATTTTATGCAAATATAGCCTCAAATTAATCTTCCTTTATTATATACTTGTCCATAATAAAATTTCTACCGATTATAATTTATTTCTAATACTTTTTATATATTCTTTTTTGATAATGCAAAAAAGCACTAATTATGATATCTTAGGGACTTGAACCCATGACATGTTAAATCGATGTCTCAATGTCATATCTTTAATCAATTAAGCTATAAATATTGACTATATTTCTATCAGTCCAATGTGTTGATAGTTTTCTTTACACCATTCGATCTTATTTTATTACGAGTTCCATTTTATGAGTTATATACTATTTTTCATTGATTTATTTTGATTGTTTTAATGTTTTAGTTATTATACTTGCGTGAATTTTCAAAGTAATGAAAAATGATCATTTCGTAATTCCTAAAATTTTATTGTAAATTTTTATTCTATATTTTTTTTTCATGTCCTATTCTTTTTAATGTATTCTAAAATTACTCATATACTTTTAAACTCCTCGGGGAAATTAAGTTATGTCTATTTGCTTCAATTAATGTCGTATTATTCTGTGTTAAGAAATATGATGTGTCAGAATTACTTTAACAAATGTTTTTGATTTCTCCTTTGGTTGTTAAAGAGTCTGAGGCTAGATATTGGCATCCGATCTACCAATACCGGGAACCATTTTAACAACTATGCACGTGATGGAGAATCCAAAATGAAGCAAGTTGGTTTGGCAAACTTTATTGGAATGAAATAAGAGAATGATAATGGAAAACCTTGACCTTCATATCAAATTAACATGACTAAAATAAAAGTCATACCCAGGCTAATTGAGTTAAATCCTCTTATCGAACTCTTACTCTATGATTGACTGGGGCACGCCTTTTATTATGGGAGTATTATTCAAGGTTGGCGATAGTTGCGTCTATGCGTTACCATCAGCTGGGTCCGCAACTAGGGGGAATCCTACCTATTGGTATAGATTGGTGGCTTGTCATATTATCCTGATCGAACCCCCTATGATTTTGATTTGCATTGTATCTATAGAGTGTCCTCTAAAGTCACTAGTTCACAGTACTGTATAGATTACGACATTATAAGCGGTGTAAGGGTAAAAATGCAATCTCACTTACTCTATTTTCAATAATATATTTACCATAAATACTATTGTATTAGCATATTGCAGTATATAATATCTAGTTTAACAAATGCTTAGAGGGTTGGAACCTCAAACATCCTTTAAGTTACTTGTGCATTACATTAAATATTTTACTTGGATTGATTTGCTTTTATAAGAATGTTAGTTCCGACTCGAGTGTTTTGTTTTACTTGATAGTCGGGTCAGACCGAGTATTACTATATTGAGATTTCATCTTTCAGAGCTAGAGACTTATTGAAGACCTCATGTCTATCTACTTTATATCGGTAATACTTATGTATTGTAAATCCTTGAATTTAGACTTCAATTGTATTTGATTCTATAACTTTGATATTATATATAAATTTTGTATTTAGTAGTTGTTGAATTTTTGATTCAAATATTTTATGAAGAGGCTCTAATCAATTAATTGATTTGATTGATTGATTGATTGACTGGTGTGATTGATTGATTCTATCATAGAAGGAAACAAATGAATGATTATATTCTAGAGATATTTTGAAGGGGCAATTTGAATATTTGCCTAGGTCTTCTACTATCCTATAAATGCAGCCTTCTTGGTTAGATTAGGAAAACAATTAATAAGAAACCATTCTAAAACGATGTAATAGATGTTTTGAGTCTAAAACCATTCTAAAATACCTAAAACTTACAAAAATGGTGGAATCCCTCCTGGTGGCGTAGATCTTTTCTTCTTGCTCCTCTGCCTCTTAACCACTTCATTCCCTATCGCACTTCTTCTTTCCCTCTCATGGCCAAGACTAAGAAGCCTAAATCGCGTTCACTATCTTCTATAACCACGAGATCTGCTAGCCGCGCAAAGTCTCTTCTTTCTTTGAATGACACTGATGCTGACTTCGAATCCTACGCAACCCCTCCACACCATGTGTACATGTTGCCAGTTTCCCATGCTCTTAACACTTTAATCACTGAGATTTTTTCTGCAGGTTCTTCTACTCCGAATGAAGGAACTTCTGCTCCTTTAATTTCGCGGTAAGTCTCCTATTTCACCGTTGTTAGCTCGTGCTCTGTCAGTATGGCCTCTTCCTGCTGCTTCGGGTTTAAGTAAGGTTAATGATCTTAGTGCTCTTGGATGTAATACGTTTTGAGTCGTTGACTTTGGGTTTCAATTCAGCTACTTTTCCACCCAATTTGGGTTTGAATTCGAGCACAAATGTTTCTGTTGGGGTTGATGAATTAAACTGTGAGCAAGGGATTTTTGGTTTTTCTGGTAATCAATCACCATTTTTTGCGCCTTGTGTAGATTCACAGTGCCCGCCAACTATTCAACAAATTTCCACTTCTAACGTGACTTCACATATACATAGCACCAGTCTTGTAAACATTTATGCTCCTAGTTCAAACTCCCCTTTGTTGCCACCCAAGTGTTGGACATCATTGTTTGGTTCCCTTCCTCAAATTGCCGGTGATTACTTACCTGTGAATTTTGATAACCTGAATGCCGATCTTGGCTCGATACCTCCTTAGAAAATTCATGACGAAGCAACAATATTTTGGTTAGACCAAATTTTAGGAATTTTTTTCTTGATTCAAAACCTCCGGCAGTTAACATGCACTCGATATGTCGCAACCTTTGGCAAATCCGTGCATCTTTGACAATGAAAGTAGTTGATGGTCTTTATTATTTCAAATTTTCTTCTATTCAAGAAAGGCTACGTGTCCTCGATGCTGCTCCATCGATTATTGATGGTAGACCTTTTATTGTGACTACATGGAGTGCTTCAATTGATAGAGTTCGTGAGCAGGTACTTTCGATTCCGGTATGGACACAATTCACTCGTATTCCCTCTGTTCTTCAACCTCTTCTAGATCTAAATTGGGTTGCTTATCATATTGGCAAGCTTAAATGTTTTGATACCAATACCGTGGCAAGGAAAAATCTAGTACAAGCTTTGGCTTTGATTGAAATTACACTGGACAAACCATTGCCTTCTCAAATCAAAGTTTGTATTGACAGTCGTGAGCATTTTGTGGATGTCAAGTATAGATGGAAACTGGAAATTTTTTATTCTTGTAAATCTTTTGGTCATTATGCTGAAGCCTGTCAGCATGATGTTAATTTGCCTCCCCCAGTTAAGACTCCTCTCCCTAGACCTCTTATCAGAGTTTGGGTTCCAACTGGTCGGAAGTTCGATCATGTCTTGGATCCACCCGATGTTACGGTTGATCTTGATATTTATCCTTATTCAGATGTTCCTATAATGCCTGATGTTTCTCCTAATATAGACGTTACTATATTGCCTGATGTTTTCCCTAATCCTGATGTCTCGTAGGTTAAGGGGAAGCGCGCTTGGGTGCATGCCCCCTTTGGAATGCGTTATGATACTCAACATTATTTTTACAAATTTATTGGAGATGGGGGTGAACGAAGATGTCTTTTCTATCACCCTTTTGGCAATGATTTAAAACTATGGGATAAGGGTGAAACTGTTGACAATATTTCAATTCTTCTGCAGGACTCTTCCTTGTATAGGAACCGTAATTTTAGCCCGATAGCTTCTTACTACGTTGAAGATTTGACATCCCACCTTGAGACCTTTGTGCGGATTATGACATCCTTCACAGGTAGCTTTTATGACTATTTGTATTACTATGACATGATGTAGAGCCTTCTGTTTTACCTTGCTGTTTGTTTTTAATTTTGTGATCTTTGCCATTCTGTTGTACTGATAGTGACTAGACACTTCAAACCAGTTTATTTTCTCTATGCATGTGCAGAGAACCTGTTGCCTTTCTTTCCATAATAAAGTGGTACGGCCACTCTAAAAACAGCTTGCCTTGCCAAAAAAACCACTTGAGAAATTTGGAGAGGTTGTCTACTTCCAAAGGCTTACTCCCTAGAGATGAAGATGTAGGAATTTAGGTTGAGAGTAGCTATTCATATTTACTACTGAAAGACGTAGTTGGTGCCTCCAGGTAGATTCAAGGGTTTGTGGTCGTTCTTCTGCTCCAAACACTACACCATAGATGGCCTACTGCAACGAAAATCCATGGTGTTGCCAGCTACATTGTTGCCATATCTATGTTGTTTTTTTCTATTGCAACACACGCAACAATGTGTTAGCGTAGATATCAACCATGTGTTGCAGTAGCTGGGTGAATAAAATTATCAATCTGCATCAACACTGTCCAACGGTCCAGGTTAGCGATCCGCGAGAAATAATGTTTAAGGCACGAAACAAAAACAATTCGGCAAAACACTTAACAAAATATTCACTCAACCTCTCAAACACTCACTCTCAAACAAAAAACTCCGCCGCTTAACCTCTCAAACACTCGCTCCAGGTTCAATTAGGGCTTAATTGGGGTTCAATTAGGACAAGTTCAAGTTCAATTAGGGCTTCGGTGTTTCAATTAGGTCTTCAATTAAGGTTCGTTTGGGTTTCAAATTTCAATTAGGGCTTCCATTTGATCTACTGCTTAAGGTAGCACTTAATGTATAATTCAATTTTTTCTGATTTATTGTTGTGTTGCCTAATTTACTTGTGTGTTCAAGTGTAATAATATTCCTGATTTTATTATTGTGTTTTCCTTTGTCCTTATAGTCATGTCTAAATGATATTTTTTATGTTATTTGTTTGTCAATTAGTGATGAACGACGAGGAAAAACTATGGGTAGAACTTCCTAAGCTCAGTGAAGAATACATCAGTGGACTGAAACTTTTTATTCAAAATACTTTTTCTAGATTCGCGGTAGGTGATGAAATCACATGCCCTGGCAATAAGTGTCGTAATTGCAAGTGGCATCGTCAAGAGGTAGTCTACGATCATATGATTTGGAATGGTCTATCTGAATTGTACGTGAAATGAATTTGTGAGATTTCCTGTTTAGATCCTAAAAGGAGCGATAATGATATGGATTGTGAAGCAGGAATAAATTTTGGAGATAATCTCGGTGAGATGTTGCAACGTACTTGGGGAAATATGCAGAACAATGAATGTGGGTCTTCTGATGGATCAAATGGAATGGATGTCGATGCTAGAAAATTTCATCAACGTGTTGAAGAGGGAAAGCAGCCATTATATCCCGGGTGTGCTAAATTTTCGTAATTAAGTTTCATTTTCAGGCTTTATTCTTTAAAATGCCTACATAGAATCACCGAGTCTGCATTCAACTATTTATTAGAGTTGATAAAAGAAGCTTTTCTACAAGCTCGCATCCCTATATCTTTTGATGCTACCAAAAATATCAATAAAGATTTAGGCCTCGATTACCAAAGAGTACAAGTATGTCCAAATGACTGCATGCTATATTGGGCAGAAAATGAAAAGGAAAATAACTGCAAAAGTTATCGTTTTTCAAGGTGGATTATACCGGAAAAGAAAGTGGCTATTGACAATGATCCGGAGAAGCGGATTCACAAAGTACTAGCAAAAGTGATGCGTTATTTTCCACTAAAACCAAGGATGTTCAGGTCCAAGGAGTACACAGAACTTATGTTATGGCATGCAGTGGGACGAAAAAATGGTGGCAGACTTCGATATCCAGCTGATGACAAGGTTTGGAAGACATGTATGTCATTTATCCTCATTTTTCATCTGAAAACAGAAATATCAGGTTAGGAGTAGCATCTGATGGATTCAGTCCTTTTCGTACAATGACTACACAGCACAGCACATGGCTAATCATATGGGTAAATTATAACCTTCCTCCTTGGTTATGCATAAAGACAGAAAATTTGATGCTTTCAACCCTTATCCATGGTCCAGAGTCTCCTAACAATCACATTGATGTCTACATGCAGCCTTTTATCGCAAAATTGAAAGAATTATGGGATCTTGGCATATAAACTTATGATGCCTTCACTGGTGATAATTTCATATTACGTGTAAGCGTGTTATGGACGATCGGTGACTTTTCGGGCTATGCAATGTTATCCGTCTGGAGCACAAAGGGTTATGTAGCTTGTCCTATATGCCATTTCGAGACTTCTTCAACTCACTTGAAACATCGTAAAAAAAAATGTGTTACATGAATCATAGGAAATTTTTAGACCCGGGACACAAGAGGAGGTTTGATAAGAAAAGGTTCAATGGTGATATTGAAATGGGAACACCTCCCGGAATTTTATCCGGGACTGGCATTGAAGAATTATTGGCTGGTTATGAAATTTTTTCTGGGAAGAAGGAGGTCAAGAAGCATAAAAATGAATCTCCTTTTAAAATAAAATCAATATTTTTTAATTTACTGTAATGAACGAGAAAATTCGATGCTCGAATTTTCGACACAAACACATCTAGTGTTCAAACTCGAGTACCGAACATCCAGAAAGTTATTAGAAAGAAGTTAGAGGATGAGAAAAGAAAGGAAGAAAGTTAGAATAGAAGAAGAAGTAGAAGAAACAACATAACACAGAGTCTCACATCGCAGCGGAACAAAATATAATATATAAATAACTTTATTGAAACTTAAAATAATACTTACAATCAGGGTACATTTGTCAAGACAATCTGGACAGTTATAAAAATCTGTCCATACATACAATACACAGCGGAATAAATACTAATACGTCTGAACTCTTCCAGCACGTCTTATGAACTTCGTAGTGTCCATTAACCTAAACATGTACAACCCTGTCTAACCCGAGCATTACAAATAACGGGTCAGTCTGGTGGACCAGAGTGAGAAAAACTCGCACAGTTTATGGGGATCATCCAACTTGATTTTAAAGTTCAAAATCTTTTCAAAAGAAAAGGATAATCTTAAGACCAAATCCGCACATAAATACGGATGGTTTTTACCTTACGATTACCCAAAACATTTTTGAAAACAATATTCTTCTGATATTATAATAATGTCTAAATAAAAATAACTATCAATCTATTGCATCTCATGCTCCACGTATATAGTATACAAACAAAACCGCGAGCTCTTATTGGAGATTGGATTCCGACTATAACAAGGTATGAAACCACCTGCCGATAGTGTATCTCTAGAGAGGAATACACTGGGTTCAACAAGAGTGTCTTGCAACCCGGCCACACATGACCGACCACTCATTTCTCTTGAGTGTATTGAATATACTGTCACCTCATGTCTGCGCATGTAACACCCCACCTCCGCTAGGGTCACTCACAAAGGGAATGTACTAGCTTTGGTGGAGCATTATCTAGGTAAACATACACAGAAATATTACAAGACAGAACATATAAAACAGCGGAAGAAAAACCAAATTTCATTTCTTTAAAATCTAGAAAGGTCTAAAGCCTTTTACATCAAAATGCCATTAAATCCATTACATCGAAATCTGTCTTGCAATAGTAAAGAAGCATAAAACCATAGTTATAAATCATTCCCCAAGTAAAACAGTGAAGCAAGCCATAGCCAAGAGAAATCCAAGCCGTTCGTGAAAGAGCCTTGGAGCTTGGTAAGATCCGAACTAAGCTGTATTCCCACCTTGCGAACCTGGGGGGGAGAACGGAAGAAAAAGAGGCGAAACAAAACGGGTCAGTCATAAAGACTGAGTAAGTCCTAGTGACTTTCAGTATAGAAACAAGTAAAGATAACATGACATGTATAAACTGAAAGTAAACATAAGGATGATGACAAGATAGGCAAGTTAAACTAAGGTGACAAGATAAACTATACTAACCAGATAAACTACGGTAACAAGATAAACTATGCAAACCAGATAAACTACGTATAGCATCGCATGTTTAACATTCTCTGCACCAACTGTACTAGTACCCCAACTTATATCATCCTTTCCATGTATATGTACAGTCCCTTGCCGTATATCGTACGGGTTTCATCACGTATTTCTATACTACTTCAACTTAGTGCCACCATTCTTGAAATCGTTTGGACTGCCACCCTTGTTCTGGCTAGGTTTCCTTATCATGAACTATCGCGTGTTCAACTAGGATTTATGCCACCTAGGACCACTAGGGATTATGCTACCTATTGAACGTTTTCTAGATTCGATTAGGGTTTATGCCACCTAGGACCACTAGGGATTATGCTACCTATTGAACGTTTTCTAGATTCGATTAGGGTTTATGCCACCTAGGACCACTAGGGATTATGCTACCTAACGAACAACACCTTTTTTTCACGTAACGATCTAATAATCGATCGGCTCCCTACAAGTCCTAGCTCGTTCATGTGTCTGTGTCATACGGCCCAATCACGAAATGTAGTCACCTGTGCTAGGTCCACCATAGGGTGTATCAAGCCCTAGAGTGCCAACCACCGACACGAATCAAGCACGCACAGTGTAAACCTACTGGTGCCCAATGCCTGCTTTTTCAACTCCGGACTACGTGCACGACCATAGTCCGCCTGAACCTACAATGGCGCACCAACTCAGCCTCGTTCTGGTCGCTTACAATCAGCCCAGTAATCGTGCCCCACCCTGCCTAGTTCCAGGGTACCATGATACATCTAGTGGGTTACTGCTGAAAAGGACCGCGTAACTAGGGTTTCCGTCCAGCAGGTTAAGTGTTGTCATTTAAATTCGAGACTTAACCCCATCAGTCTAGCATGTCAAGTTGGTTAAGTGTGGTCATTCAAGTTCGTGACTTAACCCGTCTACGTGTCATGTCAAATTGGCTAAGTGTTGTCGTTCATGTTCATGACTTAGCCCTACGAATCATGTGTCAAGTTGGTTAAGTGTATTCAAGCGGTTCATGGCTTAACCCTACCAAATCATCATGTCAAATTGGTTAAGTATATTCAAGCGGTTCATGACTTAACCCTACCAAATCATCGTGTCAAATTGGTTAAGTATATTCAAGCGGTTCACGACTTAACCCTATCAAATCATCGTATTAAATTGGTTAAGTATATTCAAGCGGTTCATGACTTAACCCTATCAAATCATCGTGTTAAATTGGTTAAGTATATTCAAGCGGTTCATGACTTAACCCTAACAAATCATCGTGTTAAATTGGTTAAGTATATTCAAGCGGTTCATGACTTAACCCTAACAAATCATTGTGTTAAATTGGTTAAGTATATTCAAGCGGTTCATGACTTAACCCTAACAAATCATCGTGTTAAATTGGTTAAGTATATTCAAGCGGTTCACGACTTAACCCTATCAAATCATCGTATTAAATTGGTTAAGTATATTCAAGCGGTTCATGGCTTAACCCTACCAAATCATCGTGTCAAATTTCTAACCGAGTTTCATGTCAAGTTCTCATATCAAGTTTTCAAGTTTCAACTTATGCCTATTATCAAGTTCATGATTCATATTCATAACAAATTCATGTTTCAAGTTCATAAGCATGTCTACGTGCCTTCTAAATGTCCAATATCAACTATCAAGTCATAGTCAATTTTGTATTCAAGTTATTCCCATCGTATCAATTTCATGCTATTTGTCGCGTTCCACAATTACCTAAAAACATGGTTTGACTACCAGATTATATTTTCTCTAATTACGTTTCGAGTTCACAATTCACATTCATGTCAATTATCAAGTTTACAATCGCTTTCGTATTCAAGTTATGCCAATTCATGTCCAAGCTAATTCATGTCAATTACCAATTCATGTCTAAGTGAATCTTCATGTTTTGACCAATATCCCCAAATCGTATTCCTACCGTGCGCGTATCGAGATTAATTCAAAAAGGGATAAACAAGGAAATCATGACAAAGATGGGCATGTGAATAGGCATGAGATTATAATCCAAATCATATGTTCAACAGAATTGGTGTATAATAGTTTAACACATCATAGGCATGTGAATAGGTTCTAGAACAACAATATGAAAACCAAGGTTTAGGAACATAGGTAGACTTGCATTAATCCAAGTTCAAGATTCAAGAGAGAATAGGGTGAAAAAGTCTTATCATCAAGTCAAGGTCCAAGAATTCATATTACAATCTAGCGTTTAAATAATAAACTAGGTCCAACAACATGAATGGGAATGATTCATTTGATAAGGAATAACCCAAAATCCTAGATTCAAGAAGAAACAAGAACAGATCTAAATAGATAATTCAAGCTTAGGTCCAATTTCATTTTATTCCATGTCCATATTAAATTTAACCAGTTTCAATCTCAAAATAACTAGAACTTACAGAGCGCGGATCGAGAATTAGAGTGCAGAGATTTGATTCTGGAAACAGCTATTGCAGTTGTTGAATCTCTAATTGTTTAGTCTTGTTCTAGTTGAAAACCCCAAATTTGCAATTCCTAGATGTTGTCTTGACGAAGAAGAAGTAGTCTCTTTTAATTTTAATATTATCATTTTGATTTTCACAGAGGTAGCATAAGGACAGAATGAAATGGTGTAGAGAGAATGAGGCTAGGGGGCTGTTTATATAGGGTTAGGCAGACGAATCTGGTCACGAAACAAGTCTAAATACATCAGAATGCATCTGGTTCAGGAAACAGGTTCGGGAGGCAGGTCGACCCCCAGGTCGACTCCCCAGTCGACCTGGTCATGGGGAGGTCGACACCCCAGTCGACTCCCCAGTCGACCTAGTTGGGGGGGGTCGACTCCCCAGTTGACCTGGGTATATGGGCGGGAATTTTCCCGCCAGCCTTCTCTGGATTTGAATTTCGAATTTCTGGCTTTATTTTCGAGCTGTTTTATTTTATTCAAATTCTTGAAACTTCTGAGGGTCATAACTTGGTCATACGAACTCCGATTTTCGAAAACTCGGACTCGATTTCATGCAGAATTTCGAGACGAACACAATGGCACAACCTGTTTCCTTGATTCTTATTTTAAAATTTAATTCTGCCTTGATTTATGGTTATAACATGTTATTAAAATACGGGTTGTTACATTCTCCCCTCCTTAAAGGATTTCGTCCCTGAAATCTCTAAGTTAGGAAGAATGTATCCAACCATCCATCATCCATCTACTCAAAACATCATCCACAAGCAATCATTGTCCTTAAAAGATTCCTAATGCTGTATGTATATATGCGGAAAGTGTGTGTATATGTACTTATCTAATGCAAAAGATCAGGCGGTTACTGATTCAGTAAACCTCCTTAATGCAAAGTATGCTAGTGCGATGAGTCCAACATGTATGCAAATTCCTATTACATTTCACAATTTCTACATGAGTGCTCAAACATTCATTCACATGCAACATCCAAATGATAGCATATCAAGTTTCCATCCATGTACAAGTATAAACATTCATGCATATGCAATATGAAAATGTGACTGAGCCGATCTAGTGCATAATGTGTTATGTAACCACGAGCAACCACTTGCAACCATTTGCAAACATCAACCATAACATGTCTCAAACACATGTTTACACCCAATTGTTCCTACCTAAAGATATAGTCGAACGATAGAAGCAAGTAAAAATTTTGTGCCCATTAGGCAATGTCAAAACTGGAAATCTATGTCACATATATACTGATTAGGAGAAGGACTCCCTAGACACCAGCCCGAAGACCGAAATCAACATCAGGCTGACACCCAAAGATTTACTCAACCCAGCGGACACCCTCAAGCCCCAACATGCATTACTAACAGATGATCCCTATGGGTTTTTGCAACAGAAATAGGATTGAGAATAGGACCGAGAGGTTATACTTATAAGATAGTAGGCAAATAAGCTCTACAGGAAAAGAGGGATCAAGGATATACTCTTAAAAAGAGATATGATGTGCGTGTCTAGTCTTCAATCTTCTAAGTCGCATTTCCTTGAGCTTAACTCCATTGTGCTTTGATCGTATTTAACTTCACATTTCATAGCTTCTTAATTCCTATTTCCAAAATATGAGTTGGAACTCATTTCACTGTCGCCTCTCGTTCCACTTTCACTTATTCTTTTTCTAGTACACTCAACTTAAACATAACTGCGTACTCATGGTTTCGTGCAAGCTCTCCAAAATTCACTAGTGAATCTTGAATCTCATTCACTTACTAGAAGGTATTCCAAAATGAATTGTCTCTTGAAAATAAACAAATGCCAACCATGTTGCCAAATGTACTTACTAAGGAAATTTTCTATAACTCATGCATAAGCGAAATGAACCATCCGCCTTAGTGCCGAACACTACTCGAGCGGATCAACAAATGTATCAAGAGATTCTAGGTAACTAAGCATGACAAAACCCTAAGGGTTACACTAGACTCCGAGGGCACTACCAAGGCAAGTCAAGAGTCTAACTACCATGGAACTAGTACAAACAAGTCATGAATATACACTTAGCATAGACATTCTCAAATCCAAACAAGTCATGAATAAATGAGCTGATTCCCCAACAGGATTTGAGACACACAAAAAATGGGATCCTTTACTACGCTAGTACTTAGGTGCAAAGACTCAACTATCGAAGCAGAATTAAAAGGATGCGATGAACAAAAACAAAGTTCTAACGGGATGAAACTAAACCTTCAACAGAAACATTAACACCTCTCTTAGGTATGCTAGTAATGAGAGCATACAATTGCCCTCTCGACGATCTTGTTCTTTGCCCTTGTCCTTGTCCTATAACACTTAACTACATGTCCCTTTTTACCATACTAACGATACTCTTTCTTGTCATGGGTTTTATTATTCTTTCACTTTGGCCTCTTCCTTTTCACCTTTTCCTCCTTCGTGGATTAAGCCATATCAACAAGTTTCTTATCCTTAGGCTTGTGACTATCCTTGTATAGCTTGTTGACAAGTTTCTCGAAATCTACCTCCATCGCACGGCAACCCTACAAAGCTTGAAATAAGATTAGTTGCAGATGGAACTACAGCGGCTACTGATGGAGGTTGGGCACTCCTTTGCCATCTGACACACGCCTACAAGACTATGGTGAAAAGAGAGGAAGAAGAGATTCAAAGAGAGAATCAAAAGATAGTGCATATGGCTTTGGGGAATATGCCTTTCGTAAAACAAAACTTTTCTTGAAAAATGCTTCTTTGTAAATGGTTTTGAAAATAATTTCAAAAGGTTTTAAAAACTTTTGCCCAGTCCGGTAACCGTCTGCTCTGATACCAAATGTAACACCCCCCTCCGCTAGGGTCACTCACAAAGGGAATGCACTAGCTTTGGTGGAGCATTATCTAGGTAAACATACACAGAAATATTACAAGACAGAACATATAAAACAGCGGAAGAAAAACCAAATTTCATTTCTTTAAAATCTAGAAAGGTCTAAAGCCTTTTACATCAAAATGCCATTAAATCCATTACATCGAAATCTGTCTTGCAATAGTAAAGAAGCATAAAACCATAGTCATAAATCATTCCCCAAGTAAAACAGTGAAGCAAGCCATAGCCAAGAGAAATCCAAGCCATTCGTGAAAGAGCCTTGGAGCTTGGTAAGATCCGAACTAAGCTGTATTCCCACCCAGCGAACCTGGGGGGAGAACGGAAGAAAAAGAGGCGAAACAAAACGGGTCAGTCATAAAGACTGAGTAAGTCCTAGTGACTTTCAGCATAGAAACAAGTAAAGATAAAATGACATGTATAAACTGAAAGTAAACATAAGGACGATGACAAGATATGCAAGTTAAACTAAGGTGACAAGATAAACTATACTAACCAGATAAACTACGGTAACAAGATAAACTATGCAAACCAGATAAACTACGTATAGCATCGCATGTTTAACATTCTCTGCACCAACTGTACTAGTACCCCAACCTGTATCATCCTTTCCATGTATATGTACAATCCCTTGTCATATATCGTACGGGTTTCATCACGTATTTCTATACTACTTCAACTTAGTGCCACCATTCTTGAAATCGTTTGGACTGCCACCCTTGTTCTGGCTAGGTTTCCTTATCATGAACTATCGCGTGTTCAACTAGGATTTATGCCACCTAGGACCACTAGGGATTATGCTACCTATTGAACGTTTTCTAGATTCGATTAGGGTTTATGCCACCTAGGACCACTAGGGATTATGCTACCTATTGAACGTTTTCTAGATTCGATTAGGGTTTATGCCACCTAGGACCACTAGGGATTATGCTACCTATTGAACGTTTTCTAGATTCGATTAGGGTTTATGCTACTTAGGACCACTAGGGATTATGCTACCTAACGAACAACACCTTTTTTTCACGTAACGATCTATTAATCGATCGGCTCCCTACAAATCCTAGCTCGTTCATGTGTCTGTGTCATACGGCCCAATCACGAAATGTAGTCACCTGTGCTAGGTCCACCATAGGGTGTATCAAGCCCTAGAGTGCCAACCACCGACACGAATCAAGCACGCATAGTGTAAACCTACTGGTGCCCAATGCCTTCTTTTTCAACTCCGGACTACGTGCACGACCATAGTCCGCCTGAACCTACAATGGCGCACCAACTCAGCCTCGTTCTGGTCGCTTAAAATCAGCCCAGTAATCGTGCCCCACCCTGCCTAGTTCCAGGGTACCATGATACATCTAGTGGGTTACTGCTGAAAAGGACCGCGTAACTAGGGTTTCCATTCAGCAGGTTAAGTGTTGTCATTTAAATTCGAGACTTAACCCCATCAGTCTAGCATGTCAAGTTGGTTAAGTGTGGTCATTCAAGTTCGTGACTTAACCCGTCTACGTGTCATGTCAAATTGGTTAAGTGTTGTCGTTTCAAGTTCATGACTTAGCCCTACGAATCATGTGTCAAGTTGGTTAAGTGTGTTCAAGCGGTTCATGGCTTAACCCTACCAAATCATCGTGTCAAATTGGTTAAGTATATTCAAGCGGTTCATGACTTAACCCTACCAAATCATCGTGTCAAATTGGTTAAGTATATTCAAGCGGTTCACAACTTAACCCTATCAAATCATCGTATTAAATTGGTTAAGTATATTCAAGCGGTTCATGACTTAACCCTATCAAATCATCGTGTTAAATTGGTTAAGTATATTCAAGCGGTTTATGACTTAACCCTAACAAATCATCGTGTTAAATTGGTTAAGTATATTCAAGCGGTTCATGACTTAACCCTAACAAATCATCGTGTTAAATTGGTTAAGTATATTCAAGCGGTTCATGACTTAACCCTAACAAATCATCGTGTTAAATTGGTTAAGTATATTCAAGCGGTTCACGACTTAACCCTATCAAATCATCGTATTAAATTGGTTAAGTATATTCAAGCGGTTCATGGCTTAACCCTACCAAATCATCGTGTCAAATTTCTAAGCGAGTTTCATGTCAAGTTCTCGTATCAAGTTTTCAAGTTTCAACTTATGCCTATTATCAAGTTCATGATTCATATTCATAACCAATTCACGTTTCAAGTTCATAAGCATGTTTACGTGCCTTCTAAATGTCCAATATCAATTATCAAGTCATAGTCAATTTTGTATTCAAGTTATTCCCATCGTATCAATTTCATGCTATTTGTCGCGTTCCACAATTACCTAAAAACATGGTTTGACTACCAGATTCTATTTTCTATAATTACGTTCCGAGTTCACAATTCACAATCATGTCAATTATCAAGTTTATAATCGCTTTCGTGTTCAAGTTATGCCAATTCATGTCCAAGCTAATTCATGTCAATTACCAATTCATGTCTAAGTGAATCTTCATGTTTTGACCAATATCCCCAAATCGTATTCCTACCGTGCGCGTATCGAGATTAATTCAAAAAGGGATAAACAAGGAAATCATGACAAAGATGGGCATGTGAATAGGCATGAGATTATAATCCAAATCATATGTTCAATAGAATTGGTGTATAATAGTTTAACACATCATAGGCATGTGAATAGGATCTAGAACAACAATATGAAAACCAAGGTTTAGGAACATAGGTAGACTTGCATTAATCCAAATTCAAGATTCAAGAGAGAATAGGGTGAAAAAGTCTTATCATCAAGTCAAGGTCCAAGAATTCATATTACAATCTAGCGTTTAAATAATAAACTAGGTCCAACAACATGAATGGGCATGATTCATTTGATAAGGAATAACCCAAAATCCTAGATTCAAGAAGAAACAACAACAGATCTAAATAGATAATTCAAGCTTAGGTCCAATTTCATTTTATTCCATGTCCATATTAAATTTAACCAGTTTCAATCTCAAAATAACTAGAACTTACAGAGCATGGATCGAGAATTAGAGTGCAGAGATTTGATTCTGGAAACGTTTATTGCAGTTGTTGAATCTCTAATTGTTTAGTCTTGTTCTAGTTGAAAACCCCAAATTTGCAATTCCTAGATGTTGTCTTGACGAAGAAGAAGTAGTCTCTTTTAATTTTAATATTATCATTTTGATTTTCACAGAGGTAGCATAAGGACAGAATGAAATGGTGTAGAGAGAATGAGGCTAGGGGGCTGTTTATATAGGGTTAGGCAGACGAATCTGGTCACAAAACAAGTCTAAATACATCAGAATGCATCTGGTCCAGGAAATAGGTTCGGGAGGCAGGTCGACCCCCAGGTCGACTCCCCAGTCGACCTGGTCATGGGGAGGTCGACACCCCAGTCGACTCCCCAGTCGACCTGGTTGGGGGGGGTCGACTCCACAGTCGACCTGGGTATATGGGCGGGAATTTTCCCGCCAGCCTTCTCTGGGTTTGAATTTCGAATTTCTGGCTTTATTTTCGAGCTGTTTTATTTTATTCAAATTCCTGAAACTTCTAAGGGTCATAACTTGGTCATACGAACTCCGATTTTCGAAAAATCGAACTCGATTTCATGCAGAATTTCGAGATGAAAGCAATGGCGCAACCCGTTTCCTTGATTCTTATTTTAAAATTTAATTCTGCCTTGATTTATGGTTATAACATGTTATTAAAATACGAGTTGTTACAGCGCAGCTACCGTTTCCTGGGAGATACAGAAATGAAAAGAAGTAACAAAATGAATATTCTCTAGATGGAGACAATACATCCTAATGGGTGCGATCCACATAGCCATGTTGCCTGCCCGATTTTTTGTCCTTTCCCAGTTGTGAGGCTTGAGGTTATAATCGTCTTTTGAACACTTAGCCACCATTTTCTTTGAACTCTACATCATCAGATCCGTCCATACACATTGTCCTGGGACTGGACAAGCCGAAGGTACCCTCCTAACACATCCTAGGAATCACCCTATAGATTGTTAGCGAGTGGTCCTTGCAATCCGTAAACTCCAACCACGACAGAATCACAGTTTATCTCTGGTTGCAAGTTAGAGAATTTTAGTAATTCTTCCACTTATGAAGATCCACGGTCTTCAGTGCTCCGATTCGATCAACATCTTGATATCTTCAATATTCACGTATTTGTTGGTCGGAATGGTTCTCGAATATAAATTCGATCCCGATCTTTCCGTACCAACAAACATATGGGTCAGATTTTGATAGTCGGTTATTTAACTATCAAAATAAACAATCATTCAACCATGAAATAAAACGAGTTCACTGATTCAGTACTTAGCATCACTTGGCCTTTACAAATTTCCATTCGTTAATCAAACCATTTAAATCTACTAATATTTGGAACAAAACTTTTTATTTCTTATTTCAAAAATACTATTACTCAAATCATCTTAAAACATTTCAAACCTTATTTTATAATATTACACATTGAAGTTCTAATTTTACTTCTCTCGATCTTGAATTAACAACATTCTTAACTTCAGAATAGGTAGACGTTTACCAATAAAATCTCGTTTCGCTAATTATCATACATATTCCATTTACTATATGTTTCAAAACACGGTTTCAATATCATATCCTCTCTTGGAAATCTTATTTCAAACTTCACACTTTTACTTAATTTGAGTATTTAGTAACCCTTATTTAATCGTCTCTATTAACTTTACGATCTTTGAAACATCATATATACACATCTTAATCCTATTATAAATAGAATTTTTTTATAAACTTTTGATAAGTTTATTTCAAATCCCTTTTGATTTTATTTCGATTAAACCTCATTTCCTATTTAATATTGCGAATTTAGATCGCATCTTAATAACTTAACTCGCCTCGCCTTTTTAAATTCCAACTTGATTCCCATTTCGATTTCCATACCTTCATCAGTCCCTAACCATAAATCAGTAAGAAAATAATTCCCCAAATATCAACCCCGAAGGCCGAAACCAACATCAGATCAATATTCAGGAAATCATTCAACTCAACCGATTTCCCGTTAGGTTCAAATTCTTAATTTCTCATCTTGGGTTTTTATTTCATTCACAAACCATTTTTAATAACTCATTCTCTTAATATCTTTAATAAAACATGGGTTTTATACAGCTCAGTTCAGCTTGGATTTTATAAATCTAATCAAATAGAATTCAAATAAGAATTCAATGAAAACTTGATTTGTATTTCTATTAATATAATTTACCATTTAAACTTTATTTAACTGTAAACAGGACTTATATTTTAATAAATCTCCACCGATACATTGAAACCTAAGATTTACCACTTTGATCATTATTAGATAAATAATAACCAAATATCAACATTTAGGAAATGTTTACTTTATCATTAACTAATCCCATTAAATTAATGAACTAATATAATATTCTCCTTTGGTTAACTTGGTTGACTCAGTCAACTTAAACATGATTAATTCGTTAATCAAATTCCAATTTGTCTTTCCATTTAAATTAAAAAAAAAAAAATTTAAATAAATCTTATTTACTTTGAATATATTTAAGTAAATAAAAATCATTTTCAATGTATTTCCATTTGTTTCTAAAACTTGATGATATAAGAATATTCATTATTGAACCATTTAATAATCTACCTTACAAATTAAATAATAACATTTATTTCCCTTTTAAATAGACTTCCTTTTTAAAATAATATATTTTAAATTCCATTCTTAATTATAAATAAAATTTATAACTTTATTCTTTATCAGTTTACCTTACGGTAAATCAATTCCTATAGAACAGTTTATATTTGGGCCATTTGCTTTTAATTCCTCAACCAATAATACTCCATTGGTTAATAACAGACAAATGTTGAATTCCGATTCAACAAATCAATAATCTATTCAATAGTCCAATCATATTCGTCAATCAGTTCATATAATGATAATATAGAAATAAACAATAAATTTGATGATAACATGAAAAATCAATTCAACTGATCGACTAATAATAACAATTCAAGCATCCAATTAAATATTATATGTTTTTATTATTATAAACGTAACCAACAAGGTAAGTTACCTCTATTGGAAATAATCGTTAAAAATAATGATTTGGTTTGATCAAAATAAACAACCGTTTAATTTAAATAGTTCTAAAAATATCAGCATATATTGACCGATCAATAAATCAATCAACAACTAGCAACCATAGCATACAAATAATAAACCCTACTTATAATATATATAAGTGGGGTAACTGAGTGAGTTAAACTCACCTTGAGTTTCCATATTTCCACCAGACCAGCTCCATAATGTTACGCTCGTCGGTATGGTTTTAACGCCCTGTATTTGGTCCGATTCTGCCAACATATGAGAACATTATACAACGTTCACGTTATGAATTTAAACAAATCAAACTTTAAGTAAATATTTATAATGCACTAATTTGATTCTAATTAAATGTAAACTAGATCTTAATTAATTACTTAATATCTTATTTGCCGCTTAATTTACAAGATTAAGCAAGTCATTTGCAGAGTATTGTATAAAATGGTTTAGACGCAATAAAATAGGATTTGGCATGTTTTAGGCCAATACTGGGTACGTTCAATTTATTATAGATTTGTCACATTATTAAATTAATAATAATTAGGCCATTCTCGTTACTGTATCTCATATGTGTATATATAAAATCAGTTAGAAAGCTGCTTACGAAATTAATAACATGATTAGGCCCAAATCCTCAAGCCCACGTTTTGAGGTCTTTCTTCCCCATCCAACTTTAAAAACAGCTGCTCCATCTCGCAAGTGTCAAGGCTAGCGTCCCACCTTCATCCCCAGTTCAACCGATGCGCACTATCTTTATTTTTAACCCTGTTGCTCCCGTCCCTTGCATGTTGAAACCAGACTTCCACCGTCATCTGACCACACGGCTTCCCTTCCTTTACTTGGATTGCAACGGCCTGTACACTAACTTTCCACTCTCAGTACTCCTTCATTCAACATAACACGCTACAGACCTTCGTCCCCCCCCCTGCTATGGTTTGCGCAGGACCCTCTCCTCGATTCCTCCCTCCAGTATGTGCATGTCCGCAGCAGTACCCCCACATCACGTTAAAATGTACTCAACTCCTCCCTATTTGCTTTCATGAAACAACGTGCTACTGTACATCTCCCACACACGCAAGTCTTCTTTCCCATCTGAATGTTCCCACAAAACTTCCGCCGCATGTATACACACCCATTTAAACTCGTTCCGAAACCATCTGCATGTTGCATTCCGAAACCTTTCACCCCACGCATCGTCACCTTCCCGCTCCACCAACCATCATCATCGGAGCACTACAGACCGCGCCGACCTCCGAGACCTTGCCTGCCACCGTTAAAGCTTCAAAGCCTGAAATGCTGCACCATACCCCTTGAACATCAATCCGAGGCTATCACAGTTTACTGTATCGAACAAATGGGATTCGAGCTACTGAAAATTTCACCAGTTTGGATCACATGGCAAGGAGCCAGTAAGAGAAACGATTTTTGGATTTAAGAGTTAGAAAATTTTCGAATTGTTTGGATTTAAAAATGGTGACCGGTTTTCTTTTGAGATGAGGTGTATGTGGTTTTACTTCGTTACTGAATGAAGATGATGAATGGAGCAGCTGTATTTATATATGAGGGAAGGTGCGTGATGGCCAAGATGTTTTAAGAGTATAGGTCTAATAGGCTAGCTATACATGGTGGGATATACGAGAAAAAGAAATCCTTGGTTGGCAAGGCGTTTATTTGGATTGGCAGACACATTTTTAAGGTACAAGATAACTGAAATTATAGTAGGCTAGATATGCAGAAAAGGTGGGGGCACATATTCCATATGTTTAGAGTAGGCATGCGAGACTTCACTTCAAAGCAAAGTTTGAATGTGTTCTACATTTTATATCTTTATCTTCATTGGTTTTGGGTACGTTCGTGTGTGCACAGTTAGAAGATAGGCATGCAGAATATGAATTATAGGGTATGGGCGTGATGACCATGACTTTGCAATGCTGTTGTACATGGTCACTTTCAAATGGTAGGTGTAATTTCCTTTCTTACGAAGTGTTCATATATGCGTAGGCTTGTCGGCTTGTGTGTGGGTTTAGGCACCCAGTATGGTACGTTAGTTTCTACTCTTAGGACTTGAACCATATTGTAACTTTGTTTGGAAGCAAAGTGTTTATTATATTTTATATTTTATTTCTATAAATTTGTTTCGTTCATTTATTTGGTTATTAAAATCTACCGTTAATTATCGTTGACCATTTCATACACGCACCGTCCCCACACGAAATTTTATACGCAACGAAAATGAACACACCGTTATGTTTTTTAGGTTACGAATCCAAAGAAATGAATTTCACCAAATTCCGACTTCGTTTGCGCAACTTCGTTATTTTAATTCCAAATACAATATTTAAAACAAGTTTAAATTATTCAATTTAAATAGCTATAAAAATCCAGGTTGTTACATTCTTCCCCCCTTAAATGAATTTCGTCCCCGAAATTGCTAAGTAAGAAGAATGCTCCAAACCCAGTTATATATTCAATTTTTTTTAAAATATTATCAAAATAAATTTGGTTTTAAATATTTTCGAGAAATTCGCCAGCATTTGCTCTGCACGACTCGATCCAAACAACCACAACTCGCCACTCTGGGCCTTTTACATCGATCCAAAAGAAAATAAAACCCAAACTTCTATCCAAATCAGAGGTACCAGTCAATAATATCAAGGCGTACATATTTGTCGGGCATCATACTCCAATAACCAAGCAAAGCAACAACCAGCTCTTCCAGCCTGTTCTTAATTCCATTTGCAGAAAAATAACAATTACATGATCTCATCATTATTTTTCATTCCATAATTAGTTTTGTTCAAATTCATTATATTTCAATTTCTCTATTTTCAATTCATTCAGCTTCTTTGACCGTTGATGAATTTAATTTCAATTAATCTAGCATCCAATACGCAATACGCATTAATCAACTTTACTAAGTTCAATTTCAACTTCCATATTCAAATTACTAATCGATTTCAATAATTTCAACCCATAGTTCATTTTAATTCTAATATCCATTAATTTCACTTAACCAAGTTAAGTTCTAATTCCATATTGATTTTCTAATTATTTCACTTTCCATTCAATAATCCCGATTCTGATTCATTTTCAAAATCCATCATTCTAATTCATCTGTTTTAACTTATCTTAAGTTAAATCCCAATTTTCTATTTCATATTAAAATTCTCATTCACAAACTATACATGTGAAATCTTTTGGTTATATTAACCATTCAAATTTCCATTTGAATCAAACCACAATATCTCTATAATTAAATAATTTTTTTCTTTTCTAAACAAAAATATAATTTGGGTAAAATTAATTCATTTACCCTATTTATAAAACAATATCGCATCCATTGTCAATTCAAAATTGAATTGAACAAATAACACAATACAAAATATTTGTATATAAAATCTACAAATACGCACTCTCGTGTATATATACTCCAACTCAATCTAGGGTATTAATAACCCCATCTCTATCGACTTACACCACAGAGCCAAGGTTATTACTAAACCAATAGTTCTGATACCACTGTAACGAATGAGAAAATTCGATGCTCAAATTTTCAACACAAACACATCTAGTGTTCAAACTCGAGTACCGAACATCCATAAAGTTATTAGGAAGAAGTTAGAGGGTGAGAAAAGAAAGGAAGAAAGTTAGAATAGAAGAAGAAGAACCAACACAACACAGAGTCTCACATCGTAGCGGAACAAAATATAATATATAAATAACTTTATTGAAACTTGAAATAATACTTACAATCAGGGTACATCTGTCAAGACAATCTGAATAGTTATAAAAATCTGTCCTTGCATACAATACACAGTGGAATAAATACTAATACGTCTGAACTCTTCCAGCACGTCTTCTGAACTTCGTAGTGTCCAATAACTTGAACCTGTACAACCCCATCTAACCCGAGCATTACAAATACCGGGTCAGTCCGGTGGACTAGAGTGAGAAAAACTCGCACAGTTTAAGGGGGATCATCCAACTTGATTTTAAAGTTCGAAATCTTTTCGAAAGAAAAGGATAATCATAAGACCAAATTCACACATAAATACGGACGGTTTTTACCTTGCGATAACCCAAAACATTTTTGAAAATAATATTCTTTTGATATTATAATAATGTCTAAATACAAATAACTATCAATCTAGCAGAACGCTTGCATCTCACGCTCCACATATATAGTATACAAACAAAACCGCGGGCTCTTATTGCAGATTGGATTCCGACTATGATAAGGTATGGAACCACCTGCCGATAGTGTATCTCTAGAGAGGAATACACTGGGTTCAACAAGAACGTCTTGCAACCCGGTCACACATGATCGACCACTCATTTCTCTTGAGTATATCGAATATACTGTCACCTCACGGCTGCGCAGCTACCATTTCCCGGGAGATACAGAAATGAAAAGAAGTAACAAAATGAATATTCTCTAGATGGTGACAATACATCCTAATGGGTGCGACCCACATGGCCAAGCTGCCTGCCCGATTTTTTGTCCTTTCCCGGTTGTGAGGCTTAAGGTTATAGTCGTCTTTTGAACATTTGGCCACCATTCGCTTTACACTCCACATCATCAGATCCGTCCATACACGTTATCCTGGGACTGGACAAGCCGAAGGTACCCTCCTAAGACATCCTAAGAATCACCCTATAGGTTGGTAGCGAGTGGTCGTTGCAATCCATAGACTCCAACCACGACAGAATCACAATTTATCTCTGGTTGCAAATCAGAGAATTTTAGTAATTCTTCCGCTTATGAAGATCCACCGTCTTCAGTGCTCCAATTCAATCAGCATCTTGATATCTTCAATATTCACGTATTTTTTGGTTGGAATGGTTCTCGAATATAAATTCGATCCCGGTCTTTTCGTACCAACAACCGTATGGGTCAGATTTTGATAGTCGGTTATTTAACTATCAAAATAAACAATTATTCAACCATGAAATAAAACGAGTTCACTGGTTTAGTACTTAGCATCACTTGGCCTTTATAAATTTCCATTCGTTAATCAAACCATTTAAATCTACCAATATTTGGAACAAAACTTTTTATTTCTTATTTCAAAAATACTATTACTCAAATCATCTTAAAACATTTCAAACCTTATTTTATAATATTACTCATTGAAGTTCTAATTTTACTTCTCTCGATCTTGAATTAACAACATTCTTAGCTTCAGAATAGGTTGATGTTTAACAATAAAATCTCATTTCGCTAATTATCGTACATATTCCATTTACTATATGTTTCAAAACACGGTCTCAATATCATATCCTCTCTTGGAAATCTTATTTCAAACTTCACACTTTTACTTAATTTAAGTATTTAGTAACCCTTATTTAATTGTCTCTATTAACTTTACAATCTTTGAAACATCATATATACACATCTTAATCCTATTATAAATAGAATTTTCTTATAAACTTCTGATAAGTTTATTTCAAACCCCTTTTGATTTTATTTCGATTAAACCTCATTTCCTATTTAATATTGTGAATTTAGATCGCGTCTTAATAACTTAACTCGCCTTGCCTTTTTAAATTCCAACTTGATTTCCATTTCGATTTCCATACCTTCATCAGTCCCTAAACGTAAATTAGTAAGAAAATAATTCCCCAAATATCAACCCCGAAGGCCGAAACCAACATCAGATCAATATTCAGAAATCATTCAACTCAACCGATTTCCCGTTAGGTTCAAATTCTTAATTTCTCATCTTGGGTTTTTATTTCATTCACAAACCATTTTTAATAACTCGTTCTCTTAATATCTTTAACTAAACTTGGGTTTTATACAGCTCTGTTCAACTTGGATTTTATAAATTTAATCAAATAGAATTCAAATAAGAATTCAATGAAAACTTGATTTGTATTTCTATTAATATAATTTACCGTTTAAACTTTATTTAATTATAAACATGACTTATATTTTAATAAAGCTACATTGATACATTAAAACCCAAGATTTGCCACTTTGATCATTTTTAGATAAATAATAACCAAATATCAACATTTAGGAAATGTTTATTTTATCGTTAACTAATCCCATTAAATTAATGAACTAATATAATATTCTCCTTCGGTTAACTTGGTTGACTTAGTCAACTTAAACATGATTAATTCGTTAATCAAATTCCAATCTGTTTTTCCATTTAAATTAAAAAAAAAAAAATTAAATAAATCTTATTTACTTTGAATATATTTAAGTAAATAAAAATCATTTTCAATGTATTTCCATTTGTTTCTAAAACTTGATGACAAATGAATATTCATTATTAAACCATTTAATAATTTACCTTACAAATTAAATAATAACATCTATTTCCCTTTTAAATAGACTTCCTTTTTAAAATAATATATTTTAAATTCCATCCTAAGTTATAAATAAAATTTATAACTTTATTCTTTATCGGATTACCTTACGGTAAATCAATTCCTACAGAACAGTTTATATTTGGGCCATCTGCTTTTAATTCCTCAACCAATAATACCACATTGGTTAATAACAGACAAATGTTGAATTCTGATTCAACAAATCAATAATCCAATCATATTCGTCAATCAGTTAATATAATGATAATATAGAAATAAACAATAAATTTGACGATAACATGAAAAATCAATTCAACTGATCGACTAATAATAACAATTCAAGCATCCAATTAAATATTATACATTTATATTATTATAAACGTAACCAACAAGGTAAGTTACCTCTATTGGAAATAATCATTAAAAATAACGATTTGGTTTGATTAAAATAAACAACCGTTTAATTTAAATCAGTTCTAAAAATATCAGCATATATCGATCGATCAATAAATCAATCAACAACTAGCAACCATAGCATACAAACAATAAACCCGACTTATAATAAATATAAGTGGGGTAACTGAGTGAGTTAAAGCCACCTTGAGTTTCCATATTTCCACCAGACCAGCTCCATAATGTTACGCTCGTCGGTATGGTTTTAACGCCCCGTATTTGGTTCGATTCTGCCAAAATATGAGAGCATTATACAACGTTCACGTTATGAATTTAAACAAATCAAACTTAAGTAAATATTTATAATGCACTAATTTGATTCTAATTAAACATAAATTAGATCTTAATTAATTACTTAATATCTTATTTGCCACTTAATTTACAAGATTAAGCAAGTCATTTACTGAGTATTGTATAAAATGGTTTAGACGCATTAAAATAGGATTTGGCATGTTTTAGGCCAATACTGGGTACGTTCAAATTATTAGAGATTTGGCACATTATTAAATTAATGATAATTAGGCCGTTCTCGTTACCGTATCTCATATGTATATATATAAAATCAGTTAGAAAGCTGTTTACGAAATTAATAACATGTTTAGGCCCAAATCCTCAAGCCCACGTTTTGAGGTCTTTCTTCCCCCATCCAACTTTAAAAACAGCAACTCCATCTCGCAAGTGTCAAGGCTAACCTCCAACCTTCATCCCCGGTTCAACCGATGCACACTATCTTTATTTTTAACCCTGCTGCTCCCGTCCCTTGCATGCTGAAACCAGACTTCCACCGTCATCTGACCACACGGTTCCCTTCCTTTACTTGGATTGCAACGGCCTGTACACTAGATGTTCTCCCCCATTTGAATACTTCCATCCCACAAACTTTCCACTTCCAGTACTCCTTCATTCAACATAACACGCTACAGACCTTCGTCCCCTCCCTCCCCCATGCTATGGTTTGCGCAGGACCCTCTCCTCGATTCCTCCCTCCAGTATGTGCACGTCCGCAGCATTACCCCCACATCACGTTAAAATGTACTCAACTCCTCCCTATTTGCTTTCATGAAACAACGTGCTACTGTACATTTCCCACACACGCAAGTCTTCTTTCCCATCTGAATGTTCCCACCAAACTTCCGCCGCATGTATACACACCCATTCAAACTCGTTCCGAAACCATCTGCATGTTGCATTCTGAAACCGTTCACCCCACGCATAGTCACCTTCCCGCTCCATCAACCATCATCATCGGAGCACTACTGACCGCGCCGACCTCCGAGACCTTGCCTTGCACCGTTGAAGTTACAAAGCCTGAAATGCTGCACCCATACCCCTTGAACATCAATCCGAGGCTATCACAGTTTACTGTATCGAACAAATGGGATTCGAGCTACTGAAAATTTTACCAGTTTGGATCTCATGTCAAGGAGCCAGTAAGAGAAACGATTTTTGGATTTAAGAGTCAGAAAATTTTCGAATTGTTTGGATTTAAAAATGGTGACCAGTTTTCTTTTGAGATGAGGTGTATGCGGTTTTACTTCGTTACTGAATGAAGATGATGGATGGAGCAGTTGTATTTATATAGGGGGGAAGGTGTGTGATGGCCAAGGTGTTTTAAGAGTATAGGTCTAATAGGCTAGCTGTACACGGTGGGATATACGAGAAAAAGAAATCCTTGGTTGGCAAGGCGTTTATTTGGATTGGCAGACACATTTTAAAGGTACAAGATAGTTGAAATTATGGTAGGCTAGATATGTAGAAAAGGCGGGGGCACGTACTACATATGTTTAGAGTAGGCATGCGATACTTCACTTCAAAGCAAAGTTTGAATGTGTTCTACATTTTATATCTTTATCTTCATTGGTTTTGGGTACATTCGTGTATGCATAGTTAGAAGATAGGAATGCAGAATATGAATTATAGGGTATGGGTGTGATGACCAAGACTTTGCAATGCTGTTGTACACGGTCACTTTCGAATGGTAGGTGTAATTTCCTTTCTTACGAAGTCTTCATATATGCGTAGGCTTGCTAGGCTTGTCGGCTTGTGTGTGGGTTTAGGCACCCAGTATGGTACATTAGTTTCTACTCTTAGGACTTAAACCATATTGTAACTTTGTTTGGAAGCAAAGTGTTTGTTATATTTTATATTTTATTTCTTTAAATTTGTTTCGTTCGTTTATTTGGTTATTAGAATCTACCGTTAATTATCATTGACCATTTCATGCACGCACCGTCCCCACATGAAATTTTATACGCAACGAAAATGAACACACCATTATGTTTTTGAGGTTACGAATCCAAAGAAATAAATTTCGCCAAATTCTGACTTCGTTTGCGCAACTTCGTTATTTTAATTCCAAATACAATATTTAAAACAAGTTTAAATTATTCAATTTAAATAGCTAGAAAAATCCAGGTCGTTACATTTATCATATTGGAGTCAAAATGTATGTCGACATAACCTTGATGTTATGCACATAGAGAAAAACATTTGTGATAGCATACATAGTACTTTACTAAATATTGATGGGAATTCGAAAGACCATTTAAATGTTCGGTATGATTTACAAGAGATAGACATCAGGGAGGTCCTTCATCAGGTTCTATCAACTGATAGGAATTACCTTGAGATGTGGGCTGCCATATTTGAAATGACGAACAAGGAGAAAGAAATATTTTGCTCGGTATTAGAGAATGCTAAACTTCCTTATGGTTGTGCAGCTAATATCAGCCGGTATGTAAACAAGAAAGAGAGGAAAATTGCAGGGTATAAGAGCCACGATGCTCGTTTTCTTCTCCACTACTTGCTACAGTTTGCTGTGAAGAAATTTGTAAGACCTGAAGTTGCAATACCTATGATAAGATTAGGTGCGTTTCTAAGAAGTCTTTAGAGTAAAACTATCGATTTAGTTGATCTCAAGAGGCTACGAAAGGAAATTGTGGAAATTCTTTGTCAAATTGAGATGATATTCCCAAATGCTTTCTTCAATACAATGGTGCACTTGCTAGTTCATTTATGCAAGGAACTAGAATATGGTGGACCTGCACATGTTCGTTGTATGTTTCCTATTGAGCGTTATCTTTGTAAACTGAAATCATATGTTCGCAACAAAAGTAAACTTAGGGCGTCCACTGCTGAAGGTTATCTTGTAGAAGAATGTTTGATATTATATCCAAGGTTCTTAGGTGGCGATGGAACAGGAAAAATCCAATTTGAAACCTGTACACAGAATCTGGAATATCCTATTGGCACAAGAAGTAACAAAGATGGAAAAGCTATTTTAACAACCCGGAAAATCGGAACCAATTTAAAATTTTTATTTTGGCAATTTTAATGAATTTTGAATATTTAAAATGATTTATTTTAAATAATAACGACTAGAAATTTATTTTGAATAGAATTAGAATGTATAAATTTATTTAAATCAAAGTTAGAATATAAATATTTATTTTAATTATAAAAGGAATTGGAAATGGCGCGGTAGTTTGAAAAATTAATTTCAAATTTCAAATGAATGTACAGGATTCAAAATAAACCGGATTTTAGTGAAACCAAAAATATTTGAATTTGCTCGAAAATATCTTTCAATCGGATGTGAAAAATCCAGTTTTCATAGCGGGAATAAAAAGTTATGTCCAGTTGAAGATTCAGAATAGTCGCTATGGAATTTATATAAAATATAGCCCTTAAAAATAGCGATTTTGCAAACGACTTTCGTTTTCGACGAGACCACTTTTGTTGGATCCGGAACGTCAAATTATTGCGAGATTCCAATTTTCATAATTTTTGGAATCAATATGTGAGCGTGGTGAATTTAAACGTGTTTGGTCAATTCAGTTTGAATTCAATCGACTAGAAAATGAACGTTTTTCAAATGGTCTCCAAATTGAACGAAATTAGTTTTGTTAGGATCGTATCGTCAAAACATAGCTAGATTTATTTTTCTGGAATTTTTGGAGTCAGTATGTGGCCCCAGTAAATTAAAATGTACGTTTAAATTGAATATATAATGATTTATATTTTAATTTAACGAAAATTGTTCGTAACAGTCGAATTGGCTTACCAAACATATCCCACTGTGTTCGGAATGGGGGTAATTAGTTAGGGGCAATGGTCGTTGGGTTCGATTTGGGATTCGAAAAAAAAGTATAACTTTCTGGAAATTAATTAAAATAATTAATTATAAAGTCAACCCTTTATATCCTCTTTCCTTCCCCACCCCCGTTCTTTCAGATCGAACAAATTTAATTAAGAAAAAAAACCCATGCGATCGCTTTCTGCCTTAGCCGCTGCACCTCGATGCGCTCCTGTCTCTGCCCACCTCCGACGATGGCGAAACCCCTCAGACCCCCCTCCTCCGATCTCCTCTCTCCTCCCCTCTCCAAAGAAACCCCAACCCGATTCGAACCCCAACCCCCATCTAAAAACCCGACGTCTCCACCCAAATGCGACCGCCGCCGCACCAGGGGCCCACCGACGCACCTAGCCGAGCCTCCCCAGCCGCCTCTGATGCTGGCGTCGTTCCTTCTCCAGCCGTGGAGCCTTCTCCGACAATAAACAGTGAGTTTTTATGATTTTAACATTATAAACATAGGATTTTTATTATATGATTAACGAGATAAAAATTGGGTTTTTTATTATATGAAGATAATTATAAAGATATGATTTTTATTTTATAAAAAGTTATGATTTTTATTTATATGAAGGTATGATTTTTATGCATATAAAAATATGGTTTTTACCATATGAACAACAACATCAAAATGTGATTTTTATATATAATAACACAACATAAAAATGTGATTTTTATATGTTATAACATTAGATAAAAATATGATTTTTATTATCATGTATAGCGAGAAAATAAATAATTTTTAGCGAAGTAAAAATTTGGTTTTTATAATGAAGTTGCGATTAAAAATATGATTTTTATATGAATGGTATGAATATAAAAATATAATTTTTATATATATGAAAGTGGATTTTTACATATACAGTAGCAATATAAAATTATGATTTTTATTATACATATAGCGATATAAAAATGTGATCTTTTACATATATATATAGCAATATAAAAATGCGATTTTTAAATAATATTAACATCATATTAAAATGTGATTTTTAATATGAACATCGTAGAATGGACTGCGTTGGAGTTTCGGGCAAATCCAAACGGTTCAGAAATTCAGAAATAAAACTGGAGGAGTGGAACCCAAAGGTGAGAACTTCTCACTCTAATTTATTTTCTAGTTAAATATATATACTAGGATGCAGACGGTGCTTAGTAGCACCCGACACCTTTGTATGAAACCATGTTTGTTTGGTTGGTTGGTTTATTTTTTTGAATTTGGTTTGGGAAATGAATTGAATAGAATAGAACTGGTATGTATATGGCGTGAGCCATTAGTAGGCGAGGGATAAGGCTAGACCTTATTCCGGTTCTAGTATCACGTCGTTATGCCGCCAAAATTTTCTAAAAATATTAGAATAATAAAAAATCATTTTTATTGTATAAATGAACTGTATAAAATATTCATGAGATGAAATAAATATTTTACAGCTAAAAATATAATTTTTAACATGTATTTGAATAAAATAAATATTCATTTACAAATCGGACAATTTGTTTATGTACACACATTTAACTGATGTTGATTGGGACGATATATTTTACACATCGCCCAACTGCACAAATAATAATCAGTGTTTGTTGTTTGAAAACTCCACACGAGTATTGGGATGATATTTGACATACATTAATCCCAATTGTTTAGTTGTATGTCAATCGGTTGGTTGACAGGCTGTTGTAAGCGTTAATTATTTATATTTAATTCTTATGCGGTTGTGTAATGCACTCTGGATGATGGCTGACTGTATTTGGTTATTGTTGTGTACATGTGTGTATGAAATCCATATAAATAAAATTATATGGTAATTGACTGTGTCTGATTCCAATTCGTAAAGAACGAATATTTTAAATTAACGAATATTTTAAAATGGCAAATAATGAATATTTTAAAATGACTTATATTTTGAAATAATATTCAGTAATGGATCAAAATATGATTTTGATGTCCGATTTGGGATGGACACGAAAGTATTTAAATATATAAAGCCGTGTTGATTAGTTATGCGCCATTTCGACGCGAACGATATTTATATCGATTTTATTTATTTTTATAATGAATATCGAAAAGGAAGTGATTTCAAAATCTAATGTTTTGAAAATATTATCATTTATATATTAATGATATGGAATATTCAATTTTGATTTAAAATTGAATATGAAGTCGAAATCGTTTTGGAAACGAATTTAAAACGATTTATAAAATATGTTTTAAATGGAAATTGATGAAATATATATTATATATATAATATAATGGCCTGAATAGAATGAGTCGCGTCGCGGCAGTTCGCGAATTTCGACCATTGACTTCGAATTGACATTACAGGAGATCCGACCATCGGATTCTCCTAAACCGGAACCGTTGGGATCGTACCGAAAAGAGCTTTCCAATAAATACAAGAGATTTGAAATCTAACAATTGGATTTGGAATTATGTCCAAATCAAATTTGGAAAAGGTCGTTGTAAGTGCAGTTCGATGACCGTTTATGGGAATCGACTGAAAGGGCCTTAATAAAATTATTAAAAATATCAGGTGTAAAATCATAATAAATGATTTGGAAAGAATTGGGATGAAAAATTCCATATTTGAAAAGATAAAAATATATTTTTATCGAAATGAACTAGTTATGAACTAGAATTATAATCCAATATTTTTAAATAAATAAATTGGATTTGAAATGGTTTTAAAAATAACCAGAATTTCCAACATATGAATTGAAATGGATTTGAATCGAAATTATCTTCGGAATATTTCGATATTGGATTCCGTGGTCATATGGATATTGTGGAGGAATTTGAAAGATATATATATCGTTATTCCCAATATGATATTTGTTGATTTCAGAATTTGATATTGAATATAAGCCGATATAATTTCTATTCAGAGCCTTGTATTTAATATTGAACTGGATTTTGGGTTTGTCGTGAATGGTGTCTTAAATAACACTGTTCTTAAACCCCGTGTGAAAAGAATAAATCTTTTAATTAATATTATTAGAGTTTCCAGTTAATTAACATTTAATGAATTAAATAGGATGTGAATTGGGTTTATTGTGAACTGTGTTTTTAACGACATTCGTTCTTTAACCCGATTTACAATGAAATGTGATTTGGAATTTATAAATCTTTTTATTAAGATTTAATGGAAATTTTCCAAAGTAAAGTTTTCCAATTTGATATATTAAATTGGAATTGAATGGAATTCGATTTGATAATTTTCCAAATGAGCTTCTGTGGAGGAGGACTGATAATATATATGGAATTTAAAAGACTTTGTCGTTATTCCATTTATATTATTAGTCGGATACGAAAATTGATATCAATTATATATATTGATCTGTTTTCCGTGAAGATTCCATAATTAATGGAATGTAATTTGGGTTTATCGTGAACTGTGTTTCAAATGACATTGGTTCTTTAACCCAGTTAAAGACAGGATAACATGTTTAACATTGTATTTCGAACTGTATGGTTGATCTCTGCTAAATATATATCTGTTTGGTGGCGGAGAATTTATTCTTTTGCTTAACACCCTTCTCTAAGGCGTACGAGCTTATAGGTTACATATCGGCAGAAATCAATAGTACGATGTAGATTGTCGATGCGACATGTTTGTGTTTCCAAAGTTAAATAATCATTAATATTGATTTTTGGGAAGATTGAAACTAAGTGGAGTTTTAATGAATCTTTAATTAGATTGAAAAGAGAATGTGATAATTTAAATTATCAAATTCGGGAAATGATCGAGAATGGAGTAGCACCAGTTTTGCTCCAAGCGATAGTTAAATCTTTAATTAGATTTGAACAGGAAACGGTAATTAATTTTACCGATAACACCTTGGTGTTATTTATGGGGTAATACCAGTTTTGCTCCATGGGATGAATAGGTTGGGATTGGGAAATTAAATAAATGATTCCTTCGGTAAGGTGCGTTAATCCGGACTAGTTTGGAAAACCTTAATAAGGTTTGAATCAATATCCAAAGGAAGATTAAAGAATAAATTTAAAGAAATTATCTTTGATAAAATTAATGGGAACATTTCCCAAAGGATATGAATATTTAAATAAAAGAATATTCAGAATTGGAATGAGGCGTATGTTGTGTTTATAGCACTTGTTTATAAGTCGACGATGAAGACGGTGGTTGAAGACCGGAGGTCTTCACATAATTTGGATGATTACTGATGTCTTGATTGGGCTGTACACCCAAGACAAGGTAATAAGTGGTGATCGTCCAGACGTACTTGGAGATCGACCGAATATGCGAGGACCTTTCTCCTGTATTGGACACGGGACGAGGAATAGGGTGCCTTCGGTTTCGTTTAGACCCGGAACGAACTTGTAAATGGATGTATGTCTGACATTGGATTTTATTCCGTGTTGGTTGATCTCTATTAAATACATATCTATTTGGTGGCGGAGAATTTATTCTCTTGCTTAACACCCTTCTCTGAGACGTACAAGCTCAGAGGTTATATATCGATAGACATCAGTCGCATGGAGTGAATTGCCTGTGTGGCATGCTGAGATGCAAATGATCAAGGCTTCTGTTGAAAAGCAGAGTCTTGTGCTTGATGATGAAAGCACGGCTTCAATATAGCATAGCTTTGTGTATAGCATTAATTCGCGAGCCTCACACCTCGGTATGAGTCAAAAACGGGATAAGGGACCCAAGGAGGACATGACGTTTCTTTCTAGCTATGGGTGGTGTCATGGTATGGAGGCCAGACATTTATTTATTTTTACCTATGTGGATGTTGGATTGCGAGGCACCTCGGATATATCGGTCACTACGGAGCCGATGGATATTGAGTCATTTAGCTCAATTACGTCCGATAGGGCGGGGAAACGTGTGTTCAGTAATTGCCAATCCTCAAACGTAAGAAAGGACCAGCCTTGGAGGATCCAGGGGTTGCCTAGAGTGTGTAGTCCCGAGGTATTTGTTAGAGTGTCTCGAAGCAGTTAGGAGTACATCCCTTGCCTAGACTCATGATGGAAATCCAATTTCCAATACGTGACATTTCGGTTTTGATTGTAGAGCCTAGTATTGGCGACATGATACATGGTACCCATGCCGTCTACGATTGATACATTTATATTTGAAGTTGTTTTATACACTATGCACTTATAATAGTATCAAATGATTTGTATTAAACGTACCAAGCATGTTTGGCTATTATTAGAGAAAACCCTATCCTCCGGTTGCGTTGCATTGTGTGATGGTACCTGGGTCTTGTAATAGCTTCGTTTTTCCAAAAAGCATTGCAATGCTTGTTTTATGCACTGGAATTCTTGGGTGGAAACCCGTTCCGTGTTATACGGCGTGATCCCTTGATTAACTCCATTTTAAAGTAAAGTTTTAAATAACTGTTTTAGTTCTCACACGTGTCACATGACTGACCTGGAGTTTATTATTTGAACTAAACTCTGGGTGCCCCTATTTTCCACACAGACAGCTAGAAGTTTTGGTTTTGCAGATTTATTCTTACAGGATCCTGGTTTACAACTAGAGATATATTCGAAAAGCTCTGTATCCGTGTATTTGTTTCAGTTGTGTTTTGTATTATTTTCCGCTGCACTGTAATTTGTAAATCTCTGATATTTATCAAATGTATATTATTTGCTCATACTCTATATATTCTTGTACTCTGATGTAGATTTTTGTAATAAGCAATGAAATATTCTTCTGTTTATGTTCGGATTTGTCGTGTTTTCAACTCAATCCGGGCTTTTCCGTAAGGACGAGTTTGGGTCGTTTCATTTTGGTATCAGAGCTTTGGTTTACAGAGCTCGAGAATAAGACACATTAGAACCGAATGAAAGAATTCATCAGTGATTGGATTAGTAATATCCAATGGGAATGACTCGTTAGAGATAGGATCAGTAGTATGCTAGAACGAGTGTGAAGAGTAGTGTTCCTTAAAATAAAAATAAAAACCACTTTTGTTTTGAAAAATTCAAACCTCATAATACATATTTGAATATTTATTTTATATTGAATTTGGACAATTGAGTATATAAAGATTTTGCGTATACGCCTTGCAAACATATATTTGAAGTTTTGATATATTGGATAGATATAGAATCACACTCTAGTCGCCCGGAGATGATCCTGGTAATTATGATCACATTACCAGTGCTTATGTTCGAGTGACGAAAGTGAGATATCTATACATATTTCCAATTGACTGGTGTAAGAACCAAAACTAGATTGGATTTATTATTTGTGAATTGGCATCAAAAATATGATTTTTGACTATGTAGTAAAGTTATGTGTTTGAAACATTAATCAACTAATTGATTGTTGATTGTTGATTGTTGATTGTGTTATGTAATTATTCATTTAAACCAACATGTTAATGAAAGTAAATTTAGCCAAATTGTGTCAAATATTTAATTGAATTGAAAATTGGTTGAAATTGCATACATGTACATGCATATATATATATATATATTGGACAGGTCATAGCAAGGAGGCTAGATAAGAGGAATAAAATTGTATGCTCGACAAATAGGTACATGTTTACTATTTTCTTGGGTTTGGATGATTTCATGAGCCGATTGGCTAGTCGCTTTCCTTTTTCTTTTTCTTTTTGGATGATGAGGGCCCTGCGTGGCTAGTTGAGGTTTTAAATGTCTCCACGTACAAAGGAGGTTATGGCGAAATTTTTCAAAAATTTAGGATGTTAGCCAAATTTTTGAAGAATTGGAAAATTCTTAGAAACTGAAAAGTTGAAGAATGAACGCCAGAATGAAAGTTGAGTTGATTAGTTAAACAACTTTCAGCTCCGTTCCTTTTCGAGGACGAAAAGATTTTAAGTGGGGCAGATTGTAACAACACGGAAAATCGGAACCAATTTAAAATTTTTATTTTGGAAATTTTAATGAATTTTGAATATTTAAAATGATTTATTTTAAATAATCACAACTAGAAATTTATTTTGAATAGAATTAGAACGTATAAATCTATTTAAATTGAAGTTAGAATATAAATATTTATTTTAATTGTAAAATGAATTGGAAATGGCGCGGTAGTTTGAAAATTCGATTTCAGATTTCAAATGAATGTACAGGATTCAAAATAAATCGGATTTTAGTGAAACCAGAAATATTTGAATCTGTTTGAAAATATCTTTCCAAGGATGTGAAAAATCCAGATTTCATAGTGGGAATAAAAAGTTATGTCCAGTTGAAGATTTAGAATAGTCGCTATGGAATTTATGCCCTTAAAATTAGCGAATTTGCAAACGACCTCCGTTTTCGACGAGACCAATTTTGTTGGATTTGAAATGTCAAATTATTTCTAGATTCCAATTTTCATAATTTTTGAAATCAATATGTGAGCATGGTGAATTTAAACGTGTTTGGTCAATATAGTTTGAATTCAATCGACTGGAAAATGACAGTTTTTCAAACGGTCTCCAAATTGGACGAAATCAATTTTGTTAGGACCGTATCGTCAAAAAATAGCCAGATTTATTTTTCTGGAATTTTCGGAGTTAGTATGTGGCCCTAGTAAATTAAACTGTACGTTTAAATTAAATATATAATGATTTATATTTTAATTTAACGGAAACTGTTTGTAACAGTCGAATTGGCTTACCAAACATATCCCATTGTGTTCACAATGGGGGTAATTAGCTAGGGGCGATGGTCATTGGGTTCGATTTGGGATTCGAAAAAAAAAGTATAACTTTTTGAAAATTAATTAAAATAATTAATTATAAAATCAACCCTTTATATCCACTTTCCTTCCCCACCCCCGTTCATTCAGATCGAACAAATTTAATAAAAAAAACCCGTGCGATCTCTTTCTGCCCTAGCCGCTGCACCTCGACGCGCTCCTGCTTCCGCCCACCTCCGACGATGGCGAAACCCCTCAGACCTGCCTCCTCTGATCTCCTCTCTCCTCCCCTCTCCAAAGAAACCCGAACCTGATTCGAACCCCAACCCCCATCTAAAAACCCGACACCTCCACCCAAATGAGACCGCCGCTGCACCATGGGCCCACCAACGTGCCTAGCCGAGCCTCCCCAGCCACCTCTAACGCTGGCGCCGTTCCTCCTCCAGCCGTGGAGCCTTCTCCGATAATAAACAGTGATTTTTTATGATTTTAACATTATAAAAATTGGATTTTTATTATATGATTAACGAGAAAAAAATTGGGTTTTTTATTATATGAAGAGAATTATAAAGATATGATTTTTAGTTTATAAAATGTTATGATATTTATTCATATGAAGGTATGATTTTTATTCATATAAAAATATGGTTTTTACTATATGAACAACAACATAAAAATGTTATTTTTATATATTATAACACAACATAAAAACGTGATTTTTATATATTATAACATTAGATAAAAATATGATTTTTATTATCATGTATAGCGAGAAAAAAATATAATTTTTAGCGAAGTAAAAATATAATTTTTAGCTATGTAAAAATTTGAATTTATAATGAAGTAGCGATTAAAAAATATGATTTTTATATGAATGGTATGAATATAAAAATACGATTTTTATATATATGAGAAGTGGATTTTTACATATATAGTAACGATATAAAAATATGACTTTTATTATATATATAACGATATAAAAATGTGATCTTTTACATATATATAGCGATATAAAAATGTGATTTTTAAACAATATTAACATCATATTAAAAATGTGATTTTTAATATGAACAACGTAGAAAGGACTACGTTGGAATTTCGGGCAAATCCAAACGGTTCAGAAATTCAGAAATAAAACTGGTGGAGTGGAACCAAAAGGTGAGAACTTCTCACTCTAATTTATTTTCTAGTTAAATATATATACTAGGATGCAGACGGTGCTTAGTAGCACCCGATACCTTTGTATGAAACCATGTTTGTTTGGTTGCTTGGTTTATTTGTTTGAATTTGGTTTGGGAAATGAATTGAATTGAATAGAATTGATATGTATATGGTGCGAGCCATTAATATGCGAGGGATAAGGCTAGACCTTATTCCGGTTCTAGTATCACACCGTTATGCCGCCGAATTTTTCTAAAAATCTTAGAACAATAAAAAAATCATTTTTATTGTATGAATGAACTGTATAAAATATACATGAGATGAAATAAATATTTTATAGTTAAAAATATAATTTTTAATGTGTATATGAATAAAATAAATATTCATTTACAAATCGGACGATTTGTTTATGTACACACATTTAACTGATATTGATTGGGACGATATATTTTACACATCACCCAACTGCACAAATAATAATCAGTGTTTGTTGTTTGAAAACCCCACACGGGTATTGGGATGATATTTGACATACACTAATCCTAATTTTTTAGTTGTATGTCAATCGATTGGTTGAAAAGTTGTTGTAAGCGTTAATTATTTATATTTAATGCTTATGCGGTTGTGTAATGCACTCTGGATAATGGCTGACTGTGTTGTGCATGTGTGTATGAAATCCATATAAATAAAATTATATGGTAATTGACTGTGTATGATTCCAATTCGGAAAGAACGAATATTTTAAATTAACAAATATTTTAAATTAACAAATATTTTAAAATGGCAAATAATGAACATTTTAAAATGACTAATATTTTAAAATAATATTCAGTAATGGATCAAAATATTATTTTGATGTCCGATTTGGGATGGACACGAAAATATTTAAATATATAAAACCGTACTGATAAGTTATGCGCCATTTCGACACGAACGATATTTATATCGATTTTATTCATTTTTATAATGAATATCGAAAAGGAAGTGATTTCAAAATTTAATGTTTTGAAAATATTATCATTTATATATTAATGATATGGAATATTCAATTTTGATTTAAAATTGAATATGAAGTTGAAATCGTTTTGGCAACGAATTTAAAACGATTTATAAAGTATGTTTTAAATGGAAATCGACGAAATATATATTATACTGGAATTTTCCTGAGTAAATTTATAAATCTTTTTATTAAGATTTAATGGAAAATTTCCTAAGTAAAGTTTTCCAATTTAATATATTAAATAGGAATTGAATGGAATTCGATTTGATAATAATCGAAATGAGCTTCTGTGGAGGAGGACTGTTAATATATATGGAATTTAAAAGGCTTTGTCGTTATTCCATTTAAATAATTAGTCAGATATGGAAATTGATATCAGTTATATATATTGATCCGTTTTCCGTGAAGATTCCATAATTAATGGAATGTGATTTGAGTTTATCGTGAACTGTGTTTTAAATGACATTAGTTCTTTAACCTTGTTAAAGACAGGATAACATGTTTAACATTGTATTTCGAACTGTATGTTTGATCTCTGCTAAATATATATCCGTTTGGTGGCAGAGAATTTATTCTCTTGCTTAACACCCTTCTCTAAGATGTACGAGCTTAGAGGTTATATATCGGCAGAAATCAATAGTACGATGTAGATTGTCGATGCGACATGTTTGAGTTTCCAAAGTTAAATAATCATTAATATTGATTTTTGGGAAGATTAAAACTAAGTGGAGTTTTAATGAATCTTTAATTAGATTGAAAAGAGAATGTGATAATTTAAATTATCAAATTCGGGAAATGATCGAGAACGGAGTAGCACCAGTTTTGCTCCAAGCGATAGTTAAATCTTTAATTAAATTTGAATGGGAAATAGTAATTAATTTTACCGATAACACCGTGGTGTTATTTATGGGGTTATACCAGTTTTTATCCATGGGATGAATAGGTTGGGATTGGGAAATTAAATAAATGATTACTTTGGTAAGGTGTGTTATTCCCGACTAGTTTGGAAAACCTTAATATGGTTTGAATCAATATCTAAAGGAAGATTAAAGAATAAATTTAAAGAATTTATCTTCGATAAAATTAATGGGAACCTTTCCCAAAGGATATGAATATTTAAATAAAAGAATATTCAGAATTGGAATGAGGCGTATGTTGTGTTTTATAGCACTTGTTTATAATATACATGAGTTATTCAGAAAGGCCGGGTTTATACCCATTCTGAATAACTGACTCGACGATGAAGTTGGTGGTTGAAGACCGGAGGTCTTCACATTGTTTGGATGATTATTGGTGTCTTGATTGGGCTGTACACCCAAGACAAAGTAATAAGTGGTGATCATCCAGACGTACTTGGAGATCGACCGGATATGCGAGGACCTCTCTCCTGTATTGGACACGGGACGAGGAATTAGGTGCCCCCGGTTTCGTTCAAACCCAGAACGAACTTGTAAATGGATGTGTGTCTGACATTGGATTTTATTCTGTGTTGGTTGATCTCTATTAAATGTATATCTGTTTGGTGGCGGAGAATTTATTCTCTTGCTTAACACCCTTCTCTGGACGTACGAGGTCAAAGGTTATATATCGATAGACATCAATCGCATGGAGTGAATTGCCTGTGTGGCATGCTGAGATGCAAATGATCAAGGCTTCTGTTGAAAAGAAGAGTCTTGTGGTTGATGATCAAAGCACGACTTTAATATGGCATAGCTTTGTGTATAGTGTTAATTTGCGAGCCTCACACCTCGGTATGAGTCAAAAAACAGGATAAGGGACCCAAGGAGGACACGACGTTTCTTTCTAGCTATGGGTGGTGTCATGGTATGGAGCTCAGACATTTATTTATTTTTACCTATGTGGATGTTGGATTGCGAGTCGCCTCAGATATATCAGTTACTACGGAGCCGATGGATATTGAGTCATCTGGCTCAATTACGCCCGATAGGGCGGGGAAATGTGTGTTCAGGAATTGCCAATCTTCAAAGGTAAGAGAGGACCAGCCATGGAGGATCCAGGGGTTGCCTAGAGTGTGTAGTCCCGAGGCAATTTCTAGAGTGTCTCAAAGCGGTTAGGAGTACATCCCTTGCCTAGACTCATGACGGAAATCCAATTTCCAATACATGACATTTCGGTTTTGATTGTAGAGCCTAATATTAGCGACATGATATATGGTACCCATGCCGTCTATGATTGATACATTTGTATTTGAAGTTGTTTTATACATTATGCACTTATAATAGTATTAAATGATTTGTATTAAACGTACCAAGCATGTTTGGCTATTATAAGGGAAAACCCTATCCTCCAGCTTGTGTTGCATTGTATGATGGGACCTGGGTCATATAATAGCTTCATTTTTCCAAAAAGCACTGCGCTGTTTGTTTTATGCACTGGTATTCTTGGGAGGAAACCCATTTCGTGTTATACGGTGTGGTCCCTTGATTAACTCCATTTTAAAGAAAAGTTTTAAATAACTATTTTAATTCTCACACCAGTCACATGACTGACCTGGAGTTTATTGTTTGAACCTAAACTCTGGGTGCCCCTATTTTCCACATGGGCAGCTAGTAGTTTTGGTTTTGCAGATTTATTCTTACAGGATCCTGGTTTACAACTGGGGATATATTCGGAAAGCTCTGTATCCGTGTATTTGTTTCAGTTGTGTTTTGTATTATTTTCCGCAGCATTGTAATTTGTAAATCTCTGATATTGATCAAATGTGTATTATTTGCTCATACTCTGTATATTCTTGTACTCTGATGTAGATTGTTATAATAAGCACTGAAATGTTCTTCTATTTATGTTCTGATTTGTCGTGTTCTCAACTCAATCTGGCCTTTCCCGTAAGGGCGAGTTTGGGTCGTTTCAGCTATTCATCTTAAAAATTCTCAATGAAAGGAATGTCACCATTACGTTCTATTCAATTGGGGTAATGAGGAAATAGAGAGTTTACTTGAGTAAGTTTTAAGTTTTATTTTTATTTTAGTAAGTATTGAAGAATTTGAAAATTTGTATCTATCTTTTATTAACCAGGTCTTTATTCTACGGAACATCGAGCTTTAATTGATGGTCATACATCATCAAAAAAATAAAAGAGAGAGAACACAATGAAGAATCTTGGAAGTGGTTGGGAAAAAGGAGGACATTTCAAAAGAAGTACAACTGCTTTCAATAGGCCCTCTTCGAACAGCTAAGAGGTTTACTGGATATGTTATCAATGGATACAGATTTTATACAAGGTTCAAAGATGCCAAATGTACAACACAAAACAGTGGTGTATTTTTGACAGCCTTGACTACAAGCTTTGCAAGTTCGAAAGATCAAAATCCATTGGTTGGTGAAGTTAATTACTATGGATCAATTGAAGAAATATTAGAACTAGTTTATTGGGGAGAATTTAGTGTGGTTTTATTTAAGTGTTGTTGGTACCAAAAAGAGAAAGATTTATATGGACTGACTCGTGTCAATTTTAATGAATTGTGCCAGAAATCTGATCCTTATGTTATGGCTTCACAAGTACAACATGTGTTTTATATAAAAGATCCAATTGATAAGATGTGCCACAATGTTATCAAGAAATTGCCGAGCGACTTGTGTGAAAACGAAAGAGTAAATGAAAATGAAGATTTGAATGATATCCAGCCTACTTATAGAATGGGAAATCAAGATTTTGATGTTCGTTGGTGTAGAGATGATGTCCCAATAAGATGAATCCGCCTTCCACCTAGCAAAGTGAAAGACAATGCTTCTTAATTTCTAAGTATCACTATCATATTTATTCAAGTAACTGTTCTATACAATTTAAGTAAGAAAACGTTGTTTCTGCCTTGATTACATTTTAGTGAAGTGGCTGTTTTATTTTACAAGTAACTGATGTATCATATTCGAGGCTTCTTTTTGTAACTGATGTCATTCTAACATTAATTCCTCCATTTTGTGTAGGCCGGACAAAATTCCAGTTAAGGATTTCAAAGTACTCTTGATATTTTGGGGAGATGAAAAAATTCAAGTATAATTTTATGTTTTATCATATTCAAATCAGGTGTAACAACCCGGAAAATCTGGGCCAGTTTAAAATTTTTATTTTGGCAATTTTAGCGAATTTCGAATATTTAAAATAGATTATTTTAAATAATATCGACGTGAAATTTATTTGAATATAATTCGAACGTATATATTTATACGCGTCGTCGTTAGAATATAAATAATTATATATAATTATAAAAGGAATTGAAAATGGCGCGGTAGTTCGATAATTCGATTTCAAACTTCAATTGAATGTACCGGGTGCAAAACAATCCGGATTTTAGTGAAACCAAAAACATTAGGATCTAATTGATAATATCTTTCCATCAGATCCGAAGAATCGAGATTTCATAGCGGGAATAAAAAGATATGTCCAGTTCAAAATTCTGAATAGTCGCTATGGAATTCAGGCCCTTAAAAATGGACATTTTGCAAACGACCTCGGATTTCGACGAAACCAGTTTTGTTGGGTCCGTGATGTCAAATTATTGCTAGATTCCAAATTTCATAATTTTTCGAATCAATATGTGAGCGTGGCGAAGGAAAACGCGTTTGACCAGTTTCAGTTGATTTTAATCGACTGGAAAATGGCCATTTTTCCAATGGTCTCAGAATTCGACGAAATTAGTTTTGTTAGGACCGTATCGTCAATACGAAGCTAGAAAATATTTTTCTGGAATTTTTCTAGTTAGTATGTGACCCCGGTAATTTGAAATGTACGTTTAAAATTCAATATATAGATTTAAATGTAAATTCAATGGAAACTGATTGTAACTATCGAATCAGCTTGCGATACATATCCCATTCTGTTCGGAATGGGGGTATTACCCTAGGGACGACGGTCGGTGGGCTCAAAAAGGAGTTCGAATCTTTAAAGTAACTTTTTGAAGAAAAAAAAAATTAAAATATATATATATATATATATATATATAAACTTTTTACTTAAGCCCCTCATCCCTTTTAAAATTCCCACAACCGTTTATTTCCCAAATCAGAAAAACCCGATCCCCTTTTCCGCTTACCCCCCCCCCCCCCCTCGCGCGATCAACGTCGCCGACGCCTCCGGAGTTCCTCAGCACGGGCGCCTCCACCTAGCAGGGCCCACGACCCGAAGGTTCCCCCCCCCCCCAAACCCTAGAAATCCCTCCGCTGCCTCAACCTGGACGCCACCCTCGCCGACTGCACCACCGCCCCTCCCCCATTCGAACGCGCAAGAGCCACCGCCCCCTTCCTCCCTAATCCGAGCACCCTCCTTCGATCGATTAAGGTAATTTTTCTTTTTTTTCCCTTTTACCTTTTTTTCCTTTATTTTATTAAACCAGTTTTAATGCATTAAAAAAAATCGGTTTTTAAAATATAAATGCAGCAGTTTTTTTATATAATATAAATGCAGCAGTTTTTTTAAAATATAAATGCAGCAGTTTTTTTATAAAATATAAATGCAGCAGTTTTTTTATAAAATATAAATGCGGCAGTTTTGAATAAATATAAAGGCAGCCTTTATTTTCATTTTTTTTATATATATAGCAATATGAAAATAAAGTTAGAAAGGTTTTAAAATAAAATTAGGATTGATTTTGAAAATATAAAGCAGGATAGTTTTGGAAAAATAAAATACTTTAAATAGGAAAAAGGTTTAATCTTTAAAGAGAAAAAGGATTTGAACTTTAAGAAGTAAAAATCAGATTTTTAGATATTGAAAGTCGAAATAAAAATTCGATTTTTATATATTGAACTTTGCAATAAAAATTCGATTTTTATATATTGAACTTTGCAATAAAAAGTCGATTTTTATATATTGAATAACGGAATAAAAATTCGTTTTTTTAAATATATGAAGCGATTATAAAAATAGGATTTTTAAATTGAAAATGAATAAATAAAAATGTGATTTTTATTTTAAAAACATCAGAATATAAAAATGTGTGATTTTTATATATGTAGTGATTACGAGCAACGAAGATGCGATAGCGATGAAGATTTCTATCAATGAAGTGCCGTGGAGCTAGGATAGCTATCTGTGAGAATTTCTCACCTTTCAATTTATTTTTCTAGTTATATATATATACTAGGATGCAGACGGTGCTTAGTAGCACCCGACACAATCGTCCACAGACCATGGACTTGTTTGTTTGGTTGCATAGATTAGTTGGATTATTTGTTTGAATTGTTTGGTGAGATAAAATTGATTTGATTGATGTGTGAATGGCGTGGGCCTTCACTAGACCGGGGATAAGGCTAGGCCTCGTCCCGTTTCTAGTATCGTGCCGTTATGCCGCCGAAATTTTCTAAAATATGTTAGAAAATAAAAATATCATTTTATTGTGTAAATGAATAATAGAAATTCATATGTTGGAATAAAATGTTTTATCGTTAAAAATATAATTTTTAACGTGAATGCAAATAAATAAAATATTCATTTACAAACCAGACGGTTTGTTTATGTACACTGATTAGACTGACATTGATTGGGTCGATAAATTTTACACATCGCCCAACGGCACAAATAAAATATTTGTTTGATTGTTTGAAACCCTACACGGGTGTTAGGATGAAATATGCAGTTCACTCATCCTGATTGATTAAATATGTCGATCGATTGATTGACAGGCTGTTATAAGCGTTAGATATCTATATTTGATGCTTATACAGTGTAGTGCACTTTGGTTGATGGTTGATTATTTTTCAATGCTATTATATACATGTGTTGTATGAAAATCCATATAATTAACTTTATATGGTAATTGATTGGGCCTCATTCCAATTTGAAAAATAAAGAATATTATAAAATAAACGTTCATGTGTTGACAGTACTCATTCATTGAGATTGGTCATGTGTTGAACGAAATATTTTAGTAATAAAATTTACATCTTTATCAATTTAAAATAAACGTTCATGTGTTGACAGTACTCATCCATTGAGATTGGTCATGTGTTGAACGAAATATTTTAGTAATAAAATTTACATCTTTATCAATATAAAATAAAGGTTCATGTGTTGACAGTACTCATTCATTGAGATTGGTCAAGTATTGAACGAAATATTTTGATAATAACAACTATTTTGAAAAAGAAATATTTGAAATAGAATATTTGAAAATAGAAATTTATGAAGCCGTGTTGATTAGATTGACGCCATTTTGACGTGAACGATATTTATATCGATTTTAAACGATTTCGAAATGAATTGAATTGAAAACGATTTCGAAATGAATTGAATTGAAAACGATTTCGAAATGAATTGAATTGAAAACGATTTCGAAATGAATTGAATTGAAAACGATTTCGAAATGAATTGAATTGAAAACGATTTCGAAATGAATTGAATTGAAAACGATTTCGAAATGAATTGAATTGAAAACGATTTCGAAATGAATTGAATTGAAAACGATTTCGAAATGAATTGAATTGAAAACGATTTCGAAATGAAATGAATTGAAAACGAATTCAAATTGAATTGAAAGCGAATTTAAATGAATTCAAATTGAATTGAAATTTGAATAGAATAGAAATGAATTTTAAAACGAATTTATAAAGAAGAATTCAATTTTGATTTGAATTGAAATGGAAGTTGAAAATGTTTTTGAAACGAATTCAAAACTATTTATATAATTCGTTTGAAATAGAAATCGACGAAATATATATTATATATATTATATATATAATATAATGGTCTGAATAGAACGCGCCGCGCCGCGGCAGTTCGTGAATTTCGACCATTTATTTCAAATGGACATTACGGGAGATCCGACCGTCGAATTCTCCTAAAACCGGAACCGTTGGGTTCGTATCGAAAAGAGCTTTCTAACGAATATTAGAAATTTGAAATCTAACGGTTGGATTTGGAATTATGTCCAAATCAAATTCGAAAAAGGTCGCTGTAAGTGCAGTTCGATGGCCATTGATGGAAATCGACTGTACGGGCCTTGATAAAATTATTAAAAATAGTAATAATTTGTGTAAAATCATAAGAAATGATTTAGAAAGAATTGGGATGAAAAACTCCCTATTTGAAAAGATAAAAATAGATTTTTATCGAAATGAACTAGTTTTGAACTAGAATTAAAATTCTATTTATTTTTAAATAAATAAATTGACTTAGAAAAGGGTTTTAAAAATAACCAGAATATCCAATGATTGCATTGGAGTGGATTTGAATCGAAATTGTCTTCGGAATATTTCGATGTTGGAATTCGTGATTATACCGGTGTTGTTATGGAAATTTGAAAGATATATTTGTATCGTTATTTCCAATACGACATTTGTTAATCGTAGAATTTGATATTGAATATAAGCCGATATATTTTCTATTCAGAGCCTTATATTGAATATCAAATGTGATTTGGGTTTGTCGTGAATGGTGTCTTCACTAACACTGTTCTTGAACCCAGTTGAGAAAAGATTAAATCTTTTTACTTAGATTTAATGAAGTGTACCAATTAAATAACATTTAATTGGAATTGAATCGATATTGATTTTTGGGTTTATCGTGGACAGTGTTTTAAACAACGCTCGTTCTTTAACCCGATGATTAATGAATGTGATTTTGGGTTTATCGTGAACCGTGTTTTTAAATGACACTGATTCTTTAACCCAGTCGAAGATTAAAACTAAGTGGAGTTTTAATGAATCTTTAATTAGATTGAAATAATCGAAATGGAGTATCACCAGTTTTGCTCCAGGCGATAGTTAAATCTTTAATTAGATTTGAACGTGAAATGGTAATTGAATTTACCGATAACACTGTGGTGTTAGATATGAAGTATTACCAGTTTTACTTCATGGGATAATAGGTTGGGATTGGGAAATTAAAACCAATGATTACTTCGGTAAGGTTCGTAAATCTCGACTAGTTGAATCGAAATTCAAAAGAAGAATAAATTCAAGAAATTTATCTTGGATAAAATTAATGGGAACATTTCCCTATGAATGTGAAATTTAGAAACTAACTGTCGGTTGGCCAAGCAGAATGGTTTTCTGGATATTGATCTGATGTTGGTTTCGGCCTTCGGGGTTAATATTTGGGGAATTATTCTCTTGATTAATTTACGGTTAGTGACTAATGAATTGGAATGAGGCGTATGTTGTGTTTGTGTAACACTTATTTAAATATACGCGAGTTATTCGGAAAGACCGGGTTTATCCCATTCTGAATAACTGATACGACGATAAGTCGAAGATGAAGACGGTGGTCGAAGACCGGAAGTCTTCACGTCGTTTGGGTGATTACTGATGATCTTGATTGGGCTGTACACCCAAGAAGATGGAAACAGTTGGTGATCGTCCAGACGTACTTGGAGATCGATGGATATGCGAGGTACTAGGTGCCTCCGGTTTCGTTCAGACCCAGAACGGACTTGTAAATGGACTGTGTGTCTGACATTGGATTTTAGTCCGTGTGATTGATCTCTATTAAATATATATCTGTTTGGCGGCGGAGAATTTATTCTCTTGCTTAACGCCCTTCTCTGAGACGTACGAGCTCAGGGGTTATATATTGATGGATATCAAACGCATGGAGTGAATTGCCTGTGTGGCATGCCTAAGTGGCAATTGATCGAGGCTTCTGTTGAAAAGCAAAGTCTTGTGGTGATGATCAAAGCACGGCCTCTGTGGCGTAGCTTTGTGTAACGTTTACCTCGCGAGTTTCACACCCGGTATGAACCAAAAACGGGAGACGGACGTCAGGGAGGGCATGCGTTTCCTCCTAGCTAAAAGTGGCGTCAGTGGTTTTACACGCCCTGACGAGTTTGACTTATGTGGTTGTTGCTGTTGCGAGGCGCCTCGGATTGATCGGTCGTTCCCGAACCGATGGAGTCATTTAGTTGGCTCGCTTACGCCCCAAAGGGCGGCGAAACGTAGTGCTCAGGTATAATAATCCACATCGGTGGACCGGCCCTGACGATCCAGGGGGCAGTTGCGGCTGTTCCTGAGACTCGGGCTAGGCAGTCTCGAATCAGTGAGGATCTTGCCCCTAGCCTCGGTTCATACCATAAATGATAACCCAACTTCCAATACGACATTTGCGGTTTTGATTGTAAACTTATATATGGCGACATAGTGTTATGGGCCATTCATGCCGCCTATGATTGATACTTATGATTTGAAATTGTTTTAAACACTGTACACTTATTATAGTATCAAATGATTTGTTTTAAACGTATCAAGCATTCTTTGGCTGTTATAAGGGAAAACCCTATCCCCCGGCTTGCGCTGCATTGTGTGATAGGACCTGGGTCTTATAACAGCTTCATTTTCTTTATTTAGCATTGCGCTGTTTGTTTTTTTTTCACTGGTATTCTTGGGAGGAAACCCGTTCCGTGTTATACGGCGTGGTCCCTTGATTTACCGAGCTTTGAAAATAAAGATTAATAACTGTTTTAGTTCTCACACCAGTCACATGACTGACCTGGAGTTTATTGTTTTAACCTAAACTCTGGGTGCCCTTATTTTTGACACGGGCAGCTAGTAGTTTTGGTTTTGCAGATTTATTCACAGGATCCTGGTTTACAGCTGGAACGATATCCGGAAAGCTTTGTATCCGTATATCTACTTCTAGTTGTGTATTGTATTATTTTCCGCTGCGATGTATTTAAATGTAATTCAAATCTCTGTTATTTCTGTGTAATATTCATTTATACTCTGTATATTCTTGTAATCTGATGCATTGTTGTAATATACAATGAAATGTTCTTCTGTATGCGTTCTGTTGTGGTTTGTTCTCGAACTATCTGACGCTTTCCTTTACGGGGAAGTTACGGGTTCTCACAGTTGGTATCAGAGCTTTGGTTTACAAAGCTCAGAGAACAAGACACATTAGAACCATACGAAAGAATTCATCAGAGATTGGATTAGTAAAATCCAATGAGAATGACTCGTTAGAGATGGGATCAGTAGTATCCTAGAACGAGTGTGAAGAGTAAATTTTTAAAATGAAAACAAATTTTGTTTTGAAAATTTAAATCAACTATTCGTATTTGATAATTTATTTTAATGAATTTGGACAATCCAGTATATATAGATTTTGCGTATACGTCTGATCCACGTGTATTTGAAATTTTAATATACCGGATAGATATAGAATCACACTCTAGTCGCCCGAAGATGATTCTGATGATAGTTCGAACATCATCAGAATTGGTATTCGTGTTTCGAAGGTGTGATATCTATATATTTCCTATTGACTGGTGTGGGAACCAAAATTAGATAGGGCCTATGGTTGTGATTTGGCATCTAAACATGATTTTTTGTATATGTATCAAAATTATGAATTTGAAACATTAAATTCACTAATTGATTGATGTTTGTGTTGTTTGTTCATTCGTTTGCTAATTTTTAACCATTATGCCTAATTTGATCAAATAATGAATTGTATTGAAAATTGGTCGCATTTGCTTGCATATACATATATATCATTGAACAGGTCATAGCAAGGAAGCTAGAGCAGAGAATAAAATTTGTTTGCCCGACAAATAGGTACATGTTTACTACATAATTTCCTATTTTGTTTGGGTGATGATGATTTTGTGAGCCTATTGGCTAGCCGCTTGGCTTTTTCTTTTTCTTTTTGAGATCTGAAGGACCGGGGAAGCTATTTGAAATTCCCCGATGCTCCCATTGCAGGGGAGGTTATGGCGAAATTTTTCGAAAATTTAGGGTGTTAGCCAAATTTTTGAAATTTTAGAAATTCTCAGAAACTGAAAAGTTGGAGAATGGAAGCCAGGTCGAGCGTAGTGTTGATTAATCAAACCACTTTCGACTTTGTTCCTTTTCGGGGACGAAAAGTTTTAAGTGGGGGAGATTGTAACAACCCGGAAAATCTGGGCCAGTTTAAAATTTTTATTTTGGCAATTTTAGCGAATTTCGAATATTTAAAATAGATTATTTTAAATAATATCGACGTGAAATTTATTTGAATATAATTCGAACGTATATATTTATACGCGTCGTCGTTAGAATATAAATAATTATATATAATTATAAAAGGAATTGAAAAAGGCGCGGTAGTTCGATAATTCGATTTCAAACTTCAATTGAATGTACCGGGTGCAAAACAATCCGGATTTTAGTGAAACCAAAAACATTAGGATCTAATTGATAATATCTTTCCATCAGATCCGAAGAATCGAGATTTCATAGCGGGAATAAAAAGATATGTCCAGTTCAAAATTCTGAATAGTCGCTATGGAATTCAGGCCCTTAAAAATGGACATTTTGCAAACGACCTCGGATTTCGACGAAACCAGTTTTGTTGGGTCCGTGATGTCAAATTATTGCTAGATTCCAAATTTCATAATTTTTCGAATCAATATGTGAGCGTGGCGAAGGAAAACGCGTTTGACCAGTTTCAGTTGATTTTAATCGACTGGAAAATGGCCATTTTTCCAATGGTCTCAGAATTCGACGAAATTAGTTTTGTTAGGACCGTATCGTCAATACGAAGCTAGAAAATATTTTTCTGGAATTTTTCTAGTTAGTATGTGACCCCGGTAATTTGAAATGTACGTTTAAAATTCAATATATAGATTTAAATGTAAATTCAATGGAAACTGATTGTAACTATCGAATCAGCTTGCGATACATATCCCATTCTGTTCGGAATGGGGGTATTACCCTAGGGACGACGGTCGGTGGGCTCAAAAAGGAGTTCGAATCTTTAAAGTAACTTTTTGAAGAAAAAAAAATTAAAAATATATATATATATATATAAAAACTTTTTACTTAAGCCCCTCATCCCTTTTAAAATTCCCACAACCGTTTATTTCCCAAATCAGAAAAACCCGATCCCCTTTTCCGCTTACCCCCCCCCCCCCCCTCGCGCGATCAACGTCGCCGACGCCTCCGGAGTTCCTCAGCACGGGCGCCTCCACCTAGCAGGGCCCACGACCCGAAGGTTCCCCCCCCCAAACCCTAGAAATCCCTCCGCTGCCTCAACCTGGACGCCACCCTCGCCGACTGCACCACCGCCCCTCCCCCATTCGAACGCGCAAGAGCCACCGCCCCCTTCCTCCCTAATCCGAGCACCCTCCTTCGATCGATTAAGGTAATTTTTCTTTTTTTTCCCTTTTACCTTTTTTTCCTTTATTTTATTAAACCAGTTTTAATGCATTAAAAAAAATCGGTTTTTAAAATATAAATGCAGCAGTTTTTTTATATAATATAAATGCAGCAGTTTTTTTAAAATATAAATGCAGCAGTTTTTTTATAAAATATAAATGCAGCAGTTTTTTTATAAAATATAAATGCGGCAGTTTTGAATAAATATAAAGGCAGCCTTTATTTTCATTTTTTTTTTATATATAGCAATATGAAAATAAAGTTAGAAAGGTTTTAAAATAAAATTAGGATTGATTTTGAAAATATAAAGCAGGATAGTTTTGGAAAAATAAAATACTTTAAATAGGAAAAAGGTTTAATCTTTAAAGAGAAAAAGGATTTGAACTTTAAGAAGTAAAAATCAGATTTTTAGATATTGAAAGTCGAAATAAAAATTCGATTTTTATATATTGAACTTTGCAATAAAAATTCGATTTTTATATATTGAACTTTGCAATAAAAAGTCGATTTTTATATATTGAATAACGGAATAAAAATTCGTTTTTTTAAATATATGAAGCGATTATAAAAATAGGATTTTTAAATTGAAAATGAATAAATAAAAATGTGATTTTTATTTTAAAAACATCAGAATATAAAAATGTGTGATTTTTATATATGTAGTGATTACGAGCAACGAAGATGCGATAGCGATGAAGATTTCTATCAATGAAGTGCCGTGGAGCTAGGATAGCTATCTGTGAGAATTTCTCACCTTTCAATTTATTTTTCTAGTTATATATATATATACTAGGATGCAGACGGTGCTTAGTAGCACCCGACACAATCGTCCACAGACCATGGACTTGTTTGTTTGGTTGCATAGATTAGTTGGATTATTTGTTTGAATTGTTTGGTGAGATAAAATTGATTTGATTGATGTGTGAATGGCGTGGGCCTTCACTAGACCGGGGATAAGGCTAGGCCTCGTCCCGTTTCTAGTATCGTGCCGTTATGCCGCCGAAATTTTCTAAAATATGTTAGAAAATAAAAATATCATTTTATTGTGTAAATGAATAATAGAAATTCATATGTTGGAATAAAATGTTTTATCGTTAAAAATATAATTTTTAACGTGAATGCAAATAAATAAAATATTCATTTACAAACCAGACGGTTTGTTTATGTACACTGATTAGACTGACATTGATTGGGTCGATAAATTTTACACATCGCCCAACGGCACAAATAAAATATTTGTTTGATTGTTTGAAACCCTACACGGGTGTTAGGATGAAATATGCAGTTCACTCATCCTGATTGATTAAATATGTCGATCGATTGATTGACAGGCTGTTATAAGCGTTAGATATCTATATTTGATGCTTATACAGTGTAGTGCACTTTGGTTGATGGTTGATTATTTTTCAATGCTATTATATACATGTGTTGTATGAAAATCCATATAATTAACTTTATATGGTAATTGATTGGGCCTCATTCCAATTTGAAAAATAAAGAATATTATAAAATAAACGTTCATGTGTTGACAGTACTCATTCATTGAGATTGGTCATGTGTTGAACGAAATATTTTAGTAATAAAATTTACATCTTTATCAATTTAAAATAAACGTTCATGTGTTGACAGTACTCATCCATTGAGATTGGTCATGTGTTGAACGAAATATTTTAGTAATAAAATTTACATCTTTATCAATATAAAATAAAGGTTCATGTGTTGACAGTACTCATTCATTGAGATTGGTCAAGTGTTGAACGAAATATTTTGATAATAACAACTATTTTGAAAAAGAAATATTTGAAATAGAATATTTGAAAATAGAAATTTATGAAGCCGTGTTGATTAGATTGACGCCATTTTGACGTGAACGATATTTATATCGATTTTAAACGATTTCGAAATGAATTGAATTGAAAACGATTTCGAAATGAATTGAATTGAAAACGATTTCGAAATGAATTGAATTGAAAACGATTTCGAAATGAATTGAATTGAAAACGATTTCGAAATGAATTGAATTGAAAACGATTTCGAAATGAATTGAATTGAAAACGATTTCGAAATGAATTGAATTGAAAACGATTTCGAAATGAATTGAATTGAAAACGATTTCGAAATGAATTGAATTGAAAACGATTTCGAAATGAAATGAATTGAAAACGAATTCAAATTGAATTGAAAGCGAATTTAAATGAATTCAAATTGAATTGAAATTTGAATAGAATAGAAATGAATTTTAAAACGAATTTATAAAGAAGAATTCAATTTTGATTTGAATTGAAATGGAAGTTGAAAATGTTTTTGAAACGAATTCAAAACTATTTATATAATTCGTTTGAAATAGAAATCGACGAAATATATATTATATATATTATATATATAATATAATGGCCTGAATAGAACGCGCCGCGCCGCGGCAGTTCGTGAATTTCGACCATTTATTTCAAATGGACATTACGGGAGATCCGACCGTCGGATTCTCCTAAAACCGGAACCGTTGGGTTCGTATCCAAAAGAGCTTTCTAACGAATATTAGAAATTTGAAATCTAACGGTTGGATTTGGAATTATGTCCAAATCAAATTCGAAAAAGGTCGCTGTAAGTGCAGTTCGATGGCCATTGATGGAAATCGACTGTACGGGCCTTGATAAAATTATTAAAAATAGTAATAATTTGTGTAAAATCATAAGAAATGATTTAGAAAGAATTGGGATGAAAAACTCCCTATTTGAAAAGATAAAAATAGATTTTTATCGAAATGAACTAGTTTTGATCTAGAATTAAAATTCTATTTATTTTTAAATAAATAAATTGACTTAGAAAAGGGTTTTAAAAATAACCAGAATATCCAATGATTGCATTGGAGTGGATTTGAATCGAAATTGTCTTCGGAATATTTCGATGTTGGAATTCGTGATTATACCGGTGTTGTTATGGAAATTTGAAAGATATATTTGTATCGTTATTTCCAATACGACATTTGTTAATCGTAGAATTTGATATTGAATATAAGCCGATATATTTTCTATTCAGAGCCTTATATTGAATATCAAATGTGATTTGGGTTTGTCGTGAATGGTGTCTTCACTAACACTGTTCTTGAACCCAGTTGAGAAAAGATTAAATCTTTTTACTTAGATTTAATGAAGTGTACCAATTAAATAACATTTAATTGGAATTGAATCGATATTGATTTTTGGGTTTATCGTGGACAGTGTTTTAAACAACGCTCGTTCTTTAACCCGATGATTAATGAATGTGATTTTGGGTTTATCGTGAACCGTGTTTTTAAATGACACTGATTCTTTAACCCAGTCGAAGATTAAAACTAAGTGGAGTTTTAATGAATCTTTAATTAGATTGAAATAATCGAAATGGAGTATCACCAGTTTTGCTCCAGGCGATAGTTAAATCTTTAATTAGATTTGAACGTGAAATGGTAATTGAATTTACCGATAACACTGTGGTGTTAGATATGAAGTATTACCAGTTTTACTTCATGGGATAATAGGTTGGGATTGGGAAATTAAAACCAATGATTACTTCGGTAAGGTTCGTAAATCTCGACTAGTTGAATCGAAATTCAAAAGAAGAATAAATTCAAGAAATTTATCTTGGATAAAATTAATGGGAACATTTCCCTATGAATGTGAAATTTAGAAACTAACTGTCGGTTGGCCAAGCAGAATGGTTTTCTGGATATTGATCTGATGTTGGTTTCGGCCTTCGGGGTTAATATTTGGGGAATTATTCTCTTGATTAATTTACGGTTAGTGACTAATGAATTGGAATGAGGCGTATGTTGTGTTTGTGTAACACTTATTTAAATATACGCGAGTTATTCGGAAAGACCGGGTTTATCCCATTCTGAATAACTGATACGACGATAAGTCGAAGATGAAGACGGTGGTCGAAGACCGGAAGTCTTCACGTCGTTTGGGTGATTACTGATGATCTTGATTGGGCTGTACACCCAAGAAGATGGAAACAGTTGGTGATCGTCCAGACGTACTTGGAGATCGATGGATATGCGAGGTACTAGGTGCCTCCGGTTTCGTTCAGACCCAGAACGGACTTGTAAATGGACTGTGTGTCTGACATTGGATTTTAGTCCGTGTGATTGATCTCTATTAAATATATATCTGTTTGGCGGCGGAGAATTTATTCTCTTGCTTAACGCCCTTCTCTGAGACGTACGAGCTCAGGGGTTATATATTGATGGATATCAAACGCATGGAGTGAATTGCCTGTGTGGCATGCCTAAGTGGCAATTGATCGAGGCTTCTGTTGAAAAGCAAAGTCTTGTGGTGATGATCAAAGCACGGCCTCTGTGGCGTAGCTTTGTGTAACGTTTACCTCGCGAGTTTCACACCCGGTATGAACCAAAAACGGGAGACGGACGTCAGGGAGGGCATGCGTTTCCTCCTAGCTAAAAGTGGCGTCAGTGGTTTTACACGCCCTGACGAGTTTGACTTATGTGGTTGTTGCTGTTGCGAGGCGCCTCGGATTGATCGGTCGTTCTCGAACCGATGGAGTCATTTAGTTGGCTCGCTTACGCCCCAAAGGGCGGCGAAACGTAGTGCTCAGGTATAATAATCCACATCGGTGGACCGGCCCTGACGATCCAGGGGGCAGTTGCGGCTGTTCCTGAGACTCGGGCTAGGCAGTCTCGAATCAGTGAGGATCTTGCCCCTAGCCTCGGTTCATACCATAAATGATAACCCAACTTCCAATACGACATTTGCGGTTTTGATTGTAAACTTATATATGGCGACATAGTGTTATGGGCCATTCATGCCGCCTATGATTGATACTTATGATTTGAAATTGTTTTAAACACTGTACACTTATTATAGTATCAAATGATTTGTTTTAAACGTATCAAGCATTCTTTGGCTGTTATAAGGGAAAACCCTATCCCCCGGCTTGCGCTGCATTGTGTGATAGGACCTGGGTCTTATAACAGCTTCATTTTCTTTATTTAGCATTGCGCTGTTTTTTTTTTTTCACTGGTATTCTTGGGAGGAAACCCGTTCCGTGTTATACGGCGTGGTCCCTTGATTTACCGAGCTTTGAAAATAAAGATTAATAACTGTTTTAGTTCTCACACCAGTCACATGACTGACCTGGAGTTTATTGTTTTAACCTAAACTCTGGGTGCCCTTATTTTTGACACGGGCAGCTAGTAGTTTTGGTTTTGCAGATTTATTCACAGGATCCTGGTTTACAGCTGGAACGATATCCGGAAAGCTTTGTATCCGTATATCTACTTCTAGTTGTGTATTGTATTATTTTCCGCTGCGATGTATTTAAATGTAATTCAAATCTCTGTTATTTCTGTGTAATATTCATTTATACTCTGTATATTCTTGTAATCTGATGCATTGTTGTAATATACAATGAAATGTTCTTCTGTATGCGTTCTGTTGTGGTTTGTTCTCGAACTATCCGACGCTTTCCTTTACGGGGAAGTTACGGGTTCTCACATCAGGCAGATAAGGCAGATAAACATATTTACTTCATGTTTTTGTAGTCCCGGGCCCTTACAAATTCTGCAAATCGGAGATCATATACAGACACACACTACTAGTATGTATTTTTGCTTAATTTTATGGTTTGCTAGTAATGAACTACATAATTCTTACAATTTCCGCTTGTTGAAGCATCAGTCTAATTCTTACATTATTTTGTTAAGTGTTTTGCCGCTTGCTATGGCGTAGTGTGATGATCATGGCTTCACATAAATTTTAGGAAATGTGAAAATGTAACTAATCGTGTACAAGAATGATGCTTCAGTAATGAACCACAAAATTTTAAGAATTTTATTCTCTCTTCAATCAGTAATGATCGTGTCAGTTCGTAATTGAAACAATGGTTGAGTTTGTACTTGAACAAGCCGTGGCATGTCTCTTCAATCAGGCAGTTATGCAACTGAGGTATGCAGACTCAGTTATAGTATGGCCATAGTTTGTGCTGAAATGCAACTTAGGCATGCATGCCTCTCATTTTGTGTTGCAATGTAAACGAGGCATTGCATCAGTTTGTAACTGAGGCATGCATGAATTTGGTTGTGCTGAAATGCATTAATTAGTTGTATAAAGGCTTTGTTGAAATTCATGGCTTTTGAAACTGCTTTATTTTGCAGGTGAAGGAGGCAGTGATGAAGTTGTTTAAGAACTTGTTACCGAAGGCACTAGAGGTACTGGAGGCAGTTGAGGCACTGAACACGCAGGAGGTTCACGCTATATTTTGAAACCATTTTAGTTTGATGTAAACATGAATTTAGTACTGGTTGTGTTTGTTAGTTGTAATAACCCGGAAATCCGAGCCAATTTGAAATTTTTATTTTGGCAATTTTAGTGAATTTTGAATATTTAAAATGAATTATTTTAAATAATAACGACGAGAAATTTATTTTGAATAGAATTCGAACGTATATATTTATTCGAATCGTCGTTAGAATATAAATATTTATTTATATATATAAAAGGAATTGAAAATGGCGCGGTAGTTCGATAATTCGATTTCAAAATTCAAATGAATGTACCGGGTGCAAAATAAACCGGATTTTAGTGAAACCAAAAATATTTGAATCTAATTGAGGATATCTTTCCAACGAATCCGAAAAATTGAAATTTCATTGCGGGGATCAAAAGTTATGTCCAATTGAAATTTCAGAATAGTCGCTATGGAACTCTGGCCCTTAAAAATAGCCATTTTGCAAACGACCTCAGTTTTCGACGAAACCACTTTTGTTGGAACCGGGATGTCTAGTTATTGCTAGGTTTCAAAATTTGTAATTTTTCGAATCAATATGTGAGCGTGGCAAAGGAAAACGCGTTTGGCTAGTTTCAGTTGATTTTAATCGACTGGAAAATGGCCATTTTTCAAACGGTCTCAGAATTTGACGAAACTAGTTTTGTTAGGACCGTATCGTGAATACGAAGCTAGAAAATATTTTTCGGGAATTTTTCTAATTAGTATGTGGCCCCGGTAAATTGAAATGTGCGTTCAAATTTAATATATATAGAGTTATATTTTGATTTTGACGAAAACTGATCGAAACAGTCGAATCAGCCTATGATACATATCCCATTGTGTTCGAAATGGGGGTAATTAGCTATGGACGACAGGCGGTGGGTTTCGTTTCGAGGTCAAAATAAAAGGGTACCTTTTTGAAATAAAAAAAATAGTTAATTAAATATATATAAATATTCTTACCCCCCCCTTCGTTCATAACAGAAAGAAGATAAATAAAAAAAAGGGAACCACGAGCGAAATCGCCCCCCTTCCGATCTCGTTCGCCGCCCACGCCAGAGCGTCGCGCCGCCGGCCGACCTTCTCACCCCTCCTCTTCTCGATCCCCTCCTGGCTCCTCTCCCTCGCGCCCTAGCTCCAGCCACCGAACAGAAGACGGCAACCCCCCTGGCCCGACGCAACCAACCGCAGCACCCCCACTTCGATGATTCCATCTCCTCCCTCTTCCTAGGTGAGATTCCCTTTTTGTTAATTCATTTTTTTCTATTTTATTGTTTTAAAAATTGTTTTTTATATAAAATATATGTAGATCGATATTAAAAATGTAATTTTTCATATAAATTAGCGTTCTGAAGAAAAGAATAAATTTTTTGTATGAAAAAAACTCGGTTTTTAATTCAAGAAAGGCGAAATCTTTATAATGTTAAAGGTGAAATCTTTATGATGTTAAAGGCGGAATTTTTAATATATAAAAGATAGGATTTTTTGTTTGTAAAAAGATCGGATTTTTAAATGTGAAAAGATCGAATTTTTAACTATGAAAAGTTCGGATCTTTATATATAGGAAGACTAGATTTTTGAAAATATAAAATATACTTTATTTTGAAGAAATATAAAAATATAATTTTTATATGTGTTGTAGCGAAATAAAAATATGATTTTTATTAAAGTAGAGTAATAAAAATATGATTTTTATATAGGTATGATAATAAAAATTCGATTTTTATATATTGAATAGCAAAATAAAAATTCGATTTTTATATATTGAATAGCAAAGTAAAAATTCGATTTTTATATATTGAATAACAAAGTAAAAATTCGATTTTTATATATTGAATAGCAAATTAAAAATTTGATTTTTATATATTGAATAGCAAAGTAAAAATTCGATTTTTATATATTGAATAGCAAAGTAAAAATTCGATTTTTATATATTGAATAGCAAAGTAAAAATTCGATTTTTATATATTGAATAGCAAAGTAAAAATTCGATTTTTATATATTGAATAGCGAAGTAAAAATGTGATTTTTATATATGTAGAGAATACGGGCAACGAAAATGACAAAAGGCGAGAACGGCGAAGACTTCTACATAAGAAGAGTCATGGCGGTTGGTTTAGCTAATCGGTGAGAACTTCTCACTTTTAATTTAATTTTCTAGTTAAAATATATACTAGGATGCAGACGGTATTTAGTAGCACCCGACACCCGTCGTCCACAGACCATGGACGGCTTGTATGCTGTTTGTTTGATTTTGATGTGTAGTTGATTGTGTAATGTGATGTGAAATGAAATAAAATATTTATATAGTTAAAAATATTTTATAGTAAAAAATAGAATTTTTAACGTGTATATGAAATGAAATAGATTAATATAAACAAATCGAACGATTTGTTTATATACACACATTTGATTGATATTGATTGGGACGATAAATTTTACACATCGCCCAACTACACAAATAAAATCTGTGTTTGATTGTTTGAAAACCCCACACGGGTATTGGGATGATATATGACATACACTAGTCCCAATAATTAGCTGTATGTCGATCGATTGATCGACAGGCTGCTATAAGCGTTAAATATTTATATTTGATGCTTATACAGTGTAGAACGCACTCTGGATGATGGTTGATTATTTATCGTTGTTATTTTATATATGTGATGTAGAAAATCCATATAATTAACATTATATGGTAATTGATTGGGCCTCATTCCAGTTTTGAAAAGGAAATATTTGAAATAGAATATTTGAAAATAGAAATATATGAAGCCATGTTGATTAGATTTACGCCATTTTGACGTGAACGATATTTATATCGATTTTATTCATTTTATAATGAACATCGAAAGTGATTTCAAAATCTGATATTTTGAATAGAAATGAATTCGAATTGAAATTGAATAGAAATGAATTCGAATTGAAATTGAATAGAAATGAATTCGAATTGAAATTGAATGGAAATGAATTCGAATTTAATTTGAATAGAAATGAATTCGAATTGAAATTGATTAGAAATGAATTCGAATTGAAATTGATTAGAAATGAATTCGAATTGAAATTGAATAGAATTCAAAATGAACTGAAATTGAAAAAAAAATCGATTTCAATTGAATCAATTTGAAATGAATTTAAAACGAATTTATATTGGAAAGATTCAATTTTGATTTGAATTTGAGACGGAAGTTGAAATCGTTTTGAAAACAAATTTAAAGCGATTTATAAAATTCGTTTCGAAAGGAAATCGACGAAGTATATATTATATATATAATATAATGGCCTGAATAGAATGCGCCGCGCCGCGGCAGTTCGCGAATTTCGACCATTGACTTCGAACGGATATTACGGGAGATCCGACCGTCGGATTCTCCTAAAACTGGAACCGTTGGGTTCGTATCGAAAAGGGCTTTCTAACGAATATTAGAGATTTGAAATCTAATGATTTGATTTGGAATTATGTCCAAATCAAATTTGGAAAAGGTCGTTGTAAGTGCAGTTCGATGGCCGTTGATGGAAATCGACTGTACGGGCCTTGATAAAATTATCAAAAATAGTAATAATTTGTGTAAAATCATAAAAAATGGTTTGGGAAGAATTGGGATGAAAAACTCCATATTTGAAAAGATAAAAATAGATTTTTTATCGAAATGAACTAGTTTTGACCTAGAATTATAATTCTATTTATTTTTAAATAAATAAATTGGATTTGAAATGGTTTTGAAAATAACCAGAATTTCCAATAATTAAATTGGAATGGATTTGAATCGAAATTGTCTTCGGAATATTTCGATGTTGGATTTCGTGATGATACAGATATTGTTATGGGAATTTGAAAGATATATTAATATCGTTATTTCCAATACGATATTTGTTGGTCGTAGAATTTGATATTGAATATAAGCTAGTATATTTTCTATTCAGAGCTTTGTATTTAATATCAAATGGGATTTGGGTTTGTCGTGAATGGTGTCTTCATTAACACTGTTCTTAAGCCCAGTTGAGAAAAAGATTAAATCTTTTTATTTAGATTTAATGAAGTGTTCCAATTAAATAATATTTAATTGAAATTGAATTGGTATTGATTTTTGGGTTTATCGTGAACAGTGTTTTAAATAACACTTGTTCTTTAACCCGATAATTAATGGAATGTGATTTTGGGTTGTCGTGAATGGTATCTTCAATAATACTGTTCTTAGACCCAAAAGGAGTTAAGAAAACTAGAAACTAACTGGAGATTAGTTAAGTTGAATGGTTTCTGGGGTATTGATCTGATGTTGGTTTCGGCCTTCGGGGTTACTACTTAAGGAATTGCTCACTTACTAATTTACGGTTAGGGATTGATTGAAATGTGATGTGATTTTGGGTTTATCGTGAATCGTGTTTTAAATGACATTGATTCTTTAACCCAGTTAATGATTAAAACTAAGTGGAGTTTTAATTAATCTTTAATTAGATTTAAATGATCGAGAATGGAGTATCACTAGTTTTGCTCCAGGCGATTGTTAAATCTTTAATTAGATTTGAACGTGAAATGGTAATTGAATTTACCGATAACACCGTGGTGTTAGATATGAAGTATGTCCAGTTTTACTTCATGGGATGAATAGGTTGGGATTGGGAAATTAAAACAAATTATTACTTCGGTAAGGTTCGTTAATCTCGACTAGTTTGAAGTGATATTCAAAGGAAGATTAAAGAACAAATTTAAAAAATTTATCTTTGAAAAAATTAATGGGAACCTTTCCCTAAGAATGTGAAATTTAGAAACTAACTGTAGGTTAGCTAAGCAGAACGGTTTCCTGGGTATTGATCTGATGTTGGTTTCGGCCTTCGGGGTTAATATTTGGGGAATTATTCTCTTGTTGATATACGGTTAGTGGCTGATGAATTGGAATGAGGCGTATGTTGTGTTTGTGTAACACTTGTTTATAATATACGCGGGTTATTCGGAAAGACCGGGTTTATCCCATTCTGAATAACTGATACGACGACAAGTCGAAGATGAAGACGGTGGTCGAAGACCGGAGGTCTTCACGTCGTTTGGATAATTACTGATGATCTTGATTGGGCTGTACATCCAAGAGGAGGGAATCAGTTGGTGGTCGTCCAGACGTACTTGGAGATCAATGGATATGCGAGGTACAAGTTGCCTCCGGTTTCGTTCATACCCAGAACGGACTTGTAAATGGACTGTGTGTCTGACATTGGATATCATTTTGTGTGATTAATGGATATCGGTTGCATGGAGTGGTTTGCCTGTGTGGCATGCTAAGATGCAAATGATCAAGGCTTTTGTTGAAAAGCAAAGTCTTATGGTTGATGATCAAAGCATTGCCTTTGTGGCGTAGCTTTGTGTAGCGTTGATTCGCGAGCCTCACACCCCGGTTGTGAACCAAAAACGGGAGAAGGACCTCCGGGGGGACATGCGTTTCCTTCTAGCTAAAAGTGGAGTCAGTGGTTTTACACGCCCTGACGAGTTTGACTTATGTGTTTGTTGCTGTTGCGAGGCGCCTCGGATATATCGGTGACTATGTGAAGCCGATGGAGTCATTCGTTGGCTCATTTACGCCCCCAAAGGGCAGGGAAACACAGTGTTCAGGCATTTTAATCCACATCGGTGGACCGGCCCTGACGATCCAAGGGACGATGCGTCCTGAGACTCGGGCTAGACAGTCTCGAATCGGTAAGGACTATCTTTTGCCTTGGTTCACAGATGGAAACCCAATTTCCAAATACGTGACAGTGCGGTTTTGATTGTAGAGCCTAGTATGGCGACATGATATATGGTACCCATGCCGTCTATGATTGATATTTATGATTGTATATAAAATCAGAAACTAACTGGAAACGAGCTAAGATGGGTGGTTTCCTGGGTATTGGTCTGATGTTGGTTTCGGCCTTCGGGGTTAATACTTAGGGAATCGTTCTCTTACTAATTTACGGTTGGAGTCTGATTAATAATAAAAGATGAAATTTAGCGTATCAAGCATTCTTTGGCTATTATAAGGTAAAACCCTATCCTGCGGCTTGCGTTGCATTGTGTGATGGGACCTGGGTCTTATAATAGCTTCATTTTTCTTTATTTAGCATTGCGTTGTTGTTTTATGCACTGGTATTCTTGGGAGGAAACCCGTTCCGTGTTATACGGCGTGGTCCCTTGATTTACCTAACTTTAAAATAAAGATAAATAATTGTTTTAGTTCTCACACCAGTCCCATGACTGACCTGGAGTTTATTGTTTTAACCTAAACTCTGGGTGCCCTTATTTTGACACGGGCAGGTAGTAGTTTTGGTTTTGCAGATTTATATTCGCAGGAACCTGGTTTACAGCTGGAACGATATCCGGAAAGCTTTGTATCCGTGTATCTTCTTTAGTTGTATTTTGCATTATTTTCCGCTGCTATGTAATATATGGTAATCTCTGATATTTATCGATTGTATTTTATTTGTTTATACTCTGTATATTCTTGTATTCTAATGAATTGTTGTAATAAACAATGAAAAGTTCTTCTGTTTGCGTTCCGATGTGTTTTGTCCTCAACTCTATCCGGGCTTTCCTTACTGGGGAAGTTCGGGTCGTTTCAGCTGGTATCAGAGCTCTGGTTTACAGAGCTAGAGAACATGACACATTAGAACCAAACAAAAGAATTCATCAGAAATTGGATTAGTAATATCCAATGAGAATGACTCGTTAGAGATAGGATCAGTAGTATCGTAGAACGAGTGTGAAGAGTATATCTTTAAAGTGAAAACAAATTTTGTTTTAAATCATACTATACGTATTTGAATATTTATTTTAAATTGATTTGGACAATTTAGTATATAAAGATTTTGCATATACGCCTTGCAAACGTATATTCGAAGTTTTAATATGCTGGATGGATATAGATTCATACTCTAGTCGCCCGGGGATAATTCTGATGATGCGGCCGCATCATCAGTATTTATATTCGAGTGCCGAAAGTGTGATGTCTATATATTTCCTATTGACTGGTGTGAGAACCAAAATTAGATAGGGCCTATTGTTGTGATTTGGCACCAAAAAATGTGATTTTTGACTATATATCAAAATTATGAGTTTGAAACGATAATCAACTAATTGATTGCTGGTTGTGTTGTTTGATTATTGTTTATTTAATTGAATGTTGAACCTTTAGTCAAATTGAACCAAATAGTAGATTGTATTGAAAATTAGTCGCATTTGCATGCATATACATGTATATCTATTGAACAGGTCATAGCAAGGAGGCTAGAGCAGAAGAATAAAATTGTTTGCCCGACAAATAGGTACATGTTTACCATAATTTACTGTTTTGTTTGGGTGATGATGATTTTATGAGCCGATTGGCTAGCCGCTTGGCTTTTTCTCTTTCTTTTGGATTGAAGAAGGCCATGGGAGGCTATATGAAATATCCGGAAGTCCCCGGTGTAGGGGAGGTTATGGCGAAATTTTTCGAAAATTTAGGGTGTTAGCCAAATTTTTGAAAAATTTGAAAAGTTCTTAGAAACTGAAAAGTTGAAGAACTTAAGCCGTAGTGAAAATACTAGAAGTTGAGTTGAATTGTTAAACAACTTTCGGCTTCGTTCCTTTTCGGGGACGAAAAGTTTTAAGTGGGGGAGATTGTAATAACCCGGAAATCCGAACCAATTTAAAATTTTTATTTTGGCAATTTTATTGAATTTTGAATATTTAAAATGAATTATTTTAAATAATATCGACGAGAAATTTATTTTGAATAGAACTCGAACGTATATATTTATTCGAATCGTCGTTAGAATATAAATATTTATTTATATATATAAAAGGAATTGAAAATGGCGCGGTAGTTCGATAATTCGATTTCAAAATTCAAATGAATGTACCGGGTGCAAAATAAACTGGATTTTAGTGAAACCAAAAATATTTGAATCTAATTGAGGATATCTTTCCAACGAATCATAAAAATTGAAATTTCATTGCGGGGATCAAAAGTTATGTCCAATAGAAATTTCAGAATAGTCGCTATGGAACTCTGACCCTTAAAAATAGCCATTTTGCAAACGACCTCGGTTTTCGACGAAACCACTTTTGTTGGAACCGGGATGTCTAGTTATTTCTAGGTTTCAAAATTCTTAATTTTTCGAATCAATATGTGAGCATGGCAAAGGAAAACGCGTTTGGCTAGTTTCAGTTGATTTTAATCGACTGGAAAATGGCCATTTTTCAAATGGTCTCAGAATTTGACGAAACTAGTTTTGTTAGGACCATATCGTGAATACTAAGTTAGAAAATATTTTTTGGGAATTTATCTAATTAGTATGTGGCCCCAGTAAATTGAAATGTGCGTTCAAATTCAATATATATAGAATTATATTTTGATTTTGATGAAAACTGATCGAAACAGTCGAATCAGCCTATGATACATATCCCATTGTGTTTGGAATGTGGGTAATTAGCTATGGACAACAGGCGGTGGGTTTCGTTTCGAGGTCAAAATAAAAGGGTACCTTTTTGAAATAAAAAAATAAATAGTTAATCAAATATATATATATATATATATATTCTTACCCCCCCCCCCCCCTTCGTTCATAACAGAAAGAAGATAAATAAAAATATAAAGGGGAACCACGAGCGAAATCGCCCCCCCTTCCGATCTCGTTCGCCGCGCCGCCGGCCGACCTTCTCCCCCCTCCTCTTCTCGATCCCCTCCTGGCTCCTCTCCCTCGCGCCCTAGCTCCAGCCACCGAACAGAAGACCGTAGCCCCCCTGGCCCGACGCAACCAACCGCAGCACACCCCCCCCTTCGACGATTCCATCTCCTCCCTCTTCCTAGGTGAGATTCCCTTTTTGTTAATTCAGTTTTTATATATTTTATTGTTTTATAAATTGTTTTTTTATATAAAATATATGTAGATCGATATTAAAAATGTGATTTTTCATATAAATTAGCGTTGTGAAGAAAAGAATAGATTTTTAGTAAGCAAAAAGACTCGGTTTTTTATTCAAGAAAGGCGAAATCTTTATAATGTTAAAGGTGAAATCTTTATGATGTTAAAGGCGGAATTTTTAATATATAAAAGATAGGATTTTTTGTTTGTAAAAAGATCGGATTTTTAAATGTGAAAAGATCGAATTTTTAACTATGAAAAGTTCAGATCTTTATATATAGGAAGACTAGATTTTTGAAAATAAAAAATATACTTTGTTTTGAAGAAATATAAAAATATAATTTTTATATATGTTGTAGTGAAATAAAAATATGATTTTTATTAAAGTAGAGTAATAAAAATATGATTTTTATATAGGTATGATAATAAAAATTCGATTTTTATATATTGAATAGCAAAGTAAAAATTTGATTTTTATATATTGAATAGCAAAGTAAAAATTCGATTTTTATATATTGAATAGCAAAGTAAAAATTCGATTTTTATATATTGAATAGCAAAGTAAAAATTCGATTTTTATATATTGAATAGCAAAGTAAAAATTCGATTTTTATATATTGAATAGCAAAGTAAAAATTCGATTTTTATATATTGAATAGCGAAGTAAAAATGTGATTTTTATATATGTAGAGAATACGGGCAACGAAAATGACAAAAGGCGAGAACGGCGAAGAATTCTACATAAGAAGAGTCGTGGCGGTTGGTTTAGCTGATCGGTGAGAACTTCTCACATTTAATTTAATTTTCTAGTTAAAATATATACTAGGATGCAGACGGTGTTTAGTAGCACCCGACACCCGTCGTCCACAGACCATGGACGGCTTGTATGCTTGTTTGTTTTATTTTGATGTGTAGTTGATTGTGTAATGTGATGTGAAATGAAATAAAATATTTATATAGTTAAAAATATTTTATAGTAAAAAAATAGAATTTTTAACGTGTATATGAAATGAAATAGATTAATATAAACAAATCGAACGATTTGTTTATATACACACATTTGACGGATATTGATTGGGACGATAAATTTTACACATCGCCCAACTACACAAATAAAATCTGTGTTTGATTGTTTGAAAACCCCACACAGGTATTTGGATGATATATGACATACACTAGTCCCAATAATTAGCTGTATGTCGATCGATTGATCGACAGGCTGCTATAAGCGTTAAATATTTATATTTGATGCTTATACCGTGTAGAACGCACTCTGAATGATGGTTGATTATTTATCGGTGTTATTTTATACATGTGATGTAGAAAATCCATATAATTAACATTATATGGTAATTGATTAGGCCTCATTCCAGTATTGAAAAAGAAATATTTGAAATAGAATATTTGAAAATAGAAATATATGAAGCCGTGTTGATTAGATTTACGCCATTTTGACGTGAACGATATTTATATCGATTTTATTCATTTTATAATGAACATCGAAAGTGATTTCAAAATCTGATATTTTGAATAGAAATGAATTCGAATTGAAATTGAATAGAAATGAATTCGAATTGAAATTGAATAGAAATGAATTCGAATTTAATTTGAATAGAAATGAATTCGAATTGAAATTGATTAGAAATGAATTCGAATTGAAATTGAATAGAATTCAAAACGAACTGAAATTGAAAAAAAAATCGATTTGAATGGAAATCAATTTGAAACGAATTTAAAACGAATTTATATTGGAAAGATTCAATTTTGATTTAAATTTGAGACGGAAGTTGAAATCGTTTTGAAAACGAATTTAAAACGATTTATAAAATTCGTTTTGAAAGGAAATCGACGAAGAATATATTATATATATAATATAATGGCCTGAATAGAATGCGCCGCTCCGCGGCAGTTCGCGAATTTCGACCATTGACTTCGAACGGATATTACGGGAGATCCGACCGTCGGATTCTCCTAAAACTGGAACCGTTGGGTTCGTATCGAAAAGGGCTTTCTAACGAATATTAGAGATTCGAAATCTAACAGTTGGATTTGGAATTATGACCAAATCAAATTTGGAAAAGGTCGCTGTAAGTGCAGTTTGATGGTCGTTGATGGAAATCGACTGTACGGGCCTTGATAAAATTATCAAAAATAGTAATAATTTGTGTGAAATCATAAGAAATGGTTTGGGAAGAATTGGGATGAAAAACTCCATATTTGAAAAGATAAAAATAGATTTTTTATCGAAATGAACTAGTTTTGAACTAGAATTATAATTCTATTTATTTTTAAATAAATAAATTGGATTTGAAATGGTTTTGAAAATAACCAGAATTTCCAATAATTAAATTGGAATGGATTTGAATCGAAATTGTCTTCGGAATATTTCGATGTTGGATTTTGTGATGATACAGATATTGTTATGGGAATTTGAAAGATATATTAATATCGTTATTTCCAATACGATATTTGTTGGTCGTAGAATTTGATATTGAATATAAGCCGGTATATTTTCTATTCAGAGCCTTGTATTTAATATCAAATGGGATTTGGGTTTGTCGTGAATGGTGTCTTCATTAACACTGTTCTTAAGCCCAGTTGAGAAAAAGATTAAATCTTTTTATTTAGATTTAATGAAGTGTTCCAATTAAATAATATTTAATTGAAATTGAATTGGTATTGATTTTTGGGTTTATCGTGAACAGTGTTTTAAATAACACTTGTTCTTTAACCCGATAATTAATGGAATGTGATTTTGGGTTGTTGTGAACGGTATCTTCAATAATATTGTTCTTAGACCCAAAAGGAGTTAAGAAAATCAGAAACTAACTGGAGATTAGTTAAGTTGAATGGTTTCTGGGGTATTGATCTAATGTTGGTTTCGGCCTTCGGGGTTAATACTTAAGGAATTGCTCACTTTCTAATTTACGGTTAGGGACTGATTGAAATGTGATGTGATTTTGGGTTTATCGTGAATCGTGTTTTAAATGACATTGATTCTTTAACACAGTTAAAGATTAAAACTAAGTGGAGTTTTAATGAATCTTTAATTAGATTTAAATGATCGAGAATGGAGTATCACCAGTTTTGCTCCAGGCGATAGTTAAATCTTTAATTAGATTTGAACGTGAAATGGTTATTGAATTTACCGATAACACCGTGGTGTTAGATATGAAGTATGACCAGTTTTACTTCATGGGATGAATAGGTTGGGATTGGGAAATTAAAACAAATTATTACTTCGGTAAGGTTCGTTAATCCCGACTAGTTTGAAGTGATATTCAAAGGAAGATTAAAGAACAAATTTAAAAGAATTTATCTTTGATAAAATTAATGGGAACCTTTCCCTAAGAATGTGAAATTTAGAAACTAACTGTAGGTTACCTAAGCAGAACGGTTTCCCGGGTATTGATCTGATGTTGGTTTCGGCCTTCGGGGTTAATATTTGGGGAATTATTCTCTTGTTGATTTACAGTTAGTGACTGATGAATTGGAATGAGGCGTATGTTGTGTTTGTGTAACACTTGTTTATAATATACGCGGGTTATTCGAAAAGACCGGGTTTATCCCATTCTGAATAACTGATACGACGATAAGTCGAAGATGAAGACGGTGGTCAAAGACCGGAGGTCTTCACGTCGTTTGGATAATTACTGATGATCTTGATTGGGCTGTACATCCAAGAGGAGGGAATCAGTTGGTGGTCGTCCAGACGTACTTGGAGATCGGTGGATATGCGAGGTACAAGGTGCCTCCGGTTTCGTTCAGACCCAGAACGGACTTGTAAATGGACTGTGTGTCTGACATTGGATATCATTCTGTGTGATTGATGGATATCGGTTACATGGAATGGTTTGCCGGTGTGGCATGCTAAGATGCAAATGATCAAGGCTTTTGTTGAAAAGCAAAGTCTTGTGGTTGATGATCAAAGCACGGCCTTTATGGCGTAGCTTTGTGTAGCGTTGATTCGCGAGCCTCACACCCCGGTTGTGAACCAGAAACGGGAGAAGGACCTCAGGGGGGACATGCGTTTCCTTCTAGCTAAAAGTGGCGTCAGTGGTTTTACATGCCCTAACGAGTTTGACTTATGTGGTTGTTGCTGTTGCGAGGCGCCTCGGATATATCGGTGACTATGTGAAGCCGATGGAGTCATTCGTTGGCTCATTTACGCCCCAAAGGGCAGGGAAACGCAGTGTTCAGGCATTTTAATCCACATCGGTGGACCGGCGCTGACGATCCAAGGGACGATGCGTTCTGTTCCTGAGACTCGGGCTAGACAGTCTCGAATCGGTAAGGACTATCTTTTGCCTTGGTTCACAGATGGAAACCCAATTTCCAAATACGTGACAGTGCGGTTTTGATTGTAGAGCCTAGTATGGCGACATGATATATGGTACCCATGTCGTCTATGATTGATATTTATGATTGTATATAAAATCAGAAACTAACTGGAAACGAGCTAAGATGGGTGGTTTCCTGGGTATTGGTCTGATGTTGGTTTCGGCCTTCGGGGTTAATACTTAGGGAATCGTTCTCTTACTTAGGGTATTCTTGGGAGGAAACCCGTTCCTTGTTATACGGCGTGGTCCCTTGATTTACCTAACTTTAAAATAAAGATAAATAACTGTTTTAGTTCTCACACCAGTCCCATGACTGACCTGGAGTTTATTGTTTTAACCTAAACTCTGGGTGCCCTTATTTTGACATGGGCAGCTAGTAGTTTTGGTTTTGCAGATTTATATTCGTAGGAACCTGTTTTACAGCTGGAACGATATCCGGAAAGCTTTGTATCCGTGTATCTTATTCAGTTGTATTTTGCATTATTTTCCGTTGCTATGTAATATATGGTAATCTCTTATATTTATCGATTGTATTTTATTTGTTTATACTCTGTATATTCTTGTATTCTGATGAATTGTTGTAATAAACAATGAAAAGTTCTTCTGTTTGCGTTCCGATGTGTTTTGTCCTTAACTCTATCCGGGCTTTCCTTACCGGGGAAGTTCGGGTCGTTTCATTAGTACTATGTAAAACTAAATTTATTGTCTATGTTTTGTAGTTGACTAAGTAGTACTTGTGTTGCTAGTTAATTAATTGAAATGAAAAGTTTTTTTTTTATTAATTTCAGTATGTGATGTTAATTGTTGTTATGTTGCAGTATGTTATATGATGTTGGCATAGCTATGATATAATTTTGCAGTATATGATGTTGAATGTTGTCGTAGCTATGATATAGTGTTGCCACGGATGGTAAAAGTGTTGCCATAGATTAATGCATGCGGGCCCCACAACAGGGTTCCGTGAACCCGGCTACAGATTTTAGTGGCACAACAGGATTCCGTGAACCCGGAATGCAAATTTTAGTGGGCCCCACATTTTTGTAAATTTAGTACCTGTGGCAACACATGTATCGATGTTGCCTTAGGGTCGCAAAGATGTTGCCTTTGACTCTAAGGCAATGCGGGAAAACGCAACACCAAGAAAGCGTTGCCACAGATAATTTTTGGCCTATAGCAACATTTTTTGGCGCTTCCTGCATCACTTCTCTAGTGTTGCCATATGCAATCTATGGCGTAGTGTACAATATTTATTATCAACTAGATATTCTTTCCCTTTTCTAAATAAGGTTATTGATTCAATTGTATTTTGTTTATTTTTGGTTTTGATCCATTGAGTGTAAACAAAATTTGTTTTTGTGAATCAATAAAGAGGGTGGTTGGGTGGAATATCGTGTGTTCATATTTTCGATATTATATGTGTTGTTTTTTGTTTCTCAATCACATTCATCTCCAAGTAATTAGGTGAAAAGGATCCATTTTGTTTTTCTAGGAGTTTTTTTTCTTTTCCATTACGCACAAAACCCCAATAATTGGTATCATAGATCAGCTCATCGCATAGCTTGGATTGATTTTGGATTGAAGATTGTAGATATCGGAGATGATGTTGCTTTTGTTTATGACTATTTTTGATGATAGATACTGGGGATTTGGAAGCCTATGATGGTGGATGTTCCATGCCTCAATAGTCTTATTGATGGAGATGAGAAGAAGCCCTCTGATATGGATGAGGGGAGATTGAAGAAGACGAAGAAGGAGGGTAATGTTGAAGAACCTAGTCCACAACAAGGTAAAGAGGTTAATATGGTCACTACTGATGGTCCTTAGTTGGAGGATCATGGTATCGACATGGGTTTAGATGTTGATGATGCTCAAGGGATCCAAGGGATGAAGAGATCACGTCAAACGGAAGACGGATGTCGAGTTTTGAAATCCACAAAGATGAGATGTAGGTCTTGGTGGTATTACAAGCTCTTTTAGACTGTTAGTTTTGCGCGGTGCAGCTCATGTGGTAGACGCTTCTTTTGCAGGCTGTGAGTTGTGTTTGTAATTGAGGTGTGGTCGTAATCCTTTCAAATCGACTGGGTGTGATTGTTGCCCTGAAATCAATTGAGTCCCTGTACTCTAAAAACAGGTGGGGTGTATCTCGTTGTCTAGAAATCGAGGTTGGTTTTAACTGAGAGTAGGTGTCGTTGAAAGAGCTAGGTTGACTTGTTTGAGGATTGTTGGAGATCTGTGATATTTGAATCAAGGTAAACTGTTGAATTTTTTATTCAAATATTTTATGAAGAGGATGTAATCAATTAATTGATTTGATTGATTGATCAATTAATTGATTTGATTGATTGATTGGTGTGATTGATTGATTCTATCATAGAAGGAAAGAACCGAATGATTACATTCTGGAGATATCTTGAAGGGGCAATTTGAATATTTGCTTAGGTCTTTTTCTCTCTTATATATGCAACCTTCTTGGTTAGATCAGGAAAACAATCAATAAGAACCCATGTGAGATACTTATAGAGATAGTTTACTTCTAGGGGCTTGCTCCCTGGAAAGGAAGATGTAGGAATTTGGGTTGAAAGTAGCTATTCCTATTTACTATTAAAAGACGTAGTTGGTGCCTCCACGTAGATTCAAGGGTTTGTCGTCATTTTTCATTGCTCTTCTGCTCCAACAATATTTGTAGTCATCTAGATATTCTTTCCCTTTTCTCAATAAGGTTATTGATTCAATTATATTTTGTTTTGATCCATTGAGTGTAAACAAAATTTATTTTTGGTGAATCAATAAAGAGGGTGGTTGGATGGAATATCGTGTGTTCATATTTTCGATATTGTTTGTGTTTTTTTTTTCAATCACATTCATCTCTAAGCAATTGGGTGAAAAAGATCCATTTTGTTTTTCGAGTGTTTTGTCAAACTTCCGTTGCGCACAAAACCCCAATAGTAGCTTTATGAACTACTATTGTATTTTATTTATTCCGCTGTGAGATATTCTGCACTTCTGTGTCTGCGATGGCTTTTATTTAACCTCATAGCAATAACAATCTGTTGTTCTGAACAATTTAGGTTGGTTTTATTATCGACTTAAATGATTGAAGAGAGCAGGTCTTTACTTTACTAGAAAATTTCAATTATATAATCTAATATTGTTTCCTATTATGTTGATTGTATTCATTGTACAATGATTTTGTTATATTTCCCCCTTATACGTTAATTAATTGTCCAATCTAATTGTTTTCAATAAATATTATATGGAACTATATTTCAGTTAATGGGAATGCCTGATCACAATCATCGTTCAAATGCTAATAAACTGGAATATGTAAGCATAAGTTCACTAAGAAGAAGTTTTGAAAAATATAGTTCACTACAAGAAATCACCTCTCCTTCCGATTAATAGGTTTTATTGCTTAGTAATTGGGAAATAAACATCCCGGCTTCTTTATTAAAGTATTTTTATTGTTAAACTAAAAATGACAAGCACATATATTCGGTACATGAGCATTGCTTATGTTGTATTAAAATCTATATGGTTAACATTTCTTAAATTTTGAATATTTAAACTATTATGCTTACGAACCCATTAACTCTTACTAATGTAAATTATCCAACTACGATTTTGAATTATAATGGTATTGTTTCTCTATAGTGAATTAGACACTCAAATATGAATTTTAATCTAGGAAACATATTACTATTTGATCAAGTGATCTCAGGTGTATAAATATTTTACTAACCATATTTGTTGGATGATATAAACAACAAATAGTGCTTTTGCCAGTGCTTAATATTGAGGTTTGTTTGGGTTTATTTCTATTTTCTAAATTATAATCGTTTGATGAATTTAAAGTGTAGAATTTATAATATTATTATATGCATCAATTATGTAGTTATGTTTTGTGTTGCAACTTACAGATCACATATTTTAGTATGATTACATAATATAACACTTCATAGTTCATAATAAAGATAAATCCCTATGCCAAAGAAAATGTAAATTCAACTAAGATGTGGTTCACCATTAATGATACATGTGTTACTAATTACTATTTGCTCTTCTATCTCCAAATTCTGTATATAACGCTATTATCCATATGTTTTCTGAATTACATCTCATATTAATATATCATACATCTCTATCGTGTCTGTGCACAGATTCATACTTGTTAATATAAGAAGCTGGATTTGTTGACATGCTTTTTGGTCGAAGCTGTCACACGTCAATAACATCGTCAGCAAACACAAAGCGATTCGGTCGAAGTCGCGACATAAACACAAAAATGGCCCGAAACCCCATAAGATGACCTCTTTTGGGCCCGAAAACATGGATTACAATACTTTGCACTGTGACTCTTGTAGACCTCTGAGTTAGCTTCATGTACATATTTCGCTTGGCCCAAACGTTCTTACGGTTTGAAAGTTACGACTGTTTTCGTGAACGTGTGTAGAAATGTCTTCACGGTCTGTTCAAGTCCGAGTAGGGCTGTAAATTTTGTACGAATGTCCGGTGTCCATGACCGAAATACGTTCGTCCGATTCTTATTTAGGACACGAGTTAGGACAACAAAATTAGTATGAGAAAAAAATCATATTCGGTCCGTATTCGTTCGAATTTGTCCGAATTTCGAGGAATTTGGTTTACAATTGAGAGAAAATTTAATAAAAAGTATAAAATGTGATATAAAAGGCCATGTTCGACCAGATATGTTTGTGTCCATGTCCGAAAAATATATGTCCGTTCTGACTGATTTTATTTCGGACACGAGGGACAACAAAATTTGTCCGAGAAAAAATCGTTGGGTCCGTGTTCGATCCGATTTTTTAGGACATAAATTCAACACACCTCTGTTCGGTCCGGTCTGACCGATTTACACCCCTAGGTCCGAGAGAAGCCGTTTAACATAGGCTCACAACTCCTCAAAACAATAAACTCTGTGTATTTCGAATCCCTTGCTTTGGGGATTTCGAATCCCTTGCTACCTCCAACATTTCGAATCCCACTGTCTCAGGGATTTCGAATCCCTCCAATTTCGAACCCCTCTACATGAGCCTCGCATCCCTCTCTAAGATTTCGACCCACTATGGGATTTCAAATACCTCTCTTCGCCTCACCCTATTTTCGACTCCTTCCTTCGCATCCCTCCAATTTCGACTCCTTCTTCACTCCAATTTATTTTCGTATCCCCAGGGATTCGACATTTCAGGTGTTGCTCTCCTAGGATTCGAAATTCTGCTGTGCGGTCCCCAAATCTCACATACTCCCACCTAACCCACTGCCTATAAATACCCCAAGCTTGGCACTCAAAGGGGTTGGATTTTCTTGGCATTTGGGACAAACATCATTAATGGCTTCCATCTTCTTCCCCATGGTTATTGGACATAGCATGGACCACTAAAACGTTGCATACACCTTTTCCATCAACTTTTGGACATCTACAAGGACTTTTGCACTGCTCTTGGACATTTTTTGATCTCTTGGACATTGTTGACCGAGTCAACAAACTTTTCACTCAATGAAGAAGACAAAGGACATTTTGGATAATGTTTAGAATTAACGAACCATTTGTTGTTCTACTATAAAAATTTGTACACTGAAAGTATCCGAACTTGTACAAACTTTGTAATTGTTAAATATATGATGAATAATTACTATGAAGTGCACGTAAGCGTTAGTGCCGCACCACTATAAAAAGCTGTCTTCTCCCGCATTAATTTACATTACGTTTGGATTATTGTGTTGCTAATACACATACACACGAAGGTTGGCGTGCGTTGAATCGACAACCATTCCCACGTCAATAGGATTCTTCTAATAAAACAAATACATTTAAAGAAATTTTAAAAAAATATAAAATTTTGAAGAATACCTAACATTTTAATTATTTTTGGAACTATGTAAATTTACTCCTTTGGAAAAATTGTAAAACCAAAAAGATTCGGAACATATACATTATTTCATTTGGAAAATAAGAAAGCTACAGAAAGTTGGACTTCTAAAATAGTTCTAAAGTTGAAATTTTAAATGTTTATGAGTTCCAAGAATATCTAAACTTTCCATGCATTTTTAAAGGGCTAGAAAAAGATATAGAAGAGGAGGAAAAAGAAAAACAATTAAATGCTAATAAAATTAAATAACATAAGAATTTAAAAAGAGAATAAAGAAAGAAACATAAAAACTTAGTTTAAGTAGCCAAAAAAAGAAAACATTATATATATAAAAAATGTAAATTGATGAATTATCAATTTTTTTGTATTTTTCTCTCAAATTTCCCTTTATATTTTACCATTTGCACTTTCCCTAAGTGTGAAAGTAGATTGGATCAAATCCGTTGAAGATGTACTCATCTCATCTTCTATAAGATATTTGGTTGGACATGGACTAGGCTATGTATAAATTCAAAAGTTTTTTGTACGAGGCAAACATTCAATTCAATTAATAGAAAATCTTCCAAATTTTTAGATGGACTCCTCTTATCTCAATTCGTATCATAAACAAGAACCTTGTAAATACAAGCCAAATATTTTAGAAGGGGATTGTTAATGGGACTCCAATTTCGATTAAGTGAGGGAGAATTTTAAGGAGACTCCTTCTTATTTATTATTTGTTAAGGGGGGATTGGATATAAAAAATTAAAAATTAAAGGAGACTACCCTTCTCTACATATTATGCACTGGTAACCCTAATTTTTTAATTATTCGGAAATCATTCAACAGAAAACCGCGCTGTTTTAAAAACCTGTAACGTCCCAGATTTTTGAACATTAATTACGAATATTTAAATATGTTTTATATATTGATAAGGTAATATAAATGGATTTTATATCGAATTTATTTATCGAGAATGGAGTTTGAACATATATAACTTATAAATTAATTAAAACGAGCTCGAAACGACGAAGTAGTTCATAATATTGAGTTTTGAATTTTAATTGAATATACAAGATCCAAGATAAGTCGGAATTCTGTGAAACAAAAACTGTTTGAATCTATTTGATTATATTTTTCTAATGTAAGAGAAAAATGGAAATTTCAACTTATAGATTTTTGAGTTATGTCAAATTCAAATTTTCAAATAGTCGCTATGGAATTCGTTAATAAACGATAACGTTTATTAAATAAAATATAAAGGGTTTTTATATAATTTGAATATCGTTAACCCGAGATTTCAAGTGTTGAGCGTAAAATATATATTGGCTTATTCTGAAGCTGTATAAAATTTCATTTGGAAATACATGATAATAATAATTTATTATTATTTAAATAGAACTGTTTTGAATTAAATTATATTTTATCGATATTATATAGGCCTCAGAAATGATTATTTTTCAAAAGACTTCCGTTATCGATGAAACGAGTTTTATTGGAATGCGTATAACTAATTACTGTAGAATTTCAAGTTTGGAGCCAATCGGGGTTATTTTCTTTGCAAACGCAATTTAAAGGTGAACCGATAAATTAAAATAATATCGTTTTGCAAACAGAGTCCGTTTTCAACGAAATTAATATCATTGGGTTCATATCATCAAGACGTATCAGTACGTCGGTGTTTATTCGAGTTTGAAGTTAATTTTGTCGGTAAGGATATTGAACAAACAACGTTGAATGACAATAAATTCAACTGAGATAAAATAATCATATAATTAGAATAAAAACATCTACCCTAAGCCTTCGAATATAAGTCTACCCTAACGGAAAGCTAAATACACCGGCACATGCCTAATCTATCCAGTAAAATCCACCGGCCTATTCTAAATCTTATATGGTGAAAACATAAAAGCGGTGACAACACGTCTATGCATATATGGATTTCTGGAAACAAACTGTCCCCATACCTAATGCAGTTGTATTTTTATTTATACAAATCTACAAGCCGACTAGTTAGCAAGTCTACGCGCATGGTGGAAAAACTTCTCAAGGAAAAGATTTGCCCTTACCATTCGAAAATGATAGCATGTAATGTCCCTGTCATTCTGCAGCCAACCTATATGTTCCCTTCTGCCTATACTAAGTTGTACCCGATGATGGGACATTTATCTTATCTCTGTTGTTTTTCTCATCTATATATAGCATGTCTGCTCCTGCCTATTTGTTTCTTCCAAGCTAAATTAATGTAACCATAAATCCTCGTCTCTTCATTATAAATCAGAACAACCTAACATTCACGAAAACCAGTAAAAACTAAACACCCTTCATTCTACAAATATTCGATTGAAACGCTGAAACCAAAGAGAGACAACCACTCCCTTCAATATTGCTTGTTGGTCTTTAAACGAGGTGGGGTGGGGTTGACCTTTGGTCTGCAGGCTGTAATGAGAGGGACATAAAGGAGGGCGGTGCTATGGCATTGAAGTGGTGATGACTAGCGATGCTCGGCGTAGCTGGAGCATATGACGTTTGAGGCGGAGTACATGCAGCCGTAGGAGTTGTGCCGGTAGTGGCAGATGGTCATTCGAGTTTCCATTGAATTGGGGATGGCGGTAGGTGATAGTGATAGGTGTATGTAGCATGGGGAGAGAAGTGGTGGTGTATGATGAATGACGGGGGAAGATGGAGTGCGGTTAACAGAGTCCACGACAACGCAAAGACTTAAGGAGGATGGTGAGAAGACGTGTGTGTGAGGGGATACTTCTGTGCATGGAACGGTGCATGGGTAATCTTTTTTACATGGACAGGAGGTTGGATTTAAAGGCTACAAGAAGCACGAAAACTGGAAAGATGGACGGCAGTTGGGTCTATCTGAAGCAAGGATGGAATGAGGTAGCATGGAGTTGGGTGAAGTGTTGAACTGGAGATGGAACTGTCAACTGTGTGCATGGGATTGAGAAGTGGATTGCTGCATGGAAAGTTCAAAACTGATGTGGTGCAGACTTTTGAATGGAGTGTGGAGCTCGAATAGTGGGATAGCAGTCCATAGTGGTGGATAGTTGTAGAAGAGGTGGAATGGGGGTTTTGAAACCAAACTGTGAAGGAAGAGAGAGTGAACAGAAGAAAAAAATACTCTGTGCCAAACTGTGAAGTTAATAACGTAAGTAGCATCTAAGTGTTAATAAATGATTTTAAAACAATGAACGGTTTCAGTTTGGGTATATTTTAACAAAGCTTGGATATATTTTAAAGTGCCATATAAATGTGACCAACATTGTTAATCATAACATGACATGGCCATTTTAATGAAAGAATATAAAATGGTGCCAGGTTGTGTGTATATTAACGTGTTGATCCTGGGTATTCTATGCTTAATTTAATTTTCATACGCCTAATTAACCATTTAAACGTGCATAACCTTATATGCACATATGCCTAATTGAAGTTAATTAATTTACGTAGGAATTAGGTTAATAAATTATTATTATTAAAGGTTTAATGTTATTAATTTAAATAAGTGAATACCACATTAAATTGATAAGTTTATCATACGGTGACGGGATTGACTGAAACAAGGGACGATGGAGCCGTACCGACAAACGTAACATTTGGAGCTAGTTTGGGCGGAGTTGGAAGCAACCGGAGTTTTAATTAAATCAAACGCCGTCTAATTTAATTAAAAACGGACTGTTTCAACGACAGATGGAATCCAAGGTAAGTACAACTCACTCAGTTCTATCCCACTTATATTCATATAAGTCGGGTTTTTGATTTGTGTGCAATGTTTGCTAATGGTTGATAATTTGATGACTGTTTGCATGGAGACTGAATATTTTTAAACATTCATTGATTAAATTAAACACTTGTTTAGTTTAATTGAAATAAATCATTATTTTAAAGATTAGATTCCAAACGAGGTAACTTACCTTGTTGGTTACGTTTATAATAATATAAACGTATTAAATAAATAATTGAACGCTTGATTGGATGTTATTAATTAGTTGTTGATATTTAAACTGTTTATTTCCGTTTATCGTGATGAATAAATATATTGTTGTATTGAAATTGATGTAACCCATTTTGATGTAGGGAAGGACGGGTTGGAGGGATCCAACCGGATTCTCAAATATATTGAATGTTAGTTATCATATTATGAACTATTGAATGATTGAACTGATTGTTGATTGTTTGTCATTGTGAAAAACCAAAGGATAATATTGGTTGAGTAATTGGTAGGGGATAACCCATAATGAATCATTTTACAAATATTGAGATCTACTGTCAAGTAGACCGAAAATAAAGTTATTGAATTTCTTTTATAAATGAAAAATGATTTTTAAATCTATTTATATGAATTATTTTAAATAAAAGTTTTATTGAAGGGAAGAATAGATATTCATTATTTATTATCAAAATTTATAAGTAAATATAAAGTGATTTCAAATAAGCAAAGTATAAAGCCAATTTTGGGAATGGATCAATGTTGTAAACAATTTTCAAGAATCGAAATGAGTTTATAATTCGAATAATTTGAATACGAAAAGGAACTTTGTTGAGGCAAAACAAAAAAGAGTTTGAATTACACTTATAAGATATTTTGTAAGGGATTCTATTTATTAAGGCTCGTATAAAATATTGAAAGATATTTTAGAAGGAAATGGATATGATTTTAAACTAAGAAAACATGTTGAGACTGAATGAGCTTTTCCAAGGGAAAGAGTATGGGTTTGAAAACCAGATTTAAACCGGATAGCATATGGAATTTCCATGATATTTATTGAAGGTTAGATTTTTGTTAACAAATTTTTATTTATTCTGAAGGTAAGAATATCATCAAACCAAGGTCTGAGAGGTAAATAAAATACCCCAACTTGGATGACTTCATGATTATCCAAAGAATAATACTAGTTTGGTAACGAGGATAGACAAGGGAAACAATCTATTATCAAGGATAATTATAACCATTTAATTTTCAAAGTTATTAGTTAAATGAAATATTTTGAGTATATTCTTATTTTATTATATAAGAAGTACAAAGTTGTATTCCATATATTTAAAGATTTAGAAGCTTGATTTACAAATGGTTAATTTAATAGGCCAAGTGACGCTGTGTACTAAACCAGTGAGTCCATTTACAAATGATTGTTTCATTTTGATAGTTAAATAACCAACTATGAAAATTTGGCCAATACGATCGTTGGTATGGAAAGACCGAGATCGAATTTATATTCAAAAACCATTCCGACTAACAAATACATAAACGTGGAAGATATCAGATGATATTCAAGATGGAGCAATTGAAGATCATGGATCTTCATAAAGTGAAAGGATTACTTAAAATCTCTGGTAAACTCCCCCTGGTTTTAAAATGATTTATATATATAGGTTGGAATCTACTGATTGCAAGGACTTCTCGCTACTAATATGTTGGGTGATCCTCGGAAGCGGTAGGAGGGTGCCTTCGGTTCATCCTATTCTTGGATGACTTGTATGGACGAATGTCTGATAGAGTATTTACTGAAAACTCACGTACGTTGATTTTTTATAAATATACCAACTTTGGCGGCGGAGAAATTCTCTTGCTTAACACACAGAGTATATTTGTGGACGTTAATTAGTGATTTGACGGATCTAACGATGTGGCATCCAAAGCTATGAGATGTTCTCTGAAAAGATAAACGTAGCCTCAAACCTCATCAACCGGGAAATGACAAAAATCGGGCAGGCAGCGGGTCATACCCAAGCAAGGTATATTATCACCAATCTAGAGAAATTCCTTATTTGTTCTTCTTTCGATTCTGTATCTTCGCGTATGCACGGTGGGCCCTTAAAATCGTATGGTGGTAATACATCCGCTACACTCAAGTTAAATGAGTGGGCGGTCATGTGTGGCCGGGTTGCAAGACGTTCTTGTTGAACCCCAGTGTATCCCCTCTAGAGTACACTGATCAGAAGGTGATCCCATACCTTGTCATAGTTGGAATCCAATTTCCAATAAGAGCCCGTGGTTTTTGATTATAGAATATATATACATGGAGCGTGAGATGCAAGCATTCTGCTACTTGGTTATTTATTTGACATAGACACTATTATAATATCATCAGATTTCATATCAAAATGTTTTGGGTCATAGTAAGGTAAAAATCGCCCGTGTTTATGTGTAGGGTGGTCTTACTATTATCCTTTTTGTTTCAAAAAGATTTTCTAAAGTTAAGTAATATGGACGTTATTTAAACTTAGAGAGTTTTTCTCACGCTGGTTCACCAGACTGATCCGTGGCATTTGTAATGCTCGGGTCAGACCGAGTTCTATAGGTTCAGGTTACCGGATGCTGTAAAGTTCAGTGACGAGCTGGAGAAGTCCAGACGTATGATATCTATATATTTATTCCGCTACGTGTTGTATATGAGGACATGATGTGATAGCTATCCAGATGGATTGATTCGCTGCTATACTCTGATGATTGAAAGTATTATTTCAAACTCTCAATAAAGATTTATTTCTGTATTACATTTTATTCCACTATGATGTGAGACTCTAAATTTGATGTTGTTCTTCTTCTTTCCTTTTATTCTAATTTTTCTATCTTATCTTTCTCTCACCCTTTAACATCTTTCTTTTAACTTTCTGCTTTTCTGTATAACATGGGTTGACCGTGGTAGTTAAATGTTGGCTTAAATTGTACGGAAAAGTGGGACGTTACAAAACCAAATTAAATCGCATACCAAACCATAGTTCTTGCACTATGGTCTGAACGAAGATCACAAAGAGAAAGTAATCATATCATGATGTAACGACACAAATTTTGAAAAGATTAGTTCAATTGTTTTTTTTCTTTTTTGAAATCGACTGTTTCGATGAAGAAGAGGAAAACGGTGGAGAGTTGTAGTGTATATTGATGAAAAAATGTTTGGATTATAAGGTTATCATTAGAATTTTCATTTATTGTTTTAAGGGGAGGCTAATTTATTGTTTCCCCATAATAATTTTAAAATAAATTAAAATTGTAACCTACCTTAACTAAAATTGAAGTCATTAGGGTTGCTATGATAACGGTAAATTTTCCATTATCGTACATTATTAATCAATTGATAATTTTTTTTAATGTCAAAATCGGTATACCAATTTAACCGGTATAACATGGTGAATATACCATTTTTCACGGTGAAGTATTGTTAGCATTTATTCACCGTAAGCGTTAACTGCAATGTTACCAATCAATTTAAAATGTATATTTATTCAGCCAGTATGCTAAATTACATGCATTTAAAATCAAATAAATAACCAAATTTACTTCAGTAATCAGGTGTAACAATTTCAAATACTTTTTTTCTTTTATTAAGTAGCACTGCAGATAATATAATATAATGAAAGATGCATTACAATATAAAAAGCATGTCAAGGTACTAACTTTTATGGACCAACGTTAATTTACCATTATCAATATAATGACTACCAGATTTGAATAGTGGAAATTTGCCACAAGGGCTCCTAAACCCCTCTTAATTATTTTAGAGGACACGACTTTCGAATAATTAGTTTGTAGGACAAAAACATCGCTTCTCTTCTTCTACTATTATCCAACTGAAAACCTTTCATCCCAAATCATGAAAAATGGCCTCCACTTCGATCCCTATCCAAATTGCTCCATCTCAATTCATTTACTACTTCAACCCAGAACCAAATCACCATCTAATTTCTAGCTATCGCCACCGCAAGTCCTCTAACAACTTGAAGTCTCACGTTAAATCGAAGACCAGGGAGCATCCACTCGGCTTCTCCTCAATCTGGGAAAAATCAGCTATTTTAGGTATGTATTTCTCACAGTTAGGCTTTGTTCAAGTTTTTCGAAATTTATCTTAAACTAAAATAAAATAGTAGTTTGTTTGTTATTGTTTAAACTGAATATCATAGTGATTGTCTTTGCCTACTATTGCTGTATTATTTTTTTATGGCCTTGCCCTGTAGTGGTGACCATCAGCTTACTGCCTTTTACTCACTGCCATGTCTTGAGTACTTTGCCATGTTACTTAGTTGTTGTATTCGTATTTCCTTGACCTCGTTTTATGGCCAGCCATGTGCTGTCGTGCATTGTTGTATACTGGTTTTGTATTGCCATGTTTTATCGTTTGTGTTTTTGAGTATTATCTTGTGTGAAAAGATTGTAAGGGGTGATCAATCCCTTTCAGCGGAAAAACCTCAATAGGAACTTGCAATGATGTGATAGAAAAACAACTTGAAATGAATATCAATCTCAGATCACAGAAAAAAAAAGCAACAGAGAACACACAAATTTATAGTGGTTCCACTATCGCGAGATAGTATACGTCCACTTCAATGGGGAAGAGATTTTATTAATATATTCAAGAGATTACAGAGTTTTTTAATGTAGAGAAAAAGAAATGAAGAATACAATGATCTCTCATCACATAGCATCCTCTATGTTTCTCTTTTAAATAGAGAAAAAAAGGTTACTTGGGGAAGAAACAATTGATTTATGTAAAATAAATCAATCTATGGAAAACTAATATCCCATTAATTGTTATTTGATTGATTGATAATTTCTCTTTTCTCCATCAATCAATCCCATTAATTAATTGTCATATGATTGATTGATAATTTCCCTTTTCTCCATCAATCATTCCCATTAATTAATTGGCATATGATTGATTGATAATTTCCCTTTTCTCCATCAATCAACCCCTTTTGCAATTTTAGTCTCTTTCCGTTTCTTTTCTTCATGAAACATGACAACTAATTAAATGACAAACATTTCCAATATCCCCTATTCATTAATATTCCTTCCATTTCTTTCCATTCATTCCTTGCACAAAACAGGTAACGAAATTACCATGCATATCTCCATAATTAATTAGATATGGAAATATTGTATCATTAAATTCCAATAATCTCCACCTTGATACAATATCTCATGCAACCTAGAGACTCCAATGTGAATGCTTCCCAATGAGTTCCTGCTAAAGCCACCCCTCATTGCACTTTGCCAGTGAACTCCGGTAAGGCCACCGCCAACCAACAAAGTGTTGAAAGCATTCAAAAAAAACAAGGTAGACATTGTGCAACCAACTCCTATCTCTTCATACAAGAAGAATACAACATCTTCTCTTGACTTCAACCTAGTCATTCTCTTCCTCATTGTGCCACCACATGGCACCTAGCACTTCATAAATGAATCAAGTTTGAGCAATGCTCGAACTTAGTAGCAGGTATTGCCTTCGTAAACATGTCTGCTGCATTTTCATTTGTGTGAATCTTCTGAAGACAAACTAACTTCTCCTCATTCATAGAGATAAGGAAAGACTCTCTTACCTCTATATGCTTTGTTCTAGAACTGAAAGCCAGATTTTCAGCTAAATGAATTGCACTTTGACTGTCACAATTCACCAAACAAGCATCTTGCATGAAGCCCAAATCACACAATAAATTCTTCAAATAAAGTGCCTCCTTAGCTGCCTCAACTGCAGCTATCAACCCTGCCTCTGTAGTAGACAAAGCAACTATAGTCTGCAACCTCGCTCTCCAACTAATAGTTGTTTCTCCAAGTGTGAACACATAGCCTGAGGTTGACTTCCTTCTATCTCTATCTCCGGCATAGTCTGAATCACAGAATCCAACCAAGTTGAAATCCTTATTTCTACCGCAAAAAACAAGCCCATATTCTGATGTTCCTCTAAGATATCTAAAAATGTACTTCACTGCCTCCCAATGCGATTTTACTGGATTTGTCGTGTATCTACTAACTAATCCAACAGCTTGAGCAATGTCAGGTCTAGTGCACACCATAGCATACATCAAGCTACCTACTGCACTGGCATAAGGCACCTTCTTCATATAGGCCTTGTCCTTTTCTGAGATCGGAGAGCCCTGATTAGAAAGCTGTATATGCAAAGGCATGGGTGTACTGATAGCCTTTGCACCATCCATGCTAAACCGAGCAAGCACCTTTTAAATATATTCCTTTTGAGTAAGTCTCAAAAGTCCAAGCTTTCTATCTCTTTGGATTTCCATCCCCAAAATTTTATTTGCTTCTCCAAGGTCTTTCATATCGAATTCCGCTTTTAATTTCAATTTCAGTTTTATCCTTGGAAGCAATCAACATATCATCCACATACAAAAGTAAATACACCCAATTATTATTCTTTAAATGCTTAAAATAAACACATGCATCTTTAGTACTATGATTAAAATCATGTGAAAGCATAAAAGAATCAAACCTTTTGTACCATTGTCTAGGCGACTGTTTTAGACCATAAAGAGATTTCTTCAACTTGCATACCCAATCTGACTTTCCATCTACAATAAATCCTTCTGGCTTCTTCATGTAAATGGTTTCTTCCAAGTCCCCATGCAAGAAAGCGGTCTTCACATCAAGCTGTTCTTACTCCAAATCGTAAGCGGCAACTATTGCAAGTAGGATTCGAATTGAAGTTTGTCTAACAACTGGAGCAAATATTTCATCATACTCTAGCCCCTTTCTTTGTGAAAACCCTTTGGCTACTAATATTGCCTTGTATCTACCATCATCTTTTACCTTGAACACCCACTTGCAACCTATGGCTCGGCTTCCTTGAGGTAGTGGTACCAAATCCCAAGTCTTGTTCTTTTGCAAAGACTGTATCTCCTCTTCCATAGCGCAATTCCACTTCGAGTTGTCACTCAACTTCATGGCTTCTTCAAGGCTCAATGGTTCATCATGAATCACATGTAAAGCATACTCAAACTGATCATCAAGGCTCAAATTTGCATACTGCCATTCTCCGTATCTAATTGGAGCTCTCTTTGGTCTCTGACTAGCCCGTATGACTATATCGCCCGACTCTCCTTCAGTTCCACCTTGAGCTCCACCTTGAACTGAATCATCTCTAGCTTCATGACCATCACCATCACTACTAGAGGAAATCTGTGGACTATCATGTGATGTATCATCAACTGCTCCGTCACTATTATCAATAGTGATAGCTCTACTTTGGGTTTGAAAATTGGGAATCTCGGTCTTTTCAGGCTTCTCATCAACTGAGTCTGAACCCTCTGATAAACCTTCCAAAGGTTTGAACATTGCTGACTCATCAAAAGTCACATGTCTGGAATGTATAACTTTTTTCGTAATTGGATTCCAAATTCTATATCCTTTTATGCCATCTGTATAACCAAGAAAAACACATTTGGAGGCCCTAGGCTCCAACTTGTCATGTCCTGTATTGTGAACATAAACTGGACATCCAAATATACGAAAATAACTTAATAAAGTGTTTTTACCTCTCCATACCTCCTCTGGAATCTTCCCATCAATGGCTGAGCACGGAATCCGATTAATAATATGTGCTCCAGTCGAAATAGCTTCAGCCCAAAAACCCTTAGACAGACCCGCAGTCAATATCAAGCAACGGGCCTTTTCAAGTAGAGTCCTATTCATTCTCTTAGCAACCCCATTGGATTGCGGATCACCAGGTGTAGTAAAATGTCTTCTAATACCACGTTGTCTGCAGCAGAAGAGGAACTCTTTAGAGACATATTCGCCACCATTGTCGGATCTAAGAATCTTCAATTTCCTTCCTGTTTGGTTTTCAACAAGAGCTAACCAAACCTTAAACTTCTCAAATACTTCTGACTTAGCTTTCATTACATACACCCAAACCTTGCGCGAGTAGTCATCAATGAAGGAAACAAAATAATATGCTTCACCAATAGAAGCTGTAGAGTATGACCCCAAACATATGAATGCACATAATCAAGTACCCTCTTAGAAGTATGCATGCCATCGCCAAAAGAAACTCTGGTTTGCTTTGCCAATACACACTCCTTGCAAAAGTCCAACTTGTTGAAGATTTCTCCTTTGATCTTTTTCTTCTTACGAAGCAACTCTAAGTTATTCTCCGAAGTATGACCTAATCTCATATGCCAAAGCTTGGTAGCATCCAAAATTTTAGAACTATCGACTCCAACACATGATTCTCCATGGACAGTGGTACCCATTAGCAAATACAGATTTTGCACCATAACACCCTTCATCAATACAAGTGCCTCTCTAGAAACTCTCAAACCATCTTTGACAATGGTTATTTTGCATCCCATTGATGCCAATTGGCCTAATGATATCAATGACTTCCGAAGACCTGGGACATAGCGAACATTTGAAAGTGTGCGAACGATCCCATCATACATGCGAATGCGAACTGAACCAACTCCCATAGACTTGCATGTAGCATGGTTCCCCATAAGGATAGAACTTCCTTCTTTGGCATCAAAGGAAGAAAAATAATCCTTATTAGGAGTCATGTGAAATGATGCTCCAGAATCTAGAATCCAGTGGTCTGCAACATCTGATACAACTGTTGTCAATAAGTCGCTACCGCCTTTCTCCATCGCAATAGATGAAGAACCATCAGTCTTCTTCTCCAAATCTGAACAGTCTCTTCTCCAATGGCCTGGTTTCTTACAATTATAGCACTTTCCATCTTTAGACTTACTCCGCGAATTAGGCTTCCTAGAATTAGAACGCCCCCTATTATTCTTCACTTTCTTCTCTGCTCTTCCTCTCTCAACAAATAAGCCTGAACTACTACTTCCTCCATTGCTATCACCAACACCAAACTCTTTCATCTGATCTCTCAACTCTTCACTGAGCAAACCTGTCTTCACATCATCTAATTTCAATGTGTCTCTACCATAGATAAGGTTGTTAGCGAAACCAGTGTATCGCTCTGGAAGCGAACACAACAGAACCATTGCTTTTTGTTCTTCATCAATCTTCAACTCAACAGACTTCATCTTCATCAACAGGTCATTAAACACACTTAGGTGTGTCTTAATTAAAGAACCTTCCTTCATCTTATAAGTGAAGAAAGTCTTCAATAGGATCATACGGTTGGTTAGGGATTTCTTCATGTAGAGGTCCTCCAACTTCTTCCAAATGCCTCTAGCCGTTGTCTCCTGATTGATTTCAGAAATTACATTCTTTCCCAAAGCAAGCTGAAGAGTAGTAAAGGCCCATTCTTCCATCTCTTCTAATTCTACTGATGAAATATCAGCAGGCAATGTCTCTGTATCAAATATTACTCGATGAACGCGATTTCTTCTCAAAACTGCTTTCATCATCCACTGCCACTTTTCAAAATCTCCTTCACCATTCCACTTCTCTATCGTCAACTGTGATCCTGACGCCACATAGGAGCCTCTGACATATGGAGCAACTACTGTCACTGTCGTATTATTTTTATTGTTTTCATCTCCTCCTGCCATTCTACCAAACACCTTCTTTGCGAATCTTGCTCCGATACCAGTTGTAAGGGGTGACCAATCCCTTTCAGCGGAAAAACCTCAATAGGAACTTGCAATGATGTGATAGAACAAACAACTTGAAATGAATATCAATCTCAGATCACAGAAAAAAAAAGCAATAGAGAACACACAAATTTATAGTGGTTCCACTATCGCGAGATAGTGTACGTCCACTTCAATGGGGAAGAGATTTTATTAATATATTCAAGAGAATACAGAGTTTTTTAATGTAGAGCAAAAGAAATGAAGAATAAAATGATCTCTCATCACATAGCATCCTCTATGTTTCTCTTTTAAATAGAGAAAAAGGTTACTTGGGGAAGAAACAATTGATTTATGTAAAATAAATCAATTTATGGAAAACTAATATCCCATTAATTGTCATATGATTGATTGATAATTTCTCTTTTCTCCATCAATCAATCCCATTAATTAATTGTCATATGATTGATTGATAATTTCCTTTTTCTCCATCAATCAATCCCATTAATTAATTGGCATATGATTGATTGATAATTTCCCTTTTCTCCATCAATCAATCCCTTTTGCAATTTTAGTCTCTTTCCGTTTCTTTTTTTCATGAAACATGGCAACTAACTAAATGACAAACATTTCCAATATCCCCTATTCATTAATATTCCTTCCATTTCTTTCCATTCATTCCTTGCACAAAACAGGTAACGAAATTACCATGCATATCTCCATAATTAATTAGATATGGAAATATTGTATCATTAAATTCCAATAAAGATAAATACTTTTAGCTTTAAGATAAATTATGTTTTATCATACAAAAAGATATACAAATTAGCCTTTTTACTGAAATGATAAATTAAATTATGTTTTAACAGTATTAATTTTTGTATTAGGAAATAAGTAGACAAAAAGATATAAGGAATTCATTTTTTGTGAAATTCTTAGATATATGGTATGTTTTAACGGTATTAATTTTTTGATTACTTGCTTATTGGTTCCGGTTAATTTCTTGATAATTTTTGCATCATAATCCTTGGTTCAATTTTCTTACATCAACACAGTTCATAACTGTCAATATTTGATCATACAAAAAGATATATACAAAAGATACATAATTCATATAAAAAGATTACGTGCTTACTAAACAAACACCTTTTACATATGTATGCATACCATCTAACCAACCTCATTACTACTGGACCATTCATTTCATAAATTCCATGGCAGATAAACACTTCAGGGCGCCATTTTTATCAGAAAAAAGATAAACGATTTTATCTTTTTCTCAGAAAATCATATATCTTATACTTTTAACAAAAAAAAGATAAACGGTTTTATCTTTTTATCAAAAACCATTTAATTTTATTCTTTTGAACAGAAAATCCTATAAGGCCTATATATACAACCTTGACAAAACACATTGCCCTTCTATTGGTTATAAAAACAAAACCAGTATAAGTATGTGTATATATATATATATATATATATATATCTTTTTGTATATGAATTGTGTATCTTTTTGTATATGAATTGTGTATTTTTTTATATATATTTTTGTAACGATGACTTGCATGCTAAATGGTTATGCTGTGAGAGTTATGAGATGTAATTGCTTCTTCTAAATCTCAATATGTGATGCAATTTGATTAAATCTGCTATGCTTAGGCATTTTACTAAATCCCAATCTAAATCTAATGTTATTTCAATCTATAAGTATTTGCTTCTACTAAATCTCAATTTCAATCTGATACAGCTGCTATGGTGGTATCTTTTTTTACGTGTACTGTGAAAATTCTGATGTGGTTATTGAAGTGCAATTTCTGTGAATAATCCCCATGTGCATATAAGATTTACTGTTTCATGTTGTAACTTCTGAGAAGTAAGTGAAATGGTTTTTCTGTTCATACTGTAATTACTGTGACAAAAATGATGGAGTTCCAGTTAGATTTATTGTTGTGAAGTTATTATGAAGCTATGGAAGCTACTGTAATGGAATTCATTTTGAAATTACTGTGAAGCTAATATTTATATTAAAATTACTGTTTGGAGTGATATGATTATTCATGTTGAAATTACTATTTGATGTTGAAGCTACTGTGATCCTTTAAGTGGGGGCGTTGATGTAATGGATTCGTTTCCAATGTCTGCATTTGGGTATGATGCAAGTGGTGATTTCTGGTATTTTTGAAGTGTTGAAATTCTCTATTCTACAATTGCGTTGCTGATTTGAAGATGTAGAGCAGTTATGAAGAGAGTTAATTCATGTTTTGTGTAATTTTTGTTATCTGCATTGTGTTCATTAGCCTTATCTTTTGTGCAGTTTTTCTTTTGTGAAATTCTTAGATATAAGGAGTGTTTTAATAGTATTAGTTTTTGATTACTTGCTTATTGGTTCCCGTTAATTTCTTGATAATTTTTGCACCATGATCCTTGGTTCAATTTTCTTACATCAACACAATTCATAACTGTCAATATTTAATCATGCAAAAAGATATACAAAAAGATACACAATTCATATACAAAAAGATTATGTGCTTACTAAACAAACACCTTTTACATATGTAAGCATACCATCTAACCAACCTCAGTTCCTCATTACTACTGGACCATTCATTTCATAAATTACATGGCAAATAAACACTTCAGGGCGCCATTTTTATTAGAAAAAGATAAACGGTTTTATCTTTTTCTCAGAAAATCATATAACTTATACTTTTAACGGAAAAAGATAAACGATTTTATATTTTTCTCTGAAAACCATTTAATTTTATTCTTTTTAACAGAAAATCCTATAAGGCCTATGTATGCAACCTTAACAAAACACATTGCCCTTCTATTGGTTATAAAAATAAAACCAATGCTTATATATATATATATATCATTTTATATATCTTTTTATTTATACAAAATGCTAATATCTTTTTGTATATGAATTGTGTATCTTGTATATGAATTGTGTATCTTTTTTTTATATATCTTTTTGTAATGATGACTTGCATGCTAAATGGTTATGCTGTGAGAGTTATGAGACGTAATTGTTTCTTCCAAATCTCAATATGTGATACTATTTGATTCAATATGCTATGCTTAGGCATTTTGCTAAATCCCAATCTCAATCTAATGTTAATTCAATCTGTAAGTATTTGCCTCTACTAAATTTCAATCTGATGCAACTGCTATGGTGGTATCTGTTTTACATGTACTGTGAAAATTCTGATGTGGTTATTAAAGTGCAACTTCTGTGAATAATCCTGATGTGCATATAAGATTTAATGTTTGATGTTGTAACTTCTGAGAAGCAAGTGAAATGGTTTTTCTATTGATACTATAATTACTGTGATAAAAGTGATGAAATTCCTGTCAGATTTATTATTATGAAGCTATGGAAGCTACTGTAATGGAATTCATTTTGAAATTGCTGTAAAGCTACTGTTGATGTTGAAAATACTGTTTGGAGTGATATGATTGTTCATGTGTTCATGTTGAAATTACTGTTTGATGTTGAAGCTATTGTGATCCTTTAAGTGGGGAAGTTGGTGTAATGAATTTGTTTCTGATGTCTGCCTTTGGGTATGATGCAAGTGGTGATTTTTGGTATTTTTGAAGTGTTGAAATTCTCTGCGCTACAAGTATGTTGCCGATCTGAAGACATAGAGCAGTTATGAAGAGAGTTAATTCATGTTTTGTGTAATTTTTGTTATCTGCATTGTGTTCTTTAGCCTTATCTTTTTTGCAGTTTTTCTTTTGTGATATTCTTAGATATAAGGAATGTTTTAACAGTATTAATTTTTTGATTACTTGCTTATTGGTTCCAGTTAATTTCTTGATATTTTTGCACCATGATCCTTGGTTCAATTTTCTTACGTCAACACAATTCATAACTATCAATATTTGATCATACAAAAAGATATACAAAAGGATACACAATTCATATACAAAAAGATTATGTGCTTAATAAACAAACACCTTTTACATATGTAAGCATACCATCTAACTAACCTCATTACTACTAGACCATTCATTTCATAAATTTCATGCCAAATAAACACTTCAAGGCGCCATTTTTATCAGAAAAAAGATAACCGATTTTATTTTTTTCTTAGAAAATCATACAACTTATACTTTTAACAGATAAAAGATAAACGATTTTATCTTTTTCTCAGAAAACCATTTAATTCTATTTTTTGTTAATAGAAAATTCTATAAGGCCTATGTATACAACCTTGACAAAACACATTGCCCTTCTATTGGTTATAAAAACAAAACCAATACTTTTATATATATATATATATATATATATCATTTTATATATACGAAAGCTATATATCTTTTTGTATATGAATTGTGTATCTTTTTGTATATGAACTGTGTATTTTTTTGTATATCAATTGTGTATTTTTTTAATATCTTTTTATATATGAATTGTGTATCTTTTTGTGTATATATTTTTGTAATGGTGACTTGCATGCTAAATGGTTATGTTGATAATGGAATGTACTAAACTTATAGGATTGTAAAACTTAAGTGCTATGTCAAAAAATGGTTATGAATAAAACTTAAGTACTATGTTTGTCGTGTATTTTTTTTATCTTTCTCAGATAAAGATAAATACTTTTATCTTTTTTAGAAAAGGAAGTGTAACAACCTGAATTTTAATAACATGTTGAAACTAGAAATCAGAGTATAATTAACTTTTAAAATGAGAATCATGGGAAATGGGTTACGCCATTGCGTTCGTCTCAGAATTCTACATGAAATCGAGTCCGAGTTTTCGAAAATCGGAGTCCGTATGACCAAGTTATGACCTCTAGAAGTTTCACGAATTTTCAGAATCGAAAACAGCTCAGAAATCCAAATTCAAATTTCGAGTTTCAAAAACAGGTATCCGGGCTGGGCGGGAAATTTCCCGCACAGGACCCAGGTCGACTGGGTAGTCGACCTGGGTAGGGCCAGGTCGACTACATGGTCGACCATGTAGTCGACCTGGCCCAAAGGGGGTCGACCACCCAATCGACCTCCCTGGTGCTAGGCCGAGCCCAGCTCGGCTGTGTTGGTTCGTGGATGCGTTTTTCGGGCCTGTGACGAATTCTGATGGTTCGGATGAGTTCTATGATGATCTAAAGGCCCTAAACTATTCACTACACCTATAAATATGTAACTACCCTAACCCTAATTCACTAAACATTCTCTAAGACGCCATTATGCTGTTGAAAATCCCTCTTGACCATGGCCGCCGTCTCCAAATCAAAGTACAAGCATTCAAACTCAAATCAATTCAAAGAACGAAGCTTCAACAACGGTCCAAACAGTAAATCAGCATTCTACAACAAATTCAGTTCTTAATTCATTAGCCACAATCTGTAAGTTCTAGTTGTTTTTAGATTTACACATTTAATTATAATATGGCCATGGAATAAAGTGGAATTGGATTTTAAGTATGTTTATCGATTCAGACCTATTTCTATTGCTTCTTGAGTTTTTGAGACTTGTCTATCTTTATTCTCATGTCAAGTTCATGATCTATTCAGCCTGTTGTAAATCAGTTTTCTTGATTCATGTTGATATTATTATCAAGTTGTAATCTTCATGCCTGTGATGATGTTTTTCTCTCTGATCTTATTTTTATGCAAAATTCTATCTTCCCCTATTTATTTTCTTTTGATGAACCTTGGTCAATTTCGGACCTAGGCCTAAACCGCGATTTGCTTACGATTGAATACGGGGAAATATTTGGGATATTACCTATTTGGATATACGTGTTTGGTGGAATTGATGGTATAACATGAAATTGGAAATTTGGGTATTGTCAACATAATTGAAATTGCAAGTTTGGCCATTGGCATAATTAATTTGGCATGAAGTGGGCATACATGAATTGGCTTGTAAATTAAATCACGAGTTTGGGCCTATGTAAATTAAATCAAAAGATTAGGCTTATGATTGGGCATAAGTAGAATTGGGAATTTGAACATAAAAGCGATTGTAAACTTAATAATTGGCATAAATATGTATTATGAACTTGGGTAATTGGCGTGTATTGTAATTAAAAGATTATAGTCTGGGATAATTACATCATGAATCATGATTTGGGTTTATTTGGACATGAAACTTGATACATGTAAATCTTGGCTAGAACTTGATATGGGTAAAATGGCATAAACTTGGCATACATGTAAATAGGCAAGAATTGGACGTATATAAACTGACTAGAATTGGGTATATATATAAATTGGCATGTAATTTTGGAACTTGGGCATATGTTTATTAATATGTAAAGTTGGGAATTTGAAACATGAAAATGACTGTGTATTGGATAAGTGACTTGAACACGAACATGAACATTTTTATATGTTAAACACATGAACTGATATTAGGGTTTTGGGTGGAATACGACCATTAATGAACCTTTGACACGAGGTTAGACTCAGTTTGTGGTGTAAACCTGCCCGGAACCGCCCGGCAAATCCAGTAGCCACAAAGTGTCAGTCTAATGTGAGAGGTCGAAGGTCGAATTGTAGGCGTAACGATTTATGACACGAGGTTAGACTCAGTTTGTGGTGTAAATCTGGCCGGAACCGCCCGACAAATCCAGTGGCCACAAAGTGCACGGTCTAATGTGAGAGGTCATGTTTCGTTCGTCATAATGAATGAATTAAGGAATACTAACCATAATAAGACATGGGTATGGTTAGAGGGTTAGGTGGGATGACATGAAAATTTGACATGTAAATAGGGACCTAACCGGTATGAGTTAAGAGCACGTAAAGCTTATAAGTGTGGACCTAACCAATTTGACATGACATATGGGTGGGTTAAGTCAACGTGAACCGATAAACGACACTTGGTAGGGTTAAGTCATGAATCGCTAGAAAACACTTAACCATTATAGCATGTTAATTAGACAAGTGGATAGGGTTAAGTAAAGTGAGAACACCTAACTAATACAATGGGTTAATTAGACAAGTGGTTGCGGTTAAGTAATAAAACTTAACCAACATAACATGATAAGCAAGTGGGTTAGGTTAACTTGAATGGGTTGATAACACCCAACCGATATAACCTGATGTGTGGTAGGGTTAAGTAAATACACGAGGGTAACACTTAACAATTATAATATGGCTAGTGGATGAGATTGAGTTAACATATGCTTAACCAATCTAACGTGAGGTGTGGTAAGGGTTCAGTTAACACAGGGGAGAGAACGCTTAACCAATGTAACAAGACATGCGGTAGGGTTAAGCAACACAAGAAAGAACACTTAACCAAGGTAACATAATGGGGGGTGGGGTTAAGTTAACTTGAATGGATAACACTTAACCAACCCGTGGGGTATACGAATAGACCCTAGGAAAACCCTAGTAGCGGGACCCGTTTCAGCAGTAACCCACATTAGGTATCAACGGTACCCTGAGCTAGGCAGGGTGGGGCACGATTACTGGGCTGATTGTAAGCGGTCAAAACGACGGCGGGTGATGCAGCGGTGCAGGTTCCGACGGATCACGGGCGTGCACGTATTCCGGAGTGGAAAAATTTGGCCACTGGGCATCAGTAGATATAAAGTTGTGCATCAAGAATTGTGTCGGGGTTGCCATCCTAGGGATTGATACACCCTAGGGTGGGACCAGCAAAGGTATCTACAAGTAGGGGGCCGCGTGACATAAACAAGAACTAGGTCGAGTAGGAGCCGATCGATTAGGGTAGTAAGGATACATCTAACACATTCATGGCAATTGGGCTGGTTGAGGTGAAACCCTCATATTAGATGTAGTCCTAAAGGCTACCACAACTACGGGGTTGGGATAACCTTAGTATATAACACATGTGAAACATTGTAAGTAAGAGCCGATCAAATAGGTACGGTGGGGACATGAAACTGTCAATATGAGGTGGGAACCCTCATCGTGGGATATGTACCTATAAAACTATCATGTGGGTTATGGGGAATAATTTATCTTGTAATTATAACTAAGTAAACTAATTGGAACGCTAGTTAGGTGGTGCAGAGAATATAGAAAATCAAGGAAAATAGTATAATGGTGAAGCTTAGAAACCTTGCGATGTGATACTTGGTAGGAACCTTGTGATGCTACCTTTGATAGGAAGTATGGGATGTTACATTTGATTCATCGTGCCTGTAGCTTACCTCGTCATCATGCTTACGTTTACTTTCAGTTTATTCATGCCATATTATCTTCACCCGTTTTTATGCTGAAAGTCACTAGGACTTACTCAGTCTTTATGACTGACCCGGTTTGTTTCACCCCTTTTTCTTCCGTCCCCCCCCCCCCAGGTTGGCAGGGTGGAAATAAAGCTTAGTTCGGATCTTACTAAGCTCCAGGCTCTTTCATGTACGGCTTGGATTTCTCTTGGCTATGGCTTGCTTTGCTTTATTGGGGTATACTACAGTTTATTTTTATGCTTCTTTGTTTTTGAGCAAGACAGATATTTTAGCTATGTAATTGAGTATTGGAAGTTGATGGGCTTTTGTTGTAAACAAATATATTTAATAAATGATTTGAAGTACTTCTACTTTACTTTCCGCTGTTTTAGATATGTCTGTCTTGTAATATTTCTGTTTCAGTACCCATAATGCTCCATTGAAGTTAAGGCATTCCCTTTGTGAGTGACCTTAACGGATGTGGGGTGTTACATTTGGTATCAGAGCAGAAGGTTACCAGACTGGGCAAAAACTTTTAAAAAACCTTCTGAAATTATTTTCAAAACGTTTACAAAGAAGCATTTTTCTAAGAAAAGTTTTGTTTTACGAAAGGCATATTCCCCAAAGCCATATGCACTATCTTTTGATTCTCTCCTTGTGTCTCTTCTCTCTTTCTTTTTCACCATAGTTTTGAAGGTGTACGACACTTGTAGGAGGGCAAAGAAGTGCCCAACTTCCATCTGTAGCCGCAGTAGTTCCATCTGCGTCTAATCTTATTTCAAGCTTTGTAGAGTTGTCGTGCGATGGAGGTAGCTTTGGAGAAACTTGTCAACAAACTATACAAGGATAGTAAGAACAGGGATAAAGAACACAAGCCTAAGGATGAAAAACTTGCTAATATGGCTTAATCCACGAAAGAGGAAAAAAGGTGAAAGGAAAGAGGTCAAAGTGAAAGAATAATAAAACCCATGACAAGAAAGAGCATCGTTGGTGTGGTAAAAAGGGACATGTAGTTAAATATTATAAGACAAGGACAAGGGCAAAGGATAAGATCGTCGAGAGGGCAATTGTATGCTCTCACTACTAGCGTACCTAAGAGAGGTGGTAACGTTTCTGTTAAAGGTTTAGCTTTTCTTTTCTATCATCCCGTTAGAACTTTGTTTTTGTACATCATATCCTTTTAATTCTGCTTTGATAGTTGAAGTCTCTGCACCTTAGTACTAGCGTAGTAGAGGATCCCGTTTTTGTCTCAAATCCTGTTGGGGAATCGGCTCATTTATTCATGACTTGTTTGGATTTGAGAATGTCTATGCTAAGTGTTGAGTTTAGAAGTAATGCTTATGTTTTTGGGCTATGGGTTGATTCTAGGGATGGAGTGGTTGTCTAGAAATAATACCATTCTCGAGTATGAAAAGAGGGTAGTTAGACTCTTGACTTGCCTCGGTAATGCCCTCGAAGTCTAGTGTAACCCTTAGGGTTCTGCCATGCTTAGTTACCTAGAATCTCTTGATACATTTATTGATCCGCTCGAGTAGTGTTTGCCACTAAGGCAGATGGTTCATTTCGCTTATGCATGAGTGATAGAAAATCACCTTAGTAAGTACATTTGGCAACATGGTTGGCATTTGTTTGTTTTCAAGAGATAGTTCTTTTGCATGGAATACCTTATAATAAGTAAACGAGATCCAAGATTCACTAGTGAATTTTGGAGAGCTTGCATGAAACCATGAGTACACAGTTATGTTTGAATCGGGTATACTAGAAAGAGAATAAGTGAAAGTGGAACGAGAGGTGACAGTGAAATGAGTTCCAACTCATATTTTGGAAATAGGAATTAAGAAGCTACGAAATTGTGAAGTTAAAGACGGTCAAAGCACAATGGAGTTAAGCTCAAGGAAATGCGACTTAGAAGATTGAAGACTAGATACGCACATCATATCTCTTTTTAAGAGTATATCCTTGATCCCTCTTTTCCTATAGAGCTTACTTGCATGCTATCTTTTAAGTATATCCTCTCGATCCTATTCTCAATCCTATTTCTGTTGCAAACCCCATAGGGGGTATGACTCATCTATTGGTAATACATGTTGGGGCTTGACGGTGTCCGTTGGGTTGACTAAACTTTTTGGGGTTTTTTAGGATACGGGTTGGTTTTAGGAAGGGATTACTTGTGACCTAAAAGGAGTCCATCATGCTTAGTTTCCTAGGATCATATATATATTGGTTAGGTTGAGTAATTCTTTGGGTGTCAGTCCAATGATGATTTCGGTCTTCGGGGCTGGTGCTTAGGGAGTTCTTCTCCTGATCAGTATATATGTGACGTAGATTTCCAGTTTTGACAGTGCCTAATGGACACAAAGTTTTTACTTGCTTCTATCATTCTACTATATCTTTAGGTAGGAACAATTAGGGTGTAAACATGTGTTTGAGACATGTTATGATTGATGATTGTAAGTGGTTGCAAGTGATTGCTAATGGTTGCTCGTGGATGCATATACACGCACATTAGACACTAGATCGGCTCTGTCACCTTTCATATTGCATATGCATGAGTGTTTATACTTATTTATGGATGAAATTGAATGTGTTGTCATGTAGATGTTGCATAAGGATGGATGTTTGTGCACACATATAGTGTTTATGTGGCTAGTACTATTCGCATACATGTTGGACTCATGGCACTAAAACATATTTTGCATTAAAGAGATCAATCAGGCCTGATCATTTGCATTAGATAAGGAACATATACACACACTTTCTGCATATGTTCATACAACATTAGAAATCTCTTAAGGACAATGAATGCCTGTGATTGAAGATTGAGTAGATGGATGATTGGATGGTAGGACACATTCTTCTTAACCTGAAGATTTCGGGGACGAAATCCTTTAAGGAGGGGAGAATGTAACAACCCGAATTTTAATAACATGTTGAAACTAGAAATCAGGCTATAATTAACTTTTAAAATGAGAATCATGGGAAATGGGTTGCGCCATTGCGTTCGTCTCGGAATTCTGCATGAAATCGAGTCTGAGTTTTCGAAAATCGGAGTCCGTATAACCAAGTTATGACCTCTGGAAGTTTCACGAATTTTCAGAATCGAAAACAGCTCAGAAATCCGAATTCAAAATTCAAATTTCGAGTTTCAAAAACGAGTACCCGGGCTGGGCAGGAAATTTCCCGCCCAGGACCCAGGTCGACTGGGTAGTCGACCTAGGTAGGGGCAGGTCGACTACATGGTCGACCATGTAGTCGACCTGGCCCAAAGGGGGTCGACCTCCCTGGTGCTAGGTCGAGCCCAGCTCGGTTGTGTTGGTTCGTGGATGCGTTTTTCGGGCCTGTGACGAATTCTGATGGTTCGGATGAGTTCTATGATGATCTAAAGGCCCTAAACTATTCACTACACCTATAAATATGTAACTACCCTAACCCTAATTCACTAAACATTCTCTAAGACGCTATTATGCTGCTGAAAATCCCTCTTGACCATGGCCGCCGTCTCCAAATCAAAGTACAAGCATTCAAACTCAAATCAATTCAAAGAACGAAGCTTCAACAACGGTCCAAACAATAAATCAACATTCTACAACAAATCCAGTTCTTAATTCATTAGCCACAATCTGTAAGTTCTAGTTGTTTTTAGATTTAAACATTTAATTATAATATGGCCATGGAATAAAGTGGAATTGGATTTTAAGTATGTTTATCGATTCAGACCTATTTCTATTGCTTCTTGAATCTTGAGTTTTTGAGACTTGTCTGTCTTTATTCTCATGTCAAGTTCATGATCTATTCAGCCTGTTGTAAATCAGTTTTCTTGATTCATGTTGATATTATTATCAAGTTGTAATCTTCATGCCTGTGATGATGTTTTTCTCTCTGATCTTATTTTTATGCAAAATTCTATCTTCCCCTATTTATTTTCTTTTGATGAACCTTGGTCAATTTCGGACCTAGGCCTAAACCGCGATTTGCTTACGATTGAATACAAGGAAATATTTGGGATATTACCTATTTGGATATACGTGTTTGGTGGAATTGATGGTATAACATGAAATTGGAAATTTGGGTATTGTCAACATAATTGAAATTGCAAGTTTGGCCATTGGCATAATTAATTTGGCATGAAGTGGGTATACATGAATTGGCTTGTAAATTAAATCACGAGTTTGGGCCTATGTAAATTAAATCAAAAGATTAGGCTTATGATTGGGCATAAGTAGAATTGGGAATTTGAACATAAAAGCGATTGTAAACTTGATAATTGGCATAAATATGTATTATGAACTTGGGTAATTGACGTGTATTGTAATTAAAAGATTATAGTCTGGGATAACTACATCATGAATCATGATTTGGGTTTATTTGGACATGACACTTGATACATGTAAATCTTGGCTAGAACTTGATATGGGTAAAATGGCATAAACTTGGCATACATGTAAATAGGAAACAATTGGACATATATAAACTGACTAGAATTGGGTATATATATAAATTGGCATGTAATTTTGGAACTTGGGCATATGTTTATTAATATGTAAAGTTGGGAATTTGAAACATGAAAATGATTGTGTATTGGATAAGTGACTTGAACACGAACATGAACATTTTTATATGTTAAACACATGAACTGATATTGGGGTTTTGGGTGGAATACGACCATTAATGAACCTTTGACACGAGGTTAGACTTAGTTTGTGGTGTAAACCTGCCCGGAACCACCCGGCAAATCCAGTAGTCACAAAGTGTCAGTCTAATGTGAGAGGTCGAAGGTCGAATTGTAGGCGTAACGATTTATGACACGAGGTTAGACTCAGTTTGTGGTGTAAATCTGCCCGGAACCGCCCGACAAATCCAGTGGCCACAAAGTGCACGGTCTAATGTGAGAGGTCATGTTTCGTTCATCATAATGAATGAATTAAGGAATACTAACCATAATAAGACATGGGTATGGTTAGAGGGTTAGGTGGGATGACATGAAAATTTGACATGTAAATAGGGACCTAACCGGTATGAGTTAAGAGCACGTAAAGCTTATAAGTGTGGACTTAACCAATTTGACATGACATATGGGTGGGTTAAGTCAACGTGAACCGATAAACAACACTTGGTAGGGTTAAGTCATGAATCGCTAGAAAACACTTAACCATTATAGCATGTTAATTAGACAAGTGGATAGGGTTAAGTAAAGTGAGAACACCTAACTAATACAATGGGTTAATTAGACAAGTGGTTGCGGTTAAGTAATAAAACTTAACCAACATAACATGACAAGCAAGTGGGTTAGGTTAACTTGAATGGGTTGATAACACCCAACCAATATAACCTGATGTGTGGTAGGGTTAAGTAAATACACGAGGGTAACACTTAACCATTATAATATGGCTAGTGGATGGGGTTGAGTTAACATACACTTAACCAATCTAACGTGAGGTGTGGTAAGGGTTCAGTTAACACAGGGGAGAACGCTTAACCAATGTAACAAGACATGCGGTAGGGTTAAGCAACACAGGAAAGAACACTTAACCAAGGTAACACGATGGGGTGGGTTTAAGTTAACTTGAATGGATAACACTTAACCAACCTGTGGGGTATACGAATAGACCCTAGGAAAACCCTAGTAGCGGGCCCGTTTCAGCAGTAACCCACATTAGGTATCAACGGTACCCTGAGCTAGGCAGGGTGGGGCACGATTACTGGGCTGATTGTAAGCGGTCAAAACGGCGGCGGGTGATGCAGCGGTGCAGGTTCCGACGGATCACGGGCGTGCACGTATTCCGGAGTGGAAAATTTAGCCACTGGGCATCAGTAGATATAAAGCTGTGCATCAAGAATTGTGTCGGGGTTGCCATCCTAGGGATTGATACACCCTAGGGTGGGACCAACACAGGTATCTACAAGTAGGGGGCCGCGTGACATAAACAAGAACTAGGTCGAGTGGGAGCCGATCGATTAGGGTAGTAAGGATACATCTAACACATTCATGGCAATTGGGCTGGTTGAGGTGAAACCATCATATTAGATGTAGTCCTGAAGGCTACCACAACTACGGGGTTGAGATAACCTTAGTATATAACACATGTGAAACATTGTAAGTAAGAGCCGATCAAATAGGTACGGTGGGGACACAAAATTGTCAATATGAGTTGGGAACCCTCATCGTGGGATATGTACCTATAAAACTATCATGTGGGTTATGGGGGATCACTTATCTTGTAATTATAACTAAGTAAACTAATTGGAACGCTCGTTGGGTGGTGCAGAGAATATAGAAAATCAAGGAAAATAGTATAATGGTGAAGCCTAGAAACCTTGCGATGTGATACTTGGTAGGAACCTTGTGATTCTACCTTTGATAGGAAGTATGGGATGTTACATTTGATTCATCGTGCCTGTAGCTTACCTCGTCATCATGCTTATGTTTACTTTCCGTTTATTCATGCCATATTATCTTCACCCGTTTTTATGCTGAAAGTCACTAGGACTTACTCAGTCTTTATGACTGACCCGGTTTGTTTCACCCCTTTTTCTTCCGTTCCCCCCCCAGGTTCGCAGGGTGGAAATATAGCTTAGTTCGGATCTTACTAAGCCCCAGGCTGTTTCATGTACGGCTTGGATTTCTCTTGGCTATGGCTTGCTTTGCTTTACTGGGGAATACTACAGTTTATTTTTATGCTTCTTTGTTTTTGAGCAAGACAGATATTTTAGCTATGTAATTGAGTATTGGAAGTTGATGGGCTTTTGTTGTAAACAATTATATTTAATAAATGATTTGAAGTACTTCTACTTTACTTTCCGCTGTTTTAGATATGTCTGTCTTGTAATATTTCTGTTCCAGTACCCATAATGCTCCATTGAAGTTAAGGCATTCTCTTTGTGAGTGACCTTAACGGATGTGGGGTGTTACAGGAAGAACAGCTTGCAATAATGATCTAAATCATACTGGCATACTTGAACCTTTTTTTATACTGTATACTACAATACAAGCAAAAATGCAAACAATGCAAAAACCGTAGCAGAAGTGCTTATGTATATATTATCTTTCTTATCTTTTTAATAAAAGATAATTGCTTTTATCTTTTTTGTATAAAAGACAAGCGTAAATTATTTTATTAATCAACATGAGAATTACAATAAGTAAAACAATACAAATATATACATTACAACAAACCTAAGCTAAAGATTAACAAACACTCTCTAAATAAATCAATTAACAGAAAAAACAAAATGTACTAAAATGATAAAATTTTCACAGTAGCATAAATTCCTTGTAGCAATATCTTCATTAATCGGCTAAATGCTCAAAACCATGAAGTATAAATTTCATGAAGCTTAAATTCCTTAAAGCCTTTAGCATAAATTCCGCAGCAAAAGTCCACTTCTTAGCAGCATAAATTCCACAAGAATCCAACAAGACTCACTAGCTTCAGAAAACAGGTGTTCCTGTATGAACATGAATCACTGATGCCTACTATACATAACAGTATACCATCTAGATGTATTAATCAAAACACTTCATTGAAAAACCAAATCGCTAGCTCCAGAAGACCGAATAAATTGTCTGTGTATCGATGTTCAAGTTTAGATGAGACAATTTGATTTCTTCAACAAATAATCAAAGTCAGCTACACAATTTGACATGATTTTAATTTTGTAGACAAATTGGTTGTAAAAAACCTAATTTTGATTTTTGTTTGAAACTTTGAATGTGAGTAGCGATAGAGATTTTTCGGTCGATAATGATTTATGAAATTTTAGCCTGGAAAATAATTATTTGAAACGCATGTCCTTAAAATTAATTGGCTGAGGAAAATAAGCCCTTAATGTAAAATGTCCCTTTTTAATATATCAATCGATCGTCAGCAGTATGCAATTTTGACTTACAAAATAGTTACTAGAACAGTACGTGTGAAATGGTGGACACTGCCATAACTATGGGTGACAATATGGCAAGTCTATGGTCCAAACCGGTAGACCCACCACTGTTTTGGCTCGTTTAAACCCATCACATTGGGCCATCGAAATTGTGGACCCATGACCCCTTTTTCAGAGATCTAAGTATAGGATCGGGTTGTGGTACGGTTGACCTGCCACAACCCAATCGCATTATTAAGACCTTAAGAAACCGTTTTATTACTGCAATGATGACTTGTTAATCTTCTAACATATGAGTGGTTATGACGTGAATATTACAACAATTCTACAAATAAGGTATAAATCTTTAATGAAGTGTTTCACTGGTAATTATACCATAATAAATGCATATCTTTTGAATTATTATGATACACATCATTTTTGTTATCCTCCCTTGCCATCGCAAACACATTGTTATTCGTATTTAGTGTATCATATATTAATTAAAAACAAAATTAAACTATGTACATTAGCTTACATTTTTATTGGGCCTTGGGGTAGCCCCAAAAGAGTTGAGATGGATGCGATGCATGTAAAAGCCTTAATTGCCATTTCTTAATCACAACAGCCCAACATGGGCAATTGTTCAAAATTTACTTCTTTACCCCTTTTTTTACGTCAGCAAATTACATACAAATAAAGGCTATTGCAAAATAAACTCAAGGGCAATTTCGTCACTCCCCATGCGAAAATTCTAGGTTTACAATCTTGAGCACGTTTATATGGTACCCACCTTGGCTTAAGCCTAGACCTAGAGGCGGCAGAGACCAGCAGAAATCCCATCAATTCATCCATAGGTAAAATTGTATTACTTTGTTTTCTTTATCATGTAGATCTGTAGCTCGCTGGTTCTTTCGTTGGATTTTGATACTTATTGTTCTATTTTTTAGTATCGTGATTATTAAACGAATGAATATTCGTACAATTTTAGCGCGAGGCGACTGCAGTTGTTTACATTACTTGTTAAATTCTGGAATATTGATTAGAGATTCAAAGTTACGCCAACGAATAGTTTCGTTCCTAAACGATTTATGCTGTTGTAAGATTGCTAGAAGCGATACTATAAAAGATGTATATGCCTGATGATCCGACCCAGCAGCTTTATACTTGTTTTGATCTTTACACGGTTAATACTGTGTAAATCATGCTTAATTTTGTACGTATGCTTTTATTCTCCTCTAGGAGAGAGGTTAGAACCCTTAAACCTCAGTAAGAAATTACCATTTGCTGAAATTGAAATACTATTTGAAATAGAGTTATGTTAAGTGCAGTATGTATTGCATTCTGGTTTATCCTTTTTTTTTCAAGTGCGAATGATAAACTGTGTGCGAACCCTTAAACCTTAGTAAGAAATTACCATTTGCTAAAATAGAAATACTATTTGAAATAGAGTTATGATAAGTGCAGTATGTATTGCATTCTGGATTATCCATTTGTTTCAAGTACGAATAATAAACTGTGTGCGAACCCTTAAACCTCAGTAAGGAATTACTATTTGCTAAAATAGAAATACTATTTGAAATAGAGTTATGATAAGTGCAGTATGTATTGCATTTTGGATTATCCATTTGTTTCAAATACGAATGATAAACTTTGTGCTTTGAATCTACAATGCTGATTGGGTGTTGAAGATTATAACTTTTGGTTGATGATAGTTTATTAAACAGTTAACTTTGTGCTTCCGTTATAAATAACTGGTTGATGCATTTGGGAATAAGAAAGTTGTTCACAGATATTCTGTGTGTTGCCTGCTCTTAAACTAAATGATAATTTTGTTAGTAACATGCCAATATCAGAGGCTATTGCATTTGTTAATGCATATGTTAGGTTATGGTGGTCGAATGCCAGAAAGTTAGCTTTGAACTTGTTTTTTTCAAACCTACTACACGTGATATGTAATATTCAAGTAAAGCTCCAGCCAAACACATACATTCTTACTTCCTAATCCCTGTCATCCTCTTAAGTTATGCGAAATATTGAAGATGTCAATCATTTTAATATTTTTATCTTCTGAAATTGTAGAAAATGGCTTCAGTTTCTGGTGATTTGATTTGGGAGATTGTGAAGAAGAACAATGCATTTTTGGTGAAGCAGTTTGGAAACAGCCATGCTAAGGTTCAGTTTAGCAAAGAGAAGAACAATTTGTACAACATCCACTCATACAAGTTCTCAGGTAATTAAATTTCCAGTGTAGACAGTTCATGGATCTCGATACTAAAGATTCTACTTACAACAAATTTTCAATTTTATAACCCACAACAGTTTCCATGTTAAATATGCCTGGGTTTATAAGCAGCAAACTTACTGTTGACAGAGCATAATACATTATGTGATATTAAAGCTCTAAAACATACGCACAGCATGGTAAAATAATCTGACATACTTTAGTCAACATACATATAAAAATGACAATGCCTAAATTAATTTATGAGTAATCTTCATTACAAGCGAAATGTCTTTCAGCCAGTTAGATGTGCCATATCACCGTGGCTTTTTATGGTTTAAATACTGATGTTGAGGAATGCTCTCATGAATTCTAAGCTTTATCTCATGGAACCGTTAATAGACTGAATATTGTAGGAAGGTTATAAGCAAAGGAGTGTTCAATGATTTTAGGTTTGGCAAACAAGAAGACCGTTTCCATCCAGGCAGCTGGTGATGGCCAATCCATTGAATTTGCGACCACAAAGAGAAGGAAGCAAAGGAAGCCTGCAAAGCTTTATCGCAAGTCAGTGATGAAAAAGGAGCTTCCTAAAATGGCAAAGGCTGTAATTAATCAGGTAAATGATTTTTTTCCCAATAATTTGGTCTGTTTATGACTGTAATTGCCCTCGTTGTTTTTAGTTCTACTTGCATAGCAATTTAATGCCTTGTAGATTCTGCTACATTCTCGTGATGCTGGTTCATCATTACGGTGTTTACATTGTTACCCATGATATACAGAATTGCACAAAAATATTCTAGTGGGTAATTTTGTATGATCTTGTATGATCATTTGCTAACATGTGATAAATCTTGATATTCCGGGAGGTGATATCCAGTGAAATATTTTCAACTGGGGCTTATGAGCAATAAAAATATTTATTGTAGAAGAAATTTATAATGGTATTTCCTTATTTTTTGTTTACTTTTCTTTTTAATTTGTGATAAATGGGTCTCAAAATGGATGAATATGCTCGTTTGTGAGGTGCCGTTTTGCTCACAAGTAAAGGGTATCACAATATTCATTGCTCACAATACAAGTTTAGGTCCATGTGATATGATACGCTATATGGCATTTATCATTCTTTAACTATAAGTCCACTGATGAATTTCCCAAAACTTGTTTCATTTTAGTGAGTTTTTTCTTTTACATGGCTATTGTGCGCGTTGTTTTTTAATATGCCATTACCAATATTTTTAAGTAATTTTTAATGTGTGGCGTTGCAGGTGCGGGACAATAACTATAGGCCTGACCTGACCCAAGCAGCACTTGCTAGACTGAGTTATGTGACTAGAGCTCTCAGGGTTGCAAAATCTGGCCCAAAGAAGAGGAACAGACAAAGACAGGGTTAAACTTCTTTCAGATTTGCGTTGATTCAGTTCAGTTTTTATCTATTTATTTTGTGTTAGAACCATGTTTTGTTTTCCCTATCATGTGCTGTTTGCGAAGATTTAAATGTATGGACATTTTGTTATTTTGAGTCGGCTGGTTTTTATGCTTTTGCTTTTGAACGATGATGTTTACAACATGACCTCTATTTCGTGCTGAATGATATCAATTTCGAATTTTGCAAGTTTTGGGGACTAGCTGTACACGCGTATTTAAAAATGATTTTTGATATTTGTTATATCATACAGAGACTGCACATTATATTCCTTTAATTACTTTTACACTTGTTCGAAATTTGAGAGGTGTGGCATGTCCTATATTTATCAACTTAAGGGAGCTTTTTTAGATTTTTGGTCTTGTTTAGAAATTTCATGTAGAAATAGTGGTGTTTCGAAATATATTACACTCGTATTTAGTTTTGGTCAATTTAGTGTGGAGTTGGCAGCAGAGCCTGCTCCAGCATTTCGGATGCCCTAGGCCATTTTCCAAGTTTGTTGCTTGAAAAAAAAAAATCAAAACTGTTGGCCAAGTTATATATTTACCTGAAAGTTTGATGCATAGTCAAAAGGTAATGTAAATATTCAGGTAATTAATATGAGGACATGATAACGCTAATAGTGCTAAAATGGTAATCTAGTTTGACAATGCATGGTCAACTTATACATGTGCAGATAAATGAAACAAAAATTACAACATACATCCGTCAGTACTGCTACAACCAATGATCACATGCTTCTAACAACAGCACAAATATAAGATCAAAACAGCTCTTGAATCACCGCACAAAGCTTCTAACAACAACACCGATACAAGCTCAAAACAGCTCCTCCAACAAGAAAAATATTTGTTGAACTGAAATTAATTATAAAACATAAGTTAGTAGGTGCAGTGGCAATTTCTGGCAATTTCTGATAAAAAATAATAAGTTACATTCCTCATTGCATCAGTGGTGGAAATGTTCTTAGAACAACTCCAACAATTGAAGGGTAGATTTCGGATTTTTCACACCTTCGAATTGTTGAAACTCAAAAATTCCCAACTGTTTTGAAACCATGCGTTTGTTCAACAAATGCCTCGAAGCAGGCGTTTGCTGAACAAACGCATGGTTTTTAAGTGGATCACACATATAAAAATTAAAAGCCGTAAAGTTTTCTTCTTCTCCTGAGTCCGTCTGAAGTACCAAATCTCATTTGGTTTGGAGAGGAAATTCACGAATACAGTCTGAAGTGCCAACATCTCCATGTTGGTTTTTAAGGTCTCCAACATCTCACGTCACTTTTTCAATTCACGAATTCAGTCTTCAATTCAATTCACGAATTCACAAACAAGAATACATTCTTCAATTCACGAATTGCAACTACAACCAACGACGGAATTCACAAACGAACCCAATTCTGATATTTGCGTTGAGATTTGGAGAGGAAATTCTGATATTTGTGCTGTCTTCAAACTGCTGTCTTCAATTCAATTTGGAGAGGAAACGAGCAAAGGGTTATTTGCGTCGAGAATAACATATAATAATAGCCAGGCGTTGGTTGAACAAACGCTTGAAACCAAGCGCTTGTTCAACAAACGCATGACCAGTTTGCATATTCCGGAACTTTTCCTCCAGAAATCCACACTTTGGGTAAAATCTGTACCCTGTTGAACGTGAATTTGGGTGTAGATTTCATAAATTCTGATATGTAAGTCTTTGTTGGAGTTGCTCTTATCTCATCTCTACCAAATGATGCCTATAGAAAATAATTAATGTTTGTTGTTTGAATACTTGGAAATCTAAAACTAGAAATAAACAACTAAATTTGACTACCCCAAAACCCTGCAGTTGGAGATTAATATATGAAATGGAGTAGGCATCTCATAACAATGTATTTCGCACAGGAACTAGTAAATAGGTATAAACTGTAACATTGGATAGGATATTGTGAAAATTAGGCTCACATCCCTAAAACAGTTCAAAATTCACACCACATCCACTCAAAGTTTCATTAAGTTTCCGGTCCCTAAAAACAGATGCCGCCCAAAACTTTTTGTCCCTCCCGCCTCCTGCCACATCCCCCTTCGCCTTTTTCCAATTTTGACAAAAAAAAAATGCGCCACACACCAAAAAAAAAAAAAAAAAAAAAAAAAAAAAAAAAAAAGGAAATATTCCCAGAAGCTCTCTCAAAAAAACAAAAAATAGTTGTATACTTCTGTGCAACTATTTGCTATAGTAGTATACATGTATGCATAAATTCATATAGTGTATTTATGTTGAAAATCTGGACCAATAAACGCATACATGTATGCAACTATTAGTAAATAACTGCATACTTGTATGCATACAAAGTTGAACTGAGATTCATGTGTTACGAAAAGTTGCATACATGAGTGCAACTATTCTGTATATATGCATGCATATGTGCAACAAATTTAAAAGTGACGACTGCTTCTGAATATGCTCATGAATGCATGCATATATTCTGTACAGGAGCATATATGTGTGTAACAATGTCTGAAAACGACGAATGCTTGAAAAAACATATCAAATTTGAATATATGCATAAAAGGATGCATATAATGTTGTTTAGCTGCATACATGTATGCATTTATACTGCAGTTGGGGCGCAACACTGAAATATAAGCACGAATGTATGCAACTATTTAAGAATAGGTGCATCTTTTGATGCAAAAACCTGTTGTTTCGCTGTTTTTGTGTTATTTTGGGTTTTGATGTGGTTTTTGATTGTTTTTCCACCTGAATTTTTTGGCGTGAATGTGTTTTATTTAATAATGAATTTACGTGATTTTTTTTATTTTTTTAACCTATTTTTCAAAAAATAGGGACCTAATTTACATGAAAAGTTTGACCGGATGTGAACCTAATTTTGAAACTTAATAGGGACCTGTGACAAACGGACCCTATGATATTTAATTGAAAAATGCAAATTTAAACAAGTATGTTGGGTAGCACTAATTAATAGGAAACTAATACACATGAATTATAAAGATTGATGAGTCTGATACTTGCAATTTATAATTGTTTAGAATAACCAAGCTTGCTAGAAACACATGGCTATCCCCTTGATTTGCAAGCTATATCGCAAGATTCCGACAAATTGTACACACTATATTTTTACATACATATCAAAACATGCAAAATACATGATATAATTCATAAGTGTAAACATGTCATCATATCTTTAACACTAATAGTATTCAACGAAAACAACTTCTTGTATTTTTAGAAGCAAACTCTTCAATTATGTCATCATATTTCAACGTATCCAAATATTCTTTTTCAATGGAAATCATAGCCAACCCACTTAGTCGTTCTTGTGTCATAGTGGTTCGAAGATAATTTTTTATCAACTTCGAAAAACTTCTTTCCGCTGAAGCCACCGTAGCCGGAACTGTCAATAAAATTCGATATGCAACCCATACATTTAAAAATCCACTCATATCATGATAAGATCTTATGAAATCAAAAATGCCACTTGATTTTGTTACTTCTAATGACATTATTCTTCTCAATTGTGTAAGTTCAAGAAATAATCCTTTTCCACAAATATCACTCTTTTGTTCGTGTTTTAAAAACATTTCTAATTTCGTACATTGCTCCTTCAATGTATTATCTTCAATGGTTTTGAATTTCGCATTTAAAAGAAATCCAAAAATTTATTCATAAAGTACGAATTGTTCAAAGCGATCATTAAGTGAAGCAAGAGTTTGATCAATTATATGAAGAAAGTAAGTAATCCTAAAATTATCTTCTATAGATTTAGTTTCATTAGCATCAATGTCAACATCATCATCAAAGTGTCTCTTCCGACGAACAACCCTTTTCTTTGCAAATTTAGGTTCGATGTCAACCTCTTTCGCAAATTCTTTTGCTTCATCTACCATGCTTTCAAATCCATTTTGTCTAAAATTCCTGAAAAAAGCAATAAGTTCCCTTACTTTTATAATCGCAAACTCAATATCAACATTCTCTTGTTGAAACATTTTGCTAACTCGGTTAATGTTATTCAATATAGTGTGCCAAATACACAGACTAATCAAGAACTCAAAGTCTTCTAAAGCATTTTGACATAAACACTTAGCTTTCGCCATTACGGTATCGTCTTTAGAAGAATTATTTCCAATATCAATTAATGCATATCTCTTAAATCTGATGGTTGAGTTCTTATTGCCTGTACACTTTCTATATGACTTTCTCAACGGGTTGCCGATAATGATTTTGGAGACAATCCATTTATATATTTTCTAAGAGTTTCCCATCGATGTGACGAACCGGACAACAAAATATAATTTTTTTGAACATATGAAAAGAAACTTCTAGCTTTCATGCATGATTTTGCCATATCACACAAAGCAAGATTTAAGCTATGACATCCACATGAAATACATGGCGCTCTAGGATTTACATCACGGAGTCTTTTTTGTACACCTTGGTGTTTACCTATATTAAATTTAAATTATTTGTTACTTGAATGAATAAGATAAAAATATAATTATATACCTTTCATAAAAAATATTATACCTTTCATATTTGATCCATTGTCATAACCTTGACCCCGCACATCATCAATATTAAGCTTAAGATCCTTTAGAGTGGTCTCAAGCGTTCTAAAAAGGCCAAGACCCAATGTATCATCAACATCTATAAAGCCTAGAAAAAATTCCTCTATTTTGATAGCATCATCAACATCTACACATCTAATTATGATTGACATTTGTTCTTTATTACTTAAATCCGAAGTACAATTAAGTATGATCGAATAATATTTCGCTCTTAAGATTTTTGCAAGCATTGCATCCTTAATCTTTTTTGCCAACAAAAGTATAAGTTCATTTTGAATACCATGGCTAAGATAATGGTCACTTGTTTCATTATTCACCACGCGCCTAAGATGGTCTTCCATAATTGGGTCAAATTCGGCTATGAATTCTACAAGTTGACAAAAAAGTCCATTATTTTTATCATAAACCTTTTCATTTGAACCACGGAATGCTAAATTATTTCGAGAAAGTGTTTTCATAACATCAATTATGCGGATTAGTAACTTTTTCCACCATTGTCTCTCTTGCTCAATTAAACATTCCATTCTTTTGTCAATCGTTGCATGTAGTTGAAGACCATTTTACAAATCTACCCACTTGATGAGACTTGCAATGTGTTCCGTATTACTTTCATGATCACACAATATTGCTGTGATATTATGCCAATCATTAACTGCTTCCTCCCCCAATTTGAATTTTTTTTGTCGGTTTTTAAATAATTTGCAACAAAAGCAAAATACTTTATTCACCTCATTTGAGTAAACCAACCACTTCCTTTCATGCTCTTCTCCACGTGGATGGAAACCAATATAATGTCCAGAAGAGAAATGCCTACCATCTTTCAACACCTTAATCGGACCACGTTTAACCGACATTATTCTTTTAGTATCGGTCATTGATTCCCATAAACCCGGATCATAATTCAATTCAACATCCTTCTCAAGATCAAGCATAACCAAGCCACCAATGTATTCTTCGCTAACATTGACCTCTTCATTCTCAACAATCTCTTCATGAGTATTATCTTCATTATTTTCATTTGCAATATTCTCATTATTCTCAACATTCTCATCATTGTCTTTGTTATCATCGCTTGCTTCATTGATCCAACTTGAAGTTGAACATAGAGATTGTTTGGTTTTTGCTTCAAACATCTTAGAAATTGAACCAACGAGGGATTTTGCTAGTTCGTCTTCCTTTTGTTTTACTCTTTTATTGTAAGTCTCAGAGTTTTGTTTTCAAAATCTAATTCGATTTTTATCATCTTCGTTCTTCGTCGTATTTCCTAAACATTTGATACTCAATTTGATATTCAAATAAAATAATTTATAAACAATTGATTCAAAGACTTGTTTGAAATTACATAAACTGAATTTTTTAAGACTGCAAATTGAATATCAAGTTCTTCAAATATTAAGACTGCAAATTGAATATCATGACTGCAATTTTTTTAACATAAACTGAATTTGAGTTTACAAAATTCAAATTTCAAGACAGCAAATTCAAACAAGTCTGCAAATTGAATATCAAATTTGAGTATAAAATTACATAAACTGAATTTGATATTCAATATTCAAACAAGTCTGCGAATTGCAATTCGCAAGTCTGCAAATTTAACATTAACTGCATTTAAAATAGCATAAGCTACAAATTTAACATCAACAACAATTAAAATAACAACTGCAATTAAATTTACCTGAACGAGGAAAAGAGAGAACTAGGTTTTGGCTTCTGAAGGAAACGAGATCGAGATTTTTGGAGAATGCGTTGCAGCGGAAGCAGCGGAACTCATCAATCTTTGGAGAAGCTGAACACGAAAATCTTTGGAGAAGGCGGAAATTCTTTTTTGGAGCAGCAAAACTCGAAGGAAACGATTCAAATGGAGATATTTTGCGTTTTGATATTTGTTTTTAATAGGGCGTGGGGGTTGTCGGGCTTAGGGGGTTGCTCTAGGCAGTGGGCTATTGGGCCTTGCCCAATAGCCGACTCTGGCTGGCAGAAGCACACTAGTGCAATTTTAGATTGCGTTTGTAAATGTGTTAATTGATGCAACATGGGATTTGCGTATGTTTAAAGAATAAATAAAAATAATTGTGTTTGGCCATAATCTCGGGTTTCTCCTAATTGACGAACTATCGGATTTTGTAAGCAAAGATTTATTTTTGTTTGCGTCTGAGTATCCAGATGATGCCAATGCGGCATTCGAGATGGCTCCTTCAATGCAACTAAGAATTAAAATTTTACTTGGATTTGGGTGCAATCCGGCCCCATGCTCTAAAAGAGTTAGGAGGCCCTTCTTTTCAATTTACTTTCCTCTCAATCAAAAATCTCAAATTCAACTACTTTTTTAACACGGAACCATCAATATTTTTGCAATCTTTACTTATAAATTGAAGATTGACAAGTTTTTTCGCACTTGAAGCATCTCCAAAAGTTAGGGTGTGGATTTCCGATTTTTTGCACTTCGAATTGTTGGAATTGAAGATTTTTCAATAATTTTGTGAACATGCGCTTGTCTAAGGCGTTTTTTGAACAAACGTCTGGACTTTATGCCTATATTAGGCGCTTTTGGTCGATTTTTTTATTTTATAGATTAAAAATATTTCATTTATTTTTTTTATAAACTAATACGTTGATATGTCGTTGTTACGTTCAGTGAAAACTGTTAGATGCATCATTCGATGTTCGAATGACGTCAATATCGGAGCAGCCCATGTTCCACCTGATGCTACCGTTACAACAGACGACCTTCGTATCTTGCATGACTTGCATGCAACTATTTCGCCATTTTACTAATTATTACGTAGATAGACAACTATTTTATTGTACATGAATGTTAACATTAAATAATCGTATGTTTAGGTTCGACATATTGCCATGCGAGTTAGTTGGTTACGACGTATGATACATTATTATGATCATTTACCACGGCGATTTTGATTAGACTTCATGCGTTACCTTTCGGTGACTTCTTAGATGTACCTAGATTTGCTCATGTAGACCTCTGCCTTGTAGATGCTCTCGGTGAGCGATATTGGCCTACTACACACTTTTCATTTTCCTGATTTTGAGTCAGGACTGACTCTTTTAGATTTTTACATGCTCACTGGGATAGAGGCCGGACGTCCCGACTGTATCCATGTTCCCTTTGATGCTGCATATGAGGAGACAGAAACTTATTCCGATCATTTACTGGGTTTAGCCCAGGATTTGACTAGTGGAGGTGATATTACCCTCACTACTCTACTGTGACGGCCCGCCCCGCACCAGTCGACATTTCCAATGAAAGTGCGTTGTGTCAATGTCCAACCAGCACGGGACGGTCGTCAAAGAAAGGAAAGAAGAGAATTTGAACTAACAAGGAACCTATAGAATGTCTCACAGCGCATGGAATAAAATATAATAACATATTTGACATAAAACAGGTGAGACAGTGCATAAGCTGAGAACTAAACCATCATAGCAGCGGAAAATCCAAAATACAGCTTATGTTCCACATCATCATTATTACAACTTTTCAAACTGTCTCTACAGCAAAGTAAAGGAAGAGTACACTACTAATGCCCAAAGTAGTGGCCACCAGTGACACAAGGAGAATATCTATATATATCTTACATGGAAGCCTCCTGTTCGTCTCCGGTACAGCTACTCGTGCATAACCAGCTAACCTGTCTCTAGTCTGTCCGCTTAAGAGCACCCAAAGTAATAAGAAGAGACATAAAACTTTGGGTCAGACAAAAGTCTGATATGAGCGATAAGCAGCAAAACAGAACAATAACAGGTATACTAAACCATACCTTAACCTGGACCTGCAACCAAAGAGTTAGCATAACAAGATGTACAATACTCTAAGGTGACACTAACATATGGTGTAAAGATACGGGGGTGGGGGTGTGCATGTCATAGTGATATCAAACAATCAAGCAAAATAACCATCCTCACATCTCTCACTCAGTGTGTAAAGCATACGATATCCACCGCTTTGATCACCCAAATCCTTGCTATGATCACTCTGCACCATGGAGTCATAGCGACTCCACTGCACTGATCCACAACCACTAGTCCTTGCTATGTCCACTCTGCCCCCATGAAGTCTGATGACTTCACTGCACTGGATCATAGCCATGCTACGATCACTCTTCCCCATGGAGTAATAACTACCCCACTGCACTCATCCGTAGCCTAATATCCGCCTTGGTGGTGAATCAAAGTTATGGACGTCGATAACCCCTTAGTACACGTCCCATAGCAAAGTCCAATTCATGAAGTTAACCCATTGGTTCCCATTTGGATCCTGAGTTCTACTTCCTATTTGGACTTCCTTTGCATCTCGGGTTTTGGTCGAATTGGAGTTAGTCTTCAAAAGAGTCGTCGCGTAGAAGTAAGAGTATACATCTGATTCAGTTCGGTACTCCTAACCCGGTTCGGTTCGGTGGTCCTAGCCCACGCCTTGATTTGGTTTAGGTATGCGCAGTGCTCCATTCCTTCTTGGTTCGGTCCAGTCACACTTACTTGGTTCGGGTCAGTGGTCACCTCCATCCGGTTCGGTGGTCACCTCCATCCGGTTCGGTTTGGTTACGACGAACCGATCCCATCCGTTGCTCCAACTCCTCTTCTCCGATCCGATTCACAGCCCCTTCCTTGCTCCCTATCCGAACCCAACTTCAACTCTTATGCAAATGGCCTTCCTTCTTACCAAGCCTCCTTTAGTGCCAAGTTTCGATCCGAATCGAATCCCCCTTGCCCATTTCTCTTATCCGATCCGAGCCCCATATCCGACCCGATCCGATCCGAAACCCTGCACATTTCCTGCAACTTTTCTAGCGACTGTTTTACGCCACATGACGGCGTTTTCGACCATTCTAACTGTTCTAATCAATCACAAAGTATACCATATAGTCATAGCAACATATAGAATTGACCACAAACACCAAAACATCAATTTGATATGTCAAAACGGTTCAAACATACCCAAAACCCATATTTTCCCCCTTAAGCATGTTTAAGCAAATCTAATGATAGGATTAGCAAAACTTTGCCAAATTAACCCAAACTTATAACAGAGGCTTAAAATAATATTTAAGAATTTCTAAACATTTTTCCAGATTTTAAACATGCATAATTTCGTTAATTAACACTAATCACCCTAATTAACTGTAATTAGTGTAAAAACAATGCTAATCACTCACTTTAGCCACAAATTAACTTTAGATCTGAAAATATCTCTGATTTGGGTTGAATCTCTATGCAACACATCAACTCTATTCCCAATTTGATGCTAATTTTCCTTGATTAGATGTAGATTAGGCTAAAACTTGATTAAATGGTAATTAGAAGGTGATTTGGGTGTTGGAGGCCATTGTTAGGGTTTGGGAAATGTTTTAGGCGGCTGAGAAAATGAAAATAGACCGTTTTCCTACTGTTCTCAGCCTCCTCATAACCCTAACCCCGAAATGGGTTATGGGTCCTCTTGCTAATCACCTTAATTAGGCCCGGTTAAGCTGTTTTTCACCTTCTAAACCTTGTTTCAGCCATATCTCCCAAACGGTGAGTCCATTTGGCTAATGTGACCACTCTACGGAAAGGTAAACCATTATTCGGATCTAATGAAAGTGGTTTCAGGTCAAAACTCCTTACCAATCAAAAATTATGGCCAAAACAAGATCAACTAGGGGCAAAACGGTCATTTAAAAATTGACAAAAATCATGAACATGGGAAATGACCCCAATAGTTGTCTCCCAAAGTTACATGGCTATACGAATTTGCATGAGAAAGAAATAAATATTCTACTATCCCCTGATGCGTAGAATGCGAGTCGTTACATTCTCCCTCCCTTAAGAATTTTCGCCCCCGAAATTCCTTAACTAAGAAACAAGTAAAGGATCCCGCATGCCTACCAACCACTCATAACAATCAAACATACAAAACAACAAACAAGTCTATCCTAGCATGCGGAAAACTAAATTGCAATTAAAATCTTACCAGGCAAAGAGTTCTGGATACGTCTTCCTAATGCTCTCCTCTGTCTCCCAAGTACAGTCATTCTCATCCTCGCCCCACTGAACCTTGACTAGATTCATCGCTTTCCTTCGAAGTTGCTTTGTATCATGCTCGACAATACGAATCAGCTTGCGGTTCCCAACCGCCTCGGGTTCTACTTCGATATCATCCAACTGATCAGGTGAAATAGTCATATCGGGGTCGTGCACGAATTTCCTTAACTGGGAAACATGAAATACGTTATGAACTTCTGCCATCTTCTCTGGTAATTCAACTTTATATGCCAAATTCCCAACTTGCTCGAGGATTGGGAATGGACCAACAAATCTTGGTGCCAGCTTTCCTCTTCTTCCAAATCGAATAACATTATTTAATGGAGAGATCTTGACAAATACTAGGTCGCCAACCGAGAATTTCAAATCCTTTCGCCTCTTGTCAGCATAACTCTTCTGCCTATCTTGGGCAGCCTTCATTCGCTGTTGAATGATCTTAATCTTGTCTGAAGTTTCTCTTATTACATCCGGTCCAAGCACAAACTTCTCACCAGTTTCTAACCAACATGACGGTGAGTTGCACAGTCTTCCGTACAAAGCTTCAAATGGAGCCATACCAATACTGGATTGATAACTATTATTATATGCAAACTCTACTAGATGCAAATGGCCATCCCATAATCCACCAAAATCCAATATGCAAGCTCTCAAGAGATCTTCTAATATACGATTTACCCTCTCTGTTTGACCATCAGTTTGAGGATGATACGCGGTACTGAGATATAATTCTGACCCTAGAGCCTCTTGTAAGCTCTTCCAAAACCCACTAGTAAACAATGGGTCTCGGTCACTCACAACGCTTTTAGGTACTCCATGAAATCTCACTACCCACTTCATATATAGTTCTGCTAACTTAGCTGCCGTTCTATTCGACTTGACAGGTATAAACCTTGCACTCTTAGTCAATCGGTCCACAATCACCCAAATGCTATCATGGCCCGATCTAGTCCTTGGTAACCCATTAATGGAATTCATTGAGACTTGTTCCATTTCCATTCTGGAATTTCCAATGGTTCCAACAAACCACTAGGTTTCTTTTGCTCAGCTTTAACTAACTGGCAATTCATGCACTTGGATATAAACTTCCCAACGTCTCTTTTCATCCCTTCCCAGTAGTAGGTCTGCTTCATGTCTCGATACATTTTATTACCACCGGGGTGCATAGTCAGTTTTGAGTGATGACATTCTCTAAGCACTTCATCTCTCAATCCATTGACATTGGGTACAACCAGTCTACCATTCTTTCTAAGCCATCCATCTCGATCAAGCCCATACGTGTCCATCTCCTTATCGATACCCATCTCTAACTTGGAGATGATTTCCAATAAGTTAGGATCGTCCCTCTGACTGGAACCAATCCGCTTAATCAAAGTGGGTCTAATCGTCAAACTTACTAACATCTCTGGATCCAATTCACACTTCGGTCTAAAATTATACCTAGCGATATACTCCAGTTGCTTCCATTCCAGAAATATAGCCCCTAAACTGGCATGTCTGTAACACCCCGAATTTTAGTTAATACTAAAATTCACTAATTGCAGAATAAATAATCTCAAATGTGAGAATTGGGGGAAACGGGCTGCGTCATTGCGTTCGTCTCGGAAAAATACGCAGAATAGAGTCCGAAATTTTGTAAATCGGAGTCCGTATGGCCCAGTTAAGGCCCAAAGAAGTTTTCAGAAAATTCAAAGTTAAAAACAGATTTAAAATTCAGTTCTAAAACAAGTTTGGAGCCAAAAGCGAAAAGGGCGGGAAAGTTCCCGCCTACCCCGTGTCGACAGGCATGTCGACAGGGGTGTCGACAGGCATGTCGACAGGGGTGTCGACAGCCCTGTCGACAGGGGTGTCGACACAGGGTGTCGGCCCTGTTGATCTGGGTGCACCAGATCTGGTTTTTGGGTTAGTCTTGGGCTGGGTTCTAGAGATTTCCTAAATCTGACGGACCTAATCTAATCTAGGGTTAATCTAAGGGCCTAAAACACTACCTAATCCTATAAATAAGACCCCAACCCTACCCTAATCTATTCATAATTAGATCTTGTAACTAAACTATGGCAAAATGAAACTTGATCATGGCCTCCACAAATCAATGAAGAGAGTTGCAAGCTAATCAACCTCTAATCAACATCTTCTTCAACTAAAGCAACTAATTCCACTTCATAAGTTTGCTAATCTAGGTTTTGGTGAGTTTCTATCACTTTGATGATCAATTGCTAAATTAAGTAGATGAGATATGATGAGATCTATGGTTTTGCATGAGGATTAATGGGTTTTCAAGTCATATGATATGATGTGAATATGCTAATCTATGTTTAATATTAATCCTATGTTTATGCATGTTGAATATGTGAGTTTATGCAAGTTGGATATGTGGGTTTATGCAAGTTAAGTATGTGGGTTTATGCAAGTTAAGTGGTGGGTTTATGCATAATAAATAATTGATTTTATGCATGCTAAGTATGTGGTTTTATGCATGCTAAGTGTTTGGTATTATGCATAAATCATGACATGTAAGTTTACCCTTTTAAATGTGATGCATACATATGCAAGATGACACCTTTATATGCTATGAATATATATATATGCATGTTTACCCTCCTTTAAGATGCAAGTCATATATACAAGTTCAACATGTTATGCAAGTTATGTGTATGCTTATATGCAAGCTCAACATGTTATGCAAGTTTATGTGTATGATGTTATGTAAGTTATGTGCATGTTGTTATGCAAGTTCATATGCAAGTTTATGTGTATGATGTTATGTAAGTTATGTGCATGTTGTTATGCAAGTTCATATGCAAGTTATGTGTATGATGTTATGCAAGTTATGTGCATGATGTTATGCAAGTTATGTGCATGTTGATATGCAAGTTATGTTTATGATATTGTGCAAGTTATGTGTATGATGTTATGCAAGTTAACATGTAACATGTTGTGCAAGTTCACACCTTTAAGACACATGCAAGTTCACCTTTGTATAACCTATGAACACTTATGCAAGTTGCCTTTATACATGACATATGTATGTTCATGCAAGTTGGGTTATTTAGTAATGCTAGTTGGGTTAATGTCATGATGTAAGTGGACACCTTTTAACCCATGTTAATGCTAATGTATGCTAAGTGAAACCTATGTTAATTGTGAAAGAATCTTCTCTTGGAAATATGTCGTGTTAGCATAAGTACGTGGGGAAACGATGGGGTTAATAGACATGTTAATGAAATGGTGTGAAATGGTTATGATTAAGCATACCATAAAATGAATAAGCATAAGTGGGAATTTACCTATTGAGTTAGGTCTACCCCATGGGAATTTACCTATTGAGTTAGGTCTACCCATGTTATGGAATTGGGAATTTACCTATTTAGTTAGGTCTACCCATATTCTTAAAAATGTGTAATTAATTAGGGATAATTAATATAAATATGAGGGTGATTAATTAGGTGTAATTAATCGACTAAGACACGAGGTTGGACTCAGTTGTAGCGTAAAACTGCCCGGACCCAACCGGCTTAACCAGTTGCTACAAATGTTAGCCCAATGTGAGAGGTCTTAGGCACAAACTAAATACGTGATTAAAGTAAAGACACGAGGTTAGACCTTTTTATGACAGAAGTCTGCCCGGAACCAACCGGCATATCCAGCAGTCATAAAAGATGGTCTAATGTGAGAGGTCTTTATGAGGTCATGATCTTAATTAATTAAGAAACACTTAACCATTTTAGCATGTAGAGGGACATGAGGGGTTAAGTGGGTGCCTTGGGTGGCATGTAGAGATCTAGTGGGTTGCCTTGGGTGGCAGTAGAAAATACGATTAGAATACTTAACCAAAGTGAAACATGTAATTAAAACATGGTTAAAGGGTTAAGTAAGTGCTTTGGGTGGCATGTGGAAATCTAGTGGGTACCTTGTATGACAACTAGAATATGATTAAATGACTTAGCCAAAATGTATAACATGTAAGTGGACATGGTTAAAGGGTTAAGTGGGATTCACTAGAAATAACAAGCTTAGGTGGTAGCTTGTGGGGGCCCATTTCAACCAATATCCCAAACGTATCTTTGTGGGCTCGACTCTAGTCGAGTGACGGGACACGCATATTGGGCTTGACTATAAGAGGCCAAACCGGGTTAGCGGTGGCAACGCGGGACCAACGGGTTTCATATGCGTGTGTGGACCCGGGTTGGTTGGTAAGTCGTTGTTGCATCGTGTAGATATAAAGCCGTGCACCGTTGATATTATCAGGTGGCCACGTTGGGGAATGATACACCCCATCGTGGGACCAGCACGGGTATCTACGTAGGGGAGCCGATCGCTTGGGGAGTAGTGGGTACACCTATGTAGTCAGATAGGGGTACACGAAACTACTAAATTACTAAGTACACTTAGGGGGATCAACCTTTAAGTAGGAATGACTGGTGTGGTGCAGTATAGTAATGATCCTTGAGTGGGAAAATGCGTCTTTACGGTTATCTTCGTTTATCTTAAGTCTGCCAAGCTGCTTAGTGTAGCCATTCATCCCCAGACGTTACCGTATATCAAGCTTATGTCTTCTCTGGTTACTTTAATGATTGTATTGTTAAAGTTATAGGACTCTCTCAGACTTATGTCTGACCCCGTTGTTTTTATCTTTTTCCCAACCCTCAGGTTATCAGAGTGGGCGCAGTACGAGTGGGCTTTGATCAGGCTGCTTTATTCTCTTTTGGAGCTTGGACCATAGGTGTAGAGCTCAGCTTACCCTTTCTTTTATGGCTATCAGTTCATGTAATGGGATTATGTACTTTTATTTATCAGGATGGATATTTTGTACTTGACTCTTATTATGGTTTTGTGATGTAACCAAACATGTTTTACTTTCCGCTGCAATGAAATGAAATGATGTTTTAAAATTTTCAAGTATTACTTATATCTGTCTTGTTGTAATTTTTCTGTTCTATATTCACTTAAAATACTCCACCGATGTTATGGCATTCCCTTAGCGAGTGACCATAGCGGGTGTGGGGTGTTACACGTGGTATCAGAGCAAAGGTTACCGGAACAGATAAAATTTTTAGAAAACTATTTTTCTAAAAACATTTTTGGAAGAAATATTTTCAAAAACATGTCTTTAAAGAGAAAAGTTTTTGAAAGAAAAGCATAATCCCCGATAGCCATATCTTTATCTTTCGAATTCTCTGTTTTGAATCTTCCTTTTTTTCGTCTCAGCATGGCTGAAGATCTTTATCTTCCGGACGGTGTAGCGGTACCAGTATGGTATAGGAGGTTGTTAGAGGCTAGGGCCGCCGCTGCAGGTCCAGCAAATGTTCCTCCTCCACCCGTTGCACTCGTTCCTCCTCGCGCGGATACTTTTGCTATGACTTGTAGGAAGTTTAAGGCTATGGGAGGAAAACCTTTTGTGGGAGCTAGGGATTGGCTTAATGAGACGGAAGAATTGATGGAAATCTTGGAAGTGGAAGAGGGAAAGAAAGTCAGGTTAGCCGCTTGGTTAATGGAAGGAGAGGCCTCGTTCTGGTGGGAGGTCACTAATGGAGAACGCCCTGTTGACTCTTGGATGGATTTCAGGCAAAGGTTTGAGGCAAAGTTTCTCTCAAAAGTGGAAGAAAATATGCACGTGGAAAGGTTCTTGAACTTAAAGCAAGGGAACTTGTCGGTAAAAGAATATGTTAACAAGTTTAAGCAGTTAGCGAGATTCAGCATAGACTTGGTAAACACACCGGAAGAGAAAGCTCTGAGGTTCGTTAAAGGCTTAAACGAACCGATGCACGGATTGGCTATGTCTCACATCCCTATGGGGGCCACTTTCGAGAAGCTAGTGGACATGGCACTTATGCATGAGGAAGAGAAGGGTCCCAATGCTAATAAAGCACCCGAGAAGAATGAAGATCAGAAGAAACCTCAACAACAAAATAAGGGTGGGAAAGGTAACGGTGGCAAGGGAAAGAAGAAGTGCTTCAACTGTGGGACACTAGGCCACCTAAGCAAGGATTGTCGCAAGAAGAGGAAGGTTGGCTGCTTCCACTGTGACGAAGCAGGACATCTAGTGAAAGACTGCCCTAAGAAAGGGCAAAGGACGGGATCTACCTCAGGAGGACAGGTGCAAGTTCTTTTGGCACCAACTCAGGCAAGGGGGCAAGCTCAGGCTCTCGCGGTTCCACCGATTCAGGAAAGAGGTAGAACTATTTCCATTGAAAGTCTAGTTTTTCTGTTTGATTATCCGGGTCAAACTTTATTTGATTTTGACGCATCGAGTTCGTTTATTTCATTATTGTTAGTTGAGTCACTGCACTTAGACACCAGTTAGTAGATGATCCCTTAGTTGTTTCAAACCCAATTGGGGCTCCATGATGTGTTTGGGTTTGAAAGTTGCTATACTTAGCGTTGAGTTTAGATGTGATGCTTTTTGGGCTTCACGGGCTATGGGTTAGTTTTGGGCATGGACTGGTTATCCAGTAATGGTGCCGTTCTTATTGTGGAAGGAGAGTTGTTAGGCTTATGACCCGCTTGGGTAACACTCTCGAGATCTCTTGTAATCCCATGGAATCTGTTATGCTAAGTTATCTAGAATCGCTTGACACGTCGGTCAAGAGTTTGCGATCTGTTAGAGTGGTCCGGGAATACTCGGATGTGTTTGAGGAGGTGAAGGGCTTACCTCCGGAGCGGGAGATTGACTTCCAAATATATCTGGTAGACAATGCCAAACCAGTGTCTTGGCCAGTGTGCCACGTGGCTCCTCGTGAGAGGAGGGAACTCCATAAGCAAGTAGGCAATTTGCTTGAGAAGGGGTTTAGAAGACGAAGTATATCGGAGTGGGGTGCTCCGGTAGTTTTTGCCACGAAGGCGGATGGGTCCCTCAGACTTTGTGTAGGCTAAAGAGAGCTAAATAAACTCACAAAGAAGAATAGACACCCATTGTCGAGGATTGATGATCTCTTTGATCAGTTAGTGGGCGCCTCAGTATTTTCGCAGTTGGACTTAGCCACGAGGTTTCGTCAGTTGAGAGTGACTGAGGATAGTATAGAGAAGACTACCTTTAGGACTCCGGATGGTTTTTATGAGTGGCTGGAGATGCCATTTGGTTTGACGAACGCCCCCGCATATGATGAGAAGGGTGTTCAGGGAGTACCTAAATAAGTTCGTGATGGTCTTTGTAAATGACATCTTGGTCTTTTCTAGGAGCGAAATAAGTTTTCGTATGTGCTCAATAGGATGAGCAAAGCCAGTTATGGGATAAACGGTGGTTTTGGAGCGAGACTGGCAAGGACATTCAGAGTTGGACAAGGACTTAATTATTTAGCTGTTTTTACTAGTATCATCTCACGTAGGTCGTCTGAATTCGAAGGAGGTATCCCTTGGGTGTTTGTCTGATATCGGTTTAGGCCTTTGGGGCTTGCATTTGGGGGATGTCGAGTTCGACTAAGGTGGTCTGCGTGAGAGATGGATAGTTGTGACGATTTTGCATGGGAGAATATCCTGATTTTCTCTAGAAGTGGAGAAAAGCATGCCTTACATCTCAGAGAAGAGTTGGAGACTCTTCGAGCACATAGTCTTAAAGCTAAATTCTCTAAATGTCATTTTTGGAGAAGAGAAGTGCGATTCTTAGGGCATGTGGTCTCTAAGGAAGGGATAGCTGTGGATCCCGCAAAGATAGTATCTATCCAGGATTGGAAAGTTCCTAGGAATGCTACCGAAGTAAGAAGTTTCTTGGGGTTGGCAGGATATTATAGGAAGTTCATCAAAGACTTCGCGAAGATATCAGCCCCATTAACCCGCTTGACGAAGAAGAATCTGGTTTTCTCATGGGACGAGATGTACCAAGACATGAAGCGAGTTTTCTTTTTGGCCGGTATGAAGAAAGACATGGCCGAGTATGTCGCTAGATGCTTGGTGAAAGCGGAGCAAAAGAAACCAAGTGGGTTGCTTCACCCATTGGAAGTTCCGCTAAGGAAATGGGATAGTGTCTCGAAGGATTACCGAAATCAAGGAAGGGTAATACGGGGATTTGGGTTTTGGTAGATAGACTTACTAAGTGTGCCCATTTCATACCCGTGAAGAGCAAGAGGACTATTCCATGTCTAGCTTCAGTTTACATTCGAGAGATTATTAGATTGCATGATGTACCTTCCGGTATAGTGAGCGATCGAGATCCTATCTTCACTAAAGAGTTTTGGAAAAGTTTGCAAGAGGCGGTAGGGACTCAGTTGTATTTGAGTACCGCATATCATCCTCAGATAGACGGCCAGACCGAGAGGGTGAATCGTATTTTAGAAGACCTTTTGAGGCTATGTATCTTGGATTTTGGAGGTACATGGAAGGAGCATCTTCCATTGGTAGAGTTGCCCGACAGACTTAGTGGTGTACATGATGTATTCCATGGGAGGAAGTGCCTACATGAGACCGCAGAGGTGGTAGAGCCAAGCTTGCTTAGAGAAGTGGAAGTAGAGCGTGATGCGACGATTCGACGAGCTCCTACTTGCATCCTTGGGTCAGAGATTTGGAAGTTGAGAAACAGATAGGTTCAACTAGTCAAAGTACAATGGGGAGATGAAGAGAGCGACGCTACCTGGGAGACGGAAGCGAAGATGCGTTCGAGGTACCCTTTTCTTTCGGAGGGTATGTCCTTTTGCTTCTCCTTCATCGCATATCTTGTGCTTATCTTATCCTTAGTATGTCCTCTCGTTAGTACCTTTGACCTTCAGATAGGATAGTCCTATGGTTGAAACATGTGTTTGAGACATGTTATGTATGATGGATGCAAGTGGATGCAAGTGTTTGCTAGTGGTTGCTCGTGGATGCATATACACACACTTTAGGCACTAGATCGGCTCAGTCACTTCATATTGCATATTGCATAAAATTGTGTGTAGGAAGCTATATTTATGGATGTATAATGATTGTGTTATCATATGGATGATGCATTTTGGTGAATGATTGTGCACTCATGTAGATATTGTATGTGTCGATAGGGTTCTCTCGCATACATAATGGATGCATGGCACTATCATGGTTTGCATTTGTTCATACATTAGATAGGGAACATATACACACACTTTTTGCATATGCTCATACATCATTAGAAATTTTGATTTAAGGACAATGGATGCTCGTGATTGATGGATTGAGTAGATGGTTGTTTGGATGGTAGGATATGCATTCTCCTTAAACTTAGAGATTTCGGGGACGAAATCCTTTAAGGAGGGGAGAATGTAACACCCCGAATTTTAGTTAATACTAAAATTCACTAATTGCAGAATAAATAATCTCAAATGTGAGAATTGGGGGAAACGGGCTGCGTCATTGCGTTCGTCTCGGAAAAATACGCAGAATAGAGTCCGAAATTTTGTAAATCGGAGTCCGTATGGCCCAGTTAAGGCCCAAAGAAGTTTTCAGAAAATTCAAAGTTAAAAACAGATTTAAAATTCAGTTCTAAAACAAGTTTGGAGCCAAAAGCGAAAAGGGCGGGAAAGTTCCCGCCTACCCCGTGTCGACAGGCATGTCGACAGGGGTGTCGACAGGGGTGTCGACAGCCCTGTCGACAGGGGTGTCGACACAGGGTGTCGGCCCTGTTGATCTGGGTGCACCAGATCTGGTTTTTGGGTTAGTCTTGGGCTGGGTTCTAGAGATTTCCTAAATCTGACGGACCTAATCTAATCTAGGGTTAATCTAAGGGCCTAAAACACTACCTAATCCTATAAATAAGACCCCAACCCTACCCTAATCTATTCATAATTAGATCTTGTAACTAAACTATGGCAAAATGAAACTTGATCATGGCCTCCACAAATCAATGAAGAGAGTTGCAAGCTAATCAACCTCTAATCAACATCTTCTTCAACTAAAGCAACTAATTCCACTTCATAAGTTTGCTAATCTAGGTTTTGGTGAGTTTCTATCACTTTGATGATCAATTGCTAAATTAAGTAGATGAGATATGATGAGATCTATGGTTTTGCATGAGGATTAATGGGTTTTCAAGTCATATGATATGATGTGAATATGCTAATCTATGTTTAATATTAATCCTATGTTTATGCATGTTGAATATGTGAGTTTATGCAAGTTGGATATGTGGGTTTATGCAAGTTAAGTATGTGGGTTTATGCAAGTTAAGTGGTGGGTTTATGCATAATAAATAATTGATTTTATGCATGCTAAGTATGTGGTTTTATGCATGCTAAGTGTTTGGTATTATGCATAAATCATGACATGTAAGTTTACCCTTTTAAATGTGATGCATACATATGCAAGATGACACCTTTATATGCTATGAATATATATATATGCATGTTTACCCTCCTTTAAGATGCAAGTCATATATATAAGTTCAACATGTTATGCAAGTTATGTGTATGCTTATATGCAAGCTCAACATGTTATGCAAGTTTATGTGTATGATGTTATGTAAGTTATGTGCATGTTGTTATGCAAGTTCATATGCAAGTTTATGTGTATGATGTTATGTAAGTTATGTGCATGTTGTTATGCAAGTTCATATGCAAGTTATGTGTATGATGTTATGCAAGTTATGTGCATGATGTTATGCAAGTTATGTGCATGTTGATATGCAAGTTATGTTTATGATATTGTGCAAGTTATGTGTATGATGTTATGCAAGTTAACATGTAACATGTTGTGCAAGTTCACACCTTTAAGACACATGCAAGTTCACCTTTGTATAACCTATGAACACTTATGCAAGTTGCCTTTATACATGACATATGTATGTTCATGCAAGTTGGGTTATTTAGTAATGCTAGTTGGGTTAATGTCATGATGTAAGTGGACACCTTTTAACCCATGTTAATGCTAATGTATGCTAAGTGAAACCTATGTTAATTGTGAAAGAATCTTCTCTTGGAAATATGTCGTGTTAGCATAAGTACGTGGGGAAACGATGGGGTTAATAGACATGTTAATGAAATGGTGTGAAATGGTTATGATTAAGCATACCATAAAATGAATAAGCATAAGTGGGAATTTACCTATTGAGTTAGGTCTACCCCATGGGAATTTACCTATTGAGTTAGGTCTACCCATGTTATGGAATTGGGAATTTACCTATTTAGTTAGGTCTACCCATATTCTTAAAAATGTGTAATTAATTAGGGATAATTAATATAAATATGAGGGTGATTAATTAGGTGTAATTAATCGACTAAGACACGAGGTTGGACTCAGTTGTAGCGTAAAACTGCCCGGACCCAACCGGCTTAACCAGTTGCTACAAATGTTAGCCCAATGTGAGAGGTCTTAGGCACAAACTAAATACGTGATTAAAGTAAAGACACGAGGTTAGACCTTTTTATGACAGAAGTCTGCCCGGAACCAACCGGCATATCCAGCAGTCATAAAAGATGGTCTAATGTGAGAGGTCTTTATGAGGTCATGATCTTAATTAATTAAGAAACACTTAACCATTTTAGCATGTAGAGGGACATGAGGGGTTAAGTGGGTGCCTTGGGTGGCATGTAGAGATCTAGTGGGTTGCCTTGGGTGGCAGTAGAAAATACGATTAGAATACTTAACCAAAGTGAAACATGTAATTAAAACATGGTTAAAGGGTTAAGTAAGTGCTTTGGGTGGCATGTGGAAATCTAGTGGGTACCTTGTATGACAACTAGAATATGATTAAATGACTTAGCCAAAATGTATAACATGTAAGTGGACATGGTTAAAGGGTTAAGTGGGATTCACTAGAAATAACAAGCTTAGGTGGTAGCTTGTGGGGGCCCATTTCAACCAATATCCCAAACGTATCTTTGTGGGCTCGACTCTAGTCGAGTGACGGGACACGCATATTGGGCTTGACTATAAGAGGCCAAACCGGGTTAGCGGTGGCAACGCGGGACCAACGGGTTTCATATGCGTGTGTGGACCCGGGTTGGTTGGTAAGTCGTTGTTGCATCGTGTAGATATAAAGCCGTGCACCGTTGATATTATCAGGTGGCCACGTTGGGGAATGATACACCCCATCGTGGGACCAGCACGGGTATCTACGTAGGGGAGCCGATCGCTTGGGGAGTAGTGGGTACACCTATGTAGTCAGATAGGGGTACACGAAACTACTAAATTACTAAGTACACTTAGGGGGATCAACCTTTAAGTAGGAATGACTGGTGTGGTGCAGTATAGTAATGATCCTTGAGTGGGAAAATGCGTCTTTACGGTTATCTTCGTTTATCTTAAGTCTGCCAAGCTGCTTAGTGTAGCCATTCATCCCCAGACGTTACCGTATATCAAGCTTATGTCTTCTCTGGTTACTTTAATGATTGTATTGTTAAAGTTATAGGACTCGCTCAGACTTATGTCTGACCCCGTTGTTTTTATCTTTTTCCCAACCCTCAGGTTATCAGAGTGGGCCCAGTACGAGTGGGCTTTGATCAGGCTGCTTTATTCTCTTTTGGAGCTTGGACCATAGGTGTAGAGCTCAGCTTACCCTTTCTTTTATGGCTATCAGTTCATGTAATGGGATTATGTACTTTTATTTATCAGGATGGATATTTTGTACTTGACTCTTATTATGGTTTTGGGATGTAACCAAACATGTTTTACTTTCCGCTGCAATGAAATGAAATGATGTTTTAAAATTTTCAAGTATTACTTATATCTGTCTTGTTGTAATTTTTCTGTTCTATATTCACTTAAAATACTCCACCGATGTTATGGCATTCCCTTAGCGAGTGACCATAGCGGGTGTGGGGTGTTACAATGTCTTCTACTCAACGCATCAGCTACTGCATTGCCCTTTCCTGGTGTATATGCGATATCGAGATCGTAGGAAGCCAAGAATTCTAACCATCTCTACTGTCAGAGATTTAGAACCTTCTGGGAGAAAAGGCACTTTAACGACTTATGATCAGTAAACAACTCGAATCTTTCTCCCAAGAGATAATGTCTCCAAATCTTCAATGCGAACACGGTCGCTGCCAATTCCAAATCATGGGTAGGATATCTTTTCTCATGCGGTTTCAGTTGCCGACTAGCATAAGCTACAACCCTACCTCCTTGCATCAATACAGCACCTAGTCCGGTACCATAGGCATCTGTGTATACCGTCATCTCTTCATTCCCTTTAGGAATGACTAACACTGGTGCACATGTCAACTTTTCCTTTAGGCTCTTAAATGCATTCTCGCACTTTTCGTCCTAGACGAAAGCTTGATTCTTCTTGGTCAACCGAGTCAACGGTGATGCTATCTTGGAGAAGTCTTGGATAAACTTACGATATAATATCCAGCTAACCCCAAGAAACTTCTTACATCTGTTGCATTCTTGGGCGTAGACCCATCTTGTACCGTACCTACCTTCGCAGGGTCCACGGCAATACCATTCTATGAAACAACATGGCCCAAGAATCTCACTTCCTTTCTCCAGAAGTGACACTTAGAAAACTTGCTTTCAACTAGTGTTTCTCAACACCTCCATCACTATCCTAAATGTTTTTTGTGTTCTTACTCTATCCTCGAGTAAACCAAGATATCGTCTACGAACACAAGAAAAAACTTATTCAATTGATCCCTGAATACCCTATTCATAAGATCCACAAAATATGATGGTGCAATGGTCAACCCGAATGGCATGACCAACCACTCATAGAATCCAGACGGCGTCCGAAAGGCCGTTTTAGCTATACTCTCAACTTCCACCCTAAGCTGATGAAAACCTGTCGCGAGATCCAACTGGGAGAACACTCTCACGCCACTCAACTGATCAAACAAATCATCTATCCGCGGTAGAGGATACTTATTCTTCCTCGTCACCTTATTCAACTCGCGGTAGTCCACACACAATCGAAGGGAACCATCTGCCTTGGTAGCAAACACAACTGGTGCTCCCCACTCGGAGACACTTCTTCGGATAAATCCCTTCTTCAAAAGATCGCTTACTTGCACCCTGAGCTCTCGCTGCTCCCTTGGCGCCATACGACGAAGTGACATCACTATAGGCCTGGCATCTTTCACTAAATCAATACGAAACTCAATCTCTCGGTGTGGTGGAAGTCCAATCACTTCCTCGAAGACGTCCGGATACTGGCCAGCCACGGGCACATCTGACAACTCATCATGCGGAATGTCGAGGGAATTTAGAAAACTAGCCATTACCCCATCAATAGGTTGACCACCAAACACTACCCTCGGCCCATCATCCGCCGTAACTGTCACCAAAAAGCCCTCACAGTCTACCATCACCCCGTACCTTTGGAGCCAATCGACTCCCAAAATAATGCCAAACCCAGTAAAGCCCAAAACAAAGCAATCACAAGCAAACATGCATCCATGACTCGATAACACCACATTATGACAAATCATGCTAAGGCTAGTTGAACCACCAATCAGGTTCGTCACCGCTAATGGTCTATCGACTATCTCGGGTTCCAATCCCAACCTATCTACCAAGTCACTAGATATGAAGGAACAACATTAAGAGCATATGCTTTCACAATCTGCTTTTCTTTAGGAGGTTGCGGACATTTATCCATGTGATGTCCCACTTGGCCACAGTTGAAGCACTTCCTGTCCGCTGGCTTTGCTCTACATTCTTTAACATAATGTCCCTTCTTGCCACAGCTAAAGCACTCCACATCTTTCTTATTCTTTTTCTTCTGGCCATCTTTGGTCTGATTCTGCTTTCTCTTATTCTGAGAACCATTCTTGCTTCCACCGCTTGCTTGCGGTTTTGGCTCCTCTACAGATGCAATCTCAGTCTTCGACTTAGGGTATAGACTCTCTGGTCTCAGTGCTTTCCCCACAATCGATTCAAACGTCTCATCAATATGGTTTATAAGCCTTTCCCTCAAGTACTGATCTAAGCCTGTTATGAACTTCTCATTCTTCTTCTCGGGAGTGCCGATAAGAGATAATCCATACTTCGATAAAATATTGAACTCAGCAATATACTCCGAGACTGCTCTGCCATTCTGCTTAAGTTCCAAGAACTTCCTAAACAATTCTGATTTTTGAGCAGCTGGGATAAACTTTTCACTGAATCGGGCCTTAAACTGATCCCATGTAACTTGATCCTCTGGAGTAGCTGCCTTAAGCATTCCACCAATTCATCGCCCGTCCTTGCAGCTGACGGGATGCTAGCTTTCTCTTCGTCGCATCCTCGATACCCAAGTCTTCGAAGATACGCTCACAGTTATCCAACCAATCCTGAACTTCTGTAGCCGATTCCGTTCCGTGGAACGACTTCCCACCAAGACTAGTGTAATCCTTGCAAAGCTTGGCGAAATCGGCTCTAGGCGCATGCACCGCTGCACCACCACCATTTGCAGCATTGGGAACTGCTCCTTGCACATTTCTAAACATCTCTCTCATGAAGTCAGTGAACATCGTCCTCATATCAGGAGCGTTCCCATTATTAGCTCCTCTACCGGTACTCCTAGCATATCGGCTCATCATTCAATATGTAAGGAGAAAACGATTAACCATCTCTTCAATGGTGCCAGTGCAGTGCGACTTCATCCTTAAATATACTAATAGTATATATATAACTTTTGAAAACCAAGATATCACAAATACACGCTCTCATATACGTACTATCTCTCCCTGGTGTCTTCCCTAGGTTAACTACGCAACCTAGAGCTCTGATACCAAATGTGACGGCCCGCCTCGCACCAGCCGACATTTCCAATGAAAGTGCGCTGTGTCAATGCCCAACCAGCATGGGACAGTCGTCAAAGAAAGGAAAGAAGGGAATTTGAACTAACAAGGAACCTGTAGAATGTCTCACAGCACATGGAATAAAATATAATAATAACATATTTGACATAAAACAGGTGAGATAGTGCATAAGCTGAGAACTAAACCATCATAGCAGCGAAAAATCCAAAATACAGCTTATGTTCCACATCATCATTATTACAACTTTTCAAACTGTCTCTAAAGCAAAGTAAAGGAAGAGTACACTACTAATGCCCAAAGTAGTGACCATCAGTGACACATGAGAATATTTATATATATCTTATGTGGAAGCCTCCTGCTCGTCTCCGGTACAGCTACTCGTGCATAACCAGCTAACCTGTCTCTAGTCTGCCCGTTTAAGAACATCCAGAGTAATAAGAAGAGACATAAAACTCTGGGTCAGACAAAAGTCTGGTATGAGCGATAAGCAGCAAAACAAAACAATAACAGGTATACTAAACCATACCTGAACCTGGACTTGCAACCAAAGAGTTAGCACAACAAGATGTACAATACTCTAAGGTGACACTACCATATGGTGTAAAGATACGGGGGTGGGGGTGTGCATGTCATAGTGATATCAAACAATCAAGCATAGAAACCATCCTCACATCTCTCACTCAGTGCGTAAAGCATACGATATCCACCGCTTTGATCACCCAAATCCTTGCTGTGATCACTCTGCCCCATGGAGTCATAATGACTCCACTGCGTTGATCCACCGCCACTAGTCATTGCTATGTCCACTCTGCCCCATGAAGTCATGACGACTTCACTGCACTGGCTTATAGCCATGCTACGATCACTCTGCCCCATGGAGTAATAACTACCCCACTGCACTGATCTGTAGCCTAACATCCGCCTTGGTGGTGAATCAAAGTTATGGACGTCGATAACCCCTTAGCACACGTCCCACAGAAAAGTCCAATTCATGAAGTTAACCCGTTGGTTCCCATCTGGATCCTGAGTTCTACTTCCTATTTGGACTTCCTTTGCATCTCGGGTTTTGGTCGAATTGGAGTTGGTCTTCAAAAGAGTCGTCGCGTAGAAGTAAGAGCATACATCTGGTTCGGTTCGGTACTCCTAACCCGGTTCGGTTCGGTGGTCCTAGCCCACGCCTTGATTTGGTTTAGGTATGCGCAGTGCTCCATTCCTCCTTGGTTCAGTCCAGCCACACTTACTTGGTTTGGGTCGGTGGTCACCTCCATCCGGTTCGGTTTGGTTACATCGAACCGATCCCATCCGTTGCTCCAGCTCCTCTTCTCCGATCCGATCCGCAGCCCCTTCCTTGCTCCCTATCCGAACCCAACTCCAACTCTTATGCAAATGACCTTCCTTCTTGCCAATCCTCCTTTAGTGCCAAGTTCCAATCCGAATTGAATCCCCCTTGCCCATTTCTCTCATTCGATCCAAGCCCCATATCCGACCCGATCCGAAACGCTGCACATTTCCTGCAACTTTTCCAGCAACTGTTTTACGCCACACGACGGCGTTTTCGACCATTCTAACTGTTCTAATTAATCACAAAGCATACCATATAGTCATAGCAACAGATAGAATTGACCACAAACACCAAAACAACAATTTGATATGTCAAAACGGATCAAACATACCCAAAACCCATATTTTTTCCCTTAAGCATGTTTAAGCAAATCTAATGATAGGATTAGCAAAACTTAACCAAATTAACCCAAACTTCCAACAGAGGCTTAAAATAATATTTAAGAATTTCTAACATTTTTCCAGATTTTTAACATGCCTAATTTCGTTAATTAACACTAATCACCCTAATTAACTGTAATTAGTGTAAAAACAATGCTAATCACTCACCTTAGCCACAAATTAACTTTAGATCTGAAAATATCTCTGATTTGGGTTGAATCTCTATGCAGCAAAGCAGCTCTATTCCCAGTTTGATGCTAATTTGCCTTGATCAGATGTAGATTAGGCTAAAACTTGATTAAGTGGTGATTAGAAGGTGATTTGGGTGTTGGAGGCCATTGTTAGAGTTAGGAAAATGTTTTAGGCGGCTAAGAAAATGAAAAAAGATCATTTTCCTACTTTTCTCAGCCTCCCCATAACCCTAATCCCGAAATGGGTTATGGGCCCTCTTGCTAATCACCCTAAGTAGGCCCGGTTAAGCTGTTTTTCACCTTCTAAACCTTGTTTCAGCCATATCTCCCAAACAGTGAGTCCGTTTGCTAATGTAACCACTCTACTGAAAGGTAAACCATTATCCGGATCTAATGAAAGTGGTTTCAGGTCAAAACTCCTTACCAATCAAAAGTTATGGCCAAAACAAGATCAGCTAGGGGCAAAACAGTCATTTAAAAATCGGAGAAAATCATGAACATGGGAAATGACCCCAATAGTCGTCTCCCAAAGTTACATGGCTATACGACTTTGCATGAGAAAGAAATAAATATTCTACGATCCTCTGATGCGTAGAATGCAGGTCATTACATGTACCTCAGTATATAGTAGATCGTCAAGCCACTTAGCAGATGCATACTCTGGAGATCAGGCCTTTTTGTTATACCTTTTCAGATCCATATTTTTTAGCAATAATAAGCGGACTGTTAGACTTGGTTTTTTAGTTGGTTAGGTAGACATTGATCATTTGCATATATATGATTATGGTACTGCTATTCTGGGCTATTTGTACGTAGCATTCGATATGTACGCGGTACAATGCTCCAGACCGCTTTATTGTTTCTGGTCCATTCCCATTTTGGTATTATGAGTACACCACTAACATGCACCCTAAACTTGTCCCTGAGGCCATCAGTACACCATATATTTACTCCCTTAGATTGTGTTGTTGGGGTACGACCATGCATGTTCCTCGTGTTGCACAGAGAGTGCATAAAGAGCTTATGGAGACGTGACAGCAGATGGATCTGAGGTGGCGGGGTAGCATTGTACGTCCATGAGACCAGTACATATGGTTTATAAGGCCCGGTCTTGAGCATCTCCTCACCTTTAAGTATAGTATTTCGAGACGCATAGTTTGCTTTCAGTTACCTAATTGCCTATTCATATGGTACTTAAGGGAGCGTTGTTGGTTACAATTATACAATATAGTTTGAATTCCTTCTGATTCGCTTCTATGAGACGATATTTTTGGCGATATACGGGTAGAACTAGCATATATTCAGGGTATAAGAGCCGCATGATGGGTAGACGGTGAGTCCTTTACAGTTGTCGGAGACTTTGATGCATATTTGGTTCGAGTTGCCCCACGAGCTTATGCTTTACCAGATTATATTTGGGGTTTGAACTTCGACCATATTGGCTCATCTACAATTTCTGGGAGAGTTCCGGTGTCGCCTACCACATTTGAGCCTATATCGTCTCTGTACATGCAGCTTGGTGAGTTGGACCCTCCGTCTCACGCTTTTAGGGTGTATTATGTACATTTTCAGATAATAGAGTATCCATCAGTTGACTCTCTAGGTGTACCATCAGCCGGATTGTATCATCTACATCAGGTATGTAAGCATTTTAAAATTCTTTTATATTAGTTCTTCTATTCTTTGCCTACATATAATTCTTGTTGTTAAAATATCAGTATTCGCTGTATATGGACCATAATAGACGACTGCTTGCTTCATTTGAGAATATGACGCTTGGGTACATGCAGATGATGTATCAGAGTTGCAATACTGCTTTGTAGGAGCAACAGGCTCATTACGAGGCGCAGATAGCTGAGTTACAGGCCCAGATCGGGGAGCACTAAATTAACCCTCCTCATGGTCCCGACCAACCCGCACCTGTTGATTTTAATGACATCAATGATGACAGTGACGCTGCAACTGATAGCTGATCTGATCACATTGACTGATGTACTCTATTAGATGGTATATGTGGTTATTAGGCATTGTTTATGTTATATGTCTTTCTGTATATGCTATGTCCCGTTTTGTATATTATGGTTATGTTTGACATGTTGTATATTGTATATCATTGTGTACATCTTGTTTGTTCTTATCATATTTAACTTCTCTAATTAGCTATCTTCATTTCGTAATTCAAAGTATGATTTTTATTTCAAAAAAAAACCAATCCATTTAATTCACATGAGTTCAATTTTTATTTCATTCATATATTTATAAGTTACACAATTAATTTTTCCATAAAATCCTTCCATTTTATTAAATAAATCGTTTTTATATAAACTACCACATCGAGATTTGTTGACATGCAGATGTACTACGAGCATTTCTTTGGTCCTAGCGGTTTCCGAGATGATGATGAGGATGGGAGTCGTGTCGCCGCATGCCACATCCACATGAAGATTGATGGTCGTCTGCATTGTACTTCATTTACTGTGATGTATGTGTTATTTTCCTCAGATGTGTTGCATACGTATTGCATTTGGTACTTGTAGTGATACTAAAACTGTTCCTGTGTTGTGCTATATGTCATTATTGTTCATGTCAAGTGTGTAAATGTAATTACTCTTCATATGATGTACTCTTTTTCATTATTGATCATGTTATATCATTTAAGTGTGGATGTGATGTTATGTCACTTCGAGGAATATATTATTATATTCATTACTGTTCTTGATCATGTTTGTCATCGAACTAAACTTCTCAAGTTGATAGTTCATCATGTTGAATTACATTTCGTTGAGGCATACATATGAAATAGGTACTAAAACTTAGGGTACAATGGATGTTCACTAGAAAAATACATAAGCAAGTAAACTATATGGTACGTTTAATCAGAAGGGATTTTAAAGCAGTTCTAATATGTCGTATCCCTTGTTCTAATTCGTTGGCGTAAAAAATACCCCTTAGACATAAACGGTTGTCAATCCATTCAGAGTAGCGGCAACCGTTCGACCATAAGGGGCATAACTGGATCTTACGACGAATTGTTTCTCCATCCTCCTTTACCATTACTACCACAATGTGACACCCACACCTCTTAACGTCACCTATATGAGGATGCGTTAAGCTTTATGAAGCTCTTAGGTATAAAGTAACAACATAGAGACTAAAATTCACAAGAATGAAATATAAAACACAGCGTAATCTTTAAAACATTTATTAAATAAGCAAGTCAAGTTACACACTTATTACATTTCAAAATACTAGATGGTCATCATCATAAAAAACATACCGTCTCAAGGAAAATATCAGAGTATATAAGTAAAACCACAAAAAATGTCTCTCCCATGAGTCAATGCAATGAACATGAACTGAACCAATACATGAATCCGGAAAGAGTCTGAATCCAGGTTGAACTGAATAATCAAAAATCATAGCTGGGACCCTCTACCCTGTGAACCTGGAGGAGGGGGAAAGTAAGTGAGAAGGAGAAACAAACTAGGTCAGACATACGTCTAGTGAGCTCTAGTAATTTCTAGCATGAGCATAAATTAAGAAAGCATTTGGACATATGAATAGTTCTAAGAGCAATAGACATAAAAACATAAATGAAATAGCAGGAAAGATAAACACGAATAAAGATAGGCTTCTCATTCATATTCTGAAATTTCTGCACCAACTAACGAGATATCATAATTAGGCTTTACCTAATTTCTACCCGTCGATCGGCTTCTATACCCATAATATGATAACCTATGCCAGCTATGGAATTCGGGTAATCAATCCTGAATCCATCAACTAAAAGGGACATAGTCGTTAATCACAGGTGTTACAGTGGCTTATCTTCCTTGATCGAAACGATCCACGCTCGTCATTCCGTCAGAATGCGCCCGTACCCACCTTGTTTGAACCTCTTACTATCCAGTTCAATAATGCGTGCTCTAGCCTCTACCTAGTTTGAGACTCCTTGATAACCATCGGATATTGACCGATGCAGGTTCCCAAATCAAAAAATGCAATTGATACAAGTTACTCCTTGACTTGGTCCCTATTCATTATTTAATTAGGCCTTATAACTTTTTCAATCAGCCCCACGCTATTGGAACGAACCTAACTAGGATTTTATTATATTATTAGGTCTGTTATCTTCCCAATCAGCCCCATGCTACCAGAACAGACCTAATCTATGAGCCACTTATTTTCCTCCAATCAACCCCATGCTGTCGGAACGGACTCCCTCTATCTTAGCTTATTAATTTCATCAATTTTAACTTAACACAATTTATGTTTATTAATAAGCCCAATCTAACCACATGTTATGTCCCTAGGTTGTATTAACATTTCTAATTAATGTTATCTTTTTGATACAACTCATTCCCACGTTACTTAACGTCCTATTAAGTTCAATTTATTTCATTTTACATGTTCTCCAATTACATGTAAAGGTTTTATCCCCAATTTATAGTCCAATCTTTTTACAATACTTAAGCAGTTTCAATATGCCCAAAAATCCTTTTTTATTCAGTTTCTACATTATTTCAATTTAACGCACAAATAACGTTTATTTACATTATAATATTGGAAACTAAATTATTGAATATTTGAAATATAATTTTGAAATATAATTTTGAATTTTTTTTAAGAATTAAAAGAGCTAATTTATATTGAACTTGGTTTTGATTAAACTTAAGACACTTATTTGAAAATATAGGGTGCACCTGTTATGTCTGTTTGACCAAATTGAATATGTACAATTGTAGTTATCACTTTCACAAACTAACATCTCGTATAGACAAAATCTAATATAATTTTTAATTTAAAAATCTAGTTTTAACACTTGTAGAAACTTATCTGAACAATTAAAACACATGTCTCCTCTTTGTTGCAAATCAACATTTATAAAAACTCAGCACTCAGTTGGCCAAAACCGAATTATAAGTGTAATAAAATTCAAAATAGGGTTATTTTTGTAATAAAGTTTCGAAATAAGGACAAATGAAAAAAATCCTTTTAAGAGAGATGATTCTAATTAGTTTATTGCACGGAAATCATATGTTGTTAGATTGAATTTGTATTCTTAAGTTGAGATGTATATATTTCTGTTAGTTTTGAACTTTCAATTCTGTTGTTTATTAATAAATAATGAATTTTCAATTAAAGTTTATTTTTTAAATGTTAATTTTGAGTTATATCTAGATTTGACAATATTTGTAGAGAAATACTATGAATTGGTAAAAGAAGTTCATGTTAGACTATTATTATGTAGTATATAAATTTGATAAATTTCAATAAAAAAGTGTTTTAGGTAATTTATGATTACATCAAAAAAGGGTGACATTAAGGATACTGTAACTATTAATAATGAGCGTAACATCACATGATAATGGCATGATAAACACACATAGATTTTTTTTTATTTTTTTGCAATATTACTCTTTAGGAACTTGCACTTCAAATTTTAACTCTGTTTTTCTACGTTGGGTACTATCATTCGGTGAAGACAATACCCTTAGGCTTTGTTGACGTCAAAAGTTGGTTACTAGTGACAATCAACCCCCAATCGTGCGATCAACACACGAGTAAAGATTATAAAATGCAGTAAAAGCAAGAATATAAGGAGCACACAGAGAATTTTTATAGTGGTTCGGCAAAGACGGTGCCTACGTCCACTTTATATATTATTTCTCTTTTTTGATTACAAGTACAATGCTTTTTTTTGTTTGAAGAAGAAAGAGAAGATGGATATTTTCCTTTCTTCTTTTTGAGAGAGGTTAAGAAGAATGAACTCTAGAATAGAAGTGCAAAAGAAGTTGGCGAAAGAGAAGAGAGTCCCTTTTTCTCTTTTAGCTTGGGGGTATTTATAGGAGGAAAGTGCAGCTTGGGCTGTTGCAATATGATCCGGCCATTCCGGGAAAGCCTGGACACGTGGAACCCATCAGTTGGTTTGAATAGCAGCTGGGGACTGATTCCGCTGTTTATAAAAAGTATCCTCGGAAGTTGCGGCTGACGTGGCCTCCACGGAAAGGTATATCAAAAGTAGAGCTTTGTCCGGATGTAGTTTGACATCTTTTATTGCCTTGGAAGTCGGGATATACGGTGGAATGGCTCTGTAGAAGATTTCCATGCTGGCCCAAGATAATCGGTCGACGCGCCTTTCACGGAAGCGAGATACTCGGTCGACTGGGAGAGCGATTCTTCCGGAGTGAGCTGTCGATTGACTAGGCTGGACTCGAGTCGATATGTGACTGCTTCGGACCGTGCGTCTGCTGGGCTTCCTAAAGCGCGGCTTATATCCATTTGCGCGTTTGGGCATTGGTCCGACTCGTTGACATTCTTGCCAAAAAGAGGTTAACACTTTGCCCCTCAGAATGCATCTTCATCGGTAGAGGGAGGTGTGTTCTGAAATTTGAACCGAAGCACAAACGCTCAAGCAGCTGTGGTCACGCTGGACCATATTAAGGCCAGAAAACTGACGGTTCCGATGTTGTATTAAGGCCAGAAAACCGACGACCATACCAGGTCGTATTAAGGCCGGAAAACCGAAAACGATCAGGAAACGTATTAAGGCCGAGGTGACGATCGTCATTTGTGTGGGAGTTAGTTCCTGCAAATACAAAATAAACCATTCTCGTTTTGGAGAAGGCTAATGGATCGAGCATTTTATTTCACTTGGCTTTGAAGGGTGGCGAGCATTAACCATGCTCGGCTTAGTAACGAACATTGACCATGTCTGGTTTAACGGTGAACGCTTAACCAGGTTCGGCTTAGTGGCGAGCATTAACCATGCTCGGCTTAGAGAGGTGGCGAGTATTAACCATACTCGGCTTAGGACAAGTGTGTTTTTAATCTTCGTCTCATGTTAAGTTAGTTTGTCCAGCGAGTTATGAATGCTCGTGGTGTAAAAAAGAAAAGAGGGAGTATAATCTATACTTCGTATTTAGAAAACATGGCCTCACTCGGTTAAGGTAGTAGGCATTTAGTAGAAAAAAAAGGGTGGTGGGCTTTCGCGCTGACCACATAAAACAAGGGGAGAGCATTATTCATGCTCGGCTTAGAGGTTTCCAAACATGATTGATATTTGGAAAAATAAAATTCATAACTGTTAAACAACTATTACAAAGAAAAGAAATTCTAAGGGGATATCAGCTGATCTTAGAGCATGCCTAGGAGCTAAATCCTAACCCCATACATGTATATATCAAGGTGTCCTTATTATTGAAAGGAATACATCAAAAGAAAAGAAATCTAATTAATGATAATGCCGCGAGTGCTAGTCTCGGGGTCCTTTCCGTTTCTAGGAGCTCGAGGACCGACCTGAGGAGCTTGGGCAAAAGGTCGCGGCGGCATGGCCGGGACGCGATCTTTGACATATTCGACGAGCTCTCCTTTTCTGACTCGCCCTTCGATGAGATCACGCAGATGTCGGCATTCATTTGTATTATGTCCAGCTACGTTGTGGAATATACAATGCTTGCCAGAATCGAGTTCTATCTGGGTTGGCTCTCGTCGAGGTGGTCTTGGAGTTGGTAAGGACTCGCGTATGTCGAGATAGATATCGAGCAAAGAGGAATTGAGCTTGGTGTACTGATTGTATTTATTTTCATTTCGAGGTTGCACATTGCGCTCGGTTTTCTCCGAGGCCTTTCCTCTTCCTTTATTCTGGCCATTACCATTGAATGGACCTTGTTGTTTGGCTACTAAAACCTTGAGGCTCTCCATTTCAAGGCTGGCATCTTCTTGTCGGAGGAATCTTTCGGCCTCAGAGTAAAAGTCTTCTATATCCTTAGGAGGATCTCTGGTTAAAGAGATTGAGAATTATGATCGATTTTGAACTCCTGCGATGGCGACCATGAGTACCATCGATGGTTCGGGCCGATCGACAGATGCTACGGCCGCATTGAATCTTTCTAGGAAAGACCCGAGCGTCTCTCCGGATCGCTGCTTGATGGTAGACAAGAACATAACACTTTTTGGTCGGGAGATATGCACTCAGAATTGTTCGATGAAGCGGGTGACCAGGGTGTTCCAACTGCTGATCGACTCCGTTGTTAGCTGCCGAAACCACATGCCGGCTATATCTGTGAGAAAGAGGGGAAAACACTTAGCCATGACGTTGGTCGATGCACCCAGTACTTTCATATGTCGCATGTATCACATGAGGTAAATGGTCGGGTCAGTGCGACCGTTGTATGGCTCGATAACTGGGAACTTTAAGTCCAGAGGGTTTCGAGAATTTCTAATTTCCCTGGTGAAGGGGCTGCAATTGATATTGTCTATGTCTTGCTGCGAAGAGTTGCCCCGAGTGAAGCATCGAATAATGCTTGCAAGCTGGTTCCCATCTCCGAGGAGTCGTTGCCATGAATTTAACTCTGCATTTGGAAGAGCTTCTGTGCGGGGATCTGGCAAAAGCATGCTCGGAAGGGCGGCCGTTGTTGAGGCTCGGCTTCCGAGAGTTAAGTGAAGGTGTGAGGGAGGGTGAGCCATAGTAGGTGGTTTGAGGTAGAATGGCCCCTCTGGAACCCGATGAGTTGTTGGTCGAGCCATGCCTGTAACAAAGGGTCTAGGCTGATCCAGCATAGCATGTGATGTTCGGGGCTCGGGGTTTCCCCTGTTTGGAGCGAGGTTAGGAGGGTCTATGGTAGCGTTTTCTTCTACCACAGTGAGGACCGGTATAGTAGGGTGGCTTCCCTCGTTCTAAGGGAAGGCTGCACCAGCTCTTCGTTGAAGGTGAAGAGTGGTTAGACTGGTCTGTGGTAAAATTCCGGATTGTAATGGGAATGGCGTTGATTCTGAGGGACCCGGAGGTAGCTTGACTGGTTCGATAGGTCGACTTGCTCCCAAGAGTGGGGGCAAATTTTCCAGACGACCTAGACCTCGATCGCCTGCCTCTTGAGCTTCTGCTAATGCACCTGTACTGGTTGCTGGAAGTGATACTCCTGGTTGTGAAGGATTGGTTGGTGGGACCAAACCAGGATGAAATAAAGGTGTAACCTGACCAGTGGCCTGATTATTTGCAGACCGAAGATCATTTGTTGCCCCAGTCTCGGCTGGTGGAGGAATTGATGTTGAAGCATTCAATCCTGTCTCCAGTCGACCGAGAAGGTGATCCATCAACTGCTGCTGTCGTTCGAGGAGTTTACCCTGAGATGCCATTTGTTCTCTGAATTTGACCATTATCTTATCCATGTCATCCCGGGTAAGGAATCGAGACATGTCGTCATGAGATGAAACTTCATGACTTGCTTCTGCATCATCTGTATCGGCTGCATCAGTGTTTGCAGGACGAGAGGATGTTGCATCTTTCTTTCGTTTGTTCGCCATAAGCAAAAGTGAGCAGAGGCTCTAACGGAATATCAGTACTTAGCTCCTTCCTGGCGCGCCAAAAGTGTTGACATCAAAAGTTGGTTACTAGTGACAATCAATCCCCAATCGTGCAATCAACACACGAGTAAAGATTATAAAATGCAGTAAAAGCAAGATTATAAGGAGCACACACAGAATTTTTATAGTGGTTCGACAAAGACGGTGCCTACGTCCACTTTATATATTATTTCTCTTTTTTGATTACAAGTACAATGCTTTTTTTTGTTTGAAGAAGAAAGAGAAGATGGCTATTTTCCTTTCTTCTTTTTAAGAGAGGTTAAGAAGAATGAACTCCAGAATCGAAGTGCAAAAGAAGTTGGCGAAAGAGAAGAGAGTCCCTTTTTCTCTTTTAGCTTGGGGGTATTTATAGGAGGAAAGTGCAGTTTGGGCTGTTGCAATATGATCTGGCCATTCCGGGAAAGCCTGGACACGTGGAACCCATCAGTTGGTTTGAATAGCGACTGGGGACTAACTCCGCTGTTCATAAATAGTATCCTCTGAAGTTACGGCTGACGTGGCCTCCACGGAAAGGTATATCAAAAGTAGAGCTTTGTCCGGATGTGGTTTGACCGCTTTAATTGCCTTGGAAGTCGGAATATACGGTGGAATGACTCTGTAGAAGATTTCCACGCTGGCCCGAGATAATCGGTCGATGCGCCTTTCAAGAAAGCGAGATACTCGATCGACTGGGAGAACGATTCTTCCGGAGTGAGCTATCGATTGACTAAGCTGAACTTGGGCCGATATGTGACTGCTTCGAACCGTGCGTCTGCTGGGCTTCCTGAAGCGCGACTTATATCCATTTGCGCGTTTGGGCTTTGGTCTGGCTCGTTGAGACTCTTGCCAAAAAGAGGGTTAACAGGCTTAAATAAATAAAAGTACACAGAGCCTACACATAATTGTACATACATAGGTGGAACACACATGGTAAGAAAAATACATGTCCAAAACTATATTGATGATCAAATCAGTTTCTCACATTAATTACCTTTGCATGACTAAATTGTTTGGAAGAAACTCAAAATGAAGATGGTACATATTGAAAAATGGATGTTTGCAATAAAATGGTGCCATGCCTTCTTTTATTCCACTTATCGATACTTTGTGCAATCGATAGGTTTACATCAACATGGAAACACTTGATCAAGGTTTAGAGTGGTTTTCACCTCTATGTTAATTTCTTTCACACAACTCTTTTAATACGTCTGGATGATGGATCAGTGCCTTAAAAATACTTCAGTGTACTTAAAATTACAAATATATAGATCATATGCATCCATATATTCAATATATTATTTATTGTAAACCAAGTGCACATAAAGGCATATATTCTCAGGAGTTTGGAACCACTTTAAATTACCCATATAGGGCTTACATATTCAAACCTCCATGCTATTCAGAATCTTCATATTTAAGAACCCATTTTCATAATATTTCTCTCTTTTTCATAATATTAAATGCTGAAAATTTTCAAAATTTTGTTGGAGATATGATTTCATCAGACTCCCAGCTATTAGAAATAAATTTCTAGTGTAAAGGAAAGAAAAGTACTGAACCCCTCGTTTGATTCATTCGAACTGGACGTAATAAATGTTCGTTTTTATTTCTTACTTTTAGACTTTTCTCTATTAAAACTCGGTCTTTAAACTAAGTTTTCTAATTCTATTAAATCAATCACTTAGATTTCACAAAACCTAAAAAAACTTAGTACAAAAACTGATAAGATGTTGCTATATTTTATTTATCAAATCGACCGTTAACAAGGTTTTGATTAAAATCCAGTCAAAATCTGGTAAGTTGTTGATGTATCCTTAAATCTTTTGAATCCAGTTGACTATATTCTCTCAACTTTTGTCTCTTTAGATCTCTCTAATTTTAAATATTCTCTATAACATCATTTTTTGATGTTTAACTAAGATTAATAAAAAAACCAGTTTTTTTAAATTGTGCAATATAACGATCGCTTACCTATCATTATTCGGTTGTACTAGTTGATACCGATATGCACATGTCTTCTTTACCCATCCACGTCTCCAACTTATACAAACTCTCCCTCCAAGTTGCCTACGACCACATAGCCCTAACTCAATCCCATCTTGTCGCCCTCTTCTCCGAGTTCCGCTCTATCAAGGTCCACAAAGTAACCCTCGGCTGCACTTGCCTACGCGTCTACATCCACACCCATCTCAACAACACCCTCTCTACCACCCCTCCTTCACACACCTGCACCTATGTCGACAATCTGGTCTGGCTCTCTGCCACCCTAACCAACCTCTATTGAATATTTTTAAGGAGAAAGAGAATATAAGAAACCAACTTTATACTATTGAAAACCTCTCTTGATTGATGCTTGTTTCTTGCTTGATAAAACAAATGAAAGAGCACTCCTCTATTTATAACATAGTAAAGCTTCTAAATTTTTCATTTTCTAGATTTTCTTCCATTCTCTATTTTTTATACTTTCCTTAGAAAAGCATTCTCTAGAATTCTCTATTACATATTTGATAATTCCAGAATGTATTACCGTTTATTTTGGCCTTCCCTAAATACAAGAACTAAATTTGTTACATAATCAACATTTCCTTATAAAACCAAGTTTATTTTCAACATCCTCCGTGTAAACTTGGTTAATTACTCCAAGCAGATTCCTCAACCTGATAAAGTCTTCATGCTTGAGAGGCTTGGTGAAAATATCAGCTATTTAATCATTGGACTTCACGTACTCTAGTTGCACTTCCTTTCCGGCAACACACTCTCTAATGTAGTGATAGTGTGTATCAATATGCTTGCTTCGATCATGGAAGACTGGATTCTTGGCCAAAGCAATTGCTGACTTGTTGTCCATGAAATTGGCTCCTTTTGTGGAAAATTTAACTCCTTTAGCAAATTCCTTAACCAAATTGCATGACAAACACACAAAATAACAACTACGTATTCTTCTTCGCGTGTGGAAAGAATGACTGTCGATTGCTTTTCTGATATCCATGTGAAAGTTGTGTCTTCCACATAGAACACACAGGGCGGCCCTAGGGAAAGATGAGCAAGACACTCGTCTAGGGTAATCGGCCCAGCAGGGGCAGCAATGGAGGAGGAGGTGGTGGGTTAGTTTATCAGTTGTTTATTGTAATAATGTTTTGTATCACCCCATTACAATTTTAGTCATCGGTGAAGTGGTTGTAGCTTTGAGCTCATAGTGGAGGAACCGGAGTTCGAGTCTACTCTATGTTATCTAACTATTTTTCCAATTTTTGTTGTTTGCTCATAGTTTTTGGCTAGGGCAACTGATTGAGTCGGGTCGACACTGCTGGCAACACACTCTTTGATGTAGTGATTGCGTGTATCAATATGCTTGCTTTGATCATGGAAGACTGGATTCTTAGCCAAAGTAATTGCTGACTTGTTGTCCATGAAAATCTTGGTTGGACCTTTTGTGGCAAACTTCAATCCTTTAGAAAATTCCTTAACCAAATTGCATAATAAACATATAAAGTAGCAGCTGCATATTCTTCTTTGCGTGTGGAAAGAATAACAATCGATTGTATCTTCGATATCCATATGAAAGTTATTTCTCCCATTGTAACACCCCGTAATTCTGTAACATTGAGTTTCACAAATTAAAGTATACTTAATTCTAAATGAAAGAATTAAGGGAAACGGGTTACACCATTGCGTTCGTCTCAGAATTCTGCTTGAGATAGAGTCCGAGTTTGCGTAAATCGGACTCCGTATGAAGGAGTTACGACTTCCGGAAGTTTCAGAATTCGATTTAAAATTCAAACAGCCCGAAAACAAGTTCAAAATTCAAAATTGTACCAGAACTGGGCTGGGCGGGAATTTTCCCGCCCAGGACCCAGGTCGACCAAGGGGTCGACCTAGGAGTCGACTTGGGTACCCAGGTCGACCATGTTGTCGACCTGGGGGTCGACCTGCTTGGTCGACCTGACCTGCTTGGTCTCGTCCTGGCTCAGTTTCTGGGGCTTGGCTGCGTCACTAGGGCTGATTTGTCACTTTCTGATTGGCTCCTCTTGGTGTGTATGGTCTGGATTCACTCTATGATCATCTGACGGCTCAAATAAATCTGAAATTCTATAAATACAACCCAACACTCAACCTAAATTCACACAAATAAAATAGAGCTAGAGCCGTCATGCTGCTGAAAGGAAGTCAAGAATAGCCTCCACTTGAAGAAAGCTTAGAGACGAACAAATCTAATTCAAAACTAAAAATCAAAACAACGTTTATCTACCCAAAGGAAAGCATCTCAATTCCAGAACTCAGAATCCAGAATTCAAGTTCGTCGTTTGTTGTAAGTCAGTTACTTTTTAGAACTTCTAGATCTATTTGTGGCATGAAATTAAATGGATATAAGAAAATGCTTGATCCTTTCATTTGAATCTGTGCTTGTATATGCCTATGACGTTGAAACTATTGTTAATTGCGTAAGACTATGCCTATGCCTATGACTGTGAACATAAGACCATGCCTATGCCTATGACTGTGAACATAAGACTATTGCCTATGACTATGACAAGGACCATTGTGGCTAATCACCTATGATTCATGACTATGAGATTATTGCCTAGGATTATGACTATGAAATTGGATCTAAGCTTGATTTTCTAATCAGACCTATTCTTAATTATCCTTGGATCTTGTTTTTGGGAATTTTTCTATTAAGTTAGGTCTATCCATGTTCTTGAACCTAGATTATTATTTAAACCTTTTCATGTTCATAATGTTATCAGATCTATGCCTGCGATATTTTAGTCAATTTATTCAGTATATTTATTAGATCTGTAAGTTGTGAATTTGGGATTATCATCTTATGCCTATTCTTATGTCTATATTTTCATGGTATTCTTGTTTATTCCCTTTTATCTACGAATCTAGATTTACCTATAATCTAGACTGAATCACGATTACGCAAACGATGGGAATACGATTTGGGCAGAACATGAAACTAACATGAATGTGATTGAAAATTTGGAAGTTTGGTATAACATGAAATTTATATAATTTGGCATAATAAATATGTTGGCATGATCTGAATTGGCTATAATAGTGGGTAATTTGCATGCATTGGGCGTAAAAGGTAAATTGTTAATTGGCCGCAAAACATGTAGTTGGCATGTGAATCTAGTTTTGGCATAAATTGTAAACTAGAATATTAATTCTAGTTCTAGCAGGAATTGTAAAATTGGATATTTAATCTAGATTGGGTCAAAAATGTAAATAGGAACATTAAGTTTAGATTAGGCTTAACTACTTATTTGGAACGCCAAATATATGGCATAGTGATTTTGGGCATGACTATTATAGCGAGTTTGGGAAGGTGGGTTATAGCCTATTCTGATTAATAACTTGAAATTACATGTAATTGTCATGTTTAGCATAATCATGGTTAGTGACACTTAATTTGGTAAAATCTTATAAACATGAAAGTGGGACATAATAGTAATCGTTGATAATGTACAATAGAAGAGTAATTATGGCATAAGTAAATTAGGAATAATTTACATGAAGAATTTGTCCTAAATGAGAAATGTGTACATTGTAGAAAATACGAATATGGCTAACTCGAGGTTAGATTGAGTTACGGTATAAGACTGCCCGGAACCGCCCGGAAAATCCAGCAACCGTAATAATACCTATCTAGTGTGGGTGGTTAGAGCATTGATCCCAAAAAGGACCCGAGGTTAGACTGAGTTGCGGTGTAAATCTGCCCGGAACCGACCGGCACATCCAGTGACCGCAACAATATCTGTCTAATGTGAGTGGTTGGTGCTTTAAATGAATAATTTAAAGCTAAGAAACAGTTAAGCTAGAATGGGAGGGTTTAGTCCATAGGAACACTTAACCAACTTAACATGTTAACAAGACAAGACTTGTAGGGGTTAAATAACCGTTATAACATGTTGACTAGACAAGTGGGTGAGGTTAAGAAAAGGTTTAACCGTTATAACATGTTAAGCTAGACTAGAAGGTGGGGTTAAGTAAAATACACTTAGCCAATTTAACATGTTAACTAGACTAGAAGGTGGAGTTAAGTGAACTTAGAACACTTAGCCATCATAGTGTGACAAATGAACAAGGTTAAGTTAAAACATGAAGGGACAATACTTAGCCATTAGAACATGTGAATTAAACAGGTGTTAGGGTTAAGTTAACTAAGGGAACACTTAACCAATACAAGATGAAGGGGTGGGGTTAAGTAATAAGAAATACTTAACCAATATAACTTGATTTGTGGTAGGGTTAAGTCAACATGAACTACTGATAACACTTAACCAGTTTAACATGACAAATGAATGGGTTAAGTTAACTTGAATTGACTAATGACACTTAAACAATCCAACTTGACGAGAAAGAGAACTAAGTAGTAAACCTTAGTTAAGAGGACTAAGTTGTAAACCTTAGTTAAGAAAACGACGGTTCAGGAAACTAAGTAGTAAACCTTAGTTAAGGGAACTAAGTAGTAAACCTTAGTAGAATACGAGAAGGAGCGAACGTCCATCTGATCTTAAAGAAGGCTCCAACGAACTGGGGTACGAAGCACGCGGCTTCGAGGGGACGTGAGGGTACTCTTGGTATCCCTCTGTGAGGCTGCAGATGATCCGCCTGGGCTCACAGAGGTTAAGGTTTGCGTTAGAAGAACCAAGGGTATGCCTTGGTTGCAATATAAGGCAACCTAAAGACTAGGATGAACCGGCGTGATTCGGCGATACCAGTAGCCCTGTGATAGCAACTCGTCTTCAACCTACCATCTTGAGACAATCGAGATACGTGAAGCGGAAAGGCAGAGAACTCCAAAAGACATATGCTTGCTATCTAGTTATGGTTGCGGATGGCCATAAGTTAGTGGGGCATGGAGGGGCCTGCGTATAGTTTTCATTTTTCAAGGTGTGCCTTTCATTAGTTGAGGGAGGGGTCAGGTGGGACCATAGCCACTGGAAAAACAGACCTTAGCATCTGCATCGGCAGATATCTGAAAGCTCCCGACCGAGTTCCGTGTTTCTTGGTTTGCCCTGCCATGAGACTCGGGCCGCACATACGGAGGACATGTGCATCTAGACAGCGATAACGATTCATGACACATACGTGGGAAAAGCCTAGGAACATATACCTCTCTAGGTAGTGTGTCCTAGACTAGGGGGCATCGTTCGGTAGGTGGCATAATCCCTAGTTGAACCTAGGTCGCGTAAACCCTAAAAATCCGAGAAACGTTCAATAGGTAGCATAAACCCCAGTAAGCCCTGGGTAGCGAAAACCCTGGTTGGATCTAGAATGCGCTCGATAGAAAACCCTAGGCTAGACCTAGGTAATAAATAATAGATGTACACCTGAAATAACCACAATTGCGGGGATTGGGATCACGTATCTGTTCTTATCAGTTTATAAAGATTACTAGTTAGGTGGTGCAGGGATATAGAAATTAGAATAACAAGGTAGTGGCGAAGCAGAGAAAGTATAGAAGTGCATCCAGTTTATCTTACCTTATCATATCTTGTGCTGACCTTATGATTCCCGTCATCATGGTGTAGTCTTGTATTCAGTTAATTCATGCCATGTTTCTTTTTACCTGTTCACATGCTGAAAGTTACTGAACTTACCAGACTTTATGTCTGACTCTGTTTTCTTTCGCTTTCTTGTCTTCCGTTCCCCCCCAGGTTCGTAGGGAGGGAATATTACTACTTAGCCCATTTTTCTTTCCAAGCTGAAGCATAGTCAAAGTTTTGCTTGGATTCTCTTTTCCATTGCTATGGCTAGCTCATGCTACATTGGGGAATATAAATGTTGTTTTATGCTTCTTTATTTTGTAAGACAGATATTCTGGTATTGGAAAATAATTGTTGTACAAACTATTTGATCAATAAAGTAAAGTTCTATTTTTCCGCTGTTTTAATTTTGTCTGTCTTGTAATTTATCTGTATCTTTTACCTATAAATCTCCACCGAAGTTAAGGCATTCCCTTTGTGAGTGACCTTAACGGATGTGGGGTTTTACACCCATGTAAAACACACAGGGCGGTCCTAGGTCAAGAGGAGCAAGACACTCGTCTAGGGCAACCGGCCCAATAGGGGCAGTAACGGAGTAGGAGGTGGTGGTGGGTTAGTTTATAAGTTGTTTATTGTAATAGTGTTTTGTATCACCCCATTACAAGTTTAGTCATTGGTGAAGTGGTTGTAGCTTTGAGCTCACAGTGGAGGAACTGGAGTTCGAGTCTACTCTATGTTATCAAACTATTTTTTCCAATTTTTGTTGTTTGCTCACAGTTTTCGGCTAGGGCAACGGATTGAGTCGGGCCGACCCTGAGAACAAGAAAACACTTGTGCTTTTCCAATCATCCATATCTCCACCCTAATCGCTATCGTTATATCCAGCAAGATCGTAACTATTAGAAACTGAGTAGTACAGACCAAAGTTTTTTTTATCCCTTTAACATAATGAAGAATACTCTTTGCCGCCTTTAAATGAGTTGTTGTTGGATTCTCCATGTATCGGCTCACAACTCCTGCAGCATATGGAATGTCGGTATAACGTCCCAGTTTTTGACTGACTTTGTAATAAAATTTATTATGGATTATTTCAGTTACCGATTTAAATTAAATAAATTATGGATAATAAATATGAGGAAAATTTCAAGAATATATTTAAATGGTTTAAATTATTTTAACCAATGTAAACAAGCAAGAAATGTTTTCTTATTTTGTTTTAACTCTTGTTAAAATATTAATAATATTGGATTTGGATATTCTAGTAAGCTGGAATAATAATTATTCACAAAGTACTATATGTATATGTTATATTATATAATTCCTTAACTAGCGTAAATATATGTGCATATACAGGTATATAGTGTTTTATATTGGTTTTAAACTCATGTGAATTAAAAATGGAGATCACGTAAGTAAAATTTAATGTAAATAACATAAGTAAATTACTTCATAGAAAGGGAATATTACATTAATAAGGATGTAACATCTTTTGTATTTGTGATCAAAACATTAGTAGACTTGGCATAAAATTTTGGTTAAAATATGCATATGCACATGGTTGTACACTGTTGTTCAAATCAACCTTTTACCTAATCAAAACATGAGTGGCTCAAAATTTCTTAGCCACCAAGCATTTGTTTTATAATACATAAGTACATAGGCTGGCACATATATTTGTACATCAATTAAACATAGCAGTGCATATCTGTACAGGGAAAGATTATAATGAGCGAAATCTCTTCGATTACATAACTTTTGCAATCAACAAAGTGGTGCAGCCATTTTCCCTACAAACCATTCCTATATTTAGCACATGGCTACATGATCATGTAGGCTGCACATATGCCATTATAGCTCATTTTTGCACATGGACGTACAAATTCATGTACATCAATAACACTGCCGCATTGTTATTTTACATTTTAAAACCAGCTACTCCATTCAATTAACCTATACACACATGCACCCAGCTATAAAGCCATAGTTATTCCTCCAACCAAAAAATCAATGCACAGCTATGATGATATGGCTCCATTTCCTTTCAATCACTAGCACAACTATGCATTCCATTCCGTCAAAAATGCAACAGCTAGGCCTTCCATTAAAGCTATGTATGTTCATTTCAAGCAAGTCAATCAAATGCCATTGTTTATTCATTCCCTACACCTATAAACATGCATACTAGCTCACAACTTTCATGCACAATCCATTCGAACATTGAAAAAGAAAAAAAAAGAAAAAACTTGGAACTTGAAAGCAAATATGGCAGACAAAGGGAAAGGTTGAAAACTGGAATATGCATAAAGTAGTGGACTAAAATAAAGTTAGTAAACTTCTCAAATAGTTTCTGATACATACCTATATTGATACATATATATATATATATATATATTATATATGTTATAAATATGTTTAGTCGATATATCCTTCCTATAAAACCTGGAACAGTGTAGTAGTGGGTGAGTAAACATTTCTCCTTGCTTCCACTTATTGTTATATGATAAGTAATACTGTAGCTTAAATTTCCCCTTGATAAGTAATCTTGTCAAAAACTTGAGATGCAACAGTTCAAAGAACTAATACTGTAGCTTAAAAGCAAAAACAGAGGACATGTTGGTGGGTAATCTTCCTCTATTAGTTATGTATAATATATAATATGGGTATATATATAAAACCGAAAATCAACAATTGTGAGTACAGTTCACATATAAATTACTGGTTGTGATACGTATTATATATATATATATATATATATGGGTACGCTTTGAACGTATGTAATTCAACAAGGCAATTATAGAAACCTGGAGTTGGCAACAATATGCCTCTATTATATGAATATGCCTTTATTCCCCTTTAAAAATCAATACCTTATAATCTAATAGATATTAAGAAGTGATATTAACTATAACACTGGTTAAAATTCTTTAAAATTCATTTTTAAAAATAGTTTTAGATTAGAGAAAAACTTAAATTTTTAGATAACAAGAAAAATCAGCGAAGGGGGTTTTAAATCAAAATTTCGGTCATCGAGATTTGGGATTACAAACATATGAGCATGTTCACACTTGAAAATGACTTTTTTGACATAAAAATAAGGAAGTTTAATACCCTATTTATTGAGTTAAAGGTCAAGTACTATTTGGGTTGAGAAAATTTAAAACGTGAATTATGGTTAATATTTTTGAGAACTGTTTTTATGGGAGCTGTAACACCCCGTAATTTTAATGTTAATATTCACAAATTAAAGAATAAATAATCTCATACGTGAGAATTAAGGGAAACGGGTTGCGCCATTGTGTTCGTCTCGGAATTCTGGTTGAGATAGCGTCCAAGTTTGCATGAATTGGACTTCGTAGAAGAAGTTATAGCCATCGGAAGTTTCAGAAAATTCAAAACAGATTTCGAAAATTCAAAATTCAGAGTCAGATGGGCTAGGGGGGAAAATTCCCGCCAGGGCCAGGTCGACCATAGGGTCGACCTGGGGGTCGACCTACCCTAACCCTAGAGTAGCCGCCACCAATTAGAAGCAAAGTAAAGCAGCTCAATTCAAATCCAATCAAGCCTAAAACTACAACAACGAAATTGCCTACATCAAGGGAACGCTAATCAATTACAGAATTCGGAACCTAGAACTCAAGACCCTCTTTTCCTGTGAGTTCTTGTCACTTTTAGGTTTAAATAGATAAAAGTGAATTTTGGTAGACTATGATTTGGGTGTATGTTGTTTGTAGTTATGCAAGTTTATTGTTGTTGTGGATCATGAAATTATGCAAGTGAAATTCATAAATCTATGCAAGTTGTTATCATGAATCTATGCAAGTTGTTATGAGATCATGCAAGTCACCTATACAAGTTATTATTCATGAACCTATGCAAGTTATTATTCATGAAACTATGCAAGTTGTTATGTTATGCAAGTTGTTAAACATGTTGTAAATCATGAATCTATGTGAGTTGTTAATTATGTTGTTAATTCATGAACCCATGTAAGTTACCTATGCAAGTTGTTATGTTGTGAATCATGAACCTATGTTAGTTGTTAATTATGTTGTTAATTCATGAACCTATGCAAGTTGTTATGTTGCAAAATCATGAATCTATGCAAGTTGTTAATTATGTGGTGAATCATAATTATATGCGAAGTTATCATGTCATTTTCCCTAGTTTTCATGCTTATGCCAAAATTGTACTGAAAACTATAACCTTGTCATTCCCTTTATTTTATTGTTATGGCGAGACTACTTTGTAGCCTCGATGATGCCAAAAACGCAAACGGTTACGCTAGTTAAGAAACAGGGAAAAAGGGGAATTTGTAATAGGCATAATTTACATCGTGATTATGTAAATTGGGCACACGATTTTAGTAGGGAAACTTATAAATAATTACCAATTATGACATGGGTAAAATTGGGTAAAAATGGTATAATTTGAATATGACCATTTATGGATAGGAAATTCAAATTGTTAATAAGATAGGTATTGACACCTATAAAAAGGGAAGGATTAATTAATTAACTTAATCAATCAAAAGAGGAATGTTTAAGCAATTGAAGTCTAAAGATTTAATATTGAGAATTGGCATAAATGCCTTAAATGGCATAAAATAAAGTTGTGATGAAATTGGTATGATTTTACATACCATAAATAGATGGACATAATTGAGTTAATTATGGCCATAGTTAAATTTGGAATTGATTGATAATTTGAATAGGGAGATTAATTCAAATTAGGGAATAATTAATTTTGTGTAATTAATCGTCTAAGACACGAGGTTAGGCTCTTTTGTGGTGTAAGACTGCCAGGACCCGCCCGACAAATCCAGCTGCCACAAATGCCAGTCTAATGTGGTAGGTCTTATACATAAATTAAATGCGTGACAGTTCTAAAGACACGAGGTTAGGCTCTTTTGTGGTGTAAGACTGCCCGGACCCGCCCGAAAAATACAGCTGCCACAAATGCCAGTCTAATGTGGGAGGTCTTTATAAGGTTACGGTCATAATGAATTAAGAAACACTTAACCAGATAAACATGTAGTGGGACATGAGGGGTTAAGTGGGTGCCTTGGGTGGCATGTGGAATTAAGTGGGTGCCTTGGGTGGCATGTGAAATACGATTAGGTGTCTCAATAATTAATTAATGCTGATTAAAGACTACTTAACCTAACTTAACACATATGGACTGTATGAGGATAGACATAAGTTAGGGTTAAGTAAAACGAGTTGGATTGTGGGTGGGTTAAGTACAACTGATGGGTAGGTGGGTAATATTAATATATATAGGCCCACAAACTTAACCATTAAATAAATAGAATTAAATCAGTGGGAGGGTTAAGTATAACTGAAGGGTAGGTGGGTAATATTAATATATATAGGCCCACAAACTTAACCGGATAAAAAGGGTTATGTAATTAAAGACACCAAATGGTATACATAACCAGGGAAAAATAGTAAAGTTATGTATTAAAGACACCCTTAGGGGTACGCATAACTAATGGGAATAGATAGAGTTATGTATTAAAGACACCTATAGGTATGCATAACTGATAGGTAGATTAAGGGTTATGTATTAAAGACACCTATAGGTACGCATAACTGATTGAGGGCTATGTAATTAAAGACACCTTAGGGTATACATAGTCAGTAGAAAACCTAGTGGGGATACAAGACATAGGGGATAGCTTGTATCATGTTGTGTGGGACCCATTTCAGTCAGTAACCCGGAGGGGTATCAAAGTAAAGAACTCCGTACTAGGCGGGGAAGGGGCACGCTTACTGATTGATTGTAAGAGATCCAAAACGAGACGGATGGTGTGGGCAGCGCATACCGACCGGGGACATGTGCGTGCATAGGCTGGGAAGAGGGGGACAAGACGACCGTGACACTAGTAGGTATAACTGTGCACACCTTAGGTTGCCACTTCAGGGAAGTGATACCCCTAGTTGTGGGACCGACACAGGGTATCTACAGAGTAGGGAGCCGATCGATTATGGTAGTGGTTAGGGTATACTAAGACGTATTCCCTAAGTCTACCAATTTATAGTAGGAGGGTAGTGGGTACGACTAGTTGAGATAGGAGCAGGCGGCACCTAAGACAGCAGCTAGGAATACACGAAACTACCACCATCGTTATCGTTATTACGGTTAGCGGAAGGGATCACCCCATCTTGATTTTACTAGTAATAGTGCAGAGTAGTTTGTAGTGAAGCATACATCTTACCTTATTTGTCCTGTCATACCTACCACCTGTACCGTGAATCCTCTTATCCACTTTGTATGCCTGTCATGTTTACCTTTATTTATTTACTGGCTAAAAGTTACTGGACTCACCAGACGTATGTCTGACCTAGTTTGTTTCGCCTCTTTTCTTCCGTTTCCCCCTCCAGATTCTCAGGGAGGAAACACCCAGGTTTAGTCAGGATTTGGATATCATCTTCTAGGAGCTACTTTTGAAGTATGGCTCGACTCTCTGTCTCTTTTATGGCTTGCTCTATAATACGGGGAATGATGTTTTTCTTTTAAATACCTATGTACTCTTATGATGTAAGACAGAAGTGTTTTAATGGTTTTATGACTCATGGTATTATGTAACATAGTATTTTGGTGATTTAATAAAGTTTTTTATTTTCCGCTGCAAAATTTTTATATCTGTCTTGTGATATTCTGTGTCTGTTTACCAAAAACGCTCCACTGAAGTTAAGGCATTCCCTTTGCGAGTGACCTTAATGGAGGTGGGGTGTTACACTTGGTATCAGAGCTGAAGGTTACCAGATTAGATAAAAGTTTCGAAAATATTTTTCAAAAGGGTTTTAAAAGAAAGTATTTTCAAAAAAAAGGAAAGCCTGTTTTGAAAAAAACTTCCCCAAAAAGCCATATATAGTATCCTTCAGTCCTTTTTTCTAAAATCTCTCCCTTTTTCTTCTTAGCATGTCTGAGGATCTTAACCTTCCAGAGGGTGTACCGATACCAGGATGGTTTAGGAGGTATTTGGAAGCTAGGGCAACCGCCGCAGGTCCAGCAAATGTTCCTCCTCCCCCAGCTGCACCCATTCCTCCTCCTCCCCCTCCTCGTGTTGATACTTTTGCAAAGATATGTAAGGACTTTCGGGCAATGGACGGGAAACCTTTTCACGTGTCGGAGACGTTTGTTGAAGCTCGAAATTGGCTAAAGGAGGTGGAAGAATTGTTTGGAATCTTTGAAGTAGAAGATGGGAGAAAGGTCCAGTTAGCTGCCTGGTTAATGAAGGATGAGGCCTCGTTTTGGTGGGAGGTCACTAATGGAGAGCGTCCAGTTGATACATGGCCGGATTTCAGGCGTAGGTTTGAGGCGAAATTTCTCTCACGAGCAGAAGAAAATCTATACATGGAAAGGTTCTTGGCATTGAAGCAGGGGGATCTGTCAGTAAAAGAGTACGTCAACAAGTTCAATCAGTTGGCGAGGTTTGGCTTAGACTTAGTGAACACACCTGAGAAGAAGGCTCTGAGATTTGTTAAAGGCTTGAATGAGTCGCTACACGGATTGGCTATGACCCACGTTCCCATGGGGGACACTTTTGAAAAGCTGGTGGATATGGCCCTAATGCATGAAGAGGACAAAGGAGCAAAGAAAGAGGAAAAAGTTGAAGGGACATTGAAAAATGAGAAGGCGGGACCCAAGAAAGGACAACAGCAACAACAACGGAAGAAAGGTGAGAAGGATGACAAGGGAAAGGATAAGAGGAAATGCCACTATTGTGGGAAAGAAGGTCACCTAGTCAAAGAATGCAAAAGGAGGAATTTCAATTGCTTTAAGTGTGGAGAGGTCGGACACTTTTTCAAGGAATGCCCGAAGGCGCAGGGATCGCAAGGGACTTCTGGAGGGCAAGCGAATGCTCTCGTGGCAGATGGATAGGATAGAGATAGGAAAATTTTTATGTAGAAGGTTTAATTTCCTTATCTGGTTATGAAGTTAGGACTCTTTTTGATTCTGTAATTGAGACTCTGCACTTTAATACTAGTCTTGTTTCTGATCCCGTAGTTGTTTCAAACCCCTTTGGTGGTTCGTCTCATTTATTGGTGATTTGTAAGGGTTTGAAATTATCTGTGTTAGGCGTCAAAAATTTGAAGGTAACATTTGTGTGCTCAAGTTTACGGGCTATGGGTTGGTTCTAAATGGACCAGCTTTGTATGTAGAGGGCCGTTCTAGATTTTGAGGGGGGGGGTCGTTAAGTTTCTAACTTGTCATGGGAAGACCCCCAAAGTTTCTTGTGACCCGCAAGGGTCTGTTATGCTTAGCTTTCTGAGAATCATTCTGTAATCTGATCTGTAACAGTAGTCTATAAGTATCTGAATATTTCTGAAGGATAGGGGTTTCTACTCGAAGCATGAAGTAGATTTCCAGTTTTGACATTTTTTAATGGGGGGTAATCTCTGAGTGTCAGTCTGATGTTGATTTCGGTCTTCGGGGCTGAGACTTAGGAAATTATTCTCTTAACCGATGTCAAATGGGAACAGAGCTTTTGTTTTAGTTATATCATTTGTTTGTATCCCATCAACCGAATCTTCTACCTTTATATAGGAAATCCATGGATGTAAACATGTGTTTGAGACATGTTATGTTTGATGGTTGCAAGTGGATGCAAGTGTTTGCTAGTAGTTGCCTGTGGACGCATATACACACACATTAGGCACTAGATCGGCTCAAATCACTTTCATATTGCATATAAATGTGTGTGCATATTTAGGTTAATGGATGAACAATGGTTGTGTTATCATATGGATGCTGCATTTTGATGAATGGTTGAGCACACATGTAGAAATAATATGTATCGATAGGATTCTTTCGCATACATAATGGACGCACGACACTATCATGGTTTGCATTAAGGAGGTCAACTAAATCAGTAGACCGCCTAATTTTGCATTAGATAAGGAACATATACACACACTTTTTGCATATGTTCATACGACATTAGAAATCTTTTAAGGACAATGGATGCCTGTGTTTGATGGTTGAGTAGATGGATGATTGTATGGTAGGATGCACATTCTTCTTGACTTGAAGATTTCGGGGACGAAATCCTTTAAGGAGGGGAGAATGTAACACCCCGTAATTTTAATGTTAATATTCAAAAATTAAAGAATAACTAATCTCAGACGTAATAATTAAGGGAAACGGGTTGCGCCATTGTGTTCGTCTCAGAATTCTGGTTGAAATAGAGTTCGAGTTTGCGTGAATTGGACTTCGTATGAAGAAGTTATAGCCATCAGAAGTTTCAGAAAATTCAAAACAGATTTCGAAAATTCAAAATTCAGAGTCAGATGGGCTAGGCGGGAAAATTCCCGCTAAGGCCAGGTCGACCATAGGGTCGACCTGGGGGTCGACCTACCCTAACCAGGTCGACCATAGGGTCGACCTGCCCCCCCGGGCAGATTTGAGTAATGACATGTTTATGACTGTATGCTGACTCATTAGGGTTTTTGATCTGCTCTGATTGACTGGGATTAATTCTGGGATGATCGGACGGCCTAAACTAATCCTAAACTCTATAAAAAGACAAGTAGACTCAAACCCTAAAATCAAATCAAAATTAGATCAATGGACGTCATGTTGTCACTCCAAACCCTAGAGTAGCCGCCACCAATTAGAAGCAAAGTAAAGCAACTCAAGTCAAATCAAATCAAGCCTAAAACTACAACAACGAAATTGCCTACATCAAGGGAACGCCAATCAATTACAGAATTCAGAACCCAGAACTCAAGACCCTCTTTTTCTGTGAGTTCTAGTCACTTTTAGGTTTAAATAGATAAAAGTGAATTGTGGTAGACTATGATTCAGGTATATGTTGTTTGTAGTTATGCAAGTTTATTGTTGTTGTGGATCATGAAATTATGCAAGTGAAATTCATAAATCTATGCAAGTTGTTATCATGAATCTATGCAAGTTGTTATTGTGAACCTATGCAAGTTGTTATGAGATCATGCAAGTCACCTATACAAGTTATTATTCATAATCCTATGCAAGTTATTATTCATGAAACTATGCAAGTTGTTATGTTATGCAAGTTGTTAAACATTTGTAAATCATGAATCAATGTGAGTTGTTAATTATGTTGTTAATTCATGAACCCATGTAAGTTACCTATGCAAGTTGTTATGTTGTGAATCATGAACCTATGTTAGTTGTTAATTATGTTGTTAATTCATGAACCTATGCAAGTTGTTATGTTGCAAAATCATGAATCTATGCAAGTTGTTAATTATGTGGTGAATCATAATTATATGCGAAGTTATCATGTCATTTTCCCTAGTTGTCATGCTTATGTCAAAATTGTACTGAAAACTATAACCTTGTCATTCCCTTTATTTTATTGTTATGGCAAGACTACTTTGTAGCCTCGATGACGCCAAAAACGCAAACAGTTACGCTAGTTAAGAAACGGGGAAAAAGGGGAATTTGTAATAGGCATAATTTACATAGTGATTATGTAAATGGGCACATGATTTTAGTAGGGAAACTTATAAATAATTACCTATTATGACATGGGTAAAATTGGGTAAAAATGGTATAATTTGAATATAACCATTTATGGATAGGAAATTCAAATTGTTAATAAGATAGGTATTGACACCTATAAAAAGGAAAGGATTAATTAATTAACTTAATTAATCAAAAAAGGAATGTTTAAGCAATTGAAGTCTAAAGATTTAATATTGAGAATCGGCATAAATGCCTTAAATGGCATAAAATAAAGTTGTGATGAAATTGGTATGATTTTACATACCATAAATAGATGGACATAATTGAGTCAATTATGTCCATAGTTAAATTTGGAATTGATTGATAATTTGAATAGGGAGATTAATTCAAATTAGGGAATAATTAATTTTGTGTAATTAATCGTCTAAGACATGAGGTTAGGCTCTTTTGTGGTGTAAGACTGCCCGGACCCGCCCGCAAATCCAGCTGCCACAAATGCCAGTCTAATGTGGGAGGTCTTAGGCATAAATTAAATGCGTGACAGTTGTAAAGACACGAGGTTAGGCTCTTTTGTGGTGTAAGACTGCCCGGACCCGTCCGGCAAATCCAACTGCCACAAATGCCAGTCTAATGTGGGAGGTATTTATAAGGTTACAGTCTTAATGAATTAAGAAACACTTAACCAGATAAACATGTAGTGGGAGATGAGGGGTTAAGTGGGTGCCTTGGGTGGCATGTGAAATATGATTAGGTGTCTCAAGAATTAATTAATGCTGGTTAAAGACTAGTTAACCTAACTTAATACATATGGACTGTATGATGATAGACATAAGTTAGGGTTAAGTAAAACGAGTTGGATTGTGGGTGGGTTAAGTACAACTGATGGGTAGGTGGGTAATATTAATATATATAGGCCCACAAACTTAACCATTAAATAAATAGAATTAAATCAGTGGGAGGGTTAAGTATAACTGAAGGGTAGGTGGGTAATATTAATATATATAGGCCCACAAACTTAACCTGATAAAAAGGGTTATGTAATTAAAGACACCAAATGGTATACATAACCAGGGAAAATAGTAAAGTTATGTATTAAAGACACCCTTAGGGGTACACATAACTAATGGGAATAGATAGAGTTATGTATTAAAGACACCTATAGGTAAGCATAACCGATAGGTAGATTAAGGGTTATGTATTAAAGACACCTATAGGTACGCATAACTGATTGAGGGCTATGTAATTAAAGACACCTTAGGGTATACATAGTTAGTAGAAAACCTAGTGGGGATATAAGACATAGGGGAGAGCTTGTATCATGTTGTGTGGGACTCATTTCAGTCAGTAACCCGGAGGGGTATCAAAGTAAAGAACTCCGTACTAGGCGGGGAAGGGGCACGCTTACTAATTGATTATAAGAGATCCAAAATGAGACGGATGGTGTGGTCGTCGCAAACGGACTGGGGACATGTGCGTGCATGTGCCGGGCAGAGGGGGACAAGACGACCGTGACACCAGTAGGTATAACTGTGCACACCTTAGGTTGCCACTTTAGGGAAGTGATACCCCCTAGTTGTGGGACCAACACTGGGTATCTACAGAGTAGGGAGCCGATCGATTAGGGTAGTGGTTAGGGTATACTCGGACGTATGCCCTAAGTCTACCAATTTATAGTAGGAGGGTAGTGGGTATGACTAGTTGAGATAGGAGCAGGCGGCACCTATGACAGCAGCTAGGAATACACGAATCAACCAACATCGTTATCGTTATTATGGTTAGCGGAAGGGATCACCCCATCTTGATTTTACTAGTAATAGTGTAGAGTAGTTTGTAGTGAAGCATACATCTTACCTTATTTGTCCTGTCATACCTACCATCTGTACCGTGAATCCTCTTATCCACTTTGTATGCCTGTCATGTTTACCTTTATTTATTTACTGGCTAAAAGTTACTGGACTCACCAGACATATGTCTGACCTAGTTTGTTTCGCCTCTTTTCTTCCGTTCCCCCCTCCAGGTTCTCAGGGAGGAAACACCCAGGTTTAGTCAGGATTTGGATATCATCTTCTAGGAGCTACTTCTGAAGTATGGCTCGAGTCTCTGTCTCTTTTATGGCTTGCTATTTAATATGGGGAATGATGTTTTTCTTTTAAATACCTATGTACTCTTATGATGTAAGACATAAGTTTTTTAATGGTTTTATGACTCATGGTATTATGTAACAAAGTATTTTGGTGATTTAATAAAGTTGTTTATTTTCCGCTGCAAAATTTTTGTATCTGTCTTGTGATATTCTGTGTCTATTTACCAAAAACGCTCCACTGAAGTGAAGGCATTCCCTTTGTGAGTGACCTTAATGGGGGTGGGGTGTTACACGAGCTGCTTCGGAGGTAGATGAAGAGGTAGATGGAGTTCGGTGAACTCCAGTGGTCAGGGGAGGAGAGACAACATGGTTTTAGGTCTTGAGGCAGTTTGGGGTCTCGATTATTGATTGTCTCATGCGTACGTTTTAGGAGATCGTGTTTCGACCTTTTTGGTGTGGAGGAGCGCAAGAAGGCGTTGCTTATCTCGTGGGTGGCGACAAGTGAGAGGTTGGTCCGAGTTGGCCATGGTGATCGTTTTATTTAGATAAGCCTGTGTGGTATTTTCCAGGTTTAATGGTGGAAGGCATTTTTGGAGAAGAAGGGGGTTACGGGCCACCATAGATGGTCATAGGAGCACTGGAGGTAGTTGGGTGATGGTGAAGTCGCCGTCCGATTGGTTTTTGGGCTGGCAAAACATAGTTTTCCTGGAAATGAAATTAAGGAGGACGTTAGGCTTTCTCTTTTGTTTGCCTAGACGGTTGTTTGTTGCGAGGGTTTGCCTTTTGGGCTTTAAGCCATGGGCCTAGTTAAAAAAAGAGAATTTAATTCAAAACTTAAGTTTAAAATATATATAAGGATATTTATAGTATATAGGTGTGGAGTTGGCGGGCTCGGCCCGTTTAAGAGAAAATAAAACGAAAGGGAAGAAAATATTATTAGTTTATATATTGATAGAGTTATATAGATGTATATATATTAAGTAGAAATTTATATATATAGGTGATCATATATATATTCTATTACGTGTAGATCGAGTCGATCATATCCAAGATATTATGAGTATATTTTGAATATGCAATTCGACATAACGTCGAGTTAAACAAGATTTAAATTTAAATGGAATGTATTTCATAATTATAAATTGGTTAAATCATAAGAATCGTTATATTATAACAAGCGTAAATTTAGACATTGAATTAAATCAACGCATAAACTATTAATAATCAATTTGTAATGATTTGATAATTCAGTTAATTCAGAATTTTTTGTTCAATTAATTATTAATTGAGTTAAGTGTAAATACGTTCATCATAATTGTATACTGTATTGACATATATTAGTGGAAATAAACACTGTTCCATTATTAATTAATTTGATTTAATTGGACATCTTGGTTAGCAGAAATAAACACCGTTCTGCTATTATATAAATTTGACATATTTTTATCAGTAATTATATGTTGTTGAGTTATTTTTATAATCAATTGATAATACTGAATTGTATAGCTATTTGTGTAAAATGGGTTAACGACGTGAATGCCATCTATTATAAGAACTGCTATATGCCGTTGGTGTAGGATCTAAATTAACCCTGGGGGGGGGGTGCATAGGGTTTATCGCAGATTTTCACAGAGTAATTAAATAATAACAGCACAGATAATAATCAGATATGCCCAGCTTAATAACACACATATATACCCAGCTTCGGCAAAATAAATAACACACAGATATACCCAGCTTCGGCAAAACCTTGCCTACTGCTGCATTCCCCAAGGTTTCTATTAGGAGTTAAAACAATCTCTACGCTTACAATCCCCTGTAAACTTGCGACACCCGCTCCCAACTGTTCTTAACCCTACGCTCAAAACCCTGCACTAGTTTCTATCCCCGAAACCAGATTTCCCCGAATTACAAATCTCGTAATTCGTCTCCCCTAGATTTTACAGATCTAGAAACTGTTTGTTTGTTTTTACAAATTAAACAAAACAAATATAAATTAAAAAAATAGAGAAACCCTAGGATTTAAAATAAGGGTTATCATCTTTTGTTAAAAACTTGGCCAGCCTCTTTTATTTTCCCTAGTCCCTTGTTTTCTTTGACCCGATCTCCTTTGCTTTAGAAAAAATGGCGGCGGTGGCTTTGCTCCTAGGGTTTCTTCAAATCCCAAAATCGCGATGAATTTCTGATGCTTGAAATCTCATTGATGTTCTTGATCGATCTCTGGTGCTTCTCTCTTCACGATTTGGAAATTGGATTTCGATCCAAGCTTACCCCTTTACTGGTATGAATTTTGATTTCAGTTTCGGTTTTGATTTAGTGCTAGAACTTGGATGATAAATTATTGATGATGATATGGGTGTTATATAGGGTTTAAAATCCGAACTTCTCTCTGATTTCATATATGATTTGGTCTGATTATACGAGATTGTTGCGTGAATTTTGGGGCTTTGAAATCTTCATATATGTTGATGATATTTGCGTGAGAATTCTGGATTTTTAACTGTATATTTTTCTGCTTTGAATTAATCCCCTTATTTTCTAGAATTGATTGAGTCTTCCTTGACTTTGAATTTGCGTGGCTTCTTCCATGAAAATATCCATTAAAAAATGCTGTAAACTTTTTTATTTCTCTGAATATAACCTTTGTGGTTTCTGGAATTTTTATCGAGTCCTTCTTGTTGTTACTCTTTAATTAACTTATGTACAACTTCCATTACTATTTGAACTTGAGTCCATATTTTTCTGAAATCCAATTGTGATTTTTTGAAATACAAACTGATACTAGAACAATTTTTTATTTGATCACGCCACCTTTATGTAAATGCTGAATCATTTGTTTTGGTCCTGGCCACTTTAGTTTTGACTGAAACACTTCTGTTTACTTGAAACTTGTGTTTGTATAAAGTCATGTTAGATTTGCATTTCCATGTGTTTACTTGTAAACGCTCGAACCTGAAACTTGTGTCATGACATTATTGAGTCATGCAGTATGTAAAGACCCGTAACTTCCCCGGTAAGGAAAGCCCGGATACTTTGAAGACAAGACACATCGGAACGCAAACAGAAGAACAGTTCATTGTTTATTACAACGATTCCATCAAAATACAAGAATATACAGAGTATGAATCAATATTACACATCATAAATTATCAGAGATTACAGTACATTACAAAGCAGCGGAAAATAATACAATACACAACTAGAAGTAATACACGGATACAGAGCTTTCCGAGTATCATTCCAGCTGTAAATCAGGATCCTGTGAATATAAATCTACAAAACCAAAACTACTAGCTTCCCGTGTCAAAATAAGGGCACCCAGAGTTTAGGTTAAAACAATAAACTCCAGGTCAGTCATGGGACTGGTGTGAGAACTAAAACAGTTATTAATCTTTATTTTAAAGTTAGGTAAATCGAGGGACCACGCCGTATAACACGGAACGGGTTTCCTCCTAAGAATACCAGTGCATAGAACAACAACGCAATGCCAAATAAAGAAAAATAAAGCTATTATAAGACCCAGGTCCCATCACACAATGCAACGCAAGCCGGAGGATAGGGTTTTTACCTTATAATAGCCAAGAATGCTTGGTACGTGAAATTTCATGTTTTATTATTACTATAAGTGTATAGTGTCAAAACAATTTCAAATCATAAGTATCAATCATAGACGGCATAAGTGCCCCATACCACTATGTCGCCATACTAGGCTGTACAATCAAAAACCGCAAAGTCACGTATTGGAAGTTGGGTTTCCATCTATGAACCGAGGCAAGGGATCGTCCTCACCGGCTTCGAGACAATCTAGCCCATGTCTCAGGAACAACCACAACTGCCCCATGGATCGTCAGGGCCGGTCCACCGATGTGGATTATTATGCCTGAACACTACGTTTCCCCGCCCTTTGGGGCATAAATGAGTCAAATGACTCCATCGGCTCCACACAGTCACCGATATATCTGAGGCGCCTCGCAACAACAACAACCACACAGGTGAAAATAATATAAATGTCAAGGCTGGTAGGTCACTGACACCACCCTAGATAGAAGGAAACGCATGCCCTCCCTGATGTCCTCTCCCGTTTCTGGTTCACAACCGGGGTGTGAGGCTCGCGAATCAACGCTACACAAAGCTATGCCACACATGCAGTGCTTTGATCATCAACCACAAGACTTTGCTTTTCAACAGAAGCCTTGATCAATTACCACTTAGGCAAGACCACAGGCAATTCACTCCATGCGATTGATATCCATCAATATATAACCCCTGAGCTCGTACGTCTCAGAGAAGGGTATTAAGCAAGAGAATAAATTCTCCGCCGCCAAACAGATATATATTTAATAGAAATCAATCACACAAAATAAAATCCAATGTCAGACACACAGTCCATTTACAAGTTCGTTCTGGGTCTGAACGAAACCGGAGGCACCTTGTACCTCGCATATCCATCGATCTCCAAGTACGTCTGGACGATCACCAACTGATTCCCTCTTCTTGGGTGTACAGCCCAATCAAGATCATCAGTAATCACCCAAACGATGTGAAGACCTCCAGTCTTCAATCACCGTCTTCATCCTCGACACCACATCGAATCAGTTATTCAGAATGGGATAAACTCGGTCTTTCTGAATAACTCGCGTATATAATAAACAAGTGTTACATAAACACAACATACGCCTCATTCCAATTCAGAATATTCTTTTATTCAAATATTCTTATACTTTGGGAAAGGTTCCCATTAATTTTATCAAAGATAAATTCTTTAAATTTATTCTTTAATCTTCTTTGAATATCAATTCAAACTAGTCGGAATTAGCGAACCACACCGAAGTAATCATTTATTTTAATTTCCCAATCCCAACCTATTCATCCCATGAAGTAAAACTGGTAATACTTCATATCTAACACCACGGTGTTATCGATAAATTCAATTACGATTTCATGTTCAAATCTAATTAAAGATATAACTATCGCCTGGAGAAAAACTGGTGATACCCCATCCTCGATCATTTCAATCTAATTAAAGATTCATTAAAACTCCACTTGGTTTTAATCTTCCCAAAAATCAATATTAATGATTGTTTAACTCGGGAAATCATATCCTGTCTTTAACTGGGTTAAAGAGCCAATGCCATTTAAAACACGATTCACTATAAACCCAAAATCACATTACATTAATTATCGGGTTAAAGAACAAGTGTTATTTAAAACACCGTTCACGATAAACCCAACAATCAATTCAAATTCAATTCCAATTAAATACCATTTAATTGGTACACTTCACTAAATCTAAATAAAAAGATTTAATTTTTTTCTCAACTGGGCTTAAGAACAGTGTTAATGATGAAACCATTCACGACAAACCCAAATCCCATTTGATATTAAATACAAGGCTCTGAATAGAAAATATATCGGCTTATATTCAATATCAAATTCTACGACCAACAAATATCGTATTGGAAATAACGATATAAATATATCTTTCAAATTTCCATAACAATATCTGTATGATCACGAAATCCAACATCGAAATATTCCAAAGATAATTTCGATTCAAATCCATTCCAATTCAATTATTGGAAATCCTGGTTACTTTTAAAACTCTTTTAAATCCACTTTATTTATTTCAAAAATAAATGGATTTTAATTCTAGTTCAAAACTAGTTCATTTCGATAAAAATCTATTTTTATCTTTTCAAATTTGGAATTTTTCATCCCAATTCTTCACAAATCATTTCTTATGATTTTACACAAATTATTACTATTTTTAATAATTTTATCAAGGCTCGTACAGTCGATTTCCATCAACGGCCATCGAACTGCCCTTACAGCGACCTTTTCCAAATTTGATTTGGACATAATTCCAAATCCAACCGTTAGATTTCTAATTTCTAATATTCGTTAGAAAGATCTTTTCGATACGAACCCAACGGTTCTGGTTTTAGGAGAATCCGACTGTCGAATCTCCCGTAATATCCATTCGAAGTCAATGGTCGAAATTCGCGAACTGCCGCGGCGCGGCGTGTTCTATTCAGGCCATTATATTATATATATATAATATATATAATATATACTTCGTCGATTTCCTTTCAAAACTTATTTTATAAATCGTTTTAAATTCGTTTTCAAAACGATTTCAACTTCATATTCAATTTAGAATCAAAATTGAATATTCTACATCATCGATATACATAAATGATAATATTTTCAAAACTTTAGATTTTGAAATCAATTCCTTGTTTATATTCATTATAAAAATGAATAAAATCGATATAAATATCGTTCACGTCAAAATGGCGTCAATCTAATCAACACGGCTTTTATTCAACACATGAATGTTTTCTTCTATTCAACACATGAATATTTTTATTCTATTCAACACATGAATATATATTTCTATTCAACACATGAATTTAATTTTCTATTCAACACATGAATATATATTTCTATTCAACACATGAATTTATATTTCTATTCAACACATGAATATTTATTCTATTCAACACGTGAATTTTTATTCTATTCAACACATGAATTTTCTCTTATAATATTCCTTATTTTCCAAATTGGAATGAGGCCCAATCAATTACCATATAATGTTAATTATATGGATTCCATACAACACATGTATATAATAGCAACGATAAATAATCAACCATCATCCAAAGTGCACCACACAACTGCATAAGCATTAAATATAAATAATTAACGCTTACACAGTCTGTCAACCTATCGATTGACATACAACTAAACAATCGGGATTAGTGTACGTCAAATATCATCCCAATACCCGTGTGGGGTTTCAAATCAACAAACACAGATTTTTATTTGTGCAGTTGGACGATGTGTAAAATTTATCGTCCCAATCAATATCAGTCAAATCAGTGTATATAAACAAATCATCCGATTTGTTTATTACTATTTATTTTATATACACGTTAAAAAAAACATATTTTTAACTATAAAATATTTTCCACTATAAAATATTCTATTTCATTCCACATCACACAATCAAATTTCACAACACAACAGTCAAACAAACAAGTCATCCATGGTCTGTGGACGACGGGTGTCGGGTGCTACTAAGCACCGTCTGCATCCTAGCATATATTTTTAACTAGAAATTAAAATAAAAGTGAGGAGTTCTCACCGATTAGCTAAACCAAACACCACGACTCTTCATATGTAGGAAATCTTCGTCGTGCTTGCGTTTTGTCACTTTCGTCGTCCGTGCCCACTACATATATAAAAATAGCATTTTTATATTGTTGCTATGTATATTAAAAATCACATTTTTATAACTAGCTATATGGATAAAAATTCTATTTTTATACCGCTACTATATAGATAAAAATTCTTTTTCTATACCACTACTATATAGATAAAAATTCCATTTTTATCTCGCTAGTAATATAATAAAAATTATATTTTTATTACTCTACATAAACAAAAATCACATTTTTACTGTAGCTTCATATATACAAAAATCGAATTTTTATCGCTACTATATATAAAAATCGAATTTTTATTACTCTACACTAATAAAAATCATATTTTTATTATGAAGTTATATATATATATATATATAAACCATATTTTTTTCCTTAATGAAAAATCACATCTTTATGGTTAAAAATCTTATCTTTGCTATTTTAAAAATCTAATCTTCTCTATAGAAATTAATCCTTTCTTAACTATAAAAATTAAACCTTTAATTTAAAACCATATGTATAAAGATCGAATTTTTACATAGCTTGCTCATATATAGAAATCAAATTTTTATTTCGCTACAACATATATAAAAATCGTATTTTTATATTTTCTATCTTATAAAAATCATATTTTTATAATCTCTACTAGATAAAAATCATATTTTTATCCTCTATAAATATAAATAAAATCGTTTCTTTATCTCTCTAGTCATATATATACACATCTATTCTTTTCATATGAAAAATCTAATCCTTTCGAATATGAAAATCATAACTTTTTAAATAAAAAAAGAAAATTAGTTTTTTATCAACTCAAGAAATCAATTTTTATAATCTAACGAAATCAGTTTTTATTAACTAAAAAATCAATTTTCATTTAACTACAAAATTAATTAAACAAAATATTTAAAAACTCACCAGAGGGAGGGAGGGGAACTGCGAACAGTGGAGGGGCTCGGTAGTCCGGTCAGAGGCGGCGGCAAGGCGAGGTGGTGGGTGGCGGTGGGGTAGGGTGGCAGGGGCGTCAGATTTTAGGGGAACTAGGGTTCGAGGGGGAGGCTAGAACAGAACTAGAGAGGGAGGAGGAGGGGGCCGCCGTCGCGAGGAAAGGGGGGATCCGGCGAGTTGAGTCGCCGCCTGGGGAGGCCGATAATCCACGGTGAAGGGGGGCGGGGCGAGATCGAGCAGGGCGTTTTTTTTATCAGAGGTCAACGGTTGTGAGGGAGGGAAAAGGGGAAAAGGGAGTTATAGGGGAGAGGGTTTTTATTTATTTATTCCTTCAAAAAGTAACTTTTTATTTCAAACTCGAAATCGAACCCACCGACTGTCGTCCATAGCTAATTACCCCCATTCTGAACACAATGGGATATGTATCGTAGGCTGATTCGCTCGTTTCGATCAGTTTTCGTCAAAATCAAAATATAAATCTATATATTGAATTCTAACGCGCATTTCATTTTACCGGGGCCACATACTAACTAGAAAAATTCCCAAAAAATATTTTCTAGCTTCGTATTGACGATACGGTCCTAACAAAACTAATTTCATTAAATTCTGAGACCGTTTGAAAAATGGCCATTTTCCAGTCGATTAAAATCAACTGAAACTGGTCAACCGCATTTTCCTTTGCCACGCTCACATATTGATTCGAATAATTACGAATTTTGGAATCTAGCAATAACTTGACATCTCGAATCCAACAAAAGTGGTTTCGTCGAAAACCGAGGTCGTTTACAAAATTTCCATTTTTAAGGGCCAGAATTCCATAGCGACTATTCTGAATTTTCAACTGGGCATAACTTTTTATCCCCGCTATGAAATTTCAATTTTTCGGATTTGTTGGAAAGATATTCTCAAATGGATTCTAATATTTTTGGTTTCGCTAAAATTTGGTTTATTTTGAAACCTGTACATTCATTTGAATTTTGAAATCGAATTTTCAAACTACCGCGCCATTTTCAATTCCTTCTATAATTAAAAATAAATATTTATATTCTAACGACGATCTATAAAAATATATACGATCTAATTCTATTCAAAATAAATTTCTCGTTGTTATTACTTAAAATAAATCATTTTAAATATTCAAAATTCGCTAAAATTGCCAAAATAAAAATTTTAAATTGGCTAGGATTTCCGGGTTATTACACAGTATTGCACTTGTCTCACCATGCACCCGTGTATACTTATCATGCTAGTTTCCATGTAGTGTACCCTTGCATCTGTTTGTGTGCTCCATTCTATAGTACAGTATGTGTGACACTTATATACATCCATGAATATGTTCTTTGTATACATGCCTTGTGCATGTATATGCTGATCCATTATTTACTTTTTGGCTATGCTCTCCTTGATTTTGTAGCTCTATTCTAACTTGTGTTCGTTGTGGCTTTGCACCTGACCACTGATTTTTAGCCATTGTCTTGTAGCATTTTTAGTTTTGATTTGCGTCGACTTTGAAATTGTTGCTTTTCTTAAGAAAAATTGTTGCCACCACTGTATGTTTGATTAACACTTGTTGTATCTGCACAAACTTTGAACAGTAAATTGATACTTCACTTTGTATTTTTGTCCTCTTTGTTCATGCTGCACCTTGACCTGTATATGTTGAACCATATTGCTTTGTCCATCTACATTTTGTCGACACATTGGTTACACTTGGAATGCAGGATTGTTTGAAACTGCCTGTAATAACCCGGAAATTCGGGCCAATTTAAATATTTTATTTTGGCAATTTTAGTGAATTTTGAATATTTAAAATGAATTATTTTAAATAATAATGACGAGAAATTTATTTTGAATATAATTAGAACGTATATATTTATTTGAATCGTCGTTAGAATATAAATATTTTATTATAATTATAAAAGAAATTGAAAATGGCGCGGTAGTTCGAAATTTCGATTTTGAAATTCAAATGAATGTACAGGATTCAAAATAAACCGGATTTTGGCAAAACCAAAAATATATGAATCTATTTGTGAATATCTTTCCAACGAATCCGAAAAATTGAATTTTCATAGCGGGAATCAAAAGATATGTCCAGTTGAAATTTCAGAATAGTCGCTATGGAATTCTGACCCTTAAAAATGGAAATTTTGCAAACGGACTCAGTTTTCGATGAAACCACTTTTGTTGGAACCGTGATGTCAAGTTATTGCTAGATTCCAAAATTCATAATTTTTCGAATCAATATGTGAGCGTGGCAAAGGAAAACGGGTTTTGACAGTTTCAGTTGATTTTAATCGACTGGAAAATGACTATTTTTCAAAAGGTCTCAGAATTTGATGAAATTAGTTTTGTTAGGACCGTATCATCAATACGAAGCTAGAAAATATTTTTCGGGAATTTTTCGAGTTAGTATGTGGCCCCGGTCAATTGAAATGTGCGTTCAAATTCAATATATAGAGTTATATTTGGATTTTGACGAAAACTGATCGTAACGTTCGAATTGGCTTGTGAAACTTATCCCATTGTGTTCGGGATGGGGGTAATTAGCTAGGGACGACAGGCGGTGGGTCTCGTTTCGAGGTCAAAACAAAAAGGTACCTTTTTGAAATAAAATAAAATATATAAATATATATCCTTACCCCCTCAGCATTCTCTCTCCACTCCCTTCCCACTTCAGCCGTTCTAAATCAAATTGAGAAAAAAAATCCGCAGATCTCGTTCGAGCCCCCTCCCTCCGCCGACGCCTCGCCGCCCACCACACCCGCCACCTCCATGCCCCCGACCGCCGACCACGAGCCCCTCTTCCATCCTTCGTCCATGCTCCTCTTCTCCCATCGAGGAACGCGAAACCCCCAAATCCCCTTCGATTTGAAGCCCACGCGCCTCCCCCCACTACCCAGGGCCGACGTGAATCACCCCCTTCCTTCGATGTAAGTTCTTTATTATTTAATTAATTTTGTTTTAATTTATTTTATCTATTTAGTTTAGCTTAACCAATAGAAAAATCTGATTTTTATATTATTTTTAAATGAAGGATTTGATTTTTAAAATGATAAAAGTTTGATTTTTAATGCTAAAAAGGTTGGATTTTTATATAGCAAAGTGATGATTTTTTATAAAGAAAGTTGCGATTGTTAGTTTAGAAAAGTTTGAATCTTTATACGAAATGTTAGAATAAAAATATAGTAGAAACAATAAAGATGTGATTTTTATATAGTAGAAACAATAAAGATGTGATTTTTATATAGTAGAAATAATAAAGATGTGATTTTTATATAGTAGAAATAATAAAGATGTGATTTTTATATAGTAGAAATAATAAAGATGTGATTTTTATATTTGTAGAGTTATAAAAATGTGATTTTTAGATATGTAGCACAATAAAAATATAATTTTTATTATATGAGAAGTAAAATAAAAATATAATTTTTATATAGAAAGAAACGTTGTGAAAATATATGATATGAACACCGTTAAAAAAAATAGAATTTTTATCTATATAGTAGCGGTATAAAAATAGAATTTTTATCTACATAGCAACAATATAAAAATGTGATTTTTATATATGTAGTGGCTACGGGCAACGAAAGTGACAAAAGGCGAGCACGACGGAGATTTCTACATAAGAAGAGTCGTGGCGTTTGGTTTAGCTAGTCAGTGAGAACTCCTCACTTTTTTTTTCTAGTTGAAATATATACTAGGATGCAGACGGTGCTTAGCAGCACCCGACACCCGTCGTCCACAGACCATGGATGGCTTGTATGTTTGATTGTTTGTTGTGGTGAAAATTGATTGTGTGATGTGAAATGAAGTAAAATATTTATATAGTTAAAAATATTTTATCGTTAAAAATATAATTTTTAACGGGTATGTGAATAAATAAATATTTATAAACAAATCGAACGATTTGTTTATATACACTGATTTAACTGATATTGATTGGGACGATAAATTTTACACATCGCCCAGCCGCATAAGTAAAATATGTGTTTGTTGATTTGAAACCCCACACGGGTATTGGGATGATATTTGATATACACTAATCCCGATTGTTTAGTTGTATGTCAATCGATGGGTTGACAGACTGTGTAAGCGTTAATTATTTATATTTGATGCTTATGCAGTTGTGTGGTGCACTCTGGATGATGGTTGATTATTTATCGTTGCTATTATATACATGTGTTGTAGAAAATCCATATAATTAACATTATATGGTAATTGATTGGGCCTCATTCCAATATAGAAAATAAATTCATGTGTTGAATAGAAAATAATTTCATGTGTTGAAATAAAATAAATTCATGTGTTGAATTGAAAAATATTTATGTGTTGAATAGAATAAACATTCATGTGTTGAATAAAAGCCATGTTGATTAGATTGACGCCATTTTGACGTGATCGATATTTATATCGATTTTATTCATTTTTATAATGAATATAGAAAAGAAGTGATTTCAAAATATAACGTTTTGAAAATATTATCATTTGTATATCGATGATGTGGAATATTCAATTTTGATTAGAAATTGAATATGAAGTTGAAATCGTTTTGAAAACGAATTTAAAACGATTTATAAAATACGTTTTAAAAAGGAAATCGACGAAATGTATATATTATATATATATAATGGCCTGAATAGAACGCGCCGCGCTGCGGCAGTTCATGAATTTCGACCATTGACTTCGAATGGATATTGCGGGAGATCCGACCGTCGGATTCTCCTAAAACCGGAACCGTTGGGTTCGTATCGAAAAGAGATTTCTAACGAATATTAGAGATTTGAAATCTAACGGTTGGATTTGGAATTATTTCCAAATCAAATTTGGAAAAGGTCGCTGTAAGTGCAGTTCGATGGCCGTTGATGGAAATCGACTGTACGGGCCTTGATAAAATTATTAAAAATAGTAATAATTTGTGTAAAATCATAAGAAATGATTTGTGAAGAATTGGGATGAAAAACTCCAAATTTGAAAATATAAAAATTGATTTTTATAGAAATGAACTAGTGTTGAACTAGAATTATAATTCTACTTATTTTTAAAATAAATAAAGTGGATTTGAAGTGGTTTTAAATATAACCAGAATTTCCAATATACGAAGTGGAATGGATTTGAATCGAAATTAGCTTCGGAATATTTCGATGTTGGATTTCGTGATTATACCGATATTGTTATGGGAATTTGAAAGATATATTAATATCGTTATTTCCAATACGATATTTGTTGGTCGTAGAATTTGATATTGAATATAAGCCGATATATTTGCTATTCAGAGCCTTGTATTTAATATCAAATGTGATTTGGGTTTGTCGTGAATGGTGTCTTCATTAACACTGTTCTTGAACCCAGTTGAGAAAAAGATTAAATCTTTTTATTTAGATTTAATGAAGTGTACCAATTAAATGGAATTTAATTGGAATTGAATTTGAATTGATTGTTGGGTTTATCGTGAACGGTGTTTTAAATGACACTTGTTCTTTATCCCGATAATTAATGGAATGTGATTTGGGTTGTCGTGAATGGTATCTTTAATAATACCGTTCTTAGACCCAACAGAGTTAAGAAAATCAGAAACTAACCGGAGATTAGTTAAGTTGAATGGTTTCCTGGGTATTGATCTGATGTTGGTTTCGGCCTTCGGGGTTAACACTTAGGGAATTATTCACTTGCTAATTTACGGTTAAAGGCTGATGGAATAGAATGTGATTTTGGGTTTATTGTGAACCGTGTTTAAATGACATTGGTTCTTTAACCCAGTTAAAGACGGGATATGATTTCCTAAGTTAAGCAATCATTAAAATTGATTTTTGGGAAGATTAAAACCAAGTGGAGTTTTAGTGAATCTTTAATTAGATTGAAGTGATCGAGTATGGAGTATCACCAGTTTTGCTCCAGGCGATAGTTAAATCTTTAATTAGATTTGAACGTGAAATGGTAATTGAATTTACCGATAACACCGTGGTGTTAGATATGAAGTGTTACCAGTTTTACTTCATGGGATGAATAGGTTGGGATTGGGAAATTAAAACAAATGATTACTTCGGTAAGGTTCGTTAATCCCGGCTAGTTTGGATAAACCATAATTTGGTTTGAATTGATATTCAAAAGAAGATTAAAGAATAAATTTAAGGAATTTATCTTTGATAAAATTAATGGGAACCTATCCCTAAGAATGTGAAATTTAGCAACTAACTGTAGATTAGTTAAGATGAATGGTTTCCTGGGTATTGATCTGATGTTGGTTTCGGCCTTCGGGGTTATTATTTGGGGAATTGTTCCCTTACTAATTTACGGTTAGTGACTGATGAATTGGAATGAGGCGTATGTTGTGTTTGTGTAACTTGTTTATTATATACGCGAGTTATTCGGAAAGACTGGGTTTATCCCATTATGAATAACTGATACGACGATAAGTCGAAGGTGAAGACGGTGGTTGAAGACCGGAGGTCTTCACGTCGTTTGGGTGGTTACTGATGATCTTGATTGGGCCGTACACCCAAGAGGAGGGAATCCGTTAGTGGTCGTCCAGACGTACTTGGAGATCGATGGATAGCGAGGTACAAGGTGCCTCTGGTTTCGTTCAGACCCAGAACGGACTTGTAAATGGAATGTGTGTCTGACATTGGACTTTATTCTGTGTGATTGATTTCTATTAAATATATATCTGTTTGGCGGTGGAGAATTTATTCTCTTGCTTAACGCCCTTCTCTGAGATGTACGAGCTTAGAGGTTATATATTGGTGGATATCAATCGCATGGAGTGAATTGCCTGTGTGGCATACCTAAGTTGCAAATGATCAAGTCTTTTGTTGAAAAGCAAAGTCTTGTTGTTGATGATCAAAGCACGACATATGTGGCATAGCTTTGTGTAGCGTTGATTCGCGAGCCTCACACCCCGGTTGTGAACCAGAAACGGGAGAGGACATCAGGGAGGGCATGCGTTTCCTTCTAGTTAGAAGTGGCGTCAGTGGTTTTACACGCCCTGACGAGTTTGACTTATGTGGTTGTTGCTGTTGCGAGGCGCCTCGGATATATCGGTGACTATGTGAAGCCGATGGAGTCATTGGACTTATTTACGCCCCAAAGGGTGGGGAAACGTAGTGTTCAGGCATAATAATCCACATCGATGGACCGGCCCTGACGATCCATGGGGCAGTTGCGGCTGTTCCTGAGACATGGGCTAGATTGTCTCGAATCGGTAGAGGAATATCTTTTGCCTCGGTTCACAGATGGAAATCCAACTTCCAAATACGTGACTTTGCGGTTTTATTTGTAGAGCCTAGTATGGCGACATAGTGGGATGGGGCACTCATGCCGTTTATGATCGATACTTATGATTGAAATTGTTCTATACACTATGCACTTATTACAGTATCAAATGATTTGTTTTTAGCGTATCAAGCATTCTTTGGCTATTATAAGGTAAAAACCCTATCCTCCGGCTTGCGTTGCATTGTGTGATGGGACCTGGGTCTTATAATAACTTTATTGTTCTTTATTTAGCATTGCATTATTGTTTTATGCACTGGTGTTCTTGGGAGGAAACCCGTTCCGTGTTATACGGCGCGGTCCCTTGATTTACCTAACTTTAAAATAAAGATTAATAACTGTTTTAGTTCTCACACCAGTCACATGACTGACTTGGAGTTTATTGTTTTAACCTAAACTCTGGGTGCCCTCATTTTGACACGGGCAGCTAGTAATTTTGGTTTTGCAGATTTATATTCACATGATCCTGATTTACAGCTGGAACGATACTCGGAAAGCTCTGTATCCGTGTATTACTTCTAGTTGTGTATTGTATTATTTTTCCGCTGCTATGTAATGTATTGTAATCTCTGATATTTTATGATGTGTAATATTGATTCATACTCTGTATACTCTTGTATTCTGATGTAATTGTTGTAATAAACAATGAAATGTTCTTCTGTCTGCGTTCTAATTTGTCGTGTTCTCAAAACAATCAGGGGTTTCGAACGGTCTTGGTCGGTTTAGCGATCGATTCGGATCGAGCGGAATTCCCGGTCATTACACAGCCTTGTACCCGAGATGTTGCACCATATTTTTTGCTGTCTCACCATTGTGTCAATACTTGAGTGTTGCTCCAATTGTTGAGCCTATGCACACCATTTTGCAAACATAGCTTATGTAGTTGATCATTATTTTGACCATTGTGCTGACCTTAACTTATGAGGTGGCTCGGCCCATTGCTCACATCTGAGCCTTGTATGTTTGATCTGCACTTGCCATGGCACGTTCAATGCTCATCATTGTTGTTGACCATGTATTTATCATGCTGACTAGGCCATGTTTGATGTAATTCGACCATTCATGTTACATGTATATACATATATGTATATATACACCTATGTGTATGTATATATGTGTGCGTATATATGGATTCATTTTCACTTGCTCTGAGTCGAGATGGTCCTCGTGGCTACTCCTCAGTTGCTCGCTGATTGGCGAGGTAGTGCACACGTGTATATTTATACACGTGTGTACATGCAGCCATCATACAGCTTTCCCTGTCTCTGCATATCAGACCAAGTCTAGAAAAATGATGAGAAACACACCATAATTCTGAGGCAAATAAAATTTAAAAATAAATCTTTACTTGCTTGTATTTAATAGTTTTTTTTGCAATCTACTGTGTGTGTTCTTCTGTATGTGACAGGTATGAAGATGGTAAACTGGATTGGAGCACGTGAAGATTCAGAAGACTGAAGACAGAGTGTCAGTGTGTGTATATGTAAATATATTGAGTAATGAGTGATGTATGAGGAATCTGTGTGTATGAAATCAATTATAGACGTGAATGAAATTGTACTGTTATTTGTAATAAACAGATTTGGTTGAAATAAAATATTATTTTATTGTGTTCAATTCAATCTGTCTGTTTTTATTTTAATTCTTTCAATATTACAATTTCATGTGTGATGTGTCATGTCAGAGATATTCAAACATATTTAAGTGCATTGTAAACAGTGGAGTTATAAATAGTTGTACTGTTTGAATGTTTGAATGTTTGAAATATAATATTTAATTTAAATAAAATACTGTATGAATATATGAATGTCTGTACAGTCGTATTCTATTTAAATATAAATACTATATTCCTGTCTGTGATTTATAAATAGAACAGTATGGTAACAAACACATTTAAAATAACATTTATTTGGTTGTTATCATCAAACAAAAATCATATAATTGTGTATACAACTACGTCATATACAACAATCTCCCCCTTTTGATGATGATAAACAAATAAAAGATTTTGAGCATAATAAATGTGTTTGACAGTGAATATTGAACTCCCCCTATTTATTAGCCCCCCCTACAACTGAACTCCCCCTATATATGTGGAAAATATGAATGATGAACTCCAATTGACCATTCTCCCTCTAGATATTTAATTTCCAATCTTAAAATATTTTTGAAATAAATACTCATCAACCAAAATCTTGACCATTCTCCCCCTTTTGTTATCATCAAAAGGATAATAGAAATCGAAACAGTGATGAATATAGACTATAAATATAAATTCAAATTAAGAGAGCGAATATATCGTAAATCCCATTTAATCAAACAAAAATCATAATAATCTTTAAATCAGAAGCAAATTTCACTTTCAGAATGAATGGATTTATGATGGATTTTATAGAATGAGGAGAGTTCAATTGAATATTTAAATATGAATTTTGAAGATTTTAAATATGCTTAAAATGTGTTAAGCACTTGCTAACCACGCATAGCCCAAAGGTCTTTTAAATGGGGTTAGTAGTAACTTAACTTTATCCTCTCTAATGAGTTCCATTCATGCACAGCCCAAAGGTCTTTTAAGTGAGAATGGAAGCACATAGAAATTAAGGTAATTCACCCACGCATAACCGCGAGGACTTTTAAATGGGATTGAATACCAAGGATAAATTATTTATTTATTTTTATTTTATTTTTAATTCCAAGAATAATTAGAACTCCCCAAATAAAATAAAACCACGATGAATGACAGAAATATGGTAGATATAGAAGATGGTCGTGAAATAAGCTCTAATTCAAAGATATTATAAAATCTGTCCAATCATCATGAGTTTTAAAATAACATCTCCTCTAGTTATGGATTATATCATAGTCACAACTCATCACAATTTCATAAATCTATTAATAATTTTGATGAGTCACACAACGGTTCAAATCAATCAATAATTTCAATTTTTGAATAAATAATCAAAAAATAACTTTAAAATTGAAAATATCAATTTCAAGAGGAGTTTTTGAAAATATTAATGCAAGTTTGAAAATTGGTTTCAAAAATCAATCAGTAGAATATGAAATTATCTAATATTTCTAATGCTGATTGTTCCTAGACAATTTCAAAACAACTTATATATTTAATTCAAATTGTCTATGGAATTTAATTACTGATTTTTCAACTCATCGTTCAATCACCAAATCAACTCAATTTCCTTATCTGAGCAGCACAAGATCATTTTCAAAACATGAATCACAACTGAATTTTTCAAAGTATTTTTAGACAAGCACACGAAACATTCAATGATCAAATCTGAAGATAATTATTTGAAATCACTTGAAAAAAAAATCAATTTTTTTATAATCTAGGAAATTCAACAATCAATAATGAAAGATTACAAAATCAGCCAGGTAAAAACATAAAGAGAATAAAAGAAATAAAAACTAAAAAGAAAAATAAACTAAAAAGGAATAAAAATAAAAATACGAGTTTAGAGATCATACCTGACTTACCATAATCGTTGTGATCCAATGAATCTCCAACTCTGAATCTATGGCTAAGGAACTCCAAATAATTCGATAATATGAATCAATTTGAATTTTATCTCACTTAAGCATAGTTTTTCCTTAGCCTCTCATGGTACCTAAATGTTTATATGATCGAGTGGTCTAATAAAAGTTGTTTTACCACTCTTATCTTCGTTTACACGTTTTGGTACCCAAACCCGTTTATATAACAATCCATTACTATCCACTAGCGTACCCTCTGGAACCCAAATTCGTTTAGACTTACTCAAAAATATTTTGTTAATTTTTGGAGTCCAAACATGTTTAAATGAATTGTTTTTAAACGAGTTATTATTTCGTTTATGATTTAAAAACCCTTTGAAATTATTAGATTTCAAAATTTCAAATTGATCGTTTTCAAAACCATTTAAAGAATTTTTAAAATCATTAGAATTTTGTTTTTCAAATTGATCAGATCCAAAGCCAAGTCCCTTTTTATTCTGAACAAAAAATTAGTTTTTTAACAACATATTCAACGATTTCTCACCTTTAGAAAATTTAGTCAAAGTTGACTCAAGTTGTTGAATTTTAAATTTAAGATCGCTATTTTCTTTCATTAAATTTGAACAACAATTAATAGCGATTTTCCTCTTTTCAGCATCAGTTTGTTTCAAAACCAAATTTTCGTTTTCAAGTGCTTTGATTTTAGCATTGGACTTAAAAATTTCAATTTCAAATTGTTTTTGCTTTTCAAAATCAAGTTTTTCAGATTCTCTAAGCTTTTCAATTTCCTTCTCAAAATCACAATTTTCGTTTTTCAAATTCACGTTTTCACTTTTTAGTAATTCAAAATCAGTTTTGAATTTTAAAGGATCATTACTCAAAATTTGACATTTTTCGCATTCTGAAAACGGCGAATTCTTAACTTTTTCAAGTTTTCTTTCTAAACTGTTATTTTCTTAAACTAGTTTTAACCTATCAGATTTCAATTTCTTAACTTTTAGTTCAAGAGAATCAGCGGTTTTTGTGAGGTCGTGACACATTAAAATTAATTCTTTATAGGTAAAATTCGATACCTCACTAGAATCCTCTTCACTACCTTCTGAATCAGATTGAGCCATAAGACACAAATTAGCTTCCTCTTCATCACTTTTAGAAACTTCTTCTCCTTCCTTGTCATCCCATGTAGCAGCAAAAGCCTTCTTCTTTCTTCTGAACTTTTTCTTCTTTTCATTTTTGAGATGTGGGTAATTCGGTTTGATATGTCTGGGTTTCTTGCAATTGTAGCAAAACACTTCATCGTCTGAACTATCTGAACTTTCGGACTTGTCGGTTTTTGAATTCTTCTTTTGTGGCTCGTACTTTCCTTTGGCCCACTTTCTCAAAACCATGGCTAGCTCTTCAGCGAAATCTTCATCATCACTACAGTATTATTTAGAGCGATCGTCTTTTTCTTTGATTCAAAATTCTTTCGTTCTTCTCTTGCTTTTAACTCCATCTCGTAAGTAATCAGATTTTTGATCAACTCTTCCATGCTTATTTTATTCAGATCTTTTGATTCTTGAATTGCCGTCACTTTTGCTTCAAAATTCATCAGTAGCACTCTCAATAATTTTTCTAATCAATTCCACTTCGGTATAGGTTTTGCCAAGAGCTTTTGCATTATAGACTAGTGACGAGAAGCGTCCATACATCTCTTTTATATCTTCATCTCGTTGCATAGAGAAATTTTCATATTCGTTGCTGAGAAGAGCGAGAAGAGATTCCTTCACTTGAGATGTTCGTTCGTGTGTGACCTCCAACGTATGCCATATTTCCTGCGCAGTTTCACAATGAAAAATTCGATTAAATTCAGTTTTATCAAGAGCACAAATTAAAGCATTCATTGCTTCGGCATTAGTTGAAAACATGTTTTTATCATTAGCATCCCACCTGTCTTTTGATTTAGGAATTTCAACACCACTAACAATAACAGTGGGAGATCTATAACCTGTTTCAATAATATCCTACACATCATAATCGACTGAACTCAAATAAATTTTCATCCTAGCTTTCCGATAGGCATAATCAGTTCCATTAAACATTGGTGGCCTAGCTATGGACTTACCCTCAGAAAAAGCGTTATTAGACAGATTCATGACTCTAGAGTTAAAATAAAATAAAAAATACTTCCTCTGATACCACTTGTAGGATCTAAATTAACCCTATAGGGGGGTGAATAGGGTTTGTCGCATATTTTCACAGAGTAATTAAATAATAACAGCACAGATAATAATCAGAATAAATGCGCAAAATAAATAACACACACATATACCCAGCTTCAGCAAAACCCTGCCTACTGCTGCATTCCCCAAGGTTTCTACTAGGAGTAAAAACAATATCTATTCTTACAATCCCCTGTAAACTTGTGACACTCGCTCCCAACTGTTCTTAACCCTACGCTCAAAACCCTACACTGGTTTCTATCCCCGAAACCAGATTTCCCCGAATTACAAATCTCGTAATTCGTCTCCCCTAGATTTTACTGATCTAGAAACTATTCATTTGTTTTTACAAATTAAACAAAACAAATATAAATTAAAAAAATAGAGAAACCCTAGGATTTAAAATAATGGTTATCCCCTTTTGTTAAAAACTTGGCCGGCCTCTTTTATTTTCTCTAGCCCCTTGTTTTCTTTGACCCGATCTCCTTTGCTTTAGAAAAAATGGCGGCGGTGGCTTTGCTCCTAGGGTTTCTTCAAATCCCAAAATCGCGATGACTTTCTGATGCTTGAAATCTCGTTGATGTTCTTGATCGATCTTTGTTGCTTCTCTCTTCATGATTTGGAAATTGGATTTTGAACCAAGCTTACTCCTTTACTGGTATGAATTTTGATTTCGGTTTTGAATTAGTGCTAGAACTTGGATGATAAATTGTCGCTGATGATATGGGTGTTATATAGGATTTAAAATCCGAACTTATCTCTGATTTCATTTATGATTTGGTCTGATTATATGAGATTGTTGCGTGAATTTTGGGGCTTTGAAATCTTCATATATGTTGATGATATTTGCGTGAGAATTCTGGACTCTTAACTGTCTATTTTTCTGCTTTGAATTAATCCCCTTATTTTCTAGAATTGATTGAGTCTTCCTTGACTTTGAATTTGCGTGGCTTATTCCATGAAAATATCCATTAAAAAATGCTGTAAACTTTTTTATTTCTATGGATATAACCTTTGTGGTTTCTGGAATTTCTATCGAGTCCTTCTTGCTGTTACTCTTTAATTAACTTATGTACAGCTTCCATTATAATTTGAACACTAGTCCATATTTTTCTGAAATCTAATTGTGATTTTCTGAAATACAAACTGATACTAGAACATATTCTTTATTTGATCACTCCACCTTTATGTAAATGCTGAATCATTTGTTTTGGTCCTGGCCACTTTAGTTTTGACTGAAACACTTCTGTTTACTTGAAACTTGTGTTTGTATAAAGTCATGTTAGATTTGCATTTCCATGTGTTTACTTGTAAACGCTCGAACCTGAAACTTGTGTCATGACATTATTGAGTCATGTAGTATTGCACTTGTCTCACCATGCACCTATGTATACTTATCATGCTAGTTTCCATGTAGTGTACCCTTGCATCTGTTTGTGTGCTCCATTCTATAGTACAGTATGTGTGACACTTATATATATATATCCATGTATATGTTCTTTGTATACATGCCTTGTGCATGTATATGCTGATCCATTATTTACTTTTTGACTATGCTCTCCTTGATTTTGTAGCTCTATTATAACTTGTGTTCACTGTGGCTTTGCACCTGACCACTGATTTTTAGCCACTGTCTTGTACCATTTTTAGTTTTGATTTGCGTCGACTTTGAAATTGTTGCTTTTCTTAAGAACAATTGTTGCCACCACTGTATGTTTGATTAACACTTGTTGTACCTGCACAAATTTTGAACATTAAATGGATACTTCACTTTGTATTTTTGTCCTCTTTGTTCATGCTGCACCTTGACCTGTATATGTTGAACCATATTGCTTTGTCCATCTACATTTTGTCGACACATTGGTTACACTTGGAATGCTGGATTGTTTGAAACTGCCTTGTACCCGAGATGTTGCACCATATTTTTTGCTGTCTCACCATTGTGTCAATACTTGAGTGTTGCTCCAATTGTTGAGCCTATGCACACCATTTTGCAAACATAGCTTATGTAGTTGATCATTATTTTGACCATTGTGCTGACCTTAACTTATGAGGTGGCTCGGCCCATTGCTCACATCTGAGCCTTGTATGTTTGATCTGCACTTGCCATGGCACGTTCAATGCTCATCATTGTTGTTGACCATGTATTTATCATGCTGACTAGGCCATGTTTGATGTAATTCGACCATTCATGTTACATGTATATACATATATGTATATATACACCTATGTGTATGTATATATGTGTGCGTATATATGGATTCATTTTCACTTGCTCTGAGTCGAGATGGTCCTCGTGGCTACTCCTCAGTTGCTCGCTGATTGGCGAGGTAGTGCACACGTGTATATTTATACACGTGTGTACATGCAGCCATCATACAGCTTTCCCTGTCTCTGCATATCAGACCAAGTCTAGAAAAATGATGAGAAACACACCATAATTCTGAGGCAAATAAAATTTAAAAATAAATCTTTACTTGCTTGTATTTAATAGTTTTTTTTGCAATCTACTGTGTGTGTTCTTCTGTATGTGACAGGTATGAAGATGGTAAACTGGATTGGAGCACGTGAAGATTCAGAAGACTGAAGACAGAGTGTCAGTGTGTGTATATGTAAATATATTGAGTAATGAGTGATGTATGAGGAATCTAATTACATGCTCTGAGTGATGTATGTAAATATATATACATGTATATATACACCTATGTGTATGTATATATGTGTGTGTATATATGGCTTCATTTTCACTTGCTCTGAGTCGAGATGCTCCTCGTGGCTACTCATAAGTTGCTCGCTGATTGGCGAGGTAGTGCACACGTGTATATTTATACACGTGTGTACATGCAGCCATCAGACAGTTTTTCCTATCTCTGCATATCAGACCAAGTCAAGAAAAATGATGAGAAACACACCGTAATTCTGAGGCAAATAAAATTTAAAAATAAATCTTTATTTGCTTGTATTTAATTTTTTTTGTTGCAATCTACTGTGTGTGTTCTTCTGTATGTGACAGGTATGAAGATGGTAAACTGGATTGGAGCACGTGAAGATTCAGAAGACTGAAGACAGAGTGTCAATGTGTGTGTATATGTAAATATATTGAGTAATGAGTGATGTATGAGGAATCTGTGTGTATGAAATCAATTATAGACGTGAATGAAAATATACTGTTATTTGTAATAAACAGATTTGGTTGAAATAAAATATTATTTTATTGTGTTCAATTCAATCTATCTATTTTTATTTTAATTCTTTCAATATTACATTTTCATGTGTGATGTGTCATGTCAGAGATATTCAAACATATTTAAGTGCATTGTAAATAGTGGAGTTATAAATAGTTGTACTGCTTGAATGTTTGAAATATAATATTTAATTTAAATAAAATACTGTATGAATATATGAATGTCTGTACAGTCGTATTCTATTTAAATATAAATATTATATTCCTGTCCGTGATGTATAAATAGAACAGTACGGTAACAAACACATTTAAAATAACATTTATTTGGTTGTTATCGTCAAACAAAAATCATATAATTGTGTATACAACTACATCATATACAAAAGTTGGAATTGCTAAGTTATAATTTCTGTAAAGTAACTCAAAAATAAACTCAAGTTTTAATAATTGGATATTAATGTTTTAAGAAACAATTAAATGGATTATTTTATTTTAATTATATTATTAATTTATTTATAAAAAAGGGGAAAGATCAATTGTAATCAGTTAATCAGGTTGTTTAGGGTTGATTTAAGTCAACTGTTAAAATAGGAATGGATATTGAAATTAATTTGTTTTAATTAATTTAATAAAAGAGGTTAAAATAAGTGGTTGTTTAAAAATTTAATAATGTTAATTTAATAGATTATGTAGGATATTGGTGCAATTAAATAATAATTTAAATTCGGATAAATTGTCCCAGAAGGATGTTTTTGACTTAATTAATATCTTAATTAAGTAAGTTTCAAAAATAAATTTAGTTATAAAGGAAATAGGAAATCAAGTCGATTATTTGAATTAAATTCCCTGATTCAATATTTAAGTTAAAGTTAACTAAATGTATTGTTCAAACAACAAAATTGTCTTGAAAATGGTTTGAGACTTGGAAATCAAATTGGATTTACAAATTCTGGTTTGACGAATATTTTGGATATCGAACTTCTATAAATCTTAACGATAATAATGATTTCGACTCAAGGTCTGAGAGGTAATCAAAATACCCCAACTTGAACGATTTCACTATTATCCGATATATAGTATTAGTTTGTGTTCGAAATGAGTGTTAGGATTGAAAATTGATTTCAGCTATGAAACTGATATTCGAGTCGGATTGTCACGTAAGATTTCATAATAATTGTTTTTTAAGTTAATAAATATTTGTGTTTTCAAATGAGTATATATATAAGTTGATATTTGAATTATAAATAATTTAGATTATTTAAATAAGGCTTAGCAGATCCAATGGAAATAATTCTGTTCATTTTATTTTATATTTGATAGTTAAATCACTGACTATTGGATCTATACCTTTCCGTTGCCGTATTCGAAGAGAACGAAATCTAAATTCCACTTCGATACGATATATACATTGCAAACCAGGAACTATTGAAGATCATTGAAGATGGAATTATGCAAGGGCTGTTCTGTTAATTCTAGGTGAAATTTCCTAAGATGGATTTACAGAATAGTACCTTCGGTTTGTCTAGTCTCAGGACAACTTGTATGGACGAATGTCTGACAGAGTATACCTAACAGATCATTCGATCGATCTCTTCAAACTATGTTTGGTCGCATAGGAATTCGTTTCTCTTAGCTTTACACCCGTAGTATTGTGGAAATCAATTGGTGATATTGATGGGTTTGACGACGTGGCATTCAAAGTGAATGAAGACGTGATACATCTAAAGGTAAGTTTTGATCTCATGCCTCACAACCGAGAAATGACAAAATTCGGGTAGGAAGCATGGCTAAGTGGGTCATTCCCAACTAGGGTGTATTGTCACCATTTAGAGAATATTCATTTTCGTTCTTCTTTTCATTTTGTATTTCCAGGAAAACGATAGCTGTGCAGCCGTAACGTGACAATATATTCGATACACTCAAGAGAAATGAGTGGTCGGTCATGTGTGACCGGGTTGAAAGATGTTCTTGTTGAACCCAATGCATTCCTCTCTAGAGATACACTATCTGAAGGTGGTTCCATACGTTGTCATAGTTGGAATTCCATTATCCAATAAGCGCCCGCGGTTTTGATTGTATACTATGTATATGGAGCGTGAGATGAAAGCGTTCTGCTATATTGCTATTTATTTAATTTAGACACAATTATAGTATCAGAAGTGTTATGATATAAAGATGTTTTGGATTATCGTAAGGTAAAAACCATCCATGTTTTTGTGCGGATCGGTCTTATGATCATCTTTTCTTTCAGAAACATTTTCGAAAAGTTAATTCAAGTATTGTGGATACTCATAAGGGAAAAACCCGTTCCGTATTTACGGCGTGGTTTTATGAGATATTTTTTTCAAGATGTTTAAAATCGTTTACTCACACTGGTCCCATGACTGACCTAGAGTTTATTTTTCTATGTTTTCCCTGAACTCCTGGTGACCAAATTTGTATGGGCAGTTAAGCAGTTCAGGATTTTAAAGATTTTCTAAAGGAGCTTGAAGCAGGAGGCTTCAATGATAGATATATAGAGTTTATTTCTGCTGCAATGTATATGTATTGTACTCTGATGATGTATGCAAGTGAAAATATAGTTTTGTATTTCAAAAGTGATTATATATACATTATTTTATTCCGCTGCGATTGTGAGATTTTGTGTTGTTGTTCAGTTCTATCTTTTATCTATTTTCTTCTATTCTATCTTTTTTATCTTATCTATTCTCACCTTCTAATTTCTTTCTTTGACATCTGGGTTTTAGTATTCTTTGAGTTGGACTTGTGTTGTATTTGGTCAACTCAAAGGGTACCGAAATTCGGGTCGTCACATTTGGTATCAGAGCTAAAGGTTGACTAATAACCTTGGCTCTGTGGCGTAACACGATAGAGATGGGGTTAGTAATACCTTAGATTGAGTTTGAGTGTATATATATGAGCGCGTATTTGTTAATTGATTTGAGAACTGTTTTATATTGTGATGATTGGTTTATTGAGCGGTTTATGAATTCTGGTCGATACAGGGTGTACAACTGTTTTGATAGGTTTTCTAAACTCTCGAGCAGAATAATTTGACACAGTATCATTTTAAAATCTGGGTAAGTGAAATAGTTTTACTCAAAATTATATTTTTGTTATAAAAGAATTTTTTTTCTGAAAGTATTATTATATATGGATGTGTCGATGGTTGTTATTATAATCGAACAGGTTATAAAATTGAAATGGTTATATATTTAACCAAGTTGAATTTGTATAAGAAAGAGATATACAAATAAGACAATCTGGAAAATTGTTTGTGTAAAACAAAATGTTTTGGAGAAAATTCAAAGGTTTTGAATTTACAATGGGATTAAGGGATGTGATTTCAAACTGGTTTGAAATAAAAACCAAAAATTCAGATTCTGGAACTTGAATATTTTACTAGAGTTAAGGAAATTGGAACCTAACTGGAGATTGGTGGAGTTAAATGATTTTCTGAGTATTGATCTGATGTTGATTTCGGCCTTTGGGGTTAATGCTTTGAAATTTTTTTCTTACCAATTTACGGTCAGGGACCGATGGATTTTGAAAAATAGCAATAAATGAAAATGTTTTCCAACTATGGTAACAAATATTTCTAGTTATGAAATTGACTATGATTGATAGCAAATTGTTGATGTGCGTATTAAATGTTTTTGATTGCTGTGAAATATTTTGGAAGGTAACCTGTGTATTTTGGATAATTGTTGTAATTGTTAGGGGATGACCCATGTATGTGTTTTGTTTTAAGTCTACGACTTCAAATATAACTGTAATCTTCTCATTCCTTTTTAATTTCAGGGTCGAAATTCTTTTAAGGGTGGTAGATTGTAACATCCCGATTTTTGATTGACTTTGTAACACAATTTATTATGGATTATTTCAATTACTGGTTTAAACTAAATAAATTATGGATAATAAATATGAGGAAAATTTCAAGAATATATTTAAATGGTTTAAATTATTTTGACCATTGTAAAACAAGCAAGAAATGTTTACTTATTTTGTTTTAATTATTGTTAAAATATAAATAATATTGGATTTGGATATTCTAGTAAGTTAGAATAATAATTATTTATAAAATCCTATATGTATATGTTATATTATATAGTTCCTTAACTAGTGTGAATATATATGCATATACAAGTATATAGTGTTTTGTATTGATTCTAACTCATGTAAATTAAAAATGGAGATCATGTAAGTAAAATTTAATGTGAATAACATAAGTAAAAGTAAATTACTTCATACAAAAGGAATAATACCTTAATAAGGATGTAACATCTTTTGTATTTGTGATCAAAACATCAACAGACTTGGCACAAAACTTTGGTTAAAATATGCATATAAATTTGCATATGCACATGGTTGTACACTGTTGTTCAAATCAGCCTTTTATATAATCAAAAGATTAATGGCTCAAATTTTCTTAGTCACCAAGCATTTGTTTTATAATATATAAGACCATAGGCTGGCACATATATTTATACATCAATTAGACATGGCAGTACACATCTATATGTACACAGGGAAAGATTTTAATGAGTGAAATCTCTTCGATGACATTACTTTTGCAATCAGCAAAGTGCTACAACTATTTTTCCTATAAATCATTCCTAGATTTAGCACATGGCTACATGATCATGTAGGCTGCACACATGTCATTATAGCTCATTTTTGCACATGGATGTACAAATTCATGTACTTCAATAGGACTGCCACATTATTATTTCACATTTTAAAACCAGCTATTCCATTCAATCAACCTATATACACATGCACCCAGCTATAAAACCATAGTTATTCCTCCAATCAAAAATCAATGCACAGCTATGAAAATATGACTCCATTTCATTTTAATCACTAGCACAGCTATGCATTCCATTCCATCAAAATAGCAATAGTTGGGCCTTCCATTAAAGCTATGTATGTTCATTTCAAGCAAGCCAATCAAATGCCATTGTTTATTAATTCTCTACACCATAAATATGCACACTAGCTCACAGCTTTCATGCACAATCCATTCGAACTTTAAAAGTAAAAAAAAAAAACTGAAACTTGAAAGAAAACATGGTAGAAAAAGGGAAAGATTGAAAACTGGAATTTGCATAAAGCCGTGGACCAAAATAAAGTGAGTAAATTTCTCATATAATTTCTGATACATACCTATATTGATACATATTATATATATATGTATATATTATTAATATGTTTAGTCGATATATCCTTCCTATAAAACCTAGAACAGTGCAGTAGTAGATAAGTAAATACTTCCCCTTGTTTCCACTGATTGTTATATGATAAACAAACACACACACACACACACACACACACACACACATATATATATATGCATTCATATTTCCTTGTCAAAAACTTGAGGTGCAACACATCAAAGAACTAAAAACTGTAGCTTGAAAGCAAAAATAGAGGACTCACCAGAAATGTCAAATTGTCACGCTTATAACCGTGAGTAAATAGTATACTCACGGTTATAACAGTTATGCCAATGCGCGTTGGTGATTTTTATCACACATGTTATAACGGTTATATTCGTGACAAATACCAACGCTTATTATCATGGTTATAAACGTGAGAATATTTACTTTCCTAACATTTACAAGTGTGATAATATTTACTTTTATAATGGTAATAAGCGTGATAATATTTATGCTCCTAATGGTAATAAACGAGATAATATTTATTCTCCTAACGGTAATAAGCGTGATAAATAACATATTTTGTCACGGTTGCAACTGTTACAAAATGAATAACTATAACATTTATAACCACTGCAATTTTTAGATGCATATAACAATCACAATTTGATACAGCATATAACAAACCGTATATTTAACAAGCATCAAAATTTATTTCATTTCATTTCACAAATTTGTAGATCATGGATATGTAACAATATCATTTCTTAAAGCGTACATGGAATAATACAAAAATTCATTTCCTGAAGGAATTAGGATTTCAACAAACATCAAAATATCCTTCCACATTTAACAACTAACTGTACTTACCATTTCCAAATTACAAATTTCTTTTCAATATTACAATTGATTAATGCAATCTAAATAGATCATAATCATCTAAAAGGTATACATCTATAAACATATATGGGTGAGCTTCCCTGATAGGACTTCCATTTCAAGAGTGGAGTTAGTGCATACACTTTTTTTGCTCAAGTAAACATTTTTCTCCAACCTACATGATAAATTTACATCATTTTTAGCAGATATTGATAAACATGAAACTAAATACTACCACCTCGCAATTTGCTAGGTGGAAAATGTCATCAGTACTAAAAATAACTTAACACTATAGGGCAAAGTAGTCAACTATGCATGAGAAACAAAAATAACATAACAAAAAATACTATAGGAGTGAATTTTAAATTGAACTTTCTCGGTATAAAACTGAACCCAAGCTCAGTTTTCCAACTGAGCTTAGTTCAGTCTGAACTGAAGATGAGCTCAGCTGAACTGAGCTTGATCTCAGTTTGAACTGAGTGCTTCAGCTCAGTTTAAACCGAGGTAAGATCTGATTATATTACAATTAGGCAAAGCTCGGTATGATGGACGTTTCATAGTTTTTTTTTTATAATTTAACCTTATTTAACCTTTTTCTAGTATCTTCTTTCTCCCTTTTTTCATTCCCAATCATTGTATTACCGATGAAACATCGCTAAAATTATTAATCGAACAAGCTAGTCTTGACCTTTTAACTGAGCTTGAGTTTAAGGTCAGTTTGAACTAAGAGCTTATGCTCAGTTTGAACTAAGAGCTTATGCTCAGTTTGAACCAAGTTAATCTCAGCTTAAGCTCAGTTTGAACTGAGCTTATGCTCAGATTGTATTGGGAGCTTAAGTTCAGTTTAAACTGAGCTAGTCTCGGTTTTGTATTACAATTGGGCCATGATGGTTTGACTGCCTTTAATTTGTTTAATTTGCTTATATAAACATGTTTCATCTTCTTTAATTCGTTTCATCTTATCTTCTTTCGCCCTTTGTTTTCATTACAAATCAGGATAATATTTTATGAGACATCATTAAAATTGATAATCTAATAGATTTTTGAAATCGAATAGCAAAATACTTATTGTCAAATGATTAGAAACAAAGTATGGATTTCTTTTTTCATATTTTATATTATGTAACAGGTATTCATAGGTTAGTCAAAATTTTCTTTTCCCCCTCAACGTGGAAATTATTGTTGTAATTTATTTGTTTATTCTCCTTTAAAGCAGCAATAATGCAAGATTCATTATCTAATACATATCAAAAATGGCAGACATAAACAATGGTTTCAAGCTATGAAGTTGCAATGTAAATTAAGAGGTAAAAAACCAGCTGGGGCATAAATGTACCTGCTGCTTTTAGAATTATAGTAAAAACTGCAAATGAAAGGAAGGACAAAAGGAAAGCATTGAATAAATAAACAAAATTAAAGCATTAAACAAATAACAAAACAATCATAAATAAAGAAACAAACGCTGAAAAGAAATTGATTTCAAATTATAGTATTTTTTAGAAAAAAGAGAAGATTCAAAATCCCACTTTAGATTAGCTCATAAAAACCGAAATAAATAGGGCATGATGATTTTTTGAAATATAATTAGATTGTTAAAATATAATTAATGGAAATAAATTCTTTTCTAGTAATTAATTCCAAAGATGTTCCTAATTTGACTGGCTGGCAACACATTAGAACATAATGAAACTGAAAGCCCTCGAAACTGGTACAATTAATGGCTCCCTTTCTCAATATACATTTACATGCTTAGAAACTGAACTTTAAAAGTATGTTACAATAATTACTTTTAATCACAACTTCTAAAGATTTAAATATAATTGAAAGTTAAAAAAGTACAGCTTACCGATACCTTGATCATTGTGCTATTAGCCTTGTAATTATAGTTAAGTTGCCTAAACTCTTATTCCTTAAATCATGTCCAGCTTCATTGGATTCCAATTGGTCCTTTTTCTTACAGTTACCAAAATCACACCATGAAAGCTGCAATATTCATTTGTGCACTTCTTTACAAAACCGTTAAAACCCTGGATAAATTTTTGTCAAATAATTTGAAATTTTAACCAATGGAATCTATACCTGACAACATTTTTCCATGGAGATTCAAACCCTTCCAAATATTCGGCATAACTCTAATAGCTGAAACATATCAAATAGTTTGGAATAACCTTCAATTCACTCCTGATTTTTTTACAAATAGTAGAAACTAATAAAACACTAGAGGCAAACAAAAAAATACTTATGTTATCTACCAACTCGACCTAACTTATTATATTTGAATGTATTGTCCTTTGAACAAATCAATTAATTTAACAAAAATATGTTGGTTCCATAGGAAATAAGAATAATTTGTAGATAAGGATTAGTTATATTTGTGAGGCATGATAATTACATTGTTCTATTTTATGTAAACAGTAAGTTTTGATCATAAGAAACTTAACATATATGTTCCTCAAAATATAACAGATAATACTCCATTTTGAATGATAGTCCTACTATATATATTTAACATGACTTTTCTACCTTTACCATATATGTAAGAATTTACCAGTATCAAATTCAAACTAAGAAATATATCATGTAATTGTCGTTAAATATATCATCAAAAGCAACAAAATTTGCAAGATTGGCATAACATAAATAAATCATACCTTTAAGACATTATAAACACAGTAAGCTTCTTTTCTCATTATCTCAACCTTTTCTTCAGATCTCCCATCTCAAAAGATGCAGAACATGGATTCATGCAAGGCTGTTCTGAGATCTGCATTAATGTCAAGATCCATTTATACAAAACAAACTTAAAAAAATTCAATGTAAAGAATAGAACAAGCAGCATATAACATTCAAAATGTTGGACGCTCGAATTCACCTCCTAAATAGCTGCTATAAGTGAAGAAAAACAAATAGTAAGACAAAAAAAAAAAAAAACAATTAACTATAGTTTAGTAATATGGTGATTTATAGGTGTTACGATCAACTATCAGTAGTAAATGAACCAATTAGCAAGTACTACTTCTCACGTCCACAAACATGATTTTCTTTTTCCAAACCCAACATAGAATACAACCAATCTAAGCTTGAACCAATAAGATACTAGAATTATGAAGTAAATGAAATATTACCACCAACAGCAATATTTTTTTCTCTAACCCAAAGTGAAACTAATATTTCATATCACACGCCAATAATAAAAGCTTGTTTTCTTAATTGAAGTACGGATAAATATGGACATATAATCAAAGTTAAAACATCACCAGATTGTTGCTGGTAGGAAAATAAGAAAAATATTCGAATTACATTGGAACAAACCTCAGTAATTAAAGTATCAACCTCAGTTGCTGTCTGAGTTTTGTGAGAAAGTTCACAGAGGTAACGCCGAGATTTGTGTACAACAACTGATACAACTGGCGCGATGAATAATGCCAACACTGCAAAAGAATGACAGAGAATAATTTTAACATCACAAATTTTTTTAGAACACAACTGTTGATCAACTAAACACTAAAGCATTTTTCACATGTTAATCTCCATGATGTAGTGAGCATAAAGCCAAGTCCAACTATTGTGGTAGTAAGATTACGCAGCGCTTAAGAGAGATTAGCAGTTGCAGCATTTTTAATGATATGTGTATCCTCAAATAATCTACTGAAGAGTTCTCTCCAGTTCATGTTACAAACAATAAGCAATTTTCTCCAAATTATAGTGAAGGAACATCAATAAATTTGATCAAATGTATAATTGTTTGATATATGAAGGCATGTATATAACTGTTGCTAGTTAATTGGTTAATAAAATGGTTGGATAGTTTTTTTTCTCAGTTGAGCAACTACTTTTTCACTGGTAGAATTAAAGATCAAGACCTTGAGATTCTATGCATGTAGAAATATAACGAAGCATAATGCAATTGCAAAAAAAACATTCCCTTCCCTATAATAAGATCGGAATTTATTGAAATGGAATCATGCAAAATTAACGTGTGTAGTGCCAATCTGCTATGTAACATGTATAGAAGGAGATCAAGGACATTGTAGCTAAATAGATTATTTGTGTAAGAAAAAGTTAAAGAGGTGGAAAAAGGAAGGAATGCTTTAATGCTAATTACATTACATAATATAAGAACTTGCCTGAGAAGACTTAACAAGAAATTCCTCGGTCTTCCCAAAGTTGATACTCCTACAGTAATCATGCAAAATGTAAGAAACATCCACAACATACGAAGCCATTTACTTGTTAGATGTTTTGTGATAGATGATTATTTAAAAAAATATACTGATCAAAATCAGCAAAGAGGTGCAGCAAATGAAACATTTACAGGGATTCAAAATGAAATATTGACAATTTGAAAATTGAATGAACTAGTAAGTAGTAATACAAAAAAAGCACTCCAGAAAATATGGTTAACCCGGCTATGCTCACCAATCTAACTTCCTCTATGCATGTGCATGCATACAGACTAATCCCCTTTTTTATTTATATTTTCATGTTGCATGCTTGTGCATGCATTTGTAATGCTATAAGAACGTAAATATTCACCTCAACCCATTCAATATGATACTCACAGTGATGAAGGTATATCTTTACACGGCCCTCTACAGTGCAAATGCCTCCCACCTCCTCAAAAAAAATCCAATGATATAGTACTTTATACCCGGAATTAAGCAAGAATTTTGGCGGTGACCATGAAATGGACAGGGCACATGGACAGACATCACGTCCTAAGATGACGGGCATTAGCTGTGGTGCAAGCATATCTACAATCAGTTGAGCATTCAAGGTCAACATAATAATAAAATGTATCACATTATAGCAGCATGCTAGCATAATAATTGTATCTCCAACAGAGTTTCAATTGATGTCAACCAAGAAAATAACTCTCATGTTTACAAATTGAACACCAGACATATTAATGATATATAAATAATATCCATTAAATCAAATCAAAGGACCTCAAAAAAATCTAACTCATAAATCATACATTGGTTTACTTTCTGGATTGCCTTACATATCCTAATAGCACAAAAGTTTCTCATTTGAGAATAGTCTTGTATTGCCAAACTGAAAACTGGACATTATAAATAGTTAGGGCTGTTACGGTTAACCATTCAACCGTCGAACCGTTCACACGGTTGCCGCCTACTACGGTAACGGTGACGGTAACGATTGCGGATTTTGATAACCGCGATAAAATATACCGAACCGCACATGATTTTTTTGTAGCATTTCGTAAAAAATATATGTATTTTTAATAATTTAAGCTAGAGAAATAACATATGTATAAATAATTTGTGTTTTTATTTATAGACAGCATGCATATGAATGATTTGTTTCATAAATAAACAAACTAACTCTTAAGAAAAAAGTTTGAACCTGAATTATTTATGGATAACAATGTAAATTTACGGTAATGGTTGCGGTAACGGTTAGACGGTTACGGTAACAGTTATAAAATTTGCTAACCGTCAACAACGGTTGCGGTTACGGTTGCCGTTAAAATTGGCGGTTGCCGTAACCGTAACACCCCTATAAATAGTAACTCGTTTTTTCTAATAAGAAGCACTTAATTCGCACATTGGTTTGGTACATGCCAATGAAATGATCAAACTGAACACAGTATTAGTATACTGAAGTGTTTTAAAACACTTTATCTATTACTAAATACCAAGTATATGAGTTTTCACACTCGTCTTAATAATATTGGTTTCGTATATGCCGATGAAAATGATCAAATTAAACACAACATTAACATAGTTGAAGTGTTTTAAAACATTTTAAATTTCTTTTTCTTTTTTAATTACTAAATACCAAGTATTATGAGTTTTCACCCTTATCCTAATAGTATTTAGTATGCCCATTCTAAATATAACCTCAGAAAACGATACATACACACACAAATATATATAGGGGGAGGAGAGTTATATTGGGACCCTTTTTAAACTGAACATGAATAATCCCAACTTTACAGTTTGCAGTCTTCTTGAAAGCTACAAACAACAATCTTCTGTAATGAAATAAACATGATCCATTCACAAATAAAGGAATTTATCACCTTCACCATGCATTAAAAGTAAAAGGTTTTTTTGTTTTCGTTGAACAAAAATATTTTGGTTATGAAAATATAATTTATTACAGTAGTATATGATTTAACTATTTTAATTAACAATAGACAATAATTGAAAGACTTATAGTTTAGGAAATCAGAAGCCAGTAAGCAACTGAAACTAAAAATTAGGGAAAATGAATGAGGAATCGAAACGAGTAGTAGGGCATCAGGCGAGAGGTGAGAGGATAGTAGGAATTGTTTATCGAAGGGGGATAGTAGAGTGCGATGGTAGAAAGAGGGGAGGTGCTCAATGAAGGATTGAGAAGCAGGATGTTGTTTTCGTTGCCTTATCTTGGTCGACTATTCATCGGAGAAGAAGCGGAATGGGGAAAGACAAAACCCTAGATCTGAACGTAATGAAATGATCTAGAAAGAGCTGAAATGAGAATTACCAATTTATCCCTCGAAATGGGTATGCTCACGGTTCTAACCGTGATAACATGAAATAACGGAAATAACCATTAGTATTTTATAACGGTTATAACTGTTATAAATTGTAAAGTAAAAAGTGTTACAAATTGATTGATTTGGTGTAGTGTTGTTGGTGGGTAATCTTCCTCTGTTGTTATGTATAATATAATATAGGTATATATATAAAATTGAAAACCAACATTTGAGAGTACACTTCACATATAAATTACTGATTGTTATACTTATTATATATATATATATATATATATATATATATATATATATAGACACACACACACATACATACATACATATAGATGGGTATGCTTTGAATGTATGTAATTCAACCTAGAAATTGTAGAAACCTGGAGTAGGCAACAATATGCCTCTGTCATATGAATATGCCTTTATTCTACTTTAAAAATCAATACCTTATAATCTAATAGATATTAAGAAATGATATTAACTATAATACTGGTTAAAATCCTCCGAAATTCATTTTTAAAAATAGATTCAGATTAGAGAAAAACTTATATTTTAAGATATCAGGAAAAATTAGTGAAGGGGGTTTTAAATCAAAATTTCAATCATCAAAATTTGGTATTACAGACATATGAGCATGTTCACACTTGCAAATGATTTTTTAAAAACAAAAATCAGGAATTTTAATACCCTATTTATCGAGTTAAAGGTCATTCCCACGCCTTTCAGTAACCGTCACTCCCATTCCCTCCGTCGTTCCCAAATTGGAAGAAAACCCTATCCCCTTTCAGTAGCCGTCACTCCCATTCCCGCCGTCGTTCCCACGCCTGGCCATACCCTCCGTCGTCGCTTGGCTAGCCGCACCCTCTGGCCTCTGCCGCCGACGACAGGCACACCCTCTCTGCTCCTCCTCCCTCCAACAAAGAAACCCGTGCCCTAGCCGTGGATTCACCCTAAATCAACCACCGCGCCTTGTTCTCCTCCCCTCTACCGTCCATTCGAAGACCATGTCACCCAAATCCGCCGTTGATTGGCCAACCAGAACTCGCCACGACGCCATCCGGACCCCAACTCCGAGCAGTGGTGCCTCATGTCTAACCCTCAGCCTCCATCCCCTCTGAAAATGTGAGCCTTCCTTTTATTTTATTTATTTTGTTAATTTAGTTTAATTATATACATAATTAGCAATAAAATTGGATTTTTATGTTAAGGAAAATAAATATATCATGTTTAAAATAAAAATATGATTTTTAAAATAAACATATGATCTTTAAAATAAACATATGATTTTAAAAATAAAGATAAGATGTTTAAAATAAAAATATACTTTTATATATAAAGTAGCATTTTAAAAATATGATTTTTATAACAAAAAGATTCGATTTTTGAAAACGAAAAGATATGACCGTTATGTTACAAAGATACGATTTTTGAATATATAAAAATTCGATTTTTATATATTGATTAGTAAAATACAAATACAATTTTGATTATATATAAAGAGAAATAAAAATTCAATTTTTATTATATGTATAGCCAAATAAAAATGTGATCTTTGTTTACAAATAAAAATATGAATTTATATATAAAAATGGGATTTTTATATAGACAATGACAAGATAAAAATTCGATTTTTATAACGAAGAGAATCGGTAAAGATAAGATTTTTATCGTATATTTGAAATATTTTTATGAAGATAAAAATATGATTTTTAGTATATGAATATCGTTATAAAAATATGATTTATATATATATATAATAGCAGATTAAAAATGACATCTTTAAAATGTAAACATCGTTATAAAAATGTGATTTTTATTTATATATTACGTTGGAATAAAAATGAGATTTTCAAATATATGAAGTGTTATTAAAAATGTGGTTTTTAATATCCACTGCGTGAAACAGACTGCGATGGAACGAACTAGAAATTGAATGGAATACAAATCGTCCGCTAAAGAATGGCGGAGTGGAAACCCAAGGTGAGAACTCTCTCATTGAATTTATTTATATAGTCATTTATTTTATAACTGCATATATGAACTGCTCCCCATCATCCACAGACCATGGACGACTTGTTTGGTTGTGTGTTTGGATTGATTTGTTTATGCGAATTCGGTTTGTGATGTGGAATGGAAAAATATATTCATGTGTTGGATAAAATAAAATATTCATGTGTTGAATAAAATAATAATATTCATGTGTTAAAATAAAATAAATATTCATTTACAAATCGGACGATTTGTTTATGTACACCCATTTTATTGATATTGATTGGGACGATAAACTTTACACATCGCCCAACTGCACAAATAAAATCTGTTTTTGTTGATTGAAACCCCACACGGATGTTGGGATGATATTTGACGTACACTAATCCCAGCTGTTTAGCTGAATGTCAATCGATAGGTTGACAGACTGTTGTAAGCGTTAAATATTTATATTTAATGCTTAAACAGTGTAGAATGCACTTTGGATGATGGGTGATTGTTTATCGTGTTATTATATACATGCGTTGTATGGAATCCATATAAGTAACATTACATGGTATTTGATTGGACCTCATTCCAATTTGGGAAATAAAGAATATTTTAAAATAATATTCAGAGAAGGACTAAATATATTCATGTGTTGAATAGAATAAATATTCATGTATTGAATAAAATAAATATTCATGTGTTGAATAAAACAAAAGAACGAATATTTTAAAATAATATTCAGAAAAGAATCAAAATATGATTTTGATGTCCGATTTGTGATGGACACAAATATATTTAAGTATATAAAGCTGTATTGATTAATTTAACGCCATTTTGACGTGAACGATATTTATATCGATTTTATTCATTTTTATAATGAATATGGAAGAGGAATTGATTTCAAAATCTAATGTTTTGAAAATATTATCATTTATACATTAATGATATGGAATATTCAATTTTGATTTAAAATTGAATATGAAGTTGAAATCGTTTTGAAAACGATTTATAAAATATGTTTTAAAATGGAAATCGACGAAATATTTATAATATACATATTATATGGCCTAAATAGAACGCGCAGCGACCGTCCGCGAATTTCGACCATTAACTTCGTATTGATATTACGGGAGATCCGACCGTCGGATTCTACTAAAACTGGAACCGTTGGGTTCATATCGAAAAGAGCTTTCCAATGAATATAAAAGATTTGAAATCTAACGGTTGGATTTGGAATTATGTCCAAATCAAATTTGGAAAAGGTCGCTGTAAGTGCAGTTCGATGACTGTTTATGGAAATCGACTGTACGGGTCTTGATAAAATTATTAAAAATATTAATAATTTGTGAAAAATCATAATAAACGACTTGGAAAGTATTAGGATGAAAAATTCCATATTTGAAAAGATAAAAATATATTTTTATCGAAATGCACTAGCTATGAACTAGATTTGAAATCCAATAATTTTTAAATAAAAAATTCGATTTGTGAATGGTTTTAATATAACAAAAAATTTCCAATATAAGAATTGGAATGGATTTGAATCGTAAGTATCTTCGGAATATTTCGGTATTGGATTCCGTGATTATACGGATATTGTGGAGGAATTTGGAATATATATATATATATATATATATCGTTATTTCAATACAATATTTTTTGGTTTTAGAATTTGATATTGAATATAAGCCGATATATTTTCTATTCAGAGCCTTGTATTTAATATTAAATGGGATTTTGGGTTTGTCGTGAACGGTGTCTTCACTAACACTGTTCTTAAACCCAGTTGAGAAAGATTCAATCTTTTTATTATGATTTAATGAAGTTTACCAACTAATTAATATTTAATTGGAATTGAATTGAATTGAATTTTCGGTTTGTCATGAATGGTATCTTTAAAAATGCCGTTCTTAAATCCAATGGAGTTAAGAAAATTAGAGACTGATGGAATGTGATTTTGGCTTTATCGTGAACCGTGTTTTAAATGGCATTGGTTCTTTAACCCAGTTAAAGATAAGATTATTTTCTTAGCTTCGAATAATCATCAATATTGATTTTTGGGAAGATTAAAACTATGTGGAGTTTTGATGAATCTTTAATTAGATAAAATGGGAATTGATAATTTAAATTATTAAATTTGGGAAATGATCGAGAATGGAGTATCACCAGTTTTGCTCCAAGCGATAGTTAAATCTTTAACTAGATTCGAACGTGAAAAGGTAATTAATATTTACCGATAACACCGTGGTGTTAGATATAGAGTATTACCAGTTTTTCTCCATGGGATGAATAGGGTGGGATTGGGAAATTAAACAAATGATTATTTCGGTAAGGTGCGTTAATCCCGACTAGTTTGGAAAACCTTAATATGGTTTGAATGATATCCAAAGGAAGATTAAAGAATAAATTATAAAGAATTTATCTTTGATAAAATTAATGGGAACATATCCCTAAGAATGTGAATATTTGAATAAAAGAATATTTTGAATTGGAATGAGGCGTATGTTGTGTTTTTACAACACTTGTTTATTATATACGCGAGTTATTCGGAAAGGCCGGGTTTATACCCATTCTGAATAACTGATTTGACGATAAGTCGACGATGAAGACGGTGGTTGAAGACCGGAGGTCTTCACATCGTTTGGTTGATTACTGATGTCTTGATTGGGTTGTACACCCAAGACGAGGTAATAAGTGGTGATCGTCCAGACGTACTTGGAGATCGACGGATATGCGAGGACCTCTCTCCTGTATTGGACATATGAGACGAGGAATAAGGTGCCTCCGGTTTCGTTCAGACCCAGAACGAACTTGTAAATGGACTGTGTGTCTGACATTGGATTTTATTCTATGTTGATTGATCTGTATTAAATATATATCTGTTTGGCGGCAGAGAATTTATTCTCTTGCTTAACGCCCTTCTCTGAGACGTACGAGCTCAGAGGTTATATATCGATAGACATCATCGCATGGCGTGAATTGCCTGTGTGGCATGCTGAGATGCAAATGATCAAGGCTTCTGTTGAAAAACAGAGTCTTTTGGTTGATGATCAAAGCATGACCTGTGTGGCATAGCTTTGTATATAGCGTTAATTCACGAGCCTCGCACCCCGGTGTGAACTAGAAACGGGAGAGGACATCAGGGAGGACATGCGTTTCCTTTTAGCTAGAAGTGGTGTCTGGGTTTTGCACGCCCAGACGTTTTCCTTATGTGGATGATAGATAGCGAGGTGCCTCGGTTATATCGGTCTCTGCGGAGCCGATGGATGGTATGGTCTTTTACAGACCAAAATTGACGCCCCATAGGACGGGGAAACGCAATGTTCAGGCATTTTAGTCCACTCCTTATGGACCGGCCCTGACGATCCAAGGTGCAGTTGCGGCTGTATCTTGAGGGTCGGAATAGAGCGTCTCGAATTCGGTAAGGACGATCCCTTGCATTGGTTCACAGATGGAAATCCAACTACTAATACGTCATTTTGTGGTTTTGATTGTAGAGCCTAGTATGGCAACATAGTGGGATGGGGCACTCATGCCGTCTATGATTGATACATTTATATTTGAAATTGTTTTGACACTATACACTTTAGTAATAGTAAAATATGAAATTTCACATACCAAGCATTTTTGGCTATTATAAGGTAAAAACTCTATCCTCTGGCTTGCGTTGCATTGTGTGATGGGACCCGAGTCTTATAATAGCTTCATTGTTATTTATTTAGCATTGCGCTGTTTGTTTTATGCACTGGTATTCTTGGGGGTAAACCCATTCTTTGCTATACGGCGTGGTCCCTTGATTTACCTAACTTCAAAATCGAAATAATGACTGTTTTAGTTCTCACACCAGTCACATGACTGACCTAGAGTTAATTGTTTTAACCTAAACTCTGGGTGCCCCTATTTTACATATGGGCAGCTAGTAGTTTTGGTTTTGCAGATTTATATTCACAGGATCCTGGTTTACAGCTGGAATGATATTCAGAAAGCTCTATATCCGTATATTCTTTTCAGTTGTGTTTTGTATTATTTTCCGCTGCATTGTAACATGTAAATCTCTGATATTTTTGTGATGTATAATATTTGTTCATACTCTGTATATTCGTGTACTCTGATGTAAATTGTTGTAATAAGCAATGAAATGTTCTTCTGTTTGTGTTTTGATTTGTCGTGTTCTCAATTCAATCCGGACATTCCTTTACGGGGAAGTTAAGGTTGCTTCATTTGGTATCAAAGCTTTGGTATACAGAGCTTGAGAACAAGGCACATTAGAACCAAATGAAAGAATTCATCAGAGATTGGATTAGTAATATCCAATGAGAATGACTCGTTAGATATGGGATCAGTAGTATCCTAGAACGAGTGTAAAGAGTGTTGTTTTTTTAAAATAAAAATGAAAACAAATTCTGTTTTGAAAAATTCAAATCTTATTATACGTATTTGAATATTTATTTTGTATTGAATTTGGACAATCAAGTATATAGAGATTTTAATATACGTCTGATCCACGTGTATTAAAGCCTCAAATATATTAGACAGATATAGAATTACACTCTAGTCGCCCGGAGATGATTCTATTGATGACGTACGACATTAATAGTTTATTTTCGAGTTTCAAAGGTGGGATATCTATATACTTCCAATTGACTGGTGTGAGAACCAAAACTAGATAGGGTTACTTGTTGTGATTTGGCATCAAAAACATGATTTTCTGTATATATATATATATATATATACATATCAAATTATGAATTTGAAACGATAATCGACTAATTGATTGCTGATTGTGTTGTTTGATTATTGGTTTGATTAATTAAAATTTAGAACCATTAAGCCAAATTGAATCAAACATTGAACTGACTTGAAAATTGATTGAAATTGCATGCATATACATGTATATACATTGAACAGGTCATAACAAGAAGGCTAGAGAAGAGGAATAAAATTGTATGCCCGACAAATAGGTACACGTTTACTATATTTCTTGGGTTTGGATGATTTTATGAGCTGATTGGCTAGCCGCTTGGCTTTTTCTTTTTCTTTTTGGGATGAGAGGGCCTGTGTGGCGGTTTGGGGATTTTCCCGGTGCTCCCCATACAAAGGAGGTTATGGCGAAATTTTTCGAAAATTTAGGGTGTTAGCCAAATTTTTGAAAAATTTGAAAATTCATAGAAACTGAAAAGTTGAAGAATGAAAGTTGAGTTGGTTAGTTAAGAAACTTTCAGCTCCGTTCCTTTTCGAGGACGAAAATATTTTAAGTAGGAGAGATTGTAACAACCTGGAAAATTAGAACCCATTTAAAAATTTTAATTTGGCAATTTTAATGAATTTGGAATATTTAAAATGATTTATTTTAAATAATAATGACGAAAAATTTATTTTCGACGAAGTTAAAACAAATAAATTTATTTTAATTATATTACGAGCCTGAAATGGCGCGGTAGTTTGAAAATTCAATTTCAAATTTCAAATGAATGTACAGGATTCTAAATAAACCGGATTTTAGCGAAACAAAAAATATTAGAATCTCTTCGAAAATATCTTTCCAACGAATCCGAAAAATTGAAATTTCATAGCAGGAATAAAAAATTATGCCCAGTTGAAAATTCAGAATAGTCGTTAGGGAAAATACAGCCCTTAAAAATAGCCATTTTGCAAACGACCCCCGTTTTCGATGAAACCACTTTTGTTGGATCCGGGATGTCAAATTATTGCTAGATTCCAATTTTCATAATGTATAGAATCAATATGTGAGCATGGCAAAGGAAAACGTGTTTCATCAGTTTTAGTCAATTTGAATAGACCAGAAAATGGCCATTTTTCCAACGGTCTTCAAATTTGACGAAATTAGTTTTGTTAGGGCAGTATCGTAAATACAAAGCTAGAAATAATTTTTCTGTAATTTTCAGAGTTAGTATGTGGCCCCGGTAAATTAAAATGTGCATTTGAATTTAGAATATAATGATTTATATTTTAAATTTAACGGGAACTGATTGAAACAGTCGAATTAGCCTACGGGACATATCCCATTGTGTCCGTAATAGGGGCAATTAGCTGGGGGCGATAGTCGTTGGACTGGATTTGAAGTTCGAATGAAAATCCTCAAGTAAACGAAATAAAATATTATTAAAATAATATATATATATATATATATATATATATTTCCTGGAAACCTAGCCTACCCTCAAACACTAAAAAATCGCGCCCAAAATTGGAAGAAAACCCGATCCCCTTTCAGTAGCCGTCTCTCTCATTCCCGATTTATATAAAAATATGATTTTTATAACAAAAAGATTTGATTTTTTGAAAACAAAAAGATATGATCTTTATGTTATAAAGATACGATTTTTAAATATATAAAAATTCGATTTTTATATGTAGATTAGTAAAATACAAATACGATTTTGATTATGTATGAAGAGAAATAAAAATTCGATTTTTATTATATGTATAGCCAAATAAAAATGTGATCTTCGTTTATAAATAAAAATATGAATTTATATATATAAATGTGATTTTTATATAGACAGTGACAAGATAAAAATTCGATTTTTATATGAATGAAAGCGAAATAAAAATAGAATTTTTACAATGAAAGCGAATTGGTAAAGATAAGAACTTTATCGTATATTTGAAATATTTTTATGAAGATAAAAATATGATTTTTAGTATATCAATATCGTTACAAAAATATGATTTTTATATATATAGTAGCTAATTAAAAATAAGATCTTTATAATGTAAACATCGTTATAAAAATGTGATTTTTATTTATATATTACGTTGGAATAAAAATGAGATTTTCAAATATATGAAGTGTTATTAAAAATGTGGTTTTTAATATCCACTACGTGAAACAGACTGCGATGGAACGAACTGAAAATTGAATGGAATACAAATCGTCCGCTAAAGAATGGCTGAGTGGAAACCCAAGGTGAGAACTCTCTCACTGAATTTATTTATACAGTTATTTATTTTATAACTGCATATATGAACTGCTCCCCGTCGTCCACAGACCATGGACGACTTGTTTGGTTGTGTGTTTAAATTGATTTGTTTGTGCGAATTCGGTTTGTGATGTGGAATGGAAAAATATATTCATGTGTTGGATAAAATAAAATATTCATGTGTTGAATAAAATAATAATATTCATGTGTTGAAATAAAATAAATATTTATTTACAAATCGGACGATTTGTTTATGTACACCCATTTTATTGATATTGATTGGGACGATAAACTTCACATATCGCCCAACTGCACAAATAAAATCTGTGTTTGTTGATTGAAACCCCACATGGGTGTTGGGATGATATTTGACGTACACTAATCCCAATTGTTTAGCTGTATGTCAATCGATAGGTTGACAGACTGTTGTAAGCGTTAAATATTTATATTTAATGCTTATACAGTGTAGAATGCACTTTAGATGATAGTTGATTGATTATCGTGTTATTATATACATGCGTTGTATGGAATCCATATAAGTAACATTATATGGTATTTGATTGGGCCTCATTCCAATTTGGGAAATAAAGAATATTTTAAAATAATATTCAGAGAAGGATTAAATATATTCATGTGTTGAAAATATATTCATGTGCTGAAAATATATTCATGTGTTGAATAGAACAAATAATCATGTGTTGAATAAAATAAATATTCATGTGTTGAATAAAACAAAAGAATGAATATTTTAAAATAATATTCAGAAAAGAATCAAAATATGTTTTTGATGTCCGATTTGGGATGGACACGAATATATTTAAGTTTATAAAGCCGTGTTGATTAATTTATCGCCATTTTGACGTGAATGATATTTATATCGATTTTATTCATTTTTATAATGAATATGGAAGAGGAATTGATTTCAAAATCTAATGTTTTGAAATTATTATCATTTATATATTAATGATATGGAATATTCAATTTTGATTTAAAATTGAATATGAAGTTGAAATCGTTTTGAGAACGATTTATAAAATACATTTTAAAATGGAAATCAACGAAATATATATATATATTATATATTATATAGCCTGAATAGAACGCGCCGCGCAGCGACCGTTCGCGAATTTCGACCATTGACTTCGTATTGATATTACGGGAGATCCGACCGTCGGATTCTCCTAAACTAGAGCCGTTGGTTCGTATCGAAAAGAGCTTTCTAAGAATATAAAAGATTTGAAATCTAACGGTCGGATTTGGAATTATGTCCAAATAAAATTTGAAAAAGGTCGCTGTAAGTGCAGTTCGATGACCGTTTATGGAAATCGACTGTACGGGCCTTGATAAAATTATTAAAAATACTAATAATTTGTATAAAATCATAATAAACGATTTGGAAAGAATTAGGATGAAAAATTCCATATTTGAAAAGATAAAAATATATTTTTATCTAAATGCACTAGCTATGAACTAGATTTGAAATCCAATAATTTTTAAATAAATAAATTGGATTTGTGAATGGTTTAATATAACCAAAAATTTCCAATATAAGAATTGGAATGGATTTGAATCGAAAGTATCTTCAAAATATTTCGATATTGGATTCCGTGATTATACGGATATTGTGGAGGAATTTGGAAGATATATATATATCGTTATTCCAATACGATTTTTGTTGGTTTCAGAATTTGATATTGAATATAAGCCGATATATTTTCTATTCAGAGCCTTGTATTTAATATCAAATGGGATTTTGGGTTTGTCGTGAACGGTGTCTTTACTAACACTGTTCTTAAACCCAGTTGAGAAATGATTCAATCTTTTTATTAATATTTAATGAAGTTTAACAATCAATTAATATTTAATTGGAATTGAATTGAATTGGATTTTGGGGTTATCGTGAATTGTAGTCTTTAAAAATGCTGTTCTTAAACCCAATGGAGTTAAGAAAATTAGAGACTGATGGAATGTGATTTTGGCTTTATCGTGAACTGTGTTTTAAATGGCATTGGTTCTTTAACCCGGTTAAAGATAAGAATAATTTCTTAGCATTGGATAATCATCAATATTGATTTTTGGGAAGCTTATAATTAAGTGGAGTTTTAATGAATATTTAATTAGATTGAAATGGGAATTCATAATTTAAATTATCAAATTTGGGAAATGATCGAGAATGGATTATCACCAGTTTTGCTCCAAGCGATAGTTAAATCTTTAACTAGATTTGAACGTGAAATGATAATTAATATTTATCGATAATACCATAGATATGGAGTATTACCAGTTTTGCTCCATGGGATGAACAAGTTGGGATTGGGAAATTAAACAAATGTTTGCTTCGGTAAGGTGCGTTAATCCCGACTAGTTTAGAAAACCTAAATATGGTTTGAATGATATCCAAAGGAAGATTAAAGAATAAATTATAAAGAATTTATCTTTGATAAGATTAATGAGAACATATCACTAAGAATGTGAATATTTGAATAAAAGAATATTCTGATTTGGAATGAGGCGTATGTTGTGTTTTTACAACACTTGTTTATTATATACGCGAGTTATTCGGAAAGGTCAGGTTTATACCCATTTTGAATAACTGATTCGATGATAAGTCGACGATGAAGGAGGTGGTTAAAGACCGGAGGTCTTCACATCGTTTGGAAGATTACTGATGTCTTGATTGGGCTGTACACCCAAGACGAGGTAATAAGTGATGATCGTCCAGACGTACTTGGAGATCGACGGATATGCGAGGACCTCTCTCCTGTATTGGACATATGGGAAGAGGAATAGGGTGCCTCCGGTTTCGTTTAGACCCAGGATGAACATGTAAATGGACTGTGTGTCTGACATTGGATTTTATTCTATGTTGATTGATCTGTATTAAATATATATCTGTTTGGCGGCGAAGAATTTATTCTCTTGCTTAACGCCCTTCTCTGAGACGTACGAGCTCAGAGGTTATATATCGATAGACATCAGTCGCATGGCGTGAATTGCCTGTGTGGCATGCTGAGATGCAAATGATCAAGGCTTCTGTTGAAAAACCAAGTCTTGTGGTTGATGATCAAAGCACGGCCTGTGTGGCATAGCTTTGTGTATAGCATTAATTCGCGAGCCTCGCACCCTGGTGTGAACCGGAAATGGGAGAGGACATCAGGGAGGACATGCGTTTCCTTCTAGCTAGGAGTGGTGTCTGGGTTTTGCACCCCAGACATTTTACTTATGTGGATGATGGATAGTGGGGGGCGCCTCGGTTATATTGGTCTCTGCGGAGCCGATGGATGGTATGGTCGTTATACAGACCAGAATGACGCCCCATAGGGCAGCGAAACGCAGTGTTCAGGCATTTTAATCCACTCCGTGTGGACCGGCCCTGACGATCCAAGGTGCAGTTGCGGCTGTATCCTGAGGGGCGGGCTAGAGCATCTAGAATTCAGTAAGGATGATCCCTTGCCTTGGTTCACCGATGGAAATCCAACTTCCAATACGACATTTTGAGGTTTTGATTGTAGAGCCTAGTATGGCGACATAGTGGGGTGGGGCACTCATGCCGTCTATGATTGATACATTTATATTTGAAATTGTTTTGACACTATACACTTATAGTAATAGTAAAATATGAAATTTCACGTACCAAGCATTTTTTGCTATTATAAGGTAAAAACTTTATCCTCCGGCTTGCGTTGCATTGTGTTATGGGACCTGAGTCTTATAATAGCTTCACTTTTCTTTATTTAGCATTGCGCTGTTTGTTTTATGCACTGGTATTCTTAGGGGTAAACCCATTCCGTGCTATACGACGTGGTCCCTTGATTTACCTAACTTTAAAATCGAAATAATGACTATTTTAATTCTCACACCAGTAACATGACTGACCTAGAGTTTATTGTTTTAACCTAAACTCTGGGTGCCCCTATTTTCCACACGGGTAGCTAGTAGTTTTGGTTTTGCAGATTTATATTCACAGGATCCTGGTTTACGGCTGGAATGATATTCAGAAAGCTCTATATCCGTAGATTCTTTTCAGTTGTGTTTTGTATTATTTTCCTCTGCATTGTAACATGTAAATCTCTGATATTTTTCTAATGTATAATGTTTGTTCATACCCTGTATATTCATGTACTCTGATGTAAATTATTGTAATAAGCAATGAAATGTTCTTCTGTTTGTGTTTTGATTTGTCGTGTTCTCAATTCAATCCAGGCATTCCTTTACGGGTGTAAGGACCCGTAACTTCCCCGGTAAGGAAAGCCCGGATTGCTTTGAGGACAACACACATCGGAACGCAAACAGAAGAACATTTCATTGCTTATTACAACAATTACATCAGAGTACAAGAATATTACAGAGTATGAATAAATTATTACACATTTGATAAATATCAGAGATTTAAATACATTACTACAGTGGAAAAATAATACAAAACATAACTGAAAGAAATACACGATACAGAGCTTTCCGAATATCACTTCAGCTATAAACCAGGATCCTGTGAATATAAATCTGCAAAACCCAACCACTAGCTGCCCGTGTGGAAAATAGGGGCACCCAGAGTTTAGGTTAAAACAATAAACTCCAGGTCAGTCATGTGACTGGTGTGAGAACTAAAACAGTTATTAATCTTTATTTTTAAAGTTAGGTAAATCAAGGGACCACGCCGTATAACACGGAACGGGTTTCCTCCCAAGAATACCAGTGCATAAAACAAACAGCGCAATGCTAAATAAAGAAAAATGAAGCTATTATAAGACCCAGGTCCCATCACACAATGCAACGCAAGCCGGAGGATAGAGTTTTACCTTATAATAGCCAAAGAATGCTTGATACGTTAAATTTCATCGTTTATTTTTACTATAAGTGAAGAAAACAACTTCAAATATAAATGTATCAATCATAGGCGGCATGGGTACCATATATCATGTCGGCAATACTAGGCTCTATAATCAAAACCAAAATATCACGTATTGGAAATTGGATTTCCGTCATGAGTCGAGGCAAGGGGCAAGCTCCTCTCCGTTCGAGACACTCTGGCAAATGTCTCAGGACCACACACAGCGATCCTGGATCTTCAGGGCCGGTCCTCTCTTAGTTTTGAGGATTAATTATTCCTAAACACACGTTTCCCGGTCCTATCAGACCTATATCCGAGGCGCCTCGCATCCAACAACCACACAGGTAAAAAGTACATAAATGTCAGGGCTGGTAGGTCACTGACATCACCCATAGCTAGAAAGAAACGTCGTGCTCTCCCTGCAGTCACTATCCCGTTTTTGACTCATACCGAGGTGTGAGGCTCACGAATTAATGCCATACACAAAGCTGTGCCGTACAAGCCGTGCTTTGATCATCAACCACAAGACTTTGCTTTTCAACAGAAGCCTTGATCATTTGCCACTTAGGCATGCCACACAGGCAATTCATGCCATGCGATTGATATCCATCAATATATAACCTCTGAGCTCGTACGTCTCAGAGAAGTGCGTTAAGCAAGAGAATAAATTCTCCGCTGCCTAACGGATATATATTTAATAGAAATCAATCACACAGAATAAAGTCCAATGTCAGACACACAGTCCATTTACAAGTTCGTTCTGGGTATGAACGAAACCGGAGTAACCTTATTCCTCGCATATCCATCGATCTCCAAGTACGTCTGGACGATCAACAACTAATTCCCTCCTCTTGGGTGTACAGCCCAATCAAGATCATCAATAATCATCCAAACGATGTGAAGACCTCCGGTCTTCAACCACCGTCTTCATCTTCGACTTATCGTCGAATCGGTTATTCAGAATGGGTATAAACCCGGCCTTTCCGAATAACCCGCGTATATAATAAACAAGTGTTACACAAACATAACATACGCCTCATTCCAATTCAGAATATTCTTTTATTCAAATATTCACATTCTTAAGGAAAGGTACCCGTTAATTTTATCAAAGATAAATTCTTCTAAATTTATTCTTTATTCTTCCCTTGGATATCATTTCAAACCGTGTTAAGGTTTTCCAAACTAGTCGGGATTAGCGAACTACACCGAAGTAATCATTTATTTAATTTCTCAATCCCAACCTATTCATCCCATGGAGCAAAACTGGTAATACTCCATATCTAACACCACAGTGTTATCGGTAAATATTAATTACCATTTCACGTTCAAATCTAATTAAAGATTTAATTATCGCTTTGGAGCAAAACTGGTGATACTCCATTCTCTATCACTTTAATCTAATTAAAGATTCATTAGAACTCCACTTAGTTTTAATCTTCCCGAAAATCAATATCCTATCTTTAATTGGGTTAAAGAACCAATGTCATCTAAAACACGGTTCACGATAAACCCAAAATCACTTTCCATTGTTAATCGGGTTATAAGACAGGTGTTATTCAAAACACCGCCTACGATAAACCCAAAAACCAATTTAAATTCAATTCCAATTAAATACCAATCAACTGGACAATTTCACTAAATCTTAATTAAAAGATTTATTCTTTTCTAAACTGGTTTCAAGAACAGTGTTATTTAAGACACCATTCACGACGAACCCAAAATCCCATTTGATATTAAATACAAGGCTCTGAATAGAAAATATATCGGCTTATATTCAATATCAAATTCTGAAACCAACGAATACCGTATTGGAAATAACGTATAAATATATCTTTCAAATTTCCACAACCATATCTTTATAATCACGAAATCCAACATCGAAATATTCCGAAGATAATTTCGATTCATATCCATTCCACTTTATATATTGGAAATTCTGATTATTTTTAAAACTACTTCAAATCCAATTTATTTATTCAAAAATATTGGATTATAATTCTAGTTCATAACTAGTTCATTTCGATAAAAATATATTTTTATCTTTTTTAAATATGGGATTTTTCACCCCAATTCTTTCTAAATCATTTATTATGATTTTACACAAATTATTGATATTTTTAATAATTTTATCAAGGCCCGTACAATCGATTTCCAATAACGGTCGTCAAACTGCACTTACAGCGACCTTTTCCAAATTTGATTTGGACATAATTCCAAATCCAACTGTTAGATTTCAAATTTCTAATATTCATTGGAAACTCTTTTCGATACGAACCCAACGGTTCCGGTTTCAGGAGAATCCGACGATCAGATCTCCCGTAACGTCAATTCGAAGTCAATGGTCGAAATTCGCGAACTACCACGACGCGACGCGTTCTATTCAGGCCATTAATATATATAATATATATATTATAAATATTTTGTCGATTTCAATTCAAAACATATTTTATAAATCGTTTTCAAAACAATTTCAACTTCATATTCAATTTCAAATCAAAATTGAATATTTCATATCACTAATATATAAATGATAATATTTTCAAAATATTAGATTCTGAAATCACTTCCTTTTCTATATTCATTATAAAAACGATTATAATCGATATAAATATCCTTCGCGTCAAAATGGCGCATATCTAATCAACACGGCTTTATATATTTCAATAACTTCATTATTCTATTCAACAAATGAATATTTTCTTCAACACATGAATATATATTTTATTCAACACATGAATATTTATTCATTGTTACTTACAATAAAAATGTGAATTTTATTGTATAAATAGTTTATTCAACACATGAATATTTTCAACACATGAGTATTGTCAACACATGACTATTTTGTTTATTCAACACATGAATATAATTTATTATAATCTTTATTTTCTAAATTGGAATGAGGCCCACTCAATTACCATATAATGTTAATTATATAGATTCCATACAACACATGTATATAATAGCAATGATAAATAATCAACCATCATCCAAAGTGCACTACACAACTGTCTGTCAACCTATCGATCGACACACAACTAAACAATCAGGATTAGTGTACGTCAAATATCATCCCAATACCCGTGTGGGGTTTCAGTCAACAAACACAGATTTTTTATTTGTGCAGTTGGGCGATGTGTAAAATTTATCGTCCCAATCAATATCATTCAAATGGGTGTACATAAACAAATCATCTGATTTGTTTATAAATATTCATTTCATTTTATATACACGTTAAATTTATATTTTTAACGATAAATAATTTATTTCAACACATAAATATATTTCCATTCATTCCATATCACAATCAATTTTCACCAAACAAGTCGTCCATAGTCTGTGGAAAACTGGTGTCGGGTGCTGCTAAGCACCGTCTGCATCATAGTATATATTTTTAACTAGAAAACAAGAATTAAAGTGAGAAGTTCTCACCGATAGCTAAACCAAACGCCATGACTCTTCATATATAGGAAATCTTCTTCTTGTTTCCAACACAGTCTATTTCATGAAGTTTATATTAAAAATCACATTTTTATAACTTTGCCATATATATATAAATCGCAATTTTATATCGATGTTCATATAATAAACATCATATATTTTATCGCTTTATTCTAGTAAATAAAAACCATATTTTTGTTTCTACTCCATATTTTTTTCAACGCTTCTTTCTATATAAAAATTATATTTTTATATATCTACTTCTTATATAAAGATCGAATTTTTATTTCGATGCTATAAAAATCACATTTTTATCTCAACATATATATAATAAAAATTAGATTTTTATTTCGCTACATATATAAAAATCATATTTTGACCGTTACTTCACAAAGATAAAAATCATATTTTTATCGTTCCATTATAATAAAGATCATATTTTTATAGCGCTATTCTATACAAATAAAAATCACATTTTTTATTTTGCCATCTATATGATAAAAATCAGTTTTTTTCTATTACTTATATAAAAATTATATTTTTACACCGCCTTTCATATGAATAAAAATCTAAACTTTATATTGATAAAAATCATAACTTCATATTCATAAAAATCTCACCTTTATGTAATTAGAAATCTCTCCTTTTCCTTTCAAAAAAAACATAACTTTATATGTAAAAACCGCATATATACTTTTTCAAAACTATTCCATATTATAAATTAGATTTTTATTCAGTTACAACGTTAATTAAACTAATTACATAATAAATAAATAAATAAAAGTAGAAACTCACTGTGGAAGGCGTAGGAGGACGGGGAAGGCTCGGCAGGTCGGAGGCGGCGCCACTTTGGCCGGAGCAGCGGAGAAATGGGGGTTTCGGGGCTTTAACAAATTAAAAATCCAGTTTTTTATAGGGAAGGAGGGTCCATGGGGTCGGATTGGGTGATGGGGAGGGCGCTGGACACTGACGTGGCTGCTGGAGGGCGCGGCCAGGCGAGGTGGGGCCCTAGGTGGCGGGTGGCGCGGGTTTTGTTGCGGTTTGGAGGGGGGTTTCGAAAGGGGAGCGAGAGAGGAGGGTGCTGGCTGTTGGCGGTGGTGCCAGGAAGGCGGAGGGTGACTGGGCGGTGCGGCGGTGGGCCAGCGCAGCGGTGCGGTGGTGTGGAGCTAAGGACGGCGGCCTTCTGATTTGGGAATGACGAGAATTTGGGGAGGGGTTAGGGTTATACGGGGGGAGAGAGTATTTATATTATTTTTTTCTATTTTCTTCAAGAAAAAGTGATTTTGCATATGAACTCGAAATGAGACCCAACGATTGTCGTCCCTAGCTAATCACCCCCATTCCAAACACAATGGGATATGTCCCGTAAGCCAATTCGACCGTTTCGATCAGTTTCCATCAAAATCAAAATATAAATCTATATATTGAATTTGAACGCACATTTCAATTTACCGGGGCCACATACGGACTCTAAAAATTTCAGAAAAATATTTTCTAGCTTCATATTGACGATACGGTCCTAATGAAACTAATTTCGTCGAATTCTGAGACCGTTTGAAAAATGGCCATTTTCCAGTCGATTAAAATTAACTAAAACCCGTCAAAACACATTTAACTTTGCCACGCTCACACATTGATTCAGAAAATTATGCAAATTGGAACCTAGTAATAATTTGACATCCCGGATCCAACAAAAGTGGTTTCGTCGAAAACGAAGGTCATTTGCAAAATTTCCATTTTTAAGGGCTTTTATATATATTAAAATATATATAAATTCCACAGCGACTTTTCTGAATTTTAAGCTGGACATATCTTACACTCTATAAAGTGAAATCTCAATTCCTTAACTTCGTTTGAAAGATATTGTTTAACAGATTCATATATTTCTTATTTCGTTCAATTCTGACTTATATTATATTCTGTATATTCATTTGAAATTAGAAATCGAATTTTCAAACTACCGCGCCATTTTCAATTCCTTTTATAATTAAAAATAAATATTTATATTCTAACGACGATTCAAATAAATGTATAAGTTCTAAATCTATTCAAATTAAATTTCTCATCGTTATTATTTAAAATAATTCATTTTAAATATTCAAAATTCATTAAAATTACCAAAATAAAAATTTTAAATTGGCTCAGAATTTCCGGGTTGTTACATTCTCCCCCACTTAAAATCTTTTCGTCCTCGAAAAGGAACGAAGCCGAAAGTTGTTTAACTAACCAACTCAACTTCCATTATTTTCATTACGGCTTAAGTTCTTCAACTTTTCAGTTTCTAAGAACTTTTCAAAATTTTCAAAAATTTGGCTAACACCCTAAATTTTCGAAAAATTTCGCCATAACCTCTCCTGCACCGGGAGCTTCAGGATATTTCAAATAGCCTCCCATGGCCCTCACCAATCCAAAAGAAAAAGAAAAAGCCAATCGGCTCATAAAATCATCAAATCCCCAAGAAATACAATAAACATGTACCTATTTGTCGGGCAAACAATTTTATTCCTCTGCTCTAGCCTCCTTGCTATGACCTGTTCAATGGATATACATGTATATGCATGTAATTGTAATCATTTTTCAATACAGTTCAATATTCGGTTCAATTTGGCATAATGGTTCATAATTTTAATAAATGAAACCAATAATCAAACAACACAATCAACAATCAATTAGTGGATTATCATTTCAAATTCATAATTTTGATATATATACAGAAAATCATGTTTTTGATTCCAAATCACAACAATAAACCTATCTAGCTTTGGTTCTCACACCAGTCTAATGGAAATATATAGAAATCCCACTTTCAGAAACTCGAACACAAATGCTGATGATGTCTAGACTATCATCAGGATCGTCTCCGGGCGACTAGAGTGTGATTCCATATCTATCCAGTATATTAAAACTTCGAATATACGTTCATGACGCGTATATGCAAAATCCTTATATACTCGATTGTCCAAATTCAATACAAATAAAATATTTAAATACGTACAAAATGGTTTAAATTTTCTAAACAAAATTTGTTTTCAAATTTTTATTTTTAAAAATTTACTCTTCACACTCGTTCTAGGACACTACTGATCCCATCTCTAACGAGTCATTCTCATTGGATATTGCTAACCCAATCTCTGATGAATTCTTTCGTTTGGTTCTAATGTGTCTTGTTCTCGAGCTCTGTAAACCAAAGCTCTGATACCACTATAAGGACCCGTAACTTCCCCGGTAAGGAAAGCCCGGATTGCTTTGAGGACAACACACATCGGAATGCAGACAGAAGAACATTTCATTGCTTATTACAACAATTACATCAGAGTACAAGAATATTACAGAGTATGAATAAAGTATTACACATTTGATAAATATCAGAGATTTAAATACATTACTACAGCGGAAAAATAATACCAAACATAACTGAAAGAAATACATGGATACAGAGCTTTCCGAATATCACTTCAGCTATAAACTAGGATCCTGTGAATATAAATCTGCAAAACCCAACCACTAGCTGCCCGTGTGGAAAATAAGGAAACCCAGAGTTTAGGTTAAAAATAAACTCCAAGTCAGTCATGTGACTGGTGTGAGAACTAAAATAGTTATTAATCTTTATTTTTAAAGTTAGGTAAATCAAGGGACCATGCCATATAACACGGAACGGGTTTCCTCCCAAGAATACCAGTGCATAATATAAACAGCGCAATGCTAAATAAAGAAAAATGAAGCTATTATAAGACCCAGGTCTCATCACACAATGCAACGCAAGCCAGAGGATAGGGTTTTACCTTATAATAGCCAAAGAATGCTTGATACGCTAAATTTCATCTTTTATTATTACTATAAGTGAAGAAAACAACTTCAAATATAAATGTATCAATCATAGGCGGCATGGGTACCATATATCATGTCGCCAATACTAGGCTCTACAATCAAAACCGAAATATCACGTATTGGAAATTGGATTTCCGTCATGAGTCGAGGCAAGGGGCAAGATCCTCTCCGTTCGAGACATTCTAGCAAATGTCTTAGGACCACACATAGCGATCCTGGATCTTCAGGGTCGGTCCTCTCTTAGTTTTGAGGATTAGTTATTCCTGAACACACATTACTCGGTCCTATCAAACCTATATCCGAGGCGCCTCGCATCCAACAACCACACAGGTAAAAAGTATATAAATGTCAGGGCTGGTAGGTCACTGACATCACCCATAGCTAGAAAGAAACGTCATGCTCTCCCTGCAGTCACTATCCCGTTTTTGACTCATACCGAGGTGTGAGGCTCGCGAATTAACGCCATATACAAAGCTGTGCCACACAGGCCGTGCTTTGATCATCAACTACAAGACTTTGCTTTTCAACGGAAGCCTTGATCATTTTCCACTTAGGCATGCCGCACAGGCAATTCATGCCATGCGGTTGATATCCATCAATATATAACCTATAACACCCCGAAATTTTCAATATTAATGTTCATAAATTAAATAATAACTAATCTCAAATGTGAAAATTAAGGGAAACAGGTTGTGCCATTGTGTTCGTCATGGAATTTTGGTTGAGATAGAGTCCGAGTTTGCGTGAATTGGACTTCGTATGAAGAAGTTATGGCCATCAGAAGTTTCACTAAAATTCAAAACAGAATTTAAAATTCAAATTTCGAACTCAGGTGGGCTAGCGGGAAACTTCCCGCCATGGGCCAGGTCGACCAGGGGGTCGACCTACCCACACAGGTCGTCCTGGGGGTCAACCTGCCCCCTCTCCCGGGCAGATTTGATTGATGACATTTTTCTGACTCTTGGCTGAGTCATTAGGGCTGACTTGTCACCTTATCTTGACAGAATGGCTATGGTTCATTCTAGGTTGATCAGATGGCCTAAATCAATCCTAAACTCTATAAAAACACATGTATACTCAAACCCTAAAATCAAATAAAAATTAGAATCATGGCCTCCATGCTGTCACCTTGCAACCTAGAATAGCCGCCACCAATTAGAGAGGAAGAAAAGCTAATCAATTCAATTCTAATCTAAACCGCAACAAATTGTCTTCTTCAAAGGAAAGCAAAATCAATTTCAGAACTCAGATTTCAGAACTCAAGACCTTCTTTGAGTAGTGAGTTCGATTTCTTTAATATGATAATTAACAATTTAATTTGGTTAAGTTATGATTTCGGATTGTATGGTTATGTTGTGAATCATTGACCGTTATGTTATTATCTATGTTGTAAATCTGTTATGCTACTATCCATGTTGTTATTATCTTTGTTGTAAAGCTGTGATGTTATTTTGTAAATCTATGTTAATTGTTGGCTTATGCACAATCAATTCATATGCTAGTTTGGTTATGTTTATGGAACTGATTCATGTATTAAAGTTATATAAAGTTTAACTTGATAATTCTACATACAAGTTAGGATGTTAATTGAGGCATGGATCATATGCAAGTTAATGAAAATTATATATAACCTTACATGTTTCATGACATATATTTTATGTGTAAATTGGATCTAAAGTTAGGCTATGACATGTGTGAGTTATATGCTAGTATACAAAATTGTATATGCTAGTTTACATGTTTAGATGTAAGTTTACACCATCGTTTATGTTGCATAAATCACATATGCAAGTATATATATATATATATGTATATATATATATGGTTGGAGTATGAATCATGTAATGTAAGTTTGTGATTATTGCTTATGCAAGTTTACACCTTATGATTAGATCTATGACATACATGGTTTATGCAAGTTTGTGACTATTACCTAAACAAGTTTACACTTTTAGATTTAGATCTATGACATATGTAGTTTTATGCAAGTTTGTGACTTTGGCCTATGCAAGTTTTAGATGAAGAACCTCATTCACACATGCAAGTTCACCCCTTATGTTTAGATCTAGTTTAATTTCTATGTATGTTGTGATGCTTTCTCTTTATTCCATAAGTTAGACTATTCGAGTCTAACGTATATTTCACGTTAAACAAACGAACATACAACGTGGGGCGAAGGGATAATATTAAAAGATTTAATATTGAGAATTGGCATAAATGCCTTAAACGGCATAAAATAAATTTATGATGATAATTGGTATAATTTTTCATACCATAAATAGATGGACATAATTGAGTCAATTATGGACATAGTTAAATTTTGGAATTGATTGATAATTTGAATAGGGAAATTAATTCAAATTGGGGGATAATTAATTATGTGTAATTAATCGCCTAAGACACGAGGTTAGGCTATTTTGTGGTGTAAGACTGCGCGGACCCGCCCGGCAAATCCAGCTGCCACAAATGCCAGTCTAATGTGGGAGGTCTTAGGCATAAATTAAATGCGTAACAGTTGTAAAGACACGAGGTTAGGCTCATTTGTGGTGTAAGACTGCCCGGACCTGCCCGACAAATCCAGCTGCCACAAATGCCAGTCTAATGTGTGAGGTCTTTACAAGGTTACGGTGTTAATGAATTAAGAGACACTTAACCAGATAAACATGTGGTGGGACATGGGGGTTAAGTGGGTGCCTTGGGTGGCTTGTGAAATACGATTAGAAACACTTAACCAAAATAAAACATGTAAGTGGACATGAATAAGAAGAGGGTTAAGTGGGATGTACTTACTAGAGGGGACCAAGCTTAGGTGGATAGCTTGTGTCAAGTAATGGGGGCCCGTTTCAACCAGTAACCCATAAGTATCTTTGTTGGCTCGACCCAAGTCGAGGACGGGACACGCATATTGGGCTTGACTATAAGAGGCCAAAACGGGTTAGCGGTGGCAACGCAAGTCCAATGGGTTCACGTGCGTGTGTGGGCCCGGGCTGGTAGGTAAGACGTTGTTGCATCGTGTAGGTATAAGTCGTGCATTGTTGGTGGTATCGGGTTGCCACTTTGGGGAGTGATACACCCCACTGTGGGGCCAGCATGGGTATCTACGAGTTAGGGAGCCGATGGCATGGGGGTAGTGGGTACACCTAGTGGAGATAGGGGCAGGCGACACCTATGAAGGCAACTAGGGGTACACGAAACTACCAATATCATTATTAAAGTCTTGTAGGCGGGATCAATTTTAGGGTGTTCGGTGTGGTGCAGTGTAGCAATTATCTTATAGCGACTAGGTGCGCCTTTAACGTTATCTTTGTTCATCTTATTTCCTTTAGTTTGCTCTGCCATACCCAATTGTTCACAGTCATTTCCTTATTTTCCAACTTATGCCTTAGCCTAGTTATTTTGGTAATTATATTGTTAAAGTTATCGCACTCGCCAGACTTTATGTCTGACCCCCCTTTGTTTCCACCTCTTTTCTTCCTTTTCCCCCTAGGTGCTCAGGGTGGAACTAGCACTAGTGGAGCTTGATTTTGGACAGCTGTATCTCTTGCTTTTAGAAGTTGGTTGGATCGCTGAAGTAAAAGTTCAGCCTATCTTATTTATGGCTATTTTGTGTTGGGGTTATGTCTTTCAATTTATGTACTCTGATTTAGTCAAGACGGATATTATGTACTTTGACTCTGGTTTTGATGATGTAATCAAACCTATGTGTTTACCGCTGCAATGAATAAAATTTTAAATTTTTAAGTACTATTTATATCTGTCTTGTTGTTAAGTTTCTGTTCTATACACACTTAAAACGCTCCATAGAAGTTAATGCATTCCCTTTGTGAGTGACATTAATGGACGTGGGGTGTTACACGTGGTATCAGAGCTGAAGGTTATCAGAACAGATATGAATTTTGAAAACTGTTTTTCAAAAACACTTTTATATAGAAGTACCTTCAAAAGTATGTTTTAAGGAAAGTATTTTCAAGAGAAAAGCTTATTTTAGAAAGCATAACCCCAAGAGCCATATATCTTTCCTTCGGTTCTTTTGTATTGAATCTTTCCTTTTTCATTTCAGCATGTCTGGAATTCCCGAGATACCCGAGGGGATACTGATACCAGGATGGTTTAGGAGGTATTTGGAGACTAGGGCCACCACCGCAGGTCCAGCAAATGCTCCTCCTCCTCCTCGTGTCGATACTTTTGCAAAGATATGTAAGGACTTTCAGGCAATGGGTGGAAAACCTTTTCATGGGACGGAGACATTCGTTGAAGCTCGAAATTGGCTAAAGGAGGTGGAAGAATTGTTTGTGATCTTTGAGGTGGAAGATGGAAGAAAGGTCTAGTTAGCTGCCTGGCTAATGAAGGATGAGGCCTCGTTTTGGTGGGAGGTCACTAATGGAGAGCGTCCAGTTGATACATGGCCAGATTTCAGGCGTACGTTTGAGGCAAAGTTTCTCTCACGGGCTGAAGAGAATTTATATATGGAAAGATTTTTGGCGTTGAAGCAAGGGAATCTATTAGTGAAATAATACGCCAACAAATTCAATCAGTTGGCGAGATTTGGCTTGGACTTGGTGAATACACCAGAAAAGAAGGCCCTGAGATTTGTTAAGGGTTTGAACGAGCCGCTTCATGGGTTAGCTATGACCCACATCCCCATGGGGGCTACCTTTGAGAGACTAGTTGACATGGCGCTTATGCATGAAGAAGAGAAGGGCGCCAATGCTAATAAGGCACCCGAGAAGAAAGGGGATCAAAAGAAACCGCAACAACAACAACAGAACAAGAAAGGTGGTAATGGCAACAATGGTAAGGGAAAGAAAAGATGCTTTAACTGTGGGACACCAGGCCATCTAAGCAAAGATTGTAGGAAGAAAAAGAAGACTGGTTGTTTCCAATGTGGCGAAGTGGGACATCTGATTAAGGACTGCCCAAGGAAAGGGCAGAGGGCAGGGCCTACCTCGGGAGGACAGGTGCAGACTCTTATGGCACTAGGGCAGGCAAGGGGGCAAGTTCAGACTCTCGTGGTCCCACCGCTGCAAGAACGAGGTAGAACGATTTCCATTGAAAGTTTAGTTTTTCTGTTTGATTATCCTATCCGTACTTTATTCGATTCTGGCGCATCACATTCATTTATCTCTACATCATTAGTTGAAACACTGCACCTAAATACTAGTTTAGTTACAGATCCCTTAGTAGTCTCAAATCCTATTGGTGGTTCAGCTCATCTTTCTATGATTTGTCGGGATTTGAGAGTGTCTATCTTGGGCGTTGGGTTTGAATGCAACGCCTTTGTTCTTGGCTTCATGGGCTACAGCTTGATTCTAGGTATGGATTGGCTAACTAGATACGGGGCCATCCTAGATTGTGAAAGAAGGGTAGTTAGATTGTTGACTCGTTGTGGAAAGACCCTTGATATTTCTTGTGACCCTAGAGGTCCAGTAATGCTTAGCTACCTAGAATCCCTTGATGCATCCAATGATTATTTACATTCTGTTCGTATAGTCCGTGAATATGTTGATGTCTTCGATGAGGTGAGGGGTCTATCCTCAAAACGTGAGATAGACTTTCGAATATATCTAGTAGATAATGCAAAGCAAGTTGCATTGCCAGTGCGCCACATGGCTCCAAGAGAGAGAAGAGAACTCAGTAAGCAATTGAAATAATTGCTTGAGAAGGGGTTTATAAGACGTAGTATATCGGAGTGGGGTGCTCCAGTAGTATTTGCCACGAAGGCAGATGGGTCCCTTAGACTTTGTGTGGACTATAGAGAACTTAATAAGCTTACTAAGAAGAATAGGCACCCACTGTCGAGGATTGACGATCTCTTCGATCAGTTAATTGGCGCCTCAGTGTTTTTGCAGTTGGACTTAGCCACGGGTTTCCATCAGTTGAGAGTGGCTGAGGATAGCATAGACAAGAATGCCTTTAGGACTCCGGACGGCTTCTTCGAGTGGCTTGTGATGCCCTTCGGTTTGACAAACGCCCCCGCATACTTGGTTGACTTGATGAGTAGGGTGTTTAGGGAGTACCTTAATAAATTCGTGGTAGTCTTTATGGACGACATCTTGATCTTTTCTAAGAGCGAGGAAGAGCATGCCCTACATCTTAGGGAAGTGTTGGAGACCCTTCGAGCGCATAGCCTTAAAGCTAAATTTTCTAAATGTCACTTTTGGAGGAAGGAAGTGCGATTCTTAGGGCACGTGGTTTCCAAAGAAGGGATAGCTGTGGATCCCGCGAAGGTAGTGGCCATCCAAGATTGGAAGGTCCCTAAAAATGCTACTGAGGTGAGGAGTTTCTTAGGGTTGGCTGGCTACTATAGGAAGTTTATCGAAGACTTCGCAAAAATATCAGCCTCGTTAACACGCTTGACGAAGAAGAACCTAGTCTTCACATGGGACGTAGATTGTGATGATGTGTTCCAACATTTAAAGAGAGCTTTGACCACAGCCCCAGTCTTAGTGTTGCCAGATGGGAGTAAGCCATTTACCGTTTATACCGATGCTTGTGGGACAGGACTAGGCGTAGTCATAATGCAAGAGGGAAGGGTAATAGCCTATGGAGGAAGGCAGTTGAGAGTGCATGAGAGAAATTACCCTACACATGACCTAGAGTTGGCCGCTATTGTTTTTGCGCTTATGTCTTGGCGCCATTATCTTCTTGGCGAGAAATTCGAATTATTCACTGACCACAAATCGCTAAAATACTTGTTCTCTCAGAAGGACTTGAACTTAAGGCAGCAAAGGTGGATGGAATTCTTAGCGTCCTACGATTTCGAGATAGCACATACCCCTGGTAAGGGTAACGTGGTGGCAGATGCCTTAAGTAGGAAAAGGTTGTCCTTGAGTCCGTTGTTTGTTGAGCGGCGAAGCTTAGACTTCATCTCTACGTTTGACTTTAGACCTTCCATTGACTTTGTACCCGGTTTGCTAGCATCCTTAGAGGTCAGACCTATGCTTTTGGGATGGATTGGAGAGGCACAGCGAGATGACCTACAGTTGGTTGAGTTAGTAGAGAAGCTCAAAAGGGGGGAGTCATCGAGCCATCTCAGTAAGTATACCCAAGATGATAATGGTTGGTTACGTAGGGACGGTAGACTTTGTGTACCACGGGACGGGAATTTGAGGAAGACCATTCTTGATGATGCACATCGTTCGAAGATGACCATCCATCCCGGCGGGGACAAGATGTACATGGACATGAGTCGAGTTCACTTTTGGGCCGGTATGAAGAGGGATGTGGCTGAGTTTGTCGCTATATGCTTGGTGTGCCAACAAGTAAAAGCAGAGCAAAAGAAGCCCGGTGGGTTGCTTCACCCATTGGAGGTCCCACAATGGAAGTGGGAAAGTGTCTCGATGGACTTTATTGATGGGTTACCGAGATCGAGGAAGGGTAATACGGGGATTTGGGTCATGGTAGACAGACTTACTAAGAGCGCCCATTTCATTCCTGTGAAGAATAAGAGGACTGCTCCATGGTTAGCCTCCGTATACATTCGAGAGATAGTTCATCTGCACGGTGTTCCTTCTAGCATAGTGAGCGACCGCGATCCTATCTTTACTAGCGAGTTTTGGAAGAGCTTGCAAGAGGCGGTAGGGACTCAGTTATGTTTGAGCACCAGCATATCATCCTCAGACGGACGGCCCGACCGAGAGGGTGAATCGTATTCTAGAGGACCTATTGAGGTTGTGTGTCTTAGACCTCGGAGGTACACGGTAGGAACATCTTCCTTTGGTGGAGCTCGCATATAATAATAGCTTTCAGTCTAAAATTGGCATGGCACCATTTGAGGCTCTTTATGGACGGTCGTGTCGTTCACCTACATGTTGGTGGGAATCTACAGATAAGATCTTGCTTGGGCCCGATATGATTAGAGAGACTTCGGAAAAGATCGATTTGATTCGAAGGAGGATGAAGACGGCGCAAGATAGGCAGAAATCTTATGTGGACAAGAGGAGGACAGATCTTGAGTTTGATATTGGGGACATGGTCTTTGTCAAGGTGTCTCCATTACGGAATGTTGTTCGCTTTGGGTCTGTTGGGAAGTTAGCACCAAGGTTCGTAGGGTCGTTTCCTATTAAGGAGAGGATTGGACAGATGGCGTATAGAGTGGAGTTGCCCGAGAGACTTAGTGGTGTACACGATGTATTCCATGTATCACATTTAAGGAAGTGCTTGCATGAGACCGCGGAAGTGGTAGAGCCGAGCTTGCTTAGAGAGGTGGAGATAGAGCGTGATGCGACGATTCGACGAACTCCTACGTGCATTCTTGGGTCGGAGATTAAGAAGTTGAGGAATCGAGAGGTCAAGCTAGTCAAAGTGCAATGGGGAGATGATGAGAGCAATGCTACTTGGGAGACGGAAGAGAAGATGCGTTCATTGTACCCTTTTCTTTTCGAGAGTATGTCTTTTAATTTCTCCTTTATCACTTAACTTGTACTTGTTTTATCTTTAGTATGTCCTCTCGCTGGTATCTTTGACCTTTAGATAGGGTAGTCCTATGGTTGAAACATTTGTTTGAGACATGTTATGTATGATGGATGCATGTGGATGCAAGTGGTTGCTAGTGGTTGCTCGTGGATACATATACACACACTTTAGGCACTAGATCAGCTCAGTCACTTCATATTGCATATTGCATATAAATGTGTGTACATATTTAAGTTAATGAATGTATAATGGTTGTACTATCATATGGATGTTGCATTTTGGTGAATGGTTGTGCACACATGTAGAAATAATATGTATCGATAGGATTCTTTCGCATACATAATGGACGCATGGCACTATCATGGTTTGCATTAAGGAGGTCAACTGAATCAGTAGACTGTCTGATTTTGCATTAGATAAAGAACATATACACACACTTCTTGCATATGTTCATACAACATTAGGAATTTTTATAAGGACAATGGATGTTTGTGTTTGATGGTTGAGCAGATGGTTGTTTGGATGTTAGGATATGCATTCTCCTTAACTTAGAGATTTCGGAGGCGAAATCCTTTAAGGAGGGGAGAATGTAACACCCCGTAATTTTCAATATTAATGTTCAAAAATTAAAGAATAACTAATCTCAGATGTGAGAATTAAGGGAAACGGGTTGCGCCATTGTGTTCGTCTCGGAATTCTGGTTGAGATAGAGTCCGAGTTTGCGTGAATTGGACTTCGTATGAAGAAGTTATGGCCATCGGAAGTTTCACTAAAATTCAAAACAGAATTAAAAATTCGAATTTCAAACTCAAGTGGGCTAGGCGGGAAATTTCCCGCCATGGGCCAGGTCGACCAGGGGGTCGACCTGCCACCCCCTCCCCCGGGCAGATTTGATTGATGACAATTTTCTGACTCTTGGCTGAGTCATTAGAGCTGACTTGTCACCCTATCTTGACTGAATGGCTATGGTTCATTCTAGGTTGATCGGATGGCCTAAATTAGTCCTAAACTCTATAAAAACACATGTAGACTCAAACCCTAAAATCAAATAAAAATTAGAATCATGGCCTCCATGCCGTCACCTTGCAACCTAGAATACCCGCCACCAATTAGAGAGGAAGAAAAGCTAATCAATTCAATTCTAATCTAAACCGCAACAAATTGTCTTCTTCAAAGGAAAGCTAAATCAATTTTGGAACTCAGATTTCAGAACTCAAGACCTTCTTTGAGTAGTGAGTTCGATATCTTTAATAATATAATTAACAATTTAATTTGGTTGAGTTATGATTTGGGATTGTATGGTTATGTTGAGAATCATTGACTGTTATGTTATTATCTATGTTGTAAATCTGTTATGCTACTATCCATGTTGTTATTATCTATGTTGTAAAGCTGTGATGTTATTTTGTAAATCTATGTTAATTGTTGGCTTATGTACAATCAATTCATATGCTAGTTTGGTTATGTTTGTGGAACTATTTCATGTGTTAAAGTTATACAAAGTTTAACTTGATAATTCTACATACAGGTTAGGATGTTAATTGAGGCGTGGATCATATGCAAGTTAACGAAAATTATATACAACCTTACATGTTTCATGACATATATTTTATGTGTAAATTGGATCTAAAGTTAGGCTATGACATGTGTGAGTTATATACTAGTATACAAAATTCTATATGCTAGTGTAGATGTAAGTTTACACCATCGTTTATGTTGCATAAATCACATATGCAAGTATATATATATAAATAAATAAATATATATATATATATATATATATATGGTTGGAGTATGAATCATGTAATGTAAGTTTGTGATTATTGCCTATGCAAGTTTACACCTTATGATTAGATCTATGACGTACATGGTTTATGCAAGTTTGTGACTATTACTAAACAAGTTTACACTTTTAGATTTAGATCTATGACATATGTAGTTTTATGCAAGCTTGTGACTTTGGCCTATGCAAGTTTTAGATGAAGAACCTCATTCACACATGCAAGTTCACCCCTTATGTTTAGATCTAGTTTTATTTCTATGTATGTTGTGATGCTTTCTCTTTATTCCATAAGTTAGACTATTCGAGTCTAACATATATTTCACGTTAAACAAACGAACATACAACGTGGGGCGAAGGGATAATGTTAAAAGATTTAATATTGAGAATTGGCATATATGCCTTAAACGACATAAAATAAATTTATGATGATAATTGGTATAATTTTGCATACCATAAATAGATGGACATAATTGAGTCAATTATGGACATAGTTAAATTTTGAATTGATTGATAATTTGAATAGGGAAATTAATTCAAATTGGGGGATAATTAATTATGTGTAATTAATCACCTAAGACACGAGGTTAGGCTATTTTGTGGTGTAAGACTGCCCGGACCCGCCCGGCAAATCCAGCTGCCACAAATGCCAGTCTAATGTGGGAGGTCTTAGGCATAAATTAAATGCGTAACAGTTGTAAAGACACGAGGTTAGGCTCGTTTGTGGTGTAAGACTACCCGGACCCGCCCGACAAATCCAGCTGCCACAAATGCCAGTCTAATGTGGGAGGTCTTTACAAGGTTACTGTGTTAATGAATTAAGAAACACTTAACCAAATAAACATGCGGTGGGACATGAGGGTTAAGTGGCTGCCTTGGGTGTCTTGTGAAATACGATTAGAAATACTTAACCAAAATAAAACATGTAAGTGGACATGAATAAGAAGAGGGTTAAGTGGGATGTACTAAAGGGGACCAAGCTTAAGTGGATAGCATGTGTCAAGTAATGGGGGCCCATTTCAACCAGTAACTCATAAGTATCTTTGTGGGCTCGACCCAAGTCGAGGACGGGACACGCATACTAGGGTTGACTGTAAGAGGCCAAAACGGGTTAGTGGTGGCAACGCAAGTCCAACGGGTTCATGTGCGTGTGTGGGCCCGGGCTGGTAGGTAAGACGTTGTTGCATCATGTAAGTATAAGTCGTGCATTGTTGGTGGTATCGGGTTGCCACTTTGGGGAGTGATACACCCCACTGTGGGGCCAGCACGGGTATCTATGAGTTAGGGAGCCGATCACATGGGGGTAGTGGGTACACCTAGTGGAGATAGGGGCAGGTGACACCTATGAAGGCAACTAGGGGTACACGAAACTACCATTATCATTATTAAAGTCTTGTAGGCCGGATGAACTTTTAGGGTGTTTGGTGTGGTGCAGTGTAGTAATTATCTTATAGCTACTAGGTGCGCCTTTAACGTTATCTTTGTTCATCTTATTTCCTTTAGTTTGCTCTGCCATACCCAATTGTTCACTGTCATTTCCTTATTTTCCAACTTATGCCTTAGCCTAGTTATTTTGGTAATTATATTGTTTAAGTTATCGCACTCGCCAGACTTTATGTCTGACCCCCCCTTTGTTTCCACCTCTTTTCTTCCTTTTTCTCCCCAGGTGCTCAAGGTGGAACTAGCACCAGTGGAGCTTGATTTTGGACAGCTGTATCTCTTGCTTTTAGAAGTTGCTTGGATTGCTAAAGTAAAAGTTCAGCCTGTCTTATTTATCGCTATTTTGTGTTGGGGTTATGTCTTTCAATTTATGTACTCTGATTTAGTCAAGACGAATATTATGTACTTTGACTCTGGTTGTTGATGATGTAATCAAACCTGTGTTTAACGCTGCAATGAATAAAATTTTAAATTTTTAAGTACTGTTTATATCTTTCTTGTTGTTAAGTTTCTGTTCTATTCACACTTAAAACGCTCCATAGAAGTTAATGCATTCCCTTTGTGAGTGACATTAATGGACGTGGGGTGTTACATAACCTCTGAGCTCATACGTCTCAGAGAAGGGCGTTAAGCAAGAGAATAAATTCTCCGCCGACAAACAGATATATATTTAATAGAAATCAATCACACAGAATAAAGTCCAATGTCAGACACACAGTCCATTTATAAGTTCATTCTAGGTTTGAACGAAACCAGAGGAACCTTATTCCTCGCATATCCATCGATCTCCAAGTACGTCTGGACGATCACCAACTGATTACCTCCTCTTGGGTGTACAACCCAATCAAGATCATCAATAATCATCCAAACGATCTGAAGACCTCCGGTCTTCAACCACTGTCTTCATCTTCGACTTATCGTCGAATCGGTTATTCAGAATGGGTATAAACCCGGCCTTTCCGAATAACCCGCGTATATAATAAACAAGTGTTACACAAACACAACATACGCCTCATTCCAATTCAGAATATTCTTTTATTCAAATATTCACATTCTTAGGGAAAGGTTCCCATTAATTTTATCAAAGATAAATTCTTCTAAATTTATTCTTTAATCTTCCTTTGGATATCATTTCAAACCGTGTTAAGGTTTTCCAAACTAGTCGGGATTAGCGAACCACACCGAAGTAATCATTTATTTAATTTCTCAATCCCAACCTATTCATCCCATGGAGCAAAACTGTTAATACTCCATATCTAACACCATGGTGTTATTGGTAAATATTAATTACCATTTCACGTTCAAATCTAATTAAAGATTTAACTATCGCTTTGGAGCAAAACTGGTGATACTCCATTCTCGATCACTTTAATCTAATTAAAGATTCATTAAAACTCCACTTAGTTTTAATCTTCCCAAAAATCAATATCCTGTCTTTAACTGGGTTTAAGAACCAATGTCATCTAAAACACGGTTCACGATAAACCCAAAATCACTTTGCATTGTTAATCGGGTTAAAGAACAGGTGTTATTCAAAACACCGCCCACGATAAACCCAAAAACCAATTTAAATTCAATTCCAATTAAATACCAATTAACTGGACAATTTCACTAAATCTTAATTAAAAGATTTATTCTTTTCTAAACTGGTTTCAAGAACAGTGTTATTTAAGACACCATTCACGACGAACCCAAAATCCCATTTGATATTAAATACAAGGCTCTGAATAGAAAATATATCGGCTTACATTCAATATCAAATTCTGAAACCAACGAATACCGTATTGGAAATAACGTATAAATATATCTTTCAAATTTCCACAACCATATCTTTATAATCACGAAATCCAACATCGAAATATTCCGAAGATAATTTCGATTCATATCCATTCCAATTCATATATTGGAAATTCTGATTATTTTTAAAACCACTTCAAATCCAATTTATTTATTCAAAAATATTGGATTATAATTCTAGTTCATAACTAGTTCATTTCGATAAAAATACATTTTTATCCTTTTCAAATATGGGATTTTTCACCCCAATTCTTTCTAAATCATTTATACACAAATTATTGATATTTTTAATAATTTTATCAAGGCCCGTACAGTCGATTTCCAATAACGGTCGTCGAATTGCACTTACAGCGACCTTTTCCAAATTTGATTTGGACATAATTCCAAATCCAACCGTTAGATTTCAAATTTCTAATATTCATTGGAAAGCTCTTTTCGATGCGAACCTAACGGTTCCGGTTTCAGGAGAATCCGGTGGTCGAATCTCCCGTAACGTCAATTCGAAGTCAATGGTCGAAATTCGCGAACTGCCGCGGCGCTACGCATTCTATTCAGGCCATTAATATATATAATATATATATTATATATATTTCATCGATTTCAATTCAAAACGTATTTTATAAATCGTTTTAAATTCGTTTTCAAAACAATTTCAACTTCATATTCAATTTCAAATCAAAATTGAATATTTCATATCATTAATATATAAATGATAATATTTTCAAAATATTAGATTCTGAAATCACTTCCTTTTCTATATTCATTATAAAAACGAATATAATCGATATAAATATCGTTCGCGTCAAAATGGCGCATATCTAATCAATACGGCTTTATATATTTCAATAACTTCATTATTCTATTCAACAAATGAATATTTTCTTCAACACATGAATATATATTTTATTCAACACATGAATATTTATTCATTCTTACTTACAATAAAAATGTGAATTTTATTGCATAAATATTTTATTCAACACAGGAATATTTTCAACGCATGAGTATTGTCAACACATGACTATTTTGTTTATTCAACACATGAATATAATTTATAATAATCTTTATTTTCTAAATTGGAATGAGGCCCAATCAATTACCATATAATGTTAATTATATGGATTCCATACAACACATGTATATAATGGCAATGATAAATAATCAACCATCATCCAAAGTGCACTACACAACTGTCCGTCAACCTATCGATTGACACACAACTAAATAATCGGGATTAGTGTACGTCAAATATCATCCCAATACCTGTGTGGGGTTTCAGTCAACAAACACAAATTTTTATTTGTGCAGTTGGGCGATGTGTAAAATTTATCGTCCCAATCAATATCCTTCAAATGGGTGTACATAAACAAATTGTCTGATTTGTTTATAAATATTCATTTCATTTTATATACACGTTAAATTTATATTTTTAACGATAAATAATTTATTTCAACACATGAATATATTTCCATTCATTCTACATCACAATCAATTTTCACCACACAAAAAAATCAAACAAGTCGTCTATGGTCTGTGGACAACGATTGTCGGGTGCTGCTAAGCACCATGTGCATCCTAGTATATATTTTTAACTAGAAAACAAGAATTAAAGTGAGAAGTTCTCACCGATAGCTAAACCAAACGCCATGACTCTTCATATGTAGGAAATCTTCGTCATATTTCCAATGCAGTCTGTTTCACGAAGTTTATATTAAAAATCACAATTTTATAACTTTGCCATATATGTATAAAAATCGCATTTTTATATCGATGTTCATATAATAAACATCATATATTTTTATCGCTTTATTTCAGTAAATAAAAACCATATTTTTGTTTCTACTCCATATTTTTTTCAACGCTTCTTTGTATATAAAAATTATATTTTTATATACCTACTTCTTATATAAAGATCGAATTTTTATTTCGACGCTATAAAAATCACATTTTTATCTCAACACATATATAATAAAAATTAGATTTTTATTTCGCTACATATATAAAAATCATATTTTGACCGCTACTTCAAAGATAAAAATCATATTTTTATCGTTCCATTATAATAAAGATTATATTTTTATAGCGCTATTCTATAAAAACAAAAATCACATTTTTATTTTTCCATCCATATTATAAAAATTAATATTTTTTCTATTACATATATAAAAATTATATTTTTACACCGCCTTTCATATGAATAAAAATCCTAACTTTATATTGATAAAAATCATAACTTCATATTCATAAAAATCTCACCTTTATGTAATTAGAAATCTCTCCTTTTCCTTTCAAAAAAAACACAACTTTATATGTAAAAACCGCATATATACTTTTTCAAAACTATTCCATATTAAAAATCAGATTTTTATTCAGTTACAACGTTAATTAAACTAATTACATAATAAATAAATAAAAGTAGAAACTCACTGTGGAAGGCGTAGGAGGACGGGGTAGGCTCGACAGGTTGGAGGTGGCACCACTTTGGCCGGAGCAATGGAGAAATGGGGGTTTCAGGGCTTTAACAAATTAAAAATCCGGTTTTTTTTATAGGGAATGAGGGTCCACGGGGTCGGAGTGGGTGATGGGGAGGGCGCTTGAGACTGACGTGGTTGCTGGAGGGCGCGGCCAGGCGAGGTGGGGCCCTAGGTGGCGGATCGCGCGGGTTTTGTTGCGGTTTGGGGGGGTGGTGGTTCCGAAAGGGGAGCGAGAGAGGAGGGTGCTGGCCGCTGGCGGTGGTGCCAAGGAGGCGGAGGGTGACTGGACGACACGGCGGTGGGCCAGCGCAGCGGTGCGGTGGTGTGGAGCTAAGGGCGGTGGCCTTATGATTTGGAACGACGAGAATTTGGGAGGGGTTAGGGTTATACGGGGAGAGAGAGTATTTTTTTTCTATTTTCTTCAAGAAAAAGTGATTTTGCATACGAACTCGAAACGAGACCCAACGACTGTCGCCCCTAGCTAATTACCCCCATTCCGAACACAATGGGATATGTTCTGTAAGCCAATTCGACCGTTTCGATTAGTTTCCATTAAAATCAAAATATAAATATATATATTGAATTTGAACACACATTTCAATTTACCGGGGCCACATACAGACTCTAAAAATTCCCGAAAAATATTTTCTAGCTTCATATTGACGAAACAGTACTAATGAAACTAATTTCATTGAATTCTGAGACCGTTTGAAAAATGGTCATTTTCCAGTCGATTAAAATCAACTGAAACTGGTTAAAACACGTTTAACTTCGCCACGCACACACATTGATTCAGAAAATTATGCAAATTGGAACCTAGCAATAATTTGACATCCCGGATCCAACAAAAGTGGTTTCGTCGAAAACGAAGGTCATTTGCAAAATTTCCATTTTTAAGGGCTTTTATATATATTAAAATATATATAAATTCCACAACGACTTTTCTGAATTTTAAACTGGAGATATCTTACACTCTATATAGTGAAATCTCTATTCCTTAACTTCGTTTGAAAGATATTGTTTAACAGATTCATATATTTCTTGTTTTGTTCAATTCTGACTTATATTGAATTCTGTATATTCATTTGAAATTAGAAATCGAATTTTCGAACTACTGCGCCATTTTCAATTCGTTTTATAATTAAAAATAAATATTTATATTCTAACGACGATTCAAATAAATATATAAGTTCTAATTCTATTCAAATTAAATTTCTCGTCGTCATTATTTAAAATAATTCATTTTAAATATTCAAAATTCATTAAAATTACCAAAATAAAAATTTTAAATTGGCTTAGAATTTCCAGGTTGTTACAACGGGGAAGTTCAGTTTGCTTCAGACGACTTGATTTTTGGTCTTGAGGCAGTTTTAGGGTCTCAAATTTTGATTGTCTCGTGCATACATTTTAGGTGATTGAGTTTCGACCTTTTTGGGGTGGAGGAGTGCAAAAAGGCATAGCTTGTCTAGACTGTGGCGGCAGGTGAGAGGATGGTCGGAGTTGTCTATGGTGATGGTTTTATTCAGGTCGACCTATGTGGTATTTTCCAAGTTTAATGGTGGAAGGCATTTTTAGAGAAGAAGGGGGTTACAGGCTACCGCAGATGGCCAGAGGGGCGCTAGAGGTAGTCGGGTTTGTGGATGGTGGTGAAGCCGCCATCCGATGGCCAGAACTTATGTGCATGTGCACACGGTGATGGTGCACAGAGGATGGTTTATGGGTTGGAAAAATTTAGTCTGCCAGGAAATGAAATTAAGGAGGAGGCTAGGATCTCTCTTTTGTCTGCCTGGACGGTTGTTTGTTGCATGGGTTCGACTTTTGGGCTTTGGGCCATAGGCCTGGTTAAAAAGAAAGAGAATTTAATTTCAAACTTAAGTGTGTAGTTAGTGGGCTCGGCCCGTTTAAGAGGAGAAAAAGGAAAGGGAAAAAAATTATTAGTTTGTATATTGATATAATTATATAAATGTGTATATACATATTAGGTAGAATTATATATATATATATATATATATATATATAGGTGATTATATATATTCTAGTACATGTAGATCGAGTCGGTCATGTCCAAGAAATTACGAGTATATTTTCAATATGCAATTCGACGTAACGTCGAGTTAAATAAGATTTAAATTTAAATTGAATGTATTTCATAATTATAAATTGGTTAAATCCTAAGAATTGTTATATTATAACAAACATAAATTTAGACATTGAATTAAATTAACGCATGAACTATTAATAATTGATTTGTAATGATTTGTTAATTCAGTTAATTCAGTTAATTCTTAATTTTCTATTCAATTAATTATTTAATTAATTGACTTAAGTGTAAATACGTTAATCATAATTATATATTGTATTGACATCTATTAGTGGAAATAAACACTGTTCCACAATTAATTAATTTGATTGAATTGGACACCCTGGTTAGCAGAAATAAACACCATTTTGCTATTATATTAATTTGACATATTTTTATCAGTAATTATATGTTGTTGAGTTATTGTATTATCAATTAATAATATTGAATTGTATTGTTGTTTGTATAAAGTGGGTTAGCGACGTGAATGTCGTTTATTATAAGAAATGCTATATGTCGTTGGAACCGCTAAGTTATAATTTATGTAAAGTAACTAAGAAATGAAGTCAAGTTTTAATAATTAGATATTAAGTGTTTTAAGAAATAATTAAATGGATTATTTTAAATTAATTATATTATTAATTTATTTTTAAAAAGGGAAAGATAAATTATAATCAATTAATCAGGCTGTTTAGGGTTGATTTAAATCAACTGTTTAAATGGTATGGATTATGAAATTAATTTGTTTCAATTAATTTAATATAAGAGGTTGAAATAAATGGTTGTTTAAAAAATTAATAATGTTAATTTAACAGATTATGTAGGATAATGGTGTAATTAAATAGTAATTTAAATTTGGATAAATTATCCCGGAAGGATGTTTTTAACTTAATTAATATCTTAATTAAGTAAGTTTTAAAGGTAAATTTAATTATATAGGAAATAGGAAATCAAGTCGATTATTTGAATGAATTTCCCCGATTCGATATTTAAGTTAAAGTTAACCAAATGTATGGTTCAAACAACAAGATTGTCTTGAAAATGGTTTGAGATTTGGAAATCAAATTGGATTTACAAATTCTGGTTTAATGAATATTTTGGATATTGAACTTCTACAAATCTTAACGATCAAGGTCTGAGAGGTAATTAAAATGCCCTAACTTGAACGATTTCACTATTATTCCATAGATAGTATTAGTTTGTGTTCGAAATGAGTGTTAGGATTAAATATTGATTCCAGCTATGAAACTGATATTCAAGAGTGGGATTATCACATAAGATTTGACAATAATTTTTTTCTAAGTTAAGAAATATTTGTGTTTTCAAATATATATATAAGTTGATATTTGAATTATAAATAACTTAGATTATTTAAATAAGGCTTAGCAAATCTAATGGAAATAAATTTGTTCATTTTATTTTATATTTGATAGTAAATCACCGTCTATCAAATCTAGACCTTTTTGTTTCGTTTTCGGAGAGCCAAAACCTAAATTCCACTTCGATATGATATATACCTTACAAACCAGGAACTATTGAAGATAATTGAAGAAGGAGTTATGCAAGGAATGCCCTGTTAATCCTAGGTAGAAATTTTCTAAGATGGATTTAGAGGATAGTGCCTTCGGTTTGTCCAGTCCCAGGACAATTCTACCTAGCAGATCATACGATTAATCTCTTCAAATTATGTTTGGTGGCAGAGGAATTCGTTTCTCTTAGCTTTATACCCGTGTATTGGGGAAATCAATTGGTGATATTGATGGGTTTGACGATGTGGCATTCAAAGTGAATGAAGACGTGATACATCTAAAGGTAAGTTTTAACCTCAAGCCTCGCAACCGAGAGATACAAAAATCGGGCAAGCAGCATGGCTAAGTGGGTCGCTCCCAACTAGGGTATATTATCACCATCTAGAGAATATTCATTTTTTTTCTTATTTTCATTTTTGTATCTCCCAGGAATACGGTAGCTGCACAGGCGTAAGGTGACAATTTATTCGATACACTTAAGAGAAATGAGTGGTCGGTCACGTGTGGTCGGGTTGCAAGATGTTCTTGTTGAACCTAGTGTATTCCTCTCTAGAGATACACTATCGGAAGGTGGTTCCATACCTTTTCATAGTTGGAAATCCATTATCCAATAAGCGCCCGCAGATTTGATTGTATACTATGTGGAGTGTGAGATGCAAGCATTCTGTTAGATTGCTATTTATTTGATTTAGACACTAATACAATATCAGAATAGTTTTGATATAAATATGTTTTGGGTTATCGTATGGTAAAAACCATCCTTGTTTATGCATGGATCAGTCTTAGGATTATCTTATCTTTCAAAAACATTTTTGAAAAGTTAATTCAAGTATTGTGGATTCTTATAAGGGAAAAACCCGTTCTGTATTTACGGCGTGGTCTTATGAGATTTTTTTTCAAGCTGTTTAAAATCATTTACTCACACTAGTCTCATGACTGACTTAGAGTTTATTTTTCTATGTTTACCCTAAACTCTTGGGTGCCCAAATTTGTACGGACAGTCAAGTAGTTCAGAATTTTATAATTTTTCTAAAGGAGCTTAGAGAAGGAGGCTTCAGCAATAGATATATAGAGTTTATTTCTGTTGTAATGTATATGTATTGTACTCTGATGATGTATGTAAGTGAAAATATAGTTTTGTATTTCAAAATTGATTATATATATATATAATATTTTATTCCGCTGCGATTATGAGATTCTGTGTTGTTGTTCGGTTCTATCTTTTATCTATTTTCTTCTATTCTAACTTTTCTATCTTATATATTCTCACCTTCTAATTTCTTTCTTTGACATCTGGGTTTTAGTATTTTTTTGAGTTGGACTTGTGTTGTATTTGGTCAGCTCAAAGAGTACCGAAATTTGGGTCGTCACAGTCGGGTCTTGTGCATGTTCAATATCGCAAGCTACCAACCAAGGTCTTGAAGAATGTAGAGCCTACATTTTCTCCTTCCTCATGCCTTGAAAATTTGATTCCACATTCGATTGACGTGCAAACTAGGTCAGAATTATCCATCTTGAATTTTCTCAGTATTTCCTTAGCATAGCCTTCTTGAGTGATTAAAATGCCTTCTTCTTCTTCTTGTTTTACTTCAATGCCGAGGTAATAAGACACGAACCCAATATTAGTCATCTCAAACTGCTTCGTTATCTCTTTCTTAAACTCTTTAAACATGCTTGGATTGCTACTTGTAAAGATCATGTCATCTACATACAAACATACAATCAGTGTATCACCATTTTGAATTTTGATATAGAGTGCACGCTCGTATGGACATTTAATGAAGTTTCTACCTTTGAGGTACTTATCAATTCGAGCATTCCAAGCTCTTAAAGCTTGTTTCAAGTCCTAAAGTGCCTTCTTTAGCTTCAAGACCTTGTATTCTTCTCCTTTAACTTCGTAGTTGTGGCTGCTCGATATAAACTTCATCTTAAAGAACACCATTTAAGAAGGCAAATTTCACATCCATTTGATGTATCTTCCAATTGTTTTGGGCTGCTAAAGAAATTATTATCTAGTAGTTTCTAGTCGAGCAACTGGAGAAAATACCTCATCATAGTAAATACCAACTCTTTGAATATATCCTTTTGCTACCAGTCTTGCTTTGTATCTTTCGCCTTCTCATTTGGCATTTTGTTTACTTTTTATACCCACTCAACACCAATCGTCTTGTGCCCTTTTGGAAGTGAAGCGAACTCCCATGTGTCATTTTTCTTGATCACCTTAATTTCTTCATCCATAACATTTCTCCAGCTCCTCTTTTGCATAGCTTCTTGGAAGTTTATAGGTTCACAATCCATAAATAGACAGAAGAGAATAAGATTGTTTTGGTTTTCTGTTACATCATAAATTTCTTGAAAGGTTCTATAGAATGAAACCCTTTCACTTGACCTTTCATCTTCTTTGACAACTTGTCATTGGTGAAGTTAGTGGGGAAGTAGGCTCTTCACTTGATTGTTCGATCCTTGGTTATTGTATTTCATCTCCTTCAAAATATGGAAAGAAGTTGTAATTTTCATTATATGATCTCTAATCCCATTCTCCTTCTTCATCGAATATAACATCTTGGATAATTATTATCTTCTTCATATCAGGATTGTAAAGTTTGTAGCCTTTAGAATTTGTGTCATAACCAATGAAATAAACTTCTCACTTTTTCATCCAATTTGCTTCGCTTCTCATTTGGTACATGTACATGAGCTATGCTTCCAAAAACTCTTATATGAGAAATGCCTAGCTTCCTTCCACTCCATGCTTCTTGTGGTGTCTTCCGCACGCTTCTTGTTGGAGATCGGTTTGATAGATAAACATCACATGACATAGCTTCCCCCAAAATTCCTTTGGTAGCCTCTTACTTTTGAGTATGCTCTTCGTCATTTCAAAAATTGTCCCATTCTTCCTTTCTACTACCCCTTTTTGCGGAGGAGATCTAGGAACTGTTAGTTGTCATCGAATTCCATTATCTTCATAATACTTCTGGAATTATTTTGATGTGAACTCTCCTCCATAGTCAGATCTTATGGTTTTTATCATAAGGCCATATTCCTTCTCAACATGAGCTTTGAACTTCTTGAAGTTCTCAAACACCTTTAATTTCCCCTTCAGAAAATACACCCATGTTTTTCTTGAAAAATCATCAATAAACAGAAGGAGATAATTACTCAAACACAATGATCTTAGCTTGATCAACCCACACACATTCGTATGTACGAGTTCTAATGGTTTCTTAGCCCTTGAGTATGACTCCTTTGGAAAACTCATTTTGAATTGCTTACCAAGTAAACATCCTTCGCACGCTTGATTGGGATGACCTATGCAAGGTAATCCTCTTACCATTTCCTTCTTTGAGAGCAATTTTAGTCCTCTAAAGTTAAGATGTTCAAAACGAAAATGCCAAAACCAAGAAGCATCTTTGTAACACACTTTAAGGCATTGGGCGACATCATGTTGAATGTTAGGCACAAACATTCTATTTCTTGACATTGGTAACTTAGTAATGAGGTTATCTGCACTGTCTTTTATGGTAAGGTAATTATCTTTTAATCGAATATCATAACCTTTCTCTAAGAGTTGTGGGCTCAAGATGTTACTCTTTATGTTTGGCACATAGTAAACATTATAAATGAACCGATGCTCTCCATTCTTCAATCGGATAAGGACAATTCCTTTGCCTTTCACTGCTACTTTTGATTCATCTAAAAATGCCACATTGCCTTTACTATTTCATCAAGATCAACAAACATATTTTTTCTTCCGCACACATGGTTGCTTACGCTTCTATCGAGGTACCATTGATCATCTTCCCCTTTTTCATTTTAGTTGTGGGCTAATAGTAATGTACCACCTTCTGTACTTATTTCTTCAATACAATCAGTCTTCTCTTCAACTTTGTTTTTTATGGAGCTCTACATATAGAAGCGCAATGTATAAATTTGTCAAAAATTATAGCATTTGATCCATGACTTGTCATTCCTTGAATTTGAATTGCCTCTCCCACGATCTCTAGTCATGCTTTCTCCTCTTTGATTATTGTTGCTATGGTCGTTTTCATTGTTGGGCCTCCAACCTCGTCCATGTCCATATACACAAGCTCTTCCTCATTCTTAACCACGACTCCATCTTTGTTGGTTTCGGTTATTTTCTTCGTTTTTGAATAAATTTGTGTTTTAAGAACATGCTTCACGGTCTCTTCCTTCTTCCTTTCTTCATAAGCCTGAAAGTTCCTCTATTGCCATGGTCTCCAAATTTTTTGTTTCTTCAATGATTGCGACAATATGTTCAAACTTTAGATCATCTAAGAATTTTCTCCATAATTCTTACATCATCTAATTTCTCACCATTTCTTTTTATATTATTAGTAACAACCAAAACTCTTGAGAAGTAGTCGGAAACAAGTTCACCTTCTTTCATATGTAAAGTTTTGAATTCTCCTCTTAAAATTTGAAACTCACATTTTTAAATTGATCAACTCCCTTGTAAGATATTTGAAGCTTCTCCCATGCTTTTTTTGCTGGCTTTGGTCCTGAAACCTCCTCAAAAGTGTCATAATCCAATACTTGATAAATTAGACAATGAGCCTTCTTGTCTCTCCTCCTTGAGTTTCTCAATTTATCTCTTTGAGTTCATGATACACTATCATTGTCTTCTTGTTTGGTATAGCCTTTCTCAACTATCTCCCATATATCATATGCTTCAAGGAAGGTCATCATACTTAAACTCCAGTTATCATAGTTGATCTTGGTAAGCATTAGAACTTGTAAGGGAACGCCGTTATTTGCCATTTTTAAGATCTTCAACCTTCTTCCTTTTTTTTTGAAAGGATCTTATAGCTCTGATACCACTTTGTTTAATATTTTTTAGTAGAAATAGGAAGAGAATATAAGAAAGAAACTTTATGTTATTGAAAACCTCTCTTGATTGATGCTTGTTTCTTGCTTGATACAACAAATGAAAGAGCACTTCTCTATTTATAACATAGTAAAGCTTCTAGATTTTTCTTCCATTCTCTATTTTTTGGACTTTCCTAAAAAAATCATTCTCTATTACATATTTGATAATTCTAGAATTTATTACCATTTATTTTGGCCTTCCCTACATACAAGAATTAAATTTGTTGCATAATCAACGTTTCCTTATAAAACCAAGTTTATTTTCACTAACCCTTGCACCTATCGCCGTAGCTTCTCGGACCCCAAAGCCTCCTACTGAATCCTCGTCATATCTATAAATGTTACACTATCATCGAGCTGATCAACAACATCCTTGTCATTAACCGCCCCTAGAAAATGACCGTCGCGTCCCCTACTAGCATAAATGGTCACATCCTGAACGACACTACCTCATCACCACTACTACAACATACATAGTAAACAAATCTCCCTAGAAACCATCACACTCCTCGGTCACAACTCAAACCAAAATCACCAAACTCCTTCCGATCATATTAGAAATGAGAAGTTTCATCAAATAAACAAAGCAACTGAATATTTTATGTTTATATCATATTTAATTAAAGCCAAAAAAAGTTGTATGAAAATACTAATTTTGCTAAGCATTCCTCAAACGATAAGTGCAGTAAAGAGTAGAAGCAAAAAACAAGAACAACAAAGTTTACCAAAGCAAGTTTGAATATATTTTTTCAGGTTCGGGATGCTAGGTAGAGGGCTAAGGAGGAGTGGGTCTTTTTCAGTGAGCCAGAGCAAGAGTTTCAAGATAGCTAGGTCTGTTGTCACTGTTCGACTTGGTGGGACTGATCACGAGGCTTTCGACAGCTTGGTATATCGGGTTTGATGTCTAGTGTTAAGGATTGGTATCCTTCCATTTGGGTGGTGATCAGTCAATGGGGATTATGCTTTAGCAGGTTGATGTACATGTCCGGGTTTTGAGAGCTTAGAGCTTGTTTTTTTTTGTGTACGGTGTTTGTTGGTGTTTTGTTTGTTTCGTATTGTTGGTTGTTAACTTATTTTCTTACTTGTTGCACAATTGCAGTAGTCGCGATCGCTGCATTACTGGAAAATTTGCTACAGAATTGGTTATTACTAATTTTAGAACCAATTGTTTAGGTTATTATTGTGTTTTCTTTGTAGATGTTTAATACAAATAAATTGAATAAAACAAGAATGTTATTTTTTTTCCAATGTTCGTGCAGTAACTAAACAAGAAAAAAGTTAGAAGTGTAGGTGGGTCAATAATTTGACGTTTCTTATACAAATTAACGCGACTTTCTATAAGTAAATATTAAATGAAAAAAAAATGAAATATGATATTATACGTATGCTCTTTTCATAAAACATTCATCTCTGTGGCTAGTTTCAAATTCCATTGATTTTATAAATACTTCTGAGGTGTTGTAGGCCTGGCCAAACTGGCCAGGCTCGCAACGAGTCTGAAGTTTGGTCAAGCTCAATTTGATGTGCCTAAAGTTTGGCCTTTCTCGACTTACGATGCGTTAGACGCATAGGATACCGAGGCTGTCCATTTGGCTATAAATACCCCCTCCCTCCTCTCTTTCTCCACATATCCAGACATTCTCCCTCTCCCTTCTATTTTTGATTTTTTTGGCCTTAATAACGCTATTATTTCATGTAGGATTCATTATAGTTATGTTTATTAATTAGTTCTCTACATATATTTTTTTGGAATTTTTTAGATAACTTCGAATTTTTTTCTTTTCAGTGCCATGACTTACTCATCTAGTGTCACGTATGTTGTTGTTTCGTCCACGCCTATTGCGAAATGAATGGATGAACATATGCCAACCTTCATTGACATATGCACCAGCAACGTAGGCTCAAGGGAAACCAACTGGTCTTTTTTGGCCGTTGTGCGACAGAATTTAATGAAAGATTCAACGGTGAAACGACCTAAAATCCCCCTTACGGGAAATCGCGGATTGTACTGAGGACAAGACGCATCGGAACACAAACAAAAGAACTTTTCATTGTTAATTACAACAATTCATCCGATTACAAGAATATACAGAGTATGAATGAATAAAATACATTCGATAAATATCAGAGATTACAATAAATTACATAGTAGTGGAAAAATAATACAAAACACAACTGAGAGTAATATGCGGATACAGAGCTTTCCGAGTATCGTTCCAGCTGTAAATCAGGATCCTGTGAATATAAATCTGCAAATCCAAAACTACTAGCTGCCCGTGTCAAAATAAGGGCACCCAGAGTTTAGGTTAAAACAATAAACTCCAGGTCAGTCATGTGACTGGTGTGAGAACTAAAATAGTTGTTTAATACTTTATTTTAAAATAAAGTAAATCAAGGGACCACGCCGTATAACACGGAACGGGTTTCCTCCCAAGAATACCAGTGCATATAACAAAACAGTGCAATGCTTTTTGGAAAAATGAAGCTATTATAAGACCCAGGTCCAATCACACAATGCAACACAAGCCGGAGGATAGGGTTTTCCCTTATAATAGCCAAACATGCTTGGTACATTAAAAACAAATCACTTGATACTATTACAAGTGCATAGTGTATAAAACAACTTCAAATATAAATGTATCAATCCTAGACGGCATGGGTACCATATATCATGTCGCCATACTAGGCTCTACAATCAAAAACCGCAAAGTCACGTATTTGGAAGGTGGATTTCCATCTGTGAACCGAGGCAAGGGATCGTCCTCTACCGAATTCGAGACGCTCTAGCCTACCCCTCAGGAACAACCGCAACTACCCCTTGGATCGTCAGGGCCGGTCCACCGATGTGGATTATTATGCCTGAACACTACGTTTCCCCGCCCTTTGGGGCGTAAATGAGCCATATGACCCCATCGGCTCCACACAGTCACCGATATATTCGAGGCGCCTCGCAACAACAACAACCACACAGGCGAAAATAATATAAATGTCAGGGCTGGTAGGTCACTGACACTACCCTAGCTAGAAGGAAACGCATGCCCTCTCTGAGGTCCTCTCCCGTTTCTGGTTCACAACCGGGTTGTGAGGCTCGCGAATCAACGTTACACAAAGCTATGCCACACAGGCGATGCTTTGATCATCAACCACAAGACTTTGCTTTTCAACAGAAGCCTTGATCAATTGCCACTTAGGCATGCCACACAGGCAATTCACTCCATGCGTTTGATATCCATCAATATATATCCTCTGAGCTCGTACGTCTCAGAGTAGGGCATTAAGCAAGAGAATGAATTCTCCGCCGCCAAACAGATATATATTTAATAGAAATCAATCACACAGAATAAAATCCAATGTCAGACACACATTTCCATTCTGGGTCTGAACGAAACCGGAGGCACCATGTACCTCGCATATCCATCGATCTCCAAGTACGTCTGGACGATCACCAACTGATTCCATCCTCTTGGGTGTACAGCCCAATCAAGATCATCAGTAATCACCCAAACGATGTGAAGACCTCCGGTCTTCGACCACCGTCTTCATCCTCGACACCACGTCGAATCAATTATTCATAATGGGATAAACCCGGTCTTTCTGAATAACTCGCATATATAATAAACAAGTGTTACACAAACACAACATACGCCTCATCCCAATTCAGAATATTCTTTTATTCAAATATTCTTACACTTTGGGAAAGGTTTCCATTGATTTTATCAAAGATAAATTCTTTAAATTTATTCTTTAATCTCCTTTTGAATATCAATTCAAATTAGTCGGGATTAGCGAACCACACCGAAGTAATCATTTATTTTATTTCCCAATCCCAACCTATTCATCCCATAAAGTAAAACTGGTAATACTTCATATCTAACACCACGGTGTTATCGGTAAATTCAATTACCATTTCACGTTCAAATTTAATTTAAGATTTAACTATCGCCTGGAGCAAAACTGCTGATACTCCATTCTCGATCATTCCAATCTAATTAAAGATTCATTAAAACTCCACTTAGTTTTAATCTTCCAAAAATCAATATCCTGTCTTTAACTGGGTTAAAGAACCAATGTCATCTAAAACACGGTTCACGATAAACCCAAAATCACATTTGATATTAAATACAAGGCTCTGAATAGAAAATATATCGGCTTATATTCAATATCAAATTCTACGACCACCAAATATCATATTGGAAATAACGATATTAATATATCTTTCAAATTTCCATAACAATATCTGTATAATCACAAAATCCAACATCGAAATATTCCAAAGACAATTTCGATTCAAATTCATTCCAGTTCAATTATTGGAAATTCTGGTTATTTTCAAAACCATTTCAAATCCACTTTATTTATTTTAAAAATAAATAGAATTATAATTCTCGTTCAAAACTAGTTCATTTCGGTAAAAATCAATTTTTATCTTTTCAAATTTGGAATTTTTCATCCCAATTCTTCAAAAATCATTTCTTATGATTTCACATAAATTATTACTATTTTTAATAATTTTATCAAGGCCCGTACAGTCGATTTCCCTCAACGGCCATCGAACTGCACTTACAACGACCTTTTCCAAATTTGATTTGGACATAATTCCAAATCCAACCGTTAGATTTCTAATTTCTAATATTCGTTAGAAATCTCTTTTCGATACGAACCCAATGGTTCCGGTTTTAGGAGAATCCGACGGTCGGATCTCCCGTAATGTCCATTCGAAATCAATGGTCGAAATTCGCGAACTGCCGCGGCGCGACGCGTTCTATTCAGGCCATTATATATATAATATATATATTATATATATTTCGTCGATTTCCTTTTAAAACGTATTTTATAAATCGTTTTAAATTCGTTTTCAAAACGATTTCAACTTCATATTCAATTTCTAGTCAAAATTGAATATTCCACATCATCGATATACAAATAATAATATTTTCAAAACGTTAAATTTTGAAATCACTTTCTTCTCTATATTCATTATAAAAATGAATAAAATCGATATAAATATCGTTTACGTCAAAATGGCGTCAATCTAATCAACACGGCTTTTATTCAACACATGAATGTTTATTCTATTCAACACATGAATATTTTCTATCCAGCACATGAATTTATTTTCAATTCAACACATTAATTTATTTTCTATTCAACACATGAATTTATTTTCTATTCAACACATGAATTTATTTTTAATTCAACACATGAATTTTTTTCTATTCAACACATGAATTTATTTTCTATTCAACACATGAATTTATTTTCAATTCAACACATGAATTTATTTTCTATTCAATACTTGAATTTATTTTCAATTCAACACATGAATTTATTTTCTATTCAACACATGAATTTATTTTATTCAGCACATGAATTTTTCCTTTATAATATTCCTTATTTTCCAAATTGGAATGAGGCCCAATCAATTACCATATAATGTTAATTATATGGATTTTCTACAACACATGTATATAATAGCAACGATAAATCATCAACCATCATCCAGAGTGCACCACACAACTGCATAAGCATTAAATATAAATAATTAACGCTTACACAGTCTGTCAACCCATCGATTGACATACAACTAAACAATCGGGATTAGTGTACGTCAAATATCATCCCAACACCCGTGTGGGGTTTCAAATCAACAAACACGGATTTTTATTTGTGCAGTTGGGCGATGTATAAAATTTATCGTCCCAATCAATATCAGTCAAACCGGTGTACATAAATAAATCATTCGATTTGTAAATGAATATTTATTTTACTTCAACACATGAATATATATTATATTTCAACACATGAATATATATTTTATTTCAGCACATGAATATATATATTTTATTTCAACACATGAACATATATTTTATTTAACACATCACGCTATCAAATTTCACTACACAGAAATCAAACAAACAAGTCATCCATGGTCTGTGGACGACGGGTGTCAGGTGCTGCTAAGCACCGTCTGCATCTTAGTATATATTTCAAACTAGAAATAGAAATAAAAGTGAGGAGTTCTCACCGACTAGCTAAACCAATCCACCACGACTCTTCATATGTAGGAAATCTTCATCGCGCTCGCCTTTTGTCACTTTCGTTGTCCGTGTTCACTACATATATAAAAATCACATTTTTATATTCTCTACTATATAAAAATCATATTTTTAATTCGCTACATATATAAAAATCACATTTTTATATTCTCTATTATATAAAGATCATATTTTTAATTCTCTACATATATAAAAATCACATTTTAATTCGCTACATATATAAAAATCATATTTTTATATTCTCTATTTTATAAAAATCATATTTTCCTTCTAACTAAAAATATATTTTCCATACGATAAAAATCAAACCTTTTTCTATACAAAAATTATATTTTTATCATATTAAAAATCGTATCTTTTCCTAATTAAAAATCATATTTTTATATATTCAACCTCGCTATAAATCCACATCTTCATCTAACTAAAATTCTACCTTTCTTTATATATATAAAAATATTATTTTTATAACTAAAAACCCTATTTTTTTATTCAGCTAATCACATAGAAAATAAATAAATTAAAATATAAAAACTTACCGTTTCTTTTCACTTCAGCGGGCGGAGGGGGTCAGTGGCGTCGCACGCGGCCAGGGAGAGGAGGTGGCGGCAGGTGGTGGTGGCTGGCGTCAGGGGAGGAGGCGGAGGGGTGTAGTGGGGGCTGGCGGTCTCGATTTTGGGGTTATTGGTTTGGGTGAGCGGGCTACGTCGGAGATGGGGGAGAGAGGGAGAACGGAGAAGAAGGGGACGGCCAGAGGTGAAGGGGAGGGAGCGGCGCTGGTTGTGGAGGTGGTGGGGGGACCGGCGGCGGCTCCGATCAGGGGTGCGATGGTTTTTTTTTCTTTATTCTCGATCTGCTGAAAGAACGGTGGGGGAGGGAGTTGACTTGGCCAAAGAGAAAGGAGGGGGGGGTTATGTAAACAAATATATTATTTTAATTATTTCAAATTTACTAAAAGTAATTTTTTATTTTGAACTCGAAATCGAACCCACCGACTGTCGTCCATAGCTAATTACCCCCATTCCAAACACAATGGGATATGTATGTAGGCTGATTCGACCAGTTTCCATCAAAATCGAAATATAAATCTATATATTGAATTTGAACACATATTTTAATTTACCGGGGCACATACAGACTCTAAAAATTCCTGAAAAATATTTTCTAGCTTCGTATTGATGATACGGTCCTAACAAAACTAATTTCGTCAAATTCCGAGACCATTTGAAAAATGGTCATTTTCCAGTAGATTAAAATCAACTGAAACTGGTCAAACGCGTTTTCCTTTTCCACGCTCACATATTGATTCGAAAAATTACGAATTTTGAAACCTAGCAATATCTTGACATCACGGATCCAACAAAAGTGATTTCGTCAAAAACCGAGGTCGTTTGCAAAATGGCTATTTTTAAGGGCTAAAATTCCATAGCGACTATTCTGAATTTTCAACTGGGCATATCTTTTGATTCCCGCTATGAAATTTTGATTTTTCGGATTCGTTGGAAAGATATTTTCAAATAGATTCTAATATTTTTGGTTTTGCCAAAATCCAGTTTATTTTAAATCCTGTACATTCATTTGAACTTTGAAATCGAATTTTCGAACTACCGCGCCATTTTCAATTCCTTTTATAATTAAAAATAAATATTTATATTCTAACGACGATCTATATAAATATATACATTCGAATTCTATTCAAAATAAATTTCTCGTTATTATTTAAAATAATTCATTTTAAATATTCAAAATTCATCGAAATTGCCAAAATAAAAATTTTAAATTGGCTCAGATTTCCGGGTTATTACAATCGGTAACAGGTCTAGTGGCAAATGAAGAATAAATAAGATAATCTAAAGCGCCTTTGAAGGGCCTGAGGCTATTTGTTACAAACTCTGGGAGACGAGTGAAATGACGAGCATGATCATTTAAACGGATCTGGTGAATAGTGGAACGGTGCAACATATAAGTACCCAATGTTTAGAAGAAATGCTCCTTTTAAATTTAGAAAGCTAGACGAGATGCTTGGTGGGTGCATAGGAAAGGAAACTTGCCAGTACCAAATATCCAAAGACGCACTACCGCCAATCCAGACTCAGCATCGGTCGTTTACTACTGCAGAAGCATATATGCATAGCGATTGGATGACTGATGACTCACTGACCCAGACTAGACACCCCGCTTCCAACAGGGGTGTGACTTCTGTTCAGCCACAATCCTTGGTTTGACAAACCGTTTCATTGGGATGGTGGATCGATATCATTTTATGCTGGCTAATGTTGCTAACATTGAGAATTGAGTGCTTATAGAGATGTTTTGCAATCATTCCATGGTCTTGGATGTGGTGCAGACACTTTCAGATATTGATTTGATGAGTTATCTTAGCCATTTGCTAAATAGATTCCACCGTAATAAGTAGTAGCATATTAGTAAAAAAAAATTGTTTATTGTAGTTTGTTTTATACTCACTTGTTTTGTTGATATTTAACAAAAAAATGTGTTGTTGTGACTGAATGAAATATCGTATTTACTCTACTTTATTTTAATTTCAATTATTAAATGCATATTACACAAAAAAAGGAATATTTAATTAACCATAAAACAATTTAATCAAAATCAAAAATTAAAATGTCTCATATAAATTCTCTGCTTAAAATTGCAAATGCCCATCCCGTTTAACATCCAACTCTATTTAAATGCCCTGCTTAAATACCTCGTTAAAATGCTCTGTTATCGCTTACCACAAACAAATGCACACTAAGAGCATCCAAACAGAAGTGAGTCAGTTGGTGACTGATCCCAACGGGGGCTAGCTGAGCCATAAATGGGTTGACTATTGATTGTTGATTGATTTAGTAGGGGATACTTGAGCCACAAAAGTGTTCACTACTAATTGTCAAGGCCGCTTCGGCTACCTTGACTAGGGTTGTTATGGTAACGGTTAACGTTATCATTTAGCAAATACTATTATTGTACCATTATTACTTGTAAGCCGGGATAGCTTACCGTTACCGATCAACTGGTATACCAAAGGCTGATATACCGATAATCAGGTAACCATTACACTGGTAATGGTAAATTACTGTTTGTCCATCAAAGTTTACATCTTGACATATTTTTTGTACACAGTGCATCTTTATCATATTGTATGTAGTGTTAGTTTAAAAAAAACATACATGAGAAAGAAAATAAGTATAATTGGAATTATTTCACCTAATTATTGAACTAAATATAATTATTTATTTGGTTCTAAATGCATGTAATAATACATATCAGATAAGTATACATATGTTTTAAATTAACTGGTAAAATTATCGTTACCACTGGTATTGAAGAGTTGTTACCGATAATTTACCGTTAAAAATGGTATTTTGCTGTTACCATACCGTTTTAACTGGTATACCTATTTTAATTAAAATGGTTACCGATCGACTGGTAATGGTAAATTTACCGTTACCATAACTGATAGTGGTTTACTTGACATTACTGACGTTGAGTATTTAATATTATCCGCCATTATTCATATCAGTTAAAAATATTATTATTATCGTTTAATTTTCATGTCATTCCATATAATTAATGTTGGATCATGTAATTATAGTATTATTCCGAACCATTTCCATATCTTATAAATATGTCAACTTCATTATTTCAACTTATAGACTTTCTATTTGATTTCTTCTTCTTTCTTCCTTAAAAAACACAAATCACAAAAATAAAATCAAACTATCAAAAAGGTGAAAATCCGATGTCATTATCATTTCAGTGAAGAGTATAATCAAGATTTCTAATGGTTACAACAAATCTCCATCAAATCACAAAAGCAATCTGAATCATTAGTAAAACTTAGTATGCTTTCCAAGTCATTTGCTACAATATTCGTAGCATATGAGTCAAATCTCCAATGATAATTTTTGCAATCATCACTTGAACTCCAACTTAAATTCTTGAGATGGTTGATAAGGATTGACATAATCCATTTCAATCTTTTCATATATGGCATACCATTGAAATATAATAAATATCATGATAAGGAATGACATAATATATGTCAATCTTTGCATATATGGTATGCCATTGAAATATAATAAATATCATGTTAAGGATTGACATAATCTATGTCAATCACTATATATATGGTATGCCATTGAAATAAAATAAATATCATGATAAGGATTGATTGCGTGTATTTGTAATTATTTATATTTGTGATTCATGAATAAAAATTGCATCCTTCTCTTCAACTCTTCATCATGGTATCAAAGTCTTGATCCAAAACAGTTCAACTTCCTCTTCTTCAACAGCTCTCAATAACCAAACTTCATCCTATTAGAATCTTAATGACAGTAATCCCACAAAGCCCTACATTTTTCTAGGAAAATGTCAATGGTACCGAGAATAAGGACATGTGATTGCTCATTGCCCTTTATTTAAGCAAAAGTTTCCTAATGCTATTCCTCCTTCTTCAAATTCTCAACCTCCGTCAAACTTATTCACACCAAAAACTCAAGCAAACATTGTAAATCCCTCTGCCTCTTAATCCTCTTCAACATGGCTTCTCGATAGTGGTGCTTCCCACCACGTCACGACAAATTTGAACAATCTATCCCTCCATGCTCCTTATGATGGAACCGAAGAGTTAATCGTCGGTGATGGCAAAGGCCTTAAAATCACTTACGTCGGTTCTTGTTCTTTATCATCACTCAAACTAAATAATGTGTTAGTTGTTCCTGCCATGTCCAAAAATATAATTTCTGTTTCTCAACTTTGTCATGATAATAATATCTCAGTTGTATTTTTTTTCCCTCTTTTCATACAAAGGATCTCAAAACAAGCGAATCTCTATTCCAGGGGCTGGTTGCAACAGGCATTTACTAGCTCAAATCCATAACCCCTACAGTCTATGCAAGTACAACTAGTTCACTTGATTGGCATCATCGTTTAGGCATCCGTCTCGTAATGTTTTTAGGCAAATTGTTTCCAAAAATAAACTTCATGTTCCTAGTATCTCCACTTTAGATTGTGATTCATGTGCTTGCAATAAAAGTCATAAACTTCCTTTTTCTATTTCATCTATTGTGTCTACTGCCCCACTTGCTTATGTTTATTCTGATCTTTGGACATCACCGATTACTCTCATAATGGCTTTAAATATTACCTTATTTTCATTGATCATTTTTCTAAATACATTTGGTTGTATAATTTGAAACAAAAATCAAATGCAAAACATATATTCATTTGCCATAAAGCTCTAGTTGAAAAATACTTTCAACAGCCTCTAAAAATTCTCTACTCGGACAACGGTGGTGAGTATGAAAGCCTATGTAACTACATGTCCATCGATAGAATTTCGCATCTCACAACTCCACCCTACACCCCTCAACACAATGGCTATTCGGAGTGACGACATCGACACATTGTTGAGACATTTCTATCTCTCTTAACTCATGCTAAAAGGCCTCTTGAATATTGGACAAATGCTTACTCAATAGCTGTTTACTTGATTAATCAACTTCCCACGCCAACTCTAAACAATGTGGCACCGTACTTTAAATTATTCGGCCAACATCCTAATTATTCCAAGCTTCGAATTTTTGGATGTCTTTGCTACCCATGGCTTAAACCCTACAATTCTCACAAACTTGAACTCAAACCTCAACCATGTATTTTTTTGGTTATTCACCTACTCAAAGTGCAAATTATTGTCTCAAATTAAACACTAATGTAACACCCCACATCCATTAATGTCACTCTCAAATTAATTATATGCCTTTAAAGCCATTTTATGCCAATTCACAATATGTATATTTAATATTTTCCCATTGTCCCCACGTTGTTCGTACGTTTAATATAAAATATGCTAGACTCGCAAATAGTCTAACTCATAAAAAGAAAAGAAACATCACAACTTGCATAACACATAAAATAGATCTAACTTGCGAATAAGAATTATAACATAAGTTTGCATAGCCAATAACTTGCATAGACAATGAACATATTGAACATAAATTTGCATAAACTATGTATTTCCATGGATCTAAATATAGATCTAAACATGAAATTGTGTACTTGCCTATATGAATATGGGTTTCACCTAAACTTGCATATGTGAATATGGTTTTCACCTAAACTTGCATATGTGAATATGATTTTCACCTAAACTTGCATATGTGAATATAGTTTTCACCTAAAATTGCATATGGATTCCTACAAACTTGCATATGAATTTAAACTAATATCATATGTTTACATATAAACTCGCATATGTATATATATACTTGATTCACATATAAACTTGTGTATAATTCGCATACAGACTTGCATATGATTCATATACAAACTAGCATATGATTTACATCCCAAACTTGCATATAAACTGATGTCATAAAATGAATCAAGTTAAACATATGTGATTGGACATATGAAATAGATTTACTAACATAAGTTAACAAAACTATCATATGTTCACCAGCAGACGATAACAAAGTTAAGTAACATCACATGATTCAACAGACATGTTCTCATAATCCCAATTATGACTCATCATAATTAATTTACTAATTATTTTGTGAAATAAATTGTACTCACAAAGATGGATTAGAGAAGAGAATAATTCGTTCATCGTTTGTATTAGAATCCTGACTTGCAATTCCTAAGCTTTAAGAAGAAGAAGAACTATTCTAGCAGAAGCATGGAGGCCAAGAGATTAATTTAGTTTATGTTTAGAGCTTGAGTCTATGCGTGCTTATATAGAAGTTTAAATCAATATAAGCCGTTAGATTATCATAGGAGCAAATCAGAACCATTCAGACTAGATAGAGTTATCTAGAATTGCCACATATGCCCTAGTGACTCAGCAACAGATCAGAAAAGACTCAACAACAAGTCAGAATCGTCACAGTTCAGATCTTCCCAAGGGGGTAGGTCGACCCCCAGGTCGACCTGTATAGGGGAAGGTCGACCCCCTGGTCGACCTGGCCTGAGGCGGGAAAAATCCCGCCCAGCCCGCTTCCTTGTTTGAATTCGAATTTTGAATTTAATTCCGAGCTGTTTTAATTTATTTAAATTCCTGAAACTTCTGAGGGCCATAACTTCCTCATACGAAGTCCGATTTATGAAAACTTGGACTCTATTCCAAGCAGAATTTCAAGACAAACGCAATGGCATAACCCATTTCCCTTAATTCTTCTCTTAAAAATTAAGTGTTCTTAAAATTTGTTAATTTTAATATTTAAGATTACGGGGTGTTACATTCCCCCCTCCTTAAAGGATTTCGGCCCCGAAATCTCCAAGTTAAGGAGAATGCATATCCTAACATCCAATCATCCATCTACTCAACCATCAAACACAGGCATCCATTGTCCTTACAATATTTCTAATATCGTATGAACATATGCAAAAAGTGTGTGTATATGTTCCTTATCCAATGCAAAATCAGGCGGCCTACTGATTCAGTTGACCTCCTTAATGAAAATCATGATAGTGTCATGCGTCCATTATGTATGCGAAAGAATCCTAACGATACATATTACTTCTACATGTGTGCACAACCATTCATCAAAATGCAGCATCCATATGATAACACAACCATTATAAATCCATTAATTTAAATATGCACACATATTTATATGCTATATGAAAGTGATTGAGCCGATCTAGTGCCTAATGTGTGTGTACATGCATCCACGAGCAACCACTCGCAACCATCAATCATAACATGTTTCAAATACATGTTTACATCCATTGGTTTCTTCATAAGGATAAAAAATAGGACCGAGGAGATATACTTAAAAGATAGATATAAGCATGAATAAATTTATGGAAAAAGAGATCAAGGAGGTACCCTAAAAAAGAAACGGGTATGCTACGCATATTTTTCTCTCAGTTTCCCAAGTCGCATCTTCCTCAGCGTCACTCCATTGAACTTTAACAAGCTTGACTTCACAGTTGCGTAGCTTTTTGACTTCCTTACCCAAGATACGAGTTGGAACTCTTCTCACAGTCCCTTCTCGTTCCACTTCTACTTCTTCTAGTATACTTGGCTCCACAACTTCCGCAGACTCATGTAAGCACTTTTGTAGATGAGAAACATGAAAAACATTATGAACTCCAGCCAGTCTTTCGGTTAGCTCTACTCTGTAAGCCATTGTCCCAATCCTTTCAGTGATAGGAAATGGTCCTACAAATCTTGGTGCTAGCTTTCCTACGGATCCAAAGCGAATGACTTTCCTCAAAGGAGATACTTTAAGCAACACCCTATCTCCAACCTCAAACTCAAGGTCAGTCCTTCTTTTGTCTGCGTAGGACTTCTGTCTATCTTGTGCAGCCTTCATCCGTCTTCTTATCAAGTCCACCTTTTCTGAGGTTTCTCTAATCATGTCTGGCCCAAGTACGAGCTTGTTTGTAGACTCCCACCAACAATTTGGTGATCAACATGGTCTTCCATATAAAGCTTCGAAGGGTGCTATGCCTATGGTGGCTTGGTAGCTATTGTTGTAAGTAAATTCCACCAAAGGAAGATGATCCTCCCATGTCCCTCCAAAGTCAAGAATGCACAATCTCAAGAGGTCTTCCAATACTCTGTTCACCCTTTCCGTCTGACCATCGGTTTTGGGGATGATAGGCCGTGCTTAAGCATAATTGTGTGCCTACAGCCTCTTGCAAACTCTTCCAAAACTCGCTCGTAAAGATAGAATCTCGATCACTCACTATACTGGAGGGTATCCCATGGAGTCGAACTATCTCTTTAAGATAAATGGATGCTTGGGACGAGGTAGTCCTTCTACTCTTAACAGGTATAAAGTGAGCGCTTTTAGTGAGCCTGTCCACTATTACCCAAATACTGGTATTGCCCCTTCTTGACCTAGGCAACCCATCAACAAAGTCCATTGAAATGATATCCCACTTCTGTGGGAGCTCTAGAGGATGAAGCAGACCACCAGGCTTCTTCTGCTCCGCTTTGACTTGCTGGCATATCAAGCACTTAGCGACGAACTCAGCTACATCCCTCTTCATGCCATTCCAAAAGAAAACCCTTTCTATATCTTTATACATCTTGTCTCCGCCTGGGTGTATGGTCATCTTAGAATGGTGCGCTTCTTCGACAACCGTCTTCACTAAATCCCTTACTTGTGGGACGCATAGCCTTCCATCCCGTCTCAACCAACCCTTATCATCAATGGAGTATCTATTGAGGTGACTAGAAGTCTCACCCCTAACTAGCTTATCCATCATATCAACTAGCTGAGGGTCTTCTCGTTGCGCGGTTCCTATTGAGTCCCAAAGAGTAGGCCGCACCTCTAGCGATGCTAACAGACCAAGTACAATTTCAGAGGAGGGTCTAAAGTTAAAGTTTGTTATGTACTCCAAGCTTTGCCTTTCTACAAAGAGAGGACTCAAGGTCATCTTCTTTCTACTCAAGGCGTCTGCTACCACATTGCCCTTGCCAGGGGTATAGGAAATCTCAAAATCATATAAGGCCAGAAATTCCATCCACCTTTGTTGTCTTAAGTTAAGATCTTTCTATGAGAAAAGGTACTTTAATGATTTATGGTCAGTAAACAATTCAAACCTTTCTCCTAGTAGGTAATGACGCCATGACTTTAGAGCGAAAACAATGGCAGCTAGCTCCAAATCATGAGTTGGGTAGTTCTTCTCATGTACCATCAATTGCCTTCCCCCATAACAAACTACCTTGCCTTCTTGCATCAAGACAGCACCCAACCCTGTACCGCATGCGTCTGTGTATGCGGTAAATATTTTGCTCCCATCAGGCAATGTCAAAACTGGGGCTGTTATTAGAGCCCTTTTCAAACGTTGGAAAGCAATATCGCAATACAAATCCCAAGCGAAAGTTAGGTTCTTCTTTGTCAATCTTGTGAGTGGGGCTGAGATTTTTGCAAAGTATTTAATGAACTTACGGTAAAAGCCTGCTAGCCCGAGAAAGCTTCGGACTTCGGTTGCATTCCGTAGAACCTTCCAATCTTGCACTGCAACTACTTTTGCGGGGTCCACAGCTATCCCTTCTTTGGACAACACATGTCCAAGAAACCTCACTTCTTCTCTCCAGAAATGGCATTTGGAGAGTTTGGCTTTCAGCTGATGTGCACGAAGAGTATCCATGACTTCCCTTAAATGCAAAGCATGCTCTTCTTCATTCTTCAAGAAAATCAAAATGTCGTCTACGAAGACCACCACAAACTTATTAAGGAACTCCCTGAACACACTGCTCATCAAGTCAACGAAGTAAGCGGGTGCGTTTGTCAAGCCGAAAGGCATGACATGCCATTCGAAGAAATCATCTGGGGTTCTGAACGCGGTCTTATCAATGCTGTCTTCAGTCACTCTTAGCTGATGAAACCCGGTAGCTAGATCTAGTTGGGAGAAAACCGATGCACCTACAAGCTGATCAAACAAGTCGCCTATTCTTGGAAGTGGGTGCCTATTTTTCTTGGTCAGATTTTTTAGCTCCCTTTAATCAATGCATAGGCAAAGTGAACCATCCGCTTTGGTTGCGAATACTACTGGAGCACCCCATTCAGAAATACTCCGCCTTATAAACCCTTTTTCGAGCAACTCTTTGACTTGCTTGCTGAGCTCTTTTCTCTCCCTTGGAGTCATGTGTCTAACGGGTAGAGCTACGGGTTTTGCGTTATCAACAAGGTATATGCGGAAGTCTATCTCCCGCTTCGGGGGTAAGCCCTTCACCTCTTCAAATACATCTGAGTATTCACGGACTACTCTAACAGACTGCAAGTTTTCAACAGACACATCAAGAGATTCCAGGTAGCTAAGCATAACAATGTATGGGATTACAAGAGATTTCGAGAGTGTTACCGAGGCGAGTCATAAGTCTAACCACTCTCTTTTCACAATAGAGAATGGCACCATTACTGGATAAGCAATCCATGCCTAGAATCAACCCATATCCCGTGAAGCCAAGAACGAAGGCGTTGCATTCAAACCCAACGCCCAAGATAGACACTCTCAAATTCCAACAAATCATTGAAAGATGAGCTGAACCATCAATAGGATTTGAGACTACTATGGGATCCGTAACTAGACTAGTATTTAGGTGCAGTGTTTCAACTAACGAAGAAGATACAAACGAGTGTGAAGTGCCAGAATCAAACAAAGTACGAACAGGATGATCAAACAGAAAAACCAAACTTTCAACAGAAATGTTTCTACCTCTCTCCTGTCCTGGTGCCATGAGAGCATGAACCTGCCCTCTTGCCTGCCCTGGTGCCATGAGAGCATAAACCTGCCCTCCAGAAGTAGACCATGTCCTCTGCCCTTGCCCTTGTCTTCTCGGGCAGTCTTTAATCAGATGTCCTGCCTCACCACAGTTGAAATAGCCATTCTTCTTCTTCTTCCTACAGTCCTTGCTCAGATGGCCTGGTGTTCCACAATTAAAGCACTTTTTCTTTCCTTTGCTATTGTTATCCTTACCACCTTTCTTAGGTTGCTGTTGTGACTTCTTTTGATCCCCTTTCTTTTTCGGTGTCTTATTAGCATTAGCACATTTCTCCTCTTCATGCATAAGTGTCACGTCAACCAGTTTCTCAAAGGTAGCCCTTATAGGAATGTGGGTCATAGCCAACCCATGTAGCGGCTCATTCAAACCTTTAACGAATCTCAGGGCCTTCTTTTCAGGTGTGTTCACCAAGTCTAAGCCAAATCTCGCCAACTGATTGAACTTGTTGACGTACTCCTTTACTGATAAATTCCTCTGCTTCAACGCCAAGAACCTCTCCATGTATAAATTCTCTTCTGCTCGTGAGAGAAATTTCATCTCGAACCTATGCCTGAAATCCTTCCATGTCTCCACTGGACGCTCTCCATTCGTGACCTCCCACCAAAACAAGGCTTCGTCCTTCATTAACCAAGAAGCTAATTGGACCTTCCTTCCATCTTCTATCTCGAAGATACCAAACAAATCATACACCTACTTAAGCCAATTTCGAGCTTCAACAAACGTCTCTGACCCGTGAAAAGGTTTCCCGCCCATTGCCCGAAAGTCTTTGCATATCTTTGAAAAAGTATCAACGCGGGGAGGGGGAGGACGAGGAGCGGCTGCAGCTGGGGGAGCTAGGACGTCTGATGGGCCTGCGGCGGTGGCCCTAGCCTCCAGATAACTTCTGAACCAGGTTGGTATCGGTATGCCCTCGGGTATCTCGGGTACCCCAGACATGCTGAAAAGAAAAAAAAGGAAGTGATTCAAAACAGAGAATCTAAGGAAAGATATATGGCTCTTGGGGGTTATGTTTTAAAAACAAACTTTTCTCTTGAAAATACTCTCCTTAAAACCTATTTTTGAAAGTATTTCTTTATAAAATTCTTTTGAAAAATAGTTTTTCAAAATCTCTTATCTGTTCTTGGTAACCTTCATCTCTGATACCACATGTAACACCCCACGTCCATTAATGTCACTCTCAAATTAATTATATGCCTTTAAAGCCATTTTATGCCAATTCACAATATGTATATTTAATATTTTACCATTGTCCCCACGCTGGTCGTACGTTTAATATGAAATATGCTAGACTCGCAAATAGTCTAACTCATAAAAAGAAAAGAAACATCACAACTTGCATAACACATAAAATAGATCTAACTTGCGAATAAGAATTATAACTTAAGTTTGCATAGCCAATAACTTGCATAGGCAATGAACATATAGAACATAAATTTTCATAAACTATGTACTGCCATGGATCTAAATATAGATCTAAACATGAAATTGTGAACTTGCCTATATGAATGCGGTTTTCACCTAAACTTGCATATGTGAATATGGTTTTCACCTAAACTTGCATATGTGAATATGGTTTTCACCTAAACTTGCATATGTGAATATAGTTTTCACCTAAACTTGCATATTGATTCCTACAAACTTGCATATGAATTTAAACATGTAAACTAATATCATATGTTTACATATAAACTCGCATATGTATATATATATACTTGATTCACATATAAACTTGTGTATAATTCGCATACAGACTTTCATATGATTCATATACAAACTAGCATATGATTTACATCCCAAACTTGCATATAAACTGATGTCATAAAATGAATCAAGTTAAACATATGTGATTGGACATATGAAATAGATTTACTAACATAAGTTAACAAAACTGTCATATGTTCACCAACAGATGATAACAAAGTTAAGTAACATCACATGATTCAACATACATGTTCTCATAATCCCAATTATAACTCATCATAATTAATTTATTAATTATTTTGTGAAAGAAATTGTACTCACAAAGACAGATTAGAGAAGAGAATAATTCGTTCGTCGTTTGTATTAGAATCCTGACTTGCAATTCCTAAGCTTTAAGAAGAAGAAGAACTATTCTAGCAGCAGCATGGAGGCCAAGAGATTAAAAAGTTTAGGTTTAGAGCTTGAGTCTATGCGTGCTTATATAGAAGTTTAAATCAATATAAGCCATTAGATTATCATAGGAGCAAATCAGAACCATTCAGACTAGATAAAGTTATCCAGAGTTCCCACCTATGTCCTAGTGACTCAGCAACAGGTTAGAAAAGACTCAGCAACAAGTCAGAATCGTCACAGTTCAGATCTGCCCGAGGGGGTAGGTCGACCCCCAAGTTGACCTGTATAGGGGAGGTCGACCCCCTGGTCGACCTGGCTTGGGCGGGAAAAATCCCGCCCAGCCCGCTTCCTTGTTTGAATTCGAATTTTGAATTTAATTCTGAGCTGTTTTAATTTATTTAAATTCCTGAAACTTCTGAGGGCCATAACTTCCTCATATGAAGTCCGATTTACGAAAACTTGGACTCTATTCCAAGCAGAATTTCGAGACAAACTCAATAGCGTAACCCATTTTCCTTAATTCTTCTCCTAAAAATTAAGTGTTCTTAAAATTTGTTAATTTTAATATTTAAGATTATGGGGTGTTACACTAATCGTGTTTATGTTTCTCGTCATGTTCACTTTAAAGAGAACATTTTTCCTTTTTCTAAACTTAAAAATTCAACTGCCTCCTTGTCCGACCTAGTGGAACAATGGGCACCTCTAACATTATCTATATTATCAAACACTCAATCTTCCTCCTCTCATTCATTGCAAACTAACTCACCTTCCAGCACACCTCCTACCTCATTCCCCACTTCAACACTTTCATCTCCTATGTCCGCAACAAACTCATCTCGACCTCCTAATACAATAACTGAGCTTTCCTCTACTTCATCTCAGTCAAACCTCGATATATCCACATCTACAAATTCAACACCCAACAATCCTGTACATTCTCTTCAAATGACCACAAGACTTCAACACGGCATTAGGAAACCAATCAGTAAACTGAATTTAAATGCGGAGGTCCATGAAATGGAGATCCCAAAAAATATCACCCAAGCTTTGAAAATCCCCGTTTGGCACAAAGCTATGGATGAAGATATTAATGCATTGATGAAAAATAGAACTTGGGATCTTGTACCTTCATCTATGTTACAAAATGTAGTGGGATGCAAATGGATTTTTTGAATTAAAAAGAATAAGGATAGTAACATTATTCAGTACAAGGCTCGCTATGTTGCAAGAGCTTTTAATCAGAGAGCTGACATTGACTACGGTAAGACTTTTAGCCCCGTAGTTAAACCCGCCACGGTTTGGCTTGTGCTCTCACTTGCGGTTAGTCAAGGTTGGTCATTGCGCCAACTTGACATAAACAATGTTTTTCTACAGGGCACGCTCGCTGAAGATGTATACACCATACAACCTCCTGGCTACACAGATCCTATACATCCAACACATGTATGTAAATTAAACAAGGGACTGTATGGGTTAAACCAAGCTCCAAGAGCTTGGTATAGAGAACTGCAGCAATATTTAATTGAGTTGGGCTTCATGAACACGGTCTTAGATTCATCCTTGTTCACACTGCACAAAAATGGTGACATCATTTATTTGTTGGTTTATGTGGATGATATTATTGTTACAAGTAATGCAACTCATGCACTGGAAGCTTTTATAAAAAAAATTAGCGACACATTTCTCACTCAAAGACCTTGGAGAATTATCTTACTTCCTGGGAGTGGAAGTAATGCCTCATCCAAAAGGTATTTTCTTGAGTCAAAAGAGGTATATTGCTGATATTTTGTGCAAAGCTAATATGGAAAATGCAAAACCAGCTGCGACACCATTAGCAACTCATCCTCCATTAACTATACATGGAAATCTTCTCAATGATCCTACCGAGTATCTTACTTTGATAGGAAGTTTACAATATTTAAGTCTTCCAAGGCCTGATGTGGCATTCGCAGTGAAAAAGTTAGCTCAATCATGCAGCGTCCAACTGAGGAACACATGCAATCTCTACATCGTCTTTTTTGTTATCTAAGTGGTACACCTAATATGGATTTAATTATACACAAAGATTCACCTCTCACTCTCCACGCTTATTCTGATGCGGATTGGGCTCGTGACAAAGACGACTACATTTCTACAACAGCATATATAGTCTATTTGGGCAAGAATCCTATCTCCTGGACGTCAAAGAAGCAGCGTACAAGAGCTAGATCATCTACCAAAGCCGAGTACATGGCAGTGGCAAATGCAACTACCAAAATTCTTTGGGTAGGAAATTTATTCAAGGAACTTGGTCAAAACCTCACTCCCGCGCCAGTCATCTATTGTGATAATGCTAGAGATACATATGTGAGTGCTAATCTAGTTTTTCATTCTAAAATGAAGCATCTGGGATTGGATTACCATTTTGTCAGAGAAAATGTGCAAAGTGGAAATTTGAGGATCTCTTACATTTCCACTAATGACCAGCTTGCGGATGCTCTCACTAAGCCACTACCACGTACCTCCTTCACAACATTGATTAGCAAAATCGGTCTTTCATCTTAGTCGTCTATTTTTAGGGGGCGTGATAAGGATTGACATAATCCATGTCAATCTTTTCATATATGGCATGCCATTGAAATATAATAAATATCATGATAAGGATTGACATAATATATGTCAATCTTTGCATATATGGTATGCCATTGAAATATAATAAATATCATGATAAGGATTGACATAATCTATGTCAATCACTACATATATGGTATGCCATTGAAATAAAATAAATATCATCATAAGGATTGATTGCATGTATTTGTAATTATCTATATTTGTGATTCATGAATAAAAATTGCATCCTTCTCTTCATCTCTTCATCAAGTTTACAAATAATTCCTTATCAACTAAGAACTCTAACTGAAATTTAACTTCTACTTTTAAAGCACTTGACAATAATTTCAATCAAAGTCGAATTGAATATCGGGAATTTGTGTAAGAGGAAATCTTATAATATTGAAACGATGATCTTAGTCAACAATTCCAACGGAATCAAAAGATGAGCAAATTCAAGAGGAATCAACATAAACGAGACTCCAACTGAGAAGTAAATGAAATTCCATCTAAAAGCGCTGCTTCTACTCAACGTAAATGATCAAAAGACGAATAACATGAAAAGGAAGATAAGTTGCAAAACGAGTTTGCTTTTTATGTATCTACTTCTAACATTTTCGATGTTCATTTTTCAAATAGCATCCCTTGATTAGTTAAATCCTTAATAACTAATGAAAATATATGGATGAGGCTTATGTGAAAATAAAATATGATCATGGTAGTCATCTTCAAGTATTGGTACAGTCGTACTACTGAAGAAGTCTCCAAGTGGTGTCTTTAAGTAAGTTAATTCTATTCTCTACCTCGTGATTATGAATACTAAGTGAAACGTGTAAAAAGATTATTGTCTCTTTGATATTGTTCATCACAAGATATGGGTAGGTGCAATCCAAAAGATATACTAGTAAGCATGAAAAATCCAATAAACTAATGCTTATTTCCTCAATAGCAAAGTAAAATGTGTGGTGATATTTCACCAAAAATAACGCGAGATAGCTCGACATTTTTTTGACCTATGTGGTTAAACATAGGGCCAGTAATTGAAATTTGCCAACATGGCAACAATGATTGACCCCACTATTGGGAATGCTCCAAATGTTACCTTTGTTACTATTTTAAACAACCTGTTGCTAATATTTGTGCTTATACATAGGAGTGTTTGTTTACGCATATCGAATTGTTGATCCAGTTTGGTTAAAATGCATAAGAACAAGTTTATTTTATATTAATTATTTTATGTTAACTAAAATATTATTAGCTACTTCCATTAGTTTTATTTGAACAAAAAAATCGCAAAATTCATTTTGGGTAAAAGTTACATTTTGGTCCGAGTGGCGATAACATTTCTCTTGTGCACATGTCTAAGAAATTTTAATAAATCCAAACACCTTATGGAGATAGAGACTATCATATAAGTTATCATATTTGCATATTCATCATTGTACTTTCGATACTTGTTCCAGTGATTATGTATCTTATTTAACTGATGGATGACTCTACAAGCATACCTAACTTGAAGTTCACAGAAACCACTTCTTATGGAAAACTAGTTTCATAAGATAGATGATAGAGGAATCAGACAAGAAATATATATTGGTTTTAATAGTAATAAAACAGCTTCTACCTACCGCTCACTTCGCTCGCCTTTCTTTTCATGACATGATAATATTTACACATTATACTACTTCTTCCGTTTCTAGGGAAATCAAAATGGAATTAAACGTGGAATTCTCGCTAGAATTGAAAATTTTCTCTTGTGTGAGGGCCAAATTCCTTAGCACTATCAAGAGAAAACTTTAATAGCTACCTAGATGGAGAAATCCTCCTTATGGAAGAATTAGTTAGGCAACCGACGAGAGGAAGTAATATAATAGCCCTTGTATCCATGATGGCCTTTATTGTGTAAGATCAATGAAAGAATTTTAGTTGAAATACTCATTTTATATCAGATAGGGACATTGACCCATTTGCTAAAAAAGAGATGAGTGCTACTCGTTGTTCCTAAGTCATGTGGAATGTTTTTCTCATATATCAGTGGATTTATTGTCCTTAAGTTATTGTTTTCCCTAAGTAAATATAAACCTATTGTTTTTCACTAATTTACTCAGTAACTTACCTCCTTGTTCATTCATGAGGTCCCAAAGTACATTTAGGAGAACACTGGACTGTCTGTATAAATCGATGAACTATTTACCCATGAGTTCATTTTTCCCTATGGTAACTATGAACCTAACGGTTTTGCAGTTTAACCAATAACATGTTCCCAAGTTCATTTAGGAGGCCATCGAGTTTTTTAGGAGAAAATTGGACTAGTTGTCCTAAAATCATATCTATTACCTACCTCCAAGTTTGTTTAGGAAGTCTCTGAGTACGGTTTAGGAAACAACCGGACTATTATCCTAATTGTATCTTTTAATTAGTCAAGGAATCCTAACACTGCATATCTATCATATCTCTTGGATGTAATTCTACTCACTTAGGAGTTTAATCTTACAATACTCACCACCGAGTCAAGTTAACTGCAAATTTAGCCCTTAAATCCCAAAATTCAATGTCCAGTCATGATGGAGTGAGTATAACAATGCAAATCATATAAATATAACTGATCATATGGTAACAAAATCATATAACATCATTCATTCAAATATTTTGAATCAATTGTTATTATCATCACAAAAATTTACATAAAACTTGAGTTAAAACATTATATTTTATTTCTAGGAAGCATTTACCATTATAAATGATTATCCCCTTTAATTCATTCTTTAAGACAAGGAAAACATAACTTATTACTTTGTCAAAGTCTTATTCCAAAATGTTGTCTTCTTTAAATTGTTTCTTTTGATTTTTTGTTGTTAAATTGAGGTTGTTGAACCTCAAAACATATGGAATCTAAGCCATGAAATAAAGTTATCCATTTTACAAATGCACGGGATCTATGCCTCTTAAATTATATAACAAAAATATAAAATAAGGGTACTAGATATTTGAAATATGGTGATTTGGTTTTGTAAAGCATACAATAGTGCTATTGCCAAAATATGGCTATTGAATTTCTAAAATATGAACTATCGAGCCTTCATAACATAGGTTTTCCAATTTGCAAAATATAAGACTTTGGAGCCTACCAAACATGGGTTTCAAAATTGTAAAATTATGATATTAAAACTGTAAGACATAGATGTCGAATGGATAAGTGAGAGGATGTCTCGGGTTTTAAAACATTTTGGGATATCGAATCTCTATATCTTAGAGGGAATATAACCCTTACAAACAAGAGGATACCAAATCTTTAAAAACTAAGGAGTGTCGAACCCGTAAAACAAAGATGGAACCAAACTTTTAAAAGAATGATATAGAGTCCTGAAACCTTAGAATGCTAAACCTCTACAAACTTGAGATACCGAACCTCTACAATAATTAATGCTAGCTTATATATTAATATATGCATACATATAGACTAAGCAGATATCACATGTACCACACCACATAGATGTTACGTCTATATATTTGATATCACATATAACTATTAGATATTTATTATAAATATTGGATTTTACAAATGTAGAATGACAGGGAATGGGATGCCAAATATCCACAATGACACTTCTGCAAATAGATTAAAAATTGCATTATTTCTTTTTAAAGATACGTTTTTACCATTCTTATCTCTTATCAAATTCTTATTGGATAACAAAATACTTTTCATTTTTTCTACAATTATTGGAGATCATATTTTATCTTTCCTATAATAGTTTGCGAACCCTTATAATTAATAACCTTAATTAATATTAATTTAAATGCTTTTCTATCATAATCAATTAAAAGGAAACCATAATCACTTAGGAAAAATCCCAAAAAATTAACAAAAATATAAATTTCCTTTTTCTTTCATATATAAAATTTTTAAGGCCAAAATATTTGTTTAATCATTTTTAATAATTAAAACCGAAAGAAACTCCTTTCCACTTTGGAAATTTGTAAAATATTCATATTAATTTGGAAAATCATGAAATTAGAAACACATATCCAAAATAATATTTTCAACATTTTATCAAATTTTATTCCAATAATAGATAAAAAATTAGGTTTTCACCTTCAAATCTATGCAAAATAGCCTCATAAAGCCAACCAAACAATGATATAATCAACCATTACATGACATATTGTTATAAACAATTTGTCTATTATCTATAGGTCCAAAAGTAAGCACAAATGCTTGAGAATAATCTATTATTCACCATAGATTGGATAAGAGAGTTTGAGATTTGTTGTTGATTGGTTTCCCCATGATTATCCCTTTAATCTCTTTGCTTTTCCCTTCTTTCTTCTCTTTTTAGTGGCCAACCTCTTATGTTTGTTTTTTATCATTTGAGAATTAAAATGAGAAAGAAAAAAAGGATCTATTTTTTGTTTTGCCCCTTTCATTTTTATTTTCATTCCTAAGATTAAAACAACCTCATTAAATGATTAGTTAAGGCTTTATCCAAAATAAATTATCAAATCTCATTCTCCTTATTACTACACACATTATTCTATTTAATTTATTTAATTGAATCTCTCGAATACTGCTAAACTCTAATATGGAGTGTTATAGTAATAGCGCAAAAAATAGTGACATCATCAAGTGATTAATTCCTCTTTCATATTTCTCATTTGGAGGCAAACAACACCTCCAGTATATGTAAGTTATTTATATTTCATCAAAAAGAGGCTCCCTGTTCTCGTCGTTGGAAAGACCTTTACTATCATGATTTCTAGTTTAGATCATGGGCATTTATCGTTAAAGCAATTCCATTTCCTCCTTAAGGCCCACCTCCACTTCCTACAAATGGCGTAAGGCCCTAGTTGAGGAGTTACTTCTTTGATGCCTTGTGGGAGAGGGTGATCTCTGGCGTTGGTATGGGGGTGGAAAACGACAATGTTTAATGGGGGTAAGTGGCCTTCTGTTTTCGATTTACAAAAGAAGGTCAGGAGTATTGGCTCTGCCTTTTGCGATAACTAGGTCTAAGGATTTCCCACTAGAGTTGAGAGTGGATGGAAAATTCTTGGTGCTCATTGCTTCTTGCTCGCTTAGTATAACTTAGGTAATCAATGCATGTATGTCCTCCATTTACTTTTAAAGGTCATGAAAGGTGCAAAATCTGCTTATGGAGGGAACAATGAGTAGCATGAGTTTCTTGATGAAGAAGATATAAGGGAATGTCATACAAAAAATCTAGAGTGCATTTTACATGTACTTCCTTATTAAATTTGGAAGGTAGTACAAGTAATATGTAGTACTCATGCTTATCCCTTTACCTATGCCTTTTATAAGCTACGTTAACATTCACTAATGAATGGTGAATCTCGAAACAGTAGTTCTAGGCATTTTGTGCAGTCTCACTACTACCATCACATATATCTTGACCAACTTTGGAGAAGTTCTCGTGTCCTTCACAGAGGGAAAAAAAGCACAATTAGTGAGCTTATCGACTGTGACCCATATACTTCCACTCCCTGCCTTTATCCAAGGAAACCTATCTACAAAATCCATAAATATTGAATCTTGTTTACAAATTGGAATCTCAAAAGGCTGTAGGAGCCCATTAGGCTTCTGATGCACTACCTTCTTTTGTTGCATGAAAGACACTTTCTAACATATTCTCCAATCATCTTTCTTCCTCCTTGTGACACCATATTCTCTAATGCTCAATGGTAAGTGTTACAAATGTCGCAGTCATCTATGATGTTAACTTTCTTTGATAGGAAAAATTCTATTATCCAATATAACATAATAAAACACGGGAATATGAAAATTTTCAAAACAACATTCATTACAGTTTCATCGTAAAATCCATGTTCAGGCCAAAATATAATCATTACGAAGTAATACTTTAAGGGCGATCCTTTAAAAATTCCATTTGGTTGATAGAGTCTAATATACACAATAAACAATTTTTCCTTTACATATATCCAAAAGAAAAAACAAACAACGGAAGGAACTTCTAAATAGATAATTACCTCCTACACGTTTCCGGAAGCTTATTCGATAAAGAAGAACTTGCATGTCTCTCAATTGGACCAAATGGGTACCCTAGAATAAAGAGGAAACAAAAACTTCAGGTTAGTTAATAGGTTGGTGTGAATAATAACCACTATCCTGAAATTCATAGGTATCCAATGAGGCTATGCCGCATAGCAGAATGGGTTTCCTCTTACTAATATCATGCTATATAATAACCAATCGTGTGTTTCTGCACTCATAATGGTTATAACAACAATAATTATAGTAACGTGCAAACGTGCGAGCTTAACATGGATTACCCTTCCCCCATTCTCCTAACAAGTTGTCTTAACAATTTTATGATTAGCTATCAAATTTACAAGCTATCATACTTGTCTGTAAGTTATTTTCTTACTCAAATTTTGAGATTCACCCATCCCAACCATATATAAGGGATTTCCCATCCCCGATCATTCAGACAACAAGCTCTTGGTATTATATGTGTATGTATAAAAGTAAAAGTTTATAAGGTAACCCCTCATTGGATATGGACTATCAACCACACATCCCATAATTTTATCTGTACGATGACTATGAACCCATCAATGCATGTAAGGCAACAACCCTACACATGCCATAGTTTTACTAGTAGGATGATTACGAATCTATAAATACGTTAGCATGTTATCTCCAAAATATTTTAATATATTGGTAATCCTAATGATTCCCTCTGATTTGTATCGCCAATGTAAACAGATTATAAATCTCCATTAATATCCCCATTGTGACATGGTTCTTGAACCCCTGTTGGCATTCCACATATTAAGATGGTTAATTAATATACATTGGTGATTCCCAATATATATCATGTAAAAAATAGTAACAGCTAATTGTATAACGTAAGATAATATTGTTAACTTCCATACCAGAGGCAGGCTACAAGCTATACTGAATGATTCATGTGACGCCCCAGCCTGAGATCCACATTAGTGAATAACATTAGCTAGTATTGTTGCCTACAAATGCAAAGAATAGGACTGGATAAGGGCATCCATCCATAAGGCTTGTATTAATCAAAATATAAGAGTATTGATAAAATGCATACTCTATATATATATATATTCGTGGATCGACACTCATAATCTTTAATCAAAACAAATTGTTGCTAGGAAGTAATTCAGAACAAATACGATTAACCGAATAGTAAAACATCTCAGAATAGATCATCCAACATCATATACATATAATATACAATCAATAGTGTCATCAAAACATGGTATACAACTACAATACGTACAACACGAGTCCAAAATGAATATACTACATGACAAAGTACATGGATCATAAACATATATCTAAACAAAACACCTACTATATAGCCCAAAACTGGAATGTATCCATAGCGAAAGCAAAGGTTATCTACATAGTTGGTGATACCTGTAAAAGCTCAGAATGACCTGAGCATTAATACACACGGGTCAGTCTAGTCAAAAGTGAGTAATAATAGGTATAATGATGAATAAGAATGCGATAAACAACTCCTTAATAAAAATATTGGAAAATATAATTCACTGAGGGGTTCTAGAAGGTTAATTACACAAGTCATAAGCAAAGGCGGAAAACAAGATTCATTTGGTAACGTAAAGCGAGATATAACCTCAATCCATTAATAATGTGAACTCATTCCCCAAGAATCATCAAACTCATCAAACAACTCAAACAAGTTAAAACACCATAAAATGGAGCATCACACTCCGATACAGAAATCACTTTGTGTATAAATGGATTCCCAATCCAGTGAATTTCCCAATATAAAATCATAAATCTCAAATCAAAAACAACCTCATAATATGGATCCATCTCAAATAAATATGCACATTCTGTCTAATATGATGTCACTCCACAAGCTACGATATTGGTCCCCGAGCTTAGCTCGGTACTTATACGTATTCAAGTTTGGCGTCCATTAATATGGCCCCCGACCGAGTGTTTCATGACCCCTGGTCAGGTGAATATGTTTACGTGACTCCCTAAGACCTGGCTTCCCCAAAGCAAGTAGTGGATCTTCCCAACACAGTATGCGTCACTGACTCACAGTCAGTGACCTAAGTGGTGGTAACAGTGTGTCCCATACCACACGTTGTCACTACTGGTTCACTGGCTGCTTATAATAGAAAATACAGAAATCTCAACACAAGAATAGCTTCAAGTAGATGAAAATGGAAATTAACCAATTTCGTATACCATACAGTCTCATACCATGGGGTCTACGATATCGTTTAATATCAAGGACGTCATCTCAAGGGTGCGGAAAAGTGTTGTTTATATATAGGAAAAACTAAATTTTACTAAAACGATTTCGAAAATCGATTGTTTTCTTTTCTTAAATCTGTATATAATACGAAAATAGATTTTTATACTACTGTTTTGAGGACATTTGTTTTAAAACCAAAATTGTAAACTTATTTAGCCTCAAAACTATAACAAAAACAATATTTGCTTTCATATTGGAAAAACCAGTAATAAAATGTGTACGTGTGCTTTACAACACCAAAATATTCATCATCAAACTCACAATTCAAATAACAAAATCACCCAAAATTATTTGATCTAACTCAGTTATTGAATGGCTTGATCAATTAATCTCTTAGGACTCGAAATTCAAGTGCAATAGCATCAGTAAACTCATCAAAGTAAGGAAAAACAAACACAAGGACCCTTCAGTCAGTTGCACAGGAGCAGTAAATTGCACCTACACAATTTTATTCAGATGGGTCGACCCATTTTCTCACAATGTCGACCCATGGATCGAATCAGTGAGAGGGTGGGTTGACCCACCTGTCGCAAATTGGAGCAGGAGTATATCTTGCTCCAATCACTACTTCAAGTCATCGTTTTCCTGATCAAACTAAGTCTGATTCACACTAATTTTTGCAGACCCTGTAATGCCCCACCTCTATATCCGTATTATCTGACAGTATTACTTAGTAATACTCTTAAATAATATAGGTATAGAGGTGGGGAAAATTCTCTTGGAGTAACACTTGTACGTATTAAAATTTCTGAAATATCATTTACTCTTACATACTCAATGTCGGTGAAAAACAATTACACGTGTGTGCCCCTACAACCTCATTCTCCGTATTATCTGGCGGTATTACTTAGTAATACTCTTGGATAATATGGGTATAGAGGTGGGGAGTTATAGACCCATTCATAAGAAACATGAGAACACAATGGAAAAGGATCCATGCAAAAAAATTGAGTAGATGTATTCCTTTTCAATACAGTGGAAACTTTTTAAGCATGGGTTGATAAGCTCCAAAATTAACATAAGCACGTCTAATTTCATCTTGCATATATAAAGATAAATCGTATATTTAGGAGCGCAGTCTCGGATCACGTTCTAAATTATAATTTTCAACCTCTATACTTTCAGTTCTCTGATATTTTGGAGTAGGGATTAGAGTAGAAAAGCATCTACTAATTGATCATCATTAGAGATTGAAGAAGATCCAATCAAGCTCTGAATTTTCAGCAACTTTTCTCTTAAAAAAGTCATTTATTTTAGAAGATCTAACCATGATATTCACGATGCCTAAAGTTTAAAAACACATATGTTACAACAAACACATTCCAATATAGATAAGGACAGCGTGCACATGTCATAATCTAACCAATGATAAGTAATAATGAAGAAAACTGTCAAATTTCATCCATTTCATTAATCCAAATTAAGCAAACTTTTTCAAATTTGTAGAGTATTATGCATAAAAACACAAATAGATTAATAACTAATTTGGAAAAATGAAAATTAAGTACCTTAATTTTCTTGCAACAACTCAATTTGCAAAGTGTAGTGAATATCCAAGTACCTGGAGAATGCGCTTGAAATGAGTAAGCTGTTGAATTTGGTCAGATAAAAATGTATAGCATAAGTTAGAATTGAAAAAACTTTCTTTCTAATTACAGTTCTACCCTAAAGTACTATGAACAACTCAACAGTCTTTTATGTGGCTGCCAACTTATATGTAAAAAAAATTGTATAAAAATTTAAAATTTAAAGGGGGGGAGGGGCAGTAGTGTCGTCCCTGTGTCAGTGGCCACCTGTAGAAATTAGTTGTTGACTAGATCCTTAACCATGAAGTTGGTTGGATATCATGGGTATGCTAAGTATTATCGCTTTCAACATTTTCTTTATTTTGTTGATGTCATTGATGTAAGATACCCAAAAAAGGAAAAGTAAGCTCCAAGTTTGGAAAATCCTAAAACCAATTCTACAGATACTATATATGAATGCAGAATCACACTAGATGGGAATGGTCCACTTTCTCTGCATTTCAATTAGTACTTGGTTATCGATATTAACTGAATACTTGATCCAGAAAAAATCATTTTGCTAATTGACATAAATTAACATTTCCATTCCATTAGGTTTAAATGCTGATATTTTTAAGAGGTGGAATACACAGTATTCTTTTCACCTTTTTTGTAATCATATTGCATTGATTCGTATTTTCATGCAAAGTTGCACTATCTATTGTATGCATTTCTCAATGTTGCACCTCTATTTTCAATAGTTGGCACTGGACATTCTCAGCCATATAAAAACATCAAGTTTGTTAATATTGTTGTATGTAAAAATTAACAAACTATTTTTACGGTGCAAATTCATTTTTAGTTTTCTACATCACATTAACAACTTTATACTACAAAGTTCCTAATGAAGTGGCCAAAGAAATTCTTGTAGCTTGTGTTGTGATGACTAGCAATGCAAGAGAAGCCGAACAAGATATCATAGAGTTTGTAGCCTCTAATATTGCAAGAAGATAAATTTTGTACAATTCATCGACTCCATACATAAGTCAACATCATGATCTCATGTACTTCTCTTAAATTCCTACGTTAAACATGTAAAACATGATGGTTATTTCTTATCTTTCTTCATCATAATGTGTTTTCCTGAATATCAATGAATTGGCAGATTAATAAACTATGTTGTGAGTTTATTTTCCCAGGCTATGGCAACAGTATATCGTCTGCAGTAAGCAAAAAGGACATGTATTCTCTTTTTATTCCACATTTTCGTAGAAACTCCAATATTCTTCAAAAATTGAATAAATGTATCTTTTTTCACAAGGCAAGTAGGATTAAGTAGTCGTCTACCAATTTATTGATATGCCAAGAGTAAAAAGCACACAAAGATCCATCAAAAAATGATTTGAATTGATCAATGGAAAAATGTAGAAATCGGTATTACAATAAATACGAAGCACAAAAAAAGAAAAGACATTAAGGGTGTGGTTGGCGCAAGCGGAAGCGGAGAATTTGAGTTAGCGGAGAATGCGTTTGGCGCTTTAAACGGAGAATTTAAGCGGAGCATTTAAGCGGATCATTTTATTTTTATGTTGTAGTTTAATTAATTTATGGTTAATTAATTTATTATTTGTTTTTAATAAATAATATGTATCAATAATTTACACAAATAAAACATAAATAAAAAAATTATAAGTTACTCCAATTCAGTTCAATCCAATCCATTACGTAGAACACTTCGGTACGATCCTAATGCAAAAATCCGCGCCTAAAACGGATCTAATCTGCAAAAGTTTTCAATTTTTAAAATTTATAAAAAGTTAAATTACTTAATTAAGTTAAATAATTAATCTAAATGGACCAATCTTGGCCGTTGAAAATCTGACGCGTCGGACGCGTCAGACCTCAACAGACCAAATTTGGTCCGTTGAGATAACGGGCCATTCTTCCCGTTATAAAACGGACGCGTCCCTTGATTTTTACTCCCGCTATGGGTGCCAAATGGCCGCTAAGTATAAAGCATAAACAGTACCAAACATAGCCAAATTCAGATAGAAGCCTGAACTATGCCTGGATTAAAAATAAGGTGAGGTTGAACCAAACCTTATTTAATTTCACGCAGCATGAAGCACCACAGCTGACTAAATGAACTTTTAGTTTCAAAATTGATTGTATTCCTTTAGTGCCAAGTTACTATGATATATACAAACTCCAATTTCGAAAATGAGTTCTCTCTCCAAGAAACAGTTTGCAGCCATGGCTGCCTCCAAATCACTGATGAATCCTGTTTTCGAGGATAACCCCATCCTTAAAAGGGGATCTCCTCCTTCAAATCCTTCCTCTATTCCCTCCTCTAGCACCACTCGTTCTTCCCCCGATTTCATTGTAAATGAAGATGGCTTCACTAGGGTCTTTAATCGCAAGAAAGGGATAATCTTTCTTGAATTCCAATTCTTCTGTTCATGTTAATAAAGGGGCAGGAAAATCAGGTGAACTCCCATCCAAGCCACGACAGAAGACCTACCCCGCTTCTAACGGTGCTCGATTTCAAACCAGAAATCCAATTAGGAAGCCTCAAGAATCTAAACAACCTTTAAAAGTTAATCTAGCTAAAGAATCTAAGATCTCTTCATGGGCCGTTATGGTAAAGAATGAGGGTCAAGAATTGAATTTTGATCAAAATTACATCTCTCCAATGGAAACATTGGGTGAGGAGAAGATTGTTGTTGTTTCTGAAGAAGCTAGTGCAAAAATAGAGGGAAAATGGGGGATCTCAATTATAACTTACGTTTTTGGAAAACGACCATCCTATCATGATTTTAGGGATTTCGTGGTTCGTACATGGAACCCTATCGGTTCATTCAAAAATTTTACTCATGAAAATGGTTTTTTTATTATTCGATTCACGAATTCAGAGGATTGTGAAAAGCTTCTTAAAGGTGGGCCATATTTCATTTATGGAAAGTTGACTATTCTGAAAAGATGGACCAAGAGATTAGTTCTTGATCGAGATTTACTGAGTACTATGCCGATTTGGATTAAACTTCCAGATTTGAATTTGAGATTATGGGACAAGGAGATTTTCAGTGTTATAGCAAGTCTAGTTCGGGTTCCTACCAAGATGGACGAGCAAACAGTTAAAGAAACCTGTCTAAGTTACACCAGAATTTTAGTAGAGATCAAAGTAGACGCAGAGTTACCCAACGGGCTTCTATTTACATGCATGATGGGGAAATTATCTCACAGAAAATTATCTACGAATTGATCCCTGATCGATGCAAGATCTGTAAATGTTTCGATCATTCCCTAAATGACTGTATTCACAACAAAGATCGGGTTGATAACCCAAAAGATGTTACAGATCTTGCTTCTAACATCGGAAATGATACGTCAGAAATCAATTCTGAGTTAATTCCACGAACAATTCCTGATACTGATATTTCCCCTTCATGCAATATTGAGGATAATATGAATCTGGACACTCCGGATATTAATACATCTATTTTGGGTAACTCTGAAATGGTTCTTACTTCTCTACATAATTCTGGATCTGCCGATCTTTCGGAAATTGTGCAGACCGATAGTGCTCAGAACAAAACTAATGGGTCTGTAACACCATCAGTTTTGAAAGAGCCTATGAATTCAAGCTGCATCAAAAATACAAACACAGAAGTGGAATCAGCTAAACAAGTCATTGAATCCCCCACCCACATGGAGGATTCAAGTTATTATACAAATATTAAGAATATAAATGCTTTAAAAAAGGATTGGAAACTTGAGCTTCTCTTCTTGCGGCTGATCCTATATACACAGATAGTTCCCTTGTCCCTGAAGGGCTTGCGCCTAAGAGGGTGTCCTCTATCATTGAAGCTGACATCCAAAAAGCAATTAGCAATACTCTATCTGTACCTAAACCTACAATGCTAGTGAAAAGAAGGAAGAAAGACAGAACTAAAAGCCTTTCAGACGTAACATTAGCTGAAGACATAGAGGATGCTACTGCTAGTGAATTTTGAAAGAAATATATTGAAAAAAACAGTAAGTGGGATAAACAGCTTAAAGCCACAGACAACACTAGCTTCAATAAAAGTGGCAAACAGCTAGACATTAAAGCGGATAGCAGCAAAAACAGTGGCTCGCTATAGATGCAGAGTATCCTTGGTATTGTATCCTAACATTTTATTTTTATTATTATATATGGATATTATTGCTTGGATCATAAGGGGGCTTAACTCCCCTGAAAGGCAGTTAGATCTTACTGATTTTTTGAACAAGTACAAACCTAGCATTATAGGGATACTTGAGCATTAACTTAGTAATCAAAAACTTGCTGATCTTTATACCATGAGGTTATCTAACTGGTATATTATTAATAATAATATAATGGGAGGCAATGGTAGGATTATGGTTTTGCATAATCCTACTATTTGGTCTCTCATTAATTATTTTATTGATTTCCAGTACATCCATTGTATCTTTAAAAATAAAGGTGGGCTGTCTCTTAAAATTATTTTCATTTATGATTCTAATTTTGAGATAGACAAAAACTCTTTATGGAATTGCATTGAGCAATTTAGTATTTCTATAGATAGTCCTGGGATTTTATTGGGGAATTTCAATACTGTGTTTCACAATTATTAAAAGAAAGGTGGTAACCCTATTCCTTTTAAAAAACTAGAAAGGTTTGCCAAGTTTATCTTAAAATCTGGTCTAATAGAACCCCCTATTCAGGGTAATAAATTCACTTGGAAATCAGTTGAATTTAGAAATATCCATTGCAAACTTGATAGGGTTTTATTTAATCAGGTTTTAATCTTTTCTCTAATGTGAAATGTAGCACATTACCCCAAAATTCTAGTGATCATACTCCTATCCTAGTTTCTTTTTCTTATATTAAAAGTGGTAAACGGATTACCCCTTACAGGTTTGTTAATGGGTGGGTGCATGAAGACAACTATAAGTAAACTGTTAATAATAGTTTTATTAATAATTTTTATAGTACTGCACAATACAAATTTAATAAAACTTCACAAATTGTTAAGTCTAATCTCAAAACTTGGAATAACAATAGAAATAAGAGCGATATTAAAAATATTAGGAGTGAGTGTGAGAAACACCAAAATGACCTTGATAATAACTACTCAGACATGCAGAAAGCTAAATTATTTTTTAATGCTCAGAACAATTTGGTTAAAGCCCTTAACATTAACTCAATTAATCTTAAGCAAAAGGCCAAGGTTGATTGGTTAACTAATGGCTATGAAGCTTGTAAATTCTTTTATACTAGAATGTCTAATATAAAAAATAGAAATGATATTGGGAAAATTATTGATTGTAAAGGAAAAGTAATTAATGAAGCTTCCCATATAGAAAAAGAGGCTATAAATTACTTTTGCTCTTTATATAATACTTCGTTGTATCATAATAACTTTCCCAATGTTATTTTTAAGTACACTGTTAACTCTAACAATGTTGACATTCTCCTTGCTCCTGTTAGAATAGAGGATGTTAAAAATGTCATTTTTAATGCTAATAATGATAAGAGTCCTGGGCCTGATGGGTTTAGTGCCAAATTTTATAAAACTCATTAGTCTGAAATGCAAAATATGTTGTGTGATTCCATTTCAGAATTTTTTAATTCTGGAAAATTGTTGAAAAACACTAATCACACTTTTCTTACTTTAATTCCTAAGGTGGATACTCCCTTAGGTTTAGATGACTACCGGCCAATTGCTTGTTGCAATTTCATTTATAAGATCATTTCCTCTATTCTTTGTAACAGGTTAAAATGTTTTCTTAAGTTTTTAATCTCTGAAAATCAGAGTGCCTTTATCTTTGGGACGCTTATTTCTGAAAACAGTTTACTAGCTCATGAGCTTATCGATTTCAATAAGAAGAACAAAAACCTTATGTGTATGAAAATTGATTTACATAAAGATTTTGGTAAGATTAATAGAAATTTCATTATATATATATATATGCTTCTTCAAATGGGTTTCAATAAGAAATTTTGTGCTTTAATTAGTGAGTGCATTTCTAATGTGACTTATTCTGTTATGATCAATGGATCCCCAAAAGGTTTTATTCATAGCAATAGAGGCATTAGGCAAGGGATCCTTTGTCTCCTTACCAATTCTTAATTGTTATGGAATATTTTTCATTACAAATGGAAATGGAACTGATTAGTGGAAACATTAAACCTATTAACAGAAATAAGCCACATATCACTCATTCTCTTTATGCTGATGATATGATGCTTTTTTCGAAAGCTGATATGATTAATGCTATCACTATTAATAGAATTCTGAACGATATGGAGAAATATGTTGGTATTTATGTTAATTCTGATAAAAGTAAGATTTATTTTAGTAAAGAGGCCAAGCTTAAAGATGATATTTTTAAGATTTTGAATTTTAAAGAAGGTAATCTTCCTGTTAAATATCTTGGCCTTCCATTAAGTATAAATCAAGTTAAAGATTGGGACTGTGTTAGAATAATAGATATTATCCATAATAAACTTGAAGGGTGGTCTAGTAAATTCCTCTCATTGGCTGGAAGAATGGAACTTACACACACTGTCATCACAGCAGTTATTTCATATTGGGTTCAAACACACAACATTCCTAATAGTGTTATTCACAAAATTGAAAAGTTGGGTTCAAATTTCATTTGGAAAGATAAGCACCATAAAAAAGCTTTGGATAAAGTGTGTAAGCCTAAAATCTATGGAGGTCTTGGGCTCAGAAACATTAAAGATCTGTCAGAAGTTTGTAAATTCAAGCTCTTCTGGAAATTTTTAGATGGCAAATCTTTATGGGCCAGATGGATGAAAGCTAAATATTTAAAAAATAAAAATTTCTGGATTACTAGAAAAGAAAATCATCATTCATATGTGTGGAAAAACATTATAGACTGTAGAAATATTAGCAAAAAGTTAATTGAGAGAAAGTTGAAGGATGGAAATCAAACCAGTTTATAGTTTGACCCATGGATTTATGGTAATTTTCTTATTGACTTACTAGGCTGGAATAATTTATACCTTTTTAGGTGGGGTTTCTGATAATGTCCAAAAGATTATTTCAAATAATTGTTGAAGCTTTCAAAACTGTACAGCTATTATTATTTACAAAAATGCTATACAGAATATTTATATTGATCATAATAGCTTCAGAGATTCTTGGGATTGGAAATTGTGCTCAAAAGGTAAATTCTCTTTCAAGAAAACATAGGAATTTCTTAGAGGTGATGAAACAGAAGTTGACTAGCACAAGGAGATCTGGTGCAAAGCTAATTGTCCCAAAATGGCTACTGTGCCTTTTTTGCTTTGCAAAATAAACTTCCTACTAAAGATAGGTGTTGTAAATGGAATCCTGATTCTAAATTTTTTTGTTTCTTTTGCAAATTTGAAACTAAAAGCTCCAATCATTTATTTTTTTATTGTTCTTTTTCCAAGTACATTTGGTATATCTTTTGGATTCAATCATTCAATTCCTACTCTTGATATTAGAAGCAACATTGATCATAAGCATTGATTAAATTTTAAAATACTTTAAGCCTAAGTCTTTCATGTTTAAGAAAGCTTGTATTATGCTAACTGCTATTATCTTTTATATTTGGAAAGAGAGAAACCAGAGGCTTCACACTGATAGGGTTTCTAGTTGTTACAAGCTATTGAAATGCATATTAACTGATTGTCAGATTATAATAAGAAAAACTAGCAGGCATAAGTATGAAAGCATTCACAATCAGTCTAAACTCAGTAAGGATGCTAGCAATGACAATCAAGTTGAAGATTTCATACTCAATGACAAGTTTAGATCCAAAGGTAATGCCTTTCATGATCTTGGCAACAGAAACCAGGCTGGGTTTTCTGACTTCCTTCCTGGAGGCAGTACATCACATCTCTACAATAGTTCAAGCTGCAAGGGAAGTTATCTGGATTGCTTTACTAATAAAATTTCATTTAATTATAATTGGAACAGTAATTTGGGTTGTTTACCTATTGCAAAGAATGGAGATTCTCAACCATCCAGTAGTGATCCAGAAAATCTGACAGCTATTGATGGTAGATCTACTGTTATACCTCAAGAATTTCCAGTCCAAAACATTGATAATAGAGACACTGCTGAGTACTCCGACTTCCTTTATGGTGGATGTTATCCCAATCTCGACAACAATCTATTCAAAAAGGGAAGTAAACAGAACTGTGCTAATAAAAGTGCATGTTTAGCTAGGAAAATTGATAATAAAGTTAGCTACTTACTTATTGTAGAGACGATGGGATACAAATCTACCAGCAGTGATCCATAGCTCAGAGCATCTCTAAAAATCAAAGAGGGGATAAATCCACATCAAATTATACTTAAACTAGATAGAAATTATTACAAAAGTGAGCTAAATGGTCGGATCTGTCACTTATCTTGCTGGCGTAATGGAGAAAGCAGTGGAAAAAAGGAAACAGAAGAAGCTTGGAGTTCAAAGAGACTTAGAAACAACTATGAAAGCTCGATAACCCCCAGAGATTCCAGATCTGAAGGTTCAAAGGCGATTGACATTGAAACTAGGGATAGAACTGACATATCTAACCCTAGAATCTCCAAAGAGACTGATAAGAGTGAAGACTACATATGGAAACCGCCATGATGTGTTGCTTTGTGGATAAAGCTGGATAACTCTCCTCGTCCGCCATTATTTTAGGAGATGTATTTTTTAGTTGCCGATGATGTCGGCTAGGGTTTGTGTGGTTTCATATGGCTATCAGGTTTATATTTACCCAAACATTTATGTTGTACTGGGATTTGGGCCTCTTTTGTTTTTATGTATTAAAAAAAAGTTACTGTGATAAAAAACTTATTAAAAAATGAGAGTCAATTATGTCTTATTGTCCATTTGTCTCGTCGCTTCGTATAGGAGCACCCACTTAGTTGAACTGTTTGAAGCAATATGTGTGCTTCCCATCCTATCTAGCTCAACTCCAGTTTCATAGTTGAACAGGAGATGCAGAGCATCTACACTTTTATTTAAAAATAGTGCGGGCATAGCGGATCCATAAATATAAGTTAGCTTTTGTGTTAAGAGCATTTCTAAACACTTTAAAAACCAGAAAATTTTCACGTTCAGTGTTGTGTAGGTTCCAGATTCTCTTCGCCCGACTGAATTTTGGCATAGAACTGGAGTTTCCAACATTATTGTATATGTTAGCAATTTTGAATTCTTCATCATTACCATTCCATTAAATACCATCTTAATCAGCCGTATTACATACAATATATCTAATATTGTTCCAAAAATGCCTTATCAGTTGATTACTCAAATAAGACAAGGTGATTGGACCTCTGTTGACATAATCAAAGGCTTTGTCTTGATCACTTATTCCTACTTGCATTCTTTGCTATCTAGAAAAATAGTACTAAGTATTAAACATGATTTGGATCAAGGGTCGTGCCGAAAACTCACTCTCCCACTTAAAGCTACTTGGCTTTGTATCAGCAACAACATTCAAGGGAAACATAACGCTTCATTCAATTGTACCACGATCATCTTTGACTAGTTATGTTATATATTCTAATATATATGTAGAAATCATCAAGAAATAATATATTTTCATAATTCAAGATAAATTTTCCTACTTTCTAACCTAACAAATTAGTTTCCTCCACATATAATCAAATTTGCAAAGATCAGCATATTCAATTTATTTTCTAAACTAATCAAATTTGTTTTTTTGATTTACTTGTTGTGAATCGGTGAAGAATAACTGATATTCAAAAATAATTTCGGGTACGATGTGAATATGTATCTGATCGTCTGCCTAGTTTTATGTGGTAATATTTTATAGTAAAATCTCCAAATCTTAAAAGATCAAAGGGTTCCATCCTTCAAAAAGAGAAAATATGGCTCCGTAGGATTCAAAAACCACTCTCGTTCTTTTGAAACAATTAAGAGGGGTCCTTCCCTTTTTGAGGATGTAAAAAGTATTTTACATAAAATAAAGATAGTAATAGGAAAAATGTATTCTTTTTGTTAAAACCTTCAACTATAGGGAGATTGTAACTTAGGTTTTAACACAAAAATGAAATAAAACCAAATTAAGTTCACATCCCTATTCAACTTCTTTTACAAATTTTTACCAACAGAAAACTTGCATCCCTTATCCTTTAGCGACAATAACATTACTATGCTCACAACTTTTTTTAACTTCTTTTACATATTTTTACCAACTGGACTTATGAAAGAGTTTTGCTACTATGAATTTTTTTTTGTCAAAATGACAGAATAGTGTAATTCAGGGGGTATTGTGGTAATTTAGCATGTGGTCCCTCCTAAAATTATGTCTTTGGTGTATTTTTTGACAAATTTTTTTTTTGTCATAGTAGCATTTTGCTTATGAAATTGTACATCTCGTATCCTCTGGCTACATTACTGTCTTCATATCTAGAGTAAAAAAAGGGTAAATGAAAAACAATCAAAGACAGAACATTCTCCAAAATAGCATGAGTAGGGGAAAAAATTAGTTAATCAATCTATACTTTATATGATCTCTAACATATACATATATTTTTTTCAATTTTAAAAGGGACAAAGGTATCAAGCTAACCATTCATAGCATAAATTTTTGCTCATGACAAAATGAAATCGTGATAATCTCATCTAATATCTTTTTGATGAAGATATAAATAACATTGATGCTGAATTTAAGTGAAGTTCTCACTCTTATGTTTTATATTGCTGTCATATGCTTTTCATGTTGATTTGTTATATTCTGGTATCAACATCACATCTATATACAATTATATAGGTCATGATGATGCCATCATACGAGTCCGATTTATAACCATTATATACATGCTAAAATATCTAATATGGATTTAAAAAAAGCTCTTTGTTTGTACTAGACATGTCAAAATATGACCCTATCCATTTACCCAAACCATTTTACCCTAGTTGCAACCCTGTTGGTTCAAACCATTTATAATTTTTTATTAAATGGGTCATAAAAGGGTTGATCCATTTTTAAAAGGGTTACAAACGGGTAACCCACTTACCTATTTAACTTTGCCTACATACGAAGTTGCTATTTTTTTTGTAAAAACTGCAGTAATTTCTTTATATTGCCCCAGAACCGGATGAGACTTTGACCGATAGATTCCCACCTTATTTGCGGACAGTGTGAAACAGTCGGGCATTTTTCCCTATGACCGAACACTATAGTTCTCCAAGGAGACTGCCAACTGTACTTAGAAAATAACAGGCCAAATTCCCATATTTGAACTCTGCCTACATACAGAGTCGCTATATTTTTTGTAAAAACTACAGTAATTTCTTCATACTACCTCGGAACCGAATGAGATTTCGGCTGATAGATTCCCACCTAAATTACGAACAATGTGAAACACTCGGATGTTCTGCCCTATGACTGAACACTGTAGTTCTCCAAGGTGACTGCCCGTTGTACTCAAAAAATGACAGGCTGAATTCCTATATTTTAACTCTACCTACATACATAGTCGCTAATTTTTTTTTAAAAACTGCATTAATTTCTTCATACTGCCTTGGAACCGGATGTGACTTCAACCGATAGATTCCCACCTAAATTACGGATAGTGTGAAAAACTCGGACGTTTTTCCCTATGACCGAACACTGTAGTTCTCCAAGGGGACTGCCTATTGTACTCAAAAAATAACAGGCTAAATTCCTATATTTTAACTCTGCCTACATACATAGTCGCTATTTTTTTTTGTAAAAACTGCATTAATTTCTTCATACTGCGTCGGAACTGGATGTGACTTCGACCGATAGATTCTCACCTAAATTACAGATAGTGTAAAAAACTCGGACGTTTTGCCCTGTGACCGAGCACTATAGTTCTCCAAGGTGACTACCTTTTGTATTTAGAAAATAACATACTATATTCCCATATTTGAACTCTGCCTACATATAGAGTCGCTATTTTTTTGTAAAAGCTGCAGTAATTTTTTCATACTGCCTTTCGATCGGTAGATTCGCACGAAAATCACGGACAGTATGGAACACTCAGATATTTTGTCATATGAACGAACAATATAGCTCTCTAAGGTGATTAACATTTATACTTAGAAAATAATAGACTAATTCTCATAATTGTATATATAAGGCAACACACTACATTTAGATGGGTCAAATGGGTAACCCACTTAGTAGGTGGGTTAGGTTAGATAAATTTTTATGTTGAATGGGTCAAAATAAATGGGCCGTAAATGGGTTGGGTCAAATTTTGGTTGCTCCTCATACGACACTAAATGACCCATTCCACACCTCTAATCTATACACATGAACAGCATATACAATCAACAAGTACCAACATTTACATTCAAGTGACCGGGGAAAAGAAAAAAATGTAGCAAGTACCAAGTCACAACAAAAACAATCAAGCTTTGTGATAAACGAAGGTAGATCGCACACCAAAGTTGAAAAAAGGTCCACTTTTTAATCAACAAAAACCAAAAGATCTTGAAAGTCACTGCTTTTTAAGAAAAAAAACGAAAAATGGTTAACGTCAAAACATAAAACCAGTTAAGCCACAAAAATATTTGTCTACCTTCTCCTCCAAACTAACATAGTAGATTCAAACCATGCAAAAAATATAAGAGGAAAAAGTAGGCTTTTCTACTTGACAATGATATTAGCCAAGATTTACATAGTGGTTAAAGCAGTAGCACATAAGCAGAAATAATAATTAATAGATTAAGCATCGCGAGTAGGAAAAAAAAAGATGATGTGCCTCTTACGGTAGTTTAAATTGGGAAGGAACTGTTTTAGGGATCTAGGTGAAATGGTTGCTGCTTTAGGGATTGGGATCGAATGTTCATGACAGTGGTTTGATTTTGCCATTCAGAAGTTGAAATGATTTATAATAGAGATTTTGGGTTTCAGTTAATCGACTTCCTCAAACTGGGGATAGATGTAGTTATTGTTTTCCATAGATAACAATGGAAAGAAGATGACATTTTCAAAGGGAGGCAGCAAAGAGAATATGACATCTTTTTTGGTTCCCGCACAAAATAATTCATTTTCTACCTTTTTACTGAACAGCGTTGTGGACACGTATTTATTCACATGATAGCATTGGAAATCATACAGCATTGGAGAAAAAAGCAGAACCGCCATGTACCAGTGCTATCAAAGGCCTAGTTTGATATAGTCTCACCCCCCTTTATGTAAAGCAAGAAAATCAAGATAGAGACGCTTGATAGACTTCCTTGTTTCCTAGGTATAATCTTTAGAATTAGGTGATCACTGGACCTTCACGAGAGGTACATCCTTACTCTGAAGGCATCTTACCTTCGAATCAAGAATGTGAATAAGTTGTTGTATGATGGACAAATCAGGGGATTTTTCAATATCAAGCTGCTCAGAAGGATCAATAACTGAATTTGAATCTCTAAGTAACTTTCTGAGCTGCGACACATGGAATACATCATGGATACCAGATAGAAGGACTGGAAGAGATACACGATATGCAACAGGCTCAATATGCTTGGTGATCAGGAATGGTCCAATAAAGCGAGGAGCCAACTTCGTAGTTGTACTAAAACGTATATATCCTTTCAATGGAGAAACCCGAATGAAAACCAAATCGCCTATAGACAATTAGAGAGGCTTCCTGCGGTTGTCCTGAACTAAATCTAGACCAAGAATGAGCTTCTCTCTAGGTTCTAACCAAATGACGAAGATCGTCAAGGCCTGCCATATAAGGCCTCGAAAGGAGCGATACCAATAGAAGACTGAAAGCTATTATTATACGATAACTCAACAAGAAGTATGTGGTCTTCCCATGAACCACCAAAATCAAGCACACAAGCGTGAAGAAGATCCTCAAGAATATGATTAACTCATTTAATCTTCCCATCAGATTGAGGATGATAAGCTGTAGAGAAATTAAGCTTTGTCCCCAAAGCTTGCTGAAGACTGCTCCAGAAATGGCTAGTGAAAAGGGATCACGATCACAAACAATAGATAAAGGAATACCATAACGGCGAACAGTCTCCTTAATATAAAGCTTGGAAAGAATAGGAGCATCCCTATAAGATTTAATAGGAATGAAGTGAGCTGACTTTTTGTGGCAACCAATAATAACCCAAATGCTCGAATGAGCCGACCGCAAACGAGGTAATTCGTCAACGAAATCCATCGAAATCTGGTCACATTTCCATAATGGAACCTCTAAAGACTGGAGAAGATCAGATGGTTGCTGATGCACGGCTTTAATAAGTTGACAAGTCATGCAATTACTCACATAACTTGCAAAATAACGCTTCAAGCCTTCCAATAATAGAGACGATGTGTATCGACATACATCTTACTACTACTGGGATGAAAGGTATCAGTAGTGCAATGACAATCATCAAGAATGTCACAACTAAGTGCTGGATCAAAAGGCACAACCATATGGTTCTTTTTATGAAGGTAACTGTTAACCGGCCTTTTGGTCCGGTCAACAAAAGTACTCAAGACACGCTCGACTCAACATATCGCGTGATATTACAGCCCGGAGGTGTCGCCAATATCATCCGGGGGGCAGTATCAGAAGACTCGAGTCTGGCCACTAGCAGGATGTCGCATCCCTCAGACGCAACCTGCATCAGTATCCGTCCGCATCCGAGCCAAAGGCAAGCCGTCAAGCGGGTCCGTGCGCAGCGCCGGTGGGGGTCCGGGGCCCCACAGTCCCGGGGCACCGCCCGATTCATCCGATTTTCTACATGCCGGAAGCTCAGATTCCTTCACTCCGGACCAGCAAAATGGTGGATTCCTTCACTTCCTGTTGAGGAACTTCGACACCCTAAAAGGGCAAGGATTCAGCACCAAGAAGTCCAGCTTCCTCCTCATCAATTTCGTACCCCAGGTGGGGTTCGAAATTTTGTACCCCATCAGGGGGTACAAAATTTCGAACCACCTTGGGGGTACGAAAACTCGATCCTCCAGGAGAGGTTCGAAATTTCGAACCCCCCTAGGGGTATGAAATTTCGAACCCCCAGGTGAGGTTCGAAATTTTGAACCCCTTGGGGTGCAAAATTCCGAACCTTCAGGTGAGGTTTGAAATTTCGTACACCCGTCCAGGGGGTGCGAATTTCTGGTATGCAGGCCTGCTGGGTGCGAATTTTCTGCATGTGGTCCCTATTTCTACCTACTCTCACATAATCCTACCTACCCCCACTCCTATAAATAGCCCATTGCCTCACACTTCAAAAGGGGAGATTCTGGGGCTTTGAGACCTCCATAAAGCTTCAATAATGGCATCTCCTCTTTGAGGAAGAAGAAGGGCAAACTCGTCCATTTTACTATTTCTTGCAAATATGACTATTGTAGCTTCATATATCATAGTCAATGAATGTAATGAGAGGATCTCAACCTTGTAATCTTTCAAGTGATCAATAAAATTTCTACAACTCTTCAAAGTGGACGTAGGCCCTCCCTGAGGCCGAACCACTATAAATCTCTTGTGTTATTTACTGTTTATGTTCTATAATATGTTCTTGTCTATGCGACCATATTTATAATTACTAGTAATTAGGAACCTTTGGTGTTTACGACATTTTTTGCTGTCAACAGTAACCAGGAGAACCAAAACTTAAATCTCGTAACTCCTCATCTTGGGACTCAGGCTCACAAAGCTAGATACAGAGCATCACCTCTGGATCACGCCTCTCTGTGCATCAATAATACGATTAAGAATAGATGGTCGAGCCTCCAAACTAAATAATATAACGGGAAAATTAGACGAGGAAGTATGGTCACAAATGTCATAATGAGATAAAGTCTCCAGATTATCCCACTCGGATAACGTCATGTAAACAACAGCCGAATGTTTACAGCTAAGCGCATCAGCTACACGGTCACCTTCCAAGAGTATAATGGATATTGAAATCATAAGCTGCAAGAAACTTGAGACAACGCTTCTGAACATCTTGAGATCTTTCCAGGAGAACAATTACTTGAGGGATTTATGGCCAGTGAAAAGAGTGAAATGCTCGCTAAGCAAATAATGATGTCAAATCTTCAAAGCAAATACAATAGTGGCTAACTCAAGATCATGAGTAGCATACTAAATCTCTTTCGGCCGCAACTGACAAGAAGCATAGGCTACAACTCGATCACACTGCATCAACACAACACCTAAACTATAATGACTGGTATCGGTATAGACGACAAGGTGTTGGTTCCCTTCAGGAACCACAAGAACATAAGCATGAGTGAGAAGTTCCTCCAATCGCTGAAAGGAAGCTTCACACTAATCAGACCACTCGAAGTGAAATCCCTTTGGGTAAGGCGAGTAAGAAGGAGTGTGATACGCGAGAAATATCGAATGAAGCAACGGTAATAACCCGCCAATCCAAGAAACTACGAATCTTCGAAATAGCCTCGGGCCTCTTCCAACTGTGGATGGCCTCAATCTTAGATGGATTTACATAAATACCCTCAGCAGAAACAACATGGCCAAGGAAATGAACTTGCGTCTCCCAAAAGTGGCATTTGGAAAGTTTGGCCTTAAGCTGATGATGATGGAGTGTACTAAGAACAATCCGCAAATGACTAGTATGCTCGGTTTTGGACCGAGAGTAAACAAGAATGTGATCAATGAAAACTAGAACGAACTTATTGAGATATTTCCTGAATACTAGATTCATAAGGTCAATGAAAAACACTAGCGCGTTAGTCAAACCGAATGACATAACACACCGCTCATAAGAACCATAACGCGTGCGGAAAGCAATGAGAGGAATGTAATCCTCCACGACTCATAACTGATGAAAACTGGTGGCAAGGTCCAATTGAGAAAAGACTTTAACTCCACTCAAATGATCGAACATGTTGTTGATCTTGGGCAACAAATATTGATTCTAGATAGTAAGCTCATTAAGCTTGTGATAATCAATGCAAAACCTAAGAGATCCATCAGACTTTCGAAAAAAGACGACCGCGTCACCCTGCAATAATGAGTTAGACTGAATGAATAGCTTGGACACAAGATTGAGAAGTTGCTTCTTTAGTTCTTCGTTTTTTTAATCGACATCCACGTGGGAGGATGACTAACCAGATGAGCACCAAAACTAAATCTATCCAGAAATTGATAGCTCGTTTGGGTAGAAACCCCAAAACAGACACGTAAACATCGGAAAAATCACAAACCACTGGAATGTGAGACACATCATCATCCTGATCTCAAGCAAGAGAAAATAACGATGCCTTGGAATAACTATCAACATTACTAAGAACCAGGGAGAGCGATGAAGGCGAATCGAGATGGCGAAGATATAAAATGTGCTCGACACATAAAATCTTGGCTTCGTATCGCACTAGCCAATCCATACCAAATATCATATCAAAACCAAGAGAAGGAAACATGTGTAGATTTGCACGCAAAGAAAACTCACAAACATATATCTCTACATCATTGCATAATAAACTAAGTGTAGCTGATCCCCTAATGGGACTCGCCATTATTAATGAAGTCACAATACAATACAATAAATATCCAAGGAAAGACTAACCATAAGTCCCTTCGATACGAATGAATGCGAGGCACCTGTATCAAAATAAAATTAATCATGCGATCACGAAATAAAGTGAACCCTCGAGAATAGGATATGTACCTCTCTGCTGAGAAGAACCATCCCTAGACTCCATCACATTAAGCTTGCCTGGACGACTGATCTTAGGAGAATAAGGACAAGAAGAGGCCATATGTCCTTCCTTCTTACATAGTGGAAAATACGAGGCTTAGGATAGTTTCATGCAAAATGATCACTGGCTTCACAATTGAAGTAGCCTCGCCTAATAGGCAGTCTCCACTAGTCTAGGAACTCTGACCCGGAGGCTTCTTCTTCTTACTAGGAAAGGACGTGGATTTTTGAAATGGGAACTTCTTCTTGTCAAAGCTCTTATGGACCCTACTCTCATCACCACTGTCTCTCTCATTATCGAATGCCTCGAGATGAAGGGTTGTGTCAACCAACTCCTAAAAAGATAGCTTAAGTTACAAAATCAATGACTTCTTAAGACACTTCTTCAACCTAGATACAAACTTGAGATTCTTTTTGTAAGATGTACTAATATGCTTCAAGCCATACTTGGAGAGAGCCTCAAAAGATTATACATACTCAAAAAATATTGATTTTCCTTGTTTGAGATCAAGGGAATGACGTGCTAAAACCTCTTTCTCGGGCTTAGAAACAAACTTAAGCTCAAATCGCTCACGAAATTGCTTCCATTCAAGAGAAGCCTAATTAACCTAACGAACAATAACTCATTCCATTCAAGAGCTCGGCCTTGCAACATACTGGATGATACAAGAACTCTATCGTGATCAGAAATCTCGATATGCATGAATATGTGCTCATACATACAGATCTAGGTTTGAACCTCCAGAATTGACTCAGGACCAAGAAAAGGCTTCCAGCAAGATAGAAGAAGTCACTACACATATGCATAAAGGTTGACCATTGCAAAAGGAATAAACAAGTTGGAGTGGGTGGCTGGGTGCTCCGAATAAGCTCCATAATCTGATCAGTAGAAAGAGTGACTACCTCTGATCAAGAATCACTATTTGATCTATCGCTCTCAATAGAATGAGTGCCACTAGATGGCTCAACCCGCTCTTCGGGACCTAGACCACTGCTTGGTTCAGAATCCCCTGATGTCTCTTGCCTTAACCAACCATTGTCTACACGATAAAAGAAGATAGGATCGACATGGGGTAAGATATATTTGTACATTCAATTATGTAAGGAATACCACGAAATTATAAACAATTTATTCCAAATGTGTTCCCTTCCTATATCTACCCCACAACAAAAGAAGATGAGGCACGACTTGCCATGATTCAACTCATGGTTGAGACACAAGGGTTAGACGTTTCATTATTATTGTATCTCAATGTACCGTATTTTCTCATATTTTGTTCTATATTAATCACATTTGGTTTTGAACTCAGCTCTGATACCAAGTTGTGACACCCCCACTCCGAGATCTACATCAGGAAAGAACATTAGCTAGTAATGCTATCTACTAATGCAGAGAATATGGCTGGATATGGATGACCATCCATAAGCGTTGTATTAATCAAACATTAAGAGTACTAATAAAATGCATGCTCTTTATTAACATATGTATGTGTGTATATATATATGTACATATATATATATTCATGGATTAACACTTATAATATTTAATCAATACAAAACTATGGTTGCAAGGAAGTAATTCCGAACAAATACAGTTGAATAAAATAACAAAACATCTCAGAACAGATCACCAAGCATCACATACATATGCATATAATATACAATCAAATAGTGTCATCAAAACGTGGTATACAACCACAACCGGTACAACACAAGTCCAAAATGAATATACTACACGATAAAGTACATGGATCATAAACATATGTCTACACAAAACAACTACTGGATATCTAAAAACTGGAAATGATCCATGGTGAAAGAAAAATTTATCTACATAAATAGAAATACATGTGATTCGAGCATTAACACACATGGGTCACTCTAGTCAACAGTGAGTAATAACAGTTGTAATGATGGATAAGAATGCGATAAACAACTCCTTAATCAAAGGGTTGGAATATATAATTCATTGAGGGGTTCTATAAGTTATTTACACAAGTCATAAGTAAAGGTAGACTACACAATTCACTTGCTAGCGTAATGGTAGATATAACCTCAACCTATTGATAAATGTGAACTAAAATTCAAAGAATCATCAAACTCATAAAATAACTTAAACAAGTTAAAACACCATAAAATGGAGCATCACACTCCAATACAAAAATCACATGGTAAATGGATTCCCAGTCCAATGAATATCTCAATATAAAATTGTAAAGCTCAAATCTTAAATCGCAAGCAACCTCATAATATGTATCCATTTCAAATAAATATGCACATGCCATCTAATATAATGTAGATCCTCGAGCTATGATATTGCTTCCCAAGCTTAGCTCAGTACTTATACGTATTCAGGTTAGGCGCACATCACTATGACCCCTGATCGAGTGTATCTTGACCCCAATTCAAGTGATTGTGCATAAGGGACTCCTTGAATCCTGGCTTTCCCGAAGCAAGTACTGGTCATCCCATTACATTATGTCCCACTGACTCACAGTCAGTAACCCAAGTAGTGGTAACAGGGCATCCCAAACCACGCGTTCTCACTACTGGTTCACTAGCTACTAATCACTTCCTCAATAGAAAATAAAAAAATTTCAACACAATAATAGCTTCAAGTAGACGAAAATAGAAACTAACCAATTTCGTATACCACCACGTCCCATAATTTGCATTATTGTATCATCTTATAACATATTCATGTAAAACGATTTACATGGCTTGTTTACTTATTCATTGATCTTTTGATTTCTATTTTATTTTCTTTTGTGATTACCATAAAATCAAGGGGTATTATGGTAAATTTCTTAAGCATATTCTCTTGTACACAATTTAGGTTGTTAATGGGATTTCTTGTTAACAATGATATTTTCTATACTGGAAAAATAGCTAACATCATACTTACCTTACCAATCTGTACCCAATATGATCTGAAACCAATGAAATCAGATAAAAGTAATGAACAAGCAAAAGTGTTCCCTAGCAAATCAAAACTAGATCGTTGCATCTAATTCCTAGAGTTGCATAACCTCCTATAAGATTAGTTGCTCTGAAGGATGTAACAAGGTATGATAGTTATAAATAATTATTTGTACTGAAAAATGGGATATAAGAGAATTTAATGTATTGGTTTCAAACAATACTTTAACAGATAAGCCGTGAATCAAAAGCATGTCTTTCATCATATACTTTCATGTCTCCTTGGAGATCAGCTTTGGGGTTAAAGGTTCCTCTACAAAAACCTTTACTTTAACAAGTTCTAGACATTTATTCTTTACAGTTCCCTACGTGGTCATAATTGAAATATTTGATGCTCTCCTACCCAATAATAGTCTTGCTATCTCCCGAATGACACTCGTTCGCAAAGTGACCCATTTTATTACACTTAGAACAGACCAGCTTAGCTTTGCCATTCTTACTAGCTATGCCCTTTTAAGCTTGTTTCTTCAAATAAATTTCTATTTTTTACTTAGCCCATTCTAAGTGATCTCAGTCTTACCATTAAGTAAATAAATCATTTCATCATTCCACAATGTCATCTCTACCACAACATCACAAAGACTCTTGATGTACGACAAAGTATTTTTGGCTAAATTTTGTTTCAGTGCTCTTATGAACTTCTTGTTTCTTTCAACATAATATTTGCCATAGCATGACCACAAAGAGAAAGCTCCACAAATCTTGCAATAATAATAAGCATGTCTCCTTGCTGTAACTTGACAAACTTCGGGAGCAAAGTAGACGTAGTAATCTCTAACATAAACCTTTCTTCGAATCTCCATTCGAATTCATCCTATAACATATCGTTTTCCACTATAACACTATTCCACTAGAAAAGAGTAGTTCCTTGCAGTTGAGAGGAAAGTCTCTTATTATATTTATAATTAAGTCCTAAATTAGAAAAATCCTTTCATAATGAATAGTCAATTCTCCACTTCAATAGCGTCCTCAATCCAATAAAGGGTTTTGTCCCAAGCCATGTATGAACCCAACTCAAAGTAGCATAGTTAATAATGGGAACTTCGGGATGTGCAATTCCATCATCCTCTCCACCAAATCTAGCAGCATTCCAAACTTGCGTCAAGTTGACGAAGAATTTATATAGCTCTCATGTCCATCGATGGTGTCCCTGCAATAACATTTGCAGTAGCATTTGGTTGTCAACCTGAATTTCTCCTCGTTCGAACATTACCATTAGTATATTATTTCCTCCTTCAAGCTTAAGTCTTCCATTTCCTACTTCCATATCGTACGTCATTTATTTGCATCTAAATCCTTGTAAGATATGGGGAAACAGTTTTAAGAGCCAAAATAAAGAGAGAAATAAAGGTAGAATCTAGATACTTATATAATACAAATATAAGTACATTATCATAGTGCTATGTCATACCCTACTTTTATATATAATTTATTAGGATTATATTTATAAAAAAATTAAAGTTCAGAATATTTTAATATTGCATATCCTTGTTTGTTCATACCAAACTATAAAATCCGCAAAAATCAATATAAATCCCTTTTCATACATAAATTTCGACATATAATTTTTAAAACCAAAATAATTAATTATTTCCTTTAAATAATTAAGACCGAATTAATTAAGTTTTTTGACTTGGAAAACTAATAAAATATTCATACTTGTTTAGAAAAATCTAAAATTAAAAATCATCTCTAAAATATTATTCCATACCTTATCCTAAAATATCAAGGCATTTGTGTGTCATATGAAGGAGCTTCAATGCAAATACTTTATGGAAACTTCATGAAATGTAACTTATCATTAACAAGCATATATGAATGATCCTCTACCATCTAAAATTGACATATCTCACACATATGAGCATATAAGAATTTGGATATAACATGTATCTGAACTATACAAGAAAATCAAAAGAGTGAGTACTATTATTCACCTTGATTGGTTTAAGAGAAACTTGAGAATTAAACGTCTATAACTTTGTAAGCTTGATTTTCTCTTACTTATCTGTTCTCCCTTTCTTTTCTTTCAACTGACATTTATTCATATTTTTGTTTGTAAAATGAAGTGTGAAGAAAGGAAATGAGATAACGAAAAGGTTACGTATACAAGAAAGGAATTTTCCTATTTTCCCTTACCATGTTCCTGCTTCCATTTACCTTTACTAACTGATTTAATTAGTTAATAACTATGGCTTGGCTGTAATGGCCCGAGGAAGTCGACGCTCGAATTTCGACAATAATACATAAACCCGTACTACATGCCAAAAACCCAAGTATCGAATACACCAAATATTTAATAGAAAGAAATTAGCGGGTGAGGATAATATAATAAAGAAAGATTAGAATAAAAGAAAAGAAGAAGAATAAAACTAACCAACACAATACAGAGTCTCACATAGTAACGGAATAAAATATAATATAGAAATAAATCTTTATTGAGAGTTTGAAATAATACTTATAATCATCAAAGTACAACATACAACTAATACAACTGAATAGTTATAACAACATATCCTCATATACAACACACAGCGGAAAACGCTAGGTATGAATCACCGGTCTGGACTTCTCCAGCTCATCTCTAGACTTTATAGTATCTGATAACCTGAACCTGTAAAACTCGATCTGACCCAAGCATTGCAAATGCCACGGATCAGTCTGGTGAACCAGAGTGAGAAAGCTCACTAAGTTTGTAGGTGTCATCCAATTGATTTTAAAGTTAAAATTCTTTTCGAATGAAAAGGATAATTGTAAGACCAATCCACACATAAACACGGATGATTTTACCTTATGATAACACGAAACATTTTGAAGTTATATCTATTCTGATATTATAATAGTGTCTAAATCAAATAAATAGCCATCTAGCAGAACGCTTCATCTCACGCTCTACATACATAATATATAATCAAAACCTACGGGAACTTATTGGAGATTGGATTTCGACCAACAAGGTATGAAACCACCTTCCAATCGGTGTGCACTAGAGAGGATACACCGGGGTTCAACAAGAACATCTTGCAAGCCCGCTACACATGACCGACCACTCATTCCTTTGAGTGTACCGAATGTATATCGCTTATGGTTGGGATTAGCAACCATCACCGAAGCATCCAACAACAATAGAAATAAGAAGCAAATGGATTTTCTCTAGATCAGGTGATAATACACCCTAATGGGAGCAACCCACATAGCCATTATGTCCCCCCAATTTTTTCCATTTTCCAGTTGATGAGGCTTAAGGTTACTATTACCTTTTTAAGAACATCACATTAACTTTCACTTTGAATGCCACATTGTCAGATTCGTCAAATCACTAATTGACGTCCACAAAATTACCCTGGGTGTTAATGCTAAGAGAAGGTGTCTTCTCCTCCACCAACAGAAGTACGTTTGAGGAAATCAATGTACATGACCCTTTGGAAATACTCTATTAGACATTCGTTCATACGAGTCATCCAGGAACAGAATGAACCGAAGGTACCCTCCTACCGGATCCTAGGAGTCACCCTATAGTTCAGTAGCGAGTAGTCCTTACAAATCCATAGATATCAACCACGACTGAATTACCATCAAAATGTCTCCGGTTGCACTCCAGAGAAAATTTATCAAGTAGCTCTTCCGCTTATGAAGATACACGGTCTTTAACTGCTCCATCTTCAACTAACATCTTCCATATATTTGTTGGTTTGAAATGGTTTTTGAATATAAAATTCGATCCTGGTCCTTCCGTACCAACAATCACATAGCCCAGATTTGATAGTTGGTTATTAAACTATCAAATAAACAATCATTTATAAAAAAATGAATTCATTGATTCAATACCCAACATCATCTAGCCTTTTTAATTAACCAGATGTTAATTCAAACATCTAAATCTTCCAATATTAGGAAAACATTTCATTTTTTTATTTAATATAAGAACATTCAATTATCATTTCACTTCTACTTTATTAACTTCTCATTGTAAATTGGTAAATGAACGAGTCTCTAAGTATACAACCCCGAAGGCTGAAACCAACATCAAATTGACACCTCAAAAATTACTCGACTCAACCAAGGTACAAAAGGTTCAAATTTCTGAGAAACCACATCTTATTCCTTCAGAAATCATTTCTCATAACAATAGTGTTACGGTATATAAATTCCTTATTATATACAAAACCAATAATCTTTATGATTAAAATTTATGTTTTTAGTAACCTAGCCGTTTAGGTTTACATCTTAAAACTCACTTAACCTCTTTTATAATATAACTTACCAAACTATTATTCATTTCAAACTAACAACATAATTTATTATTTGATTTTCCAAAACAATTCTCTTAACATTTATAATCCAATGTTGTTAATTTCAACTCTAGTCGATCTCCTTTACTAAATCATTTGAAATATTAGCCTTTGAATCCATTATTAAATATTGGTTTCCATTTATCTTACAAGTCTATACTCACATTCCATTTCTAATTCTATTTATTTGTTATTTCATTCACGAAACTCTTTTTAATCTCATTTCATATATTTTTAACAATGTTTGCAAAAACGTTCATTAGTTATAGAAAATCACCTTTCAACCTTTTAATTAATCCTCGTACACTTGATGATTCCTCTAACCTATTTCAACACTTTGAAATCTTATAAATTCCATTTACAACATTATAATGTTCTTAACTCGACTATTATTCTTAAATTCATTGGTACACCCAATTATATAACATTTTAACCATTTATTTTAATAATGTTTTGGAATCAGCTTAAGTCATAAATGATTATAAAAACATGAATAAAACTTCGCGTTTACTTTTTAAAACAAATGTCATATTTCAAATAAATATATAAATAACTTTGGAAATGTTCAGAATCGATTTACATCGATTGCAAAAATCTTTTATTTTATCAACGGTACTAAAGAGACAAACGGCTACTAAATACCCAACCAGTGAAATAAATGCTTTGTCAACCAATTTCACATTTAAACGAACACGACAAAGTATATTGATAAACATTATCAATATCAGTGAGGAATCTTGTCGGATTCCTCCAACCTGTCATTGTCTGCATCACAAATTCATATTTTTCAACATATACTATAATATATCAAATTTAACAACTACTGGTGAGGCATCCAGTTGGATCCCTCCAACCTGCTTTTCTCTACATCCAAATAGGTTACCTCCATTTAAAGCATTCATAAGAATATCCAATTTAAACTGATAATTTCTGTAACAATAAATAACAACATTCAACCATGTTTTTTAACACCAACAATAACAATTCAAACAATCCATTAAATTAAAAGCATTTATATTATAAATGTGACAAATAAGGTAAGTTACCTCAATTAGTTATAATCATTAAAATTAACGACTCATTTAAATTAAATTAAATGAATGTTTAATTTAATCGGTTCATCCAATATATATAGATATTATTCGGTAATCATCCAACAATAAATAACCATAGCACACAAATATTAAAATCGACTTGTATAAAATATAAGTGGGACAAAAATAAGTGAGTTATATTCATCTTGGTTATTAATCGTTAAATAACGATAAATTTCCGATTAATCCAATCAGCTATTTTATTTTGCCATAAATCCCAACGAGCTATAAATTCCTCCAAACCAGTTTCATTGCGTAGCCTGCGTCCATAAGATTCCAACGTGACAGGCGACATTCAATTTTGTGTACGTATATTGAGAATTACATTTTTAAGTTTGTATATACATTAAAATTAAACTAAACTTAATTATAGTTTTATTTGGGCCTTGCCCAAATCAGATAATCCCACGACTACCCGCCCGCTTCCCATTCTTCTTTGATTTAAATTGAAACTGGCCAAATATAATTCTTCCTCTCCTCATACTGTTCATCTTCCCAACACATTTCTTTACTTCCTCTCTCTCTCTGTTACTTCTTTCCGCCGCCATCGAAGTTCAACCAAGCTTTGATCGTAGAGACCATCACCACCTGCTTCCCCTTTGACATCACTAAAGACCGACTGCCCAACACCACCTCTCCAACCAGCGTCATCTCCAACTACACCCCGTCTTCCTCTCGTTTGTTCAAAACTCACCACGCTCCTTAAAACATCCTACCACTGCTGTTGTACTGCCTCTTGCACTGTACTCTGACCACCAACGCTGCCTCTCTCTCACATTGCTCCAGCACCGTGCACATAAACCGCAACTTCCCCATCACCTGACAACTGCACACCCATCGAGGCACTGGAGCTTCTCCCCTCGCCACCAATGATCGCCAAAGATCCCCTTCCCTATACTAGTCTCCTTCCCGCTTCCACTGACCCGAATTTGCCGACCACCCGGTTGCTTAAAGTTGCTAGGAACACCACCCAGAACTCGAGATACCCACCCCTACATCGACCAACTGTTGTGCCCACATACCGAAGGATGACCCCATACCTCCACCATCCGACAACTCTGACTCCCCTTTTCCTTTCCTCAATTATAACCATTAGCTAGTTTTTCCTGGCTGAGGAGCTATTATTTGATGAAGGCACGGTTTGCAGTGTTTAAATTTAACTTGAATGAAATGTTTATAAATGAAGCAAGGCACATTTTTTTTATTTGCAAGAAGAAATAGAAATGAAAGCAATCAATACCTATTTATAGAAGAAGAATAAGCGAATAAGATCAATGTTAAATCATACTTATGTTGGATATTCGAATGTAGCTGAGTTTGCAGCTTATTTTCATGTACACCTGATAGTTTATGGTAGCTGTGTGTGTACTTCATTTTACTTAGGCATGACGTTGTCACATGCAAGAAATGGACGACGGGTGCATATGGGTAGGTAGGTTAGGCATGCACCTTAGTTTTAGGGTAGCTGCACAAAATTTGGTAGGTCTGCACACATATATATATCTTAGGGTAGGGATGTACTTCATTGCTTAGGAGTTAAGATTATATATTTATTTATATACGGTATTTAATTCTACCGCTTATTATCATTGTTTACCGCTAACCGTTTTATATACGTACCGCCACACGCGAACTCCAAACGTAGTGAAAATGGATACACCGCTACGTCTAAATGTTCCAGACCCAATGAAATTTGTTTGGTCGAAAACCAACTCCGTTTGCACAACGACGTTATTTTAATTTCAATTTATTGACTGATTCCCAATTTAATTACGCCTGTTCAAAAAACAACTCCGATTGGCTCCGAATTTGAAATTCTACAATAATTACCCATACGTATTCTAATAAAATCCGTTTCATCAAAAAATGGAGGTCATTAGAAAAATAACCATTTCTGTAATAACCCGGAAAATCAGAACCAATTTAAAAAATTTATTTTAGCAATTTTAATGAATTTTGAATATTTAAAATGATTTATTTTAAATAATATCGACTAGAAATTTATTTTGAATAGAATTAAAATGTATAAATTTATTTAAATCAAAATTAGAATATAAATATTTATTTTAATTATAAAAGGAATTAGAAATGGTGCGGTAGTTTGAAAATTCGATTTCAAATTTCAAATGAATGTACAGGGTTCAAAATAAACCGGATTTTGGTGAAACTAGAAATATTTGAATCTGTTTGAAAATATCTTTCTAACAAATCTGAAAAATTGAAATTTCATAGCGGAAATAAAAAGTTATGTCCAATTGAAAATTGAAAATTGAAAATTCAAAATTCAAAATAGTCGTATGGAATTTTATATAATATACAGCTCTTAAAAATGGAGATTTTGCAAACGACCTCCGTTTTTGACGAGACCACTTTTGTTGGATCCGGAATGTCAAATTATTGCTTGATTCCAATTTTTATAATTTTTGGAATCAATATGTGAGCGTGGCGGATTTAAACGTGTTTGGTAATTTCAATTTGAATTTAATCGACTGGAAAATGACCGTTTTTCAAACAGTCTCCAAATTTTATGAAATTAGTTTTGTTAGGACCGTACCGTCAAGATATAGCCAAATTTATTTTTCTAGAATTTTTGGAGCATGTATGTGGCCCTGGTAAATTAAAATGTACATCAAATTCAATATTGACTGTAATATTAATTTATATTGAAATTTTAACGAAAACTGATAGTAATAGCCAAATTGGCTTGTGAAACATATTCCATTGTGTTCAGAATGGGGGTAATTAGTTAGAGGCGACAGTCGGTGGGTTCGATTTGGGGTTTGGATAACTCTTGGAGAATTAAATTAATTAAATATAAAATAACCTCCTCCTTGGTTTTCTCATTCCCATTCAGTTTTAATTAAAATAAAAAAAGGAAAGCACGCAAGCGGGAAAACATCGACCACGCCTCCAGCAGGTCCAAGCCGCCGCCGCCGGGGAAGGCGTTTTCCCCTCCCCAACATCGAAGATCCCTTCTCCTTCCTCCCCTCACTCTCCTCCCTCCCCTCACTCTCCGCCCTCTCCTCTTTAAATCCGCGAGCCATACTCCCCTAAATCGATGGAAACCCTAGCCGCCGATGCCCCCACGCCTCCTGTGCCACCACCTCGCCACTGCGACTCACCCCCTGCGCCATCACCCGCATCCTCTCCTCTAGCCAAAAACAGTGAGCCCTTCTATTTTTTTGTATACGTTTTTTATATTAAAGCATTGTTATTTTTTAATGTGAATTCTTTTTATAAAATGTTTTTTTTAGCTACTTAGAAAAGAATATATTTTTAACTTAGAAAAGAATATATTTTTAACAATAAAAAGATTATATTTTTAACAATAAAAAGATTATATTTTTAACATAGAAAAGACTATTTTTATGATAAGAGAGATATGATTTTGAATTATATAAAAATATGATTTTTAACGATATAAAAATTTGATTTTTATATATATAGCGAAGCGATAAAAATTGGATTTTTATTTATTTGAATGAAGCGATAAAAATTGGATTTTTATTTATTTGAATAAAGCGATAAAAATTAGATTTTTATTTATTTGAATGAAGCGATAAAAATTGGATTTTTATTTATTTGAATGAAGCGATAAAAATTGGATTTTTATTTATTTGGATGAAGCGATAAAAATATAATATATATATATGAAGTAGCGATATAAAAATATACTTTTTATATATAAGACATTGCAATAAAAATGTGATTTTTAATATGAACAGTGTAGAAAAGATTAAGTTGGAATTTCGGGCAAATCCAAATGGTTCAGAAATTCAGAAATAAAATTGGAGGAGTGGATCCCAAGGGTGATAACTTGTCACTTTAATTTATTTTCTGGTTAGAAATATATGCTAGGATGCAGACGGTGTTTAGTAGCACTCGACACCTTTGTTTGAAACCATGTTTGTTTGGTTGATGGGATTATTTGTTTGAATTTGGTCATTTGGTTGAATGAATTGCTTACAATTGGTATGTACATGGTTGCGAGCCATTATTAGGCGAGGGATAAGGCTAGACTTTATTTCGGTTCTAGTATCGCACCGTTATGCTGCCAAAATTTTCTAAAAATATTAGAACAATAAAAATAACATTTTTACTGTATAAAATATCCATGAGATGAAATAAATATTTAATAGTTAAACATGTAATTTTTAACGTGTATATGAATAAAATAAATATTCATTTATAAATCGGATGATTTTTTTATATACACACATTTGACTGATATTGATTGGGACGATATATTTTACACATCGCCCAACTGCACAAATAATAATCAGTGTTTGTTGTTTGAAAACCCCACACGGGTATTGGGATGATATTGGACATACACTAATCCAAATATTTAGTTGTATGTCAATCGATGAGTTGACCGGCTGTTGTAAGCGTTAATTATTTATATTTAACGCTTATGTAGTTGTGTAATGCACTCTGGATGATGGTTGACTGTGTTTGATTATTGTTGTGTACATGTGTGTATGAAATCCATATAAATAAAATTATATGGTAATTGACTGTGTCTAATTCTAGTTTGGAAAGAACGAATATTTCAAATTAAAGAATATTTTAAAATGGCGAGTAATGAATATTTTAAATAAATAATATTCAGTAATGGATCAAAATGTGATTTTGATGTCCGATTTAGGATGGACACGAAAATATTTAAATATATAAAGTCGTGTTGATTAAATTAACACCATTTTGACGTGAACGATATTTATATCGATTTTATTCATTTTTATAATGAATATTGAAAAGGAAGTGATTTCAAAATTTAATGTTTTGAAAATATTATCATTTACATGTTAATGATATAGAATATTCAATTTTGATTTGAAATTGAATATGAAGTTGAAATCGTTTTGAAAACGAATTTAAAATGATTTATAAAATACGTTTTAAATGGAAATCTACGAAATATATATAATATACATTATATATCTTTAATGGCTTGAATAGAACGCACCCCGTCGTGGCAGTTCGCGAATTTCGACCATTGACTTCGAATTGACATTACGGGAGATCCGACCGTCGGATTCTCCTAAAACAGGAACCGTTGAGTTCGTATCGAAATGAGATTTCCAACGAATACAAGGAATTTGAAATCTAACAGCTGGATTTGGAGTTATGTCCAAATTAAATTTGGAAAAGGTCGTTGTAAGTGCAGTTCGATGACCGTTTATGGAAATCGACTGTACGGCCCTTGATAAAATTATTAAAAATATCAGTAATTTGGTCAAAATCATAATAAATGATTTGGAAAGAATTGGGATGAAAAATTCCATATTTGAAAAGATAAAAATATTTTTTTTATCAAAATGAACTAGTTTAAACTAGATTTATGATCCAGTATTTTTAAATAAAAAAATTGGATTTGAATTGGTTTTAGAAATAACCAAAATTCCAATATATTATTTGGAATGGATTTGAATCAAAATCATCTTCGAAATATTTCGATATTGGATTCCGTGATGATACGGATATTGTTATGGAAATTTGGAAGATATATTTTATATCGTTATTTCCAATACGATACTTATTAGTCTCATAATTTAATATTGAATATAAGCCGATATAATTTTTATTCAGAGCCATGTATTTAAAATCAAATGGGATTTTGGGTTTGTCATGAATGGTGCCTTCATTAACACTGTCCATAAATCCAGTTGAGAAAAGAATAAATCTTTTAAGTAAGATTATTGGAATTTCCGGTTATATTTAGTAATTGGAATAAAATGGAATGCAAATTGAGTTTATTGTGAACTGTTTTTTAATGACACTCGTTCTTTAACCCGATTTATAGTGAAATGTGATTTGGAATTTATAAATCTTTTAATTAAGATTTATGGAAAATTTCCAAAGTGAAGTTTTCCAATTTAATACAATAAATTCGAATGGAATGGAATTCGATTGGATAATAATCGAGGTGAGCTTCTGTGGAGGAAGACGGTTAATATATATGGAATTTAAAAGGCTTTGCCATTATTCCATTTATATTATCGGTTTGATACGGAAGTTTATATCGAATATATATATTGATCTATTTTCCGTGAAGATTCCATAATGAATGGAATGGGATTTTGTGTTTTAAATGACATTATTTCTTTAACCCAATTAAAGATAATATTAATTTCTTAACTTTGAAGAAAATCATTAACTAATGATTTTTGGAGATTAAAACTGACTTAGAGTTTTAATGAATCTTTAATTAGATTGAAATGTGAATCCGATAACTAAAGTTATCAAAATCAAGAAATGATCGAGAATGGAGTATCACCAGTTTTGCTCCAAGCGATAGTTAAATCTTTAATTAGATTTGAACGTGAAATGGTAATTAATTTTATCGATGACACTGTGGTGTTAGATATGGGGTATTACCAGTTTTGCTCCATGGGATGAATAGGTTGGGATTGGGAAATTAAACAAATGATTACTTCGGTAAGGTGCGCTAATCCCGACTAGTTTGGATAAATCTTAATTTGGTTTGAATTGATATCCAAAGGAAGATTAAAGAATAAATTTAAAGATTTTATCTTTGATAAAATTAACGGGAACCATTCCCAAAGGATATGAATATTTAAATAACAGGATATTCAGAATTGGAATGAGGCTTATGTTGTGTTTTTATAGAACTTGTTTATTATATACGCGAGTTATTCGGAAAGACCAGTTTTATCCCATTCTGAATAACTGAATCGGCGATGAGTCTACGATGAAGAGGTGGTTGAAGACCGGAGGTCTTCACATTGTTTGGATTATTACTGATGTCTTGATTGGGCTGTACACCCAAGACGTGGTAATAAGTGTTGATCGTCCAGACGTACTTGGAGATCGACCGGGTATGCGAGGACCTCTCTCCCATATTGGACACATGGGACGAGGAATAAGGTACCTCTGGTTTCATTTAGACCCAGAACGAACTTGTAAATGGATGTGAGTCTGACAATGGATTTCATTCTGTGTGATTGATAGACATCAGTTGCATGGCGTGAATTGCCTGTGTGGCATGCTGAGATGCAAAGGATCTAGGCTTCTGTTAAAAAGCAGAGTCTTGTGGTTGATGATCAAAGCACGTCTTTAATATAGCATAGCTTTGTGTATAGCGTTAATTCGCGAGCCTCACACCCCGGTGTGGACTAGAAACGGGAGAGGACCTCAGGGAGGACATGCGTTTCCTTCTAGCTAAGAGTGGTGTCAGGGTTTTGCAAGCCCAGATGTTTTACTTATGTGGATGATGGATAGCGAGGCGCCTCGGTTATATCGGTCAGCTGCGGTGCCGATGGATGGTTTGGTCGATATACGACCATTTTACGCCCTATAGGGCGGGGAAACGCATTGTTCAGGCATTTTAATCCACTCTGTGTGGACCGGCCCTGACGCTCCAAGGGCCCACCTGAGTCTGGGTCCTGAGACATGGTAGGCTAGATTGTCTCGAAGCGGTAAGGACGATCCCTTGCCTTGGTTCACAGATGGAAATCCAACTTCCAATACGTGCCATTTCGGTTCTGATTATAGAGCCTAGTATTGGCGACATGATATATGATACCCATGCCGTCTATGATTGATACATTTATATTTGAAGTTGTTTTATACATTATGCACTTATAATAGTATCAAATGATTTGTTTTAAATGTACCAAGCATGTTTGGCTATTATAAGGGAAAACCCTATCCTCCGGCTTGCGTTGCATTATGTGATGGGACCTGGGTCTTATAATAGCTTCATTTTTCCAGAAAGCATTGTGTTGTTTATTATATGCACTGGTATTCTTAGGAGGAAACCCCTTCCATGTTATATGGCGTGGTCCCTTGATTTACCTTATTTTTAAAGTAAAGTTTTAAATAACTGTTTTAGTTCTCACAGCAGTTACATGATTGACCTGGAGTTTATTGTTTTAACATAAACTCTTGGTGCCCCTATTTTCCACACAGGCATCTTGTAGTTTTGGTTTTGCAGATTTATATTCATAGGATCCTGGTTTACAGCTGGAATGATATTCAGAAAGCTCTGTATCTGTGTATCTCTTTCAGTTGTGTTTTGTATTATTTTCCGCTGCATTGTAAATTTGTAAATCTCTGATACTTATCAAATGTATTTTATTTGTACATACTCTGTATATTCTTGTACTCTGATGTAAATTGTTGTAATAAATAATGAAATATTATTCTGCTTGTGTTTTGATTTGTTGTGATCTCAGACAATTCGTTCTTTCTCTTCTCTTCGGAGACCGGGGAAGTTCGGGTCGCTACATTTGGTATCAGAGCTTTGGTTTACAGAGCTCGAGAATAAGACATATTAGAACCGAACGAAAGAATTCATCAGAGATTGGATTAGTAATATCCAATGAGAATGACTCGTTAGAGATGGGATCAGTAGTATCCTAGAATGAGTTGAAAGAGTGTTATTTTTAAAATAAAAGTGAAAACAAATTTTGTGTTGAAAATTTAAACGAATTTATACATATTTGAATATTTATTTTATATTGAACTTGGACAATCAGTATATAAATATTTTGGATATACGCCTTGCAAACGTATATTCGAAGATTTAATATACTGGATAGATATAGAATCACACTCTAGTCTCCCGGAGATGATTCTGATGATCGCTCGAGCATCATCAGCATTTATGTTCGGGTTTCGAAAGTGGGATGTCTATATATCTCGAATTGACTGGTGTGAGAACCAAAACTAGATAGGGTCTATTGTTGTGACTTGGCATCAAAAATGGATTTTCACATATATAAAAATTAAGAATTTGAAAAGATAATCAACTAATTGATTGTTGGTTGGGTTGTTTGATTATTGGTTGATTAATTAAAATTTTGAACCATTGAGCCAAATTGAATCTAATGTTGAACTGACTTGAAAATTGATTGCAATTGCATGCCTATATATGTTTATACATTGAACAGGTCATAGCATGGAAGCTAAGAAGAGGAAAAAAATTGTATGCCCGACAAATGGGTACATGTTTACTATATTTCTTGGGTTTGGTGATTTTATGAGCCGCTTGGATTTTTCTTTTTCTTTTTGGATGATGAGGTCCTTGCATGTCCAGTTGCGGTTTTAAATGTCTCCACATACAAAGGAGGTTATGGCGAAATTTTTCGAAAATTTAGGGTGTTAGCCAAATTTTTGAAGAATTTGAAAATTCTTAGAAACTGAAAGGTTGAAGAAGGAAAGCCAGAATGAAAGTTGAGTTGGTTAGTTAAACAACTTTCAGCTCCGTTCCTTTTCGAGGACGAAAAGATTTTAAGTGGGGGAGATTGTAACAACCCGGAAAATCAGAACCAATTTAAAATTTTTATTTTAGCAATTTTAATGAATTTTGAATATTTAAAATGATTTATTTTAAATAATATCAACTAGAAATTTATTTTGAATAAAATTAAAACATATAAATTTATTTAAATCGAATTTAGAATATAAATATTTATTTTAATTATAAAATGAATTGGAAATGGCGCGGTAGTTTGAAAATTCGATTTCAAATTTCAAATGAATGTACATGGTTCAAAATAAACTGGATTTTGGTGAAACCAGAAATATTTGAATCTGTTTGAAAATATCTTTCCAGCAAATAAGAAAAATTGAAATTTCATAGCGGGAATAAAAAGTTATGCTCTATTGAAAATTCAGAATAGTCGCTATAGAATTTTATATAATACACAGACCTTAAAAATGGAGATTTTGCAAACGACCTCCGTTTTTGACGAGACCACTTTTATTGGATCCGGAATGTCAAATTATTGCTTGAATCCAATTTTCATAATTTTTGGAATCAATATGTGAGAGTTGCGGATTTAAACGTGTTTGGTAATTTCAGTTTGAATTTAATCAACTGGAAAATGACCATTTTCAAACGGTCTCTAAATTTGACGAAATTAGTTTTGTTAGGACCGTATTGTCAAGACATAGCCAGATTTATTTTTTTGGAATTTTTGGAGCCCGTATGTGGCTCGAGTAAATTAGAATGTACGTTAAATTCAATATTGACTGCAAAATTAATTTATATTGAAATTTTAACGAAAACTGATAGTAACAGCCGAATTGGCTTGTGAAACATATTCCATTGTGTTCGGAATGGGGGTAATTAGCTAGGGGCGATAGTCGGTGGGTTCGATTTGGGGTTTGGATAAAAAGTCAACTCTTGGAGAATTAAATTAATTAAATAATTAATTATAAAATAACCCCTCCTTGGTTTTCTCATTCCCGTTCAGTTTTAATTAAAAAAATAGGAAAGCACGCAAGCGGGAAAACATCGACCGCACCTCCAGCGGGTCCAAGCCGTTGCCGTCGTCGGGGCTGGCGCTTTCCCCCCTCCCCAATGCCGACGATCACTTCTCCTTCCTCCCCTCACTCTCCTCCCTCCCCTCTTTAAATATGCGAGCCATACTCCCCCAAATTGATGGAAACCCTAGCCGCAAATGCTCCCACGCCGCCTGTGCCACCACCTCGCCACCGCCACTCGCCCCTGCACCATCACCCGCATCCTCTCCTCCAGCCAAAAACAGTGAGCCCTTCTATTTTTTGTATATTTTTTTATATTAAAGCATTGTTATTTTTTAATGTGAATTCTTTTTATAAAATGTTTTTTTAGCTACTTAGAAAAGAATATTTTTTTAACTTAGAAAAGAATATATTTTTAACAATAAAAAGATTATATTTTTTAACAATAAAAAGAATACATTTTTAACAATGAAAAGATTATATTTTTAACATAGAAAAGACTATATTTTAATGATAGGAGTGATATGATTTTTAATTATATAAAAATATGATTTTTAACGATACAATAATTTGATTTTTATATACATAGCGAAGCGATAAAAATTGGAATTTTATTTATTTGAATGAAGTGATAAAAATTGGATTTTTATTTATTTGAATGAATCGATAAAAGTTGGATTTTTATTTATTTGAACGAAGCGGTAAAAATTGGATTTTTATTTATTTGAGTGAAGCGATAAAATTTGGATTTTTATTTATCTGAATGAAGCGATAAAAATTGGATTTTTATTTATTTGAATGAAGTGATAAAAATATAATTTTTATATATGAAGTAGCGATATAAAAATATATTTTTTATATATAAGACATTGCAATAAAAATGTGATTTTTAATATGAACAGCGTAGAAAAGATTAAGTTATAATTTCGGACAAATCCAAATGGTTCAGAAATTAGAAATAAAATTGGAGGAGTGGATTCCAAAAGTGAGAACTTCTCACTTTAATTTATTTTCTAGTTAGAAATATATACAAGGATGCAGACGGTGCTCAGTAGCACCCGACACCTTTGTTTGAAACCATGTTTGTTTGGTTGTTTGGTTGATGGGATTATTTGTTTGAATTTGGTTGTATGGTTGATTGAATTGATTAGAATTGGATAAGGCTAGACCTTATTTCGATTCCAGTATCGCGCCGTTATACTGCCGAAATTTTCTAAAAATATTATAGTAATAAAAATATCATTTTTATTGTATAAATGAAATGTATAAAATATTCATGAGATGAAATAAATATTTTATTGTTAAAAATGTAATTTTTAATGTGTATGTGAATAAAATAAATATTCATTTATAAATCGGACGATTTGTTTATGTACACACATTTGACTGATATTGATTGGGGCGATATATTTTACACATCGCCCAACTGCACAAATAATAATCAGTGTTTGTTGTTTGAAAACCCCACACGGGTATTGGGATGATATTGGACATACACTAATCCCAGTATTTAGTTGTATGTCAATCGATGAGTTGACAGGCTGTTCTAAGCGTTAGGTATTTATATTTAACGCTTATGTAGTTGTGTAATTTACTATGGATGATGGTTGACTGTGTTTGATTATTGTTGTGTACATGTGTGTATGAAATCCATATAAATAAAATTATATGGTAATTGACTGTATCCAATTCCAACTCGGAAAGAACAAATATTTTAAATTAAAGAATATTTTAAAATGGCGAGTAATGAATATTTTAAAATAATATTCAGTAATGGATCAAAATGTAATTTTGATGTCCAATTTAGGATGGACACGGAAATATTAAATATATAAAGCCATGTTGATTAAATTAATGCCATTTTGACATGAACGATATTTACATCGATTTTATTCATTTTTATAATGAGTATTGAAAAGGAAGTTTCAAAATTTAATGTTTTGAAAATATTATCATTTGCATATTAATGATATGGAGTATTCAATTTTGATTTGAAATTAAATATGAAGTTGAAATCGTTTTGAAAACGAATTTAAAACGATTCATAAAATAAGTTTTAAATGGAAATCGAAAAAATATATATAACATATATATTATATATGTTTAATGGCCTGAATAGAACGCGCCGCGCCCCGGTAGTTCGTGCATTTCGACCATTGACTTCGAATTGACATTACGGGAGATCCAGCCGTCGGATTTTCCTAAAAACTGAACCGTTGAGTTCGTATTGAAAAGAGCTTTCCAACGAATACAAGGAATTTGAAATCTAACGGCTAGATTTGGAGTTATGTCCAAATCAAATTTGGAAAAGGTTGTTGTAAGTGCAGTTCGATGACCATTTATGGAAATCGACTGTACGGGCCTTGATAAAATTATTAAAAATATCAACAATTTGTGTAAAATCATAATAAATGATTTGGAAAGTATTAGGATGAAAAAATCCATATTTGAAACAATAAAATTATATTTTTATGTAAATGAACTAGTTATGAGCTAGATTTATAATCCAATATTGTTAAATAAATAAACTGGATTTGAACTGGTTTTAGAAATAACCAGAATTCCAATATATGAATTGGAATGGATTTGAATCGAAATCATCTTCGGAATATTTCGATATTGGATTCCGTGATGATACGGATATTGTTATGGAAATTTGGAATATATATTTTATATCGTTATTTCCAATACGATACTTATTGGTCTCAGAATTTGATACTGAATATAAGGCGATGTAATTTCTATTCAGAGCCTTGTATTTAATATCAAATGGGATTTTGGGTTTGTCATGAATGGTGTCTTCATTAACACTGTCCTTAAACCTATTTGAGAAAAGAATAAACCTTTTAAACAATATTATTGGAGTTTCTGGATATATTTAGTAACTGGAATAAAATGGAATGCGAATTGAGTTTATTGTGAACTGTGTTTTAATGACACTCATTCTTTAACCCGATTTACAGTGAAATGTGATTTGGAATTTATAAATCTTTTAATTAAGATTTAGGGAAATTTTCCAAAGTGAAGTTTTCCAATTTAATACAATAAATTGGAATGAAATGGAATTCGATTGGATAATAATCGAAGTGAGCTTCTGTGGAGGAGGACGGTTAATATATATGGAATTTAAAAGGCTTTGTCGTTATTCCATTTATATTATCGGTTGGATACAGAAGTTTATATTGACTATATTATATATATATTGATCTGTTTTCCGTGAAGATTCCATAATTAATGGAATGGGATTTTGGGTTTATCGTGAACTGTGTTTTAAATGACATTAGTTATTTAACCCAGTTAAAGATAAGATTAATTTCTTAACTTTGAAGAAAATCACTAAGTAATGATTTTTGGAGACTAAAACGGACTTAGAGTTTTAATGAATCTTTAATTAGATTGAAATGTGAATCTGATAACTAAAATTATCAAATTCAAGAAATGATCGAGAATGGAGTATCACCAGTTTTGCTCCAAGCGATAGTTAAATCTTTAATTAGATTTGAACGTGAAATGGTAATTAATTTTACCGATGACACCGTGGTGTTAGATATGGGGTATTACCAGTTTTGCTCCATGGGATGAATAGGCTGGGATTGGGAAATTAAACAAATGATTACTTCGGTAAGATGCGCTAATCCCGACTAGTTTGGATATACCTTAATTTGGTTTGAGTTGATATCCAAAGGAAGATTAAAGAATAAATTTAAAGAATTTATCTTTGATAAAATTAATAAGAACATTTCCCAAAGGATGTGAATATTTAAATATAAGGATATTCAGAATTGGAATGAGGTGTATGTTGTGTTTTTATAGCACTTGTTTATTATATACGCGAGTTATTCGGAAAGACCGGGTTTATCCCATTCTGAATAACTGAATCGGCGATGAGTCGACGATGAAGACGATCATTGAAGACCGGAGGTCTTCACATCGTTTGGATGATTACTGATGTCTTGATTGGGTTGCACACCCAAGACGAGGTAATAAGTGGTGATCGTTCGGACGTACTTGGAGATCGACCGGGTATGCGAGGACCTCTCTACCGTATTGGACATATGGGACGAGGAATAAGGTACCTTCGGTTTTGTTCAGACCCAGAATGAACTTGTAAATGGACGTGTGTCTGAAATTGGATTTCATTCTATGTGATTGATAAACATCAGTTGCATGGCGTGAATTGCCTATGTGGCATGCTGTGATGCAAAGGATCAAGACTTCTGTTGAAAAGCAGAGTCTTGTGGTTGATGATCAAAGCACGACTTTAATATAGCATAACTTTGTGTATAGCATTAATTCGCGAGCCTCACACCCCGGTGTGGACTAGAAATGGGAGAGGACCTCAGGGAGGACTTGCGTTTCCTTCTAGCTAGGAGTGGTGTCAGGGTTTTGCAAGCCCAGACGTTTTACTTATGTGGATGATGGATAGCGAAGCGCCTCGGTTATATCAGTCACTGCGGTGCTGTTGGATGGTTTGGTCGATATATGACCAGTTTACGCCCCATAGGGCGAGGAAACGCATTGTTTAGGCATTTTAATCCACTCCTTGTGGACGACCCTGACGCTCCAAAGGCTCACCTGAGTCTAGGTCCTGAGACATGGTAGTATAGATTGTCTCGAAGCGGTAAGGACGATCCCTTGCCTTGGTTCACAGATAGAAATCCAACTTCCAATACGTGACATTTCGGTTTTGATTGTAGAGCCTAGTATTGGTGACGTGATATATGGTACCCATGCCGTCTATGATTGATACATTTATATTTGAAGTTGTTTTATACACTATGCACTTATAATAGTATCAAATGCTTTGTTTTAAACGTACCAAGTATGTTTGGCTATTATAAGGGAAAACCCTATCCTCCGGCTTGCGTTGCATTGTGTGATGGGACCTGGGTCTTATAATAGCTTCATTTTTCCAGAAAGCATTGCGCTGTTTATTCTGTGCACTGCTATTCTTGGGAGGAAACCCATTCCATGTTATATGGCGTGGTCCCTTGATTTACCTTATTTTTAAAGTAAAGTTTTAAATAATTGTTTTAGTTCTCACACCAGTCACATGACTGACCTGGAGTTTATTGTTTTAACCTAAACTCTAGGTGCCCTTATTTTCCACACAGGCAGCTAGTATTTTTGGTTTTGCAGATTTATATTCACAGGATCCAGGTTTACAGCTAGAATGATATTCAGAAGGCTCTGTATCCGTGTATCTCTTTCAGTTGTGTTTTGTATTATTTTCTGCTGCATTGTAAATTTGTAAATATCTGATACTTATCAAATGTATTTTATTTGTTCATACTCTGTATATTCTTGTGCTCTGATGTAAATTGTTGTAATAAGCAATGAAATGTTCTTCTGTTTATGTTCTGATTTGTCATGTTCTCAGACAATCCGTTCTTTCTCTTCTCTTCGGAGACCGGGGAAGTTCGGGTCGCTACAATTTCTAAGGCCTATATAATATCGATAAAATATAATTAAATTCAAAACAATTCTATTTAACAATAATAATAAATTATTATTATCCTATTTCTCTGAATGAAATCTTATACAACTTCAAAATAAACCAATATATATTTTAAACCCAACATTTAACATTATGGGTTAAACGATATTTAAATTATATAAAATCCTTTATATTTATTAAATAAATCGTTATGGTTTATAAACAATTCCATAACGACTTTCTGAAAATTTGATTTGGATACAACTCATAATCTATAATACGAAATCTTGATTTTTCTCTTTCATTAGAAAATTATAATCAAATAGATTCAAATGATTCTTGTTTCAAAGAATTCTGACTTATATCAGATCCTATATATTCAATTGAAGTTCAAATCGTTATATTACGAACAACTGCGATGATACAAGCTCGTTTATAATTAAATACAAACTATACGTTCAAACATCATTTTATTAATCAATTCTACATAAATATCCATTTATAATTCTAATATAATGTTTAAACAAAACTTACTATTTGAAAATTAACGTTCAAAAATCTGGGTTGTTACAACTCATTTCCTAATCAAATCTAATTTTCACATTATTTTATTTAATTTACCCAATTAAATAATCTTATATTAATAAAATTAGGGGTTTTACAAAATTTGGGTGCTTCTTTTGATAATATATAAAAGGTTTGGGTAGTGGTGGTAATCTATTAAGAAAGCCTACATAATAGTCTTCTAAGTTCACAAAATTCATTTGTCAAGTAACTAAAACCATGCTTCTTGATGCCTTTTTTCTCTTCTCTAACTTCCAAAAAATATAGCAAATGAACTCTAACCTCTTCTAAACTTTGACCAAGGACTTTGAATAAGCTTAACACATGGAAAATTACCTCAAGAATAAAAGAAGTTGAAAGAATGGGATAGTTACTAAAAGTCATAAGCATTAATGGTCGGAGAGGTAGCCCACTATGAAATGAGCTAAAATTTGGATCTTTAGGTCGTCGATGATGGTTGAAAACGTTCATGTAGTTCTAATGGCTTGTACTTGTGTTATCTTGGTTTTTAAATTAGTTTACCACTAGCTCCTTGTATATATTGTGTTATATATGTTGTGTAAAGTTAATATATTGGACTAATAAAGCTAAAATGTTGGCCTGTACTTTCTTTTGAAAGGAAGTAACAAATATGTATTAGATATCACCACGAATATTACTATCTACAATATGTAACATAGTCTTAACTTTGTGATTACATGTTTGGTTTGGTTGTAAGTTAAAATGAAGTGGGTTTGAGTGTATTTGATGTGACAATAGTCATTATAAGTGCACTTTTAATCCCTTATGTTTTAACTAGTGTTAAACGGTTTATGCGAATTTACAACGCAACAATATACCATGGTTGTTGTTTAGACTTTATCATAATGTGTAGGACAACAAGGAAATGAGTTAGAAAATTACAGAAATGATAGAATGAACTTTGAAAAGTTACAAGCAAAACAGTCGCTACATATGCACTTTGTAAATGCCTTATATTTGGTGATTTTTGATATGGTCTTGAAGGACATTCATAGCCAAGGTTAAAAAAATAGACCTTAAACCAGTAGGTAACATGTTGAAAATGAGTTTAACATTGAAGGGGTTTAAAAAAAGTTTTGTGGCATAAATAGGAATCTACAACACATTATGTATGAAATTGTTATTGGGTATTATAGAACTTTTGATAGTAGTTCTATAAATGTTAATCCTTACTGTTTGAAATTTTGAATGGTTTAAACCATCATTTGAATAGAAATTTTTATAATTTTTTCAAAAGTGTTTAATAATAGCAATTAAAGTATTTAACAAGTGGTTAGAAATTTAAATATATTTTTGACAATTACTCATAAAATTTTAAATTAAATATTTTAAATATAAACATGTTTTATAAGGAACTTTGGTAAATTTGAAATTAGTCATTTTTATGAAATATTTTATATGGGCATCTGACTATATATAAGTATTTGTATATAGGTTTGGAAAAGTAAGTTAACTAATTTATAAAAGGATAAAAGTTTTTTTTTATAACCCTATGTTACAATTTGGATTTCAAGAAATTGACTATTACCATGTTAAATAAGCGTAGATGTAATTAAATCTTTAAGAAGAATAATGTAAAGAAAATGATAAGCATAAATGGTTTTGTTGGCTTATAGTAATAATGTTTTTATAACATTTGTTTTTATCTTGTTTAATTACACTTCGAGAAATATAAAATTTTGTTTGAAATTTTGTGAATATTCTTATACCAATTGTTTAAGAATATGGATATAGTTTAGTTATATAAAAGATGAAAACGAATTGGAAATAGTAGTATACATGTAGATATACCTTGTAAAGATATTTTAAATACATGTACTAGTATTTACAAAGAAATTTAAATTAATAAAAGAATTAATAAAATAAAAAATGACTAGAAGTCACTTATGTGACTTAATCATGCTTTGTGTGTTACTTGTTTTTGAAAGCTATTTAATCCTACTCGACACTAAAAGATGAAAATGCTGGTTTGTTTTGTCGATGAGAGTTAAGAATAATGCTCGAGAAGGGATTAGAAGAAAATTATGTTATGCTCTAACCTACCATTTTCTGTTGACAGGCGGGTAACGAAAGTTGAGAAGGTCGAAACATGATTATCATACGAGGATTGATTTCCAAATATGATTATTCCTATTTCATAGTTGACGGTCGATTATCGAATTTTATCAGGTTAACTTGGTAAGTATATGCAAGCATCACATATGGATGCAGTTTGAGGTCCCTCAAGGATGACTCATTCAAATCAAATTTCACTTGCTTTAAGAACATATATAAACGAGACCCCTAAACAAGGATTTCTTTACATCATTAGTTTGTTTCTTAAATAAACAAAATCTAGTTAATCGGTAATTCGCTAACTTGGCTCTGAAGAGTCTAAGATCTAACAAGCAGAGTTATGCGTTATTAATTGAATACGCTTTAAAACTTATATATGAGTTCTATGATTTGGAAGAAAGTGTGGAATGAAAAGCTATATAAATGAAATATCTTTCCAAAGGTTATGTCCACATGTGAGCTCAGCTTTTAACATGTCGAACAATGCTAGCGGAGGTGCCATTTATCTTGTGGTTGATTCCAAGAAAGACGGCATAATTAGCATTCGTCGTTGACTTATGCTAGAATTCATGAAGAGATTAGTGTTTTTCAGGTAATGAAGACTAATATAAGAGATGTTAAATGTGACTTCACAATTAATAATGATGGAAAACAAAGTATGATGTATGTAACACCCCACGTCCATTAATGTCACTCACTAAGGGAATGCATTAACTTTCATGGAGTATTATAAGAGTATAGAACAGAATATCACAAGACAGATATATAAAATGGTACTTAAGAATATTCAAAATTTATTCATTGCAGCGGAAAAGCAAAACATATTTGGTTACAACATTAAAACCACATACTAGAGTCAAGTACACCAAATATCCATCTTGTACAAAATTATTATCAGAGTACATAAAAGTAAAATCATAATCCCACTCCAAATAGCCATAATGGAAAAGAGAGAAAGTTGAGCATTACTTTCAACACTTCCAAGCACTTCAAGAAGAAATAAATCCAAGTCAAGCTTCACTAATACCACCCAAAGGACCTGAGGAGGAAGAAAGAAAAGAGGCGAAACAAAAAGGGGTCAGACATACATCTGGCGAGTCTAGTGACTTTAACAATATAATCAGTAAATTAAAAGGATAAGAACATAAACTGGATATGAGAGATGACTGTAACATAAGCAGATATGATAAGGCAAACAAGATGAACAAGATATAACGTTGATTGCGCTTCTAATCACTATAAGATAATTCATACACCGCACCAATACTAGTTCCAAACTGAAAGTTGATCCTTCTTACTAAACATAATAATAATAATATGGTAGTTTCGTGTACTCCTAGCTGCTGTCATAGGTGCCGCCTTCTCCTATCTCCACTTGTTGTACCTACTACCCTCCCTATTCGATCGGCTCCCTAACTCGTAAATACCCGTGTTGGTCCCACTGTAGGGTGTATCACCCCCTAAAGTGGCAACCCGATACAACTAAAAGGAATGGCTAATACCTACACGATGCAACAACGTCTTACCTACCAACCTGAACCCACGCACGCGCATGACTCCGTTGGACTTGCGTTACCACCACTAACTCTTTATTGACCTCTTACAATCAAACCCAGTAAGAGTGTCACGTCCTCGACCTAGTTCGAGCTCACATAGATACAAAATGGGTTACTGGTTGAAAAGGGTCCCACCACTTGACACAAGCTTCCCTCCTAAGCTTGGTCCCCACTAGGAATTCCCACTTAACCCCTCTTTATTCCCATGTCTAACCACATGTTTCACCTTAGTTAAGTGCTTCTAGTTATATTTCACATGTCACCCATGTCACCCACTTAACCCTCATGTCTTACTACATGTCTTATCTTGGTTAAGTGTTCATTAATTCATTATAACCGTAATCTTGCAAGACCTCCCACATTAAATTGTCGTTTTGCGGTTGCTGGATATGCCGGGCGGTTCCGGGCAGTCTTATACCGCAATCCGAATCTAACCTCGTGTCTATGCATTATTACATATTTAATTTCTGCCTTTGACCTCTCACAATAGATTACAAAATTGCGGTTGCTGGATGTGCCGGGCGGTTCCAGGCAGTCTTATAACGCAATTCTAATCTAACCTCATGTCTTAGGTGTTCATTATCACTTTCTTGATTCAAGTCCCAACTTTAAATCTTGGATTAAATTATATCCCAATTACGCATAATTTCCAATCTAAATTATGTTCATAATTTTAATCCAAATTAGGCCTATAATCTTATGTATACAGGTTATGCCAAATTACGCCCAAATCAATTTACGTTCATCGATATTAACAATTCTTACCAAAACTCATGTATACAAATTATATCCAATTATGCCCAATCTAACTTATACCAAATCTCATGTATATAATTTATACACAGTTATGCCCAAATTGATTCATGCCAATAATCTCATTTTATTACAAAATTTCCCAAACTTTTCCCAATCGTCCAAACGTTATTCGTACGGAAATCTCAACACAATATGTTAGGCTCGAAGTAGCCTAATCTCATAAAAAAAGGAAAATAAGAAGGGAAAAGAATCATGTCATCAAAACTGGCATAAAAGAGACATATGAAACATGAACTGGCATAGAACAATAAAATAGATCCATTTAGGCATGTGATAATAGTGATTTGGGTATGAATCTGAAAGATAAGAATTTACAAACTTGACATGATTCATCTTACTGGCATGTTCACAAAATTAAATTTACAATCCTATCACAATCACTTTTTGATTAATTATATATGAAAGTAACATAGACTCACAGCGATAGGATTAATAAGAGAAAATAGATCTGAATCTGATTTCTGAATTTGATTAGCTAAACCATTGTTGTACAATTTGATTCTTATCTTCTAATTTGAATACTCTAATTCTGATTTGCTTTGGAGAAGAGAAGAGAGGCTAGTTTTAATTTAGATTAGGGCAGCATGGAGGCGCCATGAATTAGTGTAATCAAATTAGGGTTAGGTCTAGATGTGTTTTTATAGATGTATTAGGTGAATTAGGGCCTTTAGATTAGAGATCATCAGAACCACACAGCTCAAAAGACACGTCATCCAGCCAATCCCAGAAGGACACATAAGCCCTAGATCTCAAAAACTAGTCTGCCAGATCTGGGTAGATGGGGGGTTGACACCCTATAGGGGGGTCGACACCTATGTCGACTCCCTTAGGGAGGGTCGACACCCTAGAGCGGGAAATTTCCCATCACACACCTTTTACTGATTTTGATTTTTAAACTTATTTTTGGCTTTTAATTATAATTTTAATTTAAATTCTACTTTAAACTGAAATCTTTTAAGCTTCATAATTTCTTCATATGATATCCGATTCATGCAAACTCGGACTCTATCCCAAGCAGAATTCGGAGATGAACGCAATGGCGCAACCCGTTTCCCTTAATTCTTCTTATAAAAATTAAGTATTTTTTAATCATCTCTTATGTCATGTTTTAAAATTATGGGGTGTAACACCCCGTATTTTCTGCGAACGTCAAAGTAACAAATTAAAGTATACTTGATTTTTAAAAGAAGAATTAAGGGAAACGGGTTACGCCATTGCATGCGTCTCGGAATTATGCTTGGAATAAAGTCCAAGTTTTCGTAAATCAGACTCCGTATGAGAAAGTTATGGCACTCAGAAGTTTCAGGAATTTAAATAAATTAAAAACAGCTCGAATTCAAATTCGAAATTCAAATCACACCGGGGCTGGGAGGGAAATTTCCCGCCTAGGACCCAGGTCGACCAGAGGGTCGACCTGGGTCATATAGGTCGACCAAGGGGTCAACCTCCCCCCTATTTCCAGATCCGAGGCCTGGTTCATTTTACTGCATTTGGACGCCCGTTCTGACCAGATTCGTTGATCCCTATGCTATATAAACACCCCTAAGACTACAGTTTTCTCTACACAACTTCATTACGCCTATACTCTACCCTAATTCATATCAAAATAAATCAAATACGGGATTATGCTGCTAAAGTTCTTCAAGAATTCAAGTTTAGAATTCAAGTAGAGAATCAAAGGCTAATTCAACGACTTCAACAACTATTTTCTAAGAATAAAATCTAAATTAGAGAATCGATAGTCTATGTCAAGGGATAGCTTTTCAGTTTCAGAAATCAGATCCCAAGATTCAAGACCGCTCTGTAATTTGTAAGTTCACGTTACTTTCAGAAATAAAAGTTAATTGTGGTTCTGACATTGTAATAAATCTAAATCTGAGATTATGCCTATTTTTATCTGTCTTTCTATATCCATTGGATCTATCTCATTGATAATATTATGTCCATTCTTTGTCTCTTCTTTTCTTCTTCCCTTTTTGTTTTATAGTCAGGCTACTGCGAGCCTGAGCCAAATCTCATAAGAGATGAACGTACGTTGGAAATAAAACTTGGGCATAATATATGATTTGAACATGGCCAGCGCTAAAATTGGGCATAATATATGATTTGGACATGACTAGCGCTAAAATTGGGAAAAGGTATTAAATTATGTATAATTGGGCATAACTGATTTGTAACAGATTTGAGGACATAACACATGTTGTATTTAAAACATAAAGTGTATTGAACATATGACTTGAGATTTGAGGCATAAAGTATATTGGACATATGGCTTGGGATTTGGGGCGTAAATTGAACTGTAAACATGTAAGGCATAGTACATGATGTGGTTTAAGACCTAAAATTGGGGCATATTATATAAGATAGTTCGTGACTTGGAAGAAGGAGATTATTGTGTATAGCGATTTATGGCTTAGGCATGAAAACCTATAGTAAGATAGGGATAATTTTTAAATATGAACATGCCTAAATTGGGATTTTAGGTATTTGGCCTGCACTGTAATTAAAGGATATATTTTGGCGTAGTTTATACTGTGAATCATGATTAGGGGCTTTTGGAGAATATTTTGTATGGTGCAATATGACTAAACCTTAGGGCATGTGTATATTGTGATTTTTGGGGCATGACTATTATTGCAAAGTTGGAAAAATTGGGTGTAACCTATTTTGTGTACTAACTTGAATTTGAATTTATGGGGCATAACTTGAAATCAGTTTTGTTGGGGTATAACTTGAGAATTGGAACATGACTAGTTTTGTGAATTTGGGATGATTAACATATAAAATCTAGACTTGGACATGTACTGTAAACATGTAAATTAAGGAAGAGATGAACGTGCCTAACCCGAGGTTAAATTGAGTTGTGGTGTAAAACTGCCCGGAACTGCCCGGAACCGCCCGGCACATCCAGTAACCACAACAACACCTATCTAATGTGAGAGGTTAGTGCATCATGCCCAAGAAAAACCCGAGGTTAGATTGAGTTGTGGTGTAAAACAGCCCGGAACCGCCCGGCACATCCAGTAACCGCAACAACACATATCTAATGTGAGAGGTTGGTGCATTAATAAATCAATTAATGCTAATGAACAAGACATGCTAAGAAAATGAGTAGGGTTAAGTTAATAGGAACACTTAACCAATATAACATGAATGTCAAGGGTTAAGGTAATGAGAAACACTTAACCGATATAACAAGATGGATGACTAGGGTTAAGTTAAACGGAAACACTTAACCGGTATAGCATGATAAATGGGTAGGGTTAAGTTAATAAGAAACACTTAACCAATATAACTTGATTTGTGGTAAGGTTAAGTTAAAACAAGAGGGAAACACTTAACCAATATAACTTAATTTGTGGTAAGGTTAAGTTAACACGTGTAACACCCTGTGTATTTTATAACAGTGAAAATTCACAAAATAAAGTATAATTAATTTCAAATCAAAGAATTAAGGGAAATGGGATACTCTATTGTGTTCGTCTCGGAATTTTGCTTGGGATAGAGTCCGAGTTTGCGTAAAACGGACTCCGTATGAAGAAGATATGGCCTCCGGAAGTTTCAGAATTCAGTTTAAAATTCAAACAGACAAAAACAGCTCAGAAATCAGATTTAAAATTCAAAAATCGGGCCGGATTGGCCAGGGTGGGAATTTTCCCGCCCTGGGCACCCAGGTCGACTGGGTAGTCGACCTGGGCTACCCAGGTCGACTGGGTAGTCGACCTGGCCCCTGAGCCAGGTCGAACCCAGCCCCCCTGGCTGGCCTGGTCTGTTCTTGGCCGAATTCCTGAGCCTTGCCTTGTCACTAGGGCTAGGTGTCAGCTCCTGATTGGTCTCTCCTTCAATCGAACGGCTATTATTTAACCAAGCTCCATCGACGGTCCTAATCAACTCACAAACTCTATAAAAAGGACCTAAGACTCCACCTAATTCACACAAACAAAAATGAAGATGAGACCGTCATGCTGCTGAGGCGAGACTAGGAGTAGCCGTCAAAAATTGAGAGACGATTAGGAGATAATTCAAAAGCTTAAAACAACGTCAATTAAATCAAAACAACGCCTACAACAAAGGATAGCATCTCCAAATTCAGAATTCAGATTCCTGAATTGAAGATTCGTCATACGTTGTAAGTAGAGTGCTATTCCGATGTGAATGAACAATTGAGTTTTGATTTATGTAAAATGAGAAATGGAATTGTATTTAATTTAATTTATGATTGTATGTTGCTTTAATTTTGAATCGATTTGGGATATTGTGGTATAACGATTGGATACTTGCAAGTATATGATTCATGTTAACGACCATATGTTGTAGTAGTTTATTTGAGATTCATGCAAGTATATGATTCACTATTATGCCAATATGATGTACATACTTTTATGATCACTTTTAGTGTGTAATTGGATTCAACTAAGTATTATGGTTTATATGAATTTATGTTGGAATTGGCATCGTGATTCAAGTGTAAAACCATACTTTTGTATTAGAGACAAAAGTAAGCATCTTTAGGAACATGACTAAACTATGTTTGGTGTTATGCCTAGCTAAAAACATGTTTTAGGCCTATGTTGTTATCAAAATCATATGATGATATATGTGACACATAATTAAGTTAGATTTACATTCCAATTGCAAGTTTACATGAATAGATTAAAAACCATGATTCATGTTTAGGTATTTTATGCCATGATTATATGAATAGAATGGTTCATGTTTAGGTATGTTTATGCCATGATTATATGAACAGAATGATTCATGTTTAAGTATGTTTATGCCATGATTATATGCTATTACAATGCAAGTTCACGAGTGCCAAACTTATGTTAACTAGTTCGCTATGTTGCAAGTTCATGCGTTCACACTCCATTTTTTATGTTACTTAGAATGTATAAATACCATGTTCTAAGCCTCCCCTTTTTCATGTGGCTAAGTTGGGTTTAAATGTTAAACCCAACATATGTTATGTTGTAGCGAACGTATAAAATGGGGGTAATGACGATTGGGTTAAAATATAGAACATATGTGTTGGCATGTTTGACGCATGCCAACAACCTTGAAAAACAATTTAAGTGGTATAAATTAATTTTACCCAACAAAGATGAATTTGAATAATGGGCCGCAAATATTTACATATAAAAAGAAAAGAGACAAAATATGTAAATTTAGAAAATACGATGTGTTTAACCCGAGGTTGGATTGATTTGTGATGTAAACCTGCCCGGAACCGCCCGGCTGTCCAGTAGTCACAACAATACCTATCCAATGTGGGTGGTTAAACACGGAGCCCAATAAGGACCCGAGGTTAGACTGAGTTGTGGTGTAAGATTGCCCGGACCCAACCGGCAACAGGCAGCCACAACAATACCTGTCTAATGTGAGAGGTCGAGGCTTTAATAAGACAATTAAGGCTGAGTCAGGATTGATAGGATTAAGTAAATTGAATTAATACTTAATCAAAATGGAACATGCTAAACTATACAGACTGATTTGGGGGTTAGGTTTACGAAACACTTAACCAACTTAGCATGTTGGCTAGAAATAGAAAACCTAGTAGCGGGGGACCCTTTTCAGCAGTAACCCTACAAGGTGTATCAGGATACCCTGAACTAGGCAGGGTGGGGCACGATTACTGGGCTGACTGTAGGAGGTCAAATCGACGGCGGTGGTGCAGCAGTGTAGGTTCTAATGGGGTGCGGGCGTGCACACACTCTGGCGTTGAAAAATAAGGCACTGGGCACCAGTAGCATACCTGTGCATTCTAGGATTGTGTTGGGCCGCCACCATGGGATTTGATACACCCCATGGTGGGACCAACATAGGTAACTACAACATCGGGGGCCGTAAGACACATGTAACTATGCGAGTAGGAGCCGATCATTAGAAACGAATCACTTCACCCTGATTATGGGGTGCCTGTTGGGAACTAGTTTATATGGATGCAGAGATTAATATGGGGTACGATAGTATATTCGACTCTAGACAACTTAACTTAGTTTATGGTGCTTTCCCATTTCCAGTTTATACTTATCATGCCCAGTTCTTTATTCATAGACTGAATAGTCTTAGACTTACTCAGGCTTTATGTCTGACTCTACTTTTCTTTCGTTCCCCCCCCCCAGGTCCACAGGGAGGGAATACCGCAGCTTGACCAGTTTTCACGTCCAGCTTGAAGAGAAAGAATGTATTGCTTGGATCTTTTTCGTTTTGGACTATGGCTTTGGACAGCAATTATGGGACTTATGCAGTTTACTTATGTTTTTATGCTTCTTTAAATAATGTAATCAAGACAGTTATGAAGATGTTATGTTTTTGGAAGTATTGTAAGACAAATTATGACATGGTTTGTGTAACACGTATTTTGTTGAAATAAAAATTGCTGTTGTTTTCCGCTGTTCAAAAATATGTGTATTTATATCCGTCTTGTGTATCTGTGACTTATACTTATAAACCTCCACCAAAATTAGGGCATTCCCTTTGAGAGTGACCCTAACGGAGGTGGGGTGTTTCACTTGATATCAGAGCATAGGTTTACCAGATAAGATAAAAAGTTTTGAAAATTTATTTTCAAAAAGAAATTTTAAAGAAGCATTTTTAAAGATAAAATGTTATTTTATTTTAAAAAGGCAAAGTCCCCCAAAGCCATAGGTACTATCTTTTATCCTTCGTTTTGAATCTATCCTTTTTGTTTCAGCATGTCCGAAGAACTTAACTTGCCAGAGGGCATACCAATACCTGGTTGGTTTAGACGATTCTTAGAAGCAAGGGCCACTCAGCCAGGTCCTACCGTTCCCCCTCCTCCAGCTGCAGGAAATCATCCAGCTGCAGCAGCACCTCTTCCTCCACCTCCTCCGCGGGGAAATACTTTTGCTAAGATATGTAAAGATTTTAAAGCTATGGGAGGAAAGGACTTTCATGGAACCGAGTCCTTCGTGGTAGCCAGAAATTGGCTGAAAGAAACCGAGGACTTATTCGTCATCTTTGAGGTAGAAGATAGGCAAAAGGTACAACTGGCAGTATGGCTACTTAAAGGCGAGGCTTCCTACTGGTGGGAAGTCACTAATGCAGAAAGACCAGTGGAAACATGGGAGGACTTTAGGGCAAGGTTTGAGGCTAAATTTCTCTCAGAAGCTGAAAGGAGTCCTCAATTGAAAAAATTCTTATTCCTTAAGCAAGGGAATATGACAGTCAAAGAGTATGTTAATCAGTTCGATCAGCTAGCTAGGTTCGGACTGGACCTAGTCAACACCCCGCACAAGAAGGCTCTCCGCTTTGTCAAGGGGTTGAATGAGCCATTACACAGTTTGGCCATGACCCATATACCCATGGGAGCTACGTATGAAAGGTTGGTGCAGATGGCATTGCTGAACGAAGAGGATAAGGGCAAGAAGGAGACAAAGGCAGAAAGCTCTCAAGGGAAGAAAGAGGGTTTGCAGCCTAAGAAGACAGACTTTAAGAAGGGCGGGAAAGACAACAAAGAGAAGAGGAAGTGTAATTTCTATGGCAAAGTGGGGCACTTAGTGAAGGATTGCCGGAAAAAGAAGGCCAAGATGAATGGTGGGTGCTTTTCTTGCGGTGAGACAGGCCACCTGGCTAAGGATTGCCCAAAGAAGCGAGGGAAAGGGCAGAGGGCTGGATCCACCTCAGAGGCACAAGTTCATGCACTAGAAGCGCCATCTCTGCAGCAGCGAGGTATAAATACTTTTGTAGAAAGTGTAGTTTATCTTTATGATCACCCAGTTCGCACTTTATTTGATTCTGGCGCATCACACTCCTTTATCTCATCTGCTTTAGTATAATCTCTGTACCTAGAAACTAGAATGTTATAGGACCCCTTAATTGTTTCAAATCCAATTGGGGGCCCAGCTTATTTATCTATGATCTGTGTGGGATTGAAAATTTCTATTCTAAGCGTAGAATTTAAATGTAGTGCCTTTGTTTTGGGCTGTTCGGGATATGGTTTGATTTTGGGCATGGATTGGCTATCCAGTAATGGTGCCATCCTGGATTGTGAGAAAAGGGTGGTTAGGCTTCTGACCTAACTCGGTAACACTCTGGAAATTACTTGTAATCCCTCGTATGCGGTTATGCTTAGTTATCTTGAATCGCTAGATGCCTCTGTTGGTATCGGTTAGAGTGGTCCGGGAATATCCGGATGTCTTCGAAGAGGTGAAGGGCTTGCCTCCGAAGCGGGAGATAGACTTCCGCATATATCTTGTAGATAATGCAAAGCCAGTTGCGTTGCCCGTCAGACACATGGCTCCACGGGAAAGGAAAGAGCTCAGTAAACAGATTAAAGAGCTTCTAGAAAAGGGGTTCATTAGAAGGAGCATTTCAGAATGGGGCGCTCCAGTGGTGTTCGCTACAAAGGCGGATGGTTCACTCCGTCTATGTGTTGACTATAGGGAGCTCAACAAGCTAATGAAAAAGAATAGGCACCCTCTCCCCAGAATTGACGATCTGTTTGATCAGCTTGTAGGAGTGTCTGTTTTCTCTCAACTCGATTTAGCGACCGGATTTCATCAGCTAAGGGTGGCTGAAGATAGTATCGATAAGACAACATTCAGGACCCCAGACGGCTTCTTTGAATGGCTTGTCATGCCTTTCGGCTTGACAAACGCACCCGCTTACTTCGTGGACCTAATGAGTAGGGTGTTCAGAGATTTCCTCAATAAGTTCGTAGTGGTCTTCGTAGACGATATCTTGATCTTCTCAAAGAGTGAAGAAGAGCATGCTCAGCACCTAAGGGCAATCATGGAAACTCTGTGAGTCCATCAGCTAAAAGCCAAATTCTCCAAATGCCACTTTTGGAGAGAAGAAGTGAGGTTCCTTGGGCACATAGTATCCAAAGAAGGGTTAGCTGTAGACCCGGCTAAGGTAGTAGCGGTGCAGGACTGGAAGACACCAAAGAACGCAACAGAAGTCCGAAGCTTTCTCGGGCTAGCAGGCTTCTATCGGAAATTCATCAGAGACTTTGCAAAGATATCAGCTCCGCTCACAAAGCTGACCAAGAAGAATCTAGTGTTCAATTGGGACTTGGATTGCGAATTTGCTTTCCAACGACTAAAAAGGGCTCTTACAACAGCCCCAGTTTTGACGTTGCCAGATGGAAGCAAGATGTTCACAGTTTATACAGATGCATGTAGGACAGGGTAGGCGCTGTCTTGATGCAAGAAGGGAGGGTAGTAGCTTATGGTGGAAGGCAATTGAAAGTGCATGAAAAGAACTACCCGACCCACGATCTTGAGTTAGCTGCCATCGTCTTTGCACTCAAGTCTTGGCGACACTATCTCCTCGGTGAGAAGTTCGAACTTTACACTGACCATAAATCGTTGAAATATCTTTTCTCATAGAAAGATCTTAACTTGAGGCAACAGAGATGGATGGAGTTTCTTGCCTCGTACGATTTCGAGATCTCCTACACTCCGGGCAAAGGTAACGTAGTGGCAGACGCGTTGAGCTAAAAGAAACTAACCCTAAGCCCGTTATTTGTTGAAAGACAAAGCCTAGAGTTTATAGCCAGCTTTGACTTTAGGCCCTCCTCCGATTTTGTACCGGGTTTGCTAGCATCTCTCAAAGTACGCCCGACTTTAGTGGACGCAATAGGGATAGCACAACGCGAAGACCCTCAGCTTGGGGAGACGATTGATAGGCTCATTAGGGGTGAGACTTCAAGTCACCTCAGCAGATACTCCATCGACAACAAGGGTTGGCTAAGGCGAGACGGAAGACTATGCGTCCCACAGACAAGGGATTTAGTAAAGAAGGTTCTCGAGGAAGCACATCACTCCAAGATGACGATACACCCAAGCGGGGATAAAATGTACAAGGACATAAAGAGAACTTTCTTTTGGAACGGCATGAAGAAGGACGTGGCAGATTTCGTTTCTAAGCGTATGGTGTGCCAACAGGTTAAGGCGGAACAGAAAAAGCCTGGCGGTCTGCTCCATCCTCTAGAGGTCCCGCAGTGGAAGTGGGATAGCATCTCAATGGACTTCATTGATGGGCTGCCTAGGTCTAGAAGAGGCGACACTAGCATTTGGGTAATAGTGGATAGGCTTACTAAAAGCGCCCACTTTTTACCTGTCAAAAGTAAAAGAATTGCCTCATCCCTAGCATCTCTTTGCCTCAAGGAAATTGCTCGACTCCATGGAATACCATCTAGCATTGTTAGTGACCGAGACCCTATCTTCACAAGTGAGTTTTGGCGGAGTCTGCAAGAAGCGGTAGGCACACAGTTATGCTTGAGTACAGTCTATCACCCCCAAACCGACGGCCAGACAGAAAGAGTGAACAGAGTTTTGGAAGACCTTTTAAGACTGTGCGTCCTTGACTTCGGAGGGACGTGGGAAGACCATCTTCCTTTGGTGGAATTTGCCTACAACAACAGCTACCAAGCAACCATCGGAATGGCGCCCTTCGAAACTTTATATGGAAGACCGTGCCGATCGCCCACTTGTTGGTGGGAGTCTACTGACAAGCTCATACTTGGACCGGATATGATCCGAGAGACTTCAGAAGAAGTAGACTTAATACGGAGAAGAATGAAGATAGCCCAAGACAGACAAAAATCCTACGCCGACAAGAGGAGGACCGACCTTGAATTTGAGGTTGGGGACAGAGTTTTTCTTAAGGTATCTCCGCTAAGGAACGTTGTTCGTTTTGGAACCACAGGAAAGCTAGCACCAAGGATCGTAGGACCGTTTCCTATTATTGAGAAAATTGGGGAAATGGCCTATAGATTAGAGCTACCCGAAAAGCTGGCCGGAGTTCACAACGTTTTCCATGTTTCGCACCTCCGAAAATGTCTACATGAATCTGCTGAAGTGGTAGAGCCAAATATCCTAGAAGAAGCTGAAGTGGAACGCGAAGCAATCGTGAGGAAAGTTCCAACCCGCATATTAGGAACGGAAGTGAAGAAGCTACGCAACCGCGAAGTCAAGCTCGTCAAAGTTCAGTGGAGCGACGCCGAGGGAGACGCAACTTGGGAAACTGAAGCTAGAATACGCGCAGCCTACCCTTTTCTTTTCAAGGGTACATCTTTGATCTTTCTTTTTCCTTAAGTTGCGCTTTTATCTATCTTTTTAGGTATATCTCCTCGACCTTATCTTTTAGGTAGAAACTCTTTGGATGAAAACATGTAATTGAAACATGTTATGGATGATGGTTGCAAGTGGTTGCAAGTGATTGCTAGTGGTTGCTCGTGATTGCATATACACACACAATCTAGATTTTAGATCGGTGATTGACACTGAAAAGTGTTTATTTTATTACTCTTATGCTTTATCTTTTGTAAATAAATAAATGATACTTTGGTTACTTTTGTATGTTTTTACAGGATGTCAAGAAATGCCTCCTTCAATTCAAATCAAAGGCCAACTACAAGAAAGAACTACTTCCTCACATCAAATTCATTTCAATTGCAAAAGAAGTAGTAGCTCACTGGTAAAAGCATAGGAATTGGTGCTGAGAGACCTGAGTTCGAACCCCATCGAGCTCACTTTTTGCCAAAGAAACGGAGCGCGTTCACACTGGCCCCTTTGCTTTGAGGAATATTTGGATTAGTGTTATGTTATATACATACACATATTCATGTGTATGTATTTATGATGTGCACCAATTAACATTTCAGCAATAGCCATATTCTTATCATGGAATTAAATTCAAATCATTCAATTTCAATTAGAAGAATTTCTGATTGAATTGCTGCCAAGAAAAGATCCACTGTGAAGATTTTATCCTTTGTGCCTTGGGATTCTAATAAGCATCCTTGTTTGGAAGAATCAATTACATGCACCAATCAATTAGCCACATGAGAGAATTGAAAGATATGGAAAATATTTACCCTGATATGCCAGATTTTCTCCAATCAAGTTAGTCAAGGAAGGCAAGAGATATTCATGAATGAGGAGGCCCATTTATTCATAGACCTAATTAGGGTATTCCCATTCTCATCTATAAATATGTGATTGTAACCATTGTAAAAATTTATTCATTCTTCTGTACTCCCTTTTAGTTTTAATAAAGCTTTCTTTTCTTTAGTTTCTGCATTTTATTTTCATGGCAAATTGTGTTGTCTAGTCAATTAGATTTGCTAGAACACAATTTGCTATTGCTTCTATCTTTCTTACTAGTGATTGACCGTCTGATTAGATTCAGCGGTAATCCTAGTTTTTATTTTCAGTTGTTGATTTCTTTTCTGCAATTTTATTTCCAGTGTTCTATTTTATTTTAATCATTGAATTTATTACAGATCCGATTAGATTCGAATCTGCAGTGAATTTAATTGCATCTTTTATTCGTAGTTTCAGTTTTTATTTTGCTTTGCGAAAAAAATCAACCTCTAAGCTTTGTCTAACTCGCCCAAGAGATTAGATAAATAATTGATTTAATTCACCTCCCTGTGTTCGACCTATATGCTACACACCTGTATGCTTGCAGAATTTAATTTAAATGTCGCGCTTTTCTAATTCACCTCCCTGTGCCGCAGCGCAGTCAAGCAATTAATAGAAGGGGACAACAACAGGAAGCAATGGACGATTCAGATGGGTTGGAGCGGTTGCACACCAAGTGGGGTGTGAACGCGCTAGCGCCTCCCAAATTCACTGGAGGACTGCCGATCAAGGTGAAAACTTTTAAAACTCTACAGGTGCTCTGCCGCAAAGAAAAAAATATATAGACAATTGTTGTAAAAAAAAATCTGCAGGGGCAGCGGCTTTGAATGTACAATTTTTAATTTCTGCAATTATTTTGTGTGATTGTTGTTATTTCTGCATCTTTTATTCATTCTGTTAAGGGCAATACCCCAATTCACATAAGGTGAGGGATTTCATCACCCTTTCCTTAGCCCACAAATTGCATTTCATCGTATAATCTGACTAATAATAACGGTTAGACATTGGACTTAAGGGAGTCACGGGCTCATCTAGGGCTTAATTATATTGTGATAGTTGATTCATTTGGAACGAATTATTTCTTGGTGTCTAGACTACGGCAGAGAAATAACCGTTTATAAATATTACGGTGATTCGTAAATATTATATCGGTTGTTACTCTGAAGGTACTTAAACCTTCGGCTACATTGCTAGGGTGATTCCTGGTGTACCGATAACTCATGTCCGTTAACTGGCTGAGAAATCTTTTGATCTAAGTAATCAAACGTGTCACTTTATAATTTTGGGTTAGGAGCCAATAAGGACAGAAAATTTCATTGTAGCTAATTTCTGTGCTTGCATTTAACAAAAATGAGTGAAAAAAGTGTTAGCCAACAAAATTCTCCTAGGGGTTCTCGAATCAACCAAAATTTTCCAACCGAATTGGATCAAAATCGAGTGAATCAAAACCTTCCAAACTTTGGGGATCAAAACCAAATAAATCAAAATTTTCAAAATCTCAATATCCAAATGGATAGACCCTTGTCTCTTCGTGATCGATGTTATCCTACTAGGACCGTTCAACCATCTGTCATTGTGTTTCCACCAGCTGAAGGAAACAATTTTGAGCTTAAACATTCTTTTATCCAAGGGGTACCAAAATTTACTGGGTCTGAAAATGCTTATGAATTTCTGAGTGAATTTGAATTGTATGCTTCCACAACAAAAATGCAACAACTATCTAACGAATCGATCAAGCTAAGGCTAATTCCATTTGCACTACTTGAAAGCGCTAAAAGATGGCTAAATTCTCTTCCACGACATTCCATAAGAAGTTGGGATGAATTTGTCACTGCATTCTTGAAAAAGTTTTTCCCTTTCCATAAAACTCTAAAAATCCGAACCGAGATAAATCAATTTTGTCAAAATGAGGGGGAAACTTTTTCAAAATACTTTGAGAGATTCAACCAGCTATTGTATAGTTGCCCTCATCATGGAATTCTAAAAGATCACTTATGTCAAATTGCATATGAAGGGCTAAACTATCAGACTAGAACTCAACTAGAATCAATGTGTGGAGGAGACTTTATGTCTAAAACAGCCGATGAAGCTTGGCGGTTTTTAGAAGATTATTCTGAAAAGGACATGCAGTGGGAATCGATTCGTGTTCCCATTCGTACTTCTACTAGAGGAGTGCATGTCGTGGACCCAAGTCAAATTCCCTTAGAAAATCAAACTCCTCAAGCCGGAGAAGGGTTACCCCATTATTACTCTCAAGACCAAGCCAATGCCATAGCTCAAAACAACCCTTACTCATCCACGTACAACCCTGGTTGGAGGAACCACCCAAATTTTTCCTGGTCGAACCCCAATAATTCGGCTAACCCATCTCACGTGCAACCCTTTATTCCCAATCCGAATTACCAAGGTCCACCCCCCAATTCTCAAACCTCTCAAGCTACACCTCAATCCAAACAACCTTATAGGCACCCCAATTTTCAATCATCAAACCAATCATCTCAATCTTCTCAACAATCACAAGACATTGGGCGTCTAGAAAAAACAGATGAACTCTTACGAAGCTAAAATAAACTCGCAAGACGCTAAAATGGACCAAATGTTTAATATGATGAAGGAATTTATGAAAACTCACGAGAAGGGAAAGTTGCCTAGTCAACCTGAGGTGAATCCAAAATATAACTCTCGTGCTGTATATTCTTGTGAGGACGAAAACCATAATCCAGTCAACGCTATTACAACCCTTCGATCTGGAAAGAGGATTGATAATAACGTGGACGACCCTGACGAACCTTCTAACTCGACCCCAATCCCTAATCTTGATGATCACCCATTGGCTTCGAATGCCAATTCTTCTAAACCTCCAGTTTCCTTAAATATTGGCAATCCCAACAACTCTTCTCCCAGTGTCGGCAAACCCGACCCACCTTCGAAAATTAATGTTGGCAATACCAACATACCATCTTCTACGACCTTACCACCTTCTCTTCCCTTGGATAAACCTTCTTCATCGAATGATGAAACTCATCACAGAGTCGAAAAACCAGTAGCTCCTTTTCCTCATAGACTCAATAATAAGAAGAAAGCGGCAAATTTCGATAAAATTCTGGAAATTTTCAAACAAGTCCGTGTGAACATTCCTCATTTGGACACCATTGAACAAATTCCTCAATATGCTAAATGTCTTAAGGAATTGTGCACACAAAAACGTGCGACCAATGTCCCAAAAACCGCCTTTCTAACTGCAAATATAAGCTCTGTTCTTTCGAATCTTGCCCCAGTCAAGTACAAAGACCCTGGCTGCCCTACGATTGATTGTAAAATAGGAAACACTCACATCTCTCGTGCCCGACTCGACCTCGGTGCCAGTGTCAACCTTCTCCCTTATACTGTCTATCGTCAACTTGGACTTGGGGAGATTAAACCAACAAACATCACACTTCAACTAGCCGATCGATCTGTCAAAAAGCCATTGGGAATTATCGAAGACGTCTTGATACAGATCGAACAGTTCTACTTCCCTGTCGATTTTATAGTTCTAGAAACAGAGCCTGTCTCAAATCCCAAAGTTCAAACACCATTGATCTTAGGACGCCCTTTCTTAGCAACCTCTAATGCTGTCATTAATTGTAGGAATGGTCAACTTCGACTTTCCTTCGGGCACCTAACCATTGAGCTAAACATCTTTAATCTCAACAAGCAACCTAGGGATTTTGAGATCGATGAAATTGACATGATTCAAACCACAGTTGATGAAACCTCTAATGACACTTCTGAAGCTTTGAAAATATGTCTTGACCATTTTGACTCCGATTTCGATGAACTCGAATACATTTCTGAACTAAACAAAATTCTTGACTCCGACACTTCGTCACCTGAATCTAACCAGGGAATGTTGACCAATGTTGATACACAAGAACTTCCTAAGTTAGACCTCAAACCCTTGCCAACAGACCTTAAGTACGCATACTTAGACTCTTCAGAAACTCTTCCCGTAATCTTGGCTTCTGATCTTACCAAGGACCAAGAAGAAAAACTCTTAGAAATTTTGCGGGAAAATAAAGATGCTTTGGGGTGGGAACTGAGCGATATAAAAGGAATTAGCCCATCAATTGTGGAACATCGCATACACTTAGTTGATGAGGCTAAACCCACCCGTGAGGCTCAAAGACGATTAAACCCAAACATGAGAGAAGTAGTCAAGGAGGAGATAATCAAATGTCTAGACAATAACATCATCTATCCCATCTCTGATAGCACTTGGGTGAGTCCGGTACAAGTTGTACCAAAGAAGTCGGGAGTCACAGTGATCAAAAACGACAGTAATGAACTCGTCCCAACAAAAATCAAAACCAAATGGCGTGTGTGCATCGACTATCGAAAGCTTAACTCAGCCACACGAAAAGACCATTTTCCCTTGCCTTTTATTGACCAAATGCTCGAACGTTTAGCAGGACATGAGTACTACTGTTTTCTCGATGGATACTCTGGCTATAACCAAATTCCTGTTGCTTTAGAAGATCAACATAAGACCACCTTTACTTGTCCCTTTGGAACCTTTGCTTATCGTCGCATGCCTTTTGGTCTTTGCAATGCCCCCGCGACTTTCCAAAGATGTATGATGAGTATTTTCTCTGATATGGTGGAAGAATTCTTGGAAATATTCATGGACGATTTTTCAATATATGGATCATGTTTTTCCCAATGTCTCACTCATTTAGAACTCGTCCTTAAGCGTTGTAAGGAGAAATCACTCGTGCTTAATTGGGAAAAATGTCACTTTATGGTGAAAAGGGGGATAGTTCTAGGTCATGTCGTCTCCAAAGATGGCCTAGAAGTCGATAAATCAAAAATCGATTTGATTGCTAATTTACCTCCTCCCAAGTCTGTCAAAGATGTTCGTTCATTTCTTGGCCATGCGGGATTCTATAGAAGATTCATTAAGGATTTCTCAAAAATTTCAAAACCTCTCTCGAATTTACTTGCCAAAGACGTAAAGTTTGAATTTTCCACTGATTGCCAAACATCTTTTGAAACTCTTAAATCACTCTTGACCACAACTCCCATCATTCAACCTCCTGATTGGACTCAACCCTTTGAACTTATGTGCGACACTTCTGACTTTGCAATTGGAGCCATCTTGGGTCAGCGAATTGATAAACTCCCTCGGGTCATTTACTACGCTAGCAAAACCTTAAACGAGGCCCAATTGAATTACTCAACTACTGAAAAGGAATTTTTGGCAGTTGTCTTCGCTCTTGAGAAATTCAGACCATATCTCATAGGATCCAAAGTCATAGTTTACACTGACCATGCTGCCCTACGATATTTGCTTTCTAAAAAGGATGCCAAGGCCCGCTTGATTCGTTGGATCCTTCTTCTTCAAGAATTCGATATAGAAATACGAGATAAAAAGGGTTCTGAAAATGTCGTAGCTGATCATCTCTCTCGAATTGTGCACGAAAATGATAACGACACCCCAATCGATGACTATTTTCCTGATGAACAACTCCTTTCGATCTCTAACACCCCTTGGTACGCTGACATTGTGAATTATCTTGTCACACAACAAACACCCGCTGAATGGTCGAAACAAGATAAACAAAAATTTCTCTCGAAAGTTCGAAACTTCTATTGGGACGACCCATATCTTTTCAAATACTGTCCAGACCAAATCATTCGAAGATGTGTGCCCGATCATGAACACCAAAGTATTCTCTCCTTCTCACATGACCATGCTTGTGGCGGTCATTTTGGAGCAAGAAAAACTGCTGCAAAAGTTTTGCAAAGCGGTTTTTATTGGCCCACACTCTTCCGTGACGCTTTCGAATTTTGCTCTAAATGTGAGCGATGTCAAAGAACGGGTCGAATCTCTAAGCGAAACATGATGCCTCTCAACCCCATTTTAGTGATTGAGTTATTCGATGTTTGGGGCATCGACTTCATGGGACCATTCCCTAATTCATTTGGGAATCTTTACATCTTACTTGCGGTAGAATATGTCTCAAAATGGGTTGAAGCCATTCCGACCAAAACCAACGACAACAAGATTGTTGTCAAATTCCTCAAAGAAAACATCTTTTCACGCTTTGGCACACCTCGAGCTATCATTAGCGACAATGGCACTCACTTCTGTAATCGTGCTTTTGAGTCCTTGCTCAAGAAATACTCAATCACACACAAGCTGTCGACCCCTTACCATCCACAAACGAGTGGCCAAGTAGAAGTCTCCAATAGACAAATCAAACAAATTCTTGAGAAAACCGTGAATTCCAATAGAAAAGATTGGTCCATAAAACTGATTGATGCACTTTGGGCTTTTCGCACTGCTTATAAAACCAATCTAGGGATGTCACCATATCGATTAGTCTTTGGAAAGGCCTGTCACTTACCTCTTGAATTAGAGCATCGTGCTCTTTGGGCCATAAAATTTTTGAAATTTGACTTAGAAAAAGCCGGCTCACACAGGAAGTTACAAATTTTTGAATTAGAGGAATTAAGAAATGAGGCGTATGAAAATGCGAAAATCTACAAAGAAAGAACCAAAGCCCAACACGACAAAAACATACTTCGTAAGGAATTCAACGTAGGTCAAAAAGTTCTTTTATACGACTCTAGACTTCACTTGTTTCCAGGAAAACTCAGATCTCGATGGACTGGACCTTATGTCGTGAAAACAGTATACCCTCATGGAGCGGTTGAAATTGAAAATCCTAGGGATGGAAAAGTCTTCAAAGTAAACGGTCAACGACTGAAACCATTTTTGGAATTCGAGCAATATGACGAAGACGACTCTATCGATCTGCATGATCATCCACCATGAAATCAGGTGGTACACGTTCTTTTTCTTTTACTTTTCTTTTTCATTTTTTTTTCATTTTATTTTTGTTTTTCTGCCTTAGACAGTTGGGACACTGTCTGAATCAAGTGTGGGGGGGGGGAGTCTGCATTTCATCCATTTTCATTTTTCTTTGTTTTTATTTCTTTTTATTTTCAGCCATTTAAGTAAAACCTTCATACATTTTAGATTGTAGTAACATACCATAATTTTTTTTTTCAAATACGACTCATTTTCAATTGATACAACAAAATAAGTTTACAATTTTTAGCCAGTTGATAGTATTTTTCTCTCTCAACTTAGATCGAATAGGAAATATAATGAAAAGTTTAATCTTGAGGGATAATAGTGTAACCGGTACATAGGGAGATTCTTAGGTGATGGCCATGAAATTTATTCTATATTGTAGACTTTGTTTAAATAAGTGGAGGACTTAAAATACTTATATTGGCTTTTCAAATCTTTAAAACTAAGTTGTGTTAAGTTGAATTCGCGTAACTCTCTTTTGTGCTTATATTTTCGATAATAATAATAATAGTCTTCCAAGGGTATCCCACATTGCTTGTATATCGAGCGTTGGTGTGCAAACCCGCCAAGCTCTATCCGACACGTTGTTGACAAAGTCAAAGTTGGAATATCTTGGTCTCATTTTATGAGATTGGACACCTAAGGATTACCGACACGTTGTTGACAAAGTCAAAGTCGGCCTGCACAATCCGCCAAGCTTTTTACCCACTCTCCGTTAGTCCGCGAGGCAGTGCATGGGTGGTAAACCTTGGTCTTTTTAGGTGTATGTACTTAATCATAAATCTTAAAATTTTATAGAATAAAGAATAAGCGATGATACCCAAACACTTCTTGACATTATTGATTTGACTAGCCATACATGAGAAAATTAGAATACCACTTTGCAAACTGTGCCAAGCAAACTAAGAATTTATTTCATGGCTGCACTATGTTATCGACCGAACTAACTGGCCAAACTGGAATTTAACATTTAAAAACTTGATTTATATTGAAAATTTGTGACAAGTCGAGGTATCTAAAATAAAATCAACTGACTAGAAATTGTTAACTTAATTTGTTGTACCACTTTCCTGAAACAAGTCGTGCTTTTATTTTTTCGTTTTTATTTGCATATGTCCATTGCATTCATGTAGTTTCATTAGAATCATAGCATACTGCATTTGGATTTTGTGGGTAGTATCCGCTGAAAACCCTCACGAGACACCACTCGTCCTACTGGGGACACCTAGAGGTTTAACGGCTTGTTGCATACGCTCAATGCAACCGTGTTTCCTACGAAAGTGCGACCTATCTAGTTAGTTTTTCATTTTTTGTTTTACTCGAGGACGAGTAAAAGATAAGTGTGGGGGTATTTGATTGACACTGAAAAGTGTTTATTTTATTACTCTTATGCTTTATCTTTTGTAAATAAATAAATGATACTTTGGTTACTTTTGTATGTTTTTACAGGATGTCAAGAAATGCCTCCTTCAATTCAAATCAAAGGCCAACTACAAGAAAGAACTACTTCCTCACATCAAATTCATTTCAATTGCAAAAGAAGTAGTATCTCACTGGTAAAAGCATAGGAATTGGTGCTGAGAGACCTGAGTTCGAACCCCATCGAGCTCACTTTTTGCCAAAGAAACGGAGCGCGTTCACACTGGCCCCTTTGCTTTGAGGAATATTTGGATTAGTGTTATGTTATATACATACACATATTCATGTGTATGTATTTATGATGTGCACCAATTAACATTTCAGCAATAGCCATATTCTTATCATGGAATTATATTCAAATCATTCAATTTCAATTAGAAGAATTTCTGATTGAATTGCTGCCAAGAAAAGATCCATTGTGAAGATTTTATCCTTTGTGCCTTGGGATTCTAATAAGCATCCTTGTTTGGAAGAATCAATTACATGCACCAATCAATTAGCCACATGAGAGAATTGAAAGATATGGAAAATATTTACCCTGATATGCCAGATTTTCTCCAATCAAGTTAGTCAAGGAAGGCAAGAGATATTCATGAATGAGGAGGCCCATTTATTCATAGACCTAATTAGGGTATTCCCATTCTCATCTATAAATATGTGATTGTAACCATTGTAAAAATTTATTCATTCTTCTGTACTCCCTTTTAGTTTTAATAAAGCTTTCTTTTCTTTAGTTTCTGCATTTTATTTTCATGGCAAATTGTGTTGTCTAGTCAATTAGATTTGCTAGAACACAATTTGCTATTGCTTCTATCTTTCTTACTAGTGATTGACCGTCTAATTAGATTCAGCGGTAATCCTAGTTTTTATTTTCAGTTGTTGATTTCTTTTCTGCAATTTTATTTCCAGTGTTCTATTTTATTTTAATCATTGAATTTATTACAGATCCGATTAGATTTGAATCTGCAGTGAATTTAATTGCATCTTTTATTCGTAGTTTCAGTTTTTATTTTGCTTTGCGAAAAAAATCAACCTCTAAGCTTTGTCTAACTCGCCCAAGAGATTAGATAAATAATTGATTTAATTCACCTCCCTGTGTTCGACCTGTATGCTACACACCTGTATGCTTGCAGAATTTAATTTAAATGTCGCGCTTTTCTAATTCATAGGAAAGCGACGATCAATCGGCTCAGTCACTTCATATTGCATATGCATAAACGTATTTATATTCGTATATGGTTGAAGTTCAATGTGTTGTCATATGGATGTTGCATTTATATGAATGATTGTGCACTCATGTAGAATCATGAATAGGAGAATTTGCATACATAATGGATTCATGGCACTTACATGATATGCATTAAGGAGGTCAACTGAATCAGTAGACCGACTGATTTTGCATTAGATAAGTACATGTACACACACTTTGCATATGATCATGAAGCATTAGAAGTCTTTTAAGGACAATGGATGCTCGTGTTTGATGGATGAGTAGATGGATGTTTGGATGTTAGGACATACATTCTTCCTGAACTTGAAGATTTCGGGGACGAAATCCTTTTAAGTGGGGGAGAATGTAACACCCCGTGTATTTTATAACAGTGAAAATTCACAAAATAAAGTATAATTAATTTCAAATCAAAGAATTAAGGGAAACGGGATACGCCATTGCGTTCGTCTCGGAATTCTGCTTGGGATAGAGTCCGAGTTTGCGTAAAACGGACTCTGTATGAAGAAGATATGGCCTCCGGAAGTTTCAGAATTCAGTTTAAAATTCAAACAGACAAAAACAGCTCAGAAATCAGATTTAAAATTCAAAAATCGGGCCGGATTGGCCAGGGCGGGAATTTTCCCGCCCAAGGCACCCAGGTCGACTGGGTAGTCGACCTGGGCTACCCAGGTCGACTACATAGTCGACCTGGGGGTCGATTGGGTAGTCGACCTGGCCCCTGATCCAGGTCGAACCCAGCCCCCCTGGCTGGCCTGGTCTGTGCTTGGACGAATTCCTGAGCCTTGCCTTGTCACTAGGGCTAGGTGTCAGCTCCTGATTGGTCTCTCCTTCAAACGAACGGCTATTATTAAACCAAGCTCCATTGACGGTCCTAATCAACTCACAAACTCTATAAAAAGGACCTAAGACTCCACCTAATTCACACAAACAAAAATGAAGATGAGACCGTCATGCTGCTGAGGCGAGACTAGGAGTAGCCGTCAAAAATTGAGAGACGATTAGGAGACAATTCGAAAGCTTAAAGCAACGTCAATTAAATCAAAACAACGCCTACAACAAAGGATAGCATCTCCAAATTCAGAATTCAGATTCCTGAATTGAAGATTCGTCATACGTTGTAAGTAGAGTGCTATTCCGATGTGAATGAACAATTGAGTTTTGATTTATGTAAAATGAGAAATGGAATTGTACTTAATTTAATTTATGATTGTATGTTGCTTTAATTCTGAATCGATTTGGGATATTGTGGTATAACGATTGGATACTTGCAAGTATATGATTCATGTTAACGACCATATGTTTTAGTAGTTTATTTGAGATTCATGCAAGTATATGATTCACTATTATGCCAATATGATGTACATACTTTTATGATCACTTTTAGTGTGTAATTGGATTCAACTAAGTATTATGGTTTATATGAATTTATGTTGGAATTGGCATCGTGATTCAAGTGTAAAACCATACTTTTGTATTAGAGACAAAAGTAAGCATCTTTAGGAACATGACTAAACTATGTTTGGTGTTATGCGTAGCTAAAAACATGTTTTAGGCCTATGTTGTTATCAAAATCATATGATGATATATGTGACACATAATTAAGTTAGATTTACATTCCAATTGCAAGTTTACATGAATAGATTAAAAACCATGATTCATGTTTAGGTATGTTTATGCCATGATTATATGAATAGAATGGTTCATGTTTAGGTATGTTTATGCCATGATTATATGAATAGAATGATTCATGTTTAAGTATGTTTATGCCATGATTATATGCTATTACAATGCAAGTTCACGAGTGCCAAACTTATGTTAACTAGTTCGCTATGTTGCAAGTTCATGCGTTCACACTCCCCTTTTTATGTTACTTAGAATGTATAAATACCATGTTCTAAGCCTCCCATTTTTCATGTGGCTAAGTTGGGTTTAAATGTTAAACCCAACATATGTTATGTTGTAGCGAACGTATAAAACGGGGGTAATGACGATTGGGTTAAAATATAGAACATATGTGTTGGCATGTTTGACGCATGCCAACAACCTTGAAAAACAATTTAAGTGGTATAAATTAATTTTACCCAATAATGATGAATTTGAATAATGGGCCGCAAATATTTACATATAAAAAGAAAAGAGACAAAATATGTAAATTTAGAAAATACGATGTGTTTAACCCGAGGTTGGATTGAGTTGTGATGTAAACCTGCCCGGAACCGCCCGGCTGTCCAGTAGTCACAACAATACCTATCCAATGTGGGTGGTTAAACACGGAGCCCAATAAGGACCCGAGGTTAGACTGAGTTGTGGCGTAAGACTGCCCGGACCCAACCGGCAACAGGCAGCCACAACAATACCTGTCTAATGTGAGAGGTTGAGGCTTTAATAAGACAATTAAGGCTGAGTCGGGATTAATAGGATTAAGTAAATTGAATTAATACTTAATCAAAATGGAACATGCTAAACTATACAGAATGATTTGGGGGTTAGGTTTACGAAACACTTAACCAACTTAGCATGTTTGCTAGAAGTAGAAAACCTAGTAGCGGGGGACCCTTTTCAGCAGTAACCCTACAAGGTGTATCAGGATACCCTGAACTAGGCAGGGTGGGGCACGATTACTGGGCTGACTGTAAGAGGTCAAATCGACGGCGGTGGTGCAGCGGTGTAGGTTCTAACGGGGTGCGGGCGTGCACACACTCCGGCGTTGAAAAATAAGGCACTGGGCACCAGTAGCATACCTGTGCATTCTACGATTGTGTCGGGCCGCCACCATGGGATTTGATACACCCCATGGTGGGACCAGCATAGGTAACTACAACATCGGGGGCCGTAAAACACATGTAACTATGCGAGTAGGAGCCGATCATTAGAAACGAATCACTTCACCCTGATTATGGGGTGCTTGATGGGAACTAGTTTATATGGATGCAGAGATTAATATGGGGTACGATAGTATATTCGACTCTAGACAACTTAACTTAGTTTATGGTGCTTTCCCATTTCCAGTTTATACTTATCATGCCCAGTTCTTTATTCATAGACTGAATAGTCCTAGACTTACTCAGGCTTTATGTCTGACTCTACTTTTCTTTCGTTCCCCCCCCCCCCCCCCCCAAGTCCACAGGGAGGGAATACCGCAGCTTGACCAGTTTTCACATCCAGCTTGAAGAGAAAGAATGTATTGCTTGGATCTTTTTCGTTTTGGACTATGGCTTTGGACAGCAATTTTGGGACTTATGCAGTTTACTTATGTTTTTATGCTTCTTTAAATAATGTAATCAAGACAGTTATGAAGATGTTATGTTTTTGGAAGTATTGTAAGACAAATTATGACATGGTTTGTGTAACACGTATTTTGTTGAAATAAAAATTGCTGTTGTTTTCCGCTGTTCAAAAATATGTGTATTTATATCTTTCTTGTGTATCTGTGACTTATACTTATAAACCTCCACCAAAATTAGGGCATTCCCTTTGAGAGTGACCCTAACGGAGGTGGGGTGTTTCAACACGAGAGGGCAACACTTAACCAATATAACTTGATTTGTGGTAAGGTTAAGTTAACACGAGAGAGCAACGCTTAACCAATATAACTTGAATTGTGGTAGGGCTAAGTTAACACAAGAATGCAACACTTAACCAAAGTAACATGACATGTAGGTGGGTTAAGTTAACTTAAATTGATTGATGACACTTAACCAATACAACATGATAAACACGTGGGGTTAAGTTAATCAGAAACACTTGACCAATATAACTTGATGGACGAATGGAGTTAAGTTAATAGGAAACACTTAATCTATCCAACGTGATAAGTGAGGAGGGTTGAGTTAATAAGAAAACACTTAACCAACATGACATGATGAATGGGTGGGTTAAGTTAACATGAATGGACAACACTTAACCAATATGGCATAATGTGCGGGAGGGTTAAGTACATATCAAGTTGGGTGGGTAATACTAGTAAATATAGGCCCACAAACTTAACCATTAAATAAACATGCTTGAATTAGTAGGAGGGTTAAGTACATATCGGGTTGGTGGGTAATAATAGTAAATATAGGCCCACAAAACTTAACCATTAAATAAACATGCTTGAATCGGGGGGAGGGTTAAGTACATCTCGTGTAGGTGGTTAATATTTGTATATATAGGCCCATAAACTTAACCAGTAGGAAACCCTAGTAACGGGGACCCATTTCAGCAGTAACCCACGTAGATGTATCATGGTACCCTGAACTAGGCAGAGTGGGGCACGATTACTGGGCTGATTATAAGCGGTCAAAACAACGGCAGGGGGTACGTCGGTGCAGGTTCCGACGGTTTACGTGCGTGCACGTACTCCGAAGTGGGAAAAAGCAGACACTGGGTACTAGTAGTTATACACTGTGCATCTTGAATCATGTCGGGTTGCTATCATAAGGATTGATACACCTTATAGTGGGACAAGCACAGGGTATCTACACGCAAGAGAGGGCCGATTGACACAGACTCAAGGAAAAATTAATACGAGTAAGGAGCCGATCGATAGGGTAGTAAGGGTACATCTAACATGTTCATGGCAATTAGGCAGATTGAGGTGGAATCCTCAGGATAGATGTACACCATAAGGCTACCATAATTGCGGGGATTGGGATCACATTACAATATGATCATTTTATATAGATTACTAGTTGGGACACTAGTTAGGTGGTGCAGAGATATAAGAATCAGAATAACAAGGTAGTAGCGAAGCAGAGAAAGAGTAGAAGCGTATTAAGTTTATCTTGCCTTATCATATCTACACTAATCGTATGTTATCTTGTTATCCTTGTTCTCATGGTATTGTCTTATATTCAGTTTATTCATGTCATGATGCTTTTGCCTGTTTATATGCTGAAAGCCACTGGACTTACCAGACTTATGTCTGACCAAGTTTTGTTTTGCCTCTTTTCCTCTGTTTTCCCCCTCCCCAGGTTCGCAGGGAGGAAATGTTACACTTAGCTCAGTTTTCTTTCCAAACTCGAAGATAGTCGATGTATTGCTTTGGATTCACTCTTCCACTGCTATGGCTAGTTTATGCTTTATTAGGGAATATCATTGTTATTTTTATGCTTCTTTTATACTTGGAAGTTTTTAAATCAAGACAGAAGTTATGTGTATTACTTTTAAGTATGGTTGAGACAACTATTGTAAAAGCTTGACTGAACCACATTGTTTATAAAATGACTTTATTTTCCGCTGCTTTATTTGTCTGTCTTGTAATTTATCTGCATCTTTTACCTAAAATGCTCCACTGAAGTTAAGGCATTCCCTTCGTGAGTGACCTTAACGAAGGTGGGGTGTTTCACTTGGTATCAGAGTTGAAGGTTACCGGATCAAATAAAATATTTGAAAAATTATTTTCAAAACGGTTTTAAAAGAAGCATTTTCAAAAGAAAAGTTTTGTTTTAAAGGCATATTCCCCAAAGCCATATGCACTATCTTTAGATCCTCTGTTTGAATCCTTGTTTCCTTCTTTCCTGAGTCTCCGGGGCTCCTGGCTTTCTGGGAGGTAACCTCATCGCGGCGTGGTTCCGTAGGCTCGATGAGACTACAACACCTATCAAAGGGCGAAGAAGTGCCCAACCTCGATCCATAGTCGTGGTAGTTTCACCTACAGCTAATTCTCTTACAAGCTTTGTAGGGTTTCCCCTGCGATGGAGGCAACGTTCGAAAGGCTTGTCAATAGGGTTCACAAAGGAGGTGAAGAGAAAGAGGCCAAAGGGGAAGAATCACAAACAAGGGATTGGAATATAAGAAGGGCAGAGGAAATAATAGATCCCGCAACAAGAGGAAATATCTTTTCTACAGTATAGCGGGTCATTTAATTGTAGGAAGTAAAAGACAAGTGGTTGTTTTCAGCATGGTGAGGCAGGGAATCTTATCAAGGATTGCCCGGAGGACAAGGACAAAGGACAGGATTTTCAAAAAGGCAAATGCATGATTTCACCGCCAGCGTACCTGAGAGAAAGATAGTAAAGTTTAGTTTTTCTTTTTGATCATCCTGTTAGTACTCTTTTTTATTTTAGCGCTTCACATTCGTTTATATCTGCTTTCGTAGTTGAGTCTCTGCACCTTAGTACTTGTATAGTAGAAGATCCCATTATTGTCTCAAATCCAATTAGTGGTTCGGCTCATTTATCTTTGGTTTGTAAGGATTTGAGAATATCTATATTAAGGATTGAGTTTAAGTATAATGCTTATGTTTTTGGTTCCATGGGCTATGGGTTGATTCTAGGCATGGGTTGGTTAGCTAGTAATTGCAAAAGGAGGGTATTTAGACTTTTTACTTGCCTCGGGAATACCCTCGAGATTTCGTGCGATCCTGAGGGGATCAGTTAGGCTTAGCTACCTAGAATCTCTTGATGCATCTATCGACGATTTACGATCCGTTAGAATAGTCCATGAGTACGCAGATGTTTTTGATTTGGTTAGGGGCTTTCCCCCTAAAACTCAAGATAGACTTCCGCATATATCTAGTTGACAATGCAAAGCCAGTTATGCGATTAACGATAGTTTTGGAGCAAGATTGGCGATGATAGCCAGAGTCGGTTAAGTGCTCAATTGTTTGGTTGTTTTGCTAGTATCATCTCACATAAGATCGTCCAAATTCAGAGGAGGTATTCCTTGGGTGCTTGTCTGATATTGGTTTAGGCCTTTGGGGCTTGTACTTGAGGGATGTCGAGTTTGACTAGGATGGTTTGCGTGAGAAATAAATGGTTGTGGCAGGCACCCTAAGTAAGACTGACCTTAAGAGAGGTAAAAAGTACATAGCAACCTTTAGCTTTAGACCCTCAGATTTGTGACATGATGGATAAGCTAAGTAGAGGAGAGACCTCTAATCATCTTAGTATATACACTTGGTATCATGGCTCACACCTGTTTATCTTGGAAAGATAGTTCGACTACATTGGATGCCCTCTAGCATAGTAAGTGATCGAGGTCCTATCTTTATTAGTGGGCTTTGGAAATGGAGGTCAAGAAGCTTCGCAATCGTGAAGTTAAGTTAGTTAAGGTACAGTAGAGTGAAGCTCAAGAAGACGCGGCGTGGGAGACTGAAGACAAGACACGCGCATCATACCCTTTTTCTTGAGGGTATATCCTTGATCTCTTTTTCTAGGAATTCTATGCATGTTTGTTTCTATCTTTTTATATCCTCTAGGTCATATCTTCGATCCTTAGGTAGAAGTCAATGGATGTAAACATGTGTTTGAAACATGTTATGATTGGTGGTTGCAAGTGGTTGCTAGTGGTTGCTCGTGGATGCATATACACACATTAGGCACTAGATTAGCTCAATCACTTTTATATTGCATATGCATGAGTGAATTTATATATATATGAACTGAAACTTGATGTGTTATCATATGGATGTTGCATTTGTATGAATGATTGTGCACCCATATAGAAGTTATAAAGTACGATTAGGAATAATTGCATACATGATGGACTCATGGCACTGACATAATTCGCATTAAGGAGGTCAACTGGACCAGTAGACCGCCTGATTTTGCATTAGATAAGAAACATATACACACACTCTGCATATGTTCATACGACATTAGAAATCTTTTAAGGACAATGGATGCATGTGTTTGCTGGTTGAGTAGATGGACGGTTGGATATTAGGATATACGTTCTTCCTAACTTGAAGATTTTGGGGACGAAATCCTTTAAGGAGGGGAGAATGTAACACCCCGTATTTTCTGTGAACGTCAAAGTAACAAATTAAAGTGTACTTAATTTTTAAAAGAAGAATTAAGGGAAACAGGTTACGCCATTGCGTTCGTCTCGGAATTCTTCTTGGAATAGAGTCCAAGTTTTTGTAAATCGGACTTCGTATGAGTAAGTTATGGCACTCAGAAGTTTCAGGAATTTAAATAAATTAAAAACAGTTCGAATTCAAATTCGAAATTCAAATCACACACCCGGGCTGGGCGGGAAATTTCCCGCCCAGGACCTAGGTCGACCTAGGGGTCGACCTGGGTCATATAGGTCGACCAGGGGGTCGACCTCCCCCCTATTTCTAGATCCGAGGCCTGGTTCGTTTTTCTGCATATGGACGCCCGTTCTGACCAGATTCGTTGATCCCTATGCTATATAAACACCCCTAAGGCTACAATTTTCTCTACACAACTTCATTACACCTATACTCTACCCTAATTCATATCAAAATAAATCAAAGACGGGGTTATGTTGCTAAAGTTCTTCAAGAAATCAAGTTTAGAATTCAAATAGAGATTCAAAGGCTAATTCAACGACTTCAACAACTATTTTCTAAGAATCAAATCAAAATTAGAGAATCGATAGTCTACGTCAAAGGATAGCTTTTCAGTTTCAGAAATCAGATCCCAAAATTCAAGACCGTTCTGTAATTTGTAAGTTCACGTTACTTTCAGAAATAAAAGTTAATTGTGATTCTGACATTGTAATAAATCTGAATTTGAGATTATGCCTATTTTTATCTGCCTTTCTATATCCATTGGATCTATCTCATTGATAATATTATGTCCATTCTTTGTCTCTTCTTTCCTTCTTCCCTTTTTGTTTTATAGCCAGGCTACTGCGAGCCTGAGCCAAATCTCATAAGAGATGAACGTATGTTGGAAAAAAAATTGGGTATAATATATGATTTGAACATGGCCAACGCTAAAATTGGGCATAATATATGATTTGAACATGGCCAGCGCTAAAATTGGGCATAATATATGATTTGGACATGACTAGCGCTAAAATTGGGAAAAAGTATTAAATTATGTATAATTGGGCATAACTGATTTGTAACGGATTTGAGGACATAAAACACGTTGTATTTAAAACATAAAGTGTATCGAACATATGACTTGAGATTTGAGGCATAAAGTATATTGGACATATGACTTGGGATTTAGGGCGTAAATTGAACTGTAAACATGTAAGGAATAGTACATGATGTGGTTTAAGACCTTAGATTGGGGCATATTATATAAGATAGTTCGTGACTTGGAAGAAGGAGATTATTGTGTATAGCGATTTATGGCGTAGGCATGAAAACCTATAGTAAGATAGGGATAATTGTTAAATATGAACACGCCTAAATTGGGATTTTAGTTATTTGGCCTGCACTGTAATTAAAGGCTATAATTTGGCATAGTTTATACTGTGAATCATGATTGGGGGCTTTTGGAGAATATTTTGTACGGTGCAATATGACTAAACCTTAGGGCATGTGTATATTACGATTTTTGGGGCATGACTATTATTGCAAAGTTGCAAAAATTGGGTGTAACCTATTTTGAGTACTAACTTGAATTTGAATTTATGGGGCATAACTTGAAATCAATTTTGTTGGGGTATAACTTGAGAATTGGAACATGACTAGTTTTGTGAATTTGGGATGATTAACATATAAAATCTAGACTTGGACATGTACTGTAAACATGTAAATTAGGGAAGAGATGAACGTGCCTAACCCGAGGTTAGATTGAGTTGTGGTGTAAAACTTCCCGGAACCGCCCGGCACATCCAGTAACCACAACAACACCTATCTAATGTGAGAGGTTAGTGCATCATGCCCAAGAAAAACCCGAGGTTAGATTGAGTTGTGGTGTAAAACTTCCCGGAACCGCCCGGCACATCCAGTAACCGCAACAACACATATCTAATGTGAGAGGTTGGTGCGTTAATAAATCAATTAATGCTAATGAACAAGACATGCTAAGAAAATGAGTAGGATTAAGTTAATAGGAACACTTAACTAATATAACATGAATGACTAGGGTTAAGTTAATGAGAAACACTTAACCAATATAACAAGATGGATGACTAGGGTTAACTTAATAGGAAACACTTAGCCGGTATAGCATGATAAATGGGTAAGGTTAAGTTAATAAGAAAAACTTAACCAATATAACTTGATTTGAGGTAAGGTTAAGTTAAAACAAGAGGGCAACACTTAACCAATATAAATTGATTTGTGGTAAGATTAAGTTAACACGAGAGGGCAATACTTAACCAATATAACTTGATTTGTGGTAAGGTTAAGTTAACACGAGAGAGCAACACTTATCCAATATAACTTGATTTGTGGTAGGGTTAAGTTAACACAAGAAGGCAACATTTAACCAAAGTAACATGACAAGTAGGTGGGTTCTGTTAACTTAAATTGATTGATGACACTTAACCAATACAACATGATGAACACGTGGGGTTAAGTTAACAAGAAACACTTGACCAATATAACTTGATGGACGAACGGGGTTAAGTTAATAGGAAACACTTAACCAATCCAACGTGATAAGTGAGGAGGGTTGAGTTAAGAAGGAAACACTTAACCAACATGACATGATGAATGGGTGGGTTAAGTTAACATGAATGGACAACACTTAACCAATATAATGTGCGGGAGGGTTAAGTACATATCAAGTTGGGTGGGTAATATTAGTAAATATAGGTCCACAAACTTAACCATTAAATAAACATTCTTGAATCAGTAGGAGGGTTAAGTACATATCGGGTTGGTGAGTAATATTAGTAAATATAGGCCCACAAAACTTAACCATTAAATAAACATGCTTGAATCGGTGGGAGGGTTAAGTACATCTCGTGTAGGTGGGTGATATTTGTATATATAGGCCCATAAACTTAACCAGTAGGAAACCCTAGTAACGGGGACCCATTTCAGCAGTAACCCACATAGATGTGTCATGGTACCCTGAACTAGGCAGGGTGGGGCACGATTACTGGGCTGATTATAAGCGGTCAAAACAATGGCAGAGGGTACGTCATTATAGGTTACGATGGTTACGGGCGTGCATGTACTCCGGAGTGTGAAAAAGCAGACACTGGGTACCAGTAGTTATACACTGTGCATCTTGAATCGTGTCGGGTTGCTATCATAAGGATTGATACACCTTATGGTGGGACCAGCATAGGGTATCTCCATGCAAGAGAGGGCCGATTAACACAGACACAAGGAAAAATTAACACGAGTAAGGAGTCGATCGATAGGGTAGTAAGGGTACATCTAACATGTTCATGGCAATTAGGCAGATTGAGGTGGAGTTCTCACGATAAATGTACACCTGACGGCTACCACAATTGCGGGAATTGGTATCACATTACAATATGATCATTTTATAGAGATTACTAGTTGGGACACTAGTTCGGTGGTGCAAAGATATAAAAATCAGAATAACAAGGTAGTAGCGAAGCAGAGAAAGAGTAGAAGCGCATTCAGATTATTTTTCCTTATTATATCTATACTAATCGTATGTTATCCTTTTATCCTTGTTCTCATGGTATTGTCTTATATTCAGTTTATTCATGTCATGATGCTTTTGCCTATTTGTATGCTGAAAGTCACTGGACTTACCAGACTTATGTCTGACCTAGTTTTGTTTTGCCTCTTTTCTTCTGCCCCCCCCCCCAAGGTTCGCAGGGAGGAAATGTTACCACTTAGCTTAGTTTTCTTTCCAAACTCGAAGATAGTCGATGTATTGCTTTGGACTCAATTTTCCACTGCTATGGCTGGTTTATGCTTTATTGGGGAATATCATTGTTATTTTTATGCTTCTTTTATACTTGGCAGTTTTTAAATCAAGACAGAAGTTCTATGTATTACTTTTAAGTATGGTTGAGACAACTATTGTAAAAGCTTGACTGAACCACATTGTTTATAAAATGACTTTATTTTCCGCTGCTTTATTTTTCTTTCTTATAATTTATCTACATCTTTCACCTAAAATGCTCCACCGAAGTTAAGGCATTCCCTTCATGAGTGACCTTAAAGGAGGTGGGGTGTTTCATGGGGTGTTACATTCTCCCCTCCTTCAAGGATTTTGTCCCCGAAATCTTCAAGTTAAGAAGAATGTATCCTACCATCCAATCATCCATCTACTCATCCATCATCCACAAGCATCCATTGTCCTTAAAAGATTTCTAATGCTATATGAACATATGCAAAAGTGTGTGTATATGTTCCTTATCTAATGCAAAGATCAGGCGGTCTACTAATTCAATTGACCTCCTTAATGCAAAACATGATAGTGCCATGGTCCATTATGTGTGCAAAAGAATCCTAATGATACATATCATTTTTATATGAGTGCACAACCATTCATTTCAAATGCAGCATCCATATGATATCACATTCAATATACATCCATTAACTTAAATATGCACACTCATTCATATGCAATATGAAAGTGATTGAGTCGATCTAGTGCCAAATGTGTGTGTAAATGCATCCACAAGCAACCACTAGCAAACACTTACATCCACTTGCATCCACCAAACATAACATGTCTCAAACACATGTTTACAACCATAGGATATTCTACCTAAGAGTTGAAGATATAATCGAGAGGATACACTAAGCGATAAAACAAGTATAAATAAAGTGGTAGAAAATGGAGAAGTTAAGAACATACCTTCAAAAAGGAAAGGGTACGATGTGTGTATCTTGTCTTCTGTCTCCTAAGTCACGTCTCCTTGATTATCTCCCCATTGGACTTTAACCAACTTGACCTCTTGGTTGCGTAATTTCTTGACCTCCAATCTAAGGATGCATGAAGGAGCTCGTCTAATCATGGCATCTCGCTCTACTTCTACTTCTCTAAGCATGCTCGGCTCCACTACTTCCGCGGTATCTTGTAAACACTTCCGCAAATGCGACACATGAAACACGTCATGAACACCACTGAGCTTTTTGAGAAACTTCACTCTGTAGGCCATCTGTCCAATTCGCTCTGTAATGGGGAATGGCCCTACGAACCTTGGTGCCAATTTCCCTACAGACCCAAAACGAACTACATTCCACAATGGTGATACTTTAATAAAGACCATGTCTCCAACACTGAACTCAAGATCGGTCCTTCTCTTATCAGCATATGACTTTTTCCGGTCCTGTGCCGTCTTCATGCGTCTTCGAATCAAGTCTATCTTCTCTCAAGTTTCCCTAATCATCTCGGACCCAAGTAAAATCTTATCCGTAGACTCCCACCAACAAGTAGGTGATCAGCAAGGTCGTCCATATAGAGCTTCAAAAGGTACCATGCCAATACTAGTCTGATGGTTGTTGTTGTAGGCAAACTCTAATAATGGAAGATGTTCCTCTTTTGTCCCTCCAAAGTCCAAGATACATAACCTCAAAAGATCTTCTAGAATCTGATTCACTCTTTCTGTTTGGTCGTCCGTCTGAGGGTGATAAGCGGTGCTCAAACACAATTTCATTCCTATCGCCTCTTGCAAGCTCTTCCAAAACTCACTGGTAAAAATGGGAACTCGGTCGCTTACGATACTAGAAGGTATGTCATGTAGACGAACTATTTCTCGGAGATGAACAGATGCTAACCATGTCGCTGTTCTTTTACTCTTAAGGGGAATGAAATGGGCGCACTTGGTAAGTCTATCTACTACTACCCAAATCCCCGTATTACCCTTCATTGACCTCGGCAACCCATCAACGAAATCCATGGAAACACTTTCCCATTTCCACCGTGGAACCTCTAAAGGGTGAAACAAACCACCAGGCTTCTTTTGCTCAGCCTTGACTTGTTGGCACACTAAGCATCTAGAAACGAACTTAGCCACATCTTTCTTCATTCTGGCCCAAAAAAAACTCGCTTCATATCCCTATACATCTTGTCTCCACCTGGATGTAGGGTCAGCTTTGAACGACGTGCCTCTTCAAGGATTGTCTTTCTCAAACTCTCGTCTTGGGGTACGCAAAGTCTCCTATCCCTACGCAACCAACCTTTGTCATTGATAGTATACCTACTAAGATGGCTCGACGACTCCCCTCTTATGAGCTTGTCTACTATCTCTATTAACTGTGGGTCATCTCGTTGTGCTGCACCTATCTGTCCCAAAAGCGTAGGTCACATCTCTAATGATGCCAACAAACCGGGTACATAATCAATAAAGAGTCTAAAGTCAAGTTAGAGATATACTCTAAACTCTGTCGCTCGACAAACAAAGGAATCAAAGTCAATTTTGTTCTACTCAAGGCGTCATCTACAACGTTACCCTTGCCATGGTTATATGCAATCTCAAAATCGTAGGATTCTAAGAACTCCATCCACCTTTATTGCCTTAAGTTTAAATCTTTTTGGGAGAACAAGTACTTTAGTGACTTATGGTCTATATACAACTCAAACCTCTCACCAAGCAAATAGTGATGCCAAGACTTAAGCGCAAAAACTATGGTAGCTAACTCTAAGTCGTGGGTAGGGTAATTCTTTTCATGGGCCTTTAACTGCCTCCCACCATAGCATATCACCCTTCCCTCTTGCATCAAAACTGCGCCAAGCCTTGTCCCGCAAGCATCGGTATACACTATGAACGGTTTACTCCCATCGGGCAAAACTAAAACTGGAGTTGTCGTCAATGCCCTCTTCAAACGTTGGAAAGCATCGTCGCAGTCAACATCCCAAGAAAAGGTCAAATTATTTTTCGTCAACCATGTAAATGGGGGTGATATCTTAGCAAAGTCCTTGATGAACTTCCTATAATAGCCTGGCAATCCAAGAAAACTTCTTACTTCTGTAGCGTTCTTAGGAATCTTCCAATCTTGGATTGCTACACCTTCACGGGATCCACAGCTATCCCTTCCTTGGAGACCACGTGCCCTAAGAACCTCACTTCCTTCCTCCAAAAATGACATTTGGAGAACTTAGCTTTGAGTTGATGTGCTCGAAGGGTCTCTAAGACTTCCCTAAGATGTAGGGCATGTTCTTCCTTGCTTCTAGCGAATATCAAGATATCATCCACAAAGACTACCACGAACTTGTTTAGAAACTCCCTAAACACCCTGCTAATCAAATCTACGAAATATGAGGGTGCATTCGTCAAACCAAAAGGCATGAAGAACCATTCAAAGAAACCGTCGGGAGTCCTAAAAGCAGTCTTATCTATACTATCCTCAGCTACCCTCAACTGATGAAATCTTGTAGCTAAGTCCAACTGCGAGAAAACTGAAGCACCAATCAACTGATCGAACAAATCATCTATCCTCGGCAATGGGTGTCTGTTCTTCTTCGTGAGCTTATTCAGCTCCCTATAGTCCACGCACAATCTAAGCGAACCATCAGCCTTTGTAGCAAAAACAACAGGAGCACCCCAGTCTGAGATACTTCTTCTTATGAACCCTTTCTCAAGCAACTCTTTCACTTATTTACTAAGCTCCATCCTTTCTCTAGGAGCCATGTGGCACACAGGCAATGCAACTGGCTTTGCATTTTCCACCAAATATATACGGAAATCTATCTTGCATTTTGGAGGTAAGCCTCTAACCTCCTCAAAGACATCTGCATACTCACGGACTACTCGAACAGATTGCAAATCATCAATAGACGTGTCAAGAGATTCTAGGTAGCTAAGCATAACAGAACCTTTAGGATCACATGAGATATCGAGAGTATTACCCAAACTAGTCAACAGTTTAACTACCCTCTTTTCACAGTCGAGAATGGCACCATACCTGGTTAGCCAATCCATTCCTAGAATCAACCCATAGCCTGTGAAGCCAAGCACATAAGCATTGCATTCGAACTCAACGCCATACACATATATTCTCAAATCCCGATATAACACAGAAAGATGAGCCGTACCCCCAATATGATTTGAGACTACAATGGGATCCATAACTAAACTAGTAATTAGGTGCAGTGTTTCAACTAACGAACCAGATATAAACGAATGTGAAGTGCCAGAATCAAACAAAGTTCTAACAAGATGATCAAAAAGGAAAATCAAACTTTCAACAGAAATGTTTCTACATCTCTCCTGTCCTGGTGCCATGAGAGCATGAACCTGCCCTCTAGAAGTAGATCCTTTCCTCTGTCCTTACCATTGTCCTTGCCTTCTTAGGCAGTCTTTGATCATATGTCCTGCCTCGCCACATTGGAAGCAACCCATCTTCTTCTTCCTACAGTCCTTGCTTAAGTGGCCCAGTGTTAGACAATTAAAACACCTTTTCTTACCTTGGCCCTTGTTATCCTTACCACCTTTCTTTTGTTGTTGTTGTGCTTTCTTTGGATCCACTTTCTTATCACGTGCCTTAACTACATTAGCACCTTTCTCTTCTTCATGCATCAACGCCATGTCAACAAGTTTCTCGAAAGTAGCCTCCATTGGAATGTGCGACATAGCCAACCCGTGCAATGGTTCATTCAGACCCTTGGCAAATCTCAAAGCCATCTTATGTGGTGTATTGACTAATTCCATACCAAATCTTGCTAACTAGTTAAACTTGTTAACGTACTCCTTCATAGACACACTCCCTTGTTTCAAAGCCAAGAACCTCTCTATGTATAACTCTCCTCTGCTTGTGAAAGAAATTTTAATTCGAATCTTCGTCTGAAGTCTATCCACGTCTCCACTGGGCGTCCTCCATTAGTTACTTCCCACCAAAAGGAAGATTCATACTTCATCAACCAAGCAGCTAGCTGAACCTTCCTTCCATCATCTATGTCAAAGATACCAAACAAATCCTCCACTTCCTTGAGCCAATTTCGAGCCTCAACAAATATCTCATTTCCATAAAACGGCTTTCCTCCCATCGCACGGAAGTCTTTGCATATCTTAGAAAAAGAGTCTACATGGGGAGGAGGAGGAGCGGTTGTAGCTGAGGGAGGAGGAACGTCTGTTGGGCCTACGACAATAGCTCTAGCTTCCAAATACCTTCAGAACCATCCCGGTATCTGTACGCCCTCTGGAAGATTAAGATCCCCAGACATGCTGAAACAAAAGAAAAAAGAGAATCGAAAGATAGATATATGGCTTTGGGGGTTTATGTTTTTCATAATAAACCTTTCCCTTATGAAAACACTTCCTTTTAAAACCTTTTTTTAAAAAAATTCAAAAACCTTTATCTAATCTGGTAACCTTCAGCTCTGATACCACGTGTAACACCCCACGTCCATTAATGTCACTCACTAAGGGAATGCATTAACTTTCATGGAGTATTATAAGAGTATAGAACAGAATATCACAAGACAAGTATATAAAATGGTACTTAAGAAAATTCAAAATTTATTCATTGCAGCGTAAAAGCAAAACATGTTTGGTTACAACATCAAAACCACATACTAGAGTCAAGTACACCAAATATCCATCTTGTACAAAATTATTATCAAAGTACATAAAAGTAAAATCATAATCCCATCCCAAATAGCCATAATGGAAAAGAGATAAAGCTAAGCATTACTTTCAACACTTCCAAGCACTTCAAGAAGAAAGAAATCCAAGTTAAGCTTCACTAATCCAACCCTGAGGACCTAGAGGGGGAAAAAGAAAGAAAATAGGCGAAACAAAAAGGGGTCAGACATACGTCTGGAGAGTCTAGTGACGTTAACAATATAATCAGTAAAGTAACAGGATAAGAACATAAACTGGATATGAGAGATAACTGTAACATAAGCAGATATGACAAGGCAAACAGATGAACAAGATATAACGTTGATTGCGCTTCTAATCACTATAAGATAATTCCTACACCGCACCAATACTAGTTCCAAACTGAAAATTGATCCCTCTTACTAAACATAATAATAATAATATGGTAGTTTCGTGTACACCTAGCTGCTGTCATAGGTGTCGCCTGCTCCTATCTCCACTAGTTGTACCCACTACCCTCCCAATCTGATCGGCTCCCTAACTCGTAGATACCCATGCTGGTCCCATAGTAGGGTGTATCACTCCCTAAAGTGGCAACCCGATACAACAAAAAGGCATGGCTTATAACTACATGATGCAACAATGTCTTTCCTACCAGCCCGGACCCACACACGCACATGACTCCGTTGGACTTGTGTTGCCATCGCCAACTCTTTATTAACCTCTTACAATCAAACCCAGTAAGCGTGTCCCGTCCTCGATTTAGTTCGAGCTCACATAGATACAAAATGGTTTATTGGTTGAAAAGGGTCCCCACACTTGGCACAAACTTCCCTCCTAAACTTGGTCCCCACCAGGAATTCCCATTTAACCCCTCTTTTTTCCCATGTATAATCACATGTTTCACCTTGGTTAAGTGCTTCTAGTTATATTTCACATGTCACCCATGTCACCCACTTAACCCTCATGTCTTACTACATGTCTTATCTTGGTTAAGTGTTCATTAATTCATTATAATCGTAATCTTGCAAGACCTCCCACATTAGATTGCAGTTTTGCGGTTGTTGGATATGCCGGGCGGTTCCGGGCAGTCTTATACCGCAATCCGAATCTAACCTCGTGTCTTTGCATTATTACATATTTAATTTCTGCCTTTGACCTCTCACATTAGATTACAAAATTGCGGTTGCTGGATGTGCCGGGCGGTTCCGGGCAGTCTTATATCGCAATTCTAATCTAACCTCGTGTCTTAGGCGTTCATTATCACTTTCTTGCTTCAAGTCCCAACTTTAAATCTTGGATTAAATTATATCCCAGTTACCCATAATTTCCAATCTAAATTACGTTCATAATTTTAATCCAAATTAGGCCTATAATCTTATGTATACATGTTATGCCAAATTACGCCCAAATCAATTTGCGTTCATCGATATTAACAATTCTTACCAAAACTTATGTATACAAATTATATCCAATTATGCCCAATCCAACTTGTGCCAAATCTCATGTACATAATTTATACACAACTATGCCCAAATTGATTTATGCCAATAATCTCATTTTGTTATAAAATTTCCCCAAACTTTTCCTAATCGTCCAAACGTTATTCGTACGCAAATCTCAACACAATATGTTAGGCTCGAAGTAGCCTAATCTCATTAAAAAAAGGAAAAGAAGAAGGGAAAAGAATCATGTCATCAAAACTAGCATAAAAGAGACATATGAAACATGAACTGGCATAGAACAATGAAATAGATCCAATTAGGCATATGATAACAGTGATTTGGGTATGAATATGAAAGATAAGAATTCACAAACTTGACATGATTCATCTTACAGGCATGTTCACAAAATAAATCAAATTTACAATCCTATCACAACCACTTTTTAATTAATTATATGTGAAAGTAACATAGACTCACAACGATAGGATTAAGAAGAGAGAATAGATCTGAATCTGATTTCTGAATTTGATTAGCTAAACCGTTGTTGTAGAATTTGATTCTTATCTTCCAATTTGAATACTCTAATTCTGATTTGCTTTGGAGGCTAGTTTTAATTTAGATTAGGGCAGCATGGAGGCGCCATGGATTAGTGTAATGAAATTAGGGTTAGGTCTAGGTGTGTTTTTATAGATGTATTAGGTGAATTAGGGCCTTTAAATTAGATTAGAGATCATCAGAACCACACAGCTCAAAAGACACATCATCCAGCCAATCCCAGAAGGAACATCAACCCTAGATCTTAAAAACACGTCTGCCAGATCCGGGCAGATGGGGGGGTCGACACCTATGTCAATACCCTTATAGGTGGGTCGACACCTATGTCGACTCCCTTAGGGGGGTCGAGACCCTAGAGCGGGAGATTTCCCACTCACCCACATTCTACTGATTTTGATTTTTGAACTTGTTTTTGACTTTAATTATTATTTTAATTTGAATTCCGATTAAACTGAAATCTTCTAAGCTTCATAACTTCTTTATATGATATCCGATTCACGCAAACTCGGACTCTATTCCAAGCAGAATTCCGAGACGAACGCAATGGCGAAACCTGTTTCCCTTAATTCTTCTTATAAAAATTAAGTATTCTTTAATCATCTCTTATGTCATGTTTTAAAATTACAACAATGTATAACTAAGAGGTTTAGCTAACCTTAAATGAACATTAACCCCAAAATATCTAGATATGATTTCGGTTGGTTAATACAGGGAGTTGTTGGTATTCAGTGTCATGTATTCTAGTAGCAACAATTACCTTTGAATTATATTTTATTTAGAGATATATCTTATTTTGAAAGTTACTTTCTAAAACTTGAGAGGTGACTGACCTCAGTGTGCTGTGAGTACCTTCATAGAATTCCCCAAGTGAACCTACCTCAGCGGTTTCAGTTGTATTATTTATATTGTTGTGTCAATAGATGCAAGTAACATAGCTATTCAATTTTTACATTCTATATTATATGCATTATCTGTAACAACCCACCATCTACAATGTGTCGAACCAAGTCTATAAGAGGATTTGGCTTCATAGCCTTATAGATAATAGATCATTTTGATTAAAATATATAAAATAAATCGTAGATTTATCTACAGTAATATAAATTTTATGAAACTCATGGAAAAAGGAATAAAATACAATATCAAATAAACTTCTCCTACAACTTTTCTTTGTATAAGTGACAGATTCAACCTAATGTCCTATTATAACTAATATAAAATAGTATATAGCTATAAATAAATGCATATATCTATAAAACCCCGAATTTTGAATGATTGAATTAACTAAATTTAAGAACACTAAATTTTTAAAGGAGGAATGAAGGGAAATGGGTTGCGCCATTGCGATCGTCTCGGAATTCTGCTTGAGATAGAGTCCGAGTTTGCGTAAATCGGACTTCGTATGAGGAAGTTAGGGGCCTCGGAAGTTTGAGTAATTAAGTAGAATTAATTAAAGTTAAACCCAGCCAGAAAATTCAAATTCAAATTCGAAATTGCAGGTACCCGGGCTGGGCGGGAAAATTCCCGCCCAAGACCCAGGTCGACCAGGAGGTCGACCTGATCAGATAGGTCGACCAGGGGGTCGACCATGGTGTCGACCTGGGTACCCCCAGGTCGACCAAGGGGTCGACCTCCCCCTTTATGAGGTCGAACCTGGTTCGGCCAGTTTTGCTGCGTGGTGCGATTTTTGGGTCTGGGACGATTTTTGATGGTCCAGATCAGTTCTAGGGTTAATCCTAAGGCCTAAATAACTTCCTACACCTATAAATATGTCATCAACTTAACCCTAATTCATAAAATAATTTCTCTGACACCATTATGCTGTCAAACTCTCTCCTAAACCCTAGCCGCCGCCTCTAATCAAATCTCAAGTGTTCATACACAATTCAAATCGAAGTTTAGAGCTTCAACAACAATTAAAGAAGATCAATCAACATCACCGCAACATTTCTACACCAATTTCAATTCGTTAGTCCTTTTTTTAAGCCAAGAAAGGTGAGTACAGTTATTTTCACAAATTTAATTGGATTAAAGTGACATGAAAAAGTTGTAAAATGGATTCATATATGTTTGTAATGAAAATCTCACCAAGTCTTCACCTTTTTGATTCATGTCATCATATGCCTATGCTTCTATGTAAAGTTCATACCTTTTATCAATTTATTCATGTTGAATCTGTCATTATACCTCTATGCCAGTTTATATGCCCCTTTATTTCGTAATGTTAATTCCAATTTTCTAGGATTTGATTCTCTCTTCTTATCCCTATTCCTTTTATTTTTGGATCTAGGCTACCTTCGAGCCTATGTTAAAAATACGCGCGAATGCGAATACGTGGGAACGATGGGGATATGTATATATGGAAAATTGGATATTATTGGATATTTTGGATAATTGGATAATATGTGAAATTGGCATATTTGGGTATCAATTACATGGAATTGATGAAATTGCCTATAATTGAAAATGTATAATTAAGGCTAATTAATATGTAATTAGTGTAACTAGTGACAAGTTGGAATAGGCAAAAAGTGTAAAGATGATTATATGTTGAATTGGAAACACATGACATGAAAATTGGGGTTTGAGTGAAATACGATTATTAATAAACCTTTGACACGAGGTTAGGCGCAATTGCGGTGTAAGACTGCCCGGAACCGCCCGGCAAATCCAGCTGCCACAATTGGACGTCTAATGTGAGAGGTCAAAGGCATGAATTGTAGGCGTAACGATGGGCGACACGAGGTTATACCTGGTTTGTGGCGTAAGACTGCCCGGAACCGCCCGAGAAATCCAACGGTCACAAAGTGTTCGGTCTAATGTGGGAGGTCATGCAGCGTTCGTCATAAGGAATGAATTAAGGAATACTAACCATAATAAGACATGGGTATGGTTAGAGGGTTAAGTGGGGTGACATGTAAATTATGACATGTAAATATGGACTTAACCGGAATAAGGTAAGGCATGTAAATTATGACATGTAAGTATGGACTTAACCGTAGCATGTGTAAGACATGGACATTCAAATTAAAATGGTTAAGTGGGGGAAAAACCTAGTGGGGGCTAAGCATAGGTGGGAGGCTTGTGTCGGATGGGGACCCGTTTCAACCAGTAACCCGTTTGAGTATCTAATTGGGCCCGGTACTAGGCCGGGGTTGGGGCACGCTTACTGGGCTTGAATATAAGAGGTCAAAACGTGAATAGCGGTGGCAACGCAAGTCCAACGGGTTTATGTGTGTGCATGGGTCTGGGCTGGTAGGTAAGACATTGTTGCATCGTGTTGGTATGGTCGTGCATTTCATGTTGGTATCGAGGTTGCCACTTTGGGGAGTGATACACCCCACTGTGGGGCCAGCACGGGTGCCTACGGGGTTTAGGGAGCCGATCGAATGGGTAGAGCAAGAGTTCCTTAGCGGTGGTAGGAGCAAGCCGGCACCTATGATAGCAGCTAGGTATAAGTAACTACCAAGTTTGTCATGTGGGTACAGTTAGTGGGAAGGGATCAACCTTGAGTAAAAGAGACTAGTAGATGTGCGGTGTAACGAAATACATGTTGGTTGAGTTGGATAGTCCTTTGGGTGCTAGTCTGATGTTGACTTCGGTCTTCGGGGTTAGTACTTGGAGGGTTGTTCGCTTAGCCAAGGTGTAGGATTGTCTTAGTACTTAGGAACGAAATCATCTTGTACATCCTTTTTATCTACCTTATCTATGTTGCAGCCATATTCATGATGCCTATTTATGTCTTGATCATTTACCTTACCTATTATTTGTTAAAATTACTGGACTTGCCAGACTTTATGTCTGACCCATTTGTTTCCACCTCTTTTCTTTCCTCCCCCCCCCTCAGGTTTGCAAGGAGAGAATACTACAGCTTAGTGCCGATTTCTTTCAGTTGCTTGAAAAGAGTAGATGTATCTCTTTGGACTCTCTCATCTTTATGGCATTGCTTATGCTCAGTGGTATTTATGCATTTATGTTATTTAAGTATTTGCTTCTTTATGTACTTTGAAGTTTTTGGAAAAGACTATTGATCCTGTTGTAATGGTTTTGGAAACTACTTATGTAAGCTTGTTTTGAGTTATGATGCTATGAAATAAGTTTTATCTTCCGCTGTGTTGTTTTATTTATTTATTCTTGTAATTTATTTGTTCTATACAACAATAACGTTTCATGGACATTGATGCATTCCCTTTGTGAGTGACATTAATGGACATGGGGTGTTACACGTGGTATCAGAGCTATGGTTACAAGAACAGATAAAATGTTTTGAAAAGTGTTTTCAAAAAGTCTTATTTTCCTAGAAAGTATTTTCAAAAACTTGTTTTAAAGAAGCTATTTTCGAGGAAAGTTTACTTTAAAGAGCATAATCACCGCAAGCCATACATCTCTCTTTCGCTTCCCTTGTTTTGAAACTCTTCCTTTTTCTTTTCAGCATGTCTGGAGCATCTGAGATACCAGAGGGTGTTCATGTACCCAGTTGGTTTCGTCAATATTTTGAGGCTAGGGCCGCTGCCGTAGGTCCGGCCGACGTTCCTCCTCCTCCTCCCCCAGCTCCAGTCATTCCACCACGTGGAGATGCTTTCTCCAAAATATGTAAAGACTTTCGTTCGATGGGTGGAAAACCTTTTAGTGGGTCTGAAACGTTCGTTGAAGCTAGAAATTGGTTGAAAGAAGTGGAGGATCTGTTTGGCATTTTCGATTTGGACGATTGTAGGAAGGTCCAATTGGCTGCTTTGTTGATGAAGGACGAAGCTTCGTTTTGGTACGAGGTTACTAATGGAGAGCGTGCTGTAGAGACGTGGGCAGATTTCAGGGGAAGGTTTGAGTTGAAATTCCTTTCTCAAGCTGAGGAGAGTATGTACATGGAGAGGTTCTTGACATTGAAGCAGAAAAACATGACCGTGAAGGGGTATGTGACCGAATTTAATAAGTTGGCTAGATTTGGGCTGGAGTTGGTGAATACGCCTCACAAGAAGGCCTTGAGGTTTGCAAAGGGCCTGAATGAACCGCTTCACAGTTTGGCTATGTCCCACATTCCAATGGGGGCTACGTATGAAAAGCTTGTTGATATGGCATACATGCATGAAGAAGAGAAGGGTGTAAGTACTTTTAGGCCGTAAGATAAGAAGGAGGATCCAAAGAAAGCCCAATAACAAAAGAAAGGTGGTAAAGAAAAGAGGAAGTGTCACAACTGTGGGATACCCGACCATTTGAAGAAAGACTGTAGGAAGAAGAAGAAGAAGAAGTTCGCTCGTTATCATTGTGGTGATGTGGGTCATGCTGTGAAGGACTGTCCTAAGAAGCAAGGGCAGGTTCTACTTCGGGAGGGCAGGTTCACACTCTCATGGCTCCGGGACAGGAAGAAGGTAGAAAAATTTCTATCGAAAGTTTGAATATCTTGTTTGATCATCTTGTCCGTACTTTATTTGATTCTGGCGCATCACATTCGTTTATCTCTACATCATTAGTTGAAACACTGCACTTAAATACTAGTCTCGTTGTGGGTCCCATTGTAGTCTCAAATCCTATTGGTGGGTTGGCTCATTTATACATGGTTTGTAGGGATTTGAGATTGTCTATCTTAGGCGTTGGTTTTGAATGTAATGCTTTTGTGCTTGGTTTCATGGGCTATGGGTTGATTCTAGGGATGGATTGGCTAGCCAGATATGGTGCCATCCTAGATTGTGAACGAAGGGTAGTAAAATTGTTGACTCATAGTGGAAAGACCCTTGATATTTCTTGTGACCCTAGATGATCGGTGATGCTTAGTTATCTTGAGTCACTTGACGCATCCAATGATGATTTACATTCTGTTCGTATAGTCCGTGAATATGTTGATGTCTTCGATGAGGTGAGGGGTCTACCCCTAAAACGTGAGATATACTTTCGTATTTATCTTGTAGACAATGCAAAACCAGTATCTTTGCCAGTACGCCACATGGCTCCTCATGAGAGGAGGGAGCTCAATAAGCAAGTAGGGGAGTTGCTTGAGAAGGGATTCATAAGACGTAGTATATCGGAGTGGGGTGCTCCAGTAGTATTTGCCACGAAGGCGAATGGGTCCCTTAGACTTTGTGTGGACTATAGAGAACTTAATAAGCTTACTAAGAAGAATAGGCACCCACTGCCGAGGATTGACGATCTCTTCGATCAATTAGTTGGCGCCTCAGTGTTTTCGCAGTTGGACTTAGCCATTGGTTTCCATCAGTTGAGAGTGGCTGAGGATAGCATAGACAAGACTGCCTTTAGGACTCTGGACGGTTTCTATGAGTGGCTTGTAATGCCCTTCGGTTTGACAAACGCCCCCGCATACTTTGTTGACTTGATGAGTATGGTGTTTAGGGAGTACCTTAATAAATTTGTGGTGGTCTTTGTGGATGACATCTTTATCTTTTCTAAGAGCGAGGAAGAGCATGCCCTACATCTTAGGGAAGTGTTGGAGACCCTTCGAGCGCATAACCTTAAAGCTAAATTTTCTAAATGTCACTTTTGGAGGAAGGAAGTGCGATTCTTAGGGCACGGGTTTCCAAAGAAGGGATAGTTGTGGATCCCGCGAAGGTGGTGGCCATCCAAGATTGGAAGGTCCCTAAAAATGCTACCAAGGTGAGGAGTTTCTTGGGGTTGGTAGGCTACTATAGGAAGTTTATCAAGGACTTTGCAAAGATATCAGCCCCATTGACACGCTTGATGAAGAAGAACCTAGTTTTCACGTGGGACGTAGATTGTGATGATGTGTTCCAACGTTTAAAGAGAGCTTTGACCACAACTCCAGTCTTAGTGTTGCCAGATGGGAGTAAGCCATTTACCGTTTTGTACCGATGCTTGTGGGACGGGACTAGGCATAGTCTTAATGCAAGAGGGGAGGGTAATAGCCTATGGAGGAAGGCAGTTGAGAGTGCATGAGATAAATTACCCTACATATGACCTAGAGTTGGCCGCTATTGTTTTTGCGCTTAAGTCTTGGCGCCATTATCTTCTTGGCGAGAAATTCGAATTGTTCACAGACCGCAAATCGCTAAAATACTTGTTCTCTCAGAAGGACTTGAACTTAAGGCAGCAAAGGTGGATGGAATTCTTAGCGTCCTACGATTTCGAGATAGCATATACCCCTGGTATGGGTAACGTGGTGGCAGACGCCTTAAGTAAGAAAAGGTTGTCCTTGAGTCCATTGTTTGTTGAGCAACAAAGCTTAGAGTTCATCTCTACGTTTGACTTTAGACCTTCCATTGACTTTGTACCCGGTTTGCTAGCATCCTTAGAGGTCAGACCTACGCTTTTGGGACGGATTGGTGAAGCACAGCGAGATGACCCACAGTTGGTTGAGTTGGTAGAGAAGCTCATAAGGGGGGAGTCATCGATCCATCTCAGTAGGTATACCCTAGATGATAAGGGTTGGTTACATAGGGACGGTAGACTTTGTGTACCACGAGACGAGAACTTGAGGAAGACCATTCTTGATGATGCACATCTTTCGAAGATGGCCATTCATCCCGGCGGGGACAAGATGTACATGGACATGAGACGAGTTTACTTTTGGGCCGGTATGAAGAGGGATGTGGCCGAGTTTGTCGCTAGATGCTTGGTGTGCCAACAAGTAAAAGCAGAGCAAAAGAAGCCCGGTGGGTTGCTTCACCCATTGGAGGTCCCACAATGGAAGTGGGAGAGTGTCTCGATGGACTTTGTTGATGGGTTACCGAGATCGAGGAAGGGTAATACGGGGATTTGGGTCGTGGTAGACAGACTTACTAAGAGCGCCCATTTCATTCCCGTGAAGAGTAAGCGGACTGCTCCATGGTTAGCCTCCGTATACATTCGAGAGATAGTTCGTTTGCACGGTGTTCCTTATAGCATAGTGAGTGATCGCGATCCTATCTTTACTAGCGAGTTTTGGAAGAGCTTGCAAGAGGCGGTAGGGACTCAGTTATGTTTGAGCACCGCATATCATCCTCAGACGGACGGCCAGACCGAGAGGGTGAATCGTATTCTAGAGGACCTTTTGAGGCTATGTTTTTTAGACTTTGGAGGTACATGGGAGGAGCATCTTCCTTTGGTGGAGTTCACGTATAATAATAGTTTTCAGTCTAGCTTTGGCATGGCACCTTTCGAGGCTCTTTATGGAAGGCCTTGTCGTTCACCTACATGTTGGTGGGAATCTACGGATAAGATCTTACTTGGGCCTGATATGATTAGAGAGACTTTGGAAAAGATCGATTTGATTCGATGGAGGATGAAGACGGCGCAAGACAGGCAGAAATCGTATGCGGACAAGAGGAGAATAGATCTTGAATTTGATATTGGGGACATGGTCTTTATCAAAGTGTCTCCATTACGGAATGTTGTTCGTTTTGGGTCCGTTGGGAAGTTAGCACCAAGGTTCGTAGGGTCGTTTCCTATTAAGGAGAGGATTGGACAGATGGCGTATAGAGTGGAGTTTCCCGAGAGACTTAGTGGTGTACATGACGTATTCCATGTATCACATTTGAGGAAGTGCTTGCATGAGACCGCGGAAGTGGTAGAGCCGAGCTTGCTTAGAGAGGTAGAGATAGAGCGTGATGCGACGATTCGACGAGCTCCTACATGCATTCTTGGGTCGGAGATTAAGAAGTTGAGGAATCGATAGGTCAAGCTAGTCAAAGTGCAATGGGGAGATAATGAGAGCGATGCTACTTGGGAGACGGAAGAGAAGATGCGTTCATTGTACCCTTTTCTTTTCGAGGGTATGTCTTTTAATTTCTCCTTTATCGCTTCGCTTGTACTTGTTCTATCTTTAGTATGTCCTCTCGCTAGTATCTTTGACCTTTAGATAGGGTAGTCCTATGGTTGAAACATGTGTTTGAGACATGTTATGTATGGTGGATGCATGTGGATGCAAGTGTTTGCTAGTGGTTGCTCGTGGATGCATATACACACACTTTAGGCACTAGATCGGCTCAGTCACTTTCATATTGCATATTGCATATAAATGGATGTATTTAGTAAAATGAATGTACATTGAATGTGTGTATCATATGGATGTTGCATTTAAATGAATGGTTGTGCACACATGTAGTAATGATATGTATAGGGTTCTTTGCATACATGATGGATACATGGCACTATCATTATTTGCATTAAGGAGGTCGACTGAATCAGTGGACCGCCTGATTTTGCATTAGTATACGAACATATACACACACTATGCATATGTACATGAAAAGCATTAGAAATCTTTTGAGGACCATGGTTGCTAGTGGTTGATGGTTGAGTAGATGGATGATTGGATGGTAGGATATGTTCTTCTTGACTTAGAGATTTCGAGGACGAAATCTTTTAAGTAGGGGAGAATGTAACACCCCGAATTTTGAATGATTGAATTAACTAAATTTAAGAACACTAAATTTTTAAAAGAGGAATGAAGGGAAATGGGTTGCGCCATTGCGATCGTCTCGGAATTCTACTTGAGACAGAGTCCGAGTTTGCGTAAATCGGACTTCGTATGAGGAAGTTAGGGGCCTCAGAAATTTGAGTAATTAAGTAGAATTAATTAAAGTTAAACCCAGCCAGAAAATTCAAATTCAAATTCGAAATTGCAGGTACCCGGGCTGGGCGGGAAAATTCCCACCTAGGACCCAGGTCGACCAGGGGGTCGACCTGATCGGATAGGTCGACCAGCGAGTCGACCATGGTGTCGACCTGGGTACCCCCAGGTCGACCAAGGGGCCGACCTCCCCCTTTATGAGGTCGAACCTGGTTCAGCCAGTTTTGCTGTGTGGTGCGATTTTTGGGCCTGGGATGATTTTTGATGGTCCAGATCAGTTCTAGGGTTAATCCTAAGGCCTAAATAACTTCCTACACCTATAAATATGTCACCAACTTAACCCTAATTTATAAAATAATTTCTATGACACCATTATGCTGTCAAACTCTCTCCTAAACCCCAGCCGCCGCCTCTAATCAAATCTCAAGTGTTCATACACAATTCAAATCAAAGTTTAGAGCTTCAACAACAATTAAAGAAGATCAATCAACAACACCGCAATGTTTCTACACCAATTTCAATTTGTTAATCCTTTTCTTAAGCCACGAAAGGTGAGTACAGTTATTTTCACAAATTTAATGGGATTAAACTAACATGAAAAAGTTGTTAAAAGGATTCATATATGTTTGTAATGAAAATCTCACCAAGTCTTCACCTTTTTGATTCATGTCATCATATGCCTATGCTTCTATGTAAAGTTCATACCTTTTATCAGTTTATTCATGTTGAATCTGTCATTATACCTCTATGCCAGTTTATATGCCCCTTTATTTCATGATGTTAATTCCAATTTTCTGTGATTTGATTCTCTCTTCTTATCCCTATTCCTTTTATTTTTGGATCTAGGCTACCTTCGAGCCTATGTTAAAAATACGCGCGAATGAGAATACGTGGGAACGATGGGGATATGTGAAATATGGAAAATTGGATATTATTGGATATTTTTGATAATTTGATAATATGTGAAATTGGCATATTTGGGTATGAATTACATGGAATTGATGAAATTGCCTATAATTGAAAATGTGTAATTGAGGCTAATTAATATGTAATTAGTGACAAGTTGGAATAGGCAAAAAGTGTAAACATGATTATATGTTGAACTGGAAACACATGACATGAAAATTCGGGTTTGGGTGAAATACGATTATTAATAAACCTTTGACACGAGGTTAGGCGCAATTGTGGTGTAAGACTGCCAGGAACCGCCCGGAAAATCCAGCTTCCACAATTGGACGTCTAATGTGAGAGGTCAAAGGCATGAATTGTAGGCGTAACGATGGGTGACACGAGGTTAGACCCGGTTTGTGGCGTAAGACTGCCCGGAACCGCCCGGCAAATCCAGCGGCCACAAAGTTTACGGTCTAATGTGGGAGGTCATGCACCGTTCGTCATAAGGAATGAATTAAGGAATACTAACCATAATAAGACATGGGTATGGTTAGAGGGTTAAATGGGGTGACATGTAAATTATGACATGTAAATATGGACTTAACCGGAATAAGGTAAGGCATGTAAATTATGACATGTAAGTATGGACTTAACCGTAGCATGTGTAAGACATGGACATTTAAATTAAAATGGTTAAGTGGGGGAAAAACCTAGTGGGGGCCAAGCATAGGTGGGAGGCTTGTGTCGGATGGGGACCCGTTTCAACCAGTAACCCGTTTGAGTATCTAATTGGGCCCGGTACTAGGCCGGGGTTGGGGCATGCTTACTGGGCTTGAATATAAGAGGTCAAAACGTGAATAGTGGTGGCAACGCAAGTCCAACGGGTTCATGTTCGTGCATGGGTCCGGGCTGGTAGGTAAGACGTTGTTGCATCGTGTAGGTATGGCTGTGCATTTCATGTTGGTATCGGGGTTGCCACTTTGGGGAGTGATACACCCCACTGTGGGGCCAGCACGGGTGCCTACAGGGTTTAGGGAGCCGATCGAATGGGTAGAGTAAGGGTACCTTAGCGGTGGTAGGAGGAAGCCGGCACCTACGATAGCAGCTAGATACAAGTAACTACCAAGTTTGCCATGTGGGTACAGTTAGTGGGAAGGGATCAACCTTGAGTAAAAGAGACTAGTAGATGTGTGGTGTAATGAAATACATGTTGGTTGAGTTGGATAGTCCTTTGGGTGCTAGTCTGATGTTGACTTCGGTCTTCGGGGTTAGTACTTGGAGGGTTGTTCACTTAGCCAAGGTGTAGGATTGTCTTAGTACTTAGGAACGAAATCATCTTGTCCATCCTTTTTATCTACCTTATCTATGTTGCAGCCATATCATGATGCCTATTTATGTCTTGATCATTTACCTTACCTATTATTTGTTAAAATTACTGGACTGTCTGACCCGTTTGTTTCCACCTCTTTTCTCTCCTCCTCCCCCCCCCCAGGTTTGCAAGGAGGGAATACTACAGCTTAGTGCCGATTTCTTTCAGTTGCTTGAAAAGAGTAGATGTAACGCTTTGGACTCTCTCATCTTTATGGCTTTGCTTATGCTTAGTGGGGATTTATGCATTTATGTTATTTAAGTATTTGCTTCTTTATGTACTTTGAAGTTTCTGGAAAAGACTATTGATCCTGTTGTAATGGTTTTGGAAACTACTTATGTAAGCTTGCTTTGAGATATGATGCTATGAAATAAGTTTTGTCTTCCATTGTGTTGTTTTATTTATTTATTCTTGTAATTTATCTGTTCTATACAACAATAACGCTTCATGGACATTGATGCATTCCCTTTGTGAGTGACATTAATGGACATGGGGTGTTACAGTATCCATCTCACCATCGCGCCTCAAGCCACCACCAATATTATTTATTAACCTATTAGATTATAACTAAAAGAAGAAATTGATAGATGGGTCAGACGCACATCTAGTAAGTAAAACATATCATATAATTGCATTATAATGAACAGTAATTTTCGACCTTGAAAATCAACACAAAACACCATGTCGATTATTCGAGCATCGCAAATACCTGATCATTAATAGAAAGAAGTTAGAGGGTGAGAAATGGAAAGAAAGAAAGTTAGAATAGAAGAAGAATATCACCACAAAATAGAATTAGAGTAACATAAATCTCACAGCGGAACGAATAAAATATATTATATAACAACTTTGGAGATACAAACTGTTAACTGTATATATATACCATTACCACATAACATCACCAGTGGAAATAAACTATGTATATATATAACTTTGAAGACTCCTGCTCCAAGCTCCTCCAAGTATATCTGAAAAATCTCGACTACTTGATTTCCCGTACAAATTTGGGCACCAAAGAATTTCGGGAAAACAAGACAAAATAAACTCTGGGTCCGTCATGGGACTGGTGTGAGTAAACTCCAAACACATTTGGTTTTAACTTTAAAAACCCTTTTCAAAAGAAAAGATAATCGTAAGACCGATATATACATAAAACGGAGGTTTTTTACCTTACGATAACCCAAAAAACTTTCCGAAAATCAAATAATATTCTTATATTATAATAGTGTCTAATACAAGTAAATAATAATCTAGCAGAACGCTTTCATCTCACATATATTTAATCAAAAACCCCGGGCTCTTACTGGAAAATGAATTCCCAACTATGACAAGGTATGGAACTACCTTCCGATCAGTGTGCTCTAGAAGCGATACACTAGAGTTCAACAAAAACATCTTGTGACTCAACACACATGGCTGGCCATTCATTTCACTTGAATGTTCCGAATATATTGCCATCTTACGGTTGGTATACCAACATAACCGTTCCCGGGAGATATAGAAATAAAAAGAAGTAACAAATATGAATATTCTCTAGATGGTGACAATATAGCCTAATTGGGTGCGACCCACTCAGCCATGCTGCATGCCCGATTTCTGTCATTTCTCAGTTGATGAGGCTTGAGGTCATAACCTATACTTTGACAGATCACACCATCGTCTACTTTGAATGCCACATTGTCATAACTTCCAAATCACAAATTGATTTCCCCAAAAATACCACGGGTATAAAGCGAAGAGAAACGAATTCCTTCGCCATCAAACGTGAATACATTTAAAGAGATTAACTTACGTGATCTATTAGTTATACTCTGTTAGACATACGTCCATACAAGTTGCCCTGGGACTGGACAAACCGAAGGCACTATTCTGAAAATTCATCTTAGGCAATTTCTAACCATGATCGCCAAAACATCCCTTGTATAAACTCCATCATCAATTATCTTCATCATATTTGATTCCCAAGGCTAACGCCCATACAGAGTGGTTTCCAGATAATAAATTTGATCCCGATCTCTCCGTATTGACAACTGAAAAATGGTCAAAAACTTTGATAGTTGGTTATTTAACAATCAAAGGAAAACATACATACAAACAACGACTTATTTCTAATTGGAAATTTATATCGATCAATCATCAATGAACAATGAGCCCCTTTAATTTAATTTAACATTAATTTATCTATTTCCCCACTTCCTGTTTCCCGATTCTTTCCCAACCTTCTTAAACCCGTTTATCTTTTTTACAATTCTCGAAAAAACCTTTCCATATAACCACGACTTTTTATTTTCTATATTTAGAAATTATATGTTATTAATATTGGAATACATTTCCATTTCTTATTCACACATCACTATTATGTCACGTCCATCAGTCCCTAACCGTAAACTAGTATGGGAACAACACCCTAAGTATCAACCCTGAAGGCCGAAACCAACATCAGATCAATACTCAGAAAGCCGTTCAACTTAACTAATCTCCTGTCAGATTCTAATTTCTTTAACTTCATTCTTAACTTCTTATTATAACCATTTTAATCTTGCAAATCTTTGGCTCAAAAATCATTATTCACCTTATAATGTGAATATTATTCTTCTATAAATCTGGGCTCATTTTATTTAATCAAATCTTGATTCAAATAAATATTTCCATTACAGATTAAAATCCCATCTATCTAGTTCTTTTATAAATTCATATTCGTATTCCACTTCATAAACTCCATTTTTAGGTCAACACTTTGTTAATTATATATTAGGGTTATAATTAAATCTCGACTACATCTTTGATTTATAAATTATTGGTTTTTAAACCAATGAATTACATAATATATAATTTCAAGAAAATAAATTATTTTAATAACATTCGACAAAGTCGAATTATAATTACGAAGCCACATTTCGAACATTAAAATAAAGTTCATCGTTTCTTTTGAAAACGATTCCCATTTTTCTTTCTAATATTTCTTCTTGAATTTATATTTCCAAAATTATTTTAAAATAATTATTTTATCTCATTTCTAAATATCGTTTATAAATCAACTGCTTGTTTTATATAATTAAACAAGTTAATTTGTTCTAGCCAATCGAAACTCAATTTCAATTTTAAATTAGTTTTTTTCTTTTTAAAACCCCAAATTCTTTTCCAATATATTCAAATATATTTTACGGTATTTTAAATGCCAATTATTTCATGTTAATGTTATTCAACACCCCAACACACAATAATCAACACCAGATTATTCATCACATCATGTAATACAATATATGAAAAACATCAATATAATTATTGAGGAATACAGTTGGAACCCTCCAACCTGTTTCCCTGGATCCACAGATGTTAATCAACATGAATAATACCAGTTTCAGACTAATCTGAAATATAATAATAAATATAATCAGTATTTAATTAACGACTTATATATATATAATTATATATATTATTAGCAAATCATCCAAACAACCATCACATAATATTCAACCATTATTTATAAATATTAACTAACATGTATAAAATTATAAAACTGGACAGAGTTAGTGAGTTTACTCACTTTTGTCGTTAATCGATAAATAAGGATTAACGGTCGATGATTCGAATCGAGCGTTTTATTTTGCTGCAAATTCAAACGAGTTTGAAACTGTTCCAAGCCAGCTTCATCGCGTAGCCTGCGTCCATACGATCCCAAGTAATCAGACCATTTGTAATTCTGACCACGTATGGACGAGATATTAGAATAATAAGTTATATAGGTATTTAAATAGCTTAAATTTAAATTAATTAAATACGGGCCTCAACAATATATATTCAGCCCGTCCCATACTACGAACCAAACATCCGCGTCTTAAAACCATCACCGCTTCAACATTACACATCATCTTCCAAAATTAAACTCCCGTCCCCCTTTTCTTTGTTTGAATAAAACGTTGCCTTCCTTGATCTGTATTACAATATTTTTTTCCTTTTAAAATTGGGCTTTACCCAAACTCGACCCATGAAAATAATATGACCCGCAATATATTTATTCTTCTCCCTTCATATATGTTGCCGCTCCACTTTGTATCCATCTCCCTGAATAAACACAACCACATACTTCCTTTTGTTTTTTTAATTCTTTCTATTTTTGGGCTTCACATTATTTAAGCCCGCCAATAATCTCCTCCCACCACAGTTATTTCTTCCTCCACAAATTAACCCGCGAGCTCTCTCCTCACCAATGGCTATTCATGCCCTTACATACCATCTTTTCTTCATCATTTCTCCACCAAATTTCAAACCCACTTCACCCTTTTTCTTCTCTACACAGGCGCCTCGTAGTATATCCTTGAGCCCAGAGGAAACAACGCTCGCCACTCCTCCATCTCTCCATTTTTTCTCCACAATTTGCTAACACCCGAACCGAGATTGCCGAAGGACCCATCGTCAAACTATCTGTCACCCAGACACTAAAATGTCGAGCTTGAAATGTTCTTGGAAAATGCGATGACACTCTTCTTTATTGCTATGGTGACACTCTGCGGCACTCAAAGGCCTAGTTTTCACCAAACATTGAACTTGCCACCTTTTTCCATGTTTTCGTTATCTGCCCACATCGCAATGAGTACCCCCAAAAAGAAAAGCACGCGACATGTTTAAAATATAATGGATCACTTCGTGTTACTGTACAGCGTGAGGTTATTGAGCAGCTCTTTTGCGGAAGAACGCCTGTGTTATTGGACACTTTAGCAATTCAAGGCCGCTACTCTTGAATATGGAATGAACCTACCCATTTCACCCAAGCCTGAACGGTGTACATTTTTGAAGTTATTATCTTAGTTGGAATATTATTTTTGAAGTTATTTTCTTCATTTTTCTTCGTTGAGTTCCATTTATGCAGGAATGAGTTTGGCAAGTTGGAGTGAAATGGGGAAAAGATTCATGTTCTTGCTGGAACGAAAGTATATATAAGTTAAACTACTTGGTACACAAGTAAATGAATAATAATAAAAATATAAGTGCCTTGCTAGTTAAGGCAAAAGGTGAAATACTTAATGGTTAAGGCAAAATGTGTATAAAAGCTAAAGGTAAAACCGGTACAGTAGAGAATGTAAAATGTAAGATAACTATAACGGCTGCTACACGATTTGATTACACATGCATAGGGTAGAAAATTCAGCTAAGCTATGAAGTTTAGCATATAGGCTTGCGTGACAAGTGGGTGACAATTCAAGTCCTTGCATATGGCTTCCTGTAGTAATTCCATAGGCATGAAGAAAAGAATAAACATATATTTGGGTCTGCGATCCTATTATCTTGTTTGTCTGCCCGCAATATATACACACACACATACTACAGCGCTACGGTAAAGTGGTACCGGTTACAAAGAACTTCATTTATTTATCGACTACTATGGACAGAAATAGAAATACCATAGTGACTAGCAATGCCTCGTGATCCCAAAAATATAATAAAATAGATTAGTTAACTTATTCTATGAAATTTCAAAAGAGCTGATTTAGGGTACAAAATATGTTAAACAAAAAGCAGCTTCTTTTCTAAAATAAAAATTATAGAAAAATTATATAAATACAAATATAAATACGTCTTAAGAATCTTATCCAAATTCGAAACGATTAATTTATTATAATTAAGTAAATCGTTATGCTTTAAAAACGATTCCATAGCGACTATTTGAAAATTTGATTTGGACATAACTCATAATATATAAGATGAAATATCGATTTTTCACTTCCATTAGAAAAATACAGTTCAATAGATTCCAACATTTCTTGTTTCACAGAAATACGGCTTATGATGAATCCAATATACTTATTTAAAGTTCAAAACTCAATATTACGAACTACCAAGGCATTTCGAGCTTTATTTATAATTATATTATAATTAATACATTCAAACGTCGTTAGATTAATATATTCATTATAATAATTCAATTTTGGACTGAATTAAATCTATTAAATTATCCAATTTACACAACATTGTCAATTCAGTTATTCCCATCTATTCCAAATATAAATATATTATTATCCCATTATTTAAATATTCAAATATTTGAATTTAAACCATTTCAATTATCAAACCATTATATAATTAATTAAATAAAATTAATTCTTATATCGCTAAAAATCTGAATCGTTACATTCCTCCCCCCTTAAAATAATTTCGTCCCCAAAATTACTAAGGTAGAAATAATGCAAAAATCCTTATTATAACTAGATTATAAATCTTATGCTTTACTTCTTAACTCCAGCTTCACTGAACCAACTAATTTTAATTAAAATATTAATTCATTCTTGTTAACAAAGATTTTCAGAACTTTTGAAAATTTTCTAATACTTTAAAATTTCAAAAAATTTCGCCAGCGTCTCCTTTGCACGGCTCAATCGGTACAACTACAACTCGTCTCTCTATGCCTTCCCCAACCCAAAAGAAAATCAAACAACCAAGCGGCTTGCCAAACAGGCTCATAAATCTTATATTTGAATATAATATAAACTCATACCTTTTTGTCGGGCATTCAACCCTATCTTTTCCATCTGCTATCACCTCAGCATATATCCATGCATTCCCGATTAATTTCCAATCTATTTAACCTTAAATCCAATCATTAAGCCAAATTTCATTCAAACTCCAATTCCAATCTCAATTCCAAACTCTTGACTTATCAATTCGGTTCAATTCCAGATTATCTCTAATCCAATCCAACTTTATTTAACTTAGTTTAAGTTAAATTTTAATTCATTTGTTCACCTCTACCATTTCAATTTATTTAGCTTCATAAGTTAAATTTGAATCTCAGAATTCAAATTCCTGGGTTTTATTTCAAATCAGTTTGAAATCATATATCTTTACATATAATAATAGCAATTCAAAACATTTGAATTTTTTAACGACTTATTCCCTCAAAACAAAATCTTTGGCAGTAATCCATCACTAAGTAACTAGAAAATGAACACTGATGATGCGGTCGTTATCATCATAATTATTTTCCAATAATCGGAGTGAGTTCAATACTGTATCATTTCAAAAATCATTCTTAAACACTTCTTTTTGAAATTACTTCAAAATAACTTTTACCATACTTGGAAAATATTTCCAAATCCACCCAGGATCTTAAAATTTCCATATACAATCCAAAATAAATCTTCAACACCTTTCCAGGTTTCTAGAGCCTTGATTCCAAATCTGTCTTAACTTCAGATTTAATCCATGTGATTTTATACATTACACTTATACGAATTCTAATTGGTTATTTATAACCATCTCAATTATAATCTTTTTCGATTATATTAACAAATCAACACATCCAATATATATTATAATAATTCCAATATATATACCTTCTTTATATCAAAATATATTTTGAGTAAATTATTTCATTTACCCTCTTTTAAAAACATACCATGTTGGTTCATCGCATTTAAGTGTTTAGAAACCCTTATCGACATTGTGGTGCCCCATTATCGATCAGAATTCATAAACTACTCAACTGATAATTCTCCACAATATAAAATCATTTTTACAAAATATACAAATGCGCTCTCTCGTATATATATATATATACACACACTCAACTCAATCTAGGGTATTACTAACTCCATCTCTATTGAGTTACGCCATAGAGCCAAGGCAATTACTTAACCTTTAGCTCTGATACCACTGTAACAAACTGGAATTTTTGGCCTCGAAAATCAACACAAAACATTATGTCGATTATTCGAGCATCGGAAATACCAGATCATTAATAGAAAGAAGTTAGAGGGTGAGAAATAGAAAGAAAATTAGAATAGAAGAAGGAGAAGTTCACCACATAATAGAATCAGAATAACACGAATCACACAGCGAAATGAATAAAATATATTATATAACAACTTTGGAGATACAAACTGGTAATTGTATATACATACGATTATCACATAACATCACAGTGGAAATAAACTCTCTCTCTCTCTCTCTATATATATATATATATATATATATATATATATCTAACTCTGAAGCCTCCTTCTCTGAGCTCCTCTAAGTATATCTGAAAAATCCCTACTACTTGACTTCCCATACAAATTTGGGCACCTAAGTGTTTAGGGAAAACAAAACAAAATAAACTCTGGGTCAGTCATGGGACTGGTGTGAGTAAACTCCAAACATTTGGTTTTAAATTTAAAAACCCTTTTCAAAAGAAAAGATAATCGTAAGACCGATCCGCACATAAACATGGATGATTTTTACCTTACGATAACCCAAAACACTTTCCAGAAATCAATTAATATTCTGATATTATAATAGTGTCTAATACTAGTAAATAATAATCTAGCAGAATGCTTTCATCTCACGTCTACATATATAATATACAACCAAAAACCGCGGGCTCTTACTGGAGAATGAATTCCTAACTATGACAAGGTATGGAACCATCTTCCGATCAGTGTACTCTAAAAGCGATACAATGGAGTTCAACAAGAACATCTTGTAACTCAGTCACACATGGCCGAACATTCATTTCGCTTGAATGTTCAGAATATATTGTCACCTTAAGGTTGGTATACCAACATAACCGTTCTTGGGAGACACATAAATGAAAAGAAGTAAAAAATATGAATATTCTCTAGATGGTGACAATATACCCTAATTAGGTGCGACCCACTTAGCCATGCTGCCTGCCCGATTTCTATCATTCTCGGTTGATGAGGCTTGAGGTCATAACCTATACTTTGACATATCACACCATCGTCTACTTTGAATGCCACATCATCATACACTCCAAATCACAAATTAATTTCCCCAAAAATACCACGGGTATAAAGATAAGAGAAACGAATTCCTCCGCCATCAAACGTGAATACGCTTGAAGAGATAAACTTACGTGATCTATTAGATATACTCTGTCAGACATACGTCTATACAAGTTTTCCTTGGACTAGACAAACCGAAGGCACTATTCTGTTAATCCATCTTAGGCAATTTCTACCTAGGATCATCAGAACAGTCCTTGTATAAACTCCATCATCAATTATCTTCATCATATTTGATTAGAAATATTAATGCCCATACAGAGTGGTTTCCAAATAATAAATATGATCCCGGTCTCTCCGTATTGACAACGGAAAAATGGTCAAAAACTTTGATCGTCGGTTATTTAACCATCAAACGAAAACATACATATAAACAACAACTTATTTCCAATTGGAAATTTATATCAAACAATAATGGGCCCCTTTAATTTATTTAACATTAATTTATCTGTTTCTCCATTTCCCGTTTCCCAGATTCTTTCCCGATCTTCTTAAACCCGTTTATCTTTTTTACAATTCTCGGGAAAACATTTCCATATATCCACGACTTCTTATTTTCTATATTTAGAAAATATATGTTATTAATATTGAAAAACATTTCCATTTCTTATTCATGCATTACTATTCTGTCACGTCCATCAGTCCCTAACCGCAAAGTAGTATGAGAACAACACCCAAAGTATCAACCCCGAAGGCCAAAACCAACATTAGATCAATACTCAGAAAGTCGTTTAACTTAACTAGTCTCCGGTCAGTTTCTAATTTCTTTAGCTTCGTTCTTAACTTCTTATTAACACAAATCATTTCCTTTCATAACCATTTTAATCTTGCATATTGTTGGCCCGAAAATCATTATTCTCCCTATAACATGAATATTATTATTCTATAAATCTGGGCTCATTTTATTTAATCAAATCTTGATTTAAATAAATATTTCCATTACAGTTTTAAATCCTATGTATCTAGTTCTTTTATAAATTCATATTCGTATTCCACTTCATAAACTCCATTTTCAGGTCAATACTTTGTTAATTATATATTAGGGTTATAACTAATTCTCGATTACATCTTTGATTTATAAATTATTAGTTTTTAAACCAAATATTATTTCTCTTATCAAATTCTAAATTATATAGTATATAATTTCAAGAAAATAAATTATTTTAATAACATACGATAAAGTCGAATTATAATTATGAATCCACATTTCGAACATCAAAATAAATTTCATCGTTTCTTTCACAACACTAGAAAAGGGTATTTCTAATAGTTATTACTGTTAAGAATATAGTTTGTAACAGTTATAACCGTTACTATAGCATACGTGGCAAACTGTTATCACGAATATTGTAGCGGTTATAACCGTGATAATACATGTATTTTGTAACAGTTATAACCGTTACAAAAATATGACTTTGTCACACTTATAACCGTTGGTACTTAATAAATTGTAACATTTATAACCATTGTAATAAATCTATTTATAAGGCTAATTACTGTTACAAATAAGAAATAACTAACAATTATTACTGTTAGTATGTAAACTAACTGTTTAATACAATAATTTTAATAACAACTATGACTGTTACAAACTTGAATATTGCACTAAGCATATAGTAGGTAATCTTTTTAAACATGTAACAATCATAATGTACTTCAACTAATTTCATAAAGCATATACCAATAGAAATATACAACACATAATATAACAATATCCCAAAGCAAATACATCAACATATCGTAATTTTTATTCTAAAGAAAATTCCATTTCAACAAACATCATACCACAATTCAACTTACAACCATTCACCATCCATAACATATATCAAATAACATCGAAGTATCACAATTTGACATGCAACCGTTACACGAAACACAAATGATAAATGGGTCCAATTACAAACCGACCATCGACAAGATCAGATAGAGTATGCATACCATTTTCTGGTGCGTCAAAATTAACGCTTCCGGATCCAGAACTTCTTCCACGCAGATGGATTTCTTTCCTTCTAGTACATGTCACTTTTTGCATTTCTACATGTACGATTTACGTTGACATTGAAGCTTTTCTTGGATTGCTCACAAATTATGTACCAACATAAAATATTTATTTTGCTAATGTTAACCATTAGAGTTGATAAAGACAAAATGAAACATTATAGAATAATACTGTAAGCATCTAATTAAAATTAGATAAACCTTCAAAAAATTCATGGTTGCAACTAATTGAAATAGAGAAATACCATAACTAATACTAAGATTCACCTGTTTCAACTAATGAAACCTGTTATGCAAACATCTTCTGCATGAAGTAAAAAGATACTCAAATAAAAAAAACAAATGAAGTGAATTTATCAGGAAATTCAATCTGTAATACAACATCGCTCGGTTTCAGTAAAACTGAAACCTATTTACCTGATGCTCGTTTTAACCTGAGACATGTATTAATTTAACTGAAATAGAGCATCAGGTTTCAGTTAAACTGACACTTGTTTACCTTATGCTCGTTTTAACCTGAGATAAGTTTCAGTTTAACTGAAATAGAGCATCAGGTTTCAGTTAAACTTACACCTGAAACAGGTTCTGTTTCAGATTTCACTAACTGAAACCTGTTTCAGGTTTCAGTGGAACCTGAAACCTGTTTCAGGTTGCAGTGGAACTGAAACACCGAGCGATCGGATTCACTTAACCGAAAAACTGAAATAGGTTTCAGTTTAACTGAAACCGATCGCTCTGTTTCAGTTAAGCTGAAACCTAATTCAAGTATCAGTGAAATTGGAAAGAGGTTTCAGTTTAACTGAAACCGCAACACCAAAAATAATGGGTTCTCCAATCCTTTGTAGCTAAACAATTTTTTGCATCATTTCTTACTATTGGAAAACTTGATCTTTGATTTTTGTGCGATGACCATACTTGTTCGTATACTGACTATGGAAGGAGTTCATTCCAAGATGCACTTCTTTCATATTATAGATAATCTAGTATAGTTAGCACAAATTTCAGCAGGAAATACATGCATATAGGCTATAGCTTAGATACCTAAGATATGTATAAACATACAATATTTTCCTCTCCACTTCAATTTTAAATTACTAAGCGCCTATAGTGGTCTTAGGCATTTGTGCACATTAAAGGGGAAATGGAATTAAAAAGATACAGGTATCAATACAAAAATTCAAAAGATAACATTACATTTGATCTACTCACAGCTAGAAAAACTATATTTGATGGCTCTTGAAATAATAAACAAATGCAGACAAAAATCATGTGATGATATAAAAAATATTTTCCTTAAGAGCATAATAATGAACCTGATTAAATAGGAAACAACGTCTCTCCTCCTATGATATCACATTGCTTTCTCCTTTCAAAATTGATGTTTCTTCTCAGAGGGTATCAAATATAGATACAAGGCACTATCAAACAGGGAAATATAGTAAATCAAGGGATTAGAGATGACACAAGTTTGTATAGTAGCCAAGAATTTCATGGATATGGTTGCAGCTTTACTACCGTAAAGCTTGACAATCTCTACGAAAACAATACAAAAGAAATCTGAATTCCATACGCCAATTTGGCGTAGGTATGGCATAGGTAATCGAATTTCCCTACGCCAAAAAGGAAGTCGAAAACAGCTCGTCGCAAATATTTCCCTACGCCATACCTACGTCTAAATGCCTACGCCATACCTACGCAAAGTTCCCTACGCCATACCTACGCCAAGTTCTCTACGCCATACCTATGCCAAATTCCCTACACTGTCCCTACACCAAGTTCCATATGCTATCCCTACGCCAAATTCCCTACGTCGTCCCTACGCCAAGTTACCTACGTCATCCCTACGCCAAATTTTCTACGCGATCCATACGCCAAGTTCCTACGCATCCCCTATGCCAAGTTTCATATGCATCCTTACCCCTTCCCTACGCACCCTACGCATCCGTACACCAAAAATCAATATGGTAGTTTTATATTTATCTTCGTCTACCACAAATCATAATAAAATCGAACATATGCAAAATCATAGCAATATATATCAATAAAAACATTGATGTAAAATAAATACCATGGTCGAATTACCATAAACTTGCTACAAATATATTTAAAACAAATCATGTCCTACAAACAATAAAATAAAGTTGCTACATAACACAAACATGATCGTTTCATCTAATCAAACATCGTGTAATGTACGTTACACAAATAGAACATCAAACTCACTACCGAAATAAGATTGATTCATAAAGTACGTCATATCTGCGGTTCTTGCTCTTACCGCAACCCTTGTAAAAACTCTTGTACAGAACTCATTTGTTCTTGTAGTTTGCTAATAGTGACACTCATTTCTTGTTTTTTGTCTCTTAGCTTGTCTACATCCTTCACAAGCTTCTCTGTATCATCTGTAACTCCAAACCTAACGGTGTATGTATTGTCTTTGTATATCTACACATAAAAAATTAAATCCAACTAGTACAATGAATACATTTCATATTACAATTAAGTAAAACGGTCAGTTTCGGCTCAGCTGAAACTGGACCTTAAGTCACTGAGCCTTAAGGCTCAGCCGACAGCAACTTGAAGTTGTTGTGCAACTTGCACGGCAACTTCAAGTTGCTATGCAACTTCAAGTTGCACAGCAACTTGCTTAAGTTCTTGTGCAACTTGTAGTTGCACAGCAACCTAAACTTCAGGTTGCTGTGCAACTTGAAGTTGCACAGCAACCTGAAGTTTAGGTTGTTTTTACACAGAAACCTTGCTGTGCAACCTGAGGTTGCACAACAACCTCGCTGTGCAACCTGAGGAGGTTGTTGTGCAACCTGAGGTTGCACAGCAAGGTTGCTGTGCAACCTGAAGTTGCACAGAAACTTGCTTAAGTTGCTGTGCAACTTCAGGTTGCACAGCAACCACAGCAACTTGGCTCAGCCGAAACTGAGTTTTATGCTCAGTTTCGGCCTAGCCTTAAGGCTCAGCAACGCTGAGACTTAAGCTCAGTTTCGCTGAGCCTTAAGCTCAGTTTCGGCTGAGCCTTAAGGCTCAACCGTAACTGAGGCTTATGCTCAGTTTCGGCTGAGCCTTTAGGCTCAGCGACGCTGAGCGTTAAGCTCAGTTTCGCTGAGCCTTAAGGCTCAGCCGAAACTGAGCCTTTGTGCTCAGCGAAACTGAGCCATTACGGCTTAGGTGAAACTGAGCTTTAAGGCTCAGCGAAGAGCCACAAAGAGAGAAGCATTATCTCGTGGGATCTATTTATGGATCTACATGATCACCACATGACTAGTTCTTTCTATGTGGTATTGATTCAACACAATTTACAATAAGTAGAAGCATTATCAACTAAAAGTCTACAGTATAGAGCATGAGCATAACTAGAAAATAAATAAATTAAGTTTTCAGTCAATACCCCAGGAATATTGTCGGTACCAGGCCTTCGTTTGGTTCTTGAAGAGGCACACGTCTCGTCTTCTCCAATAAGCTGTATGTAAAGATGGTTTAGCTCATCATGAGAGAGCTCACCATCCCGACTCTGGGTCATTTGAGCAACCCGCTCGTTGTATTTGGCCTGTAATTTGAACTTAACTTAGATGTTGTATTGTTTAGCAGAATTAGAAAATTGTAAACTATCCCCCATCTATGGAATCGTCCGGTTTCTCAACATAATGTGTTCGAATATAAACCTGCATGAATGTTGTTGTTCGGCATTGTTCTTTCTCCTAAAAAATAAAAACCATTATCATATCTTTATTTGGATTGTATACTATTATTAGTTAATAATTTAAACAATTACCATATCGTTCATCCATTGTGCCATTGACTTGGAACCACATCTATGTGGCCTTGGATTTTTTTTGCGAGCAGTCGAGTTTTTTTTAGAAAGCTCCTTCACATCCTCTCTCTCCTAATAGGCTAAAAATTGTTGCCATACCTCATCTGTTATACAAGCATTCTTCTTTTTATGTCTTTTCATGTCTCCAACAATCCACCTATACTTCAAAGAACACTTTTGATTCCATAACAGTCTGACATCAGCAAAAGAAGTAGAGGTATCCCAAGTGTACAATGCCTACACAAGATTTTAGGATCAAATAAATTGGAAAACTTAATCATGAATGAACTAAATATTGTAAGAACCTGAATTTCAAATTTGTTCTACCTTAAACTCGTCAAACCAATGATCCTTAATATTAGCAGGAATCGTACTGAAACAAGGCCAAAATGATGTCAAACGGGCCTTAAGCATATTAGATAAAGTACGTGATGTCGAGTCACCATTCGCGAATTCCCACCTGTTAATGCAGAAATTAGAGTAAAGTATGTAATGCATTATTAAAATATACAATAATTCGAAAATTTAAAATTTTTACTTACTCTCCACTATTCCTAAAATAGATGTACATTGTAACACCCCGAATTTCAGTTAATACTAATATTCACTAATTACAGAATAAATAATCTCAGATGTGAGAATTGGGGGAAACGGGCTGCGTCATTTCGTTCGTCTCGGAAAAATACGCGAAATAGAGTCCGAGTTTTCGAGAATCGGAGTCCGTATGGCCCAGTTATGGCCCAATGAAGTTTGCAGAAAATTCAAAGTTAAAAACAGATTTAAAATTCAGTTCTAAAACAAGTTTGGAGCCAAAAGCGGAAAGGGCGGGAAAGTTCCCGCCTAGCCCCGTGTCGACAGGCATGTCGACAGGGGTGTCGACAGGCATGTCGACAGGGGTGTCGACAGCCCTGTCGACAGGGGTGTCGACACAGGGTGTCGGCCCTGTTGATCTGGGTGCACCAGATCTGGTTTTTGGGTTAGTCTTGGGCTGTGTTCTAGAGATTTCCGAAATCTAAGGGTCCTAATCTAATCTAGGGTTAATCTAAGGGCCTAAAACACTCACCTAATCTATAAATACACCCTAAACCTACCCTAATCCATACTAAAAATAGAATTGAGGGCTACATGCCGCCAAATTAAATCTTAGAAGGAGCCTCCACTAGTTTATGAAGAGGGTTGCAAGCTAATCACTCTCTAATCAACCTCTAATCCATTCTAAGCATCTTAATCTTCTTTATTTGGAGTGCAAATTTGCTAGTTGTGAGTTTCTATCACTTTAATGATCAATTGCTAAACTAAGTAGATGAGATATGATGAGATCATATGGTTTTATATGTGGATTAATGGGTTTTAAGTCATATGATATGATGTTAGTTTGCTAATCTATGTTTAATGTTAACCCTATGTTTATGCAAGCTAAGTATGTGGGTTTATGCAAGTTAAGTGATGGGTTTCATGCATGCTAAGTATTTGATTTTATGCATGCTAAGTATTTGATTTTATGCATGCTAAGTATTTGATTTCATGCATGCTAAGTATTTGATTTTATGCATGCTAAGTATTTGATTTTATGCATACATTATGACATGCAAGTTTGTCTCTTTTTATGACATGCATATTGCAAGTTTTGTGCTTTGTGATCATATGTTAATATGCAAGTTACATGTATGATAATATGCAAGTTACATGTATGATAATTATGCAAGTTGTATGTTTCTTCATATGCAAGTTTATGAGTTCATATGCAAGTATGTAACATGTTATGCAAGTTCATATGCAAGTTTATAAGTTCATATGCAAGTTTATGAGTTCATATGCAAGTCATGTAATATGTTATGCAAGTTCATATGCAAGTTATGTGACATATTATATGCAAGTCATGTATTTGTTAATATGTAAGTTATGTGACATGTTATACAAGTTAATATGCAAGTTATGTGACATGTTATACAAGTTAATATGCAAGTTATGTGACATGTTATACAAGATTATATGCAAGTTATGTGATATGTTATGCAAGTTCATATGCAAGTTATGTGTTTGTTAATATGCAAGATGGCACCTTTGAAACATGTTCATACATATGCAAGTTGACACCTTTTATATGTGTTATGTCATGAGAACGAAATTACGTGGGAACGATGGGGTTAATTAAATGCATATGTTAATAAGATTGTGTGAAATTAATATAATTATGCATAACATAAAATAAATGAACATAGTATGGGAATTTGCCTATTAAGTTAGGTGTACCCATACTATGTGTTGGGAATTTGCCTATTAAGTTAGGTGTACCCACACTACGGAGTTGGGAATTTACCTATTGAGTTAGGTCTACCCATATTCTGGAAAACATGATTAATTAATTAGGGATAATTAATATAAATTAGGAGGGTGATTAATTAGGTGTAATTAATCGACTAAGACACGAGGTTGGACTCAGTTGTAGCGTAAAACTGCCCGGACCCAACCGGCTTAACAAGTTGCTACAAATGTTAGCCCAATGTGAGAGGTCTTAGGCACAAATTAAATACGTGATTAAAGTAAAGACACGAGGTTAGACCCTTTTTATGACGTAAGGCTGCCCGGACCCAACCGGCATATCCAGCAGTCATAAAAGACGGTCTAATGTGAGAGGTCTTTATGAGGTCATGATCTTAATTAATTAATTAAGAAACACTTAACCATATTAGCATGTAGAGGGACATGAGGGGTTAAGTGGGTGCCTTGGGTGGCATGAGGAATCTAGTGGGTTGCCTTGGGTGGCAATAGAAAATACGATTAGAATACTTAACCAAAGAGGAACATGTAATTAAACATGATTAAAGGGTTAAGTGGGAAACACTAGTGTGTGGGACAAGCTTAGGGGGAGGCTTGTGCTGGGGGCCCATTTCAACCAGTAACCCATACGTATCTTAGTGGGCTCGACCCATGTCGAGGACGGGACACGCATACTGGGCTTGACTATAAGAGGCCAAAATGGGTTAGCGGTGGCAACGCATGACCAACGGGTTTCATATGCGTGTGTGGACCCGGGCTGGTAAATAAGACGTTGTTGCATCGTGTAGATATAAGCCGTGCACCGTTAATTTTATCAGGTTGCCACGTTGGGGAATGGTACACCCCACGGTGGGGCCAGCACGGGTATCTACGTTAGGGAGCCGATCGAATGGGGAGTAGTGTGTACACCTAGTGGATTGTAGGGCCCCGTGGCGTCTACTTAGTCACCTAGGGGTACGCGAGAACTATTAAGTTAATTTTATAAGTCCATGGGTGGGATCAACCTTTAAGTTAGGAACGACTGGTGTAGTGCAATTTAGTAATTTACCTTTGGAAGGGTAGATGCGTCTTTATCTTTTATCTTAGTTTAGTTGACTGCTTAGTGTAGCCATTCATCCCCATTAGTTACCGTATATCAGTTTATGTCTTCTCTGGTTACTTTAACGATTGTATTGTTAAAGTTATAGGACTCGCTCAGACTTATGTCTGACCCCGTTGTTTTTATCTTTTTCCCAACCCTCAGGTCCTACGGTGGATCCTAGCAGTAGTGGAGCTTGATCGGATTGCTGTTCCAGTCTTTAGGAGCTTGGATAGATGTAAAGCTCCAGTTACCCAGTTTCTTTTCTTTTTTCATGGCTATTGTATGAGAGTGGGATTATGTACTTCTTTATTTTGATGGATATTGTACTTGGCTTTTATTTTGGTTTTATGATGTAACCAGACATGTTTTACTTCCGCTGTTATGAGATGATGTTTTAAAATTTCAAGTACTATTTATATCTGTCTTGTTGTAATTTTTCTGTTCTATATTCACTAAAATACTCCACCGATGCTATGGCATTCCCTTAGTGAGTGATCATAGCGGGAGTGGGGTGTTACACGTGGTATCAGAGCTTAAGGTTACCGGAACAGATAAATTTTTGAGAAAAATATATTTTTTTAGAAAATAGTAAAGGTATTATTTTTGGAAAAAGTATTTTCAAAAACATGTCTTTTAAGAGAAAAGTTTTTGAAAAAGAAAAGCATAATCCCCAATAGCCATATCTTTATCTTTCGGAATCTCCTTTTTGAATCTTTCCTCTTTCGTTTCAGCATGGCTGAAGATCTTAACATCCCGGAGGGCTTAGTTATACCACTATGGTATAGGAGGTTACAAGAGGCTAGGGCCGCGGCTGCGGGTCCAGCCAATGCTACTACACCAGAGGCAACCGCTCCTCCTCCTCAGCCTAGAGTGGATAATTTTGCCAAGATTTGCAAGGAGTTCAAGGCTATAGGAGGAAAACCTTTTCTAGGTTCAGAGACTTTCGTAGAGGCTAGAGATTGGCTTAAGGAAGTGGAAGAGTTGCTAGATATCTTTGAAGTGGAAGAGGGAAAGAAAGTCAAGTTGGCGGCTTGGTTAATGAAGGGAGAGGCCTCATTCTGGTGGGAGGTCACTAATGGAGAACGCCCTGTTGACTCTTGGGCAGATTTCAAGCAAAGGTTTGGGGCTAAGTTTCTCTCAAGGGCGGAAGAGAATCTGTTTATGGAGAAGTTCTTGAATTTGAAGCAAGGGAATCTCACGGTGAAAGAATATGTCAAAAAATTCAATCAATTAGCAAGGTTTGGCATAGAGTTGGTGAATACACCGGAGAAGAAGGCTTTGAGGTTCGTTAGAGGCTTGAACGAACCATTGCAAGGAATAGCTATGACTCACATTCCTATGGGGGCCACCTTTGAGAAGCTTGTCTACATGGCACTTATGCATGAGGATGATAAGAGTTCTAAGGCACCAGAGAAGAAGGGGGATCAGAAGAAACCGCAACAACAACAACAAGGCAAGGGGGGAAAAGGCAATGGTGACAAAGGGAAGAAGAAGAAGAAGAAGTGCTTCAATTGTGGGACCCCAGGCCACCTCAGCAAGGATTGTCGCAAAAAGAAGAAGACCGGTTGCTTTCATTGTGGTGAGGCAGGACATCTTGTGAAGGACTGCCCAAAGAAGGGGCAGAAGACGAGGTCTACCTCAGGAGGTCAGGTGCAAGCTCTTATGGCACCAGCTCAGGCAGGGGGGCAAGTTCAGGCTCTCTCAGTTCCACCGATTCAGCAGAGAGGTAGAACTATTTCCGTTGAAAGTCTGGTTTTTCTGTTTGATCATCCAGTTCGTACTTTGTTTGACTCTGGCGCATCGCATTCTTTTATCTCATCATCGTTAGTTGAGTCACTGCACTTAGACACCAGTCTAGTTGATGATCCCTTGGTTGTTTTAAACCCAATTGGGGGCTCCATATATCTGTCTATGATATGTTTGGGTTTGAAGATTTCTATACTTAGCGTTGAGTTTGGATGTGATGCTTTTGTATTGGGCTTCACGGGCTATGGGTTGATTTTGGGCATGGACTGGTTATCTAGTAATGGTGTCGTTCTTGATTGTGAAAGGAGAGTTGTCAGGCTTATGACCCGCTTGGGTAATACTCTCGAGATCTCTTGTAATCCCATGGAATCTGTTTTGCTTAGTTATCTTGAATCGCTCGATGCTTCGGTCGAAAGTTTGCGTTCTGTCAGAGTGGTCCGGGAATATCCGGATGTGTTTGAAGAGGTGAAAGGTTTTCCTCCGAAGCGGGAGATAGATTTCCGAATTTATTTGGTAGATAATGCCAAACCAGTGTCTTTGCCAGTGCGCCACATGGCTCCTCGTGAGAGAAGAGAACTTCATAAGCAAGTAGGGGAGTTGCTTGAGAAGGGGTTCATAAGGCGAAGTATATCGGAGTGGGGAGCTCCAGTAGTGTTTGCCACAAAGGCGGATGGGTCCCTCAGACTTTGTGTGGATTATAGAGAACTTAATAAGCTCACGAAGAAGAATAGACACCCATTACCGAGGATAGATGATCTCTTTGATCAGTTGGTTGGCGCCTCAGTGTTTTCGCAGATGGACTTAGCTACAGGGTTTCATCAGTTGAGAGTAGCGGAGGACAGTATTGAGAAGACTGCTTTCCGGACTCCGGATGGTTTTTATGAGTGGCTTGTGATGCCATTTGGGTTGACAAACGCCCCTGCATACTTTGTTGATCTGATGAGTAGAGTGTTCAGAGAGTATCTAAATAAGTTTGTAGTAGTCTTTGTGGATGACATCTTGGTCTTTTCCAAGAGTGAAGAAGAGCATGCCTTACATCTCAGAGAAGTGTTGGAGACTCTTCGAGCACATAGTCTTAAAGCTAAATTCTCTAAATGTCATTTTTGGAGAAGAGAAGTGCGATTCTTAGGGCATGTGGTCTCTAAGGAAGGGATAGCTGTGGATCCCGCAAAGATAGTATCTATCCAGGATTGGAAAGTTCCTAGAAATGCTACCGAAGTAAGAAGTTTCTTGGGGTTGGCAGGATATTATAGGAAGTTCATCAAAGACTTCGCGAAGATATCAGCCCTATTAACCCGCTTGACGAAAAAGAATCTGGTTTTCTCATGGGACGTAGATTGTGATGATGCTTTCCGACGGTTAAAGAGAGCTTTGACCACCGCTCCAGTTTTAGTGCTTCCAGATGGGAGTAAGCCGTTTGTTGTTTATACCGATGCTTGTGGGACAGGATTAGGCGCAGTCTTGATGCAGGAGGGAAGGGTAATAGCCTATGGAAAAAGGCAATTGAGAGTGCATGAGAAGAATTACCCTACCCATGATCTAGAGTTGGCCGCGATTGTTTTCGCACTTAAGTCTTGGCGCCATTATCTTCTTGGTGAGAGATTCGAGTTGTTCACTGACCATAAATCATTGAAGTACTTATTCTCTCAGAAGGATTTAAACTTAAGACAGCAAAGGTGGATGGAGTTCTTAGCATCCTATGATTTCGAGATAGCGTATACCCCTGGCAAGGGTAACGTAGTGGCGGACGCCTTGAGTAGAAAAAGGCTATCTTTGAGTCCATTGTTCGTGGAACGGCGAAGCTTGGAGTTTCTTTCTTTGTTCGACTTCAGACCTTCTGTTGACTTTGTACCTGGTTTGTTGGCATCCTTGGAGGTTAGACCTACTCTTTTGGGACGGATTGGCGAGGCTCAGCGAGACGACCCACAGTTGGTTGAGTTGGTAGAGAAGCTTATAAGGGGGGAGTCGTCCAGCCATTTGGGTAGATACACCATAGATGATAGGGGATGGTTGCATAGAGACGGTAGACTTTGTGTACCGCAAGATGAGGGTTTGAAGAAGGCTATTTTGGATGACGCACATCGTTCAAGGATGACTATTCATCCCGGTGGAGACAAAATGTACCAAGACATGAAGAGAGTTTTCTTCTGGGCCGGTATGAAGAAAGATGTGGCCGAGTATGTGGCTAGATGCTTAGTGTGCCAACAAGTTAAAGCGGAGCAAAGGAAACCCGGTGGGTTGCTACACCCATTGGAAGTTCCGCAATGGAAGTGGGATAGTGTCTCGATGGATTTCATCGATGGATTACCGAGATCGAGGAAGGGCAATACGGGAATTTGGGTTGTGGTAGACAGACTTACCAAGAGTGCCCATTTTATACCCGTGAAGAGTAAGAGGACCACTCCATGGCTTGCTTCAGTCTATGTTAGAGAGATTGTTAGATTGCATGGTGTACCATCCAGCATTGTGAGTGATCGAGATCCTATCTTCACTAGTGAGTTTTGGAGAAGTTTGCAAGAGGCGGTAGGGACTCAGTTGTGTTTGAGCACCGCATATCATCCTCAGACGGACGGTCAGACCGAGAGGGTGAACCGTATCTTAGAAGATCTCTTGAGGCTTTGTATCTTGGATTTTGGAGGTACATGGGAAGAACATCTTCCTTTGGTGGAGTTCGCATACAATAACAGCTTTCAGTCTATTATTGGCATGGCACCTTTCGAAGCTCTTTATGGAAGGCCTTGTCGATCTCCTACATGTTGGTGGGAATCTACGGATAAGATCTTGCTTGGGCCAGATATGGTTAGAGAGACTTCAGAGAAGATTGATTTGATTCGAAGAAGGATGAAAGCAGCGCAAGATAGACAGAAATCTTATGCGGATCGGAGAAGGACGGATCTTGAGTTTGAGGTTGGGGACATGGTTTTTGTCAAAGTATCTCCATTGAGAAATGTTGTTCGCTTTGGGTCCGTTGGGAAGTTAGCACCAAGGTTTGTTGGAACGTTTCCTATTAAGGAAAGGATTGGATGGATGGCATATAGGGTGGAGTTGCCCGACAGACTTAGTGGTGTTCATGATGTATTCCATGTATCACATTTGAGGAAGTGCTTACATGAGACCGCAGAGGTGGTAGAGCCGAGCTTGCTTAGAGATGTAGAGGTAGAGCGTGATGCGACGATTCGACGAGCTCCTACTCGCATCCTTGGGTCAGAAACTAGGAAGTTGAGGAATAGAGAAGTTCAGCTAGTTAAAGTGCAATGGGGAGATGACGAAAGCAATGCTACTTGGGAGACGGAAGCGAAGATGCGTTCTTTGTATCCATTTCTTTTTGAGAGTATGTCTTTTAACTTCTCCTTTATCGCTTGTCTAGTACTTATCTTATCTTTAGTATATCCTCTCGCTAGTACCTATGACCTTTAGATAGGGTAAAGCCTATGGTTGAAACATGTGTTTGAAACATGTTATGGTTGATGGATGCATGTGGATGCAATTGGTTGCTAGTGGTTGCTCGTGGATGCATATACACACACATTAGGCACTAGATCGGCTCAGTCACTTCATGTTGCATATCGCATAAATGGATGTGGTAGTTAGATTGATGGACGTATCATGGCTGTGTTATCATGTGGATGATGCATTTTTGTGTATGGTTGTGCACGCATATAGAAATTGTATGTGTCAATAGGGTTTCGCATACATATTGGATGCATGGCACTATCATGGTTTGCATTAAGGAGGTCGACTGAATCAGTAGACCGCCTGATTTTGCATTAGTATACGGACATATACACGCACTTTCTGCATATGTTCATACATCATTAGAAGTTTCTAAGGATAATGGTTGCTTGTGGTTGATGGTTTAGTAGATGGTTGTTTGGTTGGTAGGATACGTTCTCCTTAGCTTAGAGATTTCGGGGACGAAATCCTTTAAGGAGGGGAGAATGTAACACCCCGAATTTCAGTTAATACTAATATTCACTAATTACAGAATAAATAATCTCAGATGTGAGAATTGGGGGAAACGGGCTGCGTCATTTCGTTCGTCTCGGAAAAATACGCGAAATAGAGTCCGAGTTTTCGAGAATCGGAGTCCGTATGGCCCAGTTATGGCCCAATGAAGTTTGCAGAAAATTCAAAGTTAAAAACAGATTTAAAATTCAGTTCTAAAACAAGTTTGGAGCCAAAAGCGGAAAGGGCGGGAAAGTTCCCGCCTAGCCCCGTGTCGACAGGCATGTCGACAGGGGTGTCGACAGGCATGTCGACAGGGGTGTCGACAGCCCTGTCGACAGGGGTGTCGACACAGGGTGTCGGCCCTGTTGATCTGGGTGCACCAGATCTGGTTTTTGGGTTAGTCTTGGGCTGTGTTCTAGAGATTTCCGAAATCTAAGGGTCCTAATCTAATCTAGGGTTAATCTAAGGGCCTAAAACACTCACCTAATCTATAAATACACCCTAAACCTACCCTAATCCATACTAAAAATAGAATTGAGGGCTACATGCCGCCAAATTAAATCTTAGAAGGAGCCTCCACTAGTTTATGAAGAGGGTTGCAAGCTAATCACTCTCTAATCAACCTCTAATCCATTCTAAGCATCTTAATCTTCTTCATTTGGAGTGCAAATTTGCTAGTTGTGAGTTTCTATCACTTTAATGATCAATTGCTAAACTAAGTAGATGAGATATGATGAGATCATATGGTTTTATATGTGGATTAATGGGTTTTAAGTCATATGATATGATGTTAGTTTGCTAATCTATGTTTAATGTTAACCCTATGTTTATGCAAGCTAAGTATGTGGGTTTATGCAAGTTAAGTGATGGGTTTCATGCATGCTAAGTATTTGATTTTATGCATGCTAAGTATTTGATTTTATGCATGCTAAGTATTTGATTTCATGCATGCTAAGTATTTGATTTTATGCATGCTAAGTATTTGATTTTATGCATACATTATGACATGCAAGTTTGTCTCTTTTTATGACATGCATATTGCAAGTTTTGTGCTTTGTGATCATATGTTAATATGCAAGTTACATGTATGATAATATGCAAGTTACATGTATGATAATTATGCAAGTTGTATGTTTCTTCATATGCAAGTTTATGAGTTCATATGCAAGTATGTAACATGTTATGCAAGTTCATATGCAAGTTTATAAGTTCATATGCAAGTTTATGAGTTCATATGCAAGTCATGTAATATGTTATGCAAGTTCATATGCAAGTTATGTGACATATTATATGCAAGTCATGTATTTGTTAATATGCAAGTTATGTGACATGTTATACAAGTTAATATGCAAGTTATGTGACATGTTATACAAGTTAATATGCAAGTTATGTGACATGTTATACAAGATTATATGCAAGTTATGTGATATGTTATGCAAGTTCATATGCAAGTTATGTGTTTGTTAATATGCAAGATGGCACCTTTGAAACATGTTCATACATATGCAAGTTGACACCTTTTATATGTGTTATGTCATGAGAACGAAATTACGTGGGAACGATGGGGTTAATTAAATGCATATGTTAATAAGATTGTGTGAAATTAATATAATTATGCATAACATAAAATAAATGAACATAGTATGGGAATTTGCCTATTAAGTTAGGTGTACCCATACTATGTGTTGGGAATTTGCCTATTAAGTTAGGTGTACCCACACTACGGAGTTGGGAATTTACCTATTGAGTTAGGTCTACCCATATTCTGGAAAACATGATTAATTAATTAGGGATAATTAATATAAATTAGGAGGGTGATTAATTATGTGTAATTAATCGACTAAGACACGAGGTTGGACTCAGTTGTAGCGTAAAACTGCCCGGACCCAACCGGCTTAACCAGTTGCTACAAATGTTAGCCCAATGTGAGAGGTCTTAGGCACAAATTAAATACGTGATTAAAGTAAAGACACGAGGTTAGACCCTTTTTATGACGTAAGGCTGCCCGGACCCAACCGGCATATCCAGCAGTCATAAAAGACGGTCTAATGTGAGAGGTCTTTATGAGGTCATGATCTTAATTAATTAATTAAGAAACACTTAACCATATTAGCATGTAGAGGGACATGAGGGGTTAAGTGGGTGCCTTGGGTGGCATGAGGAATCTAGTGGGTTGCCTTGGGTGGCAATAGAAAATACGATTAGAATACTTAACCAAAAAGGAACATGTAATTAAACATGATTAAAGGGTTAAGTGGGAAACACTAGTGTGTGGGCCAAGCTTAGGGGGAGGCTTGTGCTGGGGTCCCATTTCAACCAGTAACCCATACGTATCTTAGTGGGCTCGACCCATGTCGAGGACGGGACACGCATACTGGGCTTGACTATAAGAGGCCAAAATGGGTTAGCGGTGGCAACGCATGACCAACGGGTTTCATATGCGTGTGTGGACCCGGGCTGGTAAATAAGACGTTGTTGCATCGTGTAGATATAAGCCGTGCACCGTTAATTTTATCAGGTTGCCACGTTGGGGAATGGTACACCCCACGGTGGGGCCAGCACGGGTATCTACGTTAGGGAGCCGATCGAATGGGGAGTAGTGTGTACACCTAGTGGATTGTAGGGCCCCGTGGCGTCTACTTAGTCACCTAGGGGTACGCGAGAACTATTAAGTTAATTTTATAAGTCCATGGGTGGGATCAACCTTTAAGTTAGGAACGACTGGTGTAGTGCAATTTAGTAATTTACCTTTGGAAGGGTAGATGCGTCTTTATCTTTTATCTTAGTTTAGTTGACTGCTTAGTGTAGCCATTCATCCCCATTAGTTACCGTATATCAGTTTATGTCTTCTCTGGTTATTTTAACGATTGTATTGTTAAAGTTATAGGACTCGCTCAGACTTATGTCTGACCCCGTTGTTTTTATCTTTTTCCCAACCCTCAGGTCCTACGGTGGATCCTAGCAGTAGTGGAGCTTGATCGGATTGTTGTTCCAGTCTTTAGGAGCTTGGATAGATGTAAAGCTCCAGTTACCCAGTTTCTTTTCTTTTGTCATGGCTATTGTATGAGAGTGGGATTATGTACTTCTTTATTTTGATGGATATTGTACTTGGCTTTTATTTTGGTTTTATGATGTAACCAGACATGTTTTACTTCCGCTGTTATGAGATGATGTTTTAAAATTTCAAGTACTATTTATATCTGTCTTGTTGTAATTTTTCTGTTCTATATTCACTAAAATACTCCACCGATGCTATGGCATTCCCTTAGTGAGTGATCATAGCGGGAGTGGGGTGTTACATACATGGTACTGACTGAAGAAGTCGAGCCAGTCTGTGACACTTGTCCAGATAGCCCAGGGGTTTCTTCATCATGATCACATTCATCCGAAGGGATGGATTGTTGATCGATAGAGGGTGGTGCTGGTGCTGGTTCGACCAAACCCAAACCACGTTCACCACCACTACGACCACTACCAGTACGACCACCACAACCACCACCACTACTACGACCACTGCTACTACGACCACCGCGACCACGAGAACTCATATCTATTACATGAATACGACATTTGCAACTATATACATAAGATAATCTAACATTTCAAAATGAAAGTAGTGAACTTTATTTAAGACAAGGTTTGAAAACATTCATCAAAGAGCATAGAATGTAAATCAACAATTGAAAATTTTACTGCTAACTAAACATAAACAACTTCATAAACATAAAGCAACCGAGCAACTAAAAACACATGCAAACAATCATAATTAAATATGCATGCTACCAATCTTCATTATTATCATCACTCTCAATGTTAACACTCTCGTCTTCAAGCTCACACTCATCTTCTTCTACTTCAATTTGCGCAGCGTCATCTTCATCTACTTCGATCCCATTATTGATGTCATTAATAAGAGATCCTATGTCTTCTACTTGTTGTACAATCTCCAGTAGCTCATTAGGTTTTGGATCATTTTGATATGCAATATTATCGGTTATGATCGTATTTGAGTGAAATGACCATCTCGGTTTTGTCTTAATGACAGCCCACCAATCTGAACGACTGTTGTCGATAGTAAGATATGGTGTGAAATAAACTTGTGTAGCTTGTGCCGCCAACACAAATGGATCATACCCTAATTTTTTTTTTGTGGTTCACTTCAATAAGAGGGTAGTCCTTATGTACGCGTTTTACTCCAATATTCGACCTACTATCAAACCATTGACATTTGAATAGAAACGTTTTTAACTCCGGCACCAAAAGAGTAAGTTAACTCAATTATTTCCTCTAGTACACCATAATAATCTGTTATGTCATCATCGTTGCTCCCACCTTTGATACAAACTCCACTATTAACAGTCGTCTTTTTCTTTCCATATTCTTCTGTATGGAACTTAAATCCATTTATAAAACATTATTGGACATATTCTGTAACTAGTACGCGGACCAAAAGCAAGTTTCCTATAGCAAATGTCAGTGATGTTGTTCGTATCAACCTATCAATTTGAATTAAATACACAAGTTAATATATAACGGATACAGTGCAAGGCTAAAAAAACATGACTTGTCATACTTACATATTGTTTAAACCATCCCTCAAATTCTTTACAGAGTTTAGCATTGGGATATTCACTTTCAAACTTGCTGTTTAAACGAAATACACATGTTAATATCTAAGTAGTATTGTGTGTAGCTTGAAGAGATTGACATTAATTTAGTTAATGAATAATCAAATTATTATAGTACCTTATAAGATCAGCTAATTCATTGCAATTAAGAAGCACAGTTGTATTGGCTAGATTGTAATCCTTTGTTGTAGCGAAACCTTTAACATTCTTCCATTTACCAGATGGACGTCCTTGTTTTTTGAATACTGAGAGAACGTTATCGACTGAATCATCCACAATATCAGTTTCATTGCGATGACCACGATTAAAATTTAAATTCACATGATCATTGAAATAATAAGTAAAAAATATGGATGCTTCTTCAATAATGTACGCTTGACAAATAGAACCTTCAACACCTGCTTTTTGCTTCACCTTTTTCTTTAGGTGGCCCAGATACCTTAATAGGAAAATGTGTGAATAATACTATGACATGTTCTATATTTAAACATTGCGTAAATAAATATAATTATTATATACCTCTCAAAAGGATACATCCATCCATACTGCACTGGTCCCCGTAGTAATGCTTCAGTTAGTAAATGTACAGGAAAATGTTCCATGCAGTTAAATACTCCAGGAGGAAATATTTTCTCCAATTTACATATCAATTTGGGTACATCTCTTTCAAGCTTCTGCAAATGGATTTTTAGATAGAGTTGTCGAGCATATATCTTTAAAGAACAAACTGAGCTCTGTTATAGGCATCCAAATCTTTTGTGGTAAAATCTCTTTAAATACTATCGGAAATAGAGTCTCTAAAAATACATGGCAATCATAGCTCTTCATACCTGACAGAATAAGATCCTTCATATCAACGCATCGTTTCATATTAGAAGCAATCCCGTCGGGAAATCTCAAAGAATCGACCCACTCTAGTAATTTTGTACAACGAGTTCTATCCAGCTCATAACAAGTAAGAACTTTGAAGTTTGGACGAATCGGATCAATCTTAAGCTCTGGACGATTGCAATAGTATTCGACATCTCTTCTTGATCTCAAATCATCTTTGGTTTTTCCTTTCGCATTCATTATTGTATGAAAGAAATTCTCAAATACATTTTTTTCAATATGCATCACATCTAAATTGTGTCGAATTTTTATATCCTTCCAATATGGCAATTCCCAAAATATACTCTATTTGCACTAATTATGATAATCACCTTTACCAGGAATTTTGGGCTCTTTGTTTCCTGTCTCATGTAATTTTGCATAATCTTGTACAATATCAAATATCTCTTCTCCATTCAAAAAAGTTGGTGGTTGCAAGTTTACAGTTTTATTTCTTTCAAAAAATTTCTTATCACGTCTAAATGTGTCATTTGTATGTAAAAATCGACGATGGCAATCCCACCAACACTGCTTACCACCATGCTTCAGTGTAAATGCTTTTGTTGAATCCATGCACACAGGACAAGATAATTTATCTCCCGTACTCCAGCCCAAAAGCATCCCGTACGCGGGAAAATCGCTTATCGTCCATAATAAACAAGCAAATAGTTTGAAAATTTTCCTTTTTGATACGTCGTACGTGTCAATGCCCTCTACCCACATTTTCTTCAGGTCCTCGATTAAAGGTTGCAAATAAACATCTATTCCGTTTTTCGGATTTTTAGGTCCAGGGACAATTAGGGTTAAAAACATGTATGGATTTTGCATACACATCCAAGGAGGTAAATTGTAAGGTGTCAAAATAACTGGCCAAGTGGAGTACTTTTTACCATACTGACTAAAAGGTTGGAACCATCAGTGCATAAACCGAGTCTAATATTTCGTGATTCATTGGCAAAATCAGGATATTTGTCATCGAAATGTTTCCATGCTTCTCCATCTGCAGGATGACATAAAACTCCTTCCTCTCGAACCCGTTCACTATGCCATCTCATGTGCTCCGTAGTGGCATAAGACGAATACAATCTTTGCAATCTAGGTATAATCGAAAGATAATGTAAACGAGTAAAAGGCACGCCTTTACCATAACTTTTTTTCTTTTCGTATCTTCCTAAGCCACAAAATTTTTATTGTGAACGGTCTATGTCTTCTTTCCAATATAACATACAACCAATTCGACATGTATCTATCTTTTCATACGGCAATCCGAATGCGGACACTTGTTTTTTTAATTGATACCAATTTTCATCCAATCTAGTTTGCAAACCGAATGGGACCACATCTCGAATTAAACTAAGAACGTCATTCATTAATTTTTGTGTACCATTGTTTGTGGATTTTATTGCAACTAGCCTAGCAGTCGCTGCCAACTCTGTCATAGGACATCCATCAAAAAGCTGGTTTTTTGATGCTTCTAACAAATCAAAAAAGATTTAGCTTTTGGATTTGGCTCTTCCTCTACATCCAATGAATTAGACAACATGCTCGGACCAGCGGCATTGATAACCATTTCAGTCATTCTATTTTCTGTAGTAGTAGATTCATAAAAATTAACACCAAAATTTACGTTACCATCCTCAACATCTACCGACGTATTAATAATGTTCACTGCATCCTCACTGTGATGTATCCACACATAGTAATCGTCCATAAAACCGTTTTTAGTCAAATGACTTTGAACAATTCCATGAGGATGATGTTTTGTAGCTTTGCATTTCTTACAAGGACAACGGATTTCCATCACGTTTGTTCCATTGGAAGATGCCACTATCATGAACTCATTTAAACCTCTTAAAAATTGAAATGGAATTGTCTATCTATATCCAACATTTTTGTATATCCAAGCGTGACGAACTTTCAATTGTTCCATCTTCTACTGCATAATTAAGACATGTTATATTATAAGATGAGTACTTATATTATTATTATTATTATACAGAACTATAGTAATTTCATTATTTTAATAGTTATATAATTATTGTTTTATTTAGATGAATATCCATATAACGATCATATATAACACTTATCGGACGGGGCCCAATTTATCTAAGAGGTTCACATAAGTAAAACACATTATATAATTTGTAAACTACTGCATGTTTTCGGTTTTTTTATTTATTTCTTTTTTACTTTGACGGCCGGTCTACCTACTTCCCATTACAAATATAATAATGTAAACATATTTTATAAATCATTTCAGGTTAAACGGTTCAACAAAATTTCGGCAGCACTTCCCTTTGGTCCCTGTATCGTACACAAATGCATGTACACAGGGAACAAAAAAGGAAGTGCCATCGAAATTTTGTTGACCATTTAAACTGAAATGATTTATAAAATATGCTTATATTATTATATTTATAACTTGTCCAATAATAGGAAAAATCCAACGAATATTGTATCAGATGAATATAGATTTCCGTTTTGTGTAAAAACGAATATCCATATAACGATCATATACAAAACTTGTCGGACGGGGCCAAATTTATATAAGGGGTTCACACGAGTAGTCAAAAAAACATTCAATCTGAGTTTAAAACAAAACAAAAAACACTTCAAATGGAATTGTTTTTTGTACGTATGATAATTGAATTACGTTGGGTTACTAACTTATTAATCATGGTTTATGTTTATTGGAGTATTTAGGGTTAAGAAATGCAAAGCTACTGTATTATCTGGAGAAGCTTAAGCAACGTAGGACAAGTGTTAAATAATTTTGGTAACGGGACTAGGACTCAAAATGTTCGTCTACTGTATTATCTGGAGAAGCTTAAGCAACGTAGGAAGAAAATTTAGAAAAGAGTGTTTCCACTGTCGCGTCAACAACTTAGAAAAAATGATAAAAATATGCATATTTATGCCGCATGTGAACTACTTAGAAAAAAGCACCACAAACAATATTGACTTTCATGAGCATCAATATGCTCATCCTCATCAAACGACGATAAAAATTAGGGTGGTGTATAAATATTAACATATAATAAATTTTTGGTGGGCTGTTCACGAGCTTGAAAATACCTTAACATTTGTCCTTACCAATATTTTATGTTTACAATTCAATTTGTGATAATCAAAAAGTTAAACTTTAAGTTTGCATATTTGAAATTTAGATTTTTTTTTTATATTGAATAAGGTTTTAAATTTTAAACGTGCAGTTGAAAATTTAAGTTTTGGCATTTTACACTTTAACTATGAATTTAAAATTTTGAAAACTTGAAATTGAAAATATGAACATTTGAATTCCAGTGAAAATTAAAATTTGAACTATTTTAGAATTCTAAAGGTAAAAAAATAAAATTGATTCTTTTTTTTTGCAAGTTTATTATTAGCAAACTATAATAAGTTGCTAAATGGATGATCTGCATGCCAATTAAGCTGGAAAAAATTGATTCACATGCTAAATGAGTCAAGTGGAACATCATAAATGGATCGGATCAATTTTTACCCATCCCGTTCAAATGTTAAGAAAAACTCCCTTATCCAATTTCGTTTCTATTTATTCATCAAATCAATTGGATTTTCCTTCAAACAACGATAAATAAACAACTTACAAAGGAAGAACGGAGGGATAAATCGCTGGAATAAGAGACGGAGGGAGATGAAAGCTTCGCTGGAACAAAGGCAGCTCCAAGTCTCGGCTGCTAGCTCGATCGGTGACGCTTCAAAATCGAACGGGAGGCCGGTCGCGATTGGTTATTTAGTTTTTTTTTTAATACGATGTAAAATCGAATGGAAAAGGAGAAAGGGGTTTTTAGTGAAACGATGGAAATGGGGCCGGTGTATTGTTTTAAATGGGTTGCGAATATTTAGACCGTAATTTCAGAACCCATTAAATAAATTCCAACAAGGCGTAGGGAATGGATAGGGAATTCCCTACCCAGCGCCTACACCATTGACAATTTCTACATTTTCCCTACGCTGCGCCTACGCGATGTAGGTATGGCGTAGGGAAATGTAAGTTGGAAAATGACCCCTTTTTGTAGTTAAACATCTTCATTTGTGAAGAACTAATAAGCAGTCTCCGGCCAGAAGTCAAGGTCACATTGTGTATCTTTCCTTATTATTGTGAACTAAACTATATATGATTAATGATCAAAATACTGCTTATTAGTGCACTTTTTCATACTAAAACAACATACTACGCTCGACTGTTGAAGTCCGAAGGACCATCTCTCTATTTCCTTGCAACGAATAAGGAAAAAAAATACTTGATATGAAAAAGCAGTGTGAACTACACTAATATGGTCTTGGCTGTTAACATTTGTCATGCTCAACTGGCATTCCAGCGGACTATATTAGGAAAATAATATGATATCGGCATGAAGTTTAACCTGAACATTTTTTCATTGTTGGGACACGGGGGCATACTGAATTTGGGGACAGAAGAATTGGTGCGTAATACAACAAGCTACTCCTATCAATTATGTCACCTGATCCAAAAGAAAAATTAAATACTAAATATATTCCAAAAAATCCAAGTTGCATGAACAATTGCAAACCTGGTTTTGCATAACCGAATTAAGCAGATGCATAAAAACCAAATTCAATTTTTAGGACAAAATAATAAATTCTAGTACCAGTGCTTAATGGCAGATAAACCAAAAATAAACGATGTAAACCAATTTATTTGACACATTTTGAATAAATCATTATTTGCTTGAGCTACAAACCAAAATATGCAAGGTTTTTATACTTTTCTAATATCATTAAATTCAGTGTTGAATTTGTTCCAGTCTGTATTGATGTTTACTAAGGTAGTAACTGATAACAATTAAATTTTAGTAAAATAAAATCAAACACGGTGATTTGTTATTTTTCTTTAAAAAAAAATAGATTTAGACAGTGATCAGTTCGCACTTGATTTATTAATGCTTTCTCCGAATGAACATAATCTGACAAACCACATTTCATCGTAAACAATGGTCATATCACTCCAGCCCATTATATAAATCTTAGCATAATCCATTCTAAGCCATAACAGCCCATATAATTCCAGCCCATTTGTACCTCCACAGCCCATACCGTCCCAGCATAATAGCAATCTTTACTTTGAGATGTGAATTTGAGATTCGATTGGGCTATCTAAAAAATTCAACCCACCCACCAAAAATTAACAAACAAATAACATACATGAGAAAACTGAGTTATTTTCAGCAGGGTTCAACAGTTGTGGTTTTAGTATGTAGCGTTTGCAGAAAAATTTCCCACTTTCTTAAAGTCAAATTTATTAAAAAAAAAATTGTTTTGAAACATTACAAAAATAAGAAAAATAATTTATCTTCCAAATTGTCAGTCCAACCCTGTAATAGCTAATAATTATTTTAAAAAATCCCAAATTTTATAGTGTTATTAGCACATGCATAAGATATTAATTTCAAAATGAAAGCAAACAAGTATCGATTGTTTTAGTTTCAATCCCTTGGTTTATATAAGGGATTTATACTGAGTGCCCACTTTATGTTCGGAAATTTACTTAGCAAAACTTAGGAAGTGTCGGATCCAAATTCCGAAGTAAATAACTCTGACAATTATTGGATATGGTTGATATATGAACATTTTTTCATTGTCATGTCACATGAACATTTTTTTGTTATTACTTGGGAACAATTATGATGAATTATTATATATAAATTAGAAGACAAGAAGATGAATTATGATCTATTAAAGGAATGATGTATCTCTAACTCAAATTTCAGCATTCAACATTGGAAAAAAAAACAATTTTCATATATTCTGCATTCAGAATTCAACATTGGGCATTAAGCATGCAGAACAAAAAACACAACCATTGATGGCCATGCTGATAAATAAAAAACAGGATAAGGATCCAACTCATTCACAGAATAAGGATTCAGCTGACTCATACACATATCACGCTGCGTCATAGGATAAGGATTCAGCTCATAATACTTTAATACTTTCCTCTTATATTATTTTCCCTTTATAACTTATTACCGTTACATTGTTATTTTTTGGTTTAACCTCATGTACGCCATCTATATAAAGCACTGTAATATATACATCGTGTAATCAATTTTGCTCTATCAATAACATTACAAAATTGTATCTATTCTACAATCCCTCACACTATTAGAAAATCTATCATGGTATCAAAGCTTCCCTAAATTAGGGATTGCTAATAATTGCTATTTTTTAGTGTCAACTGTTGGTAATAGAAAGCCGAAGCTATGGAAATAATCAAGTTTGGTAGAGGTCGTGGTCGTAGTGGTAATTTCATGCAGATGTGAGTAGCAATAGCAAAGTTTTGGCACAAGAGGTTGTCGATGGTGATCAAGCATATGTTCCTACATTGAGTGATGCACAATTCAATATCTTGATGACTACTCTCAATCAACACAAACTCTCATCCTCTATTCCAAAATTGCATAGTAAGAAATTCTACGATGATCAATGGATCATCGACACTAGGGCCTCAAATACATGTCTGGTAATATTGAATTGTTCACCCACTTGCATGATATACCTTCCTCTCCTGTTGGTTTACCAAATGGAAAAGTTACAAATGCTACTAAAGAATGCCAAATAAAACTAAATGAAAAATTGATCCTAGAAAATGTATTATTTGTCCCTGCTCTTACTTGTAATTTGTTGTCTATGTCTCAACTTTTGAAAAAGCAAAAGTTCATTATTTTATTCACTAACAAGCTATGTATTATACAGGACCACACTTTCAGGAACCTGATTGGAGCAGGAGTGCAGAGTAATGGAGTCTATCTTTATCAGCCAATTCATAGTTTTCAGGCAAATAAAGTGTCAGCAGCAGATTTGACAGTGTTATGGCATCGACGCTTGGGCACCCTTCATCAAAAGTTTTGCTTCCTTTACTTGGAATAGATGGTAGTAATAAGAACTGTTTTGACAATTGTGAAGTATGTTATCTTGCAAAACAACTTCGCACTTCTTTTCCAAATAGTATGAATAAAGCCAATGATTGATTTGATATTATTCACTGTGACGTTTGGGGTCCTTATAATACTGCTTCAAGTTGTGGTGCACATTATTCTTTGACCATCGTAGATAATTGTTCTCGTGCTATGTGGGTGTACTTAATGGCTGGAAAGTATGAGGTTGGTCATTTGATTCAAAATTTTTGTGTCATGATTAATACTCAATTTAATAAAAAGGTGAAAATTTTGAGAAGTGGTAATGGACAAGAGTTTGTTTTGAAATCTTTTTACGCAAAGAATGGTATGGTACATCAAACTTCTTGTGTCGATACACCTCAGCAAAATGGTAGGGTGGAACGCAAACATCAGCATATTTTGAATGTTGCTCATGCTTTAAAATTCAGGCTAATTTATCAATGGAGTTTTGGGGGGAATGTGTATTAGCTGCTGTTCATCTAATTAATAAGACCCCTACCCCAATTTTAGACGGAAAATACCTTACAAAGTTTTGTTTAAGCAACCACCACCCCTATCTGCTATACGTGTATTTGAGTTCTTATGTTATGTTGCAAATCGTCTTCGTGTAAAGGACAAATTTGGACCTCGTAGTAGAAAATGCATGTTTTTTGGGTACCCTAAAGGGTGGCGAGTTTATGATTTGGAAACTCATGAATTTTTTGTTAGACGAGATGTAAAATTTTGTGAGAATATTTTTCCATTTGCGGATACTGTGGGTGATAATGATGATGCGCAAAGGGTGGCCTATCTGCACTAGCCTCCTTTGGAAGAGGATACTCGAGTGGTCAATAGTGACAAAGTTACAAAAGAGGATGGTAAGGCTATGAATCCGATGGATGATGATGGTGTTGTGCAACCAATGTTCCCCGGCAGTGACGAGCTTTATGGTATTGTTCCTTATGACACTACTACTCCTCTATATTTAGGAGAGAATTCTTCAGTAAGGGAGAGCGAACAACTCGGCAAGGGTTTTCGAGTTCGCCAACCGTCTTCGAGATTAAAGGATTTTGTGACTTATACTATTCATAAGATAGACTCCGCTACTTCTGCAAGGCCAGCTCAATCAATTACCTCAGGTAAACCCTTTAATCTAGCTTGTTATGTTGATTATAATAATTTTTCTGCGGGACACAAAGTTTTTTTGGCAGTAATTACTAAAGGTAAGGAGCCGACTTCATTCAAAGAGGCGGTCAATGATTCAAGTTGGAGACAAGCTATGAAAGAGGAGATTGACGCACTTGAACGTAGTGGTACATGGACTTTGGAAGACTTGCCTTCCGGAAAGAAGGCTATTGGTAGTGGATGGGTCTACAAAGCCAAATATCGAGCTAATGGCGATATTGAATGTTTCAAAGGACGTCTTGTGGTGTTTGGAAATCAGCAAGTCGAGGGTGTAGATTATAATGAGACGTTTGTCCTAGTTGCCAAAATGGGAACGATTCGTATTTTTTTATCTGTTGCTGTCGCACGAAATTGGGAGTTATATCAGATGGATGTTTATAATGCGTTTCTTCATGTTGATTTGGAAGAAGAATTATATATGCAACTACCTCCTAGGTACCATAGTTCTATTCCAGGAAAGGGATACAGGTTACGCACGTCTTTGTATGGTTTACGGCAAGCTCCTCGACAATGGTTTGCTAAATTATCTGATGTTTTGAGATGTTTTGGTTTTGCCCGGTCATATGCAGATTACTCCCTATTCTCTTACCAACGCGGTAATGTTTCCTTGTATGTTCTTATCTATGTGGATGATCTTATTATTGCAGGTTCCTCTCAAAATGCGGTTTTGCAATTCAAACAATATTTGAGTTGTTGCTTTCATATGAAAGATCTTGGTGTGCTAAAATATTTCTTGGGCATTGAAGTTGCTCGTAGTGATGAAGGGATATTTCTTTCCCAAATAAAGTATGCATTAGATATACTAACAGAAGCAGGAATGTCGGGTTGTAAGCCTATTGATACTCCAATGGAACAAAATCATCGTCTTGCTAATGTTGAAGGAGAGACATATCAACATCCAGATCAATATAGGCGTTTGGTTGGCCGTTTGGTATACTTATATGTCACACGTCCATAGTTGAGTTACTCAGTTTATACTCTGGCTCAGTTTCTCAGAAATCCACAGGTTGCTCATTGGAATGCTGCTATTCGTGTATTGCATTATGTTAAAGGAAGTCCTGGTCAAGGTATTTTGTTACAACCTGGTGATATGCAACTGAATGCGTTTTGTGACAGTGATTGGGCGGCGTGTCCCATAACTCACCGATCATTGTCAGGTTATTATATTCTTCTTGGTAGGTCTCTTATTTCATGGAAGACAAAGAAGCAGCCTACAGTGGCTCGTTCATCTGCAGAGGCAGTATATCGCACTATGGCAGTTGCTACTTGTGAACTTAAGTGGTTAAAATCGTTGTTGCGTCCTCTAGGTGTACTACACTCTAGGCCAATGCGACTGTTCTATGATAGTCAGTCTGCTCTTCATATTGTAAAGAATCAGTGTTTCACGAGCGAACGAAGCATATTGAAGCTGATTGCCATTTTATTCGTGATGAGTTACAATCTGGCAATATTTCTATGGCATATGTTCCGATGGGTCATCAGTTGGCAGATATATTGACAAAAGCTCTTGGACGTCAGCAATTTACATTTTTATTATGCAAGTTGGGCAGTTGTGATTTACGTGCTCTAACTTGAGGGGGAGTGTTAAGTATATTTATGTAAATATCTGCGTCATAGGATAAGGATCCAACTCGTTCACATGATAAGGATCCAGCTGACTCATACACATATCATGTTGCGTCATAGGATAAGGATCCAGCTCATAATACTTTAATACTTTCCTCTTATATTATTTTCCCTTTATAACTTATTACCGTTACATTGTTATTGCTTGTTTTAACCTCATGTGCTCCATCTATATAAAGCACTTTAATATATATATATATATATATCGTGTAATCAATTTTGCTCTATCAATAACATTACAAAATTGTATTTATTCTACAATCCCTCACACTATTAGAAAATCTATCAATAGGCATGCAGAACAAAAAACACAACCATTGATGGCTATGTTGATAAAACCCATTTAACTGACAAGTCGATTTGCATTGGAATGGAGATATTTGAATTCTTTAAAATTGTACTTCATCGAAAATATAAAAGTATATGCATAGTTCGAATCTTCAAATTTGCGATACTAAAACTAAATAATAAGCAAAACATATTCAGTAAAATAAATCCAAAAACCATTCAGAAACAGAACCATAAAATTAGAAATCGGGGCCAAGATAAGGTTTAGGTCGTATAAGTCAACTTTATAACTGACGTAAAGATATTATAAGAGAGTGAAATTCGAGCATCTATTGAAAACCGAATTGAGATTGAATATCTGACTAACCAAATTTGAAATTGAATTTGAGAGGTCATACCTAGGAATGAATGACAGCGGAGCAGGTGATTACCTTCGAAGGAACAGGAAGACGATTACCTTCCAACAACCAACAAGGTGATGACCTAACGGATGGTAACAGCGAAAGGCGAAAACCCGAAATGAAATTTTATTTAGATGGATACAGCGAAAATCAGAAGTTAGTAAGTGTGAATAACGGGGGTGGGCAGAAAAAATAGTCAAAATGATAATCAGTCCATTTTCTTTTCACTATTTACATAACTTTATATGTTATCACGCTTATTACCGTTGTAATCGATTATAACGGTATTATCCGTTATAATTGTGTAACGGTTATAACCGTTACAAATTGAATCGACATAAGTGTTACAATAAGGCCTGTTTGGTGTTGTGTTTTGAAAACGATTCCCATTTCTCTTTCTAATATATCTTCTTGAATTTATATTTCCAAATTTATTTTAAAATAATTATTTTATCTCATTTCTAAATATCGTTTATGAATCAACTACTTATTTTATATAATTAAACAAGTTAATTTATTCTAGCCAATAGAAACTCAATTTCTATTTTAAATTAGATTTGTCCTTTTTAAAACCCCAAATTCTTTTCCAATATATTCGAATATATTTTATGGTATTTTAAATACCAATTATTTAAGGCAATGTTATTCAACACCCCGGCACACAATAATCAACACCAGATTATTCATCACATCATATAATACAATATATGAAAAACAACAATATAATTGTTGAGGAATCCAGTTGGATCCCTCCAACTTGTTTCCCTACATCCACATATGTTAATCAACATGAATAATACCAGTTTCAGACCAATCTGAAATATAATAATAAATATAATCAGTATTTAATTAACGACTTGTATATGTATAGCTATATATATTATTAGCAAATCATCCAAACAACCATCACAAAATATTCAACCATTATTTATAAATATTAACTAACGTGTATAAAATTATAAAATCGGACATAGTTATTGAGTTTACTCACCTTTGTCGTTAATCATTAAATAACAGTTAACGGTCGATGATTGGAATCGAGCGTTTTATTTCGCTACAAATTCAAACGAGCTTCAAACAATTCCAAACCAGCTTCATCGCGTACCCTGCGTCCATACGATCCAAGAAGTCAGCCCGATCGAAATTCTGACCACGTATGGACGAGATATTAGATTAATGATTTATATAGGTATTTAAATAGCTTAAATTTAAATTAATTAAATATGGGCCTCACTAATATATATTCAGCCCGTCTCATACTACGAACCAAACATCCACGTCTTAAAACCATGACCGCTTCAGCATTATACATCATCTTCCAAAATTAAACTCCTGTCCCTCATTTCTTTGTTTGAATAAAATGCTGCCTTCCTTTATCTGTATTACTATATATTTTTTCCTTTTAAAATTGGGCTTTAACCTAACTCGGCCCACGAAAATAACATGACCCGCAATATATTTATTCTTCTCCCTTCGTGTAAGCTATCGCTCCACTTTGTATCCATCTTCCTGAATAAACACAACCGCATACTTCCTTTTTTATTTTATTTTTATTTTTGGGCTTCACACTTTTTAAGCCCGCCAAAAATCTCCACCCGCCATAGTAATTTCTTCCCCCACAACTATACCCGCGAGCTCTCTCCTCACCAATAGTCATTCACGCCCTTACATACCAGCCTTTCTTCATCATTTCTCCACCAAATTTCAAACCCACTTCACCCTTTTTCTTCTCTGCACAGGAGCCTCCTAGTATATCCTTGAGCCCAGAGGAAACAATGCTCGCCACTCCTCCTTCTCTCCATTCTTTCTCCACAATCAACTAACACCCGAACCGAGATTGCCGAAGGACCCATCGTCAAACTATCCATCACCCAGTCACTAAAATGTTGAGCTCGAACTGCTTCTGGAAAATGCGATAAGACTCTTCTTCGTTGCTACTATGACACTCCGCGACACTCAAATGGCCTAGGTTTCACCAAATATTGAACTCGCCACCTTTTTCCACGTTTCTGTGATCTACCTACAATGCAACGAGTACCCCCAAAAAGAAAAACATGTGACATGTTTAAAACATAATGTATCACTTCGTGTTATTGTACAATGTGAGGTTATTGAGCAGATCTTTTGCGGAAGAACACCTGTGTTTTAGGATGCTTCAGCAATTCAAGGCTGCTACTCTTGAATATGGAATGAACCAACCCATTTCTTCCAAGCTTGAATGGCGTACATTTTTGAAGTTATTATCTTAGTTGGAATATTATTTTTGATGTTATTATCTTTATTTTTCTTCATTGAGTTTCATTTAGATAGGAATGAGTTTCGGAAGTTGGAGGGAAATGGGGAAAAGATTCTTGTTCTTGCTGGAACAAAAGTATATATAAGTAAAACTACTTGGTACCTAAGTAAATGAATAATAATAAAAATATAAGTGCCTGTCTAGTTAAGGAAAAATGTGAAATACTTAATGGTTAAGGAAAATGTGTATAGAAGCTAAAGGTAAAACCTATACAGTAGAGAACGTGAAATATAGATAGCTATAGGGGTTGTTGCACGATTTGATTACACGTGCATAGGGTAGAAAATTCAACTTAGCTATGAAGTTTAGCATATAGGCCTACGTGATAAGTGGGTGACAATTCAAGTCCTAGCATATGGCTTCCTATAGTGATTCCTTAGGCATGAAGAAAAGAATAAACATATACTTGGGTCTGTGATCCCATTTTCTTGTTTGTCTACCCGCAATATATATATATACACACACACACTACAGTGCTAAGGTAAGTATATTTTTATTTTTTTCATTTATTTACTTATGTATGTATATTTAAAATTAAAGTGGTACCGGTTACAAAGAGCTTCATTTATTTATCGACTTCCATGGACAGAAATAAAAATACCATTGTCACGAGCAATGTGTCACGATCCCAAAAATATAATAAAATGACTAGTTACCTTATTCTGTGAAATTTCAAAAGAGCTTATTTAGGGTACAAAATACGTTAAACAAAAAGTAGCTTATTTTCTAAAATAAAAAATACAGCAAAATTACATAAATTAAATTATAAATATTCATAAGAATCTTATTCAAATTCGAAACAATTAATTTATTATAATTAAAAAACTCGTTATGCTTTAAAAACGATTCCATAGCGACTATTTAAACATTTGATTTGTACATAACTCACAGTATATAAGACGAAACCTCGATTTTTCACTTCCATTAGAAAAATACAGTTCAATAGATTCCAACGTTTCTTGTTTCACAGAAATCCGCCTTACAATGAATCCTGTATACTTATTTAAAGTTCAAAATTCAATATTACGAACTATCATGGCGTTATGAGCTCGATTTATAATTATATTATAATTAATACATTCAAACGTCGTTAAATTAATATATTCATTATAATAATTCAATTCTGGACTGAATTAAATCTATTAAATTATCCAATTTACACAACATTGCCAATTTAGCTATTTCCGACTATTCCGGAAATAAATATATTATTATCCCATTATTTATATTATTTAAATATTCAAAATATTTGAATTTAAACCATTTCAATTATCAAACCATTATATATTTAATTAAATAAAATTAATTATTATATCGCTAAAAATCCTGGTCGTTATACGCATAATATTAATTAATTAGTAAAACAACACGTATGCTTGAAACCATACATTAACGCTTGTCACTTGCACCTAATAAGTTGGTTAAATAGAATAAAATACTATATTTAAAATGTTGAATAATCCCTCGCTAAACCCAACTCATAATTAATCATATGTCTATGATTGACTCCAAAGATCAACCTAATATCATCAAATCATGTGTCAAAACGTGTTGCGATGCCAAATCAAACCCTAAGTACTCGGTTCCTCAGATTGTTGTATGTTGAGAACTCTAGTTCCCTGATGATAATATATTGAAGACTCTACTTCCTAGACTATATCGTATGTTGAGGACTTTGCTCTTGGACTATCGTATGTTGAGGACTCACGTCTTAGGACTATAACATATTAAAGACTCACCTTCATAGACTATATCATACATCAAGGACTCGGTTTCATGGACTGTCTTATGTTAAAGACTCAACTCCTCATACTATAATATAAAAAGGACTTATCTCCCTAAACTATTGCATCACAAAATACGAACCATATACAACGAACTTGCCTGTTTACGCATAAAGGTTGGTGTAACACCCAAAGATTCCCCAATTGTTAAGAAAAATGTTTCACTTAAGGAAAAAGTACGGAAAAGGAATGAAAATAGTATTTTATAGTGGTTTAGTTTGAGTTGGACCTATGTCCAGTTTGAAGCTTTTGTTGATTTTATTCACTGTTGAAGGATTACAGTGATGGACATCATCATTATAGTGGTGTACAATAATTTACTAAGTTTTTGGGAGTCACTATTTACAAGTTCAAAGCCTTGAGAAAATGTTACTTCTTCTTCCTTAAAGCTCAAGTGGCCATTAACGGTGTCTAAGGTCCTTTCAAGGTGTCAAATCAAGCAAATGACAACCCCTTGAAGTATGAGGTTGGGGGAATTTATAGGTAGTTGATTAGGTGAGAGTAGGTGAGAAATAGGGACCACATGCCGAATTTCGCATCTCAGGTAATAGGCATAGTAATTTCGCATCCCCTAAGGGGATTCAAATTTCGCATCCGAAGGATGCGAAATTCGTATCCTCGGTTGAAAAATTCGTATCCCCTAGGATACGAAACTCGTATCTACGGGATATGAAGTTTCATATCCTAAGGGATAGGAAACTCGTATCCTTGGGATTTGAAGTTTCATAACTCGAGGGATACTAATTTCATATCTCGAGGAATACGAAACTCGTATACGAGGGATACAAAATTTGTATCCTATAGGATACGAGATATGAGGGGAGTTTTTATGACCTGAAGGGATGCAGAATTCCGTGCTAGTGGGGTTTTTGAGGAGTTGTGAGGCCCACACTTGCACGAATCCCTTCGGACCTGAATTCAGAGTGTTTTTACGATGCTTCAAGCTATTGTGTCACGCAATGGACCAAGTTACATGGGCCTGATATGCTTTTGGGAACTGGAAAAAAAGGGTTGTTAATACTCCCCCCCCCCAAAGTACGTCTTGTCTTGTCATGATGTGCTTTGAGTTGAGTCGAGCATTTCTGGAAGTTGGAAAGATCTCCAAGCTATGTCGAGCGCTTGTTCGTGACCATTCCGTTGAGCCTGTTGTGAATTCCGATTTCTCGATCTGGGAATCATCTCAGGTAGCTTCAGTAAACATCTAATTCCTGTCGACTCGTTGACTCCCACTTAAGTTGAAACGTAAAAGGGTCATTGTAAGCACAGTGTCATGCATGCACTCACACATTTTCATGTGATTTTGCGCAATGCAACCAAAGTTTGTAGTGAAAAGATATTGAATCGTGAACTCATTTTCTTGGCATATGCTCTTGAGTTATTTAAACTCGTGAGCACATGATATTTTAGCGAATCGGGTTGAGGCTCGATAATCGGGATTCCGGAAGCACGTGCATGTAGCCGGAGTCGCGAGTCAGGAATTCCCTCCATTTTTCCTTTTTTTGAAGGAATACAATATTTCGTATCCTGGGGGATATGAATTTTCATATCGCGGGAGGATACGAATTTTCATATCGCATGGGGACACGCTTTTTGTATCCCTTGGGGGATGCGAAAGTCTTATCCCGGAGGTATGCAAAATTTCATATCCCTTTGGGATATGAAATTGCATCCTTAGGGGTTACGTACTTTCGCATTCTTATCAGCCTCCCCTCCCTTCGTATAAATACCGGGATTCGAGCCTCCATCCTCCTTCACCTGGCATAATGCATGATTTGAAAACTTCTTTACTTTCCTTTGAAAAATAACTTTGCCTCCTAAGATGTTTGAATCCAACCAATTTTACTCGAATTAAACAGGTGGGACTATACTCCCATGTAATTCAATTCGAGTTCATGATTGTAGGGAGCTTTTCTAGAGTTTGGAGCTTGAGACCATGGGCTGGGTATTCAATCATTGTGTCTCGAGGACGAGGTGATGTGTTCTTCGGGGAATACGAAGAGCCTTGTGGGTAATGGAGGAGCGAAGACAAAGTTTATGGGATTCAAACTCCTATGGCTTCTCATCCTGGAGGTATTTCAGAGAATGAGAACGATAAACGAGAGGAAGAAGGAGTCGGAGGGGATTCGAATCGATGCTTCACATCCCGAAGTTGCAGAGGGGATACGAAATCTGTTTTCGTATCCCGAGGCAGTTGGGAGATGCGAAACACCAATTTTGTATCCCTAATAATAAGGGGTATGACTTTGGGATTTTGTATCCTCAAGGGGATTCGACTTCCCGATTTCGCATCTGGTAGGGGAGTCAAGATCCTCCCAAGTCCTGAGGATATAAAATGTGTATCCCTAGGACTTAGAAATTTCGAGACCCGGGGGATACAGAGTGAAGAGGATTCGTGGGATGCATGTTTTCTTAAGGCGAATGCGATGGGAGCGTTGTTCAACCTGGGGATGCGAAATTGCTTGATTTTGGGGATGCGAATTTCGCATCCCTGGGTGTTAGCAAATTTCGAACCCCTATGGTAGTTAGATGCGAAATTTTATCAGGTAGCTGCATCCCAATATGCCCATGGAAAATTCATCTCCTATGAGATTGGTCATTGGGCTTGTATCATTTCGCGATGTTATGTGATTGGATCGGACTCGGATATGAATGCGTTGACCAAGAACGCCTTTACGCTCAAACAGGAACTGATGATTCAGACTTGCTCATAGGTTTAGAGCATAAACATGAACTATGGACATGTGACTGAACTACCAACCCATGGACTTGATTCCAGATCTCAATCACGCTGTAATCGCAGCCTGATGCGAGTCTGATGACTTCGGTCGTCGACGACGATGGGTTTAGTTCTAGAGACTAGTAATCATCGCCATGTTCCAAGTTTTTTTTATTGTAATTGCATTAACATCTCATGACAGTACACCTTCCATGTTAGTTTACACCAACACAAGAGGAATACGTTTTTTAGTGCAGTATATAATGTGGCTACCTTAAAAGTATAGTTTGCAATTGCACCACAATCTTCTCGAAGACTTAAGAGCCTTGAAGTTGAAACTTTAGAACTCTCACCATCCTCGACTGAGCTATCCAGCAATTCCGGTTTGGGTGGCAGCGAACTTTAGACCGCAAAGGCGTCCACCCTCTCCCAGCGCATAATGCCCATCTGCTGCACTTGACTATGGTATGCAGTTTGAAGGACCACAACAGTAGTCTGGGTACACGGTCGAGCCAACGATACCAAAAGGGGTTGAAGCGGCAGAAGGAATCCCAGAGAGAGAAGAGGATGTAGATATCATGGGGAGGACGTTCCTGAGGCACCGGATATGATGGCGGATGCCGCTATAGTCGACGATCTGTCGGATTCAGTCCCTTCGCGGATGGATGAAGCTACGATAATGCATGTTTGTAAGAAGTATGACATATCTGGGGATGACATTTGTGTCCCTGAGGAAGGGGATAGGGTGCATGCGCCCCCCGGATGGATACACTGCCTGGAACATGAATATGTGTTCTTCTGAATACGTTTTCTGTCCTGTGGGTTCATCCGGGATATGTTGCGCAACTTTCGCTTAGCGCCAACGCGGTTTCATCCAAACGCATGCGCCTTCCAACTTGCTACCTACTTCATGTTCATGAAATATCTGGATAGGGTACCAAACGAGGAGGACACTTGGTTTTTTTATATGAAGAGGAGATTACTGTTGCGCCTTCTCTTGTCTACATGGTGGGACAAGCCAACATCTGATTTATCTTGGTGGCGTGGAGCAGACTTTGCACTTTTAAGTGTGATTAGTTTTTTGTTCATTGCCCCCAGGATTCGTAAGGGGATGGTTGGCTGGAAGTAAGTGTTACTTTCTTGCCTTGGGTTCTTAATTAGTCGAGTCGTATGCTCAAGACTAACTTTATGTTTGCATGACAGGTATCCCCCCGATCCCCAAAGGCAAAGTGTATCAGGAGCGCCTTGTAGCGCCAACGGCTATTCCAATCGAGTCTCGCACCTCTAAAAATATTTTGACTGATCAACTCCTCCGTCAAATAGGCTATTTTCTTATGGGCTATTCAATAGGTCGTCCGGTCGGTGTTGGAGATGGAGATGAGGCGAAAGCTAAGGGAGGAGATAGTCCTCTAGGTCCACAAGTGAGAGTGCCCACATCGTGCCCCCAACAATGCAAGGCCGTAAGAGCTTAGGGAGAACCTAGTGGGTGCAACGCTGATGATGAGGAGGTGACTACCAGAGGAGAGGGTCTGACGACCACCCCAGATTCGTCTCTAGCAAATGGGACGAGGTTGGGAGCATCGCCCAAGCCAGTTTCTCTAGTTTCCACCTCTGGGACCATCGCATTATTGGAAATGGAGGGTCAGTTCAGTGACTTGGATAAAGTCCTAATTGTATTAACATTATCTTGGTCAAGTGGCACAATTACTAGAAGCCTTACGCTGAGCATCGGGAAGGACACCCGTTCAAGTGGGCTAAAATCTGGTATATGAAGGGAAAACTTAGGACACACACTCATGAACACCGCGTGACACAACATTTATTTGTGTACATGGTATGCTCGATTCTGACTTAGAATCTGCCTCGTGCAGGTGAGATAGTTAGGGAGAGCGACAAAGACCGAGGTTGAGGGTCTGACAGTCGTCGCCCGTAGAAGAGTGGGGTTGCGAGTAGCTTCAGAAAGAGTGCATATCTGTTTTCGTATCCTCCTTATTCATATGAGCGCTTCAGCACTCGCTTCATAGAGATCAACCTCGGCACTTGGGATCATCACCGCCTACCATCCAGGTGTCGGGAGCAGACGAGGGGCCATAAATTGCAAGTACAAGGCAGCAGGTGTCGACTATACCTCCTTATGTTCCACTCGTGGTGTCTGTGACCACATCTACAAGTAAGGAGTTAGCCCCAGGAGGGTGGGGACACAGGAAGAAGTCAGTGGAAAAGTACGGTCCACCAATTCTCGACATGTTGGAAATCCCATAACTCAACAATGAGGAAAGGAACAAGACGTTGAAGAAGTTGTTCCCCGACTTCTACTTTAAGGAGCAATTGTGGTTACCGAATATTCATCAGATTCCACTGGACGTGGATAAGGATGTTTACGACAAAGTGTACGATGTGTACTTTCAGTACGGGGAGATGTACAAGTACGCAAGAAGGCTATCAGACTTAATCCGCAAAAAAAAACGAAGAGATTTAGGGGTGGTAGCTTGAGGCCGGTTTTGAGAAAGAGAGCTTCAGGAATTGGGAGGTTGAATTGAGTAAGACAACTCTGTAAATTGCATATATTTCAGCGTATCCGACTAACATATTTATATTTTAACTCTTTGTTGTCGAAATAGAGCAATTGGCGTGGGAGCTCAAGAAGGTAAAGGTTGAGGTGAAAGAGGCCCGAAAATCATATAAAGATACACTAGCCTCGGTATCATCCGAGAATATGACGCTCAAAAAAGATTACAAGGTTTTTTCGAAGGAGAATATAAGATTGGAGAGTCATAATGAGGAGATTCACCATCTTTGTAAAAGAAACGAAACCCTGGCTGAAAAAACAAGAAGCTGAAAGAAGAAAACGAGTAAGCATAGTAGCTAGTTAATGAGAATAACAAACTTAGAAAGCCTCTTGACTTGAGGATCGTTGAACTCGAGCAAGCTAAGAACGATGTCTTTGAGGCCTCAAACAAGGTGGTGTTCGGTCGGGTGGATAGCATAAAGGCTGAGCACCAGGTTGAAGTGAAAAAGCTCAGGGCTGAGGTAGATGAAGCTGAGAAGAGAGTAGAGGCTGAGCTATAGCCGTTGATATGGGTATTTTACGTCAAGACACTTATATTTCATGGAATCATGTGGGTCGAAGACTATCCCCGCACTCTAGCTTTAGCCTGTGACGAGCTGGTGAAGTACGAGGTGACGCAGCTGAAGGGAGCCACAATGATGAGTTTGCTATGATGTTTGAGTACCTAACCGAGGAGGAGCATCATATGTTGCCTGAAGGAAGGGCGTTGTTAAGAGAGGATGCTGAAGTAGAGAGGTTGGAAAAACTTATTACTGTGAAAGGGAAAGTAGTAACTACTGAGAGTGTGGTAACTTCCCACACATTTGGAGGTGACAGCTCTCAGCAGCAGCAAGTTGCCGCAACCATCTCTACAAGTGGTTCGTCGGTCCCGGCTCCCATCATTACTAAGTATAGTCCCGAATATCCGGGGCTAGGACTCGGAAGCTCTCTTAAACCAACAGTCGGAAGCTCCATGCCTGCGAAGGAAACGTAGTAAGTACTTGCAGGTAAAACTACATCATTACAAGTGTTCGAGAGGCCGGTAACATGAGATTGAAGTTGACTAACTTGTCTTCTCCTTCATCGTGCAGGTCCCTCTGGAACGGAGGTGACAATGGGCTTTGCCCCAACAGTGCCTACCATGCTTATCGAAGCCGCACAACAAGTATTGGGAGGTAAAACCACTCATCATTAGTGTCTAAGAGGACGATAACATAAAGTCAAAGTAGACTAACTTGTCTTTTCCTTTATCGTGCAGGTTCCTCTGGAGAAAAGGTTACGATGTTTTTGCACCGGCAATGCCTTCCATGCCAGGGTTCGGTGTGGAAACTCAAGGGGAGCAACTCGAAAAGGGAGGCAATCACTTGAACACATTCTCGGACTTGGATCTTGGGGATTTTAGAGTGGAGGACCTTCTCTCAGAAGAGAAAGGGAAGGATGGCGAGGATGTGCAAGTGACTGGGCCGATGGAAGCGGGCTGGCAGATTATGCACGATCTATTTAAAAAGTAAAATGTGCAGCTGCTCGCAAAGTCGGAGGAACAGGAGGAGAAGAGGAAGATTAATGAGGAAGCCCTCCATGTGGATTAGGAAGAGGTGAGGAAAAGGGTTGAGGATGAGGCTCAGGCTAAGGTGCGGGACGCGGCCAAAAAGAAAGCTGATGACGCGCTGCTCAGAAAAGAGCCGAAGTTAAGTATAAGAGGCTGAAGGCAGAGGAATTGACGCTAAATGCGGGGAGTGTGGCACTTAAGAAGGCAGAGAGGGAGGCCAAGAAGAAGGTCGACCAGGTTGCCAAAAAAGCCAAGAAAACTTAGAAAGAGGAGGACAACTCAGTGGTGCTGGCACTGTCCAGCGAAGTCATTCCCAAGGCTTTGAAAGCGATCGGTGGCGCTGGTGCGGTAACCATCGAGATCTTCAGCAATGATGATGAGGAAAGACTCTTGGCGGTGCCCCAGAAGGAAACTACCCCGACAAAGGAGAAGAGGGGAAGTGGAGGGAGCGGGTCTAGGAAGAGGAAGAAGAAAGACGACGATGAGCCGTCCACCGCTGAATCAGAGAAAAAGAAGAAGAAGAAGGGTGGCTCATCGAAGTGAATATTATAGATAGCTTTTGGTTATGTAGGCTAACAGGATATGCGAGTACGACCCTTGCTTTTGGAGGCGTAATGTCGTTTTCATGTACATCACGTCATTAGAAAGAAAAGGAGAGTTGTACTTTGTTTTGTGAATGAAAGTTAGTTAACTTTGCTTATAACGCTTTCCAGTTTCTGTATTTACATAAACGTACCTGTCATTGCACTTAAACCAAAGTTGTTTGAGGCTTCACTCTTGATATGCTCAAGTCGTGTGAATCTCGTAGGTGCTGACTCTGTTCTCGGGACTTCCTTTTTGTTTGGAGCCTCGAGTCATGAAAAGTTTGAGTATGTGAACTTCGCTCTCATGACCTCCTTTCGGTCATTGGTCTTGAGTCGTGCGGAGTTCGAGTTTGGTGCCTCCCCTCTCGGGATCTCCTTGTGGTCGTTGATACCGAGTCGTGAGAAGGCAAGGTGGAGGTCGTTATTTCTTCCTTTATACTCTCCTATTGTTTTGTTCGGGATAAGGTTGAGAGCGTTGTTGGTTTGCCAGTTTTGTACCCGGATCTAGACCCTATGGGTCGGATGGAGCCGAGCGAGCGGTCGATGTCACATTCACTCGTTTGGTGGATTGCCCCTAAGTTTAGAGACCTAGGAACGGGGTTAGAAACTCAAGTTATTGAACATTGCGAGTTATTTATACTCGGTCTCGTCGTTGGTTCGAGACTTGAGTTGACTTGTAAAGGGTGGACCGCTTCACAAGGTTTGTGCCTTCGTAAAGATTCAAGTGGGAAGATCGATGCCAATATTCGAGGTGTCGATCCAGTGTTGTGCGCTCGTGTATGCAAGTCGGTTGTCATAATTTCTCAAACATACTAGGAAAAAAGTAAACACCCAAGTACATGGACATCTGAAATTTCTTTGTTGATAACTTTTGATGTAATGGTCAATTCTTTACAATGCCTTGAATTCTGAAAACAAAACATTGGCGGAAGCAGTAAATCTACACAATAAACAAAGTAAAGTAGCAGTGGAGATGTTTGTTATTCCGTACCCTTGGTAGTTTGGCACCATCAACGGTCATTATATTGAAGGTTCCATCTTCTAGCCTTTGTTGTACGACGTACAGACTTTCCCCGCGGGGACGGAATCGGTCAGTGTGGGAAAGATCCATTTTAGAAAGAGGCCACCGATGTCGAAGTGCTTTTGTCGAACTTTGGAGTTAAAGTATCAGACGACTCATTGACCTTGGGCGGCTGCTCTGAGTTCAGCTTCAATACTTTTCTCTTCGAGCTAGTTAAGTGATTCAAAAAACAGATCTTGGTTGGTCTTGGATCATAATATGTGACTCGATGAGATTGAAGTTTAAGCTCAATTGGAATGACGATTTTAGACCCATACAAGGGAGCAAATGGAGTGTGAAAGGTCGCTAACTTATGAGTAGTCCGGTAAGTCCAAAGGCTAGAGGGAGTTCATCTACCCATAAGTCTCCGGCCTTTTCCAAACGCTTCTTGATGATGGACTTGGTCACTTTGTTGACATTGTCAACTTGTCCATTGGCTTGAGGGTGAGCTACTATCGAGAATTCTTCTCAATGTTGTGTCGATGGCAGAAGGTCTTGAACTCTGAGCTCTCGAATTAGATCCCGTTATCAAAAACAATAGTCTTGGGAACTTCAAAATGGCAGAAAAAGTTGCACATGACGAAGCTGATTACTTTTTTAGTAGTGATTGTAGTAAGGGGATCGATTTTGGCCTATTTGGTAAAGTAATCAAATGCGACGATAGCATAGCGTGCACCTCCCCTTGGCTATCGGAAGAGTTATGATAATGTCAATTCCCCACATTGCAAATGGCCATGGGGTCTCATTTACGTAAGCTCGGTGGACACGGCTCTTGGAATTTTTGAGAACCTCCAGCGTTTGTCGCATTTGCGGGTGTAGTCTATTGCATCCCGCTCGAGGGTTGTCCAAAAATATATGTATCAAAGAATCTTCTTTGCAAGCGTTTGCCTCCCGGTGTGGTCACCACACTCACCTCCATGCACATCCAGTAGTACACGGTCGATGTCGTTGTGGGCTGCACACTAGATTAGTGGAATAGAGAATCCTCTTCTGCAGAGCACTCCATCTTGAATGATATAGCGTTATGACTTGCTGAGGAGTGCCCGCTTTTCATTTCGGTTTCCTGGGAGGATTACTTGTTGCAAGTAATTTCTGCTTAGGGTCATCCAAGACTCAGGTTCAGGCTCGGTCTCCTTCATTAGTATTGAATCAGTCTGCATTTGATCAATACTCGGAGAGTCAAGTACTTCGACTAGGACGACTCCCAAGAGTTGTGCATCCCAAGAACTTGATATTATGGCTAATGAATCAGCCTTCTCTTTTTGTTCCCGAAGGATGTGAGAAATGATGTAGTGTTCAAAATGAGTAATTAGTTCACGAACCCGAGCGAGGTAGGGAGAAAGATGTTCCCCTTAGCTTGATAATTGCCCAACACATGGCGTATGATGAGTTGTGAGTCAAAGTATATTTGGATGGCCTTGATGTTGAGTTCAATGGCAATTCTTAGTCCCGCGATCAAGGATTTGTATTCTGCATCGTTATTGGTGGCAGGGAAGTTGAGTTTTAAAGCATAACAAATCGAGCGCTCCTCGCGAGCAATAAGTTCCACTCCGATGCCAGAGCACTGATTGTTAGACGAACCATCCACGAATAGTTTCCACTGAATGCTAGGAGGCTCACCTTCCTCTAGAGGATCTTCGGGAATAGTGAACTTCACGATGAAATATACCAGGGCTTGTCCTGGGATTACTCATCGAGGGATGAAGATGAGCTCGATGTTCCACTTCAAGAGTCGCCTAGACTCCTCAAGTTGTTAAAGGACCTGTCGCAGCGACTGGTCAATGTAGACCTTGATTGGGTGAGATTGAAAATAAGGTCAAAGGTTCCAGGAAGAGATCAGGCATTAAGCTAGCTTCTCAAGCTTTGGATAGTTCTTTTCTGCGCCTATCAATCTTGTCGATGTAGTAAACAGGATGTTAGACGCGATCTTCTTCGCACACTAGCATTGACCTAATGGCTTACATAGAAACAACAAAGTAGATAAATAAGTCTTCATGGTCCACAGGTTTTAATAGAATGAATGGTCATTCTAAGGGATTCAGGAGGTCTTGGAATGCAGCGATGCACTCCGGTGTCCATGCAAAGTTGTGCTTCCCTTTCCTGAAAAGTCAAAGAAAGGAATGCATTTGTCGGTTGCTATTGATATGAACTGACTTAGAGCTGCCACTTTCCTGTTTAAGCTTTGAACATCTTCGATGCTCTTAGGGGCCTGAATATCTTGGATTGCTTGAATATTTTTTTGATTTGCCTCAACCTCTGTGAATTGACAATGAAACCCAAGAATTTTCCCGATGTAACTCCGAAAGAGAATTTCAAGGGATTGAGTTTTATGCCATATTAACGGAGGATATCAAACATTTCCACGAGGTCATTGATGTGGTCGTTCGACACCCACGATTTAACAAGCATGTCATCCACATAGACCTCTATGGATCTTCCGATCCGGTCTTTGAACATGCGATTGACTAGTCGTGTAACACCCCACCTCCGTTAAGGTCACTCTCAAAGGGATTGCCTTAACTTCGGTGGAGCGTTTTAAGGTACAAGATACTAATAAATTACAAGACAGAAAATTTATGCAGCGGAAAAAGATCAATATTATTTCATAAATACTTGTTCAACACAACAATTCAACAACTGTTTCAACCTTCCAAATTATTACAACTTTTCATCTGTCTTGAAAACATAAAGAAGCAATACTGAAAATAAAATGACATAAATCCCCAATAAGTGCTTGACCATAGCCATAGCTCAAAAAGGAAAGTCCAAGCCTTACATCTACGGTCTTCAAGCTTTGGCTAACCTGGACTAAGCAGAAGAGTTTCCTCCCTGCGGACCGGGGGGGAAGGGACGGAAGAAAAGAAGCGAAAGGAAAATGGATCACACATAAGTCTGGTAAGCCCAGTTATTTAATAACATGTAAACAAGTAAAAGACTATGACATGAATAAACTGAACTTAGAATTATACCACAAGGATAGGGTAGTCCTAAAACGAGGTAAAGTAAGATTTAACTAGATTTGGCTATCGCACCCACTTTTACTTCTCTGCACCCACTAAGAGCTGTTTAACTAGCAATGCATGTTCATGATAAAGTGATCCCATTCATGTATTGATCGGCTCCTACTCGCATTCATGTATTCCCGGTGTCATGCGGCCCCACGTGATTTTTAAGAACTTGTGTTGGTTCACGTATAGGGTGTATCAAGTCCTATTATGGCAACCCTGACACGATTTAAAGATGCACAAGTGTACGCCTGGAGCCCAGTGCCTGCTTTTTCCACTTCGCAAAGGAATGCACTAGGGTCACTCGCAAAGGAATGCAAAGGAATGCACTAGCTTGTGTTGTAACACCCCGCCTCCGCTAGGGTCACTCGCAAAGGAATGCACTAGCTTTAGAGGGGCATTATTGGTAAACATGCACAGAAATATCACAAGACAGAACATATAAAATAGCGGAAGTAAAATCGGACTTTCATAAACATTAATAATTAAGGTCTAAAGCCTTTTACATCAGAGTACATCAAAACCTGTCTTGCAATAGTAAAGAAGCATAAATACTTTTTCATAAATTATTCCCCAAGTAAAACAGTAAAGTAGCCATAGCCAAGAAAAGTCCAAGCCATCCATGATGACCTTCAAGCAGGAGAAGTCCGAACTAAACAACAGTATTTCCTCCCTGTAACCTGGGGGGGAAACGGAAGAAAAGAAGCGAAACAAAACGGGTCAGTCAAAAAGACTGAGTAAGCCCTATCTACTATTAGCATAAAAACTAGTAAAGTTAACTGGCATGAGGAACTGAGATGAGCATAAGGATAATAGCATACTGGCATGATGAATAACTAACAAGGTAGATCAACTAAACCAAGAAAGCAGGATGAACTACTGTACACAGATAAACTAAGGTGTCATGATAAATTACGATGTCAAGATAGAACAAGGTATCACATCGTCAGGTTTCTATTAAGTATAATATCCCAAGGTATCCATCAAGTCTAACGTCCCACGGTATCTATCATGTATATCTGCTCTGCACCTACCGTACTAGTATCCCAACCGTATTATGTGTTTAACCATGAATGACCCCTTTCTCAAAAGTCGTGTAATGGTCCATGTCAACCTAACATATCGCATATATAGGTTACTTAACTTGTATGTTTCTTTCCATTTATATGTTCAGTCTGTCGCCGTAGACCGTACGGGCTTTCTTTCATAACTCTGTACTACTTCAACGTAGTTCCATTTCCCTTGAAATCGCTTGGACTGTTACCCTAGACCTAGCTAGGTTCTTTCCCAACATGAATCACTGTTTGTTCAACTAGGACTTATGCTACCTAGGACTACTAGGGATTATGCTTACTTATTGAACGTTTTCGTATCTCGGTTTGGGTTCAACTACCTAGGGCCACTAGGAATTACGCTAACCGCCAACCGCACCCTTTTTCCCACGCATTCACCGTGAATCGTTTTTCCATGACTGTATGCACATGTATCACATTGTGCCATCCGAGTCCTGTCACAGGGCAAAACAAGAAATACAGGACTCGGTCGGGAGCTTTAGATTTATCTGCCGATGCAGATACTAAGGTCTGCTTTTCTACACGTGGCTATGGTCCCACGAGACCCCTCCCTCAACTAGTGAAAGGCAACACAAGAGAAAATCTTGCATGAGAACTACACTCCGGCCAGCCCACATCCTACGGCCTACCTCACCCATAATTAGATAGCAATTATGGTCTGTTGGGTGTTCCCTGCCTTTCCGTACGTACACGCTTGACTCAAGATGGTAGATGACCGACGAACTTGCTATCTCGGGCACCTTATGTATTCGTCGACTCACTGCTATCCACCCCAGTCTTTAGGTCGCTCGCATAGCAACCAAGGCATATTCTTGGTTCTTCTACCGCAGACCTCAACCTCTCGTGAGCCTAGTATAATGACCTGGCAGCTCACAGAGGGATCCCAAGAATATCCTCACGTTCCCCGAAGCCGCTGCTTCGTTACCCAGTTCGTTGGAGCCTTTATCTAAATCAGATAGCCTGCTCCTACACGCATACTTAAACGTTGACCTAACGTATCGGGTTACTAATCTATCTAAGAAATGGTTCAAATTTCCTTGACTAAGAATTATTACTTAGTTTCCCTTAACTAAGGTTTACCACTTAGCCTTATTTCCATTATCCTTGTTAACTGTGGTTATCCACCTAATCCTCCGAATTAGGGTTTTCATAATGGATTAAGTGTCACTTAAGTTCATGACTTAACCCGTCTACAAATCATGTCAAAAATTGGCTAAGTATCCAAGTTCAAGACTTAACCCTACAAACCATGTTCAAGTTGGTTAAGTATTTATTAACTTGACCCTATCAATTTACTGAGTCAAATCAGTCAAGCGTACTCAAGCGATTCGTGACTTAGCCTTATCATGTTATCACGTTAGATTGGTTAAGTATTGGTTAACTTAACCTTATCAAATAACCGAGTTAGAGTGATTAAGTATAGGTCACTTAATCACTTCAAAATTACCGAATTAGATTGGTTAAGTGTTGGTTAACTTAACCACTTCAAAATCACCGAATTGGATGGGTTAAGTCTAGGTTAACTTAACCACATCCCCTAACTGTATTATACGGTTAAGTGTAATTAGGAAAGCTTAATTAACCGTATCAAATTCACGTGTTGGTTTGGTTAAGTGTTGGTTAACTTAACCCCGTCCACTAGCCGTATAAAAATGGTTAAGTGTCATTAGGCAAATCGAGTTACTTAACCTACCGAACCTTGTCATGTTTTGCTAAGTATCATTAGCCTAATCAAATTACTTAACCCATTTACCCATGTCATATTTGGTTAAGTGTCATTAATCAATTTAACTTAACCCTATTAGGTGGCATTAATTACTTAATGCACCCCAACCTCTCACATTAGACTTTGTTGCGGTTACTAGTTAGGCCGGTTGGTTCCGGGTAGATTTCCACCACAACTTGGTCTAACCTCGGGTTCAAGGTACAACATGACCAACTTCTCACATTGGGTCCTATTGTTTGTAGCAACTAGTTAAGCCGGTTGGTTCCGGGTAGATTTCCGCTACAAACTCAACCCAACCTCGAGTTGGTCACACTTATGTTATCTAAGTGTCATGTCCATTATGTTTCCAAAACATATTACAAGTTTTCAAGAACTTGGGTAGACCTAACTTAATAGGTAAATTCCCAAGGGGTAGACCTAACTTAATAGGTAAATTCCCAATCTTATGTTTTCATGTCACTTCCATGTTATATTTAATGTTGCATGTTGTCATGTTAACCCAAATCATGTTCATGTCATTAAGTTTGCCCAAAACATAACCCCAACGCTTTTAAGCTCGCATATACGTTCGCAACAACGAAATGGATTAAAAGAAGAGACTTGGCAAAGGTATGTCAAAAAGGGGTATAAAGCCACAAGTTAGACATGGTGGCAAAATGAGGCATGAATATGTTCACTTACTTGCATATTACCTTACTAGGCCTCAAAAACATGCATAAACCCAAAACTTGGCAAAGAGCGAATCATGGTGATAAATGACATAGAAAGATGGCCATAAGTTCGCATATGGCATTACATGTAAGCTATCATAAGGGGTATGATAGTTCTCATGTTGCCAAAATGCAACATTCAACATAAAGGTCATGGCTTTTGGCCCACAAAATCAAGATAAAGCCTTCATAAACTTGCATAAGATGATAACATGTATTAAACCCAATGATCAAACCCAACTTGCAACATGAACATTTAACTTTATGGTTAATATCTAAGAGTAGAGAAAGGGCTTACATTGTCATGAAGGCACAAATCGGCAAATAAAACAAAGATTGAGACAAAGGTACTTAAGCCAACTCCAAAAACCCCAAATCAACAAGCTCCAATGAGATCCATGAGCAAAACCCAATAAAAATCCAATCTTTGGTGAAGATTGGCCTTGAAATCAACTTGAGAAGCTCTCATATGAAGATAGAAGCTCTCATACACTCACATGATCAAAGAATCTCTCATAGAAAAGAAGATAGGGTTCATGACAAGAGGGTGGAGGCTAGGGTTTTGAGTGGAGGCCATGAGAGGAGAAATTTTGCCATAGTTTAGTTGCATGAGTGAATAATGAGGATAAAAGGTGAGGGTTAGGGGTCTTTTTATAGAGGATTAGGATAGTTTAGGCCATAGGATCAATCCTAGATCTAATCCCAACCTTTAAAGCATGTCTTGGAGAAGAAGCCACATGTAGGAACCCATTTAGGGCCTTAAAATCAGCCCTAAAGTCAATCCGGGCCACCAAAACCCATCCCGGGCCTCAAAAATGGGTTCTGGGCCGCCCCAGGATGAAAAAGTTGACCTGTACAGGGGGCAAGTCGACAGGCAAGTCGACACCATGGGCCCCAAGTCAACAGCCAAGTCGACAGGGCTGTCGACACCTGGCCAGTCTGCCCGAAAACTGCTGAAAACTTGTTCTGGCCATATCTTGGTCATACGGACTCCGATTTTCGAAAACTCGGACTCTATTTCGCGTATTTTTCCGAGACGAACGCAATGGTGAAGTCCATTTTACCTGATTCAAATTTTAAAATTTAATTCTGCCTTGATTTCTTGTTTTAACGTGTTATCGAAATACGGGTTGTTACATTCTCCCCTCCTTTAAGGATTTCGTCCCCGAAATCTCCAAGTTAGGAAGATCGTATCCTACCATCCATCATCCATCTACTCAAAACATCATCCACAAGCAACCATTGTCCTTAGACGATTTCTAATGCTGTATGAATACATGCAGAAGGTGTGTGTATATGCACTCATCTAATGTAAATGATCAGGCCTGAGTGATCTAATGCAAAATATGTATAGTGCCATGAATCCAACATGTATGCAAATAGTCCTAGTCATATAAAAACTATATGTGTGCACAATCATTCATTCATATGCAACATCCGCATGATAACACATTCGATTTCATCCATAAACAAGCGTAAATATGCATATGCAATATGAAATGAGACTGAACCGTTCTAATGCCAAATATACATTCAAGCATCCACGAGCAACCACTTGCAACCACTGGCAACCATATCAATCATAACATGTTTCAAATACATGTTTACATCCATAGCGTTCTACCTAAGATTCCCTGAAACAGGGTCGAGAAGATAAACAAAACAAACTCCGTACGGGGTTTGTAACAGAGACAGGACCGAGAGGATACCCCTAAAAGATAGCCTACAAGCAAGCTCAACAGAAAAACAGGGATCGAGGATATATTCCCAAAAGAGATATCATGCACGTATTTAGTCTTCAGTCTCCTGAGTCGCATTACCTTGAGCTTAGATCCATCGTGCCTTGACCGCCCCTTTTTCTTCACGATTTCGCAGCTTCTTATTTCCTGTTTCCATAACATGAGTTGGAACTCATTTCCTCGTCGCCTCTCGTTCCACTTGAACTTATTCTCCTTCTAGAATACTTGGCGCAAACAGGACTGCGTACACATTATTCCATGCGAGCCCTCAAAATTCACTAGTGAATCCTGGACCTCGTACCACAAGGTATTCCATGTAGAAGAACTTTCTCTTGAAAGTAAACAGATGTCAACCAGGTTACCAAGCGCACTTACCAGGGTGATTTCTATAACCCATGCATAAGTGAAATAAACCATCCGTCTTCTTGGCGAACACCACTCGATCGGGCTTCAAATTTCCAATAAAGGCATCCAGGGATTCTAAGTAACTAATCATGACAGAACCCAAAAGGTTACACAATACTTCGAGGGTATTACCAAGGCTATCCAAAAGTCTAACTACCCTCCTATCAAAACCAAGAGTGGCACCCCTTACTGGATGACCACTTCATCCCTAGAATCCATCCATAGCTTATAAACATAAGCATTATTCCCAAACTCAACACTTAGCATAGACATTCTCAAATCCAAACAAGTCATGAACAGATGGACCGATTCTCCAATAGGATTTTGAGACAAAAATGGGATTCTCTATTACACTAGTACTTAAGGTGCAGAGACTCAACTATCGAAGCGGACTTAAATGATGCGGTGATCAAAACTAAGTCTTGGCGGGATGATAGAAAAGAATAACTAAACCTTTAACAAGATCGTTACCCTCCTTTCGAGATACCCTAGAAATGAGAGCATACTATTGCCCTCCCGATGATCTTGTCCTTGTCCGATGATACTTAACTATCCGCCCCGTTTTACCATGCCAAAGGTACTCTCTCGTCATGGGTTTCATTGTTCATCTTTCTCCCTCCTTTGAGGACTAAGCCATACCAACAAGTTGCTCATTCTTAAGCTCGTATCCTTTATCCTCTTTCTTACTATCCTTTCTTGTAACTCGGCCACTGGCCTCTCGAGAACCACCTCCATCGTACGGAAAACACTTACGTAGCTAGAAAAGACTAGTCGCAGTTAAAACCACTGTGACTATAGATGGAGGAAAGAAAGGAAAAGAGATTCAATCAAGGAAACAAGGATAGTGCTAATGGCCTTTGGGGAATAGCCTTTAAAAACTTTTCTTGAAAAATGCTTCTTTATAAACGGTTTTCTAATAGTTTTTCAGAAGGTTTTTAAAAACTTTTGCCCAGTCTGGTAACCTTCTGCTCTGATACCAAATGTAACACCCCGCCTCCGCTAGGGTCACTCGCAAAGGAATGCACTAGCTTTAGAGGGGCATTATTGGTAAACATGCACAGAAATATCACAAGACAGAACATATAAAATAGCGGAAGTAAAATCGGACTTTCATAAACATTAATAATTAAGGTCTAAAGCCTTTTACATCAGAGTACATCAAAACCTGTCTTGCAATAGTAAAGAAGCATAAATACTTTTTCATAAATTATTCCCCAAGTAAAACAGTAAAGTAGCCATAGCCAAGAAAAGTCCAAGCCATCCATGATGACCTTCAAGCAGGAGAAGTCCGAACTAAACAACAGTATTTCCTCCCTGTAACCTGGGGGGGAAACGGAAGAAAAGAAGCGAAACAAAACGGGTCAGTCAAAAAGACTGAGTAAGCCCTATCTACTATTAGCATAAAAACTAGTAAAGTTAACTGGCATGAGGAACTGAGATGAGCATAAGGATAATAGCATACTGGCATGATGAATAACTAACAAGGTAGATCAACTAAACCAAGAAAGCAGGATGAACTACTGTACACAGATAAACTAAGGTGTCATGATAAATTACGATGTCAAGATAGAACAAGGTATCACATCGTCAGGTTTCTATTAAGTATAATATCCCAAGGTATCCATCAAGTCTAACGTCCCACGGTATCTATCATGTATATCTGCTCTGCACCTACCGTACTAGTATCCCAACCGTATTATGTGTTTAACCATGAATGACCCCTTTCTCAAAAGTCGTGTAATGGTCCATGTCAACCTAACATATCGCATATATAGGTTACTTAACTTGTATGTTTCTTTCCATTTATATGTTCAGTCTGTCGCCGTAGACCGTACGGGCTTTCTTTCATAACTCTGTACTACTTCAACGTAGTTCCATTTCCCTTGAAATCGCTTGGACTGTTACCCTAGACCTAGCTAGGTTCTTTCCCAACATGAATCACTGTTTGTTCAACTAGGACTTATGCTACCTAGGACTACTAGGGATTATGCTTACTTATTGAACGTTTTCGTATCTCGGTTTGGGTTCAACTACCTAGGGCCACTAGGAATTACGCTAACCGCCAACCGCACCCTTTTTCCCACGCATTCACCGTGAATCGTTTTTCCATGACTGTATGCACATGTATCACATTGTGCCATCCGAGTCCTGTCACAGGGCAAAACAAGAAATACAGGACTCGGTCGGGAGCTTTAGATTTATCTGCCGATGCAGATACTAAGGTCTGCTTTTCTACACGTGGCTATGGTCCCACGAGACCCCTCCCTCAACTAGTGAAAGGCAACACAAGAGAAAATCTTGCATGAGAACTACACTCCGGCCAGCCCACATCCTACGGCCTACCTCACCCATAATTAGATAGCAATTATGGTCTGTTGGGTGTTCCCTGCCTTTCCGTACGTACACGCTTGACTCAAGATGGTAGATGACCGACGAACTTGCTATCTCGGGCACCTTATGTATTCGTCGACTCACTGCTATCCACCCCAGTCTTTAGGTCGCTCGCATAGCAACCAAGGCATATTCTTGGTTCTTCTACCGCAGACCTCAACCTCTCGTGAGCCTAGTATAATGACCTGGCAGCTCACAGAGGGATCCCAAGAATATCCTCACGTTCCCCGAAGCCGCTGCTTCGTTACCCAGTTCGTTGGAGCCTTTATCTAAATCAGATAGCCTGCTCCTACACGCATACTTAAACGTTGACCTAACGTATCGGGTTACTAATCTATCTAAGAAATGGTTCAAATTTCCTTGACTAAGAATTATTACTTAGTTTCCCTTAACTAAGGTTTACCACTTAGCCTTATTTCCATTATCCTTGTTAACTGTGGTTATCCACCTAATCCTCCGAATTAGGGTTTTCATAATGGATTAAGTGTCACTTAAGTTCATGACTTAACCCGTCTACAAATCATGTCAAAAATTGGCTAAGTATCCAAGTTCAAGACTTAACCCTACAAACCATGTTCAAGTTGGTTAAGTATTTATTAACTTGACCCTATCAATTTACTGAGTCAAATCAGTCAAGCGTACTCAAGCGATTCGTGACTTAGCCTTATCATGTTATCACGTTAGATTGGTTAAGTATTGGTTAACTTAACCTTATCAAATAACCGAGTTAGAGTGATTAAGTATAGGTCACTTAATCACTTCAAAATTACCGAATTAGATTGGTTAAGTGTTGGTTAACTTAACCACTTCAAAATCACCGAATTGGATGGGTTAAGTCTAGGTTAACTTAACCACATCCCCTAACTGTATTATACGGTTAAGTGTAATTAGGAAAGCTTAATTAACCGTATCAAATTCACGTGTTGGTTTGGTTAAGTGTTGGTTAACTTAACCCCGTCCACTAGCCGTATAAAAATGGTTAAGTGTCATTAGGCAAATCGAGTTACTTAACCTACCGAACCTTGTCATGTTTTGCTAAGTATCATTAGCCTAATCAAATTACTTAACCCATTTACCCATGTCATATTTGGTTAAGTGTCATTAATCAATTTAACTTAACCCTATTAGGTGGCATTAATTACTTAATGCACCCCAACCTCTCACATTAGACTTTGTTGCGGTTACTAGTTAGGCCGGTTGGTTCCGGGTAGATTTCCACCACAACTTGGTCTAACCTCGGGTTCAAGGTACAACATGACCAACTTCTCACATTGGGTCCTATTGTTTGTAGCAACTAGTTAAGCCGGTTGGTTCCGGGTAGATTTCCGCTACAAACTCAACCCAACCTCGAGTTGGTCACACTTATGTTATCTAAGTGTCATGTCCATTATGTTTCCAAAACATATTACAAGTTTTCAAGAACTTGGGTAGACCTAACTTAATAGGTAAATTCCCAAGGGGTAGACCTAACTTAATAGGTAAATTCCCAATCTTATGTTTTCATGTCACTTCCATGTTATATTTAATGTTGCATGTTGTCATGTTAACCCAAATCATGTTCATGTCATTAAGTTTGCCCAAAACATAACCCCAACGCTTTTAAGCTCGCATATACGTTCGCAACAACGAAATGGATTAAAAGAAGAGACTTGGCAAAGGTATGTCAAAAAGGGGTATAAAGCCACAAGTTAGACATGGTGGCAAAATGAGGCATGAATATGTTCACTTACTTGCATATTACCTTACTAGGCCTCAAAAACATGCATAAACCCAAAACTTGGCAAAGAGCGAATCATGGTGATAAATGACATAGAAAGATGGCCATAAGTTCGCATATGGCATTACATGTAAGCTATCATAAGGGGTATGATAGTTCTCATGTTTCCAAAATGCAACATTCAACATAAAGGTCATGGCTTTTGGCCCACAAAATCAAGATAAAGCCTTCATAAACTTGCATAAGATGATAACATGTATTAAACCCAATGATCAAACCCAACTTGCAACATGAACATTTAACTTTATGGTTAATATCTAAGAGTAGAGAAAGGGCTTACATTGTCATGAAGGCACAAATCGGCAAATAAAACAAAGATTGAGACAAAGGTACTTAAGCCAACTCCAAAAACCCCAAATCAACAAGCTCCAATGAGATCCATGAGCAAAACCCAATAAAAATCCAATCTTTGGTGAAGATTGGCCTTGAAATCAACTTGAGAAGCTCTCATATGAAGATAGAAGCTCTCATACACTCACATGATCAAAGAATCTCTCATAGAAAAGAAGATAGGGTTCATGACAAGAGGGTGGAGGCTAGGGTTTTGAGTGGAGGCCATGAGAGGAGAAATTTTGCCATAGTTTAGTTGCATGAGTGAATAATGAGGATAAAAGGAGAGGGTTAGGGGTCTTTTTATAGAGGATTAGGATAGTTTAGGCCATAGGATCAATCCTAGATCTAATCCCAACCTTTAAAGCATGTCTTGGAGAAGAAGCCACATGTAGGAACCCATTTAGGGCCTTAAAATCAGCCCTAAAGTCAATCCGGGCCACCAAAACCCATCCCGGGCCTCAAAAATGGGTTCTGGGCCGCCCCAGGACGAAAAAGTTGACCTGTACAGGGGGCAAGTCGACAGGCAAGTCGACACCATGGGCCCCAAGTCGACAGCCAAGTCGACAGGGCTGTCGACACCTGGCCAGTCTGCCCGAAAACTGCTGAAAACTTGTTCTGGCCATATCTTGGTCATACGGACTCCGATTTTCGAAAACTCGGACTCTATTTCGCGTATTTTTCCGAGACGAACGCAATGGTGAAGTCCATTTTACCTGATTCAAATTTTAAAATTTAATTCTGCCTTGATTTCTTGTTTTAACGTGTTATCGAAATACGGGTTGTTACACTTGTTAACATGTTAAGTTGGTTAAGTGTTCCCTTAATTACTTAACCTCACCATTTCTAGCTTGATTGTTCATGAGCTTTAATTAATTAATTAATTAAAGCACCAACCACTCACATTAGACATGTATTGTTGTGGTTACTGGATGTGCCGGTCGGTTCCGGGCAGTTTTACACCACAACTCAGTCTAACCTCGGGTCTTTCTGGGCTTGATGCACTAACCTCTCACATTAGACATGTATTGTTGTGGTTACTGGATGTGCCGGTCGGTTCTGGGCAGGTTTACACCACAACTCAGTCTAACCTCGGGTTAGGCATATTCATCTTTTACATTTTATATATGTGAATTTTCTACAAGTGTTTCATGTCACATATTTTAATTATGTTCAAGACTAATGGTATAAATTATACCATTCATGGACTTAACCATTTACATGGTTTTGGGCCCACCTACATTATTAACATGTTTTGATTTAATAACTATCCCAACGTTACCCCCGTTTGTTCATTCGTATTAATCACATAAAGTCATTGGGCTCGCATATTTGCCCAATTTATAAACAAGAGGTAAAGAAGGGAACACGCATAATATAGATTCAACCAAACATGTAAATTTTGCATAAAACTTTATTCATATAATTTAACATGTCACGTGAACTTGCATATAATTTAGAATTAGATAATCATAAGCCTAAAACATGTTAATATGTAGATCTAGGCATGTGTGAACATAACCTCAATTATAAACTAGCATATGACATAATCATGACATGTCCAATCCCAAGGCATGTATAATTTTAACATTAACATATAAGTGTGAACTAGATCTAACAAGGTGAACTTGCATAAGTCCACTTTACAAACATGCATATAAATATAGATCTAGTTTTGGATCTAACATCTAACTTTCATATGAACATATGCATAATTAGATCGTGACTTGGATCTATCATAAAACATATAACTTGCATTAATCATATGAACCTAGATAGATCTTGACATGGATCCAACATAAAACTTGTAACTTGCATATGAACATATGAACATATATATAGGCATATGGGTCTAACATAAAGCATATGAATATATATATGTAGATCTTGACTTGGATCTAACATAATACATACAACTTGCATTAACCATATAAACATATATATGTAGATCTTAACATGAAACATATAACTTGCATATGATATTGATAGTTTCATTCTCAATCTTTAATAGATCCAACACCAAGTCCAATAAGCCACAAACATTCCAGGACAATTCATGATAAAATCATCACAAGAAACAAACATGAATTAGCATCGTCAATATTATACAACATATTATAATTCTAATTTTCACTTTATATCAAATCACGTCTTAAATTTATTTACATCTAAAAGATAACTACACTTACAAAAGACAATCTTGATTTCTGGAATTTGTATTCTGAAGTTGAAATGCTCGCCTTTGATGTAGACAATCGTTGTTTTAGTTTAATTTTGATTTGATTTGGTTTGTCTCTTTTAATTTGCTTCAAGTTGAACGGCGGCTACTCGAGGTTGTCCAATGGCAGCATGACGGCTCTTGGTTTGATTTTTTAATATGATTTAGGGTTGAGGTATTAGGTTGCTTATATAGAAGTTTGATTTAATAGGATCCGTCATATTAACCTAGAGAAAATCAAAGCCATTCAGACAAGATAGAGTAGCCACATCAGCCCTAATGACTCAGCAAAGAGTCCATCAGAACCAATCAGATGCCACATCTACCTTTGAGTGAATCGGCCCACGGGTTGATAGCCAAACACCCTGAATCAACCCCTAGTCGACTCAGCAGGGCTCGGGTCAACCTCAAAAATAGGCCGGTTCGGTTATTCCCCCTCCCCCCCTGATTCGCTATTTTGAACTTTTTTGCATATTTATTTATTTAATTTTTGTATATATCTATATATATATATATTCTCATATGCATACAAACTTCAAGGCTTAATAACTTCTTCATAAGGTATCCGTTTTATGCAAACCAAATGTTTATCTTGACCAAATTTTTGAGACAAACATAATAGCGCAACCCATTTAACTTAATTCTTCTTCTAAAAATTAAGTGTTCTTGAATTTGTTAATTTTAATATTCTCAGAAAATTCGGGGTGTTACATTCTCCCCTCCTTAAAGGATTTCGTCCCCGAAATCTTCAAGTTAAGAAGAATGCATCTTAACATCCAATCATCCATCATCCACAAGCATCCATTGTCCTTAAAAGACTTCTAATGCCATATGAACATATGCAGAGTGTGTGTATATGTCTCTTATCTAGTGCAAAATCAGGCGGTCTACTGATCCAGTTGACCTCCTTAATGCGAATCATGAGAGTGCCATGAGTCCATTATGTATGCAATTTTTCCTATTCATAATTCTACATGAATGCACAATCATTCATACAAATGCAATGTCTATATGATAACACATCAAGTTTCAATCCACATTCAATTTCATGCGTTCATATGCAAATGCAATATGAAAGTGATTGAGCCGATCTAGAACCTAATGTGTATGTGCATATGCATCCACGGGCAATCACTAGCAACCACTTGCAACCACTTTGCAACCATCAACCATAACATGTTTCAAATACATGTTTACATCCATTGATTTCTACTAAGGATCAAGAAATAGGACCGAGAAGATAACTAAGCATGAATAAACTTATGATAAAGGAGAGATCAAAGATGTACCCTCAAAAAGATAAGGGTAGGCTGCGCGTATCTTGCTTTCGGTCTCCCAAGTCGCGTCTTCTTCATTGTTACTCCATTGTACTTTAACAAGCTTGACTTCACGGTTGCATAGCTTTTTGACTTCCGTTCCCAAGATACGAGTTGGGATTCTTCTCACTGTTGCTTCTCGTTCCACTTCTACCTCTTCTAGTATCTTTGGTTCCACCACTTCCGCAGACTCATGTAAGCACTTCCATAGGTGAGAAACATGAAATACATTGTGAACTCCAGCCAACTTTTCAGGTAACTCTAATATGTAGGCCATCGCCCTAATTCTTTCAATGATAGGAAATGGTCCTATGAATCTAGGTGCCAATTTCCCTTTGGATCCAAAGCGAACAACATTCCTCAAAGAAGATACTTTAAGGAACACTCTGTCTCCAACCTCAAACTCAAGGTCGGTCCTTCTTTTATCTGCATAGGACTCCTGTCTATCTTGAGCAGTCTTCATTCGTCTTCTTATTAGGTCCACCTTTTCTGAGGTTTCCCTAATCATGTCTGGTCCATGTATAAGCTTATCTGTGGATTCCCACCAACAGGTTGGTGATCGACACGGTCTCCCGTATAAGGCTTCGAAGGGTGCCATGCCTATAGGCTATAGTAGCTTGGTAGCTATTGTTGTAGGCGAACTCCACCGGAGGAAGATGATCTTCCCATGTCCCTCCAAAGTCAAGAACACACAATCTCAAGAGGTCTTCTAAGACTCTGTTCACCCTTTCCGTCTGTCCATCGGTTTGGGGGTGGTAGGCCGTGCTTAAACATAGTTGTGTGCCTACAACCTCTTGCAAACTCTTCCAAAACTCGCTTGTAAAGATAGGGTCTCGATCGCTTACTATGCTGGAAGGTATCCCATGCAGTCGAACTATCTCTTTAAGATATAGAGATGCTAGAGATGAGGCAGTCCTTCTACTTTTGACAGGTATAAAGTGAGCGCTTTTTGTGAGTTGGTCCACTATTACCCAAATATTGGTATTGCCCCTTCTTGACCTAGGCAACCCATCAATAAAGTCCATCGAAATGCTATCCCATTTCCACTGTGGGACCTCTAGAGGATGAAGCAAACCACTAGGCTTCTTCTGCTCCGCCTTGACCTGTTGGCATATCATGCACTTAGAAACGAATTCAGCTATGTCCCTCTTCATGCCATTCAAAAAGAAAACTCTTTTGATGTCTTTATACATTTTGTCTCCGCCTGGGTGTATGGTCAGCTTTGAATGGTGTGCTTCTTCTAGAACCGTTTTCACTAAATCTCTTACTTGTGGGACGCATAGCCTTCCATCCCGTCTCAACCATCCCTTATCATTGATGGAGTATCTATTGAGGTGACTCGAAGTCTCACCCCTAATTAGCTTATCTATCACATCTACTAGCTAAGGGTCTTCACGTTGTGCGGTTCCTATTGAGTCAAAAAGTATAGGTCGCACTTCCAGTGTTGCTAACAAGCCAGGTACAAATTCAGAGGAGGGTCTAAAGTCAAAGTTGGCTATGTACTCCAAGCTTTGCCTTTCTGCAAAGAGAGGGCTTAAGGTCAGCTTCTTTCTACTCAGAGCGTCTGCTACCACATTGCCCTGTCCAGAAGTATAGGAAATCTCAAAATCATATGAGGCAAGAAACTCCATCCATCTTTGCTGCCTCAAGTTGAGATCTTTCTGTGAGAAAAGGTACTTCAACGATTTATGGTCAGTAAACAATTCAAACTTCTCACCTAAGAGATAATGGCGCCAAGACTTAAGAGGAAAACGATGGCCGCCAATTCTAGGTCGTGGGTTGGGTAGTTTTTCCCATGTACTTTCAACTGCCTTCCACCAAATCATCATGTACCTTTACCACCCAGCCAAATAGACTCTGCTTAGCTTGCGAGAGGAACTTCATTTCAAATCTCTCCCTGAAGTTCTCCCAAGTCTCTATCGGTCTTTCAGCATTAGTGACTTCCCACCAGAAGGAGGCCTCGTCTTTGAGCAACCACACAACCAACTGTAGTTTCTGCCTCTCATCTACTTCAAAGATAATGAATAAGTCCTCAGTCTCCTTGAGCCAGTTTCTGGCTTTCACGAATGATTCGCTCCCCTTAAAGTCTTTTCCACCCATGGATCTAAAGTCTCTACAGATCTTTGAGAAAGCATTTTCTCTCGGAGGAGGAGGAGGAGGAGCAGTAGCTGGGGGAGGAGGAATGTCTGTTGGGCCCGCGTCATTAGCCCTAGCTTCTAGGTATCTCCTGAACCATCTAGGTACCGGTACACCCTCTGGAAGGTTAAGATCCCCAGACATGCTGAAATAAAAAGGAAAGATTCAAAACGAAGGATAGAAAGATAGTGCATATGGCTTTGGGGATTATGCCTTTTTAAATTAACACTTTTTCTTGAAAATGCTTCTTTATGACTTCTTTTTCAAAAATAGTTTCAAAAATTTTATCCGATCTGGTAACCTTTAGCTCTGATACCAAGTGTAACACCCCACCTCCGTTAAGGTCACTCTCAAAGGGATTGCCTTAACTTCGGTGGAGCGTTTTAAGGTACAAGATACTAATAAATTACAAGACAGAAAATTTATGCAGCGGAAAAAGATCAATATTATTTCATAAATACTTGTTCAACACAACAATTCAACAACTGTTTCAACCTTCCAAATTATTACAACTTTTCATCTGTTTTGAAAACATAAAGAAGCAATACTGAAAATAAAATGACATAAATCCCCAATAAGTGCTTGACCATAGCCATAGCTCAAAAAGGAAAGTCCAAGCCTTACATCTACGGTCTTCAAGCTTTGGCTAACCTGGACTAAGCAGAAGAGTTTCCTCCCTGCGGACCGGGGGGGGGGGACGGAAGAAAAGAAGCGAAAGGAAAATGGATCACACATAAGTCTGGTAAGCCCAGTTATTTAATAACATGTAAACAAGTAAAAGACTATGACATGAATAAACTGAACTTAGAATTATACCACAAGGATAGGGTAGTCCTAAAACGAGGTAAAGTAAGATTTAACTAGATTTGGCTATCGCACCCACTTTTACTTCTCTGCACCCACTAAGAGCTGTTTAACTAGCAATGCATGTTCATGATAAAGTGATCCCATTCATGTATTGATCGGCTCCTACTCGCATTCATGTATTCCCGGTGTCATGCGGCCCCACGTGATTTTTAAGAACTTGTGTTGGTTCACGTATAGGGTGTATCAAGTCCTATTATGGCAACCCTGACACGATTTAAAGATGCACAAGTGTACGCCTGGAGCCCAGTGCCTGCTTTTTCCACTTCGGAGCCTGTGCACGCCCGTACTCCGTTGGAACCTACACTGATGCACCTAACCGCCGCCCTTTTGACCGCTTATATTCAGCCTAGTAATCGTGCCCCACCCTGCCTAGTTCAGGGTACCTTGATACATCCATGTGGGTTACTGCTGAAACGGGTCCCCGTTACTAGGGTTTTTCTAGTCAACATGCTAAATTGGTTAAGTGTCCTTGGTTTGACTTAACCCCTATCAATCTTGTCTAGTTAACATGTTAAGTTGGTTAAGTATTTCCTCAATTACTTAACCCCGCCAATCTTGTCTTGTTAACATGTTAGGTTGGTTAAGTGTTCCCTTAATTACTTAACCTCACCATTTCTAGCTTGATTGTTCATGAGCTTTAATTAATTAATTAATTAAAGCACCAACCACTCACATTAGACATGTATTGTTGTGGTTACTGGATGTGCCGGTCGGTTCTGGGCAGTTTTACACCACAACTCAGTCTAATCTCGGGTCTTTCTGGGCTTGATGCACTAACCTCTCACATTAGACATGTATTGTTGTGGTTACTGGATGTGTCGATCGGGTCTGGGAAGGTTTATACCACAACTCAGTCTAACCTTGGGTTAGGCATATTCATCTTTTACATTTTATATATGTGAATTTTCTACAAGTGTTTCATGTCACATATTTTAATTATGTTCAAGACTAATGGTATAAATTATACCATTCATGGCCTTAACCATTTACATGGTTTTGGGCCCACCTACATTATTAACATGTTTTGATTTAATAATTATCCCAATGTTACCCCCGTTTGTTTGTTCGTATTAGTCACATAAAGTCATTGGGCCCGCATATTAGCCCAATTTATAAACAAGAGGTAAAGAAGGGAACATGCATAATATAGATTCAACAAAACATGTAAATTTTGCATAAAACTTTATTCATATAATTTAACATGTCACATGAACTTGCATATAATTTAGACTTAGATAATCATAAGCCTAAAACATGTTAATATGTAGATCTAGGCATGTGTGAACATAACCTCAATTATAAACTAGCATATGACATAATCATGACATGTCCAATCCCAAGGCATGTATAATTCTAACGTTAACATATAGGTGTGAACTAGATCTAACAAGGTGAACTTGCATAAGTCCACTTTACAAACATGCATATAAATATAGATCTAGTTTTGGATCTAACATGTAACTTGCATATGAACATATGTATAATTAGATCGTGACTTGGATCTATCGTAAAACATATAACTTGCATTAATCATATGAACCTAGATAGATCTTGACATGGATCCAACATAAAACTTGTAACTTGCATATGAACATATATATAAGCATATGGATCTAACATAAAGCATATGAATATATATATGTAGATCTTGACTTGGACCTAACATAATACATACAACTTGCATTAATCATATAAACATATATATGTAGATCTTAACATGAAACATATAACTTGCATATGATATTGATAGGTTCATTCTCAATCTTTAATAGATGCAACACCAAGTCCAATAAGCCACAAACATTTCAAGACAATTCATGATAAAATCATCACAAGAAACAAACATGAATTAGCATCGTCAATATTATACAACATGGTATAATTCTATTTTTCACTTTATATCAAATCACGTCTTAAATTTATTTACATCTAAAAGATAACTACACTTACAAAAGACAATCTTGATTTATGGAATCTGTATTCTGAAGTTGAAATGCTCGCCTTTGATGTAGACAATTGTTGTTTTAGTTTAATTTTGATTTGATTTGGTTTGTCTCTTTCAATTTGCTTCAAGTTGAACGGCGGCTACTCGAGGTTGTCCAATGGCAGCATGACGGCTCTTGGTTTGATTTTTTAATATGATTTAGGGTTGAGGTATTAGGTTGCTTATATAGAAGTTTGATTTAATAGGAACCGTCAGATTAACCTAGAGCAAATCAAAGCCATTCAGACAAAATAGAATAGCCACATCATCCCTAATGACTCGGCAAGGAGTCCATCAGAACCAATCAGATGCCACATCTGCCTTAGAGCGAATCGGCCCATGGGTTGACAGCCAAACACCCTGAATCAACCCCTAGTCGACCCAGCAAGGCTCGGGTCGACTTCAAAAATGGGCCGGTTCGGTTATTCCCCCTCCCGATTTGCTGTTTTGAACTTTTTTGCATATATATTTATTTATTTTTTATATATATCTATATATATATATTTCTCATATGAATACAAACTTCAAGGCTTAATAACTTCTTCATAAGGTATCCGTTTTATGCAAACCAAATGTCAATCTTGACCAAAATTTTGAGACGAACGTAATAGCGCAACCCATTTCACTTAATTCTTCTTCTAAAAATTAAGTGTTCTTGAATTTGTTAATTTTAATATTCTCAGAAAATTCGGGGTGTTACAAGTCGCCGATGGTGGCTCCATCATTCTAGAGACCAAAGGGCATAATAATATAGCAATAAAGCCTAAGGTCGATGATGAATGAAGTGTGCTCCTAATCTAGAAGGTACATTGGAATTTGATTGTTGCCTAAGTATGCATATTGAAAGAGAGAAGTTGGTAGTCGGCAGTGGAATCAACGAGCTGATCGATCTTTGGAAGTGGGAAGTTGTCTTTTGGTGAGGCTTTGTTCAAGTTTGAGTAGTCGACACATGTTCTCCACTTCCTGTTTGATTTTATGACCAAGACCGTATTGGAGACCCATTCTGGGTAGAGGGCATCATAGATAAGTTGGTTTCAAGTAGCCTTTTCACCTCCTCTTTAAGTGCTACCGGCTTTCCATTCCCAAGATTCAGCACTTTTGCTTGACTGGAAGATGCTTTAGATCGGTACTAAGCATGTGACAAGTGATTCCTGGGTCGATGCCACACATATCGGAATTGGCCCAAGCAAATACATCAAGATTAACCCTTAAGAAGTCCACAAGTTCTTTCTTAATTGATGGATGGAGTTGTGATCCAATATTCAAGAGCTGAGTTGGGTCGGCTGGGTTGATTGGAACATCAATGGTTGGCTCTACTGGAGTAGCCCTTTTGAAATCGGTTTCTTCGTCTTCCCTTGGATAGTGGTCTTCAGAAAGATGACAGTGGCATATGAGTCAGGACTCAGACACTAGTTGTTGCTATGCACTGACGGTTTTGGCATAGTGGATCAACACCACGTTTTTTCCCTTCCCTTTATTGATGGTGTCTTTACATTCTTCAAGGTAGAAGGCTCTTGCGGTGGCTTGGTCTCCCTTGATGGTTCTGATCAAATTCTCAATTGGAAATTTCATGAGAAGGGACCAAGGTGCCATGCAGACTTGAATTACGTAAGGAAAGTATGTTCTATAAAGATGTCGTATAGAGAAGTGACATCAATAACCACGAAGGTAAGGATCTGAACTCTGTTTCGATCCCCCATCTTTGAGCTCGACTAGTATTTCAAACATACCCACTGGAAAGTTGGAGGAGCCTTTGAAGCCGCGGACGGTGGCATGGCAAGGCTTCAAGTCTTTGGTCTCAAGTTTAATTTGGTTGTAGGCAGACTTGAAGATGATATTGATGGAGCTCCCCGAGTCTATGAGGTTTTTTCGAACGTAGGCAGGGCCTACCTATGTAGAAATGATGAGAGGATCGATGGTTGGAATCTCGATTTCGGTAGAATCCCTCTCGCGGAAAACTATATCGTCACACATAGCCTTCTGAATCATTGCCGAGACAGATTCGCCCTGGGCGGAGCACCCTTCCAAGTCAGCATGCTTAATAGAGTTGGCAATTCCTCCATATGTCAAAAGGTTTCATTTATGGGGGTGAGGTCTGCCGCATTAGTATGGATCACGATACCCTCGCGAGGACGTCTCGGGTTGGATGTCCCCAGGGCCGCTTGAGTTGGAGAAAGTGCGAGCGTTGAAGGGCCCGCAGCTGCTTCTTGGGGAACAGGGTTTTGAACATACTGCTCTAGGTGCTTCTCTAGGATGAGCTTCTCTATTGCATACTTAAGGTGACGACAATCGTTTGTATTGTGGAGGAACAATCATGGAATCTGCAATATTTGTTGAAGTTCTTCTCTTGATCAATAAACACTCTAGTGTTCGGCTTCTTGTACTGGATAGTGTTACAGGTATCTAAATAGATTATCTCCAACTCGCGGTTGAATGGAGTGTAGACCTTGTAATTTGGGAAGCAGTCGCGCTTCTTCTGATCTCCAGATGATTGGTTGTTATGGCTGCCTGGTTTGTCGTTGTTAGGCTTGGGCTTAAATTGAGCAGTCCTCTTGATCTTGTCGGAAGATTCCCCGACATATTTTCCCATGATGATGTCCTGAACAGTGTTCAGGTGTGGGTTGAAAGGATGGCCCATCTATGCTTCCATGTTGCTGCGTGCTTCTTCCTGATACAGAAACTGATTAGCCTTTTCTTAAGAACTTCCAAGGTTCTCGACCGCTTTCGGTCGATCCAAGCTCCAAATTCAAAGTCGAGCAAAATGCCTTTAGCAAGACGAACCAAGATGGTGCAAGGTTCTGGAACTTCAACTTCTTCCAGGGCATTGTTGAAACATTCGAGATAACTCTCAAGAGTTTTCCTTATGCCCTGTTAAAGGGTTGAGAGAGTCAAGGTGTCCTTTGGCCTTCCGATGTGCATCCTAAATTACTTAACTAGCTCGGAAGCGAGATGGTCAAAGTTAGAAAGGATCTTGCTAGAAGTCGAGAAAACCAGAGTAGAGCGACGCCTTCTAGGAAAACTGGGAAACAATTGCACTAGACGACGTCGGTGGCATGAATTGATCCCTTATAACACTCAAAACGATTCAAGAAGTTACAGGGATCGATCTTCCCTGAGTAAGCCATCAGTTGGTACATATTGAAGCGTCGAGGCCATTCGGCGTCGTAGATGTCCCGACTAAAAAGGTTATGCCTTGTATTGGTTTCCCAAACATTGGTGGCGTTCCCCTATGTTTCTCTAATGGTCCTTTGTACCATATCAGTGAGAATCACAGGATGAACCTCCATTGGACTCTATCGGTCGTGGTCCAGCTCGAGAGTTCGGGGCTGTGGGCGCCTTTTTCGATAAACATTAGGATCATCTTCAACCATGTAATCAACCTCAACCGATTATGCTGAGGTTTGTTCGATGGACCATGGGCTTGTTGGGCTGCTGGACGGGTAAGCGCCAAGTTCTAAGTGGCTATAGGGAGGTTTTGTCGATGGAGAGGTTGGGTATTGGGTCTTGCTTCGTCGTTAATACCCAACAGAGAACGATCGCATTGACGTGCTTTCTCACTAAAAGTGACAGTGGTTCTGTTATCGTTGTTGTTTCCATTGTCATTTGCATTGGCATTAGTCTTCCTCCTTTGGCTTTGGTTACCATGGTGGGTGTCGGAAGAATAGCTTTCTGTGACATTAGGTTGGGGATGAATGTGAGTGTTCCTGTTGAGTTCAAGGCGAGCAACAACATGTTGACTTTCTTCGCATCAGCTCGATGTTTATTTTCAACTGGTCATTAAGTTATCTCATCCTCTCTTCCTACTTCTTCTTAAGTTCTAAGAGTTGGGCTTGGGTTGCCGGGGCTTCAGGATTATAGGAGGTAGAGATTTCCATACCGACCGGATTTTCCAAAGGTTGAACCTGAGGAAAGGTTTCCGTATCAGCGGCGGTGGAAGTTTCGGTCATAGGGTTCTTTTCTTTTCTACCCATTGTAAGCAGAATTATAAGGTATGAGTAGTGCTTCTAGTTCGTAATGGAAGTCGGTCGGAAAGAAGTCAAAATTTCTAGTTCTTAGTGAAGGCACCAAAGTGTTTACGCGTAAAAGTTGGCGTAACACCCAAAGATTCCCGACATGTCGAGAAAAAAATTCACATAAGGAAAAAGTACGGAAAAGCAAAGAACACGGTATTTTATACTAGTTCGGTTCGAATCGAACCTACGTCCACTTTGAAGCTTTTGCTGATTTTATTCACTATTAAAGGATTACAGTGATGGACATCATCATTACAGTGGTTTATAATAATTGCCTAAGTTTTCGGAAGTCGCTATTTGCAAGTTCAAAGCCCTGAGGATAAGTTACTTCTTCTTTCCCAAAGCTCAAGAGACCATTAATGGTGTCCACAGCCCTTTCAAGTCGTCAAATCAAGCAAATGGTGGCCCTTGAAGTATGAGGTAGGGGTAGTAATGGATTAGGTGGGAGTATGTGAGAAATAGGGACCACATGCCGAATTTCGCATCCCAGGTAGCAAGCTTGGTAATTTCTCATCCCCGAGGGGGATTCAAATTTTGCATCCAAGGGATGAAAATTTTGTATCCCCTGGGATACGAAACTCATATATGTAGGATACGAAGTTTCGTATCTCACGGGATACGATGTTTCATATGTCACGGGATACGAAACTCGTATCCGAGGGATACGGGTTTTGTATCTCGAGGGATGCAAAACTCGTATCTTATAGGATAAGAGATGCGAGGGGAGTGTTTATGCCTTGGGGGTAGAAAATTCCATGCTAGTGGGGTTTTTGAGGAATTGTGAGGACCACGCTTGCACGACTCCCTTTAGGCCTGAATCCAAAGTGTTTTGGCGACATTTTAGGCTATTATGTTGCGCGATGAGCCGAGTCGCGTGGGCCTGATATGCTTTTGGGAACCAGACCAATAGACCGGTTAACATTTTCTATCTAAAAATATTTTCTAAACTATCCCAAACCTTAGCAAACAATATATTGAAACATTCCCTGTCTCACCATGGTCACAACACCATAAACTACACATAAAATTGTGTTGATATGTGAAAGTTATAAGCAATTTAAGTCAAGGGCATACATTTTTGCCTAGGTCAAATCCCAACCATCCCCATATCAATCAAGTTGTGACAAAACCCCTTTTTAATATGCGAAAAACCAAAATTTTGACGATCTGACATCAGTCACCATAACCCCGTCCCGGTCTACAATTGTCGTATTGTTGTTGTTTCACTATTAAATCGAAATGCACAATTCTCATTTGTTAAACTTCTAAAGAGTTTTTGACCAAACCTTATATCCAATAGATGGAAGAACACCACCTTTGGATTCGTGTCATCGATAACTACAATATTGATATATAAAATGTCTAATTTAGAATAATTACATTTTTCGCACTTTTTAAATTAAACAAATGTTATTATTTGCTAATTACATTAGATAAAAATTAACTAGACATGGCATATTAAATTCTAATCAGGTATACATAAAACAAAAAATAGTATTAAATTGTTAGTTATATTATCCTAATTCGGTTTAAGATCATAAGAGGTGTATTGCGACTTCTCACTAATGCACACACACATACATACATACATACATACATACATACATACATATATATATATAAGAAATTGGTAAATCCCACTGACAGATTATCCATGCTTCTCCTTTTATTTAATGTGAATCCTCCTTGTCTTTGCTATTTAGAAATTGCTTACCTTCAAAACCTCGAATATGTGAATGGCCTTGATTTATTCGTACGGGTCTCTTTAAGGTTTCATATATTAATTTATATAATTTGGATTTTATTTAGGTAAATTGTAAGTTTCTTAATTGGGATTAGATTTAGAAATTTGAGTTTTCAAAGTGGAGAAAGGATTTTTATAACAAACAGAACGATGTTATAAAACCATTTATATGCTGAGAATTCTAATAATTGTTATATTTTTGATTATATTTACAAAAATGCAACTAGATTTAATTTCTTATAATTCCTAGTTCGCTTAACGAAATTCAATAAGTTATTTATGTTTTCTAAATATAAACAAAAAATTTCATGCAATGGAATAAATCTTAAAGGCTAATTACGACTCGTGTATAAATTCACTATTTTTTCCTCTATGCACTATTTTTTCCTCTATGATTCGCCCCTCTAATATGATTAATTAATTTTGTAAAATTATAGGTTGTTACACTATCAATTATATTGTAATATTTACTTATTAGATGGGTATGGTTCTTTTGAGAGAAAACTATTATGGTGATTCACGTTGTTTAGAAAGATATTATTATAGCTGATTACATATTTCTTAAATTTCTTATGTCAGACTTATTTTTGACTCGTCCCTTTATCTTTCTCATAATTCATTGAGTGCTCTTTCGAGCAATCTGAGATTACCATGTTTAGTTGGATATTCTGTGTAGCTTAAGGAGTCGAGCTGGATGTCTGCACATACTGTAGTATTGTTATTTCAATTGCACTATTGTTATGTACATATCAACAATGTGAGTACAAGATGTTATAATTATCTTGGTTGATGATAATATTCATGATCGTAACTCTAGAATGTATGCATCTTTGAGTATCATTTTTCACTCTCTTTTGATATTATATATTATTATTCCATTGGAAGATGGTGTTTTTCTCTCTTCTTTCTTTCACTTTTTTCTTTTTCTTTTTATTTTTCTCTAACGATTTATCTTTCTAATACTTCGTTTCTCAGAATTTATATATCATCAATGTATTAGTATCGATATTTGGAAATTAAACGGTGATTCAGCACACATGGTGCTAGTGCTGAAGGTCAAACAAGAACCTTAGCTTTGGTTGGATATTACTCATTAGAAATAGCATAGGCAATGCCCTAGAATGACTTAAGTCTGTTGTATATCTGAATGCATTTGTATTTGTTATAAATGTATTCCATAAAAGTATTCCAACTGCAAAAATTAAAACAACATATAAAATGTAACTTATTAAAGTATGAGTTAGTAAAGAAAAGTTTAGTTAATGTAATGATTGGTGATGCTTATCCATTTTCTCTCACTAATTAGTTTAATCTAGCTTGGCCAGTTTATGAGTATTATTTTTTATTGGTTGATTAGTCTTGCTTATCCATTTTACTGGCATTGTTGTTATTTGTAGATTGATTAGTTATTATCGACCAATTTATGATCATTGTTATTATTTGTAGACTGGTTATTCATGCTTGGCCAATTTATGAGAATTGATTATTTTTTGATAATTGTTGATTGTACTCAGATTGGTATATGAGTGATTTACTTATTAAAATCATAAGTTGGGCATAAGGTATTTGTGGGTGTGTTGAAACAAACACCTTGAGAATTGTTTTCAACCCTATTACCTTTGTTATTCAAATTATAAAATAATAATTTCCACTCACATGTCATCCTATGTCAATGCCTGCAGTCTTCCTTAATCCCCGTCCTTAGGCCTTTTAATGTTTTTAATTTATATTCTTCTTCCCTAGAAAATATTCAGTTTTAGGTCCCTCCTCTAATAGTTAAGAGGGAACACAAATAAAGAAGAAATGAGTGAAATGAAATGGTTAGACCGGGGTTCTATTTATGGGTGTTTTATAGGATCTTAGACCATAAGATAAGCTTGATTAGACTGGGCTTGCTACGCCACAAGCCCTCATTCAACCCTCTATTTCATAAATCAACATTCTAAGTTCAAAGATTTTAGATCTGCATTGCACCTGGCCATATTTCAAGCCAGGTTGCATGCCGCGGGTCGATCCACCCCTCCCCCCCCCCAATGGGTGGTTGATTGCTCGGTCGACCGGCCTAAAGGCAGGTCAACCCATGCCAGGATGTATATTTATTTTATTTTACTTTATTTCCTATGTTCTGAGCTAGATTTTGGATATTTGAGTTCCCATATAACTCTTTCGTGTTAATTGGGTTTTTAATAAGTTACATATAAAAATTGTTATGGGCTCAACGGAGCAACTCTCGTAGACAAACTCAAACAATTTTACAAGCTTGTTTTTTTGTTTAATTAATTTTTTAGTTGATCTTTATTACTTAAATATCGGGGTGTTACAGTAATGCTCTAAGGTTATTTAAGAAAAGTAATTTTGCTAACGGACAAGACAAAGTAGTGGCTTCCAACATGAAAAATATAAGTATACTAATATATTATGTGTAGTATTAAGGGAACAATGTTTATCCACTAAATACTTCTCTTAATAAATTGGAGGAAAACAAAAATGAGAGCAATTTCTGTTTTTTTTTGGCTCGACATGTTCTAATAGTGGGAGTTCGAGCATGGTGAATTAAGAAAGTGGAAGTTCCTCCCAACTTTTTTAACATGGATGCATAATGGTTTAAGGTTAAATAATTTTTATAACTCCATAGTTTAAGATTTTTTACCATCACATTAAAATAAAGAACATTTTTCCTGAATGGTTTCTGAAGCTCCTTTTTATCCTTAAGCAGGTTTCTGAAATTCATTTTATTTTTATTTTTAATAAATAGAGAAAATATTATTAAAAAAACTTTTAACTAATAGAGAAGTGAGAAATATGCATGTTCTCTTCTTATGTCCACATGTGGCAAATTGGCCTCATGCTAGTGATGCTCTAATTGATATCATATAATGGTACTACAAAGTAGTTTATATGACACTTTTGACACCATAAATTATGTAGTGTTAAGGACAACATATTTTTGCAATTTCTAAATCAATATTTTGTTATTAGAAAGTGTAAAACATGATGAATATGCATTGTTAATAACATAGTAAATGGACATGATTATCCAACTATGCATTCATTAACTCAAAATTTGGATTAACACTCAGATATCAAGTATGAGAGCACCAATCCATATAATCAGTAAATAAATCCAACAAAGTGAAGAAGAGAAACAAAATTTTGTATTGGATCGGTTTATTTTGTCTACATCAATTTCAATTGGATTTTGTAAGAGTTTGTTAGTCAAATATCTCTGAATCTCAACTAGTTAATCTTGGATCTAGATTACAATAATTTAGATAAGTGTTAGAGGAGATAAGAGATGAAGAAGGGAAGGTGATCCAGTAGAGTTATGGCGGAGTCTCTACCAAGATCTAAAATTCCTTTTTCCAGTTGTAGGAGATTAGATATTTATAGTAGAAATCAGCAGGTATTGGTCCAGAAGTCCAGTAGTGTAACACCCCGAATTTCGGTTAATGCTAAAATTCACTAATTACAGAATAAATAATCTCAGATGTGAGAATTGGGGGCAACGGGCTGCGTCATTGCGTTCGTCTCGGAAAAATACGCGAAATAGAGTTCGAGTTTTCGAGAATCGGAGTCCGTATGGCCCGGTTATGGCCCAATGAAGTTTGCAGAAAATTCAAAGTTAAAAACAGATTTAAAAATTAAAAATCAGATTTCGAAATTGGAGCCAACAGGGGGCCAGGCGGGAAACTTCCCGCCCTACCCATGTCGACAGGGCTGTCGACAGGCCTGTCGACTGGGGAGTCGACTGCCCTGTCGACTTGCCTGTCGACACAGGGTGTCGAGCCAGTTGGCTTGGGTGCACCAGATCTGGTTTTCTGGCTAGGGCTGGGCTGTGTTCTAGAGGCTTCCTAAATCTGACGGACCTAATCTAATTTAGGGTTAATCTAAGGGCCTAAAACACTCACCTAATCTATAAATACACCCTAAACCTACCCTAATCCATACTAAAAATAGAATTGAGGGCTACATGCCGCCAAATTAAATCTTAGAAGGAGCCTTCACTAATTTATGAAGAAGGTTGCAAGCTAATCACTCTCTAATCAACCTCTAATCCATTCTAAGCATCTTAATCTTCACGTTTGGAGTGCAAATTGGTTTTGGTGAGTTCCTATAGCTTTAATAATCAATTGTTAAATTGATTATGGTAGGATGTGATAAGACATGGCTATGTTTGTGGATAAATGTGTTTATGCAAGTTTGTATGATATGTGATTTGCAAGTTTTATGCTATATGCAAGTTTAATGCCATGTTTATGATGCAAAACACTATGTTAAACATTTATGCATATGTAACATGTTATGCAAACTATATGTGAGATTATATGCAAGTTATATGTAACATGATATGCAAGTTATGCATGTGGTTTTATGCATGCTAAGTGTTTGGTTTTATGCATGCTAAGTATTTGATTTTATGCATGCTAAGTATTTGATTTTATGCATGCTAAGTGTTTGGTTTTATGCATGCTACGTATTTGATGTTATGCAAGTTATGTATTTGGTGTTATGCATGCTAAGTATTTGATTTTATGCATGCTAAGTATTTGATTTTATGCATGCTAAGTATTTGATTTTATGCATGCTAAGTGTTTGGTTTTATGCATGCTAAGTATTTGATGTTATGCAAGTTCATATGCAAGTTTATGTGCAAGTTCATATGTAAGTTATGATACATATTCATATGCAAGTTATGATGCAAGTTCATATGCAAGTTATGATATAAGTTCATATGCAAGTTATGATGCAAGTTCATATGCAAGTTATGATATAAGTTCATATGCAAGTTATGATATATGTTTACATGCAAGTTATGATGCAAGTTCATATGCAAGTCATGATATAAGTTCATATGCAAGTCATGATATAAGTTCATATGCAAGTTATGATATAAGTTCATATGCAAGTTATGATATATGTTTACATGCAAGTTATGATGCAAGTTCATATGCAAGTCATGATATAAGTTCATATGCAAGTTATGATATATGTTTATATGCAAGTTATGATGCAAGTTCATATGCAAGTTATGATGCAAGTTCATATGCAAGTTATGATGCAAGTTCATATGCAAGTTATGATGCAAGTTCATATGCAAGTTTATGTGCAAGTTCATACGCAAGTTGTCTCTTTTATGATATGCATAATGCAAGTTTGGTTAAATATTAGTGGGGTTTAATGTATGTTCATATATGCAAGTTGACACCTTTTGAACCCATGATAAAGTTACATGCTATGTTGGCTAAACCCATGACATTTGTGATGAATCTTCCCTTTTATTATGTCGCGTTACGAGAACGAATTACGTGGGGAACGATGGGGTTAATATGCATGTTAATAAAATGATGTGGAATGGATATGCTTAAGAGTAACATAAATTAAATGGACATAATTGGGAATTTACCTATTGAGTTAGGTCTACCCATATTATGGAGTTGGGAATTTACCTATTGAGTTAGGTCTACCCATACTACGGAGTTGGGAATTTACCTATTGAGTTAGGTCTACCCATATTCTGGAAAACATGATTAATTAATTAGGGATAATTAATATAAATTAGGAGGGTGATTAATTAGGTGTAATTAATCGACTAAGACACGAGGTTGGACTCAGTTGTAGCGTAAAACTGCCCGGACCCAACCGGCTTAACCAGTTGCTACAAATGTTAGCCCAATGTGAGAGGTCTTAGGCACAAATTAAATATGTGATTAAAGTAAAGACACGAGGTTAGACCCTTTTTATGACGTAAGGCTGCCCGGACCCAACCGGCATATCCAGCAGTCATAAAAGACGGTCTAATGTGAGAGGTCTTTATGAGGTCATGATCTTAATTAATTAATTAAGAAACACTTAACCATATTAGCATGTAGAGGGACATGAGGAGTTAAGTGGGTGCCTTGGGTGGCATGAGGAATCTAGTGGGTTGCCTTGGGTGGCAATAGAAAACACGATTAGAATACTTAACCAAAGTGGAACATGTAATTAAACATGATTAAAGGGTTAAGTAAGTGCCTTGGGTGGCATGTGGGAATCAAGTAAGTGCCTTGGGTGGCATGCGGAAATCTAGTGGGTGCCTTAAGTGGCAATTGAAATACAATTAAATGACAAGCTTAAGTAGTAGCTTGTGGGGGCCTTAAGTGGCAATTGAAATAGGATTAGATGACTTAACCAAACCTTAACTTGTAGGTGGGCATGATTATAAAAGGGGTTAAGTGGGATTCACTAAATAAAATAACAAGCTTAGGTGGTAGCTTGTGGGGGCCCATTTCAACCAATATCCCAAACGTATCTTAGTGGGCTCGACTCTAGTCGAGTGACGGGACACGCATATTGGGCTTGACTATAAGAGGCCAAAATGGGTTAGCGGTGGCAACGCATGACCAACGGGTTTCATATGCGTGTGTGGACCCGGGCTGGTAAATAAGACGTTGTTGCATCGTGTAGATATAAGCCGTGCACCGTTAGTTTTATCAGGTTGCCACGTTGGGGAATGGTACACCCCACGGTGGGGCCAGCACGGGTATCTACGTTAGGGAGCCGATCGAATGGGGAGTAGTGTGTACACCTAGTGGATTGTAGGGCCCCGTGGCGTCTACTTAGTCACCTAGGGGTACGCGAGAACTATTAAGTTAATTTTATAAGTCCATGGGTGGGATCAACCTTTAAGTTAGGAATGACTGGTGTGGTGCAGTGTAGGAATTACCCTTAGGTGGGTAGATCTGGGGTGGTGTAATCCAGTAATTATCTTTGGGAGGATAAATGCGTCTTTTCGGTTATCTTAGAACATCCTGTGTTTAGTTGGCTACTTAGTGTAGTCATTATCCCCAGAGGTACCGTACCTTGTTTATATCATACCCTAATTACTTTAATGATTGTATTGTTAGGGTTATAGGACTCACTCAGACTTATGTCTGACCCCGTTGTTTTTATCTTTTTCCCAACCCTCAGGTTATCAGAGTGGGCCCAGTACGAGTGGGCTTAGATCAGGCTGCTTTATTCTCTTTTGGAGCTTGGACCATAGATGTAGAGCTCAGCTTACCCTTTCTATTATGGCTATCAGTTCATGTATTGGGATTATGTACTTTTATTTATCAGGATGGATATTTTGTACTTGACTCTTATTATGGTTTTGTGATGTAACCAAACATGTTTTACTTTTCGCTGCAATGAAATGATGTTTTAAAATTTTCAAGTATTACTTATATCTGTCTTGTTGAAATTTTTCTGTTCTATATTCACTTAAAATACTCCACCGATGTTATGGCATTCCCTTAGTGAGTGATCATAGCGGGAGTGGGGTGTTACAAGTAGTTAGTGAATCCAGAAACTAGGTCGAGCCACTACGATAATTTGTTTCCTTGGACGAGTCTACTTTGTACCGAGTCATGGAGATGAATTTTTGTCGAGTCAACACTCACAAGAACTTTTTGTTTTTCCCACTTAAGTCTCCTTTCTGTCTTCTTATTGGGTAGCTTGATCCGATCTCCAGTCGTTCCATGTTGAGTTGAGTATTAGTTTCCTTAATTCTTCTTGTTTGGCCAGTCCATAGCATGAGTTATCCGATCTTCATTCGAATCTTGCACTAACTCTTGGGCACAAAGTACTAAGGCAAAGAAGTTAAATCATGGAGTCGAGGAAGTCATATGAGCAGCTAGTATAACTCGGGACTAATTCATCTAGATGACTCGGTACAGATTCATCTAAATGACTCGATACTAAGTCATCTAAAAGACTCGATACCGAGCCTACTTTTCAATTACAATAAAGTGAAATCTTTCTCATTTTTCTTTTTAGCATCTAATGATAATATGTTTCATGTCAATCCGATTTTGTTTGAATTCTCTAATTCTAGTTAAACCTACTATGGTTTAAAAGCGGGTAAAAGTTTCCCTCCATACTACGCTTTCCAATGTAAGGCATGCTTTGATCGAGGACAAATTCCAATGATCAGTAATCCAAGTCTAGTAGTCGGGCAATCGAGCAAATTGCACTTCAAATCCTTATCCAATACAGTTAGAATTCAATCTTCCAACTACTCAAGTTTTAAGCTAACTCCTCAATTAACCAAATCAAGACCAAGCATTATGTTGAACTCATCAAAAGCGAAGCTCTCGAATTTTGATGATCAAATTTATCTCTCCAAACGATTTAATCAAAATCAAACCCTCCAAGTCCAAGTTAGTTATCTAAAAATTTCATCTCTTTAATCTAAATCATCCCTTATTTGATTGAGAACACTTTCCTTATCCATCTTTAAGGCGTTCAAATCATTCCAAGTACACTACATTTGTTCCAGGGCATGCCCTCATCAGACCATCTTGTATTGATCTCTCCATATCGTCTTAGAATTTAAGTTAGTGTATGCAATTTCCTAAGATTTTTTAACAAGATCATGGTATTCCCAAACCGATAATAAGATTCATGATTTTTTCATATCGATTCATGCCCTCTCTAGACCCTTGCTAAGCCCAATCCACTTGCTCTTCGATGAGGGGACTTAACGAAGAGTAAATTGATCATGTTGCTCTCCGACAAAGCTACATGCTACTTACATTCTGGATCCAACTCTCTAATAGGTTATATTGTGATCCTCACTGAGTCCAATTCGCTTGCTCTCTGGTGATGGGATTATGTCGCTCTTCAATGAAGCAACGTACTTCTTGCTTTCTGGCTCCGCCTCTTTGGAAAGAACAAAACAACGATCATCATCATACAAGCCTTTCCTCTCCTTATTTGGTGAGGGGCTCACATTTTGCACTTCAGCTCAGGCATTCTATCCAGGGGATTAACCCAAAATGCATAAGCTCCACCTATTGCTCCCTAGGGAGAAGACTTGCTTTCTTCAGTCTGACTTTGTCTTTTCATTTGGGGGATTGTAAGGTAGACCAATCGGTCATCACTCTCCAATGAATCTCTTTTATGTTAAGTGTTCAATCAAAGCAAAAAAATAATCCTAGTAAGTCATCTTGGACATCCGACTCAGATTGTGCCTAGAATTTTCACATTTTTCCATACATGTGTAAGCGATTTGAAGTTACTATCCTAATTATTAAAAGCAATAAAAAGTAGAAACAAAGAGCAAAAGGAAAACCTTCCCCTACCCATCCTGGCAATGGGATTAGGGGTCATGAACTTGATCCTCGGTTATGTCCGGCTATAGGTAGTGGTTGCTCCATTTGCACCATTACAAATGCATTCCTGACATACTATTGCAATTGGTTGGATCTGATGTGCTCCTCAATCAGATCCGTAGATGTGTTCAATCATTTTATATATGCTTATCTAGCTCATGGAATAGACAATACCTTCTGATTGTTCATTTACATTCTGTGAGCTTTGCCTCTTTGACTTTCGATATGTAAGGGACCTCTAGTATCTAATAAATCCTCCTTGGGTTTCATTCAAGTCCTTTTAGAAAAAGAATTCATGTTCCTTCTTTTCCACTTGGTCTCCCTTGATTAATTATCTTCATCGGCTTGCTTCTTCCTTTTATTCTGCCTAGATTCAGCTCTGGGTGGTCCCTCACCTTCCACAACATCAATTTCATTAAAAGGATCAATCTCCTCCACCTTCGCATTCTTCTGTCATGGATATCTTTCGATCATATGATAAAATTCAGCTAGATCCGTTTGTCGATCTCTCTCTAAACCACATCGTGGCCAAATAAGTCAAGTAATTTAGGAAACATATGTCTTATAACTTCCTTTGAAGCCCTCAAGCACCTACATATGTTGGTATACCTCACCAAGTGGACGGTTGGACCCGACTTTTCATTATATGTGTCTATCATCGATAACCTGAAATCTGTGGGATTTCTTACATTTTGAACATTAACAATGAAAGGTTTGCATTCACATCTTCCAGGTGTTGATTTAGCGGTCCAACTTTAACTACCCTCTAACTATTTCTACCATCTAATTGATGTTGTTCTGTAGATATATAACCCACAACAATATCTTTCCTCCTAGCTCTACGGGACACTCCTAACACGTACTTAGACACACATCCTTCGATCTTTGTCTATTCAAGTTATGATATGCAAGTCTTCGTCCATCTTGACCATTATTCCTCTAGGTGAATTATGGCACATACTTATCTGTTTGTTGCACTCACGCATTTAGATCCAATATTCCTCATTGTAGCATTACTTATTCCTCGTGTTACTACAGTTACTCCAACATTAGTTATTACATTTTTTCCCTAGGTAAAGCTTCTTCTATATTGGTTCGAACAGAATTTGTCCTAAGTTGCTTAGACCTTGGGAGTATGTTTCTAGTTTGACCTTCTCCCATTCCTGCAGCTATCGTGCTATTTCCTGCCATCTGATTCTGAGCTAGGAATGGGAATGAGGCGGATAATATGCGGGGAATACATCCTCCGCCCTCATCCCCACTACCCACTTATGTCCTCCGTATCCACGACATCCTCGCTTAGTACCCAACGGGTTCAGGTAGGGGAATACCCAACGGTTATGGAGGACCCGTCAGGTACCCAATAACCATTAACTCAAGTGTATAACAGTACACTTAAATGCTAGAGAAATGATCTAGACAATGTCACTATCACATGTATTGGTGGTTTCTGTTAATTTCTGTTATAATAATGTTACCATGAATACTAGAATTGAAAACCCAGAAAATAAAGTCTTTGAATGCCTGTGTTGGGGAGTTGTTAATGATTAGTGCTTTATTCCTGCTGTGGAGAGTAAAGGTGGTATGTTCACGGGGTGGAGTAGTAACCTTTGGATCTTAAAATAAGAGATTAAGCAAAGTCACTGCTTTCATGTTGCGTTGGAATGTCGAAAATCCAAGGCTCTTTATTTCATTTCTAATGTGTGTGGACCAAACACTAGAATTGAAAGGAAGGTTCTCTAGAAAGAGGGGACTGAGTTTCAAAATTTGATGTATGGCCCTTGGGTAATTGGAGGAGACTTTAATGCAACCAGGTTTACCTTTGAAAGGAGTAATAGAAAAGACAATTATGCGGGTGACATGGATGACTTTAGTGAATTTGTAAATGAATGCAGTTTAATTGACCTACCCCTTTCTAATAGATGTTTCACTTGGAGTGATGGTAGATCTCCCCCAAATTTAGTGAAGCTTGATCGCTTTTTCATTAACCCCAGCTTTGAAGATCTACATCCTCTCACATTTCAAAAAGGGTTGTCCTCGATTATTTCAGACCACTGTCCCATTATTTTAGATACGGGGGAGTTGTTTAGAAGAAAGTTTTTTTTTCGTATTTGAAAAAATGTGGTGCATGGAAAATAACTTTGATGACATGTTAAGTAAAAATGGGCTAATTTTGGAGATAATGAGGATGCAGCTAGCATCATTTACAGGAAGTTCAAGCTGTTACGAAAATCTTGACAAAACGAAAGAAAGAAGTGTCTGGCAACTTTAGCATCAAAAAAGAAAAGCTTCAGAAGGACATCCTAGAACTCAATATTTTGGAGGAGTGACGTAGTTTAAATAAAGAAGAGAAAGATTTTTTGTCACGAAAGGAGAAGGAACTGAATAAAGTGATGGATCAAGAGGAAATTTATTAGATGCAAAGATCAAGGTCCCAATGGCTCAAAGAAGGAGACAGAAATAATAGCTATTTGCATCGTGTTGCTAATGGCAGGAGAAGAATTAACTTGATTAGCAGCATTTGGAAAGATGGAGAGGAGATTTGTGACCAATAGAAGTTAAGCGATACTTTTATTGATTTCTATAAAGGAATTTTCGGAGAAAGGTTTGATCATCGGATCTCGGTTGATTGGAAAAAGCTTTATCCCATTGAATCAAGCTTAACCGAGATGGATTGTGTCTTTTCAGAGGAGGAAATTGTTGCTACCCTTAACGAAATGCCTGGAGACAAAGCACCTGATCCTGATGGTTTTCCTAATTTCTTCATTAAAAAATATTGGAATATGGTGAAAAATGATGTATTGCGGCTATTCAATGAATTTTATGATGGTTCAATTAAGCTGGAGAAGTTAAGATATGCAAATGTGGTTTTAATACCAAAAAAAGAAGGAAATGTATCGGCAGTAGATTTTAGACCTATCAGCCTTTTGAACAGTACTTTCAGACTGATTACTAAAGTTTTGGCTAATAGATTGAAAGGGAAGATGGATGAGTTAATTGATAAATCTCAACGGCTTTCATCAAAGGCAGATTTATTTTGGATGGTGATGTGTTGGTCCAAGAAGTCATTCCGCACTGTGATTGTTTTGATGTTCCGAGTGTCATTATCAAACTTGACTTTGCTATTTGATATGGTCGATTGGCGGTTCATGATTGATGTTCTAAAGGCAGTAGGATTCCCCCAACAGTGGATTAAGTGGATTGACATGATTCTATCATCAAGCAGATTGAATATTTGCGTTAATGGAGTTGCTGGCAGCACCATTATATCCAAGAGGGGATTGAGGCAGGGGGACCCTCTATCTCCCCTCTTATTTGATTTGGCGGCAGATGTGTTCTCTCAAATTCTGAACGTCAGTTGCAGCAATGGCATTATTAAAAGCTTTGGAAGTGAGCACGTGGTTGGGGGTATCAATTCTTTACACTATGCTGATGATACTATAATTTTTAGTAATCCTAAATGTAAATATATTGCTGCACTTAAATTTTTATTGTATGCTTTTGAGAGTTTATCAGGCTTGAAAATTAACTTTCACAAAAGCACTGTGTACACTCTTGGTTGTAGTGAAGAGTTAAGCAGAAACTGTGCTGGACTTCTCAATTGCATGGAGGACAAGTTCCCACTTAACTATCTGGGAATATGCATTCGACCAAAGAAGTTGATGAAGAAAGATTGGAAACATCTCATTAAAAAAGTTGATGTCAGGCTTGCTAGATGGAAAGGAAACTCTCTTTCAAGGGCTGGAAGGTTGGTGGCGGTGAATTTGGTGCTCTCCTCATTGCCCTTATACTAGCTATCTTTTTTCAGATGCCCTGGATAGGTTATTGATAAAATTGATGCACTAAGAAGAAATTTCTTTTGGACTAGAGACAAGGGGACCAAAAAACTCAGTTGCCTTGTAAGTTGGGATCAGGTTTGTAAATCTAAAAATCAGGGAGGTTTGGATGTGCTTAACTTGGAAAATATGAACTGTTCTTTTCTTTGCAAATGGTTGTGGGCTATGATAAGTGACAAACAAGATTTTTCGAAAGAATGGATCGTTAACACTTGATATGATTGTAGATTTGATTGGAATCGAGATTCATCACACTGCACTTTTTTCTGGAGAGGAGTTATGAGTAATTCACACTGGATCAAAACGGGTACAACAATTTTTGTGAGAAGTGGAATCAACGTTTCATTTTGTTATGATTGTTGTCTTCTTCCTATACCATTGAAGGATGAATTTAAAGACTTGTTTGGGATTTCTTGCAATAGATTATCCACTGTTAGTGAGATGTACAATTCAGAGGCCGTTAGATTCAAATGGAGATTAGCATTTTGCATAATTGTAACAGGAAATGCTCTTTACCAATTGTGTCAATTGTTCAAATTACTCGAAAATGTTCTCTTAAGTGAGGAGGATGATGAATTTGTTTGGAGATTGGAAGGAGATAAAAATGTTTTTCGGGTTGGAAGTTTGTATAAGACAATGAACTTCGTTGGAAGAAGATGGTTGTGTTTTGATTATATGTGGAGTTTTTCAACAGTTCCCACGAAAGTAAGGATTCATATGTGGATTGTAATGCATGGGAGGTTGAACACCATCAGTGCCTTGCATCGGAAAGGTTTGCTTTAATCGGTGGCTGTGTTTTTTGTGGTGAAGATGAGGAAGACTACATCCACTTATTTTGGCATTGTGACTTTTCTTTCTACGTGTGGACGAAGTGCATGGTATATTTTCTACTGGATCTGGAATGGGGAGAGTTCATCAAAGATCAATTTAATTTTTGGCAATACATGTTTCCTTCTTTGGAGAACACACCTAATCGCCACTTATTTGTTTTGTTAAACTTTGCTTACACTTGGATGTTGTGGCATGAACACAACTGTAGAAAATTCAAATCCTTAAGACGTACGGCTAACAAAATCATTTACATCATTCTTAAATATGTTTTCATGTGGACAGGCAAAGACAGCTGCAAATTTGTTGATACAATAGCCGCTAGAGTCCATGATCGAATTCGAAGACGTACCGTAGATTAGCTTGCTGCTGTGTTGGAAGGTTGACCAGTGTTGCCGTACTTAGTATATTTTGCTAAGATGTTTTGATATGTATTATGCTTATGTATTTTTTGGACGCACTGATGTAATTCTCATGTTGTTGGTTTTTGCTGGTTTATGTATATATTATGTACATATATGTACATAGTAACTCTGGACTTGAATGATATATATGAAGGCGTGAATCGGATGATTCACTACCTTTTTGCTTCAAAAAAATAATGTTACCATGAATGTTCTGTGTGCTGCACTGCTTTGATATTAAACATCAATACTTTTGTATAAAAAAAACTACTATAACTGACATGATTATTGAGCGATAGGTTTCTCCAAGAAGAGAGAAGCAGCGACGTTAAAGATGGAGTTGTTGTTTGTTTACTGCTATGAATATATTTTCCTTATTATATATAAGAAGGAAAATGAATGGACACAGGCACAATAAACAACATGCATGATATGAATAAGTATTATTATTAAATAGCATTCAATAAGCACAGCCGCATGTGAAAGGATACAATTTGTTAAAATGAATAGACACAACACAAGTGCACAACAATTTATGTTTCTACTTAATGTATATATGCCTAATGTACACGTTCTTTAACAGAAGGGGCGAATAATATTACCTCCGAACTCGCCCCGTACCCGCTTCGAGTATTGAAATCATCCTCCGCCCACTCCCCATTACCCGCTAAGTTGGGGAATCCCCACCCGATTAGGCGCGGGTCTCCGTGAGTACCCATCTCCGCGAATTAAATTTCCATCTCTATTCTAAGCCCTTACGGTTCGAGCAGCTCGTTGTTGTCCCATCCTTTGAAAAGGCTATATGTCATCTCCTGCTGCCTAGCTAAGTTCTAACCTTGAATCTCTTTCACTATCCTCTCCATGGCTTCTCTAGTAACATAATCAGATCTAATAGAGTGCGAAGACACCTCCTCGCTACCCCTGCGCTCTAAGCGACTTTCTTCAACAATAAATCTGGTTTTAGATCTTGTCATCTTCTCTAAATCTTCAATCTTCATGCTTTTCTCTTTCGTTCTCTATGAAAGCACCAAAATGTTACCTCGAAAATTAGATTAACACCTAGATATCAAGTTTGAGAGCACCAATATAGATAATCCATGAATAAAATTAGCAAAGTAAAGAAAAGACCTGAAATTTTTTTAGTGGTTTCGCTTACTCTGGCCTACGTCCACTTCGATTGGATTTTATTGCGAGATTGCTAGTTGGATCTCTCCAGATCTCAACTAGTTGATCCTAGATTCATATTACAATAACTTAAATATGTGTTAGAGGAGATAAGATATGAAGAAGTGAAGGTAGTCCAGCAGAGTAATGTTAGAGTCTCTGCTAGGACTGTTATGGTAATGGTAAATTTACCATTACCAATCAATCGGTAATCATTTTTGACTGAATTTGGTATACCAGTTAAAAAGGTATGATAGCAGTAAATTTACCATTTTTAACGGTAAATTATCGGTAATGTTTCTTTATTACCAGTGGTAATGGTAGTTTTACCAGTCAATTTAAAACATATTTATATTCATCTGATATGCTTTATCGCATGCATTTGGAACAAAATAATTGATTAAATTTAGTTCAATAATCAGGTGAAATAATTCCAAGTACACTTATTTTCTTTCTACTTTATGTTTTTTTACGAACTAACACTACATATAATATAATAAAGATGTGTTGTATACAAAAACATGTCAAGATAAAAACTTTGATGGACAAATAGTGATTTACCATTGTCAGTGTAACAATTTGGTATACCAGTCTTTGGTCTACCGGTTGATTGGTAATGGTAACGGTAAGCAATTATGGCTTAACAGTGAAAACAAAAACGATATTTTTCAAATGGTAATGGTAACCATTACCATAACTGCCCCAGTCTCTGGTAAGATCCAAAAGTCATTTTTTTCAGTTACAGAATTTAGGTATTTATAGGCGAAATCATCGGGTATAGGACTAGAAGTCGAACACCAAATGAATCCAGGAACCAGGGTCGAGCCACCGTCGTAATTCAACACCATGGACGAATCATAATGATGACTCAGTGTCGAGTTATGGTAATGTCTCGGTGATGAATCATCACTTGGTTGATTTTTGTGTTTTTCCCTTTTGAGTCACCCTTTTGTCTTCTTAAGTAGCTTGAGCGGGTCTTCGATCGTTTCGAGTTAAGTTGAGTATTTGTTTCATTAATTCTTCTAGTTTGGCCGACTACAACATGAGTCATTCGATCTTCATTCGAATCTTCCACATGCTCTTGGGTATGCAGCACTACAACAGGGTAATTGAATCAAGGAGTCGTGGAAGCCACATGAGCGACTTGGTAACACTTCGACTTAGAATGAGATGCAACCATTTTCAGTTCGCTCTTTAGCATCTCCCAAGTGTGTGTTTCAAATTTCTAGTTAATTGATTTCATTCAAATTTCGTAAGTTCCATTTGATTTGGTTCAAAAGCGGGTAAACACCGTTTAAGTCACTAATCGTCTTGGTACAAATTTGCAATTCACGAAATAGTCTATAATAGGTAATGAACCAGGGTTAACTACAAAACGTACCTTTGCTCAATTGTAAGATAAAACGACTAAATGAGTACTTTGACTAAACAAACATGGTAAGTACAAACCTACCAACGTCTTGTTAGGGTTAAAAGAAGTGCACTGCTTAGAGCACGACGGTATACTTTTTCTAACAACATTTTCTAAATAACGCCTTAAAATTTGGTATTCATTCTCTTAATACCAAAATTACATAGGTTAACGAGTTTGACTACTACAACAATATGTTGTCGATTTTTTGTCGCTCAAGGTGAAAATTTAGGAATTAGCAATTCCTATTATGTTTTTCAACCAAGTAGAGAATAATAGAAAAGATTGTATTAGTAAATACAGAATTTTAATTATAATTGTTATAGTATTAAAAATGCAAAAAAATAAAGTGCCCTTGGCACCATAACAGCAGAGTAATGCTAGAGTCTCGGACTCTCTGGTAAGATCCAAAAGTCAATTTTTTTCAATTGTAGAATGTTAGTTATTTATAGGGAAATCAACCGATGTAGGATCAGAAGTCGAACAACAAATAAATCGAGAAACCAAGGCCGAGCCACCGTCATAATTCGTCACTATGGACGAATCATAATGATTACTCAATGTCGAGTCAGGTAATGTCTCGGTGAGGAATCTCACTTAGTTGATTTTTGTGTTTTCCCCTTAAGTCACCCTTCTGTCTTCTGGTTAAGTAGCTTGAGCGGACCGTCGATCGTTTCGAGTTGAGTTGAGCATTTGTTTCATTAACTCTTCTAGTTTGGCCGACTACAACAAGAATCATCTGATGACTCTTGGGCATGCAGTACTATGGTAGGGAAATCGAATCAAGGAGTCAAGGAAATCTTATGAGTGACTCGGTACCTAGTGTACGCTACGACTTAGAATGAAGAGCAGCCTTCTTCATTTTGCTCTTTAGCATCTCCCGAGTGTGTTTTAAGTTACAAGTCAATTGATTCCGTACTAATTCTCTAAAGTCCAATTTGATTTGGCTCAAAACCGGGTAAACACCGTTTAAATTGCTAATCTTGTTGGTACAAAATTACAATTCACAAAGTCGTCTATAATAGGTAATGCAGCAGGTTAACTCCATACCTTCGCACAAAGGCAAGATAAAATGGCTAAATGAATATTTTGACTAACAAACATGGAAAGTAAAAACCTAGCAACGTCTTTAAATTATAGTTCCACCTGAGTATGAATCATAATTACTTTAAACCAAGTTATAAAAAAACAAAAATGAAAGGAATAAAAGAAAAGGGAAATTCCAACTTCTATCGCACAAACAAAAGGAATATTTGGGCAATATCAGCACAAATATACACATAAGGATAAATGAAAGATCGTTGCAACAAGTTCCAACAAAAAACCTAAAAACTAATTTTCAATTTTCTTTCCTTTCTTAATTCAAATAACCCTTTCTTGAATGTCACATTAAGAGCAGCAGCTAGTTTTCTGGGTAACTGGTTGCCCTCGCATTTGCACGGTCCCTGGTCGTCCGGCATTTGCAGTTGGTTGACTTGCCATCCTACAATAACGCAACAATATTCACAAGCTAAATCAAAGTATCGAACGCTAACCATTTCAAAGACCATAAAGTTCTCTAGTTTATTAGGCATACAATAGGAGCATGAGTATTTGTATCAAAGTGGGATATTCATAAAAGAGGTTAATGGGTCGCTCTTTCCTGCGCTACTAGTACAAACTGGGGGGTATTTGTGTCATTACTTGCAAATAGCCCTGAGTTTTGGACTGGCAGTAAAGAGAAGAGTCACTGGCGCAGACTCATTTTTTTAGTTCATAAGATTACCTGCTCTTTATCTCTGCTGTCATGGTCATGAATGCTTGCTCAACATTAGCTGCGCTTTTGGCACTGGTTTCCAAGAACGGAATGCCTATTTCATCAGCTAGTGCCTATAACAAGTAGAAAAGTTCGCTTGTAAATAAATAGCAATAAGTCATGGTTTTTTACTGGCACATGGGTAGATATCGTGTGGCATTTACCTTCCCAGTTTCATAGGAAACTACCCTTTTATCAGCCAAATCACATTTGTTCCCCACCAGTAGCTTATTCACGTTGTCACTTGCATAACGGTCAATTTCGTTTAACCACTGCTTTACATTGTTGAAGCTTTCCTGGTCTGTTACATCATACACGACCTGCCAGATAAAACATATCCACATTCAATGTCCAGCACAATCAAATTACAGCCTCGGTTGAATCAAAAGGGTTAACAAAAGGATGAAATCACAACTCGTCTAACTCCATGTCTAGTTTAAGTTAGTCATTAATCTTGATATTACACGCAAATTTCTGTTGAATGTAACCGTATATGCCTCAAGGATACACGCATGTATATAACTGAAATACATGTGCACAATCATGTATGAGGTATCGTTATATAATTACAGCCATAGAATCATGTTTAGTTTAAGTTAGTCATTAATCTTGATAATACATACTAACATATGTGCACGCATGCACACACACATGTATATAACTGAAATAGATGATAAACGATACTTTTATAATTATACACCTCAAGGATTTAATCCCAAGATTAATGATAGCTTGTTCAAGTAATTAGTCTTTATTGGTATATAACCGTATATATACATGTGCACAATCATGTATGAGATATTTTTAGCATCTTATTAACACCACAATCAATTTTTCAGCCAGATGCTATAAAATATATAATGCATTCTCATTGTATTTAAGATCATATCGGATTTTCTGGTTTTTTGGATAATTTTAACACGACCAAATCAATGTTCCAACTCAAGAGTTAATACAGATATTTTTCATATGGATTAAGAGTTCATAGAGATATTTTTCATATGGAATAACTATATTCAAAATTTTGATGTAGTTAGGGTAGTATAGCTCAGTGAAACATTAAGAAGCTAATGAGATATTGAGTTTAGCGATCCACCGTTATACGATAGAGATTTGAGAACTGGTTAATGGCTTTAAAATTTCCAACTAGCAAGAATTAAACAACTCAAAAATATATTAAAATGTGGCAGTAAGATGTTGATGAGAAATAATTAAGGATCCATCCATACCCATGTCTGTGTGCATTCACTTATATATTCATGTTGGTTAATGATGTTAATAGCATTAATATTCAAAACTTTTGGATCAAAGTTATCATGTACATTTGAATCGTAAATCATAAAATTCAAACTTTAAATCGAAACGGGATCTAAATCTTAAATTGTAGATTCAAAAATTCATAATATAAAGTTTGCCAACAGTTGGAAATCTATTTTGATGTTTGAACTTTTATGTCTAAAACCTAAAATTTCATCTCCCAACCCCCCCCCCCCCCCCCCCCCTCTCTCACTCCAACTTTATTTTATTTGAAAATGATTAGAACTGTAGATCCAAATAAGTATTACATAATATATTAATTTGGATTGAATGATTTTTATAGTTAGGTTCGAACTGGAATATAAATAGGACTGTAAAGAGAGACAGAGAGAGATTTAAACAGGATTCAAATTGGAAGATTTTTGACAACAATGCTCACTGACATCACCAATGGTTCTCGATAGATTAATTACGTTCGTTAATCATGGAGGATCGCATCTCCATGATTCAAATCCATCATGAATCTTCCTTTGATTTTATATATCTAAAGATTGAATGGAACAATATTCTGTAGATATGACACAACGCTCGTAAGATGAATTTGGATCCACAGCCATATGTGTGTATAATGGGGGGGGGGGGGGGTGCATTATCCTAATAGAAGGGCATACAAATAATGTATAAACAACCACACAAACAAATAAATGAATAATCTTACAATTATGCCATGAGCACCTCGGTAGTAACTGCTTGTGATTGTCCGGAAGCGCTCTTGACCAGCAGTATCCCACTAAAAGTGCACATGATTAATTAAGACTTGGAAAATCAAGCCAACAGCAGAATCAAAATAGTAAAACTTACAATTTGAAGTTTAATAGTTTTTCCATCCTGCTCTACAGTGCGGATTTTCTAAAGATCAATATGAAGTCAACCCAATCAGCTTAAATAAAGCAACAAATAACTAGCAAGGCATTATAGTACTTACAAAATCAACACCAATGGTACTGATATAGCTCTCTATATAAGAATCATCCTGCAAGAATGGGATATTTACAATAGAACTTAGTGATAATGCTAAGATAGCAACAGGAATTTGCCAATCAAGTCTCATATACTATCTCATGCAATCAATCCACAAAAGGATATTCATACATGCATCATTAAGTTAAATCAAGGCATATATCTACAACTTCAATTATATTTATGAAAGAGGGATTATGTAAACACAGTTTCAAAACAAAAACAAAAACAAAAAGTTTAGGCTCCATTTGGTTTGTCATTTTTAGTCTTGTATTTTCATCCAAAAAACGTGCATAGGATGCATGTACTTTCTGAAAACAATTAAGTTGGAAAATGAAGCTAGCATATAAAATAAAAAAACAAATTTATTTTGTTTTTGTGTTTTGAGAAAGAATAAAAGAATGGAACACAATTCATTCCTACAGACGTCCATCCATCCCCTCCGACGTCCGTCCACCATCATCGTAATGGCCTAAAAATTTAAATTTATCTTTCGTTCTTATATTTTGTTGTGAATGTTGAAAATGCAAAATGAAATTAGACATGACCATAATTTCTCTCATAAAAATATGTGATCAGGTACAAATTTGATTTTCAGAAGAAATAATTTGAAGGGTGTTACTTAAAATATATTTTCGAGAAGCGTTTTTTGCAAGGTTCGAAATTCCGGTTTCCGGTTCTTTTCCGGTCACGTAGAAAATTTAAAATTTCGGTCCCGTTCCGGAAATCCCGGAAATTCCGGTTCTTTTTTTTTTTTGTTAGATATGCAAATAAATATGCAATACTAATCAATGTTTGGAATTTCGCTTTTTGTTTTCGTTTCGATCATTGAAATTTTTTGATATTTCGGTCCGGTCACCGTCGAACCAGACCGAAATGGATGGGATTCCGATATAAATCTAGGTCTGGTATATATGTTGATATGCACTAATAACATAATAAACAAATGTTGGGGTTGATTATTTTATATTAATATTAACATACTACTGTTAAATGCTAATGTGCTGCATTTTTCCAGTTTTTATGATGAAACTGAAAAGCAGAAAAGTAAGCTACTTTGCATTGCAAAGTAACTTTGTACTTTTGTAGCAGTTAAGATTTGATTAGTGGAAACGCGCAGAAAATTCTTTTATATACTATTGTACAGTACGATTTGTCTTCTACAAGACATGCTCTCGCTCCTCCCAAGATACACAGTGAAATATCCTTTCTTCTTCTCAACTCCTCTTACACTATTCCTTCGTCTTCCCCCTTCCAAGAAAAAAAAAAAGACTGCTAACTTCTGGCCGGAACCGGTTTTTCGACCAAATTTCGTTTCGGTTATGAACGGAACTGGAACGGGATGGCCGGATTTCCGTGGTTCCGGCCGGAATTTCAAACCTTGGTTTTTTGTTTGAAAAATAATTTCCACTTTTCCGAATATGAGCAGACATCGGGTTGAATCGGAACAAGATAGAATACATGAGTACGAAATTAGTGCGTTCATCTTTTCCAATTTCTTTATATATATATATATATAGAGAGAGAGAGAGAGGAGGGTTCCATGGCACCCCAAATTTGTAGCACCCCAAAAGCCCCTTAATGAGAGTCACTCATTTATTATTAAATAAGATAGTGGAGGGAGAGAGAGTTAGTGGGAGGAGAGAGAAACGGGATTGTGTGGTGGAAATTAGGGAGGCTAAAGGGGTGCTACACTATTTGGAGTGCTCTTGATCCTATATATATATATATATATATATATATATATATATATATATATATATATATATATATATGAGGAGGGTTCCGCTACACCTCTTATATTGCACGTGAACTCTCTCACTTAATCTCCACCACTCATTTCCCCACTCATTCTCTCTCTTTCCACTAAGAAATAATATTGAAATGGAAAGAGAGAGAATGAGTGGTAGAGATTAAGGGGGAGAGTTCACATGCAATATAAGAGGTGTAGCGGAACCCTCATACATATATATATATATATATATATGAGCATTCCGGGGCACCCCTGTTTTACAGCACCCCTACCATATTGTGAGCTATGCTAATCTAAATCCAACAAGATTTTGTAGATGTTCAATCCACATATATATATTATCATCTTTCCAAAATTTAAACTCATTTCGACATTCGTAGAATAATATATTCGATGTTTAAATTTAATGGTTCGAATAAATGTCTGAACGGTTAATAACTGAGCTAAGATTTTGAAAATGTTATGAATGTCGGAACAAGCTCGAATTTTGGATAGATATTAGTATATATGTGGATTGAACATCTACAAAATCTTGTTGGATTTGGATTAGCGTAACTCACGGTAAGGTAGGGGTGTTGCAAAACAGGGGTGCCTCAGAATGCTCCTCATATATATATATATATATATATATATATATATATATATATATATATATATATATATATATATGGACACAAACATAAAGACACAAAGCCTTGACCATTGGATATTTCTGTTCTTATGTGGAGAAGTGAAATTTACGGGATGATTCAATGGTGGAGATCAATTGTGTCAAAAATTTGTGTCTAAATAGTTTTCCCTATGCATGTATGTGTGTGTGTGTGCGCGCGAGCGTGCGCGCTCTATGGTGCCTATGTTTTGCAACATGCCCTATAGCACCTCTATTGTACCTTGAACTATACTATTTTTAACTGTAAGAAAATTTTGTGTGTTAGCCTGCTTTGTGACCAGGCTACCCAAAGCCAGAGACTTGAGTATGAACTTACATTGATTGGCGATCACTTGGATGGAGTGATAGAAAGATGGAAAATTTGAATTATTCATGCAAATGTCATCGGATCGGATCCCCCATTCGGATCGGATCGGATCCCTGCTTTCGGATCGGATCGGATCCCCCTCCCCGGATCGGATCGGAGTACCCTCTACCTGAACCGCCTGAAGTATTCTGCACAGAAGTGCGTGCAGGCATTCTGCTCGAACAACTGGTTCGGTTCGGATCCGATCCGAACCGACTGGACCAGCTTCTGCACACGGAGTTTGACCTCTTCTTTTGGCATAACCGACTCCTACAATTGTGGATCGGACTCCACTTGGCAAAGCACGGCCTGGTAGCCACTTTTCCACGTTCTCCACTACTTCTGAGATCTCCTCCGGTCACGCCACGTGGCCCATCCGAACCGGAACCGCTCAGAGCTTCTCTACAGCTATAAATACACCACAACATGGCCATTTGAAGGGACTTTTGGCATTTCATTCATTCATGGTAGCCATGGTCGTATTCCCCCACCAATAACCACCTTCTTCTCCAATGAAAATCAATGAATTCGGAGAGAATTATTCATTATATTTGAACGATTGAGTGATTAAATTTCTTGTAATTGTAATCCATGAATGAAATGAGAAACTACGAAGTGGATGTAGGCTCATTAACGCCGAACCACTATAAAAATCCTGTTGTCTTGCTTTTCTCTCACTTTTTCAGTTATTTCTTCATATCCTACGCTCTAAATACGATAATTTGGGTGTTAGGACCATTTTTTGGTCTAACATTTTGGTGCTTTCACTGAGAAATGAAGATTCTCAACCTATAGGGATTCTCCATTCTACTATTGGATCGCCAAGTCCGATGAGGAAATCCGGCAAATTCAACATTATTAATGACTTTCCAGTTCGAAAAAGTCTCTGGATCGGATGCGGGTGACCAGCAGATCGGATTGAGTTAATGCAGAATCGCACGGCTTCGGTTCGGATAGCCCCACTCAGTTCGGGTCGGGTCCGACCCGACCCCACGAAGTTATACACTGAGACGCCAGAACTAGTAATAGCAGCATCGGTTCGGATCCAATGACCAGGGGTCCGATCCGATCCCAATAAAATGAAAAATCAATCCGACCCGAACCGCAGGAAAAGATCCGAATCGGCCGCTTGCTGATGACGTAACCCCGACCCGATCCAATGACATACCCAATCCAATCCGACCCGAAGACGTCTAACCCGGAGTGGCACAACGAACCGACCCGGGGACAATGCTCCGACCCGACCCGTTGAGCAGGACTCGAATCCAGCTGCTGTTGATACCCCGATCCGACCTGGTGATGCATCTCCGAACCGAAGTGGGTACCCCGAACCGAACCGAGGAAATGAATGTTACCGATGGTGCATCTATGATCCGACCCAACGTGAAGGCACTCCCGAGCCGCAATTTGAAGGGATGATCCGATCCGAACCGAAATAGCTGTTTTTGGGAAAAAATACATTTTTGTGACCATTTCAGAAAAAGCTCCATCGTCCAAAATTGAAAAAATCGTGCGGTGCCCACATTTTCGACCTAACCGGCTAGGTCGATCGCCGCCGGGACTGCGGGGCCCCGGACCCCCGCCGGCGCTGCGCCCAGACCCGCTGACGGCCTCGCCTTCGGCTCGGAGCACGGCTCGCCTTCGGCTCGACGTATATTTTGACCAACAGTAGTTATCAAAGTTTGTTAATGAAGATAAGGTGGATAGTCAAAGAATATGACAACCAAATGGCAACGACTAGGATTCCTCCAGAAGCCATAGCCTCTATTTGCCGATGCCATTCAATGGGAGGAGCTGTCAGTCAGATTCAACTTGCTATCAACGACAGTATACGAGATAATGATTGTCTAATAGTAGCCTCATCTTCTGGAACTCCGATAGTGTGGATTTCAGCAATGCAACTGATGTTGCCCGATGATCTGCCCGAAGACATAGACCCTAGAAAAGATGAAGATTCGGGATGCAAGAGGGCAACGTTTAACGAAGCAACCTCCCAAAGATTGAAAACCTCGTTTACAGCTTGTTGATTGCTTCGGGAAAACTCCGACCGTTGATCAGATGGAAGTTGGTCTAGTGTTGGAGACTAAACACGAAAGAGAATCATTGACAACCCCCGTAAGAAACTTCCTACAACACGGAATGCTTCCGACAGGGAGAATAAATGGCATACCATCGTTCGTTATGCCTCAAGATATGACATGCAAGGTGACATTGCTTATTTCCTTTGAAAGGTTGCCCCAAGATAGATATTAACGAGTCTCATTGCTCAATTCACTGCCCTGAATGATTCGATAAAATCACTAATCAGCCTCTCACTAGTTGGGAGATGAACGCCAATGAAACTTTTGACGGATGACGTTTTGGAGTTAAAAAGTGAAGATTCACAATCTCACTCCCTTCATCGAGTATTAGTCAAGTAACTCGTGCACCAGATGCTGGGGGCAACTGGAGATTCGAATGTCGATCGCTCGTGACTATATCATCTAATTCAAAGCTGATACATCATGGGCTTGCATGATCAACTACCTCAGCCTTGCCCGAAGTAAAAGTTTAGAGCACTCAAGCCTGGATACTGATTGATTATCTGTGCATTAGATCTTATTCCCGACGTGGGATTGAAGGAATATTTACGAATGGGTGAGATATGACTATGCCCCTAGCAGCCATTTCCTATTTCCTAGCATGGAAAGTGCAAAAGTTCTTATAAGCATGGGTCCATTATTATCCTGCCAATTATTGTCCTGGCACCAATGTGATGATATGATACCATTAGCAATACATACATGACTCTTTGACATTCAACCCTTGCCCTTAGCATGAAGGCAAGAAGGCGATTCAAAGGAGATGCGACCTCGTCATTCGCTTACAGTATTTACCTAACCGCCTTTGTCACTCCAAGACCACAATCAAGGTCTGTTCATTCTTGGGAATGCAATCCCCCGACGATTTGAAAAGACATTCGTCACCAGCTAAAGATCTTAGCTGCCATCCCCTGGCGGAGATTGGGCGAGGCAAAATGGATCTGCAAATAGCATGCAATGCCATTTTCGCACAGAATGATATTCATTCCTTTAACAGGATTACTTTTTAACCATGACTCTTATATTTCCATGCTTTATGAGTTATTGATGTAACTAACTCAGATGAATTTATATGTGGATGATGTAGGTACCCCGAATCTGGTACCGATCAAACTTTGAGCACCTACAGGAAGAATTATGGAGCATTGCCGTAACGAGCCCGATTGAACTGCTCGTTTACAGAGCCACGTCCTTCGCCTGAGAGAAGTTGTATACCTTAAGATGGATCCGAGGTGACCGTCCACTCCTTGGCTCACACGTGGCAGATCTCAAGATAATTGTGCATCGATCATTGCATTTCAGAGTTGAGATCCGACTCCAGATGGACGCGGTTCGACCGTCCATACAATCAGATCCTGCAGTCGATGCCATCGAATTACATAAATCCAAATAAAGGGGGCAGCACCGCCTATCAACATACTTATTTTCCAATCATGCATTTTTCCTTTACATACTTCTTGAGTTATTGACATGATTAACTCATGCAAATTCGTATATGAATGTTGCAGGTACCCGAGGTTTGGTACCGACAACTCCTGCCATAGTTTGATCGGAGGAATGTAAAGCTTTGGCGAACGTGATTCGACCCTTCACCCGCTTACTATTGGCCTAACGACAACATTCTAAAGCAAAAGAAGTTCGACCATTCATTCACCGACTCTTTGCCCTTGACGTGGGGGCAAGAGAGTAAATGCACACGAGTTCGACCTGTGTTATCCATATATGGACATACTAATAAGGCCTCCTCATCATCTATCCATTGATTCGCCACGCAAGACATAGAAATGTATTCGAGTGTGGCATAATCACTCGGTAGATCGACGACTCTATCCCTTGATCTGATGGGAAGAGTGCAACAGTGACGGGTACAATACCATGAACGAGATAACTTTTACCTTCGAAGTGGGGGCAGAAGAGATATGTTAAGACGAGGATGAGTATGACTTGACTGCTCTCTAACGACGTATCTAACTCTTTCCCATGCTTCAGAAGGGAGGAGTATAAACTCAATAGGGGTGAAAACCGATCATCCCAGATGGCGACCTTTGCCCTTGACATGGGAGCAAAGGGACGATGCCAAGGCAAATGTGACCCGACTGTTTGCCCGACTAACTCTAATCCTCAGAGCTTGGATATGAGTATAAACTTAGGACGAGTGTGACAGACGCGCCAAGATTTAAGACCACTCGATCCACGACTCTAACCCAAACTGACTTTGGGAGAGTATAAAGGACGAACCGCGACGTCCATAACTCTAACTCTCACGACTTGAGAGAGAGTATAAATCTGTTGGGTTAGTGTGAATGGTGCACCATGACTTAAGACCACTAAACCCATAACTCTAACTCTCACGACTTGGGAGAGAGTATAAAGGACAATGCTGCGACGTGCATGCAATCTTCATTGCCCTCCGACTGAGGACAGGATTATAAAGAACTCACGGATCGGACATCCGAATGACTTAATCTGGTTCCCATCAACGCTGGGGGCACGGACATAGATTTCTGAATTAACTTCAAACACGCTTCGGACGCGACCCGTGTTTCAAAATCAAATGGAGGCTACAGACACTATACCTCCAAACTACGACACCTGACACTTTGACATCGACTATTCTTTTTCGAATTGCAAGATTATGTACAGATACAAAGCAGAGACACAAGGGATACTCGCGTACAACAACAAAGAGGTCGTGTTTGAAGGAATGACGTCGACTTCTAATGCTAAGCTTCCCACATGACTCTGCAATCACCGAAAGGAGGTCCTAAGAGTGATATATCAAATCAATATACACACCCATGTGTGACTGGCCATAGCCCAAGTGCAACGACGAGTGCTACCTCGCAAATACGTTGAATGGAAAACGTGATAACTCGAGCACTTCGATAACTCGAGCACATAAGCTTATAAAACAATGTCTCTTTTCCATGCATCCATGTCTAAATTTAAAAGGGATGTGATACAACTGCCGACCTTTCTCCATTACCCCCGGACTGGGGCCGCACTGCTGAAAATATTCATAAATGTTATATATCTGTGACTAACTTATACCTCGATCTTGACAGGCTGCTTGAGGATAACGAAATGGATGCAGAGTGAACGTCCATTTGCTAGTCCGGACCGATTTCCCGGTTGAAAGACCCCATGTAAAGGGAGATGCCATTGCTTTGACTCCTAACTTGCGCGGAGGCGAATTGCCTGACACTCAGACTCAAAAGCGAAGAAGAAGGAAGATAGAAATTTCTTCCGTGCTGAGGATATTGGCGCAGAAGGCGCTAGGATCGAAGGAAGGTAGCAGATTTCTTCTTGTGATGATCCCTCAGCATGTCAAGCTAGATATGAAATGGATGGTACCCTTGCTGATTTGTGAACTCACATGGATCAACGAGATGAACTTCTCCGGAAACGACAGAAAATGGTGGGTAACTTCTCTACTCGGATAGATGGAAGGCCTAGTAGCTTCGACTTATTCGCTAGAGCGAACTCCATGGGAATTCAAACGACAAGGAACTTGGCTCATACGCTCCCTGCCCCGTGGTCCAGATAATATGAGACCCTAGGACAAGTTAGCATGGTCGTCTTTGATGAAACAAAGATGCAACCAACCTCCTCCCAGGTATTTGTAACATGCAACTTCCGACCGTGACATTTTGGATGAAAACGATGGATATGTAAGAGCCGCCGAAAAACTTAAACGGAGCCCGACCAACCTTTGCTTCCGTACAGATCAATGTTTAAAACCCAGCTCAACCTCAACATGAGGCTCCTCATGAAGGGGAAAAGTAGAAGCATTCGAAGTGGCAACAATTTGACATATCGCAATTCGACTCCAATCCTCAGAGCTTGGATGGGAGATCCAAAACTAACATGAGTCAGACACGAACAAATTATTTTATGTCAAACTTTAACTCATGACTTGATAAAGAAGTATGAATGTAGAGAAGAAATGGATCTGGTGCTCACCGCATAGCAGAACCCCTGTAGAGGGGGGCATAGGACACAAGTTTCGAGTATTGCCGACTTTATGCACATTTATTATCATCGGAGCCCCGCAAGATCCTAGACTGTAACCAAAAGAATGACTCGCCAAGACCAACCCGCATACATCCGAATAGGAATTTTTCATTCAGAATTAAAGAACAGAAGCCTGATGGACGGCTATTACATATGCAAAACCAAGAAGCCAGAGGCCGGCTTCCACCTGCTTCAGGACTTCATGCTGGGGGCACAAGCGCTAAATTGAACAATTGGCGGCAACTTCTAAAAGGCAAAGGACATATTTCCAACGTTAATTGATGCTTCACCAGAGGCGATCCCTGCTTTCTGACTAAATCGATGAGACGATCCTGACACGAATGTGATTCGGCCATTCGCGTATACAACTCCAACTCTTGACGACTTGAGAATGAACATAGAATAACACGGGTTGACTAAGATTGCTGAACCTGCAGCTCCAACCCGATGTGAAGAAAGAAAGTTCAAAGGCTTACAGACTGGATGTCCGATTGATCTGGTCCAACCCCCACCGACGCTGAGGGCATAAGCATTGACTTCGCTTTTCCTCCACTGATGTTGGGAGCACGAGCTTCAACTGACAAATTGACTTTGAACATGACCCTTACTCGATGCTTGATTCAGAACATATACATTATATCTTTAGAATATGACTTGATTCATCCCGACCATCCAAGTGAGCGAAATTACGGATCAAGCAAGAATTCAAAGACTTGATCTGCAACAGCATCAAATGGAGAGTATGATGAACTCCTCTGCTGCCTTACAATTGTGATAATCCTACCAGCTATTGGCTTGCACGTTTTCAACAACATCTCGTACTGACTCGTATGTGATCACGGGACTATAAAACAATCTGAAGTGATCATGGCTTTCGGATGCACTATTATTACGATTAGATGCAATCATGGAGTCCTAAATTAATATCCTGATATCGAGATAGTCCAAATCCAAGCAAAAATGACAAATTCATATGCCGACTCTGATGCACTCTATCCGAACGGTCCAGATGCTAGCTCAAGGAAGATGGCGTCGTTTGGCATCAACTTTTACATGTACGATCTCACACGGGATCCAAACATACCACATAACCTATGATGAAGGAATTCTACCTCTTGATTCGACGAAGTCTAAACGATTACTTGATCATCTTGACCACTTTAGCCATGAAATTTGGCCCGATAAGCATCAACGGAAGCAATGCGGCATATGACAAGCCATTTATACAGAAAAAGATCCAAAAAGAATCATCTCGACTTATTCAAAGCACATCTTATTTGCAACAAGATGTACTTTAGGGGGCAAAATGTTAGCCTGCTTTGTGACCAGGCTACCCAAAGCCAGGGACTTGAGTATGAACTTACATTGATTGGCGATCACTTGGATGGAGTGATAGAAAGATGGAAAATTTGAATTATTCATGCAAATGTCATCGGATCGGATCCCCCATTCGGATCGGATCCCTGCTTTCGGATCGGATCGGATCCCCCTCCTCGGATCGGATCGGAGTACCCTCTACCCGAACCGCCTGAAGTATTCTGCACAGAAGTGCGTGCAGGCATTCTGCTCGAACAACTGGTTCGGTTCGGATCGGATCCCCCTCCCCGGATCGGATCCCCCTCCCCGGATCGGATCCCCCTCCCCGGATCGGATCGGAGTACCCTCTACCTGAACCGCCTGAAGTATTCTGCACAGAAGTGCGTGCAGGCATTCTGCTCGAACAACTGGTTCGGTTCGGATCCGATCCGAACCGACTGGACCAGCTTCTGCACACGGAGTTTGACCTCTTCTTTTGGCATAACCGACTCCTACAATTGTGGATCGGACTCCACTTGGCAAAGCACGACCTGGTAGCCACTTTTCCACGTTCTCCACTACTTCTGAGATCTCCTCCGGTCACGCCACGTGGCCCATCCGAACCGGAACCGCCCAGAGCTTCTCTACAGCTATAAATACACCACAACATGGCCATTTGAAGGGACTTTTGGCATTTCATTCATTCATGGTAGCCATGGCCGTATTCCCCCACCAATAACCACCTTCTTCTCCAATGAAAATCAATGAATTCGGAGAGAATTATTCATTATATTTGAACGATTGAGTGATTAAATTTCTTGTAATTGTAATCCATGAATGAAATGAGAAACTACGAAGTGGATGTAGGCTCATTAACGCCGAACCACTATAAAAATCCTGTTGTCTTGCTTTTCTCTCACTTTTTCAGTTATTTCTTCATATCCTACGCTCTAAATACGATAATTTGGGTGTTAGGACCATTTTTTGGTCTAACATTGTGTATGTTCAATCAATATAGAGAATTATTTATGTAGAACTTGGACTCATTTAGACATTTGTAAAATAATATGTTTGATGTCTAAATCTAGTGGTTCAACTAAATGTTTGAATGGTGAACAACTGAATTAATATTTTCAAAAGGCTACATCTATTGAAATGAATCCAAATTTTACATGAATGGTCCTCTATATATGGATTGGACATCTACAAAATTTTGTTAAGAGTTGGAATGGTGTAGCTGCCATATGAATGCTAAAGGGGTGCTGCAAAGCTGTCGAAGAGCACTCCTCTCTCTCTCTCTCTCTCTCTCTCTTTGTATAAACACACACACACACACACATATATATATATATACACACACACACACACAAGTGTACCATATTGCTAAGAACACGTAAATATTTTAAATGGCTTAGGTTTAGAAGAATATTAATAGTGTGAACATTAAAACGTGGTTCAAATCTTCAAATGGCAAAATATAACAAAATTCGCTGAACCAGGGTTACCTAATACACCGTGTATAGAAGTACATCTTGCCTAAGTTCATAGCCATTGCATAAATACGATTAGGTGTAACTCATAAGAACATGAAGTTAGGAACCTGGTAGAACAATATAACTACTTATTCGGTGTTCAAATATATCCTACATGAATTTAATACATGTGCACGCACACACGTGTCTCTCTCCCTCTCCCTCTCCCTATATATATATATATATATATATATATATATATATATATATATATGTGTGTGTGTGTGTATGTATGTATGTATATATATGTATATATATATATATCACTGTTCATATTTGTTCTGTTAGAATAAGTGTTTTTCTAATAAGGTATAGGGGTAGGCCCAATTTTCTGCATCATCCAACGTTCCTACACGGTGGTTTCTGGTATGCCGACATAAGGGGATTGTGTTGAGTTTCCCGGATCAAGAGTTGAATAAAATGGTCCTCCATAAATACATAATAATGATAAGTGGTTTTCTAATACTTGGCTAGAATAAGAAATCTACTATTTCTTGAATCTCGGACTTGACAAACAACCTAGTTTTGAAGACAAGGACAAAAAGTGAATCGAATATATGGGCAGCTGAATAGAGTTTTCTTGAACCTTTTTTGTTAACTAGGATGCTATTTCAAATGAAGTTCGTTCGATCAGCTGATTGAATCAGTTTAGATTAAGAATGACAGAAGCTCATGCAAGCACTCACAATGAGGAACCATAGCAACACAATCACTAGAAATTGTTACAGCAAGATCAATTGGTTCTGCATATACCCAACTTTAGATAGAGATTCCTAAGAAGGTCGTGGCATTAGATTTTACTAACACAATAATTGTTTCAATAGGGATTTTGGTCAAAAATGCTAACAAAAACGTTCACATTTCTTTTCTGTAGACCATTTGAACAAATTTTAAAAATAAAAAAAGTACCAATTTTTTGCCAGATGATAACCTATCAACACAGAAGAAATTGCATCAAAAAAATATGTTGTAGACACCCAAGGTTTTATAGAAACATCTCAATGCATGCAACATTAATGTTTATCTTCAACAATGAATGAATCACAAGAACAAACTTACATTAATTGCATCAATTTACCTCAATTGTTTGTTGCCTTCTAATTCATGTATAGAGGATGAAAATGCATAATATAAAGGAAAACTAGGAGGAATTAGGTAGAGTATATCTCGTTCTACTAAACTTTACTCTTCGCATGAAAATGAACATAAACATGATCTGGAAGATAGATCAGCCATGGTTAGAGTCAAAATAATGGATTTACTGGATACCATTTTCAACAGTCAATGGAAGAAAGCAGTATGAAAGGATGTCCACAAACATTCACCACTGATATGATACCCAATGATGTAACAGGAACAAAATATTAGGAGATTTTACCGCAAATCGTAGAAGAAGACATGACTTTCCAACTCCAGAATCACCAATGAGCAAAAGCTTGAAAAGGTAGTCACTGCAAAGGAAACATTAATTAAAAATATACACAATTTATATGTGTATTTCTTGATCCAGCTGATAGAGAATACATGTGTGTTTACTCCTAGAACACAGTTAGCTCATCCAGAAACAAACATTGATAGCATAATTTGACAACTTAACTTCTCAATCAAGAGTGCATTATCTATACCAACCCCACACGGTCACACTTCGATTCATCAAAATAAATAATAACATAAAATTGTAGCCAGAAACTTCACTCCATATCTATGTTGGTAGGTTGCCAGGTAACATTGAATTAAAAGAAAAGGACTAATCAAGTAGCATGAAAGAAAAAAAAAACATGACACGTTTGATATATATACTTAGAATATAAATGCATTTTAGCCATGTAATACTAAATTAAATGCACAATGCGCGCGTGACATATATCTTATCACCTTATAATGTATATGCAAAGTGGATGTAATTCAGAAAATTATAATGTATATGCTTTAGTTGTGAAAACGGGTTTTATTTCCCCTTTACTAAAGAGTGTTATAACATTTTAATATTAAACAGTCAATTCAATGATCAATATTTTCAAAACAACTCTTTCTCATGTTTGTTGCTAAAAAATTTGTTATTTTTAAAAAGAGTATTTCAAGCCCCAAAATGACTAAAAAAAAATACAAATATCTTTTGTAAAATTTATAATCATGGCAAGCACGATTGTTCCAGTGATAAAGCACTTCGACTTTGATGCAAGAGATCGCAGGTCCAAAAATTGCATAACGTGATTCGAATATATATTGATATGTAGTACGTTATATACTACATAAGACTTGTAGTATTAATATGTACTACCAAATAAATATCAAATTATATATATATATATATATATATATATATATATATATAAAATATACATATACATATACATATAATTGGATATGTTTAAAAAGAAATTGTTTGGAAGCACCGGTAAAATAGGCTTTGTAACTATTTAATGTTTCTGTTGCACTATCAGCGCAGATTTGCTAAGTAAAACTGACACTGTAGTTTCAATATATATAAATTCTACCAAAGAGGCTATTTTAAGTTGACAAGCAAAGTTACATGAATGATACAGATTTCTTCCGATCGAAGTGTTATGTTACCCACGAAGCATAAAATCACTACGCACGATGAGGAAGAATATTCAATGGCAAAAGAATTCCTTCCTATCCTTTCATCATTATTTATCTACTACAATACTCCAAGCTATAAATAGAGACTGATGGCCCATTTTGTTTGAAACAAATTTTTTGTTTAGCGTTTTTAACATGTATTACAAAATGCAGGGGAGGGGGGATGAGGTTGGAAAACAATTAAACTTACAAATCACATTTACACTGAAATGACTTTTTTCTTATTTCCGCTATCTTTGCTCATCTCATTATCATGACTAGGATTTTATACCCTCTCGTTCTCTCCCACATTATTTCAAAAACATATTGATAACACATAACACAAAACCCATTTTCGAACCAAACACCTCGAACTTTTTACTCAATTCATTCCTTAAACTCTTGGAATACACTCCACCTTTTAGGCCAATCCTTAATAATGATGATTGATTGAAAGACATAATCATGGTTTCATCTTCAGTTATATTGAAAAATAATCTGTATTTATTGCACTGAAATTCAGACTATGCCTAATAACTTATGCTTAAGAACTGACATGTTTCATCAGAACTGTGTTTAAATGAGAAACTAATGCCACAAATTGTTCAACACTGAGACACCGCATATTTCGTAATCCCATGCATCATCTTCTTTTTATTATTGCGCATATTTTCTTCAACTTTTTTACCATTCTTGAAACAAAGTGTCGAATTATAATCCGTATATTTCATTATTTTGTTCTGGGAGTTTCTAACACGAATTGTAAATAAAGGCAACTTAAAAGTATAATTTACTAAATGGTCCTAATTCTCAAGCAAAAACACAATAGCGAACACTTAACAGATAGAGATAAGTGATGCGCATAATTGTTGAAACCAAGGTTCGAAATTCCGTTTTCTGCTTCCGTTCCGGTCTTCGGATGACTTTAAAATTTTGGTTCCGTTCTCGGAAATCAAGTTTTAATTCCGGTTAACAAATTCCGGTATTTTTTTGCAAATATCTAATGCTAATATAAGTTCATAGTGCGTTCTCCCAATTATATATAAGATACGAAATGTATAACAAAATTAATACCAGAAAATGTTTCGTTCGAACATCATATGAATTATGATCATTGTTGTTGTATTCATTTCATGTCAAATTATAATTCGTTACTAAGGTTACAAATAATTGTTAAATAAAGTGTATACAAATTAAGCTAATTTATTCAAACAAAATTAAATTCAAACGATCTAACATGGCTGGCCTAACTCTTTAACTTTAACCAATTCCATGTTATTTGTGCAAAGTAACTGTTATCCAGCCCATCAAATTAACCACCCAACTTCCAACTCCTGAAACTTACAAACATTTTTTTGTCTGATCGATTTGGCCCTTTAGAACTTACAAATGCCTTCTTCCACCTCTTTTATCCTTGCCCTAGTTTCAACCAGCCACCAATAAATGCGAAAAAAAATACTCACTATTTTTGGGAGAAAGCAATTATTCGATACAACATGAACTTCAGCCTCAAATTCAACTTCAGCTTCGGCTTCGGCTTCAACTTCAAGAATTTGCTCGAGTTTCTTCAACAGTATGATCTTTTGTTTTAAACCCCATAATCCAGAATGGAATTCTTCTCGTATTCTTGTCCGGTCGATGCCGGAACCGGGAAGAGTCGCCGGAGTTCCGACATGCCAACCGGAAGTTTGAACCATGGTTAAAACATAAACCGCTATATTTAAATAAATAAAAACCTAATCTTAAGGTCAAATTATCATCAACAAACCAATCCATGTAAGTATCACTGATTCAAAGCATAAAATTGCAGGTTAAATAGTTGCACCGAAAACTAAAACATGATAGTAATTTACATAAATCATTTATCATAGACCACAGATCAATCGACATATAAAAGCATTCATACAATAAATTTTGTATAATAAAACAAATAAATTAACACATATGAGTTCACCTTAGAATTATCATAAAATAAGTTCAGCTTAAAATAAAAAAGTATGCAAAAATGATTTACACATAATATGTTAGTGTGCTAATATATGATTCACGCAAGTTTCAATTATTTTTTCCTTTGACTTTCTTTGGCCTTGTAAATTGTAATCTATACATTAAATAGAATAACATTATGAAGTTTATTTCGTGTGTTTTAGATAAATGTAAATGAAAATAGTGGTTTAAGTTGAACATGTTCAACAGTATAACTAAAAGACATGTTGCACAGCACTAACTTCAAATACATGCCTTTAGAAATGGGCATAGATTTATGTGCTTGAGGAGCTAAATGTTTTCCAGATGGTGCCTCGGATCACGGCATACGTCTTACATCAATGTGCATGTGCCAAAGTATAGCAAGCGCTAAGCCAAAAAGATAACATTTGTCTTTTGATGAAAATATCAAAGAAAAGTTCAGGTTTTGTTGTGTTCCTCCAATCTAAATTTTCATACAACTGAAACAAGTAATCTAAATTAGTAAACATTTTAGTAGGGATACCTTCGAGTTAGTGCAAGTTAATTGAAGAAGGCAATGTTAATATTAATATTAATAAAAACAAAGAAAATACATAGGCAAAACTATCACAGCTTTCAGCAACACACAGTGCATTATTACTATTACTATTTTATTTATTTTATTTTTTCGGGCAAGGCAGTGCATTGTTATTTTTGATTCAAAAGATATATATTTTTAGTTTATTGACGGCTGTAAGTAATCTACGACATGAGTCGTACCATTTATATTGGCAACCTAGCATAGTTACATGGCTTTTAGTGTAATTGAACATCTAACCCTGAACATTGACATCATTTTATTTTCACCGGAGAGGTATCAAAGAAGAGCAAGTAAAGTAGCTTAAGTCAGTACGAATATACCTTGGGGATATACAGTTTTCACGCAAACATGACCATTTGTGAAATAGTTAAAAATCTATATATATATATATATATATATATATATATAACTAGAATAGTTTACTCATAAACATTTGAAATTATTGGCTATATATTGTATCAAATAAAATATACATTCTGCAATCTGCATCTGTCAATACCATTTTACACTTACAAATTTGCCCTTGCCCTTCTATACAGTTTATGTTTAGCCTCCTTCCTTTTTCTTTATTTCACTGCCACATCCCCTTAAATCTTTTCAAAACCCTAGTTCCCACAATATAACAGCTTTAACGACCCATACTTTTGAGTCTTTGAAATTGAATTTAAATATAATATAATATACGTTTTAAATAACTGTCCAATTTTTAATGATGTATTTTTAATTTAATTTATACGATTTTTCATAATTTTAATTTAAAAAATAATTAGTCCTTCATCTGAGGCATTTTCGGCAAACATCGGTATTATTGAAACTACACATAATAAGTTAACATGTGTATTTTATTGTTGATTTGTGATTGTGTGGCACTGTTGTGCGCATCGTATTTTAGTTTTTATTGTTCATGACTCTTACATGGACAACATATTATATGGCAGTGTACTGCAAAAAATTCTTTAAACAAAATTTACACACGTATGCAACACTCTTTTCATTTCTTTTCATTGTCCTTGCACTTGACTTTCTTTTACTTATCCTTTGAAGTATTTTAGTTATATATATGTACACATTCAACCAAGGTTGTCAAACTCGAGTTCTCACCAAAGAGCGCTTGGGTATACAAAGATCGTAAATCGTGGGATCGTAACACAAAGCGTAAGTTCCCACAAAATGAAAATTAAAAATAAAATTTCAACAAAATAGCTGTTGAATCAGAAGAGTAAGAAGAATACATAGATTTTTGAATGAAGAAGAATTGTAAACCTACAAATATATAGTTGATGATTAGCTGCTGAATAATCATTCTGTGTTATAATTAGCGTCCATTAGGTTTCACGAGGCAAAATTGGGCTGAATCGACAATCAAAAGTGTCGATTAGGTTTCACGAGAGTTTCTCGAGGCAGCTCTTCGCAGTTCGCACGGAATCGACAATCGATTTTAGGGTTTGGGGAAATTCTCGATGCTGATTTTGACGCGGAAATTTGCTCAACACTTGCATGAGATCACGCTTTTCAGCGACGCTTAGACCGCTTCCACTCTTCTGCGATTATTCTTCCATGGTTTCTCGTTGAGATGGGAATAACGCGTGGACTCGTTCGATTTCACGAGTATACACGCGAGTTTGACAACATGGCATTCAACACAAAGCAACACATGCATGAACACAAAAACATGGACATATTTTCTTTCATTTATTTCTTCACTGCAAATGAATATGAACACAACATCCACATTCCATTCCACTCCCATTTCATAAATCAAGTAACTCTCCCTACTCAAAGAATTAGCCAAAAGTTCCCAAATCAAAGTATAGAGGACGAAGCAAGCTACACTTTTCGTTCACACTGTACTAGAGATGGTGGCGTGTGGAGGTTGCAATGGCTTGAGATCGTTGCGAAAACGGCTACGTTTTGTGAGTCAGAGGTGGAGATGAGTTTGGATTGGTTGGGTGCGCAACGGAGAGGCCGCGAAGAGGAGTTTGTTGACGCGAACTGCTTGCGATTTCGTCGAGAAATGAACAAGATACGAGGTAGAGAATGATCGGTTGTAAATGTTGTGTGCAAGGACGTAAGTATTCATAAATGTGTGCATGTAGCAGATGATAGTGGAGCAAGTTGTCAGGCCATGGGTCCTGGGTGAGGAGTATTTAAATTAATTTAGTTATTCAATTTGTTAATTAAAATTTTAACTTTGAAATATCATAAAACACTCATATAAGTCTGTTTAACTCGCGGTCTTCGCATTAGATTCATATCAACATTTAGAACATGATAGCATAACATGTTGATAACATTAACGAAATATAAAACATTGATAAACTAATAGTGGTGAATATAATTACGTTGATTTTTGTAAAAACATGGTTAAATTAATTTTATTTCTTTTGTTATATCTATTTAGCAGAATAAAACATTATTCTGTTATAATTAAATTAAGTAATTTTTATAGACATCTGTTTAGCAGAACAAAACATCTTTCTACTGTAATTATATTCAATAGATTTCTAAGGACATCCACTAAGCAAAATATATCTTTGTTCTCCTATTACATTAATTTGAACATAATTAATATATCAGTTAACTAATATCAGATAAATGATGTCTTAGCTATTGATTGTTAATTGTTAATAATAATGTGTTATGTGGTTATTTTTATTGTTTTGTTTGCTGCTTGAATTATGCTCGATCGGTTTATGAGCAATAACCTTTTTTATTTTGCATGGATTGAGCAGAAACAAAATTTGAGCTAGCACCTTATGATTTATTTTACAATTTGATTATAAGATATTCAGCAACGATGTTGGTTTTTTATTAAATTATCATCATAATCGGTGATAATAATTTAAAATATTTTAAACTTCAAACTAAATCAGTTGCTTTGAAAAATGATTTATATTTGTAAATGTTCTCCTTAATTGGAGTATTTTCAAAAGTACATACTTTTGGGAATAATTACTGATTGCAATGCTTGGATAAATAATATATTTATTGAACTATCTTTTATATGAACTTAAATTTTGGTGGTTTTGAAATAGTTTTTGGAATGATTTTTGAAAGAAATAATAACAGCATGATTTAAAGTATCTGAAAAAATATTATTATTTCAATCAGAGTTTGAAATTTGTTTCAATAAATATTTGCAAAGTGTTCTGCAAATATTTTTAACTCCGTCAATATAGCTTTCTATGCATCATGTCCCAAGTCAGGGGCAAAAGATGAGGGTTGCGATAGGTTTGACGAGCCAACGTAAAATTGTAGCAATTCTTATGGAAATGGAACCTTATTATATTTAGTTGAGGCGTAACCCTCTTAGTGACCACCATGTCCAGACCTAGGTATAATGATAAATAGGCAAAGGTTGGATCGTCACTCCCTTAGTGGATGTCATATTGAGGCTCAGATATGGTGATAGATATGAAAGGACTGGACCGTCACTCCACTGGTGGCGCCGCTACATCGATGCATCGGTGTAGCAATAAATGAGTAATGGCCTTCGCATTTACTCCAGGATTGCAAGATGCAAGAAGCAAGAAGCTCGTCAATGAAAGTAGGATCGATTAGGTAGTTGGAATGTAGGGTCCTTAGCTCATAATATGACTAAGAGACATGTAAATATCTTATGCCTTCACAGAACCAAACGTACGGACCAAAAGGAAAAGAGGTGGAAAACACAGACTTCAAGTTACGGTAGAGGAGAAAAAAGTAACTAGAACAGGATAGGCATTTTGATTGACAAAAACCTTTAAAACGAAGTGGCTGACATCAGAAGACAAAGGGACAAGAACATCATAGTCAAGCTGGTAGTTGGTGGTGTGGTTCTGAACGTCATGAGTGCCTATGCCCCCACAAGTAGGCCTGAGTGAAGCCGCTAAGAGGAATTCATGAAAGACCTAAATGCAATGATTAGAGATATGCCTAGCAGTGAGAATTTTTTTATAGAAAAAAAATTCAATAGCCATATTGGTACAACTAGCAGGGGGTTTGAGAGAGTGCATGGTAGTTTTTGAATATGGTGATGGGAACCAAGAAGAAGAAATATTAAATTTCGCAATTACTTATGACCTTATGATTACTAATATATTCTTTATAAATATATTTTCAGTAGTGGCCAACCCTCGCCAGATTGACTTTGTCATTATCAGAAGAGACGACAAACGGGCTTACGTAGATTGCAAGTCATACATGGAGAATGTGTCGTCTCACAACATCAGTGCCTTTGACATCCGTATTTCGTCATTGGATGTTCAAAGATAAAGAAGCTATGATAGTAGGAAGAAATGGTGAGAGCTCGAAGAAGATGTCTTACGGGTGTTTAACGATAGAGTGATGAAAGAAGAAACATAAAATATAAAAGGAAAAGAAAACGACATGTGCGATGGGATGGCAACACGCATTTGGAAAGTGGTTACTGAGGTGCTTGGGATAACAAAAGAAAATAAATGCGAACTTAAAGATTCCTAGTGGTGGAACGGTATGTGCAAAAGGCTATCAAAGAGAAGAATGAATGTTATAGATGCATGTATCATCATACGAGCGAGAACAACATGCAAAAAGTACAAAACGACAAAAAAGACCGCATAAAGAGCAGTGAGTAAGACAAGAGTTCAGACTTATGAAGATTTATATTAAAAGCTAGGTACGAAGGAGGGTGAAATAAATGTTTACTAATAGCCAAGCTCTGCGAGAGGAAAACAAGAGACTTCAACTAAGTGTAATGCATCAAGGATGAGAATGAGACTTCGAATGAACAATGCTCGGATAAAAAATAGATAGAGAGAATACTTCAACAAGTCTTTCAACAAAGAAAGTGACAACACTAAGATCAAGTTGGACGAATCTTTTGATGACACCAATAGACATTTTGTTCGAAAAATTCAAGAGTCTAAAGATAAAGAAAAGCTGAAATGGATGAAAACATGCACGTCGGTAGGGTCTGATGACATCCCATTGAGGTGTGAAGATGTCTTGGAGATGCAAGGACAACCTGTCGAATTAAGTTGTTCAGTAGTATTTTCAAATCAAACAGGATGTCAGATAAGTGAAGGAGAAGCATCTTAGTTTTGATATTCAAAAATAAAGGAGATATTCAAAGTTGCACAAACTATAGAACAATTAAGCTTATGAGTCATACAATAAAGTTTTGAGAGAGAATATTCAAACATCGATTTAGAAAGATGACAAATGTTTCAGAAAACCAATTTGATTTCATGTTGACCACAAAGGTTTTTTTTTTTTTTAAGCCAACTTATAAAGAGATTTAATGACCAAAAGAAGGATCTATGTATTGTATTTCCCGATTTGGAGTAAGCTTATGATAAGGTACTGAAAAAGATTATACGATGAGTTCTAGAAAAGAAGAGAGTCTCACCACATTACATTACCTTTATCAAGGATATATACAATGATGTTGTGACTAGTGTCAAAGCATAGGATGGTGAAACTAGTGATTCTCCAATTAACATAGGATTACATCGAAGGTTGGAGCATTGAGCTCTTACATTTTTGCCTTAGTGGTGGATGAGGTTATGAAGAGTATACAAGGTGAGATTCTTTGGTGTATGTTCTTTACTAATGATGTTGTGTTGGTTGATGAAAGTAGGATAAAGGCTAATAGACAACTGAAGTTGTGGAGCCAGACTTTAAAATCGAAAGGTTTCAGACTTAGCAAAACTAAAATAGAGTATACGAAGTGCGAGTTCAGCGGTGTCAGATCAAAGGATGAAAATATCACCCAGGCCGAAAGAGTCGTGCCAAAAAGGTATCGTCTCGCTATTCAGGGTCAATATTACAGTTTAGTGGTGAGATTGATGAAAATGTTATTTTAGAGTTCGAGCACAATTGGTGAAATAACGACTAACGTCTGGCATTTCTCTGTGACAGGAAAATTCCACAAAAACTTAAATTAAAGTTTTACATGACAACAATCATGCATGCGATGTTATATGGTGCAGAATGTTGGCTTACTAAAAAACAACACGCCAGATTATAAAAGTAGCAGAGATGTGCATGTTGCGATGTAGTTGTGGGCATACAATATGAGATCCATGGGGACCAAATTAGAAATGATGATATATGTGATAAACTTGAAGTTGTAACAATTGAAGAGAAGTTAATCCAACACCACGTAAGATGGTTTGGACATCTCCAACAGATGTCTCACGATGTATCTGTGCACATTGGAATTATAGATCGCACCGAATGTTCAAAGAAAGGCAAAAGTCGACCAAGGATGACATGGAAGAAAGTAGTAAAAAGAAACTTGAGAAGTGAAAATATCCGAAGAGCTGGTGTCGAACAGAAGCGTATGAAAGCTAGTGAACCATGTATCAAAACCAATATTCTGCATGTTATAACTTTTAGATTATAAGACTTGTGAATAAATGCATAAGGCGTAGTGTTGATCTTCGGTACCTATTACTATTAGTACCATTATTATTATTATCATCATCATCATCATCTTGTTTTATTTATTATTATTTATCACTATTATTATTTGTTTATTTTACTTTATTTTTATTTTCACATTTAAATCTCTTATTATTATTATATTTAAACTGACTTTATCGTTTAGCTTTGGATTCCATCTCTAGTCAACCACAACTTTTTTGGAATAATGCATTGGTTGTGGTTGTGGTTGTGGCTGTTGCTGTTGTTGTTTCATAATATTTTTTATCTACTGCGGCAAATGACTAAAACAAAAAGCGATTAAGAGTCTAATTTTGGGACTCACCAGGTATAATTACTCTTTTTTTAGGAGGTACCAATCTACCACTATAGGCTCAATTTTTATTGTTTAGAGATATCATGCTCAGAAAGAGGGGTGTTCCCTCCTAGTCATCATTGGAAACCGTTTCGATACATTCATTTTTGGCAATAGTTTGAAAATATATTATGAATAGAAAAAACCCGAGTATTTCTAAAATATCTTTTGAAAAGAATCAAATGACTAAGCCTAAGTGGATAGAATTAGAAGCTACGTTTGCATGCTATACGCTATGTAGTTTGAGAATTGCGTATTTGTTTGTGCATCATAGGCTCTTTGAGTCTTATTTGTAATCAAATAGGGATATGTAGGCAGTTACAAGTGGTTGTGATGCAACCTCGGTAATAATATAACATTTCTCAGTTTGTTGTTTGTTATTTTATCTTGTGTTGATGTATCTTTCCTACTTACCATTTTATTCTGCATTGACTTGTTTTTTGAATTTGCAGAAATAGATATTGTTGTCTCTCATATCAGAGTTCTGCAGTGGTAGATTTATAGTATTTGAGTTCGATATATATTAAAACTCAACATGCATATATAAATGATTACCCTGATAGGTTGTATTATTGAAGTTGTATCATATACATCTTGCAGTGTTGTATATTTATCAGATTATGATATTTAAAATGGTAGTTTTCATTTGTAGTTTTAAAATGGATAGATTTTTCTAAGATTTTGACTGGCTTGAAAATTTGGGTCGTCATAGTAACAATGGCAAGAGGTAAACGTGGAGCAAGATGGAGAAAAAAGAGATCAACGAAGCGCTGTGATTCTCGAATTAGGATTGTTGATTTTTCTTTTTCTTCATTCTCTACTTTCATGCAAGAGTGTAAGCCGTAGGACGACGATGATTTATAGTCATCAACGTCAGGGTGTCTCTCTTCCATTCGTGAAACTTCCAGCATGCCGCAATTCCAACAAGGAAAATGTGAAAATGTGGTAGATAAAGAGACATGTTAGTAAAAATAATATCTAATTAATTGACAAGGGATAAAATCAAAATTAATAATTTAGAATTATAAATTGGGATTAAGAACAAATGAAGGGATAGTAAGAGCATCTTCATCGGCATGGAAAAAAAAGGGACAAATCCCACTTCAAGTTCTTTCCCCATGTTGTAGTACTGGTGATACGTGCATGGAGAATGAAATAAAGTGAGGGTTTTTTTTTTTTCTTTTTTTAGTAGCAGCGACCCATCGATGAGAAACTAATTTCCATTTATACTGTAAACGACAATCAGAAAGCTGTTTATAGTACAAACAGCAATTAGTTCGTTGTTTATAAAAAAAAATCATAAACGGTTTTCTGAAAATTGTTTATAGATTTTAAATCAATAAAAAGAATCTCTGAGTAGCCGCTGGAGGAGTGAAGATTTGTATTTTATTTTATTTTTCTTTCTTTGCTCCACTTGGTTTTACACATGTTAGATATGCTCTATGGAGCCAACAGTATTTTGCTCATAATTTTTACCGAAACATTTATGCTTGTATAAATAAATAAATAAAACAGTTTAAACAATAGACTATTTAACAAAGTTCACTTTGACTCTTGTACATAAAAAATTTCATTGAGATCTAGCAAATGATACGTACAAAATAACCCCTGGTATAATTTATACGTGGCGCTATACAAAGTGTGCAATCTACATGCTGTACGCTTCAACTCTTTCGCCCAATTGAGCTCCATAACAGAAAGTACTAAATCATATTTCAGTTACAGTTCTACTTAAACAAAAGGTGTAAAATAATAATCCCAAATCTCAATTAATTTGCTTGATCATTTGTTCCAAAGCTTACATTTCAACTAACTCTAGCCATCTAAATTTTAAATTTCCTGATATAAATATCACACGAAACCAAGTTATACTTAATATCATAAACTTACTTGCGAATATCTACTGCAATCAAAAGTACAACATGCTATAAACACATTCATCCACGGAACAAACAAAAAAATAACCATACAATATAATTCAAATCCTAAAATTTAACAACCGTAAAAATCGAATAGATCTAAGATCAAAGAACTTACTATTCGGGATTCATGATGAATAATTCGAAAGCGGTATTGCAGTTACGAAGTCCTAACTGAATGTGAAATGTAGCCAATTTGGGGGAAATTCGCTGGTTTGTTTCAACGAACGACGGAATGGAAATAACTGGGAGATCTAAATATAATGCATACGCATTAAATGGCGTTAGTTATTGGTTGCTTCGTCATTCAGTAAACTTCACATTTATCCCTACGTTTTCTCATTTGTATGAAAATAAATTTTCATTTTGACCCGTAGCTTCTTTGACGTGAATTTCAATTTTCCCCATTCTACTTATAGAGGTTGTATTAATGGTCGATTCGTTTTAAAACCGATCAAAAATGTTGAAATCAAAACATTCATTTACGAAACATAAACCAAACCAAGCTAAATCGATATTTTAATCAAAATCAACCAAACTGATAATATTTGGTTTGGTTTGGTTGGTTCGTTTAGTTTATCTTAAAATGAAAAAGATCTTCTAGTTGTTAGTAAAAACAAATAATTGAGTTCATATAATGCAAATATTTTGGAAATCAAACTCTTCTTCTAAAAATATGAATATGAAATTTAAAAAAATATTGTTATGAAAATATTGTAAATAATAGCATTAATAGCAGTAATTATTTGACTTTTAAATAAATTAATTTCTAAATTTGGTTTAATTGGTTGGTTCGTTTTCAAATATTAAAAACCAAACCTACCAATAAACCGAAGTAATATAAAAATAAAAACCAAAACCAACTAATTAGCTTACAAAATCAAATCAAACCGACCAAATTTAACCGGTTTGGTTGGTTTAATTAGTTTTAACCAATAAATGCTCATCCCTAGTTTGTTGACATATTTTATTAATGTTGAGCAATTAAACCAAATTTCATAAATATTCTTTATTTAATTTTGGGAAAAATTTGATATATGTGTGCGAAATGAGTGAAAATAAGGCTCACGTCCCTAGAAAGTTTGCAAATTCAAACAACATCCAGTCCATGTTTCAAATGTAAAGCGGGTCCCTATTTTGGTAGTTACGTGTTTTCAAAAGAAAAAAGAAGTGTTGGTATATAAAAATAATTGCGTACATCCCTGCATAAATACTGAATATATGCACACAGTGTTGACGTCAAAAGTTGGTCACTAGTGACGATCAACCCCCGATCGCGTGATCTACACACGAATAAAGATAAAATACGCAATAAAAAGTAAAAGAACGGGGAGCACACACAGAATTTTTATAGTGGTTCGGCAAAGACAATGCCTACGTCCACTTTATATATTATTTCTCTCTTTTTTTATTACAAATACAATGCTTTTTCTGTTTGGAGAAAAGAAAAGAAAAGACTATTTTCCTTTCTTCCTTTTGAGAGATTAAGATTCCGGAGGAGAGTAGAGATGAGAAGTTTTAAGAAAGTCGTCTGGCCAAGAGGAGTTGTCCCTTTCTCTTTAAGCTTGGAGGTATTTATAAGTGGAAAATGCTGCTTGGGCTGTTGCGAAATGGTCCGGCCATTTCGAGAAGGTCCAGACACGTGAAATCCATCCATTGGCTCGAATTGCGGCTGGAAGACTGATTCCACTGCTCATAAATAGTATCCTCGAAAGTTGTGGCCGACGTGGCATCCATGGAGAGGTATATCAAAAGCAGAGCTTTGTCCGCATATGGTTGACCGCCTTTATCTCCTTGGAAGGCGGGATATTAAGTGGACTGGCTCTGTAGAAATCTTCCACGCTGGCCCGAGATAATTGGTCGACGAGTTCTTTCTGGAAGCGAGAAACTCGGTCGCCCTGGTGAGCGATTTTTCTGGTAATGCGCAGTTAATCTGACTAAGTTGGATTTGGACCGATATATTATTGCTTGGTGTAGCGCCCCTGATGGGTCTCTTGGAGCGCGATTTGTATTTGATTGTGCGTTTGGGCTTTGGTTTTGGCCCGATGAGATTAGTGCCAAAAAGAGGGCTAACACTTTGCCCCTCAGAATATATCTTCATCGACAGAGGGAGGTGTATTCTGAAATCTAAACTGAAGCACAAACGTTCAAGCTGCTATGGTCGCGCCGGACCATATTAAGGCCAGAAAACCAACGGTCCGATGTTGTATTAAGACCAGAAATCCGACGACCATGCCAGGTCGTATTAAGGCCAGAAGACCGACAACTATCGGAAACCGTATTAAGGCCGAGATGATGATTGCCATAAGAATTGGTTCCTGCAAATACAAAACAAACCATGGGTCGAGCATTTTATTCCACTTGGCTTTAGAGGGTGGCGAGCATAAACCATACTCGGCTTGGTGGCGAGCATAAACCATGCTCGGCTTGGTGGCGAGCATAAACCATGCTCGGTTTAGTGCAACTGTTTCTTATGCTCAACTCATGTTGGGTTAGTTAGTTTAACGAGCTATGCACGCTCGTGGTGTAAAGAAAGAGAGTGTAATCCACACTCGTGTTTAAGAAAAAGCGACCTCTCTCACTTGAAAGGGTAGGTGTTTGAAGTAGTGGTAGACTTTCACACTAACCACATAGAACAGGGGGGCGAGCATTAACCATGCTCGGCTTAATGGCGAACACTAATCTGGTTCGGCTTAGAAATTTTTCGACAGTCGATCTACTTTTGCAAAAAGGAAAGTTCATAACTGCTAAGCAACTATTATAAAGAAAGTCTACGGGGACAGCGATTGATTACATAGCATCAAGGCGTCCCTATTATTGAAAGAAATACATCGAGAGAAAAGATAAAAAATCTAATTAATGATAATGTCGCGAGTGCTAGTCTCAGGGTCCTTTCCATTTCTAGGAGCTTGCGGACCAGCCTGAGGAGCTCGGGCAGAAGGTCGCGGCGGCGTGGCCGGGGTGTGATTTTTGACATACTCAGCAAGTTCCCCTTTTCTGACTCGTCCTTCAATGAGATCGCGCAGATGTCGGCAATCATTTGTATTATGTCCAGCTACGTTGTGGAATATACAATGCTTGCCAGAGTTAAGTTCCATCTGGGTCGGCTCTCCTTGAGGTGGCCTTGGAGTGGGGAAGGACTCGCGCATATCGAAATAGATATCGAGCAAAGAGGAATTGAGCTCGGTGTACCGATTATATTTGTTTTCATTTCGAGGTCGGACATTGCATTTACCCTTTTCCGGGGTCGTTCCTCTTCCTTTATTCTGGCCATTGCCGTTGAGTGGACCTTGTTGTTTGGCTACTAAGACTTCAAGGCTCTCCATCTCAAGGCTGGCATCCTCTTGTCGGAGGAATCTTTCGGCCTCGGAATAGAAATCATCTATATCTTTGGGAGGATCCCTAGTCAAGGAGTTAGAGAATTCTGATCTCTTCTGGACTCCCGCGATGGCTGCCATCAACACCATCGATGGCTCGGGCCGATCGACAGATGCTACGGCTGCGTTGAACCTTTCGAGGAAGGATCTTAGCGTCTCTCCGGATCACTGTTTGATGGTAGATAGAAACATGACACTTTTCGGTCGAGAGATATGCACTCGAAACTGCTCGATGAATCGGGTGACCAGAGTATTCCAACTACTGATCGACTTTGTTGTTAGTTGCCGAAACCACATACCGGCTATATCTGTGAGAAAGAGTGGAAAGCACTTAGCCATGAAGCTGGTCGATGCACCAAGTACTTCCATATGTCGCATGTACCACATAAGATGAATGGTCAGGTCAGTACGACCGTTGTATGGTTCGATGGCAGGGAACCTGAAGTCCGGAGGGTTTCGAGAATTTCTGATTTCTCTAGTGAAGGGGCTGCAATTGACATTGTCTATGTCTTGCTGCGAAGAATTACCCCGAGTGAAACGTCGGATGATGCTTGCAAGCTGACTCCCATCTCCGAGGAGTCGTTGACATGAACTTAACTCTGCATCCTGAGAGGGTTCTGCACGAGGATCCGGCAAAAGCATGCTCGGAAGGGTGGTTGTTGGCTGGGCTCGACCTCCGAGAGTTGAGTGAAGGTGTGAGGGAAGGTGAGATCTGGCGGGCGGTTCTAGGCAGAATGGCCCCTCTGGAACCTGATGAGTTGTGGATCGAGCCATATTTGTAGCTAAAGATCTAGGCTGATCCAGCATAGCATGTGATGTTCGAAGGCCAGGGTTGCCTCCGTTTGAAGCGAGGTTAGGAGGGTCTACGTTAACGTTTTCTTCCGCTACGGTGAGGACCGGCATGGTAGGGTGGCTTTCCTCGTTCGAAGGGAAGGCTACTCCAACTCTTCGTTGAAGAGGAAGAGTGGTTAGACTGGTCTGCGGCAAGATCCCGGGTTGTAATGGGAATGGCATTGATTCTGAGGCACCCGGGGGTAGCTCGACCGATTCGGTAGGTCGAGATGTTCCAAAGAGTGGAGGCATATTTGCCAGACACCTAGATCTTGGTCGTCCGCTTCCTGAGGTTCTATTATTGTAGCTGCACTGGTAGCTGGAAGCGATATTCTCGGCGAGAATCGATCGGCTGGTGGAGCCAAACCAGGATGAAATAAAGGTGTAGCCCGATCAGTGGCCTGATTTCGTGCAGACCGAAGATCGGTTATTGCCCCAGTTCTTCGGTTGATGGAGGAATTGATGTTGAAGCGTTCAACCCTGTTTCCAGTCGACCGAGAAGGTGATCCATCAACTGCTTTTGTCGTTCGAGGACTTTACCCTGAGATGTCATATGGTCTCTGAGTTCGACCATGATTTTATCCATGTCGTCCCGGGTAAGGAATCGGGACATGTTATCATGAGAGTAAACTTCGTGGCTTGATCTGCAGCATCGGCGTTTGCGGGACGAGAGGATGTTGCATCTTTCTTTCGTTTGTTCGCCATGACCTGGGATAAGAAGGAGCTCGATGGCGGTGTCGGTGCGCTTCCCCTACCTGGCGCGCCAAATTGTTGATGTCAAAAGTTGGTCACCAGTGACGATCAACCCCCAATCGCGTGATCTACACACGAATAAAGATAAAATACGCAATAAAAAGTAAAAGAACAGGGAGCACACACAGAATTTTTATAGTGGTTCGGCAAAGACAATGCCTACGTCCACTTTATATATTATTTCTCTCTTTTTTGATTACAAATACAATGCTTTTTCTGTTTGGAGAAAAGAAAAAAAAGACTATTTTCCTTTCTTCCTTTTGAGAGATTAAGATTCCGGAGGAGAGTAGAGATGAGAAGTTTTAAGAAAGCCGTCTGGCCAAGAGGAGTTGTCCCTTTCTCTTTAAGCTTGGAGGTATCTATAAGTGGAAAATGCTGCTTGGGCTGTTGCGAAATGGTCCGGCCATTTCGAGAAGGTCCAGCCACGTGGAATCCATCCATTGGCTCGAATTGCGGCTGGAATACTGATTCCACTGCTCATAAATAGTATCCTCGAAAGTTGTGGCCGACGTGGCATCCATGGAGAGGTATATCAAAAGCAGAGCTTTATCCGCATATGGTTGACCGCCTTTATCTCCTTGGAAGGCGGGATATTAAGTGTACTGGCTCTGTAGAAATCTTCCACGCTGGCCCGAGATAACTGGTCGACGAGTTCTTTCTGGAAGCGAGAGACTCGATCGCCCTGGTGAGCGATTTTTCTGGTAATGCGCAGTTAATCTGACTGAGTTGGATTTGGACCGATATACCATTGCTTGGTGTAGCGCCCCTGATGGGTCTCTTGGAGCGCGATTTGGATTTGATTGTGCGTTTGGGCTTTGGTTTTGGCCCGATGAGATTAGTGCCAAAAAGAGGGCTAACACACAGGTATGCATATATTCATCCAGTGTTTTATATCGAAAATCTGGATGGTATGCATATATTCATCCAGTGTTTTATATCGAAAATCTGGATGGTATGCATATATTGGTAGTTACATACATGTATGCATATAAAGTTGAACTAAGCTGCATGTGCTACGAATAGTTATAGAAATGTATGCATTTATTCCGTATAAGCGCATACACATATGCAACAAAGATAAAAAGGAGGAAGACTTATGAAAATGTGCATACATTTATGCATTTATTGACTATATACGCAGAAATGTACACATAAAAGGCATATGCTTTAAAAAACATGTCAGAATTGAATATATGCATTAAACGATGCATATATTGCAGTTTAACTGCATACATGTATGCATAAATAGTGCATTTTGATGCAAAACTGAAATATATGCATAAACGTACACAACTATTTACAAATAAGCGCATCTTTTGATGCATAATACTGTTGTTTCGCTGTATTTTTGTTTTTGGTGCGTTTTTTTATTTGTTGTTTGGTGGTTTTGCAGCATGATTTCGATGGCGATTACTTATTGTATTTAATTATGAATTTACATGATTTTTTTATTTTTTTCCATATTTTTTTTTATGATTTTCAAAAAAATAGGAACATAATTTATTTGAAAAATTGGACTGGATGTGAGCCTAATTTTGAACTTAATAGGGACCTGAGACTAACTGACCCAATGACATATTTGTAACTTTTCATTTGATTTCAAACTATGTATTGTTAACCCTTTTGTACAAGTCTGTTATGCATCGTAGTTGGATGCATGAATTGCTCGATCATGGCGGATAGCTCTGAGAAATGATCAGATAGCTCGGGACTCGAGCATAGACGAGGATATGGAGATGTGGCTAAGTGGATTTGCTCGAACGGGACTTTGAAAATGGCTAAGTGCAAAGTTGGGCAAGACTGGACTTTGGGTTCGTGAAGATATGTGGCACTTCATCTCACAATTCATTTTAGGGATGGATTTGGTTCGGTACCGAAGATTCATGTTCAAAACGATTACCATGCCAAAATGTATGTGTCGGGTATAACAGTATGATTTTTGTTTGATGATAACAAACATATATATTATTTAATAAATGTGTTTGTAAACAATGTTATTCTATATTTCACATCACACACAAAAATAAATATTTATATTGAATAAAATACTGCTACACAGAATTGAATATTCAACAGTATTCAAACAAAAATTTAGCATTTGAAATAGTACATACCCTTACTCCACTATTTATAATTCACTTAAATATGTTTTGGATATTTATGTGACATGACACACTTGAATATATATCACATGAATTTGTATTATTAAAAGAATTCAAACAAAATACACAGATTGAATTAAATAATACAAATATATTTTATTTCAATCAATTTTTTTATCACAAATAATAGTGCAATTTTGTTCATGTCTACAATCAATCTTATATACATGAGTTCCTCACTACATATTACTCAGATCACTCAGTTTATACTGACTCAGTTATAAACACTGATACACAGTCCTCATGTGCCCCAGTCCAGTCCAGTCACCTGTATACCTGTCACAGAAACACACACAGTAAACTCGAACAAAAATAGAATTAAATACAAGCAAATATAAAGTTATCTTAATTTGTATTTACCTCAGAATTTTGGTGTGTTTCTCATCATTTTTCTAGATTTCGTCTGATATATATATATATATATATAGCCCCATTTGCCTCCTTATATAAACCAAGCATTTATATTAGAATAAATGAGTGGGAGGTGAGAGAATGAGTGGAGGGAGAGAGAAACGGGATATGTGGTGGAAACCAGGGGGCATTTAGGGGTTCTTCACTGTCTGGGGTGTCATTGAACGCTCGCCATATGTGTATATATATATATATCTGAGTCTAGACTACTTGTAATATTCACAGTAATATACTGTAAATACTACAAGGCAGACTGTATACTCAAGTGCTCACAGATCAGTCCCAACACAACTACACTGGTTTGCTGATCAAAACCAGCATTATAATTGGTTGATTCTTAACAACCACAACGCTGATATAAAAGGCCTGCTGATAGAAAAATTATGTCTGTCATTCAAATAGCCAACAAATATAAAAGTTACACGTGCACGATATATGTATACACATACATGTGTATGTACACACACACACACACACACACACACACATATATATATATATATATGTGTGTGTGTGTGTGTGTGTGTGTGTATGTGTGTGTGTAGGTGAATAGGTTCAACATGGAAAGCATGAACAAAACAGGGTAAAGCACATAACAAAGGCAGCATGGAGCCAAACAGATAAAACAGCCCAGTGAAACAAAAGGCTATAACAAGTAGGAACAATGTCAAGACAACAAACTGGTTCAGCTCGAGATCAAGTATAATATATGTTCCTTTCAGTTTTAAAAAGGTGTAAAGGACCAACGGTACAAGCAAAATGTGTACAACAACAGCAGCATGGAAAATGCATGAAGACAATGAAGTATAGTGTACACATGACCATAATGGCTCAGTTAATAAAAAACATTCAAGTGGAACAAGGTACAGGAAGCAACATGTCACAAGCACCTAGGTAAAATGAAGTCAATACAACAATTCAGAGCCAAACAGGCACATGAAAATGGCAGTATCGCAAAATGGAGCAGTTGTCAAATACATTGTTAAAAGTTCAAAGTCAATTACGTACGGTGAATGCACTCAACAACTATAACTCAACCAACAAATTTATGCATATACAACAAGGGCTATAAACATGCCACAATATGGATTAACATGTAATCAAGACAACTTCACCATGAACTAAGGGGCTAACGTAGTATTTGTGGATGAAGCATTTCAAGTTCAGGGGAGCACAGTGGAGATATAATAATGAGACAAGTGCAAGCAGTGTAAATATTGCAGCAACCAAAAGGCATGTTCCAAACCCAAACAGTGAAACAATTATGGACAGATTCAGGTGCAACTACACAATAACCAGCAGGCACATACAACAATGTACATGTACAAGAGTACATGTACAAAGTAAACAGAGCAGTGAAGTGCATATGAACCAGGCAACTGGATATGTAACCAAAGTTTAAATCAATTAAGCAGCATGCATCAAGTTCAAATGGAATGACAAATCAATTTGAATAATATGTAACACCATATCAATTCTTATAAGGATCAATAATGGTTCGAAGAACTACAAAGTTTACAAATTTGATGTTCTAGAAAATCTGTTTAAGTTTTATTTCTAGAAAAATAAATACATGACATTTTTTTAATCGATAGGGACCAATTTAAAGACCAGAATTCATCACATAATGTGTTCCAGAAAGATTCGATATTTCAAACTCAACAATTCAAAGCCGTGAAGATTCCAAGCCTGAAAATATCATGACCAAATCCATATATGAAATCAGAGGTTATTTCAGTTTTTTAATCCTATTTATACACCTAAATTGTCATTGGCAATAATCATCGAAAAATTCAAGCAGAAAATCAAATAAGCAAATTCAGAGAAACTCACGAATTTCCTTCAACATTTTTCGATCGAGCAATCCAATTCGTCGACTAGTGGACAAGCATCAAAACCATCAAAGAATCAATTTCAATCAGAGAGGTTTGAAGTCGCAATTTGGACAAAAGAATAGAAACCCAAGAATTTGATTTTGGGTGGCCATTGAAGAAGTGGAAGCCGACTTTTATTTTTGACAAAGCAAATAAAGAGGCCGACCAATTGTTTCAAAGAAGCTTAAGAGGATTTTTTTAAACTAAGGATTTAATTGTTTTTATTTTTGAGTGTTTTTTATTTTGTAAAACAATTTAAAGTTTTCTAGTTTGTCTAAACTAGGGAGACGAGTTACGGGTTTGTAATTAGGGAAAATTTGATCTTGGGGATAGAGATCAGTTCAGGGTTTTGAGCATAGTATTAGAACAGTTGGGAGTGGTTTTCGCTAGTTTAAAGGGGATTGTAAGCATAGAGATTGTTTTAGTTCCTAGTAGCAACCTTAGGGAATGCAGAACTAGGCAGGGTTTTGCCGAAGTTGGGTATTTCCGTATGTTATTTACTTTCCGCATTTAATATGATTATTATCTGTGTTGCTATTATTTATTACACAGCGAAAAACTGCAATAAACCTTATTCACCCCCTTCTAGGATTAATTTAGATCATATAAGCGGTATTAGAGCGGGTATTTTCTAACTATAGGGTCATGAATCCGTCTAATAATGCTTTTTCTGAGGGTCAGTCCATAGCTAGGCCACTTATGTTTAACAGAACTGATTATGCCTAGCGGAAACCTAGGATGAAAAATTATTTGAGTTCAGTTGATTATGAAGTGTGATATGGTATTGAAATGGGTTATATGTCCCCCACTATGATTGTTAATGGTTTTGAAGTTCCTAAATCAAAAGACAAGTGAGATGCTAATGATAAAAAATTATTTTCAACTAATGCTAAAGCAATGAACGCTTTAACTTGTCCTCTAGATAAAATTGAATTTCACTGAATATCTCATTGTTTAACTACGCAGGAAATATGACATACCTTGGAGGTCACACACGAAGGAACTTCTCAAGTTAAGGAATCTCGTCTTGCTCTATTCAGCAATAAATATGAAAAATTTATATGCAAAAAGACGAAGATATAAAAGATATGTTTGAATGCTTCTTATCACTGGTTTACAATGTAAAAGCTCTTGGCAAAGCTTATACCGAAGTGGAATTGATCAGAAAATATTGAGTGCTACCAATGAATTTTGAAGCTAAAGTGACGGCTATTCAAGAATCAAAAGAAATTAACCATGGAGGAGTTGATCGGAAATCTGATTACTTATGAGATGGAGTTAAAAGCAAGAGAAGAACGAAAGAATTCTGAATCGAAGAAAAATACGATTGCTCTAAATAATACTATTGAAAGTGATGACGTAGATCCTATTGAAGAGCTAGCCATTGTTTTTAGAAAGTGGGCTAAAAGAAATTACAAGCCACAAAAGAAGAATTCAAAAACTAACAAGTCCGAAAATTTAGATAGCTCAGACGATGATGTTATTGGCTATAATTGCAAGAAACCCGGACATATCAAACCAGATTGCCCACGGTTTAAGAATAAAGAAGAAGATGAAGAAGAAGTAGAAGGCATTTGCAGCTACATAGGATGAGGAGGAAGGAGAAGAAGTTTCTAATAGTGATAAAGAGGAAGCTAATTTCTGTCTTATGGCAAAATTTGATTTGGAAAGTAGTGAAGAGGATTCAAGTGATGTATTGAATTTCACTTACAAAGATTTGATTTTAATGTGTCACGATCTCACAAAAACTGTTGATTCTCTTGAGATAAAAATTAAAATCTGATAGGTCAAAACTAGTTCAAGAGAATAACAAATTAGAAAGTAAACTTGAAAAGGTTAAGAATTCACATATTTCTAAATGCAAAAAATGTCAGATTTTGAGTGATGGTTTTTTGAATTTCAAAACTAGTTTTGAGTTACTTAGAAGTAAACACGTGAGTTTAAAAAACAATCATCGTGATTTTGAAAAGGAGATTGAAAAGCATAGAGAAATTGAAAAACTTGATTTTGAAAAGCGAAAACAATCCGAAATTGAGATTTCTAAGTCCAATGCTAAAATTAAAATGCTTGAAAACGAAAATATGGTTTTGAAACAAAATGATGCCGAAAGGAGGAAGATCACGATCAATCATTGTTCGAATTTAATGAAGGAAAATAGTGATCTTAAATCTAAAATTCAATGACTTGAATCAACTTTGGCAAAAATTTCTAAAGGAGAAAAATCGTTGAATATGTTGTTAAAAACCAATTTTTTGTTGAGAATAAGAAAGACTTGGTTTTGAAAAAATTGATTAATTTGAAAAACGAAATTCTAATGATTTTAAAAATCCTTCAAATAGCTTGGGAAAAAATCGAATTGGAAATTTGAACTCTAATAATTTCAAAGGATTTTTAAATCATAAACAAAATGAAAACTCGATTAGAAACAACTCAGTTAAACGTGTTTGGATCCCAAAAGATAACAAAATGAATTCAAATAAGATTAAATGAATTTGGGTTCCTAAGGGCACTTTAGTGGATACTAATGAATTGTTATATAAACGGGTTTAAGTACCAAAATGTGTGAACGAAGCTAAGAGTGGTAAAACAGTCTTTGTTAGACCACTTGATATTATAAACGTTTAGGAACTAAGAGAGGCTGAGGAGCAATGTGTGAAACAGTGAATTTAATTTGTTCCATATCTCTAATAAAATTTTCAAGTGTTCCTTAGCCATATATTTCTGAGTTAGAGATTCATTGGTTCACATCGATTATGGTAAGTCAGGTTTGATCTCCAAACTCGTATTTTTATTTTCCTGTTGATGTTGATTTGTACTGACACTGACATAGTATTTTGACATATCTTGAGCTTCTTAACCCCAAGTTGCAAAATCCTTGGTTTTCTGAAAATTAGATTCAATTATCTACAACTTTTATGTTATGGGTATTTCCATATTCCGAACTTAAATTAATGAAAAATTGCAATTCATTTGAAGTTTAGGTTTTAGACTGGTAGCTGAATTTTTGATAGTGTTGTAGTATTTTGAGCGTATCTTAAACATTGTCAATCGGAATTTTAAAATTTATGATGTTCTGAAAAGCTAATGAAACACACATCTTTGTTGTTTTGAGTTTCTTCTAATTCACTTTGGAAAATATTGAAAAACCGCACTCAGTTCAGCGTATTACTTGAAAGCTATGTTTGATTAGTTGTGAAAATTTCATAATTTTTGACTCAATTTGACTATTATTGATTTTGTAATCATTTTTGACTGATTGTTGAAATTCATGGATTATAATTTTTGGATTTGAATTCTGAAAATAAAAAAATTCAATTGATTCAAATAATTTGCTTTTGATTTGGACCATTAATTGTCCCTTGTGCTTGTTAAAAATACCCTGAAAAATTCTCTCGAAATTCTTGCTTTGAAACTGATTTTTTGTTTCTCTGATAAAGGAAATTGATTTGTTAAGATTCACTTGAGTGTCTTGGTGATTGGACGATGTGTTGAAAAATCAGTGACTGGATTCTATTAAATTCCATAGGCAATTTGAATTAAATATACAAGAGATTTATAAAATTATCTAGGAGTAATCTATCTTAGAAGTATTAGAAAATTTCATATTCTACAGATTGATTTCTTGAAACTAATTTTCAAATTGCATTAATATTCCAAAAAAACCTCTTGAAATTGATATTTTCAATTTTTCAAAATTATTTTTGATTATTTATTCAAAAATTGAAATTATTGATTAATTTGAACCATTTTGGAACTCGTTAAAATTATTAATAGATTTATGAAATTGTGATGAGTTGTGACTATGATATATTTCATAACAAGAGAAAATATTATTTGAATTCTCATGATGATCGAATAGATTTTATAATATTTTTGAATTAGTGCTTATTTCACGATCATCTTCTACTTCTACCATATTTCTGTCACTCGTCATGGTTTTTTATTATGTGGGAAGTTTAAATTGTATTTGAAAATAAGGAAATATTTTTAAAAAAAAATATCGTTGGTATTCACTCTCATTTAAAAGTCCTCATGGTTATGCATGGGTGAATCACCTTAATCTCTGTATTTATTTCCATTCTCATTTAAAAATCCTCGCAGTTATGCATGGATGGAACTCATAAGAGAGGATAAAGTTAAGTATTCTTCTAATCTCATTTAAAAGTCCTAGCGGTTATGCATGGTTAGAAAATACTTAACAAATTTAAGTTACTACTAACCCTATTTAAAAGTCCTAGCGGTTATGCGTGGTTAGAAAGTGCTTAAATTTGAAATTTATTTGAAAATTATGGAATTCATAAATCCTATATTTGAATTTGAAAAACTCTCCTCATTTTTATAAATCAATCGTAAATCCATCATTCTGAAAAGTGAATTTTGCTTCTAATTCAAAGAATATTATGATTTTTGTTTGATTAAATGAGATTTACGATATATATTTTCTCTCTTGATTTGAATTTATATTTCTAGTCTATGTTCATCACTATTTCGATTTCTATTATCCTTTTGATGATAACAAAAGGGGGAGAATGGTCAAGATTTTGATTGATGAATGAATAATTCAAGAATATTTTAATATTGGAAATTCAATTAAATTTTCGAATCACTCATATATGCATATATATATGGGAGTTCAGTTGTAGGAGGAGCACACAAATAGGGGGAGTACTATATTTCACATTCAAATACATTTATCAAGTTCAAAATCTTTTTGTATGTAATCAAAGAGGGAAGATTGTTGAGTACAACAATATGATTTTTGTTTGAAGATAACAACATATATATTTTAATAAATGTGTTTTGTAAATAGTACTATTCTATATTTCACATCACAGAAATAAATATTTATATTGAACAAAATACTACTACACGGAATTGAATATACAAACAGTATTCAAATAAATATTTCAGCATTTGAAATAGTACATACCCTTACTCCACTATTTATAATTCACTTAAATATGTTTTGAATATTACATTGACATGACAACTTGAATATTTATAACATGAAATTGTACTATTAAAAGAATTCAAATGAAATACACAGATTAAAGTAAACAATACAAATATATTTTATTTCAATCAATTTTTTTTATAAAAAATAATAGTACAATTTTGTTCATGTCTACAATCAATCTCATATACAGGAGTTCCTCACTACATATTACTCAGATCACTCAGTTTATATAGACTCGGTTATTGTAACACCCCACCTCCGCCAGGGTAACTCTTGCAAGCACACTGGCTTTGGAGGGGCGTTAAACAAGGTAAACATGCATGCAGATATCACAAGACAGAACATATAAGTAAAACAGAGTAAATAAAGCAGCGGATCAAACTAGCATTTCAAAACCATAGTCATGTTACAACAAAGTACTTGATCATTATTTTCCAACAAAACAAAGTCTAGCATAAACTGAAAAACTGAAATACATAAAGTACTATCCCCAAAGTGAAGTGATAAACCACAGCTAGCTCAATGTCCAAGACCGTACATGAGCAAATCCAGTAAGCAAGCTATAAAGATCCAAGCTAAGCTCCAATGTTCCCACCCTGAGAACCTGAGGGGGGGGGTGGAAACGGAAGAAAAGAAGCGAAACAAAACAGGTCAGTCAAAAAGACTGGTAAGCCCTAACTACTATCTGTCCATGAACTAGTAAAGTTAACTGGCATGAGAAGCTGAGATGAACATAAGGATAACAACATACTGGCATGATGATTAACTAACAAGATAGATAAAGGTGTCATCGCATAATCAATGTTAAGTTTTGCACCACGGGTGTACTAGCATTCTAACATGTCAAGTAAAAACAAGAATTGATCCCTTGGCCCAAGCTTGGCCCAACATCATGAGGTGACCTAAATCAAGGTCCAACTACACGGTCTAGTTGATCGGCTCCCTATAAGCCTAACTCGTCAAGTGTCGGTGTCATACGGCCCAAACATGCAATGTAGTTAAACTGCGCTAGGTCCACCCTAGGGTGTATCAAGTCCTAGGGTGTCAACCTCGGACACCAATCAAGTATGCATAGTCTAGATCTACTGGTACCCGTGCCTGATTTTCCAACTCCGGACTAAGTGCACGACCATAGTCCGCCTAGACCTACACCGACATACCTACTCAGCCGTCGTTTTGGTCGCTTACATGTCAGCCCAGTAATCGTGCCCCACCCTAGCCTAGTCCTAGGGTCTTATGATACTATCAAGAGGGTTACTGCTGAAAAGGACCACGCAACTAGGGTTTCTTAACGGGTTAAATGTGGTTAACCCGATCCAAACGTGGATTAAATTGGTTAGGTGTACCCAAGGTTCATGACTTAACCCCGATTAACCCATCAAGCCCAAATTGGTTAAGTATTAAGTGGACCATGACTTAACCCTAATCAGGAGGCATTAATTAACTTAATGTGCTTTAACCTCTCACATTAGACCTTGTTGTGGTTACTAGTTAAGCCGGGCGGGTCCGGGTAGCTTTACACCACAACTTGGTCTAACCTCGGGTTCGAGCACAACATGACCAACTTCTCACATTGGGTCCTATTGTTTGTAGCCATTAGTTAAGCCGGGCGGGTCCGGGTAGATTTATGCTACAAACTCAACCCAACCTCGAGTTGGCCACACTCATATTTTCTAAGTGTCATGTCCATTATGTTTCCAAAACATAATTACAAGTTAACATATCACGTCATGTTACAAAAACCATGTTTATGTCATAATGTTACCCAACCCCAACGTAATCCCATCGTTTACATAATCACATCAACGCATAAAGGATAAAATAGGGAACTTGGCATAATCATGACAAAAAGGTGTTGAAGCCACAAGTTTATCATGGTGGCATATGAAATGTACATATGTTCATATACTTGCATATTGCATTATTAGGCTTCAAAAGCATGCATAAAACCAAACTTAGCATATGAGTGATACATGGTGATAAATGACATGTAGAAGTTGCTAGAAGTTCGCATTTAACCTCACATGCAAGTTATCATAAGGGATATGATAACTTCCATGTTGCCAAAATGCAACCTCTAATATAAAGCTTGAAGCTTTAAGCTCACAAACTCAAGTTTAACTTGCATATCATAATGATCAACCCAAACTTGCATCATTCATTTAACTTTAGAGTTCAATAAAAAGAAAGTAGAAAAGGGCTTACAATGCTATGAAGACACAAATGAATATTTATTATAAAGATTGAGACGAAGCCCTTATGCAATCACCAAAAAACCCAAATATGCAAGCTCCAAATGACAAACCCTTGAGCCAAATCAATAAAAACCCTTGCTTTGTAATAGAAATGTTGCAACTTGACTTGAATGCAAACTAAGAACACTCATACAAGCTTGAAAACACTTGTATGAACTCAAAATATCTCATAGAAATAAACTTAGAAATTTTAGCATGAGAGTGGAGGCCATGAGAGGAACAAATTTGACATAGTTTAGTTGTAGGATTGAATAATGGTGATTTGGGCTAGGCTTAGGGGTCCTTTTATAGAAGATTAGGATAGTATTAGCCATAGGATTAACCCTAGATTCAATCCGAGCCATCAAATCCCGTCACTAGCCAACAAAACAGGTCAAAACAGCCAAAATAGGTGCACCAGGTTGCCTGGGTCCGACCAGGCAGGTCGACCCCCAGGTCGACCCTGGGGTCGACTCCCCAGTCTACCTAGTCCCACCCAAGTCGACACCCAGGTCGACCCCCAGGTCGACCTGGTCTGGGCGGGATTTTTCCCGCCTACCCCGATTTTCTGAAATTTGAATCTGTTTTGAATTTTGAATTTTTCGTGAAACTTCGCGAGGCCATATCTCGGTCATACGGACTCCGATTTTCGAAAACTCGGACTCTATTTCGCGTATTTTTCTGAGACGAACGCAATGGCATAGCCCGTTTCCCTTGATTCTGATTTTACAGTTTAATTCTGCCTTGATTTATGTTATAACATGTTATTCAAAAATACGGGTTGTTACATTCTCCCCTCCTTAAAGGATTTCGTCCCCGAAATCTCCAAGTTAGGAAGAACGTATCCTACCATCCATCATCCATCTACTCAAAACATCATCCATGTGCAGTCATTGTCCTTAAAGGATTCTAAATGTTGTATGATCATATGCAAAGGTGTGTGTATATGTACTTATCTAATGCAAAAATCAGGCGGTTACTGATACAGTAAACCTCCTTAATGAAAAGTATGTTAGTGAAATGAGTCCATATGTATGCAAATTCCTAACATAACTCATAGTCTCTACATGAGTGCACATAACATTCATCCATATGCAACATCCACGTGATAGCATAACAAGTTTCATCCATGAATAAGTATAAGCACTCATGCATATGCAACATGAAAGTGTGTGAGCCGATCTTAGTGCCTAATGTGTATCATGCATCCACGAGTATCCACGTGCAAACACTTGCAACCATCAAGCATAACATGTTTCAAATACATGTTTCATCCAAAGGGTTTCTACCTAAGGTTCTCATGACAAGTTTAACGAGATAATAAGATAAACAGGATAAAAACGGATAAAAGAAAAGATATGCTAATTAGGAAAGAGGTCGAGAATGTACCCTCAAAAAGGAATGGATAAAGCCTACGCATCTTCTCCTCGGTTTCCCAAGTTGCGTCTTCATCGGCTTCACTCCACTGAACCTTCACCAATTTGACTTCTCGATTCCTTAGCTTCTTGATCTCTGTTCCCAAAATACGAATCGGAGCTCTCCTCAAGGTTGCCTCTTTCTCTACCTCCACGTCTTCAAGAATGCTTGGTTCAACCACCTCAGCGGACTCATGCAGGCATTTTCGGCGATGCGAGACATGAAAGACATTATGCACTCCGGCTAGCTTTTCGGGCAATTCCACCTTATAGGCCATCTTTCCAATTTTCTCTATGATAGGGAAGGGTCCTACGAACCTTGGTGCCAGCTTCCCAACTGCTCCAAAACGTACCACATTACGCAAAGGAGAAACCTTCACGAAAACCATGTCTCCCACTTCGAATTCCAAATCTGCCCTTCGCTTGTCAGCATAGGATTTCTGTCTATCTTGGGCCGCTTTCATCCTTCTTCTCACTAGTTCAACTTTCTCGGATGTGTCCCGTATCATATCGGGCCCAAGTATAAGCCTATCTGTTGTCTCCCACCAACAAGTTGGCGACCTGCACGGCCTTCCATACAAAGCTTCAAATGGTGCCATCCTTATGCTGGCTTGATAGCTATTATTATAAGCAAACTCTACAAGAGGAAGGTGGTCTTCCCAAGTACCACCAAAGTCAAGAACACAGAGCCTCAAAAGATCTTCTAGCACTCTATTTACCCTTTCAGTTTGGCCATCCGTCTGGGGGTGATAGGCTGTACTCAGATTCAATCGCGTACCCATCGCTTCTTGCAGACTATTCCAGAACTGGCTAGTGAAAATTGGGTCACGATCGCTAACTATGCTAGAAGGAATTCCATGCAACCGCACTATCTCCCGAAGATAAATAGATGCTAGCCATGATGCGGTCCTCTTGCTCTTTACAGGAATGAAATGAGCACTCTTCGTAAGTCTGTCAACTATGACCCATATGCTTGTGTTCCCTCTCCTTGACCTAGGCAATCCATCCACAAAATCCATAGAAATACTCTCCCACTTCCATTGCGGGACCTCCAATGGATGTAATAGCCCACCTGGTTTCTTTGATTCGGCTTTCACTTGTTGGCACACCATGCACTTTGAAACATACTCTGCCACATCTTTCTTCATTCCGGCCCAAAAGAAAATGCGCTTCATATCTCTATACATCTTATCTCCTCCCGGATGTATAGTCATCTTCGAGTGATGTGCTTCTTCAAGAACTTTATGCACTAAGTCTCCTACTTGTGGAACGCATAGCCTTCCATCACGCCTTAGCCAACCCTTATCATCAATAGTATATCTAGCAAGGTGACTAGACGTCTCACCACGAATCAACTTATCCATGACCTCGACTATCTGCGGATCTTCCTTCTGCGAAGCCCCAACTTGATCAAGAAGTGTGGGTCTAAGCTCAAGGGATGCTAATGAACTCGTCATCGACTCAACAGCCGTCGTGAAATCAAAGGTTGCCAAGAACTCTAGGCTCCTCATCTCGACAAACAAGGGACTCAAAGTCAATCTACTTCTGCTTAGTGCATCTGCCACAACATTACCCTTGCCAGGGGTATAAGCTATCTCGAAGTCATAAGATGCCAGGAATTCCATCCACCTTTGCTGCCTTAGATTCAGATCTTTTTGCGAGAAGAGGTACTTGAGTGACTTGTGATCAGTATACAACTCAAACCTTTCGCCTAGAAGATAGTGGTGCCAGGATTTGAGTGCAAAGACGATCGCCGCTAACTCCAAATCATGAGTGGGATAGTTCTTCTCATGAACTTTAAGTTGCCTACCCCCATAACATATCATTCTTCCCTCTTGCATCAGAACAGCACCTAACCCCGTGCCACATGCATCTGTGTACACGGTAAACATCTTACCACTATCGGGTAATGCCAAAACTGGAGTTGAGGTAAGGGCTCTTTTGAGCTTTTGAAAAGCAAGCTCACACTCCAAGTCCCATGCAAAGACTAAGTTCTTCTTCGTCAACTTAGTAAGAGGGGCCGAAATCTTAGCGAAGTCCCTGATGAACTTCCTATCGTAGCCCGCCAGACCGAGAAAGCTTCTTACTTCGGTTGCATTCCTAGGAGTCTTCCAGTCTTGAACCACAACCACTTTCGCGGGATCCACCGCTATGCCTTGCTTAGAAACTATATGTCCAAGAAACTGAACTTCCTTTCTCCAGAAATGACATTTGGAGAACTTGGCTTTCAACTGATGCGCTCTAAGCGTATCCATCACTTCCTTGAGATGCCTAGCATGCTCTTCCTCATCCTTTGAGAAGATCAGAATATCATCCACGAAGACAACAACAACCTTGTTAAGGAACTCCCTGAACACCCTACTCATCAAGTCTACGAAGTAGGCGGGTGCATTAGTCAATCCGAATGGCATGACAAGCCATTCAAAGAATCCATCTGGAGTCCTAAACGCAGTTTTATCAATACTATCCTCAGCCACTCTAAGCTGATGGAATCCGGTGGCTAGATCGAGCTGAGAGAAAACAGAAGCACCAACCAGCTGATCAAAGAGATCATCAATCCTCGGTAAAGGGTGCCTATTATTCTTTGTCAGCTTATTCAACTCTCGATAATCAACACATAGACGAAGCGAACCATCCGCCTTAGTAGCGAATACCACCGGAGCACCCCATTCAGAAATGCTTCGTCTAATAAAATTCTTCTCAAGCAGCTCCTTGATTTGCTTACTGAGCTCTCTTCTTTCTCGTGGGGCCATGTGCCTAACGGGCAATGATACTGGCTTGGCATTATCGACTAGATAAATGCGAAAATCTATCTCTCGTTTAGGGGGTAACCCCTTAACTTCTTCAAAGACATCAGGATAGTCTCGGACCACCCTTACAGATTGCAGATCATCGATGGACGAGTCGAGAGATTCAAGATAACATAACATGACGGGACCTCTAGGGTTACAAGAAATTTCTAGGGTATTACCGAGGCGAGTCATGAGCCTCACCACCCTATGTTCACAATCGAGAATGGCTCCATAACTGGACAACCAATCCATGCCCAAGATGAACCCATATCCCGTGAACCCGAGAACATAAGCATTACACGTGAATTCTACGGTCAAGATAGAAATCTTCAAATCCACACAAATCATAGATAGATGGGCGGAACCCCCAATTGGATTTGAAACACAAACGGGATCCTCAACTAGGCTAGTACTTAGGTGCAAACTTTCAACAATGTCAGAAGAGATAAAACTATGCGATGCGCCAGAATCAAATAAGGTGCGAACAGGAAAATCAGAAATATAAACAAGACTTTCTACAGAAATACTACCTCGGTCCTGAACTGGAGCAGCATTGAGAGCATGCACTTGCCCTCCAGAAGGTCCTGCACGCTGATTCTGTCCTTGCTTCTTGGGGCAATCCTTGCTAAAGTGTCCAGTCTCTCCACAATGAAAGCATTCGCCCAACTTCCTCTTCTTCTTCCTACAATCTTTAGCTATGTGCCCAACAATCCCACAGTAGTTGCATTTTCTTGGGTCCTTTGCCTTGGCCTTGTTGCCCTTGTTGTTCTTGTTGTTTTTGTTGTTCTGATTGCTCTGATTTCCTCCCCACTTGGAGTCTGTCTTCTTGGCTTGAGTCTCATTAGCCTTGACTTCCTTCTTGCCATTCTTATCGTCTCCTTGAAGCAATGCCATGTCTACTAGTCCTTCAAAAATGGCCCCCATGGGTATATGAGATAGGGCTAAACCTTGTAATGGCTCATTCAACCCTCATGCAAAGCGTAAAGCCTTCTTCTGGGGAGTATTAACCATGTCCAAACCGAATCAGGCGAGCTTGTTAAACTCATTCACATACTCCCTCACTGTCATGTCTCCTTGCTTCAAAGATATAAACTTCTCCAACTGCAGATTCGCCTCAGCTGATGATAGAAACTTAAGCCCAAATCTTGTCCTAAAGTCGGCCCAAGTCTCTATAGGCCTCGTAGCATTGGTGACCTCCCACCAATAAGCAGCTTCTTCTTTTAATAACCATGCTGCCAACAAAACCTTTCTATGATCTTCCACATCAAAGATGGCGAAGAGATCTTCAGTTTCTTTCAACCAATTCCTTGCCTCCACAAAAGTCTCCATCCCAATGAAATTCTTGCCACCCATCGCCTTAAAGTCCTTGCAAACTTTTGCGAAATCTGCTTGCGGATTCTGAGGAGGAGGGGGAAGAGGAGGAACCTCAGTTATATTGGGGGTATTTGCTAGGCCCACATCGTTGGCCCTAGCTTCCAAGTACCTCCGGAACCATCCGGGAATGGTCACTCCCTCGGGAAGGTTAAGATCAGCCATACTGAAACGAAGAAAAAGATAGATAGATTCAGAACGAAGAAACAAAGGATAGTGCTATGGCTTTTGGGGAATAGCCTTTTTAAAATAACTAGACTTTTCTTGGAAAATACTTAATTGGTTTTGAAAATAGTTTTTCAAAAGGTAAGTTTTTTTTAAAAACCTTTTGCTCAAATCTTGTAAACCTAGCTTTGATACCAAATGTAACACCCCACCTCCGCCAGGGTAACTCTTGCAAGCACACTGGCTTTGGAGGGGCGTTAAACAAGGTAAACACGCATGCAGATATCACAAGACAGAACATATAAGTAAAACAGAGTAAATAAAGCAGCGGATCAAACTAGCATTTCAAAACCATAGTCATGTTACAACAAAGTACTTGATCATTATTTTCCAACAAAACAAAGTCTAGCATAAACTGAAAAACTGAAATACATAAAGTACTATCCCCAAAGTGAAGTGATAAACCACAGCTAGCTCAATGTCCAAGACCGTACATGAGCAAATCCAGTAAGCAAGCTACAAAGATCCAAGCTAAGCTCCAATGTTCCCACCCTGAGAACCTGAGGGGGGGGGACGGAAGAAAAGAGGCGAAAGAAAACAGGTCAGTCTACTGGTAAGCCCTAACTACTATCTGTCCATGAACTAGTAAAGTTAACTGGCATGAGAAGCTGAGATGAACATAAGGATAACAACATACTGACATGATGATTAACTAACAAGATAGATAAAGGTGTCATCGCATAATCAAGGTTAAGTTTTGCACCACGGGTGTACTAGCATTCTAACATGTCAAGTAAAAACAAGAATTGATCCCTTGGCCCAAGCTTGGCCCAACATCATGAGGTGACCTAAATCAAGGTCCAACTACACGGTCTAGTTGATCGGCTCCCTATAAGCCTAACTCGTCAAGTGTCGGTGTCATACGGCCCAAACATGCAATGTAGTTAAACTGCGCTAGGTCCACCCTAGGGTGTATCAAGTTCTAGGGTGTCAACCTCGGACACCAATCAAGTATGCATAGTCTAGATCTACTGGTACCCGTTCCTGATTTTCCAACTCCGGACTAAGTGCACGACCATAGTCCGCTTGGACCTACACCGGCGTACCTACTCAGCCGTCGTTTTGGTCGCTTACATGTCAGCCCAGTAATCGTGCCCCACCCTAGCCTAGTCCTAGGGTCTTATGATACTATCAAGAGGGTTACTGCTGAAAAGGACCACGCAACTAGGGTTTCTTAACGGGTTAAATGTGGTTAACCCGATCCAAACGTGGATTAAATTGGTTAAGTGTACCCAAGGTTCATGACTTAACCCCGATTAACCCATCAAGCCCAAATTGGTTACGTATTAAGTGGACCATGACTTAACCCTAATCAGGAGGCATTAATTAACTTAATGTGCTTTAACCTCTCACATTAGACCTTGTTGTGGTTACTAGTTAAGCCGGGCGGGTCCGGGTAGCTTTACACCACAACTTGGTCTAACCTCGGGTTCGAGCACAACATGACCAACTTCTCACATTGGGTCCTATTGTTTGTAGCCATTAGTTAAGCCGGGCGGGTCCGGGTAGATTTATGCTACAAACTCAACCCAACCTCGAGTTGGCCACACTCATATTTTCTAAGTGTCATGTCCATTATGTTCCCAAAACATAATTACAAGTTAACATATCACGTCATGTTATAAAAACCATGTTTATGTCATAATGTTACCCAACCCCAACGTAATCCCATCGTTTACATAATCGCATCAACGCATAAAGGATAAAATAAGGAACTTGGCATAATCATGACAAAAAGGTGTTGAAGCCACAAGTTTATCATGGTGGCATATGAAATGTACATATGTTCATATACTTGCATATTGCATTATTAGGCTTCAAAAGCATGCATAAAACCAAACTTAGCATATGAGTGATACATGGTGATAAATGACATGTAGAAGTTGCTAGAAGTTCGCATTTAGCCTCACATGCAAGTTATCATAAGGGATATGATAACTTCCATGTTGCCAAAATGCAACATCTAATATAAAGCTTGAAGCTTTAAGCTCACAAACTCAAGTTTAACTTGCATATCATAATGATCAACCCAAACTTGCATCATTCATTTAACTTTAGAGTTCAATAAAAAGAAAGTAGAAAAGGGCTTACAATGTTATGAAGACACAAATGAATATTTATTATAAAGATTGAGACGAAGCCCTTATGCAATCACCAAAAAACCCAAATATGCAAGCTCCAAATGACAAACCCTTGAGACAAATCAATAAAAACCCTTGCTTTGTAATAGAAATGTTGCAACTTGACTTGAATGCAAACTAAGAACACTCATACAAGCTTGAAAACACTTGTATGAACTCAAAATTTCTCATAGAAATAAACTTAGAAATTTTAGCATGAGAGTGGAGGCCATGAGAGGAACAAATTTGACATAGTTTAGTTGTAGGATTGAATAATGGTGATTTAAGCTAGGCTTAGGGGTCCTTTTATAGAAGATTAGGATAGTATTAGCCATAGGATTAACCCTAGATTCAATCCGAGCCATCAAATCCCGTCACTAGCCAACAAAACAGGTCAAAACAGCCAAAATAGGTGCACCAGGTTGCCTGGGTCCGACCAGGCAGGTTGACCCCCAGGTCGACCCTGGGGTCGACTCCCCAGTCGACCTGGTCCCACCCAGGTCGACACCCAGGTCGACCCCCAGGTCGACCTGGTCTGGGCGGGATTTTTCCCGCCTACCCCGATTTTCTGAAATTTGAATCTGTTTTGAATTTTGAATTTTTCGTGAAACTTCGCGAGGCCATATCTCGGTCATACGGACTCCGATTTTCGAAAACTCGGACTCTATTTCGCGTATTTTTCCGAGACGAACGCAATGGCACAGCCCGTTTCCGTTGATTCATATTTTACAGTTTAATTCTGCCTTGATTTATGTTATAACATGTTATTCAAAAATATGGGTTGTTACAGTTATAGACACTGACACACAGTCTTCATGTGCCCCAATCTAGTCCAGTCACATGTGTACCTATCACAGGAACACAAACAGTAAACTCGGACAAAAATAGAATTAAATGCAAGCACATATAAAGTTATTTTAAATTGTATTTGCCTCAGAATTGTGATGTGTTTCTCATCATTTTTCCGGACTTGGTCTGATATATATATATATATATAAGTCTAGAGTACTTGTAATATTCACAGTAATACACTGTAAATACTACAAGGCAGACTGTATACTCAGGTGTTCACAGATCATCCCCAACACAACTACACTGGTTGCTGATCAGACCCAACATTATAATTAACTGATTCTAAACAGCCACAACGCAGATACAGAAGGCCTGCTGATAGAAAAATCATGTATGTCATTCGAATAGCCTATAAATATAAAAGTTACACGTGCACGATACATATATACACATGCATATGTATGTATATACACAAATATATGTGCAAGTGAACAGATCGACATGAAAAGCATGAACAAAATATGATAAAGCACATAACAAAGGCAATATGGAGCCAAACAGATAAAACAACCTAGCGAAACAAAAGGCTACAGTAAGCATGAACAATGTCTACATAGCAAACTAGTTCAGCTCGAGATCAAGTATAGTATCTGTTCCTTTCCGTTTTAAAAAGGAGCAAAGGACCAACGACACAAGAAAAATGTGTGCAACTACAACAGCATGGCAAATGCATGAAGACAATGAAGTATAGTGTACACATCACCACAACGGCTCAACTATTAAAAAATATTCAGATGGAACAAGCTACAGGAAGCAACACGTCACAAGCACCTAGGCAAAATGGAGCTAATACAACAATTCGTAGCCAAAAAGGCACATGAAAATGGAAGTTTCGCAAAATAGAGCTGTTGCCAAATACATTGTTAAAAGTTCAAAGTAAAATACATATGGTGAATGCACTCAACAACTATAACTCAACCAACAAATTTGTACAAACACAACAAGGGCTATAGACATGCCCCAATATGGATAGACATGTAATCATGACAACTTCAGCATGAACTAAGGGGATAACACAGTATTCGTGGATGAAGTATTTCAAGTTCAGAGGAGCATAGTGGAGATGCAACAATGAGACAAGTGCAAGAAGTGTAAATATTGCAGCAATCAAAAGGCATGTTCCAAGTCCAAACAATGAAATAGATTCAGGTGCAACTACACAATAATAAGCAGACACATACAACAATGTACATGTATAAGAATACATGTTCAAAGTAAACAGAGCAACGAAGTGCACATGAACCAGGCAACTGGATATGTAACCAAAGTTTAAAACAGCCAAGCAGCATGCATCAATTTCAAATGGAATGACAGATCAATTTGAATAATATGTAACACCATATCAATTCTTCTAAGGATCGATAATAGTTCGAAAAACTACAGAGTTTACAAATTCGACGTCTCAGAAAATCTGTTCAAGTTTTTATTTCTAGAAAAATAAATATACGGCATTTTTTTAATCGATAGGGACCATTTCAAAGACCTGAATTCATCACACAATGTATTCCAGAAAGATTGGATATTTCAAACTCAAAGATTCTAAGCCGTGAAGAATTCAAGCCCAAAAATATAGCAAAACCTCATGACCAAATCCATATACGAAATAAGAGGTTATTTCGGATTTAAATCCTATTGTACACCCACATTGTCATCGACAATAATCATCAAAAAATTCAAGGAGAAAATCAAATAAGCAAATTCAGTGAAACTCACAAATTTCCTTCAACATTTTTCGATTGAGCAATCCAAATCACCGACCAGTGGATAAGCATAAAAACCATCGAAGAATCAATTTCAATCAAAGAGGTTTTAAGTCGCAATTTGGACAGAAGAATAGAAACCCTATAATTCGATTTTGGGTGGCTATTGAAGAAGTGGAAGCCGACTTTTGTTTTTGACAAAGAAAATGAAGAGGTCGGTCAATTGTTTAAAAGAAGCTTAAGAGGAATTTTTTTAAAACTAGTGTTTTAATTGTTTTTATTTCTGAGTGTTTTCTAATTTGTTAAACAAGATGAAGTTTTCTAGTTTGTCTAAACTAGGAAGACGTGTTACGGGTTTGTAATTCGGGGAAATATGATCTCGTGGATAGAGACTAGTTCAGGGTTTTGAGCATTGAATTAGAAAGTTGGGAGCGGCTATCGCGAGTTTACACAGGATTGTAAGCATAGATTGTTTTATTTCCTAGTAGAAACCTTGGGGAATGCAGTAGTAAAAAGGATTTTGCTGAAGCTGGGTATTTCTGTGTGTTATTTACTTTTCGCATTTACTCTGATTATTATCTATGTTGCTATTATTTATTACTCAGCAAAAAACTGCAATTGTAACACCCTGCCTCCACTAGGGTCACTCGCAAAGGAATGCACTAGCTTTGGAGGGGCATTATTGGTAAACATGCATAATGATATAGCAAGGCAGGACATGACATACATATATGTAAATAAACAGAGTAAGTAGATACAACAGCGGAAGATTTTTAAACCATTTCAAAACACAAGTCTGGTACATCAAAATGTCATTTTCCCAAGTTACAAGTCTAGATAAAACATCATCTGATAAACTGAATTACTGAAATACTGAAATACATAGTGCTATCCCCAAATAAAAGATAATAAACCATAGCGAGCTCAATGTCCAGACATACATGAGCTATCAGCAACCGAACAAGCGGTCCAAGCTAAGCACCACTATTCCCTCCCTGAGAACCTGGGGGGGGGGGGAAACGGAAGAAAAGAAGCGAAAGAAAACAGGTCAGTCAAAAAGACTGAGTAAGCCCTGCTACGATCAGTCTATAAACTAATAAAGTTAACATCATGATGGAAACTGAGATGATCATAAATAACAACATACTGGCATGATAAATCAACTACAAGATAGATAGAGGTGTCATCGCATAAAACAAGGTTAAGTTTTGCACCACGGTGTACTAGCAAACCAACATAACAGATATTGATCCCCTGGCCCAAGCTTTGGCCCAATAACTTGAAGTGACCTTAATATAAGATCCAGCCCAACGGTCTAGTCGATCGGCTCCCTATAAACCTAACACGTCAAGTGTTGGTGTCCATACGGCCCACATGGATGTAGGTAGTCTGTGCTGGGTCTACCTTTGGGTGTATCAAGCCCTCGGGTGTCAACCCCGGACACTTAAGCAATAATGCACAGCCCTAACCTACTGGTACCCGTGCCTCGAGTTTGTCCAACGTCGGACTACGTGCACGTCCGTAGCCCGCCGGACCCGCACCGCTGTACCACTCAGCCGTCGCTTTGGTCGCTTACATCCGTCCAGTAATCGTGCCCCGCCCTAGCCTAGTCCTCTAGGGTTGTGAATGATACCAAACTGGGATTACTGCTGGAACAGACCACGTTGCTAGGGTTTCTAAGAGGGTTAAGTGTGATTTAACCCTTCACTAATCCTGGATTAAACTGGTTAAGTGTGGCTTAACCCCATTCTAATCCCTTGAACTCCCAAATGGATTAAACTAGTTAAGTGTAACCAACGGTTCACACTTAACCACATTCTAATCCCTCGAATCCCCAAATTGGTTAAGTATTAGTGGACCCTGACTTAACCCTAATCATGAGGCATTAATTAATTTAATGCACCTTAACCTCTCACATTAGACTTTGTTGTGGTTACTAGTTAAGCCGGGCGGGTCCGGGTAGCTTTACACCACAACTTGGTCTAACCTCGGGTCTTGGCACCCCATGACCAACTTCTCACATTGGGTCCTATTGTTTGTAGCCACTAGTTAAGCCGGTCGGTTCCGGGTAGACTTACGCTACAAACTCAACCCAACCTCGAGTTGGCCACACTTATGTTTTCTAAGTGTCATGTCCACTTTATTTCAAAACATAATTGCAAGTCAACAATTACTTGGGTAGACCTAACTTAATAGGTAAATTCCCAAGGGGTAGACCTAACTTAATAGGTAAATTCCCAATCTTATATTTTAATGTATTTTGAGTTTTTCCCAAACCCCCAACGTCATTCTATCGCTTACATATTCGTAACAACGCATAAAGGATAGGAAGAGGGAACTTGGCACAACATACATGATAAACTTGCACAACAATCATGCATAACATGTTAGACTTGTACAACTTAGCATAGTGAACTTGCATATTGCCATAAACATGCATAACATGTTAAACTCGCATAACTTAGCATAGTGAACTTGCATATTACCATAAACATGCATAACTTGTCAAACATGCACAACTTGTCATTTTAAACTTGCATAAGCATGCACAACTTGTCAAACATGCACAACATGGCCTAATGAACTTGCATGAACATGCATAACTTATTTAACTTGCAAATTATGGCATAGCGGACTCGCATAAACATGCATAACTTATCAAACTTGCAAATCATGTCATAGTGAACTTGCAAAACATGCACAACTTATCAAACTTGCAAATCATGTCATAGTGATCTTGCAAAACATGCATAACTTGTCAAACATGCCCATCATGTCATAGTGAACTTGCAAAACATGCATAACTTATCAAACTTGCAAATCATGGCATGGTGAACTTGCATAAACATGCATAACTCAATAAACATACAAATCATGGCTTAGCAAACTTGCATAAACATGCATAACTCTTTTAACTTGCAAATCAAGGCCTAGTAAACTTGCATAAACATGCATAACTCTTTTAACTTGCAAATCAAGGCTTAGTAAACTTGCATAAACATGCATAACTCTTTTAACTTGCAAATCAAGGCTTAGTAAACTTGCATAAACATGCATAACTCAATAAACATACATAAATCCCAACTTGCATCACATATTAACTTTAGAGTTTCTAAAATGAAGGTAAGAGGGCTTACAATGCTTATGTGGACTCAAATAACTATAGCAAATGTAAAGAACCCCTTATGCAACTAATTAAAGCCCCCAAATGCAAGCAAACTTGATCAAGACTCCTCCTTTATGATGGCAATAGAAAAACAAGCCTTTAATGCAAGCTAAGGAGGATCATACAAGCCTAAATATGCTTGTATGCATGGAAAATCACTTAGGAATTAAATTAGGAATTGCAAGAAGAGATTGGAGGCTAGGGTTTTTAGGTGGAGGCCATGAGAGTTTGGATTTTGGCATAGTTTTGTTGCTAGAATGATTAATGAGGCTTTAGGGTAGGATTAGGGGTATATTTATAGGAGATTAGAGTGTTTTTAGCCCTAGGATTAACCCTAGGATAGTTTCGGCCCGTCAGATCTCGGAACTCTCTAGAACCAAGCCACCCAATCAAGCCCAAATCAGAAATGGTGCACCAGGCTAGACTGCCTGGGCACCCCCTGTCGACAGGGCTGTCGACAGGGCAGTCGACATGCCTATGGACCCTGTCGACAGGCCTGTCGACATGCGGGTCCTGGCGGGATTTTTCCCGCCTTGGCCCAGCTGGCCCAAATCCTTGTTTTTAACTTAAATTTAAATCTGTTTTAATTATGGAAATTTCTGAAAACTTCCATGGGCCTTAACTGGGTCATACGGACTCCAATTTTCGAAAACTCGGACTCTATTTCGCGTATTTTTCCGAGACGAACGCAATGGCATAGCCCGTTTCCCTTGATTCCCATTTTAGAATTAAATTCTGCCTCGATTTATGTTATTACAGGTTATTGAAAATACGGGTTGTTACATTCTCCCCTCCTTAAAGGATTTCGTCCCCGAAATCTTCAAGTTAGGAAGAACGTGTCCTACCATCCAATCATCCATCTACTCAAAGCATCATCCACGAGCAATCATTGTCCTTACAAGATTCTAAATGCTGGATGAACATATGCAAGAGTGTGTGTATATGTACTTATCTAATGCAAAAATCAGGCGGTTACTGATACAGTAAACCTCCTTAATGCATATGTATGTAAATCAGGCGGTTACTGATACAGTAAACCTCCTTAATGCATATGTATGTCAGTGAAATGAATCCATATGTATGCAAATTCCTAACATAATGTATAATATCTACATGCGTGCTCAATCATACATCCATATGCAACATCCATGTGATAGCATACGAATTTCATCCAAGAATAAGCATAAACACTCATGCACATGCAATATGAGGAGTGTGTGAGCCGATCTAGTGCCTAATCGTGTATAATGCATCCACGAGCAACCACTTGCAAACACTTGCAACCACTTGCAACCATCAAGCATAACATGTTTCAAATACATGTTTCATCCAAAGGGTTTCTACCTAAGGTTCTCATGACAAGATCGACACGATAAACTGGATAAATTCCTTTTTGGATTACAAGAAATCCACTCAAGCTTTGACATATAGTACTAACCGATGAGTCTTAATCCCCTTATGGAGTTTACAATAGAAATAAGATCGAGAATGGGACCGAGAGGATATATACAAAAGATAGCTTGCAAGCAAGCTCCACAGGAAAACAAGGATCAAGGATGCACTCTTAAAAAGAGATATGATGCGCGTATCTAGTCTTCACTCTTCTTAGTCACGTTTCCTTGAGCTTAACTCCACTGTGCTTTGACCGTCTTTTACTTCATGATTTCTTGGCTTCCTAACTCCTATTTCCCAAATTCGAGTTGGAACTTATTTCCTTATCGAGTCTTCCCTTTTCCACTTATTCTTCTTTCTTAAACATAACTGTAACCTCATGATTTCATGCAAGCTCTCCAAAATTCACTAGTGAATCCTGGATCTCGTCTACTTACTATAAAGTATTCCATGCAGCAGAACTTTTCTTGAAAATACCCATCCACGTTGCCAATTGCCCTTATAAACGTGATTTTTTTATAACTCATGCTTAATCGAAATGAACCCTCCGCCTATGAGTGATAGGCCATACCTAGATTTGATTTGCCTACTCATGGCTTCCTATAGGCTATTTCAAAACTGGCCAATTTTTTTTTTTTGTTAACCATGACGCAGTCCTCTTGCTCTTCACCGGACTGAAATGAGCACTCTTCGTGAGTCTACCCATTTTGACCCACGTACCCGTATCCTCTTTCTTTGATCTAGGTAGTCCATCCACATAATCTATCGAGATGTTTTCACACTCCCCTTGCGGAACCTCCAATAGAAGTAATGGCCCACTGGGCTCCTATGACTTGGCCTTAACCTGGTGGCACAACATGCATCCAGAGACCAACTCGGCCACCTCCTCGAGTGATGCGCATCCGTAAGAACCTTCTTTACCAAGTCTTCAACTCGAGGAACACATAATCTCTCATCGCGCCTTAGTCATCCCTTGTCATATATCTAGCGAGGTGACTTAACATCTCGCCTCGAACTGACTGGTCCATGTTCTTGACTAACTGCGGGTCTTCTTCCTGTGAAACCCCCTTCTTGATCCAGAAGAGTAAGTCTAAGCTCAGGGATTGCTAACTAACTAGCCAAACGGAGGAAACTTCTTACTTCAATTGCCTTCCTCAGAGTTTTCCGGTCTTAAACCGCAACCACTTTAGCGGAGTCCACCGCTAAGCCTTACTTAGGAACTATGTGCCCAAGAAATCCAACTTCTTTCCTCCAAAGTGACATTTGGAGAACTTAACCTTCAACTGGTGGCTCCAAGCGTATCCATCACCTCCTTGAGATGTATAGCATGCTCTTCCTTGTTCTTTTAAGGAGATCAAAATATCGTCTACGACGACCACGACAAACTTGTTCAAGGACTCCCTAAACACCCTACCCATCAAGTTCACGTAATATGCGGGTGCATTAGTCAAACCAAATAGCATGACTAGCCATTCTAAAAATCCATCTAGAGCCCTAAACGCAGTCTTGTCAATTCCATCCTCAGCCATCCTAAGCTGATGGAATCCGGTAGCTAGATCAAAAGAAAACAGATGCTCCTACTAGCTGATCAGATAAATCATCGATCCTTGATAACGGTTATCTTACGATAATCAACACATAAGCGAAACAAACTGTCCACATCAGTAACGAATACTACTGGAGCACCCTACTCGAAAATGCTTCGTCTCAGGAAGTTCTTCTCAAGCAACTCCTTGACTTGCTTCTTAACTCTCATCTCGTGAGGTCACGTGCCTAACCAGCCACGAAACTGGCTTGGTGTTACCAACCAGATAATGCGGAAATCTATCCCACGTCTAGGGGTAACCCCTTCACTTCACCCAAGATATCAGGATATTCTCGGACCACCCTCACAGATTGCAAACTATCGATAGACGAGTTGAGGGATTCAAGATAACATAACATGATGGGACCCATAGGGTTGCTAGAAATTTCTAGGGTATTACCGAGGCGAGTCATGAGCCCCACACCCTATATACAAAAACCCAGAATGGCCCAAAACAGGACAACCATTCCATGCCCAAACCCAACCCATATCCCCTGAAACCGAGAATATAAACATCCCACGAGAATTCTATACTCAAGATAGAAATTTTCAAATCCACTCAGACCACAGACAAACGGGCAGAACCCCCAATTGGATTTGAAACATATACGGGATCATCAACCAGACTAGTACTTAGGTGCAAAACTTTCAACTAGATCAGATGAAATAAAACTATGCGACGTGCCAGAATCGAACAAAGTTTGAACAGGGAAAATCAGAAAATATAAACAAGACTTTCAACAGAAACACTACCTCTATCATGAGCTGGAAGAACGGAGTTGAGGGGATGAACTCGCCCTCCAAATAGTCCTGCAAACTGAGTCTGACCTTGCCCTTGTTTCCTTGGGCAATCCTTGCTGAAATGTCCAAATTCACCACAATCAAAGCATTCGCCCCGCTTTCTCTTCTCCTTCTTCCTACATTCCCTGGCTATATGTCCAACTTTACCACAGAAGTTACATTTCCTATTCCCTCTTGGCTTGTTCTTGCGGTTGTGGTTATTCTTGCCCCGTTTCCCGAAATTTACTCTCTTGTCTTGAGACTCATTCGCCTTGACCTCTTTCTTGTCATTGTTATCTTCTTCTTAAAGTAGGGCCAAATTCACCAAATTCTCGAAAGTCGCCCCCAAGGGTATATGAGACATGGCCAAACCATGTAATGGCTCGTTTAATCCTAGAGCAAAGTGTAGGGCCTTCTCCTGAGCTGTATTAACCAAGTCTAAATCGACACAAGTCAGTTGATTAAACTTATCTATGTATTCCCTAATAGTCATGTCCCCTTGCTTCAGTGATAAGAACCTTAGTCCAAACCTTCCTCTAAAGTCATCCCAAGTCTCAATTGGCCTAGTAGCGGTGGTGACTACCCACCAACGTGCAGCTTCTTCCTTTAGCAACCATACTGCCAATAAAACCTTCCTGCGGTCACCTATATCAAAGGTGGCTAAAAGATCTTCGGTCTCTTTCAACCAATTCCTTGCCTCTACTAAAGTCTCGGTTCCAAAGAAATTCTTGCAACCCATCATCTTAAAGTTCTTACAAGTTTCCGCAAAATCCGCTTGTGGAGGCTGAGGGAGAAGAGGAACATCAGCTACGGAAGGAGGAGGAGGAGGAACAGCGGCCTCGACTGGGGAGACAGTATGAGGGACATCCGGGACCGGTGCCGTAACTTCCAAGTACCGACGAAACCAATCGGGTATCGTTACTCCTTCGGGCAAGATGAGATTATCAAACATGCTGGAAACGAAAAGAAAAGAGTTCAAACGAGGGATCAAAGGATAGTGCTAATGGCTTTTGGGGAATAGCCTTTTTTCAAAATAACTAGACTTTTCTTTGGAAAATACTTGGTTTTGAAAATAGTTTTTCTTTTCAAAAGTTTTAAAAACCTTTTTATCCCTTCTCGTAAACCTGGCTCTGATACCAAATGTAACACCCTGCCTCCACTAGGGTCACTCGCAAAGGAATGCACTAGCTTTGGAGGGGCATTATTGGTAAACATGCATAATGATATAGCAAGGCAGGACATGACATACATATATGTAAATAAACAGAGTAAGTAGATACAACAGCGGAAGATTTTTAAACCATTTCAAAACACAAGTCTGGTACATCAAAATGTCATTTTCCCAAGTTACAAGTCTAGATAAAACATCATCTGATAAACTGAATTACTGAAATACTGAAATACATAGTGCTATCCCCAAATAAAAGATAATAAACCATAGCGAGCTCAATGTCCAGACATACATGAGCTATCAGCAACCGAACAAGCGGTCCAAGCTAAGCACCACTATTCCCTCCCTGAGAACCTGGGGGGGGGGAATGGAAGAAAAGAAGCGAAAGAAAACAGGTCAGTCAAAAAGACTGAGTAAGCCCTGCTACGATCAGTCTATAAACTAATAAAGTTAACATCATGATGGAAACTGAGATGATCATAAATAACAACATACTGGCATGATAAATCAACTACAAGATAGATAGAGGTGTCATCGCATAAAACAAGGTTAAGTTTTGCACCACGGTGTACTAGCAAACCAACATAACAGATATTGATCCCCTGGCCCAAGCTTTGGCCCAATAACTTGAAGTGACCTTAATATAAGATCCAGCCCAACGGTCTAGTCGATCGGCTCCCTATAAACCTAACACGTCAAGTGTTGGTGTCCATACGGCCCACATGGATGTAGGTAGTCTGTGCTGGGTCCACCTTTGGGTGTATCAAGCCCTCGGGTGTCAACCCCGGACACTTAAGCAATAATGCACAGCCCTAACCTACTGGTACCCGTGCCTCGAGTTTGTCCAACGTCGGACTACGTGCACGTCCGTAGCCCGCCGGACCCGCACCGCTGTACCACTCAGCCGTCGCTTTGGTCGCTTACATCCGTCCAGTAATCGTGCCCGCCCTAGCCTAGTCCTCTAGGGTTGTGAATGATACCAAACTGGGATTACTGCTGGAACAGACCACGTTGCTAGGGTTTCTAAGAGGGTTAAGTGTGATTTAACCCTTCACTAATCCTGGATTAAACTGGTCAAGTGTGGCTTAACCCCATTCTAATCCCTTGAACTCCCAAATGGATTAAACTAGTTAAGTGTAACCAACGGTTCACACTTAACCACATTCTAATCCCTCGAATCCCCAAATTGGTTAAGTATTAGTGGACCCTGACTTAACCCTAATCATGAGGCATTAATTAATTTAATGCACCTTAACCTCTCACATTAGACTTTGTTGTGGTTACTAGTTAAGCCGGGCGGGTCCGGGTAGCTTTACACCACAACTTGGTCTAACCTCGGGTCTTGGCACCCCATGACCAACTTCTCACATTGGGTCCTATTGTTTGTAGCCACTAGTTAAGCCGGTCGGTTCCGGGTAGACTTACGCTACAAACTCAACCCAACCTCGAGTTGGCCACACTTATGTTTTCTAAGTGTCATGTCCACTTTATTTCAAAACATAATTGCAAGTCAACAATTACTTGGGTAGACCTAACTTAATAGGTAAATTCCCAAGGGGTAGACCTAACTTAATAGGTAAATTCCCAATCTTATATTTTAATGTATTTTGAGTTTTTCCCAAACCCCCAACGTCATTCTATCGCTTACATATTCGTAACAACGCATAAAGGATAGGAAGAGGGAACTTGGCACAACATACATGATAAACTTGCACAACAATCATGCATAACATGTTAGACTTGTACAACTTAGCATAGTGAACTTGCATATTGCCATAAACATGCATAACATGTTAAACTCGCATAACTTAGCATAGTGAACTTGCATATTACCATAAACATGCATAACTTGTCAAACATGCACAACTTGTCATTTTAAACTTGCATAAGCATGCACAACTTGTCAAACATGCACAACATGGCCTAATGAACTTGCATGAACATGCATAACTTATTTAACTTGCAAATTATGGCATAGCGGACTCGCATAAACATGCATAACTTATCAAACTTGCAAATCATGTCATAGTGAACTTGCAAAACATGCACAACTTATCAAACTTGCAAATCATGTCATAGTGATCTTGCAAAACATGCATAACTTGTCAAACATGCCCATCATGTCATAGTGAACTTGCAAAACATGCATAACTTATCAAACTTGCAAATCATGGCATGGTGAACTTGCATAAACATGCATAACTCAATAAACATACAAATCATGGCTTAGCAAACTTGCATAAACATGCATAACTCTTTTAACTTGCAAATCAAGGCCTAGTAAACTTGCATAAACATGCATAACTCTTTTAACTTGCAAATCAAGGCTTAGTAAACTTGCATAAACATGCATAACTCTTTTAACTTGCAAATCAAGGCTTAGTAAACTTGCATAAACATGCATAACTCAATAAACATACATAAATCCCAACTTGCATCACATATTAACTTTAGAGTTTCTAAAATGAAGGTAAGAGGGCTTACAATGCTTATGTGGACTCAAATAACTATAGCAAATGTAAAGAACCCCTTATGCAACTAATTAAAGCCCCCAAATGCAAGCAAACTTGATCAAGACTCCTCCTTTATGATGGCAATAGAAAAACAAGCCTTTAATGCAAGCTAAGGAGGATCATACAAGCCTAAATATGCTTGTATGCATGGAAAATCACTTAGGAATTAAATTAGGAATTGCAAGAAGAGATTGGAGGCTAGGGTTTTTAGGTGGAGGCCATGAGAGTTTGGATTTTGGCATAGTTTTGTTGCTAGAATGATTAATGAGGCTTTAGGGTAGGATTAGGGGTATATTTATAGGAGATTAGAGTGTTTTTAGCCCTAGGATTAACCCTAGGATAGTTTCGGCCCGTCAGATCTCGGAACTCTCTAGAACCAAGCCACCCAATCAAGCCCAAATCAGAAATGGTGCACCAGGCTAGACTGCCTGGGCACCCCCTGTCGACAGGGTTGTCGACAGGGCAGTCGACATGCCTATGGACCCTGTCGACAGGCCTGTCGACATGCGGGTCCTGGCGGGATTTTTCCCGCCTTGGCCCAGCTGGCCCAAATCCTTGTTTTTAACTTAAATTTAAATCTGTTTTAATTATGGAAATTTCTGAAAACTTCCATGGGCCTTAACTGGGTCATACGGACTCCAATTTTCGAAAACTCGGACTCTATTTCGCGTATTTTTCCGAGACGAACGCAATGGCATAGCCCGTTTCCCTTGATTCCCATTTTAGAATTAAATTCTGCCTCGATTTATGTTATTACAGGTTATTGAAAATACGGGTTGTTACAGCAATAAACCCTATTCAACCCCCTCTAGAGTTAATTTAGATCCTACTTAATGGTAATAGAAAACCGTACCAATACCAACCAAAGTAATTAGTAAAACGATAATTCGATTTTTGTTTGGTAATGGTTGGTAGAGATTGGTAATACATTTTGTCGTTTGCAAGTGTGACATTTGTTTATTTACAAGTTTTCATGTTAAAAGAATAAATATAAGAGTTGTTATTTTTTATTACGTGGTTATTTATCACTTTTATTTTATATAGACAGAATCTAAAATATTGCACAAAATCATATTATCTTTAAATATGCACAATAAGAATTACGTTCAGTTTGATAACATAATAGTATTTTGATATATTTTCTATTAAATTACTATACTTAAATGTGGTGTTACGTGATAGAAATATTGTACATATACACATATATGTATTTAGAATATGTATGTTTATGTGTGTGAAGACATATGGTAAGATTGGCAATTACCATATTTAATTATCTTTACCATACCACATAATTTCATGCAGTTCAGCAAACCATACCAAATAAATTGGTTATTAAAATTTTCAGTACCATCTTAATTGATAACGGTTGGTAATGGCAATATGTGGTAATATGACAAAAATGTTCAGCCTTACTCCAGTTTCAACCTTCATCCCTCAATCACTTGAAGATGGTAGGGCAGATTGATATGCAATCACAACCGACCAGAGCAGATGGACGGAGGAGTACTCATCCTGGATCGCAAGCCCTAGATTTCTAAAATCTCGATTGGTACCAACCAAGATTTATCCTACACTGGTACCCATTCAAAAGTCAAGGGTGAGCGATTTGAGCCCCACATGGCGGACTTGACTTCCCCGAACTATCTGGCTTCCTTGCGAAATTCCAGTCTGATCCTATGAAATCTACTGTTATAAATGGGTCACCTATGGTACTTGGAAACGGGATATTCTTTATGGAAAACATGCGAAGGCTCTGCCATTTTTCAGATTAAACATCATCTTCTGCTTCTCTACATTCTTACAAATAACTAACTATATATAATCCTATAGTATAATAAAAGTTTATATCACAATGGAAGTAGGCCAGAGTTTACCAAATTACTATAAAAATTGACTTTTTTTATTTTCACGCTTTACTATACATAATTTATGATTGTTTTTATGAAATTCGTGATCAAAATTGACTTACTACCATCTTTATGGGCATTGGGATGATGGTATCTTTTTTTATGCTAACAATTTTATTATGCTAGAAAATGTCTACTAAGACTCAGGATTTCATGATTTGGATTTGGAGAAGCTTGAAGGAGCAAGAAATTGCTACTAAATGAAGAAACACCTTTCAAAGAGAAGGATCTGGACACGAGGAGAGTCAATAGGCTTCATCAGGTGGAAGCCCATCCATCTACCTTATTAGAGAGGAGATGAATAATGTTATGTATCAATTGCAAATAAGATCGGAAAGGCAAGTTAACATGGTAAAGAGGCAGAAGGAGATGATGGCGAACTTCCTCCTGTAGATTAGACAAGTAGGACTTGGTGGATGTTACACCCAAAATATTTTAGCTTTAAGGAAAGGGTGATTGCTTCAAGCCAAGTATTTTGAACCTGAAAGGTGCTTTGAACAAGAAAAAGGTGCCTTCGAATCGAAATGTTTCAAACCAAGATAAAAGGTATGAAATCAAAAAGGGAAGAACCTTAAGTTAGAAAGGAACGTTCCAAAGCAAGAGAAGGCTTTGAGCACAATAAAGACAAACTTAAATTAAAGGAAGAGGCACTTTGAGAAAGAAAGTTTTGAACTTGGTTACAGTACTTCCAGCCTTGAGAAGGGAGCTTCGAACTGGTTGTCTCAAGCCAAAGAGAAAAAGTTCGAAGAGATGTTCGACAATGGAGTCATATATCTCGCTTCGAAGGAAGAGAAGCATCGAAAGCATCAAGAAAAGGGAAGTGCTTCAAAATGGATTTTTCGCTATCTAAAGTAAGACGAACGCATTTCAGGATTGCAAGGCTTTGTATTGTCAAACTACATCACAATGCGCATTGATCGCTTCAAGTCACTTAGGCAAATGAAGCTCGATATCTTGATTGTCCTAAAATCGAAGCGATCCTATTACGAAGATAAAGGTGAGCAAGTCCCAAGACTATTTCAAGCACCATGAGACAAATCAAAATAGAGAAGCTTTATAGCAACGAAGAATGCTTAGAGCAGGATCTTATGAAGAATGTTAGAGAAGGCTCCGAGGTGGCCTGAGGCTTCGAAACCAATGATGTTAAAGCAACGTAAAGGAACAAAGTGGAGCATGAATTTGAGGCATTAACAATGCACTTTTTTGAAGCCCTACCTATAAATAGGGGTGGAATAAAACCAACGAAAGGGTAGATTTTTTTTAATCTCCTTTCTCGTTATTTTCAATTTCTATCAGTCGTATTTGTTGAAACCCAAAATTGATTTGGGGAAAATCCGATTTCATCATTGTAACATGACTTATTATGATAATAATAAGGCCATGTTTTTCCTATGCCATAATCTTGACACTGTGACATGGATTTTGGAAAATTATGCATATTTTGAACTTATATGACTATGGTATTGAAGTAGTGCATATTTTACTCTATATGACTTAGACTTTGGACTATACATAATGGACTAATATGATTTATATCATTTTAAATTAACATACCATATAATTCTTTTGGACTTTAAAGACTAAATGATTTGCATATCATATTCATATCGGATTTCAGCTAGCATACACCAAATTAGGCTGAATCTTGGATTAGCAAGCTTACAGATTCATGAGATATCTTATGAATTGGACCATGCTTTTAAATCCTGAAACACCCCACCTCCATTAAGGTCACTCACAAAGGGAATTCCTTAACTTTGGTGGAGGTTTATAAGTAAAAGCCATAGATAAACTTAAGACAGATATAAATACACATATTTTAAATAGCGGAAATCAAACAGACTTTATTTCATCAATACGTGTTCAAACAAAACATTTCCATAATTGTCCCAAAATACTTCCAACATTACAACCTCATTTCTGTCTTGATTATTAAAGAAGCATAAAACATAAATAAAGTGACAAAAATCCCCATAGTGATATCCAAAGCCATAATCCGAGCAAAAGAGATCCGAATCATACATCTACGGTCTTGGAGCTTGTAAAGAGTCTGACTGAGCTGAGTTGTTTCCTCCCTGTGGAACTGAGGGGGGGGGGACGAAAGAAAAGAAGACGAAAAGAAAATAGAGTCAGACATAAAGCCTGAGTAAATCTAGTAACTCTTCAGTATGTGAATAAGAAAAGGGCATGATAGATATAAACTGAAAACAGGATAGTGTCACCAGCTAAGGAAGTGTCATTTAGAATCGAATGTGCTATCGCACCCATACTATATCTCTGCACCTACTTGAGCTTATTTTAACTGGCACCCCATGCTGAGGGTGAAGTGATCCCCATTTTCTAAAGATCGGCTCCTACTCGCGTTAACATGTGTCATACGGCCCCCAAGAATTGTAGATACATATGTTGGTCCCACCATGGGGTGTATCAAGACCCATTGTGGCGGCCCCGACACAATTTCTAGAAGGCATAGGTTATACTACAGGTGCCCCCAGTGCCTTGTTTCTTTGCTCCGGAATGTGTGCACGCCCGCACCCCGTTAGAACCTACACTGTTGCACCCACCGCCGTCACTTTGACCGCTTACAATTAGCCCAGTAATCGTGCCCCACCCTGCCTAGTTTCAGGGTACCATGATACCTAACTTGGGTTACTGTTGAAACGGGTCCCTCGTTACTAGGTTTTTCTTGTCAAACATGTTAAGTGGTTAAGTGTCTGTATTAACCTAACCCCACCCATCAATTCTTGTTAACATGTTGAATTTGGTTAAGTGTTATAGTTGACTTAACCCTACCATCTGTCCTTAGCCTCTTAGAGCACCTGACCACTCACATTAGACAGGTATTGCTACGGTTACTGGATGTGCCGGTCGGTTCCGGGCAGGTTTACACCGTAGCTCAGTCTAACCTCGGGTCATTATTGGGCTCAATGCTTAACCACCCACATTGGATAGGTATTGTTGTGACTACTGGACAGCCGGGCGGGTCCGGGCAGGTTTACATCACAACTCAATCCAACCTCGGGTTAAGCATATCGTGTTTTCTAAATTTACATATTTTATTACTTCTCAATTATATATGTAAATGTCATATCTTTTATTCTTGGGTATATCAATTCATACCGCTTAAATGTCATTGTCGTTGGCATGTGCCAACCATGCCAACATATATTTTTCATGTCTTACACCCAACGTTATTACCCCCGTTTGTACGTTCGCAACATTATAACAAATGTTGGGCTCGACATAATTCAGCCCAACTTTATAAACATGAGAAAAGGGGAAACCTAGAACATGTAATATTTCACATAAAGGTGTGTGGCGCATGAACTTGCAATTTAGCGATTCAACATAAATTATGGGTCATGTGAACTTGCATTCAAATCAAAGTATAACTAAGTAGGTGACATATGAAATGGCATAGTTTAGGCTTATACAAACTTGTGTTTAAACATGTTTAACTTGGCATAATGTCAACCGCAAAACTAGCATGTTGTATATTCACCAAAATGTCCAACTTTAACATCTAATCATATAGCCTATTTCAACATGAACTTGCATAGTTTATGAAACCTAAACGATACTTAACATAGATCCAATTATACTTACAAATAAACATAAGAATGTGTTCATAGGTTTTGGGTCATGTAGGCATAAAAGGTCTCAAATCTAGAACATGTTTACATAAATTCTAACTTAGACTAAGGGAATGTATATAGTCCATGCCATCGACATAAACATAAAGGGATCAAATTTCTAGTTTTTGCCACAACTTGCAAGTGCCATTGTTTTCATATACAATTGTTCAATCGGCTTGCATCAATCAATTTAGGCCACAAATATCAATACACAAATCATGACAGAATCATTACAATACACAGAATTTATATCATATTCATACAATAACAAAATCCTATTTTCATTTACATCGAATCACATCACATTTTTTATTCATATTCTGAAAGGTCACTATACTTACAACGAATGCAGAAGCTTGAATTCTGGATTCTGAATTCTAAAATTGAGATGCGCTCCTTTGGGTAGATTAACGTTGCGTTGATTAATTTGATTAAACTTTTATCTTCTTCTTAATTTGATTCATCTCTAAGCTTCTCTCTCTTGACGGCTATGTTCAATTCCTTCCTTGCAGCATGACGACTCCCATCTTATTTTTTTGTGTGAATTTTTAGTTGTGACTTAGGGTGTATTTATAGATTTTTAAATTGTTTTGAGCCGTCAGATGAGGATAGGAGGAATCTAGACCATACAAAGTTCAAAGAGCCAATCAAGAGGTGACATGTCAGCCCTAGTGACACACCGAGCCACAGAAATTCGAGCCAGACCTAGCCAGCCAGGTCGACCAGGTAGGTCGACTTGCAGGTCGACACCCGGGTCGACACTATGGTCGACCTGGGGTGACCAGGTCAACACCATGGTCGACCCTATGGTTGACCTGGTCCCTGGGCGGGAATTTTCCCGCCCAGTCCAGTTTGAACCTGTTTTTTCGAATTTCGAATTTTAAACTGAGCTGTTTGAATTTTAAACTTTATTCTGAAACTTCCGAAGGTCATAACTCCTTCATACGGAGTCCGATTCGCGCAAACTCGGACTCTATCTCAAGGAGAATTACGAGACGAACGCAATGGCGTAACCCATTTCCCTTAATTCTTTCATTTAGAATTAATTACACTTTAATTTGTGAAGCTTAATGTTATTGAATTCACGGGGTGTTACATTCTCCCCCCTTAAAATGATTTCGTCCCCGAAATCTTCAAGTTAGGAAGAATGTATGTCCTACCATCCAACAGTCCATCTACTCAACCAACAAACACAGGCATCCACTGTCCTTAAAATACTTCTAATGCTTCGTGATCATATGCATAGTGTGTGTACATGTCCTTATCTAATGCAGAAATCAAGCGGTCTACTGATTCAGTTGACCTCCTTAATGCGAATCATGTAAGTGTCATGAATCCATTATGTATGCAAATTTTTCCTACTCATAATTCTATATGAGTGCACAACTATTCATACAAATGCGACGACCATATGATAGCATATCAAGTTTCAACCATATACAAATGAGAATACATATATGCATATGTAATATGAAGTGACTGAGCCGATCTATAACCCAGGGTGTGTGTGTATATGCATCCACGAGCAACCACTAGCAATCACTAGCAACCATTTGCAGCCATCATCCATAACATGTTTTCAAATACATGTTTTCATCCATTTGTTTTCTACTTAAGGAGTTAGAAAAAGGACCGAGGAGGTATACCTAAAAAGATAGATAAAGCATAACTTAAGGAAAAAGAGAGATCGAAGATGTACCCTCAAAAAGAAGAGGGTAGGCAGCGCGTATTCTGTCCTCAGTTTCCCAAGTCGCGTCTTCCTCGGCGTCGCTTCATTGAACTTGTGATAGACCCCAAACTTCCACAAGTGAAAGCAGGAGAAATCATTTTTGGAATACAACATAAATACAATAAAACAGAACACAGATACAATATAGCAAAGGAGATTCATAGAGTAATAACATTATAGCAGCGGAAAAATATAATGTCATCAATCACAGAAAATCCACAGTCACAGAATCTAAGCTATTACAACAAGTTTGCAGAAAAGAAATAAGTTTGATGTCTAAAAAGAAAAGAAAAGGTGCCATAGAAACAAAAAATAAATGTCTTCAAGCTCCAAGTCATCACCTCTTCTTCCAAGCAGAATCCAAGAGAGAGAAAATAAGCAGCTCCAAAGAAAACTCCAAGCAAAGAATGAACCTGTCTACTTGGCTGCCCGTGTAGAAGAGAGGGCACCCAAGTTTGCAAAAAGGTGAAACAAACTATGGGTCAGTCGTGGGACTGGTGTGAGAATTCTTAAATAACTTATACTAATAAAATAAGGCAAATCCAAAAGACCACGCCGCTAACGCGGAACGGGTTTACTCTAAGGGACTGCCGTGCATAATTTAAAGTGTCATAATAAATGATTAAGTAAGTCGTCAACAACGCAATGTCTTTTGAAAAATGGAACCACCATAAGACTCAGGTCCCATCACACAATGCAACGCACACCAAGAGGATAGAGTTTTACCTTATGGTGGTTAAACATGCTAAATACGCCAAATACGAAACTAATACTATTATTAGTGTATATGAAAACATTTCAAAATAAATGTATTAATCCTAGGAAGCATAGGTACCATATATTATGCCTCCGTACTAGTAATACAATCAAATCCGTCGGGGTCGTATTGGAAATTTGGGTTTCCATCATGAGTCCAGGCTAGGGAGGACTCCTTACCGATTCGAGACACTCTAGTTAATGCCCCAGGATTACCCGCAGTTAACCCTTGGAAAATGGCAGGGCCGGTCCTCACATACAGCTTAGAGGATTAGTTATTCCTAAGCACACGTTCCCTGGTCCTATAGGACCTATCCGAGGCGCCTCATTTCATCATCCTCCAAAAGTAAAATGACTACTAACTAGAAAGAAACGTGCTACTTTCCCTGCGTTCCCTTCCCCCTTTTTAGACTCTACCGGTTTGTGAGGCTCGTGAGGTCATGTTCTTCATACCACAAGGTTCTGCTTTTCAACAAGAAACCCTGATCATTGCATCTTAGTATGCCACACCGTCACTCCATACCGTACTATTGATCGTCCGTCACTATATAAACGGGTGTTAAGTAGAGAATAAATTCTCTACCACCAATCGTTTATATATTAACTGAATATCAACAACATAATATTTTGTGGGGTACAATGTCAGACACACCATCCATTTATACCCATGCTCTAGGTCTGAACTAGGGTCAAACCCGTGAAATCAACACGTACGTTTGGGCAATTACCCCGACCCTTGAATTGGGATCAAACCAATTCAGAGTCTTGATCGTTGTCCATTCGAGGGAAGATTTACGGTCTTCATACGCCGTCTTCATACTTGAATTCTTGAAATCGTACGATCATTTGGAATGGGATTAACCCGGACTTTCCAAATAATCTCGCATTCATATATTTTGAGAAAAACATATTTCATATCGTTATTTTATTTTATAACGATTAATTCTTGCCTTAATTATTTTAATATAATTAATTTCCTTATTTAACGACGCTTCAGGTCAAGGGCGACCTTGGCGCTGTTTTCAATCAATTTTGTTTTTCACTTTCTTCAAAATCTAACCATTGGATTTTAGCGTAGCATATATCGTTGGAAAGATTTTTCCAAGACGGTCCTAACGGTTTCAGTTTTGGGAAAATCCGACGGTCGGATCTTCCGGTATAATCATTTAAAAGTTCGATTTCAAAAACGCGAACTACCGCACTCGATTCGTTATATTATAATTATATATATAAATATATATATATATATAATTCGTTTAGTTTGTCGTCCCTACGTGCAGCTTACATTTCTCTTAACTTTCACCTTTCTACTTACCTGACAATGTAGTTTAGGATTAGACGATAATTCTTCCCTTTTTAATTCATTATTATTTATTTTATACTTTATAATTTTCATTTAAGAATGTAAATTATAATGTGCCATCCCATTCATTTCTTTATATGTTTCTTTTCCAATTTCATTATGAATAATGAACACTTTCCTATGGTGTAAGTTCCCTTTTACCTACATTATAAATAATGTTAATGTTTCAATACAGTTCCTTACCTTTCATTTAACATTATAAATAATGTTATTCTTACATACGTTTCATTTCTTTTATTTACATTTTAAATAATGTTAATTCTTCCTACGGGGTGAATTCTCTTTTCATATACATTATAAATAATATATGTTCTTCCTACGGTCAAGTTCTTTAAGTCTTAACATTATAAAATAGTGTAACTATCATACGGTGGAATTTTCTTTATATTTAACATTGAAAATAATGTTAATTTACCCTACAGTACATTTTCTTATTTCTGATATTAACCAAAATGCTAATGAATCATACGGTGTATATTTTCATATTTTACATACAAGGAAATTCTATATTTTCAACATATCAGAAATGATAGTTTACATACAATGCAATTCTCTATTTTTAATATATCAAAAATGATAGTTTCATACAATGCATTTCTCTATTTTTCTAACATGACAAAATACCATTTTATGCAATGCAAATTTCTATTTTGACAAAAATAATATGCAATACATACAATGCATTATCTTTTTTTCTAACTTGACAAAATAATATGCTATACATACAATGCAAATTTCATTCTTTTCTAAGATGACAAAAATGCTAAATTATCATATGGTGAAATTTTCCATATAACATTAACAAAAATTTCAATTCAACATACGGTGAAATTTTTTCTTTACTTAACACAAATGAATGTTAATCTCATACGGTTCATTTTCTTAGTACATAACATTAAAAATAATGTTAATGAATCATACGGTGAATAATTTCTTATGATGAAAATTTCTATTTTAACATTTAAACAAAAATGTTATTTTTCATGCAATGCATTTTTATATCATACATTTGACACAAATGTCATTTTCATACGGAGACCATTTTCTTTTATTAACATTAATAAAAATGCTAATTTAACATGCGGTGACATTTTCTTTTATTAACATACAAAAATTTGTCAATTAACATACGATGGCAATTGCTATTTTAATATTGACAAAAATTGTCAATTAACCTACAGTGAGTAATTTTCTATTTTAAACAGTGACAAAAATGCCAATGAACATACAATGAATAATTCTATTCTAATATTGACAAAAATTTGTCAATGAACATATGGTGAGTGATTTTCTATTTTAAACATTGACAAAAAATGCCAACAAACATACAATGAATAATTCTATTTTAATATTGACAAAAATTTGTCATTTAACATATAGTGACAAATCCTATTTTTAATATTGACAAAATTTGTCAATTAACCTACAGTGAGTAATTTTACTTTTAATATTGACAAAATTTGTCATTCTTACATACAGTGTGTAATACTAATTTAATAATGAACAAAATAGCGTTCATCGACCTACGGTGTATAATACTATTTTAATAATGATACAAAAATAGCGTTCATCAACATACGGTGGCATATTCTATAATTTATAATGAACAAAAATTAGTTCATTTCATATAGTGCCATATTCTTATTTTTAATAATGAACAAAATATTATTCATTAACATACGGTGCTTTTCTTATTTTAATAATGAACAAAATATTGTTCATTAACATACGGTGCTTTTCTTATTTTAATAATGAACAAAATATTGTTCATTAACATACGGTGCTTTTCTTATTTTAATAATGAACAAAATATTGTTCATTAACATACGGTGGGTAAATTCTATTCAAATATGAACAAAAATTGTTCCTTAACATACGGTGTTAATTCTCATTCTTAACATAACCAAAATAGTGTCCATTCAACATACTATATATAATTCTATTTTAACATATATAAAAAAAAATGTTTTCTTTACCATACGATGTCATTTTCTATAATATATACAAAATGTCACTCTAACATACAATGAACAATTTCAACATTTCCTATTTAAATATTGACAAATATGTCAATCAACATACAGTAAAAATTTTCTTATCCTAATATTGACAAAAATCGTCAATCAACATGCAGTGGTTTTAGTCCTAGCATACACATACAGATTAAGTAATAGCAGATTCACATACAGTTTATATCATAGCAGATTCACATACATATATGATTATGAATGCGAACACCAATAATTAAAACATAATTACTTAAATAAAATAAATAGGATTCTCACCTCAATTAGATTAGAGTTTGTTCCCAATTGCTCTGTACTAAAGTTGTATTCGAAGTCACGGTTCCATCGGATCTGAAATTTTCAGAAACGGGGTTCGTATGCATAAGTTATCAATGTTTTTAAATCAAACAGACTTTTAACAACTGTTTCTGCCACGCTTAAAAGCGTTACAATTTCTGAAATAAAAATTACCGTAGAACTCAGTTTTTGTTCAGATTTTCAAATCCAGTTTTCGCAGCCTGTAGTCGATCGTTTGGGGTGCCGTTTGTTGGACGAGGACCGGCTTGGAGAGGTCTTTTCACGCCGGGAAGATGGTGGCGTTCGGTGGTGCCAGGCGGGGCCCACGTGCGTGCGACGGCGGCGGTTTCTCGGGCTCGGGGCGGGCGGCACGGGTCACGGGGGAGGCTGAGATTGGTACCAAATTAAAGATCTCGGAAAGAGCTTCGAATCGGTATATGGTATGTTGAAAATCGTTGAGTATCGGAGGAGAAAAGTGGAGATGAAGGTGGCGGCTGTAATGGGTTTCGCGATTTGGATTAACGGAGGAAGAAGAAGTAGTATACGGTCCCTGTATACGACGTATTTATACTAGTATTTAGGGTTTTATTTTTTATTTAATTAATTATTTAATTCAAGAAAATACCGTTTTCACATACGACCTCCGATTCGCGCTCAACGACTGTCGAACTTAATGTTTTGACGTCTTCTGAACGCGATGGCGCTATCGCCAAGGTCCAATTCTGAAGTTACAGTATGGTTTACTTTTATTTTCAAATAAATCTTTTATTTTTAATTCGAACGTAAATATAATTTTGTCGGGGCCACATACGAAGTCAGAAAAATCCGGAAAAATTATTTTTGGCTTTCTTATGCCGATACGATCACAACAAAATTCGTTTCATTCAATTCTGAGACTTTTTGAAAAATGGCTATTTTCAGGGCGAATATATTTAATATTAAAAATAAATTTCGAAAACAATAATTTCTGAAACTCAAAATATAAGTTCTTATAGTCATTTTTATATGTAAACAACATTCTAAAACCAATGGAGATGGTTTCGGGTCCTAATTCCTTATTCTGCAAAATGTAGCATTTTGGCCCTTATAAATTTCATAGCGACCTTTCTAAAAATTGAATTAGCCATAACTTTTGATTTCCGCTATGAAATTTCGATTTTTCGGATTCGTTGGAAAGATATTTTTAAATAAATTCTAATATTTTTGGTTTTACTAAAATCCGTTAAATTTTGCATCCTGTATGGTTAGTCAAAGTTCAAGTTTGACTTTTCAAACTACCGCGCCATTTCTAGCTCTTTTTATATTTAAAATTAATTTATTCATTCTAACTTCGATTAAAATAAATCAATCATTTAAAATACTTTAAATTCATTAAAATTAAAATTTTAAATTGGCCCTAAAATCCCGGGTCGTTACAATCTCCCCCACTTAAGAACTTTTCGTCCCCGAAAAGGAAAAAAGAAAATAAAAGAGGAGAAGAGGAAGAATAAACACAGAGAATGTTGAAACGTTTTAACAGAAATAGTACCGCCTATAACATCAGGCCTTCCACCGAAGAAGTTGGTCCTTTCGCTCCTTCGTACACATGTGCCAATTGAGCATCGCCACTTCTCTTAGTCTTCTTCGAACGTATGATCAAGGAAAGAGTCAAAACAACAGAAAAGGTGATTCTAAAAGATCGAAGGATGAATGAAAAGATGACGATAAAGTGACTGGCTATTATGTATCTCATGAACTGTTCGCCATAGAATATAGTGATTCTATGTAAACGAATTATTATAGATATGTTGTACTCCGCTTTGTAAACCAAAGCTCTGATACCAACTGTGATAGACCCCAAACTTCCACAAGTGAAAGCAGGAGAAATCATTTTTGGAATACAACATAAATACAATAAAACAGAACACAGATACAATATAGCAAAGGAGATTCATAGAGTAATAACATTATAGCAGCGGAAAAATATAATGTCATCAATCACAGAAAATCCACAGTCACAGAATCTAAGCTATTACAACAAGTTTGCAGAAAAGAAATAAGTTTGATGTCTAAAAAGAAAAGAAAAGGTGCCATAGAAACAAAAAATAAATGTCTTCAAGCTCCAAGTCATCACCTCTTCTTCCAAGCAGAATCCAAGAGAGAGAAAATAAGCAGCTCCAAAGAAAACTCCAAGCAAAGAATGAACCTGTCTACTTGGCTGCCCGTGTAGAAGAGAGGGCACCCAAGTTTGCAAAAAGGTGAAACAAACTATGGGTCAGTCGTGGGACTGGTGTGAGAATTCTTAAATAACTTATACTAATAAAATAAGGCAAATCCAAAAGACCACGCCGCTAACGCGGAACGGGTTTACTCTAAGGGACTGCCGTGCATAATTTAAAGTGTCATAATAAATGATTAAGTAAGTCGTCAACAACGCAATGTCTTTTGAAAAATGGAACCACCATAAGACTCAGGTCCCATCACACAATGCAACGCACACCAAGAGGATAGAGTTTTACCTTATGGTGGTTAAACATGCTAAATACGCCAAATACGAAACTAATACTATTATTAGTGTATATGAAAACATTTCAAAATAAATGTATTAATCCTAGGAAGCATAGGTACCATATATTATGCCTCCGTACTAGTAATACAATCAAATCCGTCGGGGTCGTATTGGAAATTTGGGTTTCCATCATGAGTCCAGGCTAGGGAGGACTCCTTACCGATTCGAGACACTCTAGTTAATGCCCCAGGATTACCCGCAGTTAACCCTTGGAAAATGGCAGGGCCGGTCCTCACATACAGCTTAGAGGATTAGTTATTCCTAAGCACACGTTCCCCGGTCCTATAGGACCTATCCGAGGCGCCTCATTTCATCATCCTCCAAAAGTAAAATGACTACTAACTAGAAAGAAACGTGCTATTTTCCCTGCGTTCCCTTCCCCCTTTTTAGACTCTACCGGTTTGTGAGGCTCGTGAGGTCATGTTCTTCATACCACAAGGTTCTGCTTTTCAACAAGAAACCCTGATCATTGCATCTTAGTATGCCACACCGTCACTCCATACCGTACTATTGATCGTCCGTCACTATATAAACGGGTGTTAAGTAGAGAATAAATTCTCTACCACCAATCGTTTATATATTAACTGAATATCAACAACATAATATTTTGTGGGGTACGATGTCAGACACACCATCCATTTATACCCATGCTCTAGGTCTGAACTAGGGTCAAACCCGTGAAATCAACACGTACGTTTGGGCAATTACCCCGACCCTTGAATTGGGATCAAACCAATTCAGAGTCTTGATCGTTGTCCATTCGAGGGAAGATTTACGGTCTTCATACGCCGTCTTCATACTTGAATTCTTGAAATCGTACGATCATTTGGAATGGGATTAACCCGGACTTTCCAAATAATCTCGCATTCATATATTTTGAGAAAAACATATTTCATATCGTTATTTTATTTTATAACGATTAATTCTTGCCTTAATTATTTTAATATAATTAATTTCCTTATTTAACGACGCTTCAGGTCAAGGGCGACCTTGGCGCTGTTTTCAATCAATTTTGTTTTTCACTTTCTTCAAAATCTAACCGTTGGATTTTAGCGTAGCATATATCGTTGGAAAGATTTTTCCAAGACGGTCCTAACGGTTTCAGTTTTGGGAAAATCCGACGGTCGGATCTTCCGGTATAATCATTTAAAAGTTCGATTTCAAAAACGCGAACTACCGCACTCGATTCGTTATATTATAATTATATATATAAATATATATATATATAATTCGTTTAGTTTGTCGTCCCTACGTACAGCTTACATTTCTCTTAACTTTCACCTTTCTACTTACCTGACAATGTAGTTTAGGATTAGACGATAATTCTTCCCTTTTTAATTCATTATTATTTATTTTATACTTTATAATTTTCATTTAAGAATGTAAATTATAATGTGCCATCCCATTCATTTCTTTATATGTTTCTTTTCCAATTTCATTATGAATAATGAACACTTTCCTATGGTGTAAGTTCCCTTTTACCTACATTATAAATAATGTTAATGTTTCAATACAGTTCCTTACCTTTCATTTAACATTATAAATAATGTTATTCTTACATACGTTTCATTTCTTTTATTTACATTTTAAATAATGTTAATTCTTCCTACGGGGTGAATTCTCTTTTCATATACATTATAAATAATATATATTCTTCCTACGGTCAAGTTCTTTAAGTCTTAACATTATAAAATAGTGTAACTATCATACGGTGGAATTTTCTTTATATTTAACATTGAAAATAATGTTAATTTATCCTACAGTACATTTTCTTATTTCTGATATTAACCAAAATGCTAATGAATCATACGGTGTATATTTTCATATTTTACATACAAGGAAATTCTATATTTTCAACATATCAGAAATGATAGTTTACATACAATGCAATTCTCTATTTTTAATATATCAAAAATGATAGTTTCATACAATGCATTTCTCTATTTTTCTAACATGACAAAATACCATTTTATGCAATGCAAATTTCTATTTTGACAAAAATAATATGCAATACATACAATGCATTATCTTTTTTTCTAACTTGACAAAATAATATGCTATACATACAATGCAAATTTCATTCTTTTCTAAGATGACAAAAATGCTAAATTATCATATGGTGAAATTTTCCATATAACATTAACAAAAATTTCAATTCAACATACGGTGAAAATTTTTCTTTACTTAACACAAATGAATGTTAATCTCATACGGTTCATTTTCTTAGTACATAACATTAAAAATAATGTTAATGAATCATACGGTGAATAATTTCTTATGATGAAAATTTCTATTTTAACATTTAAACAAAAATGTTATTTTTCATGCAATGCATTTTTATATCATACATTTGACACAAATGTCATTTTCATACGGAGACCATTTTCTTTTATTAACATTAATAAAAATGCTAATTTAACATGCGGTGACATTTTCTTTTATTAACATACAAAAATTTGTCAATTAACATACGATGGCAATTGCTATTTTAATATTGACAAAAATTGTCAATTAACCTACAGTGAGTAATTTTCTATTTTAAACAGTGACAAAAATGCCAATGAACATACAATGAATAATTCTATTCTAATATTGACAAAAATTTGTCAATGAACATATGGTGGGTGATTTTCTATTTTAAACATTGACAAAAAATGCCAACAAACATACAATGAATAATTCTATTTTAATATTGACAAAAATTTGTCATTTAACATATAGTGACAAATCCTATTTTTAATATTGACAAAATTTGTCAATTAACCTACAGTGAGTAATTTTACTTTTAATATTGACAAAATTTGTCATTCTTACATACAGTGTGTAATACTAATTTAATAATGAACAAAATAGCGTTCATCGACCTACGGTGTATAATACTATTTTAATAATGATACAAAAATAGCGTTCATCAACATACGGTGGCATATTCTATAATTTATAATGAACAAAAATTAGTTCATTTCATATAGTGCCATATTCTTATTTTTAATAATGAACAAAATATTATTCATTAACATACGGTGCTTTTCTTATTTTAATAATGAACAAAATATTGTTCATTAACATACGGTGCTTTTCTTATTTTAATAATGAACAAAATATTGTTCATTAACATACGGTGCTTTTCTTATTTTAATAATGAACAAAATATTGTTCATTAACATACGGTGCTTTTCTTATTTTAATAATGAACAAAATATTGTTCATTAACATACGGTGGGTAAATTCTATTCAAATATGAACAAAAATTGTTCCTTAACATACGGTGTTAATTCTCATTCTTAACATAACCAAAATAGTGTCCATTCAACATACTATATATAATTCTATTTTAACATATATATAAAAAAATGTTATCTTTACCATACGATGTCATTTTCTATAATATATACAAAATGTCACTCTAACATACAATGAACAATTTCAACATTTCCTATTTAAATATTGACAAATATGTCAATCAACATACAGTAAAAATTTTCTTATCCTAATATTGACAAAAATCGTCAATCAACATGCAGTGGTTTTAGTCCTAGCATACACATACAGATTAAGTCATAGCAGATTCACATACAGTTTATATCATAGCAGATTCACATACATATATGATTATGAATGCGAACACCAATAATTAAAACATAATTACTTAAATAAAATAAATAGGATTCTCACCTCAATTAGATTAGAGTTTGTTCCCAATTGCTCTGTACTAAAGTTGTATTCGAAGTCACGGTTCCATCGGATCTGAAATTTTCAGAAACGGGGTTCGTATGCATAAGTTATCAATGTTTTTAAATCAAACAGACTTTTAACAACTGTTTCTGCCACGCTTAAAAGCGTTACAATTTCTGAAATAAAAATTACCGTAGAACTCAGTTTTTGTTCAGATTTTCAAATCCAGTTTTCGCAGCCTGTAGTCGATCGTTTGGGGTGCCGTTTGTTGGACGAGGACCGGCTTGGAGAGGTCTTTTCACGCCGGGAAGATGGTGGCGTTCGGTGGTGCCAGGCGGGGCCCACGTGCGTGCGACGGCGGCGGTTTCTCGGGCTCGGGGCGGGCGGCACGGGTCACGGGGGAGGCTGAGATTGGTACCAAATTAAAGATCTCGGAAAGAGCTTCGAATCGGTATATGGTATGTTGAAAATCGTTGAGTATCGGAGGAGAAAAGTGGAGATGAAGGTGGCGGCTGTAATGGGTTTCGCGATTTGGATTAACGGAGGAAGAAGAAGTAGTATACGGTCCCTGTATACGACGTATTTATACTAGTATTTAGGGTTTTATTTTTTATTTAATTAATTATTTAATTCAAGAAAATACCGTTTTCACATACGACCTCCGATTCGCGCTCAACGACTGTCGAACTTAATGTTTTGACGTCTTCTGAACGCGATGGCGCTATCGCCAAGGTCCAATTCTGAAGTTACAGTATGGTTTACTTTTATTTTCAAATAAATCTTTTATTTTTAATTCGAACGTAAATATAATTTTGTCGGGGCCACATACGAAGTCAGAAAAATCCGGAAAAATTATTTTTGGCTTTCTTATGCCGATACGATCACAACAAAATTCGTTTCATTCAATTCTGAGACTTTTTGAAAAATGGCTATTTTCAGGGCGAATATATTTAATATTAAAAATAAATTTCGAAAACAATAATTTCTGAAACTCAAAATATAAGTTCTTATAGTCATTTTTATATGTAAACAACATTCTAAAACCAATGGAGATGGTTTCGGGTCCTAATTCCTTATTCTGCAAAATGTAGCATTTTGGCCCTTATAAATTTCATAGCGACCTTTCTAAAAATTGAATTAGCCATAACTTTTGATTTCCGCTATGAAATTTCGATTTTTCGGATTCGTTGGAAAGATATTTTTAAATAAATTCTAATATTTTTGGTTTTACTAAAATCCGTTAAATTTTGCATCCTGTATGGTTAGTCAAAGTTCAAGTTTGACTTTTCAAACTACCGCGCCATTTCTAGCTCTTTTTATATTTAAAATTAATTTATTCATTCTAACTTCGATTAAAATAAATCAATCATTTAAAATACTTTAAATTCATTAAAATTAAAATTTTAAATTGGCCCTAAAATCCCGGGTCGTTACAATCTCCCCCACTTAAGAACTTTTCGTCCCCGAAAAGGAAAAAAGAAAATAAAAGAGGAGAAGAGGAAGAATAAACACAGAGAATGTTGAAACGTTTTAACAGAAATAGTACCGCCTATAACATCAGGCCTTCCACCGAAGAAGTTGGTCCTTTCGCTCCTTCGTACACATGTGCCAATTGAGCATCGCCACTTCTCTTAGTCTTCTTCGAACGTATGATCAAGGAAAGAGTCAAAACAACAGAAAAGGTGATTCTAAAAGATCGAAGGATGAATGAAAAGATGACGATAAAGTGACTGGCTATTATGTATCTCATGAACTGTTCGCCATAGAATATAGTGATTCTATGTAAACGAATTATTATAGATATGTTGTACTCCGCTTTGTAAACCAAAGCTCTGATACCAACTGTGATAGACCCCAAACTTCCACAAGTGAAAGCAGGAGAAATCATTTTTGGAATACAACATAAATACAATAAAACAGAACACAGATACAATATAGCAAAGGAGATTCATAGAGTAATAACATTATAGCAGCGGAAAAATATAATGTCATCAATCACAGAAAATCCACAGTCACAGAATCTAAGCTATTACAACAAGTTTGCAGAAAAGAAATAAGTTTGATGTCTAAAAAGAAAAGAAAAGGTGCCATAGAAACAAAAAATAAATGTCTTCAAGCTCCAAGTCATCACCTCTTCTTCCAAGCAGAATCCAAGAGAGAGAAAATAAGCAGCTCCAAAGAAAACTCCAAGCAAAGAATGAACCTGTCTACTTGGCTGCCCGTGTAGAAGAGAGGGCACCCAAGTTTGCAAAAAGGTGAAACAAACTATGGGTCAGTCGTGGGACTGGTGTGAGAATTCTTAAATAACTTATACTAATAAAATAAGGCAAATCCAAAAGACCACGCCGCTAACGCGGAACGGGTTTACTCTAAGGGACTGCCGTGCATAATTTAAAGTGTCATAATAAATGATTAAGTAAGTCGTCAACAACGCAATGTCTTTTGAAAAATGGAACCACCATAAGACTCAGGTCCCATCACACAATGCAACGCACACCAAGAGGATAGAGTTTTACCTTATGGTGGTTAAACATGCTAAATACGCCAAATACGAAACTAATACTATTATTAGTGTATATGAAAACATTTCAAAATAAATGTATTAATCCTAGGAAGCATAGGTACCATATATTATGCCTCCGTACTAGTAATACAATCAAATCCGTCGGGGTCGTATTGGAAATTTGGGTTTCCATCATGAGTCCAGGCTAGGGAGGACTCCTTACCGATTCGAGACACTCTAGTTAATGCCCCAGGATTACCCGCAGTTAACCCTTGGAAAATGGCAGGGCCGGTCCTCACATACAGCTTAGAGGATTAGTTATTCCTAAGCACACGTTCCCCGGTCCTATAGGACCTATCCGAGGCGCCTCATTTCACCATCCTCCAAAAGTAAAATGACTACTAACTAGAAAGAAACGTGCTACTTTCCCTGCGTTCCCTTCCCCCTTTTTAGACTCTACCGGTTTGTGAGGCTCGTGAGGTCATGTTCTTCATACCACAAGGTTCTGCTTTTCAACAAGAAACCCTGATCATTGCATCTTAGTATGCCACACCGTCACTCCATACCGTACTATTGATCGTCCGTCACTATATAAACGGGTGTTAAGTAGAGAATAAATTCTCTACCACCAATCGTTTATATATTAACTGAATATCAACAACATAATATTTTGTGGGGTACGATGTCAGACACACCATCCATTTATACCCATGCTCTAGGTCTGAACTAGGGTCAAACCCGTGAAATCAACACGTACGTTTGGGCAATTACCCCGACCCTTGAATTGGGATCAAACCAATTCAGAGTCTTGATCGTTGTCCATTCGAGGGAAGATTTACGGTCTTCATACGCCGTCTTCATACTTGAATTCTTGAAATCGTACGATCATTTGGAATGGGATTAACCCGGACTTTCCAAATAATCTCGCATTCATATATTTTGAGAAAAACATATTTCATATCGTTATTTTATTTTATAACGATTAATTCTTGCCTTAATTATTTTAATATAATTAATTTCCTTATTTAACGACGCTTCAGGTCAAGGGCGACCTTGGCGCTGTTTTCAATCAATTTTGTTTTTCACTTTCTTCAAAATCTAACCGTTGGATTTTAGCGTAGCATATATCGTTGGAAAGATTTTTCCAAGACGGTCCTAACGGTTTCAGTTTTGGGAAAATCCGACGGTCGGATCTTCCGGTATAATCATTTAAAAGTTCGATTTCAAAAACGCGAACTACCGCACTCGATTCGTTATATTATAATTATATATATAAATATATATATATATATAATTCGTTTAGTTTGTCGTCCCTACGTGCAGCTTACATTTCTCTTAACTTTCACCTTTCTACTTACCTGACAATGTAGTTTAGGATTAGACGATAATTCTTCCCTTTTTAATTCATTATTATTAATTTTATACTTTATAATTTTCATTTAAGAATGTAAATTATAATGTGCCATCCCATTCATTTCTTTATATGTTTCTTTTCCAATTTCATTATGAATAATGAACACTTTCCTATGGTGTAAGTTCCCTTTTACCTACATTATAAATAATGTTAATGTTTCAATACAGTTCCTTACCTTTCATTTAACATTATAAATAATGTTATTCTTACATACGTTTCATTTCTTTTATTTACATTTTAAATAATGTTAATTCTTCCTACGGGGTGAATTCTCTTTTCATATACATTATAAATAATATATATTCTTCCTACGGTCAAGTTCTTTAAGTCTTAACATTATAAAATAGTGTAACTATCATACAGTGGAATTTTCTTTATATTTAACATTGAAAATAATGTTAATTTATCCTACAGTACATTTTCTTATTTCTGATATTAACCAAAATGCTAATGAATCATACGGTGTATATTTTCATATTTTACATACAAGGAAATTCTATATTTTCAACATATCAGAAATGATAGTTTACATACAATGCAATTCTCTATTTTTAATATATCAAAAATGATAGTTTCATACAATGCATTTCTCTATTTTTCTAACATGACAAAATACCATTTTATGCAATGCAAATTTCTATTTTGACAAAAATAATATGCAATACATACAATGCATTATCTTTTTTTCTAACTTGACAAAATAATATGCTATACATACAATGCAAATTTCATTCTTTTCTAAGATGACAAAAATGCTAAATTATCATATGGTGAAATTTTCCATATAACATTAACAAAAATTTCAATTCAACATACGGTGAAAATTTTTCTTTACTTAACACAAATGAATGTTAATCTCATACGGTTCATTTTCTTAGTACATAACATTAAAAATAATGTTAATGAATCATACGGTGAATAATTTCTTAGGATGAAAATTTCTATTTTAACATTTAAACAAAAATGTTATTTTTCATGCAATGCATTTTTATATCATACATTTGACACAAATGTCATTTTCATACGGAGACCATTTTCTTTTATTAACATTAATAAAAATGCTAATTTAACATGCGGTGACATTTTCTTTTATTAACATACAAAAATTTGTCAATTAACATACGATGGCAATTGCTATTTTAATATTGACAAAAATTGTCAATTAACCTACAGTGAGTAATTTTCTATTTTAAACAGTGACAAAAATGCCAATGAACATACAATGAATAATTCTATTCTAATATTGACAAAAATTTGTCAATGAACATATGGTGAGTGATTTTCTATTTTAAACATTGACAAAAAATGCCAACAAACATACAATGAATAATTCTATTTTAATATTGACAAAAATTTGTCATTTAACATATAGTGACAAATCCTATTTTTAATATTGACAAAATTTGTCAATTAACCTACAGTGAGTAATTTTACTTTTAATATTGACAAAATTTGTCATTCTTACATACAGTGTGTAATACTAATTTAATAATGAACAAAATAGCGTTCATCGACCTACGGTGTATAATACTATTTTAATAATGATACAAAAATAGCGTTCATCAACATACGGTGGCATATTCTATAATTTATAATGAACAAAAATTAGTTCATTTCATATAGTGCCATATTCTTATTTTTAATAATGAACAAAATATTATTCATTAACATACGGTGCTTTTCTTATTTTAATAATGAACAAAATATTGTTCATTAACATACGGTGCTTTTCTTATTTTAATAATGAACAAAATATTGTTCATTAACATACGGTGCTTTTCTTATTTTAATAATGAACAAAATATTGTTCATTAACATACGGTGCTTTTCTTATTTTAATAATGAACAAAATATTGTTCATTAACATACGGTGGGTAAATTCTATTCAAATATGAACAAAAATTGTTCCTTAACATACGGTGTTAATTCTCATTCTTAACATAACCAAAATAGTGTCCATTCAACATACTATATATAATTCTATTTTAACATATATAAAAAAAATGTTATCTTTACCATACGATGTCATTTTCTATAATATATACAAAATGTCACTCTAACATACAATGAACAATTTCAACATTTCCTATTTAAATATTGACAAATATGTCAATCAACATACAGTAAAAATTTTCTTATCCTAATATTGACAAAAACCGTCAATCAACATGCAGTGGTTTTAGTCCTAGCATACACATACAGATTAAGTCATAGCAGATTCACATACAGTTTATATCATAGCAGATTCACATACATATATGATTATGAATGCGAACACCAATAATTAAAACATAATTACTTAAATAAAATAAATAGGATTCTCACCTCAATTAGATTAGAGTTTGTTCCCAATTGCTCTGTACTAAAGTTGTATTCGAAGTCACGGTTCCATCGGATCTGAAATTTTCAGAAACGGGGTTCGTATGCATAAGTTATCAATGTTTTTAAATCAAACAGACTTTTAACAACTGTTTCTGCCACGCTTAAAAGCGTTACAATTTCTGAAATAAAAATTACCGTAGAACTCAGTTTTTGTTCAGATTTTCAAATCCAGTTTTCGCAGCCTGTAGTCGATCGTTTGGGGTGCCGTTTGTTGGACGAGGACCGGCTTGGAGAGGTCTTTTCACGCCGGGAAGATGGTGGCGTTCGGTGATGCCAGGCGGGGCCCACGTGCGTGCGACGGCGGCGGTTTCTCGGGCTCGGGGCGGGCGGCACGGGTCACGGGGGAGGCTGAGATTGGTACCAAATTAAAGATCTCGGAAAGAGCTTCGAATCGGTATATGGTATGTTGAAAATCGTTGAGTATCGGAGGAGAAAAGTGGAGATGAAGGTGGCGGCTGTAATGGGTTTCGCGATTTGGATTAACGGAGGAAGAAGAAGTAGTATACGGTCCCTGTATACGACGTATTTATACTAGTATTTAGGGTTTTATTTTTTATTTAATTAATTATTTAATTCAAGAAAATACCGTTTTCACATACGACCTCCGATTCGTGCTCAACGACTGTCGAACTTAATGTTTTGACGTCTTCTGAACGCGATGGCGCTATCGCCAAGGTCCAATTCTGAAGTTACAGTATGGTTTACTTTTATTTTCAAATAAATCTTTTATTTTTAATTCGAACGTAAATATAATTTTGTCGGGGCCACATACGAAGTCAGAAAAATCCGGAAAAATTATTTTTGGCTTTCTTATGCCGATACGATCACAACAAAATTCGTTTCATTCAATTCTGAGACTTTTTGAAAAATGGCTATTTTCAGGGCGAATATATTTAATATTAAAAATACATTTCGAAAACAATAATTTCTGAAACTCAAAATATAAGTTCTTATAGTCATTTTTATATGTAAACAACATTCTAAAACCAATGGAGATGGTTTCGGGTCCTAATTCCTTATTCTGCAAAATGTAGCATTTTGGCCCTTATAAATTTCATAGCGACCTTTCTAAAAATTGAATTAGCCATAACTTTTGATTTCCGCTATGAAATTTCGATTTTTCGGATTCGTTGGAAAGATATTTTTAAATAAATTCTAATATTTTTGGTTTTACTAAAATCCGTTAAATTTTGCATCCTGTATGGTTAGTCAAAGTTCAAGTTTGACTTTTCAAACTACCGCGCCATTTCTAGCTCTTTTTATATTTAAAATTAATTTATTCATTCTAACTTCGATTAAAATAAATCAATCATTTAAAATACTTTAAATTCATTAAAATTAAAATTTTAAATTGGCCCTAAAATCCCGGGTCGTTACAGAACTTTAACAAGTTTGACTTTGCGGTTGCATAGCTTTTTCACTTCAGTTCCTAAGATGCGAGTTGGAACTCTCCTCACAGTTGCTTCACGTTCCACTTTGGCTTCTTCTAGAATGCTAGGTTCCACCACTTCCGCAGACTCATGCAAACACTTCCGGAGGTGAGAAACATGAAAGACGTTGTGAACTCCGGCCAGTCTCTCGGGTAGCTCTAATTTATAGGTCATCTTCCCAACCTTCTCGATGATAGGAAACGGTCCTACAAATCTTGGTGCTAGCTTTCCCGTGGATCCAAAGCGAACGACGTTCCTTAAAGGAGATACCTTAAGGAAAACCCTGTCCCCAACCTCAAACTCAAGGTCGGTCCTTCTTTTGTCGGCGTAGGATTTTTGTCTGTCTTGGGCTGTCTTCATCCTTTTCCATATCAAGTCCACTTTCTCTGAAGTCTCTCGAATCATGTCTGGCCCAAGTATAAGCTTATCCATAGACTCCCACCAACAAGTTGGTGATTTGCACGGTCTTCCATACAAGGCTTCGAAGGGCGCCATACCGATGGTAGCTTGGTAGCTGTTGTTGTAGGCAAATTCCACTAAAGGAAGGTGATCCTCCCAAGTCCCTCCAAAGTCAAGAACGCAAAGTCTCAAAAGATCCTCTAAAACTCTATTCACCCTTTCCGTCTGGCCATCGGTTTGGGAGTGACAGGCCGTGCTCAAACATAACTGTGTTCCTACAGCTTCTTGCAGACTCCGCCAAAACTCACTTGTGAAGATAGGGTCTCGGTCACTAACAATGCTGGAGGGTATCCCATGAAGTCGAACTATTTCCTTGAGATAAAGAGATGCTAGAGATGCGACAGTCCTCCTACTCTTGATAGGTAAAAAATGGGCGCTTTTAGTAAGCCTATCCACTATTACCCAAATGCTAGTGTTGCCTCTTCTCGACCTAGGCAGTCCATCAATGAAGTCCATTGAAATGCTATCCCACTTCCACTGTGGGACCTATAAAGGATGAAGTAGTCCTCCAGGTTTCTTCTATTCTGCCTTGACCTGTTGGAAGGTCATGCACTTAGAAACAAAATCTGCCACGTCTTGCTTCATGTCGCTCCAAAAAAAAGTCCTTTTTATATCCTTGTACATCTTATCACCGCCAGGGTGTATAGTCATCTTCGAACGATGCGCTTCCTCGAGAACCTTCTTTGTCAACTCCCTTGCTTGTGGGATGCATAATCTTCCATCTTGCCACAGCCAACCCTTATCATCGATGGCGTATCTACTGGGGTGACTAGAAGTCTCACCCCTAATAAGTTTATCAATCACATCAACAAGCCGAGGGTCTTCACGTTGTGCAGCCCCTATTGAGTCTAAGAGAGTAGGGCGTACTTCGAGAGATGCTAGCAAACCCGGTACAAAATCTGAGGAGGGCCTAAAGTTAAAACAGGCTATATACTCCAAGCTTTTCCTTTCCACAAAGAGAGGGCTTAAGGTCAGTTTCTTTCGGCTCAACGCGTCTGCTACTACGTTGCCTTTGCCGGGAGTATAGGAAATTTCAAAGTCATACGAGGCAAGAAATTCCATCCATCTTTGCTGCCTCAAGTTAAGATCCTTCTACGAGAAGAGATATTTCAATGATTTATGGTCAGTGTATAATTCGAACTTCTCACCTAGGAGATAATGGCGCCAAGACTTAAGCGCAAAGACGATGGCAGCTAACTCAAGATCGTGGGTTGGGTAGTTCTTTTTATGAACTTTCAATTGTCTTCCGCCATAAGCTACTACCCTTCCTTCTTGCATTAGAACATCGCCTAGTCCCGTTCCACATGCATCCGTGTATACTGTGAACATTTTGCTTCCGTCAGGCAGAGTTAGAACTGGGGCTATTGTAAGAGCCCTTTTTAATCGTTGGAAAGCAAACTCGCAGTCCAAATCCCAAGTGAACGCCATATTCTTCTTTGTTAACCTTGTGAGTGGGGTTGAGATTTTCGCAAAATCCCTAATAAACTTTCGGTAAAAACCGGCTAGCCCAAGAAAGCTTCGAACTTCGGTTGCATTTCTTGGTGTCTTCCAATCTTGCACTGCCACCACTTTCGCGGGGTCCACAGCCAACCCTTCTTTGGACACTATATGCCCAAGAAATCTTACTTCTTTTCTCCAGAAGTGACACTTGGAGAATTTGGCTTTTAGTTGATGAGCTCGAAGAGTTTCCATGACTACTTTCAGATGCTGAGCATGCTCTTCCTCATTCTTTGAGAAGATTAAGATATCATCTACGAAGACAACCACAAATTTGTTGAGGAATTCTCTGAACACCCTGCTCATTAGGTCTACGAAATAAGCGGGTGCGTTTGTCAAGCCGAAAGGCATGACAAGCCACTCGAAGAAACCGTCTGGGGTTTTGAACGCCGTTTTATCAATGCTGTCTTCAACTACTCTTAGCTGATGGAACCCAGTTGCCAGATCAAGTTGGGAGAAGACCGACGCACCTACAAGCTAATCAAACAAATCGTCGATTCGGGGAAGAGGGTGCCTATTTTTCTTGGTCAATTTGTTTAACTCCTTATAGTCGACGCAAAGGTGAAGCGAACCGTCCGCTGTGGTTGCGAACACCACTGGAGCACCCCATTCCGGAATGCTCCGTCTAATGAACCCCTTTTCGAGAAGTTCTTTAACCTGCTTACTGAGCTCCTTTCTCTCCTTTGGAGCCATGTGTCTGACAAGTAAAGCTACAGACTTTGCATTATCCACAAGATATATGCAGAAGTCTATTTCCCGCCTCGGAGGTAAGCCTTTTACCTCCTCAAAGACATCCGGATATTCCCGGACTGCTCTAACTGATTGCAAATTCTCATCAAAAGCATCAAGCAACTCTAGATAACTAAGCATAACAGCATTCAAGGGATTACAAGAAATTTCTAGAGTGTTACCAAGCCGAATCAAGAGTTTAACTACTCTTTTCTCACAATCAAGGATGGCACCATTACTGGATAACCAGTCCATGCCTAAGATCAAACCATATCCCGAGAAGCCCAAAACAAAGGCATTACAACTAAACTCAACGCTGAGAATAGAAATTTTCAAACCCAAACAAACCATTGACAAGTAAGCGGAGCCCCCAATTGGATTTGAAACTACTAAGGGATCCTCTGCCATACTAGTGTCTAGATGCAGAGATTCTACTAAGGCAGATGAAACAAAAGAGTGTGATGCACCAGAGTCAAAAAGTGTGCGAACTGGATGATCATAAAGATAGACTACACTTTCTATAGAAATATTACTACCTCGTTCCTACTGAGGTGCCACTAGCGCATGAACCTGACCCCCTGAAGTGGATCCGACTTTCTGTCCCTGCCCTTTCTTCTTTGGGCAGTCCTTAGCTTGGTGCCCAGTTTCTCCACAATGGAAGCAACCACCCATCTTCGCCTTCCTTTTTCGGCAGTCTTTTGATATATGTCCCACAATGCCACAGAAATTATACCTTCTCCTCTCACAGGGCTTATTGTTCTTCCCTCCTTTCTTGAAGTCTGTTTTCTTTGCTTGTAGACCCTCTTTCTTCTCTTCCACCTTAGTTTCTTTCTTACCGTGGTCTTCCTCGTGTAGCAACGCCATGTCCACCAAGCTTTCATAAGTCGCTCCCGTGGATACATGGGTCATAGCAAGGCTGTGTAGAGGCTCATTCAAACCTTTGACGAAGCAAAGTGCCTTCTTGTGTTGGGTGTTTACTAAGTCTAGCCCAAATCTGGCCAGCTGATTAAACTGATTAACATACTCCCTGATTGTCACACTTCCCTGTTTCAGAGTTAGAAACTTCTCCATTTGCAGGCTTCTTTCAGCTTGGGAGAGGAATTTCATCTCAAACATTCCTGGAATCTTCCCATGTTTCCACCGGCCTCTGAGCATTGGTAATTTCCCACCAATAGGAAGCTTCATCTTTAAGCAACCATACTGCTAGCTGTATCTTTTGCCTATCATCAACTCCGAAGATGACAAACAGATCCTCAGTCTCCTTTAGCCAGTTTCTTGCTCCTACGAAGGATTCTGTCCCATAAAAGTCTTTTCCACCCATAGCCTTGAAGTCTCTACATGTTTTTGCGAAGGCATTTCCACGAGGAGGTGGAGGAGGAACCGCGGCCACTGGAGGAGGGATGTCTGCTGGGCCCCCGCCATTGGCCCTTGCATCTAAGTACCTCCTAAACCAGCCGGGTATCGGCACTCCTTCCGGGAGGTTAAGGTCTCCAGACATGCTGAAACAGAAAGGAAAAATTCAAAACGAAGGATAGAGAGAGATAAATAGGGCACATGGCTTTAGGGGATTTTGTCTTTTTATAAATATAACACTTTTTCTTGAAAAATTCTTCTTTAAACTTCCTTTTTGAAAATAGTTTCAAAAAAAATTATCTTATCTGGTAAACCTATGCTCTGATACCAAGTGAAACACCCTACCTCCATTAAGGTCACTCACAAAGAGAATGCCTTAACTTTGGTGGAGGTTTATAAGTAAAAGCCACAGATAAACTCAAGACAGATATAAATACACATATTTTAAACATCGGAAACCAAACAGACTTTTATTTCATCAATACATGTTCAAACAAAACATTTCCATAATTGTCTCAAAATACTTCCAACATTACAACCTCATTTCTGTCTTGATTATTAAAGAAGCATAAAACATAAATAAAGTGACAAAAATCCCCATAGCGATATCCAATGCCATAATCCGAGCAAAAGAGATCCAAATCATACATCTACGGTCTTGGAGCTTGTAAAGAGTCTGACTGAGCTTAGTTGTTTCCTCCCTGTGGACCAGGGGGGGGGGGGGACAAAAGAAAAGAAGACGAAAAGGAAATAGAGTCAGACATAAAGCCTGAGTAAATCTAGTAACTCTTCGGTATGTGAATAAGAAAAGGGCATGATAGATATAAACTGAAAACAGGATAGTGTCACCAGCTAAGTGTCGTTTAGAATCGAATGTGTTATCGCACCCATACTATATCTCTGCACCTACTTGAGCTTATTTTAACTGGCGCCCCATGCTGAGGGTGAAGTGATCCCCATTTTCTAAAGATCGGCTCCTACTCACGTTAACATGTGTCATACGGCCCCCAAGAATTGTAGATACCTATGCTGGTCCCACCATGGGGTGTATCAAGACCCATGGTGGCGGCCCCGACACAATTTCTAGAAGGCATTGGTTATACTACTGGTGCCCCCAGTGCCCTGTTTCTCTGCTCCGGAGTGTGTGCACGCCCGCACCCCGTTAGAACCTACACTGTTGCACCCACCGCCGTCGCTTTGACCGCTTACAATCAGCCCAGTAATTGTGCCCCACCCTGCTTAGTTTCAGGGTACCATGATACCTAACTTGGGTTACTGCTGAAACGGGTCACTCGTTACTAGGTTTTTCTAGTCAAACATGTTAAGTGGTTAAGTGTCTGTATTAACCTAACCCCGCCCATCAATTCTAGTTAATATGTTGAATTTGGTTAAGTGTTATAGTTGACTTAACCCTAACATCTGTCCTTAGCCTCTTAGAGCACCTGACCACTCACATTAGACAGGTATTGCTACGGTTACTGGATGTGCCGGTCGGTTCCGGGAAGGTTTACACCGTAGCTCAGTCTAACCTCGGGTCATTATTGGGCTCAATGCTTAACCACCCACATTGGATAGGTATTGTTGTGACTACTGGACAGCCGGGCGGGTCCGGGCAGGTTTACATCACAACTCAATCCAACCTCGGGTTAAGCATATCGTGTTTTCTAAATTTACATATTTTATTACTTCTCAATTATATATGTAAATGTCATATATCTTTTATTCTTGGGTATATCAATTCATACCGCTTAAATGTCATTGTCGTTGGCATGTGCCAACCATGCCAACATATATTTTTCATGTCTTACACCCAACGTTATTACCCCCGTTTGTACGTTCGCAACATTATAACAAATGTTGGGATCGACATAATTCAGCCCAACTTTATAAACGTGAGAAAAGGGGAAACCAAGAACATGTAATATTTCACATAAAGGTGTGTGGCGCATGAACTTGCAATTTAGCGATTCAACATAAATTATGGGTCATGTGAACTTGCATTCAAATCAAAGTATAACTAAGTAGGTGACATATGAAATGGCATAGTTTAGGCTTATACAAACTTGTGTTTAAACATGTTTAACTTGGCATAATGTCAACCACAAAACTAGCATGTTGTATATTCACCAAAATGTCCAACTTTAACATCTAATCATATAGCCTATTTCAACATGAACTTGCATAGTTTATGAAACCCAAACGATACTTAACATAGATCCAATTATACTTACAAATAAACATAAGAATGTGTTCATAGGTTTTGGGTCATGTAGGCATAAAAGGTCTCAAATCTAGAACATGTTTACATAAATTCTAACTTAGACTAAGGGAATGTATATAGTCCATGCCATCGACATAAACATAAAGGGATCAAATTTCTAGTTTTTGCCACAACTTGCAAGTGCCATTGTTTTCATATACAATTGTTCAATAGGCTTGCATCAATCAATTTAGGCCACAAATATCAATACACAAGTCATGACAGAATCATTACAATACACAGAATTTATATCATATTCATACAATAACAAAATCCTATTTTCATTTACATCGAATCACATCACAGTTTTTATTCATATTCTGAAAGGTCACTATACTTACAACGAATGCAGAATCTTGAATTCTGGATTCTGAATTCTGAAATTGAGATGTGCTCCTTTGGGTAGATTAACGCCACGTTGATTAATTTGATTAAACTTTTATCTTCTTCTTAATTTGATTCGTCTCTAAGCTTCTCTCTCTTGACGGCTATGTTCAATTCCTTCCTGGCAGCATGACGACTCCCATCTTATTTTTTATGTGAATTTTTAGTTGTGACTTATGGTGTATTTATAGATTTTTAAATTGTTATGAGCCGTCAGATGAAGACAAGAGGAATCTAGACCATACAAAGTTCAAAGAGCCAATCAAGAGGTGACATGTCAGCCCTAGTAACACACCGAGCCACAGAAATTCGAGCCAGAGCCAGACCTAGCCAGCCAGGTCGACCAGGTAGGTCGACTGGCAGGTCGACACCCAGGTCGACACTATGGTCGACCTGGGGTGACCAGGTTGACACCATGGTCGACCTGGTCCCTGGGCGGGAATTTTCCCGCTTAGCCCAGTTTGAACCTGTTTTTTTGAATTTCGAATTTTAAACTGAGCTGTTTGAATTTTAAACTTTATTCTGAAACTTCCGAAGGTCATAACTCCTTCATATGGAGTCCGATTCGCGCAAACTCGGACTCTATCTCAAGCAGAATTCCGAGACGAACGCAATGGCCTAACCCATTTCCCTTAATTCTTTCATTTAGAATTAATTACACTTTAATTTGTGAAGCTTAATGTTATAGAATTCACGGGGTGTTACAATCCTTACAGAAACGGAATCGGAAACGGAATCAGAGACGGAAACAGAATAATCCTTACGGAAACAGAATGTTAAAATTAGGTGTACACTAGTAATGGGCCTTTACCACCCCAACAGATGGTACCGCGCAGAAACAGACAGGTGTTGCCACCCAACAGAAACATACGGTACCAACAGAAACAGATAGAACTAAGTGTACCCTAAGTCCTACCCCCAAGCGATCGGCTCTCTAATACATAAATACCCTGTGTCGGCCCCACAGTAGGGTGTATCACTCCCTAAAGTGGCAACCTATTGGCACAGACCTATTTACAGATGTCACGGTGTCTTACATCCTCAGAGTAAACCGGATCCATGCACGCACATGACCCGGTTGGAAAGCACCATCAACATCCCTCGCCATTATTAGAATGAACTGCTTATAATTAGTTCAGTAAGTGTGCCCGGACCCCTACATAGCGTGGGGTCAAAATTTTGATACCAGAAAGGGTTACTGACTAATATGGGTCCCAAACTACAGATGACACAAGTATTTCCCCTGCTAACCTTGTGTCCTCAGACTAACAGATTTCAGATTAATTTGTTTATAGATTTCAGACAGAGTTCAGGTTACTAGTTCACAGATCAGACAATCAAGTTAACAAGTTCTCAGACTAACGGATCAGATATACATATTAACAGGCTTACAGATTGTTTTACCTAACTTTATATTGGTACTACAGATTTACGAAACAGGTTTATTAGATTCATCAGACCAATTGTTTTAACCCTATCCACCCAATACGTTTTAGGTATCATATTTATCTTAGATTTGCAATAATTAATCATTAATGCACAGACCTCTCACATTAGGTTGGTAGCTTGTGGCCGCTGGATATGCCGGGCGGTTTCGGGCAGACTTCTGCCATAAGCCAGACCTAACCTCGTGTCTAAGCATATTTTAGTTATGCCTACGACCTCTCACATTAGACTGACAATTTGCGGTCGTTGGTTAAGCCGGTTGGTTCCGGGCAGGTTTCCACCGCAAATGGAGTCTAACCTCATGTCATAGCCAATTTATTCCAATACAGAAATCAGACTAATTTATGTCCATTTAACAGATTAAACTCCCTTACAGGTTACAGCAGATTAATCAAATTTCTATGTTTTACTCAATCTTAGATCGAGCCTACGAATTTTCATACCCAAATTACAATTATTTAGCTTTCAACAGATTTAGCCGATAACAGTTTAGCAGATAACAATTTTAGCTGATTAGGCAATTCAACAGATTAAGTAGAAAACAAATTTAGCAGATTAGGCAATTCAACAGATAACAGATTTGGCAGATTAGGCAATTCAACAGATTTAACAGATAAAAGATTAGTAGATTAGGCAATTCAGCAGGTTTAACGGATTAAATATTTCTTAAAGTTCTATTTACATATCTTGCCTGAAATTTACATGCCTAAATCATGGTCATAATTCATAATACGACATATGCCCCAAATTTTAATTAAACTTTGCACAGTACAGAATATTCTCTAAAAAGTCCCAAACAACATGAATTATGCCAAATTATAGCCTATGATGCCAAATATCCTAAAATCCATATTTAGGTGCATTCACATTAATAGTTAACCTATTTTAATATAGATCTTTACGCCTAAGTCACATATATCTTTTTTTTCTCTTTTCAAGTCATAGATCGTGATATAAAATATGCCCCAAAATCTAGATCTTAAATTTTAATCATGTATTAAGTCCTCAAAATCAGATCTTGCATTATAATATGCATTATATTCCAAATCCCAAGTCATATGCTATCATATAATAATTCTTCTTCCAAATCACAGTCTTTTATACATAGTATGCACTGATTCTAGATCTTAATTTACAACCTATGTTCTTTTCTCAAATCAGACACAGATAAGTCATGTCCAATTATGCAATATTCATTATTTGTCCCAAAATTAGCGTTCATGCATTAATCTCTTATGAGATTTGGCGCAGGCTCGTAGTAGCCTGGATATAGAACAGAAAGAAAAAGGAGATACAGAATAGTCACAGAAAAGCAGATCTGACAGATAAGAATATGCATAACCTCAGATTCAAATTTATAACCATGCCAAGATCATAATAAAAGTTTATATCTGTAAATAACTGTACTCACAAAAAGGGAACGATTCTTGTATTCTGGAATATGTGTTTTGACACTGAATAACGCTCCTTTGATGTAGACTAGTTGTTCTTTTAATCCTATTCAGTTTGGAAGAAGATGCACTAGATTTATCCTAGGTATCAGCAGAGTAGCGACGCCATTATTTTATTTTGTTACAATATAATTATCCTCTGATTTGTTACTCTTCTGTTCACAGAAAATTCGGGGTGTTACATTATCCCATCCTTAAAGGATTTCGTCCCCGAAATCTTCAAGTTAGGAAGAATGTGTCCTACCATCCAATCACCCATCTACTCAACCATCATCCACAAGCATCCATTGTCCTTTGAAAACTTCTAACGTTGTATGAACATATGCAAAAGTGTGTGTATATGTTCCTTATCTAATGCAAAGATTAGGCAGTCCACTTATTCAGTTGACCTCCTTAATGCGAATTATGTTAGTGCCATGAGTCCAACATGCATGCAATTTTCCTATTTGATACATATCATTTCTATATGAGTGCACAACCGTTCATTCATATGCAACATCCATGTGCTGAGTCAACCATTTTGCATCCATATAAATTTTAAAAATGCACGTACATCCATATGCAGTATGAGAGTTTTTTTGAGCCGATCTAGTGCCTAGTGTGTGTATATGCATCCACGAGCAATCACTAGCAACCACTTGCTTCCACTTGCAACCATCAAACATAACATGTCTCAAACACATGTTTACACCCATTAGTTTCTACCTAAAGGTCGAAGATTCGATTGATATGATACAACTGAGTGACAGAAGCAAGTATAATTATAACTAAAGCTAGGTTCCTATTAGATATCGATTTAAGATAATACCCCCGTAAGTATCAACCCCGAAGACCGAAATCAACATCAGAATAATACTCAGAGAATCACTCCCATTAAACAAATGCCCAACTGGAAATCTATTTCACGCTTTGAGTAAAAACTCCTATCCTTTTCAGAAATATTCAGATACCTACAGACTACTGATACAGATCTGATTACCAAATGATTCTTAGGAAACTAAGCATGATAAAAACCCAGAATATATGCGTCATAGTCAACTTAACGCCCAACACAGATACCCTCAAACCCCAACTTATCACAAACAGATGAGTCGTAACCCTCATGGGGTTTGAGACTATAGCGGAACCAGAAACAAGACTAGTATTAAAGTGCAGAGTTTCAATTACAGAATCAAAATTCCAGAATCAGAAAGAGTTTTTAACTCCACAATCAGATAAGGAGATTAATCCCTCTACAGAAAGTTTTCCTATTTCTATCCTATCCACGAGCCTCGAGGGTATTCGCCTGTCCTCCAGAATTTGGTCCTGCCCTCTGCCCTTGTCCTCTTTTCTTTGGGCAGTCCCTAGTGAAGTGCCCCATTTCTCCACAGTTGAAGCAAGTGCCCTTCCTCTTTCTGCAATCCTTGTTCAAATGGGCCGAGCTTCCACAAGTAAAGCACTTCTTCTCCTTCTTGTCTTCAGACTTCTCATCCTTCTTTTGTGTTTCCTTTTTGGGCCCCGCTTTCTTGTTCAGTGGTCCTTCAAGCTTTTCTTCTTTCTTCTCGCTTTTGGTTTCCTCTTCATGCGTTAATGCCATGCCAACTAATTTCTCTAAGGTAGCCCCTATAGGAATGTGGGACATTGCCAATCCGTGTAGCGGCTCGTTCAAACCTTTAGCAAACCTTAGTGCCTTCTTATGCGGTGTATTTACCACATCTAAGTCGAATCTTGCCAACTGATTAAACTTGTTGACGTACTCTCTCACTGATGAATTTCCCTGCTTCAATGCCAAGAACCTCTCAATGTATATACTCTCTTCCGCTCGTGAGAGAAATTTCATCTCGAACCTATGCCTGAAATCTATCCATCTCTCTACCAGACACTCTCCATTTGTGACCTCCCACCAAAAAGAAGCTTCGTCCTTAAGCAACCACACTGCCAATTGTATCTGCCTATCGTCCACCTCGAAGATAACGAACAAATCCTCAGTTTCTCTAAGCCAGTTCCTTGCCTCCACGAAGGATTCAGTTCCATTAAAGTTCTTCCCACCCATGGCTCGAAAGTCTCTACATATCTTCGGGAAAGTATTCACGCGCGGAGGAGGAGGAGGAACCGCTGCAGCTGGGGGAGGAAGGACGTTTGTTGGGCCCGCATCATTAGCCCTAGTTTCTAGGTACCTCCTGAACCAGCCAGGTATCAGTACGCCCTCCGGAAGGTTAAGATCCGCAGACATGCTGAAACGAAAGGAAAGATTCAAAACAAAGGATAGAAAGATAGGCTATGGCTTTGGGGATTATGTTTTTCAAAATAAACTCTACGTTTGAAAATACTTCCTTTTTAAACCTTTTTGAAAATAGTTTTCAAAACTTTCTATCAAATTTGGTAACCTTCAGCTCTGATACCAAGGGTAACACCCCACCTCCGTTAAGGTCACTCACAAAGGGAATGCCTTAACTTTGATGGAGCGTTTTAGTAGACATAACAGAAATTTACAAGACAGATAAAGCCGTACTTGAAAAATTTATAATTTTATTACAACAGAAACAGAAATAAGTTTGGTTACATCTTTTCAAATCACAATATCAGAATTCAAGTACAAAATATCGGTCTTGTACAAAAGCCTTCAGAATGCATAGTTTTTAAAGTCATAATACCCAACATAAACTGCCATGGAAAGATAGAGCCAAGGCCAAGCAATACTTCAAACACTTCAAGCAGAGAGAATCTGAATCAAGCTCCTATGTTTCCATCCTAAGCACCTGGGGGGGGGGGAACGGAAAGAAAAGAGGCGAAACAAACTAGGTCATACATTAGTCTGGTGAGTCCAGTGACTTTCAGTATATAAACAGATAATAGTATCATGACATGTAAATAAACTGAATGAGAGATAACCGTAACAGGAATAGCAGGTTAACAGAATGATATAGACTAAGCTAAGCTTTTTACTTAGTCCTCACTTCTCTGCACTAATACTAGTATAACAGGATTAAGTGTTACCCTAATGTCTAAACTGAAACAGAAACGGAAACAGAATAATCTCTACAAAAACAGAATGCTAGTAATGGGCCTTTACCACCCAAATAGACAAAAGGTACGGAAACAGAATACTAATAATGGGCCTTTACCACCCAACTAATGGGCCTTTACCACCCCAACAGACAGAAGGTACAGAAACAGAATCGGAAACGGAATCAAAGACGGAAACAGAATAATCCTTGCGGAAACAGAATGTTAGAATTAGGTGTACACTAGTAATGGGCCTTTACCACCCCAACATACGATACCGCGCAAAAACAGACAGGTGTTGCCACCCAATAGAAACAGATAGTACCAACAGAAACAGATAGAACTAAGTGTACCCTAAGTCCTACCCCCAAGCGATCGGCTCCCTAATACATAAATACCCTATGTCGGCCCCATAGTAGGGTGTATCACTCCCTAAAGTGGACACCTATTGGCATAGACCTATTTACAGATGTCACGGTGTCTTACATCCTCAGAGCAGACCGGATCCATGTATGCACATGACCCGGTTGGAACGCACCATCAAGACCCCTCGCCATTATCAAAATGAACCGCTTATAATTAGTTCAGTAAGCGTGCCCAGACCCCTACATAGCGTGGGGTCAAAGTTTTGATACCAGAAAGGGTTACTGACTAATATGGGTCCCAAACAACAGATGACACAAGTATTTCCCCTCCTAACCTTGTGTCCCTAGACTAACAAATTTCAGATTAACTTGTTTACAGATTTCAGACAGAGTTTAGGTTACAAGTTCACAGATCAGATAATCAAGTTAACAAGTTCTCAGACTAACGGATCAGATATACAGATTAACAGGCTTGCAGATTGTTTTACCTAACTTTGTATTGGGCCTACAGATTTACGAAAAGGGTTTATTAGATTCATCAGACCAATTGTTTTAACCTTATCCACCCAACACGTTTTAGGTATCATATTTATCTTAGATTTGCATTAGTTAATTATTAATGCACAGACCTCTCACATTAGGTCGGTAGCTTGTGGCCGCTGGATATGCCGGGCGGTTCCGGGCAGACTTCTGCCATAAGCCAGACCTAACCTCGTGTCTAAGCATATTTTAGTTATGCCAACGGCCTCTCACATTAGACTGATAGTTTGCGGTCGCTGGTTAAGCCGGTTGGTTCCGGGCAGGCTTCCACCGCAAACGGAGTCTAACCTCGTGTCATAGCCAATTTATTCTAATATAGATATCAGACTAATTTATGTCCATTTAACAGATTAAACTCCCTTATAGGTTAAAGCAGATTAATCTAATTTCCATGTTTTACTCAATCTTAGATCGAGCCTACGGATTTTCATACCTAAATTACAATTATTTAGCTTTCAACAGATTTAGCCGATAACAAATTTAGCATATAACAATTTTAGCAGATTAGGCAATTCAGCAGATTTAGCAGATTAAGCAATTCAACAGATTAAGCAGATAACAGATTTAGCAGATTAGACAATTCAACAGATTAAGCAGATAACAGATTTGGCAGATTAGGCAATTCAACAAATTTAACAGATAACAGATTAGGTAATTCAGCAGGTTTAACGGATTAAAGATTTCTTAAAGTTCTATTTACATATCTTGCCTAAATTTACATGCCTAAATCATGGTCATAAATCATAATACGACATATTCCCCAAATTTTAATTAAACTTTGCACAGTACAGAATATTCTCTAAAAAGTCCCAAACAACATGAATTATGCCAAATTATAGCCTATGATGCCAAATATCCTAAAATCCATATTTAGGTGCATTCACATTAATAGTTAACCTATTTTAATATAGATCTTTACGCCTAAGTCACATATATCTTTTTTTCTCTTTTCAAGTCATAGATCGTGATATAAAATATGCCCCAAAATCTAGATCTTAAATTTTAATCATGTATTAAGTCCTCAAAATCAGATCTCGCATTATAATATGCATTATATTCCAAATCCCAAGTCATATGCTATCATATAATAATTCTTCTTCCAAATCACAGTCTTTTATACATAGTATGCACTGATTCTAGATCTTAATTTACAACCTATGTTCTTTTCTCAAATCAGAAACAGATCAGTCATGTCCAATTATGCAATATTCATTATTTATCCCAAAATTAGTGTTCATGCGTTAATCTCTTATGAGATTTGGCGCAGGCTCGTAGTAGCATGGCTATAGAACAGAAAGAAAAAGGAGATACATAATAGTCACAGAAAAACAGATCTGACAGATAAGAATATGCATAACCTCAGATTCAGATTTATAACCATGCCAAGATCATAATAAAAGTTTATATCTGAAAATAACTATACTCACAAAAAGGGAACGATTCTTGTATTCTGGAATCTGTGTTCTGACACTGAATAGCGCTCCTTTGATGTGGACTAGTTGTTCATTTAATCCTATTCAGTTTGGAAGAAGATGCACTAGATTTATCCTAGGTTTCAGCACAGTAGCGACGCCATTATTTCATTTTGTTACAATTTAATTATCCTCTGATTTGTTACTCTTATGTTCACAGAAAATTCGGGGTGTTACAGGTGAGCTCGAAGTTAAGGCTTCCAGGATGATTTAGAAGGGTGATGAATTTCTTAGAAATACCTACTCAGGATTTATCCAATGTTTATTCAAAGGCTCGAATCTGACCTTTGTAAGTCACAGGAAACCTTTGTCACAAAAGGTGTTTCAGTCATTAGTAACATAAGCTCCGAGTGACCTTCATAGGTTAATTATCATGATCAATAATTAACTGTGTTAGACCATTTTCTGGACTAACATTCTTGGCACTAAAAGAAGGACTCGAACCTTTGTTTCATATTTTATCCTAATAGAAATATTGTCATTGCAGGTTAAAAATGTTAAAGGGAAAGAAGATTGATGTTTCGACTCAAGAGGTCATTAAGAAAGAAAATCTCCTGGAGAATGTAAGACCTAATTTTAGCCCCAACAATATAGAAGAAAGACAAACCTCAAATCCACGGCATCCCAACATGAGCGACGTGACTGCTAGAAAAGTAACCATGTAGTTAGATATGATGAAGGAAATATTAGGGAAGGTGAGCTCTCAGAAATTTGTCGTAAAATAAGAAAATGCTTAATCCTCCAGGATAGATATCAACTTAACTACATCTAAAAGCATAGGGAAGAATTCACCGAATCAAGGAGCCAAAATTGACTACTAAGGGAGAATGGAAGATAGAACTCCCGAACATGCAGACAGGTCATCTATAAAAGGATAAAAACCAGACATAAGAAATCATACTAATGAAGAAGCCTAAGCATATAACCAAAAAATATATAAAGGATGTGCTCGCTAAAAAAGAAAAGAGGATGTTCAGTGATGAAGTGAATGAAGATCACCGAAAAATCCCCTTCACATAGGAATTATGACTATAAAAATTCCTACTCATATTAAAATCCCCACTCTTTGGTATAATAGGACAATCGATCCAGACGATCACCTGATAGTCTTCGAAAACCATATGGATCTTTATGGCGTAAACACTACCATCGATTGCGGACTATTTCAAGTTGCCCTTCATGGAGCTCTGCGAATTGGTACAACCTTACGAGAAAAAATCATTTATTCATGGGAATAGTTTGCCTACAAATTTATGGCTTAATTTTGTATATCTAAAGATCCCTCCATCGAGTATACCGTTTTAACACAACTTAAACAATTTCCCGGAGAACTTCTTGGTGACTAATTAAAAAGATTTAACGCCAAAGCCTTAAAAGATAAAGATACGAAGGATAGAGACAATCATGTGTTGTTCGTTCAGGATTAAGCCAAGATACCACGTTTTGGAAGGAATTATATGTTAGTATGTGTAAAAATCTATAGGATTTTCACTTTTAGGAAGATAAATTTGTGAGAATGGATGAAATATATCACACAAGGAAGAGGAGACATCTCAGAAGGGAAGGAAAAATGCAAGATTTAATAGGAAGCCCAAGCAGGAAAGGAACTCAGCCATTAGGAACATTTCCTTGGATCAGACTATATCTTACATATATACCTGCCAAAGAAAAAGGCTATTTTAATTCCAGCATCAAAGAAATCACAAGCAGCACTAAAGCCAAGAGGGGAGATGATTATTGTTCATACCAATCAGGCCAATGGGCATAAGACTAATGAATAACTAGCCCTAATCCGCATCATCCAGCATTTAACTAAAGAGTGCCAACTGAAAGAGTTTAAGAAAAAGATTCCTACCACAAACCAGCTAGAAAAGAGAAACCAAACAAAGTCTTTCATAACTTCTAACTTCATAGGGGATGACCTCTAACCAAGCTTCGTCCATCCAATCAATAAGGTTGACGTCATTTACTGAGGTGCTACATAGTAGGATCAAGTAAATGGGCCAGAAATCGATATGCTAGACATGCCATGGAAAGAATCTATCCAGTCCAGGAGGAACCCCTGTTGATGAGCGCAAAGTATCAAGTCGAAACGCATACCTTGAACGTAATTTCAAAAAAAAATGAGAGGGCAGCACCATCGTCATATTGACCCTGTAATGATAACAATTCAGATCGGGCTCTCTATTGTATCAAAAATTCTTATTGGCACCGAAAGCGCAGTCTATGTGATCTTTAAACATGCCTTCATTCGCATGGGTCTACTAATTAAAAACCTAGATCTCAACCAAGAACTAATCTTTGGCTTCAACAATGCAGGCTCTACATAGTTTATCAGATAAAATTCCTGGTTTATATGGGAAATCCTCTTTGTTCCTAGACTTTCAAAATCATATTCGTCAGCATTGATTAGCCATCATTTTGTAATGCATTCTTTTGGAGACCAGCCTTAGACATAATGGGTGCTTTTGTTTTACCAAATACTAGATGGTGGAATTCTTGATGAAATTAGGATGGGGAGCCATTAAAGGAAAACAATTTAGTTGTGGGAAAATGTATCTTGCCACTCTAAAGAAATATAAACGTGATAATGTTTCTTATTACGCACGTAAGCATGACACCCATAAGCCTTTGGAAATGGGACCAATAAGCCAATTATCCAAAATGCCAGTGGTTACTAAGCCAAGGAGGTAACTTTCTATGAAAAAGCAGAAAAGAAAAGGAAGGAAAAGCAACTGCAAAAAAGAAGGGATCCCTAAGAATGGTGAGATTATAAAAGAGTTTGATTACCGAGAAGAGCAACAAGGATTGAGACCAATGGAGGATCTAAGTAAAGTATGCATTGATCTAGATAATCAAGCGAAAATAGTAGAAATTGAAAAGCATCAACCAAACACATGAAGGCAATCCTAATCCATTTCCTACAACAAAATAAGGAATTTTTGCATGGACACGTTCAAATATGATAGGAGTGAATCCTTCTGTTATGAGTCATGCTTTGAATATACATCCAGAAATGGCACCAGTCAAATAGAAGAAAAGGCAGTTTGACAAAATTCGTTCATAGGCAATTAAAGGAAGAAGTGAAAAGGCTATTAGAAAACAAGTTCATCTGCGAAGTTTTCTATCTGAAACTGTTAACAAACCTAGTGTTAGTTAAGAAGTCCAACGAAAAGTGGATAACTTGCATTGATTACACTGACCTAAATTAAGCTTGCACAAAATATTGCTACCATTACCAAGGACTAGTCAATTAGTATACTCCACAAGCAGCCATTAACTATTATCTTTTATGGATGCATATTCTAGATACAACCAAAATCCTATTTTTAAGCCGAATGAGGATCACACTAGCTTCATTACAGACTGGGGGGGTTTGATGCCTTTCAAATTGAAGAATGACAGAGCTACATATCAATGGTTCGTTAACATGAATGTTTAAGGAACAGACTGGGCAAAATGTGGAGGTGTATGTTGATGACATGCTAGTAAAGTCCAAAAAAGCACACGACCATTTAGCTGATTTTGAAGAAATGTTCATAGTTTCGTGAGAGTATTAAATGAAGCTCAATTCACAAAAATGTTCTTTCAAAATCCAGTCTAGAAAATTCTTAGGCTACATTGTGAGCGCATGAGGTACTGTGGCGAATCTTGAGCAGGTTAAAGCTATTGAAGGCATGGTGGAGCCTAAAAAAGCAAGGTCATGATGAGCTTAATTAGTCGAGTTGCAGAACTGAACCATTTCATTTCTAAAGCAACTGATAAGGATAAAGAGATACCTTTCTTTGACATTAAAGAAGAAGAAACACTTCAAATGGGATGAAAAGTACATGAAATTTTTTCAACAATAGAAATATCATTCGGAAAAACCACCCATTTTATCCAGTCTTGTTAATAGAGAAAATTTATGCGTCTATTTCGATGTTTTCGAATATATCGTCGGTTCATTATTGATAAGAAAAGAATATAATGTTCAATTACCAATGTATTACATAAGAAAAAGACTAAAGAACATAGAAATCAGATATCATGTAATACAGAAGTTGGTCTACTGTTAAAAAGCTAAACGCATATTTCTAAGCCCACATAATTTGTGTACAGAAGAGTTTTCCTTTAAAAAATCTTTCACCAACCTGAAACTTACGAAAGATTGGTAAAATAGGGAATCAAGTTAATCCAATATGACATAAAATACCGGCCTTGAATTGCAATAAATGGGCAAGCAGTGGCAAACTTTATAAATGAATGCACTTGATTCATTGAATTACAATAAGAAAAAGAATGACATGTGTAAACCCAAATGGTAGGTATTTGTCGATGGAGCTTTGAAAGCAAGGAGCTGGTGTAGGGTATATCATCATAACCCCAAACGAACACCATTTACATTGTGTAACGAAACTCAGATTTCAACCTACCAATAATGTAAATGAATATGAACCCATGATATCCAGATTAACATTAGCTCTACAACTAAAAATCCCAAGAATTAAAATATTCAATAACTCGCAATTGATGATCAATAAGTTGAAGTGGACTTTCTAAACAAATCATTCAAAACTGGTGAAATATGTGAATAAATCTTTGAAAATGCTCATTAAATTCGAGAAATTCTCAATCCGCTAGATAGTACGAGAAAAGAATGAGCAAGCGGGCTCCATGCTAAGTGATCTTGTCCAAGAGGGCACCAGAAGCTAAAATAGTGTCAGTTGGTTATCAAGCACACCTAAGCATCAACGAGTAAAATGACCAAAATAGAGTTAATGGTACTAACTCGATATCAATCATCCAAAGAATAGGAAGAAAATAGACATGTTCCTATGAATAAATTATCCTGTAACCAAGCTAGCTAAGACTGCAAAAATACTTGGATGGAACTCATCATCAAATACTTAACATATGGAGAGTTATAAGTTAAAAAAACGAGGCAATAAAGCAAAAGATTCAAGCACCGACTTCGTCATTCATGGAGCAATACTATACAAGATATTCACTTCCATATTACAATGTGTAAGCCCAAAGATCTAGTTACTATTATTAAGAGAATTCCACGAAGTGTTTTATGGAGATCATTCCCATGACATGGAGTTAGTAAAGAAAGTAATGCAACAGGGATACTATTGGCTAAAAATGATAGAACATGCAACCGATTATGTTAAGAAATGTGATAAATGATAAAGATTTTCTAAAATCCTCCGTTAACCCCAAGTGCATTAACTCAAATCTTAAGCATGTGGTCATTCGATGTTTGGGGAATCGATTTGATAGGGCCATTTCCTGTTTCAAAGGAAGGAACCAAATTCACGATAGTTGCAATTGACTATTTCACCAAATAGGTGGAAACGGAACCCTTATCGAGCATAACAACAGGAAAAGTCTTGAAAATTATAATAAAGAATATTGACATCGGATTCAGCTTCCTCTGAAGATAATATCATACAAAGGTACACAATTTGAAAGCAAAGAGTTCACCCAATTTTTAATCAAATTGGAGTAATAAAGAGTTTCTAATATGTAGGACATCCAAGAGCAAATGGAGCCATCAAGGTGACCAACAAAACAATCGAAACTAACTTAAAGAAGTGATTAGGAAAAGCAAATGGAAATTGGATAAATGAACTCCTTAGTATTATGGTCTTTTTGTACTTCAACCGAAACTCCAAAGAGCATACTCCATAGTCTCTTATTTATAGAAGCGAGGCCATGCTTCCGATAGAAGTAGAAGTACCTTCCCATCATATTATAGCATATGCTTTTGGTCTTAATTCATCAAGAAATGAAGAGGAAATCTCTAGATTTAATCAAAGAACTACGAGACAAAGCTATTGAACAAATAGCCGAATATCAAAGGAGAGTTTTCAAATGTTACAATTCAAAAATGAAATAAAGGTCCTATTAAGAATGGGATTTAGTTCTTTGGAAAATCGTGTCAAACACAAAAAACCCAACTAATGAGCTATTAGGACCAAGTTGGGAATGTCCACTAGTTACCAACAAAGTAATTTTTCCAAGGACATATAAAGTATGTCTGCTAGATGGGAATGTTTTTCCACATGCAGAGCACTTAAGACCATATTTCTCGGTCCTAAGTAAAAATTATGATACTGAAAGCGCAGCCGAGATAATGAGAAACAACTTTTCCAAGTACATGCCAAACATGTAAGCAAGGTTCCGAATGACTCAAATTGGGATGAATCTACTTTTAATGTCTAAGAGAAAATTCAACCAAGCCATACTCATCTACTACTAGATAAACTCGTAGTGAAATCATAAGTCTAAGAGACAACAAAATTAGAATTAGTTCATCAAAATTGTATGCGAAGTTCAAAAGCTCCCTAGAATCTTGGGACACTTATCGGAGTTTAGAAATATCCCCGACCAATGTAGACGCACTCTAGGATGAAAAAAAGAAAAACCTCCAATATAGACTCATGGCAATAAGCCTTTAGTGCCATTATACGCTTCATTGGAGTTTCCCCCAACAAATAGCGGGATGTCCTTACCAACTAAGACGAAGCCCTAGCCCTTCCTGGAGCCTCCTATGGGGAGGAAACCTTGATACAGACTCAAGGTAATGAGCCTTTAGTACCATTATATGCCTCATTGAAGAAGCCACGGAAGATAAGCAAGAAGCCATTACTAAATAAGGTGATGTCCTAGCCCAATCAAACACCCTCTAGAAGGAAGAAACCCTTATATAGTCCTAAGGTGATGATCCTTCAATGTCGCTACATGTCTCACTAGAGCACCCCTGGCAGATAGGTGGGAAACATTTAATGGCATCATAGAAAAGCCCTAATCCATTTAGGCACCTCTAGATGGAGGCAATCATACTACATTATAGACTTCTGGTTTAACAATTTCATTCTCAAAGATAAAGGATTCTGAGATACAAGTTTATTATATGTTTCACTTCCCTAGATAAAGGAGTCTGGATGGCTATTGCAACTAGTTTCATTTTCCAAATAAAGGATCATAGGTGACAATTGCATCCAACTTTCATTTTTCATCTCCTTAGATGAAGGATTCTAGGAGACAATTGCTTTCATTTTTCATTTCCCTATATGGAGGTCTTTGGAAGTCAAACTCATTTCTCTGAATAAAAAAGTTCAATTCCTTGGAAAAGAGGTTTCAAAGAGTCAAATTACCTCTGAATAAAGTAATTCATTCTTAGATGATGAAATTTCTGGGAGCCAAATTCATTTCTCTGAATAAAATTACATTTCTCGAAATAAAAGGTTTCTAGGAGTTAAATTAATCTCTATGATAAATAAATTTTTTTCTCCAAATAAAGGTTTTTCGGAAGTCAACTCTTAAAAAGTTTTCGAATGGTCAAACTAATCATAGCAAGCTAAAAGTTTGCCAATCCTTAAAAGTACTTCTAAGTCTCCAAATTATTACCTGACAAAGGTCTGTAACACTAGCTAAGAAACTTTAACTATTGTTTTATTGTACCAAATGAAGGTTTTTGGTTTATCAATTAGTTACACTGCATAAGAGAGGCTTTGGAAAGTACTACCACTCTAAATTTATCACTAGCGATTTGCTATCTTAAATAATTCTCCCGTGTTTAGTTTTCAGAAATTAATACTGTATATGACTGAAGTATCTACAACGCTTAGTTTCAGACCATAACCATTCACTTAACTCATAATTCGATGAAATAGATTGGAGATCTGATTCGAACAACAAGGAATTAAATAAACATGCAATTAAAATGAGGAGATCTACTCAACTGATATAAATCAAATCTATAATTACTAAGTAGAGATGATTTGGTAAAGGATTGAGTAAAGATTTATAAATCTAGGGAATTATAGTAGATATAGGACTAGGGTCGAAAGGAGAAAGAAAGAGAAATTCAAATAACTTTTTTCGGCTTCTGCATATACTTAAAGTTGATTAAACTAATTGACTTGCAAATCTCTTCTCATTAGCACTACTTTGATTCTGTCCATATAACAACCCGGATTTTTGGAAGGATTTTGTAATATTTCTAAAAAATTTAGTATTTAAAAATAAATTGAATTAAGATTTAATCGTTGAAATCAAATGTGTGTATTTGGGATTTGGATGTCGATCCATTTTTAAACGTAGAATTTACTTTAAAAAAAATGTTTTTGTAATCTCAGTGTAAATATTTTGCCAAAGTTAACGCTATTAACAAATACTAGTTTGAAACCCATGCTCCGCATATGGGTCAGTGTTGAAAGCAGTGTGAATTTAAATTTATTAGATTTTTATGGTATTAATATTTTAAAATAATTTAAATATATGGTTGGAGAAATTATGGTTTTTAACTTAACTTGGGTATTTAATTTAAATAAAATTTGTATAGTTGAATATACGATTGACGTAGTGAAAGAAAGAATAAGTTTTGGAGTAAATTTTACGTATTATTGCGTCAACATTAAATTTAGTTTATGGTTAGTAATTGTTGAATTTATAACACATTTAAAATAAGTATACAACTTCATTGGTTTCAGCTGTGCACTGTTCATTAGAAATGTTCGTTCAATCTATTTCTCTCCTGCAGCCCAACATTTAAATCTATCAATAACCGAGCCCATAACTGATGCACATAGCTTAAGACTTTACTCCTTGTTTCTGCTTAGCTACAGTTCATATGAAAGCTCCCTTAAAAGCTTAATCTATAGAGATATGAAGATAGTACTAGGTTAAAGCTATTCAGGGTCTCAGGCACATGGATATTTATACATAGATCATGAAAGATGTATATAGATCTTTAGAGAAGAATATACATGTAATGAATAGATTGAGTGTTAGAAAGGAGAAGTTCCATTAAACAAGCAATGCAATAAAGGAATCCACCAATAAATTGTGTCACATGATCAATTCATTATTGGTTTTCAGATTTGACATAGAGACCATAATTGAAAAATAATATGAGAGGATCTGAGATATCTCCGTGCAATTAATTCTATGAATCTTGAAAAGATAAGCTTTATCCTCTCTTTTTCCCCATTTATCCAATCCCCTTATTTTCGCCTATGTTTTCGGTGTCGTGTACAAATTAAGTCCTTGCATTTCAATTTGTCCTGTCGCTTAGTATTTGGCGTCTTTGCATTGATAGTTTCATCTCATATATTGTTGAATGCTTGATGGCAACATAAGGTTAATCCATTCATGGATAATGTTACTGTATAAACATTCACCATGCTGTAGTTAATGAAATACCCTGCACCTGGAGAATTTACCTGAATCTTGTTTAAAACAAATATCCTAAATTAGCTATTAAATAAATAAATAAATTAATAACATCTTTATTAATAATTCTCTTGGAAACACATATTTTTGGTCCGACTGTGAACTTCCCAAAATGCCCTTACTTAGGATCTTTTAAATATACAAAATTATTATTTTCTCTAATATCCCCAATAAATTAGGCATTTAATGTCACTTAAATTAGGATCTAATAAATCTTTTCAACAAATTCAAATTGCCTCTTTAATATTGCTTCTCATTTTAGTAGTTATTTATTTTAGTTTATCCATTTCATTTGTTCTAATGCATTCATTCAGGTTTTTATAATGTAATTAAAATTTTACATTCCAAAGCAGTTTGCTTAAAACTAAGATCATTTATATTTGGCATATAGATCTACTAATTCAATTTATTTTCCACATATAGAAATTAATATTGACGTGGATATATGGCAATTTCTTATATGGTTAGAAAGCAAATTTGGCTTTGTATCATTGATAGATTTATTTTACAATATTTAGGTGCTAAGTATAGGTGCTAAGCTTTAATGCACAATACTATTATATATATATATATATATCTTTAATAATAGTTGGAAACGTTAAGTGCCAAAAAATGCCCTTTATCTCGATCTATTTCCTACTTTTTCTTGTAATAAATTAAAAAGTTTTTGCATTTATTCAATTTACTTGAATTAAAGGTTTGAAATACATGCTGGGTTTTGTAATGCATTTTTTTATTAATCAAATTAGATTTAATACCTTATAAAACGTATATGGACAATTATTAAATTGTATTTACAATTTGACGTATTAGCATTTTCAAATTAAAATGGAAAGCATTTAATTTCCCCCATCTTCCATTTCCACGTTCTCCACAAAAATAAAGGAAACTGATTTATATGTTGATTTTAAATAAGCACTTCCAAATATGCCCTTTATCTCAATCTATTTCCTAATTTTTCTCGCAATAAATTAAGAAAATTTTCCATTTATTCGGTTTACTTGAATTAAAGATTTGAAACACATGCTAGGTTTTGTTGTTTATACCTTATAAAACGCATATGGATAATTATTAAATATATTTAGGATTTGGCGTATTAACATATGTAGTGTCTTATTTACAGATATTTTTCTTATTCAAAGTAGTACTGTTGCGCCTACCACCATAACTCAGGTACTTACTGCTTCATACCTTGATGATATACTTTATACCGTCAAGATGTTTGCCTTACGCCGTGTTTTTTGAAGTTGGAGCTTCTTTGTTGTTTGGATTTTTGCCTGCTATTCTCTTTGTTTTTTCCAGCAAAATTTCTAGGGGCTTCTCTTTCCTTCTACATCAGAAATTAATTTTACGGAGTTCAAAATCAGCGATGGATTGGGCTGAAAGCAGCAAATACTTTCATCTACTCACTTAAGGAGTCAAAAAGGATGGCTGTATCTGCAGTATCTTCTTCTATTAGCTCACAGAAATCTAAGATTTCTTCATATCTTTTTCCTTTAATTGGAATTAGTTCCAATATATTGCTATATTTGAGGATTAGAAATACTTCTCTGGATTGGTTGTCATTGAGGTTCAAAAGCAACATTCGTCCGAGAGAAGCAATTGAGAATAAGAACATTTAACACTCTAATTGTATGTTGTTCTTGTTGTTTCATGATGATGAATGTTAAGATTACTCACAATATCTGAGCATAGATTACTTGCATTGATCTTAGATTTATACCTTTTATATTAGAATTTTTGTCTTTTTAGAACTTTATTTTTGTATGCGTTGGCCCTTGAATAATGAGTCAATAACAATCGACGCGCGGAGCGCGTGCCATGATCACGCGCAAAGCGCGTGCAACGACCACGCGCGAAGCATGTGCCTTGACGCTTGTTATTATTAGTAGATTACCTTATGAGTTACAAACTTATTATAATAGGCTAAGCTATAACTCAATCAGAAATCAATTCAACAAATCAACCGCCTGACTAATATATGGGAAAAAGGGGTATAATATCTTGAGTGACTCTGAAACTGTGCATTTGTGGTTGCCAGGCAATTAAGCACTTGACAAAAAAATCAAAATTGCATATGATATTGTCAATAATTTTGTGCAACTCATAGTTGTTTGTATGCTAAGCGATCACAATCTGCTAAGTTGGTTGCGGATTAAGTTAAAACCATCATATGTTGATGATAAGTTTGCAAATATATGCATATAAGTGAGGCCTTTATGAGCATCTTAGGTCACTTGGACTAAGATTTAATTAGATAATGATGGAGTTTCAAAGGTTTTAACTTCTGACTAAAACAGCTCAGATATTTAGTCATGGAACGTACACAGTTATAAATAACTTATTTTTATTTTCTTGGGAAGTTTATGTCATTAAACTGATTTCATTTTTCCTCAAATGTTAACCTGTTTAACAACGTGATGTGTTGGTCATGATGGTCATTTATCAATGCCGCTAGGTGCGGCTAAGATTCTTAAAGAACATGAAGATGAATTAGAGGTTTATTTGATGTGTTTTTGTTAAGTAAGTAGTTTGATACATATTACCTACGAGAAAAAATAAGAGAGAGATTTTGGCGTGGATTTTTTGAAAGGCACTTAGAAACTTGACCAAGCGAAATTCAGATGATGTTTGTTTTGAAATGGACATCGAAACAAGAGCTGAACCAGTATTAGATTTGTCTCAGATCGGATTGGTATTCAAAATAAAGTAAGAATACTGGTGATAATAAATAAATAATAAAAACAACCAAGAGTATGTTAGTTATTTTTCTTTGATGGATATATAGTTTGAATTGAACATAATTTTCATTGAGATTGATGTAAAACTCTGTATGATGAGGATTTTGAGTAAATGGATTAGTAATACCTAATGGTATGGGACGTTTGGTAATACTTTTCCGATTACTCTCTTGACTTCTCATATGGAATATTCGGTTGTTTTTGTAATCTCAGTTTGTGAGATTTGCTTCCTTAATATAAATGTATTGGTAACATAATATGATATAGGAGCATGTGTTATATTAGAGTAATTACTGTTTGGAAGTATCCGTTAATTTCTGAATTGAAATATTTTTGGGACATTTTTAGTTGACATGTATTTACGTCATTATATAATGATACTTTTATTCTATATCACAACTAGTGTGACTTGATTTGAGAAGTTAAACCACCATGTTTTATGAGTAGGCCTATAATAAGCTTGTTCTTACTTACTATTTGATAACTAGATTGGTGGTTAACCATTGGTTCTGGTTGTCTAATTTGGGTTTTATGTATTTAATGATGAGTTTTGAGCATACATTGCACGATTTAAGCTAGTTTTCTGATATACATATAAATTAAGTTTTCATTATAGTTTTGCGGTTAAAAGAGTTTTATAATTTTAGTTTTCAAGCTAAATGGCCTCAAAACAATAGTATAAAGTTAGTTTCGTATATGGATTTTATTGATTTCATAAAAAAATTTATAACTTGTTTCGAAATCAAGTATTTTCTTATATATATATATATAAACTACACAATCCTGCACCCTTCAAGATAACGTATTGGATTTTAAACGACATTGTGCACTCCGTGGTATGGGACACGGAAGTCTACGAAGTTGGTTAATTCTAGTATAGTTAGATTGAAGCTGATGCTTTATTAATGATGATCTAGTATTTTCGATGCTTTCCATTGCGGAGTTGATAAGCAGCTAGTGAACCAGCAGTGAGAACGTGTGGTATGGGACACACTGTTACCACTACTTGGGTCACTGACTGTGAGTCAGTGACGCATATTGTGTTTGTTGAGCCAGTACTTTGCTTCGGGGGAAAGCCGAGACTCGGGGGAGTCACGTATTCACTTGACTGGGGGGGTCAAGATACACTCGACTGGGGGGTCGCAGTGACAGGCGCCTAACTTGAATACGTATAAGTAGTGAGCTAAGCTCGGGGGGAGCTATATTATCATGTGGTTGCACGTGCATATTTATTTCTAGTGGATCCATATTGTGATGATATTCTGTGATTTGATCTATATGATCAAACATTGAAGATTATTTGATTTTAAATTTACCTAAACATTCTGTGATTTCCTATGTTGGAGTGTGATGCTCCTTTCGTGATATTTGACTCATTCGAGATATATGATGATTCTGATGATTTTCATCTGATAACACGTGGCTATTGCTTGGGATGGGTAATACTATAACTTGGGGTGGGCTATAATTTACTTAATAGCACATGCACATTATTTAAGATGATTTTTATGTTATGATTTGATGTTGGTGATTTTCATTTGCTAATACTCGGCTATTGCTCGGGAGGAGCAACATTTTAGCTCGAGATGGGCTTTGTTATTATGGCATGCGCACATTTCTTACGATTTTCTTTATAAGTTGGATTTGATTATTTTAACTCGATTGGGATGATCGTACATTTGCAAAGAGCATTTTGATTTTTTTATCCATCATATTGTGAGATTTAGACATTTTGGAGTGGGGTACTCCCTTTATTGATTATATTGTTTTATCTATGAAGAGTGTTGTGAGTATCTTATTGTCTTATATGATAAATGCAATGAGGATTTTATTGAGTTATGATACTTTAACTTGATTGGTTATTGAATGATATATGGTACTTAAAATGAATATCATATCGTTTTTTATACGGTGATTGTTGTGAATGTCATATTGGTTTATATATGCTATCCTGTCTAATTTTATCAGATTTTCCAAGGTTCTTATTAATGGAATCGTATTGATTTATATACGACACCTTTATCAAAACGGGGAGTGGGTATCCTAATATATGCATTTTACTTTGGATAAGCATTGAAATTTTTGCAAAAGTGAGTAGTCAAAGTTGGAAATTTCCTGTTGAACAATCTGAATAAATCAAGGAAGAAAGTAAGATGCGATGTTGGAATTTTAAAATGTTGTATTTTGATCTATGTAAAATGCGAGGACACAATTTCTGTAGGGGGAGGGGGAGTCTGTAACAACTTGGATTTTTGAAAGGGGGTTGTAATAGTTCTGAAAATTTTAGTATTTAAAAATAAATTGAATTAAAATTTAATCGTTGAAATCAAATGTGTGTATTTGGGATTTGCACGTCGATCCATTTTTAATTATTTTATTCCAAATCAGTAGCATTTCAGCCTATCATGGCGTACTGATATCTGGCATTTCAGAGTTTGCGAAAGCATTTTGGTTTTCATTTTGTATGCCATGTACATTTTATATTATTTCACAGGCGCTTTGAATTGTTTCCCTAATCGACGCCTATTACATAAACGAACGTTGTTTGTAGGCATTAAATGTTTGTTCATCCATAAAGCCAAGACTTTTGACACCGTCTAGTAGCCTAGTCTGTGTTTCATTCCTTATCTTCAAGTAAAATAAAATATATAGATTTTCTTCGTTTTGTATAATAGCTTAGCCTTTGTAAAACATGTGTTTAGACAATTATTTATTCGCAGGCGTTTCAGGTCTTTGGCATCTTCATGCTGCCATTTGAGCCTTTCCCTGTAGCATGCAAGAAGTTACGTCCATTCCATTTAGTTCCTTTTTTTTCCTATGCACAATCATTGTTATGCATTGCAACATTCCACAGCCAAGCTAGTACACAAGACTATCGCAGTTAAATATGTTTTTGGTTTCAAACTGTAATGCTTAATTTTTTGATAATTATGTTTATTATGTTAGATTTATAGACCATTATTGCCAAACCTGCTCAATGTTAGTTGATAGATGCTTTCAAAATTATACAACAAATGGCTCCTTTTTTCTAGAATTTGTTGTTCAGCCAAAGGGTTTTCGTAGTCTCACCGTGTATTACGATCCTTATAACAATTCTATATCAGGGAATGACCAATCAACCCATTCCCTTATGTTTGATCAGAGCGACAACGCCGGCTTGATTTATTCAACGGTGGTTATAGTAGTGGAAGTAATGTCGGTGTCAAACCTGAATATGCATATCTTAGGTCTGAAGGGTATGACGGATCCGAGAAGAAGCATGCGCGCGCAAGTAGTGGAAGTAATGTTAGTTGAGATCCGACCATCGGATTTTCCCGAAACCGAAACCGTTGGGTTCGCCTTGGAAATATCTTTCCAACGACACTCAATTTGTGAAGATCCAACGGTTGGATTGTCTAGAATGTTTAAATCAAATTTGAAGAAAAGCAGCACCAGAATCAATTATATTTATATATATATATAAATATAATTAAAATAAATCGAATAACGACGCTGCAATTCGTATTTTGAAATCGAAACTTCAAACGAGTGTACCGAGAGATCCGACCGTCAGATTTTCCCAAAACTGAAACCGTTGGATTTGTTTTGAAAAGATCTTTCTAATGATATAAAATTTGTGAAGATCCAACGGTAAGATTTTCAGATATGTGTAAATCAAATATGAAGAAAAACAGCGCCACGACCGCGTTATGGCCTGAAGCGTCGTTTGAATGAATTGGCTATTTTTAAATAAATAAAAATAGCGATAAATCGTGATAAAATATTATAAACGATATGGAATGGAAATAAACTGAATTTGCTCGGTTTATGTGATATTTGATGGTTGAATGTGTTTGGCGTGAAAATTACATTAAAGAGCAGAATTAGTGATATCGAATAATCTAACCATTAAAATGAATTGATTTGAAATTCTAAATATACGTGAATTATTTGAAAAAGCCGAGTTGATTCTCATTTCAAATAATTGTTCGACGAGTGAAAGTTGAAGATATGAAGACGGTGCACGACTGATGATCTTCACGTCGAATGGAGGGGTGCTACAGATGCTCATGATAGGAGTAGTTACCTTGACGGGGTTGAAGTAGTAGCCACCCAGACGTACTTGTTGATTGTACGGATATACGAGGTATTGAGTGCCTCCGGTTTCGTTCAGACCCATAACGAACGTGTAAATGGACTGTGTGTCTGACATTGGATTTTGTTCTGTGCTGATTGATCTCTATTAAATATATATCTATTTGGCGGCGGAGAATTTATTCTCTTGCTTAACGCCCTTCTCTGAGACGTACGAGCTCAGAGGTTATATATCGATAGAAACCAGTCGCATTGAGTGAATTGCCTGTATGGCATGCCTAAGTGGCAGATGATCAAGGCTTCTGTTGAAAAGCAAAGTCTTGTGGTTGATGATCAAAGCACGGCTTGTGTGGCATAGCTTTGTGTATAGCGTTGTTTCGCGAGCCTCACACCCCGGTATGAGCCAGAAACAGGAGAAGGACTTCAGGGAGGACATGCGTTTTCTTCTAGCTAGGAGTGGTGCTTTGGGTTTTGCACGCCCTGGTATTTTACTTATGTGGATGATGGAAAGCGAGGCCTCGGTTTGCTTCAGTCTCTTCGGAGCCGATGGTGTGGTCGGATATGACCAATGACGCCCCATAGGGCGGGGAAACGCATTGTTCAGGCATTTTAATCCACATCGGTGGACCGGCCCTGACGATCCAAGGGTCGATGCGTTCTGATCCTGAGACACGAGCTAGAGCGTCTCTAATTCGGTAAGGACTATCTTTTGCCTTGATTCAGTATGGAAATCCAATTTCCAAATACGACACCGTGTGGTTTTGGTTGTGTGTATATATATATATATATATATATATATATGGCGACATAGTGGTATGGGGCATTAATGCCGTCTATGATTGATACTTATGATTGAAATTGTTTTTGAAACATATATACACTAGCAATAATATCAAATGATTTGTTTTGCTCGTATCAAGCATATTTTGGTCATTATAAGGTAAAACTCTATCCTCCGGTTTGTGTTGCATTGTGTGATGGGAACTGAATCTTATAATGGCTTCATTTTTATAAAAAGCATTGCGATGTTTAAAAGATTTATTTGTTTTAAAGCACTGGCAATCCAATGGAGTAATCCCATTCCGCGAAAGTGGCGTGGTCCTGTGATTAGCCATATTGAAAAATGTGTTAAGTAGATTTCTCATACCAGTCCCATGACTGACTCGTAGTTTGTTTCACTTGCAAACTCGGGTGCCCCTATTTCTACATGGGCATCCTTGTATTCAGGTTTTAGCAGGCTCTTTCTGGATAGCTGGAGCTGGAGATGTATTCTATCATTTATCTCTTTTTATGCTGTTCTGTTCCTGTTATACATATTTTGTTTTCTTTTCCGCTGTAGACATTTATGTATAGCTGAACTGTATTTGTACTAAGTATGATCCCATATACTGTGTAACTCTGATGATTTTATTTATCTAGTGTATTATATTGTACATTATCTGGTGTATTTGATTATTTCTGTTCTGCTGTTATCTGTTTATGTGTTATATTCCAAAGATTACCCTTGCTACCGTCTTATCGGGGTTTGGGGTCGTCTCATTCAACACATGAAAATAATTCTAACACATGAATATTATTGAAAATTTCGACAGCATAACGGCAGGGTAGTTAAAACCGAGACCGTCCCTAGTACGGCTCCTCGCTCTACCTTAAAGCCTCGCAGCTTTTGACAATGGGGATTTCATGCATCTAGTTCGCACGCAGGCAGCATGTTTATATTTTTTCTTTTCTTTTCTATAAACTAATCCTATGTGGTTTCAACCAAATAATTCTCAACCACAAACGGGTATTTTTCAACCACAATCAATCAATTTCAACCACAAACAATTCTAATCAACCATTCGCTATCAACCAATTTTCACACCAATCACAACCAATAAATATCGTCCATGGTTTGTGGACGAGGGGGCATATATATATATTTATATAAGTATATTTCACTTCTATTTCAACACATATATAATTTTTACAACGCATATATAACTTATATATCAAACATACAACCTATAAAACGCTTATACATGAGGTGTACAATGCTTACATAACTCATACTTCGAATATATAATTTATACATCGTCATTTCCATATCGTTTATAATTCAGAAATCTCACATTGGGTTCCACTCCACCAAAAATAGCAGAAGGCTCAGAAAAATATGCGGTCTCTTCTAGAATGTAGAAGACGTACACACGAGTCCACTATCTCTTGTTTCACTGAATTTCGTCAACAAACGAGAAAGATATGTTTTTTAAAGTGAAATCAAAAACCGTAGTGCTTTAAAGTGCTATAGAATAGTTTAAATAATTATCAGCCGTTACCTCTCTGAATTCTTCAAAACTAGGTTTGAACTTTTCGATCAAACGGTGAAGCGTATCGACGACCGGCCTTCGCAGTGAGGAAGAGGGGAGAGAGGCGCACTGGCGCCTGGAGCGGGGCCCACTTCGGTGGCCTATAGGCGGCACGACGGCGGTTTGAACGCCCGGACTTCCTGGCGTCGATTCTCTCCAAATACGAGACGATAAATCAAAAATTCTATATGGATGTGTAGATCTTGAAGAGTACTACAAAATCCATAACCGCGGTAGTGGATTTCGTGAGGTGGATTGGGAGAATTTGAAGAGAGAAGGTTTTGAAGCTTTTTCGTGCGTCGAAGGTGTCGGGGAGAGAGAGAATGATTCTGGCCAATGAGGGTTTTTCTATTTATTTATATATTTTTAAATTTCTAAAATACCCCTTATCTCCTACGAACTCCAATCCAAACCCAACGACTGTCGTCCCTAGCTAAACGCCCCTATTCCGAACACAATGGGATATGTTTCGAAGGCCCATTCGACTGTTTCAGTCAGTTTCTATTCAAATTAAAATATAAAACATTCAATATTTAATTTGAACGTACATTTCAATTTGCCGGAGCCACATACTGATTCTAAAAATTCCCGAAAAATAAATCTAGCTATATTTTGACGATACGGTCCCAACAAAACTAGTTTCGTCGAATTCTGAGACCGTTTGAAAAATGGTCATTTTCTGATCGATCCAATTTAACTGTAATTGAGCAAAACATATTTCCCTTTGCCACACTCACATATTAACTTCAAAAATTATGAAATTTGAAACCTAGCAATAATTTGACATCCCGGATCCAACAAAAGTGGTTTCGTTGAATTCTGAGGTCGTTTGCAAAATGGCCCTTTTCTGGTCGATCCAATTTAATAGAAGTCGACCAAACACACTTTCCTTTGCCACACTCATATATTAACTTCAAAAATTATAAAATTTGAAACCTAGCAATATTTTGACATCCCGGATCCAACAAAAGTGGTTTCGTCGAATTCTGAGGTCGTTTGCAAAATGGCCATTTTCACAGGCTATATAAACTCTATAGCGACCTTTCTGAAAATTCATTTGGCCATAACTTTTGCTTCCTGCTACAAAACTTCGATTTTTCAGATTCGATAGAAAGATATTCACTAACAGATTTAAATATTTTTGGTTTCACTAAAATCCGTTTTGTTTTGCTCCCGGTATAGTCAGTCAAAGTTTGAATTCAAATTTTGAAACTACCGCGCCATTTCAGGCCTGTTTATAATTAGAAATAATTATATTCATTTTCAAACATCGATTCAAACTTACTTTTCGTCGTTATTATTTAAAATATTTATTTTAAATATTTAAAATCCACTAAAATAGCCAATTTAAAAATTATAAATTGGTTCAGATTTTACGGGTTGTTACAAATTCGTTCCGAGTTTGTAGTTATTTTCATGAGAATTTTTATATGCCAACTTGAAAGAGAATCTTAGTCAATTATAAATAAAAATTGCTCCATATTTAACAAATGCATCACCATGCTTGTGCTAGTAGTCTCAAATATTTTCTATCGTTAATAATATTTATTGCACACTTTTATTATACAAACAACTGAGCATACACATATTCAGTTTCCATCCCGAGCCTAGGTGTAGAAGTAGAAAGCCACAGATTAACCAAAAAACCGTCTGTACAACAGAATGTACAAAAATCAAATCATCTCAGCTAAAACTACATTATCAGCATATCATGATTCACAAATAGTTGAAACATATATGTCATCTTGGAAACTATTTAGATAACCAATTCAATTTTTTTTCTTCAAATTATACCTACGGAAGAAAATTAAATATTATGAATTTTACACCAAAAATTACTTGGAAAAAAATCCCCCTTCCTTTTCAACTCCACCGGCTATACAGGTGTAGCATATTTTATCATTGCCTGAACGTCAAATTAGATTGTAGATGTGCTATGTATATATTTTGTATAAAAGAACAGTTTAAAATCAAAATTGTGTTGGTCATGAACTTTGTATAAACTCATTCATGGTAAGTAGCAATGTTCAAGTTAGATGCAGTGAATGCCGATTATTTACATAAAGAATAATTTGAAAAGGAAATACTTTAGCCATGCATAATAATGGACAAAAAATATTACAAATGTTATGATTAAATCTTTATTATGCAAAATATATCCGTTGGAGAAAACCGTTGTGATAAAATAATGTAGTAACCATGTAGGAAAGTTTAAGATAAAAAATTTCTTTGTTACTACATTTTTAAATAATGCACCAAAATTTTAGGTGATGTAGCAGTCATGCTAATATGCAAAACAACAAAATATAGAATGCTTAAAGCCCTTTAACCAAGTAAGATTGAGAAAATTGATTCTAAATATTTAAATTTCAAAATTCGATGTCAAATTATTATATTTTTGGAATGAAACCCCAAACTTATAGTTACTCTAATGGAAATTCAACTGTCAAAACTAATAATTTTAACAATATAAAAAGGAAAAAAAATCAAAGTTTCAAAACTCAACAATATTTAACAAAATAATGCTACCAGTTTGAAATACCAAAATATAGATCCAGACTTAGAAATAGATGACAGTCAAAATCCTTAAAGGTGATAAGGCTTAATGCTCAAAATCTATAACAATTTGAGTGTTTATATCACAGAATGTTTAAACAACAGAAGCAATAAGCCTGAAACTTAGGGAAAATTCAGCTAACAAATTGCAAATAGATTGTGTATTACAACATCAAATGTATTTTTGCAAAATCTTCTAATTAGTTCACAATTTGTAGTAACAAAGCATGAAATTATCTTACCGATGCACCAAGCATTTTTTTTCCACTTTTTTATATATAGGAGTCCTATATACTGTTGTACCAAACTATATGTAAAACTGAGAAAGAGTATCAAAATTGCGTAATGTTTCCTGAAGTATAACTTTACATTAGTGTTAAGTCTGTAAAGCATATAACTTACGATTGCAATACATTACCAAACATACTTACACAAAGACATGTTCAATTAAATTATGCAGGGTATTTTCATTCACTATGTAAATAAATTAGAATTACGAAAATAATTAGAGACTTGGGATGTATATCATCACATCAGAGATACAGTCTTTGAAGTATACAATATGGAAGAAAAATATTAGTTCAAATAGAATGAAATACTTCATAGATAGAGAAAACTGTAGCCTTTGATTCTAAGAAGATATAACTAATATGAATATCTTTATTTATTGAAGATTGACATTATTGAGGTGAAACCTTGCTAAAGAGGAGAAAGAAAGAACAAACAGAACATCTGGTTGTTATTGCAGTAAACACATCTTTTATAACATGTAGAATCAAGTAAACACTAACATTAGGCTACCTTAAATATTGAAATATGTGAACACGTTTTTTAAAAGTTACTTATTACATTAATTTATTTTTTGAACTGTATTTGCATAAGAAAATAAAAGTAAAACCTCAAATTATGTTGTAAAAGATGTATAATTGTAAGAATCTTGTGAATGTTTTCATCTGAAGGTTACAAAGAAAAATACCATGATGTCTAAATTTAGGATGTATACTCATAAAGCATATATAACAGTAAGGAACATGTAATTTGAAGTATTAAAAAGGTAGGCAGTAAGAGGTCAAAGCTTTGATGAAGAGTCAATGTTCTGTCCAAATACCATTGCACTTCTCTGAGTCACCGTTGGATGGATAATCCTAGTTGACTGCTTGTATGGAGCTATAAAAATAAATGTAGTAAGATCACTCAGCCAAAATAAATTACAAATAGAGAACATTTCGTAGATACAGGAAAAAAATATATATACAAAGCTTAAGATTTGATGAAAGATTAAATAAATCAAAGTTAGAAGCATACATAAATCTACATGTAACTTGCATAACAATAAATCTCGACATTTTGACAACCAAATTTACAACACCTTTTGACCATGGGATGCCATTTTTGAGGCCGTTCTATATGTAATTTGGTGTTTTTCATCAAAAGATTTTGCTTTAGCGAATGTCTGTGCCTAGGACTAATCCCTTTTGCCACCATGTTTCTTACCGCATCCTTTGCTTTGCATAGGGCAGCGCCCTGGTTTCCTTTAGATCTTGCATCCTAATAGTGGATTTTCAATCTGAAAGTTACTCATCCTTCAGTCTGTAAGATGTTTAATATACACATCATAATTTGTTTTCTTCCTACGGCTATGAAAGCCTAACTATTTTGATCAGTTTTGATATTTTTGATGCAACACATGCAAACCATATTCAAATTATCTTAATATACAGACATATTTCTATAAATTTGTTTGTGCAAAGATAATGGTAACTTTTTCCATGCACGTATGAGTTCATGGTAGCTAAACACTGAGAAAACAGAATGTTGAGTATCCTAACAGACATTTTCTTCTTACATGAGACTTAATTCCTAACATAACATAACTACAATATTATTCGAAACTACAGTCTGTAAAACAGTATAACGATAAACGATAATTGTAAGCATGAGCGTAAAGTCTATTTTATCTTACAACCATTTTTGTAAATCGCTAACCCTTAAAACCAAATGTAGGAAATAACAAAAAGAATTAAAAAGAAATGGTGCAAAGCTTAAAATATTGCTTTCCAACATATTATATAATCTAAAACAAAAACCAACAGTCATAAGAATATGAAAATATCTTTTATATAAGTTGGATTTTATTCCTAACAAACTATAAATAAAATAAGAGACAAAATTAGATAGAAAACCAATTACAACAAATGAATAAGAATACGAACATAACTGCAAGTATTCACCCTAAATTAGCATTATAGAGACCATCTATAAGGGCAAACTTAACAGGCCACCTTACAAACAACTCCTCAGACGATAAGATGATAGGGTTACTCGCTAATGAACTAACGAGAAAGAAAGTGGTTGCATTGCAGAGCTACTTATCTTGCGATTTGTCGGTGCAAGGTAGGTCATCAGCTGTAAATAAAAACAATAAATTACTTTATCATACGATGGCAAAGAAGTCTCAGATTGCCCTAAGTCAGAGAGTGAAAATAGATCAAACTTCCCTAATTCAAGAACACAAAGAAAACGAAAAAAAAAGAATATGGAAATCAGATGGGAGGGAAAACCATGAAAGCAACGGTAATACTGACGAAGAATTTAAGGTCCAAACCTCAAACTGGGCATCCAAAGTCCAGCAGATAGAATGGGTAGAATGAAAAAGGCTGAACATGTAAGTTCGATGGAATGGAGGAAAGGCGCATGAAAACTCAAAGGGGAATGACAACAAGTAGCCATGCTAGCAAACCAACTGTTGTAAGCCAAAACTAAATATTCCCAAGTTAATTTAGGGTTTAGGTAGTTGAAAAGCGGTTGGGCGAGTGAAAACAAGTGGATGACGAAGGGAAAGCAAAGATGTACTGCACAGTGAAAACTCTGTTTGTAAAAAAGACATCTGGTTGTCGGGCGCGAATGATATGTGGGGCAAAACGAAGTCAAAGGGTGTGGAAGGGAGGAGAAAAAAAAGTGGATGATAACGCTAATGAAAGGAAGGCGAAAATGTCGGGAATAATGGAGAAGAGAAGATCAAGGTTTTAAATCTCGCATATCGGTCGCGTTTCGTCTCGGGGATTTTATAGACTTGATCTCGTACCGGGGGAGATCTCGGACGAGATGAATTTAACTCGGGAGTTCATCTCGGATTTCCATCTCGGGTATGAAAGTTCATATTGGAACAATCTCGGGGTACGTAATATGTTAAAAAATGATATATTTACAAAATGATTTTTGTGAATGCTATTAAAACATAGTGATTTAAACTTGAATTGCAAAATAACTTTATTATTCTTTATTTTGCAAACGATCATTCATACTCTAAATCGTAATAGGCTTAAAACAAAAGTATTGTTAGGCAAAAAACATTAAAAGGATTCAAAACATTAAAAAAAATCAGCATAAATAGACCATGAAATACATAATTTCATTGGTAACATATATAAAAAGGGCGAATATAAAAATTATAAGCATTATTGAACATATATGAACATACAATATGGTCATTTAACATGCTAAATGTAAAATAACAAAAGATTATCATGACTAGATTTGAGTTTTTTTTAATTATTTTTCTAGTTCAGGCACAGATTTAAATTTTAACCAAAAAAATTAAGATCTCGGATGATATTCCATTATTTCGTCTCGGCCGATATATCGTTCGATATTGCAATATATCGGGCGATATATTCGTAAAGGGATTTACAATGATATTTGCTGTTTCGTTCCGGAAGGAGCCCAAAACGAGATCTCGGGCGATATTTGCGAGATTTAAAAGTGGAGACGATTCAAAAAACATTTACACGTTCCACGCTAAGATGCATTCCCGATAGAAATTGGAGGTGCTTGAGAGCTATCGAAAACCAACTCATCTTTAATAGTATAGTATAGATGATTTCATAAACGATAGAAAAACAAACATGCGGTTTGTAATTAAAAATCAAACAAAGGTTGCAATCACGACTATATAATGCACAAAAATGGCATCACAGTTAATGCTTATAAATTGAGATATATATATATATACACACACGCACACACACACACACACACATATATATATAAACATAAAACTATGTCAGGCCTAAAAAACCAATAGTACGTAAAAATCAAGCCATGAAGTCTTGAAATCCTCTAATGATCAATGATAAACCACAGGAATATTTTGCAACGCCACCAAAAATCTAAATTGATAACAGAGAAAATATGTTTATTTCACAAATGCCTGATCTAGAATTTTAGGGAACAATATAAAACAATGAATGAGCGACAGAAATCAACAAAAAAAGTGAATTCATTCATAGGAAGACATACAGCAAAGAAAGACGACTCGCAAAGAAGAACGAAATTGAAATGGCAAATTCTGTTTGGACCCAATAATTTGCTGAGTTAACCCAGCAAATTGCATGACCAAACTGCCCTTGTTTTACAATATTTTTTTAATCATTTTTAGCTTACCTCGTAGAACCCCTATGAGGTGTCTTTAGGGCACCTCGTAGGGGTCCTACTAGATTCTTTAGTTTACCTCGTAGGGATCTTACGAGGTGACCTAAAGCCATCTCGTAGGGGCTCTACGAGGTAAGATGAAGAATCTCGTAGAGCCCCTACGAGGGAGGGCAAAATCGTCTTTTTTTAAATAATACATGGGTAAACTCAGCAAAACGCTGGGTTTACCATGTTTTTTTGGATTTGCTGGGTAAACTTAGCAAATTTCTGGGTTCAAATAGAATTTGCCAATTGAAATTATGGCAGCCGGACAGACTAAAATAGCAGTCATAGGGAGGAAAAAAACCTATAGCGGTAGAAGAAATGGATGCATCGCGGATAACCGTATCCAATGACCAAAGAAGAGAAGGACCCCCCGACGATGGAGGGAAAACAAAACGGCGCGTCGAAATAGGAGGCGTCGGATCTAGCAGAAAGCCGGATTCTTCGGTTGGCAAATCCAACAAGCTGGAAGGTCAATAGTGACAGTTTACAAAAGATAAATGTGGGGGCAGGGACGGAGCCAGCATTTTAAATCGTCCCGGGCTAAGATTGTGTGTACAAAAAAATTACACTGAATGTATAAACCATGAAAAATTATAATAATTATAATAATACGTTTTTTGATTATTGATACAACTGTAAATGATTTCATGCAAACAGATGTACCTCTCATATTGCATGAATGATAAAATTTCATAATGGATCACTATTGTTTTCTTATTGTTCTTCGGATTTTCCTAACTTATCACAATACTTTCTTTATTTTTGTGAAATATAATTAGAGACTTAAGTAGAAGATATGAATATAAGCCCAATGATAGACCTAATCCAAGAATATATGATACTATGGTTTTATTGGGAGGATGAATGCGAAAAGGGAGCCAAGATTTGTATATGAGGCTGTCACTATGCATAATGTTTATAAATTCACCCTGGGCTATAGCCCAGGGTCTCTTATAGGTAGCTCCGTCCTTGTGTGGGGGATAGTGAATATCTAGGGTTTGAATGTCTGAGGAATCATCGGAAAGAAGCTGAATGCTATGAAGTTTCAATTAAATGTAGACATAAATGGTGTGACGCTTTAGTTTAATGTACACATGGCCTAATTTCCTTGAGAGATGGGTGAAGGCTTGTGAGCTCTTAAAACTAAACTCATCTTTAGTACTATAGTATATATTCCAACAATCCTAGTTCAAGAAGAGAAGACATCCTAATCCAAGCTGCAAAGATATCCAAGTCATGGATAAATAATTAGGAAAGAAATCACTAAACTATGAAATTACTAGGAGAGCATCAGAATGGAATAAGAAATGCAACCAAAAAGAAATGAATCAAATCCAAGCTAAGGATATGACTCGGTACGAAGTCATCCTCTATAACTCGATACCCTAAGACAATAAATTAACCCAATTGATTATGTTTTGAGTTGAGCTTGGGTGACTGCGAGAGCCTTTTAATGGAGAAAGTCTGGTCCAATTAACTCTTCTATTCCTATAAAATAGCATCACCTGAAACATAAAGAGGATCTCTTGTAGTGGCTGTCAAAATATTGTTGGAATCACTCTTCAACCTTCTTCTACACAACAATCATCAAGGGTGCTACTACGATTCTCCAATCAACCCATGTACTTGTGATTCAGTCTCTTATAATCAGATCCAACTTGTAACCTACCAGTTAAATGATAAAAGAACTTATAAAGTGGACATATGCTTCATTAACAGCCAAAAAACTAAAAAATATTATCTTCTTGTTTAGTTTCTTTTGTTTGTTTGCTTGTTAAAAGCTAGATTTGTGATTTTAAATTTATTTCTGTTGTTAATAAATTTTTAGAATTAACGTTTGGTGATTTCATCGAGAAATTAGATAAATGCACAAATCTAGCTATTTATGTTGATCTAATTATTCCAGAAGTTAGATTTATAACTTGGTGGATTATATGGGGTTCATAAAGGATTGATTCGGATTCAAACAACCAAAGTCAATGATATCATGTTGGATTGATAATTGGAACACTTAGAAAAGACTAAAAGGGAAAATGTTTTTTTTTTTTCATTTTAACCAGAGTTAAAGTGAAGACTCAGTACCGAGTCATCACTATGACTCGGTACCATGCTATATTGGCTAACTAGAGGCCTCCTCAATTTCATGACTCAGCTACCCTACTCAACTGCATTGCACCCAAGTTATTTCATATGATTTAGATAAGTATGGATGATTCATGCCTTGGAATTAGATGACCTTGAAGAGTTAAAGGATAGTCGGTCAAATCAGCCCGGGATAATTTGAAAATGGATCAAATACTCAACAAAAAGATAGAAGAACGATGCAAGAAGAATGAAATCGAAATACTCTAAATGTATGACGGATCCCATGGTTCAAGGAGGTGAAACATCGCGATGAAACAAAATTTTGATAAAACATAAAATTGGCACCACATCATCGCCATGACTCATTTTCGAGTCATCATCATTAATCAGAATAAATTCATAATTATGGCTCGACCTAGTTTATTGGGAGTGTTGTAACATATATCATAAGTTTTAGAGGCCATACTATGCCCTCGATCCCCCAACTAGGGTGCTTCTCCCTTGGACCTTGACTTGTTGCTTGGGCAATGAGACCCCTAACTAGGGAATTCGAAGGAGACATTGTCAATCCAAGGCATATTTAATAGGAAGTAATGGATTGTGAGAGATATTAAAGAAATTACGGTTCACTTTTTCCTGTTGGATACGATCATGGAAATATTCCCATGTTGAAGTTAATAATCAATTTGAAAATTCTTCACAATGGAATACGATCACCAAATAGGAGCCTAATAAGATAGTTTATGGATCAAACAAAAGGATGGAATTAAATAAAAAAGATTTGATTGGTAAGATGCAAATTATTTTATGCTAATAGCCTAGGAAGGCTGATGAGATAAAAGAGAGGATTTGATTCTAGTTGAACATGAAAATTCTTTAATCTTTGATATTACAAAAAGAAATTCAACCCCAAAAGCAGAGGGCTAGAGCGTTAAATCTTGTTGGAAACCTAGCTAGGAGAAACGTGACCATTCCTCCTGCTAGAAATGTTGGGACATAACTAAATCTATGGACAAATGTTGACTAAGAGGTCGGCATAGTTTCATTGTATAACAACCCGCAACTTCCCCGTAAAGGAAAGTGTCGGATAGTTCGAGAACAAGCCACAAAAGAACGCATATAAAAGAACATTTCATTGTATATTACAACAATGCATCAGATTACAAGAATATACAGAGTATGAATGAATGAATATTACACAGAAATATCAGAGATTTAAATTACATTTAAATACACAGCAGCGGAAAATAACACAATACACAACTAGAATGAGATATACGGATACAAAGCTTTCCGGATATCGTTCCAGCTGTAAACCAGGATCCTGTGAATATAAATCTGCAAAACCAAAACTACTAGCTGCCCGTGTCAAAATAAGGGCACCCAGAGTTTAGGTTAAAACATTAAACTCCAGGTCAGTCATGTGACTGGTGTGAGAACTAAAACAGTTATTAATCTTTATTTTTAAAGTTAGGTAAATCAAGGGACCACGCCGTATAACACGGAACGGGTTTCCTCCCAATAATACCAGTGCATAAAACAAACAGCGCAATGCTAAATAAAGAAAAATGAAGCTGTTATAAGACCCAGGTCCTATCACACAATGCAACGCAAGCCGGGGGATAGGGTTTTTACCTTATAACAGCCAAAGAATGCTTGATACGTTTAAAACAAATCATTTGATACTATTATAAGTGCATAGTGTATAAAACAACTTCAAATCATAAGTATCAATCATAGGCGACATGAGCGTCCCATGCCACTATGTCGCCACATATAGGTTTACAAATAAAACCGCAAATGTCACGTATTTGGAAATTGGATTTCCGTCTATGAACCGAGGCAAAAGATAGTCCTCACCGTCTTCGAGACTGTCTAGCCCGAGCCTCAGGGTCAGAGCGCATCGACCCTTGGATCCTCAGGGCCGGTCCACCGATGTGGATTAAACTTAAACCCTGAACATGCGTCTCCCCACCCTATGGGGTGTAAGTCTGGTCCGTCTGCCGACCAGAATGCATCGGCCGAAACCAATATAACCGAGGCGCCTCGCAACAGCAACAACCACATAAGTCAAACTCGTCAGGGCGTGTAAAACCACTGACGCCACTTCTAGCTAGAAAGAAACGCATGCCCTCCCTGACGTCCTCTCCCGTTTTTGGTTCATACCCGGGGTGCGAGACTCGCGAATTCACGTTACACAAAGCTGTGCCACACAGGCTGTGCTTTGATCATCACCACAAGACTTTGCTTTTCAACAGAAGCCTTGATCATCTGCCACTTAGGCATGCCACACAGGCAATTCACTCCATGCGTTTGATATCCATCAATATATAACCCCTGAGCTCGTACGTCTCAGAGAAGGGCGTTAAGCAAGAGAATAAATTCTCCGCCGCCAAACAGATATATATTTAATAAAGATCAATCACACAGACTAAAATCCAATGTCAGACACACAGTCCATTTACAAGTCCGTTCTGGGTCTGAACGAAACCGGAGGCACCTAGTACCCCGCATATCCATCGATCTCCAAGTACGTCTGGACGATCACTAACTGTTTCCATCTTCTTGGGTGTACAGCCCAATCAAGATCATCAGTTATCACCCAAACGACGTGAAGACTTCTGGTCTTCGACCACCGTCTTCATCTTCGACACCACGTCGAATCAGTTATTCAGAATGGGATAAACCCGGTCTTTCTGAATAACTCGCGTATATATTATAAAAGTGTTACACAAACACAACATACGCCTCATTCCAATTCAGAATATTCTTTTATTCAAATATTCCTATACTTTGGGAAAAAGTTCCCATTAATTTTATCCAAGATAAATTCTTTAAATTTATCTTTTAATCTCCTTTGAATATCAATTCAAACTAGTCGGGATTAGCGAACCACACCGAAGTAATCATTTATTTTATTTCCCAATCCCAACCTATTCATCCCATGAAGTAAAACTGGTAATACTTCATATCTAACACCACAGTGTTATCGGTAAATTCAATTACCATTTCACGTTCAAATCTAATTAAAGATTTAACTATCGCCTGGAGCAAAACTGGTGATACTCCATTCTCGATCTTTTCAATCTAATTAAAGATTCATTAAAACTCCACTTAGTTTTAATCTTTAACTGGGTTAAAGAATCCGTGTCATTTAAAACACGGTTCACGATAAACCCAAAGTCACATTCATTAATTATCGGGTTAAAGAACGAGTGTTATTTAAAACACTGTTCACGATAAACCCAAAAATCAATATCAATTCAATTCCAATTAAATATTATTTAATTGGTACACTTCATTAAATCTAAATAAAAAGATTTAATCTTTTCTCAACTGGGTTCAAGAACAGTGTTAGTGAAGACACCATTCACGACAAACCCAAATCACATTTGATATTCAATACAAGGCTCTGAATAGAAAATATACCGGCTTATATTCAATATCAAATTCTACGACTAACAAATATCGCATTGGAAATAACGATATATATATATATCTTTCAAATTTCCATAACAACACCTGTATAATCACGAATTCTAACGTCGAAATATTCCGAAGACAATTTCGATTCAAATCCATTCCAATGCAATCATTGGAAATTTTGGTTATTTCCAAAACCATTTCAAATTCAATTTATTTATTTAAAAATAAATAGAATTATAATTCTAGTTCAAAACTAGTTCATTTCGATAAAAATCTATTTTTATCCTTTCAAATATGGAGTTTTTCATCCCAATCCTTTCTAAATCATTTCTTATGATTTTACACAAATTATTACTATTTTTAATAATTTTATCAAGGCCTGTACAGTCGATTTCCACAAATGGCCATCGAACTGCACTTACAACGACCTTTTTCAAATTTGATTTGGACATAATTCCAAATCCAACCGTTAGATTTCTAATTTCAAATATTCATTAGAAAGCTCTTTTCGATACGAACCCAACGGTTCCGGTTTTAGGAGAATCCGACGGTCGGATCTCCCGCAATGTCCGTTTGAAATAAATGGTCGAAATTCACGAACTGCCGCGGCGCGGCGCGTTCTATTCAGGCCATTATATTATATATATAATATATATATAATATATTTCGTCGATTTCTATTTAAAAACGAATTATATAAATAGTTTTAAATTCGTTTCAAAAGCAATTCCAACTTCCATTTCAATTCAAATCAAAATTGAATTCTTCTCTATAAATTCGTTTTAAAATTTATTTCTATTCAATTCAAATTTCAATTCAATTTGAATTCATTTCAATTCACTTTCAATTCAATTTGAATTCGTTTTCAATTCAATTCATTTTGAAATCGTTTCAATTCAATTCATTTCGAAATCGTTTTCAATTCATTTCATTTCGAAATCGTTTTCAATTCAATTCATTTCGAAATCGTTTTCAATTCAATTCATTTCGAAATCGTTTTCAATTCAATTCATTTCGAAATCGTTTTCAATTCAATTCATTTCGAAATCGTTTTCAATTCAATTCATTTCGAAATCGTTTTCAATTCATTTCATTTCGAAATCGTTTTCAATTCATTTAATTTCGAAATCGTTTTCAATTCAATTCATTTCGAAATCGTTTTCAATTCAATTCATTTCGAAATCGTTTTCAATTCAATTCATTTCGAAATCGTTTTCAATTCATTTCATTTCGAAATCGTTTTCAATTCAATTCATTTCGAAATCGTTTTCAATTCATTTCATTTCGAAATCGTTTTCAATTCAATTCATTTCGAAATCGTTTTCAATTCATTTCATTTCGAAATCGTTTTCAATTCAATTCATTTCGAAATCGTTTTCAATTCATTTCATTTCGAAATCGTTTTCAATTCAATTTATTTCGAAATCGTTTTCAATTCATTTCATTTCGAAATCGTTTTCAATTCATTTCATTTCGAAATCGTTTTCAATTCATTTCATTTCGAAATCGTTTTCAATTCAATTCATTTCGAAATCGATAAAATCGATATAAATATCGTTCACGTCGAAAATGGCGTCAATCTAATCAACACGGCTTCATAAATTTCTATTTTCAAATATTCTATTTCAAATATTTCTTTTTCAAATATTTCTTTTTCAAATATTTCTTTTTCAAAACTGGAATGAGGCCCAATCAATTACCATATAAAATTAATTATATGGATTTTCATACAACACATGTATATAATAGCATTGAAAATAATCAACCATCAACCAAAGTGCACTACACTGTATAAGCATCAAATATAGATATTCAACGCTTATAACAGCCTGTCAATCAATCGATCGACATATTTAATCAATCAGGATGAGTGAACTTCAAATTTCATCCCAACACCCGTGTGGGGTTTCAAACAATCAAACACAGATTTTATTTGTGCAATTGGGCGATGTGTAAAATTTATCGACCCAATCAATGTCCTTCAAATAGGTGTACATAAACAAACCGTCCGGTTCGTAAATGAATATTTATTTATTCACATTCACGTCAAAAATTATATTTTAACGATAAAACATTTTATTTCAACACATGAATTTCTATTCAGTTCATTTCTTCAATAAAATGATATTTTATTTTTCTAACATATTTTAGAAAATTTCGGCGGCATAACGGCACGATACTAGAAACGGGACGAGGCCTAGCCTTATCCCCGGTCTAGTGAAGGCCCACGCCATTCACACATCAATCAAATTCACCAAACAACCAAATTCAAATCAAATCATATAACTAAGCTATGCAACCAAACAAACAAGTCCATGGTCTGTGGACGATTGTGTCGGGTGCTACTAAGCACCGTCTGCATCCTAGTATATATATAAATAGAAAATGAAATTGAAAGGTGAGAAATTCTCACAAATAGCTATCCTAGCTCCACGGCACTTCATTGGTAGAAATCTTCATCGCTATCGCATCTTCGTCATCTTCGTTGCCCGTAGCCACTACATATGTAAAAATCGAATTTTTATATTCGCTGAGGTCTTTAAAATAAAAATCACATTTTTATTTATTCACTTTCAATTTAAAAATCATATTTTTATAAACACTTCATATATTTAAAAATTGAATTTTTATTCCGTTATTCAATATATAAAAATCGAGTTTTTACTACTATGTTATATAGATAAAAATTATATTTTTATCACGTTATTTTCCATATAAAGATTTCGCCTTTATAAAAACAATAGACTTCGCCTTTCCAGATTTAAAGATTTCATCTTTATAAAAATCTCATTTTTATTTTTCTACACATATGAAGATGATATTTTTAATCTTCCTATCATGTAAAAATTATATTTTTAATTCTCTACCTAACCAAAAATCATATTTTTACATCATCTATATAGTAAAGACTATATTTTTAATACTTTAAAAATATAAAAATCATATCTTTAATACTTTAAAAATATAAAAATCATATCTTTAATACTTTAAAAATATAAAAATCATATCTTTAACTATGCTATGTATATTTATATTTCAAAAGAACACATTTTTATTTCAAACCTTATATTTATGAAGATCATATATTTTTTCTATGTTCTTCTTATATATATGAAAATTCAATTTTAATCCTTGTTATTTCTATATAAAAAAATGCATTTTTATCAATGCTCTCCTAAATAAAAGTTACCTTTTTATCAATGCTATTTATATTTATAAACAAGATTTTTGTTTAAAGCTATCTTTTTTCTAATTAATATCCTAACTAAATAAAGAATTAAATTAATTACCTTTAACCTTACCAGCCACTGTTTCTTCTTCCTGACGGCAACTGGGAGGTGGAGGACTGGGTGGCGGCTCTGGGTCTCAGCGGCGGCGCGTTTTGGGGCGAGGGGGGGACTTCGACTTCGGCGTTGGAGGGGAGAGAGAAAAGAGGGGCGCGAGGTGGGGGCTTCTCGCCGGAGGTTGGTTGCGGTGGAGGGAGGGTTTAAATAGGCGGCGTCGTTCGGTTTTTTGGGGGAAGAAGAGGGCACGGAGGAGAGGGAGGAGGCTGGAGGGAAGGGGGTGGTCGGTTAGAGGCGGCGCTGGCCTGGACGTGGGTGGCGGACGTGGGTGGAGGGAGCGAGATTGGGTTTTATTTTTTATTTTATTTTCTTCTGTTTCGATAAAAAGGAAAAAGGGGGGGGGGGCCAGAGTATATGGAAGGAGAAAGAGGGAATTCTTTTTTTTTTATTATTATTTAATTATTTAATTTCTAAAAAAGGTACTTTTACATACGACCTCGAAACGAGGCCCACCGCCTATCGTCCATAGCATTTTACCCCCATTCCGAACACAATGGGATATGTATCGTAAGCTGATTTGATCGTCTCGATCAGTTTCCGTTGAATTTACATTTAAATCTCTATATTGAATTTTAAACGTACATTTCAAATTACCGGGGTCACATACTAACTCTAAAAATTCAATAAAAATATTTTCTAGCTTCGTATTAACGATACGGTCCTAACAAAACTAATTTCGTTGAATTCTGAGACCGTTGGAAAAATGGCCAATTTCCAGTCGATTAAAATCAACTGAAACTGGTCAAACGCGTTTTCCTTTGCCACGCTCACATATTGATTCGAAAAATTATGAAATTTAAAACCTAGCAATAATTTAACATCACGGATCCAACAAAACTGGTTTCGTCGAAATCCGAGGTCATTTGCAAAATGTCCATTTTTAAGGGCCTGAATTCCATAGCGACTATTCAGAATTTTCAACTGGACATATCTTTTGATTCTTGTCATGAAATTTCGATTTTTCGGATTCGTTGGAAAGATATTCACTATTAGATTCCATTATTTTTGGTTTTACTAAAATCCGGATTGTTTTGCACCCGGTACATTCAATTGAAGTTTGAAATCGAATTATCGAACTACCGCGCCATTTTCAATTCTATTTATAATTATATATAATTATTTATATTCTAACGACGACGTATATAATATATATGTCGAATTATATTCGAAATAAATTTCTCATCGATTTTATTTAAAATAATTCATTTTAAATAATCAAAATCCGCTAAAATGGCCAAAATAAAAATTTTAAACTGGCCCAGATTTTCGGGTTATTACAATCTCCCCCACTTAAAACTTTTCGTCCCCGAAAAGGAACACAGTCGAAAGTGGTTCGATTAATCAACTCTACGTTCGATCTGGCTTCCATTCTCCAACTTTTCAGTTTCTGAGAATTTTCAAAATTTCAAAAATTTGGCTAACACCCTAAATTTTCGAAAAATTTCGCCATAACCTCCCCTGCAATGGGAGCATCGGGGAATTGCAAATAGCTTCCCCGGTCCTTCAGATCTCAAAAAGAAAAAGAAAAAGCCAAGCGGCTAGCCAATAGGCTCACAAAATCATCATCACCCAAACAAAACAGGAAATTATGTAGTAAACATGTACCTATTTGTCGGGCAAACAAATTTTATTCTCTGGCTCTAGCCTCCTTGCTATGACCTGTTCAATGATATATATGTATATGCAAGCAAATACGACCAATTTTCAATACAATTCAATATTTGATCAAATTAGGCATAATGGTTCAAAATTATCAAACAATTAAACAACCAACACAAACATCAATCAATTAGTGAATTAGAGTTTCAAATTCATAACTTTGATACATAGTCAAAAATCAGATTTTTGATGCCAAATCACAACAATAGGCCCTATCTAATTTTGGTTCTCACACCAGTCAATAGGAAATATATAGAAAGTCCACTTTCGTCACTCGAACATAAATTCTAATGATGGAGCTCCATCATCAAAATCATCTCCGGGCGATTTGAGTGTAATTCTATATCTATCCAGTATATAAAAAATTTCGAATACACGCGGATCAGACGTATACACAAAATCTATATATACTGGATTGTCCACATCAATATAAATAGATAATCAAATACGAATAATTGATTTAAATTTTCAAAACAAAAATGGTTTTCATTTTCAAAAATATACTCTTCACACTCGTTCTAGGATACTACTGATCCCATCTCTAACGAGTCATTCTCATTGGATATTACTAATCCAATATCTGATGAATTCTTTCGTACGGTTCTAATGTGTCTTGTTCTCTGCTTTGTAAACCAAAGCTCTGATACCACGTATAACAACCCGCAACTTCCCCGTAAAGGAAAGTGTCGGATAGTTCGAGAACAAGCCACAAAAGAACGCATATAAAAGAACATTTCATTGTATATTACAACAATGCATCAGATTACAAGAATATACAGAGTATGAATGAATGAATATTACACAGAAATATCAGAGATTTAAATTACATTTAAATACACAGCAGCGGAAAATAACACAATACACAACTAGAATGAGATATACGGATACAAAGCTTTCCGGATATCGTTCCAGCTGTAAACCAGGATCCTGTGAATATAAATCTGCAAAACCAAAACTACTAGCTGCCCGTGTCAAAATAAGGGCACCCAGAGTTTAGGTTAAAACAATAAACTCCAGGTCAGTCATGTGACTGGTGTGAGAACTAAAACAGTTATTAATCTTTATTTTTAAAGTTAGGTAAATCAAGGGACCACGCCGTATAACACGGAACGGGTTTCCTCCCAAGAATACCAGTGCATAAAACAAACAGCGCAATGCTAAATAAAGAAAAATGAAGCTGTTATAAGACCCAGGTCCTATCACACAATGCAACGCAAGCCGGGGGATAGGGTTTTTACCTTATAACAGCCAAAGAATGCTTGATACGTTTAAAACAAATCATTTGATACTATTATAAGTGCATAGTGTATAAAACAACTTCAAATCATAAGTATCAATCATAGGCGACATGAGCGTCCCATGCCACTATGTCGCCACATATAGGTTTACAAATAAAACCGCAAATGTCACGTATTTGGAAATTGGATTTCCGTCTATGAACCGAGGCAAAAGATAGTCCTCACCGTCTTCGAGACTGTCTAGCCCGAGCCTCAGGGTCAGAGCGCATCGACCCTTGGATCCTCAGGGCCGGTCCACCGATGTGGATTAAACTTAAACCCAGAACATGCGTCTCCCCACCCTATGGGGTGTAAGTCTGGTCCGTCTGCCGACCAGAATGCATCGGCCGAAACCGATATAACCGAGGCGCCTCGCAACAGCAACAACCACATAAGTCAAACTCGTCAAGGCGTGTAAAACCACTGACGCCACTTCTAGCTAGAAAGAAACGCATGCCCTCCCTGACGTCCTCTCCCGTTTTTGGTTCATACCCGAGGTGCGAGACTCGCGAATTCACGTTACACAAAGCTGTGCCACACAGGCTGTGCTTTGATCATCACCACAAGACTTTGCTTTTCAACAGAAGCCTTGATCATCTGCCACTTAGGCATGCCACACAGGCAATTCACTCCATGCGTTTGATATCCATCAATATATAACCCCTGAGCTCGTACGTCTCAGAGAAGGGCGTTAAGCAAGAGAATAAATTCTCCGCCGCCAAACAGATATATATTTAATAAAGATCAATCACACAGACTAAAATCCAATGTCAGACACACAGTCCATTTACAAGTCCGTTCTGGGTCTGAACGAAACCGGAGGCACCTAGTACCCCGCATATCCATCGATCTCCAAGTACGTCTGGACGATCACTAACTGTTTCCATCTTCTTGGGTGTACAGCCCAATCAAGATCATCAGTTATCACCCAAACGACGTGAAGACTTCTGGTCTTCGACCACCGTCTTCATCTTCGACACCACGTCGAATCAGTTATTCAGAATGGGATAAACCCGGTCTTTCTGAATAACTCGCGTATATATTATAAAAGTGTTACACAAACACAACATACGCCTCATTCCAATTCAGAATATTCTTTTATTCAAATATTCCTATACTTTGGGAAAAAGTTCCCATTAATTTTATCCAAGATAAATTCTTTAAATTTATCTTTTAATCTCCTTTGAATATCAATTCAAACTAGTCGGGATTAGCGAACCACACCGAAGTAATCATTTATTTTATTTCCCAATCCCAACCTATTCATCCCATGAAGTAAAACTGGTAATACTTCATATCTAACACCACAGTGTTATCGGTAAATTCAATTACCATTTCACGTTCAAATCTAATTAAAGATTTAACTATCGCCTGGAGCAAAACTGGTGATACTCCATTCTCGATCTTTTCAATCTAATTAAAGATTCATTAAAACTCCACTTAGTTTTAATCTTTAACTGGGTTAAAGAATCCGTGTCATTTAAAACACGGTTCACGATAAACCCAAAGTCACATTCATTAATTATCGGGTTAAAGAACGAGTGTTATTTAAAACACTGTTCACGATAAACCCAAAAATCAATATCAATTCAATTCCAATTAAATATTATTTAATTGGTACACTTCATTAAATCTAAATAAAAAGATTTAATCTTTTCTCAACTGGGTTCAAGAACAGTGTTAGTGAAGACACCATTCACGACAAACCCAAATCACATTTGATATTCAATACAAGGCTCTGAATAGAAAATATACCGGCTTATATTCAATATCAAATTCTACGACTAACAAATATCGCATTGGAAATAACGATATATATATATATATCTTTCAAATTTCCATAACAACACCTGTATAATCACGAATTCTAACGTCGAAATATTCCGAAGACAATTTCGATTCAAATCCATTCCAATGCAATCATTGGAAATTTTGGTTATTTCCAAAACCATTTCAAATTCAATTTATTTATTTAAAAATAAATAGAATTATAATTCTAGTTCAAAACTAGTTCATTTCGATAAAAATCTATTTTTATCCTTTCAAATATGGAGTTTTTCATCCCAATCCTTTCTAAATCATTTCTTATGATTTTACACAAATTATTACTATTTTTAATAATTTTATCAAGGCCTGTACAGTCGATTTCCACAAATGGCCATCGAACTGCACTTACAGCGACCTTTTTCAAATTTGATTTGGACATAATTCCAAATCCAACCGTTAGATTTCTAATTTCAAATATTCATTAGAAAGCTCTTTTCGATACGAACCCAACGGTTCCGGTTTTAGGAGAATCCGACGGTCAGATCTCCCGCAATGTCCGTTTGAAATAAATGGTCGAAATTCACGAACTGCCGCGGCGCGGCGCGTTCTATTTAGGCCATTATATTATATATATAATATATATATAATATATTTCGTCGATTTCTATTTAAAAACGAATTATATAAATAGTTTTAAATTCGTTTCAAAAGCAATTCCAACTTCCATTTCAATTCAAATCAAAATTGAATTCTTCTCTATAAATTCGTTTTAAAATTCATTTCTATTCAATTCAAATTTCAATTCAATTTGAATTCATTTCAATTCACTTTCAATTCAATTTGAATTCGTTTTCAATTCAATTCATTTCAAAATCGTTTCAATTCAATTCATTTCGAAATCGTTTTCAATTCATTTCATTTCGAAATCGTTTTCAATTCAATTCATTTCGAAATCGTTTTCAATTCAATTCATTTCGAAATCGTTTTCAATTCAATTCATTTCGAAATCGTTTTCAATTCAATTCATTTCGAAATCGTTTTCAATTCATTTCATTTCGAAATCGTTTTCAATTCAATTCATTTCGAAATCGTTTTCAATTCAATTCATTTCGAAATCGTTTTCAATTCAATTCATTTCGAAATCGTTTTCAATTCAATTCATTTCGAAATCGTTTTCAATTCATTTCATTTCGATATCGTTTTCAATTCAATTCATTTCGAAATCGTTTTCAATTCACTTCATTTCGAAATCGTTTTCAATTCAATTCATTTCGAAATCGTTTTCAATTCATTTCATTTCGAAATCGTTTTCAATTCAATTCATTTCGAAATCGTTTTCAATTCATTTCATTTCGAAATCGTTTTCAATTCAATTCATTTCGAAATCGTTTTCAATTCATTTCATTTCGAAATCGTTTTCAATTCAATTTATTTCGAAATCGTTTTCAATTCATTTCATTTCGAAATCGTTTTCAATTCATTTCATTTCGAAATCGTTTTCAATTCAATTCATTTCGAAATCGATAAAATCGATATAAATATCGTTCACGTCGAAAATGGCGTCAATCTAATCAACACGGCTTCATAAATTTCTATTTTCAAATATTCTATTTCAAATATTTCTTTTTCAAATATTTCTTTTTCAAAACTGGAATGAGGCCCAATCAATTACCATATAAAATTAATTATATGGATTTTCATACAACACATGTATATAATAGCATTGAAAATAATCAACCATCAACCAAAGTGCACTACACTGTATAAGCATCAAATATAGATATTCAACGCTTATAACAGCCTGTCAATCAATCGATCGACATATTTAATCAATCAGGATGAGTGAACTTCAAATTTCATCCCAACACCCGTGTGGGGTTTCAAACAATCAAACACAGATTTTATTTGTGCAATTGGGCGATGTGTAAAATTTATCGACCCAATCAATGTCCTTCAAATAGGTGTACATAAACAAACCGTCCGGTTCGTAAATGAATATTTATTTATTCACATTCACGTCAAAAATTATATTTTAACGATAAAACATTTTATTTCAACACATGAATTTCTATTCAGTTCATTTCTTCAATAAAATGATATTTTATTTTTCTAACATATTTTAGAAAATTTCGGCGGCATAACGGCACGATACTAGAAACGGGACGAGGCCTAGCCTTATCCCCGGTCTAGTGAAGGCCCACGCCATTCACACATCAATCAAATTCACCAAACAACCAAATTCAAATCAAATCATATAACTAAGCTATGCAACCAAACAAGTCCATGGTCTGTGGACGATTGTGTCGGGTGCTACTAAGCACCGTCTGCATCCTAGTATATATATAAATAGAAAATGAAATTGAAAGGTGAGAAATTCTCACAAATAGCTATCCTAGCTCCACGGCACTTCATTGGTAGAAATCTTCATCGCTATCGCATCTTCGTCATCTTCGTTGCCCGTAGCCACTACATATGTAAAAATCGAATTTTTATATTCGCTGAGGTCTTTAAAATAAAAATCACATTTTTATTTATTCACTTTCAATTTAAAAATCATATTTTTATAAACACTTCATATATTTAAAAATTGAATTTTTATTCCGTTATTCAATATATAAAAATCGAGTTTTTACTACTATGTTATATAGATAAAAATTATATTTTTATCACGTTATTTTCCATATAAAGATTTCGCCTTTATAAAAACAATAGACTTCGCCTTTCCAGATTTAAAGATTTCATCTTTATAAAAATCTCATTTTTATTTTTCTACACATATGAAGATGATATTTTTAATCTTCCTATCATGTAAAAATTATATTTTTAATTCTCTACCTAACCAAAAATCATATTTTTACATCATCTATATAGTAAAGACTATATTTTTAATACTTTAAAAATATAAAAATCATATCTTTAATACTTTAAAAATATAAAAATCATATCTTTAATACTTTAAAAATATAAAAATCATATCTTTAACTATGCTATGTATATTTATATTTCAAAAGAACACATTTTTATTTCAAACCTTATATTTATGAAGATCATATATTTTTTCTATGTTCTTCTTATATATATGAAAATTCAATTTTAATCCTTGTTATTTCTATATAAAAAAAATGCATTTTTATCAATGCTCTCCTAAATAAAAGTTACCTTTTTATCAATGCTATTTATATTTATAAACAAGATTTTTGTTTAAAGCTATCTTTTTTCTAATTAATATCCTAACTAAATAAAGAATTAAATTAATTACCTTTAACCTTACCAGCCACTGTTTCTTCTTCCTGACGGCAACTGGGAGGTGGAGGACTGGGTGGCGGCTCTGGGTCTCAGCGGCGGCGCGTTTTGGGGCGAGGGGGGGACTTCGACTTCGGCGCTGGAGGGGAGAGAGAAAAGAGGGGCGCGAGGTGGGGGCTTCTCGCCGGAGGTTGGTTGCGGTGGAGGGAGGGTTTAAATAGGCGGCGTCGTTCGGTTTTTTGGGGGAAGAAGAGGGCACGGAGGAGAGAGGGAGGAGGCTGGAGGGAAGGGGGTGGTCGGTTAGAGGCGGCGCTGGCCTGGACGTGGGTGGCGGACGTGGGTGGAGGGAGCGAGATTGGGTTTTAATTTTTTTTTCTTCTGTTTCGATAAAAAGGAAAAAGGGGGGGGGGGCAGAGTATATGGAAGGAGAAAGAGGGAATTCTTTTTTTTTATTATTATTTAATTATTTAATTTCTAAAAAAGGTACTTTTACATACGACCTCGAAACGAGGCCCACCGCCTATCGTCCATAGCATTTTACCCCCATTCCGAACACAATGGGATATGTATCGTAAGCTGATTTGATCGTCTCGATCAGTTTCCGTTGAATTTACATTTAAATCTCTATATTGAATTTTAAACGTACATTTCAAATTACCGGGGTCACATACTAACTCTAAAAATTCAATAAAAATATTTTCTAGCTTCGTATTAACGATACGGTCCTAACAAAACTAATTTCGTCGAATTCTGAGACCGTTGGAAAAATGGCCAATTTCCAGTCGATTAAAATCAACTGAAACTGGTCAAACGCGTTTTCCTTTGCCACGCTCACATATTGATTCGAAAAATTATGAAATTTAAAACCTAGCAATAATTTAACATCACGGATCCAACAAAACTGGTTTCGTCGAAATCCGAGGTCATTTGCAAAATGTCCATTTTTAAGGGCCTGAATTCCATAGCGACTATTCAGAATTTTCAACTGGACATATCTTTTGATTCTTGTCATGAAATTTCGATTTTTCGGATTCGTTGGAAAGATATTCACTATTAGATTCCATTATTTTTGGTTTTACTAAAATCCGGATTGTTTTGCACCCGGTACATTCAATTGAAGTTTGAAATCGAATTATCGAACTACCGCGCCATTTTCAATTCTATTTATAATTATATATAATTATTTATATTCTAACGACGACGTATATAATATATACGTCGAATTATATTCGAAATAAATTTCTCATCGATTTTATTTAAAATAATTCATTTTAAATAATCAAAATCCGCTAAAATGGCCAAAATAAAAATTTTAAACTGGCCCAGATTTTCGGGTTATTACACATTGTCCAGTGAACAATCTTGATCTTAATATTAGAAACCTTAGACCTAGAGCTAACATAGAAGAGAATTACGGGACTAGAGTTTAGACCACCGCTGTACAATCAGTTGCACAACCTACTTTTGGTTTCTTGTGGATTACACAAAAGTTTTGATCACACTTTTATACACATATATTCCAAAAACCAAAAACTAAAAATTCCTAAGAAATTTGTGACTTCAGACCTATTTCTTGTTGTAATTATGTTTATAAAATCTCACAATCGCAGTGGATAACATATAATATATAACAAGTCTTTACAAACCACTTTCATTTTATATACATAACAACATCAAAGTAAACGAATACTAACCTGGACAGTTTTAACAAATTGTTCGGGTTAACTCAGATAACATTAAGAATACAATAGCACAACAAAAAGTATGAATCAACACAAACACGTCTTAGATTCCAACTCGCCTCCTAAGATCCAAGCATCTAACTAATCTTCCAACATGCTCGTCTGAGCCAAGCATTATCGTGAAATAACAACCGGGTCATACTAGAAAATAACGTGATAAAACCCATGTAAAAAGAAACTTTATTTCTTATTAGCTTATAAATCTTTTGGAAACAAAAAGTATCTCGTACGACCATGACGGACATAAACACAAATGAGTTTTCCAAAACACTTTATAGAAAATCTCATGATGTTAAAATAGTGTCTGAATACAAATACTTATTAGTCTAGCCGAACTTGTTACACTTATTAAATTCTAGAATAATAGGTATACAACTAAAAACCTAAAAAGCTCGTATTGGATTCCATGGAATGATTAGATACTGGGGTACTACCTAAATTGATACACCTCTAGCCTGAGGATCACAAGAACTTCTTGCTTCCCGACGACACGGAACCAACCTACCACTCAACCAGATAGTACCAAATATTTCACCGTCGCAGCTGGGATCAGTAACCACACCGAAGCATACATAAAAGGATCAATATCGAATCTAGAATTAGTGGTAATAATACCCTACTTGGGTGCTACTCACTTAGCCCTGCTACTTTCGACCCTGTTTTAGTCATTATCAGTTGATGAGGCATGAGGTTTTGTTTTTTTACTTTCTTCAGCAAATTTCACTTTGAATGTTCATTGCCCTTTGGTGGTGTTGTACTGATTACATTCATCAATACAATTCGTTCATGAATAGAACTAGCCGAAGGCATTACCTCTACTACATCCATAGGATTAGTAGCAAGTAACCCTTGCACTCTAATTTTATCTCGATCTCTTTATCTCCAATAAGTACCACATTCGTCGCTCAGTTGGATTGAAATGGTTTTTGGATAACTTGTTCCGATCTCGGTCTCATTGAAAAAACTTCCGATAATTTTCGATAAACTCAACACCCGTTCTTTAGACTGTAAACAGCCAAGTATAAGAGCGAAGTTCATCTCCTAAAATTTTGTAGACGAGTTTCCCTATCACTTATCCTCGGGGAATAAAATAGGATTTATACACAGAGTGAATCATTAACAGAGATGACCTTGTCATATAACATGTGTGTTTCCCCTAGATATCTTCAAAGTAATATTTTTGGTCCAGATTTAATAGTTGATTAATTAACTATCAAATGACACACACAAACAATCAAAGGTTTATTTCGTAAAATAATCAGTAAGCCTCTTTTTAATTAATTTCCTATTAAATAAATTCTGAACTCTCTTATACTAAGATATTTACATATCTAATCGTCCAATAAAAATATGTATTTCAACACCAATCGAGATGGTTTCTCATCTCTACTTCACTTTTAGCGGGCTACTGGAACCCAGATAAGTTAGGTTAACTTCTTAGACTTTGTCTTTTAATAACAAATCATTTATGAAATAATGATTCAAATTCCAAAACTCAACTCTCGATCTCAAACTAATATTATGCCTCGGAAATGAAGCCGCTCAAGTTGGATTATTCTACTTACCTCTCAGACCTTGACTCGACATCACCTCCGTCTTCGGAGTAATAAAATTAACTATCTCAAGTTCGTAAACGTCTAACTTAAGTTGGTCAAATTTTAAATGAAATTCATTCCAAAATAAGTTTTATAATCCATGATTTCGTTCTCTTTACAAATTCATATAGTTTGATTTAATTTTACTTCTCTTAAATAAATTCTTTTGTCATGATCGACTCCTCAGCTTTAAATCCAATTTTCAAATCTAAAACTAATTAAATTTAAAGCTTATTTTGAAGTTAATAGAATTAATTTGAAATTTGCTACTTAATAAATTAACCAACTAAAACAACTGCTTATCTTGAATACAATCAGTAAAATGATTTATTCAAGTTCAAACCTTATTATTGAATAAATTGATTAACTTTTAATCACATCTAAAAATAATCAACAAGTCTAATCCTAGTTATCAATTTTTTTTAATTAATTTATATCCCTTATTCAAAATAATTAATTAACTTTCAAACATCACAAATAAATAAACTTAAAATAATCACCTAAAAAAATGAAATCAACTTAATCACTTTTAAAATAAGATAATAAAAATCTAAAATAATTAGTAACTAAATAATAGTTAAATATTAAATAATAACTAAACAATTATCTGTCCTTAAAATAAATAATCAATTATTTGTTTTACCTTTAAATAAATGATTAAATAATAGCTATTCTTAGAATAAATAATTTAAAGACCCAAATAATCTTTATTTAATAGTTAATTTAAAAATTAAACCTTAATTAATAATTAAATAACTATTTAAAACACTTTTTAAATACATAATAATTATTTAATCTAAATTATATTATAAAAATAATAACTAATCCTTTAATAAGTCATTAAAAGTAATTTAACCTTAAATTAGTATAATAACTATAATTAACTTCTTAATTAAAACTTACGTATAACTTATACTTAGACATCATTAATAAATAATTCAAAAATGTCATAAACTAACAAATTTTATGTTTTAAATAATAATTAATAATAATAATAAATAACTCTGATACTTAATAAAAAAGATCAATCTTAGTAATTAAATCAGTTTTGGACCATTTTTTAGAACTAATTAATCCTTAAATCTTCGACCAGAACTTTTCAAACATTCCAATATGGAATATTTAGCAATTAAATCAATTATATTTTGAAATTTAAACAGTTGAAAATCAGTTTCAAAATTGATACTTAGCAATCACGATGGTACTTAAACAAGTTTCCATATCCAACGGATTCACATATTAATGTCATAAACAATACGGTCAAGTTACAAAGGTTCTGGCACTCAATAGTTCAAGTCAATAGTTAAATAACTGTTCAATCCATATCAATCAATTTTTATAGCTATTAACCCACAATATCACTTAGCAAGCATATAATAAGGTGTTATTCTACTCAGTAGATGTCGATAATGGTCTATAGTATTCAAGTTAACTTAACATTATTTTATTTAACTAAAGAAACAACGCAAAGTTTAGATGTGTGAATTAAGCAATGTAATTATCTATAATAACACTATTTAAAACTTGTCCATTAAAAAATTTCATAATTTCTAACTTATTCAAACATAACAATAAATTACACTATGATTCAGTGTTCGTTTTTACGAATCTAACGCAGAAATCCATGTGTCGATCGGATTATTTAAGAGCAAGATATTCATCATTTAAATCAGCACATGTGAAACAATATAAATAAGTTAAGCTTTCTCACCTTCATATCAAAACAAACCCGACCCGCTTTCAACTGAGGCATACCTGCTACAGTAACTACTGCTCCTTTATTACTCTTCTCGCTCCTTCTTCTCTTCAATTCCCTAAAACCTAATTTTATGCATCGTCGGTGCACGTACACCATAAATCCACCCGCTAAAATGATGCTCGGACAACACCAACAAACTTCTCTCTTACTTCTCATTGCTCTAGCACCCTTCGCCTAAGCTCCGGCGATCTCCATCAAAAATCGACTTCAAAAATCCTGTAGTCGAGCTACGTGACAAGGGTAGGTCATGAATTTCTATATACCATTGAGCCCCTCCTCTTTCTGTCACCAACCGACTTCGATGCTACGATCTCACTACAACCCTCCAGTCGACCAACCAACGCCTGTATATGCCTCATACCCGAACCCTAGCTTCCTTTTATACTTCCCGGTTTCGGCCATGGTTACCAAACCTTCCCATTACAAATTGCACCACAAAAAACCCATGATGTTTTGAAGAATATACCAAACCAAGCTTGAATTAAACTTCCTCATGACTTTTAAATAAGTTTATAGTTAGATTTTGATTTTCGAACTTCTGGAGTTTACTGACTTCCTCGGTTTTGCTTGTTGGTTTTTTCTTTGTTTCATTAATCTACCTTGTTTTTTTTAAGTTAAGGATGGCACTAAATTGTTAAGGAGGAGAATGAAGCATGAATAAGAAGACTAGAAAGAAAATGAGATGAAATGATGCACAATGTATATATATAAGAGGTGAAATACTGCAAAAATAAAATAAAATTTACTAAAGAAAAAGATTCCTATGCCCTTTTCATCATTACAAGCATGTTACCAAAGTCCGATATAGTATAAGAGCATCTAATGCTTATCTTGAAAATGATTTTACACTATGTACTTAAGTTGAAATTTCACTTAAGAGATCAACTCATTTACATATTTCCATGTTTTAATTTAAAATTTATAACTTTGAATATACTTTAACTTATATTATTATTAAATTTAAAATCACCTTTTATAAAAAATATAAAATTTTGATATCCTTATACTAAATAATTAAATTATTAAATATCAAATTACGTAATATGAAATATAAAAATTTAAATCCTATTGAAGAGAAATGGATTTAGATCTTGGAAAATAAAAGTCCAAGGTTTGAGTGTGAAGCTAACAGCAAGGATACAACAATAATGGAGAAAGCTAGGGATATTAGCGGATTAATTGAAGAAGGAAAGAAAATGGAAAAGAACGAAACTGCGAAAAAAATGTAACGACCCGGAAAAATCTGAACCAATTTAAAAATTTTAAATTGGCTATTTTGGTGGATTTTAAATATTTAAAATAAATATTTTAAATAATAACGACAAAAACTAGGTTTGAATTGACATTTGAAAAGGAATATAATTATTTCTAACTATAAACAAGGCCTGAAATGGCGCGGTAGTTTCAAATTTTGAATTCAAACTTTGCCTGACTGTACCAGGTGTAAAACAAAACGGATTTGAGTGAAACCAAAAATATTTAAATCTGTTAGTGAATATCTTTCTAACGAATCTGAAAAATCGAAGTTTCATAGCGGGAAGCAAAAGTTATGGCCAAATGAATTTTCAGAAAGGTCGCTATAAAATTTATATAGCCCGTGAAAATGGCCATTTTGCAAACAACCTCGGAATTCGACGAAACCACTTTTGTTGGATCCGGGATGTTAAATTATTGCTAGATTTCAAATTTTATAATTTTTGAAGCTAGTATGTGAGCGTGGCAAAGAAAAACGTGTTTTGGTCAACGTTAGGCTAACATCCCTATTAACTTTCAAAATTAAAAAAAATTCCAGCCGCTGTAACACTAAAAATTAGGTCCCTATTTTTGAATGCGGGTCTATTATTTCCAATTTTACCCTTATGTCACCTCATAAACCTAACCGCGACTACATACAACAAATCAATGTTCTAAATCAGTCGATCAACAAAATAAATCAAACCCTAATCGCGATCTTCACTTAATCTCGATCTTCTGAAAAATGGAAAATCATTGTCGTTTTATCAACAATGGTGCGAGGGAAGGTATATTTTTGTATTCTTTATTTCATATTTCACTGTTTATGAAAAATGTATATTATAGATTGTAAACAACAGTAATCGAAAGTGATTGTGGCAAATATTGTACTTAGTTACTAAAAAACTTCAGTATTTACTGATTTTTCGAATATTATCAAAATTTGCTGTTACTTAAAATTGTTGCATCCTTGAATGCTGTTATTGTAAATTCTTGCACGTTTGTGTCGTTTTATTAATGATAGTCGCATGCGTAAATGTTGTTATTCATAATTTTATTCCGGATAAAATTATTAATATGGTTTTATTAATGTTTGTTGCTTGATTACATAATTTTATTCCGGATAGTTGCGCACTTTTGTGCTATTATTCATGATAGTTGCACACATGTGTGATTTTATTCACGATAGTTGCATTCTTGGATGATTTTATTACGGATAGTTGCATACTTGTATGCTTTTATTCAGCATAATCGCACACTTGTGTGCTTTTATTCAGGATAGTTGCACACTTGTGTGCTTTTATTCAGGATAGCCGCACGCTTGTGTGCTTTTATTCAGAATAGTTGCACGCTTGTGTGCTTTTATTCAGGATAGTCGCACGCTTGTGTGCTTTTATTCTGCATAGTTGCACGCATGCATGCTTTTATTCAGGATAGTTGCACGCTTGTGTGCTTTTATTCAGGATAGTTGCACACATGTGTGATTTTATTCACGATAGTTGCATTCTTGGATGATTTTATTACGGATAGTTGCATACTCGTATGCTTTTATTCAGCATAGTCGCACGCTTGTGTGCTTTTATTCAGCATAGTTGCACGCTTGTGTGCTTTTATTCAGGGTAGTCGCACGCTTGTGTGATTTTATTTTGGATAGTCGCACGCATGCGTGCTTTTATTCAGGATAGTTGCACGCTTGATTGCTTTTATTCAGGATAGTTGCACGCTTGGATAGTTGCACGCTTGAGTGCTTTTATTCAGGATAGTTGCACGCTTGTGTGCTTTTATTCAGGATAGTCGCACGCTTGTGTGCTTTTATTCAGCATAGTTGTACGCTTGTGTGCTTTTATTTAGGATAGTTGCACGCTTGTGTGCTTTTATTTAGGATAGTTGCAAGCTTCTGTGCTTTTATTCAGGATAGTCGCACGGTTGTGTGCTTTTATTCAGGATAGTTGCATGCTTGTGTGCTTTTATTCAGGATAGTTGCACGCTTGTGTGCTTTTATTCAGGATAGTCGCACCCTTTTGTGCTTTTATTCAGGATAGTTGCAGGTTTGTGTGCTTTTATTCAGGATAGTCGCACGCTTGTGTGCTTTTATTCAGGATAGTCACACCCTTGTGTGCTTTAATTTAGGATAGTCGCGTGCTTGCATGCTTTTATTCAGGATAGTCGCACCCTTGTGTGCTTTAATTTAGGATAGTCGCGTGCTTGCGTGCATTTATTCAGGATAGTCGCACGCATGCGTGCTTTTATTAAGGATAGTCGCACGCATGCGTGCTTTTATTCAGGATAGTCGCACGCATGCGTGCTTTTATTCAGGATAGTCGCACGCTTGTGTGCTTATATTCAGGATAGTCGCACCCTTATGTGCTTTTATTCAGGATAGTCGCACGCTTGTGTGCTTATATTCAGGATAGTCGCACCCTTATGTGCATTTATTTAGGATAGTCGTATGCTTGTGTGCATTTATTCAGGATAGTCGCACGCATGCATGCTTTTATTCAGGATAGTCGCACACATGCGTGTTTTTATTCAGGATAGTGGCACGCATTCATGCTTTTATTCAGGATAGTCGCACGCTTGTGTGCTTTTATTCAGGATAGTTGCACACTTGTGTGCTTTTATTCAATATAGTCGCACGATTGTGTGCTTTTATTCAGGATAGTCGCATGCTTGTGTGCTTTTATTCAGGATAATCGCACGCATGCGTGCTTTTATTCAGGATAGTCGCTCGCATGCATGCTTTTATTCTGGATAGTCGCACACATGCGTGCTTTTATTCAGGATAGTGGCACGCATGCGTGCTTTTATTCAGGATAGTCGCACGCTTGTGTGCTTTTATTCAGGATAGTTGCACCCTTGTGTGCTTTTATTCAGGATAGCTGCACGCTTGTGTGCTTTTATTCAGGATAGTCGCACGATTGTGTGCTTTTATTTAGGATAGTCGCATGCTTGTGTGCTTTTATTCAGGATAGTCGCATGCATGCGTGCTTATATTCCGGATAGTCGCACGCATGCGTGCTTTTATTCAGGATAGTGGCATGCATGCGTGCTTTTATTCAGGATAGTCGCACGCATGCGTGCTTTTATTCAGGATAGTCGCACGCATACGTGCTTTTATTCAGAATAGTCGCAACCTTGTGTGCTTTTATTCAGGATAGTCGCACTCTTGTGTGCTCTTATTCAGGATAGTCACACGATTGTGTGCTTTTATTCAGGATAGTCGCACGCTTGCGTGCTTTTATTCAGGATTGTCGCACGCTTGCATGCTTTTATTCAGGATATTCCAACGCTTGCGTGCTTTTATTCAGGATAGTTGCACGCTTGCGTGCTTTTATTCAGGATAGTCACACGCTTGCGTGCTTTTATTCAGGATAGTCGCACGCTTGTGTGCTTTTATTCAGAATAGTCGCACGCTTGCGTGCTTTTATTTAGGATAGTGGCACGCATGCTTGCTTCTATTCAGGATAGTCGCACGCTTGTGTGCTTTATTCAAGATAGTCGCACGCTTGTGTGCTTTTATTCAGGGTAGTTGTAAGCTTGTGTGCTATTATTCAGGATAGTTGCATGCTTGTGTGCTTTTATTAAGGATAATTGCGTTATTGTGTTCTTTTATTCAGGATAGTTGCATGCTTCTATGATTTTACTCACGATGGTTGCATTCCTATATTCTATTGTTCAGGATATTTTCTTTCCTATATGCTTTTATTCAGGATAGTTGCACACTTCTGTGCTATTATTCAGGATAGTTGCACACTTGTGTGTTATTATTTATGATAGTTGCACAATTGTGTAATTTTATTAAGAATAGTCGCACAAAAGTGCTCAAATATCTTCATATATTCAAAACTTATTTAAATAATTTTTTAACCCTTATTACAGAGAGCAAATGTTGAACAAGGAGATAATGAAGAGATTAAAAAAAACAGCAATAATTCTCACAGAAAACCTTTCAAAACATGCACCAATAATCAAACGAAGGAAAATTGAAGATGAACAAATGCTTCCCAGGAAGGACAATGTTTATAGAAATAATATTAAGGCGTTCATTGAGTTGGTGGAAAACATAAACAAAGATCAACTATTTACAGCACAACATTCAAAATATTTGAAAAAACTGCCGCTCTACAAGTTTATTAACATGATTTTTGATGGGCTCATTTCACCTGCAGAAACCATTAAAAATTCTACAACTTTAGATCTCATCATCAAGAACTACAAGAAGAACTTAAAATATTTTCAGTTTGGTGATATCATGCTAACTTTTACACAAGAAGATGTTGCAGATTTACTAGGTGCTCCAATACAAGGACAAATAATAAAAACAACAGGGCACTTGAAAAAGAACGAGAAGGAAGATGAAGAATATAAATCGTTCATGGAAAGACATTTTAAAGGAGAAGCCTCAGTCAACAAGAAAAATATAAAGAGACAGATTTTTTTGACATTAAAAGAAGACACAGCCGAAGAAAAATTTGATGCAGTGAAGCTTATTCTTCTTTATTTGGCCGCAACATTTCTTCTAACAAACACAAAATACAGCTTACCATGGACCTTGATTCCATATTGTGTATGCAGCCAAAAATTAATGAAAATATCTTGGCCAAAAACCATACACAACCATCTCATAACCCAGGTGGAAAAATACTGTGATACACCACGCAAGATTAATGCTTGTGTGACACTATTGCTGGTACTATTTTGAACTTTTTTGTGTGTTTCTTATTTAATTATTGTTCATTCTAATAATAAATAATTTTTTTCCAGTGGTGGGTTTGCGAAAAAACCTATGTTCTAAAAAATACAAAGAAAGAATACAGTGATGTATATCCCCTGGCTGCAAAATGGGATATAAAATTGTTGAAGCCAAACATGTTAATAAACATCAAATACACAACTGTAAGTGATATTTAATTTTGAATAATTTTTTAGTGTCATATTAAAATTGTTGCATACAACTATGCAGATATATAGGAATAGTTACATACTTGTATGCATCTATTATAAAGAGGTGCGTCCTTGTATGATTATAATCATAACAATTGCACGCATCTATGTGTCTATTCACAACAGTCAAATTCAGTTTCATATATTTGTGCATATATTTTGAACAGATGCATCTATGTATTCATCTGTATAAAAAATGCATGGATGTATGCACTTATTTTCTACAGATGCATACTTTACTGCATTTATTTTCAGTATTAGTTGAACATTTGCTCCCTTTGTTTTCAGGAGTCCCAAGGAAAGGATTTAGAACTGTTAGAACAAGCTATTTACAAAGACAAAGAGTACGAAGCGGTTTACCAAAAACGGGTGGAAAATTACACGAGCTTGATAGTAAAGCTACAACAAGAAAAATAAACAACTTAAACAGGAAAATTTAAGGTTAAAAAAAAGACTACAAGGACTTCTGACAGTGACGAATCTAAAGAAGATGAAAGTGAGGAAAATAAGGAGAGTGACGAAAACGCTGACAGTGAGAAAATTAATGAGAGTGAAGAAAGCACTGAGAGTGACGAAAGCACCGAGAGTGAAGAAAAGGGAAGAAAAGTACAACTTCGAATAAAAGATGCAAATGCAATTGAAAATGAGGATAATGATGAAAGTGAGGATAATGACAATGAAAGTGAGGATAATGAAGAGGAAAAGGATAATGAGGATAAGATTGAGAATGAAAGTGACGATGAAAGTGAGGCTGAGTATGACGATGAGAGTGAGAATGAAAAGCAGAAAAATGATAATATGAACGATGACAATGAAAGTGAAAATAATGACGAGAGTGAGGATGAAAAGCAGGAAAAGCTTAATATGAACGATGAAAATGAAGATGAGAATAATAATGCCGATGATGATGAGAATAAAAGTGCCGAAGGTGACAAGAATGAAAATGTTGACAGAGATAATGTGGAAAAAGAAAACACTGCAGAAGATGAAGGAAATGAAGAACCGCAAAAAAATTTAGATGTTGGCATGCAGGATAAAGATAAAAAAGCTGATACAAGAAATATTGATCAGATTGATAACATGGAAGTAGATACAGAGAAGAACAGTGATGAGGTTGGACAGAAGGAAGAGGAGCCAGAGAAGGAGGCGAAGAAAAAGCAGAAAGATGTGGAGAAGAAACAGGAGCCAAAGAAGCCAGAGAAGGAGATGGAGAAAGAAAAGAACGTGGTGGACAAAGAATAGAAGGAGGTGGAGAAAGAACAGAAGGAGGTGGAAAAGGAAAAAGGTAAAAAATAATTATAGTATTCTGATGGTAATAAATAATGAACACATTATTTAGTTTCAAGCAATACAGTATAACAAAATTATTGCATTCTTATGTGCATCTATTACTAATTGTTGCATGCTTGGGTGCATTTGTTCAGAATAGTTCTATACTTGTTTGCAACTATTCAAAAATAGTTGCATGTTTGTGTGCAGCTATTTCTGAATAGTTGTTTACTTGTGTGCATCTATTCAATTATTGATGAGATTAATAATATGTAAATAGATAACATGGAAAAGAATAATGATCATAAAATTGATGATGAAAAATCAAAAGACATAAAAGAGCTGGAGAAGAATAATGACAACGGGAAGCAAAAGAAGCTGAAGCTTCAAAATGTTAGAAATCAAAAAGGTAAAAAAAATAAAAATAATTTCTAATGGTAATAATGTTCCAAATAGAAAGTTTCCATCAATACATTGCTGATATCTTATATTATTCTCAGCTGCAGCCCAAAAAAACAGAAAAAAACAGGAACAAACAGAAACCGTGATTGTTGAGGATTATGAGATGAGAACAACATCAGAAGAAACGAATGTACGAACAAAAATGGATGTCAGGAAATTTAACAATGTTAAGAAACTACCAGAGGATCAAATCCAGAAACTAGAAGCATATTTTTCAAATTCAGACCTGGGGTAAAATTACTTAAAAACTTAATTAAATTTTCTAAATGTTTTAATTAAAAATTAAAGTTGTATATATATATATGCAATTATTAAGATTAGATGCATAGATCAGTGCTAATATATTTCTAGAAATTCTCTAAATATATTACATAAATTAGCAGTAGAAGCGCATACCTTAATGGCGACGCAGACATATACATTTTTGGAGTTTCATTGGTTGATTTAATAGCTGGAGGATTCCTTGACTCACAGGTATAGCCGCAGTCAAATTCAAATATAGTATCATATGATGATTATTAGCTGGAAGTTTTCCTTAACATTTACAATCTACTAATTTAAACAGATAATTGACTGGTGTGCACATGAGCTCAACAACGACTATCCAGAAATCATGTACATCAGAACTATTGCTTCTGTAAGTTTTTATTAATTTTCTAGCAAAATTTTCTTGTAACATCAAAAATTTTGCTCACTAAAATGATTGCAATTACAGGCATTAATTAAGAATGAATCATCAGAAAACAGAGAGTATTTGATAGATAAAAAAGTGCAAACATTCTACAACAGAAGCACAAAAATATTGATTCCTATCCACGAGGGAAACCATTTTTCATTGTTAGAATTTATAAAAGACAGTAGAAGATGGATACATTACGATTCCAACAAAAATCGTCGTGAAGGAGGAAATCACCAAAGACTTGCAAGAGATTTTGTATGTAAATTGAAGATAATTGACATTCAAACTAGTATATAAACTGTTATAAATAGTCATATGTATGTGTTTTTTTTATACATATACAGAGAATTTACATCAGTGGATTGCTGAAAAAGCTAGAGAACAAGAATTTTCAGAAACATGGACAACCTTGAAATTGCTAATTGCCCACAACAAGGCGCCACGTAAGTAAATAAAAATAATTGCATACTTGTATTTACAATTATTTTATACTTGTATGCATACTTGTATTTACATACTTGTATTTACAATTATTTACTGATATAGTATGAATATGTGCATACTTGTATGCAGCTTTCTTAAATACTAGCATAATATTAATCATGTTTTACAAATTCTGCAGGGTCGATTGTGGAATGTTCGTTATTAATATGATGAAACAGAGAAGCGAGTACAAAGAAATTGATAAACAGGATGAAATGTAGAAGCCTGCGACGATTTATCTACAACGGGCCAAGCTTGCTTACGAACTTCTCAATCGCAAACCTCATAGTTGGACTCCAGAAGAAGATCTGACACAGAACTTTATATTTTCAGATGCAAACAAACCTTCTGCTTAAATTTATGGAAAATGGTCTTTTCACTTCTTGTAAATATTTTGGCTAAAATACACTGATCAAAGTATTGTAAATATTCTGACTAAAGTACAATGTATGAACTACTCGCAAGTGATTATCTAGTTTTCAAGCTGAATCAATGTGTAATTTTTTGTATTGAGTTAAGTTCGTTCAATTTTACTTATATTTCTTACATTACTGTTGCTGATTCAATTAATTGTTAAAAAACCGCATACTATTATGTACATATCCAAAATAGTTGCATACTTATATGCGTATATTTAGAAAACGTGAATTTATGTTCTTTATACCAATTTATAACTCGAATGTATGCATCTAATCATTGTAAATGCAAAATCATATGCTCATATTAAGAAAATCTGAATATATATGTACTGTATACAAATTTGTAGCCGGAATGTATGCATCTATATAGCAAAGTTACATACTAAAATGCTAATATTCGAAATAGCAGCATACATGTATGCATATATACAGGGAAAAAAAACTGGCTACTTACATTCATACACAGTATTCACATAAACAATAAACCAAACTTCATCACAAAACACTAAACACAAATTCACAGTATATATGTGTTAGTATACAAATCTATAGCCGGAATGTATGCATCTATACAGAAAAGTTGCATACTAGAATGCTAAACATTCTGAATAGCAGCATACATGTATGCATATATACAGGAAAACAACAGGCTACTTACATTCATTCACAGTATGCATATATACATGTATGCAAAACAGAACACATATATTGACAATAATATTCAAATTACAAAACCAAACTTCAGCACATAAACATTAAAATAATAAACCAAAGTTACAAACATAACAGAAATATTCAACTTGGTTACAAACAGTAAACAACAAAACAGAAAAATTCAAACTAGTTACAAACATATCAAAATACTAAACCAAATTGCAATTAGTTTCCTTGTGAAGAACAAGTCCTTTTGTTATGCCCCAACTTTTTGCATAACCCTCATCTAATAGTCTTTGTAAATTCACCAGCAGATTTTAACCTTTTAGAAGACGATGGACGACCGGACATTCTTCTACCTTTTGGAGGAGCTATAATTGCATCTTCAATTGCAACATCTTCACCCATAAAGTCTATGATAGGATTGATTGCATGAGAATAAGCTAATCGAAAATAAGAAACTTTGAAGTAATCTTCGATGTAGTCATACACATCCAATTTCTCACAACTTAAAATACATCGTATAGCATGAGAGCAAGGAAAACCATTAATTTGCCACATGTTACAAGAACACACTCGACTATGTAAATCAACGGATTGATGGACCGGAGAATGAACTTCAAACACATATTCACTTGATTTGATAACAAACCACGAAGCTCCTTCCAAATAAAGGTTTCTTAATCGAGTTTCAATCACAGGACATAAAACACTATTCCAAGTAGAAGCAACTTCACGACGGTCAGACATAAGTTTCATTAACTTCATTCTAATTTTATCCAAACAAGCAGTAATTGGTAAATGTCTTTCCTCCAAAATCCATTTGTTAAAACTCTCCGAACAATTAGAAGACATCTCACCATAACGACAACCGGGAAAAAAAACATTTGCAAACTTCTCAAAAGGAATTCCGCTCAAAAAATTTACCACTTTGGATCCTCCAACATCTCTAAAATTCTTCAATGCAGCATTAAAATCAATCAAATTAGAAGCATAAGCAACTCGTGCAAACAAATCTAACAACAACTTCTTGTTTGATTTGGAAAATTCAGATTTTAGAGCAACCTTTAAATTGTTATTCAAATGATAAAAACAAGAACCATGAACTGAATTTGGAAACACTTTTGGAATAGCAACAAGAATACCAGGATGACGATCAGAAATGAAAACAAAGCTTCTACTATCATCCTTAAGAAACTCTTTCATTTGTTCACAATACCAAATCCAATTGTCTTCATCTTCCCCGGACACAATAGCAATTGCTAAAGGAAAAAAACCTGTTAACAGAAACAAACATATTATCAAACAAAAAATAAAATCAGCAACAATTATAAATAATTTTTGCAAATTTTTAGATCAGTTGCATTATTGTGTATTCCAAATAATAGCATACTTGAATGCAAATTTACAAAACAGATGCATACAAGTATGCACTTATTCAGAACAGATGCATGCAAATGAATGCATGTATATATGCACTTATTCAGAACAGATGCATGCAAGTATGCACATATTTAGAATATATGCATGCAAATGAATGCATGTATTCATAATATTTACACTTATTCACAATAGATGCATGCATATATGCACTTATTCAAAAAAGATGCATGCAAGTATGCACTTATTCAGAATAGATGCATGCAAATGAATGCATGTATTCATAATATTTACATACTTCTATGAATGTATTAAGAATAGCTGCATAATTGTATGCATACTTACAGAAGATTATTATATCCCTATGCATTCATCCAGAATAGTTGCATACATGAATGCATATAATAAATATAACTGCATACTTTTATGCATACTCATACAGTTATAAACTGACAAAACACCATACCTTCATTTCCATTTTTACCAGTAGCAGCCATCAAACAACCTTGAGCTCTTCCTTTCATAAAAGTAGCATCAACAAAAATTAAAGGACGACAATATTGAAATCCATGTGCACAAGCTTCGAAACCAATAAAAACCCTTTCAAATTGACGTGTATCATCATTACACTCCAACACAACTTTACTCCCAGGATTAGTAGTAACAACAGCATCACAAAATGACTGCAAATGATGATAAGACATTATATCGCTTCCATGTAACTCTTCTAATGCCAACTTCTTCCCCACTATAAGCATAGTATTACTTCAAAATAACATTATACTCGGTTTGAAACAAATTAATAATATCCTTGGTCTTCATTAATGGATTAGAATGAATATGATCATAAACTAACAACTTAATGAATTTGCTGGATACAACAGGATTGTTTATATCATGAATTCCAGCACCACAAGTATGATCAGGTTGAAATCTCTTTAAAACAAAATAGTCAGGAAGATTGAACTTAACAGAAGCATGAATCCTAAAAGTACAATTTTGCTTAGAACAAACGGCTGTAACTCTTTCCTTGTCATTCTTAACCAAATTAAGCTTGTATCCAGTCTTCATACTATACATCATCACATACAACCTAAATTCAGTAACACCTCCTGGAAATTGCTGACCAACACCAGAAAAAACAGGTTGATTCAAATCACTTCTCAACAATTGTTTCAATTGATTGTTTGAATCACATGTACTAGAAAAAGAAGAATCACTACCACAAGAAACATCATCTGACCTAGCATTGTTAACTGACGAACTACTACGATTGACCTCAACAAAAAAACCAAATAATCCTCATGATTATGTGCAGCCAACAATATAATAGATCGAAGATCAGAATTACTTTGAATATTCCTTCTCAAGTCATCTCTAATGTGATACAATTCAATTGACAATGGACTTAAATCAATCCATTTACCACAAACAGCATCTCTCACAATATCAACAGTACTATCAAAATAAAGACGTATAGAAAAGCTATCATTCCCAAACTTCAACAAGACCAATACACCAACATTAGCAGGAACACTGTTATACAAAGAAGAGAATTATTAATAAACCTTATCAGCATTAATCAAATAAAACTACACACACGTTTGCAGCATATTATAATTATATGCATACATGTACACATATATCCAGAATATCAGCATACTTTTATGCAACTGTTAATAATAGTTGTATTACATATATTCAGAATAGTTGCATATCTGTATGAACATATAGGGAACAGTTGCATATCTGTATGCGCATATTCAAATTAGAAGCGTACAATTTTATCCACTATTTAAGAAAAGTTGCATATTTATATGCACATATACAAAATAGTTGCATACTTATATGCACATATTCAGGACAATTGCATACATTTGTTATCCAAAATACAAAATAGTTTCATACTTGTAAGCACATAATAAAAATATTAGCATACTTGTATGCATAGTTGCACAAATGTATTGAAATTTAATCTCACAAAAGAAGCCTTACAAATAATAATAAATACATCAAAACAAATCGAAAATAATAATAACACACGTATGAAAAAAAAAGTGCAAATTACCTTGAAGATGAAACATTCATTATATCTCTCAATCGCTGAAGAAATCGAATATTAGATTCTTCAACAAATCGCAATTAGATCGAATATTGAATCTCAGAAAAAAAAACACTGACGACAGCAACATTAAATCAACTAAAATATTCTCTCTAAATAATAGCCGTATGAATCAAATCCATGAAGCCGCCATGAAAAGAAAAGTGCGTTAATTTGAACAAGGGTATTTGTGGAAAAAGAATACCCGAAAAAAAAACAGGGATGCGAAAAGTATAATTTAAAGCGGGAGGATTACATGTTAATTAACTTTAATTTTAGGGATGTGTGCCTAATTTTCACTTATAGTTATATTGGATAGACCAGAAATGGGCCATTTTTCAAATGGTCTCAGAATTCGACGAAACTAGTTTTGTTGGGACCGTATCGTCAAAATACAGCGAAATTTATTTTTCTGGAATTTTTCTAATCAGTTTGTAGCCCTGGCAAATTGAAATGTACGTTCAAATTGAATATTGAATGTTTTATATTTTAATTTGAAGGAAAATTGACTTAAACGGTCGAATGGGCCTGCGAAACATATCCCACTGTGTTCGGAATGGGGTATTTAGCTATGGACGACAGTCAGCGGGTTCGAATTGGAGTTCGTTCGCGATTTTGACATTAGAATTTATTAAAATAATAAAATAATTTTCTATAAAAGGCTAGTCAAACCCGGTCAAAAGAACCCTAACCCTAATTTCACACTACAGCCGCCGCTCCAATCAAGGGTAGTAACGCTGCGATTTTAGGTGATTAATTTCTCCCAAACTATATTGAATTAAACCACCGTTCAAAATAAAAATCGTGAAGGGTTTCGAGGGCTTCGGGTTCGTATGGTTATGATCGAAGTTAAGGGATCGAGGTGGCCAAATTCTGCGATGAACGGTGCGTCATTCGAGAGGTTTTTCTTGGCGGCTCCGGCCACCGAATGTCAGGCCACCGTCGGCGCTGGAAGAATGGAGGACGGCGGTCAGTGTGGGGGTTTGGATCGTGGCCTAGGGTATCGGGGACGGGTGCGTTCGTGAATTAAGAAAAGAGCAGAATGGTTTTTTTTTTGGGCCAGACAAGCAACGACGGGGAAGAAGGATTAATTGGGGTGATTAAGGTTTAAACTAGGATTAAGGAAATTTATTATTTTATTTTATTTAATAATGTAATTCAATGTTTAAGTGACTGTAACTTTGCAAACGAACACAGATTTCGACAAACTTGGATCTGTTAGAACCGTCTTGACGAGAGCTTCACAGCAAAATTGACCGCGTCCAAAACTGAGCACAATGGAATTTCAGAAAAATTCAAACCTGAACTATTCAGAAATTCAGAAATGAGACCGATCAAAGTGAGAATTCTCTCACTTTAAATTTTCTGTACAGTTATTTATTTCATAACTGCATATATGAACTGTTCCCCATCGTCCACAAACCATGGACGACTTGTTTGTTTGGTTGTATTCTGTGTGAAAATTGATGTGAAATGAATTATATATTTTAGGAGTGTATGAAATATATATACGATGTGAAATAAATAATATATATATGTATATATATATATATGAAAGTGAAAATATCGTATATATTGAAAAGTGAAAATATCGTATATATTAAAAGTGAAAATATCGTATATATTGAAAAGTGAAAATATCGTATATATTGAAAAGTGAAAATATCGTATATATTAAAAGTGAAAATATCGTATATATTGAAAAGTGAAAATATCGTATATATTGAAAGTGAAAATATCGTATATATTGAAAAGTGAAAATATCGTATATATTGAAAGTGAAAATATTATATATATGAAATGTGAAAACGATATATATATATATGAAATGAAAACGATATATATATGAAATGTGAAAACGATATATATATATATGAAATGAGAACGATATATATATATATATACATATATATATATATATGAAATGTGAAAATGATTTGATTGTTAAAAATATAATTTTTAACATATATATACACTGTATAAAATTGTCGTGTATATGGAATATTCAATTTTGATTAGAAATTGAATATGAAGTTGAAATCGTTTTGAAAACGAATTTAAAACGATTTATAAAATACGTTTTAAAAGGAAATCGATGAACTATATATTACATATATTATATATAATATAATGGACTGAATAAAACGCGTCGCACTGCGGTAGTTCATGAATTTCGACCATGGACTTCGAATGGACATTACGGGAGATCCGACTGTCGAATTCTCCTGAAACCAGAACCGTTGGGTTCGTATCGAAAAGAGCTTTCCAATGAATATGAGAAATTTGAAATCTATCGGTTGGATTTTGAATTATGTCCAAATCAAATTTGGAAAAGGTCGCTGTAAGTGCAGTTCGATGGCCATTGGTGGAAATCGACTGTACGAGCCTTGATAAAATTATTAAAAATAGTAATAATTTGTGTAAAATCATAAGAAATGAATTGGGAATAATTGGGATGGAAAACTCCATATTTTAAAAGATAAAAATATATTTTTATCGAAACGAAATAGTTATTAACTAGAAAAATAATCCAATGGTTATAAATAAATAAATTGGATTGGATTTGAATTGAAATTATCTTTGGATATTTTTGATATTGGATTCCATGATTATACAGATATTGTGATGTGAATTTGGAAGATATCGATATCGTTATTCCCGATATGATATCTGTTGGTTTCAGGATTTGATGTTGAATATAAGTCGATACTATCTCTATTCAAAACCTTATATTTAATGTCAAATTTGATTGATTGATTGTTTGGATTGTGCTACCAGTTTATGAGCAAAATATGCTTTTACATTTAGCATTGGGTTGGGTAGAAATATCTGTGTGCTAACACCTTGTGAAACACTTCACGATTTGACGATAAGGTGTTTAGCGATGTTGTGTTCATTTCAAATTTAATGAATGATTGTGAAATGATATTTTTCTTAAGTGAAAAGAAATGTATTCCCGATTTTGGACAGGGAATGTTTTATAAAAATGTTTTATAAAACAGAAAGGATTTCGAGGCCCAAAACCCGATGATTTTTAAAATGATTTAGAAATGTATTATATGTTACATTGTGGTTCATTGCATATTCGATTAGTTGCTATTGATGATGTATCTGTTTGGTGGCGGAGAATTTATTCTCTTGATTAACACCCTTCATTGAGACATATGAGCTCAAAGGTTATGTGATTAATAGTGACTGATCATATGTGTGAATTACTGATGTGAAGTACTATATTTTGAAAGTACTTGTGATTATTGTGTTGTGAAATGATTTTCCCTACTTCGGGATATGAAATGATTTAGTGTGTGGCTAAATATTTGGGTAACCCCGAGACTAAAAGTATGGGTGAGAGGTCGGTGTAGCCTACTCCAGTGTGGGGTAGGTGCATCGTCGGTGTAGCCTGCTCCTATGTGGGGTAGGTGCACATTTATATATCGAGTTGTGAGGTGCGTACCCTTTGCCTTGTCGATGGGGAGCACGATATTTGGTTGCATACTTGTTTGTATGCATTGTTATGTTTTGGAATTCATATTTCCAAACGATTTGATTTGAGATCCCGAAGTGAAATCTACTTTGATATAGAAAGTTAGATAGGTATTTCAAATGATTTGAAATAAGAAATCGGGAATAAAATCCAAAGGAATAATTTCTGTAAATTGAATTGGATTTGGAAAATTTAAGTGTGGTTATTAATCTAAATGGGTAGATTGGGATATTGCATGTTGATTGATGCATAGTAGATCCATATATCTCTATTGATTATTGTTTATACACTGGCATTCATGGGGGTAAACCCGTTCCGTGTTAGCGGCGTGGTCCTGTGATTTGTCTTATGATTAAATAAGTTAATTTTAACTGTTTAGAGTTTCTCATACCAGTCCCATGACTGACCTATAGTTTGCTTTTCCCTTGAAAACTCGGGTGCCCCTATTTTCCACACGGGCAGTCGAGTAGTTTTATTTTGCAGATTTATGAGCAGGATACTGGATTGAAGCTTTAAGCTGTGTCCAGGCATTTACAGTCTTCCGCTGTGTTGTTTTATTTCTGCTGTGCATTGTATTACATTTTTGTAAATTTATCTTCCGCCGTGTATTATTTTCGATATACTCTGACATTCTGTACTCTGATGTAACATTATTATGATGTTTATAAAAGTCTTCTGTTATTTGTTCAGATGTGTTGTATGCCCAGAGTTAGCGTATACGGGATTCGAACGGTCTTGGTCGGTTTAGCGATCGATTAGGCCCAAGCGGAATCCGTGTCTTTACAACTGGTATCAGAGCTTTGGTTAACTCAAATCTTTGGGGTACAACTCGTTAGAACTGAACAAAAGACTCATCAGAGATTGGAATAGTAATATCCTATTGAAGAATTCTCATTAGAGAGAGAATCAGTAGCATTCTAGAATGAGTGACTCATTAGAGATGGGGTTAGTAATGCCCCAGAATGAGTTGAGTGTTATATGTTTATAAATAACGTATTTGTGATTATATATATAATCCAGTCTTGGAAAATTTGATTTTTGAGTATATATAAAGTTATATATTTGAAAAGTTAATCAATAAATTGATTGTTGGTTGTTGTTTGATTATTGTTGTGATTAATTAAAATTTGAACCAATTAGGCCAAATTGTATACAAATTGAACCGAATATAGAACTGAATTGAAAATTGGTTGAAATTGCATGCATATACATGTACTTACATTGAACAGGTCATAGCAAGAAGGCTAGAGAAGAGGAATAAAATTGTTTGCCCGACAAATAGGTACATGCTTACAAATTTATTGGGTTTGGATGATTTTATGAGCCGATTGGCTTTTTCTTTTTCTTTTGGATTGAAGAAGGCCATGGGAGGCTATATGAAATATCCCGAAGTCCCCGGTGCAGAGGAGGTTATGGCGAAATTTTTCGAAAATTCTGGGTGTTAGCCAAATTTTTGAAGAATTTGAAAATTCTCAGAAACTGAAAAGTTGGAGAATGGAAGCTAGATTGAACATAGAGTTGATTAATCAAACCACTTTCGACTTTGTTCCTTTTTGGGGATGAAATTTTTTAAGTAGGGGAGATTGTAACGACCCGGAAAATCTGAACCAATTTAAAATTTTTAAATTTGCTATTTTGGTGGATTTTAAATATTTTAAATAATAACGATGAAAACTAGGTTTAAATAGACATTTGAAAAGGAATATAATTATTTCTAATTATAAACAAGGCCGTAAATGCCGCGGTAGTTTCAAAATTTGAATTCAAACTTTGCCTGACTGTATCGGGTGCAATACAAAACGGATTTGAGTGAAACCAAAAATATTTAAATCTGTTAGTGAATATCTTTCTTACGAATCTGAAAAATCGAAGTTTCATAGCGGGAAGCAAAAGTTATGGCCAAATGAATTTTCAGAAAGGTCGCTATAAAATTTATATAGCCCGTGAAAATGACCATTTTGCAAACGACCTCGGAATTCGACGAAACCACTTTTGTTGGATCCGGGATGTTAAATTATTGCTAGGTTTCAAATTTCATAATTTTTGAAGCTAGTATGTTAGCATGGAAAAGAAAAACGTGTTTGGTCAATTACAGTTAAATTGGATCGACCCGAAATGGGCCATTTTTCAAACGGTCTTAGAATTCGACGAAACTAGTTTTGTTGGGACCGTATCGTCAAAATATAGCGAAATTTATTTTTCTGGAATTTTTCAAATCAGTTTGTGGCCCTGGCAAATTGAAATGTAAGTTCAAATTGTATATTGAATGTTTTATATTTTAATTTGAAGGAAAACTGACTGAAACAGTCGAACGGGCCTACGAAACATATCCCATTGTGTTCGGAATGGGGGTATTTAACTAGGGACGACAGTCGGCGGGTTCGAATTGGAGTTCATTCGCGATTTTGACATTAGAATTATTAAAATAATAAAATAATTTTCTATAAAAGGCTAGTCAAACCTGGTCAAAACAACCCTAACCCTAATTTCACACTACAGCCGCCGCTCCAATCAAGGGTAGTAACGCTGCGATTTTAGGTGATTAATTTCTCCCAAACTATATTGAATTAAACTACCGTTCAAAATAAAAATCGTGAATGGTTTCGAGGGCTTCAGGTTCGTATGGTTATGATCGAAGTTAAGGGATCGAGGTGGCCAAATTCTGCGATGAACGGTGCGTCATTCAAGAGGTTTTTCTTGGCGTCTCCGGCCATCGAATGTCAGGCCACCGTCGGCACTGGAAGAATGGAGGACGGCGGTCACTGTGGGGGGTTTGGATCGTGGCCTAGGGTATCAGGGAGGGGTGCGTTCGTGAATTAAGAAAAGAGCAGAATGGTTTTTTTTGGGCCAGACAAGCAACGACGGGGAAGAAGGATTAATTGGGGTGATTAAGGTTTAAACTAGGATTAAGGAAATTTATTAATTTATTAATTTATTTTATTTAATAATGTAATTCAATGTTTAAGTGACTGTAACTTTTGCAGACGAACATAGATTTCGACAAACTTGGATCTATTAGAACTGTCTTGACGAGAGCTTCACAACAAAATTGACCGCGTCCAAAACTGAGCATGTTGGAATTTCAGAAAAATTCAAACCCGAACTATTCAGAAATGAGACCGATCAAAGTAAGAATTCTCTCACTTTAAATTTTCTGTACAGTAATTTATTTCATAACTGCATATATGAATTGTTCTCCATCGTCCACAGACCATGGACGACTTGTTTGTTTGGTTGTATTCTGTGTGAAAATTGATGTGAAATGAATTATATATATTAGGAGTGTATAAAATATATATACGATGCGAAATATATATATATATATATATATATATATATATATATGAAAGTGAAAATAACGTATATATTGAAAAGTAAAAATATCGTATATATTGAAAAGTGAAAATATCGTATATATTGAAAAGTGAAAATATCGTATATATTAAAAGTGAAAATATCGTATATATTGAAAAGTGAAAATATCGTATATGTTGAAAGTGAAAATATCGTATATATTGAAAAGTGAAAATATCGTATATATTGAAAGTGAAAATATTATATATATGAAATGTGAAAACGATATATATATATGAAATGAAAACGATATATATATGAAATGTGAAAACGATATATATATGAAATGAAAACGATATATATATATATATACATATATATATATATATGAAATGTGAAAATGATTTGATTGTTAAAAATATAATTTTTAACATATATATACACTGTATAAAATTGTCGTGTATATGGAATATTCAATTTTGATTATAAATTGAATATGAAGTTGAAATCGTTTTGAAAACGAATTTTAAATGATTTATAAAATACGTTTTAAAAGGAAATCGATGAAATATATATTATATATAATATAATGGCCTGAATAAAACGAGTCGCGCTGCGGCAGTTCGCGAATTTTGACCATGGACTTCGAATGGACATTACGGGAGATCCAACCGTCGGATTCTCCTGAAACCAAAACCGTTGGGTTCGTATCGAAAAGAGCTTTCCAATGAATATGAGAAATTTGAAATCTAACAGTTGGATCTGGAATTATGTCCAAATCAAATTTTGGAAAAGGTCGTTGTAAGTGCAGTTCGATGGCCATTGGTGGAAATCGACTGTACGGGCCTTGATAAAATTATTAAAAATAGTAATAATTTGTGTAAAATCATAAGAAATGAATTGGGAAGAATTGGGATGAAAAACTTCATATTTGAAAAGATAAAAATATATTTTTATCGAAACGAACTAGTTATTAACTAGAAAAATAATCCAATGGTTATAAATAAATAAATTGGATTGGATTTGAATTGAAATTATCTTTGGATATTTTCGATATTGGATTCCGTGATTATGCAGATATTGTGATGGGAATTTGGAAGATATCGATATCGTTATTCCTGATATGATATCTGTTGGTTTCAGGATTTGATGTTGAATATACGTCGATACTATCTCTATTCAAAACCTTATATTTAATGTCAATTTGATTGATTGATTGTTTGGATTGTGCTCAACCAGTTTATGAGCAAATATGCTTTTACATTTAGCATTGGGTTGGGTAGAAATATCTGTGTGCTAACACCTTGTGAAACACTTCACGATTTGACGATAAGGTGTTTAGCGATGTCGTGTTCATTTCAAATTTAATGAATGATTCTGAAATGATATTTTTCTTAAGAGAAAAGAAATGTATTCCCGATTTTGGATAGGGAATGTTTTATAAAAATGTTTTATAAAATAGAAAGGATTTCGAGGCCCAAAACCCGATGATTTCTAAAATGATTTAGAAATGTATTATATGTTACATTGTGGTTCATTGCATATTCGATTAGTTGCTATTGACGATGTATCTGTTTGGTGGCGGAGAATTTATTCTCTTTCTTAACACCCTTCATTGAGACGTACGAGCTCAAAGGTTATGTGATTAATAGTGACTGATCATATGTGTGAATTACTGATATGAAGTACTATATTTTGAAAGTACTTGTGATTATTGTGTTATGAAATGATTTTCCCTACTTCGGGATATGAAATGATTTAGTGTGTGGCTAAAGATTCGGGTAACCCTGAGACAAAAAGTATGGGTGAGAGGTCGGTGTAGCCTACTCCAGTGTGGGGTAGGTGCATCGTCGGTGTAGCCTGCTCCTATGTGGGGTAGGTGCACATTTATATATCGAGTTGCGAGGTGCGTATCCTTTGCCTTGTCGATGGGGAGCACAATATTTGGTTGCATACTTGTTTGTATGCATTGTTATGTTTTGGAATTCATATTTCCAAACGATTTGATTTGAGATCCCAAAGTGAAATCTACTTTGATATAGAAAGTTAGATAGGTATTTCAAATGATTTGAAATAAGAAATCAGGAATAAAATCCAAAGGAATAATTTCTGTAAAGTTGAATTGGATTTGGAAAATCTAAGTGTGGTTATTACCATAAATGGGTAGATTGGGATATTGCATGTTGATTGATGCATAGTAGATCCATATATCTTTATTGATTATTGTTTATACACTGGCATTCATGGGGGTAAACCCGTTCCGCGTTAGCAGCGTGGTCCTGTGATTTGTCTTATGATTAATAAGTTAATTTTAACTGTTTAGAGTTTCTCATACCAGTCTCATGACTGACCTGTAGTTTGCTTTTCCCTTGCAAACTCGGGTGCCCCTATTTTCCATACGGGCAGTCGAGTAGTTTTATTTTGCAGATTTATGAGCGGGATTCTGGATTGAAGCTTTAAGCTGTGTCCAGGCATTTACAGTCTTCCGCTGTGTAGTTATATTTCCGCTGTGCATTGTATTACATTTATGTAAATTTATCTTCCGCCGTGTATTATTTTCGATATACTCTGATATTATGTTCTCTGATGTAACATTATTATGATGTTTATAAAAGTCTTCTGTTATTTGTTCAGATGTGTTGTATGCCCAGAGTTAGCGTATACGGGATTCAAACGGTCTTGGTCAGTTTAGCGATCGATTAGGCCCGAGCGGAATCCGTGTCGTTACAAAAATGTGGCGACTAGTCATGAACCCAAATCTCTATTGGTGTTGAAGCTGAGACATTTCGCTGATCCTGCCTCGCCCTGTAACTTCTAAGATCTCTAGTTCCTCTCTCTTGGACACTCAACCATCCTTTTAATCGCTCGATGCGACTGCTTACAGCGATTGTGATTTGGTTGTTGGTCTGTTTCCTGTTTCGTATTCCCAATTTGCCTTCTCCGACCCAATGTTTGCAGGTTTGCATCTTGTTTTAATAGGGGTTTGACAGTTGATTTCTTTTGGTATGTTTTTTGGTATCTGTATGGTTTGGGATTGTTTTCGGGTGACTTCTATACTCCATGCTATCAGGGAATGTGGAATGGATCGTTAAGGCAAAACTAACACTAAAAGGGGTATATAGTGTTCTAAGGAATTTAAGAAAATCTAAAAATTATATGATCTACTATATAAATATCAAACCACAGAGACGATCACAGACACAGAATCAAACAGAAACACAGAAATAAACAAAAATAAAATGCAGAAAAGGAAATAACACAACGGATTTTATATTGGTTCGGATTACACCTACGTCCAATCCCACGCAATGCTGGATTGCGCAGAGTTTTATTACTATACTAATATCCAAGTACAGCACCCTTGATTTCACGGCCATAAGGTTACCACTGATTCAAACACTCTTGATTTCACGGCTACAAGATTACCACCTATTCCAAACACCCTTGATCAAGTATATTCCCCTTGACTACCCGGCTACAATGTTAACACCGATTCCTTCCTTGATTTCACGGCTACAAGGAACGCACCATTTCCAAAACTATCCCAAACGATTACAACAGCCCTATAACTCTTCAATAGCACTTCGATTCAGAGAGTAACGAGTAGAGAGTAGAAGAGAAGAAGTTTTGTATAATTAGACTTGAAATCGGCAGAGTATAAGTGTAGAAATCAAAAATATATGAAATTTTAATGGTGTATTGAAAGAGGATGAAGACGGAGAAGAAGAATGGTTAAAAGATTCGAAATCAACCCCTATTTATAAGATTTGCAACGCTTCTGGAACATTACAAATGGTGAAAAGTCACTTCCTTTCAATATTGAAAATATGACGGTTATATGTCGACGTGGCTATATACGTATGTCGACATATATTGTTTAAAATTATAAATTTAGGCATTTTTCAAGTGTTTTTGTATATATATATACAATTCCGAAAATTCTTGAGTTAAAACATAATGATATAAATAAGAATTATAAAGTGTAAAATCATGTGAAATCATAAACATAAATTATATGAATATATTTATAAAATTATAAAGTTTAAAACTATATAAATATATTAGTATAAGAGTATATAAATATATATAAAATTATAAACTTTAAAACTTGATTTAAAATCAAAAGTAAGATAGAAATGCTAAATAAGACTAGGGTTTGAATTTTGAAAATAGGATTTGAATTTTGAAAATCAAGAATTGAAAAATAGAATTTGAATTTGAATTATAACCCGGAGTGCTATTCAGAGCCTTACATAAACTAGATTCTATTACAATATTTATCTTGAACTCTTGAAATCTTGATTACTCATAAGTCTTGAATCATCTCTGAATTTTGAATCTCTTGAATCTTTAAAACTGTAAAGTCTTCAGTATTAATTCATGTATACAAATCCTGCATATATATATACATATATGTATGTATATATATATTCTAGATAAAGATGTTAGTTTATATTTTATATTCATTAATATTGAAATAAGGTTGTTGTCATTAAAGCTCCAATCTCCAACAATCTCCCCCTTTTGATGGTGACAACCTTAGTTTATAGAATATCATGCATGTACATACCTATTGATGTTGATCCTTCTAATACTCCCCCTGTCTATGAATCCTATATATTCTACTTAAACTAAGTCTATATTTTGTAATTTCTCCCCCTTTGGAATTATCAAAAAGGATATTCTAAAAATACCCCTTTAAATCCTATATCTATCAAGAAAATTTCTATATTAAAGTAAAGTACTCCCCCTGAATCATAAAATAATCCCCCTAAATTTATGATTATATAATATTCAATACTAAGTATACAAACAAATCAAACATCATAATTACACTTGGTTTAAGTCATATATACAAATCAATCCAAGCACACCAATCCAAGTACTAATTTACATATGTTTTAATATACATGTTTTAGGTCAAGTAATTCGAATCAATCATGAATTCAAACAAATCAAACCAATTAAATCATACCAAACAATCAAACGTTTCTTGGGACTTTTACCCATTCATCTTGTCTAGTGATTGTGTTATTGATGTCCTTCTATTCTTCTTCATTGATGATTGGTGCTTCGTTGTTTTCATTTCTAAAATGAGAAGAAATTAACAAACGAATTCATCAAAGTGTTTCTCTTGATACTCAACCATTCTCGTCTGAATTAATTCTAGATGATGCTGATTATGTAGTACTATGGAAAGAATTTTCTTTAAGGAATTCAAAGTATCTTCAAGATTTTCACTTATGTTATGAATTGGATTTGCCATAGTTTTGATAAGAATTGAATAAAGGAGAAGGAGAAATGAAATAATAAAGTTTTCTGGAAGAAATAGTCTTAAATAGGGTCTGGAATTGTTGGATTTGAATGGACATGAGTTAGTTATTTAATTTTAAATATTGAAAACTTTTGAAAATCTGGTTGTTATGTGTCAACATAGGCAAGTATATATGTCGGCATACTTATTAATTTTTTCTGAAAATTTTCAAATTTTGAATCTTTTGTTCATATATTATATTATATTTAACTCTAAAGTTTTTACAGTAACTTAAAGATGATTTTGACATAAATAAAACTCCATTCATTACTTCATAAAAAGAAAATACATCAAACTAATTAAGACACACTAAATACGAGATTTGAAAGCAAATATTAAAGATAAACTAAACTAGATAGTCTAGTTTTCAGCGGACGATGAGGAAGAAGATAAAATTCCAAGCTTTCTTCCTTTCTTGACCATGAATTTAGTCATTTTGGAAAAATTCTTTTTGATCTTCTTTTGATTGTTGACTATCTTCACTTCATTCTGAATAATCATCTCTTTGGAAATGGTTCTAGGGTTGATTGGACACTCAACACGTTCTAAAGAAGTTTCTTCTTCTTCTTAGTTTTCCATAGGCTCTTGTTCTTGTTGCATTCAATCTTGTTTGTCTTCGAATGTCTCCTATGGTTTGAAAGTGAGAGGAATTTACATAAGGTGTATGTTTGTGGAATCGAACACCTTTCTTCGCACAAGTTCTTCTCCGTGAAGATCAACTCCGAAATATTTGGAAATACGAATGAGATAAACTCATGGTAAAAAGAGTTCTCTGTTGATGAAGTTTCTATAGGCTTGAACTATGTTAAGATCATGTCGGCCCAATTGAAGTTATAGCCACAAATAATAACAAAGAGTGCTTTTTGGACCTTGAGAGTTGGGTTGTTAAGGTTTCCAGAATGAGGAGTGATGGTATGTTGAAGGAGAAGGTTTACAATTCTTGTTTTTGGATAGAAAAAGCAATTCTTGAATTCCATTTGAGCATTGCTTTCAAATATGTCGCGATAAGTCTCTAAGTCGGTTTCATCAAATTTGAAATCCGAAAAATCTAGGCCCGTAATTCTACAATTTAAGATATTGCCCAAGATTTTGAAATCTAGAACAATTTGCATGCCTTTGACGCTACTCCAAATTTGGTTTTCATTTCCTTCGAAAAATCCGCGATTAAGATTCGCATAAAGCAACTTGACAAGCTTAGGATAACACACTTTATCGTTATCCCGAGAGTCAATTAAGCTGTAACAACCCGGAAAAACAGAACCGATTTAAAATTATTATTTTGGCTATTTTTATGAATTTTGAATAGTTAAAATAATTTATTTTAAATAATAACGATTTAAAATTTATTTAAATGGAAGTTAGAATGAATATATTTATTTCAATTTTAAAAGGAGTTAGAAATAGCATGACAGTTTGAAATTTGAATCTGAACTTTGACTGAATGCACAGGATTCAAAATAAATCGGATTTAGTGAAACCAAAAATATTTAAATCTATTTAAAAATATCTTTCCAACGAATCTGAAAAATTGAAATTTCATTGCGGGAATAAAAAGTTACGGCCAGTTGAATATTCAGATTAGTCGCTATGGAATATAATATAATATATAGACCGTATAAATGGCCATTATACAAACGACCTCCGTTTTCGACGAAACAATTTTTATTGGGTCCGGAATGTCCAATTATTGCTAAATTTAATTTTCCATAACTTTTGGAATTAATTTGTGAGCGTGATAAATTATACTGCGTTCGATAATTACTATCGAATTTAATCGACCGTTAAAAGGGCCATTTTTCAAACGGTCTCCAAATTCGTTGAAATCAATTTTGTTAGGTCTGTATCATCAAAACATAGCTAAGTTTACTTTTTGGGAATTTACGGAGTCCGTATCTGGCTCCGGTAAATTTAAATGTATGATCGAATTAAATATATAAATAATTTTTATTTTAATTTAAAGAAAACAAGCTGAAAACGATCGATTGGGCTGACGGGACCTAGCCCATTGTGTCCGAAACAGGGGTATTTGTCTAGAGACAACTCTCGTTGGGCAGAATTTGGAGCTACTGAAAATTAACGGGGTTTTTTGCGAATTAGAAAATTAAATAATATTTTATTATAAATATATAATATCTCCAAACCCTAAATACATCGTACAGTGCCGCCATTAGTTTTGAACGATGGAAAACAGTTGTTTCTTCCTCCTCAATTAACTCACGATCCCCTCACCGATAGCGATCGATCCTCTTGACAATTTTGAAGTACTTTTCTCAAGCTTCAATTCCATATAAGCTCGCCCCCTGTCGTTGCACGGTTTTCGAGATCCACGCCCCCCAAGCAGCGCCTTCCACCGCCGATCAACCGGCGAGTTCAACGCTGTTCCAGGCGTAGGTGCACCTCTTCGAGGCCTTCGACATGGAACTGACTGATCAACCTCCGGTGCATCGTGGAGCGCGAAAACCTTAGACCTAAGTTTGAATAAATGTTGAAAACTCACGGCTTTGATTTCTGAGTAAAGAAGAAGATGGGATTTTTTAATTTATTTATTCAAGTAATTAATTAAAAATATTATTTATACAAATAAATAATATCTCGCTCATACTGAACCAGAATTGGACGATTTCAGAAGTATTGCGATCGTGAGTCCGAGATCTACATTTCTGGACCGATTAGAACTGGTTCGGAGCAGATCAGATTTTGGACTCAAATCTGTATTATTCAGAATTAAAACCCGCAGTGAGAAATTCTACTTGTTTTTATATAATTAAAATTACTTAATCATGATACGTGATTTGATCTAGAATTGATGTTGTTTAATTATACGCTGCTAAATTCTATTTGTATGATACGTGATTTGATCTAGAATTGATGTTGTTAAATTATACGCTGTTAAATTCTATTTGTATGATGCGTGATTTGATCTAAAATTGATATTGTATTGTAGATCCATTGATTTGGTGAGGTTTGTGTTGAATAAAATTGTTGAAAACAAAAATACCAATTTTTATTGTAAAGAAAAAAAAGAATTGGATTAAAATTGTCATTTTGACCGATTAGAAGAATTGGATTAAAATTGTCATTTTGGTCAATTTAGAATAGTTGAGTTATAATTATCATTTTTGTCAAAATATAAGTGTAAAAACAAATTGTTAAATATAAGTGTTGAAACAAAAATATACATTTTTGTTAATTAAAAGTTTTGAAAACAAAAATATACATTTTTGTTAATTAAAAGTGTTGAAACAAAAATATACATTTTTGTTAATTAAAAGTGTTGAAAACAAAAATATACATTTTTGTCAGTTAAAAGTGTTGAAACAAAAATATACATTTTTGTTAAATATAAGTGTTGAAATAAAAATATACATTTTTGTTAATTAAAAGTGTTGAAACAGAAATATACATTTTTGTCAATTAAAAGTGTCGAAAACAAAAATATTCATTTTTGTCAAATAGTTTAGTTGAAATAAAAATATTCATTTTTGTCAAATAGATTAGTTGAAAACAAAAATATTAATTTTTGTCAAAACATAATAGTTGAAACAAAATATACATTTTTGTCAAAACATATTAGTTGAAACAAAATGTACATTTTTGTCAAAATATATTAGTTGAAACAAAGATTTACATTTTGTCAAAATATGACGGTTGAAAACAAAGACTACGTTTTGGTTAAATAGAATTGAGTTATAACAAAAATTACTTTTTTGTTAAATATGAGTTATAACCAAAACGAAAGAACCATTTTTTTATCATTTTGTTGAATTAGAATTTTCAACAAAAATGAATGAACCATTTTTTACCATTTTGTTGAATTAGAATTTTCAACAAAAATGAAAGAACCTATTTTTAATCATTTTGTTGAATTAGATTTTTCAACAAAAATGAAAGAACCATTTTTTATCATTTTGTTGAATTAGAATTTTTAACAAAAATGAAAGAACCATTTTTTATCATTTTGTTGAATTAGAATTTTCAACAAAAATGAAAGAACCGCTTTTTATCATTTTGTTGAATTAGAATTTTCTACAAAAATGAAAGAACCATTTTGATCATCTTGTTGAATTATAATTTTCAACAAAGACGAAAGAATCATTTTGTCAACATAGAATTGTTAACAAAACAAAAATATCATTTTTATTCGTTCTGTTAAAATAGAATTGTAAACAAAAATAATTTATCATCTTTAATCATTTCGTTAGAATAGAATTGTTAACAAAATGAAAATATCATTTTTATTCGTTTTGTTAAAATAGAATTGTAAACAAAAATAAGTTATCATCTTTAATCATTTTGTTAGAATAGAATTGTTAACAAAATGAAAATATCATTTTTATTCGTTTTGTTAAAATTGAATTGTAAACAAAAATAAGTTATCATCTTTAATCATTTGGTTAGAATAGAATTGTTAACAAAATGAAAACATCAAAATATACATTAGAGTTATATACAAATTTAAGGAGACACTTTTATCATCAATATACACATTAGAATTTGTGTATAAATTAATGGGACAATTTTATCGTCAAAATACACATTAGAATTTGTGTATAAATTTAAGAGACATTTTTATCGTCAAAATACATATTAGAATTTGTGTATAAATTTAATAGACATTTTTATCGTCAAAATACGCACTAGAATTTATGTATAAATTCAATCGACATTTTTATTGTCAAATTATACAATGGAATTTGTACGCAAATTAAAATAAACATTTTTATGTGTCATGTCATACATTGGAACTACATACAAATAAAAATATTTTTTTATCTGTTAAAGTTAAAAATAAAAATTAAATAAAAATTAAATAAAAATAATGAAAATAAAAACTATCTTTTTATTTGTCATTAGCAAGAAATGTCATGTAAATAAAATACATATTTATTTGACATTATGGACATGTAGATGTGTTATGCCAATAAAACATTCTTTTATTTGGCGTGTTGAACACGTTAGTGGAATCGTCAAATGGTTTATATTTATATATAATTATATATGTATATAAATATAAATTAAAATTAAATGAATCGCGCGTGGTAGTTCGCGTTTCAGAATCGAACTTTAAACGATTATACCGAAAGATCCGACCGTCGGATTTTCCCAAACCTGAACCATTAGGACCGCTTTGGGAATATCTTTCCAACAATATAAATTTCGTTAAAATCCAACAGTTAGATTTCAAGAAATGTGTAAATCAAATTTTAATGAAAACAGCGCTAGGGTCGCCCATTGACCCAAAGCATCGTTAAACTAAATTGAACTATTTTTGTATAAATAAAAGTAGCGATAAATCGTTATAAAACAACATTAACGATATGGAATGATTTAAATTATATAATGCGAGAATTATTTAAAAAGACCGAGTTCAACCTCATATCAGATAATTATACGACGATTTAAATGGAAGATATTGAAGACGGTGATTGAAGACCGACGATCTTCACAACGAATGGACGGTTACTGATGCCCGACACTGGGTCGCTCCTGGGAAAGGGTTAAAGTGGTAGTTGTCCAGACGTACTTGTTGATTGTCCGAATAAACGAGCACCTCTCTTCCGTATTGGACATACGGGACGAGGAATAAGGTGTCTCCGGTTTCGTTCAGACCCAGAATGGACTTGTAAATGGATGTGTATCTGATGTTGAATTTCATTCTATGTGAATTGGTTACTATTTTATATATATATCTGCTGGTGGCGGAGAATTTATTCTCTTGCTTAACACCCTTCTCTGAGACGCACGAGCTCAGAGGTTATACATTGGTAGTTATCGATCGCATGGCGTGGACTGTCAATGTGGCATACCAAGATGCAAATGATCAAGACTTTTGTTGAAAAGCAGAGCCGTGTAGTTGATGATCAAAGCATAGCTTATTTCGGCATAGCTTTGTGTATAGCGTTACTTCGTGAGTCTCACACCCCGGTATGAACCAGAAACTGGAGAAGGATCCAGGGAGGACATGCGTTTCTTTCTAGCTAGAAGTGGTGTTGGGGTTTTGCAAGCCCAAATATTTTTGCTTATGTGGATGCTGGAAAACAAGGTACCTTGGATTTGAGTCCCTAGTGGCTCTATTTTACGCCCCATAGGGCGGGAAAACATATTGTTTAGGAGCTATAATCCACTAACATATTTGTGGACCGGCCATGTGGCTCCTAGGTGCAGTTGTGGCTGTATCCTGAGACATGGTAGGATAGATTGTCTCGAATTCGGTAGGGACTATCTCTTGCCTTGGTTCATGATGGAAATCCAACTTCCAATACGACACCATGCAATATTGATTGTAAACCTATATATGGCGACATGATATATGGTACCCATGCCGTCTATGATTGATACATTATGATTGAAATTATTTTTGAAACATATAGACATTAATAATAATATCAAATCCGTTATATCGTATTAAGCATTTTTGACCATTATAAGGTAAAACTCTATCCTTCGTTTTGCGTTGCATTGTGTAATGGGACTTGAGTCTTATAATGGTTTCATTTTTCTAAAAAGCATTGCATTGTTTAATTATTTACTTTATATATGCACTGGCAATCCAATAGAGTAAACCCGTTCCACATTAGCGGCGTGGTCCTGTGATTTGCCTTACTATTAGATAAGTTAAGCAGATTTCTCATACCAGTCCCATGACTGACTCGTAGTCTGTTTCACTTTGCAAACTCGGGTACCCTCTTTTCCACATGGACATCCTTGTATTCAGGTTTTAGCAGACTCATTCTGGATAGCTATGGAGCTGAAGATGGATCCTATCATTTCTATTATGCTGTTCAGACATCATTTAGTATATTATGTTTGATTCCGCTGCAGACATTTTATATTAAGCTGAAAATCGTATTCTATACTAAGTATGATCCTGTTATGCTGTGTAACTCTGATGATATATTATTTCCAGTTTAACTTTGAAGTATTCTGTCTGGTGTAATTCTATATTTCTGTTCTGCTGTTATTGTTTATATGTTATATTCTAATGATTATCCTTGCTTTCGTACTATGGAAGCTTGGGGTCATCACAGTTGGTATCAGAGCTTAGGTTAAACTTAGCTCCGGAACATAACATAATTAAAACAATTCGTCTAGATAGAATCAACAGTATTCTAAGGCGAATAGCTCATTAGATATAGGATTAGTAATGTTCTAGAATGAGCACAGCAGAATAACACATCATAATCAGTCATTACATCATCATTTCTCCATATGTCCTTTACTCTTACCATTCCTTAAAAAAATTATCATTTCTGTTGGTCTGACTCTTTCCTTGATGGTATAGAACTGACTGAAAATGAGTGGCAGAAATAGAAGAAATAATTCTATGGTTCAGCAATCTAATGAGCCAATTGTGCTCCCACAGCCCGAACCAGATTTAGAAGCTCTGGTAATGAAGTATCGAAATCTGGGTGGAGTACCATTCACGGAAAGGAGTCCGTTATTAAAACACAAGCACGGATGCGGTCTTCTGAGAGAATTTTTGAAGGCTTAAAGTTGAGAGATGATCAGAAGAGATTAATAACATCTTGGGCACTCAAAGACGAAGCTTTAATCTAGTGGGAAACTATTGCTGAGGAAAATCCAGAAGGTAATATTACCTGGGATAGATTTAAAGAAATGTTCCAATAAAGATTTATTCCTCCAGAAGCAACTGAGCGGCTATATGATGAGTTTTACGATCTGAAACAAGGAGATATGACCATCCAGGAGTACCAGAAGAAATTCAATGAACTTTCCGCTTTGCCCCAGAATTAATTCGAGATCCTATAAGGAAGAATCTGAGATTTATCAAAGGACTTCAAAAGAAATAAGAAGGTAGAGTACTTGCTCATGTGAACCTTCCTTTTTCTGATATGATACAGATGGCTTATCGCTATGAGTATCTTGATAAGCAATATGGTTTGGAAGACGAAGAAGAATGCAGCCCTAGGAGCAAAAGGAAGTTTGAAACCAATAGCCCTGAGGCGAGCACAAAGCCTGAGGTCAGTAAGAAGTCTAAAGCCAATCAGAAAAAGGTGAAGGCTGTTGTGTGTCTCAAGTGCAATAAGCAAGGGCATTCGATAAGAAACTGTAAATCTTCAAAGAAAGTCAGATCTAAATCCAGAAAGGAGTTTCAAGAGGATAAAGTACGCAATCTTTGCCATCAGACTGGTCATGTAAAGCAAGATTGCCAACTTTTGAAAGCGACCAAGGAGGCTTAAGTCAATAAAGTGGCAGAAGCTCCAGCACCCTCAGCTAGTCAGGAAAGGACAGATGTTTTGGAAGGCACTCTTGCCGTCAAAAATATTCCAGTTAAAGTACTGTTAGATACAGGCGCGTCGCAAAGTTTCATCTCGAGTAATATAGTCAAGAAGCTAAATCTAAAATTGAGAGATCTTAAAGAATACCTTAGGGTTCATAATCCGATAGGAGGTTCTCTGGTCCTTGGTACATTTTGTAGAGTGCCCGTCTCTTTTTCCCATTATTAGTTTTCTTGTATCTTCATCGTCATGGATTTTTCTGAATTTGATATCATTCTTGGGCTGGATTGGTTAACCAAGCACGGGGCCGAAGTTAAATGTGCATAAAGAGTTGTTACAGTTAAAACAAAGCTTGATAATATTGTTATACCCTGAGTTGGCTCAAATGCTGATAGAAAGAATTTTGGGCTGCTCTTGAGGTTCCCCCACTGCTGTTGAAGATATTCCTGTCGTCAAGAATTATGCGCATGTGTTCTAAGAAGTTGATAGCTTACCCCCGCGGAGAGAAATTGACTTCAGGATCGATCTAGTTCCAAATGCAAGGCTAGTTGTGCATCGTATTCGAAGAATGACATGGAAGGAGAAAGACGAACGGAGTAATCAAACAAAATAGCTTTTGTGGGAAGGTTTGATCAGGCTTAGCTTCTCAAATTGGGGTGCAGCAGTGGTGTTTGTCCCAAAGTTAGACGGTACTCTATGATTGTGTGTGGATTACCGAGATCTCAATAAGAAACCGCTGAAGAACAAATATCCATTGCCGCGTATTGATGATCTATTAGATCACTTGAATGGAGCGAAAGTGTTTTCAAGGATGGACCTAGCTACAGGTTTCCATCAACTGCGGATTGCCGAAGAATGTGTTCCTTTGACAGCCTTCAGAGGTCCAGACATATTCTATGAGTGGCTAGTAATGTCGTTTGACTTATGTAACGCTCCTGCCTACTTTGTCGATCTGATGAACAGAGTATTCCGCGATGTCAGGAATAAATTTGTGATGGTTTTCATCGATGACATCTTAATCTTCTCTAAATCCACTATTGAGCATGAAAAGCATTTGAAAGCAGTCCTGGAAGTTCTAAGAAGGAATGTATGGAAAGCCAAATTCTCTAAATGCATATTCTAGCACGAAGAAGTAAAGTTCCTCGGTCATGTTGTATCGAAGGAAGGCATTTCAGTTGACCCAGGCAGGATCTCAGCCCTTCAAGGTTGGAAGCAGCCTAGCACGCCTACCGAAGTCAAAAGTTTTCTAGGATTGGCTGGCTATTATCAGAAATTCGTTAAGGATTTTTCGAAGCTATCTTGTCCATTGACGAAACTAACCAAGAAGCATACGAAGTTTAATTGGACACCCGAATGTGAGGCAGCTTTCCAAGAACTGAAATTGAGGTTGACCACTGCTCCCATGTTGACCATTATTGATGGCAATCAAGATTTGAAAGTCTGGACTGATGCTTCTATTGAAGGTATTAGTGCGGTGTTAATGCAGAGAGACAAAGTAGTTGCATATGCTAGCCGTCAGTTGAAGCCGCATGAGAAAAGATACCCCACTCATGATCTTGAGTTGATGGCCATCGTGTTTGCTTTAAAGATATGGCGGTACTATCTCTTGGGTGAGAAGTTCGAATTATATATTGATCATAAATCCTTGAAGTATCTGTTCACCCAAAGAGATTTGAATTTGAGGTAGCAACATTGGTTAGAATTTCTTTCGGCCTATGATCTGGACATCCTATATACTCCAGGGAAAGCCAATGTTGTAGCCGATGCGCTCAGCAGGAAGAATGCGGCCAACACCAATCTTATCATCGCCAATCTCATCATTACACCTTCCTTGATTGATAAGATCTTTGCTCTCCAGAATAATGGTGAATTTATTCAGAGAATTAGCAAAAGAGTTCGGGAAGGCGAGCCCATGAGTTTCCAGATTGACGACAAAGGGGTTCTGAGGCTGTTAGGCCAAATTTGTGTTCCGAACCTTCCTAAGCTCAGAAAGGATGTAATGGATGAATGTCACAAATCAAATCTTACTATTCATCTAGGTATGAGCAAGATGTATCATGACCTCAAGTGCACATTTTGGTGGAGATCTATAAAGAGGGACATTTCCATATTTGTTGCTCGATGTTCCACTTGTCAGCAAGTCAAAAGCAATCAACAGAAGATTGAAGGATTATTGCGACTGTTAGAGGTTCCAAGTTGGAAGTGGGACCAAATTTCTATGGACTTTATTGATGGTGTACCCCAAACCTGAAAAGGCAATGACAGTATACGGGTGATTGTAGATCGTTTCACGAAGACCGCCCATTTTATCCCTGTCAGATCTAATAGAACAGTTCGAAGTCTGGTGCAGCTTTATTTCAAAGAGATTGTCAGACTATATGGAGTTCCCAGTAGCATCGTTAGTGATCACGATCCGATATTTGCCAGTAAATTCTGGGAAGCATTCCAAGAAGAGCTTGGGACCAAGTTGAATCTAAGCACCGCTTATCATCCTCAGACAGATGGCCAGACTGAGAGGGTGAACCGCATATTAGAAGACTTGTTGCGAGCGTGCATTCTTGATTTTGGCGGGTCATGGGAAGATCACTTGCACTTGGTTGAGTTCTATTATAATAACAGTTACCAAGCAAGCTTGCAGATGTCGCCATTTGAAGCATTATATGGCAGGCCATGCAGATCTCCCGCATGTTGGGTGGAACCAGGCAATCGATTAGTATTGGGTCCCGATATGATTCGTGAAGCATCAGATAAAGTTGATTTCATCAAGAAGCGACCACTGACTGCTCAGAGCCGACAGAAGAGTTATGCAGACTCACGAAGAAGGGATTTAGAATTCTCTTTTGGTGATTATGTAAACTTGAGGTTTTCCCCAATGAGAGGTGTAATTCGTTTTGGGAAGACTGGGAAGTTGGCGCCAAGATTCATTGGTCCATTTCCTATTCTCGAAAGGGTTGGAACTCTCGCTTATAGGGTGCAGTTTCCTGACTGGTTGCCAGGGGTGCATGATGTATTCCATGTGTCTCAACTCCGGAAACATGTACATGATTCAGACTTGGTTGTGGAGGAAGCAGCACAACAAGATTTGGAGATTACCCCGAGCTTAGTAGTAAGAAGGGAGCCAGTGAAAATTGTTGGCAAAGAGACCCGGGTTCTGAGGAACAAGAGGATCCACTTAGTCAAAGTGCAGCGGAGCGGGGATCCTAGAGATTGTACATGGGAGACTAAGGATAACATCAAACAGGCTTATCCGAAGTGCAAAGTGGACATCTCCGAGTAAAACTTGTGTTGAGGTACATTTACAATATTTTGCATTTTCCGTTTTGTTTCCTACTTTACTATTGTTTCCTTTTTGGGCACGAAACGCCTTTAAGTGGGGGAGATTGTAACAACCCTGAAAATCAGAACCAATTTAAAATTTTTATTTTGGCTATTTTTATGAATTTTGAATAGTTAAAATAATTTATTTTAAATAATAACGATTTAAAATTTATTTAAATCAAAGTTAGAACGAATATATTTATTTTAATTTTAAAAGGAGTTAGAAATAGCACGACAGTTTGAAATTTTGAATCTAAACTTTGACCGAATGCACAAGATTCAAAATAAATTGAATTTTAGTGAAACCAAAAATATTTACATTTGTTTAAAAATATCTTTCCAATGAATCCGAAAAATTGAAATTTCATGGCGGGAATAAAAAGTTATGGCCAGTTGAATATTCAGAATGGTCGCTATGGAATATAATATAATATATAGCCCGTATAAATGGCCATTATAAAAATGACCTCCGATTTCGATGAAACCATTTTTGTCGGATCCGGAATGTCAAATAATTGCTAAGTTTAATTTTGCATAATTTTTGGAATTAATTTGTGAGCGTGGCCAATTAAACCGCGTTCGATAATTTCTATTGAATTTAATCGACCGTTAAAAGGGCCATTTTTCAAATGGTCTCCAAATTTGACGAAATTAATTTTGTTAACTCCGTATCGTCAAGACATAGCTATGTTTATTTTTTGGGAATTTTCGAAGTTCGTATGTGGCTTCGATAATTTAAATGCACGATCGAATTAAATAAATAAATAATTTAAATTTTAATTTAAAGAAAATAGGTTGAAAACGATCGATTGGACTGACAGGACCTAGCCCATTGTGTCCGGAACAAGGGTACTTTCCTAGGGACAACTCTCATTGGGCTGAATTTGGAGCTACTGAAAATTAACGGATTTTTTTGCGAAATAGAAAATTAAATAATATTTTATTATAAATATATAATGTCTCCAAACCCTAAATACATTGTACAACGCCGCCATTAGTTTTGAACGAGGGAAAACTGTGTTTCTTCCTCCTCAATTAACTCATGACCCCTCACCGATAGCGATCGATCCTCTTGACAATTCTGAAGTACTTTCCTCAAGCTTCAACTCCATATAAGCCTCGCCCCCGTCGTTGCACGGTTTTTGACATCCACGCTCCCGAAGCAGCGCTGTTTGCGGCCAATTTCCACCGTCGATCAATCAGCGAGTTCGACGCCGTTTCAGGTGCAGGTGCGCCTCTCCGAGACCATCGACGTAGGACTGACCGATCGGCCTCCGGTGCATCGTGGAGAGCGAAAACCTTTGACCTATGTTTGAATAGATGATGAAAACTCATGGCTTTGATTTCTGAGTAAAGAAGAAGGTGGGATTTTTTAATTTATTTATTCAAGTAATTAATTAAAAATATTATTTACACAAATATATTCATATCTCGCTCATACTAAATCAAAATTGGACGATTTCAGAAGCGCTGCGATCGTGGATCCGAGATCTACCTTTCTGGACTGATTAGAACTGATTCGGAGAAGGTCAGATTTTGGACAAATATTTAGATCTGAATTATTCAGTATTAAAACCCATAGTGAGAAATTCTACTTTTTTTTATATAATTAAAATTACTTAATCATGATACGTGATTTGATCTAGAATTGATGTTGTTAAATTATACGTTGTTAAATTCTATTTGTATGATACGAGGTTTGATCTAGGAATTGATGTTGTTAAATTATACGCTGTTAAATTCTACATGTATGATACGTGATTTGATCTAGAATTGATGTTGTATTGTGGATCCATTGATTTGATGAGGTTTGTGTTGAATAAAATTGTTAAAAACAAAAATACCAATTTTTTTTGTAAAGAAAAAAAAAGAATTGGATTAAAATTGTCATTTTGACCAATGAGAAGAATTGGATTAAAACTGTCATTTTGGTCAATTTAGAACAGTTGAGTTATAATTATCATTTTTGTCAAAATATAAGTGTTGAAACAAAAATATACATTTTTGTTAAATATAAATGTTGAAACAAAAATATACATTTTTGTTAATCAAAATTGTAGAAACAAAAATATATATTTTTGTTAGTTGAAACAAAAATATGCATTTTTGTTAATTAAAAGTGTTGAAACAAAATATACATTTTTGTTAATTAAAAGTGTTGAAACAAAAATATACATTTTTGTTAATTAAAAGTGTTGAAACAAAAATATACATTTTTGTTAATTAAAAGTGTTGAAACAGAAATATACATTTTTGTCAATTAAAAGTGTCAAAAACAAGAATTTCATTTTTTGTCAAATAGTTTAGTTGAAACAAAAATATTCATTTTTGTCAAATAGTTTAGTTGAAAAATATATATTTATTTTTGTCAAATAGATTAGTTGAAAACAAAAACTTTCATTTTTGTCAAACCATATTAGTTGAAACAAAATATATATTTTTGTCAAAACATAATAATTGAAACAAAATTTACATTTTTGTCAAAATATATTAGTTGAAACAAAGATTTACATTTTGTCAAAATATGATGGTTGAAAACAAAGATTACATTTTGGTTAAATAGAATTGAGTTATAACAAAAATTACATTTTTTTAAATATATTGGAGTTATAACAAAAATGAAAGAACTATTTTTTGTCATTTTGTTGAATTAGAATTTTCAACAAAAATGAAAGAACTATTTTTTGTCATTTTGTTGAATTAGAATTTTCAACAAAAATGAAAGAACTATTTTTTGTCATTTTGTTGAATTAGAATTTTCAACAAAAATGAAAGAACCATTTTTTTTATCATTTTGTTGAATTAGAATTTTCTACAAAAATGAAAGAACCACTTTTTATCATTTTGTTGAATTAGAATTTTCAACAAAAATAAAAGAACCATTTTGATCATCTTATTGAATTAGAATTTTCTACAAAAACAAAAGAGTCATTTGTAATCATTTTGTCAACATAGAATTGTTAACAAAATGAAAATATCATTTTTATTCGTTTTGTTAAAATAGAATTGTAAACAAAAATAAGTTATCATCTTTAATCATTTTGTTAGAATAGAATTGTTAACAAAATGAAAATATAATTTTTATTCGTTTTGTTAAAACAAAATTGTTAACAAAAATAAGTTATCATCTTTAATCATTTTGTTAGAATAGAATTGTTAACAAAATAAAAATATTATTTTTATTCGTTTTGTTAAAATTGAATTGTAAACAAAAATAAGTTATCATCTTTAATCATTTTGTTAAAATATAATTGTTAACAAAATGAAAACATCAAAATATAAATTAGAATTATATACAAATTTAAAGAGACACTTTTATCGTCAATATACACATTAGAATTTGTGTATAAATTAAAGAGACATTTTTATCGTCAAAATACACATTAGAATTTGTGTATAAATTTAAGAGACATTTTTATCATCAAAATACACATTAGAATTTATGTATAAATTCAAGTGACATTTTTATTGTCAAATTATACAATGGAATTTGTATGCAAATTAAAATAAACATTTTTATGTGTTATGTCATACATTGGAACTACATTCAAATAAAAATATTTCTTTTTATTTGTTAAAGTTAAAAGTAAAAATTAAATACAAATAATGAAAATAAAAACTATCTTTTTATTTGTCATTAACAAGAAATGTCATGTAAATAAAATACATATTTATTTGACATTATGGACATGTAGATGTGTTATGCCAAAAAAAAACATTCTTTTATTTGGCGTGTTGAACACGTTAGTGGAATCGTCGAATGGTTTGTATTTATATATAATTATACATATATAAATACAAATAAAAATTAAACGAATCGCGCGCGGTAGTTCGCGTTTCGGAATCATAACTTTAAACAATTATACCGAAAGAACCGATTGCCGGATTTTCCCAAAACTGGAACCGTTAGGACCACTAAGGAAAGATCTTTCCAACAATATAAATTTTGTTAAAATCCAATAGTTAGATTTCAAGAAATGGGTAGATCAAATTTGGGTGAAAACATCGTCATGGCCTCCCATTGACCCGAAGCGTCATTAAATTAAATTGGACTATTTTTATATAAATAAAAATAGTGCTAAATCATTATAAAATAACATTAACGATATGGAATGATTTAAATTATATATATGCGAGAATTATTTGTAAAGACCAAGTTCAACCTCATTTCAAATAATTGTACGACGATTTAAATGGAAGATACTGAAGACGGTGAATGAAGACCGGCGATCTTCACATCGAATGGACGACTACTGATGCCCAGCACTGGGTCGCTCCTAGGAAAGGTTAAAGTGGTAGTTGTCCGGACGTACTTGTTGATTGTCCGGATAAGCGAGCATCTCTCTTCCGTATTGGACATATGGGACGAGGAATAAGGTGTCTACGGTTTCATTTAGACCCAGAACAGACCTCTAAATGGATGTGTGTCTGACGTTGAATTTCATTATATGTGAATTGGTTTCTATTTAATATATATCTGTTGGTGGCGGAGAATTTATTCTCTTGCTTAACACCCTTCTCTGAGACACACGAGCTCAGAGGTTATATATTAGTAGTTATCGATCGCATGGCATGGACTGTCAATGTGGCATGCCAAGATGCAAATGATCAAGGCTTTTGTTGAAAAGTAGAGCCTTGTGGTTGATGATCAAAGCATAGCTTATTTTGGCATAGCTTTGTGTATAGCGTTACTTCGTGAGCCTCACACCCCGGTGTTTGCTCCAAATTTGGGATCAAACACCAAAAGTGTAAAAGCTACACTTCACCTATTTGGTAAGAATATGGAACCGCGAAATCGCAAAATAAACGGATAAAAGCAAGTAAGAGCACAAAAGAATTTTTATAGTGTGGTTCGATTCTCTATGAATCTACGTCCACTTTCAATTCATTCTCATTATGATATTCAAGCTTACAACATATGAGTTTTCCCTCATTACAATCATTTCTCTCTTTTAACTCCCTTGACAATTTACTTTCACTTGAATTTGGTGAAGAAAATGAAGAGATCTTTTAGCTTTGTGATGAACCTTCAACCACTGGTGTGCTTTGATCCTTTTCCATGATCTTCATAGATTTTGTAGTGAATTAACATTCGATTTTAAGCTTCGGAGAGGAGAAGAGATCGTTAATATGATGCTTGAGAGGCTTATTATGAAGCTTGAATGAGATTGAAGGTTCTTAGATTTGATTGGAGAAAGCTTTTATGATCATTCACTTGGATTTAATCTTCATGAAGTTAGAAAAATGTTGTTGAATCCATGGAAGCCATTAGAGAAATTGTAGATGAGCTTTTAATTTGACGGAGTCTCCTTGTAGAAATGAATTTTCGGTCCTCCCCTCAAATGAATTATGAGGGGGTATTTATAGGTGATCTTCAGACCAGATGGCAGTTTCGTAATTATGCAGAAAAATGCCATGACTCATGTCGCCATCGACATGACTCGGATTCTCGCTATAACTTATGTCGTTTACGACATGACTCGTGTCGCCTGTCGGGTTAACCCCCTGGTGCCTTAAGCTTGCGACCCGACATGACCTTCCTTATCATGGCTCATACCGTTTGCGTGATTCGACATTAGTTGGAGGCGACATGGTTTAGCTTCAGACTTTGAACAGTGACTGGCCCTATATGTCGTTGAATCGATATGGTGAATGGACGACATGGCGTGTTTCCAGAATCCGACTTGGTTTTCTCGACACGACTTTAGGCCGACATGAATTATAGTCGAGATAACAACTTGCGACATAGATGGTACATATAACATGCGATGCGGCATGAGTTCCCATACGTCATGAACGTTCAAACTCACGGCATGGAACAAATGTTATACGACGTGGAGGTCTCTTCCGACATGCTTTGTGGCTTGGATAGTTCAAAGATGTTAACAACATGGTTATACTCATGTCGTGAGAATCATATCGTTCATAGAAGCTTCATTATGGCGGTTGGTCTCAGTAGCAGGATCCATACGACATGAGCAGAACGTCTTGACCGTGAACCATGTTTACAACTTGGTTGGTATGTTGTTGTCTCATCATGGTACATCATGTTTCTTGCGACATGGCCTGAGTGCCATGAAACAGAGCGTCTTCGACTCTTGTCGTTTTTAACGACTTATGACTGTGTCATTGAAACGGTTTGAGTTAGTTGTGCCATGTATCATTGTCTGTGAATACTTCTTAGTTCTGAACCGTGTTCTAAGAATGGGGTTAACATTTTCCCCTTGGAGCTTGCATTTCTTGCTTGCGAGAAATGCGGGCTTCGAAATGAACACAATTTGCGTTGAGATTCTGTCGTAGCTCCTCTATTTGTTATGGCGAATCACGCTTTGAATTCATATATTCCATGCTACCTGTTCTGTAATTTAAACAAGCATTCGCACGATTTTGGACTTATACTTTGTTATTGATTGCCCACATCAATAACAAAATAGTTTAATCATGAGAAAATGAATTATAATGAATTTTAATTTTGAATTGAGTAACGTGTCTGCACAGAATTATTTTATCCAACGGTTTATAACTTGCTGAATAATGTCTGTACCAATATGATATTCAAATTCGAATTCGCATTAAACAATTAAAATCAATTACTCGACTAAAGCCAACTGTGGATTTCAAAAGCTATTGTTTTAAAATCTTTGATTATCCATGCCCCGGTTCTGGAGGCCATTGTTAGCATTCATTATGCAAAGAATTCCACCGCTTAATGTTTGTTTATCATGTTGATTAGTTTTGGCATTGAAGATTCTGTTGGATGCCCTTTGTTTTAGTGTGGTTCTTTTAATCCAACATTGTGTCTTTTTCTTACGATTGAATCAACATGATGGATTTCATTTAACAATGTTGATTTCTCTTGTGGAGAGGATTTTTGGTTGTCGCATCGTTTCTCCATGCGAACTCCTGCGAGGTCTGGGTTAAGGCTGCATCGCTCCGTGCTTACGAACTCCCACGCTTCGTCTTGGTTTAGCAAGCTCCCGCCCTTCGTTTCGCGCCTACGGATTCCCGCGAACCATTGGGTCTAGGCTGCATCGCTCCGCGTTTACGAACTCCCATGCTTCGTCTTGCTTTAGCAAGCTCCCGCGCTTCGTTTCGCGCCTACGGATTCCTGCGAACCATTGGGTTAAGGCCGCATTGCTCCACGCTTACGAACTCCCATGCTTCATCTTGCTTTAGCAAGCTCCCGTGCGTCGTTTCGTGCCTACAGATTCCCGCTAACCATTGGGTTAAGTCCGCATCGCTCCGCGCTTACGAACTCCCACGCTTAGTCTTGCTTTAGCAAGCTCCCGCGCTTCGTTTCGCGCTTACGGATTCCCGCGACCCATTGGGTTTAGGCCGCATCGCTCCGCGCTTACGAACTTCCATGCTTCGTCTTACTTTAGCAAGCTCCCGCGCTACGGTTTGCGCCTACGGATTCCTGCAAACCATTGGGTTTAGGCTGCATCACTCTGCGCTTACGAACTCACATGCTTCGTCTTGCTTTAGCAAGCTCCCGCGCTTTGTTTCGCGCCTACGGATTCCCGCGAACTGTTGGGTAAAGGCTGCATCGCTCCACGCTTACGAACTCCCACGCTTCGTCTTGCTTTAGCAAGCTCCCGCGCTTCGTTTTGCGCTTATGTACTCCCGCAACCTTTGGGGGAAGAGGTTTTGGATCCGTAACAGCTTGTTGCTCTATTCGCCGTTTGATTCATTGGAACTTCCGTGATCAACCATTGAGTTGGTATTACCGAAGTTGCCTCATTTCGTCGATCTTGAGGAAGCAAACGCCTACGGAATAGCCTGCAATGAGAAAATCATCTTTTAGAAATTTTTCATGTATATTTTGCAAATCAGAGATTTACACAAGCAGGAAATATTTCATTCGAAGTACTTTTGTTCTGTACAATGCACGTAAACCATTATAGACTTTTTACAGGAAAGTAAAATATAGTAAAGAGTAAAGTAATGGAGAGAGGCGATAATGATCGCTTATTCTGAGTCATAGATATTAGATCATCATCAACTGTTGTTAGTTGATTATCAGCCTTGGAATGATCTGAGCAAAAGCTACGTTGCTTGGACGAGACTGATCATTTGATGCCCCTTGCCCTTGGGGGGCTGCAGAAGGTTTTGCATCTTGGGAGTTCTTCACAAATTGTTGCAGACGGTTCTTCCTAATCAATTCTTCAATTAATGATTTCACGTGCCTGCATTCGTTGGTGCCGTGGCCCGATTGATTATGATAATGATAGAACTTCTCGGATTTAGCCAGATGGTCATTCATTTTTATTGGCCGAGGCTCTGGGTAATCTTCTGCATCCTTTGTGGCAAGTTAGATGTTCTCGGGAGTTTCATTCAGAGGAGTTAACTCAGACGAGTCAAGAAGGCGAAACTCTTTATTAGCTTTGTTGTCATTTCTGTCATTTACTCGCTTCTGCCCCTGAATATTCTTTTGATCGCACTGAGTTGCAGTACTTTTGGGAGCCTCAAGAAGTTGGTTACCACCGATGATCTGAAGAGGTATAGGATCATCGTCCACTCTCATGTACTCCTCCGCTTTCTTATAGAACTTGCCAAGCGTAGTTGGTTCCTTCATCTTTATCCATCTTACGAAGTCGCTTTTTTTGTCTATAGCATCGAGTAGAGCCATGAGAATTATGTGTGGCTCCGGATTCCTCACTTCAGACAAGGCAACATTGAATCGACTGAGGAAGGCTTTGAAAGTTTCTCCTGGGTTTTGTTTCATCGCTGAAAGTGTTATAGCATCCTTGGCTTTAGTAGCGCGCAAGAGGAACTGCTCCTTGAACTTTTTGGTCAGGTCAGAGAATCGATCGATAGACTTAGGTGGCAGCTTTGTGAACCATAGTGATGCGGCACCTTTTAAGTAGAGAGGAAAGTACGTGCATCTCATCTCATCGGTCGCCTTAGCTGCACTCATATGCCATTCATATTTGAATAGGAAGTAGTTCGAATCAACGAGACCATTGTACGGAGGCAGAGTCGGAGGACTAAACTTCTTCGGACATTCTACTCCAAGGATTCTTTCGGTGAATGGAGTCCTATCGGGAGAGAAGTCCCATTCTCTTTCGTCGTCCTTGCTAGCTTGATTTTTTTTCATGGCTCGTTCTATCATGTCCGAAATGTACTCTTCGGTGCTATGGCGCTCTGTGAAGCTGATTTCTTTACCAAACGTTCATCTAGGTATATGATTTTGATTAGAGAGCTTAGGCCCTTTGCCTTCTCGACGAAGAGGTGCCCCCGTGATAAGATTAGCGGCTTTTCGAGCATTCACTTCGGAAAGGTCCTTAGCTTTTGATCTCAAATTCTCGATGTTAGCTTCGTCCCTGTCACTTGCCCAATCATAATCGTCTTCCATATTGTCATTGTGGTCATGATTGGAAGTGGACGATTTGTCATTTTCCTCGAGATCCACATGCACCTTTGAAGGAGGTGGATTTGATCAAGCATTAAGAATGGTGTCTAGTTTCTCCATCATCATTTTAGTAGAGGCATCCACTCGGTTGTTGATGTTGGCAATAGCGACTTTTAATTCATTTCTAGTCACGCCAGCTCCACTTATCGAGTTTTCACCAACATCAAAATGGTTAGTGAGCGGTGTTTCTTCATTAACAACATTATCGGCTTCTACCACAATTTTGCTAGTGGTCTACTTAGCTTTAGCCATCACTTCGGAGAAGAATGCGACTTAGAGCTTTAATGCAAGGATCTCAACTTTTGGAGAGTGCGAGATGAGGTAGGAGATGCGAGGCAGCCCCATGGTGGGCGCCAAATGTTCGCTCCAAATTTGGGATCAAACACCAAAGGTGTAAAAGCTACACTTCACCTATTCAGTAAGAATATGGAACCGCGAAATCGCAAAATAAATGGATAAAAGCAAGTAAGAGCACAAAAGAATTTTTATAGTGGTTCGATTCTCTATGAATCTACGTCCACTTTCAATTCATTCTCATTATGATATTCAAGCTTACAACATATGAGTTTTCCCTCATTACAATCATTTCTCTCTTTTAACTCCCTTGACAATTTACTTTCACTTGAATTTGGTGAAGAAATAAAGAGATCTTTTAGCTTTGTGATGAACCTTCAACCACTTGTGTGCTTTGATCCTTTTCCATGATCTTCATAGATTTTGTAGTGAATTAACATTCGATTTTAAGCTTCGGAGAGGAGAAGAGATCGTTTGTATGATGCTTGAGAGACTTATTATGTAGCTTGAATGAGATTGAAGGTTCTTAGATTTGATAGGAGAAAGCTTTTATGATCATTCACTTGGATTTGATCTTCATGAAATTAGAAAAATGTTGTTGAATCCATGGAAGCCATTAGAGAAGCTGTAGATGAGCTTTGAATTTGACAGAGTCTCCTTATAGAAATGAATTTTTGGTCCTCCCCTCAAATGAATTATGAGGGGTATTTATAGGTGATCTTTAGACCAGATGGCAGTTTCGTAATTATGCAGAAAAATGCCATGACTCATGTCGCCACCGACATGACTCGGATTCTCGCTATAACTTATGTCGTTTACGATATGACTCATGTCGCCTGTCGGGTTAACCCCCGGCGCCTTAAGCTTGCGACCCGACATGACCTTCCTTGTCATGGCTCGTACCGATCGCGTGATTCGACATTAGTTGGAGGTGTCATGGTTTTGCTTCGGACTTTGAACAACGACTGGCCCTATATATCGTTGAATCGATATGGTGGATGGACGGCATGGCATGTTTCCTAAATCCGACTTGGCTTTCTCGACACGGCTTTAGGCCGACATGAATTATAGTCGAGATAACGACTTGCGACATAGATGGTACATATAACATGCGATGCGGCATGAGTTCCCATACATTATGAACGTTCAAACTCACGGCATGGAACAAATGTTATGCGACATGGAGGTCTCTTGTGGCATGCTTTACGGCTTGGATAGTTCAAAGATGTTAACAACATGGTTATACTCATGTCGTGAGAATCATATCGTTCATAGCAGCTTCATTATGGCGGTTGGTCTCAGTAGCAGGATCCATACGACATGAACAGAACGTCTTGACCGTGAACCATGTTTACGACTTGATTGGTATGTCGTGGTCTCATCATGGTATGTCATGTTTCTTGCAACATGGCCTGAACGCCATGAAACAGAGCGTCTTCGGCTCTTGTCGTTTTTAATGACTTATGACTATGTCGTTGAAACGATTTGAGTTAGTTGTACCATGTATCATTGTCTGTGAATACTTCTTAGTTCTGAACTGCGTTCTAAGAACGGGGTTAACATTTGCCCCTCGGAGCTTGCATTTCTTTCTTGCGAGAAATGCGGGCTTCGAAATGAACACAATTTGCGTTGAGATTCTGTCGTAGATCCTCTATTTGCTATGGCGAATCGCGCTTTGAATTCATATATTCCATGCTACCTATTCTGTAATTAAAGCAAGCATTCGCACGATTTTGGACTTATACTTTGTTATTGATCGCCCACATCAATAACAGATTAGTTTAATCATGAGAAAATGAATTATAGCGAATTTTGAATTTGAATTGAGTAACGTGTCTACACAGAATTATTTTATCCAACGGTTTATAACTCGCTGAATAATGTCTGTACCAATACGATATTCAAATTCGCATTAAACGATTAAAATCAACTACTCGACTAAAGCCGACTGTGGATTTCAAAAGCTATTGTTTTAAAATCTCATATGATAGTATATGATATTTCTCATTCGGGAAATAAGTATTTGTGACTTATTTTCCGCTTCTCTTTGGAGAATCTTTGATTATCCGTGCCCCGGTTCTGGAGGCCATTGTTAGCATTCATTATGCAAAGAATTTCACCACTCAATGTTTGTATGTCATGCTGATTAGTTTTGGAATTGAAGACTCCATTGGATGCCCCATGTTTTAGTGTGGTCCTGTTAATCCAACGTCTTGTTTTCTTCTTGCGATTGAATCAACATGATGGATTTCATTGAACATTGTTGATTTCTCCTGCGGATAGGATTTTTGGTTGTCGCATTGTTTCGCCATGTGAAGTCCTGCGAGGTTTGGGTTAAGGCTGCATCGCTCCGCGCTTACAAACTCCCATGCTTTGTCTTGCTTTAGCAAGCTCCCACGCTTCGTTTCGCGCCTACGGATTCCCGCAAACCATTGAGTTTAGGCTGCATCGCTCCGCGCTTACGAACTCCCATGCTTCGTCTTGCTTTAGCAAGCTCCCGCGCTTCGTTTCGCGCCTACGGATTCCTGCGAACCATTGGGTCTAGGCTGCATCGCTCCGCGCTTACGAACTCCCACGCTTCGTCTTGCTTTAGCAAGCTCCCGCGCTTCGTTTCGCGCTTACGGATTCCCGCGAACCATTGAGTTAAGGCTGCATCGCTCCGCGCTCACGAACTTCCACGCTTCGTCTTGCTTTAGCAAGCTCCTGCGCTTCATTTCGCACCTACGGATTCCCGCGAACCATTGGGTTAAGGCTGCATCGCTCTGCGCTTACGAACTCTCACGCTTCTTCTTGCTTTAGCAAGCTCCCGCGCTTCATTTCGCGCCTACGGATTACCGTGACCATTGGGTTTAGGCCGCATCGCTTCGCGCTTACGAACTCCCACGCTTCGTCTTGCTTTAGCAAGCTCCCGCCCTTCGTTTCGCACCTACGGATTCCCGCAAACCATTGGATTTAGGCTGCCTCGCTCCGCACTTACGAACTCCCACGCTTCATTTTGCTTTAGAAAGCTCCCGCGCTTTGTTTCGCGCCTACGGATTCCCGTGAACCATTGGGTTAAGGCTGCATCGCTCCGCGCTTATGAACTCCCCGCTTCTTCTTGCTTTAGCAAGCTCCTGCGCTTCGTTTCGCGCCTACGGTTTTCCGCAACCTTTGCGGGAAGAGGATTTGGATCCATGACAGCTTGTTGCTCTATTCGCCGTTTGAATCATTGGAACTTCCTTGATCAACCATTGAGTTGGTATTATCGGAGTTGCCTCGTTTCGTCGGATCTTGAGGAAGAAAACGCCTACGGAATAGCCTGCAATGAGAAAATCATCTTTTAGCAAATTTTCATGTATATTTTGCAAATCAGAGATTTACATAAGCAGGCAATATTTCATTCGAAGTACATTTGTTCTGTACAATGCATGTAAACCATTATAGACTTTTTACAGGAAAGTAAAATATAGTAAAGAGTAAAGTAATGGAGAGAGGCGATAGTGATCGCTTATTCTGAGCCGTAGATATTAGATCATCGTCAACGGTTGTCAATTGATTATCATCCTTGGACTGATCAGAGCAGAAGCGACGTTGCTTGAACCAGACTGATCATTTGATGCCCCTTGCCCCTGGGGGCCTGCAGAAGGATTTGCATCTTGGGAGTTCTTCACAAATTGTTGCAGATGGTTCTTCCTAATCAATTCTTCAATTAAAGATTTTAGGTGCCTGCATTCGTTGGTGCTGTGGCCCAGTTGATTATGATACCGACAGAACTTCCCGGATTTAGTCAGATGGTCATTCATTTTTATTGGCTGAGGCTCTGGGTAATCTTCTGCATCCTTTGTGGCAAGGTAGATGTTCTCAGGAGTGTTATTCAGAGGAGTTAACTCAGACGAGTCAAGAAGGCGAAACTTTTTATTAGCTTTGTTGTCATTTCTGTCATTTACTCGCTTCTGCCCCTGAATATTCTTTTGATCGCACTGAGTTGCAGTACTTTTGGGAGCCTCAAGAATTTGGTTACCACCGATGATCTGAAGTGGCATAGGATCATCGTCCACTCTCATGTACTCCTCCGCCTTCTTATAGAACTTGTCAAGCGTAGTTGGTTCCTTCATCTTTATCCATCTTCCGAAGTTGCTTGTTTTGTCTATAGCATCGAGTAGAGCCATGAGAATTATGCGTGGCTCTGGATTCCTCACTTCATACAATGCAACATTGAATCGACTGAGGAAGGCTTTGACAGTTCCCCCTGGGTTCTGTTTCCACGCTGAAAGTGTTATAGCATCCTTGGCTTTAGTAACGTACAAGCGGAACTACTCCTTGAAATTTTTGGTCAGGTCAGAGAATCAATCGATAGACTTGGGTGGCAGCTTTATGAACCATAGTGATGTGGTACCTTCTAAGTAGTAAGGAAAGTACGTGCATCTCATCTCATCGGTCGCCTTAGCTGCGCTCATTTGCCATTCATATTTGAATAGGAAGTAGTTCGGATCAACGAGACCATTGTATGGAGGCAGAGTCGGAGGATTGAACTTCTTCGGACATTCTGCTCCAAGGATTCTTTCAGTGAATGGAGTCCTATCGGGAGAGAAGTCCCATTCTCTTTCGTCGTCCTTGCTAGCTTGATTCTTTTTCATGGCTCGTTCTATCATGTCCGAGATGTATTCTTCGGTGCTATGGCGCTCTGTGAAGCTGAGCTCTTTACCAAACATTCGTCTAGGCATATGATCTTGATTAGAGAGGTTAGGCCCTTTTCCTTCTCGATGAAGAGGTGCCCCCGTGATAGGATTAGCAGATTTTCGAGCATTCGCTTCGGAATGGTCCTTAGCTTTTGATCTCAAATTCTCGATGTTAGCTTCGTCCTTGTCACTTGCCCAATCATAATCGTCTTCTATATTGTCGTTGTGGTTATGATTGGAAGTGGAAAATTTGTCATTTTCCTCGAGATCCACATGCACCTTTGAAGGAGGTGGATTTGATCGAGCATTAAGAATGGCGTCTAGTTTCTCCATCATCATTTTAGTAGAGGCATCCACTCGGTTGTTGACGTTGGCAATAGCGACTTTTAATTCATTTCTAGTCACGCCAGCTCCACTTATCGAGTTTTCACCAACATCGAAACGGTTAGTGAGCGGTGTTTCTTCATTAACAACATTATCGGCTTCTACCACGATTTTTCTAGTGGTCTTCTTAGCTTTAGCCATCACTTCGGAGAAGAATGCGGCTTAGAGCTTTAATGCAAGGATCTCAACTTTGGGAGAGTGTGAGATGAGGTAGGAGATGCGAGCGTGGCCCCACGATGGGCTCCAAATGTTTGCTCCAAATTTGGGATCAAACACCAAAGGTGTAAAAGCTGCACTTCACCTATTCGGTAAGAATATGGAACCGCGAAATCGCAAAATAAACGGATAAAAGCAAGTAAGAGCACAAAAGAATTTTTATAGTGGTTCGATTCTCTATGAATCTACGTCCACTTTTAATTCATTCTCATTATGATATTCAAGCTTACAACATATGAGTCTTCCCTCATTACAATCATTTCTCTCTTTTAACTCCCTTGACAATTTACTTTCACTTGAATTTGGTGGAGAAAATGAAGAGATCTTTTAGCTTTGTGATGAACCTTCAACCACTTGTGTGCTTTGATCCTTTTTCATGATCTTCCTAGATTTTGTAGTGAATTAACATTCGATTTTAAGCTTCGAAGAGGAGAAGAGATCGTTTGTATGATGCTTGAGAGACTTATTATGTAGCTTGAATGAGATTGAAGGTTCTTAGATTTGATTGGAGAAAGCTTTTATGATCATTCACTTGGATTTGATCTTCATGAAGTTAGAAAAATGTTGTTGAATCCATGGAAGCCATTAGAGAAGTTGTAGATGAACTTTGAGTTTGACGGAGTCTCCTTGCAGAAATGAATTTTCGGTCCTCCCCTCAAATGAATTATGAGGGTTATTTATAGGTGATCTTTAGACTATATGGCAATTTCGTAATTATGCAGAAAAACGCCATGACTCATGTCGCCACCAACTTGACTCGGATTCTCGCTATAACTTATGTCGTTTACAACATGACTCGTGTCCCCTGTCGGGTTAACCCCCTGGCGCCTTAAGCTTGCAACCCGACATGACCTTCCTTATCATGGCTTGTACCGTTCGCGTGATTCGACATTAGCTGGAGGCGACATGGTTTAGCTTCAGACTTTGAACAGCGACTGGCCCTATATGTCGTTGAATCGATATGGTGGATGGAAGGTATGGCGTGTTTCCTGAATCCTAAACTGGCTTTTTCGACATGGCATTAGGCCGACATGAATTATAGTCGATATAACGACTTACGACATAGATGGTACATATAACATGCGATGCGGCATGAGTTCCCATACGTCATGAATGTTCAAACTCATGGCATGGAACAAATGTTATGCGACATGGAGGTCTCTTATGGCATGCTTTTTGGCTTGGATAGTTCAAAGATGTTAACAACATGGTTATACTCATGTCGTGAGAATCATATCGTTCATAGCTGCTTCATTATGGCGGTTGGTCTCAGTAGCAGGATCTATACGACATGAATAGAACGTCTTGACCGTGAACCATGTTTACGACTTGATTGGTATGTCGTGGTCTCATCATGGTACGTCGTGTTTCTTACGACATGGACTGAATGCCATGAAATAGAGCGTCTTCGACTCTTGTCGTTTTTAAGGACTTATGACTGTGTCGTTGAAACGATTTGAGTTAGTTGTGCCATGTATCATTGTCTGTGAATACTTCTTAGTTCTGAACCGCGTTTTAAGAATGGGGTTAACACCCGGTATGAACAAGAAACGGGAGAAGGATCCAGGGAGAACATGCATTTCCTTCTACCTAGAAGTAGTGTCAGGGTTTTGCAAGCCCAGATATTTTACTTATGTGGATGATGGAAAACGAGGTACCTTCGATTTGAGTCCCTAGTGGCTCTATTTTACGCCCCATAGGGCGGGGAAACGTATTGTTCAGGAGTTATAATCCACTAACATATTTGTGGATCGGCCCTGTGGATCCTAGGTGCAGTTGCGGCTGTATCCTAAGAAATGTTAGGCTAGATTGCCTCGAATTCAGTAAGGACTATCTCTTTCCTTGATTCATGACGGAAATCCAACTTCCAATACGACACCTTGCGGTTTTGATTGTAAACCTATATATGGCGACATGGTATATGGTACCCATTGTAACACCCCGTATTTTCTGTAAACAGTAGAGTAAAGAATTAAAGAATAATTAATTACAAATGTGAGAATTAAGGGAAATGGGTTACGCCATTGCGTTCGTCTCGGAATTCTGCTTGAGATAGAGTTCGAGTTTGCGTAAATCGGAATCCGTATAAAGGAGTTATGACCTTCAGAAGATTGAAGAATTTAAATAAACAACTCAGAATAAAATTCAGAAAATTCAAAATTCAAAATCAGAAGCAGGAGCGGGCTGGGCGGGAAATTTCCCGCACAAGACCAGGTCGACTAGGAGGTCGACCAGGGGTCGACCTCCCTTATACAGGTCGACCTGGGGGTCGACCTCTCCCCGGGGTCAGATCTGAAATCTGACGTGTTTTCTCCTGTGACGAATTACTGTGTCATTAGGGCTTTTGTGGCGTGTTCTGGTTGGTTCTCTTAGGTTTGAATGGCTTTGATTTGCATTTGGTTGATCTGACGGCTCCTATTAAATCAAACTTCTATACAAGCAACCTAAATCCAAACCCTAAGTCACACAAAAATATTCCTAAGACCGTCATGCTGTCAATACTCAATCTAGAGTAGCCGCCATTCTCATTCAACCACAAGTTAGGAATTACAAATCAAATCTAATTCAACTAAGAGAATTCAACGTCTACAACAAAGGAGAGCTATTCAATTTCAGAAAACAGATCCCAGAAATTCTTTTCTTTATAAGTCCTGTTATTATTTAGATGTGAACGATTAAAAGTTGTGATTTGTAATGAAATGAAAACTAGAATAATTCGTAGTTGTAAGATAATGATGATGCTGATTTATGCCTATTCTTGTAGCGATTCTATCGTATATGCTTGTGAGATTATTGTGGTTATATGTTGATGCTAAACCAATCGTATATTATGTAAATATGGTGACTTTTTCATGTTTATTGAATCATGCAAGTTGTTTAGATCTATGTTTATTGAATCATGCAAGTTGTTTAGATCTATGTTTATTGAATCATGCAAGTTGTTTAAATCTACATTTAGATATATGTATATTGAATCATGCAAGTTGTTTAGATCTATGTTTATTGAATCATGCAAGTTGTTTAGATCTACATTTAGATCTATGTTTATTGAATCATGCAAGTTGTTTAGATCTATATTTAGATCTATGTTTATTAAATCATGCAAGTTATTAGGCTAAGACATGTATTATGTTTGGATCTACATTTAGATCTATGTTTATTGAATCATGCAAGTTGTTAGGCAAAGACATGTATTATGTTTAGATTCACATTTAGATCTATGAAAATTGGATCCAAAATTAAAGCTCATATTTACATGCCTTGCTAAACTTGTGTAAAACCATATGCTTAAGATTCATGTTTGTTGGACCCATGATAAAAATTCATATTTACATGCCTTGTTAAGCCTGTGTAATTCCATATGTTTAAGATTCATGATTATTGGATCCAAATTAAAGTTTACATTCACATTTCTAGTTGAACTTGTGCAATTTTATATGCTTAAGGTTTATGTTCATTGGACCCAAAATAAAAGTTTGCATTTACATGCCTAGTTGGATTTGGGTAATTTCGTATGTTTAAGACCCATGTTAATTAGATCCAAAAATGCAAGTTCACCTTTATATGACTAATTGGAATTGTGTAGTTCTATGTAAACTCCCATCCATATGCTTATGGTTCATGTTGATTAGGTTCAATATTGCATGTTCATAATTAAACATATATTTATTCTATGCCAAATTTATGTGACATATGTCGGATCCATATTATGCTTGTCTTGAATGCTATGTTTCTCTTCCTTTTTCCACTCTTGATTTTGAGTTAGGCTAAATTGCGAAGCCTTACATTCTATGAAGTTTATGCGAACATTTAGCGGGGGAAAACATGAAGTTACATGTTATTGGCATATTTTAAATGATTAGTGGCATTGAAATGGTATAATTTATATACCTAAAATTATGAACATGATTTAGAGAGAAATTGGGCATGACTTGAATGACAATAATTTACATATAAATAAAAAAGGTAAATATGTAAATTTAGAAAAGACAAATATGCCTAACTCGAGGTTAGATTGAGTTACGGTGTAAGACTGCCCGGAACCACCCGGCACATCTAGCAACCGTAATAATATATATCTAATTTTAGAGGTTAGTGCATCAAGCCCAAAAGAACCCGTGGTTAGACTGAGTTGCGGTGTAAAACCGCCCGGAACCGCCCGGCACATCCAGTAACTGCAACAATACCTGTCTAATGTGAGTGGTTGATGCTTTAATGAATGAATTAAAGCTAAGACAGGAATGGTAAGGTTAAGTTAATTAAGGTAACACTTGACTAATATAACAAGATGAATGACTAGGGTTAAGTTAATAGGAAACACTTAACTAGTATAGCATGATGAATGGGTAGGGTTAAGTAATAATTAACACTTAACCAATATAACTTGATTTGTGGTAAGGTTATGTTAAAACAAGAGGGCAACACTTAACCAATATAACTTGATTTGTGGTAAGGTTATGTTAAAAACAAGAGGGAAACACTTAACCAATATAACATGATTTGTGGTAAAGTTAAGTTAAAACAAGAGGGCAACACTTAACCAATATAACTTGATTTGTGGTGGGGTTAAGTTAACACAAGAAGGCAACACTTAACCAAAGTAACATAACAATTAGGTGGGTTAAGTTAACTTGAATTGATTGATGACACTTAACCAATACAACATGATGAACACATGGGGTTAAGTTAACTTGAATTGACTGATGACACTTAACCAATACAACACGATGAACACGTGGGGTTAAGTTAACAAGAAACACTTGACCAATACAACTTGATGGACGAACGGGGTTAAGTTAATAGGAAACACTTAACCAATCCAACATGATAAGTGAGGAAGGTTAAGCTAATCAGAAACACTTAACCAACATGACATGATGAATGGGTGGGTTAAGTTAACATGAATGAACAACACTTAACCAATATGGCATAATGTGCGGGAGGGTTAAGTACATATCGGGTTGGTGGGTAATATTAGTAAATATAGGCTCACAAAACTTAAACATTAAATAAACATGCTTGAATCAGTAGGAGGGTTAAGTTCATATCGGGTTGGCGGGTAATATTAGTAAATATAGGCCCACAAACTTAACCATTAAATAAACATGCCTGAATCAGTAGGAGGGTTAAGTACATATCGGGTTGGTGGGTAATATTAGTAAATATAGGCCCACAAACTTAAGCAGTAGGAAACCCTAGTAACTGGGACCCATTTCAGCAGTAACCCACATAGATGTATCATGGTACCCTGAACTAGGCAGGGTGGGGCACGATTATTAGGCTGATTATAAGCGGTCAAAACAACGGCATGGCGTACGTCAGTTTTGGTTCCAACGGTTTACGGGCGTGCACATACTCCGGAGTCGGAAAAAGAAGGCACTGAGTACCAGCTGTTATACACTGTGCATCTTGAATCGTGTCAGATCGCTATCATAAGGATTAATACACCTTATGGTGGGACTAGCATAGGGTATCTACACGTAAGAGAGGGCCGATTGACACAGAAACATGGAACATTAATGCAAGTAAGGAGCCGATCGATAGGGTAGTAAGGGTACATCTAGCATGTTCATGGCAATTAGGCTGATTGAGGTGGAATCCTCACGATAGATGTACACCTGAAGGCTACCACAATTACGGGGATTGGGATCACGTTATCATATGATCATTTTATATAGATTACAAGTTGGGACACTAGTTAAGTGGTGCAGAGAAGTAAAATATGTGCAATAGCATATCCAGCCTTATTATCAAATTTCTAGGGTGATGTCCTAGATTTAGTTCATTCATGTCATAACCATTTTCTTGTTTAAATGCTAAATAGTCACTGGACTTACCAGTCTCATGTCTGACCTATTTTCTTTCGCCTTCTTTTCTTCCATTCCCCTCCCCCCAGGTCCGTAGGGAGGGAATACTTCATCTTAGATCGGATCATTTCCAGCTTGAAGAAAGTAGATGTATTGCTTGGAATCTTTCCCTTGGGCTATGGCTTTGGATACTCTCTTATTGGGGATTTATGCTGTCTTACTGTTGTTTTAATGCTTCTTTATGTTTTAATTCAAGACAGAAGTTCTATGTATTACTTTTAAGTATGATTGAGACAACTGTTGTAAAAGCTTGACTGAACCACATTGTTTATAAAATGATTTTTATTTTCCGCTACTTTATTTGTCTGTCTTGTAATTCATCTGCATCTTTTACCTATAATGCTCCACCAAAGTTAAGGCATTCCCTTTGTGAGTGACCATAACAGAGGTGGGGAGTTTTACTTGGTATCATAGCTGAAGGTTACCGGATCAGATAAAAGATTTGAAAAATTATTTTCAAAACGGTTTTAAAAGAAGCATTTTCAAAAGAAAAGTTTTGTTTTAAAAGGCATATTCCCTAAAGCCATATGCAATATCTTTTGATCCTCTATTTGAATCCTTGTTTCCTTCTTCCCTAAGTCTCTGGGGCTCTTGGCTTTCTGGGAGGTACCCTCATCACGGCATGGTTCCGTAGGCTTGATAAGACTACGATATCTGTCAAAGGGCGAAGAAGTACCCAACCTCCATCTATAGCCGCAGTAGTTTTACCCATGGCTAATTTTCTTTCAAGCTTTGTAGGATTTTCCGTGCGATAGAGGAAGCTTTCGAGAGACTTATCAACGTGTTACACAAGGATAGTAAAGATGAGACTGAGGGAGTTTAGCTAAGGAGCACAACCCAAAGACGAGGAACTCATGGATATAGACTTGATTCACAAAAGAGGAGAGGAAAGAATAGTAAAACCTAAAACAAGAGGAAGTATCTTTATTATGGTATAACAGGTTGTATAATTAAGGGCAAGGGCAAGAGCAAATGACCGAATTTTTAGGAGGGCAAATGCATGCTCTCACCGCCAGCGTACCTAAGAGAGAGGTAGTAAGGTTTCTGTTGAAAACATTTAGTTTTTCTTCTTGATCACCCTGTTAGTACTCTTTTGTTTTTAGCGCTTCACATTCGTTTATATCTGCTTCCATAGTTGAGTCTCTGCACCCTAGAGCTTGTATAGTAGAAGATCCCATTATTGTCTCAAATCCAATTTGTGGTTCGGCTCATTTATCTTTGGTTTGTAAGGATTTGAGATACTTATGTTTCATGGGCTATGGGTTGATTCTAGGCATGGATTGGTTAGCTAGTAATTGTGAAAGGAGGGTAGTTAGACTTTCGACTTGCCTCGGGAATACCCTCGAAATTTCGTGCGATCCTAAGGGATCACTTTGTCTTAGCTACCTAAAATCACTTTATTTGTCTATTGACGATTTTCGATCCGTTGGAGTAGTCCATGAGTACGCAAGATGTTTTGATTAGGGTAGGGGTTTTACCTCTAAAACTCGAGACAGACTTCCGCATATATCTAGTTGACAATACAAAGCCAGTTATGCGATCAACGATAGTTTTGGAACATGATTGGAAAGGATAGCCAGAGTCGGTTAAGTGCTCAATTGTTTGTTTGTTTTGTTAGTATCATCTCACATAAATCGTCCAAATTCGGAGGAGGTATTCCTTGGGTGCTTGTCTGATATTGGTTTAGGCCTTTGGGGCTTGTACTTGAGGGATGTCAAGTTCGGCTAGGATGGTTTGTGTGAGAGATATCGACCCTCAGATCTGTGACATGATGGATAAGCTAAGTAGAGGAGAGGCCTATAATCATCTTAGTATATACACTTGGTATCATGGTTAACACCTGTTTATCTTGGAAAGATAGTTCAACTACATTGGATACCCTCTAGCATAGTAAGTGATCGAGGTCCTATCTTTACTAGTGAGTTTTGGAAATGGAGGTCAAGAAGCTTCGCAACTGTGAAGTTAAATTTGTTAAAGTACAGTGGAGTGAAGCTCAAGAAGGCGCGACATGGGAGACTGAAGATAAGACATGCGCATCATACCCTTTTTCTTGAGGGTATATCCTTGATCTCTTTTTCTAGGAATTCTATGCATGTTTGTTTCTATCTTTTTAGGAATATCCTCTAGGTCATATCTTTAATCCTTAGATAGAAGCCACTGGATTTAAACATGTATTTGAAACATGTTATGATTGATGGTTGCAAGTGGTTGCAAGTGATTGCTAGTGGTTGCTCGTGGATGCATACACACACATAAGGTGTTAGATCGGCTCAGTCACTTTCATATTGCATATGCATATATGTACTTGTATATGATTGAAACTTGATGTGTTATCATGTGGATGTTGCATTTATATGAATGATTGTGCACTCATGTAAAAAGTATGATTAGGAATGATTGCATACATAATGGACTCATGGCACCGACTTGACTTGCATTAAGGAGGTCAACTGAATTAGTAGACCGCCTGATTTTGCATTAGATAAGGACATGTACACACACTATGCATATGATCATGAAGCATTAGAAGTCTTTTAAGGACAATGGACGCTTGTGTTTGATGGTTGAGTAGATGGACGATTAGATGGTTGGATATACGTGCTTCTTGACTTGAAGATTTCAGGGACGAAATCCTTTGAGGAGGGGAGAATGTAACACCCCGTATTTTCTGTAAACATTAAAGTAATGAATTAAAGAATAATTAATTACAAATGTTAGAATTAAGGGAAATGGGTTATGCCATTGCGTTCGTCTCAGAATTCTGCTTGAGATAGAGTTCGAGTTTGCGTAAATCGGAATCCGTATGAAGGAGTTATGACCTTCAGAAGATTCAAGAATTTAAATAAACAACTCAGAATAAAATTCAGAAAATTAAAAATTCAAAATCAGAAGCAGGAGCGGGCTGGGCGGGAAATTTCCCACCTAAGGCCAAGTCGACCAGGAGGTCGACCAGGGGGTCGACCTCCCCCCATACAGGTCGACCTGGGGGTCGACCTCCCCCTCGGGTCAGATCTGAAATCTGACGTGTTTTCTCCTGTGACGAATTGCTGTGTCATTAGGGCTTGTGTGGCACATTATGGTTGGTTCTCTTAGGTTTGAATGGCTTTGATTTGCCCTGGGTTGATCTGACGGCTTCTATTAAATCAAACTTCTATATAAGCAACCTAAATCCAAACCCTAAGCCACACAAAAATATTCCTAAGACCGTCATGTTGTCAATACTCAATCTAGAGTAGCCGCCATTCTCATTCAACTGGAAAACAAGTTAGGAATTACAAATCAAATCTAATTCAACTAAGAGAATTCAACGTCTGCAACAAAGGAGAGCTATTCAATTTCAGAAAACAGATCCCAGAAAAACAAGACTTTCTTTTCTTTGTAAGTCTTACTATTATTTAGATGTGAACGATTAAAAGTTGTGATTTGTAATGAAATGAAAACTAGAATAATTCCTATTTGTAAGATAATGACGATGCTGATTTATGCCTATTCTTGTAACGATTCTATCGTATATGCTTGTGTGATTATTGTGGTTATATGTTGATGTTAAACCAATCGTATATTATGTAAATATGGTGACTTTTTCATGTTTATTGAATCATGCAAGTTGTTTAGATCTACATTTAGATCTATGTTTATTGAATCATGCAAGTTGTATAGATCTATGTTTATTGAATCATGCAAGTTGTTTAGATCTACATTTAGATCTATGTTTATTGAATCATGCAAGTTGTTTAGATCTATGTTTATTGAATCATGCAAGTTGTTTAGATATACATTTAGATCTATGTTTATTGAATCATGCAAGTTGTTTAGATCAACATTTGGATCTATGTTTATTAAATCATGCAAGTTATTAGGCTAAGAAATGTATTATATTTATATCTACATTTAGATTTTTTTTTGAATCATGCAAGTTGTTAGGCTAAGACATGTATTATGTTTAGATTCACATTTAGATCTATGAAAATTGGATCCAAAATTAAAGCTCATTTTTACATGCCTTGTTAAACTTGTGTAAAACCATATGCTTAAGATTCATGTTTTTTGGATCCAAGATAAAAGTTCATATTTACATGCCTTGTTAAGCCTGTGTAATTCCATATGTTTAAGATTCATGATTATTGGATCCAAATTAAAGTTTAAATTCACATGTCTAGTTGAACTTGTGCAATTCTATATGCTTAAGGTTTATGTTCATTGGACCCAAAATAAAAGTTTGCATTTACATGCCTAGCTGGATTTGGGCAATTTCGTATGTTTAAGACCCATGTTAATTAGATCCAAAAATGCAAGTTCACCTTTATATGACTAATTGGAATTGTGTAGTTCTATGTAAACTCCCATCCATATGCTTATGGTTCATGTTGATTAGGTTCAATATTGCATGTTCATAATTAAACATATATTTATTCTATGCCAAATTTATGTGACATATGTCGGATCCATATTATGCTTGTCTTGAATGCTATGTTTCTCTTCCTTTTTCCACTCTTGATTTTGAGTTAGGCTAAATTGCGAAGCCTTACATTCTATGAAGTTTATGCGAACATTTAGCGGGGGAAAACATGAAGTTACATGTTATTGGCATATTTTAAATGATTAGTTGCATTGAAATGGTATAATTTATATACCTAAAATTATGAACATGATTTAGAGAGAAATTGGGCATGACTTGAATGACAATAATTTACATATAAATAAAAAAGGTAAATATGTAAATTTAGAAGAGACAAATATGCCTAACTCGAGGTTAGATTGAGTTACGGTGTAAGACTGCCCGGAACCACCCGGCACATCTAGCAACCGTAATAATATATATCTAATTTTAGAGGTTAGTGCATCAAGCCCAAAAGAACCCGTGGTTAGACTGAGTTGCGGTGTAAAACCGCCCGGAACCGCCCGGCACATCCAGTAACTGCAACAATACCTGTCTAATGTGAGTGGTTGATGCTTTAATGAATGAATTAAAGCTAAGACAGGAATGGTAAGGTTAAGTTAATTAAGATAACACTTGACTAATATAACAAGATGAATGACTAGGGTTAAGTTAATAGGAAACACTTAACTAGTATAGCATGATGAATGGGTAGGGTTAAGTAATAATTAACACTTAACCAATATAACTTGATTTGTGGTAAGGTTATGTTAAAACAAGAGGGCAACACTTAACCAATATAACTTGATTTGTGGTAAGGTTATGTTAAAAACAAGAGGGAAACACTTAACCAATATAACATGATTTGTGGTAAAGTTAAGTTAAAACAAGAGGGCAACACTTAACCAATATAACTTGATTTGTGGTGGGGTTAAGTTAACACAAGAAGGCAACACTTAACCAAAGTAACATAACAATTAGGTGGGTTAAGTTAACTTGAATTGATTGATGACACTTAACCAATACAACATGATGAACACATGGGGTTAAGTTAACTTGAATTGACTGATGACACTTAACCAATACAACACGATGAACACGTGGGGTTAAGTTAATAAGAAACACTTGACCAATATAACTTGATGGACGAACGGGGTTAAGTTAATAGGAAACACTTAACCAATCCAACATGATAAGTGAGGAAGGTTAAGCTAATCAGAAACACTTAACCAACATGACATGATGAATGGGTGGGTTAAGTTAACATGAATGAACAACACTTAACCAATATGGCATAATGTGCGGGAGGGTTAAGTACATATCGGGTTGGTGGGTAATATTAGTAAATATAGGCTCACAAAACTTAAACATTAAATAAACATGCTTGAATCAGTAGGAGGGTTAAGTTCATATCGGGTTGGCGGGTAATATTAGTAAATATAGGCCCACAAACTTAACCATTAAATAAACATGCCTGAATCAGTAGGAGGGTTAAGTACATATCGGGTTGGTGGGTAATATTAGTAAATATAGGCCCACAAACTTAAGCAGTAGGAAACCCTAGTAACTGGGACCCATTTCAGCAGTAACCCACATAGATGTATCATGGTACCCTGAACTAGGCAGGGTGGGGCACGATTATTAGGCTGATTATAAGCGGTCAAAACAGCGGCAGGGCGTACGTCAGTTTTGGTTCCAACGGTTTACGGGCGTGCACATACTCCGGAGTCGGAAAAAGAAGGCACTGAGTACCAGCTGTTATACACTGTGCATCTTGAATCGTGTCAGATCGCTATCATAAGGATTAATACACCTTATGGTGGGACTAGCATAGGGTATCTACACGTAAGAGAGGGCCGATTGACACAGAAACATGGAACATTAATGCAAGTAAGGAGCCGATCGATAGGGTAGTAAGGGTACATCTAGCATGTTCATGGCAATTAGGCTGATTGAGGTGGAATCCTCACGATAGATGTACACCTGAAGGCTACCACAATTACGGGGATTGGGATCACGTTATCATATGATCATTTTATATAGATTACAAGTTGGGACACTAGTTAAGTGGTGCAGAGAAGTAAAATATGTGCAATAGCATATCCAACCTTATTATCAAATTTCTAGGGTGATGTCCTAGATTTAGTTCATTCATGTCATAACCATTTTCTTGTTTAAATGCTAAATAGTCACTGGACTTACCAGTCTCATGTCTGACCTATATTCTTTCGCCTTCTTTTCTTCCATTCCCCTCCCCCAGGTCCGTAGGGAGGGAATACTTCATCTTAGATCGGATCATTTCCAGCTTGAAGAAAGTAGATGTATTGCTTGGAATCTTTCCCTTGGGCTATGGCTGAGTTGCGGTGTAAAACTGCCCGGAACCGCCCGACACATCCAGTAACTGCAGCAATACCTGTCTAATGTGAGTGGTTGGTGCTTTAATTAATGAATTAAAGCTAAGACAGGAATGGTAGGGTTAAGTTAATTAAGGTAACACTTAACCAATATAACAAGATGAATGACTAGGGTTAAGTTAATAGGAAACACTTAACCAATATGGCATGATGAATGGGTAAGGTTACGTACTAAGAAACACTTCACCAATATAACTTGATTTGTGGTAAGGTTAAGTTAAAACAAGAGGGCAACACTTAACCAATATAACTTGATTTGTGGTAAGGTTAAGTTAAAAACAAGAGGGCTAAGTTAAAAACAAGAGGGCAACACTTAACTAATATAACTTGATTTGTGGTAAGGTTAAGTTAAAACAAGAGGGCAACACTTAGCCAATATAACTTGATTTGTGGTGGGGTTAAGTTAACACAAGAAGGCAACACTTAACCAAAGTAACATGACAAGTAGGTGGGTTAAGTTAACTTGAATTGATTGATGACACTTAACCAATACAACATGATGAACACGTAGGGTTAAGTTAACTTGAATTGATTGATGACACTTAACCAATACAACACGATGAACACGTGGGGTTAAGTTAACAAGAAACACTTGACCAATACAACTTGATGGACGAACGAGGTTAAGTTAATAGGAAACACTTAACCAATCCAACATGATAAGTGAGGAGAGTTAAGTTAATAAGAAACACTTAACCAACATGACATGTTGAATGGGTAGGTTAAGTTAACATGAATGGATAACACTTAACCAATATGGCATAATGTGCGGGAGGGTTAAGTACATATCAGGTTGGTGGGTAATATTAGTAAATATAGGCCCACGAAACTTAACCATTAAATAAACATGCTTGAATCAGTAGGAGGGTTAAGTTCATATCGGGTTGGTGGGTAATATTAGTAAATATAGGCCCCAAAACTTAACCATTAAATAAACATGCCTGAATCAGTGGGAGGGTTAAGTACATATCGGATTAGTGGGTAATATTAGTAAATATAGGCCCACAAACTTAACCAGTAGGAAACCCTAGTAACGGAGACCCATTTCAGCAGTAACCCACATAGATGTATCATGGTACCCTGAACAAGGCAGGGTGGGGCACGATTACTGGGCTGATTATAAGCTGTCAAAACAGCGGCACGGGGTACGTCGGTGTTGGTTCCTACGGTTTACGGACGTGCACGTACTCCGAAGTGGGAAAAAGCAGGCACTGAGTACCAGTAGTTATACACTGTGCATCTTGAATCGTGTCGGGTCGCTGTCATAAGGATTGATACACCTTATGGTGGGACCGGCACAAGGTTTTTGTTGGATCTAGATTAAACCTAGAGGGGGGTGAATAGGGTTTATCATAGTTTTTAACTAAATTGAAAATTTGACAGGATATTAAAATAATAAATAGATCATAGAATGCAGCAGAAATAAAAAGTACAGAAAATAAATCACACACAGATATACCTAGCTTCGGCAAAACCCTGCCTACTGCTGCATTCCTAAGGTTTCTACTAGGTGTTATAAACAGATCCCGCATACAAGATCATGTACACTCGCAGCGCCTGCTCCTGTCCTAACCCTACGCTCAAAACCCTAGACTGATCGATATCCCCTCGATCAAATTTCCCCGAATTACAATCCCGTAATCCGTAACCCCTAGTTTTACAGACTAGAAAACTGATTTGTCGGTTTACAAAAGAAAAAGAAAAATACAACAAATAAAAAAAAATGACAAAAGAAAACCCTTGTACAAAAGAGGAATTTAAAAGAAATGGGTCATCCCCTTTGTAATCTTGGCCGCCACATAAAGTTGGTTCCACTCCTTTGTTATTTTCTTTGACCCGATCTTTTACTTTGTTGAGAAAAAATATGGCGGCTGCTCTGAAAATATTTCTAGGGTTTTGCTCTACTATCGTCCCTTCATCGATTGCAACTTCGATGGCTTTCTGGAATTGATTGAATGGCTTCTCTGATGCTCGATTCTTTGTGGCATTGCTCGTCTGATTTGGGATTGCTCTCTGGTTCGATCGAAACTGTGAGCTTTCTGCTTTTGAAAATACTTGAATTGATTTTGTGGGTTTTTTCGATGCTTGCCAGTGATGTAATGGTGTAGTATATAGGGTTAAAACAGAAAACACTTAAACCCCTCTCTGATTTCAATTATATGACTTGGGTGATTGATTGCTTTCCTCGATTGAAATTGGTCCCTTGTATGAATTTTGGAATTTGCCGAATTTAACATCTTCCCTAAATTGATTTATTAGCTTCTGGAAATAGTTGAAAAACTTGCCAAGAATTCGATCGCTGATTTTCTTGATTAAACATGTTTGCATGATATTTCCATTTTTGTTGTCTCGGCTTGAAAGGAAAGCAAGATTCTCCAAAATTATACCACTGAAAATGATTTCTAGGAAAACATAAATTCTTGACAGAAATCTGGAAACATATATTGCCATTTTTACATTAGTCTGGAAACACTTAAATGCAGGAAAATAATTGTCTTTGAACATTTTTGGAAAATTAAATGATTTGCCAAAAATAGTTTGTTATGTTGAAACGTTGCTAAAAACTGAAATCAGTTTTCCCCTTTTGCTCGACTAAATCTGGAAATAAATATTGCCTGTTGATTTCATAATTGAGCAACAATCCATATATGTGTAAATCCAATCTTTACCAAATTATAGGATTGATCCATGCATGAAATCTGGAATTTAAAACCATTGGCCCACTCTTTGTGTCTCTTGTATACTAACCTGTTGTGCATGCTTTCTGGAATAAATAGCTGCCTTTGAATCACTCGAATGATTTTTTTTTAAAACATGATTCTTGAATGAAAAGATTGTATTTGTGGCCCCAAACAAAAACTTTTTTCCATTGCTTAATTTTTGGAAACCAAACTTTAATTCTAGATTTGCACTGATTTATTTCCGATATGATTTCACTGTGTGCTCAAAAACTTGTGACAGACTTCAGTGTTTCTTGAGCAAATTTGTGTTGAGTGATTTCTCTCTTGACTTTGTTGGCTTGTGTATTTGAAATTACCATGCTCAACAAATGCTGCACCAATGTATTTGCCATGACTTGCTTGAATTTTTGCACACCCTCTGTTCTGCATGCATACACACTGACCAGATTACATTGAAACTGCCTTATACTGCTGAACTACACTTGTTTGTATGTCCATGCACTTGTGTTCACCCATATTCATTTCAGTCTTGTATTTCTTTCTGGCTTGTTCTTGAGTTCTGGCCTGACTTTGAAAACTGTTTTCACCTGTGCATTTATATGACCTGTCATGCTGTTCACATTTGATCCATGTATATATTTATGCTGAGTTGCATACATAAGTGCTCAGCCATTTGTAGCAGCACCAATTTCCTTGTATGAATTTGTACACCCCCTGTTACACATCTTGCTCGAACCATGAACCTTGTTGTTGAACTTGAATGTTCATGCACACATGTGCATTCTTGAACTCTATGTTGAGCCATGTTAAAACTTGGCTGTGAAAAACCTTGCTGTGTAAATATACACTTGGATCTTTAGCTTGGGTAGTTCATTCACTTGCGAACATATGTGCATGCATCATCACATACAAGTACACTATGTATGCAATTTGTGTCAACCATGTTTGGGCTGTCTTGAAAATGAACTTGATCTCGGCCATTTCCATGTATGTGTTGAGTTGTCTTGAAGTTGTACCATCCCTTTGCTAACATACAGTTTTGATTATGTTTGTTTGTGTTCACTTTGAGTATGTTGCTCGGCCACATTTACATTCATGTATACATATGTGTATATGCACATGTATGTGTGTGTATACATGTATGTATATATGCTTTGCTTTCGAGATGCTCGCAATGAATTTGACCTTTATTTTGAATGTTTACTGATTGGCGAGGCAGTGCACATGTGTGTATATATGCACGTGTGTACATGCAGCCATCATATGAGATTTCCCTGTCCCTGTACATATACAAACTGTCTAGACACATACAAATCAGATCAAGTCATGAAAAATGATGAGAAACACACCAGAAATCTGAGGCAAATAAAATTAAAAAAAAACTTATATTTGCATATATTCAGTATTATTTCTATTGTAGTGTACTGTGGGTTTCTATTTCATGTGACAGGTAAGAAGATGAGACTGGACTAAAGTGACTAGACTGAAAGCTGTGAAGGTAGAAGATAAGGACATTGAAACTGTCTGTATTTGAGTCACTGAATGTATAAATGAAAATGTATGTAAACTGACTAACTGAGTGTGAGAAATTGTGTATGAAAATAAAAATGAATTGAAATGTACACATGTTCAAATAGTGGAGTATAAAATTTTGTACTGTTTGAAATTGAAATAAAATATTCTATTTAAATAAAATACTGTGTTAACATCTGAATTTCTGTACAGTCGTATTTTATTTTAAATATAAGTATTATATCCATATCTGTGATGTATATATGAAACAGTACAATAACAAGTACATTTAAAATATGTACTTATTTGTTATCATCAAACAAAAATCATATAATTGTGTATACAACACCGTTGTATACATCAGTATCTACACGCAAGAGAGGGCCGATTGACACAGGCACATGGAACATTAATGCAAGTAAGGAGCCGATCGATAGGGTAGTAAGGGTACATCTAGCATGTTCGTAGCACTTAGGCTCATTGAGGTGGAATCCTCACAATAGATGTACACCTGAAGGCTACCACAATTACGGGGATTAGGATCACGTTATCATATGATCATTTTATATATATTACAAGTCGGGACACTAGTTAGGTGGTGCAGAGAAGTAAAATGGGTGCGATAGCATATTCTGCCTTATTATCTTATTTCTTGGGTGATGTCCTAGATTCAGTTTATTCATGTCATAACCCTTTTCTTGTTTACATGCTAAATAGTCACTGGACTTACCAGACTCATGTCTGACCCATTTTCTTTCGTCTTATTTTCTTCTGTTCCCTCCCCCCAAGGTCTGCAGGGAGGGAATACTTCAGCTTAGATCGGATCATTTCCAGCTTGAAGAAAGTAGATGTATTGCTTGGAATCTTTTCCTCCGGCTGTAGCTTTGGATACTCTCTTATTGGGGATTTATGCTGCCTTACTATTGTTTTAATGCTTCTTTATGTTTTAATGCAAGACAAAAGTTCTATGTATTAACATTAAATATGATTGAGACAACTGTTGTAAAAGCTTGACTGAACCACATTGTTTATAAAATGATTTTTATTTTCCGCCGCTTTATTTGTCTGTCTTGTAATTCATCTTCTTCTTTTACCTGTAATGCTCCACCAAAGTTAAGGCATTCCCTTTGTGAGTGACCTTAACGGAGGTGGGGTGTTTCACCCATGCCGTCTATGATTGATACATTATGATTGAAATTATTTTGGAAACATATAGACACTAATAATAATATCAAATCCGTTTTATCGTATCAAGCATTTTTGACCATTATGAGGTAAAACTCCATCCTCCGGTTTGCGTTGCATTGTGTGATGGGACTTGAGTCTTATAATGGTTTCATTTTTCTAAAAAGCTTTGTGTTGTTTAACGATTTACTTTATATATGCACTGGCAATCCAATGGAGTAAACCCGTTCCGCGTTAGCGGCGTGGTCCTGTGATTTGCCTTACTATTAGATAAGTTAAGTAGATTTCTCATACCAGTCCCATGACTGACTCGTAGTTTGTTTCACTTTGCAAACTCAAGTGCCCTCTTTTCCACACGGGCAGCTTTGTTTTCAGGTTTTAGCAGACTCATTCTGGATAGCTATGGAGCTGAAGATGGATCCTATCATTTCTATTATGATGTTCAGACTTCATTTAGTATATTATGTTTGATTCCGCTGCAGACATTTTACATTAAGCTGAAAACTGTATTCTGTACTAAGTATGATCCTGTTATGCTGTGTAACTCTGATGAAATATTATTTCCAGTGTAACTTTGAAGTACTTTGTCTGGTGTAATGCTATATTTCTGTTCTGCTGTTATTGTTTATATGTTATATTCCAATGATTATCCTTTCTTTTGTACTGCGGAAGTTTGGGGTCATCACATAAGCTCTGGACTTCGTTGTCACTGAAAAGAGAGATAAGATCATAGGATGGAAAGTCTCCAAAGATAGCAAAAGCACCCGTATTGACTTTAGCATTTGTTAAATAGTCAACACAGGTTTTGATAGCATCTCTATCATTGTGAAGATAGCCTTTGGTGGTTTTGGTTAACTTCAATTTCTGAGAGGAACTTGAGGAAGCCATAGAATTGATTGTTTTGATGAGTATAGATATGAAGATTATAGTTTGAATTGTGAATGAATAGTAGAGAGAATAGATGTATATATAGAAATTAAATGGATATGAATTGAATAAGCACAACTTTTCAGAAATCAGTGACATCTTTTCAGACCTTGCGAGTTGGTGAAAAGTTGGAGGGAAGTTTGAAAGTTTAAACCTTTGAAATTCAAAATTTGAATTTCAAATACAGGCTGATATGTCGACATATGGACATATGTGTTTAGTTTCAAAAGACATTTGGTTTTTATGACTTTTGATTTAAATTATCGATTTATATTTCAGGTTTAACTTTTTTCGGAAATAATTCTAACCCTAACAAACATCCAAAATTTATTTTACTATTTTATTAATTATTATTTATTATTTCAGAATTTCAAAATTCAAATTCAAATTTTAATTTTCAAGTTTGAATTTCAAAGTTTATATTTCAAAAACAAAGCAAATAAAACATCCATTCAACCAAAAAAATTAAAAAATAATTAAGGCATACCCGTTTTTATATCCTTTTCTTCGATATTTTCTGAATTCTAAATTGCCGTGAAGCACATGTCTGATTTCTCGGTTTCTGACTCTTTATCACTTGGCAACGAGTCTGAATCGTCTAAAGTTTCCGCGTATGCTCTCTTTCTCTTCTTTGATGAGTTTCTGTTGACTGTTTGTTGAATCGATATATCTAGATACAGACACATTCTCTTCTCATCGCCTGGTTTATTGTAGTTTTAACATCTACCATCATTTCTTCTTGGACTTCCTTGGTTATTATTTTGAAAATTATTTTTCCTTCTGTGTCTTAGAAATTTTCTGAAATGTCTTGTCATTAAGGCTATCTCTTCATCATCTTCATTGCTTTTTGTCAAAATCATTTGTTGTTGCTTTAAATGCTATGGATTTCAGTTGGCTTGTTTTCCTTTCTTTTCTGTAATTGGACTTCAAAAGACATCAGATTTCCGATTAACTCCTCAATCCTCTTTTCATTGACATTATGGGCTTCATCAATTGCCAATGTTTTCTGATCCCATTCTAATGTTAATGAACTTAATATTTTTCTGACTTAGACTTCTTCTAAATAAGTTTTCCAAGTGTTGTTATGAATGCACTATCTCTTGAAATATGCAATACATATAGAGATAAATTCATTCTCGTTCATTTTGAATAACTCAAACTGATTAACCAATATTGATATCTTTGTTTGTTTAACTTTACTAGTTCCTTCATGATTAAATTTTAAAGTTCTCCAAATTTCATAAGCAGATTTACAAACTGACACTCTATTAAACTCATTCCTATCTAATGAACAGAATAACATATTCATGGCTTTAGAATTTCTTTGTGCAGTAGCCTTTTGTTCATTAGTCCATTGTGCAAAATTAGTTGTAGGTTCTACACATTCAGCCGTGTGACATTCCATGTATCTAATCCTACTGGTCGTAAATATATTTTCGTTCTACATGCCTAATATGAATAATTACTACCGTTAAATAGTGGTGGTCTAACAGTGGACTAACCCTCTACAAAAGAACTATTATTATTACTAGTGTTGGTTGCCATTATAAAAAATTTCAAAAATAAGATTATGAACTTTTTGGAAGACTAGGCTCCGATACTAATTGTTAGCGAATGCAGAATGGATCGTTTAGGCAAAACTAACACTAGTGGGGGGGGGGGGGTGAATAGTGTTTCTAAGGAATTTAAGAAAATCTAAAAATTATATGATCTACTATATAAATATCAAACCATAGAGATGATCATAGACAAAGAATTAAATACAAACATAGAAATAAACAAAAATAAAATGCAGAAAAGGAAAGAACACACCGGATTTTATACTGGTTCGGGTTACTCCTACGTCCATTTCCATGCAACGCTAGATTGCGCAGAGTTTTATTACTATATCAATATCTAAGTATGACACCCTTGAATTCACAGCTACAAAGTTACCACCAATTCAAACACTCTTGATTTCACGGCCTCAAGATTTCCACCGATTCCAAACACCCTTGATCAAGTATATTCCTCTTGATTTCCCGGATACAAGGTTATCACCGATTTCTTCCTTGATTTCATGGCTATAAGGAACACACCGTTTCCAAAACTATCCCAAATGATTACAACAGCCCTATAACTTTTTAATAGCACTTCGATTCAGAGAGTAATGAGTAGAGAGTGAGAAGAGAAGAAGTTTTATATAATTAGACTTGAAATCGGTAGAGTACAAGTGTAGAAATCATAATAATATGAAATATTAATGGTGTAACAAAAGAGGATGAAGATGTAGAAGAAGAATGGTTAAAAAAATCGAAATCAACCCCTATTTATGAGATTTGAAAGGTTGCAACGCTTCTGGAACGTTACAAAGGCGATAAGACACTTCCTTTCAATTTTGAAAATGTGACGGTTATATGTCGACATGGCTATATATGTATGTCAACATATATTGTTTAAATTTTGAAATTTAAGCATTTTTCAAGTGTTTTAATATATATAGAATTCTAAAAAATCTTGAATTAAAGCATAGTGATATAAATAAGTATTATAAAGTATAAAATCAAAAGAAATCATAAATATAAATTATATGAATATATTTATAAAATTATAAAGTTTAAAACTATATAAATATATAAGTATAAGAGTATATAACTATAGAAATATATATTAACTTATAAACTTCAAAACTTGAGTTTAAAATCAAAAGTAAGATAGAAAAATTAAATAAGACTATAGTTTGAATTATGAAAATAGGATTTGAATTTTGAAAACCAGAAACTGAAAAGCAGAATTTGAATTTGAACCTGGAGTGCTATTCAGAGCCTTACATAAACTAGACTCTATTACAATATTTTCTTGAACTCTTGAAATCTTGATTACTCGTGAGTCTTGAATCATATCTGAATTTTGAATCTCCTAAATCTTTAAACTCTTAAACTGTATAGTCTTCAGTATTAATTCCTGTATACAAGTCCTGCATATATATATATATATATATATATATATGTGTGTGTGTGTGTATTCTAGATAATGATGTTAGTATATATTTTATAATCAATTAATATTGAAATAAGGTTGTTGTCATTAAAATTCCATTCTCCAACACATGCCAATGCTCCTTCTCTACTCTCTCTCTCTATAGTGATTACTCTGTTATGGTGGACTTGAGGTTATCGATGAATGTAGTGATGCACTATTGTGCCTTTGCCTGAGTTCTCAAAGGTTAACTTATTTGTAATGCTATTAAGGGTCATTTTTGTTCTTTGCTTTGGGTAATGTTTTGGTTTGAGGATGTTGATTCACGACCTTCCATAGCAATTGCTTTTGCAGTTATGGTCTGCGACATCTAGTTTGGCATGTGAGTGGTCGTGTTTCCTCATGTCAGTTTGCCTGGTAGTTGGTGATCCCTCTGATTTGAAGTGAGCTTGCCATTGTAACTCTTTCCATGTAAAGTTGCATACTGCTATGTTTGTGATGCTGGTTTAGAGTATTTCTCCATGCTATTTCCGGGTGTCGAACTGATGTAATTTGCGATAGATGTCTTTTAGCTGCTACAAATATATGGCTTAAGTCAGTGTAATATGACTGGTGTTATTTAGATGCCTTTTTGCCTCTACGTAATTCATTTTTGTCAATATTGTATTAGGGAAGTAAGTCCATGTAATAGTTGTTTAGGTATATATTCTAACTCCTTTACTACAAGTTAGCTTTTAGTTTTCCTTTTTAGGGGCCGGTCCACTTTAAAAACCTATTTGTAAAGTGGATGACCACTCTAAAAAACGAATGTAGTAGATAGACAGTCTATCTATCTCCTGCATCTTACTGTATTTTTTATTGTTATAATAAAAAGTGTTATAGAAAAATCGGTCGATCTTACCAAAAAATAATTTAAATCATATTATTATAATAAATAAGTAAATAACATATGAATATGTTTTTAAAATAAAATTTTAAAATGAACTAGATATCAATATTTATAACAAAAATTAAAACCAAGTTCCTTATATAAATTACAAAATTTAAAAAGTCTCTTCAGACCACTAAAACCATTATTTGAATGAATAAAATAAATTCTCTATCATTATCTAATCATAATAAATGAAATTTAAATGATCAAAATAACAAATCGAATATTTAAATAAATTAAATATTCATAAACTAAATTGATAAAATTTAGGTTATTGCGCCCTTCCACACTAAAAAGCACTACAACAGATGTGACGATCCCAAAATCCGAGGGGCGGTATTAAGGATAATCATTAGGAAATAACACATTAATCATCATAGCAGAGTACAGATAATAGCAGAAACAATAAATAAAATACTTTTACATGGATATGACAGCGGAATCACAACATGTAGGAATATCAGAATAGCATAACGTGGGATATACTTAGTAAAAAGAAAGGGAAGTGATCAGTCATCATCGCCAGAGGCGGAATACATACATGCAGTGACATAATAAGAGTATCAGTCTACATCGCCGAAGGCGGAATACATATACATATAGTGAGAAATACGGAAAGTAAATCAGTCTGCATCGCCAGTGGCGGAATCATAATATAAATACAGTAATGGCGGAAAATATCTAAGTCATCTCTATGAAGTCAGCCTCGCCATGAGCCAAAAGTGCACGCTATGCAGCAGTGCAGAACCAAAAACCACCTGTCACCTGTGTACTAGGCTGCCCGTGTGAAAATAAGGGCACCCGCGTTTGCAAAGTGAAACAAACAACGAGTCAGTCATGGGGACTGGTATGAGGAATCTATTTAACAGTTAAACAACAGTAATAGCAAATCATAGGACCACGCCACTTTCGCGGAACGGGTTTACTCCAGTGATTGCTAGTGCATTTAAAACAAGGTAAATTCTTTTAAAACAACGCAATGCTTTTAGAAAGAATGAAGCCATTATAAGACTCAAGTCCCATCACACAATGCAACGCAAGCCGGAGGATAGAGTTTTACCTTATAAGGGCCAATTATGCTTGATACGTATAAAGCAAAATCATTTGATATTATTACTAGTGCATATATGTTTCAAAACGAATAGCATCATAAATATCAATTATAGGCGACATGAGCGTCCCATGCCACTATGTCGCCATATATAAGTTACAATCGAAGCCGTTATCTCGTATTGGAAATTGGATTTCCGTCATGAGTCGAGGCAAGGGGCAAGCTCCTCTCCGCTTCGAGACACTCTAGCAAATGCCTCGGGACTACACACTCTGGGTAACCCCTGGATGCGGCTGGGCCGGTCCTTACTTACGTTAGAGGATTAATTATGCCTGAACACACGTTTCCCGGTCCTTACAGACCTATAATCGAGGCGCCTCGCATTCCAACAACCACAAAGGTGAAAAGTAGATATATATGTCAGGGCTGGTAAGTCACTGACACCACCATAGCTAGAAAGAAACGTCGTGCTCTCCCAGCGGTCCGTATCCCGTTTTTAACTCATACCGGGGTGTGAGGTTCGCGAATTTACGAAATACACAAAGCTAGGCCACGTAGACCTGGCTTTGATCATCATCCACAAGACTTTGCTTTGCAACAGAAGCCTTGATCACAGCATCTTGGCATGCCACATAGGCAGTCCACTCCATATGATTGATTTCCATCGATATATAACCTCTAAGCTCTTACGTCTCAGAGAAGGGCGTTAAGCAAGAGAATAAATTCTCCGCCGCCAAACAGATATATATTTAACAGAGATCAATCAGTATAGAACAAAATCCAATGTCAGACACACAGTCCATTTACAAGTCAGTCCTGCGTCTGAACGAAACCGGAGGCGTCAAATTCCTCGTATATCCGTCCAATCAACATATACGTTCAGACGGCTACTACTTTCGTCCCTTTCCGGTAGCTACTCCGGTTAGGAACCTCAGTAGCGCCCATCCAACCGATACGAAGATCGTCGGTCTTGGATCGTCTTTGCATTTTTCAATTCGAATCGCTCGATAAATTATTTGAAATGAGGGTTAGCTCGGCCTTTTCAAATAATTCACGTCATTAGAATTTAAATCGATTTATTTTATGGTTATGTTATTAGACATCCATCTTTCAGTTATTTAGTGTTATTTTCATGTCATACACATACAACCATCAAATATCAAACAATTCAAGCCCAATTGGTTTATTTTCAACCTATGTTGCTTATAATATTTTATAACGATTTTTCGCCATTTTTATTTATTTAAAGATGGCCATATTTAATTAAACGACGTTTCAGGTCGTCTCGTGGCACTGGCGATGTTTTCCCCTTAATTTGTTTTACACATATCGGAAAATCTAACCGTTGGATTTCTACAAAGTCTATATCAGTGGGAAGATATTCCCAAAGCGAACCCAACGGTTCCAGTTTCGTGAGAATCCGACGGTCGGATCTTCCACACTAGTCGTTTGAAGTTACGGTTTCAAAATTCGAACTGCAGCGTCGTTATTCGATTTAAATTAATTATATTTATATTTATATATAAATATAAACGATTCTGGCGCTGTTTTTCTTCAGATTTGAATTAAACATTCCGGACAATCCAACCGTTGGATTTTTACAAGGTTGGTGCCGTTGGAAAGATATTTCCAAGGCGAACCCAGCGGTTGCGGTTTCGGGAAAATCCGATGGTCGGATTTCTCGTACTAATCGTTTCAAATTACGATTCCAAAACGCGAACTACACGGCCTCTATTCCTTTTAATTATATTTATATTTATATATATAAATATAGTTCATTCCATAGTTTCAACTATAGTTCATTTTATATTTCAACTTCGTTTTCACTTCAAATATTTCACTAACGCCTTAATATTTCGAAAAATTTCGCCATAACCTCCTTTGTACGGGGAGGGGTTTGGAAATTTATTGGGCCGTATTAGGTACCCAATAAATCCTAAAAAGCATTCACATATTTTTAGTGATATATTTTGGTGTTTACGGGGGAGCATGTACTGATAATCACTCCAGAGAATAAATTCCCGTCACCCCGTTTCCGTGTGGAAATAAATAGTCCATGTGCCGTATCTAATAACTAGAGCGACGTGATTATTGTCAACTCTAGACCCGTGTGGGGTTTTTATTAATCTGGCAATTTATCGTTATAATTTATATAGTCCATATCAGTCATCAGTTCAACCTGTATTATATAGTCATCGCCATACAAGCCTCTTGCTTGTATGGTAGATCTTCCACCTCGTCACACAAGCTCCAATTGCTTATGTGGAATATGATGAAGTATGCCTATCATCAAGAAGTATGCCATGTAGTGTAGTTCAAAATTAATTGTTACTATCCTATGGCGTTGTTTATTATTTCACACAGAAAAACCAGCACTCCGCATCCAATGACATTCACAGGAGTTGATATATAAATAAAATTGCGCAACCAACTCATCAAGGTTTACCTATTTGTCGGGCACGCAAATAATTTCTTTACTCTACAGCTAATCCATTTCTCCTGTTCAACACATGTATATATATGCAGAACAAAGCTAATAATAATATTTCTAGCAAACTATTATTTATTTCAACACGTGTGTATTTTTAACTAAGCGTATACAGGATAAAAGGAATATTTTTATCACCAAAAATATTTATTCGACCCATGTGTATTTTTAACTAAGCATATACATGATAAAAGGAATATTTTTCATCATCAAAAATATTTATTCGACACATGTGTATTTTTAACACTTCATATTCATGATAAAAGGAATATTTTTACTGTCGATTCATTTTATTTTTAGAAGACGATAACATTCAACACATGAATTTCAACTCGACGAACAAATTGCAATTCAACACATGAATATTCTATATCGTTTGTATATATATAAAAATGTGATTTTTATCGCTAAAGCCATTTGTTTAAATTCAAATAATATTCAACACATGAATTTCAACTCAACGAATGAATTGCGACTCAACACATGAATATTCGATATAGTTTGTATATATATATATAAAAATGTGATTTTTATCGCTGAAGCCATTTGTTTAAATTCAAATAATATTCAACACATGAATTTCAACTCAACGAATGAATTGCAATTCAACACATGAATATTCGATATAGTTTGTATATATATAAAAATGTGATTTTTATCGCTAAAGCCATTTGTTTAAATTCAAATAATATTCAACACATGAATTTCAACTCAACGAATGAATTGCGACTCAACACATGAATATTCGATATAGTTTGTATATATATATAAAAATGTGATTTTTATCGCTAAAGCCATTTGTTTAAATTCAAATAATATTCAACACATGAATTTCAACTCAACGAATGAATTGCAACTCAACACATGAATATTCGATATAGTTTGTATATATATATATATAAAAATGTGATTTTTATCGCTAAAGCCATTTGTTTATATCCGAATAATATTCAACACATGAATTTCAACTCAACGAAGGAATTGCAACTCAACACATGAATATTCGATATAGCATATGTAAATAGTTTCAATGAATGAAAATTATTCTAACACATAAATATTTCAGAAAATTTCGGCAGCATAACGGCAGGGTAGTTAAAACCGGGACCGTCCCTAGTACGGCTCCTCGCTCTACCTTAAAACCTCGCGGTTTTTGACAATGGGGATCATGCATCTAGTTCGCACGCAGGCGGCATGTTTTATTTTCAATTCCACAATCCTATTCTATTTTGTTTCAACCACAAGAGGGTATTTTTCAACCACAAAGGTATTTTTCAACCATAATATCAACCACCAACAATTATTTCCAACCATTCGTCAAACCATATGATATCACGTCAATCACAAGCAATAAATATCGTCCATGGTCTGTGGACGAGGGGAGTATATATATATATATAATATAATAATTCACTTGCATTTCATCACAATTCAAAGCATATATGTTTCAAACAACGCTTGTATAATTTATACATCGCTAATATAACTTATACAACACATGTACATGAGGTATACAATGCGTATATAATTTACACTTCGCTTATATAATTTATACAACGCGATTTCATTCACACAAATAGTTTAGATTCCTCACATTGGTTCTTGCGGTGCTAAAAATCGTAGGAAGGTCAGAAAAATCCGCGGCTTCTTCTAGAATGTAGAGAGCCTCCTTGCGGTCACGGTGTCTCCTGTTTCATCGAATTTCGTTGAAGAACGAAAAAGATATTATTTTTCAAAGTTTTGCAACGCTTTAAAGTGTTAAAACAGTTTAAAATTAAATAAGCCGTTAGTTTACAAACCTGTTCAATTCTAGGTTTGGATTTTTCTTTTGATTCGTAGCTCTATAGGACGATCAGGCTGTTGGACGTCGTCGAGGGAGGAAAGAGCTTTCCGGCGGCGGTTGTCTGAGGTGGTGCGACGACGAATCCAGGCGGCGACGGCTCCAGGAAGACGACGACTTTGAGGCGCTGGAACTCGTCGACGGCGGCTCTGTTGGTGGCGAGGCTGGGTCGGATGTGGAGAGGGGAGTACGGCGAGCAAAAGCTTCAACAGTGGTCGGCGGCGAAACCGCCTGTGGCGATCGGAAAAAGGAGGGGAAGCGAGGAGCTACGGGGGTCGTTCGTTTCGTCTGGCGGCTTAGGGTTTTTTAGGTTTTTTTTTTTAAAGAAAATTTCCTATTGGCCAGTATTTATAGAAAATTTTTAAATAGTGTTTTTGCAAACGGACTCCTTTTTAAACCCAACGACTGTCGCCCCTAGCTAAATACCCCCATTCCGGACACAATGGGATATGTTTCGTTGGCCATTTCGACTGTTACAGTTAGTTATTTTTCAATTTAAAATATAAAACATTCGATATTTAATTTAAACGTACATTTCAATTTGCCAGGGCCACAAACTGAATCGAAAAATTCCAGAAAAATAAATCTAGCTTTGTTTTGACGATACGGTCCTAACAAAACCAGCTTCGTCGAATTCTGAGCTCGTTTGCAAAACGGCCATTTTTAGGTCGACCCATTTTAACAGAATTTGACCAAACACGTTATCTTTTGCCCCGCTCACATACTAGCTTCAAAAATTATGAAATTTGAAACTTAGCAATAATTTGACATCCCGGACCCAACAAAAGTGGTTTCGTCGAATTCCGAGGTCGTATGCAAAATCTCAATTTTCAAGGGCTATATATACTATATAGCGACCTTTCTGAAAATTCATTTGGCCATAACTTTTGATTTCCGTTATGAAATTTCGATTTTTCAGATTCGTTAGAAAGGTATTGATAAACAGATTTAAATATTTTCAGTTTCGTTAAAATCCGTTATATTTTCCACCCGGTACAGTCAGACTAAGTTTGTATTCAAATTTCAAACTGCCATATTATACACAATTCTATATTTTATGGAAATAGGCTATTTTAATCATTCAAATTTCTTGTTAATAACCTAATTTAAAAATTTTAAACTGGTTCACATTTTCTGGGTTATTACAACAGATTTACCTGTTAATATCATGTGAAAAATGCTATAATAGATTTTCATACCATTAGTGACGACACTATATATCAGCATGTTGTAATAGCCTTATTATATATCATAGCTCTAATTTAAATGCTATTCTATCATACATTTTATAGCGCACGTTCACCAACATGAAAAGTTTTACATGGCATTCAGACCTTGCCATTTTATTTGCTTACTAAAATCTCAGTTATTTTTTATAGCGTTATCAATATTTTCATAGCACATTTTTTTTGGGATATAAAAGAAATTTTCCATTGTGATTTAATTTTTTTTCGCTATTATTAATTTACCCATTAATATAAAACGCTCAGACCTTGCCATCATAAGCATTCATTTATTTTTTATAGCATTATCATAGTTCTCATAGCTCATATTCAACGATATGAAAAGTTTTCCACACAGTCTAAATTTTATATAGCATTTCACAATTTATTTTCATAAGTGGAACTTTTTAGTATAAAATATAAATATTTGTGACATATATAGCGTTATCAGTGTTTTCGTAACACACATTCAACGATATGGAAAGGTCTTCCACACTGTTTAAATTTTTACATAGTATTTCACCTTTTATTTCTATAAGTGCAATTTTCCGCTATTAATATTTTTAATATATAACACATATTTCAGCTATGATCTTTACATAGAAAATCTCTTATTTAATTTGTGCACAGTTCAGACAATTAAGCAGTAAATTCACAAATCAAAACTATCAATAGCAAAAAATTAATACCATAAACATATTTGATTTTAATTACAAAGTCATAGCTAATAAGTCCATTAGTAAGTATAGAAATAAGTCAACATACATTGTTTAGACATCGTTTCAAGACAAGATTACATGAAAAATCACTTGGTATTCAGCTTGGAAGCTCGTCCAACTTACAGAATATGCAATTTACATGTACAAGTTAGTTTTCAAATTCAATAAGCATAAACAAGTAGATGACAAAGATATTTGAAGCATGTTTGTTGTTATAAATAAACAAAAACCAAAATGATGATAATAAAATACATACCAGTAGAAACAACAAGGTTTGCTTGTGCAAATAACAAGTTGAATTATCATTTAGATCTAAGACACGTATGAGATATATGTTTCGAAGTAAGGAACTAGAACCATAAAACTTCATATGCAGCGCATAAGAGAGCAAAGGAAGATATCCATAAATCAAGCTATTTTTGGTTTGATCCAAAGACTCAAATCCAAAACCAAACTATATGAGTAAACAATTAACCTGCCTTTTTATATATATAAATGACAATAGAAGTCCATTAAGTATATGTGTCAATGCTAGCATTTTAGTTGATTGTTTCTGACAACCTATGATTATAGTGAGAAATATCAGGCAAGAAAGTCCTTAAATTAGAAAGTTCTATATGACTTTACATTCGAGCGTATTTTGTAGTTTCAAGTAAATCAGGATTTTGCAATTGCTGAAATGCAAATTCATCAAATCGGTTCTGTTTATTATAGGAATTTGAAATTATATATGCCTCTGCACCTTTCTAAAACATGAATACCAACGAAGAACACTTCTGATATTTTTTCACGTGATATATTAGATTCAGTTAATCGAATATTCACTCTAAACTGAGATAACTGAAATTGTATATGCTGCATCATTGTTAACAGTACTAACAGACGACGAGTAATACATACTGCTTCTGAATTGTAAACTTTAGATTGTTATGGTAAGTAAATCGACCTTGAAAATAAAAGATTAAATATAGTAGAAAAATTATCTGTACGATAATGCATCTTTTTCACCACCGAAAAGGCATTCTCAATGAGTGCTTTGTTTTTTTTAAAAAAATTTAGCTTAGTTTCAGAAACTTGTGAAAAGAAAAAACATGCATGTATTTCAACTTGAATTCCATCTAGAAGAAGATGGACTTGTGGTCATATGGTAGGACTCGTCAATCAATTTCAGTGCACAGAACCTTACTAGCCCACAAGACATCGAACGAAAAAAGAAGAATCTACCTGTTACAAGGTTGCATATACCTCAAGAATGTACCAAGCAACCTATACCTCATCACCACTTGAAATACCGAATAGATGGACTGACCTGGAATTCCCACTAAACTATATTATATATATATAGTGTGGTGCTAAGGCACCCTAATATGTTCTTCCTAATGCCGCAATTAAAAAAATAAAACTCATTAAATTTTCTATGCTTCCTAATACCACATTACCTCTTAATTCTAATCTCTCACTCAATCATTATTTGTTGAACTAATAATGTAGTAAGTTAATTTAAAAACCCTAATCTCTCGTAATCGCCGTCTTCTTCGCATCTATCGCGCGAAAATTCAAATTCGTACGGTATTGTCTCAATTGTTTGGTGATCTGAAAACTCTAATCTCTCACTTTCTCTTCTAGTTTGGTTAATTCAAACCTTATTCACGACTTTTGTACATTCCTCGACATTGCGGCGTCGAATTCATTGATCGGTTATAGATCTAGGGTTTAACTCGTTGATCAATTTTAGAAATGAGGACGAGCGAATATCGAGTAAAATAGAAATAAGGTAAAATAGTGTGGTAGACCCTATTTTTTAAGTGCGTGGTATTAAGAAGAGTGTAATACTAATTCTTGTGGTATTTTTTAGTCGCGGTATTAGGAAGAACATATTGGGGTGCCGTTAACACCACACTATATATATATATATATGTGTGTGTATATATCTATGTATATATATGTGTACATGTATGTATATATATGTATACATGTATGTATGTATGTATATATATATATATGTGTGTGTGTGTGTGTTTCCAAGATTGGATTTCACATGCCAAGCCCCGGATCAGATCACGTCACTCAGGTCGAATGGCTTTATCACTTCGTCAGTGGATTGGATCGCGTCACACGGGTCGGGTCCCCAAAATCGAACTCGACCCGACCCCGTACCAACCATACACAAAGAATCTTGGAACGCTTTCACCACAACGGTTCGGGTCGAATGCTATGGATCCGACCCCCTCACCTTAAATAATTGCGTGCACCAAATGAACTTGGCAAGCCAACCAAGTCGGATCTAAACTTCTGACCCGCCCGGCTTAGGCCAAGTTTCTACACATTGAAGCACATACCTATTCCTTGGCCTATGAACCCGGATTAACTTCCACTTGGCATCCAACGATCTAGAGGCACTTTTTCCACGTCCTCCACTACATATCCGAGCTCCACAGATTTCATGCCACGTGGCATCTGACCCGCATCCATTATCTTCCTATAAATACATGATTTCGTGACAAATTAAAGGACTTTTGGCACTCGGTTATTCATGTATGTCGTGGCCAGCGCTCCACAACAGTTAATCACCATCTTCTTCAATAAAATCAATAAATTCAGAGAGAATTATTCGTTGTATTCAAATGGTTGAGTATCCATATTCATTGTAATTGTAATTTCTGAATGAATTGAGAAACTATGAAGTGGATGTATGCTCGTTAACGCCAAACCACTATAAATCTCATGTGTCTGATTTCTTTTTTGTGTTTTTAGTTTATAATTCCTAATTATTCTCTACAAAATCTAGTCAGTTAGGTATTATGCCATATTTTGGTCTAACATATTGGTGCTTTCAGTGAGAAATGAAGACTCTCGGCGTTTAAGGATTTTCCAGTCTACTTATTAGATCACCAAATCCGATGAGGAAATCCTGTGAATTCTATATTTTTTTATTGACTTTGCAATCATGGAGATCACCATATGTGAAGTCACCTCCACGCATCTAGCATCAATCACCAAAGATCACTGAACAGAAGTGTAGTGAAATCCAGAAAAGCCACTGGGTCGGATCGAACAAGCCTGTCGGATCTTGTTGAGCACGCCTCTAGATCAAACAGTCCCCATTTAAAGAAGTCTGGGTTGATGGCATTCGGATCAGAGTCCTCGGGTCGAATAACCTCGACCTGACTCGAAGATGCGGTTGGCTTGATACCAGGTCGGATAGTCCAGATCCGACCAGAAGACACGTTTGAGAAGAGAGGGTCTAGACTCGACCCAACCCGAATGACAAGACTCGACCCGATCCGAAAACTGGTCTGAACCACGAACCGAAGAACAGTAGCGAACCAACAATTCAACCCAAACCTATTTTTCCGATCTGACCCCAATTGAAGACAAAACTTGATTTGACCCGTGCCTGTCATTTTTCGGAAAAAATGCACTTTTATGATTATTTCAAAGAAGGCTCGATCCTCCAAAATCGAATGAATTGGGGCTGTGGGGGCCCGGACCCCCACCGGCTCTGCGTCCAGACCTGCTGATGGCTCACCTTCGGCTCGACATTCAGTCGCCTTCGTCTCGACATATATTTTGGCCAACGATAGTCGTCAAAGATTATTAATCAAAATTAGATGGATAATATGAGAATATCACAGCAAAACGACAACGACTGAGATTCTTCCATGAGCTATGACCCCTATTTACTGACGTTACTCAATATGGGGAGTTCCTGAGCGGATTCAGCATGCTAACTATGACAATATATGAGGGAAATATTATTTCCTAGCAGCCTCCCTTTCTAGGGTTCCGATGGTGTATTGACTTCACCAATACAACTGATGTTGTTCCTAATCGAGTAGTGACCACCTGGTTTACATGATTTAAACATGTTCAACTGACAGAATCTTGAATGACATTGACGTGATGAAATACATATATCATGCGGTTAATAGACTTTCTATGGATGAACCTGGACGTATTTGCTTGGACCTATGCTGGCATGTGTGGGATTTCTCCGTCAATAATGAATCATGCACTGAACGTTAACCTAAAGTATGCTTCCTTCTAGCAAAAGAGACGTATGCTCAACCTGGAGAGGCCATCTTCCTTAAAAGAAGAAGTCGAGAGGCTGAGAGGCAACAGCTTTATACGAGATGCCACATATCCCGACTGGATGTCAAATCCTGTAAAAAGGCTAATGGGAAATGGCATACATGCATCGATTTTTCATATCTGAACAAAGCTTTCCCAAAAGACAGCTTCCCGTTACCAAGAATTTATCAGCTAGTGGATTTGACGGATGGACATGAACTTCTCTCTTTTTATGCATGCGTACTCAGGTTACAACCAGATTCCTATGCACGTGCCTGATAAAAAAACATACCAGTTTTATCACAAACCTTGGACTATACTGTTACGCAGTAATTCCTTTCGAACTGAAGAATGTTGGAGCAACGTACCAGCGCTTGATGAATCGTATGTTCCACAACCAAATTGTAAAGTCCATGGAAGTCTATATAGATGATATGCTTGTGAAGTCCAAGCGATCAACCGACCACGTTTCAGATTTGGCAAAACATTGAAGATGTTCAAAGCTTTGAAGGGAAGGTGGCAACACTGAGCAGATTTATTTCCAGGGCTACCGACAAATGCTTTCCTTTCTTCGATTTGAAAAAAACGAGGAAAATGCAACTTTGAATGGAACCCAGATTGCATTTAAGCCTTTTAGAATCATTTAGAGAGGCCCACGATGTTGTCTAAACCAGTGGCTCACGAATATTTATTCATATACTTAGCGCTATCGTTGCACGCAATCGGTTCAACACTTATTCGTGAGGAGGATAAAGTCCAAAGATCGGTGTATTATGTAAGCAAAAAGTTAGCAACAGTGGAACACAACTACCCAAAAATTGAAAGGCTCGCCTACAACTTGTTGATTGCTTCGAAAAAATTCGGGCCTATTTTCGAAGCTCATCCGATTATGATATACACTGATCAGCCGCTACGACAGGTCCTGCAGCGACCTGAGGCATCTGGAAGATTGCTCAAATGGAACAACGAGCTAAGCCAGTTTGATCTCAACTTCTTCCCAAGGAAGCCCATATAGGCGCAAGCATTAGTCGGCTTCATTACTGGATTCACCATTCCCGAAGAGGATGTGTTAGGTAAAGAAGATGGCCCCCCCAGAACGAAATATGGAATCAAGTACCTGGAAGCTGTATACAGATGGTGCTAAAGATGATCGACGGTCCGGCGCTAGAGTAGTGTTGATGACTCCTGAAGGACAGTCAATTTACTATGCCTTGCAAGTGGATTTCCCTGCTATTAACAACGATCCCGAGTTCGGAAGGAATTCCAAGCAAAAGGACCATGACTCGCAACTAACCTAAGGTGGGTTGAAGAACTGTTAGACGGACTAGGATATTACAACATATCCCATACTCCATTAAGAGAAAATCAAAAGGTGGACAAACAAGCTGGCCAAGTTAACAAGCTCCTACAATCCGGAAGAGATAGAAATGGTCTTGATCAAGGAACTAGAAGCTCCGAGCATTGGTCGGATGGAAGTTGATCCAATGTCGGAGGATGAACCTAAGAGAGAGTCATGGATGGCCCTTATAAGGAACTTCCTGCAGCATGGAATTCTTTTGGCAAGAAAAAGTGAAAAGGCGGACCATCGTTTGTAAAGCCCCATGATATGATATCCGAGGCGACATTGGTTATTTCCCTTGGAAGGTCATCATGAGATAAACATCAACGAATCTCGTTCCCGAATTCACTACCCTAAATGATTCGATAGAAGCACTTGCCGACTTCCCGTTTGATGGAAGATGTACATAATGGAATTTCTAACGGTCAATGTTCTGGTATTAAATGTGATGATTCACAATTTGACCATTCGTTGATTGATTCATGCCTCAGACGTAGGGGCAACTCGGACACCATTGCATGGATTGCTCATGATTCAGCTATTCAGTCCAAAGCTGATGCACCATTACCTTGCCTGACCGATTGCCTCAATCTTGCTCGAAGATTGGCGAGTTAAATTTTTGGAATACTTAGGCTTGGATGTTGACTGATTGTCTACACATTAGCTCTAATTCACGACGTGGGATTGAAGGTAGAAGCATATGGACGAGGCATGTCTATCTTTATAGCCCCCGCGTCCACTTCCGGGCATAGAAAGGGCAAAGCTTCTACGAGTATGGATTCATTTTTAGCCGTATCCTACTTCCTAGCATGGAAAGAGTGAAGTTTCTATAAGCATGGAGTCCTTACTTTCCTACCGATTTCTATTATAGCACAGCCAAGACAAGATGCTACCGTTAGCGGTTTTGATCTGATTACCTGACCCTCATTCCTTGCCTTTGACGTGCGAGCAAGAAGGCGACTCGAAGGAGATGCGACCTCATCCTTCGCTTATAGAGCCTGCGTAAGTTCCTTTGTCACTCCAAGACCACGATCAGGGTCCATTCATTCTTAGGATTGCCGACCCACGATAATTCAAAAAGATATCTGTCGTCAACTAAAGACTTTGACAGTTATCTCCTGGCAGAGACAGGACAAGGCAAAATGGACCTGTAAAGAACATGCAATGCCATTTTCGCTTAGAATGATATTCATTCCTTTAACAACATTATTCTCTAACCATGACTCTTATTTTTGCATTCTTTATGAGATATTGATGTAATTAACTCATATGAATTTATATGTGGATGGTGTAGGTACCCCGGATATAGTATCAGTCTGACTTCTAACACCCACATGTGGAATTATGGAGCACTATCATATCAGGACTGACTGAACTGCTCGTTTACAAAGCCACGCCCTCCATTTGAGGAAAGTTGTATAGCTCAAGGTGGATCTGATTTGACCATCCAATCCTTGGCTTACGTGTGCCACACCTCAAGACAAATGTGTATTGGTCTTTGCATTGCAAGGTCAGAATCCGACTCCAGATGGACGCAGTTCGACCATCTATATGGCTCGATCCTATGCTCGATGCCACCAGATTACATGAATCCAAATAAAGGAGGAAATACTGCCCCTAGATATGCTTACTTTTCAATAATGCATTTTACTTTTACATGCTTCCTAAGTAATTAATATGACTATCTCATGCGATATGAATGATGCAGGTACCTGAAGTTTGGTGCCAATCAGTCCTCCAATAGATTGATTAGAGGAATGTAAAGTTTTGGTGAATGTGATCCGATTGTTCACCAGCTTACTCTTGGCCTGATGTCAACGATCCGACATAGATGAGGTTCAACCATCCTTAAGGCGGTCTTTGTTATGACGTAAAGGCAAAGGGAATGACGCCAAGGCAAATGTGACCCGACGGCTTGCCCGATTATCTCTAATCCTCAGAGCTTGGATAGGAGTGTAAACCCCGAACAAGTATGATAGGTGCACCAATATTAAAGACCACTCGATCCCTAACTCTAACCCTTACTTACAAAGGGAGAGTATAAAGGACGAACAACGACGTCCATCACACAGACTTCATCCCACGATTCGACGGGACAAGAGAGACATGATTATTGCAAATGGCCACCTCTACCCATGAATCGAAGATTAAGAGGTAGGACCTTGGCACGTGTGACTCAATCACTTGCCCGATAAACTCCATCCGCCAGAGTGAAGCATGGAGTACGAATTAAATTCGAGTTCGAGAACGACACCCGAGTCAGCAGAATCCCGCTCTTGGAAATAGAGTGTAGAAGGAAAGCCAAAGCGAACGACACGACCATTCGCCTAACCAACCCAAACTCTTCTAATTCGAGAGTGAGTATAAAGATAAGCCTGATTGGTGCACCATGATTAGAGACCGCCTTAACCACACTCTAACCTGGGCATACGACAAGAGAGTATAAAGGCACTGAGATCAAGTGCTGAAAGATGGCTCCTACCCCATTGAAGGATTGGGGACAAGAATGAAAGATGAGCCCGAACTCGAACCTGGGCATACGACAAAAGAGTATAAAGGCGCTAAGACCAAGTGCCCAAGGAAATGGATTCCTACCCCATTGAAGGATTGGGGCAAGATTGAAAGCTGAGCCCGCACTCCTTATAGAAGGATTGGGGGAAATATAATGTCAGTCCCAAACAAGCCCTGGCCAGACACTTTATTTAAGATTGATCGGGGGCATACACATCACACCCCTATGATAGCTGCAATATGATATGCTGTTTATTTGCAGAAATTTTGATTTGAAGGGATGCTGGATTGAAACCCTTATTTGATTGTGATTTATTATTTATTACTTAGTTTAGTAATAGTTAGATTACGAGTACATTTGATTGAAATATGTAATAAAATTCAAGTTTGTGACATTGCAGATACATTGCTTTATTTACAGAGTGCAGGCTTGTACTAGATAACAAGACAAGAATGCAAGGGTGGCACTCACAACAACCACAGTAGACCAGTGGAAAACAACCAAAGAGCCACTTCCAGAAAGCCGATGCTGATGCCTAATGCTAAACTTATCATGCGACTAAGGGCGACAACAGAAAGGAGGCCTTGAGAGCAGGATGTTCAATAACATATCACGTGACTTGAGGCAACGTCCAAAAGGAGGCCTTAGGAGTGATATCTCGAATCGACATGCATACCCATGTGCGACTGATTATAGCCTAAGTTCAATGACAAGTGTCACCTTGCAAATGCATCGAATGGAAAATGCAATGGCTATAGCACTTGGATGACACAATCACTTAATTTTTGAAAGAAATGTATCTTTTCCATGCATACACGTCCCGATTTGAAAGGGGTGTGATCTAACCACCTGTGTTTTGCTATTACCCACGAATAGGGGGCATAACTGTTAAAAGTATTTACAAATGGCATAACCTACTTGTCTGCATCTAACTTATGCTTTGATCTTGATAGGCCGCTTGAGAACCGCGAAATGGATGCAGAGCGAACGTACATTTGCTAGTCCTAATCAACTTCCCAACTGGAAGACTCACATAAGACCAGACATGGATTGACTGTCCTATTTCGCACACTTATGCAATTGCTTTGTCTATGGCCTCTCACTTGACGCAAGGGGTAAGCAAGAGCACTCGAGGCAACTACGGTTTGGCTTATAGCCACCTGACTCCAATCCTCATAGCTTGGATGGGAGACTAGAAAGTAGCATGGGTTGAATACCAACAAATCATTTTGCATCCAAACCTAACTCACGACTCAATGAGGGATTATGAATTCAGAGAAGACATGTATTTGATGCTCCCCACTTAGCTGGACCTGCATGGATAGGGGAATAGGATACGAGCTTTGAGCACCATGATTTGACTCCCCGATGACTCTATGCACATTTACTATCCCCGGAGTTCCGCAGGATCCCAGACTATTGCCAAAAGAATGACTCCTCAAGATTTACCTGCATACATCTGGGTGGCGGATCATCATCCAGAATCAGATAATGGAAGCCTGATTGACTGCTATTGCACATTCAAAAACAAGAGGCCCAAGGCCGGCTAACGTCCACTTCAGAACTTCATGCTGGGGGCACCAACGCTAAATTAGACAATTGGCAACAACTTCTCAAAAATGGAGGTCAGATTGCCAACATTATTCGATGCTTCACCAGAGGTGGCACATCTCACCCTTTCACACGAGACATCAAGGATTTCCACAATCCCCTGGATTTCAAGCTACCATCTATGAAGATTCACAATAGCAAGATCGATCCTACCGTGCATCTGATGCACTGACTGCGTTGTACGGAAGTGTTATCGACATCGGACAACGTCATGGCTAAGGGCTTCCCTCCATTCTTGACTTATATGTTGCTATACAATTTAAGTGTCCTACATCTGAATCGATCAACCGCTGGAACGCGTTGGTCACCCACTTCATTGGCCAAAGGTCCGCATCTTTCAACCCAAGAATGTTATGTTACTCATTTCAATCAAATAGAGGTCCGATGAGATCCTGCATTCATTCCTGGAAAGATTCAATGCCATAATGGCATCGGTAGATCAACCTGGATTATGTATGGTATTGATACCAGCAGTATCTGGTATTCTTGATAACTCGGACCTCAAAGTCTCTCCACATCGAGGCCCACCGGGAGGCCTTGGTGAATTCACCTCTGAAACAGACAGATTCATGCAACAACAGGATACTAACGTTGAGATGGATGGTCTCAATGTTATCATGACATAGGATGGAAGACCGTCCGACTCTTGAAATGATAAATGCAAAGGCAAAGCCCTAGAAAAAAATAATAGGATTGTGCAATTCTAAAGAGAGCCGATTTTATTGATCAAGTCAACAATCTTGTTTGGTAAGCTCAATGGAACTAAGTAAGAGAAATAGACTCAACAAGACGGTGATAGCTATTCCATAATATGCTGAAACATGAACGAAAGAACTTACTCAACTTTGGGAATGATCTGATAAGAGTAGCCAAATTCACTGACCCACGGTGAGGCAATCCGCGTTTTTCTACTAAAGCGAAGGGACGACACCAAAGCGAATGTGATTCGACCATTCGCGTATACAACTCCAATTCTTGCTAACTTGAGAAAGAGTACATAACGACTTGAGTCGACTAAGATTGCTAAACCTGCAGCTCTAACCAGATGCAGCAATGGAAAGTATAAAAGGCTAGAAGATTGGATGTCCGATTGACTTGGCCCAACCCCCACCGATGCTGGAGGCATAAGCACTGACTTTGCTTGTCCTCCACTGACACTGAGAGCACGAGCTTCAACTCATAGACTGACTTTGAACATGACCTTGACTTGGCGCGTGATTCAAAACATATACGCTATATCTTCGGGGTATGACATGATTTGTCTTGCCCGTTCAAACAAGCTAGCTTACGCGTCAAATGTGACTTCAAAGATTCAAATCGCAACCGCATCGAATGGAGAGTGTGATGAACTTCTCTATTACCTTACAATTGTGATGATTATACCAGACACTGACTTGCTTGTTTTCAATGGCATCTCGTATTAATTCGTATGTGATCACGAGACTATGAAACGATCCAAAGTGGTCGTGGATGTCTTTTAATATGATCCGAGGAGACCATGAATTTCTAATTTTCTACTGATATGATCTGAAGTGATTGTGGCTTTCGGATTCCTTATTATTACGATTCGATGCGATCGTGGAATTCCAGATTAATATCCAGATATCAATATGGTCCAAAGCCAGGTACAAATGTCAGATTCATATGCTGATTCTAATGTGCTCTATCCCAATGGTCCAACTGCTAGCTTAGAACCTAAAGATTCTTATACTACCTCATGACTTGGACGACTACTTCATACATTGACTGGTATGTAAAAGAAAGTTTGACTCGACAATACGCTTGACCTGCGTAAGAAAAAAATGTCGTTTGGCAACGACCTGTGCATGTACGATTGCATTTGGGGGCCAACGACCCAACATGACTTTTGATGAAGGAATTCGACCTCTTGATTCGACGAAGTCTAAATGAATACTTGATCATCTTGACTACTCCAGCCATAGGGTTTGGTCCGATGAGCACTCATGGAAGCAGTGCGATATACGACAAGTCGTCTATACAACGAAGAGTCGAAATATCAGAACTACTCAAGCGGACACAACAATTTGATAATGCCTTCTCAAGGAGGAATGACGTTCTAGAAAAATTCAGCTCGACTTATTCAAAGCACATCTCATCTGCGATAAGAAGTACTTTGGAGGGCCAATGTTAGCCTGCTTTGTGACCAGGCTGCCCAAAGCCAAGGACTTGAGTATAAACAACTAACATTGATCGACATTCACTTGAATGAAATGACAAAACACTGATAAGATTGAATTTCACGTGCCAACCCGGATTGGATCACGTCACTTGGGTCGGATGGCTTCATCACTTCGTCACCGGATCGGATCTTGTTACACTGGTCGGGTCCCCCGAATCGAACTCGACCCGACTCCGTACCAACCATACACGAAGAATCTTGGAACGCTTTCACCACAACGATTCAGGTCAAATGAGTATGGATCTGACCCCCTCACCTGAAGCAATTGCGTGCACCAACTGAACTTGGCCAGCCAACCGGGTTAGATCTAAACTTCCTACCCGACCCGCCTGGACCAGTTTACTATACATCGAAGCATGGACCTATTCCTTAGCCTATGAACTCGGATCAACTTCCACTTGGTGACCCATGATCTGGAGACACATGGCATCCGATCTGCAGCCATTATCTGCCTATAAATACATGATTTTGTGAAAAATTAAAGGACTTTTGGCACTCGGTTATTCATGTCTGCCATGGCCAGCGCTCCACAACAGTTAATCACCATCTTCTTCAATAAAATCAATGAATTCAGAGAGAATTATTCATTGTATTTGAGTGATTGAGTGTCCATATTCATTGTAATTGTAATTTCTGAATGAATTGAGAAACTATGAAGTGGATGTAGGCTCTTTAACGCTGATCCACTATAAATCTCATGTGTCTGATTACTTTTTTATGTTTTTAGTTTATAATTCCTCGTTATTCTCTACAAAATCTAGTTAATTGGATGTTAGTGCCATTTTTTGGTATAATAGTATATATCGCACATGATGATAAAATGAGCATGATTCTTTACCTAAGCAGGCATGATTTCTTGGTTATACTTAAGCAGGTATGATTTCTCGGTTATTCAGGTCTAGTACACACCATAGCATACATCAAGCTACCTACTGCACTCGCATAAGGCACCTTTTTCATATAGGCCTTGTCCTTTTCTGAGATCGGAGAGCCCTGGTTAGAAAGTTGTATATGCAAAGGCATGGGTGTACTGATAGCCTTTGCTCCATCCATTCTAAATCGAGCAAGCTCCTTTTGAATATATTCCTTTTGAGTAAGTTTCAAAAGCCCAAGCTTTCTATTTCTTTGCTTCTCCAGGATTTTTCATATCTAATTCCGCTTTTAATTTCAACTTCAACTCATCAATTTCGGCTTTATCCTTGGAAGCAATCAACATATCATCTACATACAAAAGAAAATACACATAATTATTATTCTTTAAATGCTCGAAATAAACACATGCATCTTTAGTACTACGATCGAAACCATGTGAAAGTATAAAAGAATCAAACCTTTTGTACCATTGTCTAAGCGATGATTTTGGGCTATAAAGAGATTTGTTCAACCTGCATACCCAATCCAACTTTCCATCTACAATAAATCCTTCTGGCTGCTTCATGTAAATGGCTTCCTACAAATCACCATGCAAGAAAGTAGTCTTCACATCAATTTGTTCTAACTCCAAATCGTGAGCAACAACTATTGCAAGTAGGTTTTGAATTGAATTTTGTCTAACAACTGGAGAAAATATTTCATCATACTCTAACCCCTTTCTTTGTGAAAACCCTTTGGCTACTAATCTTGCCTTGTATTTACCATCACCTTTCACCTTGAACACCCACTTGCAACCTATGGCTCGGCTTCCTTAAGGTAGTGGCACCAAATCCCAAGTCTTGTTCTTCTGCAAAGACTGTATCTCCTCTTCCATAGCGCAATTCCACTTCGAGTTATCAATAAACTTCATGGCTTCTTCAAGGCTCAATGGTTCATCATGAATTACATGTAAAGCATACTAAAACTAATCATCAAGGATAAAATTTGCATACTGCTAATCTCTATATCTAAGTGGAGCTCTCTTTGGTCTCTGACTAACCCAAATGTCTATATCGACCGACTCTCTTTCATCTCCACCTTAAGTTGAATCCTCTCTAGCTTCATGAGCATTACCATCACTACTAGAGGAAACCTGTGAACTATCTTGTGATGTATTATCAACTTCTCAGTCACTATTATCAATAGTAATAGCTCTACTTCGGGTTTGAAACTGGGAATCTCGGTCTTTCAGGCTTCTCATCAACTGAATCTGAACCCTCTGATAAACCTTTCAAAGGTTTAAACATTGCTGAGTCATCAAAAGTCATATGTCTGCAATGTACAACTTTCTTCATAATTGGATTCCAAATTCTATATCCTTTTATACCATCTGTATAACCAAGAAAAACACATTTGGAGGCCCTAGGCTCCAACTTATCATGTCCTGTATTGTGAACGTAAACTGGACATCCAATAACTTAATAAAGTGTTTTTACCTTTCCACAACTCCTCTGGAATCTTCCCACCAATGTTTGAGCGTAGAATCCGATTAATAATATATGCTGCAGTCGAAATAGCTTCAGCCCAAAAACCCTTAGACATACCCGTAGTCAATATCAAGCAACGGGCTTTCTCAAGTAGAGTCATATTCATCCACTCAATCATAGTACTAAAGATGCATGTGTTTATTTCAAGCATTTAAAGAATAATAATTGGGTGTATTTGCTTTTGAATGTGGATGATATATTGATTGCTTCCAATGATAAAGCTGAAATTGATGAGTTGAAGTTGAAATTAAAAACCAATGCTTGCTCAGTTTAGCATGGATGGAGCAAAGGCTATTAGTACACCCATGCCTTTACATATACAACTTTCTAACTAGGGTGCTTCGATCTCAGAAAAGGACAAGGCCTATATGAAAAATGTACCTAATGTGAATGTAGTAAGTAGCTTGATGTATGCTATGGTGCGCACTACACATGACATTGCTCAAGCTGTTGGATTAGTTAGTAGATATACAACAAATCCGGGAAAATCAGACTGGGAGGTAGTGAAGTATATTTTTAGATATCTTAGAGGAACATCATATTCTGAGCTTGTTTTTTTACGGCAGAAATAAAGATTTCAACTTGGTTGGATTTTGTGATTCAGACTATGCCGGAGATAGAGGTAGAAGGAAGTCAACCTCAGGCTATATGTTCACTCTTGGAGGAACAACTATTAGTTAGAGAGCGAGGTTGTAGACTATAGTTTCTTTATCTACTACAAAGGCAGAGTTTATAGTTGTAGTTCGGGCAGCTAAGGAGGCACTTTATTTAAAGAAGTCGTTGTGTGATTTGGGCTTCATACAAGATACTTGTTTGGTGAATTGTGACAGTCAGAGTGCAATTCATTTAGCTGAAAATATGGCTTTCAGTTCTAGAACAAAGCACGTAGTGGTAATAGAGTCTTTCCTTATCTCTATGAATGAGGAGAAGTTAGTTCGTCTTCAGAAGATTCATACAAATGACAATGCAGCGGACATGTTTACGAAGGCATTACCTGCTACTAAGTTCGAGCATTGGTCGAACTTGATTCACTTAATGAAGTGTTAGGTGCCACATGGGGGCACTATGGGGAAGAGAGTGACTTGGTTGAAATCAAGAGAAGATGTGGTATTCTTCTTATATGAAGAAATAGGAGTTGGTTGCATGATGTCTACCCTATTTTTTGAATGTTTTCAACACTTTGTTGGTGGACGATGGCCTTGCCGGAGTTCATTATCAAAGTGCAATGAGGAGTGGCTTTTGTAGGAACTCATTGGAAGAATTCACATTGGATTTTCTTGGTTGCAAGAGATATTGTATCAAGGTGGAGATTATTGGAATTTTTGATGAAACAATATTTCCAAAACTAATTAGATTTTGGAGATATTCTCGGTAATTTGGTTACCCATTTTGTGCAAGAAAGAAATAATATAAAATAGCGCCAAGAAAACACACTTATATTTCCTTTTGGAACTGGGAATAGGAACTATACAAACAGCATAGGCACTTATAATAACAATAGTGATAGGATCAGGGTTTCTAACCCTGGGATGTAGTGTGGCTCTATTGGGTTGGATATGAGGACCCTTCGCAATAATATTTTTCACAGCAGTTATAATGACTCAGTCAAGTGTTCTGGCTGACTGTTACAGATCTCCAAATTCCGAACATGATCATATTCAAAACAAATCATATACGGATGCAGTCAAGCTCAACTTAGGAGATACCAGCATGCTAATATGCATTGTCCTACAACAGGTGGTCTTGTTTGGAAATGCTATTGCTTATACTATAACTTCTGCTTCTAGCATGAGGGCAATTCAATCAAACTACGTTGTTTCTAAGGACTTATGGTCCATCTTATGGGTTAATGGAAATCCACAGGCATGGATTACATAAAAGTTTGATTTGGTACTCCATATTAGCACGAAATATTGCTTTAGTTTCCTTTTGTAGTTCATTGGCCTGATCACTGCTACTATTTCGACTAGATCCATTAACTTTTTGGTTTTTGATCAACTTAGGATTGTGCACTGCAATTGGCTTGTTTAATAGGTCATGCACGTGCACAACATGGGAATTGTTCGCTGCTGCTTGTTTGTTACGTGTGCCATGTTCATCTTACAAATTGCCACTCTTAGCAAAAAAATGAAAACATTTGATTTAGACCCAAAAACATTATGAGATCCGAACATGGCTGCATTGCCTTTTGTTGTTGGTTTGTCTGATAGATCATACACATGCAAATCATGTTTAGCAGTGACACATGTGCCAATTTCAACTTGTAAATACCAATCATGGCATCAGACTTTAATGATTTACCATGCAACACAATTGCATCATCCTCAAACTCCAAATTTTAACCCTCCTCCATTAATAACTCTGCTTCTTGATCAACAACAATCATATCTCCGATGTCCTCTAATAGCAAAGCATCAAACTTGTTTGTTAAAACTATTTCATCCGCCACAGCAACTTGTTTTTCTCACACACTTCATTATGGTGCTCCCTGCCCTTATTTTTAATATCACAGTCACACAAACATACCGGCGAGTGTAAAAATATGATTTAAAATCTAACAATAAACTGTTGAATATTGTTAAAACTCTTGGAATACATTCAAACTAAAAACATAGCTAGCTTGTCCCAAAGTCAAATGATAGGAGCAAATGCGATCAATACCTTATTCTTGTGCATACTACCATGCAACTAAACGAGCCATGCATTTAACAGTTTATCCATTCCCTTTCATTTTAATCTCATACACCCACTTTATTCTAACAACTTTAGCTTCTTTTAGCCGTTCGGTTTATCTATTTTCCAAGGATCATTTTTGGAGAGCAAATCGTCTGTCTACAATATCCTCTATTTTCTTGTACCCAACCAATAAAAACCCCTGATTTCCACCTTTTTGCAGTTAAGTCAGAGAGAGAAAAATGACTTAATTGCAAAAATGTTAAAATCAGAGTTCTAATTGGTTGGATACATAGAGATAGAGGATTTCGGGTACAGGAGATTTGATTCCTCATTTTTGACCATGGATCTATTTCTAAATCCATTTCTCAACACTTGTTGCCTTTTCATAATCTGTAGGGTCCTCATAAGAGACGTTTATGCAGTGTTTTCATAACCCGACCCTGCCGCGGTCCGACCTTGAATAACGATGAACCTTATACTGTCACGGCGCGGAACTCAATCAGACCTCATTCATGGATGAACCCTGATCGGACCTTCAAACCTGCGGTCCAACCTTTAATTTTACAGGGTTAAACCACGGTTTTTTGTTTTTCCTACTTTTTATTGTGTAATTCTCTTCGATCATTTCATCTTTTGTATTTTTTGAAAATAACAACCAAAATATTTTAAAAAATCATAACTATTCCAACATTTAAACTGTAAACTATACCATTTCATTCTAAAAAACATGTGTTTGTTTGTGCTGTTGTTATTTAATTATATCATGTAATCTATTAATGTTGGCGAACAAATAGATGACTTTCAAACTTTATTATTTATTTGTTTGAGTACACATAAATCTTGGTTATTCATATTTTCACTATTAAAAAGCATGTACGGTTCTTGATGGTTCGATCGATCAGATTTTTAGAACATTGAATCCTGAGTATTCACGGTTTGACTCACGGTCCGGTTATGAAAACATTGCATTTATGTATACTATTCTTCTACAACCATTCACTTTTCGAAAGCACTAAACTCCAACCATTTTTGTCTACTGTTCTTCTGCCGCCATTCACTTTTCGACCAGTCTCTCCTTCCTTTCAAACAACTGCCAACTCCAACCAGCATACTATCAACAACCCCTCTTAGAAACATAAGAATAATAACTATCCTTATGAGTGGATTTGAGGTGGCCAGGCTAGTGGCCTGACCCCTTTTCAGCAGTAGCTGCTGCTGCTATTGTCCACAGTAACACACTGCTGCTGGACAGCATCCCTGCAAAGGTAGCTGCACCGACACAACATGATTTTTTTATACTGTCACTATTTCCTCAAACTGAAGTTGTATTGCTTACACACAAAAGTTTTGGCAAACTAGTAAAACCCCGATGCAACATGGTAAATGCTAACTTGAGAACATGCATCGAACAGAGAGAATAAATGCATTACTGCTTTTGTAAATGTAAATTACCTATATAGCTAGCCAAAGTCCGCGTCCATTTTCCAAAGGTGATCAATTACCTATATACAAGTAGGATACTTGATTCATAAATTCAGAGTTTTCCATCTACATTTCAGGTAGATTTAGAGAAAACATAATAGCAATAATGCAGTATAATCTTCTCTGTTACTAAATTCAAATGTTTGCCTTTAAAAAAATGAAGGAGAAACAAGAATACTAACTATACATTTTAAATTACTAAAAGATATAGTGTTACAAAGGAGAGGATAAAAGCGAAACCCGAGGCAACACCAATAAATAAGAAAATGAACGAAAATAAGTTTGGATAATATAACATGTACAAAAAAGACAAGGCTAAACATCGAGGGATAGAAGACATGAAAGGTTGAAAAAAATATAAATTAACATGGAATCAAAGAATTAAAATTTATTAAAAATATATCAATTTCAGTAAATATATGACTCAAGATAGAAATACATATGTTTTGCCGCCAACCATTTGGAACAAGGGCAAGGATGATGAAGATTTTTGTGTTTGGTTTTCTTTTCTGCTCGATTTGGTGTTCATCACCTTGTTTTATTCAAGTGAAATGAAACTTGTTACTATGTTACAATGTCGATGTGGACACATCTTCATGTTAAAGACTGATACGAGGTTCATCATTTCTCAAAATTCTGAAAATCGAAGACATTTTCTTATTAACAAACGAAGCTGAAAAACATGTTGTATCACAATGCATTCATAAACTGTCTTGCATGGTCTTCGGACAATCAAAAAATAGCCACAAGATCCCTAGACACTAGTGTGATAATATATGCAGTGCACAAGCCTGTAAGCAAAACGATAATAGTAAAAGGTGCTCATCTGGGGAAATGAAATCCCTTTATCCAATATTCCCTGTCCCCCTATACCCAACCAATCAGGACCCCTGATTTCCACCTTTTTCAATTAACCCTTTTTTTATCTCTGACTTAATTGCAAAAATGTAAAATTTAGAGGCTCTGAGTGGTTGAGTACAGAGGGATAGGGAGATTCAGGGACAGAGGATTTGATCTCGCATCTGGGAGGAGTGTACGGATTGGCCGTTGTTGATGACAACAATAACGGTCATGCAGATGAAGTTGCATGTGCTCAAATATGGAAATTGATGACCTGAATTCCCTCGTAATCACTCAACAAATAAACTGTACTCTCTCTTTCCTAATTATTCTTATTATTAGATGTGAGTTTTGTTGTGGGTTCTGACATGTTGAAGTGTTTTTTGTTGGTATTATCTTCCAAAGAGAAATCAAGAAAGATGCAGATTGTTGTAGATAGTTTGTTCTATTTTGTTCCCTTCATATTAAAGAAGCAAAAAGGAAATACAAGTGCCTAAATGAAGAAAATCATGGTACGGTCATTCCAAAAAAAAAAAAAGTTCAGGGTTTGATATAAAAAAAAATCATGTTATTCTATTTTATTTTGGTAATTTTTATTTTAATCCACAATATTAGTAAGTTAATCCACCATATTTTATAGGATCTTTGATTTTTACTAAAATTTTAATTTTAATCAGTACATCCACCAAAAAAAAAAAACATACGTGTTCTCTTCTTCTCAATCTTCTTCCGTGCATTTTCCGTCGCCTTCTCGATTCTGGAATTCTAGCATCTAAATCCAAGCTTAAGCGTTAAACAGAATAATTCAGCATAACAGTAAGTAGTTTGACTCCTTTTTTTTTTTTTTAAGTTGATTAATTGTATACAATTTTTTTTTAATATCACCATTATCACATACAATTGTAGTTAGTTATTTTCTGAAATCTTGAAAAACTGATAGAAATATGTCTGAGAAGAGAAGCAGTTTACATCTTGATGAGGGAGACAGTTGCATCTTAATAATAATCCTAGCAAGAGAACTTGATTACCAAATGAAAATCTTATAAATTGACATGTCGGTATAATTTATATAAGAAACATGTTGCATACAGTAGATTTATATGTTATCTACGTCACATTACGACATAATGTGTATTTTTTTCACATAATTAATCTGGTACGAGATCTTGATTTTAGCCTAGTTGAATTATTATTATTAATCTGATATGAGAATTGTGAAATAACGCATAATTGTGAAACAAGAAGCACAAAATCGATTGTTAGATACATAATAGGGTGAAATCTTTAAGTTAATCCACTCGTGGATTAACTTACAAAATAGTTGTGGATTAACTTATTAAAGTAAAATTGTGGATTAACTTATTAAAACCATGGATTAAAATAAAAATTACCTTTATTTTATTAAAAAAGTTTTTTTTTTTTTTTTTTTTTTAGTTTTGTGATAGTTTCAGGAAGATAGTTTTCATTTCTTGCATTAGTCCTTACTTATTTCTTCAAGTTTCCTGTTTTCAATTTTTTTTTGCATTTGTATTTGTTCTCATTTATATGCTTTCATCTGCCATCTTTTCCTGCATTGCAATTTTTTCAAACTTCTTAAATCCAAAAAAATATATTGAAATTATGCAGTTTTTCCCTTGCTTATTTCATCTGTTTTTTAAATACAATTGCTCTGTTCATTTAAAATTATACATATTTTATCTCCCTAAACTTTTATTTCATCTTCTGTTACTTTTTTCATTTCTGATACTAGTTTCATTTGTGCATATTTCACTTTATCAATTGTTGTTCTCTATTATTTTCATTTGTGTGTTCATATCACTTACAACCTCTGTTATCATTCACTGTTCACATTTGGTTTTTTGTTCAATTGAACTTATGTGTGTTTGGTTTGCATTTGTTATTTGTTTTACTATCAACTCGCCATTGTCTGCGTTTGTTTTATGCTTTCTATTTTCACAAAATAAAAAGAGTTTGCATTGAAAATTTGAATTGAAATTGGTTTATGATTCATTTACTTTTTTGACATGGACAGTTACAAAACATTATATCAACTGGTTTTTTCGCTAATGAATCACACATATGCTGTAATTTTATGGTTAAATTTCTCTAGCCATTCCATGAACAAGAGGGGATTTTCTTTTTTAATATATTTTGCGGACTTTTAGCAAAAATAAACGAATAAAGAGCGTACGTGCAATATATGATCTCTAAACGAGCATGAAAAAAAGAAGAGGGAGTAATGTTATTCCTCTTCCTTGAAATGGTCAGAGTGTCATTAATAGGTAGAAGCATTTACAATATTTAAACATTCTAATGGTAGTCAATCATATAGTTGTACACCACGATTGCAGAACCCAATTGTAAGTACCGTTAACTAAATAGTGTCACCACAGATATTAAAAGTGAATACACAGCTGTTATGTCACCGACCAGAAAGCAACCTACTACCACTCAAATGAAGGCGTTGTTTGGTTTTTAAGGGCAGATAAGGTAGGTGAATCAACTACTGATGACCACCATACGCTGATATGAGTGGCTGACAGATATGCATCATATCTTTACTCATTTTGTGATAAGCAGATGGTGGGATATTGGATACCAGAACTTCCAAGCAAAGAATTTCTGTTTTTTCCTTACATGAAGACCAACGATGGTTAAACACTGGATGTTTATGGTTTGCTACTACGGAACACCACCGTTTTCTCCGTGACATCTATAAACGTAGACGAATAATGGGTTTGGTTGTTAATAAATAAAGTGTGAAGGAAGTGCATGATTAATTATCACTGAATACTGGTTAATCCAATAACCTACTTAAACTGAAGGTGCTAGTTGATTTTCAATGGCTATACTACTATGTTTGCTTCGATGATAATAGGTCATATGGTTGGAAAGTCATCTGATAGTAAACTAAAACTTTTTGAAATACAAATTCAATTTAATGTTGGCTATTAATAATTGATATGATAAGGGGTGCTCCAATTTCTAACTGCCATACGGTTGTTTGAACAACCAAACATTAAGCCATTTACCTAGGTCGAACTAACGTACAATAGATCTTGCAAACTAAACAAATTTTGATAACAACCTCCCCACTTCAACTACGTTCTTGCAACTATACGAGCTAAATAAATATCAATAAACAAACTAAACATGTTGACTATTGTTGGAAAACAATGGATGAGTCATGGGCTTTGTCGCTCTCTTGAAGACAATTCGGCGATCTGGCCAATGGTGCAAATCAGTTCTTACGTATCGCCGCCGCCTCTAGGATAAAACAGCCTCGAAGAATAATTGATTTGTTTGCACAACAAATCAATCCAGATTTGCACTTTCGAACACAAAAATAACTGCTCGGAATTGAATGGGGGAAGTAAGAAGAGAATATCATTTGGTATTTTTTTCTCATCTAAAAACTAAAGATAATATAGACGAAAATAAGTGTGCCGAACAGTTATTGGGTAGTGGGAGAGAGTCGGATCCAATCCAGAAAAAGTGGATCAAAAGTTTACCGTCTCAAATAAAAAGATGGTTCAGAAAATGCAATGTTTTTTCAGTTCAAAAATATAAGTGTCTAAGCCAAGACGATCCCGAGCCGGGCCGGGTTGAGTCGAGTCGGTCGGTCGTACATGTGTGTGGTGGTCATGCATGGTCTCCCTCATCTCACCAAAGCATGTATTGGGAGCACCAAGGCCCCAACATCGCTTCTAAGAAACAAGTATAAATACTTGATTCTTTTCTATAATCCCCCACTGTGGGACTGTTCACATATAGGGGTCATTCTTACTAACACTTAGTCAAATTTTTAACAAGTCATTTTTCCAACAATCCCCCACTTGAATTTTAAAATATTTTGGAGCAGTTTCAAAAAAGAAACACATAAGATTGTGCATAAACAAAGGTGTCTTCCGACTTGAACCTTTACATAGTGGATAAGATTCATTTTTTACTAAAGTGTCGCGTGGTCTTGAAATCTATTCCTAACATCAGACCACACACAATCTCTTCTATAGTGCAATCAAATATGCCCGTGCATTAATGGGCATGCATGTCTATCCTAGTTTAGTGAATGCTCTAGAAGTTTTGCCCAAAACTTCATAGGAAACGACCACATTTCCTCATTCACATAGGTGAGTCTATCAAGAGCACTCTTAAAGGTAGGTACTCCACTCCAAATAGAGTATAGATCTCATTAAGAGTTTCTATTAACTCATCCTATAATCACTTCAGGAATACATGCTTCTTGGTACATTATATAGCATGTTCAACTACTATGTTAACTTGTTTTTACCCATTGAACCTAGTTCTTGGAATCTCCAGTCATTAGGTCGGGTTACCATCGTGCGTTATTTAACAATCTAAGGGTAATAGTCCCATTCTTTTAGCAGTATTATGGACATTCTCTCTAGATAGTTCTTTCGTCAAAGGATCTGCCAAATTTTCATCACTGCGTGTGTGATCCACTCTAACAGGATCTGAAGAGAGTAGCTCTCGAACAATACTGTGCTTATGACATATCCGTCGTCTCTTACCGTTATAAAAACGGTTCTGAGCTTTTGCAATAGCTGCAGTACTATCGCAATGGATCAACACAGCTGGTATCGGTTTTTCCCATAAGAGAATCTTAGCTAGCAGATTTATCAAGTACTCTACTTCTTCACTAGCTGTGGCTAATTCTATCATCTCAAAATCCATAGTAGAATGAGCCAAAATAGTATATTTATTAGATTTCTAAGAAACAACTCCTCCAGTAATGCAAAATATATAGTCATTGGTCGCTTTTGAATCATCAGATAAAGTATTCTAGTCTACATCAGAATATCCTTAAAATACATATGGAAATATTTCATAATGTAATCCAAGGTTCATTGTTAGTTTTAGGTATCTCATGGCCCTCTTAATAGCATGTCAGTGCTTTATACTAGATCTACTGGTAAACCTACACAATAATCCCACGACATAGGCAATGTCGGGTCTAGTACAATTAGTGACATACCGAAGGCTGCCAACGATTGTAACACCCCACCTCCGCTAGGGTCACTCGCAAAGGAATGCACTAGCTTTAGAGGGGTATTATTGGTAAACATGTACAGAAATATTACAAGACAGAACATATAAAATAGCGGAAGTAAAATCAATTTTCATATCATTAATAGATAAGGTCTAAAGCCTTTTACATCAGAGAATTTCTTACATGGAAACCTGTCTTGCAATAGTAAAGAAGCATAAAAACCTTTTCATCAATTATTCCCCAAGTAAAACAATAAAATAGCCATAGCCAAGAAAAGTCCAAGCCATGCGTGATGACCTTCAAACAGAAGAAGTCCAAACTAACAATAGCATTTCCTCCCTGTAACCTGGGGGGGAAACGGAAGACAAGAGGCGAAACAAAACGGGGTCAGTCATAAAGACTGGTAAGCCCTATCTACTATCAGTATATAAACTAGTAAAGTTAACTGGCATGAGGAACTGAGATGAACATAAGTATGATGATAAGATAGATAAGCTAAACCAAAATAACAGGATGAACTACTGTACCAAGATACACGAGTGCGTCATGATAAACTACGGTGTCAAGATAAATCAAGGTATCACATTGTCAGGTTTCTATCAAGTATACTATCCCAAGGTATCTATCCTGTATAACATTCCACAGTATCTATCATGTATATTCCTCCTGGTTCTAACATGTATATTTGCTCTGCACCTCTCGTACTAGTATCCCAACCCGCGTCATGTGTTAACTATGAATGTCCCTTGCCCAATATCATGTAATGGTCCATGTCAACCTAATATATAGCATATGTAGGTTTTCACAACTCATATGTTTCTTTCCATGTATAAGTTCAGTCCTTTGCCGTAGGCCATACGGGCTTTCCCGTGTAAACGTTTTATCCTTGAGGTTATTTTGGACTGCTACCCTTGATCTAGTTATGTTTTCTTACCATGAACTATCGCGTGTTCACTTAGGATTTATGCCGCCTAGGACCACTAGGGATTATGCTACCTAATGAACGTTTCCGTGTCTCGGTTTGGGTTTTGGCCACCTAGGACCACTAGGGATTATGCCACCCGTCAACCGCGCCCTTTATCCCGCGTATGTATCGTGAATCGTTTTCCATGTCTAGACGCACATGTTCCTCAATGTGCCATCCGAGTTCCGTGCCAGGGCAAATCAAGAAATACGGAACTCGGTCGGGAGCTTTAAGTCGTCTGCTGATGCAGATATCAAGGTCTGTTTTTGTACCCGTGGCTATGGTCCCACGTGACCCCTCCCTCAACTACTGAAAGGCAATCCAAGAAAAATCATGTATGAGAACTACACTAAGGCCCATCGATGCCCACTTCCAGATAGCCAACCTCACCCATAACTTGATAGCTAGTATATGGTCTTTTGGGAGTTCCCTGCCTTTCCGTACGTACACGATTGACTAAAGATGGTAGGTAGTCGGCGACATGCTATCCCGGGGCAAAATCAAGTATCGTCGACTCCACGCTAATCCATCCCAGTCTTTAGGTCGCTCGCATAGCAACCAAGGCATACTCTTGGCTCTTCTACCGCAGACCTTAACCTCTGTGAGGCCGGGTTTCATGGACCACTTGCCACCTCACAGAGGGATACCAAGAGTACCCTCACGTTCCCCGAAGCTTCCGCTTCGTCACCCAGTTCGTTGGAGCCTTTATCTAAGTCAGATAATTTGCTCCCCCTCGTATACTAAGCGATGACCTACCGTATCAGGTTACTCATCTCTTTATGAACTAGTCCCATGTCCTTAGCTAAGAATTATTACTTAGTTACCCTTAACTAAGGTTTACCACTTAGCTCCTCTTTCCGCTATCCTTGTTAACTACGATTTCCAACCTAGTCCCCTGAGCTAGGGTTTTGTCAAATGGGTTAAGTGTTGTTATCCAAGTTCATGACTTAAGCCGCCTACGAATCATGTCAAGATTGGCTAAGTACTCAAGTTCAAGGTTTAGCCCTACAAGTTGGTTAAGTGTACTAAGAAGCTCATGACTTAACCCTATCAAGTCAAATTGGTTAAGTATTTATTTATCTTAACCCTATCAGATTATCATGTTAGATTGATTAAGCATAGATTATCTTAATCCCATCAGATTGTCAAGTCGGATTGGTTAAGTGTAGGTTAACTTAACCCCATCCACTAATCGTATTACACTGGTTAAGCCTAATTTAAAAGGTCTTGTGACTTAACCCTACCAGACCCACGTATTAGATTGGTTAAGTGTAGGTTACTTAACCTCATCAAATCATCACGTATAATTGGTTAAGTATAAGTTACTTAACCCCATTAAATTATCATATTAAATTAGTTAAGTATTGGTTACTTAACCCCATTGAATTACCAAGTTTAGATTGGTTAAGTGTTTAACTTAACCCCATCGAATTCCCATGTTTAGATTAGTTAAGTATAGGTTACTTAACCCCATCTAATTACCGTGTTCAGATTAGTTAAGTCTTAATTACTTAACCCCATCTAATTACCGTGTTTAGATTAGTTAAGCCTTAATTACTTAACCCCATCTAATTACCAAGTCGGATTAGTTAAGTGTAAATTACTTAACCCCATCCCCTAATCATCTTGTATGGTTAAGTGTCATTAAGAAATCAAACCCGGTCCCACTTAACCTACCCATTCGTGTCATATCGGTTAAGTGTCATTAGTCAAATTTACTTAACCTTGTCATGTGGCATTAATTTAATTAATGCACTCTTAACCTCTCACATTAGACCTTGTTGTGGTTACTAGTTAAGCCGGGCGGGTCCGGGTAGTTTTACACCACAACCTAGTCTAACCTCGGGTCTTAAGCGCGACATGACCAACTTCTCACATTGGATCCTATTGTTTGTAGCCACTAGTTAAGCCGGGCGGGTCCGGGTAGATTTATGCTACAAACTCAACCCAACCTCAAGTTGGCCATTTTCATGTTTGGTCTAGTGTCTTGTTACACTTACAACCCATACGTGTCAAGTTTTCAAGTCCCATGCTCATAGCCAAAGTTACATGTTGTCACGTTTATACCAATTTACCCAAATCATGTTTCATGTTATTAAAGTTTCCCCATAACATAACCCCAACGATTTTAAACTCGCATATACATTCACAACAACGCCCAATGGATTAAAGAAGGAACTTGGCAAGGGCATGACAAAAAGGGTATAAGGCCACAAGTTAATCATGGTGGCATATGAGGCGTAAGTGTGTTCATTAACTTGCATGTTACATTATTAAGCCTCAAAAACATGCATAACCCCAAACTTAGCACATAGGCGAATCATGATGATAGGTGGCATAGAAAGATGCCTAGAAGTTCGCATATAGTATTACATGCAAGTTATCATAAGGGATATGATAGCTCTCATGTTGCATAATGCAACATTCAACATAAAGCTTATAGCTTTTAGCCCATAAGATCAAGATGGTGTCTTTACAAACATGATGGGATACATAACATGATAGCATGTATGATACTTAATGTTCAAACCCAACTTGCAACATTCATTTAACTTCATAGTTAATATCTAATAGTAGGAGGGGGCTTACAATGCTATGAAGGCAATAAAACGACATATAACACAAAGATTGAGACGAAGCCACTCAAGCGACACCAAAAAACCCAAATGATAAGCTCCAAATGAAACCCTTGAGCAAATACCAATAGAAATCCTTGCTTTGAAGTAGAAAGGTTGCAACTTTAGCCTTGAATCGAGCTTAGCAACTCTCATGTAACTTAGAAACACTCAAATGATCATCTAATCTCTCAAGAGAATGAAGATAGAATTTATGACAAGAGGATGGAGGCTAGGGTTTTGAGTAGAGGCCATGATCACTAGAAATTTTGGCATAGTTTAGTTGTAGGATCAATTAATGAGGGTTTAGGCTAGGTTAGGGGTCTTTTTATAGAGATTAGGGGTAGTTTAGGCCGTTAGATTAACCCTAGGATAGATCCAAGCCCTCAAAAATCATCACAAGCCTCCAAAACCGAGCCAAACAGCAAAACAGGTGCACCAGGCTGCCTGGGTCCGACCATGCAGGTCGACCCCCAGGTCGACCCTGGGGTCGACTCCCCAGTCGACCTGGTTGGCAGGGGGTCGACTCCCCAGACGACCTCCCCTGGTCTGGCGGGAAATTTTCCCGCCTCTTCTGAATTCTGAAATTTGAATCTGTTTTCGTTTTCGAATTTTTCGTGAAACTTCGCGAGGCCATATCTTGGTCATACGGACTCCGATTTACGAAATTTCGGACTCTATTTCGCGTATTTTTCCGAGACGAACGAAATGGCATGGCCCGTTTCTACTGATTCAGATTTTATAATTTAATTCCGCCTTGATTCTTGTCTTAGCATGTTGTAAAAATCCGGGTTGTTACATTCTCCCCAACTTCAAGGATTTCGTCCCCGAAATCTCCAAGTTAGGAAGAACATATCCTACCATCCATCATCCTTCTACTCAAAACATCATCCACCGGCAACCATTGTCCTTAGACGATTTCTAATGCCACATGAACATATGCAAAACGTGTGTGTATATGCTCCTTAGCTAATGCTAATGATCAGGCCTGAATGATCTTTCTAATGCAAAATATGTTTAGTGCCATGAGTCCAACATGTATGCAAATAGTCCTAGTCATATAAGTACTATATGCGTGCACAAACATTCATTCATATGCAACATCCGCATGATAACACATTCAATTTCATCCATAACCAAGTATAAATACTCGTGCATATGCAACATGAAACGTGACCGCGTCAATCTAGTATCTAATGTGTATTCGCGCATCCACGAACAACCACTTGCAACCATTTGCAACCATATCAATCATAACATGTTTCAAATACATGTTTACATCCATAGAGTTCTATCTAAGGTTCCCAAGATAGGATCGAGAAGATAAACAAGACAAACTCCTTACGGGGTTTGTAACAGAAACATGACCGAGAGGATATTCACCAAAAGATAACATGTGAGCAAGCTCTACAGGAAAAACCAGGGATCAAGGATACACTCTTTTAAAAGAGGTACGATGCGCGTGTCTAGCCTTACGTCTTCTAAGTCGTGTTTCCTTGAGCTTGATTCCTCGGTGCCTTGACCATCTTTTTAACTTCATGATTTCGTAGCTCCTTGATTCCTATTTCCAAGATATGAGTTAGAACTCATTTCGTTGTCGCCTCTTATTCCACTTTCACTTATCTTTTCCCTAGTATACTTGTCTCAAACGTATCCACTTACTCATGCAAGCTCTCCAAAATTCACTAGGGAATTCTGGATCTCGTTTGCCGATGCCAATCCATGTTGCCAAGAGTACTTACTAGGGTGATTCCCATAACTCAAGCATAAGCGAAACGAACCATCCGCCTTAGCGGCGAATTCTAGTCGAACGGATTACCAATAACTGCATCCCGAGATTCTAGGTAACTAACCATGACAGAACCCAAAAGGTTACACGAGACTTCGAGGGTATCACCAAGGTGAATCGAGAGTCTAACTACCCTCTTTTCAAAACCGGGAATGGCACCCCTTATTGGGTGACCACTTTTATCCCTAGAATCCATCCGTAGCTGAGACAGGTCATTCTCAAATCCAAACAAGTCATGAAGAAATGGACCAACTCTCCAACCAGATTTTTGGGACAAAAACTGGGATCCTCTACCATGCTAGTACTAAGGTGCAGAGACTCAACTATCCAAGCAGACTTAAATGATACGGTGATCAAGACAAAGTCTGGACGGGATGATAGAAAAGAACGACTAAACCTTTACCAGAAACGGTACCATTTCCCTTAGGTACACTAAAACTGAGAGCATACAATTGCCCTCTCCGATGATCTTGTCCTTGTCCTCCTTGATGGACTAAGCCATACCAACAATTGCTCATCCTTAAGCTCGCGTCCTTTATCCTTACTCTTATTATCCTTCCTTGTACCACGGCAACAGGTCTCTCGAGAACCACCTCCATCGTACGGAAAACACCTACGTGGCTAGACAAAGATTAGTCACAGTCAGAACTACTATGACTACAGATGGAGGAAAGAAAGGAAAAGAGATTCAATCAAGGAGTCAAAGGATAGTGCTAATGGCCTTTGGGGAATAGCCTTTAAAAACTTTTCTTGAAAAATGCTTCTTTATAAACGGTTTTTCAAATAGTTTTCAGAAGGTTTTAAAAACTTTTGCCCAGTCTGGTAACCTTCTGCTCTGATACCATATGTAACACCCCACCTCCGCTAGGGTCACTCGCAAAGGAATGCACTAGCTTTAGAGGGGTATTATTGGTAAACATGTACAGAAATATTACAAGACAGAACATATAAAATAGCGGAAGTAAAATCAATTTTCATATCATTAATAGATAAGGTCTAAAGCCTTTTACATCAGAGAATTTCTTACATGGAAACCTGTCTTGCAATAGTAAAGAAGCATAAAAACCTTTTCATCAATTATTCCCCAAGTAAAACAATAAAATAGCCATAGCCAAGAAAAGTCCAAGCCATGTGTGATGACCTTCAAACAGAAGAAGTCCAAACTAACAATAGCATTTCCTCCCTGTAACCTGGGGGGGAAACGGAAGACAAGAGGCGAAACAAAATGGGGTCAGTCATAAAGACTGGTAAGCCCTATCTACTATCAGTATATAAACTAGTAAAGTTAACTGGCATGAGGAACTGAGATGAACATAAGTATGATGATAAGATAGATAAGCTAAACCAAAATAACAGGATGAACTACTGTAACAAGATACACGAGTGCGTCATGATAAACTACGGTGTCAAGATAAATCAAGGTATCACATTGTCAGGTTTCTATTAAGTATACTATCCCAAGGTATCTATCCTGTATAACATTCCACGGTATCTATCATGTATATTCCTCCTGGTTCTAACATGTATATTTGCTCTGCACCTCTCGTACTAGTATCCCAACCCGCGTCATGTGTTAACTATGAATGTCCCTTGCCCAATATCATGTAATGGTCCATGTCAACCTAATATATAGCATATGTAGGTTTTCACAACTCGTATGTTTCTTTCCATGTATAAGTTCAGTCCTTTGCCGTAGGCCATACGGGCTTTGCCATGTAAACGTTTTATCCTTGAGGTTATTTTGGACTGCTACCCTTGATCTAGTTATGTTTTCTTACCATGAACTATCGCGTGTTCACTTAGGATTTATGCCGCCTAGGACCACTAGGGATTATGCTACCTAATGAACGTTTCCGTGTCTCGGTTTGGGTTTTGGCCACCTAGGACCACTAGGGATTATGCCACCCGTCAACCGCGCCCTTTATCCCGCGTATGTATCGTGAATCGTTTTTCATGTCTAGACGCACATGTTCCTTAATGTGCCATCCGAGTTCCGTGCCAGGGCAAATCAAGAAATACGGAACTCGGTCGGGAGCTTTAAGTCGTCTGCTGATGCAGATATCAAGGTCTGTTTTTGTACCCGTGGCTATGGTCCCACGTGACCCCTCCCTCAACTACTGAAAGGCAATCCAAGAAAAATCATGTATGAGAACTACACTAAGGCCCATCGATGCCCACTTCCAGATAGCCAACCTCACCCATAACTTGATAGCTAGTATATGGTCTTTTGGGAGTTCCCTGCCTTTCCGTACGTACACGATTGACTAAAGATGGTAGGTAGTCGGCGACATGCTATCCCGGGGCAAAATCAAGTATTGTCGACTCCACGCTAATCCATCCCAGTCTTTAGGTCGCTCGCATAGCAACCAAGGCATACTCTTGGCTCTTCTACCGCAGACCTTAACCTCTGTGAGGCCGGGTTTCATGGACCACTTGCCACCTCACAGAGGGATACCAAGAGTACCCTCACGTTCCCCGAAGCTTCCGCTTCGTCACCCAGTTCGTTGGAGCCTTTATCTAAGTCAGATAATTTGCTCCCCCTCGTATACTAAGCGATGACCTACCGTATCAGGTTACTCATCTCTTTATGAACTAGTCCCATGTCCTTAGCTAAGAATTATTACTTAGTTACCCTTAACTAAGGTTTACCACTTAGCTCCTCTTTCCGCTATCCTTGTTAACTACGATTTCCAACCTAGTCCCCTGAGCTAGGGTTTTGTCAAATGGGTTAAGTGTTGTTATCCAAGTTCATGACTTAACCCGCCTACAAATCATGTCAAGATTGGCTAAGTACTCAAGTTCAAGGTTTAGCCCTACAAGTTGGTTAAGTGTACTAAGAAGCTCATGACTTAACCCTATCAAGTCAAATTGGTTAAGTATTTATTTATCTTAACCCTATCAGATTATCATGTTAGATTGATTAAGCATAGATTATCTTAATCCCATCAGATTGTCAAGTCGGATTGGTTAAGTGTAGGTTAACTTAACCCCATCCACTAATCGTATTACACTGGTTAAGCCTAATTTAAAAGGTCTTGTGACTTAACCCTACCAGACCCACGTATTAGATTGGTTAAGTGTAGGTTACTTAACCTCATCAAATCATCACGTATAATTGGTTAAGTATAAGTTACTTAACCCCATTAAATTATCATATTAAATTAGTTAAGTATTGGTTACTTAACCCCATTGAATTACCAAGTTTAGATTGGTTAAGTGTTTAACTTAACCCCATCGAATTCCCGTGTTTAGATTAGTTAAGTATAGGTTACTTAACCCCATCTAATTACCGTGTTCAGATTAGTTAAGTCTTAATTACTTAACCCCATCTAATTACCGTGTTTAGATTAGTTAAGCCTTAATTACTTAACCCCATCTAATTACCAAGTCGGATTAGTTAAGTGTAAATTACTTAACCCCATCCCCTAATCATCTTGTATGGTTAAGTGTCATTAAGAAATCAAACCCGGTCCCACTTAACCTACCCATTCGTGTCATATCGGTTAAGTGTCATTAGTCAAATTTACTTAACCTTGTCATGTGGCATTAATTTAATTAATGCACTCTTAACCTCTCACATTAGACCTTGTTGTGGTTACTAGTTAAGTCGGGCGGGTCCGGGTAGTTTTACACCACAACCTAGTCTAACCTCGGGTCTTAAGCGCGACATGACCAACTTCTCACATTGGATCCTATTGTTTGTAGCCACTAGTTAAGCCGGGCGGGTCCGGGTAGATTTATGCTACAAACTCAACCCAACCTCAAGTTGGCCATTTTCATGTTTGGTCTAGTGTCTTGTTACACTTACAACCCATACGTGTCAAGTTTTCAAGTCCCATGCTCATAGCCAAAGTTACATGTTGTCACGTTTATACCAATTTACCCAAATCATGTTTCATGTTATTAAAGTTTCCCCATAACATAACCCCAATGATTTTAAACTCGCATATACATTCACAACAACGCCCAATGGATTAAAGAAGGAACTTGGCAAGGGCATGACAAAAAGGGTATAAGGCCACAAGTTAATCATGGTGGCATATGAGGCATAAGTGTGTTCATTAACTTGCATGTTACATTATTAAGCCTCAAAAACATGCATAACCCCAAACTTAGCACATAGGCGAATCATGATGATAGGTGGCATAGAAAGATGCCTAGAAGTTCGCATATAGTATTACATGCAAGTTATCATAAGGGATATGATAGCTCTCATGTTGCATAATGCAACATTCAACATAAAGCTTATAGCTTTTAGCCCATAAGATCAAGATGGTGTGTTTACAAACATGATGGGATACATAACATGATAGCATGTATGATACTTAATGTTCAAACCCAACTTGCAACATTCATTTAACTTCATAGTTAATATCTAATAGTAGGAGGGGGCTTACAATGCTATGAAGGCAATAAAACGACATATAACACAAAGATTGAGACGAAGCCACTCAAGCGACACCAAAAACCCCAAATGATAAGCTCCAAATGAAACCCTTGAGCAAATACCAATAGAAATCCTTGCTTTGAAGTAGAAAGGTTGCAACTTTAGCCTTGAATCGAGCTTAGCAACTCTCATGTAACTTAGAAACACTCAAATGATCATCTAATCTCTCAAGAGAATGAAGATAGAATTTATGACAAGAGGATGGAGGCTAGGGTTTTGAGTAGAGGCCATGATCACTAGAAATTTTGGCATAGTTTAGTTGTAGGATCAATTAATGTGGGTTTAGGCTTGGTTAGGGGTCTTTTTTATAGAGATTAGGGGTAGTTTAGGCCGTTAGATTAACCCTAGGATAGATCCAAGCCCTCAAAAATCGTCACAAGCCTCCAAAACCGAGCCAAACAGCAAAACAGGTGCACCAGGCTGCCTGGGTCCGACCAGGCAGGTCGACCCCCAGGTCGACTCTGGGGTCGACTCCCCAGTCGACCTGGTTGGCAGGGGGTCGACTCCCCAGTCGACCTCCCCTGGTCTGGCGGGAAATTTTCCCGCCTCTTCTGAATTCTGAAATTTGAATCTGTTTTCGTTTTCGAATTTTTCGTGAAACTTCGCGAGGCCATATCTTGGTCATACGGACTCCGATTTACGAAATTTCGGACTCTATTTCGCGTATTTTTCCGAGACGAACGAAATGGCATGGCCCGTTTCTCCTGATTCCGATTTTATAATTTAATTCCACCTTGATTCTTTTCTTAGCATGTTGTAAAAATCCGGGTTGTTACAACGATGGCCGCATAGTTAGACTATCTTACACCTTCACCAGTGTTTTTAAATAGCTTCACGCTGGGATCATATTATGTACATGCAGGTTTACAGTCAAAGTAATTGTATTTCTTTAAAATCTTCTCAATATAATGTGATTGATCCAAGGAAATTCCCTTTTCAGACCTAGTAATTTTAATACTAAGAATTACACTTGCCTCACCTAGATCTTTCATATCAAAGTTGGCACTTAGCAAGGATTTAACATTGTTTATGACATGAATATTTGACCCAAAAATGAGTAGGTCATCTACACAAAGACATATAATAATACAAATGTCATTTTCAGAATAGTAATAAATGCATTTTTCACTTTCATTAACATTAAAACCATGTGAAATGATTAAGTTATCAAATTTTTCATGTCATTGTTTAGGTGCTTTTTTTAAACCATATAATGATTTATCTAATTTGCATACTTTATGTTTTTGACCATGTATTACAAATCCTTCAGGCTGGTCCATATAATTTTCTTCGTCTAATTCACCGTTTAAAAATGCAGTTTTAACATCTATTTGGTATATTATTAAATTATGAATAGAAACAACTGAGATTAACACCTGAATGGATGTAATTCTAGTTACAGGTGAAAAAGTGTCGCAGAAATCTACATTTTCTCTTTGTTTAAAACCTTTAGCTACTAGACGGGCTTTATATTTATCGATAGTGCCATCAGATTTTAATTTCTTTTTAAGTACCCATTTACATTCTATAAATTTATAACCAAGTGGTAAATCAACTAAGTGCCAAGTCTTATTGGATTCCAAACAATCCATCTCATTATTTATAGCCTCTTGCCAAAAGTCAGCATCTAAAGAAGATAAGGCCTCTTGGAGGTTTGAGGAATCCTCCTCTATAGTAAAAGCACAAAAATTTAAACCAAAATCTTTTACAGTTCTTGCTCTTTTACTTCTTCTAGGTTCAATTTCATAATTTTCATTAATTTCTGTTCTAATAGGCATACTTGAAATACCTCCACTATTCCTTAATTTAAAAGGAAATCTTGTTTCATAAAAATCAGCATCATTTGATCCAATTATATTATGTGTATTTAGGTAATAAAATATGTATGCTTTGCTATTAATAGCATAACCTATGAATACACATTCATATGCTCTACTTGCCAATTTTATTCTCTTAGGGTCTGGAATACGAACATATGCCAAGCATCCCCCAGTTCTAAAATTGGACACATTAGGTTTGTAATTTTTTAGAATTTCAAAAGGTGAAATTTTACTTTTTGATTTAGGGATTCTGTTTAGTACATAACATATTGTTAATAGTATATCCCCCACCAATGTTTTGCTGCACCAGAATTTAATAAAATGACAGCTACTAATTCAGTAAAGGTCCTATTTTTTCTTTTAGCTTTACCGTTCATTTCAGGTGAATAAGGCACAGTTCTTTCATGTATTTTACCATGTACCTTATAAAAATACAAAATAGAACTAGATTCATATTCTGTAGCTCTATCACTATGAAGTCTTTTAATTTTCTTGTTTGATTGATTTTCAATTTCAGTTTTGAATGTCTTAAACATATCAAATGCATCACTTTTATTTTTCATGAGATACACATATGTGAAATCTGAATAATCGTCAATAAAAGCAATAAAATAACGATGTCCATGTCTAGTTAAGGTACCATCAAGCTCACATATATCAGAATGAATTAAATCTAAGGGTTCAGATACTCTATCAACAGACTTATGAGGTCTCTTTGTGATTTCAGCATGAGTACAGAATTCACAATTATCAAAATCAGATTTTGACATTTTTGGAATTATATCTAAGGTGATCATGTTATGAATTGTACGTTTGTTAACATGACATAATCTAGAATGCCAAATATTAAAATCACACAACATATGAGTAGAATTAGTTACTTTATTAGATTCAACATTCAACTTAAACATACCCTCACAAGCATAACACTTTCCCACAAATGTTCCCTTATAAGTTAAAGTATAAAAACCAGCCCCTATAACTTGAGTAAAACCAGCTTTATTCAGAAGAAAGGTAGAAACCAGATTCCTTCTCATCTCTGGAGTATGCATCACGTCTTTCAAAATCACTATCTTTCCAGATGAAAACTTGATTTCCACATTTCCAACCCCAACAACTTTAGTGATGTGCGAATCTCCCAACAACACCTTCTGATCATCAGCAGCCGTGTATGTGGTAAACATATCACGATCATAGCAGACATGGCGAGAAGCACCAGTATTTACCCACCAACCCTCTGATCCACTAACAAGGTGAATCTCAATAATCATAGCCGTTAAAGGCTCCTCAGTCAGGTTAGCTTGTAGTGCAGGGCCTGGTCTGTTTCAATACTTACGTGCCATATGACTTGCTTTTCCATAGTTGTAACATAGAAAGAACTGTCCAGGTTCATTCTTTTGGGTTGGTCGCTTCCGTCCTTTTCGGTTCGCATTCGGGTTCTCATTCTGTTTGTTGCACCGTTCTGATTCTTAAAGGACTTTGGGTTCGGTTTCAGAACTGTGGGTCTGGTCTTTTTAGTGTTGTTCTTATTGACAACCATCATTTCTTCTTTCTAGTCATGCTTGCGAGCCTCCTCCTCAATACGGAGGCACATAATCAAGCTCTCTATGGATAATTCCTTAGTCTTATGCCTTAAGACATTCTTGAAATCCTTCCATCTTTAGGGTAGTTTGTCAATAATCACGACAACATGGAACCATTCGTCTAAATCCATACCTTTGGAGATGATCTCATAAGCTATTTTCTGAAGCTTATGGGACTGCATCTCTACTGACCTGTCATCTGGTACTTGAAGTAGCGGCTGACTGCATACTTCTTTACCCTTACCTCCTCTGTGTCGTACTTCTTCTTCAGCGCTTCCCAAGTCTCCTTTGCTGCCTTGTCATCTGAGTTGTAGTAGTCATATTGGTCATCGCTGAGGTTGTTAAGAATGAGGTTCTTCCACAGATAATCCTGCTCAATCCAGGTCTGCAGTTGTTCCGATTGTTCGGCCCAGGAAGCCATCTATGCTGCATATGTTTCATCAGGTCTGTTTGGTAGCAACGGTTTGTCGGTGGTCAGTACAGCAGCCACCTTTCTCATTGTCAGGAAGAATTCCATCTTCTGACGCCATCGCTTGAATCGAAGGCCTTCAAATTTGAATGGGGGCAGTAGTGACCAGCGGGATCTGGAAGGCAGAGGAAGGAGAAGCGTTATCTAGGGTTGCAGTCGAAGCCATTGCTTGAAAAATTGGTCTTCAAATTGTTGGGAAACATTGGCTGAGTCACGGATTTTGTATCTCTCTTGAAGATGATTCGGCGATCTGGACGATGGCGCAAACCAGCTCTTATGTATCGCTGCCGCCTCTAGGATAAAACAACCTCGAAGAATAATTGATTTGCTTGCATAACAAATCAATCTAGATTTGCACTTCGAACACAAAAATAATCGCTCGGATTTTAATGGTGGAAGTAAGAAGAGAATGTCATTCGGTATTTTTTTCTCATCTAAAAACTGAAGATAATATAGAAGAAAATGAATGTGCCTAATAGTTACTGGGTAGTGGGAGAGAGTCAGATCTAGTCCAAAAAAAGTGGATCAAAAGTTTACTGTCTCAAATTAAAAAACGATTCAGAAAATGCATGGTTTTTCGGTCCAAAATTATAAGTGTCTACACCACCAAGCCAAGCCAAGCCCAAGCCCGAACCGAACCGAGCCGAGCCAAGGCGGAATGAGATGAGTTGGTGGGTCGCGTGCGTGTGGTGGTTATGCATGGTCTCCCTCCGTACAACAAAGCATGTATTGGGAGCCCCAAGGCCCCAACATAGCTTCTAAGAACCAAGTATAAATACTTAATTCTTTTCTATAAACTCGCAATGTGGGACTGTTCACATATAGGAGTCATTCTTACTTACATTTAGTTAAATTTTTAACAATTCATCTTTATAAAACAAGTCATTTTTCCAACACATGCATACATAGTTATTTTTGAATAACAAGTAAAGAAATGCCAATGAAAAAGTTGAACAAGCTGATGATTACATGAATACATAGTTATTCTTGAATAACATGGTGAAGAAGTGACAGTAAATATGTTGAACAAGTTGATGATCACATGAATGCAAAGGGAAATAGTACAAAATACAAAGGAAACTATATCATGAAACCATGTCATAAAGTATGAATACAAGCTTCCATTTATGGAAACTGTAATTACATGAATACGAACTACTAATATGAACACAAATTGTCAACATGTGAACATAAACTATCAATATGAATATAAAATGTCAGTACACAAACGCAAACTATTAATACATGAAAACAGACAGTCATTACATTTAACACAAATTGCAAATAATACATAAGAAACCATATCATAAAAATCAGATGAGAAGAGGGAACCAAACATTCAATTGTATTAGCATTGTTTTCAAGTCACAATAGAGGAAACTAAACCATTTTTACATTAAAATGAGAAGGGAGTGTAATGTTAATTACTGTAAATTTTTAACTCATAGTAGACTATTAATGCTACCAAGGATAAAGCAGTACAATATAAAAGTTGAATGCATAATTAAATACAAAATGGTAAAAAAGCAAATAAGTAAATTTAAGTGCCCAATCCTTCTTCCTTCCATCTAAACATTTTTTTTACTAATTTATATATAAAATATTAAACTCATTTGAACAAAGTTATGTATATCCATAAATTAACTCGTTATTACCTATGTACACTAAATTAAGATCTTTTAACTATTATACTATGTAAAATTATCTAATTTCACCTAAAATGAATCATGATCGCCGGTACAAATCTAGGGTTTCCTGAAAACTAAACAACTTCATGAATCATGATTGCAAAGTGGAACTTAAAGTCAGGACCAAATTGTTGTATCTCGCTTCATAGCGTTATGATCATGACAACTATACATGTATAAATATTTGTATCAACTAACATTGTTTTGCAGGAAGAAACTCTACAACAAAATTTCAAGAGTTCGATTGAAGATTATATGTTTAGAGTTTATTTGTAGTTTGTATGGATATTGTTAAAAATTTCCCTTGATGATACACACACATGCATGTTTTAAATATTATATTTCCAATAAAAATGCACAAGATATATGCACAGAAAAGAAAACATACGTCTGAATCATAATATTCAGACGTCTGTCTGCTGAAACAAATTTTATGTTCAACATAATATTCAGAAATTTGTTCTCAATATTGCAGAATATGGTTCGAAATGGACTATTTACCTTCTGTATAAAAATTTGATTTAAAACTGACTTCTGAATACGAATATATGCAATCTTTTAGCGAAGAGACACAACTCTTACCTCATATCCAATCATTAAACCCGTTCGTAAATGATTGCAAATATTTTTATACTATAAATAGAGTTACAAACAAATCATTTTCTTCACCGAATATCATTCTAATCTTTCTATATAATGTATTGCAATCAGATTTACGAAAGCACACTATTTTCACACTTTTGTGATTATAAATCAATTCAGTCTTCCACATCTTTTCACGAACTACACTATTATCATCAAGGACAGATTATAGGGAGGGTGTACTTTAGATTGACATATCAGTGTTATTAAGAACACAAATAGTCATCAAACTTTTGTATAGTTGAAGTCCTCTTCCGAAGTTGAGGAACGAAATCCCATTCGGTTGTTCGGGTATTTGTAAACCTATTCCTCCGGGTGAAGTCAGGGTTGTTAGTTAGTTGAAATTCCAGAAGGAGTCTGGGACTGGCTATAGAACGAAGGTTCGAACCAGTATAAAATTCCTGATGTCACTTTTATTTATTGTTGATATTTTTCTATCTACGCATTACTCTGCTTCTATTCCATATTATACGATCCTACTGCTGTAAGTTTCTTAAACAATTTATAAAATATTAATAACATGAAAATCAAAAATCAAAATTACCAGACAACTCAACTAATTTGGCAGATGAAGTCGCTGATGCTGCACTGGATCTATGCGGATGATGCTGGAATGAATCGATTGGTGGAGTGAACTAATACGGTCGACCCCATTGCTAATCCAAGTCGGATTCAACGTCGTTGCTAGCTGTGAGAATCAACACGGAATGGCTGAGGTAGTTGTTGTAGAGCGAATTGACACGTTGCGTCAACGGTTGTCAATGGGTCGGGTTCGGGTCGGGTCAAGTCATGTTCGGGTTGAGTTCGGGTCATGTCAGCTCAACCTGTTTATTAAATGGGTTGGTTTCGGGTTGACCCATTTATAATCGTGCCGGTTTGGAGTTTGATTCGTGTAACCCATTAAGAAAAATATTTGTATAAAAAGATGAAAACATGAAAGAAGGTTGTTGTCGTCATTCACTTGTTGCAGGCTAAGATGAGAATAAAAATGTAAAAAGTTGTTATTGTGGGAATAAACATGAAAACGTGAAGGAGTGAATTAGTGAAGAGGTAGAACCGCATAAATTAGAATGAACGAATGAGTGGCGGCTTGGCAATTGGTAAATTATGGTAAAGCAGCAAATGGATAGTGGACTGGGCTGGGCCTATGTCTTGTAGATTGTAGAATAATAAAAATATGTTTTATATTAAATGGGTCATGATGGGTCAGAAACGTGTTCACGGGTCAGGTCAGGTCAACCCGTTTATTAAACGGGTGAAAGCGGGTTGACCCGAAATTGACCCATTTATAAATGGGTCGAGTCGGGATTTTCATGTGGGTTACGAGTCGTGTTTCGTGTCGTGTTAGAAATTGACGACCCTAGTTGCGTCATTGAGGGATTGTAGGAGTTAATGTGGTAAGAGAAATTTTGGTCTGAAAGGAAAGAAGAAATTTTTGTTTTCGCAGCCTATGTTTTTCCAGATGGCGCCTTTGTTGAAGTTCTGCGTGCTAAAAGTTCTAGCTTTCATATAGTGGAAGGACTAATTTAACATCAATTTTATTTGGTTTTTATAGCTCGATTTATTTTTATATTTTACTATAACAATTTTTATATAGCATTTTAATTACAACACTATAATATTGTGCTATATATATATATCATGTTTTTTTGTAGTGAACAATTTCATTCCCGAAATTACATTTCCATCCTATCTTAGGAAATAAAACTCAAATTAAACAACGAATTTTACATATTAATTTAATAATTCCATTTGATGAACACGGATCATCATCTATACGTAATATCTGATTCGATCAATGTCAGATACATAACTTACCTTTCAAACTAGTATTGTTCACTTGCCATCTCTAGTGCGAACCTTGATCAGGCTCCTTGATTAGAAATTTATATTCCTCTTGCATAGCCAAATACTATAATAGAGAATTTCAATTTCATATCAAGAACTATAATGACCCAGAATTTTGGTCAATTAATTTTAAACATTTAATATTGTTTTTAATGTTGATTTGATAATATAAATGAATTTTATATGGAATTTATCGATTAATACTTAGTTACGATTTAATTTCAATGTATTATACATTAAAATGAGAAGGGAGTGTAATGTTAATTACTGTAAATTTTTAACTCGTAGTAGACTATTAATGCTACCAAGGATAAAGCAGTACAATATAAAAGTTGAATGCATAATTAAATACAAAATGGTAAAAAAGAAAATAAGTAAATTTAAGTCCCCAATCCTTCTTCCTTCCATCTAAACATTTTTTTTACTAATTTATATATAAAATATTAAACTCATTTGAACAAAGTTATGTATATCCATAAATTAACCCGTTATTACCTTTGTACACTAAATTAAGATATTTTAACTATTATACTATGTAAAATTATCTAATTTCACCTAAAATGAATCATGATCGCCGGTACAAATCTAGGGTTTCCTGAAAACTAAACAACTTCATGAATCATGATTGCAAAGTGGAACTTAAAGTCAGGACCAAATTGTTGTATCTCGCTTTATAGCGTTTTGATCATGACAACTATACATGTATAAATATTTGTATCGACTAACATTGTTTTGCAGGAAGAAACTCTACAACAAGATTTCAAGAGTTCGATTGAAGATTATATGTTTAGAGTTTATTTGTAGTTTGTATGGATATTGTTAAAAATCTCCCTTGATGATACACACACATGCATGTTTTAAATATTATATATTTTCCAATAAAAATGCACAAGATATATGCACAGAAAAGAAAACATACGTCTGAATCATAATATTCAGACGTCTGTCTGCTGAAACAAATTTTATGTTCAACATAATATTCAGAAATCTGTTCTCAATATTGCAGAATATGGTTTGAAATGGACTATTTACCTTCTGTATAAAAATTTGATTTAAAACAGACTTCTGAATACGAATATATGCAATCTTTTAGCGAAGAGACACAACTCTTACTTCATATCCAATCATTAAATCCATTCGTAAATGATTGCAAATATTTTTATACTATAAATAGAGTTACAAACAAATCATTTTCTTCACCGAATTTCATTCTAATCTTTCTATATAATGTATTGCAATCAGATTTACGAAAGCACACTATTTTCACACTTTTGGGATTATAAATCAATTTAGTCTTCCATATCTTTTCACGAACTACACTATTATCATCAAGGACAGATTATAGGGAGGGTGTACTTTAGATTGACATATCAGTGTTATTAAGAACACAAATAGTCATCAAACTTTTGTATAGTTGAAGTCCTCTTCCGAAGTTGAGGCACGACATCCCATTCGGTTGTTCGGGTATTTGTAAACCTATTCCTCCAGGTGAAGTCAGGGTTGTTAGTTAGTTGAAATTCCAGAAGGAGTCTGGGACTGGATATAGAACGAAGGTTCGAACCAGTATAAAATTCCTGATGTCACTTTTATTTATTGTTGATATTTTTCTATCTACGCATTACTCTGCTTCTATTCCATATTATACGATCCTACTGCTGTAAGTTTCTTAAAATTTTTATAAAATATTAATAACATTAAAATCAAAAATCAAAATTACTAGACAACTCAACTAATTTGGCAGATGAAGTCGCTGATGCTGCACTGGATCTATGCGGATGATGCTGGAATGAATCAATTGGTGGAGTGAACTAATACGGTCAACCCCATTGCTAATCCAAGTCGGATTCAACGTCGTTGCTAGCTGTGAGAATCAACACGGAATAGCTGAGGTAGTTGCTGTAGAGCGAATTGACACGTTGCGTCAACGATTGTCAATGGGTCGGGTTGGGTCGGGTTCGGGTCGGGTCAAGTCATGTTCGGGTTGAGTTCGGGTCATGTCAGCTCAACCTATTTATTAAATGGGTTGGTTTCGGGTTGACCCATTTATAATCGTGAGGGTTTCGAGTTTGATTCGTGTAACCCGTTAAGAAAAATATTTGTATAAAAAGATGAAAACATGAAAGAAGGTTGTTGTCGTCAATCACTTGTTGCAGGCTAAGATGAGAATAAAAATGTAAAAAGTTGTTATTGTGGGAATAAACATGAAAACGTGAAGGAGTGAATTAGTGAAGAGGTAGAACCGCAAAAATTAGAATGAACGAATGAGTGGCGGCGTGGCAATTGGTAAATTATGGTAAAGCAGCAAATGGATAGTGGACTGGGCTGGGCCTATGTTTTGTAGATTGTAGAGTAATAAAAATATGTTTTATATTAAATGGGTCATGATGGGTCAGAAGCGTGTTCAAGGGTCGGGTCAGGTCAACCCGTTTATTAAACGGGTGAAAGCGGGTTGACCCGAAATTGACCCATTTATAAATAGGTTGGGTCGAGTCGGAATTTTCATGTGGGTTACGAGTTATGTTTCGTGTCGTGTTAGAAATTGACGACCCTAGTTGCATCATTGAGGGCTTGTAGGAGTTAATGTGGTAAGAGAAATTTTGGTCTGAAAGGAAAGAAGAAATTTTTGTTTTCGCAGCCTATTTTTTTCCAGATGGGGCCTTTGTTGAAGTTCTGCGTGCTAAAAGTTCTAGCTTTCATATAGTGGAAGGACTAATTTAACATCAATTTTATTTGGTTTTTATTGCTCGATTTATTTTTATATTTTACTCTAACAATTTTTATATAGCATTTTAATTACAACACTATAATATTATGCTATATATCATGTTTTGTTGTAGTGAAGGATTTCATTCCCGAAATTGCATTTCCATCCTATCTTAGGAAATAAAACTCAAATTAAACAACCAATTTTACATATTAATTTAATAATTTCGTTTGATGAACACGGATCATCATCTACACGTAATATCTGATTCGATCAATGTTCAGGTACATAACTTACCTTTCAAACTAGTATTGTTCACTTGCCATCTCTAGTGCGAACCTTGATCAGGCTCCTTGATTAGAAATTTATATTCCTCTTGCATAGCCAAATACTATAATAGAGAATTTCAGTTTCATATCAAGAACTATAATGACCCAGATTTTTGGTCAATTAATTTTAAACATTTAATATTGTTTTTAATGTTGATTTGATAATATAAATGAATTTTATATGGAATTTATCGATTAATACTCAGTTACGATTTAATTTCAATGTATATTGAATTACCGTAATACGGAAATGAAAATAGTTGAATTTGAAGTTAAAACTGAATCGAAACGATTTAGATGATAAATATAAATTCTATTTGAACATAAACGGTAATAATAATAATTTATTATCGAGGAATTGATTGTTTTTGAATTTAAATCATATTATATCGATTGAATATGATTATTTTATATGTATACGAACGAATTAAATTTCAGAATCTATTCCGTTGAGTTCAAAATAACGTTATAAAACTGGAACGTTGGTCGTTACGTTAAAATAGGGGGTTCATGATTTCAAGTTTTGAACCCTGAGATATTTGATTATAAAACTAGTGGATAAGCTCGAAATCAAATAGGAATCTATTCAAAATAGAATAAAAATCTCTTTATATCAAATCGTATTAAAATTGCTTGTATTTCTGATGACACAAATTAAATACTAACCTATGATGGTTCCCCATCTTCAATTTTAAATACGCGACCCTCTTCCCCATTATTTCCATTTCGTTCCTCTACAATTCAAAATGATGTAAATCCACTTCCTTCCTATTTCAAAATAATCCGAACAAATCAAGGAAATCACAATCAAACGAAACTAAGTTTCGTTGTTTAGAAATCAAAATGGTGAACTCCTCCTCCTCAAAAATCCAATTAAATCAAAGTTGTGCCATTTTTTGGTTATCTCCCCAAATCGAAAACCATTCCGTAAATAAAATAAAAATAAAAGTGAGAAAAGCAAATCACGAACTGCGATGGCACACTTGCAAGGAGCAAGGCGTACGAGTCATAGTGGATCGCGACGAGGCTTTGGGCAAACTCGCGAAGTGGAAAATGGATCGCGTTCAGAAGGTTGGAGAGTTAGGCTCTAAAACGTATCGCTCGAATCCCTATAGATCGAGACAATGGCTAGGTCTCCATAAAGGAGGAAGTACCGGAGTTCATGCAAGGGGTTGCGATGATGTTAAAAGGAGGATGCGATGAGTTCAAAAATTAAGGGATTGAGTTATGGTTGCTGTTTGGGATAGAAGTGGATGTTGCGCTTCAGTTACAGGCATAGGGGAAGTGAACGGTGGTAATTTGGGTTTCAAGCAGGGTTAGTTCTCTTCATTTACCGTAACTAGTTTTTTTTTAAATCGGTTGGTTAAATTAACTACATTTTTAATTAACTGTTAGTGATAAACCAAAAATAATAAAATTCATACTTTTCTTGTATTAGATCATATTGGAACAAACAAGGCGTGAAAAATCATATCGATGAATATAGCCTCTAGGATTAATTTGGGATTTTTTGTATTCGACTGGAATTTTTAATTTACGTTGAACATGTTGATTCACAAGAATTTCGAATGATGACAACAAAGAGAAGAACAATGGAGAACATATCAGGGAGCTAAGTTTATATATATAAGTGTAAAGTCATGTTAGAATTATGTTAAAATCTATCCTCAAAGTATAACAAGAATGCACAAATATTTACTTATATATATATACGTATATATAAATATGTGCTCAATAAAACAGCTGATATTGGACTGGTACTGTAACCATTCGACTGGTAGGAAATCAACCAGTCGACTGGTCACAGACCAAAAGTCCAGTAAAGGCTAGTTGCTAAAGCGCATTTAAATATATAAATGGATTTCATACTTAACCAGTCGACTGATGGTACTTCTACCGGTCGACTGATCAGAGATTAACAATCATATTCATGAAAAGTCACCTTCTTTCATAAAGAGATTCCTTTTCAATTCTAAATAGAAGTAGATGCAACTCTTTGCTGAAACTTTTCATGAAATAAAGCTACTCTTCTACGATTATATAAGAACTACAAACATGTTTTCCAAATCCCGATTCTCATATATTCTACCTATTTTCTGATTTGAACTTCTATTCTCTTTGCATTCTAAAGCTCTCCTAAATTCAAGTTACTTGTTGAATCTTTGATAATATTTCACATGTCTTGATTCAACAAGTAACATACTTCCTTCAATCTTCACATACACTTCAAATACTTAAGGTTAAGATTATAGGAAGGTTGTACTTCATCGTGACTACTTAGTGTTGATTAGAGAACACATATAAAGGTCAAAACTCTTGTAATTTGTGAAGTCCTTTATGGGTGCTCAGGCGTGGACATCCTTGTTGGTGCTCGGGTGTATTGAGACCTATTCCTCCGGGTTAAGAGAGGGCGTGATAGTGAATTCCGAAGAGGCGTGGACATCCTTGTCGGTGCTCGGGTGTATTGAGACCTATTCCTCCGGGTTAAGAGAGGGCGTGATAGTGAATTCCGAAGAGGAGCTTCGGGACTGGACGTAGGGTGGGAAGCCCGAACCAGTATATAATTCCTAGTGTCTTTACTTACTGCATTTATCTTTTATTTGTGATATATCTCTATAGCTTAGTTTTACCTACGTAACTATTGTAGTTTTATTGTAGTTTACTAGTTATTTTATTTTTTTCCACTATTTCCATATAAAGATCCTAGTTAAGTCTTACACACTGATTTTTTAGAACATCGTTCGATTTAAATTTAAAATTGAAATGGATCACAAATAAAATTAAGGTGAGTAAACTCACTCTCTGGATTCGTTTATAATTTTATTATAAACGAATTTTTATTTTAAATAATTTTTATATGCTGTTTGCTGACTGTTTGGATGCATTGAATAATCGTTGATGAATTGTGGCTATTATATACATATATTAGTTATATTTAGGCTTGGTGGTTGTGACTAGTATATATATATATATATATATATATATATATAGTGACACGTTCTGAAATCCCCAGCTGGCCTAGACCTAACGAGAATGCGGATTGTTTGAGAACACGACACATCGAACGTAGAACGATAGAATCTTTCATTACTTTTAAAATAATTTACATCAGAGTACAAGAATATTAGAGTGCGGAAAATAAATATACAATGGAATTAAAATTATCAGAGAATAAATTACATAGCAGTAGAAATAAAAATGTATAAATACAATGCATGGTGGAAATACATCAACAAAGACAACTGAAAGAAATACACAAATAAAAATCACATTCAAATCATAACATCAATAATCATCCATTCATCCTTTGGGTTCGCAAACAACTGTGATGTAAGCTAACATACACCGTATATCAATTTGTGATAAATAAACACATAAAAATCAACATAGGTAATCAATATATATATTTATATGATTATAATAGCATAACAAAATAATCGAGTGAGAGAGTTCTCACATTGATCGGCTCAGATTGCCAATTCCTTTTTAAATCAAATTAAACTTGGGTTTAATTTGACCCAAAAAATGTATTTTGCTCCAAATTTGACCAAATTAGTTTTGTTGCGAAGCTCTCAACTCTATAATTGCAACGGGTCCAATTTCGCAAGATTCTGAATTCGAAGCTAAAAGATATTAATGTCCGAACATTAAACACACGAATTAAATAAACAATTAATTAAATAAAACCATAAATTACCCTAAATCTCGATCAATCGTTGCTCACCAACGTCCATCACCTGCCGCCGCTGCCTAGGGCTACCTGGGACCAGACCGCCGCCATCATCGGCTCCGCCTACATAAGGCGCGCCTGCGCCTCCAGTGGCGCCACCTAGATTGCCGCTGGTGATCAGAAGTTCGCCCCGCCCCCAAAAACACCTCGCACTAAAATTCTCCGCCACCACTGCACTTCGTCGTCGCACACCACCGGCAAACGGCACGGCTCCCTCCCCTCTCCCTTTTCTCTTTTGGTCACTTTGCCTGATAGGGCCCCACCTCGCCGAAAAGTTCAAATTTTGGTTGGCTGCTATACGAAATTCGTCTCCTTCGTTCAACTAAATTTTCTGACCACCACGACCCTTATTAGGCCAAACACTCTAAAGCAATGTTGTAGCCTGACCTCTCCTCTACAACTTTTCTTTTGGTGCCAACTTCTAATTCCTCTTCATTTGATCAAAAAGTCACTGTTACCAAAAGCATATTTCTACCTTTAAACTGAGATCCCGACGAATCCGTAACTCTTTAGGTAATGAAAATTTTGTGGTAGGTAGATCTCATTATGATCTACAACTTTCCTTTTATGAGTTTTGGCTATTTGTTATTGGTTGGGGAGATATAAATTATTTTAAGTTGAGGGGTTTATCTGTATAATATTTTTAGAGAGGAAAGTGGGTGGCTGCAAAAATGGATGAAGAAGAAGAAAATAGGGTTTGTGGGAGAAAAGATCTTAAGTAGGTAGGGTTTTGGGATTTTATTTTATTATTTCTTTAGTTAAAGTTGTCTCTGATCGGTGTTTATCGATGCCCTGATCACACACAAACTCCATTGGCGATGGAAATTGACATACAATTATATCTTGACAATACGGTCCTAGAGAAACTCGTTTCATCGAATTCCGAGTCTGTTTGCTCAAAAAGCTTTATTTCGTGTTCAAATGGTTGATCGGTTCACAATTTATTGCATATGGACACATACTGGCTCAAAAAATTATGAAAATTGGAATCTAGCAATAATTTAATATTCCGAATAAAAAAAAGTGGTTTCGTTAAAAATGGAGGTCGTTTGCGAAATGGTCATTTTAAAGGCTTAAATAATATTAAAATATCAATAAATTCCATAACGACTATTTGAAAATTTAATTTGGACATAACTTACAATTTATAATAAAAAATCTCAATTTCTTACATTCGTTAAAAAGATATAATTAAATAGATTCTATTGTTTCTTGTTTTGCCAAATTCTGACTTGTAACGAATTATGTATACTCGTTTAAAGTTTAAAACTAAAATTTCAAACTACCGCACCATTTCAATCTCGTTTTGTAGTTAATATAAATTTATACGTTCTTATTTCATTTAAAATAAAATTTAAGTCGTTTATTCCTAAAATAAATCATTTAAAATATTTAATTTTCATTAAAATCAATTAAAAATAAATTTTAAATTGGTTCCAAAAATCATGGTTGTTACATATTGGATATTTCCCGCAGTACCATTAGAGGATGATCCTATGCGCCCCATAATATATTTATTGGATGTCTTTCTATGCTGTGATATCCTGTCTTGAAGCAGGATGAGGAAAAACATATTGGAGGGATCCAACTGGATTCCTAAAATTTATTATTCTTTGTTTCATATATATATTTAATATATGATGTGTTATAAAATCAATGATTGATGATTGTGTGATTTGGATGTTGAATGTCACTGACCTTAAATATTGATATTTAAAAATATCATGAAAGGTGATTTGAGATTTTTAAAGGAAATTTTATTATTCCAAATAGAATTTGAATTTCAAATTGGCTATGAATTATTAACTTGTTTTGAATAATAAAAACAAGTAGTGAATTTATAAATGATGTTTATAAATGAAAAGGGATAATTGTCATTGGATAATTGGGAAATTCGAATTCAAAATGTGAATTTAAAAAGGAGAATTGGGAATTGTTTCGAAATGAGGGAAGTTATGCCGATGTTCGGAATGAAAATTTAATTGGAATAATTTTAATTGAATTCGACTATGTTGATTTTATAAAAATGAATCATTTCCAGTAAAGATATTGAAATTGTATTTTTTTTTTTGAAAATTGGTTCACTTTATTGTTAAAACCAATAAAACCTCCTTTATAAGCCTCGTCAAAACCTTGTAACCCGCCTAACCTAAACGGGTACCTTAAAAGGAAAAAAGAGTACTTGCAAATTTGGTATACAACATCTAAAATAGTTCAAACTACAAACAAATACAACATGAAAAGTAAAAGCTACAACACACATGACAAGCTTTCAGCCCACATCAGGCCCAATTAAAACAAAAACCGCTACTAAATTTAAATTTCAACTTCTCCTTTATCATGTATCAATCAACTCAATGACCCACTTTTGTAAAAATTGCTCATTTCTCCTATTCCTCTTCGATTTACTTCCACTGTTGCTAACCAGAAACACAATTTCCCTCTCAATCTTCAATAAAGAGACTGTTGTATGGGTTTTCCAACCTTGAAAGATTCTCAAATTTCTTTCTCTCCAAATGAAATAAATTGCTATAGTCAAAGCTCCACAAGCTAAATCACTCAATTGATCCTTTGAGTCGAAATTCGAATTGATTATTCGAGCTTCTTCCTTTATATCTAGAAGATTTCCAATTGAAAGATCCAGTTTTTGCTTCAGGGAAAGCCAAATGAAAGCAGAATAGTCGCAATGAAAGAAAAGATGCTGGATAGTTTTTGGTTGATTATCTCACAAAGGGCACATGATATTTGTGATATTGCTGTACTGATGAATTCTGTCTTTAGTGCTCAATCTCCCCATTACTGCAAGGTAGGATATAAATGACATTCTTCTACTATTTTTCCTGTGCCAAATAACTGAAAAATAGAATCAGAATTATCATGAAATCCCAAACTTTATGAAATGAAAAACTCCCCCCTTCACACCACTCATAAGAGTCATGATGCAAATTAGGCTGGACAGATAGAGAACTAATTTCAACAATCAATTCACGTGTTGCAGGATGGATATCAGGTTGAAAAACTTAATTTCTGATTATGGAATCAACTTTCTGGTCATCATTTCCTATCAGATGTAATCTATCATAGCCTAATAGATCCACCAAGCATTGGCAAACTTTATGAAATGAAAAACTCCCCCCTTCACACCACTCATAAGAGTCATGATGCAAATTAGGCTGGATAGATAGAGAACTAATTTAAACAATCAATTCACGTGTTGCAGGATGGATATCAGGTTGAAAAACTTCATTTCTGATTATGGAATCAAATTTCTGGTCATCATTTCCTATCAGATGTAATCTATCATAGCCTAATAGATCCACCAAGCATTGGCAATTGATCCATGGTTCATACTACAAGTAAGTCTCTTTGCCCTCAGAAATAACTTTGTTAAATAATTGCTTTGAATTTGTTCTCAATTTAAGAATAGACTTCCAAGTACTTGATGCATTAACATCTGAAGCCATTGACCAAAAATGATACTTCTTACAATATCTGTTGTGTACCCATTTACTCCACAAAGATGTGTTATTGAAAAAATTCCACATCAGTTTTATGCAGGCAACCTTTTTGAGTTCAGATATATTTTTTAAGCCAATTCCACCTTCTTCTTTGGGTTTACAAAGAGTTTTCCATGCAACCTTATGAGCAGAACCCCCTAGAAAAAATCAGCACAAAAAGCCTCTAGTTTATGTATAGTAAATTTGGGAATTTGATAAATGAAAAGCCAATAAATTATTATAGGAGTTATAACTGAAATAATTAATTCAGCTCTTCCAGCAAAACTAAGTAGCTTAGTTTCCCATCCTTGTATTTTACTCTGAACCCTTTGTATTAGAGCATTACACTCTGAATAGTGAAGATAATTCGATGATAATGGAACTCCTAAATACTTTATTGGTAAAATTCCTTGCTTAAAACCCAATATATTCAAAATGTCATTTGAATTACTAACTGTGACACTGAAGAAAGCTTTAATTTTTGTTGCATTCACATTTAGACATGCATACCTGCTTAAGTTCATAAATATACTCTTCAAATCCATTGCATTTTGAGTGGATGACTTACCAAAAATCATTAAATCATCAGCATAAAGAAGATGAGAAATTATAGGCTAAATCTGACTGCTAGGTTGAAATGATTTGGCTTGAGTTGCTTCATCCATTAAGAATGTGAAATATTGCATAGCAATTGCAAAAGATAAGGAGATAAAGGATCTCCTTGTCTGATTCCTCTATTTGAAGTTATAAAACCCTTGGGTATGCCTTGAATCATTATAGAAAACGTTGCTGGGGACATACATTCATAGATTAGATTGATAAAATGCGTAGGGAAATTCTTTTTAGCAACAAATGAATTCCCTATTTACTCTATCATAAGCTTTTTGTAAGTCCACTTTTACACACATTTTTGGAATTCCTTTCTTCCTAAAATCTCGAAGTAACTCATGAGCTAATAGGATATTTTCACCAATATATCTATCCTGTATGAAGGCACTTTGATTTGCTGAAATAAGAAAAGGAAGAAATGGCTTCAATCTATTACAAAGGACTTTTGAAAAAAAATTGTAATAAAAATTACAATAAGAGATAGGTTTATAGTGTGCTATTTTAGAAGGTTTTTCATTCTTAGGAATTAGTGTGACGAAAGTATGGTTTAAGGACTTGGGTAATTTTCCAGCCTTAAAAATATATGATATAGCTTCCAATAATGCATATTTAATTGATTCCCAATGGAATTTAAGAAATTTGGCATTAATACCATCTGGACTAGAGCTAGATTCATCATGTATTGAGAAAAGGGCGTCTTGAATCACATGTAAATCAACCGGCTTCATCAAAAATTGCTGACCTTATGCATTAACAGTTGAAATTGGATGGAAATTTGGGAATTCTTTAGTTTTTGGGCCACTAAACATTTCAGTAAAGTATTTGATGGCTTCAGTTTCATCTGATTTAAATAATAAATTCCCATTCTGATCAATCAAAGCCCTAATATGATTGAAAAACCTTCTATTTGACATGCGAGAATAAAAGAATTTTGAATTTGTATCACCTTGTTATAGCCAAGATATTTTAGGCTGTTGCTTGAAGCCACTGAAATGTAATGACTGAAGCTTATGAAATTCTCTTTTTGCCTGCAGGTAGTCATCATAAATTTGAATGTCTTTAGGATGTTGATCTACATCTAACTCCATTTGAGAAACAAGATTTTCAGCTTGTTTGAGGTTATTTGCATTCCTATCTCTCACTTTGTTCATATTTTTGAGCTCTTTTTTACAATTTTCAACATTTATACTTGTAACTTTGAAAACCCCAAACATTTGAACTAAAACCCTTTTGAATTGCCTCAGAATAACCAGGAAGAGTACACATCATTTTTGTATCTAAAAGGATATCCTTTCACTTCTACAGTAGGAATCATCTCTAACAAAATAGGATTATGGTCATTTGAATTCTAGGAAAAAGCAAGTGCTTTCAAATTTAAAAATTGATGCATACATTTATTATTAACCAAAATTTTGTCAATATGAGTTGCTAAACCTCTCCTTCTCCATGTAAATTTGAAACCCAGAGGCTTTATTTCAGTTAAACAGAATGAATGATAAACTTTTGAAATTCCCTTAGCTGATTATATGGAATAGGACGACCTCCTTGTTTATCATTTGGAGATAAAGCATTATTAAAATCACCCATTAATATCCATGCTTTATTGAGAGAAAGAGATTCATTAATTAAATCCTGCCATAGAATTTGTCTATCTGCAAATGTATTACTACCATATATCACAATAAAGTTCATCATAAAACCCCCTTTATTTGAAGCATTAACTATTAAATGCTGAGGAGAAAAAGATTCCATAGATATATCCCAAACATATGAATCCCACAAAAGTAATATACGACCATTAGAAACAGAGGAGTTATTAGTTAAAATTTTCCAAGAACTGGGAAGTAAAGAGGAAAATAAGACTAAATCAGCTTGATTCAACTTTGTTTCAACTAAACCAACCAGAGTTGATTTAGTTTTATGTAGGAGTATGATCACTTCCTTCATACGAAAAGAAGTATTCATACCCCTCACATTCCATGCTAAAAATGTCATTTAATATTTGAAGAACTCTTCGTATTTCTTTTAGCAAGAGTGTGAGCATTTGGAATTTTTGAAGAATGACCTTGTAAATAATTTGGATTTTTATCTATCAAAGAAGATGCATCAATATGTTTTCCTTTAGAAATATCTTTAGTCTTATCATTTCCCCCAATAATTTCAGCAACAAGATTTAGATCATCTGGAATAACCTTTTCAGATAATGTATCATTCAGAAAGTCAAGATCATCCACTTTTCCATAAGAAGATTGAGTAGTTTCTTTAGAAACAAGATTCTCATTTTAATTCTTATCAAGACCAGAAGATGAAGCTTTATCTGTCACATGAGCACCATCTAAAACTTCATTAACAACCTCCTGAGAATCTGGTAGGATCCATCTGGGGTCATCAGTATCAATGTGGTATTCATCATCGTGTCCAAACAATCCACACTGAAGACATTTCATTGGTGCAAATTCTTATTCCACTGAATTAGATATCTTATTTCGATTATGTAACAAAACAGGTATTTCAGTTTTAAGTTCAGTTTGAATATCTATGGAAACAAGTACTCTCGCATATTTTGAAAAAAAATTACCCGCTGTATTTTCATCAATTAGAAGAGGTTTTGAAATAAAATTTGCCAACATCTGAAATGCATCTTTAGTCCATAACTCCATTGGTAGATGTATTAATCGGATCCAGACTTGGACCTCATTACATTGAATCTCATCAAAATCAAACCGTGGATGCCAAACTTTGACAAACATTAATCTACCAAAATAAGAATATATGGAGCTTTCTGTAATACAAGAGAAATCCTCTATATTTTCAAACTGAACAAAAAATTGTAACTAGAGGAAATATGAACATTGAAAGTACCCAATGGCTTCCAAACCTTAGATATGTAGTCCTTCAGCTTGATCGTAGATAACCTAAACTGGATTGGGATCAAGGCTATTGTATTCATCCAAGAAGTTTCTGATAGATTATAAATTTTCTTAGGAATATAAACATAATCCAAGGAAGGTTTAACAAAGTCAAGCTTGCGATCCGATTCAAAAAATATCAGTTTCGGATTTATAATAGAATTCGAATTTGATTTAGATTGAATATTAGCTTATGTTGTTGATGAAGTCGGATTTGCTGAGGATGAAAAGTTTGTGAACGTAGGAGAGAGAAAGATGAAGAAGGTGCATGATTTTTGTCTGCCATTAAAGGGAAAACCATTAGAAGGTTAAGTTTTTTTCCAGTCATAAAATTTATAAAAATATGCAAATAGATTCAATGTTATATATAAAAGTTATAAAAAATAAAATATTCCAAAATAGGAATTGGGTTTCAAATGGGTTTTGAAATGGATTAACGTATAAAACAAGGTAGTAAATTTATAAACGATTTTATAAAGTGGAATAATTATCATGGAATAATCTGGAATTATAAATTCAAGTATGGATTCAAAGAGAAATAGAAAATCGTTTTGAAAAGATAACGATAGATTTATTCCGAAATTCGGAATATAAACTGAATTGAGATAAATCAAAAGGATTTATAATTAGAATTCGATTATATCGAATTTCATAAAATAATTTATTTCCAAATGAACTAGAATTTAATATAGAAGATTAAGTTGTAAATAAATTTGTAACTGAGTTACGAAGTAATCGACGATTTAGGATAATCGAAATGTTTAAGACTTCAAGTTAAATTTGGAAACTGGTTTGAATTATATTAAAATATAGAAGAATGGAGTTGAAATTTATTACTAAGCCAAGTTTAAACGTTTATATTTAAATATAATTAAAACGAACTCGCCGCAGCGCGGTAGTTCATAATATGACGTTTCATATATAGAACTCAATGTAAGTTGGAATTCTTTGAAACAAGAATCGTCAGGCCCTATTGAATAATAGTTTTCTAATGGAAGATAAAAATCTAGATTTCATTTTAAACATTTTGAGTTATGTGAAAATTAAATTTTCAGAAAAACAGCGCTATAATCGTTTTTAGACCATAATGGTTATTTAAAGTAATAAAAGGATTTTAAGCAAATATAACTTAGATTCCCATTAGAAAATTCCAGACTTGAGTTATAAAATAAATGTAAACTCAAGTGGAGTAAATGGATTGATTTTTCAAACAAAATCAGATTTTTAATTATTGAGTAAAATTAACTAATTTGAAGAAAATTTATTTAATGGAGTTTTGGATTGAAGTTGACTTAGGATAAGTGAATTAGATTTGTGAATTCATATTCGAAATCAAATATGAAACTTGAGCTGAAAATGGAATTCGATTGGTTTAGAAACAAATTAAAAATATATATGAAGGTAATATGTTCAAACAAAAACTAAAACAGGCAAATAAGCTAATTAAAGAATAAATTAGTGAATTGAATTCAAACGATTGGACTAAGTTGAAATAAATTGAGAATGTATGGATATATATGTTAAACAGGTATGGAATGAAGTGAGTAAAGAAAATAGGTTGAATGCTCGACAAAGAGGTATGTATTTAAATTGAATATGACATTTTATGAGCCGATTTGGCAAGTAGCTTGGCCTTTTGATTTTCTTTTGTGAATGGAAGGGGCCTAGAGAGACGATTTGTAGTTGTATCGGTTGACCCGTACAAAGAAGACTCTAGAGAAATTTTCTGAAAATTTAAGGATATAATTTTTTTAAGAAAGTTTGATAGCTTGAAATCAACTTATCAATTATACATGAAATTTAATACGAGAATAAACGTATGATGGAATTTTATAAAAAAAGGGGGAAATTTTAAAATTAAATCTTAAGAGGTTGGAAGGAGAAATGTATACACGCTTTAAAGTGAATGATGGTTTAAAAGCAAATGTTTTGTAGATTGAAATGATTTTGTTGATAAGAATTTAAGAAATGAAGTTAAGGAAATTAGAAACTGACTAGAGATTAGTCGAGTTAAACAGCTTCCTGAGTGTCGATATGATGTTGGTTTCAGCCTTTGGGGTTAATACTTAGGATGTTGTTCTCTTGCTAGTTTACAGTTAAGGATTGATGAATATGGAAGAATAGCAATTTGTAAATATATGGAAATGTTTTTCTGATGTTAAAAGGAGATATTTTCTGGAATATAGAAAATAAATAGTTATGATGGATGGAAACGTTTTTCCAAAAATCGTGATAGGCTAAATGGGTTTGGAGAAATATCTGGGTAAAGATATTGAAGAGAAATTGGGAAATGATAAACTTAATTAATTAAATATTAATTAAAAAGGGGCTCAGTGATTGCTTGTTGTTAATTAAAAGTATTCCCTTTGGGAGAAAAATCTTTGGATGAATGTTTGTTTCTTCATTAGTTAAATAATCGACTATCAAAGTATTGTCTAATTTAAATACCATCGTTGTCAATACAAAGAGACCCGTTGAATTTATTATCTGCAAAACCACTCCATGTAGGAATAATCTTTGTGAATCAGATTATATTGAAGACAACCGAAGTCAGCGAAAATGCAAGGGCTTTTATAGTTAATCCTAGGTAGAAATTGCCTAAGATGGATCAACGGAAATAGTGCCTTCGATTTGTCCAGTCCCAGGACAACTTGTGTGAACGAATGTATGACAGAGTATGTCTAACAAATCATATACATTAATCCCTTCAAACGTATTACGTTTGGCGGTGGAGGAATTCATTTCTCTTAGCTTTATCCCCGTGGTATTTTTGGGGAAATCATTAAATGATTTTGGCGGGTTTGACGATGTGGCATTCAAAATGAATGAATATGTGGCATGTCAAAAGACAAATGTGGCCTCAAGCCTCACAATCGAGAAATAGTATAAGATCGGATAGGTCGCATGGCTAGTCAGTAGCTCCCAATTAGGGTGTATTGTCACCTGATCTAGAGAAAATCCATTTGCTTCTTTATTCTTTCGATGTTGTCCCTTTCGGGAAATAGTTGTTGATCCCAACCGTTAGTGATAATACCTTCGGTACACTCAAGTGAAGTGAGTGGCTGGTCATGTTTAGTCTGGGTTGCAAGATGTTCTTGTTGAACCCGGTGTATTCCTCTCTAGAGATACACTATCGGAAGGTGGTTCCATACCTTGCCAGTTGGAATCCATTATCCAATAAGAGTCTGCGGTTTTGATTGTATACTATGTATGTGGAGCGTGAGATGCAAGCATTGTGCTAGATTGCTATTTACTTGATTTTAACACTATTTTAATATCAGAATAGTATTGATTTTAAAGAAGGTTTTGGGTTATTGTAAGGTAAAATCCATCCGTGTTAATGTATGGATCGGTCTTACGATTATCCTTTCTTTTAAAAGAATTTTTAAAAGTTAAACCAAGTGGTTGAAGTTTAATTACACCAGTCTAATGACTAACCCAGAGTTTTTTTTTGTTTTACCCTAAACTCTTGGGTGCCCAAATTTGTATGGGGAGTCAAGTAGTTCAGGTATTTACAGATACTCTCGTAGGCGCTTGGAGCAGAAGGCTTCAATGTTAGATATTTACTGCTTATTTTTTTCGCTGTGTTGTATTGTACTCTAATGATGGTATGCATATACAATTAAAATTTTGTATTCCAAATGTTGTTATATATATATATATATATTATTCCACTGCGATGTGATATTCTGTGTTGTTATTTTTGTTCTTTTTCTATCTTTTTCTTCTTTAACCCATAATGATTCGTATTTTTGTGCATTTTGGGTTGGACATGTGGTGGATTTAGTCAACTCAAATAGTACGGATTTGAGGGCAATTACATTTGGTGTCAAAGCTTAGGTTGAGCGAACACCTAGGCTTTGGTGGGGATTAATCATTAGAGATAAGGCCAGTAATACCCTAGAATGAGTTGAGTGTATATATACGAGAGCGCGAATTTGTTAATTGATATAAAAGTTGTTTTATATTGTGTTGGCTTATCTGTTGAGTGGCTTATGAATTCTGGTCGAATCATGAGACGCCACGACATCGATAAGAGTTTCTATACGTTTGAACAGAGGAATTCGACATAATAATGTTTTAAGGTGGGTAAATAAAATAATTTTACCCAAAATTCTATTTTGATATAAAATGAATTTTATTTTGAAATTATTACAACATATGAATGTGTTGATTGTTATTATTATAATCAAATGAGATTATAAAATTGGAATGGTTATATATAAATAAATTTTGTACATGAATGAAATATACAAATGAGATGAATTAAAGTTGGATTCAACTCAAAATTTGGAATTTAAATCCCGGAAGTTTGGAAGAAAAAATATTTTTTTCCGAATAAATATAAAAATATAGCATTACTTTGAAGAATTTGAATGAAAATCATTTTAGATGGATTTTAAAAGTGATAAAGCACTAAACTCACTTTAGTCGTGGCAAAATAAATCTGAGGATGACTACAACATCATTAGTGTTCATTTTCAAGTTTCTAAGTGATGGATTGCTACACTAGAAAAGTTTCTAATAGAAACTTATTTGAGAAAATTAGTTGTTTTGGAAAATTCAAATGTTTTGAATTTGGAAAGGTTATAAATATATTTATAGGATTTTAAAAGAATTTAAAATAAAAACCCAGGAACTTGAATTCTGGAATTTAAATTTAACTTAAGAAAGTTAAATGGATTGGAGTGAAGAAATTGATTAGAATCAATTCGAATGAATTTTAAATGCATATAAATGGAATATTGATATAATGTAAATTTACTGATTACAAATCGTTCGAATAAAAGAATATAAGCACATATGAAATGTGCAATGTAAATGGAAACCAAAAATTTTGGTAGAACTAAGCTGTAGAAGTATAAAGTGTTGAGTTATAGTTAAGTGAGTTTTTGAAAAGTTAATGGGTTTGTAGCATTTTTCCTACCTTAGTAATTTCGTGGACGAAATTCCTTTAAGGGGGAAAAATGTAACAACCCGGATTTTTGGTCAGTTAATTTTAAACATTTAACATTGTTTTAAATGTTGATACAAATGGATTTTATATGGATTTTATTGATTAATAATTAATTACGATTTAATTTCAATATATATTGAATTATTGTAATACAAAAACGAAAATAGTTGAATTCGAAGTTAAGACTGAATCGAATCAGATGATAAATATAAAATGAACATAAACAATAATAATAATAATTTATTATTGAGGAATTGATTGTTTATGAATTTAAATTATATTATATCAATTTAATATGATTATTTTATATATATACGTTCGAATTAAATTTCAGAATCTATTCCGTTGAGTTCAGATAGTGTTATAACATTGGAACATCGGTCGTTACGTTAAAATAGGGATTCTTGATTTCAAGTTATGAACCCCGAGATATTTGATTATAAAATTAGTAGACAAGCTCGAAATCAAATCGAAATCTATTTAAGTAGAATAAAATCTCTTTATATCAAATCATATTAAATTATAAATCAAATCGTATTAAATTATAAATCAAATCGTTTAAATTACTTGTAATTCTGTAGACACAAATTAAATACTAACGTACAATGGTTCCCCATCTTCAATTTTAAATACGCAACCCTCTTCCCCATTATTTCCATTTTGTTCCTCTACAATTCAAAGTATTATAAATCCGCTTCCTTCTAATTTCAAAATAATCCAAACAAATCAAGGAAATAAAAATCAAACAAAACCAAGTTTCGTTGTTTAGAAACCAAAACGGTGAATTCCTCCTCCTCAAAAATCCAATTAAATCAAAGTTGTGCCATTTTTTGGTTATTTCCCCAAATCGAAAACCATTCCGTAAATAAAATAAAAGGTGAGAAAAGCAAATAGCGAACCGCCATGACACAGTGGTATGGAGCAAGGAGTACGAGTTATGTGGGAACGCAATGAGGCTTTGGGAAAACTCGCTAAGTGGAAAATGGATCGCGTTCAAAAGGTTGGAGAGTTGGGCTCTAAAAATATCGCTCGCATCCCTGTAGATCGAGACAATGGCCAGGTCGCCATAAAGGTGGAAGTACCAGAGTTGATGCAAGGGGTTGCAATGCTGTTAAAAGGAGGATGCAGTGAGTTCGAAAATTAAAGGATTGAGTTATTTTGCTGCTTGGTATAGATGGGGTTGTTACGCATCGGTTACAGGAACAAGTGAAGTGAACGACAGTAGTTGGGGTTTCAAGCAGGGTTAGTTCTCGTAATTCACCATAATTAGTTTTTTTTAATTAGTTGGTTAAATTAACTACATTTTTAATTAATTGTTTGTGATAAACTGAATATAATAAAATTCATAGATTTCTTGTACGAGATCATAATGGAACAAACAAGGCGTGACAGAATCATATCGATGAATATGGCCTCTAGGATTGATTTGGGATTTTTCGGAGTCGACTGGAATTTTTAATTTACGCCGAATGTCGTTCGATTTAAATTAAAAATTGAAACGGATCACAAATAAAATCTCGACTGGAATTTTTAATTTACGCTGAACTTCGTTCAATTTAAATTAAAAATTGAAACGGATCACAAATAAAATCAAGGTGAGTAAACTCATTCTCTGTATTCGTTTATTGTTTTATTAAAAATGACTTTTTTTAAATATTTTTTATATGTTGTTTGCTGACTGCTAGGATGCATTGAATAATTGTTCAAGAATTGTGGCTATAATATACATATATTAGTTATATTTAGGCTTAGTGGTTATGGCTATTATATATATTGGATATTTTCCGTAGTAACATTAGTGGATGTCCCTATGCGCCTCACAATATATATAGTGGATGACTTTCTATACCGTGATATCCTATCTTGAAGCAAGATGGGTATTATTGAAACGACCCGAACTCCCCCGGTCTCCGAAGAGAAGAGAAAGAACGAATTGTTTTGAGAACACGACAAAATAGAACGCAGACGGGAGAACATTTCATTGTATATTACAACAATTCATCAGAATACAAGAATATACAGAGTATAAATAAACATTACACAGAAATATCAGAGATTTAAATTACATTTAAATACATAGCAGCGGAAAATAATACAATACACAACTGAAGGAGATATACAGATACAAAGCTTTCCGGATATCGTTCCAGCTGTACCAGGATCCTGTGAATATAAATCTGCAAAACCAAAACTACTAGCTGCCCGTGTCAAAATAAGGGCACCCAGAGTTTAGGTTAAAACAATAAACTCCAGGTCAGTCATGGGACAGGTGTGAGAACTAAAACAGTTATTAATCTTTATTTTAAAGTTAGGTAAATCAAGGGACCCCGCCGTATAACACGGAACGGGTTTCCTCCCAAGAATACCAGTGCATAAAACAAATAGCGCAATGCTAAATAGAGAAAAATGAAGCTGTTATAAGACCCAGGTCCTATAACACAATGCAACGCAAGCCGGGGGATAGGGTTTTCCCTTATAACAGCCAAAGAATGCTTGATACGTTTTAAAACAAATCATTTGATACTATTATCAGTGTATAGTGTATAAAACAATCTTCAAATCATAAGTATCAATCATAGGCGGCATGGGTACCATATATCATGTCGCCATACTAGTTCTACAATTAAAACCGCAAAATCACGTATTTGGAAGTTGGATTTCCATCTATGAACCGAGGCAAAAGATAGTCCTCAACCGATTCGAGACTCTCTAGCCCGAGCCTCAGGATCAGAGCTCGAGTGACCCTTGGATCGTCAGGGCCAGTCCACCGATGTGGATTAAAATGCCTGAACAATGCGTTTCCCCGCCCTATGGGGCGTAAATGAGCCAACGAATGACTCCATCGGACCCGGATCGTCCGATCAAACCGAGGCGCCTCGCAACAGCAACAACCACATAAGTCAAAATCGTCAGGGCGTGTAAAACCACTGACGCCACTTCTAACTAGAAAGAAACGCATGCCCTCCCTAAGGTCCGTCTCCCGTTTTTAGTTCACAACCGGGGTGTGAGGCTCGCGAATTCACGTTACACAAAGCTATGCCACACAGGCTGTGCTTTGATCATCACCACAAGACTTTGCTTTCCAACAGAAGCCTCAATCAATTGCATCTTTGCATGCCACACAGGCAAACCACTCTATGCAACCAATATCAGTCACACAGAATGAAATCCAATGTCAGACACATAGTCCATTTACAAGTCCATTCTGGGTCTGAACGAAACCGGAGGCACTTTCCTCGCATATCCATCGATCTCCAAGCACATCTGGACGACCACCGATTGATTCCCTCATCTTGGGTGTACAGCCCATTCAAGATCATCAGTAATCCCCCAAACGATGTGAAGACTTCCGGTCTTCAACCACCGTCTTCATCTTCGACTTATCGTCGTATCAGTTATTCAGAATTGGATAAACCTGGTCTTTCCGAATAACTCGCGTATATTTTAAATAAGTGTTACACAAACACAACATACGCCTCATTCCAATTCATCAGTCACTAACCGTAAATTAATCAAGAGAATAATTTCTCAAATATTAACCCCGAAAGCCGAAACCAAGATCAGATCAATATCCAGAAAACCATTCTGCTTGGCTAACCGACAGTTAGTTTCTAAATTTCACATTCATAGGGAAAGGTTCCCATTAATTTTATCCAAGATAAATTCCTTGAATTTATTCTCTAATCTCCTTTTGAATTTCGATTCAACTAATCGATATTAACGAACCTTACCGAGGTAATCATTGGTTTTAATTTCCCAATCCCAACCTATTCATCCCATGAAGTAAAACGGGTCTTACTTCATATCTAACACCACGGTGTTATCGGTAAATTCAATTACCATTTCATGTTCAAATCTAATTAAAGATTTAACTAACGCCTGGAGCAAAACTGGTGATACTCCATTCTCGATCATTTCAATCTAATTAAAGATTCATTAAAACTCCACTTAGTTTTAATCTTTAACTGGGTTAAAGAATCAGTGTCATTTAAAACACAGTTCATGATAAACCCAAAATCACATTCCATTAATTATCGGGTTAAAGAACGAGTGTTATTTAAAACACTGTTCACGATAAACCCAAAAATCAATATCAATTCAATTCCAATTAAATATTATTTAATTGGTACACTTCATTAAATCTAAATAAAAAGATTTAATCTTTTCTCAACTGGGTTCAAGAACAGTGTTAGTCAAGACACCATTCACGACAAACCCAAATCACATTTGATATTAAATACAAGGCTCTGAATAGAAAATATATCGGCTTATATTCAATATCAAATTCTACGACCAACATATATCGTATTGGAAATAACGATATATATATCTATATCTTCCAATTTTCCATAACAACATCTGTATAATCACGAAATCCAACATCGAAATATTCCGAAGACAATTTCAATTCAAATCCATTCCAATGCAATCATTGGAAATTCTGGTTATTTTCAAAACCATTTAAAATTCAATTTATTTATTTAAAAATAAATAGAATTATAATTCTAGTTCAAAACTAGTTCATTTCGATAAAAATCTATTTTTATCTTTTCAAATATGGAGTTTTTCATCCCAATTCTTTCTAAATCATTTCTTATGATTTTACACAAATTATTACTATTTTTAATAATTTTATCAAGGCCCGTACTGTCGATTTCCATCAACGGCCATCGAACTGCACTTACAACGACCTTTTTCAAATTTGATTTGGACATAATTCCAAATCCAACCGTTAGATTTCAAATTTCTAATAGTCGTTAAAAAGCTCTTTTCGATACGAACCCAACGGTTCCGGTTTTAGGAGAATCCGATGGTCAGATCTCCCGTAATATCCGTTCGAAGTCAATGGTCGAAATTCGCGAACTGCCGCGGCGCAGCGCATTCTATTCAGGCCATTATATTATATATATAATATATATAATATATATAATATATACTTCGTCGATTTCCTTTTCAAAATGATTTTTAATTCAATTTCAATTCGTTTTCAATTCAGTTTGAATTTCAAATTAACTCAATTTCAATTCAAATTCATTTCTATTCAATTTCAATTTGAATTCATTTCAAAATGATTTCAATTCTATTTCAATTCTATTAAATTTCAATTCGAATTGATTTCTATTCAAATTCAATTCGAATTCATTTCTATTCGAATTTCAAATCATTTCAGTGTATTTCGAATTTCAAATCAATTCAGTTTAATTCGAATTTCAATTCACTTTAAATATGGTTCGAATTTCAATTCATTTCATTCTAGTTCGAATTTCAAATCTATTCAATATTCATTGAAGAATGAATAAAATCGATATAAATATCGTTCACGTCAAAATGGCGTCAATCTAATCAATACGGCTTCATATATTCCTATTTTCAAATATTATATTTCAAATATTTCTATTTCAAATATTTCTTTTTCAAATATTTCTTTTTCAAATGTTTCTATTTCAAATATTTCTTTTTCAAATATTTCCTTTTCAAATATTTCTTTTTCGAAACTGGAATGAGGCCCAATCAATTACCATATAATGTTAATTATATGGATTTTCCACAACACATGTATATATCAACAACGATGAATAATCAACCATCACCCAAAGTGCATTCTACACTGTATAAGCATCAAATATAAATATTCAACGCTTATAGCAGCCTGTCAATCAATCGATCGACATACAACTAAACAATCGGGATTAGTGTACGTCAAATATCATCCCAATACCCGTGTGGGGTTTCAAACAATCAAACACAGATTTTATTTGTGCAGTTGGGCGATGTGTAAAATTTATCGTCCCAATCAATATCAGTCAAATGTGTGTATATAAACAAATCGTCCGATTTGTTTATTTTTATTTCATTTCATATACACGTTAAAATTTTATTTTCCACTATAAAATATTTTATGTCATTTCACATCACATCACACAATCAACTACACATCAAAATCAAACAAACAAGCATACAAGCCGTCCATGGTCTATGGACGACGGGTGTCGGGTGCTACTAAACACTGTCTGCATCCCAGTATATATTTATAACTAGAAAAATAAAAGTAAAGGTGAGAAGTTCTCACCGAATAACTAATCCAACACCACGACTCTTCTTATGTAGAAATCTTCGACGTTCTTGCCTCTTGTCACTTTCGTTGCCCGTAGCCACTACATATATAAAAATCACATTTTTACTTCGCTATTCAATATATAAAAATCGAATTTTTACTTTGCTATTCAATATAGAAAAATCGAATTTTTACTTCGCTATTCAATATAGAAAAATCGAATTTTTACTTCGCTATTCAATATATAAAAATCCTATTTTTATTCTTTCTATCATGTAAAAATTATATTTTTCCTACGCCTGTCATATAAAAATTATATTTTTAATTGTCTACTAATATCAAAATCATATTTTTATCTCTAACAAACTAATTACTTTATAAATAAATAACCTAGAAAATTAAATAAACCAAAATAAAAATAAAAATAAAATAAACTTACATTGTATCGGATTTTTCAGAGGGGGGGGGGTTTCTCGCTGGTCTTTAGAGTGGAGAGGAGAGAGGAACTGAGGGAGAAGGGCTTCATGCTCACTGGAGGTGGAGAGCAGTCACTGGACGTCGGAGGTGAGGAGGAGGGAGGGTCGCGCGGCGAATGGGAGGGTCGGGTGGTCTGGCGTCGGTTTCCAGGCGGAGGCGGGTTTCAGAAGAAAAAAAGGGGGTCTCGAATCGATCGGAGAGGGAGGGGGAAGTTCGCCTGAGGCGCGATGGCGGAGGGGATGACCGGCGGTGCGGGCGCGGTGGACAGAGGCCAGCGGTGGCGGCGGAGCATCGGGATCGGGCTGGGAGGGTTAGGCGTCGGGTTTTTCTTTTATTTTTTGGGCGTTGACCAGAATGAGGGAAAAAGGAGAGAGAGAGTAAATATATATATTATTTTATTTATTAAATTTCTGAAAGTTGACTTTTTCACACGACCTCTAAACGAGGCCCACCGCTTGTCGTCCATAGCGTATTACCCCCATTCCGAACACAATGGGATATATATCGTAAGCTGATTCGATCGTTTCGATCAGTTTTCATCAAAATCAACATATAACTCTATATATTGATTTTGAACGCGCATTTCAATTTACCGGGGTCACATACGAACTCTAAAAATTCCCGAAAAATATTTTCTAGCTTCGTATTGACGATACGGTCCTAACAAAACTAATTTCGTCGAATTCTGAGACCGTTTGAAAAATGGCCATTTTCCAGTCGATTAAAATCGACTAAAACTGGTCAAACGCGTTTTCCTTTGCCACGCTCACATATTGATTCGAAAAATTATGAAATTTGGAATCTAGCAATAATTTGACATCACGGACCCAACAAAAGTGGTTTCGTCGAAATCCGAGGTCGTTTGCAAAATTTCCATTTTTAAGGGCCTGAATTCCATAGCGACTATTCAGAATTTTCAACTGGACATATCTTTTGATTCCCACTATGAAATTTTGATTTTTCGGATTCGTTGGAAAGATAGTCACTATTAGATTCCATTATTTTTGGTTTCACTAAAATCCGGTTTGTTTTGCACCCGGTACATTCATTTGAAGTTTGAAATTGAATTATCGAACTACCGCGCCATTTTCAATTCCTTTTATATATATAAATAAATATTTATATTCTATCGTCGATTCAAACGAATATACACGTTCGAATTATATTCAAAATAAATTTCTCGTCGATATTATTTAAAATAATTCATTTTAAATAATTAAAATTCGCTAAAATTGCCAAAATAAAAATTTTAAACTGGCCCAAATTTCCGGGTTATTACAATCTCCCCCACTTAAAACTTTTCGTCCCTGAAAAGGAACGAAGCCGAAATTTGTTTCATAAATCAACTCAACTTCCATTATTTTGATTACGGCTTAAGTTCTTCAACTTTTCAGTTTCTAAGAACTTTTCAAAAATCTCAAAATTTTGGCTAACACCCTAAATTTTCGAATTTTTTTGCCATAACCTCCCCTACACCGGGAGCCACGGGAAAATCCCGAAATTGCCACACAGGCCTTCTGATCTCAAAAAGAAAAAGAAAAAGCCCAGCGGCTAGCCAATCGGCTTATAAAATCATCATCACCCAAACAAAACAGTAAATTATAGTAAACATGTACCTATTTGTCGAGCAAACAAATTTTATTCTCTGCTCTAGCCTCCTTGCTATGACCTGTTCAATGTAAGTACAAGTATATGCAAGCAAATGCGACTAATTTTCAATACAATTCACTATTTGATCAAATTGGCTATATAATACAAATTTTAATAAATCAACCAATAATCAACAACACAACCATCAATCAATTAGTTGATTAGCGTTTCAAATTCATAATTTTGATACATAGTCAAAAATCAGATTTTTGATGCCAAATCACAACAATAAGCCCTATCTAGTTTCGGTTCTCACACCAGTCAATTGGAAATATATAAAAATCTCACTTTCGTTACTAGAAAATAAATACTGGCGACGGTGCCCCGTTACCAGAATTATCCCCGGGCACTAGAGTGCGATTCTATAACTATCCAATACATTAAAACTTCGAATACACGTTTGCAAGACATATATGCAAAATCTTTATATATTGGATTGTCCAAATTAATATAAAATAAATAATCAAATACGTATAATTGATTTAAATTTCAAAACAAAATTGTTTTCATTTTCAAAAATATACTCTTCACACTCGTTCTAGGATACTACTGATCCCATCTCTAACGAGTCATTCCCGTTGGAAATTACTAATCCAATTTCTGATGAATTCTTTCATACGGTTCTAATATGTCTTGTTCTCTGAGATTTGTAAACCAAAGCTCTGATACCACGCTGAGACGACCCGAACTCCCCCGGTCTCCGAAGAGAAGAGAAAGAACGAATTGTTTTGAGAACACGACAAAATAGAACGCAGACGGGAGAACATTTCATTGTATATTACAACAATTCATCAGAATACAAGAATATACAGAGTATAAATAAACATTACACAGAAATATCAGAGATTTAAATTACATTTAAATACATAACAGCGGAAAATAATACAATACACAACTGAAGGAGATATACGGATACAAAGCTTTCCGGATATCGTTCCAACTGTACCAGGATCCTGTGAATATAAATCTGCAAAACCAAAACTACTAGCTGCCCATGTCAAAATAAGGGCACCCAGAGTTTAGGTTAAAACAATAAACTCCAAGTCAGTCATGGGACTGGTGTGAGAACTAAAACAGTTATTAATCTTTATTTTAAAGTTAGGTAAATCAAGGGACCACGCCGTTTAACACGGAACGGGTTTCCTCCCAAGAATACCAGTGCATAAAACAAACTTCGCAATGCTAAATAGAGAAAAATGAAGCTGTTATAAGACCCAGGTCCTATCACACAATGCAACGCAAGCCGGGGGATAGGGTTTTCCCTTATAACAGCCAAAGAATGCTTGATACGTTTTAAAACAAATCATTTGATACTATTATCAGTGTATAGTGTATAAAACAATCTTCAAATCATAAGTATCAATCATAGGCGGCATGGGTACCATATATCATGTCGCCATACTAGTTCTACAATTAAAACCGCAAAATCACGTATTTGGAAGTTGGATTTCCATCTATGAACCGAGGCAAAAGATAGTCCTCAACCGATTCGAGACTCTCTAGCCCGAGCCTCAGGATCAGAGCTCGAGTGACCCTTGGATCGTCAGGGCCGGTCCACCGATGTGGATTAAAATGACTGAACAATGCGTTTCCCCGCCCTATGGGGCGTAAATGAGCCAACGAATGACTCCATCGGACCCGGATCGTCCGATCAAACCGAGGCGCCTCGCAACAGCAACAACCACATAAGTCAAACTCGTCAGGGCGTGTAAAACCACTGACGTCACTTCTAACTAGAAAGAAACGCATGCCCTCCCTGAGGTCCGTCTCCCGTTTTTGGTTCACAACCGGGGTGTGAGGCTCGCGAATTCACGTTACACAAAGTTGTGCCACACAGGTTGTGCTTTGATCATCACCACAAGACTTTGATTTTCAACAGAAGCCTCAATCAATTGCATCTTTGCATGCCACACAGGCAAACCACTCTATGCAACCGATATCAGTCACACAGAATGAAATCCAATGTCAGACACACAGTCCATTTACAAGTCAGTTCTGGGTCTGAACGAAACCGGAGGCACTTTCCTCGCATATCCATCGATCTCCAAGCACATTTGGACGACCACCGATTGATTCCCTCATCTTGGGTGTACAGCCCAATCAAGATCATCAGTAATCCCCCAAATGATGTGAAGACTTCCGGTCTTCAACCACCGTCTTCATCTTCGACTTATCGTCGTATCAGTTATTCAGAATGGGATAAACCTGGTCTTTCCGAATAACTCGCGTATATTTTAAATAAGTGTTACACAAACACAACATACGCCTCATTCCAATTCATCTGTCACTAACCGTAAATTAATCAAGAGAATAATTTCTCAAATATTAACCCCGAAAGCCGAAACCAACATCAGATCAATATCCAGAAAACCATTCTGCTTGGCTAACCGACAGTTAGTTTCTAAATTTCACATTCATAGGGAAAGGTTCCCATTAATTTTATCCAAGATAAATTCCTTGAATTTATTCTCTAATCTCCTTTTGAATTTCGATTCAACTAGTCGAGATTAACGAACCTTACCGAGGTAATCATTGGTTTTAATTTCCCAATCCCAACCTATTCATCCCATGAAGTAAAACGGGTCTTACTTCATATCTAACACCACGGTGTTATCGGTAAATTCAATTACCATTTCACGTTCAAATCTAATTAAAGATTTAACTAACGCCTGGAGCAAAACTGGTGATACTCCATTCTCGATCATTTCAATCTAATTAAATATTCATTAAAACTCCACTTAGTTTTAATCTTTAACTGGGTTAAAGAATTAGTGTCATTTAAAACACAGTTCACGATAAACCCAAAATCACATTCCATTAATTATCGGGTTAAAGAACGAGTGTTATTTAAAACACTGTTCACGATAAACCCAAAAATCAATATCAATTCAATTCCAATTAAATATTATTTAATTGGTGCACTTCATTAAATCTAAATAAAAAGATTTAATCTTTTCTCAACTGGGTTCAAGAACAGTGTTAGTCAAGACACCATTCATGACAAACCCAAATCACATTTGGTATTAAATACAAGGCTCTGAATAGAAAATATATCGGCTTATATTCAATATCAAATTCTACGACCAACAGATATCGTATTGGAAATAACGATATATATATCTATATCTTTCAAATTTTCATAACAACATCTGTATAATCACGAAATCCAACATCGAAATATTCCGAAGACAATTTCGATTCAAATCCATTCCAATGCAATCATCGGAAATTCTGGTTATTTTCAAAACCATTTAAAATTCAATTTATTTATTTAAAAATAAATAGAATTATAATTCTAGTTCAAAACTAGTTCATTTCGATAAAAATCTATTTTTATCTTTTCAAATATGGAGTTTTTCATCCCAATTCTTTCTAAATCATTTCTTATGATTTTACACAAATTATTACTATTTTTAATAATTTTATCAAGGCCCGTACAGTCGATTTCCATCAACGGCCATCGAACTGCACTTACAGCGACCTTTTTCAAATTTGATTTGGACATAATTCCAAATCCAACCGTTAGATTTCAAATTTCTAATAGTCGTTAAAAAGCTCTTTTCGATACGAACCCAACGGTTCTGGTTTTAGGAGAATCCGACGGTCGGATCTCCCGTAATATCCGTTCGAAGTCAATGGTCGAAATTCGCGAACTGCCGCGGCGCAGCGCGTTCTATTCAGGCCATTATATTATATATATAATATATACTTCGTCGATTTCCTTTTCAAAATGATTTTTAATTCAATTTCAATTCATTTTCAATTTAGTTTGAATTTCAAATTAACCCAATTTCAATTCAAATTCATTTCTATTCAATTTCAATTTAAATTCATTTCAAAATGATTTCAATTCTATTTCAATTCTATTAAATTTCAATTCGAATTGATTTCTATTCAAATTTAATTCGAATTCATTTCTATTCGAATTTCAAATCATTTCAGTGTATTTCGAATTTCAAATCAATTCAGTTTAATTCGAATTTCAATTCACTTTAAATATAGTTCGAATTTCAATTCATTTCAATCTAGTTCGAATTTCAAATCTATTCAATATTCATTGAAGAATGAATAAAATCGATATAAATATCGTTCACGTCAAAATGGCGTCAATCTAATCAATACGGCTTCATATATTCCTATTTTCAAATATTCTATTTCAAATATTTCTATTTCAAATATTTCTTTTTCAAATATTTCTTTTTCAAATGTTTCTATTTCAAATATTTTTTTTTCAAATATTTCTTTTTCGAAACTGGAATGAGGCCCAATCAATTACCATATAATGTTAATTATATGGATTTTCCACAACACATGTATATATCAACAACGATGAATAATCAACCATCACCCAAAGTGCATTCTACACTGTATAAGCATCAAATATAAATATTCAACGCTTATAGCAGCCTGTCAATCAATCGATAGACATACAACTAAACAATCGGGATTAGTGTACGTCAAATATCATCCCAATACCCGTGTGGGGTTTCAAACAATCAAACACAGATTTTATTTGTGCAGTTGGGCGATGTGTAAAATTTATCGTCCCAATCAATATCAGTCAAATGTGTGTATATAAACAAATCGTCCGATTTGTTTATTTTTATTTCATTTCATATACACGTTAAAATTTTATTTTTAACTATAAAATATTTTCCACTATAAAATATTTTATTTCATTTCACATCACATCACACAATCAACTACACATCAAAATCAAACAAACAAGCATACAAGCCGTTCATGGTCTGTGGACGACGGGTGTCGGGTGCTACTAAACACCGTCTGCATCCTAGTATATATTTATAACTAGAAAAATAAAAGTAAAGGTGAGAAGTTCTCACCGAATAGCTAATCCAACGCCACGACTCTTCTTATGTAGAAATCTTCGCCGTTCTTGCCTCTTGTCACTTTCGTTGCCCGTAGCCACTACATATATAAAAATCACATTTTTACTTCGCTATTCAATATATAAAAATCGAATTTTTACTTTGCTATTCAATATAGAAAAATCAAATTTTTACTTCGCTATTCAATCTAGAAAAATCGAATTTTTACTTCTCTATTCAATAAATAAAAATCCTATTTTTATTCTTTCTATCATGTAAAAATTATATTTTTCCTACGCCTGTCATATAAAAATTATATTTTTAATTGTCTACTAATATCAAAATCATATTTTTATCTCTAACAAACTAATTACTTTATAAATAAATAACCTAGACAATTAAATAAACCAAAATAAAAATAAAAATAAAATAAACTTACATTGTATCGGATTTTTCAGAGGGGGGGGTTTCTCGCTGGTATTTAGATTGGAGAGGAGAGAGGAACTGAGGGAGAAGGGCTTCATGCTCACTGGAGGTGGAGAGTAGTCACTGGACGTCGGAGGTGAGGAGGAGGGAGGGTCGCGCGGTGAATGGGACGGTCGGGTGGTCTGGCGTCGGTTTCCAGGCGGAGGCAGGTTTCAAAAAAAGGGGGGTCTTGAATCGATCGGAGAGGGAGGGGGAAGTTCGCCTGAGGCGCGATGGCGGAGGGGATGATCGGCGGTGCGGGCGCGGTGGACGGAGGCCAGCGGTGGCGGCGGAGCATCGAGATCGGGCTGGGAGGGTTAGGCGTCAGGTTTTTCTTTTATTTATTGGGCGTTGACCAGAATGAGGGAAAAAGGGGAGAGAGTAAATATATATATTATTTTATATTATTTTATTTATTAAATTTCTGAAAGTTGACTTTTTCACACGACCTCTAAACGAGGCCCACCGCCTGTCGTCCATAGCGTATTACCCCCATTCCGAACACAATGGGATATATATCGTAAGCTGATTCGATCGTTTCGATCAGTTTTCGTCAAAATCAACATATAACTCTATATATTGATTTTGAACGCGCATTTCAATTTACCGGGGTCACATACGAACTCTAAAAATTCCCGAAAAATATTTTCTAGCTTCGTATTAACGATACGGTCCTAACAAAACTAATTTCGTCGAATTCTGAGACAGTTTGAAAAATGGCCATTTTCCAGTCGATTAAAATCGACTAAAACTGGTCAAACGCGTTTTCCTTTGCCACGCTCACATATTGATTCGAAAAATTATGAAATTTGGAATCTAGCAATAATTTGACATCACGGACCCAACAAAAGTGGTTTCGTCGAAATCCGAGGTCGTTTGCAAAATTTCCATTTTTAAGGGCCTGAATTCCATAGCGACTATTCAGAATTTTCAACTGGACATATCTTTTGATTCCCACTATGAAATTTTGATTTTTCGGATTCGTTGGAAAGATAGTCACTATTAGATTCCATTATTTTTGGTTTCACTAAAATCCGGTTTGTTTTGCACCCGGTACATTCATTTGAAGTTTGAAATCGAATTATCGAACTACCGCGCCATTTTCAATTCCTTTTATATATATAAATAAATATTTATATTCTATCGTCGATTCAAACGAATATATACATTCGAATTATATTCAAAATAAATTTCTCATCGATATTATTTAAAATAATTCATTTTAAATAATTAAAATTCGCTAAAATTGCCAAAATAAAATTTTTAAATGGCCCAGATTTCCGGGTTATTACAATTATTTATGTTGTCTAACATTTGTTGATGCAGGAAAAACAGGTTGGAGGGATCCAACTAGATTCCTCAAAATTTATTATTGTTTGTTTCATATGTATATTAAATATATGATGTGTTATAAAATCAATGATTGTGTGATTTGGATGTTGAATGTCACTGACCTTAATTACCTATATTTAAAAATATCATGAAAGGTGATTTGAGATTTTTAAAGGAAAAAAAACATTTTTCCAAATAGAATTTGAATTTCGAATGGGCTAGGAATTAGTAACTTGTTTTGAATAATAAAAACAATTAGTGAATTTATAAAGGATATTTATAAATGGAAAGGATAATTATCATTGGATAATTGGGAAATTTAAATTCATAATGTGAATTTAAAAAGGAGAATTGGGAATTGTTTCGAAACGAGGGAAGTTATGCTGGTGTTCGGAATGAAAATTTAATTGGAATAATTTCATTGGAATTTGAATATGTCGAATTTATAAAAATGAATCATTTCTAGTAAAAATATTGAAATTTTATTAGATAGAAACTAAAATATAAATAAAATATGCAAATAGATTCTATGTTGTATATATAAGTCATAAAAATAAATTATTCTAAAATAGGAATTGGGTTTCTAATGGGTTTTGAAATGGACTTATTTTAATGTATAAAACAAGGTAGTAAATTTATAAACGATGTATATAAAGTGGAATAATTACCACTGGATAATTTGGAATTATAAATTTAAGTATATATGAATTTAAAAAGAAATTGGAAATCATTTTGAAAAGGTAACGATAGATTTATTTCTGGAATTCGGAATATAAACTGAATTGAGATAAATCCAAAGGATTTATAATTAGAATTCAATTATATCGAATTTTATAAAATAATTTGTTTCCAATGAATTAGAATTCAATATAGGAGATTAAGTTGTAAGTAAATTTGTAACTGAATTATGAGATAATCGAGGATTTACGATAATCGGAATGCTTAAGACTTTAAGTTAAATTTGGAAAACTGATTTGAATTATATTAAAATATAGAAGAATGGGGTTGAAATTTCTTAATAATCTAATTTTAAACATTTATGTTTAAATATAATTAAAACAAGCTCGCCGCAACGCAGTTGTTTGTAATTTGACGCTTCGAACATTAATTGAGTATATAGAAATCAATTTAAGTCGGAATTCTTTGAAACAAGAACCGTTAGGGACTATGGAATAATAGTTATCTAATGGAAGAGAAAAATCTGGATTTCGTTTTAAAGATTTTGAGTTATGTCCAAATTAAATTTCTAGAAAAATAACGCTTTAATTTTTTTTAAACCATAATTGTTTATTTAAATTAATAAAAGGATTTTAAGCAAAATAAAACTTAGGTTCCCATTAGAAAAATCCAGACTTTAGTATAAAATAAATATGAACTCAAGTGGAGTAAATGGATTGATTTTTCAAACAATATCAAATTGTCAATTTATTTAACAGAATTAAATAATTAGAAGAAAAATTATTTAATGGAGTTTTGGATTGAAGTTGACTTTGGACAAGTGAATGAGATTTGTGAATTCATAGTCGAAATCGAATATGAAACTTGAGTTGAAAATGGATTTCGATTGGTTTAGAAAAAATTAAAAATTTATATGAAGGTAATATGTTCAAATGAAAAGTGAAATAGGCAAATAAGCTAATTAAAGAATAAATTAGCGAATTGAATTCAAATTATTGGATTGAGTTGGTATGGAATGAAGTGGGTAAAGAAAATAGGTTAAATGCTCAATAAAGAGGTATGTATTTAAATTGAATATGAGATTTTATGAACAGATTTGGTAAGCCGCTTGGCTTTTTGATTTTCTTTTTTGAATAGAAAGGGACTATAGAGACGATTTGTAGTTGTACCGATTGACCCGTACAAAGGAGACTAGCGAAATTTTTCGGAAATTTAAGGAGATAAATAAATTTGAGAAAGTTTGATAACTTGAAATCGACTTATCAATTATATGTGAAATTTAATAAGAAATAAACATATAATGGAATTTTATAAGAAAAAGGGGAAATTTTAAAATTAAATCTTTAGAGTTTGGAAGGAGAAATGTATACAAGCTTTAAATTGAATGATGGTTTAAAAGAAAACGTTTTGCAGACTGAAATGATTTTGTTGATAAGAAGTTAAGAAATGGAGTAAAGGAAATTAGAAACTGATTGGAGATTAGTCGAGTTGAATGGCTTTCTGAGTGTCGATTAGATGTTGGTTTTGGCTTTCGGGGTTGATACTTAGGAAGTTGTTCTCTTGCTAGTTTACAGTTAAGGATTGATGAATATGGAAGAATAGCGATTTGTAAACATATGGAAATGTTTTTCTGATGTTAAAAGGAGATATTTTCTGGAATATAGAAAATAAATAGTTATGATGGATGGAAACGTTTTTCCAAAAATCGTGATAGGCTAAATGGGTTTGGAGAAATATCTGGGTAAAGATATTGAAGAGAAATTGGGAAATGATAAACTTAATTAATTAAATATTAATTAAAAAGGGGCTTAGTGATTGTTTGATGTTAATTAATAGTATTCCCTTTAGGGAAAAAAACCTTTGGATGAATGTTTGTTTCTTTGATAGTTAAATAACCGACTATCGAAGTATTGTCTAATTTAAATACCATCGTTGTCAATACGGAGAGACCGATTGGATTTATTATCCGAAAAGCACTCTGAATAGGCATAAGCGTTGCAATTCAAATTATATTGAAAATTATCCAAGACGGAGAAAATGCTAGGGCTTTTCTATTAATCCTAGATAGAAATTGCCTAAGATGGATTAATTTAAATACTGTCTTCGGTTTGTCTAGTCCTAGGAAAAATTATGTGGACGAACGAATGACAGAATATGCCTAATAGATCATATACATTGATCTCTTCAAACGTATTACGTTTAGTGGCGGAGAAATTCGTTTCTCTTAGCTTTATGTGTAACAACCCAGAACAGTTTGGCTCACATCCCTAATAAGTTTGCAAATTATGCTCACATCTGGTCAAACGTGTCATATAAATTAGGTCCCTATTTTTCGAAAAATCATTAAAAAATCACATAAAAATTAAAAAATCACGTAAATTCGTAATTAAATAAAACAACTAATCATCATCAAAACCATGTGTTAAAACCACCAAAATACGCACCGAAAACCAAGAAAATGGAAAAATAGCGATACAACAATATTATGCATCAAAAGATGCACTTATTTGTAAATAGTTGCATATGTTTATGCATATATTTCAGTTATGCATCAAACTGCCGTATAAATGCATAAATGTATGCAGTTAAACCGCAATATATTCATCGTTTTATGCATATGTTCAATTCTGGCCTGTTTTAACAGTTTTCAAACCTTGTTGCATACATGTATGCATATATAAGGAATAAATGCATACATTCATGCAACTATTCATAATCCTTACTCCTTTATAACTTTTTTGCATATATGTATGCATCTATTTGTAACACATGCAGCTCGGTTCAATTTTAAATGCATACATGTATGCAACTATTACCAATATATGCATACACGTATGCAACTATTACCAATATATGCATACATGTATCCATATATTGGTCCAAATTTTTAACATAAAACACTGGATGAATATATGCATACATGTATGCATATATTCAGTAATTATGCATACATTTATGCAATTTTTTTACGGTTACTTCCGGGAATGTTTGCAATTTTTTGAATTTTTTTTATATTACAACGCATAAATTTGTATGTAAAACACGTAACCCCCAAAATAGGGACCCATTTTAAATATGAAACTTGCAGTGGATGTCGTTCCAATTTTGAATCGCAATAGGGATGTATGCCCAATTTCCATATTTAAAATTTTAATTAATATATTTTAATGGATTTTGGATATTGATTGGTTATTTTTGCTCAATAAAATTTGATAATAAGTTTAAATTTAGTTTCTATATTTTATTTGATGTAAAACGGGGTCAATAAAATATTTAAATCCATTTATAAGCCTTGAATTTTGATATCGATATTTTAAGTCTATATCGATCGCCTCCAAAAAGACCATTTTCAAGCAGTGTTGGAATTCGACGAAACCACTTTTTTTGGATTTGGAATGTCGTAATATGTCGAGATTTAAAATTTCAAGTTCAACGGAGTTCGTATGTAGAAGAACGACTATAAACGTACGTTGAAAATTCAGTTTGAATTCGAATTTAACTCAAAATAAGACCATTTTTCAAACGGTCTCCAAATTCGACGCCTCGTTGGAACCGCAATTCCATAACGTAGCGAGATTTCAAATTTCGTAATTTGTGGAGTTAACATGTGGCCATGAGACTGGAACGGAGTTTGGATGGAGTAATAAATACATCTTCAAATTTAGTCAATTCATGAATAGTGTAGAGCCAATTAGAATTAGTCACCTCAGGTCCTCTCTCTTCCACATGGCATGCTCTCCTCACATGGTGCCTACATGAGAGGATTGGGGCTAATTAGAGCTTAATTAGTGCTAAAGTATCATTCACTTTTACAAAATTAGGTTTAGAGAATAAAAACTTGAAAATGGTGGCACCTTCTCCCACCGTCGCCTTGGGCCCATGCCAGCCAGCCCTCCGCCGTCGTTGCCACGTCAGCGCCTTCCCCTCCACCACGTCGGCCGACAGCAGCACCCCACCTCTTTTCTTCTCCAGATTGCTTCAAACCATGGAAAAGAGCTTCATTTAAGTGTTTCCACCTCTCATACTACCTCTAGAAAATCTTTTGTGGACCTTATGTGCCACGTATCACCTTATGGAGCCCACCAGACCCTTCCTGTTTGCTGGACAGCCAAGCCCCAAGCTCTGGAGACCTCCATTCTATCAAAGATCATCACTTTCTTGCTCCATTCGCTAGCAAAGACGTGTACCAATGTTTTCGGAAAGTTTGGAGCAATTCCGATCTAAAAAGGCAACATTTTTAAGTGGTAGCGAGCACCAAAAAGTCTGACATTGTAGTGTGTCGTTATCTAATGGCTATGGTGAGATACTCTCACTTTAATTAGTGTATTTAAGTAGCTTAATCAAGTATGAAAAGCTACCTAGTTAACCATTTTATGTTAAGAATTAATGCGACAAAGTTATGTGAATTGCAACTTAGAAAACAATTTGTCAAAGTTTGCACGACATTAAAATATTTTGTATAGTTACGTGCGATCTCCCTTGAGTTCAACACATGAAATATTCACCAAGTTTTCTTGTTATTAGAAGCGTTGTTTGAATATACGACACTCATATTTCGAACAATGTGGATGGACACTTTGTGGCGCCTTAAATGCCAATGGATTGTCATTTATGTTATGATTTGAATGTGAATTCGAAATAATTAACATGTTAAAAATAATGTTAAATTATCCGTGGTAGTTGAAATTTGATTAAAAATCAATTTACAAGTCGAACGGTTTGTTTATGTTCACCTATTTAAATAATATCGTTTAGATGGAGTAAATAATCTATTAAATAATTATTTGTTGGTTGAAAACCCCACACGGTTATTGGGGTGATATTTGATTTACCGTAATCCCAAGTGTTTAGATTGAATGCTAATCGATTGATTGATAGACCAATATAAGCGTGAAATATTTATTCAAGGCTTATATGGATGTAAGTGCACTTTAAATGTGAGTTGGATGTTTAATAGTTGTTCGCAACTATGGTTGGATGTATTGGGTTCGTATGAATGGAATTGCATGACATTTGCTTGAATTTTATTTCAAATGCAGAATAAAGATGAATATTTAACTGTATAAAATATGGGGTGAAAATTGAAATTAAATTTCGATGTCTGATTTTGGATGGACACGTTTATATCAAAATATATATGAATATCCGCAACTATAGTAAATGATTTCGAAGTATTTTTGACATGCCTATGGCTAGTTAAAGTATTTGAATTTTAAACGATTAGTAACTTTTCGAAGTGAAGTTCGGTTAGGATATGCAACGAACGTTTGAAAAGTGGTTTGAATGTTAAACGATTAGTAACTTTTCGAAGTGAAGTTCAGTTAGAATATGCAACGAACGTTTGAAAAGTGGTTTTCTTTTGAAAGTTTTTTGTTTATTTTTATTATGACTATCAGGAAAATTTGAACATAACTTGATAACTTTTGAAAAATAATATTATTTTATTCATTAGAATAGTAATAAAATTGACCAAACTAAGAGATATTCAAATTTGAAGCTAAAACGACGGAAACGAATTTTCTAAAGTAATTTTATAAATTTTATAAAGTTAATAAAGAAGTTTAGAAATGTTTCGATTTATTTATAAACTAATAAATCAATTTGGGCTTGAGTAGAACGCGTCGCACGGTGATAATTTGTGAACGTCAACCTGTAATTTCGAACTGACGTAGCAAGAGATCCGAGCGTCGAATTCTCCTAAAACCGGAACAGTTGGGTTTGTATCGAAAAGATATTTCTAATGAATATAAGTTGTTTAAATTTGAATGGTTAGACTGTATAATATGTCCAAATTAGTTTTAAAAAAGGGCGCCATAGATGAAGTCCGGTGGCCGATATTGGAAACCGACTGTAAGGGCCTTAACAAAATTATTAACAATATAAATAAATTATGATAAATCATAATAAATGATTTGGAAAGAGTTTGGGTAAAATATTCCACGATTTGAAAGATAAATCTAAATTTGCTATTTTGCAACTATGGGAAGATTTAATATATGAACATAATAAATTGATTTGAGGTTCGTTGTGAATGATATCTTTAATAATATTGTTCTAGAACCCAACTATGTCTTTTGAATAAGGTTTAATGAATTTTACCCAATTCATTTAATCGAATTGGAATTGAATGGAATTCGATTAATAATGATCGAAATGAAATTGAGTAAAGGAGGGCCTTTACTATTGATGGAATTTAAAAGGCTTCGTCGTTATTCCACTGATAACATTAGTCTGATGCGAGGATTCATATCGATTATGGATTGATCGGATTTTTGTGAAGATACCATAAGAAATGGAAAAATGATATTTTGGGTTTGTAATGAACAACGCTTTTAAATGGCAGTTGTTCTTTGACCCAGTTGTTAACCCTGCTAAAGCACTGTACCGGTACAATGATTATACAAACTGGGTCGGGACATTCAAATGAAATGTGGAGGCATAGCAGTTGACAATTATTGGATCGGTCCTATAAGCTAGTGGCAAATACACATGTGGATCGGTCCGTTAAACTGTGTATGCGATGGTCCTACTGATGGAAACTGGACCGGTCCTATTGATGGAAAACGGATCGGCCATAAATTTGCCACGTGGACCAGGCATGAAGTTCAAAAGTGGATCAGGACCATTTAATACAACAGATGGATCGGTGTATTGACAACACGTGAGGCTCCAGTATGTTATAAGGCAGGACGGTCTCTGCAAATAACTGGATTGGTACTGTTAGACAAAGCTGGATCGGTGCTGTAGCAACAAAATGGATCAGTACATTGCGATGTTTGGATCTGTATAGTCAGAAGAAAATGGATCGGTCCTATGAATAAAAATGGATCGGCACTGTACAGAGTAAAGTGGATCGGTGCATTCAACTCATTTTGGATTGGTCAAGTATAAAGAGCGGTGGCAAAACTGTAAATATGGGATGTGCCAGCTGTATACAACTGTAAAATGGATCAGTGGCATTTCTGTAATTAGTTTTAGCCTGATCCAAATTCTGCACTCCATAATTTCGAGACTGCCACTACCTTCAAACTTCTTCTATAAATAGCCCCTTGCTCCACAATTCAAGGGACCGATTCCACTACCCCGCAAAACTTCTCTCCTCCTTTCTCCAACACGGAATGGATCTCATCTTCTCCGAGCACCATTAATTCACACTTCGATCTACTCCAAGTGATCTCCAATCTCCATTGCTCCTCTTCAAAGCACGGATCTAGCACCATTTTCATGACGGAACCAAGGAAAAGTGTATAATCACACAATCCAATCGTTCCTTCTCGAATTCAAGTGAGATTCAAAGCGGAAAGAGAGCAAAAAGTGGAGAATTATCACAAAAATCGTCAAGTGTAATTAATGCGATGTATGAGATGATAAAATTTGTAATCCTCTCCATAATGATAAAAAGTGATTGAAAAGTGGACGTAGATTCAAGTTGATTCGAACCACTATAAAAATCTCGTGTCCTTTACTTGTTTTTCTCTATATATTTTGCAATTGTGACCTTATTAATTTCTAACCATAATTGGTGAAGTGCACATTTGCACCATTGGTGTTTGTTCCATTTTTGGAGCAAACATTTGGCGCCCACCGTGGGGCCGCATTCGCATCTCCTTCCTTCACATTGAAGTTCTAAGCCTATTTCTACCATAGATTCCACAAATCTAAGATCTAGGCCAATCGACGAACTATCATCAAAATAAAGGCCTTGTCTGAGATCGTGGCCAAGTCAAAGAAGACCACTACCAATGTCGTTGAAGAAAACGACAATGTCGCTAACAACGAAACTACTCAACTTGCCAATCGCTTTGAAACTGAAGAAAATTCAATGGCCGAAGCTGGAGTGACTAAAGCCGAATTAGACGTCGTCGTCGCTAACTTGAGTCAATGCATGGAAGCCTCCAACAAAGCTTTAACCGATGCTAATAAAACTCTCATGGATGTTGATCAAGCTTTAATGGATAAAATGAGTGCTCTCCTAAACACTCAAGAAAATCTCGCTCCTCCTCCGAAAATCCATGTCAACCTTGAAGAAATTGCAAATTCATCGGCCTCCGATCCTCATAACGACAACATGGAAGGATTTGTTGGCAAAGACAACACTAATGTCGAAGGCTCAAAGTTGAAAGTTATAGACCAATCTGATCGAAATAACCAACGAGTTGCACGTCCCATCAAAGGGGGCACCTTCCCATAGTGGAAGTAAAAGACCTAGATCTTCTAGACGCGATCGCTCGCCACGACAAGCATCCGGAAAAGAGATCAAAGTTCGCTCTCCGGAACGACACAACTCGAAGGAATATATCGCGGATGTGGTAAAGCAAATCATGAAAGACAACATGCCTCGCAAGGATAGTGAAAGGGAATGAGATTTCTCTCTCGACAAAAATCCATTCACAAAGAGGATCCGCAAGGCTGGATTTTCCAAGAAGTTCACTCATCCTACTCTGCCTCCGTATAACGGAAATTCTGATCCAAATCACTTCCTATACAAATATGAATGGTTTATGAATGGAGCTAAAGCAACAGACGAGATCAAATGCTTGTGCTTCCCTCTCTATCTAGAAGGTGTCGCATCGTTATGGTTCACAAGGCTCCCGCCCAAATCCATCAACCAATTTGATGATTTGATTCTGAAATTCAAAGAGTAGTTCAGGCTGCAAGCTACAAAGGAGAAGGATGTCATTTCTCTTATGGCAATGAGACAAAAGCCAGAAGAATCTGTCAAAGCTTTCCTCAAAAGATTTGATGTTGCTGTATCCGAAGTAGGAAATCCCGAGCCTCGTATGATCTTAATGTCTCTAATCGGTGCTATAGATGAGAACAACAAATTTGGCAAATGGATCAAAATGAAAGAGCCAAGCACGCTTGACAAATTCTATAAAAAGGCCGAGGAGTACATGAGATTAGAGAATAAGGCTGCACCTCTTCAAATTACTAATTCAAACAAACTTCCTGAAGCTTCTAAAACTGCTACTGCTCAGTATAATCAGAATAACACTCAGGGGGAGAAGCGCGCCAATGATGGGAACGGCAACAAGGCTAATAAGAAGTCTCGCCTTTTCAACTCATCAGAGCTGACGCCTTTAAATGACACTCCTAAAAATATCTATCTTGCAACAAAGAATTCTGAAGAGTATGCGGAGCCAAATTCAATAAGGATAAGCGACAACGCAACAAACTCTGGAAAGTTCGCAGATTTCATAACCAGTGTAACAACCCGGAAAATCAGAACCAATTTAAATTTTTTATTTTGGCTATTTCAGTGAATTTTGAATAGATAAAATAATTTATTTTAAATAACAACGATTAAAAATTTATTTTAATCGAAGTTAGTGCGAATATATTTATTTTAATTTCAAAAGTAATTAGAAATAGTACGGTAGTTTGAAACGTCAAATATGTACTTTGACTAAATGTACAAGATTCAAAATTTAACAGATTTTAGTGAAACCAAAAATATCTAAATCTAATTAAAATTATCTTTCCAACGAATCCGAAAAATAGAAACTTCATAGCGGGAATCAAAAGTTATGGCCAATTGAATATTCCGAATAGTCGTTATGGAATATAGTATAATTTATAGCCCGTATAAAAGGCCATTTTACAAACAATGTCCGTTTTTGACGAAACCACTTTTGTCGGATCCGGAATGTCAAATTATTGCTAATTTTAATTTTCCAAAATTTTTGGAATTAATTTGTGAGCGTAGTAAATTAAACCGTGATATGATAATTTCTATTGTATTTGATCGACAGTTAAAAAGGCCATTTTTCAAACGGTCTCCAAACTCGACGAAATTAATTTTGTTGGGACCGTATCGTCAAAACATAGCTAGATTTATTTTTCGGGAATTTTCGGAGTCCGTATTTGGCCTTGGTGAATTTAAATATACGATCGAATTAATTAAATAAAGGATTTAAATTTTAAATTAAAGAAATCAGGCCAAAAACAGTCGTTTGGGCTGACGGGACCTAGCCCATTGGTTCCAGAATAGGGGCTATTAAGTAGAAACAACTCCTGTTGGACTGAAATTGGAGTTGTTAAGGATTTACGGGTTTATATGCAAAACTGGTAATTAAATATTATAAATAATGGAAAATCCAAAAACCCTAATATCCTATTACTGTAGCCGCCGCCATCCCTTGCCGTTCATGGCTGAAATTGCTCCATACTTCTTCCACTAATTTCTTGCAATCCTCTAAACAAAACTTCATCCTTCTTTAGAGTTTATTATAGAGATTTTCCCGAGCTTTGATTCCATACGGGGTGATCATAAAACCGTGAAGTAACCGACGAGTTCTGCCCCTCCAAACCGCCACCGTACAAGCAGCCGCCCTGCCTCCCATCCACCGCCGAGTTGGCCGAGACCCACGGTGATCGGCGCGCCGTCCTCCCCCCTTCCACGTGGCAAACTCCGATCAACACCCCGTGCCTCGGGTCGCGAGCCAGAGCGAACCCTAAGTTCGAATATGAACCTAAAACCGACGGCCTATGTTTTTGATTTAGGAAGAAGGTTAATTTTAAATTATATTATGTAGTTAATTTATTTTAAATGTTATTAATATAAAACAAATCCTAACTAATCCATATTGACTCAGAACTGAACGATTTTCGAAGTGTTGCGATCGTAAGCCCGAGATCTACATTTCTAGACTGACTGGAACCAACTCTGAGCTGATTAAATTTTGGCTAAAATTGCATATCTGAACCATTCAGATTCAAACAATAGTGAGAATTCTATTTTATTTTTATTTTTAAATAATTAGAATAAATCATTATTGTATTATCATTGATCCGCTGTAAATTTCTACATGCTATACTACGTGATTTGATCTGTATGTGATGTGTGAATGTAGGTCTGTTAGTTTGGGTGATATTGTGTTATAATTGAATTTGCAATAAAATGAATCAAACACTTTTGTTGTTATTGATTGAATTAAAATTTTCAATCAAAATAAAGTATCATTGTTGTTGTTTGATTGAATTAGAATTTTCAATCAAAATAAAGTATCATTGTTGTTGTTTGATTGAATTAGAATTTCAATCAAAATAAAATATCATTTTTGTTATTGATTGAATTAGAATTTTCAATCAAAATAAAATATCGCTTTTGTTGTTGTTGATTGAACTAGATTTTTCAATCAAAATAAAATATCACTTTTGTTGTTGTTGATTGAACTAGAATTTTCAATCAAAATAAAATATCACTTTTGTTGTTATTGATCGAGTTAGAATTTTCAATCAAAATAAAATATCACTTTTGTTGTTATTGATCGAATTAGAATTTTCAATCAAAATAAAATATCACTTTTGTTGTTATTGATCGAATAAGAATTTTCAATCAAAATAAAATATCACTTTTGTTGTTATTGATCGAATTAGAATTTTCAATCAAAATAGAATATCACTTTTGTTGTTATTGATTGAAATAGAATTTTCAATCAAAATAAAATATCAGTTTTGTTGTTATTTATTGAATTAGAATTTTCAATCAAAATAAAATATCACTTTTGTTGTTATCGATTGAATTAGAATTTTCAATCAAAATAAAATATCACTTTTGTTGTTATCGATTGAACTAGAATTTTCTATCAAAATAAAATACCACTTTTGTTGTTATTGATTGAATTAGAATTGCAATCAAAATAAAACATCACTTTTGTTATTTGATTGAAATAAAATTATCAACCAAAATGAAATATAAACTTTTCTTATTTGGTTGAGTTAGAATTTTCAGTCCATAGGAAATATCAAATTTTGCCATTTTATTGAAGTGGAATATTCAACAAAAATGAAATATAAATTTCTACCATTTTACGGAATTATTATAAAAATAGAAATGTTCATGTTTTAGAAAGAAAAAAATAAGAACATTACATTCTAAAGTTCACATTTTTAATGTAATGTTAGAATATAGAAATTGTACGTGTTTTAAAATCAAAACATGTTTTACATTAAAACATACATTTTAATGTAAAGTTAGAAATTGGTGAAAAGATTATGTTTTAAAATCAAAATATGTTTTACAATAAAAACATACATTTTAATGTAAAGTAAGAAATTGGTGAAAAGATTTATGTTTTAATATCAAAACATGTTTTACATTAAAACATACATTTTAATGTAAAGTTAGAAATTGGTGAAAAGATTTAAACATGTTTTACATTAAAACATACATTTTAATGTAAAGTTAGAAATTGGTGAAAAGATTTATGTTTTAAAATCAAAATATGTTTTATGATAAAAACATACATTTTAATGTATAGTTAGAAATTGGTGAAAAGATTTATGTTTTAAAATCAAAACATGTTTTACATTAAAACTTACATTTTAATGTAAAGTTAGAAATTGGTGAAAAGATTTATGTTTTAAAATCAAAACATGTTTTACATTAATACATATATTTTAATGTAAAGTTGGAAATTGGTGAAAAGATTTATGTTTTAAAATCAAAACATGTTTTACAATAAAAACATACATTTTAATGTAAAGTTAGAAATTAGTGAAAAGATTGATGTTTTAAAAAGAAAACATGTTTTACATTGAAAATTCACTTTTTAATGTAATAATAGAAATGTAGAAAAAGAAACATGTTTTAAAAAGAAAACATGTTTTACATTGAAAATTCACTTTTTAATGTAATAATAGAAATGTAGAAAAAGAAACATGTTTTAAAAATGAAAATATATTTTACATAAAAAAATCACTTTTAATGTAATAATAGAAATGTAGAAAAAGAAACATGTTTTAAAAAGAAAATATGTTTTACATTAAAAATTCACTTTTTAATGTAATAATAGAAATGTAGAAAAAGAAACATGTTTTAAAAATGAAAATATGTTTTACATAAAAAATTCACTTTAATGTAATAGTAGAAATTTAGATAAAGATTCATGTTTTAAAAAGAAACATGTTTTACATTAAAAATTCACTTTTAATGTAATTATAGAAGTTTGACAAACATGCATGTTTTCAAAATAAAACATGTTTACATTAAAAAGTGTGTTTTTAATGAAATGAATAAAGTTACATTTATAATTACATCGCATATATTAGAATTTATATGCGTTGTTAAAATTACATTTATAATTACATCGCATATATTAGAATTTATATGCGTTGTTAAAACTACATTTATATTTACATCGCATATATTAGAATTTATATGCGTTGTTAAAATTACATTTATATTTACATCGCATATATTAGAATTTATATGCGTTGTTAAAACTACATTTATACTTACATCGCATATGTTAGAATTTATATGCGTTGTTAAAATTTCATTTTTATTACATTGCATATATTAGAATTTATATGCACTGTCCAAAATTTCATTTATATTTACATATGCATATATTAGAATTTATATGCAAAGTTGATTCGTCATTGGATCAATTTTCATGTAAATGAAATATATTCTGTTTGACAGTACATAGATATGATATGCCAAGAAAAGCGTTAATTTATTTGGCATGTTAAATACGTTAGAGAAATCGTCGAATGGTTTATATATAATTATATATATATATATATATATATTAAAATTAAATGAATCGCGCGCGGTAGTTCGCGTTTAGGAATCGTAACTTTGAACGATTATACCGAAAGATCCAACCGTCGGATTTTCCCAAAACTGGAACCGTTAGGACCGCTCTGAGAAGATCTTTCCAACGATATAAATTTTGTTAAAATCCAACGGTTAGATTTCGAAATAAGTGTAAATCAAATTTTGATAAAAACAGCGCCAAGGCCGCCTATTGACCCGAAGCGTCGTTAAATTAATTTAGCTATTTTATATATATAAAAATAGCGATAAATCATTATTAAATACTATTAACGATATGAAATGATTTTAAACTATATATATATGCGAGAATCATTTGGAAAGACCGAGTTCAATCTCATTTCGAATGATTATACGACGATCTAAATCGAAGATCTTAAAGACGGCGATTGAAGACCGGCGATCTTCACATCGAAAGTATAACTACTGATGCCCGACATTGGTTAGCTACCAGTAAAGGGTTAAAGTGGTAGTTGTCCGGACGTACTTGTTGATTGTCCGGATATGCGAGCGCCTCTCTTCCGTATTGGACATACGAGACGAGGAATAAGGTGACTCCGATTTCGTTCAGACCCAGAACGGACTTGTAAATGGATGTGTGTCCGACATTGGATTTCATTACATGTAAATTGATTTCTATTTAATATATATCTATTGGTGGAAGAGAATTTATTCTCTTGCTTAACACCCTTCTCTGAGACGCATGAGCTCAGAGGTTATATATTGGTAGTTATCGATCGCATGGCGTGAATTGTCAATGTGACATACCAAGATGCAATTGATCGAGGCTTTTGTTGAAAAGAAGGGCCTTGTGGATGATGATCAAAGCATAGCCTATTTCGGCATAGCTTTGTGTATAACGTTACTTCGCGAGCCTCACACCCCGGTAAGAGTCAGAAACGGGACAAGGGAACGCAGGGAGTGCACACGTTTCTTTCTAGCTAGAAGTGGTGTCTGCGTTTACAAGCCCTGACATTTTTACTTATGTGGTTGATGGAATGAGGCGCCTCGGATTTATTGGTCAATTATGACCATTTTATAGGTCCAATAGGATCGGAAAGCGTGTGTTCAAGCATAACTAATCCACTAACGTATTTGTGGAACGGCCCTGCAGTATCCAAGGGTTGCCCGTAGGTGTGATCCTGAGACATTGCTAGAGTGTCTCGAATCGGTTAGGAGATCATCCCTAGTCTTGACTCATGATGGAAACCCAATCTCCAATACGAAATTATGGTTTTGATTGTAAACCTATATATGGCGACATAATATATGCTAGTTATGCCGTCTAGGATTGATACATTTACATTAAAGTGTTTTTGAAACATATTAGACACTAATAATAATATTAAAAATATTATTTTCTACGTATCAAGCATTTTTTATCATTATAAGGTAAAATTATATCCTATGGTTTGCGTTGCATTGTGTCATCGGACTTGAGTATTATAATGATTTCATTTTCTAAAAAGCATTGCGTTGTTTTGAAATAAAATTTATTAAACATATGCACTGGCAATCCAATGGAGTAAACCCGTTCCACGTTAGCGGCGTGGTCCTATGATTAGCCATATTATTAGTTAAGAAAGATTTCTCATACCAGTCCCATGACTAACTCGTAGTTTGTTTCACTTAGCAAACTCGGGTGCCCTCTTTCCACATGGGCAACCAAATGACAGGTTTAGGTATGGACACATTCTGGATTGGAGCTTGCTTAAGGAAGGAGATGAAGAACCCTTTTCTTTTATCTTTTTGTTGCTTCTTGAGACATTTAGACATTATTAATATTTGATGTATTTGGTGGAGATTGAGACTTATTTCTTTCTTTGTTGAGACTTCTATTTTGCTATGTGTATCCTATAACTGCGTACTCTGATGTCTTTGATGTTGTGTTGTGATGACATTCTTATTTACGCTGCAATGATTTATGTGTTATGCTATTATTTGAGATCTGTTATTGTTGTAATTATGTTATGCTCCTATGATTATTCTTACTTTCGTACCACGGAAGTTTGGGGTTGTCATAGTTGGTTCCATGGATGTTGCTAGATGTCCCACCTGCCAGCAAGTCAAAAGTGATCAACAGAAGCTAGCATGATTGTTGAAACTGCTAGAGGTTCTAGGTTGGAAGTGGGACCAAATTTCTATGGACTTTATTGATGGCTTGCCCCGAACTAGAAAAGGCAATGAAAGTATATGGGTGATTGTAGATCGCTTCACAAAGACTGCCCATTTTATCCCTGTCAAGTCTAATAGAACAACTCGAAGTTTGGCATAGCTTTATTTCAGAGAGATTGTCAGACTACATGGAGTTCCCAATAGCATCGTTAGCGATCGCGATCCGTAATTTGGGAAGCATTCCAAGAAGAGCTTGGGACCTATTTGAATATGAGCACCGCTTATCATCCTCAGACAGATGGCCAGATTGAGAGGGTGAACCGCATATTGGAAGACTTGTTGCGAGCATGCATTCCTGATTTTGGCGGGTCATGGGAAGATCATTTGCACTTGGTTGAATTCTCTTATAATAACAGTTACCAAGCGAGCTTGTAGATGTCGCCATTTGAAGCATTATATGGTAGGCCATGCAGATCTCCCGCATGTTGGGTGGAACCCGGCAATCGATTAGTATTGGGTCCCGACATGATTCGTGAAACATCAGATAAAGTTGATTTTATTAAGAAGAGATTACTGGCTGCTCAAAGCCGACAGAAGAGCTATGCAGACTCACGAAGAAGGGATTTAGAATTCTCTGTTTGTGATCTTGTATACTTGAGGGTTTCCCTACTAAGAGGTGTAATTCGATTTGGGAAGACCGGGAAATTGGCGTCGAGATTCATTGGTCCATTTCCTATTCTCGAAAGGATTGGAACCCTCGCTTATAGAGTGCAGTTGCCTGACTGGTTGCCAGGGGTTCACGATGTATTCCATGTGTCTCAACTCCGGAAGCATGTTCATGATCCAAACATAGTTGTGGAGGAAGCAGCACAACAAGATCTGTAGATTAGCCCAAGCTTAGCAATAAGGAGGGAACCAGTGAAAATTGTTGGCAAAGAGACCCAAGTTCTGAGGAAAAAGAGGATCCACCTAATTAAAGTGCAGTGGAGCGGGGATCCTAGAGACTATACATGGGAGACTGAGGATAGCATTAAACAGGCTTATCCCAAGTGCATAGTGGACATCTCCGAGTAACTTTTGTGTCGAGGTACATTTACAAAACCTTGCATTTTCCGTTTTGTTTCCTACTTTACTATTGTTTCTTCGGGGACGAAAAGCTTTTATGTGGGGGAGATTATAACAACCCGGAAAATCAGAACCAATTTAAAATTTTTATTTTGGCTATTTCAGTGAATTTTGAATAGTTAAAATAATTTATTTTAAATAATAACGATTAAAAATTTATTTTAATCGAAGTTAGAGCGAATATATTTATTTTAATTTCAAAAGGAATTAGAAATAGTACGGTAGTTTGAAAAGTCAAATCTGAACTTTGACTGAATGTACAGGATTCAAAATTTAATGGATTTTAGTGAAACCAAAAATATCTAAATCTATTTAAAATTATCTTTCCAATGAATCTGAAAAATAGAAATTTCATAGCGGTAATCAAAAGTTATGGCCAGTTAAATATTCAGAATAGTCGCTATGGAATATAGTATAATTTATAGCCCGTATAAAAGGCCATTTTACAAACGATCTCCATTTTCGATGAAACCACTTTTGTCGGATCCGGAATGTCAAATTATTGCTAAGTTTAATTTTCCAGAATTTTTGGAATTAATTTGTGAGCGTAGTAAATTGAACTGTGATACGAAAATTTATGTTGAATTTGATCGACCGTTAAAAAGGCCATTTTTCAAACAGTCTCCAAACTCGATGAAATTAATTTTGTTGGGACCGTATCGTCAAAACATAGCTAGATTTATTTTTCGGGAATTTTCGGAGTCCGTATGTGGCCCCGGTGAATTTAAATATACGATCGAATTAATTAAATAAAGGATTTAAATTTTAAATTAAAGAAATCAGGCCAAAATTAGTCGTTTGGGCTGACGAGACCTAGCCCATTGGTTCCGGAACAGGGGCAATTAAGTGGCGACAACTCCTGTTGGACTGAAATTGGAGTTATTAAGGATTTACAGGTTTATTTGCAAAATTGGTAATTAAATATTATAAATAATGGAAAATCCAAAAACCCTATCGTATTACTGTAGCCGCCGCCATCCCTTGCTGTTCATGGCTGAAATTGCTCCATACTTCTTCCACTAATTTCTTGCAATCCTCTCAACAAAACTCTATCCTCCTTTAGAGTTTATTGTAGAGATTTTCCCGAGCTTGATTCTATATGGGGTGATCATAAAACCGTGAAGTAACCGACGAGTTCTGCCCCTCCAAACCGCCACCGTACAAGCCACCGCCCTGCCTCCCATCCACCGCCGAGTTGGCCGAGACCTACGGTGATCGGTGTAACGAAAAGGAATTTCGCTCGAACCTAATCAGTCGCTAAACCGATCAAGACCGGTCGAAACGCCTGATTGTTTTGAGAACACGACAAATTAGAACGCAGACAGAAGAACATTTCATTGTATATTACAACAATTCATCAGAATACAAGAATAACATAGTATTAACAAATAAAATACATTCGATAAATATCAGAGATTACAATACATTACATAGCAGCGGAAAATAATACAATACACAACTAGAAGTAATACGCGGATACAAAGCTTTCTGAGTATCATTCCAGCTGTAAATCAGGATCCTGCGAATATAAATCTGCAAAACCAAAACTACTAGTTGCCCGTGTCGAAAATAAAGGCACCCAGAGTTTAGGTTAAAACAATAAACTCCAAGTCAGTCATGCGACTGGTGTGAGAACTAAAACAGTTATTAATCTTTATTTTAAAGTTAGGTAAATCAAGGGACAACGCCGTATAACACGGAACGGGTTTCCTCCCAAGAATACCAGTGCAAAAAACAACAGCGCAATGCTAAATAAAGAACAATGAAGCTATTATAAGACCCAGGTCCCATCACACAATGCATCGCAAGCCGGAGGATAGGGTTTTCCCTTATAATAGCCAAAGAATGCTTGATACGCTAAATTTCATCTTTTATTATTACTATAAGTGAATAAATCAATTTCAATCATAAGTATAAATCATAGGCGGCATGAATGCCCCATACCACTATGTCGCCATACTAGTTCTACAATCAAAACCGCACATGTCGTATTCGGAAATTGGATTTCCATCTATGAACCGAGGCAAAAGATAGTCCTCACCGATTCGAGACTCTCTAGCCCGAGCCTCAGGACAAGTACTCAGTCAAGCCACTTGGATCGTCAGGGCCGGTCCACCAATGTTGATTAAAATGCCTGAACACTGCGTTTCCCGCCCTTTGGGGCGTAAATAAGCCAACGAATGACTCCATCGGACCCGGATCGTCCGATCTAACCGAGGCGCCTCGCAACAGCAACAACCACATAAGTCAAACTCGTCAGGGCGTGTAAAACCACTGACGCCACTTCTAACTAGAAAGAAACGCATGTCCTCCCTGAGGTCCTCTCCCGTTTTTGGTTCACCACCGGGGTGTGAGGATCGCGAATTCACGTTACACAAAGCTGTGCCACACAGGCTGTGCTTTGATCATCATCCACAAGACTTTTCTTTTCAACAGAAGCCTTGATCATATTGCCACTTAGGCATGCCACACAGGAAATTCACTCCATGCGTTTGATATCCATCAATATATAACCTCTGAGCTCGTACGTCTCAGAGAAGGGCGTTAAGCAAGAGAATAAATTCTTCGCCGCCAAATAGATATATATATTTAATAGAAATCAACCACACAGAATAAAATCCAATGTTAGACACACAGTCCATTTACAAGTTCGTTCTGGGTCTGAACGAAACCGGAGGCACCTAGTACCCCGCATATCCATCGATCTCTAAGTACGTCTGGACGATCACTAACGGATTCCCTCCTCTTTGGTGTATGGCCCAATCAAGATCATCAGTAATCACCCAAACGATGTGAAGACCTCGGGTCTTCGACCACCGTCTTCATCTTCGACACCACGTCGAATCAGTTATTCCGAATGGGATAAACCCGGTCTTTCTAGATAACTCGCGTATATAATAAACAAGTGTTACACAAACACAACATACGCCTCATTCCAATTCAGAATATTCTTTTGTTCAAATATTCTTATACTTTGGGAAAGGTTCCCATTAATTTTATCAAAGATAAATTCTTTAAATTTATTCTTTAATCTTCTTTGAATATCAATTCAAACTAGTCGGGATTAGCGAACCACACCGGAGTAATCATTTATTTTATTTCCCAATCCCCACCTATTCACGACAAACCCAAATCACATTTGATATTAAATACAAGGCTCTAAATAGAAAATATATCGGCTTATATTCAATATCAAATTCTACGACCAACAAATATCGTATTGGAAATAACGATATTAATATATCTTTCAAATTCCCATAACAATATCTGTATCATCACAAAATCCAACATCGAAATATTCTGAAGACAATTTCGATTCAAATCCATTCCAATTTAATTATTGGGTGTTCTGGTTATTTTCAAAACAATTTCAAATCCACTTTATTTATTTTAAAAATAAATAAATTATTATTCTAGTTCAAAACTAGTTCATTTCGATAAAAATCTATTTTTATCTTTTCAAATATGGAGTTTTTCATCCCAATTCTTCACAAATCATTTCTTATGATTTTACACAAATTATTACTATTTTTAATAATTTTATCAATGCCCGTACAGTGGATTTCCATCAACGGCCATCGAATTGCACTTACAACGACCTTTTCCAAATTTGATTTGGACATAATTCCAAATCCAACCGTTAGACTTCTAATTTCAAATATTCATTAGAAAGCTCTTTTCGATACGAACCCAACGGTTCCGGTTTTAGGAGAATCCGACGGTCGGATCTCCCGTAATATCCTTCGAAGTTAATGGTCGAAATTCACGAACTGCCGCGGCGCGGCGCGTTCTATTCAGGCCATTATATATATAATATATATTATATATACTTCGTCGATTTCCTTTCAAAACGTATTTTATAAATCGTTTTAAATTCGTTTTCGAAACGATTTCAACTTCATTTCAAATTCAAATCAAAATTGAATTTTTTTTCCTTATAAATTCATTTCAAATTGATTTCAATTCAAATCGATTTTTAATTCAATTTCAATTCCTTTTCAATTCAATTTGAATTTCAAATTAATTCAATTTCAATTCAAATTCGATTCTATTCAATTTCAATTCGAATTCATTTCAAAACGATTTCAATTCTATTTCAATTAAATTCAAATTTCAATTCTATTCGAATTCCACATCATTTCAGTTTATTTCGAATTTCAAATCAATTCAATTTAATTCGAATTTCAATTCACTTTAATATTCATTTCAATTTGAATAAAATCGATATAAATATCGTTCACGTCAAAATGGCGCAAATCTAATCAAAATGGCTTCATATATTTCTATTTTCAAATATTCTATTTCAAATATTTCTTTTTCAAATATTTCTATTCAGATATTTCTTTTTCAAATATTCTATTTCAAAACTGGAATGAGGCTCAATCAATTACCATAGATTTTATTTCTATGGATTTCCATACAACGCATGTATATATCAACGATGACAAATAATCAACCATCATCTAAAGTGCATTCTACACTGTATAAGCATCAAATATAAATATTCAACGCTTATAACAGACTGTCAATCAACCGATCGACATACAGCTAATTATTGGGATTAGTGTATGTCATATATCATCCCAATACCCGTGTGGGGTTTCAAACATTCAAACACAGATTTTATTTGTGCAGTTGGGCGATGTGTAAAATTTATCGTCCCAATCAATATCAGTCAAATGTGTGTATATAAACAAAGCGTCCTATTTGTTTATATTTATTTCATTTTAAATATATGTTAAAAATTCTATTTTCAACTATAAAATATTTTTAACTATGTAAATATTTTATTTCATTTCACATCACATCATGCAATCAACTACACATCAAAATCAAACAAACAAGCATACAAGCCGTCCATGGTCTGTGGACGACGGGTGTCGGGTGCTACTAAACACGGTCTGCATCCTAGTATATATTTTTAACTAGAAAACAAAATTAAAAGGTGAGAAGTTCTCACCGACTAGCTAATCCAAACGCCACGACTTTTCTTATGTAGGAAATCTTCACCTTTTCGTCTTTTATCACTTTCGTTGCCCGTATTCACTACATATATAAAAATCACATTTTTATATTCTCTTTACTTCACGATAAAATAAAGTTTAGATTTTTATTTCACTTCATATGTTTACAACGCTTCTTTCTATATAAAAATTATATTTTTATATTTCTACTCCTTATATAAAGATTGAATTTTTTATTATCATAACTATATAAAAATTATATTTTTATATTTCTACTTTAACAAAAACCATTTTTTAATACTCTACCTAAGTAAAAATCATATTTTTATTATGCCACTAGTATAAAAATTATATTTTTAAGCTTTCTATATTATAAAAATTATATTTTTAACCTTTCTATATTATAAAAATTATATTTTTAACCTTTCTATATTATAAAAATTATATTTTTAACATTTCTATATTATAAAAATTATATTTTTAATTTGTAAATCCATACATAAAAATCCTACCTTACATATTATAAAAATCCAACCTTTATACAATTAAAATTATAACTTCTTATTTTAAAATTCTAATCTTTCATCATGTTAAAAATCCAACCTTTATCATGTTCACATACATATATAAAAATCAAATCTTTTTGTTAATGTTCATATAGGAAAAATCCAATTTTTTTTCTTATGTTCATATAGGAAAAATCCAATCTTTTTGCATTAAAAATCGCTTCTTTGTTATAATAAAAATCGCTACTTTGTTAAGGTAAAAATCACTACTTTTATCAACTGAAAATCTTTTAACAAATAAAATAAAAGAAGTAAATTAATTAAAAACTTACTGTTGCTTTCGATTTTCAGAGGAATGGGGGGGTTCTGACCTCTGACCGTCGGCGAGGGGCTCCGGAGCTTCGGTGGTGGTGAAATTGGCGAACTAGGGTTTGGGGCGGGGGGGGGGGGGGGGGGTGCGTACTCGGGTTAGGGTTAATGGGGAAGGAGGTGCTGTAGAGAGAGGATAGGGACAGCGGAGTGGGGAGGAGAGGAAGGGGAGGAGTGCGGTGGTGCCCCTTGGTGGCGGCGTGAGGGAGGAGCGTCGGTGGGAGGCGCGATTCCGTCCTTTTGTTTTTTTCTCTTTATCGCTCTGAACGGAAAGGAGAAGGAAGAGAAAGTAGGGGAGAGAGAGAATAAGGGTGGTTGACCAAGTATTTTAAATATTTTATTATTATTTTTTTTTCAAAAAGGTAGCTTTTTAATACTAACTCAAAATCAGGCCCACCGACTGTCGCCCCTAGTGTATTACACCCATTCTGACCACATTGGGATATGTATCTTAAGCCAGTTCGGCTATTTCGATCAGTTTCCGTTTAAATTTAAAATATAAATCATTCAATATTCAATTTGAACACACATTTCAATTTATCGAGGCCACATACGGACTTGAAAAATTCCAGAAAAATTATTCCTAGCTTCGTATTGACGATACGGTCCTAACAAAACTAATTTCGTTGAATTCTGAGACCGTTTGAAAAATGGCCATTTTCCAGTCGATTAAAATCAACTGAAACTGGTCAAACGCGTTTTCCTTCATTAGGCTCACATATTGATTCGAAAAATTATGAAATTTGAAACCTAGCAATAATTTGACATCGCGGATCCAACAAAAATGATTTCGTCCAAAACCGAGGTCGTTTGCAAAATTCCCATTTTTAAGGGCCACAATTCCATAGCGACTATTCTGAATTTTCAACTGGACGTATCTTTTTATCCCCGCCATGAAATTTTGATTTTTCGGATTCATTGGAAAGATATTCTCCATTAGATTCAAATATTTTTGGTTTCGCTAAATTCCGGTTTATTTTTGCACCCGGTACATTCATTTGAGATTCGAAATCGAATTATCGAACTACCGCACCATTTTCAATTCCTTTTGTATATATAAATAAATATTTATATTCTAACGACGATCTATATAAAATATACGTTTTAATTCCATTCAAACTAAATTTTTCGTCGTTACTATTTAAAATAATCTATTTTAAATAATCAAAATTCGCTAAAATAGCCAAAATAAAAATTTTAAATTGGCTCGGATTTCCGGGTTATCACAATCTCCCCCACTTAAAACTTTTCGTCCTCGAAAAGGAACGTAGCCGAAAGTTGTTTAACAAATCAACTCAACTTTCTTTATTTTCCTTACGCTTAAGTTCTTCAACTTTTCAGTTTCTAAGAACTTTTCAAATTTTTCAAAAATTTGGCTAACACCCTAAATTTTTGAAAAATTTCGCCATAACCTCCCCTGCACCCGGGACTTCGGGATATTTCATATAGCCTCCCATGGCCTTCTTCAATCCAAAAGAAAAAGAAAAAGCCAATCGGCTCACAAAATCATCATCACCCAAACAAAACAGTAAATTATGGTAAACATGTACCTATTTGTCGGGCAAACAATTTTATTCTTCTGCTCTAGCCTCCTTGCTATGACCTGTTCAATGTAAGCACATGTACATGCAAGCATATGCGACTAATTTCCAATACAATTCACTATTTGATCAATTTGCTAAATGGTTCAAATTTCAATTAATCAAACTATAATCAAACAACACAACCAGCAATCAATTAGTTGATTAGCTTTTCAAATTCATAACTTTGATATATAGTCAAAAATCACACTTTTGACGCCAATTCACAACAATAAGTTCTATCTAATTTTGGTTCTCACACCAGTCTAATGGAAATATATAAATATCACACCTTCGAAACTCAAAAATAAATATTGATGATGCACGTGCTATCATCAGTACCATCTCCGGGCGGCTAGAGTGTGATTCTATATCTACCCAATATATTAAAACTTCGAATACACGCGGATCAGACGTATACGCAAAATCTTTATATACTGGATAGTCCAAATCAATATAAATAAATATTCAAATACGAATAATTGATTTAAATTTCAAAACAAAATTTGTTTTCATTTTCAAAAATATACTCTTCACACTCGTTCTAGGATACTGCTGATCCTATCTCTAACGAGTCATTCCCATTGGATATTACTAATCCAATTTCTGATGAATTCTTTCGTTTGGTTCTAGCGTGTCTTGTTCTCGGAGCTTTGTAAACAAAAGCTCTGATACCAACCGTAACGAAAAGGAATTTCGCTCGATCCTAATCAGTCGCTAAACCGATCAAGACCGTTCGAAATGCCTGATTGTTTTGAGAACACGACAAATTAGAACGCAGACAGAAGAACATTTCATTGTATATTACAACAATTCATCAGAATACAAGAATAACAGAGTATTAACAAATAAAATACATTCGATAAATATCAGAGATTACAATACATTACATAGCAGCGGAAAATAATACAATACACAACTAGAAGTAATACGTGGATACAAAGCTTTCCGAGTATCGTTCCAGCTGTAAATCAGGATCCTGTGAATATAAATCTGCAAAACCAAAACTACTAGTTGCCCGTGTCGAAAATAAGGGCACCCAGAGTTTAGGTTAAAACAATAAACTCCATGTCAGTCATGCGACTGGTGTGAGAACTAAAACAGTTATTAATCTTTATTTTAAAGTTAGCTAAATCAAGGGACCACGCCGTATAACACGGAACGGGTTTCCTCCCAAGAATACTAGTGCATAAAACAACAGCGCAATGCTAAATAAAGAACAATGAAGCTATTATAAGACCTAGGTCCCATCACACAATGCATCGCAAGCCGGAGGATAGGGTTTTCCCTTATAATAGCCAAAGAATGCTTGATATGCTAAATTTCATCTTTTATTATTACTATAAGTGAATAAATCAATTTCAATCATAAGTATAAATCATAGGCGGCATGAATGCCCCATACCACTATGTCGCCATACTAGTTCTACAATCAAAACCGCACCTGTCGTATTTGGAAATTGGATTTCCATCTATGAATCGAGGCAAAAGATAGTCCTCACCGATTCGAGACTCTCTAGCCCGAGCCTCAAGACAAGTACTCAGTCAAGCCACTTGGATCGTCAGGGCCGGTCCACCGATGTGGATTAAAATACCTGAACACTACGTTTCCCCGCCCTTTGGGGCGTAAATGAGCCAACGAATGACTCCATCGGACCCGGATCGTCCGATCTAACCGAGGCGCCTCGCAACAGCAACAACCACATAAGTCAAACTCGTCAGGGCGTGTAAAACCACTGACGCCACTTCTAACTAGAAAGAAACGCATGTCCTCCCTGAGGTCCTCTCCCGTTTTTGGTTCACCACCGGGGTGCGAGGCTCGCGAATTCACGTTACATAAAGTTGTGCCACCCAGGCTGTGCTTTGATCATCACCCACAAGACTTTGCTTTTCAACAGAAGCCTTGATCATATTGCCACTTAGGCATGCCACACAGGCAATTCACTCCATGCGTTTGATATCCATCAATATATAACCTCTGAGCTCGTACGTCTCAAAGAAGGGCGTTAAGCAAGAGAATAAATTCTCCGCCGCCAAATAGATATATATTTAATAGAAATCAACCACACAGAATAAAATCCAATGTCAGACACACAGTCCATTTACAAGTTCGTTCTGGGTCTGAGCAAAACCGGAGGCACCTAGTACCCTGCATATCCATCGATCTCCAAGTACGTCTGGATGATCACTAACTGATTCCCTCCTCTTGGGTGTACAGCCCAATCAAGATCATCAGTAATCACCCAAACGACGTGAAGACCTCCGGTCTTCGACCACCGTCTTCATCTTCGACACTACGTCGAATCAGTTATTCAGAATGGGATAAACCCGGTCTTTCTGAATAACTCGCGTATATAATAAACAAGTGTTACACAAACACAACATACGCCTCATTCCAATTCAGAATATTCTTTTGTTCAAATATTCTTATACTTTGGGAAAGGTTCCCATTAATTTTATCAAAGATAAATTCTTTAAATTTATTCTTTAATCTTCTTTGAATATCAATTCAAACTAGCCGGGATTAGCAAACCACACCGGAGTAATCATTTATTTTATTTCCCAATCCCCACCTATTCATCCCATAAAGTAAAACTGGTAATACTTCATATCTAACACCACGGTGTTATCGGTAAATTCAATTACCATCTCACTTTCAAATCTAATTAAAGATTTAACTATCGCTTGGAGTAAAACTGGCGATACTCCATTCTCGATCTTTTCAATCTAATTAAAGATTCATTAAAACTCCACTTAGTTTTAATCTTTAACTGGGTTAAAGAATCAGTGTCATTTAAAACACGGTTCACGATAAACCCAAAATCACATTCCATTAATTATCGGGTTAAAGAACAAGTGTTGTTTAAAACACTGTTCACGATAAACCCAAAAATCAATACCAATTCTATTCCAATTAAATATTATTTAATTGGTACACTTCATTAAATCTAGATAAAAAGATTTAATCTTTTTCTCCACTGGGCTTAAGAACAGTGTTAATGAAGACACCATTCACGACAAACCCAAATCACATTTGATATTAAATACAAGGCTCTGAATAGAAAATATATCGGCTTATATTCAATATCAAATTCTACGGCCAACAAATATCGTATTGGAAATAACCATATTAATATATCTTTCAAATTCCCATAACAATATCTATATCATCACGAAATCCAACATCGAAATATTCCGAAGACAATTTCGATTCAAATCCATTCCAATTTAATTATTGGAAGTTCTGGTTATTTTCAAAACCATTTCAAATCCACTTTATTTATTTTAAAAATAAATAAATTATTATTCTAGTTCAAAACTAGTTCATTTCGATAAAAATCTATTTTTATCTTTTCAAATATGGAGTTTTTCATCCCAATTCTTCACAAATCATTTCTTATGATTTTACACAAATTATTACTATTTTTAATAATTTTATCAAGGCCCGTACAGTCGATTTCCATCAACGGCCATCGAGTTGCACTTACAGCGACATTTTCCAAATTTGATTTGGACATAATTCCAAATCCAACCGTTAGACTTCTAATTTCAAATATTCGTTAGAAAGCACTTTTCGATACAAACCCAACGGTTCCGGTTTTAGGAGAATCCGACGGTCGGATCTCCCGTAATATCCCTTCGAAGTCAATGGTCGAAATTCACGAACTGCCGCGGCGCGGCGCATTTTATTCAGGCCATTATATATATAATATATATATATTATATACTTTGTTGATTTCCTTTCAAAACGTATTTTATAAATCGTTTTAAATTCGTTTTCGAAACGATTTCAACTTCATTTCAAATTCAAATCAAAATTGAATTTTTTTTCCTTATAAATTCGTTTTAAATTCATTTCAAATTGATTTCAATTCAAATCGATTTTTAATTCAATTTCAATTCGTTTTCAATTTGAATTTCAAATAAATTCAATTTCAATTCGAATTCAATTCTATTCAATTTCAATTCGAATTCATTTCAAAACAATTTCAATTCTATTTCAATACTATTCGAATTTCAATTCTATTCGAATTCCACATCATTTCAGTTTATTTCGAATTTCAAATCAATTCAATTTAATTCGAATTTCAATTCACTTTAATATTCATTTCAATTTGAATAAAATCGATATAAATATCGTTCACGTCAAAATGGCGCAAATCTAATCAACATGGCTTCATATATTTCTATTTTCAAATATTCTATTTCAAATACTTCTTTTTCAAATATTTCTATTCAGATATTTCTTTTTCAAATATTCTATTTCAAAACTGGAATGAGGCCCAATCAATTACCATAGATTTTATTTCTATGGATTTCCATACAACGCATGTATATATCAACGATGAAAAATAATCAACCATCATACAAAGTGCATTCTACACTGTATAAGCATCAAATATAAATATTCAACGCTTATAACAGGCTGTCAATCAACCGATCGACATACAGCTAATTATTGGGATTAGTGTATGTCATATATCATCCCAATACCCGTGTGGGGTTTCAAACAATCAAATACAGATTTTATTTGTGCAGTTGGGCGATGGGTAAAATTTATCGTCCCAATCAATATCAGTCAAATGTGTGTATATAAACAAATCGTCTGATTTGTTTATATTTATTTCATTTTAAATATACGTTAAAAATTCTATTTTCAACTATAAAATAATTTTAACTATGTAAATATTTTATTTCATTTCACGTCACGCAATCAACAACACATCAAAATCAAACAAACAAGCATACAAGCCGTCCATGGTCTGTGGACGACGGGTGTCGGGTGCTACTAAACACCCTCTGCATCCTAGTATATATTTTTAACTAGAAAACAAAATTAAAAGGTGAGAAGTTCTCACCGACTAGCTAATCCAAACGCCACGACTTTTCTTATGTTGAAAATCTTCACCTTTTTGTCTTTTGTCACTTTCGTTGCGCGTATTCACTACATATATAAAAATCACATTTTTATATTCTCTTTACTTCACGATAAAATAAAGTTCAGATTTTTATTTCACTTCATATGTTTACAACGCTTCTTTCTATATAAAAATTATATTTTTATATTTCTACTCCTTATATAAAGATTGAATTTTTTATTATCATAACTATATAAAAATAATATTTTTATATTTCTACTTTAACAAAAACCATATTTTTAATACTCTACCTAAGTAAAAATCATATTTTTATTATGCCACTAGTATAAAAATTATATTTTTAAGCTTTCTATATTATAAAAATTATATTTTTAACCTTTCTATATTATAAAAATTATATTTTTAACCTTTCTATATTATAAAAATTATATTTTTAACATTTCTATATTATAAAAATTATATTTTTAATTTGTAAATCCATACATAAAAATCCTACCTTACATATTATAAAAATCCAACCTTTATACAATAAAAATTATAACTTCTTATTTTAAAATTCTAATCTTTCATCATGTTAAAAATCCAACCTTTATCATGTTCACATACATATATAAAAATCAAATCTTTTTGTTAATGTTCATATAGGAAAAATCCAATTTTTTTTCTAATGTTCATATAGGAAAAATCCAATCTTTTTGCATTAAAAATCGCTTCTTTGTTATAATAAAAATCGCTACTTTGTTAAGGTAAAAATCACTACTTTTATCAACTGAAAATCTTTTAATAAATAAAATAAAAGAAGTAAATTAATTAAAAACTTACTGTTGCTTTCGATTTTCAGAGGAATGGGGGGTTCTGACCTCTGACCGTCGGCGAGGGGCTCCGGAGCTTCGGTGGTGGTGAAATTGGCGAACTAGGGTTTGGGGCGGGGGAAGGGGTGCGTACTCGGGTTAGGGTTAATGGGGAAGGAGGTGCTGTAGAGAGAGGATAGGGACAGCGGAGTGGGGAGGAGAGGAAGGGGAGGAGTGCGGTGGTGCCCCTTGGTGGCGGCGTGAGGGAGGAGCGTCGGTGGGATGCGCGATTCCGTCCTTTTGTTTTTTTTCTCTTTATCGCTCTGAACGGAAAGGAGAAGGAAGAGAAAGTAGGGGAGAGAGAGAATAAGGGTGGTTGACCAAGTATTTTAAATATTTTATTATTATTATTTTTTTCAAAAAGGTAGCTTTTTAATACTAACTCAAAATCAGGCCCACCGACTGTCGCCCCTAGTGTATTACACCCATTCTGACCACATTGGGATATGTATCTTAAGCCAGTTCGGCTGTTTCGATCAGTTTCCGTTTAAATTTAAAATATAAATCATTCAATATTCAATTTGAACACACATTTCAATTTATCGAGGCCACATACGGACTCGAAAAATTCCAGAAAAATTATTCCTAGCTTCGTATAGACGATACGGTCCTAACAAAACTAATTTCGTTGAATTCTGAGACCGTTTGAAAAATGGCCATTTTCCAGTCGATTAAAATCAACTGAAACTGGTCAAACGCGTTTTCCTTCATTACGCTCACATATTGATTCGAAAAATTATGAAATTTGAAACCTAGCAATAATTTGACATCGCGGATCCAACAAAAATGGTTTCATCGAAAACCGAGGTCGTTTGCAAAATTCCCATTTTTAAGGGCCACAATTCCATAGCGACTATTCTGAATTTTCAACTGGACGTATCTTTTTATCCCCGCCATGAAATTTTGATTTTTCGGATTCATTAGAAAGATATTCTCCATTAGATTCAAATATTTTTGGTTTCGCTAAATTCCGGTTTATTTTGCACCCGGTACATTCATTTGAGATTCGAAATCGAATTATCGAACTACCGCACCATTTTCAATTCCTTTTGTATATATAAATAAATATTTATATTCTAACGACGATCTATATAAAATATACGTTTTAATTCCATTCAAACTAAATTTTTCGTCGTTACTATTTAAAATAATCTATTTTAAATAATCAAAATTCGCTAAAATAACCAAAATAAAAATTTTAAATTGGCTCGGATTTCCGGGTTATTACAATCTCCCCCACTTAAAACTTTTCGTCCCCGAAAAGGAATTATTACAATCTCCCCCACTTAAAACTTTTCGTCCTCGAAAAGGAACGTAGCCGAAAGTTGTTTAACAAATCAACTCAACTTTCTTTATTTTCCTTACGCTTAAGTTCTTCAACTTTTCAGTTTCTAAGAACTTTTCAAAATTTTCAAAAATTTGGCTAACACCCTAAATTTTCGAAAAATTTCGCCATAACCTCCCCTGCACCGGGGACTTCGGGATATTTCATATAGCCTCCCATGGCCTTCTTCAATCCAAAAGAAAAAGGAAAAGCCAATCGGCTCACAAAATCATCATCACCCAAACAAAACAGTAAATTATGGTAAACATGTACCTATTTGTCGGGCAAACAATTTTATTCTTCTGCTCTAGCCTCCTTGCTATGACCTGTTCAATGTAAGCACATGTACATGCAAGCATATGCGACTAATTTCCAATACAATTCACTATTTGATCAATTTGCTAAATGGTTCAAATTTCAATTAATCAAACTATAATCAAACAACACAACCAGCAATCAATTAGTTGATTAGCTTTTCAAATTCATAACTTTGATATATAGTCAAAAATCACACTTTTGACGCCAATTCACAACAATAAGTTCTATCTAATTTTGGTTCTCACACCAGTCTAATGGAAATATATAAATATCACACCTTCGAAACTCAAAAATAAATATTGATGATGCACGTGCTATCATCAGTACCATCTCCGGGCGGCTAGAGTGTGATTCTATATCTACCCAATATATTAAAACTTCGAATACACGCGGATCAGACGTATACGCAAAATCTTTATATACTGGATAGTCCAAATCAATATAAATAAATATTCAAATACGAATAATTGATTTAAATTTCAAAACAAAATTTGTTTTCATTTTCAAAAATATACTCTTCACACTCGTTCTAGGATACTGCTGATCCTATCTCTAACGAGTCATTCCCATTGGATATTACTAATCCAATTTCTGATGAATTCTTTCGTTTGGTTCTAGCGTGTCTTGTTCTCGGAGCTTTGTAAACAAAAGCTCTGATACCAACCGTAACGAAAAGGAATTTCGCTCGATCCTAATCAGTCGCTAAACCGATCAAGACCGTTCGAAACGCCTGATTGTTTTGAGAACACGACAAATTAGAACGCAGACAGAAGAACATTTCATTGTATATTACAACAATTCATCAGAATACAAGAATAACAGAGTATTAACAAATAAAATACATTCGATAAATATCAGAGATTACAATACATTACATAGCAGCGGAAAATAATACAATACACAACTAGAAGTAATACGTGGATACAAAGCTTTCCGAGTATCGTTCCAGCTGTAAATCAGGATCCTGTGAATATAAATCTGCAAAAACAAAACTACTAGTTGCCCGTGTCGAAAATAAGGGCACCCAGAGTTTAGGTTAAAACAATAAACTCCAGGTCAGTCATGCGACTGGTGTGAGAACTAAAACAGTTATTAATCTTTATTTTAAAGTTAGCTAAATCAAGGGACCACGCCGTATAACACGGAACGGGTTTCCTCCCAAGAATACCAGTGCATAAAACAACAGCGCAATGCTAAATAAAGAACAATGAAGCTATTATAAGACCTAGGTCCCAACACACAATGCATCGCAAGCCGAAGGATAGGGTTTTCCCTTATAATAGCCAAAGAATGCTTGATACGCTAAATTTCATCTTTTATTATTACTATAAATGAATAAATCAATTTCAATCATAAGTATAAATCATAGGCGGCATGAATGCCCCATACCACTATGTCGCCATACTAGTTCTACAATCAAAACCGCACATGTCGTATTTGGAAATTGGATTTCCATCTATGAATCGAGGCAAAAGATAGTCCTCACCGATTCGAGACTCTCTAGCCCGAGTCTCAAGACAAGTACTCAGTCAAGCCACTTGGATCGTCAGGGCCGGTCCACCGATGTGGATTAAAATACCTGAACACTACGTTTCCCCGCCCTTTGGGGCGTAAATGAGTCAACGAATGACTCCATCGGACCCGGATCGTCCGATCTAACCGAGGCGCCTCGCAACAACAACAACCACATAAGTCAAACTCGTCAGGGCGTGTAAAACCACTGACGCCACTTCTAACTAGAAAGAAACGCATGTCCTCCCTGAGGTCCTCTCCCGTTTTTGGTTCACCACCGGGGTGCGAGGCTCGCGAATTCACGTTACATAAAGTTGTGCCACCCAGGCTGTGCTTTGATCATCACCCACAAGACTTTGCTTTTCAACAGAAGCCTTGATCATATTGCCACTTAGGCATGCCACACAGGCAATTCACTCCATGCGTTTGATATCCATCAATATATAACCTCTGAGCTCGTACGTCTCAAAGAAGGGCGTTAAGCAAGAGAATAAATTCTCCGCCGCCAAATAGATATATATTTAATAGAAATCAACCACACAGAATAAAATCTAATGTCAGACACACAGTCCATTTACAAGTTCGTTCTGGGTCTGAGCAAAATCGGAGGCACCTAGTACCATGCATATCCATCGATTTCCAAGTACGTCTGGATGATCACTAACTGATTCCCTCCTCTTGGGTGTACAGCCCAATCAAGATCATCAGTAATCACCCAAACGACGTGAAGACCTCCGGTCTTCGACCACCGTCTTCATCTTCGACACTACGTCGAATCAGTTATTCAGAATGGGATAAACCCGGTCTTTCTGAATAACTCGCGTATATAATAAACAAGTGTTACACAAACACAACATACACCTCATTCCAATTCAGAATATTCTTTTGTTCAAATATTCTTATACTTTGGGAAAGGTTCCCATTAATTTTATCAAAGATAAATTCTTTAAATTTATTCTTTAATCTTCTTTGAATATCAATTCAAACTAGTCGGGATTAGCGAACCACACCGGAGTAATCATTTATTTTATTTCCCAATCCCCACCTATTCATCCCATAAAGTAAAACTGGTAATACTTCATATCTAACACCATGGTGTTATCGGTAAATTCAATTACCATCTCACTTTCAAATCTAATTAAAGATTTAACTATCGCTTGGAGTAAAACTGGCGATACTCCATTCTCGATCTTTTCAATCTAATTAAAGATTCATTAAAACTCCACTTAGTTTTAATCTTTAACTGGGTTAAAGAATCAGTGTCATTTAAAACACGGTTCACGATAAACCCAAAATCACATTCCATTAATTATCGGGTTAAAGAACAAGTGTTGTTTAAAACACTGTTCACGATAAACCCAAAAATCAATACCAATTCTATTCCAATTAAATATTATTTAATTGGTACACTTCATTAAATCTAAATAAAAAGATTTAATCTTTTTCTCCACTGGGCTTAAGAACAGTGTTAATGAAGACACCATTCAACCCAAATCACATTTGATATTAAATACAAGGCTCTGAATAGAAAATATATCGGCTTATATTCAATATCAAATTCTACGGCCAACAAATATCGTATTGGAAATAACCATATTAATATATCTTTCAAATTCCCATAACAATATCTATATCATCACGAAATCCAACATCGAAATATTCCGAAGACAATTTCGATTCAAATCCATTCCAATTTAATTATTGGAAGTTCTGGTTATTTTCAAAACCATTTCAAATCCACTTTATTTATTTTAAAAATAAATAAATTATTATTCTAGTTCAAAACTAGTTCATTTCGATAAAAATCTATTTTTATCTTTTCAAATATGGAGTTTTTCATCCCAATTCTTCACAAATCATTTCTTATGATTTTACACAAATTATTACTATTTTTAATAATTTTATCAAGGCTCGTACAGTCGATTTCCATCAACGGCCATCGAATTGCACTTACAGCGACATTTTCCAAATTTAATTTGGACATAATTCCAAATCCAACCGTTAGACTTCTAATTTCAAATATTCGTTAGAAAGCTCTTTTCGATACAAACCCAACGGTTCCGGTTTTAGGAGAATCCGACAGTCGGATCTCCCGTAATATCCCTTCGAAGTCAATGGTCGAAATTCACGAACTGCCGCGGCGCGGCGCGTTCTATTCAGGCCATTATATATATAATATATATATATATTATATACTTTGTTGATTTCCTTTCAAAACGTATTTTATAAATCGTTTTAAATTCGTTTTCGAAACGATTTCAACTTCATTTCAAATTCAAATCAAAATTGAATTTTTTTTTCCTTATAAATTCATTTTAAATTCATTTCAAATTGATTTCAATTCAAATCGATTTTTAATTCAATTTCAATTCGTTTTCAATTTGAATTTCAAATAAATTCAATTTCAATTCGAATTCAATTCTATTCAATTTCAATTCGAATTTATTTCAAAACAATTTCAATTCTATTTCAATACTATTCGAATTTCAATTCTATTCGAATTCCACATCATTTCAGTTTATTTCGAATTTCAAATCAATTCAATTTAATTCGAATTTCAATTCACTTTAATATTCATTTCAATTTGAATAAAATCGATATAAATATCGTTCACGTCAAAATGGCGCAAATCTAATCAACATGGCTTCATATATTTCTATTTTCAAATATTCTATTTCAAATACTTCTTTTTCAAATATTTCTATTCAGATATTTCTTTTTCAAATATTCTATTTCAAAACTGGAATGAGGCCCAATCAATTACCATAGATTTTATTTCTATGGATTTCCATACAACGCATGCATATATCAACGATGAAAAATAATCAACCATCATACAAAGTGCATTCTACACTGTATAAGCATCAAATATAAATATTCAACGCTTATAACAGGCTGTCAATCAACCGATCGACATACAGCTAATTATTGGGATTAGTGTATGTCATATATCATCCCAATACCCGTGTGGGGTTTCAAACAATCAAATACAGATTTTATTTGTGCAGTTGGGCGATGTGTAAAATTTATCGTCCCAATCAATATCAGTCAAATGCGTGTATATAAACAAATCGTCTGATTTGTTTATATTTATTTCATTTTAAATATACGTTAAAAATTCTATTTTCAACTATAAAATAATTTTAACTATGTAAATATTTTATTTCATTTCACATCACGCAATCAACAACACATCAAAATCAAACAAACAAGCATACAAGCCGCCCATGGTCTGTGGACGACGGGTGTCGGGTGCTACTAAACACCCTCTGCATCCTAGTATATATTTTTAACTAGAAAACAAAATTAAAAGGTGAGAAGTTCTCACCGACTAGCTAATCCAAACGCCACGACTTTTCTTATGTAGAAAATCTTCACCTTTTCGTCTTTTGTCACTTTCGTTGCCCGTATTCACTACATATATAAAAATCACATTTTTATATTCTCTTTACTTCACGATAAAATAAAGTTCAGATTTTTATTTCACTTCATATGTTTACAACGCTTCTTTCTATATAAAAATTATATTTTTATATTTCTACTCCTTATATAAAGATTGAATTTTTTATTATCATAACTATATAAAAATTATATTTTTATATTTCTACTTTAACAAAAACCATATTTTTAATACTCTACCTAATTAAAAATCATATTTTTATTATGCCACCAGTATAAAAATTATATTTTTAAGCTTTCTATATTATAAAAATTATATTTTTAACCTTTCTATATTATAAAAATTATATTTTTAACCTTTCTATATTATAAAAATTATATTTTTAACATTTCTATATTATAAAAATTATATTTTTAATTTGTAAATCCATACATAAAAATCCTACCTTACATATTAGAAAAATCCAACCTTTATACAATAAAAATTATAACTTCTTATTTTAAAATTCTAATCTTTCATCATGTTAAAAATCAAACCTTTATCATGTTCACATACATATATAAAAATCAAATCTTTTTGCTAATGTTCATATAGGAAAAATCCAATTTTTTTTTCTAATGTTCATTTAGGAAAAATCCAATCTTTTTGCATTAAAAATCGCTTCTTTATTATAATAAAAATCGCTACTTTGTTAAGGTAAAAATCACTACTTTTATCAACTGAAAATCTTTGAATAAATAAAATAAAAGAAGTAAATTAATTAAAAACTTACTGTTGCTTTCGATTTTCAAAGGAAAGGGGATGGTTGTGACCTCTGACCATCGGCGAGGGGCTCCGAAGCTTCGGTGGTGGTGAAATTGGCGAACTAGGGTTTGGGGCGGGGGGGGGGGGGTGCGTACTCGGGTTAGGGTTAACGGGGAAGGAGGTGCTGTAGAGAGAGGATAGGGACAGCGGAGTGGGGAGGAGTGTGGTGGTGCCCCTTGGTGGCGGCGTGAGGGAGGAGCGTCGGTGGGAGGCGCGATTCCGTCCTTTTGTTAATTTTCTCTTTATCACTCTGAACGGAAAGGAGAAGGAAGAGAAAGTAGGGGAGAGAGAGAATAAGGGTGGTTGACCAAGTATTTTAATTTTCTTTTCAAAAAGGTAGCTTTTTAATACTAACTCAAAATCAGGCCCACCGACTGTCGCCCCTAGTGTATTACACCTATTCCGACCACAATGGGATATGTATCTTAAGCCAGTTTGGCTGTTTCGATCAGTTTTCGTTTAAATTTAAAATATAAATCATTCAATATTCAATTTGAACACACATTTCAATTTACCGGGGCCACATACGGACTCGAAAAATTCCAGAAAAATTATTCCTAGCTTCGTATTGACGATACAGTCCTAACAAAACTAATTTCGTCGAATTCCGAGACCGTTTGAAAAATGGCCATTTTCCAGTCGATTAAAATCAACTGAAACTGGTCAAACGCGTTTTCCTTCGCCACGCTCACATACTGATTCGAAAAATTATGAAATTTGAAACCTAGCAATAATTTGACATCGCGGATCCAACAAAAGTGGTTTCGTCGAAAACCGAGGTCGTTTGCAAAATTCCCATTTTTAAGGGCCAGAATTCCATAGCGACTATTCTGAATTTTCAACTGGACGTATCTTTTTATCCCCGCTATGAAATTTTGATTTTTCGGATTCATTGGAAAGATATTCTCCATTAGATTCAAATATTTTTGGTTTCGCTAAGTTCCAGTTTATTTTGCACCCGGTACATTCATTTGAGATTTGAAATCGAATTATCGAACTACCGCGCCATTTTCAATTCCTTTTATATATATAAATAAATATTTATATTCTAACGACGATCTATATAAAATATACGTTTTAATTCCATTCAAACTAAATTTTTCGTCGTTACTATTTAAAATAATCTATTTTAAATAATCAAAATTCGCTAAAATAGCCAAAATAAAAATTTTAAATTGGCTCGGATTTCCGGGTTATTACAATCGGCGCGCCGTCCTCCCCCTTCCACGTGGCAAACTCCGATCAACACCGTGTGCCTTGTGTCGCGAACCAGAGCGAACCTGAAACCGACGGCTTGTGTTTTTTTATTTAGGAAGAAGGTTAATTTTAAATTATATTATTTAATTAATTTATTTTAAATGTTATTAATATAAAACAAATCATAACTCATCCATACTGACTCGGAACTGAACGATTTTCGAAGCATTGCGATCGTAAGTCCGAGATCTACGTTTCTAGACTGACTGGAACCGACTCTGAGCTGATCAAATTTTGGCCAAAATTGCAGATCTGAACCATTCAGATTCAAACGACAGTAAGAATTGTATTTTTTTAAATAATTAGAATAAATCATTATTGTATTATCATTGATCAGCTGTAAATTTCTACATGCTATGCTACATGATTTGAGTTGTATGTGATGTGTGAATGTAGATCTGTTAGTTTGGGTGATATTGTGTTATAATTGAATTTGCAATAAAATGAATCAAACACTTTTGTTGTTATTGATTGAATTAGAATTTTCAATCGAAATAAAGTAACATTGTCGTTGTTTGATTGAACTAGAATTTTCAATCAAAATAAAATATCATTTTTGTTATTGATTGAATTAGAATTTTCAATCAAAATAAAATATCACTTTTGTTGTTATTGATTGAATTAGAATTTTCAATCAAAATAAAACATCACTTTTGTTGTTATTGATTGAATTAGAATTTTCAATCAAAATAAAATATCATTTTTGTTGTTATTGATTGAATTAGAATTTTCAGTCAAAATAAAATATCACTTTTGTTGTTATTGATTGAAGTAGAATTTTCAATCAAAATAAAATATCACTTTTGTTGTTATTGATTGAATTGGAATTATCAATCAAAATAAAATACCACTTTTGTTGTTATTGATTGAATTAGAATTTTCAATCAAAATAAAATACCACTTTTGTTGTTATTGATTGAATTAGAATTTTCAATCAAAATAAAACATTACTTTTGTTATTTCATTGAAATAGAATTATCAACCAAAATGAAATATAAACTTTTGTTATTTGATTGAGTTAGAATTTTCAATCCATAGGAAATATCAAATTTTGTCATTTTGTTGAATTAGAATATTCAACAAAAATGAAATATAAATTTCTATCATTTTATGGAATTATTATAAAAATAGAAATGTTCATGTTTTAGAAAGAAAAAAAATAAGAACCTTACATTCATAAGTTCACATTTTAAATGTAATGTTAGAATATAGAAATTGTACATGTTTTAAAATCAAAACATGTTTTACATTAAAACATACATTTTAATGTAAAGTTAGAAATTGGTGAAAAGATTTACGTTTTAAAATCAAAACATGTTTTACATTAAAACATACATTTTAATGTAAAGTTAGAAATTGGTGAAAAGATTTAAGTTTTAAAATCAAAAAATGTTTTATATTAAAACATACATTTTAATGTAATGTTAGAAATTGGTGAAAAGATTTATGTTTTAAAATCAAAACATGCTTTATAATAAAAACATACATTTTAATGTAAAGTTAGAAATTGGTGAAAAGATTTATATTTTAAAATCAAACATGTTTTACAATAAAAACATACATTTTAATATAAAGTTAGAAATTGGTGAAAAGATTTATGTTTTAAAATCAAAACATGTTTTACATTAAAACATACATTTTAATGTAAAGTTAGAAATTGGTGAAAAGATTTATGTTTTAAAATCAAAACATGTTTTACAAGAAAAGCATACATTTTAATTTAAAGTTAGAAATTGGTGAAAAGATTCATGTTTTAAAAAGAAAACATGTTTTACATTGAAAATTCACTTTTTAATGTAATAATAGAAATGTTGAAAAAGAAACATGTTTTAAAAAGAAAATTTGTTTTACATTAAAAATTCACTTTTGAATGTAACAATAGAAATGTAGAAAAAGAAACATGTTTTAAAAATGAAAATATGTTTTACATAAAAAATTCACTTTTAATGTAATAGTAGATATGTAGAAAAAGAAACATGTTTTAAAAAGAAATATGTTTTACATTAAAATTTTACTTTTGAATGTAATAATAGAAATGTAGAAAAAGAAACATGTTTTAAAAACGAAAATATGTTTTACATAAAAATTTCACTTTTAATGTAATAGTAGATATTTAGATAAAAATTCATGTTTTAAAAAGAAACATGTTTTACATTAAAATTCACTTTTAATGTAATAATAGAAGTTTGACAAACATGCATGTTTTCAAAATAAAACATGTTTACATTAAAATGTGTTTTTAATGAAATGGATAAAAGCACATTTATAATTACATCGCATATATTAGAATTTATATGCTTTGTTAAAATTACATTTGTAATTACATCGCATATATTAGAATTTATATGCATTGTTAAAACTACATTTATATTTACATCGCATATATTAGAATTTATATGTGTTGTAAAATTACATTTATATTTACATTTACATCGCATATATTAGAATTTATATGAATTGTTAAAATTACATTTATATGTACATCGCATATATTAGAATTTATATACGTTGTTAAAACTACATTTATACTTACATTGCATATGTTAGAATTTATATGCGCTGTTAAAATTTTATTTTTATTACATTGCATATATTAGAATTTATATGCATTGTCCAAAATTTCATTTAAATTTACATTTGCATATATTAGAATTTATATGCAAAGTTGATTCGTCATTGGATCAATTTTCATGTAAATGAAATATATTCTGTTTGACAGTACATAGATATTATATGCCAATAAAAGCATTAATTTATTTGGCATGTTAAATACGTTAGAGAAATCGTCGAATGGTTTATAAATATAATTATATATATATATGTATATAAATTAAAATTAAACGAATCACGAGTGGTACTTCGCGTTTCAAAATCGTAACTTTGAATGATTATACCGAAAGATCCAACCATCGGATTTCCCCAAAGCTGGAACCGTTAGGACCGCTTTGGGAAGATCTTTCCATCGATATAAATTTTGTTAAAATCCAACGGTTAGATTTCGAAATAAGTGTAAATCAAATTTTGATAAAAACAGTGCCAGGACCGCATATTGACCCGAAGCGTCGTTAAATTAATTTAGCTATATATATATATATATATATATATATAGCGATAAATCGTTATAAATAGTATTAACGATATGAAATGATTTTAAACTATATATATATATGTGCGAGACTCATTTGAAAAGACCGAGTTCAATCTCATTTCAAATGATTATTCGACGATCTAAATCGAATATCTTAAAGACGGCGATTGAAGACCGGCGATCTTCACATCGAAAGGATAACTACTGATGCCCGGCATTTGTTAGCTACCAGTAAAGGGTTAAAGTGGTAGTTGTCCAGACATACTTGTTGATTTTCCGGATATGCGAGCGCCTCTCTTCCGTATTGGACATACGGGACGAGGAATAAGGTGACTCCGGTTTCGTTCAGACCTAGACCGGACTTGTAAATGGATGTGTGTCCGACATTGGGTTTCATTCCATCTAAATTGATTTCTATTTAATATATATCTGTTTGTGGTAGAGAATTTATTCTCTTGCTTAACACCCTTCTCTGAGATGCATGAGCTCAGAGGTTATATATTGGTAGTTATCGATCGCATGGCGTGAATTGTCAATGTGACATGCCAAGATGCAATTGATCGAGGAATTTGTTGAAAAGCAGGGCCTTGTGTATGATGATCAAAGCATAGCCTATTTCGGCATAGCTTTGTGTATAACGTTATTTCGTGAGCCTCACACCCCGGTAAGAGTCAGAAACGGGACAAGGGAACGCAGGGAGTGCACACGTTTCTTTCTAGTTAGAAGTGGTATCAGCGTTTAAAAGCCCTGACATTTTAACTTATATGGTTGATGGAATGAGGCGTCTCGGATTTATTGGTCGATTGTGACCATTCTATAAGTCCAATAGGATCGGGAATCGTGTGTTCAGGCATAACTAATCCACTAAAGTATTTGTGGATCGGCCCTGCAGTATCCAAGGGTTGCCCGTAGGTGTGATCCTGAAACATTGCTAGAGTGTCTCGAATCGGTTAGGAGATCATCCCTAGCCTTGACTCATGATGGAAACCCAATCTCCAATACGAAATTACGGTTTTGATTGTAAACCTATATATGGCGACATAGTATATGGTAGCTATGCCATCTAGGATTGATACATTTACTTTGAAGTATTTTTGAAACATAATAGAAACTAATAATAATATTAAAAAAATTATTTTCTACGTATCAAGCATTTTTTATCATTATAAGGTAAAACTCTATCCTCCGGTTTACGTTGCATTGTCTGATGGGACTTGAGTCTTATAATGATTTCATTTTCTAAAAAGCACTGCGTTGTTTCGAAATAAAATTTATTAAACATATGCATTGGCAATCCAATGGAGTAAACTCGTTCCGCGTTAGCGACATGGTCCTGTGATTAACCATATTATTAGTTAAGAAATATTTCTCATACCAGTCCCAAGACTGACTCGTAGTTTGTTTCACTTTGCAAACTCGGGTGCCCTCTTTCCATATGGGCAGCCAAATGACAGGTTTAGGTATGGACACATTCTGGATTGGAGCTTGCTTAGGGAAGGAGATGAAGAACCCTTTTCTTTTATTTTTTGTTGCTTCTTGAGACATTTAGACATTATTTATCTTTGATGTATTTGGTGGAGATTGAGACTTATTTCTTTCTTTGTTGAGACTTCTATTTTGCTAAGTGTATCCTGTAACTGCGTACTCTGATGTCTTTGATGTTATGTTGTGATGACATTCTTATTTCCGCTGCAATGATTTATGTGTTATGCTATTATCTGAGATCTGTTATTGTTGTAATTATGTTATGCTCCTATGATTATCCTTTCTTTCGTACCACGGAAGTTTGGGGTTGTCACAACCAGCCTGGTCATAACACTAATGAGTGCCGACACCTGAAGAATCTCGTTGAGGAGTTGATCAGGGAAAACAGGCTATAGCAGTATGTAAAGAATCCGCAAGCCATGAATCCTTCTACATATCCCTTGGGGCAAGTGGCATCAAATGATCAGTCTGGCCCAAGCAATGTAGCTTCTGCTCAAATCATGCCAAGGCTGATTATCAACTGATAACCGCTATTGGAGCTCCAATTCCAATGGCTCAAAATAAGCGATCAACATCGCCACTGCTTTACTTCATGCTCCATTTACTGCTTTAATTCATGCTTTGCTCCATGTTTTACATTCTGTTATATTCAAAACTTCTTGTAAACAGTCTGTAATAATCTGCTAGTGATGCACTGAACATTAGCTCTGCGAATAATAGCATATATGTATGAATGAATTTCTTGCTTTCAAAATTATATGTCAAATCAAAACTTTCTTAAAAGATGATTTCATATTGCAGGCCATCTGTCGAGCACTTGTTCCTATAACATCGCGACCCCAACAATGCTAGTTCAAGAGCCAAATGCTATAAATATCGACACACACAATTACAAAGATAGAAAAGCGAATGGGAAAGTCGCAAAGATCCAAACAATGAACTAGCGCCACGGCAAACAAACGCAAGAGTTGTAGCTTTTATCAAAGGGGCACTTCCCTAAGTGGGAAGTTCACAACATCAGTTTCTAAATAGAAATATCCCGCCAAGTCGAAAATTCGACAAAGAAACTGATAGCTGTCCCATGAAACGATATAACAGCCGCTTAAACCACTTGCGTAGCATCTGGAGTCAACAGATGTGAGGAATGAAAACCGCTTGCGTAGCATCTGAAATCTCAGATGTGAAGAGGGTCAATCCATTTGCGTAGCATCTGGAATCCCCAAGTGTGAAGAATGAAAACCACTTGCGTAGCATCTGAAAACTTAGATGTGAAGACTGACAATCCATTTGCGTAGCATCTGGAATCCCTAGATGTGAAGAATGAAAACCACTTGCGTAGCAACTGAAATCTCATATGTGAAGAGTGTCAATCCATTTGCATAGCATCTGGAATCCCCATACATGAAGAATGAAAACCACTTGCATAGCAACTGAAATCTCAGATGTGAAGAGTGTCAGTCCATTTGCGTAGCATCTGGAATCCCCAGATGTGAAGAATGAAAACCACTTGCGTAGCATCTGAAATCTCAGATGTGAAGAGTGTCAATCCATTTGTGTAGCATCTGGAATCCCCAGGTGTGAAGAATGAAAACCACTTGCGTAGCATCTGAAATCTCAGATGTGAAGAGTGTCAGTCCATTTGCGTGGCATCTGTAGCATCTGAAATCTCAGATGTGAAGAGTGTCAATCCATTTATGTAGCATCTGGAATCCCCAGGTGTGAAGAATGAAAACCACTTGCGTAGCATCTGAAATCTCAGATGCGAAGAGTGTCAATCCATTTGCGTAGCATCTGGAATGCCCAGCTGTGAAGAATGAAAACCACTTGCGTAGCATCTGAAATCTCAGATGTGAAGAGTGTCAATCCATTTGCGTAGCATTTGGAATCCGTAGATGTGAAGAATGAAAACCACTTGCATAGCATCTGAAATCTCAGATGTGAAGAGTGTCAATCCATTTGCGTAGCATCTGGAATCCCTAGGTGTGAAGAATGAAAACCACTTGCGTAGCATCTGAAATCTCAGATGTGAAGAGTGTCAATCCATTTGCGTAGCATCTGGAATCCCCAGGTGTGAAGAATGAAAACCACTTGCGTAGCATCTGAAATCTCAGATATGAAGAGTGTCAATCCATTTGTGTAGCATCTGGAATCCCCAGGTGTGAAGAATGAAAACCACTTGCGTAGCATCTGAAATCTCAGATGTGAAGAGTTTCAATCCATTTGCGTAGCATCTGGAATCCCCAGATGTGAAGAATGAAAACCACTTGCATAGCATCTGAAATCTCAGATGTGAAGAGTGTCAATCCATTTGTGTAGCATCTGGAATCCCCAGATGTGAAGAATGAAAACCACTTGCATAGCATCTGGAATCTCATATGTGAAGAGTGTTAATCCTTTTGTGTAGCATCTGGAATCCCCAGATGTGAAGAATGAAAACCAGTTGCATAGCATGTGACGACCCAAACCCCGTTCCACGACGGCATCTTTGGAATATAACACATAAACAGATAACAGCAGAATAGAAATAAATAAATAAATACACCAGATAATGTACAACAGAATATACTAGATAAATATAAACATTAGAGTTACACAGTATACAGGATCATACTTAGTACAAAATACAGTTCAGCTATACATAAATGTCCACAGCGGAAACAAAACATAAATGTACAATAGGAGATGAACAACATAAAAAGAGATAAATGATAGAATCCATCTTCAGCTCCAGCTATCCAGAAAGAGCCTGCTAAAAACTGAATACAAGGTTACCCGCGTACAAAAAGGGGCACCCTAGTTTGCAAGTGAAACAAACTACGAGTCAGTCATGGGACTGGTATGAGAAATCTACTTTAACTTATTTTATAATATGGCCAATCACAGGACCACGCCGCTAACGCGGAACGGGTTTACTCCATTGGATCGCCAGTGCTTTAAAACAAGTAAATCATTTAAACATCGCAATGCTTTTTATAAAAATGAAGCCATTATAAGACTCAGTTCCCATCACACAATGCAACACAAACCAGAGGATAGAGTTTTACCTTATAATGGCCAAAGTATGCTTGATACGAGCAAAACAAATCATTTGATATTATTGCTAGTGTTTATATGTTTCAAAAACAATTTCAATCATAACTATCAATCATAGACGGCATGGGTACCATATATCATGTCGCCATATATATATACAATCAAAACAGCACGATGTCGTATTTGGAAATTGGATTTCCGTCATGAACCGAGGCAAGGGATCGTCCTCACAGCTTCGAGACAATCTAGCCCATGTCTCAGGATCAGAACGCATCGACCTATGGATTGTCAGGGCCGGTCCACTCGATGTGGATTAAAAATGCCTGAACACTGCGTTTCCTCGCCCTATAGGGCGTAAACTGGTCATATCCGACCAAATCATCGGCTCCGAAGAGATCAAACTAACCGAGGCCTCGCTTTCCATCATCCACATAAGTAAAATGTCAGGACGTGTAAAATCTGACACCACTCCTGGCTAGAAGGAAACGCAGGTCATCCCTGAAGTCCTCTCCCATTTCTGGCTCATACCGGGGTGTGAGGCTCGCGAAACAACGCTAAACACAAAGCTATGCCACACAGGCGGTGCTTTAATCATCAACCACAAAGCTCTGCTTTTCAACAAAATCTTTGATCACAGCATCTCTGTATGCCACGTTGTCAATATACAACGTCAGACACACGTCCATTTACAAGTCCGTTCTGGGTCTGAACGAAACCGGAGGATCTTTATTCCTCGCACATCCGTACAATCAACATGTACGTCCGGACGACTACTACTTCAGCCCCTTCAAGGTAGCTACTCCTATCATGAGCATCAGTAGCACCCCTCCTTTCGACGTGAAGATCATCGGTCTTGCACCGTCTTCATATCTTCGACTTTTAATCGTCGATCAATTATTTAAAATGAGAATTAACTCGGCCTTTTCAAATAATTCATGTATATTTAATATTTCAAATCAATTCATTTCAATGGTTAAATTATTCGGCATCGATCATTTTTTTCTTCAATGTATTTTCCATGCCAAACAATTCAACCATCAAATATCCAATAAACCGAGCAAAATCAGTTTATTTTCATTCCATATCGTTTATAATATTTTATCATGATTTATCGCTATTTTTATTTATTTAAAAATAGCCAATTCATTCAAACGACGCTTCAGGCCATAACGCGGCCATGGCGCTGTTTTTCTTCAGATTTGATTTACACATATCTAAAAATCTAACTATTGGATCTTCACAAATTTTATATCATTAGAAAGATCTTTTCAAAACGAATCCAACGGTTTCAGTTTTGGGAAAATCCGATGGTCGGATCCCCCGGTACAATCGTTTGAAGTTTCGATTTCAAATTTCGAACTACAGTGTCGTTATTCGATTTATTTTAATTATATATATATATATATAATCGATTCTGGCGCTGTTTTTCTTCACATTTGAATTAAACATTCCGGACAATCCAACCGTTGGATCTTTACAAAGTTGGTGTCGTTGGAAAGATATTTCCAAAGCGAACCCAACGGTGATGGTTTCGGGAAAATCCGATGGTTGGACCTCCCGCAATAATCGTCTGAAATCACGGTTTCAAAATACGAACTGCAGCTTCGTTATTCGATTTATTTTAATTATATTTATATATATATATATAAATATAATTCATTCTTCGATTTCAAAACCATTTTCATTTCATACATTTGACAAAAATGATATTTTTATCCAACAGATATTCATTTCTATACATCACTATTTTTAACAATTCATATATATAATAAAAATGTGATTTTTTTTGTAAAACAATTTATTTCAAAACACGATTATTTTATATACTTCATATAGATGATAAAAATGTGATTTTTATTATAAAACAATTTATTTCAAAACACGATTATTTTATATACTTCGTATAGATGATAAAAATGTGATTTTTATCTTTCAAAGAATTTATTCAACACATGAATTTCTATTCAACACATGAATATAGTTTCAACACATGAAAATAAATCAAACACAGAAATATTTCAGAAAATTTTGGCAGCATAACGGCAGGGTAGTTAAAACCGGCACCGTATCGATGTACGGCTCCTCGTTCTACCTTAAAACCTTGCGGTTTTTTACAATGGGGATTTCATACATCTAGTTTGCACACAGGAGAGTATGTTTTTCTTTTCCACAACCTATTCTAATCTGTTTCAACCACAAGCGGGTATATTTCAACCACAATCAATCATTCTCAACCACAAACAATCCTATCAACCATTCGCATTATTCACCAAAATTTTCATCAACCAAATCCAAACAATATCACAACCAATATATACCGTCCATGGTCTGTGGACGAGGGGAGTATATATATATATTCATATATAAATATATTTCAATTTATTTCCATTTCAATGTCATTTCAACACATATATAATTTTTACAACGCATATATAACTTATACATCGAACATACAACGCTTATACATGAGGTGTACAACGCTTATATAACTCATACATCGACTATATAATTTATACATCGTCATTTCCATATGGTCCATATTAGTCATCAGTTCAACCTGTAAAATATAGTCATTGCCATACAAGCCTCTCGCTCGTATGGTAAATCTTAAACCTCGTCACACAAGCTCCAAATGCTTATGTGGTATATGATGAAGTATGCCTATCTTCAAGAAGTATGCCATGTTGTGTAGTTCAAAATTAATTGTTACTATCTTATGGCGACATTTATTAATTACACACAGAATAACCAGCACTCCGCATCTAATGGCATTCACAGGAGTTGAAATAATAATAAAATTGTGCATCCAACTCATTAAGGTTTACCTATTTGTCGGGCACGCAAATAAATTCTTTACTCAACAGCTAATCCAATTACCTGTTCAAATATATATGATGCACATGTATATATTTCTATCTATTCTCTAATCAGTTCAATGTGTGATTTAATCGAATAAATTATACCATTCATTCTCTTATTGATTAAATTAATTATCATTCTAACAATTTAATTAATCAAATCTACAATCACACAACACAATCATCAATCAATTTATTTTTTAACTTTTCAAAAATATACCAATTAATTCATATACTCTTTTAAATCATTTAGACTATATGATTAAAATTTTACATCCATGAAAAGAAAACAACAACAAAGTAGAGAACATAATGGAAATTGCAAAATATGGTAAATGTACCTTGCACCAGAGTCAATCTGAGATATCCACCCTGCACTTAGGATAGGCTTTCTTAATGCTTTCCTCTGTTTCCCAAGTACAGTCTCGTGGATCTCCACTCCATTGCACTTTGACTAAGTGAACCTTCTTGTTCCTCAGCTCTTTGGTTTCTTTGCTAATAATCTTGATCGGCTCTCTTCTCACAGCCAATTCTAGAGTAATTTCTATATCCCATTGGGCTGCTTCTTCCACGATCAAGTCCGGATCATGTATATGCTTTCGAAGTTGAGATACGTGAAATACATCATGTACTCTAGGCAACCAATCAGGTAATTGAAACTTATAAGCGAGAGTTCCAATCCATTCAAGAATAGGAAACGGACCAATGAATTTGGGCGCCAATTTCCCTGTTTTACCAAATCGGATGACTCCTCTCATCGGAGATACCTTTAAATATACATAGTCGCCAACAGCAAATGATATATCTCTTCTTCTCTTATCTACATAGCTCTTTTGTCGGCTTTGAGCGGCGAGTATTCGTTTCTTAATGAAATCGACTTTATCTACAGCATCGCGAATCATATTAGGACCCAATACGAGTCTATTACCAGGTTCTACCCAACAAGCAGGGGATCAGCACGGTCTACCATACAATACTTCGAATGGAGACATTTTTAGGCTCGCTTGGTAGCTGTTGTTATATGAGAATTCGGCCAAATGCAAATGGTCTTCCCATGATCCGCCAAAATCAATAATACAAGCCCGCAATAGATCTTCAAGAATACGGTTCACCCTCTCAGTTTGACCATCAGTTTGAGGATGATATGTGGTGCTCAAGTTCAGTTTCGTTCCCAATTCTGCTTGGAATGCTTCCCAGAATTTACTAGCAAAAATCGGGTCACGATCACTAACGATGCTCATGGGAACTCCGTGCAGTCTAACAATTTCCTTGAAATAAATCTGCGCCAGACTCTGAGCAGTTCTGTTTGATCTGACAGGTATGAAATGGGCGGTCTTCGTGAAACGATCTACGATCACCCAAATACTGTCATTTCCTTTCCTGGTTCTGGGCTATCAGTTTCAGTTTTCCTTTTGTTGCTCGAACTGACTTCCTCCTCGTCGACAAAAAAGCCTTGTTTATAATTTTAAATAATTATATTTATTTTCAAACATTGATTCAAACATACTTTTCGTCGTTATTATTTAAAATATTTATTTTAAATATTTAAAATCCACTAAAAGAGTCAATTTAAAATTTTTAAACTGGTTCAGATTTTCCGGGTTGTTACATAGCATCTGAAATCTCAGATGTGAAGAGTGTTAATCCTTTTGCGTAGCATCTGGAATTCCCAGATGTGAAAAATGAAAAATCCATTTGCGTAGCATCTGATAATTTCAGATGTGAAAAATGAAAAATCTATTTACATAGTATCTGATAATTTCAGATGTGAAAAATGAAAAATCCATTTGCGTAGCATCTGATAATTTCAGATGTGAAAAATGAAAAATCTATTTATGTAGCATGTGATAATTTCAGATGTGAAAAATGAAAAATCCATTTACGTAGCATCTAATAATTTCAGATATGAAAAATAAAACATCCATTTACATAGCATCTGATAATTTCAGATGTGAAAAATGAAAAATCCATTTGCATAGCATCTGAAAATCTCAGTTGCGAAGAATATCGAGCATCCAATTGATCGTTAGTGCCAGGAAGCACCTAATCCGATCACAACAAACATTGGGTCTTAACCAAAGTCCTTTCTAGGGTTGTTCCTTCTGAATTTACCGACGCTTGGATTAATCTGTATAAGTGTAATGTCCCTCAAATTCGTACTATCTGAGTTGACTACACACATCACACGTCCAACCCAAATATCACGAAAATACGAATCATTTTTTTTAGAAGAAAAAGGTAGAAGAAGAACAGAAATAACAACATAGAATCTCACATCGCAGCGGAACAAAATATACCATATCATAACTTTTGAAATACAAAATTTGTACTGTATACACATATCATTATTAGAGTACAACACTAACAACACAACGGAACAACCCTCAATATAACTAACACTGAAGCCTCCTGCTCCAAGCTCCTTCAGATAAATCTGTAAAATCCTGAACTACTTGACTGCCCGTACAAATTTAGGCACCCAAGAGTTTAGGTAAAACAAAACAAAATAAACTCTGGGTCAGTCATGGGACTGGTATGAGTAAACAATTTAAAACAGTTTCAGAAACTAAATGATATCTATAAGACCACGCCATATAACACGGAATGGGTTTTTCCCTTATGAGAATCCAAACCACTTAATTTAACTTTAAAAAATCCTTTTGAAAGAAATGATAATCTTATATCAAAACTCTTTTGATATTATGATAGTGTCTAAATCAAATAAATAACAATCTAGTGGAACGTTTGCATCTCACGTTCCACATATATAATATACAATCAAAACCGTAAGCAGTTATTGGGTAATGAATTTCCAACTATGACAAGGTATGGAACCACCTTCGGATAGTGTATCTCTAGAGGAGAATACACTGGGTTCAACAAGAACATCTTGCAACCCGGCCACACATGACCGACCACTCATTTCGCTTGAGTGTATCGAATGTATATCACCAACGGTTGGGATCAGCAACCGTTTCCCGAATGGGACAGCATCGAATAGAATAAGTAATTAAATAAATTTCTCTAGATATGTGATAATACACCCTAATGGGAGCTACCCACATAGCCATGCTGCCTGCCCGATTTTTGTCATTTCCCGGTTGTTGAGGCCTGAGGCTACGCTTACTTATCATTCATTTATAACACAATCACTTTGAAGGTCACATTGTCAGATCCGTTAATCACTAATTGATTTGCACAAATATATTTTGCATATAATGCTAAGAGAATAAATCTGTTGCCACCATATATCTTTATACAGACCAACATATTCGATCATTGGAAATACTTTGTCAGACATTCATCCATATAAGTTCGTTCTGGGATTGAACGAAATCGAAGGCACCATTTCTATTAATAGAAAAAGTCCTTGCACTTTACTCCGTCTTCGATTATCTTCATATAATCTGATTCACAACACTACTGCCAATACGGAGTGGTTCTCGGATAATAATCCAACCGGTCTCTCCATATTGACAACGATATTGGCAAACACTTCGATAGTCGGTTATTTAACTATCGAAAAAAAACAAACATCCATTCAAAGCATCAACAAATCACTGGGCCTTTTAATTAATATTTCATTAATTTAAAACATTTCTCCATTTCTTTATCAATATTCGTTAACACGATATTTTCGACAATCATCTTGCCCTCGTACACTATTTGGAAAACATTTCCATATATCGGCTTCTTTTGATTTTCTATACGTAGAAAATATCTTCTATTTATAATTGGAAAATATTCCAATTACTCATCTCTTTCCCGAACTCAGTTATTTTTATACTTAGGAAATATTTACAATATATTTCCAAAATTCCACTTACTTGGGTTAAAACGAATGTTGTGTAAAACATTGTTACAAACAACCCACAATACTGCATTCAACTAACTCTTATTCAAACATTTCCCTTCGAGACTGGATCTTTCTATTTATCGGTTAAAAATGTAATCAATCAAGTTGGGGTATAGCTACCTCTCAGACCTTGACTGAAAACATCCTTAACTTCAAAACGGACAAGACCACTTACCTCGAATAATCTACATCATACAAACCAATTATTCATTTTTAAACCCGTATACGTTTCGCTTTCTAATTTTACCAGATTTAATTATAGATTTTCTTTTTGTTTATAGTATTTTATTTTCAAGTTCATTTCCTTATCGAATTCTATATATATCGATACATTGATTTCTAACTATCAAAATTTCTTAAAAATATTTTAACTCCTTAAATTCCCGGAAAATTTTGCCATAACCTCCTTTGTACCGGCAAATAGTTCAAAGCTCAAATTGCCTCTCTAGGCCCTTTCCATTCAAAAAGCCAAGTGGCTTGCCGATTCGGCGCATAAAACCTCATATGGAATTTAAACATGTACCTTTTTGTCAGGCACACGAATTATAACCTTCATACACTTCATCCCATACCTGTCTAACCCATATACATTCGTTCCTAATTTTATTCCAACTCAATCTGGCCATTTTAACTGAATTCGCTAATTTATTCTTTAATTAGCTCTTTTGCCTATTTCACTTTCTATTTGAACATATCACGTTCAAATATAATTTTAACTTGCTTATAACAAATCGGATTTCATTTTCAGTTCAAGTTTCATATTCGATTTCGAATATGAATATACAAACCCCTTTTCTGATCCAAAGCCCAATTTCGATTCAAAATTCCATTAACTAATTATTCTTCAGATTAGTTAATTCTATTCAACAATTAAACATCTGATTTGATTTTGTTTCAAAAATCATTTCACTTACTTTACTGGAGTTCATATTTATTTTATATCTCCAGTCTAGATTTGTCTAATGGCAATTCGGATTTTATTTCCTTAAAATCCTTTTATTTATTTAAATAAACCGTTATGGTTTTTAAATGGTTATGGCGTTGTTTTTCTGAAAATTTGATTTTGACATAACTCAAAATCTATTCGACGAAATCCAGATTTTTCTCTTTCATTAGAAAACTATTATTCCAACGGTCCTGACGATTATTGTTTCAAAGAATTCCGACTTAAATTGAGTCCTGTATACTCAATTGAAGTTCGGAACGCCAATTTACGAACTGCAGCACTGCGGCGAGTTCGTTTTAATTATATTTATATATATAAATGTTTAAACTTTGTTTAAAATAAATTCTAACTTCGTTCTAATATATTTTTAATATGTTTCAAACCAATTTCCCCAATTCAACTCAATAAATTCTGATTATCTATAATCGCTGATTTTTCCTTACTCGGTTATACATTTATTTATACTCGATTTGTTATTTCAAAATCCCAATTCCTTTTATAAATAAATTATAAAATTCGATATAATCGAATTTCAATTATAACTCCTTTGGATTTTCTCAATTCAGTTTATATTCTAAATCCCGGAATATAATCAATTATTCTAATTTCAACACGTTTTCCAATTTCACTTTTTAAATTCTTCCTTGAATTTAAACTTCTAAATTATCCAATGATAATTTATTTCAGTGGATTTATAACATCGTTTGTAAATCCATCTTCCTTGTTTTATATATTAAAACAAGTTTTCCATTTCAAATCTCTTTTGAAATCCAATTCCTTTTAGATTCTGAATTCCAGAATAAAAACCCCCGTTTCCTTTTTTTAAATGATTTCAACTTTCTATTTTAAATTCATACTTGAACTTAAAGTTACCAATTATCTCTTGATAATTTATTCACCATATTTATAAACATTATTTATAAATTTACTTGTTTTATATTTAAACAAGTCCATTTCAAAATCTATTTAAAACCAAAATCTTATTTTGGAAATTTCTATATATAATAACTTATATATATAACACCCAATTTATTTTCATATTCAATTTAACTTCTATTTAAATAAATTCGAATTAATTGAATTTAAATCATAAATCCTTACGGATTTATTTTAGTTCAATTTATATTCTGGGCATCAGAATAAATTCCATCGTTTATTTCTTAAAACGATTTCCCTATTTCTATTTTTAAATTCACATTTGAATTTAAATATTCGAATTATCAAATGATAATTTTTCCATTTTATCTATAAACACTGTTTATAATTTCATTTCAATTATCTGATTATCCAACGAAAATCAATCTATTTTATTTATAAACCCCATTTATAAATTCACTTCAATTTCTTGTATTATTTAATTTATAAACATCGTTTATAAATTCAACACTTGTTTTATTTATTTTCAAAACAAGTAAATATTTTTAGCCCATTCTAAATTTAAATTTTATTTTAGAAAATAGAATTTTCCTTTTTAAATCTCAAAATCTCTTTCACTATATTTTTATAAATCAACATTCAGACCCAGTTCTATTTCAAACAATCAAAACACCCCAATACAAATCACAGGATTTCTAACACATCATATATGATAATATATGTGAAACAACAACAATAATATTTTTGAGGAATCCAGTTGGATCCCTCCAACCTGTGTTCCTGCATCCACAGACGTTAGTCAACAAAAATAATACCCATCCTGCTTTGAGGCAGGATATCGCGATATAGAAGGTCATCCACTATCATAGCGTGGGGCGTATAGGGTCATCCGATAATGATACTGCGGGCATCCGCTAATGGTACTGCGGGAACTATCCAATCACCAATATATAGAAAATAGCCACAAACATCAATCCTATATAACTAATATATATGTATAATAGCCACAGTAATATTTCAATGCAACCAAACAACCAACAAATTATTTTTAATGATAAAAATAATTTAAATAAAATTCTTGAGTGAGAATTACTCACCGAAATTGCAGTTGTCGAATATTCTGTCTATTTCCAAATCATCGGCTACGAATCTTCCCAAATGAATTCGCACCTACGATAATTTGATTTAAATTTACTGATTAACATTTATTTATTTAAATTAACTATTTAAACAAATTTCCTACATTTTTCTTTCTTTAAAGGGTTACTAAATTAAATTTAACAAATATAAATAAACTAATCTATGTATTTTTAAATTTAACTAAAATGTATACCTTACCGTCTTGTTGATTACCCAATTTAAATCAGCGCCAAACTGCTGCTACATTTCCTAGACCAACCTTGTATAAATTAACACATTGCATAATAATAATATTTTTAGATTATATAAAAGCGAATGAATTAATTGAAATAAATTAACAAATTTAATTACCTTTGTCCATGTCTAACATCTTCCTAACTGCTAAAATAATCTCTCTGCTTTAGTAGTTAACCCAAACAGTAGCAGTTCCAATTTCCCTTTATCCTGATCCTCACAAACCCCAGGCGGACCAACAACTTGTTTATCATTTTGAGAAGGAATAATAATAATAATAATATCGCAACTATTTCCTTCTTGACACAGTAATCTCGTAACTTCAATTCGCGTTAAAACCTCCTGGTCATTTCGACTTCAACTCTCACAACCAAGCATCCTACAGGACTCATGAAAATCTATTGTCATTGTTATTTACTACTGACTGAACTCGTCATCTCCTCCTTGTCAGTAACTGAACGCGATAGCCATTTTCTCCATATTTGATACCCCATCAAGCAACTCATCTAAAATCGCACCACTGGTTACCTCAAATGAAGGTTTGTTGCTCCCTTACTAATGGTGACCCCCTTCCAATTCGGTTTCGAACTCTTGCTGACCTCGCAATTCCCCCTTCTCGCAACCCTAGATTCACGAATTACAAAGTTGAACCCCCTTTCAGAACTCGAATGACATGCCATATCCTAGATTTCGATCCTCCTGTTTCAATTAAGGCTCACGACTTCTGATGTCGAGCTTAAAGAGAAATCGCGGTTTCCATCCTTGCGTAGTTCGAAGCACAGCTTTCCTATTTCTGTTGGATTTTTGAAGCTCGAATTTCTCAAAAGAATTAATGTGGAGGGCGGTGGTTTTATAAAGGAAGGGTGCTGCATCAAAATGAACAGCGAGGCTATTCTTTTGTCTTTGCTGGAACTTTAGTATCCACAGATTTATAAGGAGTGGTATGCGATTTATATCCAAGAGAATATATGTTATAATATTTTAATTTTAATTGAACCAGTACGATTTTTATCAATTAAAATTTCTTTGAGATTCTGAACTCCTTTCTGAACCAAACCACTGACATTTTTAGTGTTATTCCCGTATTTTGGACACACTGGGACAGGTTCCGATGTCCCATTTGATCGTATGGAAAAGATATTGATTTAAATCGATGTAATTTAAATTTGAAACCATAAATTCTTCGAAAATAAATTAATATTACTATTCCACTTCAAACAGAAGTTTGAACTGTTTTCAGTTTAGTTTTAACTTTGAATTCAATATATTTCGTATTACAATAATTTAATATATTCAATATTAAATCGAAATCGATATTTAAATCTATAACTAAATATAAAAGTTCATTTATATTATCAAATCAATATTTAAAAAAATATTAAATATTCAAAATTAATCGACCAAAAATCCGGGTCGTTACATTCTTCCCCTCTTAAAAGAATTTCGTCCCCGAAATTACTAAGGTAGTAAAAATGTTACAAACCCATTACTTTTCAAAACTCACTTATGTTGAAACTTAACTCTTCATATTTCAATAAATTCAGTCCGACCAAAACTTTTGGTTCTCGTTTATTTTATACCTCACATGTACTCGCATTCATTTAATCTGGATGATTTACAAACCATACATTCACATCTAATTCATATTCCATTCATGTGCATTTAATCTCATCCAAATTGATTTTAGTCAATTTATTTACTTCGATTCATTTAACTAGCTTAAGTTAAATTTCAATTCCAGAATCCAAATCCAAGGGTTTTCATTTCAAATCCATTTTGAAATCACATAAATATATATATATATATACATATATTTATAACCACTTCAACTCAAAACATTTGAATTTTCAAACTAACTTGTTTTCTTTCGAACAAATTTCCATCAATATCTTTTCTAAGGTAGCAATCCATCACTTAGAAACTCGAAAATGAATACTAATGATGCTGCAGTCATCATCAGAATTATTTCCCAGCCACTGAAGTGAGTTCAGTGCTTAAACAATTCAAAACCCATTCAGAATCCCTTTAAAACAAAGTCATATTGTTCTAATATACTTCAAAAATATTTTCCAACTTCCCAGGATTTTAAATTCCAAATTCTGGTTTGAATTTAATTTTAATTCATCTCATTTGTATATACTTCATTCATATACAATTTTATTTTGGTTATATATAACCATTCCAATTCTTATAATCTCATTTGATTATAATTATAACAACCAAAACATCCATATAATATAATAATTTTCAGAAAATTATTCCTTTTCTATTCAAAAGTAGAATTTTTGAGTAAATTTATTTTATTTACCCACTTAAAACAATATCGTGTTCAATATTCTGTTCAAATATTTACAAACTCTTATCGACGTCGTGGCGTCCAACGATTCGATTAGAATTCATAAACCACCCAACAGACTAGCCAACACAATGTAAAATAGTTTTTATATCAATTAACAAATATGCGCTCTCATATGTATACGCTCAACTCATTTTAGGATACTACTGACCCTATCTCTAATGAGCACAATCCCACCAAAGCCTAGGTATTCGCTCGACCTAAGCTCTGATACCAACAGTAATGTCCCTCAAATCCGTACTATCTGAGTTAACTACATACATCACACGTCCAACCCAAATATCACGAAAATACGAATCATTTATTTTTTTAGAAGAAAAAGGTAGAGGAAGAACAGAAATAACAACACAGAATCTCACATCGCAGGGGAACAAAAAATCTATATCATAGCTTTTGAAATACAAAATTTGTACTGTATACACATATCATTATCAGAGTACACCACTTACAACACAGCGTCACAACCCTCTATATAACTAACACTGAAGCCTCCTGCTCCAAGCTCCTTCAGATAAATCTGTAAATCCTGAACTACTTGACTGCCCATACAAATTTAGGCACCCAAGAGTTTAGGTAAAACAAAACAAAATAAACTCTGGGTCAGTCATAGAACTGGTATGAGTAAACAATTTAAAACAGTTTCAGAAACTAAATGATATCTCATAAGACCACACCGTATAACACGGAACAGGTTTTTCCCTTATGAAAATCCAAACCACTTGATTTAACTTTAAAAAATCCTTTTGAAAGAAACGATAATCTTTATATCAAAACTCTTTTGATATTATGATAGTGTCTAAATCAAATAAATAACAAGCTAGTGGAACGTTTGCATCTCACGTTCCACATATATAATATACAATCAAAACCGCAAGCACTTATTGGGTAATGAATTTCCAACTATGACAAGGTATGGAACCACCTTCTGATAGTGTATCTCTAGAGGAGAATACACTGGGTTCAACAAGAACATCTTACAACCCGGCCACACATGACCGACCACTCATTTCGCTTGAGTGTATCGAATGTATATCATTAACGGTTGGGATCGACAACCGTTTCCTGAATGGGACAGTATCAAATAGAATAAGTAATTAAATGAATTTCTCTAGATAGGTGATAATACACCTTAATGGGAGCTACCCACATAGCCATGCTGCCTGCCCGATTTTTGTCATTTTCCGGTTGTTGAGGCCTGAGGCTACGCTTACTTATCATTCATTTATAACACAATCACTTTGAAGGTCACAATGTCAGATCCGTTAATCACTAATTGATTTGCACAAATATATTATGTTTATTATGCTAAGAGAATAAATCTGTTGCCACCATATATATTTATACATACCAACATATTCGATCATTGGAAATACTTTGTCAGACATTCATCCATATAAGTTCGTTCTGGGATTGAACGAAACCGAAGGCACCATTTCTATTAATAGAAAAAGTCCTTGCACTTTACTCCGTCTTCGATTATCTTCATATAATCTGATTCGCAACGCTACTGCCAATACGGAGTGGTTCTCGGATAATAATCCAACTGGTCTCTCCATATTAACAATGATATTGGTAGACACTTCGATAGTCGGTTATTTAACTATCGAAGAAAAACAAACATCCATTCAAAGCATCAACAAATAACCGGGACTTTTAATTAATATTTCATCAATATAAAACATATCTCCATTTCTTTATCAATATTCGTTAACACGATATTTTCGACAATCATCTTGGCCTCGTACACTATTTGGAAAACATTTCCATATATCGACTTCTTTTGATTTTCTATACCTAGAAAATATCTTCTATTTATAATTGGAAAATATTCCAATTACTCATCTCTTTCCCGAACTCGGTTATTTTTATAATTAAAAAATATTTGTAATATATTTCCAAAATTCCACTTACTTGGGTTCAAACGAATGTTGTATAAAACATTGTTACAAACAACCCACAATACTGCGTTCAACTAACTCTTATTCAAACATTCCCTTCGAGACTGGATCTGCTATTTATCGGTTAAAAATGAAATCAATCAAGTTGGAGTGTAACTACCTCTCAGACCATGACTGAAAACATCCTTAACTTCAAAACGGACAAGACACTTACCTCAAATAATCTACATCATACAAACCAATTATTCATTTTTAAACCCGTATACGTTTCGCTTTCTAATTTTACCAGATTTAATTATAGATTTCTTTTTGTTTATAGTATTCTATTTTCAAGTTCATTTCCTTATCGAATTCTATATATATCGATACATTGATTTCTAACTATCAAAATTTCTTAAAAATATTCTAACTCCTTAAATTCCCGGAAAATTTTGCCATAACCTCCTTTGTACCGGCAAATAGTTAACTCGCCTCTCTAGGCCCTTTTCATTCAAAAAGAAAATCAAAAAGTCAAGTGGCTTGCCTATTCGACGCATAAAACCTCATATTGAATTTAAACATGTACCCTTTTGTCGGGCACATGAATTATAACATTCATACACTTCATCCTATACATGTCTAACCCATATACATTCATTCCTAATTTTATTCCAACTCAATCTGGCCATTTTAACTAAATTCACTAATTTATTCTTTAATTAGTTCTTTTGCCTATTTCACTTTCTATTTGAACATATCATGTTCAAATATAATTTTAACTTGCTTATAACAAATCGGATTTCATTTTCGGTCATTAAACATCTGATTTGATTTTGTTTCAAAAGTCATTTCACTTACTTTACTGGAGTTCATATTTATTTTATCTCTAGTCTAGATTTTTCTAATGGCAATTCAGATTTTATTTCCTTAAAATCCTTTTATTTATTTAAATAACTCAAAATCTATTCGACGAAATCCATATTTTTCTCTTCCATTAGAAAACTATTATTCCAACGGTCCTGACGATTCTTGTTTCAAAGAATTCCGACTTAAATTGAGTCATGTATACTCAATTGAAGTTCAGAACGCCAATTTACGAACTGCAGCGCTGCGGCGAGTTCGTTTTAATTAATTATATATATATATATATATATATATATATAGAAATGTTTAAACTTTGTTTAAAATAAATTCTAACTCCATTCTAATATATTTTTAATATGTTTCAAACCAATTTCCCCAATTCAATTCAATAAATTCTGATTATCTATAATCGCTGATTTTTCCTTACTCGGTTACACATTTATTTATACTCGATTTGTTATTTCAAAATCCCAATTCCTTTTATAAATAAATTATAAAATTCGATATAATCGAATTTCAATTATAACTCTTTTGGATTTTCTCAATTCAGTTTATATTCTAAATCCCGGAATATAATCAATTATTCTAATTTCAACACGTTTTCCAATTTCACTTTTTAAATTCTTCCTTGAATTTAAACTTCTAAATTATCCAATGATAATTTATTTTAGTAGATTTATAACATTGTTTGTAAATCCATCTTCCTTGTTTTATATATTAAAACAAGTTTTCCATTTCAAATCTCTTTTGAAATCCAACTCCTTTTAGATTCTGAATTCCAGAATAAAAATCCCCGTTTCCTTTTTTAAAATGATTTCAACTTTCTATTTTAAATTCATACTTGAATTTAAAGTTACCAATTATCTCTTGATAATTTATTCACCATATTTATAAACATTATTTATAAATTTACTTGTTTTATATTTAAACAAGTCCATTTCAAAATATATTTAAAACCAAAATCTTATTTTGGAAATTTCTATTTATAATAACTTATATATATAACACCCAATTTATTTTCATATTCAATTTAATGTCTATTTAAATAAATTCAAATTAATCGAATTCAAATCATAAATCCTTAAGGATTTATTTTAGTTCAATTTATATTCTGAGCATCAGAATAAATTCCATTGTTTATTTCTTAAAATGATTTCCCCATTTCTATTTTTAAATTCACATTTGAATTTAAATATTTGAATTAGCAAAGGATAATTTTTCCATTCTATCTATAAACACTGTTTATAATTTCATTTCAATTATCTGATTATCCAACGAAAATCAATCTATTTTATTTATAAACCCCATTTATAAATTCACTTCAATTTCTTGTATTATTTAATTTATAAACATCGTTTATAAATTCAACACTTGTTTTATTTATTTTCAAAACAAGTAAATATTTTTAGCCCATTCTAAATTTAAATTTTATTTTAGAAAATAGAATTTTCCTTTTTAAATCTCAAAATCTCTTTCACTATATTTTTATAAATCAACATTCAGACCCAGTTCTATTTCAAACAATCAAAACACCCCAATACAAATCACAGGATTTCTAACACATCATATATGATAATATATGTGAAACAACAACAATAATATTTTTGAGGAATCCAGTTGGATCCCTCCAACCTGTGTTCCTGCATCCACAGACGTTAGTCAACAAAAATAATACCCATCCTGCTTTAAGGCAGGATATCGCGATATAGAAGGTCATCCACTATCATAGCGTGGGGCGTATAGGGTCATCCGATAATGATACTGCGGGCATCCGCTAATGGTACTGCGGGAACTATCCAATCACCAATATATAGAAAATAGCCACAAACATCAATCCTATATAACAAATATATATATGTATAATAGCCACAGTAATATTTCAATGCAACCAAACAACCAACAAATTATTTTTAACGATAAAAATAATTTAAATAAAATTCTTGAGTGAGAATTACTCACCAAAATTGCAGTTGTTGAATATCCTGTCTATTTCCAAATCAACGGCTACGAATCTTCCCAAATGAATTCGCACCTACGATAATTTGATTTAAATTTACTGATTAACATTTATTTATTTAAATTAACTATTTAAACAAATAAACAAATTTCCTACATTTTTCTTTCTTTTAAGGGTTTCTAAATTAAATTTAACAAATATAAATAAACTAATCTATGTATTTTTAAATTTAACTAAAATGTATACCTTACCGTCTTGTTGATTACCCAATTTAAATCAACGCCAAACTGCTGCTACATTTCCCAGACCGACCTTGTATAAATTAACACATTGCATAATAATAATATTTTTAGATTATATAAAGGCGAATGAATTAATTGAAATAAATTAACAAATTTAATTACCTTTGTCCATGTCTAACATCTTCCTGACTGCTAAAATAATCACTCTGCTTTAGTAGCTAACCCAAACAGTAGCAGTTCCAATTTTCCTTTATCCTGATCCTCACAAACCCCAGGCGGACCAACAACTTGTTTGTCATTTTGAGAAGGAATAATAATAGTAATAATAATATCGCAACTATTTCCTTCTTGACACAGTAATCTCGTAACTTCAATTCGCGTTAAAACCTCCTGGTCATTTCGACTTCAACTCTCACAACCAAGCATACTACAGGACTCATGAAAATCTGTTGTCATTGTTATTCACTACTGACCGAACTCGTCATCTCTTCCTTGTCAGTAACTGAACGCGATAGCCATTTTCTCCATATCTGATACCCCATCAAGCATCTCATCTAAAATCCCACCACTTGTTACCTCAAATGAAGGTTTGGTGCTCCCTTACTAATCGTGACCCCCTTCCAATTCGGTTTCGAACTCTTGCTGACCTCGCGATTCCCCCTTCTCGCAGCCCTAGATTCACGAATTACAAAGTCGAACCCCCTTTCAGAACTTGAATGACATGCCATATCCTAGATTTCGATCCTCCTGTTTCAATTAAGGCTCATGACTTCTGATGTCGAGCTTGAAGAGAAATCGCGGTTTCCATCCTTGCGTTGTTCGAAGCATAGCTCGCCTATTTCTGTTGGATTTTTGAAGCTCGAATTTCTCCAAAGAATTAATGTGGAGGGTGGTGGTTTTATAAAGGAAGGGTGCGACATCAAAATGAACAGCGAGGTCATTCTTTTGTCTTTGCTGGAACTTTAGTATCCACAAATTTATAAGGAATGGTGTGCAATTTATAGCCAAGAGAATATATGTTATAATATTTTTATTTTAATTGAGCTAGTACGATTTTAATTCAATTAAAATTTCTTCGAGATTCTGAACTTCTTTCTGAACCAAACCACTGACATTTTTAGGGTTATTCCCCTATTCTGGACACACTGGGACAGGTTCCGATGTCCCATCTGACTATATAGAAAAGATATTGATTTAAATCGATATAATTTAAATTTAAAACCATAAATTCTTCGAAAATAAATTAATATTATTATTCCACTTCAAGCAGAAGTTTGAACTGTTTTCAGTTTAGTTTTAACTTTGAATTCAATATATTTCATATTACGATAATTTAATATATTCACTATTAAATCGAAATCGATTTTTAAATCAATAACTAAATATAAAAATTCATTTATATTATCAAATCAATATTTAATTAATTGACCAAAAATCTGGGTCGTTACAATAAGTGAGTGACGAAAGTCTCCGATGACTGAATTAACCAAGGTGGATGGTAGACGGAGTTTGGACATTAACCAATTAGCTTGCATAATGTCAGAAAATCTCAAACATGAAAAGCATTAGATTTTAGCCTTAGCAGGGGCAAGAAACTCAAGGTCCTTCCCGTAATGAAGACTAGCAATGGCCTCCAAAGCCGGGGCACCAATAATCAATTATTTCTCCAAAAAGGATGCAGGGAACACATCATGAGTATGCATTTCCAAATGCTGTCCACCAACATATAAGTCATTGAAATGATAGCATTTGGGATCCACAGTCGACCTTAGTCGATTAGTTGATTTCAAGCATTAGCGCGAATTCGAGCCAGAATATCGTATTTGTGCAGATAATATTTAACGAGTTATAAACCGTTGAGTAGAATAATTCTATGCAGGAACTTTATGCAATTCAAAATAAAATTCACTATAAGTCATTTTCAATGGTTAACTAACCCACTATCGATATGGATGGTCGATGGTGAAGTATAAGTCCAAAACCGTGCAATCGCTTGTTTTAATTACAGAATAGGTGGCATGGAATATTCAAATTCAAAGCATGGTCCACCATGGCAAATAGAAAGCTGTAACCGGACCTCAATACAAAATATATCAATAGCAATGTTTATTTCGAAGCCCGCATTTCTCATAAGCAAAAAATCCAAACTTCGAGGGGAAAATGTTAACTTTGCTAAGCATTGGACTGGTACAATGATTATACAGCTAGGTCGGGACATTCAAATGAAATGCGGAGGCATAGCAGTTGACAATTATTGGATCGGTCCTATAAGCTAGTGGAAAATACACACGTGGATCGGTCTGTTAAAATGTGCATGCGATGGTCCTACTGATGGAAATTGGACCAGTCCTATTGATGGAAAACGGATCGGCCATATATTTGCCACGTGGACCAGGCGTGAAGCTCCAAAGTGGATCGGGACCATTTAATACAACAGATGGATTGGTGTATTGACAACACGTGAGGCTCCAGTATGATATAAGGCAGGATGGTCTGCAAACAAGTGGATCAGAACTATTAGACAAAGCTGGATCGGTGCTGTAGCAACAAAATGGATCGGTACATTGCGATGTTTGGATCGGTATAGTCCGAAGAAAATGGATCGGTCCTATGAATAAAAATGGATCGGCACTGTACAGAGTAAAGTGGATCAGTGCATTCAACTCATTTTGGATCGGTCAAGTACAAAGAGCGGTGGCAAAACTATAAATATGGGATGTGCCAGCTGTATACAACTGTAAAGTGGACCAGTGGCATTTCTGGAATTAGTATTTGCCCGATCCAGATTCTGCACTCCATAATTACGAGACTTCCACTACCTTCAAACTTCTTCTATAAATAGCCCCTTGCTCCACAATTCAAGGGACCGATTCCACTACCTCGAAGGGCTGCCTAAATCATTCATCGACCGTTCCAAAGCTTCTAAAAACCTCATTAATGGCCGCCAAACTTCTCTCCTCCTTTCTACACCATGGAATGGATCTCATCTTCTCCAAGCACCATTAATTCACACTCTGATCTACTCCAAGTGATCTCCAATCGCCATTGCTCCTCTTCAAAGCACGAATCTAGCACCATTTTCATGACGGAACCAAGGAAAAGTGTATAATCACACAATCCAATCCATTCCTTCTCGATTTCAAGTGAGATTCAAAGCGGAAAGAGAGCAAAAAGTGGAGAATTATCACAAAAATGGTCAAGTGTAATTAATGCGATGATAAAATTTGTAATCCTCTCTATAATGATAAAAAGTGATTGAAAAGTGGACGTAGATTCAAATTGAATCGAACCACTATAAAAATATCGTGTCCTTTACTTGTTTTTCTCCATATATTTTGCGATTGTGGCCCTATTAATTTCTAACCATAATTGGTGAAGTGCACATTTGCACCATTGGTGTCTGTTCCATTTTTGGAGCAAACACCAGTTAAGACGAGATTAATTTCTAAAATTTTGGGATAATCATTAAGATATGATTTTTGAGATTAAAAGAATTTATCTTTGATAAAATTAATGGGAACCTTTTCTAAAGGTAATGAATATTTTAATAGAAGGATATCCTTGATTGGAATGAAATAAGTGTTATCTTTGTGTATTTGGCACATGATTGTAAAGATACGCAAGTTATTCGGAAAGGCCGAGTTTAACCCATTCTGCATAATTATTATGACGATAAAAAGTCAAAAATGATGACGGTGATTGAAATCCGGAGATCTTCACATCGTTTGGGCTATTGCTGATGTCTTGATTGGGCCGTACACCCAAGACAATGTAATAAGTGGTGGTGGTCTAAAACGTACTTGGAAATCGACTGAATATGCGAGGGCCTCTCTACTGTATTGGACATATGGGATGAGGAATAAGATGCCTCTGGTTCCATTCAGACCTAGAACGGACATGCAAAAAGACTATATGTCTGACATCGTACTTTACGTTGTATTCTTTGATCTCTATGAAATATATACATCTGTTTAGTGGTGGAGAATTTATTCTCTTACTCAACACCCTTCTTTGAGACGTACGAGCTCAGATGTTATATATTAGTGGAAATCAATGGTATGGTATGGATTGACAATGTGGCATGCTGAGATACAATGATCAAGGCTTTTCTTGAAAAGCAGAGTCTTGTGGATAATGATCAAAGCATGGATTTTAATAGCGCAGCTTTGTGTATATCGTTAATTCGCGAGCCTTACACTTCGGTATGAGTCAAAAACGAGATTAGGGACAACAGGGAGTGCATGCGTTTCTTTCTAGCTAAAGATGATGCCATGGTATGGAGCCCATACATTTTACTTATGTGGATGATGGATGCGAGGGCCCTCGGATTTGATTGGTCGACATACTGATCAGGTGACAGGTCTGATAGGACTGGGAAATGTATTGTTCGGAAATAACCAATCCACAAATGTTAGGTGTGAACCAGCCCTACAAGATCCAATGGTTATCTATAGGTTTGATCCTGGATCATCTTGCTAGAGGTGATCTGAATCCGGTAAGGAGACATCCCTTGCCTTGACTCATGATCGAAATCCAACTTCCAATACGACATTTTACGATTTTAGTTATAAACCTATATGGCGACATAATATATGGTACCTATGCTGTCTGTGATTGATACATTTACATTTGAAGTTGCCTTCTACACCATGCACTTATAATAATATCAAAAATATTTGTTTTCAAAACGTACCAAGCATGTTTGGCTATTATAAGGTAAAACTCTATCCTGCGGCATGCGTTGCATAATGTGATGGGACTTGATTCTTATAATAGCCTCATTTTTCCAAAAAAACATTGCGATATTTTACTTCTAAACTGTTATTCATGTGGAGTAAGCCCGTTCCGTGTCATACGGCGTAGTCCCATGATTTTCTCGCTTTAAAATTAAAGATTTAATAACTGTTTTAGCTCTCATACCAGTCCCATGACTGACCTGGAGTTTATTGTTTCAACCTAAACTCTAGGTGCCCATATTTTCCATATGGGCAGTTGGTAGTTTTGGTTTTGCAGATTCTTTTCTTTAACAGGATCCTGAATTACGGCAAGAGCTATATTCGGAAAGCTATGCATCTGCATATTACTTCCAGCTGTGTTAGTTGATGTTTCCCACTGCATTGTATATTTATGTATTACATTTTCTATTGCTGTGTATTTTTTTTATTCTTTGATAATTGCATTTCCGGTGTGTATATTATTTTCCGCACTCTGATATTCTTATACTCTAATGTAAATTGTTGTAATAGCAATAAAATATTCTATTGTTTTGTGTTCCGGTGTATCATGTTCTCAACCTATCCGTATTCCAGTTCGGTCTAGGGTGGGTAGGGGTTTCAGGTTGTGTCAAACGTTGTATCAGAGCTTTGGTTTACAAAGCTCGAGAACAAGGCACATTAGAACCAAACAAAAGAATTCATCAGAGATAGAATTAATAATATTCTATCAAATAATACTCATTAGAGATAGGATCAGTAGTATCCTAGAATGAGAGTACTTGTTAGAGATGAGGTTAGTAATACCCTAAGATGGGTTGAGAGTTGCATATTTATGAGAAACCATAAGCGATTACTATATACAATTTGATTCTCAGTTACGTGTTATGAATGTAAAAGAAATTTATGTTTTGCAAACATTCATGATTTAAAAATCTAAATAATTAATGGATTGCTTTGTTGCTTGATTTTCTGTTTTGGAATGCAAAGTATTTTTAATTAGGCTTAACCAAAAAAAGAACATTTGATGATTTTGGACAGTCGATGAATTCTGAAATACCTTAGAATTTGAACATTTAAAGGAAATGTATTCATAATTTTGGACAGTGAATATATGAGAACCGCTTGTTATTTATTTTAAGTGATTTGAATTTAATCCTAATTTAAATTTCTTGGTTCGAATTCGTAGAGAGGCAAGTCAGCACCTCCTGGACAACCCGAGCTTATATTATCCATACTTCTTCATCTTTGGATGGCAGTTCATCCTTTAGTATGGACGATATTTCCTCAGTCTCCCTGCCTACCGTTGATAGTACTTGTTAACGATATTTATCGTCAACACTGAAGATAGGTCTATGGAAGTGGACCTTGGGGAAAATAGGTTGTTTAGCCTTCACTAGTTTGAGTTAGTTCACTGTCTGCTAGATAACAAGGTTTAGAATCCAAAATAATAGTTACTCTTCCCTCAATGGGGTGAGTATCATGCTTAAGTGATTCGACAACCAACTATTATTTTAGAATGGTGGATTCCTAAGTGTAACCCTTAGCGAATGACTTAACGATTGGTGGAGAGGGGTTCTACATTGGGCTTGCAGAAGGGTCTAAATTTGTAGAAAGAGAGGTGTTTCACTTAGCTTACGGAAAGTCTTGGATATAGGGCTTATGTACATGTTGGAAGCAAACAGTACGCTACGGACACAATAACTGAGAAATCGTATAAAAATCCCATAAAGAAATACTCTAAGTATTGATTCACACATTATTAATCTTTGATTTAGAATGCATAAATAGAATAGAATAAATCCCCAAATCGATCTGAGAATTAGGGTTTACTCTAGAGAAAAAGAATACAAGAGTAAGGATGAGAAAATCATCCCCAAAGTGTGACCCCTAGGTATTATTTATAGAGAATTCGGGGGCCCTTCTGTTGTTGGGCCACAGGGCTTGCAGAAGCCTCTGTCGATCGCTTTTCTCCTTGGTCTCGGATGTTTAGCTTCCAGCCACCTTTGTGGTGTTGATTATAGCTTCCGGAGTGAGGGTCCCGGTCAGTTGGGGTTTCTTTGAGACTGTTATGAGCTTGTCGATGTAAATGGCATTCGAAAGGCATTCGTGCTTCCGGTAGTGGCTTCCGGGTGTAGGCTTCTGGTTTTCTCATGAATACTTTGAGGAGCTTGCCCTCGCTATTTATGTAGATAGTTGTTGGTTCGGAAACCCTTTAGTGTCGGCACTAGGCGGATTAGTTTGGATAGCTTGTATCCCTTCTAGGGTTCCGGTTTACCTCCCGGTAGAGCCTTCGTGTGCAGCCTGGTCTTTCGGAAGATAGCTTACGGTGATCTGCTTGTCATCTATCAATGTGACCGTCTGGTGGTTATACAGTAGATGTTTTGGAAGCTAGTTCTAGATAATCTCTATGCATTTTAAGTCTGGTATCTTTAAATGTCTTTATCTCCTGATGTGTCGGTATTAAGGACGTCAACACCGACAGCCCTTCCGTCTTTCTGGGTTTTGATTAGCGGAGCTCTTACCTCCCCCTTTCTTAGTTTCTAACTTAGATGACCTTTCGCTATAGAACCCCCGCCGTATACACCCTGTGTGACACCCCACGTCCGTTAATGTCACTCACTAAGGGAATGCATTAAGTTTCGTGAAGCGTTATAGATTACCAAACAGAAACATTAAAAGAAAGATGTAAAATAGCAGCAGAATTAAAAACTTTTATTAATCATAAAGCATGGTTACACCATATGTCTGAAAATACATAAACTCGGCACATCATTAAAATTTCTGTATTGTGCTTTAAATATCAGAGTACAATAACAAAAAAATCATAATCCCAAAATCATAAGCCATAGTAGCAAAAATAAAAGCTTGAGCAATACGTCTAGAGGCTCCAAGCAAGACGATAGCAGAATCCTGACTAAGCCTGAGAATTCCCTCCCTTGAGAACCTTGGGGGGAACGGAAGAAAGAATAGGAAACAAAAAGGGTCAGTCATAAAGTCTGGTGAGTCTAGTGACTTTTAGCTAGTAAATAAATAAAAGTAACATGATAGGCATATAAAGTGGATAAGAGAGATCACTACATAAATGGCAGGTGTGACAAGGTAGACAGGGTAAGGTGTGTACACTTCTCTAATGATTACTCTGCACTATTACTAGTATAACTAGAATGAGATGATCCCTTCTACTATAAGATGGTAGACTTAGGCATACGTCCAATTGTATCCTAACTTCTACCCAAATCGATCGGCTCCCAACTCCGTAGATACCCTGTGCTGGCCCCACAGTAGGAGGTATCACTTCCTAAAGTGGCAACCCTTCATTTCCCAAGATGTGCACAACCATATCTACTGGTGTCACGGTCGTCTTATCCCCTTCTCCCCGGCCCATGCACGCACAAGGCCCGATCGGTTTGCGCCGCCCACACGGTCGTCTTATCCCCTTCTCCGCCTAGTGCAGAGTACTTTGTTTGATACCTACTCCGGGTTACTGACTGAAATGGGTCCTACACAATATGATACAAGCTCTCCCCCTTGTTTTGTATCCCCCACTACGTTTTCCACAGGTTATATTTACCCTAAAAGGTGTCTTTAATTATGTAACCCCAATCTTTCTACCGGTTATGCTTACCTATAGGTGTCTTTAATACATAACCCTCAGTCTTTCTACCGGCTATGCTTACCTATAGGTGTCTTTAATACATAACCCTATCATTTCTGCAAGTTATGCTTACCCTAAAAGGTGTCTTTAATTACATAACTTTTATATTTTCCACCGTTTATGTATACTACTAGGTGTCTTTAATTACATAACCTTATTAGGTTAAGTTCGTGGGTCTATATGTAAATATTACCCACCCCCTTAAATCTACTTAACCCACCCACTGATTTAAGCATGTTTATTTAACAGTTAAGTTTGCGGGCCCATATATACTAATATTACCCACCTACCTAAGATTTACTTAACCCTCCCACTGATTCATGCATGTCTATTCAACGGTTAAATTTGTGGGCCTATATATACTAATATTACCCACCTACCGAAGATTTACTTAACCCTCCCACTGATTCAAGCAATTTTACTTAACCCTAACTTTAGTTTATATCCATACAATCCCTTATGGATTAGATTAGGTTAAGAAGTCCAATTTATTACCATGTCCATTTATGGTTTATAATGGGCTAGAGCTCCCACATTAGGCCTACAACTTGTGGATGCTGGATATGCCAGTCGGGTCCGGGCAATCTTATTCCACAAGTTGGGCCTAACCACGTGTCTTAGCCTGATTCGTATGTGCGCACTTAGACCTCTCACATTAGGTTCAACATTAGTGGTTGTTGGATATGTCGGTCGGGTCCGGGCAGACTTCCACCACTAATGCAACCTAACCTCGTGTCATAAGTGCAATTACAATTTCTAATTGTAATTATTAAACATTCCATTTTTATCAAATTCTTACCTATGTCTTTATAGGTAATTATGTCCCCACTTTCCCTCTTTTGAATTACATGTCCAATTAATTATACCTATGCCTTATTAGGCATTTATGCCCATTTACCCAATAATTTGAATTATATGTCCAAAAATGTTCATATTCAAATTATGCCATTATTAACCCTTTTTCCCCCGTTCCTTAACTAGCGCCGTCACAAAATTGGCAGCATGCCTAGGCTAGACAACAACCTAGTCATAAACGAAATTAGGGAAAATAATGGGAATATAACCAAAGTGATCATCTTATAATAAACATAAACTAGCATGATAATAAGGTGAACATACATACTGCATGGACGTGAAATTGTCATCATAACAAGGTGGACATAAAACTGATGAACGGTTGGTAGTCAATTGATTCTAACATAACTACGATGTCACAACAAGTATAGTAAGATCTAAATTAGCAATTTAGATGTCCAATCGGTTTAGATCTAACATGATGACACAAGGTGATAAATTAGATCACATGATTCAGATCTATAGACAAAAGTAGATCTAGTACGAATAGGGATACGTTCTACATCATAGAATGTCGACATAATTCAGATCTATAGATAAATTTAGATCTAACACAAATAAAGATTTAGATCTACATAGAATGTCCGCATGATTCAGATCTAATAGAAAAAAATTAGATCTAACACAAAAAAGATTTATATCTACATAGAATGTCCGCATGATTTAGATCTAATAGAAAAAAAATTAGATCTAACTCAAATAAAGATTTAGATCTACATAGAATTTCCGCATGATTCAGATCTAATAGAAAAAAAATTAGATCTAACACAAATAAAGATTTAGATCTACAAAGAATGTCTGCATGATTCAGATCTAATAGAAAAAAAAATTAGATCTAACAAAAATAAAGATTTAGATCCAATCCGAACCAATTCAAGGTGACATATGTTCATGATTTACATAAATGATTAGATCTATCCAACGATATAACTGTCCTAATTAACAGATTATATAAACCACAATATTGTTACAAACCAAGATCCACAATAATAACATAGAAGAATAATCACAATTGGATCTAGAGAAATAGACCTATCATGACATAGCATAAGATCTAACAATAGCATAGATTCAAGGTTTGCGACGTATCCAAATCACAATCTTTCATAATTCACTTTTATTTATCTAAACCTAAAAGCAACTAGAAACTCACTGTGATTGGATTGCTAAGATGATAGAAAAGAAGTTGGTGCTGAGTCTATGCTTGAATCTCAGAATTTGATTTGCTTTAGTTGATAGAAGAAGATGAAAGACCCTAGTTCAGTTCAGACTCCGGCAGAGTTTGGCTGCCATGATTCTTAGTGAAGAAAAACAAGGGAATTGAGGTATATTTATAGCTGCTAGGTTACAGAATTCGGATGCCACCTGAACCCAAAAGGAATTGGGTCATGGGTCGCCACTCACTTGAAAAAGAATGGTCTGAAAGCCCAAAAACATACATGGGCGCACTTGGCAGGTGCGCCAATGTAAAATTGCCTTGGCGCACTTGACAAGTGCGCCAGTTATCCCTATTTTGATCGTCAAACTTCTATCGTTCATAACTTCTTCATACGTTATCCGATTTACGCAAATCAGGGGTCAATCTTAACCAGAATTTCGAGATGAACGCAATGACGTAATCCGTTTCCATTAATTCTTAATATTAAATTAATTATTATTTTATCCATTTTAATGTTGTTGAAATTTTGGGGTGTTCCACCCTGCCGTATAGACCCAGTCGGATACTCCCGGTCGGATAGACCCTGTCGGTAATTTGTAGCTTTTGAATTCTTTCTAGTGTTTGGCTCTTGATTTTGGGAGAATTTTCTATGCTTATGTTCATCCGATACCCCTTCACTGTTAGCTTGTTTCATAGTTAATTTTGGTAGTAGCATTTTCCACCCCACTACTGAAGGGGTGTTTTAGACTTTTCAAGTCAAACCTTTAAGAGGATCTGCTGTCTCCCTCCTCCAGTATATATACTCCCTCCTTATTGACTCCTTACTTTCCTATATCATTTCCTGAAATATTTATCTCAAGGAAGTATCAACTATTTCAATAATCATATCGGTAAGCCATTCATGTTTTTTGTCTCTTTGTTACCAGTTTCAAACAAACAACTCCAAACTTGATAGCTTAAAGTAGCTTTTTAACTTTGCTTTTATCTTTTTGTGGTGGTGTTTGAAAACAAAATATTTTACCACTAACGGGTTTTACGTAGTTTAACAAAGTTCATACCATTTTGGATATTGATCTCACCTTGTTGCGCAAAATTTAACAGATCATACCTAGTATTATGGGAAAGAAGCACATTGCTTTCAAACCTGACAGGAATAGCCCTCTGCCAAACGATCTTTCTACCTCTAGGAAAGTTAGGGTTGTTGGGAAGCATTCTTTGATTTCGTCTCAAGAGTAAGTTAATACTATCATCTAGGATTTCGGGTATTGACGCCATCTTTCCTTGCGAAGTGGACACCATTTCCTCTCCTTTGGAGGGTTACTTTGCTTTTTCTGCAGTTCATATTTGGCATGGAGGTATTATTCTATTTCCGAATTTCCTTCATCGTTATCTACAACACTTGGGAATTGCTCCTATTCAGTTCTCTCCCAACGCTTGCACCTACCTGTTGGGCTTAGAACTTTTGTCTTTAGAATCGGGTAATGGTTCTCTAAGTCCTTCCACTCTTGACTACTTGGTTCGTCCTTCCAAACTTAGTGACACCAATCCTCAAATTTTTCGTGCAAATCCTATGAAGAAACTGTTGTTCGAGGGTACGACAATGTTCAAAGATTGGGAGAATCAAATTTTCTTCATCCGATGCCCTCCGGGTATCACCAGCGGTTTTCTCATCCTGAGTATGCACATCCGAAAGTTTTTTTAATATCCTATCTTCCTCTTCGCATATGTTGTTCCCAAATTGCCAAGTTACTCGAATAAGGAATTAATTGATGTTCTGGGTACTACCTTCGGAAAATTCAGTAGCCGGTCTCAGCTGCTCACTTTTTCTATCCTTCAGAGGCATTCTTTATTGCCAGCTGGTAAATTCATCATTGGGTAACCACCTTTAGCCCTACTTAGCAGGGGGTTCCCTTTCTTGTCATTGGGGAGAGATGCTCCTTTCTCTTCCAACCCCCCTTTATCCCTCGACAACTCAAGTATGCCTTTTCTTATTTTTAAGATGGAATTCTACTTTTTATTTCTCTTTGTTCCTTCTCATTATGTGTTTTGAAGCTGCTTGTACTGAGTCTAATAAGACTGGCTCCGAGAGTTGGGGTTTCTTCACTCAAGGATGCATTATTGAAATCTAGAGAAGATGTAAAGAGGACTCTTTTGGATAAAGGTTTAGAAGATTCTCCTCCAAAGAGGTCTAAAGGTGTGGGGGACCTAACGGCTCATTCTGATGTGGTTCTCGATATCTCGGAGAATACGTCTCCAGTGAAGGTTTCTGGCTCAAACCCTCGTTGTGTTGGATCTTCTAAAGTCTCCAATGAGTTGCATCACACGATGGGCTTCACTTCTTCCTCTAAGGACATTGCCACTTGATTTTATCAATCCTACTAATGGTGATAAGTTCAATGAATTAGTTGGCCAGATTATTTCTTCTTCTGCTTTTTCCAGTGTCGACTCCTCATTTGATTCCCCCGTAGTTGTCAAGCCTTGGTCGAGCAACTACTTATGGTATTCTATTTTCCTCTTTCCTATTTTCTTATCTCTCTTTAAGTATTTTGTTCCTGACTGTTATGTCCTTTATAGGCTATCAAGCTTTGGTTTGTGACGCAAGACAATACCCCAGATCCTAGTTCTGAGCTGTTGAGGATTAAAAGAGAGAAAGTGACTTTGGAGATTCAAAAAATGCTCTGGTTAAAGAAAATAATGCTTTGAAGAGGAGTCTGGAGAGATCCAAAGAGGAACTCGGCCTGCTCGCTTCTCGTTGTTCTTCCTTCCATGATCAGAATTCCCTTCTGGAAAAAGAGAATGGCTCACTCAAGATCAAACTTGGTAAGAAGAAAGCGTTGCTGGCCAGGTTTTCCAGTGTAGTTAGTGACACTAAACGGAGAATTTCCTGCTTCCTTCGGGCCACCTTGGACGAAATCATGGTTAACTCCTTCGAAGATGCTTTCCTCCTTATTTATGCGGATAACATAAATAAATGTTCGGATTTAAACTTTTCTACTCTTGATCCGTCCTTGGTGGAAAGTTTTGTGTCCAAGATATCTTGTATGAGGAAGAAAGAAGAAGTTTCTATGAGGAGGGAGATTGACGTATCTGAATTTTTGTTTATTGAAGATGTTCCTCTCGAGGAGTTGTGTGCCAACGATGAAGGAGACCTTGTGTAGAAGTCACAGGTTGTTCATCCCAGTGATGATAATTCCAAGCGTACCAATGTTATTGTGGGTGAAGAGGAAGACAGAGGTGATAACTCCACGGGTGGCAGTGGTACTTTTTCGGCTTTTGATGCTTCAGACAAAGTATGCGGCAAAGGTACTAAATTCGTTGAAGAAGATCATATCTCAATTGGCCCCTCTGACCTTCCGGAAGCACGAAGGATGAGGAAAAGCCCAAATTCCTCGGGTTCCCTTCCTGTTGAAAATTCACAAGTTTTTGTTCCTACTTCTGAGGTATGACATCTTCTCTTATACGCAGATTCTTTTGATTTTTCTTTGACAATCAATCAATTATCCTTTTCGTCTAGGCGGGAGGAAAACGGTTAAGTTTTAGGGATTCCATTCTTAGAAAGACTCGATTGGAAGCGATTCGTCTCACTAGGGAACTGGACAAACAGACGAACGAGTATAACATACTGTCCCACAAATATCATCTCCTTGATAAGTGTGCTATGAAGTTACTGATTTTTAAAGAGAAAGAAGTGGCTCTTAGGCTGCGAACGACCCGGTTGTGATGCGATAGGCTCTTAAAAAAATCTGAGCTTGTGACTTTGTTTTGGATGTTAACCGAAGACATAGATACATTAGTAAACTTTTTGTATTGAATTTATCGTAGATATGAAACCATAGATTTCTCCTTTTTAGGTGATCATAGTGGGGGCCTGCTTAGACACCCGAGCGAATGATGGAACCTTCCCCGAGTTACTTCCGCTCCCAGAAAGTTACCTTTAGATAAACTTAAATTTAATAAGCATCAATTTGTAACTGAGACCTTTAAGAGATCAGTCTTGTATGAGCAAGAGGAATATCCGTGATGAATGTACTTGTTTGGTTGATAATATAATGATTTGTTCTTTCTCTAATTTCCTTTGACATTTTCTCTTCCGAACTTGTCTCCTGCCTCGCATTTTCTCTTTATGACCTTCTTAGAAGATTATGTTAAGTTGAAGAGAGACTATCGGGAGAAATTTCCCCTTATTAAGTCTTCTTCTTTGGCATGATATTTCTTCTTAAGGGATCTTGAGAAAGTTTACACTTGTTATTGTAACACCCCGAATTTTCTGTGAACATAAGAGTAACAAATCAGAGAATAATTAAATTGTAACAAAGTAATTAAGGGAAATGGGTTACGCCATTGCGTTCATCTCGAAATTCTGCTTGGAATAGAGTCCAAGTATGCAAAATCGGACTCCGTATGAAGAAGATATGGCCTTCAGAAGTTTCAATAAAAACCAGCCCGAAATTCAAAATTCAGATTTCGAAATTCAAAACATACACCCGGGCTGGGCGGGAAAATCCCCGCCCAGGACCCAGGTCGACACTAGGGTCGAGCTGGGTAAATAGGTCGACACTAGGGTCGACCTTAGGGTCGACCTCCCCTCATATTTTCGGATCCGTGGACAGATGCATTTTTCTGTATTTAGATGCCCGTTCTGACCAGATTCGTGACCCCTATGCTATTTAAACACCCCCAAACCTAGCTTTCTCTCCACACAATTTCATTCTGCCTATACTCTGCCTCTATTCTAATTAAAAATAAAAATGGCATCGCTACTCTGCTGGAATCAAAACTAGAATCTTCTTCCAATCTGAATAGAGTTAAAAGAGAACAACTATTTTCTAATCAAATCGATAGTCTACGCCAAAGGAACGCTATTCAGTGTCAGAATACAGATCCCAGAAATCAAGATTTACCTTTTCAATCGTGAGTACAGTTATTTTCAGATATGAAATTTAATAATTTTCTTGATATTTTTATGAATTTGGATCTGAGGTTATGCATACTTTTCTGTGGACCTATCTTGATTGTGACTGTTCTGTATCTGTTCCCCTTTTTCTTCCTTTTTGTTTATAGCCAGGCTACCACGAGCCTGCGCCAAATCTCATAAGAGATTAACGCACGAATGCTAAATTTTAGGACAAATAATGGATAATGCAGAATTGGACATGACTGATCTTTGACTAATTTGAGAAATGGACATATGTTGTAAATTAGATCTAGATCATACTCTGTAATTTGGAAGAAGAGGAATCATTGTATGATAACATGTGACTTGAAACTTGGGGACAAAATGCATATAAAAATTAAGATCTTATTTTGAGATGTTATAATTTAAGGTCTAGACTTTTGGGGTAAAATTTTATGTAACAATCCTTAACTTGAAAAAGGAATATGTGAGTTAGGCGTACAGACCTATACTATAATAGGATAACTATCAATGTGAATACGCCTAAAAGTAGATTTTTGGATATTTGGCATTAAAGTCTATAATTTGGCATAATTCATATGGTATATCATGATTTGGGCTTTTAGCGAATATTATGTACTGTGCAAAGTTTAACTAAAGATTTGGGCATATGTTGTATTATGAATTATGACCATGATTTAGGCATGTAAGTTTAGGCTAAATTTATGATTAGGCAAGATATGTAAATAGAGTTTTAGAAATATATAATCTGTTGAATTGCCTAATCTGTTAAATCTGTTATCTGCTAAATATGTTGAATTGCCTAATCTGCTAAATCTGTTATCTGCTAAATCTGTTGAATTGCCTAATCTGTTATCTGCTAAATCTGTTGAAATGCCTAATCTGCTAAATCTGTTATCTGTTAAATCTGTTGAATCGCCTAATCTGCTAGATCTGTTATCTGTTGAATTGCCTAATCTGTTGAAAACTAAATAATTGTAATTTGGGTATGAAAATCCGTAGGCTTGATCTAAGATTGAGTAAAACATGGAAATTTGATTAATTTGCTGTAACCTGTAAAGAAGTTTAATCTGTTAAATAAACAGAATTAGTCTGATATTTGTATAATCTGTATTGGAATGAATTGGCTATGACACGAGGTTAGACTCTGGTTGCGGTAGAAGCCTGCCCGGAAGCAACCGGCTTGACCAGCAACCGCAAACTGTCAGTCTAATGTGAGAGGTCGTAGGCATAACTAAAATATGCTTAGACATGAGGTTAGGTCTGGCTTGAGGCAGAAGTCTGCCCGGAACCGCCCGACATACCCAGCGGCCGCAAGCTACCGACCTAATGTGAGAGGTCTGTGCATTAATATTTAATTAATGCAAATCTGAGATAAATATGATGTCTAAAATGTGTTTGGGTGGATAGGGTTAAACCAACTGGACTGATGAATTTAACAACCCCGTTTCATGAATCTGTAGGCCCAATACAAAGTTAGACAATCTGTAAGTCTGTTAAAACTGTACATCTGATCCTTTAGTCTGAAAACTTGTTAACTTGATTGTCTGATTTGTGAACTAGTAAATCTGAACTCTGTATGTTTGAAACTTGTAAACAAGTTAATATGAAATCTGTTAGTCTAGGGACACAAGGTTAGGAGGGGAAATACTTATGTCATCTGTTGTTTGGGACCCATATTAGTCAGTAACCCTTTCTGTTATCAAAACTTTGACCCCACACTATGTAGGGGTCCGGGCACGCTTACTGAACTAATTATAAGCGGTTCATTCTGATAATGGCGAGGGGTGTTGATGGCGCGTTCCAGCCGGGTCATGTGCGTGCATAGATCCGGTCTGCTCTGAGGATGTAAGACACCGTGACATCTGTAAATAGGTCTGTGCCAATAGGTTGCCACTTTAGGGAGTGATACACCCTACTGTGGGGACGACACAGGGTATTTATGTATTAGGGAGCCGATCGCTTGGGGTAGGACTTAGGGTACACTTAGTTCTGTCTGTTTCTGTTGGTACCGTCTATTTCTGTTGGGTGGTAACACTTGTCTGTTTCTGCGTGGTACCGTATGTTGGGGTGGTAAAGACCCATTACTAGTATACACCTAATTCTAACATTCTGTTTCCGTAGGGATTATTCTGTTTCTGTCTCTGATTCCGTTTCCGATTCTGTTTCCGTACCTTCTGTCTGTTGGGGTGGTAAAGGCCCATTAGTTGGGTGGTAAAGTCCCATTATTAGTATTCTGCTTATGTACCTTCTGTTTGTTCGGGTGATAAAGGCCCATTACTAGCATTCTGTTTCTGTAGAGATTATTCTATTTCCGTTTCTGTTTCAGTTTAGACATTATGGTAACACCTAATCCTGTTTTACTAGTATTAGTGCAGAGAAGTAAAAAAGCTTAGCTTAGCCTATATCATTCCGTTTCTTCTGTTAACCTGCTATTCCTGTTACGGTTATCTCTCATCCAGTTTTATTTACATGTCACGATACTATTATCTGTTTATATGCTGAAAGTCACTGGACTCACCAGACTTATGTTTGACCTAGTTTGTTTCGCCTCTTTTCTTTCTGTCCCCCCCCCACCCCAGATTTTCAGGGTGGAAACATAGGATCTTGATTCAGATTCTCTCTACTTGAATTGTTTGAAGTATTGCTTGGCTTTGGCCCTATCTTTCCATGGCAGTTTATATTGGGGATTATGGCTTTAAAAACTATGCATTCTGAAGGCTTTTGTACAAGACCGATATTTATGTACTTGAATTCCGATATGTGATTTTGAAAGATGTAACCAAACTTATTTATGCTTCTGCTGTAATAAAGTTATAATTTTTTTCAAGTACTACTTATCTGTCTTGTAATATTCTGTTCTGTCTACTAAAACGCTCCATCAACGTTAAGGCATTCCCTTTGTGAGTGACCTTAACGGAGGTGGGGTGGTTAACACTTGGTATCAGAGCTGAAGGTTACCAGATTTGATAAAAAGTTTTTGAAAACTATTTTCAAAAAGGTTTAAAAAGGAAGTGTTTTCAAAGGTAGAGTTTATTTTGAAAACATAATTCCCAAAGCCAAATGCCTATCTTTCTATCCTTTGTTTTGAATCTTTCCCTTTCTTTCATTTCAGCATGTCTGGGGATCTCAACCTTTCGGAGGGCGTACCGATACCTAGCTGGTTCAGGAGGTACCTAGAAGCTAGGGCTAATGATGCGGGCCCAGCAGACGTCCCTCCTCCCCCAGCTGTAGTGTTTCCTCCTCCTCCTCGCGTGTGAATACTTTCCCGAAGATATGTATAGACTTTCGAGCCATGGATGGGAGGAGCTTTAATGGAACTGAATCCTTCGTGGAGGCAAGGAACTGGCTCAAAGAAACTGAGGATTTGTTCGTTATCTTCGAGGTGGACGATAGGCAGAAGATACAGTTGGCGGTACGGTTGCTTAAGGACGAAGCTTCTTTTTGGTGGGAGGTCACAAATGGAGAGCGTCCGGTAGAGAGATGGATGGGTTTCAGGCATAGGTTCGAGATGAAATTTCTCTCACGAGCGGAAGAGAGTCTATACGTAGAGAGGTTCTTGGCGTTGAAGCAGGGGAATTTATCAGTGAGAGAGTACGTCAACAAGTTTAATCAATTGGCGAGATTCGGCTTAGATTTGGTAAATACACCACATAAGAAGGCACTAAGGTTTGCTAAAGGTTTGAACGAGCCGCTACACGGATTGGCAATGTCCCACATTCCTATGGGGGGCTACCTTCGAGAAATTAGTTGACATGGCATTGATGCATGAAGAGGAAACCAAAAGTGAGAAGAAAGATGAAAAGCTTGAAGGACCACAGAACAAGAAGGCGGGGCCCAAAAAGGAAACACAAAAGAAGGATGAGAAGTCTGAAGATAAGAAGGAGAAGAAGTGCTCTACTTGTGGAAGCTCGACCCATCTGAACAAGGATTGCAGGAAGAGGAAGGGCACTTGCTTCAACTATGGAGAAATGGGGCACTACACTAGGGACTGCCCAAAGAAACGAGGACAAAGGTAGAGGGCATGACCTACTTCTGGAGGGCAAGCGAATACCCTCGAGGCTGGGGGTAGGATAGAAATAGGAAAAAAAATTCTGTAGATGGTTTAATTTCCTTATCTGATTGTTGAGTTAAAACTCTTTCTGATTCTGGCATTTTGATTTTGTAATTGATACTCTGCACTTTAATACTAGTCTTGTTTCTGATCCCGCTGTAGACTCAAACCCATGAGGGTTACGACCCATCTATTTGTGATAAGTTGGGGTTTGAGGGTATCAGTGTTGGGCGTTAAGTTCACTATGACGCGTACATTCTGGGCTTTTATCATGCTTAATTTCCTAAGAATCATTTGGTAATCTGATCTGTACCAGTAGCCTGTAAGTATCTGAATATTTCTGATAAGGTTAAGGGTTTTTACTCGAAGCATGAAGTAGATTTCCAGTTGGGCATTTGTTTAACAGGAGCGATTCTCTGAGTATCAATCTGATGTTGATTTCGGGGTTCGGGGTTGATACTTAGGGGGTTATTCTCTTAAACCGACGTCTGATAGGAACAAAGCTTTTGTTTTAATCGTACTTGCTTCTGTCACTCAGTTGCATCATATCGATCGAATATTCGACCTTTAGGTAGAAACTAATGGGTGTAAACATGTGTTTGAGACATGTTATGTTTGATGGTTGCAAGTGGATGCAAGTGGTTGCTAGTGGTTGCTCGTGGATGCATATACACACACTAGGCACTAGATCGGCTCAAAAACACTCTCACACTGCATATGGATGTGTGTGCAATTTTAAATTTTTTATCGATGCGAAATGGTTGACTCAACACATGGATGTTGCATATGAATGAACGGATGTGCACTCATATAGAAATGATATGTATCAAATAGGAAAATTGCATACATGTTGGACTCATGGCGCTGACATAATTCGCATTAAGGAGGTCAACTGAATCAGTGGGCCGCCTAATCTTTGCATTAGATAAGGAACATATACACACACTTTTGCATATGTTCACACAACATTAGAAGTTTTCTAAGGACAATGGATGCTTGTTGATGATGGTTGAGTAGATGGGTGATTGGATGGTAGGACACATTCTTCTTAACTTGAAGATTTCGGGGACGAAATCCTTTAAGGAGGGGAGAATGTAACACCCCGAATTTTCTGTGAACATAAGAGTAATAAATCAGAGAATAATTAAATTGTAACAAAATAATTTAGGGAAACGGGTTACGCCATTGCATTCGTCTCGAAATTCTGCTTGGATTAGAGTCCAAGTTTGCGTAAATCGGACTCCATATGAAGAAGATATGGCCTTCAGAAGTTTCAATAAAAACCAGCCCGAAATTCAAAATTCAAATTTCAAAATTCAAAACAGACACCCGGGCTGGGCGGGAAAATTCCTACCCAGGACCCGGGTCGACACTAGGGTCGACCTGGGTAAACAGGTCGACACTAGGGTGACCTTAGGGTCGACCTCCCCCCATATTTCCAGATCCGTGGACAGATGCATTTTTCTGTATTTAGACGCCCGTTCTGACCAGATTCATGACCCCTATGCTATTTAAACACCCCCAAACCTAGCTTTCTCTCCACACAATTTCATTCTGCCTATACTCTACCTCTATTCTAATTAAAAATAAAAATGGCGTCGCTACTCTTTTGGAATCAAAACTAGGATCTTCTTCCAATCTGAATAGAGTTAAAAGAGAACAACTATTTTCTAATCTAATCGATAGTCTACGCCAAAGGAACGCTATTCAGTGTCAGAATATAGATCCCAGAAATCAAGATTTACCTTTTCAATCGTGAGTACAGTTATTTTCAGATATGAAATTTAATAATTATCTTGACATTCTTGTGAATTTGGATCTGAGGTTATGCATACTTTTCTGTGGACCTATCTTGATTGTGACTGTTCTGTATCTGTTCCCCTTTTTCTTCCTTTTTGTTTATAGCTAGGCTAGCAGGAGCCTGCGCCAAATCTCATAAGAGATTAACGAACGAACGCTAAATTTTGGGACAAATAATGGATAATGCATAATTGGACATGACTGATCTTTGACTGATTTGAGAAATGGACATATGTTGTAAATTAGATCTAGATCTCTGTATACTCTGTAATTTGGAAGAAGAGGAATCATTGTATGATAACATGTGACTTGAAACTTGGGGACATAATGCATATAAAAATTAAGATCTGATTTTGAGATGTTATAATTTAAGGTCTAGTCTTTTGGGGTAAAATTTTATGTAACAATCCTTAACTTGAAAAAGGAATATGTGACTTAGGCGTAGAGACCTATATTATAATAGGATAACTATCAATGTGAATACGCCTAAAAGTGGATTTTTGGATATTTGGCATTAAGGGCTGTAATTTGGCATAATTCATATGGTATATCATGATTTGGGCTTTTAGAGAATACTCTATACTGTGCAAAGTTTAACTAAAGATTTGGGCATATGTTGTATTATGAATTATGACCATGATTTAGGCATGTAAATTTAGGCTAAATTTATGATTAGGCAAGATATGTAAATAGAGTTTTAGAAATATATATTTTGTTGAATTGCCTAATATGCTAAATCTGTTATCTGCTAAATCTGTTGGATTGCCTAATCTGTTATCTGCTAAATCTGTTGAATTGCCTAATCTATTATCTGCTAAATCTGTTGAATTGCCTAATCTGCTAAATCTGTTATCTGCTAAATCTGTTGAATCGCCTAATCTGCTAGATCTGTTATCGGTTGAATTGCCTAATCTGTTGAAAACTAAATAATTGTAATTTGGGTATGAAAATCCGTAGGCTCGATCTAAGATTGAGTAAAACATGGAAATTTAATTAATCTGTTGTAAACTGTGAAGAAGTTTAATCTGTTAAATAAACAGAATTAGTCTGATATCTGTATAATCTGTATTGGAATGAATTGGCTATGACACGAGGTTAGACTCTGGTTGCGGTAGAAGACTGCCCGGAACCAACCGGCTTGACCAGCAACTGTAAACTGTCAGTCTAATGTGAGAGGTCGTAGGCATAACTAAAATATGCTTAGACACGAGGTTAGGTCTGGCTTGAGGCAGAAGTCTGCCCGAAACCGCCCGGCATATCCAGTGGCCGCAAGCTACCGACCTAATGTGAGAGGTCTGTGCATTAATATTTAATTAATACAAATCTGAGATAAATATGATGTCTAAAATGTGTTTGGGTGGATAGGGTTAAACCAACTGGACTGATGAATTTAACAAACCCGTTTCGTGAATCTATAGGCCCAATACAAAGTTAGATAATCTGTAAGTCTGTTAAAACTGTACATCTGATCCGTTAGTCTGAAAACTTGTTAACTTGATTGTCTGATCTGTGAACTAGTAAATCTGAACTCTGTATGTCTGAAACTTGTAAACAAGTTAATCTGAAATCTGTTACTCTGGGGACACAAGGTTAGGAGGGGAAATACTTGTGTCATCTGTTGTTTGGGACCCATATTAGTCAGTAACCCTTTCTGGTATCAAAACTTTGACCCCACACTATGTAGGGGTCCGGACACGCTTACTGAACTAATTATAAGCGGTTTATTCTGATAATGGCGATGGGTGTTGATGGCGCGTTCCAGCCGGGTCATGTGCGTGCATAGATCCGGTCTGCTCTGAGGATGTAAGACACCGTGACATCTGAAAATAGGTCTATGCCAATAGGTTGCCACTTTAGGGAGTGATACACCCTACTGTGGGGCCGACATAGGGTATTTATGTATTAGGGAGCCGATCGCTTGGGGGTAGGACTTAGGGTACACTTAGTTTTGTCTGTTTCCGTTGGTACCGTCTGTTTCTGATGGGTGGTAACACCTGTCTGTTTCTGCGTGGTACCGTCTGTTGGGGTGGTAAAGGTCCATTACTAGTGTACACCTAATTCTAACATTCTGTTTCCGTAGGGATTATTCTGTTTCTGTCTCTGATTCCGTTTCCGATTCTGTTTCCGTACCTTCTGTTTGTTGGGGTGGTAAAGGCCCACTAGTTGGGTGGTAAAGGCCCATTATTAGTATTCTGCTTCTGTACCTTATGTCTGTTCGGGTGGTAAAGGCCCATTACTAGCATTCTGTTTCTGTAGAGATTATTCTATTTCCATTTCTGTTTCAGTTTAGACATTAGGGTAACACCTAATCCTGTTATACTAGTATTAGTGCAGAGAAGTAAAAAAGCTTAGCTTAGCCTATATCATTCCGTTTCTTCTGTTAACCTGCTATTCCTATTACGGTTATCTCTCATCCAGTTTTATTTACATGTCATGATACTATTATATGTTTATATGCTGAAAGTCACTGGACTCACCAGACTTATGTCTGACCTAGTTTGTTTCACCTCTTTTCTTTCCGCCCCCCCCCCCCCAGGTTTTCAGGGTGGAAATATAGGAGCTTGATTCAGATTCTCTCTACTTGAAGTGTTTGAAGTATTGCTTGGCTTTGGCCCTATCTTTCCATGGCAGTTTATATTGGGGATTATGGCTTTAAAAACTATGCATTCTGAAGGCTTTTGTACAAGACCGATATTTATGTACTTGAATTCCGATATTGTGATTTTGAAAGATGTAACCAAACTTATTTCTGCTTCTGCTGTAATAAAGTTATAATTTTTTTCAAGTACTGCTTATCTGTCTTGTAATATCCTGTTCTATCTACTAAAATGCTCCATCAAAGTTAAGGCATTCCCTTTGAGAGTGACCTTAACGGAGGTGGGGGGTTTACAGTTATCCTCGTATTCACCTTGATTTCCTTGGCGAGAATAAGGACCAATTTTTAAGAGAGGTTCATACATATCAGTCTAGGTTGGTTCGTGGTTATGAGAGCCTACCTGCTGGAAAGTGGGACTATCGTAAGTATCCTCTGGTTCATACCAGATGTATTCGAAGTTCCCTTTGATTCCTCACTTAACCTTACTGCTGGCATCCTAGATAAAGTGAAGAAGGCTACTTCCTTACCCTGATACTCAAACACTTGTAATGGTGCTTTTATTGAGAGCTAGGTTATGCTCATATGAAATTTCTAGTATTGGAATATGGGTGTTCTCCTTTCTAGAGATGCGTTTTTTTTACAAACTTTTTGTAAATAATTATGTAAGATGTGAAGTACTTGGTATATCACCTGTCGCATGTAATATTTTACAATGATGGTGCTTATGAATAGCGGTACGATCTATAACAGTATTACTTAACATGCGATCACACATTTTGGTGTAAACGTTTTTCTATCGTTATGGCTTTACCATGGCATGGTGCACATATTCAACACACTTCGTTATAAGTTTGCCTTATAGGCCTTCGTAAAGTGCCACTCGCTCTTAGTAGGGTTAATAGTGCCGACGTACGGGAGATATGAAATGTCTATAGTGCTTACTTGTGCTTTGTGTGCTAGTGCAAATATTTGACATGCTTGCATAATAAATTGATGAATGTATAAGTTAAAGACACTTCCCTGAGGACCATGAGTTTACCCTTAGTAATAATGGAATTGTAGTTCTAAGCCATATTTGAACTATCGAGAAGGTTGAATAGCTCCTTCTTGTTTAGATTTAAGATTTTGAATCGGTCCAGACTTGGATATTGGTGATGAGACTTGAACTCCTCATCTGATCGTGGTTTGCGCTTGAATCAACCCAGGCTTGGATATCACGACAAGAGGCCAGAAGCCTGTTTCTGGCCTTGGCTGAAGGTTGAATCAACTCGGATTCGGTTATTAAGATAGGACCGGGATTCCACTTCCGGTATTTGTGAGGATCTGATCCAACCCAGATTCGGGTTATTAGAATAGGAGGCCAGAAATTCGCCTCTGAGCTTTGTCGAGAGCCAAACCAACCCAGATTCGAGTGTTAATATTGAAGTCCTGAACCAACGCTTGTTCGGATAATCAGTGATCGAGTACCAAAAATCCATCTCTGGCATTAATGTTTTGGTATCCCCTTGGATTTGATTTGTGAAGCAGAGGATGTACGTGCTTCTTGAGCCACTTTTTGGGATTTTGATGTCAAAGAAGAGGATGTATGTGCTTTGTTGGCCACTCTCTAGGCCTGTGCATCTGGTGCGCTTGGATAGCTTATCCACAAGCAAGGCCCAAGGACTTACCCGACCGCCCTCCAGGAGGCGACTTATCCTTACCATAGTAGGCGATGATAAGGTCTTAGAAACTTAAACTGGGCCATCGTAGACACAGAACTAAGGTTTACTCTTTTGATGCTCTATACTGACCATCATAGGTACTAATAGAGGCTTACACACCACCCCCTCCAGGGGTGCCCTATCCCGACCATCGTAGGTGATGATAGAGGTTGGCGTTCCCTTCTGCGGGTAACATGGAACATAAGCAGAGGTAGGATGTGCTCTTCTGCGAGCAGAGGTAGGACATGCTTAGTTCATAGCAGAGGTAGGGCGTACTCTTCTGCGAGCAAAGGCAGGGTGTGCTAATTTTAGATGCACCGCCACGACCATGTTTGGTGTGAAACGGAGGCTTACGGTTTTGATGCTTTAACCTAACCCCCTTTGATTTGGGCATGGAAAAAGATTAACACACCAACCCCTCCGGAGAGTGCCTTGCCCTGACCAATTTGGCAATGACAAGGGATTTGATCCATTAGTGGTTTGACCCCTCTTGGGTTTCTTTAAGCTTTGAAAGGAGGGTTTCCCGTACCCTTGGTTGTGTTTGATAATCCTTTCCCTAAGGAATTTTATTGAACTTAATATGATCTTTTTACGAACTCTCGTAATTGGCCTTGGTTGATGAATTTGATGACCATTTTCTCAAGGATTCTGCAGTGGTTAGTTTCATGTCTATTCATCATGTGGTAATGACAGTAAGGTCCTCCGGACTCCGGACTTCCTTTCGTATTTGGGTTTTTCCTTCATGAACAACCAATAGTTGAGTTCGTGTTTGGTTAGTAAGTACATATTTTCCATCTAAGTAGTAAAGTAGTATCCCTTGGGTAATCTTTGCGTAAGCCTCTCTCCTTGCCGCTGAGGCTTAACCCCTTTGCAACTCAGTTTTGTTGTTTTAACTATATTTTTATTTCTACTTTCCAAGATATACTGAGACTGATGTGTTATCCTTTCATATCATTTGTTGGTGAAGTGGTCAAAATCATCCATTATTTCTTGTTCAAACACCATTTCTCTGATTTTCTTGTGGAGAATTCTCCTTATGTGAGAGAAAATGTTAATATCCTTTGATGTAGAGCTACTTGGAGGAGGTGCCAGGATTTTTCCTATGTGGGAAAGGCTATTATCCCAAGTGCCTGAAGCATGTTGTTCTATTTTTCCTTTTCCGCTTCATTATCCGCAAGGCTTCCACTCTCAGCCTTTGTTCTTCTGTCACTCTTAGGTAAGTGATTTCTGACTTATCCATTTGACATTCAGAAGACTCTTGTTGGGACCTCTTACCCGTAACTTTGCATCTTCAAAGCCTTAGTCCAATCCGGGACGGAACAACACAGGTAGATATATGGCTGTTAACCGCAAGGTCGGAGGTTCAAGCCCTCCTTCTAGCGCCAAAATGTTAAAGATATTCTTCGTCAACACCGGAGATAGGTCTATGGAAGTCGTCAAAAGAATCCTAAGATACTTAAATGGAACAATGGATTATGGACTAAACATGAAATCTAGAAAAATCTAAATATTACTGGATTTGCAAATGCAAATTCGGCAAACGACTTAGATGACAGAAAGTCTACCACAGGATACTGTATTTACATGGGTGACAATCCAATTTCATGGTGTGCTAAAAAGCAAACAACAATATCTCGTTTCAGCGCAGAAGCAGAGTTCAGAAGTGTAGCAAGTGCAACATCAGAGATAATTGGGTTAGAACCATTATTCAGTGAATTAAACATCAAAACTAGCAGAAGACCAATGATATGGTGTGATAATTTAAGCACAGTGTCACTTACAGCAAATCCAATTCTCCATTCATGAACAAAACACATGGAACTTGATTTGTATTTTGTTCGTAAACGTGTTATCAACGGACAATTAGAGGTAAATCACGTACCTTCCTTCTTTCAGAAGGCATATATTTTAACTAAACCCTTATCTGTCACAAATTTCACCAGATTAAGGAAGGAGCTATAAATCGAAGCATACAAAAACCATGAAATGAAGCTTGAAACAATTAAAGGACGAGGAACTTTGAAGAATCAGCTTAAAACAATGTCGAGAGAGAGGATCGAACAAAATGAAGAGAGAAATGGAAGCGCCGGAAACCATAGCTGAGTTTAAGGGAGAATGTTAGAGATAATAAATTCATGTGCAAGCCTCAGCAACGTTTATCTCAATACTATATACATCGGTCGATATATCAGTGGCATTGGGCTAAGCCCATTATCCAGCCCAAATATACAAATATGCCTAAATTACTTCTTGCCTAATATAACAATTATACCGTTGGGTTTTATGCCTATATATGCTATCTCTTGTACAGGTTATTATCAAAAAATATTTAATAAATTTTTCCTTTTGCAATTTCATTAGATTGCTTTGCATTTCCTATGCACGAAATTTTCAACGTTTCTCAAGTTTTGGTTTCTAAAATAATTTGGCATCCGTACTTTTTTGTTTTTCTGTATCTGAAATCTGTAAACTTTTATATCTTGAGCTTAGTGACTTGCTTGTGCATTTTAGATCTTTATCTCTTACCAATATCTATCCTGTTTATCAACGACCTAGGCATATTCAATTAAAATTTCCATGCCTAAAAATTTAGGTGATTCTTATATGATAGGACTTGTTAACGTTTAGTTATCACGACATACTTTATAAATTCAACAAACCAGAAGGAAGAATGGACATTTTGGAAAAATTAAGGTTAAATGATATAAATTTTACTTTTGTTCAAAGAAGCAAATGTTTATTCTAATTAGCATTGAATTCAACTTTTAGACCGTACATACTTTCACCACATATAATATTTACAATGTTTAGTTGTTAGTTTTGTTTCAATAATGCAAACAAAAGTTTGACATGTATTTAAACGTGAACAATTGCAATAAACATTTTTTTTAAGATTATACATTTGAACGGTCGGTATTTTCCACCGTTGTATGGTTATACTAGTACTTAAACTATTTAAATATTCTATCAATTTATTCCTTATGCTTGAGATCAATTATGCACTCTCAATATCATCATTTCAATCACTCCGCTTTTTCAAAAACTGAACTTGCCAAGTCTGCAACGAATCAATTTAGCGTATTGTTGTCCAAGGTAATTATCCTTCGCATTACGACTTCCTCGAGAAAATTATCTAATCGAGTGAAATTTTGAAGGATACGCGGTAACTCCTTGCGTTCTCTGTACTTTTTTGCAATCTATATCATTGCATTGTTATCATAAAACAGTGACATAAGTGAATACTAGTGGCATGCTAACTTCGTTATGTTGCTTGACTTGCGAATAGGCTGGGGTTCAGTCTGGATACTATAAAACCTGGACTTCACCCCACTTATGGCTACTAGGGTTGCACAAAGTATGAGTTGGGTCAGGTTAGACCAAATACTTCATCCGACCCTTATAAGTATGGGTTTAAGGTAGTTCAACCCGTATCCGACCTATATGAGGCTGGATATAAGTTGGGTTGAAGTATGGGCTGGGTCAGGTTTAGTTAGGTTGGGTTGGGTTGCTCGAATATAATGAAAAATGAGAATATAAAGTAATTTTCTTAAACATAATATTAAAATATTTAGTATAATATATCGGATTTAAGTTGGCATAAAGCATTTAAAATAACTGATTCATTATAAGACATATATTATTAAAATTTAACTGTAAAACACTTGTTTTCAAATAGAAATCATAATACAAAATCGAAGAAAAGAAAGCCTTTTTCCAATGGCTCACAAAAACAGGGCAACCCAAGATGCTGCGACTAAAGCACAGCCAAAAACACATACACAAAATTGCCAACATGGCATAATTAATTTGATACATAGTAGAACAAGTGTTTAATTTTAAAATATAATAAAATGCTCTTTAAAATATATTTGCCAAATTCTATCTAGTTTGGATTGACGTGAAATATGCTTTTTTGTATATTTACTATAAAATACATAACATTATTTCAGGATTATACTATTCTAATTTTAAGTGGGATGATACTAAACTAGTATTTTAATATAGTGAAAATTAGGCACACATCCCTAGAACCAAACTTAATTAGGCTCACGTCCCTCCCTACTTTTCAATGCAAACCCAGTCCCTATTTTTGAAAGTTCCGCCTTTTACGTTTTTATGCCCAAAAAAATGTGTTGTCATGCAAAAGTTTTTTTTTTTGCTAAATTCTGGAAATGTTCTCTGAGGTCCACGAAAAGTAAAAAAAAAGTTGCATACATGTATGCAACTATTATCAATAACTGCATACATGAATGCAACTATTGCAGAAGCTGTTTCCATTGAAAATCTGGACAAAAATTTGCATATATGTGTGCAACTATTTTTAAATACTTACACATATATATGCTAGTATTGCATGAAGGAAAAACTGTACTGAATTTTGCCTATAGATTCTTGCACACATGCGTGCAACTTTTCTATTTTTATTGCACACATGAATGCAAATAATTATGAATTGATAAGGTCTTGCCTGCGAAAAAAATCCTCCATCAGGATATTAATGGTTGGATGTGACACATACGACTAAGCTAAAGTATGGAAAATTAGTTAATAAGTCATCATCCTTCCAAACTCCCTAGGATATGTGTGAAAGTTGGACTGGGGACATTTTAAAATTCTGCCCCATAGTTTATATTTGCTTACAAATGCCTGGAGACTGGCAACATTAATAAGATGTCTTAAGGTTTGACCAATACATATGTGAGTTATTGGATAAATGAACTGGATCACCACCAGGATCACAACACTAAACTTGGAAAAATTCGATTGGAGTAAAGGAATTGGAGGCAAGAAGAAACACAACTTAGAATCAAGTAGCAGGGACACTAGTTGTCGAAGATGGGAACCATCGTGCAAATCAGGTTGGGGACAAACAAACGAATTGCTTAGAATGTTTGATCCCTCAATAGATGTGAGGAATTTTCAGTACACTAGAGTTAGGCATATACATCAGCACCTCTCGGTCAAGCTAGAAAAAAGCCTGTCGTCGAAACGACTGAACTAGACAAGCTCATAGTTTTGCTACGCCGAACAAAGTATTTCAGCAAAAAAACAGAGATAAGTAATATAATGTAATATCATAATTATAGGAATGTCATTTACATGCATAATGATGTCGTAAATGAACACGTCACAAGAAAATAATAGTAGGTAATATAAGAAATTACAGCACACGCAATCATATAATATACACAAATTATTATACACAATGCATAAAATGTAGGAAAAGCACAAAAGGAATATTATGATACAAAATTAACTTGCATTGCTAGTATCTTTTACAGGAAAAAGAAGGGGGCTACAACAATGTAATATTAGATTGTTTTTAGCCAATGAAAAACAAAGTACAAAATCTACCACAATCATGGCAAAGAAAAAAAGTGAACCATAAGAAGTAGGGAAAGATATGGTCTTGACACTAAGAGGAACCTCTTGGTACCAGAAAGGTTTGGAATTAAGTCACCGATGTGCAATTTCAATATATAGAAACTAGAACACAACTAAAGTATCCCTTATTATTTTAAGGAATCCTACCTCAATCTAGGATAGAAAATTTCAAGAATATTTGAGATTGAAAGAATCATTTACACGTTAGTTTTCAAAAATTGAAATTAGTGTCCTATCGAGTTTTAACAACAATGTTGGCAACCAAGCAATACATACTTAGTCAAAGATGGATGAGGATGGTCCTAAAGAATTTGATGTGAGAATTGTACTTCAAGTTTCCCAATCCAAGGTTGGGATTGTGAAAGCACATTCAAACTGGAGACAATCTGATAATTCGCTCTACATGTTTACTTCACATTAATGCTTAGGCTCATGACTTGAGATTCTTTGAATAAGTATTAAACCCCACAAATGTCATTTCCTAGTGATAGGGAATGGAGTAGGACTTGGACTATTCGCAGTGAAATTCAGTAAAAAGAAGTTAGACCCAAATCATCTGAAATCCACTATCGATCGAATGTAGGAGATATGTCTACGTTGTAGGCGACTGGACATTTCAACTCCATCTTATGAGTATATACCATCGTCCAAAGATAGGCAATGATAAGAAGGATGCTCAAAATTGAGAAATCCAAGCTTTATTTCCAAATTTTGAAGCAAGTGCGCGATCAAACCCTTACAACAATGCTAACAACCAAGCGGCACATTTACTTAAGAAAAACTAATGTTAGTTTAAGGGAAACTAATGTTGGAATCAAAAATTCCAATCTTGTTTGTGGATTGGGAGGACATACTTATATGAGGGAAATTGAATAGGTTACCACCTAGCATTTGGCTAGTGAAAGTTCCCTGAGTCAGAATATTAAAGATATTCTCAACCAATAGAGTTTAACTTAAGGTGAAGATTGTAAAAAAGTGTAGTGTCCCGAAATTCCGGTACAATTTGAGCTGACCAAATAACACAAGTCCAACCCAAATTACACTGGAAACCAGAAAACTAATAGAAAGAAAACAGAGGGTAAGGATAGATAAGATAGAAACTTAGAATAGAAGAAGAAGAAGAAGAAGAAGAAGAACATACAACATCAGAGTAACACGAATCTCACAGCGGAACGAATAAAATATAACATAACTTTGAAATAAAAGATTGTACTTGAATATACATATCATTATCAAAGTACAGCACTTACAACACAACGGAAATAATCAATAGCTATATAAATGCTGTTGAAGCCTCCTGCTCCAGCTTTCCAAGTATATCTGTAAAATCCCGACTACTTGACTGCCCATACAAAATTGGGCACCCAAGAGTTTAGGGAAAACAAAACAAAAAAAACTCTGGGTCAGTCATGGGACTGGTGTGAGTAAAACAGTTTAAAACAGTTTGAGCAATTAAACGGTATCTCATAAGACTACGCCGTATAACGGAACGGGTTTTTCCTTATGAGAATCCAAAAACATTTGATTTAACTTTCAAAATCCTTATGAAAGAAACGATAAACTTTATATCAAAACTCTTTTGATATTATAATAGTGTCTATCAACCATAATATAATAATCATCTTGCAAAACGCTTTCATCTCACGTTCCACATATATAGTATACAATCAAAACCGTGAGCACTTATTGGGTAATGGATTTCCAACTATGACAAGGTATGGAACCACCTTCCGATAGTGTACCTCTAGAGAGGAATACACTGGGTTCAACAAGAACATCTTGCAACCCGGCCACACATGACCGACCACTCATTTCGCTTGAGTGTATCGAATGTATATCACCAACAGTTGGGATCAGCAATCATTTCCCGAATGGGACAGCATCGACAATAGATTATAGGATGAAATGAATATCTATAGATAGGTCATAATACACCCTAATTGGCAGCCAACCACTTAGCCATGCTGCCTGCCCGATTTTTGTCATTTCCCGGTTGTGAGGCTAAAGGCCACGCTTATCTCTGACAGATCACACAGTTATTCAATTTGGATGTCACATCGTCATACCCTCCAAATCACAAATTGATTTCCCCAAAAATACAATGGGTATACAGCTAAGAGAAACGAATTCCCCCGCCACCAAACATATATACGTTTGAAGAGATCAGCTTATGCGATCTGTTAAATATACTCTGTCAGACATTCTTCCATACAGGTCGTCCTGGGACTGGACAAACCGAAGGTACTATCCTGTAAACAGGACAACCCTTGGATAACTCCATGTTCAAATATCTTCATCATATTTGATCGCAACGTTAACGCCCATACAGAGTGGTTTTCAGATAATGATCTGATCCCGGTCTCTCCGTATTGACGACGGAAAATGGTCAAAAACTTCGATAGTCGGTGAGTTAACTATCAAAGGAAAACACGTATGCAAACAACGATATTATTTCCAGATGGAAATTCTATCGATCAATCATCATTCATCTTTCTATCTCTTTAGTTCGTTTATCATTCATTTTCCATTTCATATATCCATATATTCAACATTTCTTATTTTCTAAATTTAGAAAATATACGTTATTAACATTGGAAAACATTTCCATTTCTTGTTTTCTATATTAGAAAACATTTCTGATTCTTATTTGGAAAACATTTCCAAATCTCCTTTATTGGACTTAGACAGATGTTTAAACAAATCATCGCCATGCCAACTCAAAACATTTCACTCATTAACTAAATTCACTTAACCAAACTTCACTATCGAACCTTAACCATTCCTTAGTTAAAAACGAAGCCAATCAAGTTGAGGTATAAATACCTCTCAGACCTTAACTGAACAACATTTCTAACCTCGAAATAGTCAAAGTTCACCTTTTAATTCTTTAACAAACTTCCTTACGTAACTCTCGGATTCTATTTACGAATCTACTTCTTTTATCGAAATCATTTGATTATAACAATAGTGTTATAATCCCTACTTCTGAAATATCTAACTTAAGTATAACTTTTATTTATTAATTTGGATAAATAAACAAACAACTAATTTATTTATAAATAAATAAATCTTAATTAAAAACGGAAAGTGAATAGTACTTTCCTGAATTTGATATAATCGAATTCGACGTATAACTCTCCTTCGAGTAATCTCTATTCGATTAACTCCTTCGAATAACTAATATTCGATTAACTCCCATCGAATAACTTATATTCGATTAACTCTCCTCGAATAACTAATACTCGATAACTCCTTTCTTCGAATAACTATATTCGATAACTCCTTTCTTCGAATAACTATATTCGATAACTCCTTTCTTATAAACTAATATTCGATAACCCCTTTCGAATAACTAATATTCGATAACTCCTTTCGAATAACTAATATTCGATAACTCCATTCGAATAAACTATATTCGATTAACTCTATTGGATTAACTTTTTTTGAATAAACTATATTCGATTAACTCTATTGGATTAACTCCTTTCGAATAAACTATATTCGATTAACTCCTTTGACTCTATTCGAATAAACTATATTCGATTAACTCTTTCAATTAACTCTATTTGATTAATTCTAATTCGATCAACTCTATTTGATTAACTTTAATCGATTAACTCTATTTAAATAACTCTAGTTCGATTTAACTCTAATCGATTAACTCTGATTGATTAACTCTAACTGGTTAACTCTAACTGATTAGCTCTAACTGGTTAACTCTAACTGGTTAACTCTAACTGATTAACTCTAACTGATTAACTCTAACTGGTTAACTCTAACTGATTAACTCTAATCGACTAACTCTTAATCAAATAAATTATATTTGATAACTCTATTCGACTAACTCTACTTCATTACAAATACTTCCTTTTCTATTTGTCTATATTTATTTCATATAAATATTTCCTTTGTATAATTCTATTTATTTCATAAATATTTCCTTTTATAACTTAATTTATTTTCTAATAAACATTTCCTTTTATAACAATATTTATTTTCTAAATAAACATTTCCTTTTAACTCCATTTATTTATCAAATAATTTCCCTTTTTATCTTTATTTATTTTCTAAATAAATATTTCTTTTCAATTCTATTTGTTTAACAAATAAATATTCCTTTTACATTTGTTTTACAAATATTTTCTTTTATATTTGTTTTACAAATATTTCCCTTTTTATTTGTTTTACAAATATTTTCCTTTATATTTGTTTTACAAATATTTTCCTTTATATTTGTTTTACAAATATTTCCCTTTTATAACTCTTTGATTTTATAATTATTTCCTTTTATAAACCCCTTTTCCTTTTATATATAAAATCCATTAATTTTATATAAATAATTTATTTTCAAAATATACTTTGAAAATCCCCTTTTTACATCCCAGTATTTCTTACGGTATTTAAAATACCAAATACAGTGATTGATATCATTCAAACACACATAATCCACAACAGATTATATATCACATCATATATTACAATATATGAACAGAACAGTATTATAAATATTGAGGGATCCAGTTGGATCCCTCCAACCTGTTTCCCTGCATCACAGATGTTAAACAATATAATTAACATCGATTTCATTTCAATATGAAATATTCTGCTAAACAGAATCAATATTTGATTAACGATATATATATATATATCGTTATCTATAATTTCAACCAATACATAAGCAATTCAACCAAACAGTTATCACATAGCAATCAACAGATAATTATCAGTTCTAAAAATATGTTATAAAAATATAACTGTTTAGAGTTGGTGAGTTTTACTCACATTGGACGATCATCGTTAAATAATGATTAATTATCTTTGATTCAGACATACAATTTATTTTGCTGTAAATTGTCACGAGCTCCAATTCACTCCCGGTCTATTCCATTGTGTAGCCCTCTCCCCTACGATCCCAACGGATCTTGTTTTTCTGAATTCCGTTAACATATGAGCAAGTTATGAATTTTTCAAGTCTGTATACATATTTACAAGTTAATAACGACTAAATTAAGAATTTAATTACCCTTAATCCTTATTAAACCAATATCAATGTTCCCAAACCTCTCACTCATCCTATTTCTTCCATTCGTGTTATGTTTGTTCGATTACCCCATAGCTGACAATCCCTTTCATCCGCCTTCCCAAACTACATCATTACTACGAATAATCGATCCCCCTAAAATTGTTTAACCTCTCACGAAAACGCCCTCAACCCTGCACCGAAATCTCTCCCTTCGTAAGCTCCCTCGCTCAATCAACTTCTTCTTTTATAGATTTTTAAACTGCTCCAGAAATCCGCTCTTCCCATTAAATCGAAAACTAAATACACAAATCAACTCCACAACCCAAACTCCATCTACCTGGCAACTTCCCTTCTAACTCGTCATCCTCCCAAGTGTTCTGACTTCACCCCATAGCTCGCTGCGCCACTACAGTACATCGACACAATTGGTGACCGAATCCTTCTAGATTTCCACAACCGAACCTCCACAACGTCACCAATATCACTACAATATTTGTTATTCAAATTAAAGCCCCAAACGATTAGAACTTCGAACCCCAGTTCTCCGAACTTACGCTGTAATTTCCACGAGACAACAAATGAAATTTGAATCTGTTGAAACCTATACGAATGTGAAGAGAAGCTCACGAGGATCTCGAAAATATATATCTCGTGATTTATAAAATTTTGTATGATTTTATCTTGATTTTAGAAAGAGGATTTTCCACGTTTTCATTTTTTTCCTGTGGCGGCTATCAGGCGTTTGACCATAGAAAAATAGTTTTTGGGTTAGTGGGAGAGTGTAGGATATTTATAGGAAGGTTTTTTATATTTTTTATTTGATTATTATATTTATTTTTAAGCAACTGCTATTTGTATCGCTAATTAAAAATTCCTATAATTACATGCAATATCCAAAAATCATGAAAGTGGACATGCAACTAGAGTTTGACATTACGGACCCAACGAAACTGGTTTCGTCGAATTCCGACTCCGTTTGCTCACACAGTGTATTTTAAACTGTCAAAATATTAACTATTTTTCACATTAAAAATCCGTACGGCCACACATTGACCCCAAAAATCACGGAACTTGAAAGCTAGCAATAATTAAATATTGCCGATCCAAAAAAATTAGTTTCGTCGAAAACGGAGGTGGTTTGCAAAACTGACTATTTTTAAAGCTCTAAATAACCCATTTAAATATATAAATATATTTAAAAATAACTAAATTAAATATTTAAAAATAAATATTATCGTATATATCCACACTAGAATATCATACAACTCCAATTAGATTTATAACCCGATATTTCAAAATTCCCAGTTATGTCGATATTCGATTTATATATAAAATCCTTTTATAATATAAATATATATATTTATAAATTTCAAAGGAATTCCATAGCGACTTTTATAAAATTTGATTTGGACATAAATCAAAATCTACACGATGAAATCCTGATTTTTCTCTTCCATTAGAAAAATATACTTCACCAGCTCCGAACGTTTCTTGTTTCACAGAAATCCAATTTAAAACGGACCATGTATATTTAGTTGAAGTTCAAATCGCCAAATAATGAACTGCAGTGCCATTTCAAGCTCGATTTAAATTATAATATAATTATGCGTTCAACTGTCGTTAAAATAATATATCCGATACTATAATTCAACTCTAAACTGAATTATATATTATAAAAGATCTGATTCACACAATATTGTGAATTTCACTATTTCTGACTATTTCAGAAATTAAATATATTATTATATTATTTATATTAATTAAATATTCAAAATTATTTAATTAAACGACCATTTAAATCTCCAAACCATTGTTTAAATAATTAAATAAATTTATTATTACACCGTAAAAATACGGGACATTACAAAAAGAAAACTCAAAACATCTCAGTTGCCACCCCGATACAGTAGAGTTGGCATAGAACTGGATAATGACTGATAGTTGTTGAAAGGGATGAAACCTATGCTAAATTAAAGACAAAGAGGATAGACTGTACAACCAAAGGTGAAACCGAAAAACCAACAAGCTTCTAGGGATCAGTGCCAGCTTACTTATTTTCATCCAAAGGTGCTTAAGCTACCGACCTAAAAGAGGAAATGCAGTCATCGATGACTCTGCAAGAGCATATATCCGTTACAATTCTCCATGATTAGTCATCCCAATATGACATAGATAAGCAATAAAGCCTAAGTTGTAAAGGTACGGCTTCTAGAGAAGTAAAAATCCCTTTGTCGGACTAAAGACAAGATGACCATAAACTCTCCTGAATGTTAATACTAAGTATTCAACACTATATAAGGAATGTTTTACTTCAACGAATGCTACTATTCACATCCCGATTTACACTTATATCCACCAAAACTGAAAACACTCTGAATATTTTAAATTTCCTCTGTTGGCCACCATCTACATTAATAATCTAAAAATGGAGAGGCCACCAGCACCTTCCTCTACACGAACTCTTCCTACCTCACTTACATCATACAGTTATCTTTTGAGTCATTTGATCAAACATCTTGCATCATATTATCACAACCATCATGTTTATCGTCCAATTTATTATCATTCAAATACTTCATCTATCAAACGACAAAAAAAAGAGTTAGTGTATCAATTTGTAAAAGAAGATACATAAGTTATACCAAAAAAACCCAATAAGTCAAAACTTACATTGTCATTCTCTATTACAACGTCGTCAAATTTAATGTCCACCAAGCTTGACGTTTCCAACGGAGCCGAAAAAATATTCTAAAATGCAATGGAAAACTCAAACCATTAAAAAAACCTAACAAATAATAAAAATCAAGCAATTCTAACCACTTATTTATTTTCACCTTCCACCTCTATTAGGCACAAAAGAATATCTGCTTTTGTTAGGGTTTAGAGTTTGAAATTGTAGAGAAGTTCGTGTTTTCTTAGGAGAAATACGGTGGTAAATAACAGAATGAAAGAATAATATATGGTAGCCAGAAGAATATACAAAATAATCATTTGTATTAAAGTTAGAAAGGTGGTCGGAAGTGTAAAGCGGGGTGTGAATAGTAGCATCCTACTTCATATATTGTTCTCCTAGGGACAATGCCCGATATCCAAGGGAAATCGACGAACATTGAATAATCAAAATTCCAAGCGTCGACCGAGGCGAATACAATATGTTACATATGCAAAGTAAGTTTGGTGTCCCGAACACCAGATATGGAGCGTTCTGTATAGAGAAGTCGCTCATGCTAGAAAAACAAGCCTACACATACTTTTAAATTACTTTGCTGGAACTTACCCGTTATTGGTGAAGAATCGATAGTGAAGCCGTAGTTCGAAGCGATACGAGAAACCTTTTTTAGGACCACTAAAAGTGTAAAAACTAAAACGGATAAAGGATGAGATGATCAGTTACCTATAATTTTGATTAAATCATTACATCGGAATTCGAATGGCAATAGAGACTTAGGCTAATTCACGAAAAGAGACAGTTAAAACCAGAAAACAGGGTTTGGTTCCAAAGAAACAATCCTTTGACTAATGCAAGACTTGGCTTTACCTCTAACTAAGAACAACCCAAAATTCAGCCATTTCTCTTCAAAAATTGTTGTCATCCTGAAATCATAGTAAAGAGTTTTTATACTAACCTAATCGTGCGATAGAATCTCTAAAATGCAGACTGCGTCACCAAAGCAAAGTAGGAGAAAAGTGTCGACACCAGTACTAAATGTAGAAAATATTTTTCAAAAAATTTCCCTAGGTGCATGATTTGGTACCGAGTTATGCCTATGGTTTGGAACTAAGTCATCTCTCTTGATCCAATTCAATGCCAACTTGGTGTGCGCGATATACTCATGATTCATAAGTATCCCAAAGATTATGGATTAAAAATTGCATTGCAAGTATGAAAAATTGTAGTTTGAGTAAAAGTCCAGCAACTGATCAACAACCAAACAAAGATAACATCTCTAAATAGTCTAATGTGATTAATCGGATTTTGGACAAAAGTTTTAAGATATCAACTTGTTTGCGAACAAATTAACAACTGTAAACAATTGTTTAATTCGTTCAGCTTTCCTAAACAACAAGGGTTATTGTAAAGGGTGTCGAACTCTGGAACCAAAAATTATTTTACTGATAAATCCAATCAAGTTATTCTGAAATTTTGATTGTTTAAAAATAACAGAACATAAACAAAAAGAGAGTTTTTAATAATAAATGAAAACAATTAGGGAGCAATGACATAAACAAGATTAATATGATTCAATAGCCAAACAAATTATTCTAGATCTAACCCATGTTTCTGTCACAAACATGAATCAACAACAATTAGGTTTTCATAAACAAACATGTGAATAACGACAAGCATATCATATGCAGGAGCTAAGCTCTTAAACAACCATAGGCTATCAGGACAGATTCACTACTTTATTTCTAAAACCCTAAAAATTAGATCTAAATCTGATAAGCGTTATATTGAACTCGAATATACCCTGTGAAGGAGCACAACTCTTAAACGACACAGAGTATGAAGGTTCAGATCTAACCCTCGGTTTAGATCTAGATCTATATACATGAAGTTCTAATATTTTTGGCTATGTGATTCATATTGAATCTAATCTGAGCGTCATCACTCCCTAATTAAGGGGGATTAGCTAGACATAGCTAAAGAAGAAGAGAAAAATAAAATAAACAACATAAATAAATTACAATAAAAAGTAAAGAGAAAAGGAGAAGAATGATTTTATTCCAAGAGAAAGTTTACAGAATAAAACCTAATGTAATTACAAATGAAGGAGATACAATGTATTTATAGCTGATATGACAAAGACTAATTGTCTAATTACACAATGTGGGACTAAAGTTTTAGCCCAAATAACACATAAGCCAGTGTGAAGCAGCTGTAGAGTGAGAGGCCTCGAAAATGAGCCAATCTGAACGCAGCATGAGTCTTTAGTGAGCCAAATCTACCTTAACCAAACTCTATTTGCAACCGTTCTTCAAGCTTTAAACTCTTCAAGCTTTAGAAATTTCAAACTTCACTCTTTTTAAGCAAATTCTTCATGCTTTATCCATCAAATGCTTTAAACAATGCTTTTTATCAACAATCTAAAAACACAGCTGTAAATAAATAATATCAATTATTTTAAAGGGAAAACAAGATAAATAAGTGGATAAAATATACACATTTACGTGTATATCAAATATCCCCACACTTATCTTTTTATTCGTCCTCGAATAAACTAAATTAAGATATGTCACGCTTCCGTAGGAAACACGATTGCATTTAGCATATGCAACAAGCCGTTAAACCCCTAGGTGTCCCTAGTAGGACGAGTGTTGTCTCGTGAGGGTTTTCAGCGGATACTACCCACAAAATCCAAAGCGTCTTATGTACGCGGATCAATCAAACAATATATTTAAGGTCTTTCAAATTCCAAGGACTTTACCTAACTTCAATAATAACGGTTTAGTCCTAAATTGTCCATCCCATTACTGGTGCAAAAAATGAATAAAAATTTTCAAGCTGAATCGTAATTCCTTGATAACACTGTAATTGCCTTCAAGGTTTAGAGCGTAGTGTAAACCAAAGTTCTACGCATCGACAATGTGCACCCAATCATTTATTCATCTTTTCTTGTTTTCTTTGAATAATTTTGCACTAGTGTAGCTGTAATGTATTGGATGTGAGTTATGCATAGATGAAGGAGAATTTTGTAAGTTCTAAAAATATTATGGATGAGAGGGCAAGTGTATTAGTTGAACTTCACACTACAAAAGACAAAGTAATACTAAGTCACATATAGACGTTTTGTTTCCTTTTATCTCCTCTACTACAATCCTCGCTTCTAAGTATGGTATGATGGACGTAGATGGAATGGAAATGAATGCTTTATAGTCAAGAATGATGGATGACTATTTTATTCTGAGAGATTTTCTCTTTATTGCATTTTTTTTTTGCATGATGAATGGTGAGTGGAGATGGAATGGAATGATACATATTATTTCATTTGATCCCTCCTCTACTAAGCGAATCATAACCAACACTTCACGAAAGGAAAGTTTTGTGCCCTAGTTACTTTACTTCTATAACCCTAATTCAACACACAAGTCTAGATTGACGTTACATAAAAAGCTGAAAGGAAATACAAGCAAAGTTTTGTAAGTTAGATAACCCATATAAAATAAGATGTGGTATATGGTTATCCTACCTTAAAACAAGTACGGAGTGGGTAGTATAATATTGGTATAAGAAGTGACGTTTTTTAACCTTTAACAGTAAATCAGTAAAAAGGTTCTTGAGTATACCAATATATGAAAAACTTGTCAAAACATGAATGTAAATCGATTTAAACTTGGGTTTGAATATTGTGGGGTATCGAGGAAGAACGCTACAATGAGCCATTTCTCCTTAAGTGGGCCAAATGGAATTTAGAACTTACTAGCTTGAAAATTTGAGTGAGAAAAATTATTATGCGTGAAACCGAACTAGAAAAATCCAACAAATGTAGGTGCAAAGTCATTTTTATTTGATTTTTCTTTTTTTGATTATTTTTACTTGCTCATTCTAACATGTATAACAATGGTTGACATGCTTACTCCAGAACACGACTAACATCTGCACAGTCTCAAGCTAGCATCTTAAAAAGACACATTACGACTCAATGAATAAATAATTTTCATTCCCATCACCCAACAATTCAACTTATCAAACAAGAATCAAGGTGTTATTTATGAATTTTAAGTTAGTCATTGTTCAACGAATGACCTAGTTCATAAAATTTGATTGTTGATATAATGTAAATTCCTCCCCCCCCCCTGACACTTGAGTGTAACAGTGTCCTCACTGTCGTTAAACAGACATATCTTAGTGAAAGGAAAAAAATAAGAGAATATTTACATATGTGCAAAAGAGGGTTAGTGTGTCTTACCGAATGTAATGTGGCTCATGGAGGACCATGAGCTCTTCCTCTTGGTTGGGTATTTGTTCCATGTAAGGTTTAAGGCGTTGACCATTGACCTTATATGACGATCCATCAGTTGGATTCTCAATTTCTACCGCACCATACGAAAAAACAGTCCGCACAGTGTAAGGTCCTGTCCATCTAGATTTTAACTTACCCAGAAATAAATGCAATTTTGAGTCATACAAGAGAACCTTTTGACCTGGCATGAAGGTTTTACGTAAAATTGATTTATCATGAAAAACTTTCGTTTTGTCTTTATAAATTCGTTTATTTTCATAAGAATCATTTCGAATTTCATCAAGTTCATTAAGTTGTAGCCTCCTAAGTTAACCTGCTTGCTCTAAGTCAAGATTTAAAGTTTTTATTGCCCATAATGCCCGATGTTCTAGTTCAACTGGCAAGTGACATGGCTCACCAAAAATTAACCGATAAGGGGACATACCCAAGTCTATTTTGAAAGCAGTGCGATAAGCCCAAAGGGCGTCAGTTAACTTTTGGGACCAATCTTTACGATTTCGATTCACAGTTTTCTCAAGGATTTGTTTAATCTGCCTATTTGATACTTCAACTTGCCCACAAGTTTAAGGATGGTAAGGAGTGGATAACTTGTGGGTTATCGAATACTTTCTCATGAGGGTTTCAAAAGAACGATTACAGAAGTGTGTCCCGTTGTCACTGATTATTGTGTGAGGTATGCCAAACCTAGAGAAGATATTTTCTTCAAGAAGCGCACAACAACCTTGTTATCGTTTGTTTTGCATGGAACAGCTTCGACCCATTTAGAAACATAATCGACAGCTAAGTGAATGTAAAGGTTCCCAAAAGAATTAGGGAAGGGTCCCATGAAGTCTATACCCCCACACATCAAAAATTTCGACCTCTAGAATGGGGTTTAGGGGCATTACATTTCGTTTACCAATTTTCCCTATGAATTGACATCGATCACAAGTTTTGCAAAATTCCTAAGCGTCTTTGAAAAGGTTGGGCCAGTAGAAACCCGACTGGAGAACCTTTTCGACTGTCTTTTTTGGGACCGAAATGACCACTACAGGCTTGGTCGTGATAGAAAGAGAGGACACTGTGAATTTCAGTGTCGGGAACACACCTTCGGATGATTTGGTCAAGACAGTATTTGAAAAGATAAGGGTCGTCCTAGAAAAAATGTTTCACTTGGGAAAAGAATTTTTTTATATCCTGCTTGGACCAAAAAGGAGTTTTCTTGGTGACTAAGTAGTTGAAAATGTCAACAAACCAAGGATCAGTGGATAAAGAAAAGAGCTGTTCATCTGAAAAATTCTCGTTTATCGGAAGAGAAGAAGACAAGGAATTTGGAAGACGAGACAAATGGTCAGCAATAACATTGTCGGATCATTTTTTATCCTTAATGGTAATGTCGAATTCTTGAACTAGAAGGTTCCAAAGGATGAGACGAGCCATAGCATCCATTTTAGAGAAAAGGTACCTAAGTGCGGAGTGATCGGTATGAACAATGATGTGTGAGCCAACTAGATAAGGTCTGGATTTTTCTAGAGCGAAAACGACTGCCAAGAGTTCTTTTTCAATTGTTGTACAATTGATTTGAACGTCGTTCAAAGTCTTACTCGTGTAGTAAATGACATGAAGAATTTTATCGATTTGTTGTCCTAAGACAGCGCCTACAGCGAAATTCGAGGCGTCACACATGATTTCAAAAGCCAGCTTCCAGTTGGGAGAGCAGATGATAGGAGCAGAGACAAGTTCATTTTTGAGATGCTTAAAAGATGAAATGCAATCAGAATTGAAGTCGAAAGGAACATCCTTACCAAGAAGACTAGTCAAAGGTCGAGTGATTTTGCTAAAATCCGTTATAAAGCGACGGTAAAAGCCAGCATGACATAGAATGGATCAGATGTCATTAATGGACTTGGGAATGGGAAGATTAGAGATAACTTCGATTTTCGCTTTGTCAGTTTCAATTCCTTTATTAGAGATGACATGTCCTAAAACAATGCCATGTTTGACCATGAAGTGACATTTTTTTCCAATTAAGAGTTAAGTGTTTATCTTTGCAATGGTTAAGAACAAGATCAAGGCGATGTAAACACTCAGTATAAAAGTCCCCAAAGATGGATAAATCATCCATGAAAACTTCCAAAAATCGCTCAATCATATCAGAAAAATGCTAATCATGCACCTCTGGAAGGTCGCAGGTGCATTACAGAGACCAAAAGGCAAACGACCGTACGCAAATGTACCGAAAGAACAAGTGAAAGCGGTCTTCTCTTGGTCCTCAAGAGCGATACGGATTTGATTATAGCCCGAGTACCCGTTAAGGAAACAGCAGTACTCGTGACCGGCTAGTCGTTCTAACATTTGATCGATAAATGGCAGAGGGAAATGATCCTTACATGTTGCAACGTTAAGTTTCCTATAATCAATGCAAACACGCCAAGCCGTCTAGGTGCAGGTTGGGATAAGCTCGTTAGCTTCATTTTGGATCACGATTATCCCTGATTTCTTAGGCCCGACATGAATCAGACTAACCCATTGACTATCGGAAATCGGGTAGATGATTCCATTGTCAAGACATTTAAGGATTTCAGCTCGAACTGCTTCTTTCATGATGGGGTTTAGTCAATGCTGGGGATCACGAGTGGGTTTGGCATCATCTATAAGGTGAATTCGATGTTGAACTATCGAAAGACTAATCCCCTTAGTATCAGCCATAAACCAACCAATTGCTTCCTTATTTTTTTAAAGGATGGGAATGAGCAATTGTTCCTGCTCTGTAGTAAGTTCAGAAGCGATAATGACAGGAAGAGTTTCGTTGTCTCCTAAGTAAGCGTACTTAAGATGATTGGGAAGCACTTTGAGTTCGGATTTGGGAGACGACTCAATAGAAGAAAATTGTTGAGGGATAGACTCAGTTGAGAGTGGCTCGACAGGAATTGATTCAGAGACATTTTCGGGGATATCTTGAAACAAGGTTTTGTAATTCGATTCAATTTCGTTGTTCAGATGGTTGAGCTCAGGTTCATCGTCGTGGACTGCATGGATTTCAGAAAACTAATCCACATAAGAGTTAGGAGAGTTTTCGGTTCTGAAAATGTTTAATTCGATGGTCATGTTACCGAAAGAAAGTTTCATAGACCCATTTCTACAGTTGATAAGCGCATTGGAGGTTGCTAAGATGAATTCGCCTTAAATTGGGGTGCAGCCGTTTGATTGTGGAAAGGCGCCTGGTTCGAATTGTATTGATTTTGTCGAAAGGGGAGATTCGAAGCATTGTTCGGAAATGCTTAATTCGAAGGTCTATTCATCAGGGGGTTATTTAGACCATAAGAAAGATTTGTGTGGTTGTTGGGTCTGTTGAAAGCGTTCACTTGCTCAAGGGACTGAGGACAGTCATCCACCATATGATCGGATTTAAGACATATATGACACATGGCTTGGGAAACGTTATTAGCTTGAGTGTTTGTTCTAACAGCATTCAGTATAGCATCTAGAAGAGTATTAGAAGAAGATGATTCGATAAAATTGCTACTCGAACGCGAGTAGAGAGATTTTTCATTGGTTCGTTCCTATTGTTTCGATTTTTCTGCTAAATCATCCAGAAATTCCCAAGCTTCTACGTCAATCTATTTTAGGAAATTGCCCTGACACATAGACTCTAACATTTGCCTAGAACCATTATCGAGTCCATCATATACAGTTTGACACAACGACCATGTTTCGTAATCATGATGGGGACAACTTAACAACAGTTCTTTAAATCTTTCAAAATATTGCCAAAAAGTTTCACCCCCTTTTTGGTGGAAATTAGTGATCTCGTTTCTGACTTTAGCTGTTTTTTATGGGGGGTAGAACTTTTTAAGGAAAACTGCTATAAATTCTTTCCATTTTCTTGTTGAATTTGGAGACAAGCTGAGAAACCATTTTTCTGCGGAGCCAGTTAGTGCGAATGGAATCAAACGAAGTTTAATACCATCCTCACATAACTGTTGTAATTTAAAGATTGCACAAGCGTACTCAAATCTCGTTAAAAAAACTATATGGTTCGTCATGAGAAAAATTACCGAATTTGGGGTGGATGCTTATCTGACTCGATCGGATTTCAAAGTGGTTACCCATAGGATCGGGTAACTGAATGCAAGAAGGGACAGAAGCTTTATCAAGAAGGAATGTGTCCATCAGGGTAAGACGTGCAGGTTCGTTAGCCATTTCTAAGGGTTGTTCGAGTGAAGTGGCTTTTGAGAAGGAGAAGGTGGTCTGATTCGAACTAGACGATGAGATTCTTGGTCACGGGTCCAAGACTGCATGCACCAGAAAGAAGAAGAAAAGAGTTTGCTAGAAAAGAATTTTGAAAATAGGATATTTTTTTTTGTAAAAAAAAATACGACCTACAGAATTAACGAGGGCAAAAGAATAAAAAAAAAATTTGTTTTTATTTTTCAATTTTTTTTCGTTTTTGAGGAATTTTCTTTATGCAATTCCCAAACCAATCAAATACACAGAAATTAACTACAATGAAATTTTCTATCCTTAATAGCTCCTAACCAAAATTATATAGTGACACGTTTGATTACTTAGAATAAAAGATTTCTCGGCCAGTTAACGGATAGAGTTATTGGTGCACCAGGAATCACCCTAGCAATGCAGCCGAAGGTTTAGTACCATCAGAGTAACAACCGATGTAATATTTACGAATCACCGTAATATTTATAAACGGTTATTTCTCTGTTGTAGTCTAGACACTAAGAAATAATTCGTTCCAAATAAATCAACTATCAAAATACAATTAAGCCCAAGATGAGCACGTGACTCCCTTAAGTCCAACGTCTAACGTTTATTATTAGTCAGATTCTACGATGAAATGCAATTTGTGGGCTAAGGAAAGGGTGATGAAATCCCTCACCTTATGTGAATTGGGCTACTGCCCTTAACAGAATGAATAAAGATGCAGAAATAGTGATTGCAGAAATTAAAAGATTTTACAAGCAAGCCGCTACCCCTGCAGAAGATTTTTACAAGCAATGTCTATATTTTTTATTTGCAGCAGCAGTCCCTGTAGAGTTTAGAAAATTCTCACCTAGATCGGCAGTCCGTCCAGTGCAACTGAGTAGTGCTAGCGCGTTCACAACCATCTTGGTGTACAACTGCTACAACAATTCAAATTCTGCTGTTTGCAAATCTGTTAACCTTTGAATTCTTGTTCGATTGCTTGATTTTGTTCCTTCACTTTGGTCTTTGATTTTATTTTATTTTTTTTATAGAAAGAAAGAGAGAGAAAAAAGAACTGAACTAACAAACAAACTAGATTCGATCGAAAGAAATATAAAACAAGCGAACTAACTTAGCTAAACTCAACACTTGACCAAAAACTCAACAAAAACCAGACTAAAAAAGAAGAAGAAATTCAACTAAAGATTTTTTTTAAAAGAAACAAGTAGCAAAACTAAAATCTAACAAAAGGAAACTTTAAACACAAAAAATTAAGTTCAAAACAAAGTAATAAAGGGAAATGAACAAGAAAGCAACACCACAATTTTTTTTAAACAAAACAAAAACACAATTAGACTAAGCCCAAAACAAACTAAAACAGAAGTTAACAAATGAAAGGAAAAAATAAATGTAGACCCACCAAATAAAATGATTGCGCAGCCCAAGCCCAACAAGAACCCAAGTCCCAATATAAACAAATACAAAGCCTGTTTCACTGGTTTTATAAAATCCGAAGAAACTTGGACACTAACACAAATCGAAATCACGGTTTCTCTTCTTTTTTTCTATTTTTTCTTTTTCGGTTGAGATTCCATCCAATCGCGATTAGGATGCTGAGCTCGTCCAAATTGGGTGTTTTAGATGCGAACAACAAGGGTTCGGTTGCGATTGGGTCTGCGATTTGCGGTATGCTACGGATTGGCTTTGGGAGTTGGGAAGCGGATTTGTTGAATTGCGGTTTGGGTATTGCAGAACTGGGTTTCGGTTTTGCGATGAATGACTGGGTGCAGTGCGATTTTGCTTAGGGTGATCGGCGCTGGTATTTTTGATGCTTGGGAAGGTTTTGATCGAAGGCAGGAAGAAGCGGAAGACGTGATGATGACAGTGGTAAATGTTGGCTACAGACCAAGTGGCTGTAGTTTTCAGGTTGCGGGGAGATGAGGGTGGTATTGTGATGTATGTGGAGTTAGCAATCCGGTGTAAAAGGGGTGGTTGATTGTAATGGTGGGAGCCGATGATGATATAGAAACAGTAAGGTGGTGATTTGGGTATGTTATGGCACTTGGAAGAAGATGTCGAGGAAGGTATGTAGATGGGGTTGGCGAGTTCTTAGTAGTTTTGATTGAAGAGGGGATTTCATGATGGGAGTTTGATGTTGATGCGTGGACTATTTTTGGGTTGAGGCAAAAGTGAATGGGTGTTGACAGTGGTGAATATGGATGGGAGGAGTTAGTATGGGTTATGTTTGTACTGTCAAGAAGGGGGAAAGGATAATGAATTGAATATGGATGACTTGCAGGCAATGGTTGTGGGTAAGGAGATCTGATGTTGGTTGGTAGATGGTGTGCTTTGTCTGGACGGTGGTGGAAGATAACAAGAGATTGTGTGGATGAGGTGGTTTTAGGTTTGGGACGAGGTGCACTGCTCAGGTCTGTGTTGAAGTTGGAATTTGCGTGATGGTTGTTTTAGGAGGATGATGCTTGCATGAAAGTGATATGGGGTGTACGTGAATTCTGAAGGCGGATTGGTGCAGGAGGTCTGAGATCGATTTATGGATTTGGGGTGTGTGGTTTAGAAGCAGTTTGAATTTGCGGAGGTTAGAGCTTTGGGTAGAATGTGATGTACTGCTGAGTTTAGCAGTGTGATGAAGGTGTATGTATTCGCAGTTGAAAGTTGGAGTTGGTAAAAGGCGGTTTGTTGGGACTATATTGTATTGGAGTGGTCGAGATGAAGTATTGCTTGATGGTGTGGACAGTTTGCTGTGAGAAAAGTGGGATGGTTTGTGATGTTAATCGGCCAGGATAGGAATTGGCGGTGTGATTTTCTGTTGGCACAGTGGTTTTGTGGCTTGATGAACGGACAGTGGTTTGAGTTTGGCAAGAATGCGGTGGTATGAGGAGATCAGTAGGAATAGTTGTGGTGAACTTGAAGCTATTTTGGATGAAAAGGTGAAGATGAGGGGCGTGGAGATGATTTTATCAGGTAGATGTGGTTCTGCGTGATGTATGGCTGTGGCATATAAATAAGGCAGAGAACAGAGGGTGGAAAAGAAAAGCAATAATTTTTTGAATTTTTTTGTTTTAATTATTTGTAAGATTTGTATAAAGGGAAGGAATTTGCAGAAAATTGGAAAGAAAGGGAGCAGATTATATTGAAAAGAGGAAAGAAATAAATAAAAAAACGCAAGATTTTTTTTTTACTTGTAGAAAAAGAATGTACAAACTGGAAAAGGAATAAGAAAAAGGAAAGATATTGAAATCAAGAAAGAAATCAAACAAAATTTTGCAAATTTTTTTTCTTTTTTTCTCTTGTCTTAGAGTTTTTAATATCAAATCGTCTAATTAAGATTTTTTTCCTATATATGAAAGAAAACAAAAAATACAATTTTTTTTGTGTTTTTTTAAATTAAAAATGATAAAATAAAAACTATAACCCGAAGAATTTACTAATAAAAATTATTTTGATCCCCAACAATGGCGCCAAAATTTGTTTGCGAACAAATTAACAACCGTAAACAATTGTTTAATTCGTTCGGCTTTCCTAAACAACAAGGGTTGTTATAAAGGGTGTCGAACTCTGGGACAAAAAATTACTTTTACTGATAAATCCAATCAAGTTATTCCGAAATTTTGATTGTTTAAAAATAACATAAAATAAACAAAATGAGAGTTTTTAATAATAAATGAAAACAATTAGGGAGCAATGACATAAACTAGATTAATATAATTCAATAGCCAAACAAATTATTCTAGATCTAACCCATGTTTCTGTCATAAACATAAATCAACAACAATTAGGTTTTCAGAAACAAACATGTGAATAACGGCAAGCATAGCCTATGCAAGAGCTAAGCTCTTAAACAACCATAGCTATCAGGACAGATTCACTACTTTATTTACCAAACCCTAAAAATTAGATCTAAATCTGATAAGCGTTAGATCGAACTCGAATATACCCTGTGATCATGAATGAGCACAACTCTTAAACGACACGGAGTATGTAGGTTCAAATCTAAATCTATATACATGAAGTTCTAATCTTTTTAGCTGTGTGATTCATATTGAATCTAATCTAAGCGTCATCACCCCCTAATTAAAGGGGATTAGCTAGACATAGCTAAAGAAGAAGAGAAAAATAAAATAAATAACATAAATAAATTACAATAAAAAGTAAAGAGGAAGGGAGAAGAATGATTTTATTTCAAGTGAAAGTTTACAGAATAAAACCTAATGTAATTACAAATGAAGGAGATACAGTGTATTTATAACTCATATGACAAAGACTAATTTGCTAATTACACAATCTGGGACTAAAGATTTAGCCCAAATAACACATAAGCTAGTGTGAACGCAGCTGTAGAGTGAGAGACCTTGCAAATGAGCCATTGTGAACGCAGCATGAGTCTTTAGTGAGCCAAATCTACCTAACTAAACTCTATTTGCAACTGTTCTTCAAGCTTTAAACTCTTCAAGCTTTAGAAATTTCAAACTTCACTCTTTTAAGCAAATTCTTCATGCTTTATCCATCAAATGCTTTAACCCATGCTTTTTATCAACATTCTAAAAGCACAGCTATAAATACACAATATCAATTATTTTAAAGGGAAAACAAGATAAATAAGCGGATAAAATATATACATTTACGTGTATATCACAACTTCAGAGCATGCTTTGTTTTCAATGGAAGCATATTTTGAGAGCCTAATCTTAACCGATTTTTCATCGGAGAAGAAATTTAAAGGAGTAGGATTATCGAAACGAATCCAGAATGACTTGAAGCTTAACATAAGCACTCAAAAGAATAAGGGAAAGAACTTCAAGAAGTATGAGCACAAAATAAGCTGAGTCGTAATATCTCTACGACTTGCTACAAAGTCATAATGGAACCACTCTCAAAGTTATCTACATAATCTTATATACTTACCCATAAAGTTGCATAACATTCCAATGGTCCTAGTTAAAGAAATAAAGACATCCCAGTCTAAGTTATGGAGGAATCCAAGTCAAGGATGAATGATCATCGAAACAAACCATCAAGTTATGAAAATAATAGAAGAGAATCAAAATGGAGAAAGGAATGCAACAAAAAAGGAACCAGTCAAATCCAAGCTAAGGATCTATGCCTCAGTATCTAGCCATCATATTAACTCGGGTCAACCTAATGTTTTGGACATGATCTTAAGCCAAATGCAGGAGTCTTCTTATGGTGAAAGTATAGTCAAATCATCTCTTCTTCTCCTATAAATGCAACATCACCTACAACATAAAGAAGATCTTCTAAATTAGCTACTAAAACACTACTAGAATCGTTCTTCAACCTTCTTCTCCCATGTAGCAGTCATCAGAGAAGCTATTGGGATTCTCCAATCAACCCTTATACTTATGACCCAATTTCTTATAATAAGGTATGTAATCAGATCCAACATATAACCCAACATCCGTATAATAAAGGAGTGTGTAAAGTAGAATGTAGGTTTAGTTAACAACCACATCGCTACAAAAGTTTCTTGTATTCTCTCTAAATTGTCTTTTTATTTCATTTATTTTGCATATTCAGTGACAGATTTGTGATTTCATCTCTATCCTGGGTGTTAGTCCATTTTTGGAGTTGATAAGTTCCATGCACATGAAATTCGTATTATGGTAGAATGGATGTAGTGATTTTCCTTACATAACATGGCAATAAGTATGTATGATGTATGTCCTTTATATATTTGTGCATGATGATTATGTTGAGTGTGCTCGGGTAGGTCGGGAGCAACCAAGGTGATGGCATATTCGATCAGTGCGCCACATTCGAATGTTTGTGGCTTGGTTGATCTTTTCGGAATAGCGAAGGGTTGCTGGTCCTCGATACATCCTTTTAGAGGTGTACTATATGGAAGGTATCCCTTGGCCTTGCCATTTGTATAGAATCCATTCTCCTATACGTTCTTCATTTTTTATTGTAGAGCTCATTAGGTCCCAAAATTTAATTATGGGTAACGAATTTTGATATTTGTATGCTTTTATTTTAAGATTATTACGTAAACATTAAAAATTATATCAACTTATTTGATATAAATGTTTTGATTGTCGTAAGGTAAAAACCCGTGTTATATTTATGTATGGTCGTGGTCTTATGAGGTGTCCTTTCTTTTAAAAGATCATATAAAATTAAGAAGGTATTTTGTAATGTAATTTTTCTCATATTGGTATTCCAGGCTAATCCGGTGTCGTTTTCCTTAATGCTTGGGTCATACAAAGTATATTCTCCAGATTAGCGTGGGATAACTTAGAGCTTCAGAAGAGGGGTTTAAGTTCCAGATATATTCTTGTATTACCAATATTTTTTGGCTATGTGGTATTATAATGTTTGTTGTTGTTATTCCATTGTGTTGTGTTATGATGTTATATGTATCAGCAATTGTGAGGACGGATTGTTATAACTGTCCAAGCTGATTTATTGGGCTATACTAAGATTATTTATTCATATATTTATATATACACCATTATCTACTTTACGTAAAGATATCAATATATTATATTTTATTCATTCCACTGTGAGATTCTAATCTATCTATTGTTGTTGTTTGTCTTCTTCTTTTTTTCTCCTTCTTTCTTCTATTTTAAACCTTCTTTCTTTATCTCTTATTCTCACCTCTACCTTTTTCTCTATAACATTCGCGATTTTTTTGAACTCAGACCTACGACACATGCTCGTGCATTGATCTTTGAGGGATGAAAAATCTCATTCGTCACAGCTGTTGTAGTGAGTTGATGGTGTATACACTTGATATGACATTTGTTAATAACTTTTGATTTTATAAAGATGATGTTTCATTTGGTTATTGCTCATCGTTGTGTTGTATATTTTCTATTATATCTTATCTATGCATTGTGAGATATACAATAGGTTATTCTACCTAAGTTTCTTCCCTGTTGATCTTCACATATCTATCGAGCACAGTTGTGGCGCTTTATTTATACTATTTAGTGTAGGTGGTATAATCCTATTGGTTGTAGGGTGACTAAATCCTATTGGTTGTGGCGTGTAGCATAACGTGATGTTTTAAGTCGATGTATTAATTACATTTTCCGAACTTCGTTCTAGTCGCACGACCACACGTTAACTCCAAAAATTACGAAATCTGAAATCTCGCTACATTATGGAATTACGCTTCCAACGAATCTAGTCTCGTCGAATTTGAAGACTGTTTGAAAAATCGCTTTATTTCAAGCTTAAATCGAATTCTGACTGAATTTTTCAATGTACGTTTATATATCGTTCTCTCACATACAACTCTGTTTGATTTGAAATTTTAAATCCTGACATGTTTCGACATTATAGATCCAATAAAAGTGGTTTCGTTGGATCCAAGATTGTCTCAAAAATGGTCCTTTTATAGGCGATCTATATAGCTTTGAAATATCGATTTTCAAATTCTGAGATTTTAAATTGATTTAAATTTTTTACTGGCCTTGTTTTAAGACAATTAAGACATTAAAACAAATTATAAAATTATTCTAAAATTTTATCAATGTAAAATCAACATTTACTATTCCAAGATTCATTAAAACAGATAAAGATTCAAATTTTAAATTGACCTAAAAATACGGGTTGTTACACCATACATAATGACTAGAATAACGTAGGAATACATTTCCGATTTCAGTTCAGTTCTCCACATGGATTTATTAAATACATTTATGTCGTTCTCTAGCATAAAGAAATAAAGTCTGATTTGAAATTCTCAATGATTGAAATATACAACGGAGATGCGAAAGATTTTCTCAGCATGGATAAAAGTCTGTTGAGGCTTCCGTGTTTTACCCCATTTATCTTCCTCCTCGTCAATCCCGCTTATGGGTTTACTGTGAAATCTGGATGTTCTTATCCAGGAAATTTCACAATTCTTTCCTCTTTTCAATCCCTCTCAAATTTATGCCTTAAATTTCCAGATTGGCGCAGCAAATCTCATATCCCTAGGAGTCGAATGTTATGCCTTAAATTTCAAAATTTTCCCTTCGAAACCGCTCAGCCTCCTGATTGATCTCCTCCATCTGGATGAAGGGCTATCACGCGACACATTCCACTGGATTGCATCAACCATAAGTGTAACACCCCACCTCCGCCAGGGTCACTCTTGCAAGTACACTGGCTTTGGAGGGGTGTTGGTCAAGGTAAACATGCATGAAGATATCACAAGACAGAACATATGAGTAAAACAGAGTAAATAAAGCAGGGGATAAAATTTCTATTTCAAAACCATAGTCAAGTTACATCAAAGTACTTAGTCATCATTTTCCCAACAAAACAAAGTCTAGAAAAACATAAACTGAAAAATAACATAAGTAAAGTATTCCCCAAAGATAACAGTAGTGTCGCCATAGCAAAGCTCAAGTCCAAACCGTACATGAGCTATCCAGTAAGCAAGCTAAAGATCCAAGCTAGGTGCTAGTATTCCCACCCTGAGAACCTGGGGGGGAAACGGAAGAAAAGAGGCGAAAGAAAACGGGTCAGTCAAAAAGACTGGTAAGTCCTACCTACTATTAGTATAAAAACTAATAAAGTTAACTGGACATGTAAAACAGAGATGAAACATAGGATGATAACTGGCATGGTGAAAAGTTAACAAGATAGATCAAGTGTGGCATCGCGTATACCAGGTTAAGTTGCACCAAGTGTACTAGTATTCTAATCCATGTCAAGTATAAACAAGAAATGATCCCTTAGCCCAATGTTGGCCCAAACTCATGAGATGACCTTAATCAAGGTCCAACTACTCGATCTAGTCGATCGGCTCCCTATAAGTCTAACTCGTCATGTGTCGGTGTCATACGGCCTAATCATGGAATGTAGTTAACAGTGGAAGGTCCACCCTAGGGTGTATCCAGCCCTAAGGTGTAAACCACAGACAAAATTCAAGCACGCACAGTCTAAACCTACCGGTGCCCATGTTCAACTCCGGACTTAATGTGCACGACCATGGTCCGCCTGAACTTAACTGGTACACTATTCAGCCATCTCTTTTGGTCTCTTACAATCAGTCAGTAATCGTGCCCCACCCTAGCCTAGTCCAGGGTATCCAGATACTCCCAAGTAGGTTACTGCTGAAAAGGACCGCGTAACTAGGATTTTCAAACGGGTTAAGTGTGGTTAACCCTATCCTAACCATGTATTGAGTTGGTCAAGTGTATCCAAGCAGTTCATGACTCAACCCTATCAATACATCGTGTTCAACTGGTTAAGTATATTCAAGTAGTCCATGACTTAACCCTACCAATCCATCGTGTTTAGTTGGTTAAGTATTCAAGTAGTCCATGACTTAACCCTACCTTGTGGCATTAATTAACTTAATGCACCCCAACCTCTCACATTAGACTTTGTTGTGGTTACTAGTTAAGCCGGGCGGGTCCGGGTAGCTTTACACCACAACCTAGTCTAACCTCGGGTTTTAAGTGCGATGTGACCAACTACTCACATTGGGTCCTATTGCTTGTAGCCACTAGTTAAGCCGGTCGGTTCCGGGTAGATTTATGCTACAAACTCAACCCAACCTCGAGTTGGCCACTTTCATGTTTTCTACATGTCATGTCCACGTTCATGTTTTCAAGCATCATCACATGTCATATTTTCCAAGTCATGTTTCATGTCATTTAAGTTTACCCATAACGTAACCCCATCGCACGTAAGTTCGCATCAACACAAATAGATCGAAAAGGGGGAACATAAGAATATGACAAGGTGGGCATAAGATGGCAAAGTCTATCACAAGTTAAACATGGTGATATTTGAGGCCAAAGGGGGTTCAACATACTAGCATATGGCCTCAACATGTATGATAGCATAAAAGGTGACTTGGCCTCAAACATATCAAATAGCATAAGGATGATTTGCCCACAAGCATGCATAATAGCATAAGGGTGATTTGGCCACAAGCATGCATAATAGCATAATGGTGATTTGGCCACAAGCATGCATAATAGCATAAGGGTGCTTTGGCCTCAAGCATGCATAATAGCATAAGGGTGCTTTGGCCTCAAGCATGCATAATAGCAAATATGGTGGTAGCATGGTAATAGTTGACATAGGGTGACAATCCTAACTTGTGCATAACAAATAGGTTCAATATCATCATATGCATGTTAAGGAACATGAGGGGTTAAGGTTTGTTAACATGCATAAGCCATAATCCATTTCATAGCATTTTTTTTCCCAAGGTCAACATGAACGGTACTAGGTTCATGATAGGTCCAAAATCATAAATCAAGAGAGGCATGAATAGATCTATGCATACAATGATAGGTTCAAGGCAAATATTGCACTTAGGTCCAATTCAAATCTACACATGTATGGCATTAAACTTAGCAAATAGGTGATACATGGTCATAGATGGCATAGGATGATAACTAGTGATTCACATATAACATCATATGCAAGATAACATAAGGGTTATGAGAGTTTCTATGTTGCTTTATGCAACATTTCAAATCAAAGCTCATAGCTTTTTATGCACAAAGTCAAGGTGATAGCTTTACAAACATGCATAGAATAAATCTATGCATAACATGATAGAATCAAAGCACAAATCATACTTAGGCCCAAACTCAAACTTGCAACGTGTCATATTTAACTTCATAGTTAGAATCTAAGAGTAGAATAGGGCTTACAATGTTATGAAGACTATAAAATAAAACAAGATTGAGACGAAGCCACACTAGCAACACTAAAAACCCCCAAAAGAATACAAGCTCCAAGTTGTCTTGAGAAACAAGAAGCTCCTTTGATTTGTATGAAGAAAGATCCTTGTTTTGATGAAGAAAGGTGGCTCTTTTACTAGCTTAGAACACTCAAACTTTCATGAAGAGGATGGGGGCCATGATATGAAGATGGAGGCCATGATCAAGGAGCATTTTGACATAACCTAGTTGTAGGATTGATTTGTGTGGGTTTAGGCTAGGTCTTAGGGTCTTTTTATAGAAGTTTAGGTTAGTTTAGGCCATAGGATTAACCCTAATTCAGATCTGAGCCTTTAAAATCCGTCACAAGCCTTAAAACATGTCTTGAGGAACAAGTCAGGTGCACCCAGGCCAAACTGGCCGACCACCCAAGTCGACAGGGGTGTCGACTGGGCAGTCGACACCACCTGGGGTGTGTCGACTCCCAAGTCGACTTGGGGGTGGCGGGAATTTTTCCCGCCGTTCCTGCTCGGCTGAATTTGAATTCTGAATTCAAATTTGAACTGTTTTTGAACTTGAAATTTTTCTGAAAACTTCTATGGGCCATAACTGGGTCATACGGACTCCGATTTTCGAAAACTCGGACTCTATTTCGCGTATTTTTCTGAGACGAACGCAATGGCACAGCCCGTTTCCCTTGATTCAGATTTTATCATTTAATTCTGCCTTGATTTATGTTATAACTTGTTATTCAAAATACGGGTTGTTACATTCTCCCCTCCTTAAAGGATTTCGTCCCCGAAATCTCTAAGTTAGGAAGAATGTATCCTACCATCCATCATCCATTTACTCACAACATCATCCACAAGTAACCATTGTCCTTAACAAATCCTAAATGTTGTATGATCATATGCAAAGGTGTGTGTATATGTACTTATCTAATGCGAAAATCAGGCGGTTACTAATTCAGTAAACCCCCTTAATGCAAAGTATGTTAGTGAAATGAGTCCATATGTATGCAAATTCCTAACATAATTCATAATCTCTATATGACTGCACATAACATTCATCCATATGCAACATCCACGTGATAGCATAACAAGTTTCAGCCATGAATAAGTATAAGCACTCATGCATATGCAATATGAAAGTGTGTGAGCCGATATTAGTGCCTAATGTGTATCATGCATCCACGAGTATCCACTTGCAAACACTTGCAACCACTTGCAAACATCAAGCATAACATGTTTCAAATACATGTTTCATCCAAAGGGTTTCTACCTAAGGTTCTTAAGACAAGGTTAACGAGATAACAAGATAAACATGGATAGCAAGGGAAAGATATGCTAACTAGGAAAAGAGATTGAGAATGTACCCTCAAAAAGGAATGGATAAAGCCCACGCATCTTCTCCTCGGTTTCCCAAGTTGCATCTTCATCGGCTTCGCTCCACTGAACCTTTACTAACTTGACTTCTCGATTCCTCAGTTTCTTGATCTTCGTTCCCAAGATATGAATCGGAGCTCGCCTCAAGGTCGCCTCTTTCTCTACCTCCATGTCTTCAAAAATACTTGGTTCAACCACTTCGGCAGACTTATACAGGCACTTTTGGGGATGCAAGACATGAAAAACATTGTGCACTCCGACCAACTTCTCGGGCAATTCTTCCTTATAAGTCATCCTCCCAATCCTCTCTATGATAGGGAAGGGTCCTACGAACCTTGGTGCTAGCTTTCCAACTGCTCCAAAACGAACCACGTTTCGCAAAGGAGAAACCTTCACGAAAACCATATCTCCAACTTCGAATTCCAGATCTGTCCTTCGCTTGTCAGCATAGGATTTCTTTCTGTCTTGGGCCATTTTCATCCGTCTTCTCACCAATTCAACTTTCTCGGATGTGTCCCTTATCCTGTCGGGCCCAAGTATAAGCTCATCCGTCGTCTCCCACCAACATGTTGGTGACTTGCACAGCCTCCCATACAAAGCTTCGAATGGTGCCATTCCTATGCTTGCCTGATAGCTGTTATTATAAGCAAACTCTACGAGAGGAAGATGATCTTCCCAAGTGCCATCAAAGTCAAGGATGCATAGCCTCAACAGATCTTCTAGTACCCTATTCACCCTTTCGGTCTGGCCATCCGTCTGTGGGTGATAGGCCGTACTTAGATTCAATCGCATACCCATCGCTTCTTGCAAACTATTCCAGAACTGGCAAGCGAGAATTGGGTCACGATCGCTAACTATGTTAGAAGGAACTCCATGCAATCGCACTATCTCTCGAAGATGAACAGATGCTAGCCATGATGTGGTCCTCTTGCTCTTCAACGGAACAAAGTGAGCACTCTACGTAAGTCTATCAACTATGACCCATATCTCATAAAGCCCAAATAGTTTGGTCAACTTAATGGACATCCTCACCCCAGCTATATAGGCGAGTCATACTCCTTATGGGGTTTGCAACAGAACTAAGATTGAGAATAGGACCGAGAGGATATACTTAAAAGATAGCATGCGAGTAAGCTCTACAGAATAATAGGGATCAAGGATATACTCTTAGAAAGAGATATAATGCGCGTATCTAGTCTTCAATCTTCTAAGCCGCATTTTCTTGAGCTTAATCCTATCATGCCTTGACCGTCTTTTAACTTCACAATTTCGTAGCTCTTAATTCTTATTTCCAAAATATGAGTTAGAACTCATTTCACCGTTGCCTCCCGTTCCACTTCCACTTATTCTTTTCCTAAAATACTTGGCTTCCACATAACTGCGTGCTCATGGTTTCATGCAAGCTTTACAAAATTTGTTAGTGAATCCTGGACCTCGTTTACATACTATACGGTATCCCACGCAGAAGAACTATCTCTTGAAAACAAGTGCCAATCCACGTTGCCAAATGTACTTACTAGGGTGATTTCTCTAACCCATGCTTAAGTGAAATGGACTATCCGCCTTAGTGGCGAACACTACTCGATTGGATTACAAATTTCCAATAAAGGTTCCAAGGGATTCTAGGTAACTAATCAGGACGGAACCCTAAAGGTCACACGAGATTTCGAGGGTATTACCGAGGCGAGTCATGGGCCTCGCAACCCTATGTTCAAAATCAAGAATGGCTCCATAAGTGGACAACCAATCCATGCCCAAAATCAACCTATATCCCATAAACCCGAGAACATAAGCATTACACATGAATTCTACGCTCAAGATAGAGATTTTCAAATCCATACAAATCACAGGTAGATGGGCGGAACCCCCAATTGGATTTGAAACACTAACGGGACCTCAACTAGACTAGTACTTAGGTGCAAACTTTCAACAAGATCAGAAATAAAACTATGCGATGCGCCAGAATCAAATAAGGTACGAACAGGGAAATCAGAAATGTAAACATGACTTTCTATAGAAACACTACCTCGATCAAAAGCTGGAAGAGCGAGGAGAGCCTGCAACTACCCTCCAGAGGGTCCTGCTCGCTGAGTTTGCCTTTTCCCTTGTTCTCGCTTTTTCGGGCAATCCTTTCTATAGTGTCCAGACTCTCCACAATGAAAGCATTCTCCCAACTTCCTCTTCTTCTTCCTACAATCTTTGGCTATGTGTCCAACGATCCCACAGAAGTTGCACTTCCTTGTCTCCCTGGTCTTGTTGTCATTGCGGTTGTTGTTGTTCTTGCCTCCTTTCTCGGAATCTACCTTCTTGCCTTGAGACTCATTCAACTTGACTTCCTTCTTACTACTCTTATCTTCCTCTTGAAGCAGGGCCATATTTACCAAACTCTCGAAGGTCGCCCCCATGGGTATGTGAGACATGGCCAAACCGTGCAATGGCTCGTTCAATCCTAGAGCAAAGTGTAGGGCCTTCTTCTGAGCTGTGTTAACCAAGTCTAGACCGAACCGAGCAAGTTGATTAAACGTATCCACGTATTCCCTAACTGTCATGTCCCCTTGCTTTAGAGATAGGAACCTCTCCATCTGAAGGTTCTCTTCTGTCGATGATAGAAACCTTAGTCCAAACCTTCTCCTAAAGTGATCCCAAGTCTGAATTGGCCTAGTAGTGGTGGTGACTACCCACCAATATGCAGCTTCCCCTTTCAATAGCCATACCGCTAACAGAACTTTCCTACGGTCTTCTATATCAAAGATAGCAAAGAGGTCTTCAGTTTCCTTTAACCAGTTTCTTGCCTCAACAAAAGTCTCCGTCCCAATAAAATTCTTGCCACCCATCGCCTTAAAGTCCTTGCAAATCTTCGCGAAATCCGTTTGCGGATGCTGAGGAGGAGGAGGAGGAACCTCAACTACGGGAGGAGGAGGAATGTTAGCCACGGGGGAAGGAGGAGGAATGTTCGCGGGGCCGGCTTCATTCGCCCTTGCCTCCATGTACCTTCTAAACCAAATAGGTACTGGTACGCCCTCCCGAATGGCAAAATTATCGGCCATACTGAAACGAAGAAAAAGATAGATTGAGAACGAGGAAACAAAGAATAGTGCTAATGGCTTTTGGGGAATAGCCTTTCAAAATAAACTAGACTTTTCTTGGAAAATACTTAATTGGTTTTGAAAATAGTTTTTCAAAAGTTAAGTTTTAAAAACCTTTTGCTCGGATCTTGTAAACCTTATGCTCTGATACCAAATGTAACACCCCACCTCCGCCAGGGTCACTCTTGCAAGTACACTGGCTTTGGAGGGGTGTTGGTCAAGGTAAACATGCATGAAGATATCACAAGACAGAACATATGAGTAAAACAGAGTAAATAAAGCAGCAGATAAAATTTCTATTTCAAAACCATAGTCAAGTTACATCAAAGTACTTAGTCATCATTTTCCCAACAAAACAAAGTCTAGAAAAACATAAACTGAAAAATAACATAAGTAAAGTATTCCCCAAAGATAACAGTAGTGTCGCCATAGCAAAGCTCAAATCCAAACCGTACATGAGCTATCCAGTAAGCAAGCTAAAGATCCAAGTTAGGTGCTAGTATTCCCACCCTGAGAACCTGGGGGGGAACGGAAGAAAAGAGGCGAAAGAAAACGGGTCAGTCAAAAAGACTGGTAAGTCCTACCCACTATTAGTATAAAAACTAATAAAGTTAACTGGACATGTAAAACAGAGATGAAACATAGGATGATAACTGGCATGGTGAAAAGTTAACAAGATAGATCAAGTGTGGCATCGCATATACCAGGTTAAGTTGCACCAAGTGTACTAGTATTCTAATCCATGTCAAGTATAAACAAGAAATGATCCCTTAGCCCAATGTTGGCCCAAACTCATGAGATGACCTAAATCAAGGTCCAACTACTCGGTCTAGTCGATCGGCTCCCTATAAGCCTAACTCGTCATGTGTCGGTGTCATACGGCCTAATCATGGAATGTAGTTAACTGTGCAAGGTCCACCCTAGGGTGTATCCAGCCCTAAGGTGTAAACCACAGACACAATTCAAGCACGCACAGTCTAAACCTACCGGTGCCCATGTTCAACTCCGGACTTAATGTGCACGACCATGGTCCGCCTGAACTTAACTGGTGCACTATTCAGCCGTCTCTTTTGGTCTCTTACAATCAGTCAGTAATCGTGCCCCACCCTAGCCTAGTCCAGGGTATCCAGATACTCCCAAGTAGGTTACTGCTGAAAAGGACCGCGTAACTAGGATTTTCAAACGGGTTAAGTGTGGTTAACCCTATCCTAACCATGTATTGAGTTGGTCAAGTGTATCCAAGCAGTTCATGACTCAACCCTATCAATACATCGTGTTCAACTGGTTAAGTATATTCAAGTAGTCCATGACTTAACCCTACCAATCCATCGTGTTTAGTTGGTTAAGTATTCAAGTAGTCCATGACTTAACCCTACCTTGTGGCATTAATTAACTTAATGCACCCTAACCTCTCACATTAGACTTTGTTGTGGTTACTAGTTAAGTCGGGCGGGTCTGGGTAGCTTTACACCACAACCTAGTCTAACCTCGGGTTTTAAGTGCGATGTGACCAACTACTCACATTGGGTCCTATTGCTTGTAGCCACTAGTTAAGCCGGTCGGTTCCGGGTAGATTTATGCTACAAACTCAACCCAACCTCGAGTTGGCCACTTTCATGTTTTCTACATGTCATGTCCACGTTCATGTTTTCAAGCATCATCACATGTCATATTTTCCAAGTCATGTTTCATGTCATTTAAGTTTACCCATAACGTAACCCCATCGCACGTAAGTTCGCATCAACACAAATAGATCGAAAAGGGGGAACATAAGAATATGACAAGGTGGGCATAAGATGGCAAAGTCTATCACAAGTTAAACATGGTGATATTTGAGGCCAAAGGGGGTTCAACATACTAGCATATGGCCTCAACATGTATGATAGCATAAAAGGTGACTTGGCCTCAAACATATCAAATAGCATAAGGGTGATTTGGCCACAAGCATGCATAATAGCATAAGGGTGATTTGGCCACAAGCATGCATAATAGCATAAGGGTGCTTTGGCCTCAAGCATGCATAATAGCATAAGGGTGCTTTGGCCTCAAGCATGCATAATAGCAAATATGGTGGTAGCATGGTAATAGTTGACATAGGGTGACAATCCTAACTTGTGCATAGCAAATAGGTTCAATATCATCATATGCATGTTAAGGAACATGAGGGGTTAAGGTTTGTTAACATGCATAAGCCATAATCCATTTCATAGCATTTTTTTTCCCAAGGTCAACATGAACGGTACTAGGTTCGTGATAGGTCCACAATCATAAATCAAGAGAGGCATGAATAGATCTATGCATACAATGATAGGTTCAAGACAAATATTGCACTTAGGTCCAATTCAAATCTACACATTTATGGCATTAAACTTAGCAAATAGGTGATACATGGTCATAGATGGCATAGGATGATAACTAGTGATTCACATATAACATCATATGCAAGATAACATAAGGGTTATGAGTGTTTCTATGTTGCTTTATGCAACATTTCAAATCAAAGCTCATAGCTTTTTATGCACAAAGTCAAGGTGATAGCTTTACAAACATGCATAGAATAAATCTATGCATAACATGATAGAATCAAAGCACAAATCATACTTAGGCCCAAACTCAAACTTGCAACATGTCATATTTAACTTCATAGTTAGAATCTAAGAGTAGAATAGGGCTTACAATGTTATGAAGACTATAAAATAAAACAAGATTGAGACGAAGCCACACTAACAACACTAAAAACCCCCAAAAGAATACAAGCTCCAAGTTGTCTTGAGAAACAAGAAGCTCCTTTGATTTGTATGAAGAAAGATCCTTGTTTTGATGAAGAAAGGTGGCTCTTTTACTAGCTTAGAACACTCAAACTTTCATGAAGAGGATGGGGGCCATGATATGAAGATGGAGGCCATGATCAAGGAGCATTTTGACATGACCTAGTTGTAGGATTGATTTGTGTGGGTTTAGGCTAGGTCTTAGGGTCTTTTTATAGAAGTTTAGGTTAGTTTAGGCCATAGGATTAACCCTAATTCAGATCTGAGCCTTTAAAATCCGTCACAAGCCTTAAAACATGTCTTGAGGAACAAGTCAGGTGCACCCAGGCCAAACTGGCCGACCACCCAAGTCGACAGGGGTGTCGACTGTGCAGTCGAAACCACCTGGGGTGTGTCGACTCCCAAGTCGACTCCCAAGTCGACTCCCCAGTCGACTTGGGGGTGGCGGGAATTTTTCCCGCCTGTCCTGCTCGGCTGAATTTGAATTCTGAATTCAAATTTGAACTGTTTTTGAACTTGAAATTTTTCTGAAAACTTCTATGGGCCATAACTGGGTCATACGGACTCCGATTTTCGAAAACTCGGACTCTATTTCGCGTATTTTTCCGAGGCGAACGCAATGGCACAGCCGTTTCCCTTGATTCAGATTTTATCATTTAATTCTGCCTTGATTTATGTTATAACTTGTTATTCAAAATACGGGTTGTTACAATAAGCATCTCTGTTAATCACTGTCATAGCCACTGCCACTGGAAGTTGAGCACCAAAACCCTTATTTACTAACTCTGGCCATATTTATTTTTCTAGATGGGTTGGTTTAATTGTATGCGCAAAGAATCATAACTTAATTGAAAGTGGCAAGCCATGTTTCTAGGATCATAAGCTTTTTATTTATTTTAATTTGTTGCTATATTTTCAGTATTCTATTATGTTTTTGAGTAATAATAATGGTTTTATATGCCTACAAAGAATTTAGGTGAAGGGCAAAAGTAGTAGCGTGAATATTTGATTAATTATAAAAAATCAATAGCTTAGACCAATTTTGTATTGATTAATTATTATTTGTGTTATTCTAGCAATCTCCTCTTACTTATTTATATTATGAACGATTTTGTTCGAGTAGGTGGATTATTTTTGTTGAACTAATATATCCACAAATACGAAATCACTTTTGATTGTCGTCGTTGTACGATAACTTAAAATTTATTAGTTCTATATGTTATATAGTCATGATGGTTTGGTTACGAAATGTAATATAGGGTATTGGGCATATGGAGGAAGCTTTGGAATCGCATACTAAGGTTGCAGATTTCTCAAGATGATATATGGAACAAATATGGCACTCATGAATGATTTGAACCGCAAACTTGAAAGTCTGAAGCTTCTCACGATAGGATTGTAAATCGGTTGGACCGAACCGAATGAAGGTGTTTTCAGTTTTTCTCCTAAATAAAACAGAACCAGAAACGAGCCACGCGCACGGACCGAACGAAATATTTTCTTGTACAATCTTTTTTTTCTGGCTCATGTCCTAAATGAAATCAGCCGGACACGGACATGTGTTTTCAGACACGTACATGAACGAACTCGATCGGGCATAGCTATTTATATCATTTTTATTTACTTTTTAATAGATTTTCTCTCAACTATATATCGAATTATGAGGAATTCAGACGAATTCGAACAAACAAGGACCAGACATGATTTTTTTCTCGTATAAATTTTGCTTGTTTTAACTTGTGTCCTAAATGAAAATCTAACGGAGTCGGGCGGATGTATTTCGGTCACGGACGCGAATGAACATCAGGTATTCGTATAAAATTTACAGCCATATCTCAGAATGCTCAGTCCATGATATGTTTAAGATTAATTGTGTTAGAGATAATAAACTCACGTGCAAGGCTCAGCAGCGTTTATCTCAATACAGTATACATCGGCCAATATATCAGTAGCATTGGGCTAAGCCCATTATCCAGCCCAAATATACAAATCTGCCTACATTACTTCTTGCCTAATATAACAATTGTACCGTTGGGCTTTATGCCTATATATATGCTATCTCTTGTACAAGTTATTATCATTCAAGAATTAATAAAGTCTTCTTTTTGCAATTTCATCATAGTATCAGAGCTTCTCAAAGCCTAACGGCATACTGCTTCATCTTTTTCGATTGATCCCTGGGAAATTAAACCCTTCTTCTCAGTTTGCAAGTCTGGTTGCAGATAGTCGTTGCTATTGTCGTCCATAGACTCATTCACCATTGAAGAGAGCCCTAATCACTAAAGATCAAGTGCACTTCTTGCAGAACAAGAAGACTGTTCTTATTTCTTCAACCTTAATCTGAAATTAATCAGGTTAAATATTCGGTTGAATCATCCAGAAGTTTAATTAATAATTAAACTTCTGTCGTGCCATCCTGAAACCGAATCTCCATGATTAACTTCAGATTTTGATCTGTTTTCCCATAATTCTGTCCACCCATCATGTCTGTAGGTATTGTAGATGATCCTCTACTGCATTCATCAAACAACAATCAAGTTCCAAGAATTAATGATAGTCTAAAAACCATAATTAATCCTCATACTCAACTAATTACTCATCAATTGGATGAGAACAATCACTTATCTTGGAAGTAACAAGTGTAAACAACCATCAATGGCTATGGGATGACAAAGTTCATCAGAGGAACTGCCTCCATACCTCCAAAATTTGTTGAAGTCGATGGAAAAATGCTCAGTAACAAAGACTACATCAAATACATCAGACAAGATAGCCTGTTAAGTGCTTGACTACTATCATCTATTGGAGCCAGTTTTATACCACAAATAGTAGGCTGCAAAGTTGCTTAGGAAATCTGGTCAAAAATAGAGCAAATTTTCAATACTCAATCATCAACAAAAATTCTGCACTACAAAAGACAAATTCAAAGTTTAAGGAAAGATAACCTACCAATGAGGGATTACTTGACTAAAATGAATTTGAGGGATTACTTGACTAAAATGAATTCATTGTGTGATATATTAGAAACCAATGGTGAAAAAATACCAGATAATGAGATAAGATGATGATTATGAAGTTGTAACAGTTGTTATTCTGTCTCTACCCACTGTACCCAGCATAGAATATGTTCACTCAACATTGATGGCTCATGAAGGTAGAATCGAACAAAAGAAACTCAACATGGACATGTCAGTAAACCTTGCCACACAATCTCAGACATGGAACAGAAACCCCAATTTCAATTCATATAGTCAAAGAAATAATCAAAGATTCAATTAAACTTTTCAAAAGGGAAACCAGAACTTCCAAAGAGGTTGACAAAGTCAAAGCGGCAGAGATCGAAGTGGCAGGTATGGTAATAACAACTAAAGAACCCAAATGTCAAATTTGCGAAAAACCGGGACATACAGCAAATAAGTGCTACTTCATATTTTACAATAATCACTGGTCAAAACAATGCTCAAGGACAACAACAGGTTGCAGCTAACTCTAACAATAATACAAGGAATTATAGTGCAAATATGGCAAGCATGCATAATAATAACAAACTTCAAACTACAGCCAACAATTCAGCAAGCACTGATGACATAGGTGATGAAGCATGGTATCCAGAGAGTGGAGCAACCAATCATGTAACAAACAATCTTGAAAATATCAACATTGGCAACAAGGAGTACAAAGGTAACAAATTTATTTCTATAGGTAATGGTCAGTCTGTTAAAATCACACACTGGTGTTGTCTATTTAAAAGGTGAAAAACAACTATTTTAAAACATTTTACTTATGGTACCCCAAATAAAGAAAAATCTACTAAGTGTTTCTAAATTTGCAAGTGATAACAATGTGTACTTCATATTTTATCCCAAATATTGTCTTGTAAAAGGTATGCAAACTAACGAAATACGCTTGAAGGGTGAAGAGTGGAATGGTCCCTACATATTGAATTTTGTTAGATTACAAGACACTAAAGCCAAAGAATATAAAAACCAACAAATAAATCCTAGGAATAGAGATATAAGTAGTAACTTATCTGAGTTGCAATATAATAAGACTGTGGACAAGTGGCATTACAAATTGGGACATCCCAATATAAACATTGTAAAACAAGTTTTGAATGGTAATAATATAAAATTTAGTAGTATTGATTTACCTTATGTTTCCACTTTCTGTCAAATGGGAAAGAGTCACAAACTTGTCTTTGATGACTCAATAACCAAATATCATCATCTACTTGAACTGGTTGCAACAGACCTATGCGATCCTACACCAGTCAACTCTGACTTTGGTTTTAAATATTATATATTTTTTATTGATGCATACTCCAGGTACACCTAGATATATTTCCTCAGAAATAAATTTGAAACAGGTAAAATAGTTATGCAATTTATAGATCAAGCTGAAAGGCTTACTGGTCACAAACTGAAAATGCTTCAGTCAGATGGGGGAACAGAGTATAAACCACTCTGTGAATATTTCCAGAAAAAAGGAATTATTCACAGAGTAACATGTCCCTACACATCTGAACAGAATCGATTAGCTGAGAGGAAACACAAGCATATAGTAGAAACTGGGCTTACACTACTGGCTCAAGCCCACCTACCACTAAAATTCTAGCCTGAATCATTCAACACAGCAGTATATCTCATCAATAAATTACCAAGTAAAGTGTTGAATGGTTCAACTCCCACAGAAAAATTATTCTCTGTAAACCCAGATTATTCAATGCTGAAAGTATTTGGCTGCATGTGTTTCCCTCATCTAAGGCCCTACAATAAGCACAAGCTAGAATTTAGGTCTTCCCCATGTACCTTTTTGGGATATGCTAGTAATAAGAAAGGTTATAAATGTTTAAGTAGAAATGGAAAAATAGTAGTATCTAGACATATTGTATTTATTGAACAAGTGTTTCCATTTGCTAGTAAAACAATTAAAAAATCGCAAAAAAGTGTAAAACCCTCAATTTTCAATAGCTAACATACCATTATATCAAGAAAACAGGGAAGAAGACCAGTGCATATCGGGTCATCATCATAGCATACATGATCACAGTGAAGATCATGTGCCTGAAGCTACACCTAAGCCTTCAGAATTCAATGCTAGTACTACACCAAGCAATCAAGGTGCATAACCAACATCTGAAAGTCAATGTAACAACCCGTATTTTCAATAACCTGTAATAATGTAAATTGAGGCAGAATTTAATTATAAAATGTGAATCAAGGGAAACGGGCTATGCCATTGCGTTCGTCTCGGAAAAATACGCGAAATAGAGTCCGAGTTTTCGAAAATCGGAGTCCGTATGACCCAGTTAAGGCCCATTGAAGTTTGCAGAAAATTTCTAAGTAAAAACAGATTTAGATTTAAAGAATTGGGCCAGCTGGGCCAAGGCGGGAAAACTCCCGCCAGGGGCCCCATGTCGACAGGCCTGTCGACAGGGTCCCCAGGGAGTCGACTGCCCTGTCGACAGCCCTGTCGACAGGGGGTAGCCAGGCAGATTAGCCTGGCGCACCTCTTTGGTTTGGGCTTGGTTTGGGCTTGGTTGTGTGGTCTGGTTCTAGAGAGTTCCTAAATCTGACGGGCCAAAATTCACCTAGGGTTAATCCTATGGTCTAAATCACTCTAATCTTCTATAAATAAGACCCTAACCTACCCTAAATCATTCATTATTCATCCTAGTAACTAAACTATGCCAAAATCAAAACTCTCATGGCCTCCACCCTCTTCATACAATTCCTAATTTAATTCCTAAGTGATCCATGCATACAAGCATATTTAGGCTTGTATGATCCTCCTTAGCTTGCATTAAAGGCTTGTTTTTCAATTGGCATCATAAAGGAGGAGTCTTGATCAAGTTTGCTTGCATTTGGGGGTTTTAATTAGTTGCATAAGGGGTTTCTTGCATTTGTTATACCCATTTGAGTCCGCATAAGCATGGTAAGCCCTCTTACCTTCACTTTACAAACTCTAAAGTTAATACGTGGTGAAAGTTGAGATTTATATGAGTTTAGTTGATTATGCATGCTTATGCGAACTCACTATACCATGTTTTACATGTTTCATAAGTTATGCAAGGGTACTAAGCCATGATTTGCAAATCTATTGAGTTATGCATGTATACTAAGCCATGATTTGCAAGATTAATAAGTTATGCATGTTCATGCAAGTTTGCTAAGCCATGATTTGTATGTTTATCTAGTTATGCATGTTTATGCAAGTGTGTTAAGCCATGATTTATATGTTTATTAAGTTATGCATGTTTATGCAAGTTTGCTAAGCCATGATTTGTATGTTTACTAAGTTGTGCATGTTTATGCAAGTTTAAAATGACAAGTTGTGCATGTTTTGATAAGTTGTGCATGTTTTGACAAGTTATGCATGTTTATGCAAGTTTAAAATGACAAGTTGTGCATGTTTTGACAAGTTGTGCATGTTTTGGCAAGTTGTGCATGTTTATGCAAGGTTAAAATGACAAGTTGTGCATGTTTTGACAAGTTGTGCATGTTTTGACAAGTTATGCATGTTTATGCAAGTTTAAAATGACAAGTTGTGCATGTTTTGACAAGTTGTGCATGTTTTGGCAAGTTGTGCATGTTTATGCAAGGTTAAAATGACAAGTTGTGCATGTTTTGACAAGTTGTGCATGTTTTGACAAGTTGTGCATGTTTATGCAAGTTTAAAATGACAAGTTGTGCATGTTTTGACAAGTTGTGCATGTTTTGACAAGTTGTGCATGTTTATGCAAGTTTAAAATGACAAGTTGTGCATGTTTGACAAGTTATGCATGATTATGGTAATATGCAAGTTCACTATGCTAAGTTATGCAAGTTTAACATGTTATGCATGTTTATGGTAATATGCAAGTTCACTACGCTAAGTTGTGCAAGTCTAACATGTTATGCATGATTGTGGTGCAAGTTTATCATGTATGTTGTGCCAAGTTCCCTCTTCCTATCCTTTATGCGTTACTACGAATATGTAAGTGATAGAATGACGTTGGGGGTTTTGGGGTAAACTTAAAATACATGAAAATATAAGATTGGGAATTTACCTATTAAGTTAGGTCTACCCCTTGGGAATTTACCTATTAAGTTAGGTCTACCCAAGTAACTATTGGCTTGTAATTATGCTTTGAAATGAAGTGGACATGACACTTAGAAAACATAAGTGTGGCCAACTCGAGGTTGGGTTGAGTTTGTAGCGTAATTCTACCCGGAACCGACCGGCTTAACTAGTGGCTACAAACAATAGGACCCAATGTGAGAAGTTGGTCATGTGGTGCCAAAACCCGAGGTTAGACTAAGTTGTGGTGTAAACCTACCCGGATCCGCCCGGCCTAACTAGTAACCACAACAAGGTCTAATGTGAGAGGTTAAGGTGCATTAAATTAATTAATGCCTCATGATTAGGGTTAAGTCAGGGTCCACTAATACTTAACCAATTTGGGGATTCGAGGATTAGATGGGGTTAAGTAGTTACACTTAACTAGTTTAATCCAGGATTAGTGAAGGGTTAAATCACACTTAACCCTCTTGGGGAAAACCCTAGCAACGTGGTCTGTTCTAACAGTAATCCCAGTTTGGTATCATTCACAACCCTAGAAGCTAGGCTAGGGCGGGGCACGATTACTGGAGGATGTAAGCGACCAAAGGGCGATGGCCGAGTGGTACAGCGGTGCGGGTCCGGCGGGCTACGGACGTGCACGTAGTCCGATGTTGGACAAACTCGAGGCATGGGTACCAGTAGGTTAGGGCTGTGCATTATTGCTTAAGTGTCCGGGGTTGACACCCGAGGGCTTGATACACCCAAAGGGGGACCCAGCACAGACTATCTACAACCATATGTGGGCCATATGGACACCAACACTTGACGTGTTAGGTTTATAGGGAGCCGATCGACTAGACCGTGGCTGGACCTTTTATTAAGGTCACTTCATGTTATTGGGCCAAAGTTTGGGCTAAGGGATCAATACCTGTTACGTTGGTTTGCTAGTACACCGTGGTGCAAAAACTTAATCTTGTTTATGCGATGACACCTCTATCTATCTTGTAGTTACTTTATCATGCCAGTATGTTGTTATCTATATCTCGGTTTCCATCATGATGTTAACTTTATTAGTTTATAGACTGATCGTAGCAGGGCTTACTCAGTCTTTTTGACTGACCCGTTTTGTTTCGCCTCTTTTCTTCCGTTCCCCCCCCCCCCCAGGTTCTCAGGGAGGGAATGCTGGAGCCTAGCTTGGATTTTAGCTGCTTCCTTGGATAGCTCAAGTATGCTTTGGACTTGAGCCGCTATGGTTTATCACTCTTACTTGGGGATAGTACTTATGTATTTTCAGTTTATCAGATGATGTATTTATCTAGACTTGTAATTTTGGGAAATTGACATTTTAATGTACCAGACTTGTGTTTTGAAATGGTCTATAAATCTTCCGCTGTTTTATTTACTCACTCTGTTTCTTTATATATATATATGTCATGTCCTGCCTTGCTATATCATTATGCATGTTTACCAATAATACCCCTCCAAAGCTAGTGCATTCCTTTGCGAGTGACCCTGGCGGAGGTGGGGTGTTACATTTGGTATCAGAGCATATGGTTTACGAGAAGGGATAAAAAGGTTTTAAAAACTTTTGAAAAACTATTTTCAAAACCAAGTATAAAGTATTTTCCAAAGAAAAGTCTAGTTGTTTTAAAAGGCTATTCCCCAAAAGCCATTAGCACTATCCTTTGACTCCTCGTTTGAACTCTTTTCTTTTCGTTTCCAGCATGTCTGATAATCTCATCTTGCCCGAAGGAGTAACGGTACCCGATTGGTTTCGTCGGTACTTGGAAGTCACGGCACCGATCCCGGGCGTCTCTAATGTTGTCTCCCCAGTCGAGGCCGCTGTTTCCCCTCCTCCCGTAGCTGATGTTCCCCTTCCCCCTCAGCCTCCACAAGCGGATTTCGCGGAAACTTGCAAAGAACTTTAAGAGGATGGGTTGCAAGAATTTCTTTGGAACCGAGACTTTTGTAGAGGCAAGGAATTGGTTGAAAGAGACCGAAGATCTTTTAGCCACCTTTGATATAGGTGACCGCAGGAAGGTTCTATTGGCAGTATGGTTGCTAAAGGAAGAAGCTGCACGTTGGTGGGTAGTCACCACCGCTACTAGGCCAATTGAGACTTGGGATGACTTTAGAGGAAGGTTTGGACTGAGATTCTTATCACTGAAGCAAGGGGACATGACTATTAGGGAATACATAGATAAGTTTAATCAATTGGCTCAGGACGATTTAGACTTGGTTAATACAGCTCAGAAGAAGGCCCTACACTTTGCTCTAGGATTAAACGAGCCATTACGTGATTTGGCCCTGTCTCATATACCCTTGGGGGCGACTTTCGAGAGTTTAGTGAATTTGGCCCTACTTCAAGAAGAAGGTAGCAATGATAAGAAAGAGGTCAAGGCAAATGAGTCTCAAGGCAAAAGAGTAAATTCCGGGAAACGGGGCAAGAATATGAAATGTAACTTCTGTGGTGAAGTTGGACATATAGCCAGGGAATGTAGGAAGAAGGAGAAGAGAAAGCGGGGCGAATGCTTTGATTGTGGTGAGTTTGGACATTTCAGCAAGGATCGCCCGAGGAAACAAGGGCAAGGTCAGACTCAGTGTGCAGGACTATCTGGAGGGCGAATTCATCCCCTCAACCCCGTCCTTCCAGCTCATGATAGAGGTAGTGTTCCTGTTGAAAATCTTGTTTACATTTTCTGATTTTCCCTGTTCGAACTTTGTTTGGTTCTGGCACATCGCATAGTTTTATTTCATCTGATCCAGTTGAAAGTTTTGCACCTAAGTACTAGTGTAGTTGATGATCCCGTATGTGTTTCAAATCCAATTGGGGGTTCTGCCCGTTTGTCTATGGTCTGAGAGGATTTGAAAATTTCTATCTTGAGTATAGAATTCTCGTGGGATGTTTATATTCTCGGTTTCAGGGGATATGGGTTGGTTTTGGGCATGGAATGGTCGTCCTGTTTTTGGGCCATTCTGGGTTTTTGTATATAGGGTGTGGGGCTCATGACTCGCCTCGGTAGTACCCTAGAAATTTCTAGCAACCCTATGGGTCCCGTCATGTTATGTTATCTTGAATCCCTCAACTCGTCTATCGATAGTTTGCAATCGGTGAGGGTGGTCCGAGAATATCCTGATATCTTGGGTGAAGTAGAGGGGTTACCCTTAGACGTGGGATAGATTTCCGCATTATCTGGTTGGTAATACCAAGCCAGTTTCGTGGCCGGTTAGGCACGTGACCTCACGAGATGAGAGTTAAGAAAGTAAGTCAAGGAGTTGCTTGAGAAGAACTTCCTGAGATGAAGCATTTTCGAGTAGGGTGCTCCAGTAGTATTCGTTACTGATGTGGACAGTTTGTTTCGCTTATGGGTTGACTATCATGAGATAACCGTTACCAAGGATCAATGATTTGTTTGATCAGCTTGTAGGAGCATCTGTTTTCTTTTGATCTAGCTACCGGATTCCATCAGCTTAGGATGGCTGAGGATGGAATTGACAAGACTGCGTTTAGGACTCTAGATGGGTTTTAGAATGGCTAGTCATACTACTTGGTTTGACTAACGCACCCGCATATTACGTGAACTTGATAGGTAGGGTGTTTAGGGAGTCCTTGAACAAGTTTGTCATGGTCGTCATAGACGATATTTTGATCTCCTCAAAAGAACGAGGAAGAACATGCTATACATCTCAAGGAGGAGATGGATACGCTTAGAGCCACCAGTTGAAGGTCAAGTTCTCCAAATGTCATTTTGGAGGAAAAGTGGGTTTTCTTGGGCACATAGTTCCTAAGTAAGGCTTAGCGGTGGATTCCGCTAAAGTGGCTGCGGTTTGAGACCGGAAAGCTCTGAGAAGGGCAATTGAAGTAAGAAGCTTTCTCCGTTTGGCCAGTTAGTCAGCATTCCCGGAGTTTAGACTTACTCTTCTGGATCAAGAAGGGAGTTTCACGGGAAGAAGACCCGCAGTTGGTCAAGAACATGGACCAGTTGATTCGAGGCGAGATGTTAAGTCACCTCGCTAGATATATTATAAAGGATGACTGAGGCGCGACAAGAGATTATGTGTTCCTCGAGTGAAAGACTTGGTAAAGAAGGATCTTGAAGGTGCGCATCACTCGAGGAGGTGACCGAGTTGGTCTTAGGATGCATGTTGTGCCACCAGGTTAAGGCCTAGCCATGGAAGCCCAGTGGGCCATTACCTCCATTAGGGGTTCCGCAAGGGAAGTGTGAAAACATCTCGATAGATTACGTGGATGGACTACCTAGATCAAAGGAAGGGAATACGGGTATGTGGGTCATAAAAGGTAGACTCACGAAGAGTGCTCATTTCAGTCCGGTGAAGAGCGAGAGGACTGTGTCATGGTTAGCAACGGTTTACCCTCAAGAAGTTGGCCAGTTTTGAAATAACCTACAAGAAGCCATGGGTAGGCAACTGGATCTAGGCACGGCCTATAGGCGGATGGTTCTGGTCGATTAAGCCTGAGTTATAGGAAATCACGTTTATAAGGGCAATAGGCAACGTGGAGTGGTATTTTCAAGAAAAGTTCTGCTGCATGGAATACCTTATGGTAAGAAGACGAGATCCAGGATTCACTGGTGAATTTTGGAGAGCTTGCACGAATCATGAGGTTATAATTATGTTTAAGCCAAGTATACAGAAAGAAGAATAAGTGGGAAAGAAAGACGAGAGGCAATAATGAAATGAGTTCCAACTCGAATTCGGGAAATAGGAGTTAGGAAGCCAAGGAATCATGAAGTGGAAGATAGTCAAAGCACAGTGGAGTTAAGCTCAAGGAAACGTGACTAAGAAGAGTGAAGACTAGATACGCGCATCATATCTCTTTTTAAGAGTGCATCCTTGATCCTTGTTTTCCTGTGGAGCTTGCTTGCAAGTTACCTTTTGTATATATCCTCTCGGTCCCAATTCTCGATCTTATTTCTGTTGTCAACTCCATAAGCGGGTTATGACTCATCGGTTAGTACTATATGTCGGAGTTTGAATGGATTTCTTGTAATCCAAAAAGGAGTTTATCTTGCTTATCTTCTAAGCATATATAGTTTATCGTGTCATGAGAACCTTAGGTAGAAACCCTTTGGTTGAAACATGTGTTTGAAGCATGTTATGTTTGGTGGTTGCAAGTGGTTGCAAGTGTTTGCAAGTGGTTGCTCGTGGATGCATTATACACGATTAGGCACTAGATCGGCTCGCACACTCCTCATATTGCATATGCATGAGTGTTTATGCTTATTCATGGATGGAAATTGTGTGTTATCACATGGATGTTGCATATGGGTGAATGGTATGTGCACTCATATAGATACTATGAATTTAGGAATTTGCATACATATGGATTCATTTCACTGACATACATATGCATTAAGGAGGTTTACTGTATCAGTAACCGCCTGATTTACATACATATGCATTAAGGAGGTTTACTGTATCAGTAACCGCCTGATTTTTGCATTAGGTAAGTACATATACACACACTTTTGCATATGTTCATCCAGCATTTAGAATCTTGTAAGGACAATGATTGCTCGTGGATGATGCTTTGAATAGATGGATGATTGGATGGTAGGATACGTTCTTCCTAACTTGAAGATTTCGGGGACGAAATCCTTTAAGGAGGGGAGAATGTAACAACCCGTATTTTCAATAACCTGTAATAATGTAAATTGAGGCAGAATTTAATTATAAAATGTGAATCAAGGGAAACGGGCTATGCCATTGCGTTCGTCTCGGAAAAATACGCGAAATAGAGTCCGAGTTTTCGAAAATCGGAGTCCGTATGACCCAGTTAAGGCCCATTGAAGTTTGCAGAAAATTTCTAAGTAAAAACAGATTTAGATTTAAAGAATTGGGCCAGCTGGGCCAAGGCGGGAAAACTCCCGCCAGGGGCCCCATGTCGACAGGCCTGTCGACAGGGTCCCCAGGGAGTCGACTGCCCTGTCGACAGCCCTGTCGACAGGGGGTAGCCAGGCAGATTAGCCTGGCGCACCTCTTTGGTTTGGGCTTGGTTTGGGCTTGGTTGTGTGGTCTGGTTCTAGAGAGTTCCTAAATCTGACGGGCCAAAATTCACCTAGGGTTAATCCTATGGTCTAAATCACTCTAATCTTCTATAAATAAGACCCTAACCTACCCTAAATCATTCATTATTCATCCTAGTAACTAAACTATGCCAAAATCAAAACTCTCATGGCCTCCACCCTCTTCATACAATTCCTAATTTAATTCCTAAGTGATTTTCCATGCATACAAGCATATTTAGGCTTGTATGATCCTCCTTAGCTTGCATTAAAGGCTTGTTTTTCAATTGGCATCATAAAGGAGGAGTCTTGATCAAGTTTGCTTGCATTTGGGGGTTTTAATTAGTTGCATAAGGGGTTTCTTGCATTTGTTATACCCATTTGAGTCCGCATAAGCATGGTAAGCCCTCTTACCTTCACTTTACAAACTCTAAAGTTAATACGTGGTGAAAGTTGAGATTTATATGAGTTTAGTTGATTATGCATGCTTATGCGAACTCACTATACCATGTTTTACATGTTTCATAAGTTATGCAAGGGTACTAAGCCATGATTTGCAAATCTATTGAGTTATGCATGTATACTAAGCCATGATTTGCAAGATTAATAAGTTATGCATGTTCATGCAAGTTTGCTAAGCCATGATTTGTATGTTTATCTAGTTATGCATGTTTATGCAAGTGTGTTAAGCCATGATTTATATGTTTATTAAGTTATGCATGTTTATGCAAGTTTGCTAAGCCATGATTTGTATGTTTACTAAGTTGTGCATGTTTATGCAAGTTTAAAATGACAAGTTGTGCATGTTTTGACAAGTTGTGCATGTTTTGACAAGTTATGCAAGTTTAAAATAACAAGTTGTGCATGTTTTGACAAGTTGTGCATGTTTTGGCAAGTTGTGCATGTTTATGCAAGGTTAAAATGACAAGTTGTGCATGTTTTGACAAGTTGTGCATGTTTTGACAAGTTATGCATGTTTATGCAAGTTTAAAATGACAAGTTGTGCATGTTTTGACAAGTTGTGCATGTTTTGGCAAGTTGTGCATGTTTATGCAAGGTTAAAATGACAAGTTGTGCATGTTTTGACAAGTTGTGCATGTTTTGACAAGTTGTGCATGTTTATGCAAGTTTAAAATGACAAGTTGTGCATGTTTTGACAAGTTGTGCATGTTTATGCAAGTTTAAAATGACAAGTTGTGCATGTTTGACAAGTTATGCATGATTATGGTAATATGCAAGTTCACTATGCTAAGTTATGCAAGTTTAACATGTTATGCATGTTTATGGTAATATGCAAGTTCACTACGCTAAGTTGTGCAAGTCTAACATGTTATGCATGATTGTGGTGCAAGTTTATCATGTATGTTGTGCCAAGTTCCCTCTTCCTATCCTTTATGCGTTACTACGAATATGTAAGCGATAGAATGACGTTGGGGGTTTTGGGGTAAACTTAAAATACATGAAAATATAAGATTGGGAATTTACCTATTAAGTTAGGTCTACCCCTTGGGAATTTACCTATTAAGTTAGGTCTACCCAAGTAACTATTGGCTTGTAATTATGCTTTGAAATGAAGTGGACATGACACTTAGAAAACATAAGTGTGGCCAACTCGAGGTTGGGTTGAGTTTGTAGCGTAATTCTACCCGGAACCGACCGGCTTAACTAGTGGCTACAAACAATAGGACCCAATGTGAGAAGTTGGTCATGTGGTGCCAAAACCCGAGGTTAGACTAAGTTGTGGTGTAAACCTACCCGGATCCGCCCGGCCTAACTAGTAACCACAACAAGGTCTAATGTGAGAGGTTAAGGTGCATTAAATTAATTAATGCCTCATGATTAGGGTTAAGTCAGGGTCCACTAATACTTAACCAATTTGGGGATTCGAGGATTAGATGGGGTTAAGTAGTTACACTTAACTAGTTTAATCCAGGATTAGTGAAGGGTTAAATCACACTTAACCCTCTTGGGGAAAACCCTAGCAACGTGGTCTGTTCTAACAGTAATCCCAGTTTGGTATCATTCACAACCCTAGAAGCTAGGCTAGGGCGGGGCACGATTACTGGAGGATGTAAGCGACCAAAGGGCGATGGCCGAGTGGTACAGCGGTGCGGGTCCGGCGGGCTACGGACGTGCACGTAGTCCGATGTTGGACAAACTCGAGGCACGGGTACCAGTAGGTTAGGGCTGTGCATTATTGCTTAAGTGTCCGGGGTTGACACCCGAGGGCTTGATACACCCAAAGGGGGACCCAGCACAGACTATCTACAACCATATGTGGGCCATATGGACACCAACACTTGACGTGTTAGGTTTATAGGGAGCCGATCGACTAGACCGTGGCTGGACCTTTTATTAAGGTCACTTCATGTTATTGGGCCAAAGTTTGGGCTAAGGGATCAATACCTGTTACGTTGGTTTGCTAGTACACCGTGGTGCAAAAACTTAATCTTGTTTATGCGATGACACCTCTATCTATCTTGTAGTTACTTTATCATGCCAGTATGTTGTTATCTATATCTCAGTTTCCATCATGATGTTAACTTTATTAGTTTATAGACTGATCGTAGCAGGGCTTACTCAGTCTTTTTGACTGACCCGTTTTGTTTCGCCTCTTTTCTTCCGTTCCCCCCCCCCCCCAGGTTCTCAGGGAGGGAATGCTGGAGCCTAGCTTGGATTTTAGCTGCTTCCTTGGATAGCTCAAGTATGCTTTGGACTTGAGCCGCTATGGTTTATCACTCTTACTTGGGGATAGTACTTATGTATTTTCAGTTTATCAGATGATGTATTTATCTAGACTTGTAATTTTGGGAAATTGACATTTTAATGTACCAGACTTGTGTTTTGAAATGGTCTATAAATCTTCCGCTGTTTTATTTACTCACTCTGTTTCTTTATATATATATATGTCATGTCCTGCCTTGCTATATCATTATGCATGTTTACCAATAATACCCCTCCAAAGCTAGTGCATTCCTTTGCGAGTGACCCTGGCGGAGGTGGGGTGTTACAGTCAATCAAGTAGTACTGAAGATCCAGGTGCAACAACAACAAGTCAAAGACAAGTACATCACATGACTACTAGGTCAAAGAGTGGAATTTTCAAACCTAAAATATACACAATAAATCTGGAAACAGAAGAAATAGAAAATCTGCAACAAGCAATGAGCAATGATAACTGGAACAAAGCAATGGAAGAAGAGATCAATGCTTTTATGAAAAACAAAACATGGGAATTAGTTGAAAAACCAAAGGACAAAATATAGTAGGCAACAGACGGACTTACAGGATTAAAAAGAATTCAGATGAAACAATACAAAAGTACAAAGCAAGACTTGTAGCAAAATGCTGCACTCAAGAGCATGGGCTAGATTTCAATGAAACATTTTCTCGAGTTGTTAAGCCAACTACAATAAGAATTATTCTAACACTAGCATTACACAACAACTGGAAAATCAGATAACTTGATGTAAACAATGCATTCCTCAATGGAGTTTTAGAAGAAGAAGTATACATGCAGCAACCTATGGGATTCAGCAATGACAATGACAACATAGCGTGCAAGCTCAATAAAGCTATTTATGGATTAAAGCAAGCTCCAAGGTTTTGGTTCAACAAACTCAAATCAGTACTAACTGAACTGAGGTTCCAACCAACCAAATCTAATTATTCTCTCTTCATTAAAGTTTCTAACAAAATTACCATTTACATACTAATCTATGTGGATGATTTTATTGTGATAGGCAACAATGAAGAAGAAATTAATAAGCTAGTTACACAACTTGATAGTCAATTTTCTATTAAAGATTTGAGAGAACTAAATTACTTTCTAGGAATAAATGTCAGAAGAAAAACAAATTCAGAACTACATTTATGTCAAAGAGAATACATAAGAGACATACTCGACAAATCAGGAATGGATAAAGCAAATGCACTATCCACACCAATGATAAGAAATCTAAATTTGACAAAGCATCAAGGAGAAGCAATTTCAAATGACAAACAGTACAAAAGTGTGGTGGGGGCATTACAATATGTCACAATTACATGACCAGATATATCATTTAGTTTAAACAAAGTATGTCAATTCATGCAACATCTATCAACAGATCATTGGAAAGCCGTTAAAAGAATCCTAAGATACTTAAATGGAACAATGGATTATGGACTAAACATGAAATCTGGAAAAATCTAAATATTACTAGATTTGCAGATGCAAATTGGGCAAACGACTTAGATGGCAGAAAAACTACCACAGGATATTGTATTTACATGGGTGACAATTCAATTTCGTGGTGTGCTAAAAAGCAAACAACAATATCTCGTTTCAGCACAGAAGCAGAGTTCAAAAGTGCAGCAAGTGCAACATCAGAGATAATTTGGATCGAATCATTATTCAGTGAATTAAACATCAAAACTTGCAGAAGACCAGTGATATGGTGTGATAATTTAAGCACAGTGTCACTTACAGCAAATCCAATTCTCCATTCATGAACAAAACACATGGAACTTGATTTGTATTTTGTTCGTAAACGTGTTATCAATGGCCAATTAGAAGTAAATCACGTACCTTCCTTCTTTCAGAAGGCGGATATTTTAACAAAACCCTTATCTATCACAAATTTCCCCAGATTAAGGAAGGAGCTATAAATCGAAGCATACAAAAACCACGAAATGAAGCTTGAAACCGTTAAAGGACGAGGAACTTCAAAGAATCAGCTTAAAACAGTGTCCAGAGGGAGAATCGAACAAAATGAAGAGAGAAATGGAAGCGCCGGAAACCCTAGCTGAGTTTAAGAGAGAATGTTAGAGATAATAAACTCATGTGCAAGGCTCAACAACGTTTATCTCAATACAATATACTCGGCCAATATATCAGGGCTAAGCCCATTATCCAACCCAAATATACAAATCTGCCTAAATTACTTCTTGCCTAATATAACAATTGTACCGTTGGGCTTTATGCCTATATATATGCTATCTCTTGTACAAGTTATTATCGATAAATAATTAATAAAATTCCTTTTGCAATTTCACCAGATTGCTTTACATTTTCTAAACACGAAATTTTCAATGTTTCTCAAGTTTTGGTTTCTAAAATAATTTGGCATCTGTACTTTTTTGTTTTTCTGTATCTGAAGTCTGTAAACTTCTATATCTTGAGCTTAGTGTCTTGCTTGTGCATTTTAGATTTTTATCTCTTACCTATCTCTATCTTGTTTATCAACGACCTAGGCAGATTCAATAAAATTTTCCATGTCTAAAAATTTAGGTGATTCTTTATGATAGGACATGTTAACGTTTAGTTATCACAACATACTTTATAAATTTAACAAAGGGGAAGGAAGACCTAGGCAGATTCAATAAAATTTTCCATGTCTAAAAATTTAGGTGATTCTTTATGATAGGACATGTTAACGTTTAGTTATCACAACATACTTTATAAATTTAACAAAGGGGAAGGAAGAATGCACATTTTGGAAAAATTAAGGTTAAATGATATAAATTTTACTTTTGTTCAAAAAAGCAAATGTTTATTCTAATTAGCATTGAACTCGACTTTTAGACTGTACATACTTTCACCACGTATAATATTTACAATGTTTAGTTGTTGGTTTTGTTTTAATAATGCAAACAAAAGTTTGACATGTATTTAAACGTGAACAACTACAATAACTATACATTTGAATGGTCGGGATTTTCCACCAATGTATGGTTATACTAGTACTTAAACTATTTAAATATTCTGTCAATCTATCCCTTATGCTTGAGATCAATTATGCACTTTCAATCTCATCATTTCAATAACTTCGCTTTTTCAAAAGCTGAACTTGCCAAGTCTTCAACGAATGAATTTAGTGTGTTGTGCTGTCCAAGGTAATTATCCTGCGCATTACGACTTCCTCGAGAAAACTAATCGAGTGAAATTTATATCATTGCGGTAACTCATTGCGTTCACAGGACTCCTTTGCAATCTATATCATTGCATTGTTATCATAAAACGGTGACATAAGCAAATACTAGTGGCATGCTAACTTCGTTTTGTTGCTTGACTTGTGAATAGGCCTGGGTTCAGTCAACCTGGACTTCACCCCAACTTACATGGCTACCAAGTATTTTATAACTTGTGAATAGGCCCAGGTTGGTCAAGAAGATTGTATTTCGCATGAACCACTTTTTCATTTGAATATTTCGCATGAACCACCCTCAATTTCACATTTAGCCCAAGCCTTTTGTACCAACTACTTTTCTATTTGAATATAAGAGAGTGCCCGATTCACAAAATTTCATTTAAAATTTATATTCCAGATCTTAAGTTCGAAATTTCATTTAATAAAGTTAGTCATTTGCATTGATGCATTTTCCCTGTAATGTCCAAAAAATAATTCAGTCAAATTCCTTGGCATGCGTTGGATAAACATAAATTCCTATAACCATAACTTTTTTATAAACCAAATTTCAAGCCAAAAAATAAAAACATAGATTCTTCAATCAAAACATAAACAAAACTAGACAGGCTGATCTTTTTAAGTACTTTCATACATTAGATAAACTCGGAAAAAGGGATCAAATAAAAATAAAAAAGACTGAAGAAGTTGATCATAAAGACCATCCTTATAATTTAAAATAAAGATGTTCCCTTGCCCTTTTTGTCTCCTCCGATCTCAAAATGCTTGCACCTCTGAAAATAATAATAAAGAAATTCAAAATAAATATCTACAATACATAAAATAAAAATATATTGTGAAAGCATGTATAATATATAGATACCTTGATTGCTTTCTGTGAGTAATGCTTGCAACTCTGACACTGCAATTTGAGCACAATCTTCTTTGTAGTTTTTGCCTGATCAATAAAAAGTATAAACGGATTGGAACAGGAGATACAGTAGTTACTAATGTACAACAAAGACAACAAAATTAGGATTTAGTGACGCATGAGAGTTAAAAGAGCTTAGTTCTTGTACTAACCAAAGCTAAAAAGGTCTAAATCATAAATTTGTATCCATGGTGGTGCCACAAGGTTGTACTTGACAAAACCAATCAGATGATCGAACATTATATTATGGACAAATTAGATCACATCTGAAAAACAATGCAGATCAGAAACTAAAACAAGGATTTATTGCAGCGAACAAGAGTATGTGACCAAATAGGGGTGTTATGATTGTGGTAACTGCCAAAAACCTATCCAGCCGTAGCCACAACTGTTGTTAATGCTCAATTTATTTTATATTCATTACTGCGATCGTTTTCGTTAACTGTTACCGACAAATATTATGAATCTAACTGCACTTCTCATGGATCCGTTAGTTTGATTGCAGAATAAATCATGCATAACAGTTATTGGTGCATAAAGGCTTGTGTCATTATTTTACATGTTATTTCTCTTTAAATTATTAATCGAGAACTTCTTGGTGATGCCATAGGTATGGTTTATGACGGTTGTTTAAATCTTCAACAATCTCTCTCCATCCCCGTAGTACATGGTTATCAAATGTATGGTTCAATTATGGTTGAACAATTCATAGTTCAACCGTATACAATACTGGTATAATATAATTATCAGAACCCACTCCTTAATATGGTTAAACTCGAAAGTATAAGAGTTCAGTATGTATTTGGTTAGCTAAAGAGAAAAATGTGTACCTTCTTGTGGAAAACAGGCTTAGTCTGTCCACCATACCCAGACTGCTTCCTGTCATAACGCCTCTTACCCTGAGCTGAAAGACTATCCTTGCCTTTTTTGTATTGAGTAACTTTGTGCAAGGTGTGCTTCTTGCACTCCTTGTTCTTGCAGTAAGTTTTTTTTGTCTTTGGAACGTTCACCTACACAATTAGATTGAGATGGGAAAACATTATATTTAAATTAGTTTTGAAAATAATATATATTACAACTTTAACTTTAAGTCATGTGAAGACGTAATTTGTAAAAGGAACTTCGGGAACTCAATGCTAGAATGAATCTACAGCAATGATGATGGACAATCACTTATATGACATTTCAAAAGTAGTTTATGTCCAGCAAATTGTAAATTCAAATTAATGGGAAAGTGAATAATCATCAGATAACTTATTAAACAAACTTACGAATGAACTTAACAATGTTGCTTCATATTGTTTTTGTCAATAATTAAACAGATGCATAGAGGTATATCGGACGAAAAGAGGTATGTTATTGCTCATTAAATTGAGACTGCACCCAAATATGACATAATATGCCGATAAATTATAATGGCAAAACAAAATTGATGTTAAACCAATAACCAGAAAATACCAACACGTGACAAAGAATGAAATTGTTAGCATAATTTTTAATCCAACATTAACCACGAATCACTAGTTAAAAACAAACAATGCATATAATCACAGTACACAGCAAGAAGATTAATAAAATTCAGCTAATCTCAAACTTACATACATGGCAAATAAAATAAATACACTACTAGAACCATATCCATTGTAGCACTAAAATCCCACTTAACCAGTAACAACAAAATGACAAGCAAATTATGTCAGGTATTCCTATAGCAATGACTATACTATGTTGATTCATTCTTTCAAATTCATCAGGTTGATCTGTTCTTTCAAATAAATTACTTTCACGTTCCAAGCACTCCTTTTAACATTCTAGCTTAAATTTTGAAACTAATAAATCATGTCTGTGTAAATATCTAGTTAATCATTATTGCATACAAGCTTATAGACTTCAAAGGTTTAAAGACCAGCACCCATTGATGCATAAACTTGTACGCAACCAGTGGCGGAGCCCGAGATGCTTTTCAGATAGGGCAGGAAGTTAAAAATGGCTGACAAATTATTTCAGTTGGGTCCAAAGTTATAGTTCTTACATAGGATTTACCAATTGAATTAGGACTTGTGCCCTAGCTGGGCATAGAGTAACTTGGACATGCATAAACACCAATATACAATTTATTAAGTCTCATAGTATACATGTTTATATTTTATTGTCTCTAGTAATCAACAATCTGGAATAACATCCAACACCACAGAGTTCACAACACAACCTAATAAAACTGACCATTGGCTCGTACTTTATAAAAATATACAAAAAAAAAAAAAATGGTTTAATAGTGGACACTGAACCATTATACAAATCTACAAGAGACCTTCTACGGCTCCGCAAAACGCTAGTGCATCGTTTATACTGAATAAATATTTCACCAACGTAGATTGGATCTACGACGAGAAGCATAAATCGAGATTAGATTTGGGATCTTAGTAAAACTCACCATGACTGCAAAACAAGATTAGGGTTGAGACCGCCTCCAGATCAGCTTAGGGCAACGAAGTAGGAAAGGGCGGCTGACTAATTCATTTTATAGCGAGAAGATATTACCTCACGTTAGGTTTTGGTCCGGGCTCCGGGGAAGGTAAGGTTGATAATTTCAGAAACCCAGCCCGCTTTTGCTAAATGCATGTTTTAAGGACCAGCCAGCCCATGCTTTGCACCTGCGCATATGTATTTTGATGCCGGTTCCAATATCAAATCCATTAGTTAATCTAGGACTAGTGAAAAATCTGAAATCTGTTCGTATGTATATTCGAAAAACGGATGAATATCCAATATTTGAAAAAACAATGCAAGTAGGGATATGAAGACATTTGCATTTGAAAATTATCCATTCGGCTCTTTTTCAACATCGTAGCTTGAATTATATGTATTTTAGTGTAACGAAAGAAATTCATTTGTTGTTTTACTAATTTAAAATTTTATATTTTATACATTAAATGTATGTTAATTCAAAAAAAAATATTGTCATTAAATTTGTTTATTTTTAAAATTATAATAAAGAATATGATTTTAAAAAGTTTATGTTAAACTAAACGTTTTATATTTGTTATTTGTTAGCTGAATGGTTAATTATCTGATAACCGTCCGTATACATGAATGCAGATATCGGAAAATGATTTCAGATGTGGATATAAATATGATATTATCCTCATCTGGAAGTATCCATTGACAAACCTAAATTAATATATTGTTATAAAACAAAAGAAACTAAAGCCTTTAGAGAGAGAACATTTTTATTCATTTAGATTTTCGTTTTCAATACAATACAAATGAATTCTTTAGTCATAAACTCTATATGCAGTGAAGATTATAATAATATTCATTGACATTTAACATATTCATTTTTATTATTTCCATAAGAGTTATTATGAATTGTAATCTTCAAATTTTGATGCTAGATAAAGCCATTTGGGTTTATATAATGAGAAATGCGTCGCTTGACATTAATTTGGCCCATATAAGTTTTAGTGAAGAAATCTATACCAATTGGTTATACATATAGCGACACTTCGAGGTAAAGGAAATAAAAAGAAGTTTTGTGAAAATATAACAATATTTTCAAAGTAAAGGAAAATAAAGAAGAGATTTTGTGAATACGTTATTTTAAGGAGATAAGGGTTTTGTTATTGTTTTCAAAGTAATGAAAACAAGAGAGATTTGTGAATATAATGTCTGGTTGAGATAAGTATGGAGTCGATTTTTAAAAATCGGTAAAAGGGTTTTAATGAATGGTTTAAATTAAAAAGGGCCTGAGCTGCCGAAGTATTGATCTGTACTGTTTGATTCGATAGTTAAAGAAACGACTATCAAATGAATATTCCCTTTTAACATTTGGCATGTTAGTTCGAGGAGACCGAGATGAGAACTGGACCCAAAACCACTTCGAAACTTTGCATTCGAAACTAACTTGCATGGATGATTATGAGATGATTTAAAGATATAGATCTTCGAAGCGAGAGGGTTACTCCCTGATATCTCTGGTTGATCACCAGGATTAAACTTGTAGCAGTACCCCCTACGTTATGGGGCATCTTCAGTTTCGTTCAATCCCAAGAAGAACTTGTATGGACGAATGTCCGATAGGCTATTTCCTAGAATCATGTATGTTGATTTTTACAAATATACAGAGTATGGTAGCAGAGAAGGCAACTTCTTTTAGCTTAACACCCTTAGTATATTTGTGTAAATCAATTAGTGATTGGTGGATCTGACAATATGACATTCAAAGTTTTGAATGTGTTGTTCTGAAATGGTAATCGTTACCTTAAGCCTCATCAATTGGAAAATGACTGAAATCGGGAAGGCAACATGGCTATGTGGGTCATACCCATTAGGGTATATCATCACCTAATCTAGAGAAATCGATATCACTTTTTGTATTATTTGAAATGAGGATGGTTGGATGACTAACAACCGTGGTGATTATGTATTCGGTACGCTCAAGTTGAATGAGTGATCGGTCATGTGTGGCTGGGTTACAAGATGCTCTTGTTGAACCATAATGTTTCATCTCTAGAGGACACTGATCAGAAGGTCGTTCCATACCTAGTTATGTTGTAAATCCAAACTCCAATATGAACCGTATATATGTTTTTAAATGTAAACTAACTGTGTTGGAAAGTGAGATGCAAGCTTTTCGTCTATATTCTTATTTTATTTGTGATTTGATAAACATGTTAATAGAACATGTTATAGTTAAATGGATTCACGTGGATGCAAGTGTTTGCTAGTGAATGCAGTGGATGCTTATACATACACTTGGCACTAGTTAGAGATCGGCAAACCAGGACACATACATAATTGCATATGAATGTGTGTGCATTTTTTAATTTATTTTAAAAATGGACAAAAAATGGTTGAATCATCACTTGGATGTTGCATTTTGGTGAATGGTTGTGCACGCATATAGAATTACATGTATTATTAGGATTTCTTTGCATACATATTGGACGCATGACATGGACATGGAATTGCATTAAGGAGGTCAACTGAATCAGTAGACCTCCTGATTTTTGCATTAGTTTAGGTACATATACGCTACATACATTGCATAGTTCATGATAAGCAATAGAAAATTTAGGACAATGGATGTAATTGGTTTATATTTGAGTAGATGGATGTAGATAATGGTTGATAATATCATTCTTCTAGCCTTGGAGATATCAGGGCGAAATCATTTAAGGAGAGGAGAATGTAACACCATGAATTTTAGTAAACAATGATTAAATAGAAAAGGGTAATAAATTAAATATTAATCAGAATAATATTCAGAATTGGACAACGAGACTAGCACACAAATCATATCCGTTGTAATTTTTTGATTAGAATAGACACTTGGTTTGCTGAAATCGAAGGTAAAATGAATACGTTATGAATTAAAGAAGTTAAACTAGAGACCAGAAAATAAATATATAATAAGCAGTGGCTCGAGCAAGTGGGATGATCCCCTTCCCACTTGGGTCGACCTAATGTCGACCCAAGGGTTCATGGGTCGACCCTGTGTCGACCCAAGGCGGGCTGGGTCGACCCAAAGCGCTTGTATGCACGTGACTTGATGTGCAATATATTTTCGATGAACGTTTATATCATTCGAACGTTATTTTCTGATGTGGCAAGGTTTTATTGGTTTAATTTTAAACCAAAGGCCGATGTGGCACTTTTTGATTGGTCCAGTGACATAGTTGGTTCAGATTTAATCATAAATTTAGACGGTTGAGGGAACCCAGTAAACCCTAGAAGTAGACTAGCTGAGCCTCTCTCATTTCTTCACATCCATTCTTTCTCTCTTCTTCTTCCCCAGGCCTATCCTCAAAATTAGAAAGGTCCAAATAATTAAACTTTTTACGGGGATAAAGAAGTTCTATAGTTTTTAATATTTATTTTTATAAGTTGTAACGACCTGGCTTTTTGACCGCTCCAAATCGGTAATTAAACCAACTCGAACCGTTCAAAATGACAGATTATTATTGCTTATGAAGCTGAAATACAAATCATCACAGACACATAACACAAAATATCTCACAGCGGAAGTAAAATATTACAAAATCTTTAAATTTACAGAATATCAGAGTACAAAAATAAATATAGATGCAGCGAAAAAAGGAATATAGAATCATATTAATATTCGATAATAGGCAGAGATGGGCTCAACTGCATATGACATAGTAGACGGATGGTTGGATCTCCAACGGATCTCAAGCTCTAACAGATATATCTCCAAAGCTGAAATACTCGGTCTGACCCAGGGATTTTGCAAGGAATAAAACAAACAAAATACTCGAGTCAAGACTAACATTCTCATATAAGTGAATTAACTTAACTGACATGTTTAAATGGAATGCATCAGTAACTTAAAGGATTGTTGGGATTTCCAGCCCTTAAGGATCCGTGGAACTAATACATATAGTATAATACGCTATTATCATAGTGTCTATTCAGTAAAGTAAATATATCAAAATAGTGTAAGAGGGATTACCATATTACCCTTACACCGTTTATAAACCTTGCAGTCTATACCGTACCGTAAATTCACCGCGCCGGTGTTATCAGAGGGCACTCCATAGAAAACACTGACAAATCAAAATCGTAAGGGGCTCGATAAGGATAAATATGACAAGGCACCGAGGCAATACCTAGGTAGGATTCTACCAGTTACACTCCCGGACCAGTGGTAACGCATAACAGCAACTACCTCGCACCTCAAAACACACTCCCATAATCAAAGGGTGCATCCAAATCAATCACAACAATAATAGAGATGGTATCAAAGAAGCGTGTCCGACCAGAGGTGCTACCTCAATTAGCCATGGTATAGCTCCTGTTTTAGTCATTTAATTTTGAACCGAAGGTCAACGCCATTTCTTCATCGTTCGCCATCTTCAATTCAGTAATCGCCTCCAAGTCATCCTGCTTCGTTCTGGAATCTCCACCACGTACACAGTTGTTAAAGTGGTATCAGCACTGATAAAGAGTATGCCACCTACCGACTCCGGTCTCTTTAACAACCGAACGCTTACATTTTTCACACCGTGGCAATTAGATTTGAAATCATATTTTTAAGTGTCACCAAATCGATTAATTTCAAGTGTTGCCCAAAAATCGATTTATCAAATAATTCATTATTTATTTGGTTGAGATTTCAAACCCGACATCTACAAATATTCCTTGTCAACCATTTGAGTTTAGATTTCAATTTCCGCAAAAATTTCTATTCCTTGAAATCATCGCTTTTTATCAAAAACCATTCAAGTTGGGATTTCACTTCAAAATATCATTATCCCCTGAAGCCTTCATTTTAATCCTTACAAATTCATTATCTCGGATTGGTCATGGATTATATAAATTTATAAAAATAATTAGAATAATAACTTGGAAATAGTGTAATGTATAAATTTAAAAATAATTTATATAGTTGCAAAATAGTATAAAACCCTTAATTGCCAAAGTAGGTATAAGTTTTATTACAAAATATATTTAGGAAAGTTAGAATTTAAAATATAGCTATATATATATATATGCTTAAAGTTGAAACAGTTATAAAACGGCTAGAAGAAAATTATAAGGTTTGAATGGTCAAAATAGTTTAAGATTATTCATTATAAGTAATTTGAGAAACCAAGTAATGAGGAAAGCTTGTTTTTATAAAGTATGGTATGATTCAAAACAACATGATCCAATCATATTTCCAAATCCATGTTCCACAACCATCTTCCAACTATTTATTTCTAATTCAAATCAGTTTCTGTTTGGTGGTTTGAATTCAATTTATCTCAAAATGGAAATATTCCCAAATCATTCTGAATTAAAATTCATCAAAATCCAACCTGAATATATCAACTAAGGTTTGTAAGACCATTAAAGTGGATTCATTTCCGAGAAATCACACACATTTGGTTATCCATTATAAACCATGCAAATTTGATTTCATAAAGCCTTGTTTTACCAAACTTCAATTTAATCTTTTACAAAATATTTCAAATACTTTTATCAAAAATAAATTTTCTTAACTTTTCCAAATTTTAAGTTAATTCAAGAATATTTAGGTTACATTTGGCTCCTTTCAAATTAAATTTATAAATTTTCTCGAATTGAATCTTTACAAATCGAAATGTGGTAAAGATTTCAAACCAAATTTCTAATTAAAATATTTACATTGAATCGATCATTTTAGTAAGGAAACAATCAATATATTTAAAATCAACATAAAATCTTGTTTAGACCGAACATCTAAATTTATAAATCAAATATATTGAAAGCCTTATTTAAACACACATAAATACTTAAATTCATAAATCACATGTATTAAGGCAATTTTAAGATTTTAGTTCGAGAAAACATTTCCTTTATTTCAAAAATTCTATTTCAAAATCTAATTATAAAAAAAAATTGACATATTGTATTTAGAAAAATAGTTTTTTATTGACCACGGCATCCGTATATAATTTTCTACCCTATGGTCAAGTGACACAGATATATATCATTTCAATCCATTTTAAAGGAAAAATCCGAACCTCTGGTATATATCATTTCAACCCGCATCCCAAAGTGGTTCGAATATACAGTTGTCTGGATATGTATCGTTTCAACCCGTAATGGTTTTCTAATCTATAAGGAACTTTCATGGTGAGAACAATAAGCATAGCATATCACATCACATCCATATTGTGTCATATGAGATAATGGTGTGTGTCACATGTGCGCAATCACGAAGCAAACAATTTCTAGAGTAACCTAATATTTCATTCGACATCTCAAATATTTAATTCACTTAATAATTAGTTAGTCTATGAGTGAAGCAACTCACCTTTCGAGGCTGGAAGATGATTATGAAACCGACAAAGGCTGAAGCTAACTCAATATCCATTGTGATGAATTTGAATCAATTTATATACATACACACATTTGTATATATGTACATAATAGTTATATATATATATATATCCAAGCACGAAGAAGCCCAATTTTGATTGTGAATCCTAATTTCGACGAATACCAAACCAAACTCCACCGTATTATATTCGTATACATTTCTTTTATTATTTATTTATCAAAAAAATAAGGTAAATAAATATACTGAGGTCTCAGTCTGGATCTTTGACAGGCCAGCGAAGCAAAATGTTAACTCAGACTTCAAATTGCATGCCCAAACCCATTATCCACCTTTCAGGCATTAACACAAGCACCTGAGGTGCATGAACCCCGAGACGCCAAGTTATAGCCAACTGGAGGCTACCAGTGTTGTGGCTTGGTTGAGGTACCCTAGATGGAGGCCAACACGGTGGCCACCAGTGGACTGACCGACATCCAACCTTCTTTTTCTTCCTTTTCAGTTGGAGTGAAGAGAGAGGAAAAGAACTCTCAAGATGGCCGGAGCTCGTTAGTGGAGAAGTGTGCCTTAGATGGTTGGCGTCAGGCGGTCTAGGTGAAGCGCTATGAGGGAATAGTTGAGACGTGGGTCGGTGAACAAGCTGTTGTGCTGGTTGGAGGGCACAAGTTCTAGTGTCAACTTGCGGCGGCCAAAGCCCTAGCTTGTCGACAACATTGGACTGAAAGGAGGGAATCACGCACTGTCTGGTGGTGTTAAGCCACGAACGGTGAAGGGAGGAGGCTCTCGGGTGGAGTTGGGATGAACGTCGGTCATTATGGAAGGAAGAACACCATTTAAATTTGCAAAGGAGGTCTTGATTTTTAATTCAGAAGGCTTGTGGACTTCCCCCTTTTTGATTTAAATGACGTGAAAGAGGTAGTGAAGACGAGTTACTTTATGGAGTGATTTAAAGAAAAGGAACCGAATAGAAGAACAAGGAACAACAAAAGGAAGAGAACGCGTGGTATGATTTCTCTGCACAAGAAGATTTCAAAATCTTGGTGCACTGTTACGAAATCTTTGAAACAGACAGAGAGAGATTTGAAAATCCTGTACAGTGTTTTGCAATCTTTGCATTACTGACAGGGCAAGATTTAGAGCTGCTGTGATATTATCAGATTAAGCTAGATTTAACCGTTGGGCTGAGAGAAAGAACCAGGTTAAACGATAACACACCATGTTATTTGCTTCTTAACGAATTTGAATTTCAACAACTACGTTATGATAAAATAAATTAACGTGAACAAAAATACATATGTGTAATTCATTTCTTTGTTTTTATTGGACCAACCATATTTCGACTATTGCCGTTTCGAGATAAATTTATACTTTACGTTAATTTGAAACAAGAATTAAACAACTATTTTAAACTAAATTTCAAACTTAAAAATCCAAAGCCACGCTTTAAAAATAAAATTTTGCTTCCAAGTTCTCAAATTGTAATGGATTATATTACACATTATAAATCTGAATTATGCTAGAACGTTGGTTTTGTCATACGTTCATATCAAACCCAAAGAACTCTAACTTTAAACATTCCATTTCATTAATGTTTAATTGGCAAAACGTTGTTACTAAAAGTTTAATTTACGGAAAAAAATTAACCACGTTCATAATATATAAAATTGCAAATTTAATATCAAAACCAAAATGTAAGTATTTATTTCAACCATTAATTCTTACTTTAACTTATATTTAAAAATATCAAAATTTCCGGTTCGTTACAAAAGTACTTCTAGAGGCGGAGGTTCTGCTAGAATGAGAAAGGCCATGAGGGAAGCTCTTTCCGTCAGATCTATGAGTTTTTATATGATTTCCAGATTAGTAATTTATGTAGGAAAAGTTAGACAGTTTAAGAGTTTAGTTTTTGCAAGCTTAATATTTACAGTTATTTACAGTATTTATGCATTTAGTTTTTCTGTAAAGTTACTGTAATTTATTTACTGCCTATGCCTATTTTTTCCAGTTATTTACTGTTTATAAGTAATTCTCCATCTTCTTATCCCCTTTTCTATTGTGGTTCTATTTACAATTAAACTTATACCTTATTTTATTTGTTTTGTTTATCTTTGAGTCTAGGCATTGCGAGTAGCCTAGACTGATTCCGTTTTTCTTTTGGCGCTGAGCCTAGGCCGAAAGAGAGCTAAGGCCTTTACCATTAATGCTAGGTTAAAATTTAAATAACGTTGAATTGAATAAAAAGGAACTGATTAAATATTATAATCAGTATTAGACTGTAAATTGGGGATAAAGTTTAACATGTAATTGGAGAACATGCAAACATGTAAATTGGAATATGATTAGCTTAGTTGGACACTAAGTAACATGGGGGTTGGGTTGTATAAAAAGATAAACATTAATAGAAATTGTTAACCAGCCTTTTGGTCCGGTTCTCAAAAGAACACTAGACACACTCGACTCAACGCATCGCGTGACGCCAAAGTTTAAAGTATCGCCAAAACACCGGAGATTTGAGACCAAGCGAAACCACGCAAGCACAAACCTCACAACTCCTCAAAACTTGGTCGTATTCACAATTTTGTACCCCTCTCCTCTCGAACCCCTGCCTTAACACAATTTCTTGCCCGAACCCGTCTACAAATACATTTAACATACCCCACGAGGTACGAATTTCGTACCCCATAGGGTACGAAATTTGTATCCCACAGGTACGAATTTTGTACCTCTAGAGTGCGGTATGAGTTTTCTGGCACGATGGAAGGGGTCCGAATTTCTGGAGGCCTACACCTTGGGATATGAATTGTACAGTTGTAGTCTCCAAATCCTACCTACTCCCACCTAACCTATTCACTATAAATACCCCCCAGCTCACACTTCGAAGGGGTTGGAAATTGGGTGATTTGACATCTCTTGGAAGCTCCAAACGACTTCTTTAATGACATCCTTGCTTTGAGGAAGAAGAAGGACAAAAGTGACTTTTTCATAATATTCATATATGATGATTATGACATCAAAATACCTAGAAATGTTTATAAAAGGATGTCATAAGATAGTCTCAAGCTTGTAACTCATTATTGTCAATAAAATATCAGTGACTCTTCCAAAGTGGACGTAGCCTCCTCACGGGACCGAACCACCATAAATCTACGGTGTTATTTACTTCTTTCTGCACTTATATTTCCACGCGAAACACAATTCTCTAAGTAACAGAGAATCTTTAGGTGTTATGACATATTTTGCCGTCAAAATTTTGGTGTTGTCACAAAGAAAACTCGGATTTGTTTCTTTATGGCAAATTCCCATCTCGACTTTGACGCGCTTTTGGTTCCTTCTATAACCTACCGTCGAGTCCGCTTATGATGGATAACTGACCAAAGAATCAAATGCTCCTCCAGTCTGCTGTAATTGATGCTGGTACTTCTCAACAACCCCAAGCGGTAGAGAACCCGATTGAAATGGATACCCTTCAGCCCATGGACCCCGAAGCTCCTACGACTCAAGCGCAGATTCACACGCTTAATAAGAAGTATGAAAATACATCTCTTGAACTCAACCAGGCGTTGAAGAATAACATCGACCTTATGCGCCAACTTCAAAAAAGTCAATGCATCATCGCTCGACTTCAGCTTGCTCAAAACAACGCCCGACCCCGGCGTACCATATCAGAAACTTCTTCTTCCGAATCAAGGGACCCACGTCAAAGAAGGAGGTTCAGCCTCATTAATAACGTCGTTGTCCGCTCCAGCGCTCATACTAACGGGAACGACAACGGAAATGGTGATCGAACCACCGTCACTTACAGCGGTGGAACACGGTACCGTGACCGCAACCGGTTGATTATCAATGACAAACCAGGTCCGAGTAACTGACCCCCTCCTCGACAAAACCCAATTGTCGCTGCTCAGAACCTGGGTCCTACGCTTCCGGCAACCCTGTCGGCCAAAGTCCCTTCGGATCAGGATGCATATCAACCCGCTCGACCTCACTAGCCACACCAAAACCAGGCCATCGATGTCGATGACATGGAAGAGGACGATTCCGAGGTGCATCATAGAAGGCGCCCACTGAATAGAACTCCTGAAGTTCGCCAAAACCAATGGATTCCACCCCAAAATCCCCATCCAGCATATCTCCCCGACATGGTCTAAAGGATTATGAGAGATATGCGAGGGAATGCCAATGACTCGTGGAAAATCCACTTGAGGCGTAACCCATTCACTAGAATTGTTTACGAAGCCGAGTGTCCCCGACGCTTCAATATGCCACAAATGGCATTCTATGATGGCACGACCGACCCTTGTGCCTTCCTAAACCGCTATGAATGGCAAATGGATTCTAATCGGGCCATCAGCACAGTTAAATGCATGTGTTTCCCAGTCTTCTTGTCAGACACTGATCAGCTTTGGTTCTCTCGCCTTCCACTTCACTCTGTCAAAAACTTCGGTCGGTTGGCCACGGAATTGGTTAAGTTGTACAAAATGCACGTTCTGACCCCAAAGAACGCCCTCACCCTGTCTAATCTTTATCAAGGGCTGCAAAATCCCTCAAGAGCTACCTCTTGCGATTCAATACCGCCCTCACCGAGGTTGACAACTCAGAGCCTCGCACTATACTTTTACAACTTGCAAAGGGTGTCCTCCCTAGGGGTGTAAATCGGTCGAACCGGACCGGACGGAGATGTGTTCAGTTTCTGTCCTAAAAAAACCGGACCGAACACGGACCGGACCAAAAAATTTCTCGGACAAATTTCGTTGTCCTAATTCGTGTCCTAAATAAAATCAGTCGGACACGGACATGTTCGGACCGATCGGACTCGGTCGGACATGGCTATTTATATCACATTTTGTACATTTTACTAGATTTTCTCTCAACTATATGTCGAATTCGGACGAATTCGGACGAGCTCGGACCGGACATGATTTTTTTCTCGTACAAATTTTGTTGTCCTAACTCGTGTCCTAAATGAAAATCGGACGGACTCGGACGGATGTATTTCGGTCACGGACACGAACGGACGTCGGACATTCGAACAAAATTTACAGCCCTAGTCCTCCCTACCTCTGAATTTGGAGCTTGGATCGACAGAAAACAACCTAAGAGCCTTGAGGCTTTCTATGAAAAGGATGGATAGTTTTTGTGCGAGGAAGAAGTGAGACGTAATCGAGCTTCTTGTAGCCCCTACTCCAACAATCCACACGCTGACACCATTGATGACAACGTCAAAGGAAAAAAAGTTGGAGAACCCTCCAAAAAGGGTAGAGGAGCAGTCCCTTACAAGCCGAAGCCGAGAACAACGGCAAGAAAGGTGGTCGCAACAACCAGGTTCAGGTAGATCCAAAGAAGCACGGTCGCTACTAGAATTATGGGACCTACGCTCCACTTAATCAAGATATGAAGACAATCTACTTGGAAACCTGTAACATGCTCCAGTATAAGAAGCCCAACACTTGGAAATCCACCAACCGCGACAAAAACTCTGGCAAATACTGCAGATTCCATGACATGTATGGTCACAACACCAACGACTGTCAACACCTCAAGGATGCAATCGAGAAACTCTTTTGCGAAAGACGCCTATAACAGTACATTCAGGATCCCCCTCCTCCAGAAACAACTATGGGTCCTCCGACTCCCGCACTCCTAGCACATATCAATGCGGCCCCGGATCCGTCCAAATAGAGATGGGGAATCATGATCAACACTATCTGTGGCGGGCCTCACCCCACGCATGAAAGCTTCCGAAAAATGGAAGAATATGCAAACTCCATAAAGCATGCTACTTACGAGGCTTGCTCCACTCTGGACGAGTCTGTCCTCGTCAAGCTTCAGAAAACAATGCGGGACGACATCATCTTTTGTGAGAGAGAATCTACGGGAATTGAGATCCTAACCATAGACCCTCTCGTGATTACAACCCAAATTGACCCTGCCTCCGTCCGAATGATCATGATCGACTCAAGGAGCTCGGTCAACATCATATTCAAAGCGGCCTACGATCAGATGAAGTTGGAGACCAAATACTTGAAACTTCACCATGCCACGATCTACAGATTCAAGGAATCTTCCAATCACCCAGTAGGCATGGTCAACCTACCTGTAGAACTTGGAGACGGGGATCGGACTCGGGTCTGAATCCTCACCTTTGTGGTTATCGACGTCATCTCTCTATACAACGTCTTCTTTGGACGCCCCTTTCTTGCAGAATTCCGTGTCTCCATGTCACCATGGTCCCTCCTAATGAAATTCCCAACGGAAATTGGGATCGGTACAGTCAAGGGTGACCAAGCAACAACTCGAGATTGTTACACAATAGAATGGAAGAACGCGCGCAACAAGGACAAAGGCAAGGTCGTGTCTCAGCCTTCTTGCGCCAAATCCATCTTTGCATAGCAATCAACGACATTTGAGCCTTGGCTCAGGCACCACGTCGTCTTTCCGATGATCTCGATCCAAGGGAGGATGAAGAACCCGATTCCGAAAGGGCTACCCCAGTCGAACCTACTGTGGATGTTCCGATCAGTCCCGACGACCCGACAAAGGTCTTGAAAGTTGGATCGCAACTCCACCTCGCAATAAAAGAGGATCTTGTGGAATTTTTAAGGGCCTATCTCGACGTGTTCGCTTGGACCCACTTTGATATGCATGGCATCGACCCTGCGATCGCTTGTCACAGGCTAGCTCTCAACCCTTTGCAACCTTCAATCAAACAGAAACGTCGATTCTTGGGAACCAAAAGATCGAACGCACTTAAGGAAGAAGTAGATAGGATACTCAATAATGACTTCATTTGTAAGCCGAATACCCCAAATGGATCTCCAATCCTGTCTTGGTCAAGAAAGAAAACGGCAAGTGGCGAACGTGTGTCGACTTCTCCGACTTAAATAAGGCACGTCCCAAAGACAGCTTCCCACTTCTGAAGATCGACCAGCTCGTTGATTCAACCGCCGGATACCAGCTTTTATCTTTCATGGATGCCTACTCAGGTTTCAATTAGATTCCTATGTACCTCCTCGACTAGGATCATACTTCTTTCATAATCGACCTCGGGCTCTACTGCTATCGCGTCATTCCCTTCGGTCTTAAGAATGCGAGAGCCACTTATCAACGACTGGTTAACTTCATTTTAATAGACCAGATCAAAAGATCCATGGAGGTACACGTGGATGATATGCTTGTAAAATAAAAAATGTCGAACGACCACGTCCATGACTTCTCCTAGATGTCCGATGTCCTCCGCCATTATGACATGAAACTCAATCCCTTGAAATCCTCTTTTGGCGTTGCGTCGGGAAAATTCTTGGGTTTCGTTGTTAATTCACGAGGCACGGAAGCTAACCCAGATAAGAACAAAGCTATCCAGAATATTCAAGCCCATCAGAGCATCAAGGGTATTCAAAGTTTAAATGGGAAGGTCACCTCTTTAAGTCGATTCATCTCTAAAGCCACCGAAAAATGCATTCCCTTCTTCGACTTACTCCGAAAGGGGAAGCGCAACTTTGCATGGACCTCAGAATGTGTCACCGCATTCAAGGACCTTCTGGATCACTTAGAGCGACCACCTATCTTGTCCAAACCTGTGAATCATGAGAACTTACACATTTATTTGGTTGTTTCTATGCAGGCAATTAGCTCAGCGCTTGTGCACATTGAAGATCGTATCCAATGACCCATTTACTACATCAGCAAGAGATTAACGAGGGCAGAAAAGAACAACCCAAAGCTCGAGAAGCCAGCCTACTTCTTGTTGATCTCCTCCCGGAAGCTAGTACCATACTTTCAATCTTACCCCATCAAGGTCTACTCTGACCAGCCGCTACGACAGGTCCTGCAACGACCTAAGGCATCTAGATGACTATTAAAATGGAATATAGAGCTAAGTCAGTTCGAAATCACATTCATCCCTCGCCGCTCCATCCTTGGACAAGCCCTCGCCGAATTCATATTTGAATTCACTGTCTTGGAAGAGCCTCCTTCGGAGGATATCGAGATTCCAAACATTCAATGGAAGCTGTTCGTGGATGGGTCTTCTAACAATAAGTGCTCGGGCGCCGGAGTAGTGCTAATCACTCCAGAGGAACGCCCGATATGCTACGCTTTGAGACTCAACTTCCCAGCTACCAACAATGATGCAGAATACGAGGCCTTGATTGCTGGGCTTAGAGTCGCAATCGAACTTAACATCAAGGCCATATGGATCTACTCTGACTCACAGCTCATTGTGCGTCAGGTACGTGGGGAATACCAAGCCAAGGGGGCACGGATTACTCCCTACCTCGCTCAGGTTCACGAATTACTCACCGACTTCGACCACTATGTCATCACTCACATCCCCAAGAACAAAACGAAAGGCTGACTCACTAGCTAAACTGGAAAGCTCCGAGAACGCACAGCTTATGAGACTGGCCCCGGTTGAAGTACTCGACTCTCCAAGCATCGACCAGATGAAGGCCGACTTAGTGGCGACAACAGAGACCGAAACCGAATCCGAGTCTTGGATGATACCAATCAAGAACCACCGACTACATAGGGTCCTCCTGAAACGCTACAAAGAAAGACGAGCACTCACTCGCCAATCATATCGCTATATAATCCTGGATGGAGTGCTCTACCGAAGAGGATTCTCTGTTTCGTTACTCCAGTGTGTAGCCCACGCCGACGCTGATCGCATGTTGCAAGACGTGCACGAAGGCGAGTGTGGCGACCATACTGAGATCAAACTCTGGCAAAGAAAACCATAAGATATGGTTATTTCTAGTCCACGCTCAACCAAGACGCCGCAAACTATGCCCGCTAATGTGACAAATTCCAGAGGTTCTCCAAGATCCCTAGAGCCCCGCCAACCGAGCTAACACAAATGCTCAGTCCTTGGCCGTTTGCCATGTGGGAGATAGATATCATCGAAACTCTTCCAATGGCCAAAGGTGGGGAACATTACGCCATCTCGCAGTTGATTACTTCACCAAATGGGCGGAAGTCGAAGCTCTCGCTACAATCCCCATTAAGAAAGTAATCAACTTTGTCATCCGTAATATCATCACCCGCTATGGGGTCTCCCAAGCCATCATCTCAGATAATGGAACCCAATTTGAGAGCATAGAGTTCAAGACTTTCTACCGATTGCACAACATCGAAAAGGGATTCTCGATAGTGGCTCATCCTCAGGCCAATGGGCAAATCGAGGCTGTCAATACGAACATATCATGCAGAAAGTAAACACATCAAGATGGAACAAAAAGCCTCATCGTCAAAATAAAACATGTTTAAAAACATCATTAATGGAAATCATATAAAAGTGGTAATGTCACTGCCCTTCTCTTTCATCGAGGGAGCAGTCGATGAAATAAGAACGACCATCAATATAAATGTCCCCACAATTTGTCCCAACATAGCAGGGCAACCTTCTACACTGGGCACAAGCTCAGTTATCGTGAGCCTTTCTGATTATCTTCTCAAAGTCATCACCTCTCATCGAAATAAACCGCCTTTCGAATTGATCGCTTAACCCAGTGATAGACTAACATCCTTCCTGTATGGAGCATCTATGAGAAAACAAATCTTACTACGATAGCACATCGAACTCGGTTACATATTCCAACAAAAACATATCGTCGTACTTAAGTATGTGAACTCGTCACTGAACGCCGAAAAGAAGTCGAGACAATTTTTTTTTGAAGTGAAATATTAACTGGTATCGAGAGAATTAGTCTATAGAAAATCAAAGCTATATGGACTCTCAGCCAATTCAGGCTCATCCTTGAAGTTTTCAGGAGGTAAACTTCTACCTCACTGCATTACTTAACCCAAAGTCGTTGACCCCCCTCAAGAAGTCAAATCAAACTAATATTACACCATAGTCGACCCATTCTAAGAAACGATTTGCCTCATAAACACTTGTTGTCTCTTTACAACTCGACATGGTAGACCGTCTATACTTGAGCACCGTAATCAAGGGATATTAATGCATCGTAGACAGTGATTCTCACTACTGATGAGAACATATTTTGTGAATTAAGATTAGTGGTTCTCGACCATGACCATTTCTCAACTTTGGAGATCTTGTCCATAGAAGTATATCTCACTTACCCGATCATCTCAAATTAATAGTGAAAATGATCTATCACTCATAGATGAAAACTGCATCAATGACCCTCATGTGCAAGACAATATATACTATATATACATAAAATATAGTTTTGAAAACCAAAATATATAACAAATACATACGTTTATATATATATATATATATTCACTCCCACTTTCAGTATTCCTTATGTTAAACAATGCAACCTAAGCTCTGATGTCAAATGTGATGATCATCCTACACCATCGATGCTCATACAACCAAATGGTGCCCTACACAAGCACTCCATTGATGCAGGATGGTTATCAAAGGAAAGAAACAAGAGAAAAGAAGGAAGATGAAAAGTAAGGAAGAGAGGAGAAAAGGAGGAATGCCAAAATAATCATAGAACCTGCCGCACATCTCATATGCATTAGATAAAATATAAGAGTAATCAAAAATATAAATTGTACGAGACAGTGCTAACTATATAAGCCATATAATCAAAGTTCATGGGCTCAAATAATTATATAAGATAAAAGTAGAGTTTATACAAGTGATAACTAAACTATCTGATAAACTAACTCTACAAGTAACAAGTCTAACACTGTCATGGCTCCATAGTATCTCACAATGGAATATACCATTATAGTACAAGCATAAAAATTAGAACATATCACCCCTAGTAGTCCTTTTTCTTAGCTATAAACACTATTTTCCCCTGCGATCTAGTCTACTCATTTAATAGTACACGAGATGGTAAGAAGCAAAACATAAAATCCTGAGTTAGTGTACAATCTGGTATGAACGACAATATCAAAATATTATAAAATCGTAATATTATATGGAATAGACGGTATGGAGAATCATTTCTGACATGTTCTTCCGTCCATAGAGTTAGCGCATAACATTGCATATATGCTATAACTTCATGATAATCATCATGTCAAAAGATGTGATAGATGTCTAAGTACTAAGATGGTAACAAGCAAACAAATAAAATAACATTCATTATCTATTCTCACATCCACTTACTCGGTACATTGGATACATGATGCTTGACATTGCAAACTACTTGACCTATAAGGGTATGAATAATTCCTCCATCATTTAGACTATGCCATATCAACCACCCTTATCTTCCGAGTTCGCACACGATTACAAGTACCAACAATCCCTTGCAAATGTATTTGGCAGCAGAGTTCATCACTAAATAGTCGATATGACTCACATCAGAGGCTGATATAATAAGAAAATTATACCTAACGACCATCATTTGTCATAGGATCTCATAATTTATTCTCCAAGTCGAGCGATACTATCTCAACGAGCCATCATTTCTTGTAGGATCTCATTATTTGTCCTCTAAGAAACACATAGGCAATCATATCGACCTATTTGTAACTCACTCTACCTTCAGGAATTCGTCCACTACTGTCAAAACCATCTATTTCAGTTATGAAATCATCATTGTTGAAATACAATATCCTGCTCCTTTAAGCCTCATCATTGTCCGTGTTAAAGTTGATTAGATCAGCCGTTATCAATAGTTACTGATATCGATCACTCCATAGTGGTCGGTAATGGTTACTTTGATCATGTACTTAACCAGAAGCGGTTAAGTACAAATCAAGTGAAATGTCTGGCAAGTCCAAGCATGTGTCAAGCCCGTCTTCTATCTTCGGATCAGTCCCCAAGCTTCAATACTCCTTCATCTTTAGATTAGTCAGCATGTTTCGGTGCTTCTTCCTAAACTCATTCCATCTGTTTGAGTTTGTCATAACTTGTTCGTTCCATCGACATGTACTATAATCCATCACATCACTATAGCTCTCACCATATGTGCACTCAATTGATATGCTCCAAACTCTATCAAATGGAAATTTTCCGATCTTACGTCTTCTTTGAAAGGCATTTTCAACAAACTAAACAAATAAGAAACAATATAACCAGTGATCCTACTAATGTTTAAAATAACATACAAACGTCTATAATAGCATACATACAAAACATAGAACCTATCTTAAATGACTAACGCAGGGATAATATTAACATAAGGTAAATCTAGTAGTGTTGTCAAAATAACACATAGGTGGAAACAATATGATATTTAATTTAAAACAATTTAAGATGCTTTTTAATCCTTTTATAAAATAATATGTAGATTTAACCAAATTAGAAATCTTGTTTCAGAATTAGAGATCTTTCAAAAATGCTGGATTTATACGCTGCTGTTAATTATAGTAAAGAGCAAGATAATATCACCCACCTCAACTTAATCAACTCAAACCTACTTTAAATTTAGATCTCTCCTCACGAGCGTAATTGTTGAGACAAGTCCCACATTGGGAAATTTATAAAATAATTCATGTATAAACATTAAGAGTTCACCCTTCACATTGCCAAGTTTTGTGATGATTTGGAGTTCTCTAACATGGTATCAGAGCCAGGTTTAATTCGTGTGCACAACCCACACTTTCTCACGTCACTCCTAAGAGCATCTTCAACCCTTAGTTAATTTTAATGCAATGTCAAGCCACATCAACAATTAGAAAATGTCTTTTAAAATACTCTCTCCAATGGTCTTGTAATTTAAAATTATTAGATGACATTGTGAAGTGCAATGTCTAATTTAGACACTATCCTCCACAATGTGAAGTGTTAATAAATAATTATCAATACATAATACAAATTACTTCCATTACATACGAATGATAAAATGAAACCTATTAGAAAAATGTCCATTATTGAAATTTGCATTGGAGAGAAGTTGTAGCTATCATTGTCATGTATGTAAACATTAAATTAACATTGTTTATAACTAATTGACACATAAGCTTTACTTGTCATTATTTGTGAAATGGGCAGGAGATGCTCTAAGATCCACGTGTGAGGTTCAGGATATGCCACACACGCGGGGGCGTGTTGAGACAAGTCCCACATAGGGAATTTATAAAATAAATCTTGTATAAACATTAAGAGTCCACCTTTTACATTGCTAATTGGTTTTGTGATAATTTGAGGTTCTATAACAGTAATGCAATGTAAAATGAACCTCATATGCAAAAGATACACATAACATAAGCTAATGGATATTTTAAATGATTAGATAACTAAATTAATAATTAATTACTAAGAGCATCTCAAATGCCCCTTGCTTGTAAAGTCTTCTATATCCTACGTGTCATGCCTTCTTTCAAAATGTTAATTGAGATAAAAATGTCTATTTAAAATTTATCTCCAATCCTAAAATCTGACCACTACCCTTTTAACTAAATTACGTTACTCCCGCTAATTTTTTTTCACTATATCACATTACTCCCGCTATATTTCTCATGCATGTAGTTTTGCAAGTATACATTAATCCGTGATCTTGAAAGCTATCTACTTTAAAGTTCGTCAAATATGTAGAATTGTAGGCATGCGGGTTTATTGTGTCAGCTTTATTCATATATAGTTCAAACATACCAGCTTTATGAAAGCATTTATACATGCTTAACTTAAGATTTGTATATATTTTGGAAAGTTACAACACAACGGGTTCTCTGAATTGGAGGCTTTGAAAAAAATAGTGTTGGCATCCACATTTGAATTTTAAATGTACATGAATATTTATGTGTATTTCTTATTACCATGAGCTATAAAATTGCCTTATCCTACTAGTAAAAGAACAAAAAAAAACATAGGAACGGTATAGTGTGCAAAAAATAAAATAGTATTGTTGTTTTGGCAGACTTAGCATAACCGAATACATGACATATACTGCGCAAGCTACTGGACTATTGTTGTGCATACATGTGCATAATTAGTTCTTGTTCTTAATATATGCTCTTAATAGAACAACAATAGTATTATAGTTTTTGCACACTATACATGAACATAATACTGGACTATTACGGTTCTTTTTTGCACACTCTACATGGACATATACTGTGCCCACTATATGGTTGTCCTTTGACAATACTGTTCATGTATAGAACAACAGTGATATTATATTTTTTTGCACACTATACATTAACATAACAAGAAGTAATCGTGTTTTATCAAGAACAACCGTACATGATTACTTCTTGTTCTTAATAGAACATGTGCATACAGCTTCAGCAAATTCATGTTCTATTGAGGACAATAAAGGTGCTGGACATCTGATAATTAAAAAAGATGCATGCAGATATTTAAAAAAGCTAACAATGCAGATATTTAAAAAGCATAAATTTCAAGAGCTGACATATTTTTTATACACCACTAATTTTAACAATTCCAATATAATTCATTTAAATATCACAAGTAAACAATTGTCAAAAAGAAACAATCATCAGTCAAAAAAATTAAATGAGAAGTAAGGCTTTGAGTACACTATTACATGAATCCAACACAAATTTGTTAAGAAAAAGGTTGAACTAATAGGTAAAAAAATCATACTCCATCAGCAGCACACCTCTTGCATTCTCCTTTTTATTCCCCTCCAGCACACGCTTTTACAATATTTTCACATCTACATAAATCGGTTTTCCCCTCTTCCGATATATATATATATATATATATATATACATATATATATATATATATATATATATATAAGGAAATAGACAGAAAAACAACTCAATTTGTGTATGACTCGTGTTGCTTATTCAATCAACATGGAAGGAATGAGACAAGGAATTTAAACAGCCGCATACCTATTTGGGTTCAAAGAATCTGTGGTTGAGCTTTCAGGTTTTCAATGAATAAAGAGATAGATTTGACATAGTATAATCAAGGAAAAAGGAGAATTGTGTTGGTTGGAATCATAATATTTTATGCATATGACTAGTAATTTTTGCAGGTGATGTGAGAAACATAATTAAACGACGGAGGAAAGATAGAAAGAGAAGAAACGATAATAGAAAAAATGACGTGGTATCTTTAAAAATGTGACTTTGAATGTCTAGAAGTAGACATTTTATTCCACATTTTCTTCTTTAACTTTGTATACACATTTCCTTTGGAGAGAGACAATTTAATATTTTTTGTCATGTAACACCCCACATTTTTTAGATAATAAAATATAAATAACGCAATTAAATAATGAGGATTAAGTAAAACAGACTGTGCCATTGCGTCCATCTCGGAATTCTGGTCAGAATAGACACCAGATTTGCGTAAAACGGACAATGTATGAAGAAGTTATGAGCATTAGAAGTTTGTACATATATAACGCTCATATATATAAATATATTAACAATAAATATATCCAGAAAATCAAAACACAAAGTGGGGAAAACAGAGCAGGAGAATGTCCCGTTGGGGGTTGACCCATCAAGAGAGGGGTCGACCAACCCAAAGGGGGTCGACCGCGGGGTCGACCCCACCGCAGATTTGAAACGTTGTTTCGACGTGGTCGGTTTTAATGATTTGTGAATCAAATCAAAAGGACCCGGTTTCTCTGATACACCTATAAATAAGCCTATAGATCCTACCCTAAGTCTCATATTTCTGAGACAATGCAGAAGCTCTGCCATTCCTCTCCCTCCTCAAATCTATTCAGAAAATTAAGATTATTAGTTTAGGAAAAATTCTAAATCCAGATCTGAAGGAAAGGAACGTATGTTTGTAAATGGGTGTTCAGATCTCTTAACGAAATGAGGTAATTCCTAGATCTGGTCTATTTTCAATTCTCTTCTCTTTCTTCTTTTTCTTTCTTTCTTTTAGTATAAAGTTATGAATCCATGGTTGTTAGGTTTTGAATCCAATTAGGGGAAAAACCATGGAACGATATATCTGGACCAGATCCAGGATTTGGAAAGCATATGAGGTAAGTGGGTTTAAGTTATATCATTTTAGATAATGATATATTATCGTTTAACATTCTCAATTATTATATGTGAATTTGCTAGAATAATTAAGAATTATTGTTATAACAAGTTGAGATATTAATATGAATGTTTCGTGAAATTCATATGTTGAATCAGTTAAAGCATTGAAATGTTTACATGATGAAAAACTAACTTGTTAGAATATAGATAGTGACTACTGTTGTTATGATTACATGATTCACTTGTGGCATACTATGTATTTGAATTATGAGATGTAGAATTAAGAAAATGACATGTTAACTTGTCATATTTATATACATGAATCCTGACTTGTATGAATTGGAATAGTTATATGATTAAATGGTTTCATGTTAGCATAAAATTGAATACATGAATATGGGTTTGGGGCATAATTAAATTATGATTAAAGATCTTAATTCGCGCATATGGTATATGATAAATATGACTTGGAAAATGGGCATGAAAACCTATAATGAAATAGGAATAATTGTTAAAGAATAGTATGCCTAAATTTACAGTAAATAAGAAACTGTAACTGCGCTTAGACACGAGGTTATATTACACTTGTGGTAGAAGTCTACCGGGACCGCCCGACATGTCCAGCATCCACAAGTGGAAAATATAATGTGAGGGGTCTAAGTGCATAAATAAAACATGTGACGGTGCTAAGACACGAGATTAAGTCAACTTGTGGAAGAAGTCTGCCCGGAACCGCCCGTCAAATCCAGCATCCACATGTGTAGGCTTAATGTGAGAGGTCTAGTACATAAACATATATATAAATATATGTAAATGGCAGGACTGATAAACATCATTAATTGTAATTAATGGAAATAAGTGGAATTGAAAGAAAAATACAACAGTAAAAGGAATGGAATAAACGAGGAATTATAATAACGTATTATAAATAAATTACATTAATAAGAATGTTGTATAATAGGTAGACTTGTCCTAGGGACAAGTGAAGATTATAACTTAGGTTATAATAAACTAGTAAGGACATGAGATTAATGGTGAAATGAGATAAGTGGCACTTAATTATAAATTAAGTAATCAGTAAATGGGAAAAGCTGAAACAAGTTGTTTGTAATAAGTAGAGAAAAGGGGTAAAGTTTATGAAATGAAAGAAGTTGTACTTATTATAAATTAAGTAATCCATAAACTTGGAAGTATGAAATCTGTTGATAAGAATAACATGTTTAGGCTTGTCCTAGGGACAAGTGGAAAATATAACTTAGGTTATAATAAACTATTAAGGAGATGGAATAACTTATGTAAGAAAATAAGATGTACTTAATTGTAAATTAAGCCATTTTTAAGAACAAGAATCTGAAATCTACGGATGAGGACAACATAAGTTATATTTATGTAAAGAGAAACTTACTAGTGGACCTTAGTTAAGAGAACTAAGTTAATAAGTAAACATTGATAAGTTGTAGTGATGGTGTAGAATGGAATTATGATTAAATGAGAAAGAATGAGAAAAACTTATGAAATGAAATAAGCTATATTTTATCACAAATAATGACTGACATTTTAAAAAGAAAACATGTGAATTGAGATATACTTAATTACATATTAAGTAGAACATGTTACTGTAATGATGAAATCAAACAAGAATATAAAGGGATTGTGTATTATAGACCTTGGATCACAATCTAGAGAATAACATGTTATGGGCTTATTAATAAACTTAAATGAGTTAAGTTATATGTGAAATTAATAAGCAAGAGAAACTTGGTAACTTGAATAAGAAGTCAATGTGAACGAGAATAACCAAGTTAAATGGAAACCTGGTAAGGCAAAGCAAGCGCGTAAAAGAATGTTTAGACATAGGGTCTAACGACACATTAAAATAAGGCGCTTGGACCAATCCGTATGTTTGAGGGTGAATAACCTAATGGGGTAGATCATCGTGGTGTCATGAGGTATGAAGGGAGAGCACGTTCATCTGATTATTCTGTCGGCTCTAATGGACTGGAAGGGGAAGCACGCGGCTTCCTCAAATACGAAAGGTGCTCCTGGTAGTCCTCTGTGTGGTGGCAGATGTTTAGGCTGTGCTCGTAGAGGTTGGGTCTGCGCGTAACTACTAGGTGGGTGGGCCTTGACTGCAAAAGTAGATTTGCCGTCAGAATGCTGTGACGAGGTGATACTAGGGTGATTTGGCGATTGCCTCAACGGGGAGGCAGAGGTCAGGACCAACAAGGATAGTAGATCGTAGGGAACCCGTCATCGGCAGCCAGTGGGATGCGAAAAGACTAGAGCTAAACCCAATAGACCATTCACCTTTCACTATCGAGGTACGGTGGTTGAGGGGAGAAGCTAACTGGATGTTTAGATTGCTTGTTGGGGGAAAGTCGCTTAGCTCATGTAGCCTTACTAGTTGAGGGAGGGGCCGAGGTGGGGCCATAGCCACTATGAAAACAAACCCTAGGAATATCTGTATTTTGAAACTCTTAAAGGCAGGCCTATACAGATATGGAAAAGCTCCCGACTGAGTTTCGTGTTTCTTGTATAGCCCTGGCACAGAATTTGGTGCACATTATGTGTGGTTAAGGCGTCAAATACGATTGACAATATGTACGTGGGACAGTCTAGATACATGCATGTCGGCTCTGGGTGGTGTATCGTAGACTTGAGGGCACTACTCTGGTATGAAATCTTAGTCGATCGACGGTGTCAGTCCGTACGCTTACGTAGCATAGTAGTACAGATATATGTGGAACATAACACTATTATGTAGAGATCCGTACATCACTCCGGCGTAGGATGAGGGACTGCGTTCATTTCTGTGGCATTACGGTGGAGACCGTGCGAGTGGGGTACCATGGGGTGTACCTCAATGTTAAGGGGTAGCTACATATATACTATATTAGGTTAATCCACTGGAAAGTAAATGTGTACGACGTGTGTGTAAGCCTTGAGTTCTATTACCCAAGAACCTAATAAATAAGAAAATATGATCGAACAATATATGTAGGATTATCCAAAGTGTATAATTTAAATCTAGTCACTAGAACTTGTGTTCTGACCCCTTCCTCATAACATAGTCGCAAGTTAGATTTGTGGCAGAGACATGATAGCTTTGGATGCTAGTTAGCCAGTATTATTTATACGGTAAGGCTATATCTTGATTACATTATATTTTATCCATTCCGCTGTGAGTATTTTTTGAGTTTTGACATATTTTATGTCTCTTTTTTTGTAGGATACTAGAGCAAACCAACACGAGTTTCGATAGATTGGAATTTTGAAAAAAAATCGGTCTATCGGAATTCATATTGTTACATCTGGTATCAGAGCTTAAGTTTAGGATTCCTGTATAAATAGTGAGTGAACATATTTGTATTTTTAAATAAATAAATATATATATATATATATATATATATATGTATATACCTAGATCCATAGAGGAACCCACTAAACAGAAAGAGTATAATATGGTAAGAAATGGGACGTTTGTTTTGTACACTAAAGGAATGAATATGAAAATCTAGGACCCTTAAGTAATTTGGGTAGAAAGTGTGCAATGTACTTTGTATGGAAGGAAGGTGAATCCCATATGATCAGTATTTTGGGTTAGTGGGTTTGACATTAAAACCTTATAAATTGGAAAAGGTTAAAAAGAGAAAAATGGATTAGAAATATATATAGTTGAGAGAATTGACCTTGGGAAGTGTCTAGGAAAGCCTAGAAAATTGGAAACCTTCTTTGAGTCTAACCCCATTGTTAACTTTTAAGAACTTGAAACTGTAAAAGTTTTGGGAAAAGGATTTATGGTGTTCCAAGTTTTAATCTTAAAAGTCATAGTTGTAAAATATGTAAAGAAGTATATATTGGATTTTAAAGTAAAATGGGGATATTTTGGAAGCAATGATTTCTCATGAAAATTTTGTCTAAAGTAAAATTCTCTCAGTAAAGGTGCATATTATAGAGCATGTATAGCTCGCTAGTTTTCTTGTTACATTGCATGAAAGGATTTAAAAGCAAAACTTGGAAAAAGTTGCATTTTGTTGAAAACTGGAATTTCCAGTAAAGAAAGTTTTGAAGTCTCTATTCTTATCATTTTTTTGATAAATTGTTTAAAAGAGAATTTTTTTTTGGGTGGACAAAATAAGTTGTAAAAATTAAGAATAGAGTAGATGGTTGCACCTTGTTGTAAGAAACTGAACTGACCTTATAGGCAAGAACGAGTCGTAAACCCGATGGAGAAATACTTGTCTGTATCTACTCCAATTTTCTGATTTGAGAAAAAAAAATGATGATTTTTTTTATGATGGACATGTTTTTATGGTTTGGCAAAAGTGAGGAAAATAAAGTTTTGACACTTTTAGTTTTAGGAAGAAAATTTAAATGAAAAGGCCAAACCGTGTTTTAAAAGTATGGAGTAGGCAAGGATTAGTGCCTAGGAAAGACGGGAAAAGTTTTGAGGCTATGAAGTAAACAGTGAGAATTATCTTGGAATAATGGTAAGTTCCCGTAAAATGCGTAAGCATTGAAAAGCCTAGGGTGTTGCTTAAAATAATTGTTGGTACACGACTAGAATTAGTGGTGACTACTAGATAGAAAAAGGGAAAGTAAGTGTTTAGATCCTGTTGTTAATTTTCATGTTAGGGGTAAAACCCATTACTACATTTTTTTTGGGATCAATCCGTTATTTTGTTCTTATTAGGTAGTCAGGGTAACACCTAAACCGGTCGTGGATCCCATGGTTTGGACTTTTCTGTCCAAGGGGGATATAGCTTGAGATTCTTGGCCCTTAGTAGTAGCTGTGTAGAGTGTTAGTTTTCCTATTTTAGTTGAAAGACTAGAAGGCTTATTTGAAAACTAAACCTAGATCTGATAATTAAATAAGCTAAGAAAAGAGAAATGGTACAAGTAAAAAGGAAACAGCAAATTCAGTAAAGCAACAAACATGATAAATTATGAGAAAAGATGGATAAAGATAAAAATTTCGAAGATAAGATGAAAAAGAAAATCAGTAGCAAAAAAAAAAAAATTCTTATGTGGGCTGCACTTGGATAGGAAAATAGGAAATCTTTATAAATAGTTACATAAAAATCCAAGTACGGTTGGAAAAAGGGTACATAAAAGAAAAACGGAAGATGTGAAGTTTTCCGTTTTCCACCTTTTTGTAACATAAGAAATCGAATTTAGAAAATTAGATTTTTCTGAAATTCGTAAAATAAAGTTGGTTGGTAGGATTATGGATGCAACAATTGGATGAACTAAGCTCTTACTGAGTAAGAGTGTGGAAAAATTTGGATGAAAAAGCATGTTGATTTCCAGAATATTGCATTCATGTAGAACTGCTAGTATATTTAGGATGTGAGCATCATATTTTAAAAGGATTTTTGAAAATTTTTGCATACACATAGGAGGTCCGCTAAGGTATACATGCATTATTATGTTGCATTTCACTTTTCACAAGTGCACAATGGTTGCAAAAATTGGATGCACACATGATGAATGGATATTATGCTAGTGGTTATTTGATTTTACCCTTATCAAATTTCGGGGACGAAATTTCCTAAGGGTAGGAGAATGTAACACCCCGCATTTATAAGATAATAAAATATAAATAATTAACTTAATTAAATACAGTGGATTAAGTAAAACGGACTGCGCTATTGCGTCTGCCTCGGAACTCTGGTCAGAATAGACACCTGGTTTGCGTTAAACGGAGAACATGTGAAGAAGTTATGAGCATTAGAAGTTGTACATATATAAGGCTCATACATATAAATATATTAACAATAAATATATCCAGAAAGTCAAAACACGAAGCAGGAAAAACAGAGCGGGAAAATGTCATGTTGGGGGTCGACCCCACCGCGGATTTGAAACGTTGTTTCGACGTGGTCGATTCTGATGATTTGTGAATCAAATCTAAAGGACCCAGTTTCTCTGATACACCTATAAATAAGCCTGTAGAGCCTACCCTAAGTCTCATATTTATGAGACAATGCAGAAGCTCTGTCATTCCTCTCCCTCCTCAAATGTATTCAGAAAATTAAGATTATTAGTTTAGGAAAAATTCTGAATCCAGATCTGAAGGAAAGGAACGTATGTTTGTAAATGGGTGTTCAAATCTCTTAACGAAGTGAGGTAATTCCTAGATCTGGTATATTTTCAATTCTATTCTCTTTCTTATTTTTCTTTCTTTCTTTAAGTAAAAAGTTATGAATCCATGGTTGTTAGGTTCTGAATCCAATTAGGGGAAAAACCATGGAATGATAGGTCTGGACCAGATCCAGGATTTGGAAAGCATATGAGGTGAGTGGATTTAAGTTATATCATTTTAGATAATGATATATTATCGTTTAAAATTCCCCGTTATTATATGTGAATTTGCTAGAATAATTAAGAATTACTGTTATAACAAGTTGAGATATTAATGTGAATGTTTTGGAAAATTCATATGTTGAATCAGTTAAAGCGTTGAAATGTTTACATGATGAAAAACAAACTTGTTAGAATATGGATAGTGACTACTGTTGTTATGATTACAATATTCACTTGTAGCATACTATGTATTTGAATTATGAGATGTAGAATTGAGAAAATGACATGTTAACTTGTCGCATTTATATACATGAATCCTTACTTGTATGAATTGGAATAGTTATATGATTAAATGGTTTCATATTAGCATAAAATTGAATACATGAATATGGGTTTGGGGCTTAAATCGAATTATGATTAAAGATCTTAATTTTCGCATATGGTACATGATAAATATAACTTGGGAAAAGGGCATGAAAACCTATAATGAAACTGGAATAATTGTTAAAGAATAGTATGCCTAAATTTACAGTAATAAGAAACTGTAACTGCGCTTAGACACGAGGTTAGATTACACTTATGGTAGAAGTTTTCCCGTAACCGCCCGGCATGTCTAGCATCCACAAGTGGAAAATCCGTAACCGCCCGGCATGTCTAGCATTACACGAGGTTAAGTCAACTTGTGGAAGAAGTCTGCCTGGAACCGCCCGGCAAATCCAGCATCCACAAGTGTAGGCTTAATGTGAGAGGTCTAGTACATAAACATATATATATATATGTGTGTGTGTATATATATATATATATATGTAAATGGCAGGACTGATAAACATCATTAATTGTGTAACAACCCTGAATTTTGGGTGGTAAATTTAAAAATTTATTTTAAGTTATTTTAATGAGTTTTGGTTGTTTAAAATAATTTATTTTGAAAAATTAAATATATTCTTTTTATTGTAAATTCGGAGCGTATACAATTTGCGTGTAATAAAATTTATTGATTGAAAATAATGTAGGTTATAAATGAAAATACGCTAACGTGAAAATTCATAGTATTGTTGTTTATAAAAAAAAGATTAAAATTTGATTGGGATATGTTTACATTAAACATTATGTTTTTAAGGTATAAAAAGATTAATTTTGATTAGATATGTTTACATAAAATATATATATATATATATATATATATATTTAATGAAAAAGAGGTTCATTGTTTGAAATTGTGTTTAATGTAAATAAATCATTAAAAGAGATTCATTGTGTAATAAAATGTTATAGGTAGAAAATGTACATTTATTAGATACTAACATGTACATGCAAACGAAGTTATAAACTTTCTAACAATTGGCATTAAACAATAGATCAAGCATTAATTACATTCCCGTTTTCTCTCTCCTATGTTTTCTTTTGAATTTTTGAATAAGTTCATTAAATACTGAAACGTTAATATTACATATTTGAAAATTGAATAGTAAAATATATTAAGAAAGAAAATTTTATCGTTGTTCTAAACTGAGGTTCATAGTGTAGGGAAAGTTTTCTACCTCACACCTCATTAATAATTCTAATTTTGAATTTCAAAAGTGTTTGGAAGAAATAAATGATAATGTTGAGAAAACAATTAAGGGAGAAGTGAATGCCAATGGATTTGGCATAAATTCATGTGCATGCCTTTTCAAGATCAAGAAAGACAAATATATTTAATATAAATATGCATGCATTCATTCATCTCCCTCATATTTTAAACATTGTTGCCTCTCTTTACTTTTTCATTTTACACCCTTTTTAAGTCAAATTATCAAAACGCATGCTACATTTTAATATATGCACTTACAAGTCTCTCTCTCTCCCCTTCCTTACTAATATATATATATATATATATATATATATATATATAAATGTTGCCTTCTCTTTATGTTTCATAATTTCCAATTTATTTTCACATAACACATGCACCTTCAATTTCTTTCTGTGCATTAGGTTATAAGTAATTTACTGCTAGAAATAAATATATATAGTAATTCATTTTGTTTGAAAGTTAGAATTCAATGTTGGTAAGTTAATTTTCATAAGACTAAACTAAATACAATTGTTGACATTAATTAATTAAATGTTATGTTGTATATTGGAATTTGTATTCCAATATAAGTAAAAAAAACTTGGTTAGAACAATAATAGAAACTGTATAAATGACATTTATTAGTGGTTCACAATATTTATTCAAACGGAGTCTAAGCGTTGCATATAGGGAAATTAATTGATTTGCAATATCCAAGGAGCATAATTGCACTTTACATTTTCATATGTCATAATGTATAATTGATCTTTCCCCTTTAATATATCAAAACGTAAGCGTATGGTAACAATTCTATTGAAATTAAAAGGGGAATTAAATAATTAAAAAGTATTAATATATATATACCCTTATGTTGCAAAACCTTAATCAGAATAGTAACTGCCGCCCTCTTCTTTTCTATGGCTGAAAACATCCCATTCTCATCTCTAAAATTCTCCCAACCTACTTCGATTTAAAAAAACCCTCAACATCCTCTACCTACCACGAAAACCCAAGATCATATTTACTTTCAAGGATTGGTGGTGTGGCGTGCAACGGTGAACAAATGGGTTCCAAGAAACGTATTTCTAATGGAAGAAAATAATAGATATGGCAACAATTAAGTAAGCGTGGTTAATTAAATTTAATTATAATTTAATTAGTATGATTCTATAATTAACATAGAAACTTGTCTATCTATTACGTACAAGGTCCAAGGTGAACGATTCAAGTTGAGTTGGATTCGCAGCGTAGAATTCTACCTTCCAGAACTGACTAGAATCAAAACGGAGCGATCTACAATTTTGAAGGATTCAACAACTGATGTGAGATTTCTCTTTTTAAATTTAAAATAAAAATTATATATACTTATAATGATTTTGATTGTAATATATTATGCGCCGTTCGAAATTTGGATTGGGCGTGTGGCCTTTGTTGATTCTTGTTTGGGGTAAATTGTGGTGATGATTATTTGTTGAATGATATGTCCTTTTTCGAATAAAGATCTAATCTTGAATTCGTTAGATCAAAACATTATTTCATGTTAGAATAAAAATACTTTTTATGTTAGAATTGTAATACCTTTTATGTTAAAATGTTGCCTTAGAACATTTTGATTAAAGATGATCATTTAGATTTAAAAGACCATTTTTTTTATTAGAAATGTTTACGTTAGAATAAAGAGATCCTTTTTATTTAGAAACGGTAAATTATAAAGACCATATATGTTAGAAGCATTAAATTCGAATAAAAAAAGACCATATTTTGTTAGAAAACATGAATTGTCTTCTTTTGTTAGAAAATATAAGATGTTATCTTTTTGTTAGATTAAAATGACCTTTTTGCTAGAATATGTCATGTTAGATTAAATGATTCATTTTAGCTAAAAATGTTTTGGTGAGAAAAAGAAATGTTAACATAAAAAGATTCCTTTTTTATTTCATGTTTGATTCAATACAAGGAATCATGTTAAAAAGAAAATGTTAACATAGAAAGATTTCACTTTTATTGCATGCTGATTTAATAAAAGGAATCGTGTTAAAAGAAAATATGTTAATAATAAAAAGTATGGTAAACTTGTGTGTATATTAAAATTTACATTTTTGTGTAACGAATGAATCATATTAAAAGATTCGAGTGATAAAGTTGGGTTTAGACTAAAAATTACATTTTTGATATAATAGTGAAAGACTAAAAAGAATACCTTTTAACATGATAAATGTGCTAACATTAAACATTGAATTTGTAATAGTAAATTTATTCATTCTTTATTCGTCAAGTTAAACAATGGAATTTGTGTACGAGTAAGGAGACTCACTTTTATTTGGTTATTAGAATTATAAATATGTTCGTAGACAATATAGAATTGTCCTTTTTGTTTGAAATTAGAATGGACACATTAGAAGTGAATGCTATTTTAAATCACATATTAAATGGTCATTTTAGTCAAATATTAGGAACTGGCAAATAAGAAATGTTCTTTTTATACGTATTAGAATTTGGCAAAATAAGAAATGTCCTTTTATTTGTATTAGAATTGATATGATAAAAAGATGTCATTTTTATTGTATTAAGATTGTCAAAAATAAGTATCAATTATGTTAATATCAATTTGTCATTTATGATATAAATACGTCAATTATGTTAATATCAATTTGTCAATTATGTTAATATAAAAGTTGTCATTTATGAAAGTATAAAAAAAACGTTGTCTTTAAAATTTGTCTTTATGTTAATATAAGAAAAGGTTGTCATTATGTTAATATAAAAATATGTCATCTATATGAGTATAAAAAGTTGGATTAATTTCATTTATTATAAATTTACATGTTAGTAAACAAAAGTTGGATAAATTTTAAGAAAAATGGAAGTAAAGTTAGTGCCATTTAATTTATGGTTATTATTTATTTTCATAAATGTATATAAATGTATGTGGTGAATGTTTGTGAATTATTTCTATGGCATGCATGATATGTTGTGAATTGACGTTTGGATGTGATACAATGTTTGAATTTTGAAAATAGATAGCATGCTAATTAATGTTAATTTATTAATATTTATGATAATTCAAATAGGTTACACTGCCATATACAAGTTGCCTGACTTGTATATGTTGATTGGGCTGATATTTTCACACATCGCCCAAGTGCACAAATAACATATTATTATTTGGATTTTGTTTGAATGTCATTTGAATGTTGTTTGAATGTTATCTGAATGTTATTGGAATGTTAATTTGGTGATAAAGGAATGTCTATCATTATTTCACAGATGCGTTGTATGAATCCATTAATTAATGGTATTTGATTTGAGTCTCATTCCAATGCAGAATTTTCTAAAGTTATCAAGAATGGTTAATGCAGTAATAAATAATTAATTAATATTGGAAGTTTGAAATTCAAAAATTATACATTTTGAAAATATTATTATAATATTATTTTAAATATTATAAGAATAAATGTAGCAATAAATGACTAATTAATATTTCAAGTTCAAATTTCAAAATTATACATTTTGAAAATATTATTATAATATTATTTTAATATTATAAGAATATGGAAAGTTACAATTTATATTAAGATACTTGAAATCAAGATATTTAGAAATAAAGAATATCTTAAAATTAAGATTCCTTATTGGAAAGGATAATTTCAAATAATATGTTTTGGAAAAATTAATTATAATTATAAATTATAATTGTGCTTGGATACGAGGTTAGGTTACATTTGTGGTGGAAGTCTGCCCGGACCTGACCGGCATATCCAGCAGCCACTAATGTTGAACCTAATGTGAGAGGTCCAAGTGCACAAACACAAAACGGGCCATGACACGAGGTTTAGCCCAACTGGTGGAATAAGTCTGCCCGGAACCGACCGGCACATCCAGCATCCACAAGTCATAGGCTTAATGTGAGAGGTCTAGCCCATAATAAAATACAAATGGATAAGAAAATGAGTTGGGCTATTTAATCCATTTAAAAAAAATAGATACGCATTTTAAAAACCCGAACGAGTTTATCGATTTATTTTATCCATTTTATAATGCATATTAAAAGAGAAATTTCAAAATTAATATTTTGGAAAATAATATTATTATAAAAGGATAACCTATAGAATAATCAATTTTTAGATTATAGTTGGAATCGTCTTGGAAACGAATTTAGAAACGTTTTAAAATACGTAAAAATAAAGAAAAACTTTTTATTTAGATTTAAATGAGATTCTCAATTATTAATTATAATTGAAATAAAAAGGAAATTGATTATGGGTTGTTTGTGAACAATGTTTTGAAGGACATTAGTTCTTGAAACTCAAATCAATAATGAAATTTTGATTTGTTATTAATTAATCTTTTAATTAAGATTAAATGAAATTTTCTAAAAGAAGAGATGCCTAATATTATATATTAAATTGGGAATTAATGAAACATGAAATGGGGTCTCTCGTGAACTATGTTTAAAATAACATCAGTTCTTAAACCCGGATTAAAGATAAGATTATTCAAAAAAAGTGATTAGTCATTCAACAATGATTTTAGAAGACTAAAACTTAATAAAGTTTTAAATAAATCTTTAATTAGATTGAAGGTGAATTGTAACACCCCAGATTTTTGAATAACCGAATTAACTAAAATAAAGAATAATTAATCTCAGACGTGAGAATTAAGGGAATGGGGTTGCGCCATTGTGTTCGTCTCGGAATTCTGGTTGAAATAGAGTCCGAGTTTGCGGGAAACGGGTACCGGATGAAGGAGTTATGGACGAATGAAGATCGGTGGCAAAAAAAAAGATGCACTGGCGCACTAGGGAAGTGCGCCAGTACATATTTGCACTGGCGCACCTGCCAAGTGCGCCCAGGCCGAGGCAGTGAGCCTTCACAGCTTTCTGGTTCAGGCTGACCCATGTTGCTGAGTCCTTTCTGACTCCTTGCTGAGTCATTAGGGCTGAGGTGTCACCCTAATCCGATTGAATGGTTTCGATTAACCCTAAGATCATCCGACGGCTTAAATTAATTCAAAACTCTATAAAAAGACACATAGACTCAAACCCTAAATCAGAATTAAAACTGAAACTATGGCCGTCATGCTATTGTCTTGAACCCTAGAGCAGCCGCCACCAAATTAAAGAGGAAGAACAACAAATCAAATCAGAACTACTCAACCCTAACAACGAATCTTCTTCAAAGGAGAGCTAATTCAACTCCAAAAATCAGAATTCAGAACTCAAGACTGCTTTTGAGTTGTAAGTTCGATAGTTTTGATAAAATAATTAGTAATTTAATTGGATTAAGTTATAATGCGGATTGTATGGATGTGATATGAATTATTGACTGCATGTTGTAATTATGTTGTAGAATTGTGTTGTAATTTCTATGATGTTATGATATGATGCTATCATTTACGATGTGAAGTTATGATGCTATCACCCATGTTATAATCCTATGATTGGCTTATGTCTAGTTGAATCATCATGTTTCATATGCTAGTTTGGTTAGGATTCATATGATAAAACATATGTATGCAAGTTTAGATTTTGATTTAAACGTGAATCATATATAAGTTGGGTAGAATCATATGTGTTGACTCGCTTTTTAGTCAAAGCAGTCACACATGGAATCTCTCCTCAACAATACGCTCAAGTGTTGGGAATACCGTCAGAAGACAGCAAGCGATTTGGTCAAAGTCGCATCGCAAACAAAGAAAGGCCCGGAACTCCTACCAGATGACCTTTTTTGGGCCCGAAAAAAGCGATTACGGAGCTGAGCTCAGTAACTCTTGTAGATCTCTGAATCAGCTTCAGTTTGAGCTTTGGTTTGGCTCAAACGGACTTACGGTTTGAAAGTTACGCCCGTTTCCGTGAACGCATGCAGAACCGGAAACCTGGAATTCAGCATTGAATAGATCCTCGAATCGGATCGGACAAGTCTGTTCGGATCGGACGATTCCTTAAAATGGACAACTTGGCACTTGCTCTTCGCATTCACATCCGCACGGATCGGATCGGAGGGAGCATTCCCGATCCGCTCCACCTTCAAAGCATTGGACACGGAGACTTCGGATTGAGGACACCAACTCGGTTCGGATCGGACCCGAACCGACCCGCCTGAAGTATCTTGCACAGAAGTGCTTCCAGCCTTCGGATCGGGGGTTCCACCTCGGTTCGGATCGGATGGAGAACCGATCTGACCCCCTTCGACCTGCTACCATGCAATCAGCTTTGACCGATTCTCAAGGAGTAACCGCCTCTACATTCATGGATCTGGCTCCACTTGGCAAAACCCGAACAGAAGGACTTCTTCTACTACTTCTCGAGATCAACTCCGGTCGTGACACGTGGCATATTCGAACCGGGTCACCCAGAGGCTCTTCTACGCCTATAAATACACCACAACATGGCTATTTCAAGGGACTTTTTGGAACTCTAACTCTCCATGGCTTCAACCATGGTTCTTCGCAAGGCTATTGCATAACCTAGAAGTCGAATTCCACATTACAACACGAGGATTTCGTGTATAATCTCCCCTTTAATCTCCTCTTCTTCATTGTAAACACGAGGATTTCGTGTATAAACTGCAAACAAACAACATTGTAATAGCTTCTTAGGATTTAAGAAACTATAAAGTGGACGTAGGCTTGGATTGAGCCGAACCACTATAAAAATCTCGTGTGTCTCCTCTTATTTTACCGCTTTTTCTGCATTAATCTGTAATTGTGAGGTTTTCACATAGCATTTGGGTGTTAGGCCCAAATTTCGGTCTAACATTTTGGCGCGCCAGGTAGGGTGGCACACGATACAACTTCTTCTACTAGTTTGAACGGAAGCAGATTATTTGGCTATTGGATCAATGGTCAAGCGAAAGAAAGACGGAACCTTCTCTCGTGCTGAGGATGTTGGCACTGATGGCACAAGGAACGAGGCAAGCCAGGAGGCTTCCTCTCATGAAAATCCATCAGCATACTTAACCAGAGATGAAATGGATGGCATTCTCGCTGAATTGAGAACTCAAATGGCAAGGCAAGATGATCTCCTCCGCAAACAACAGGAGATGATCGACCAATTCTTCACTCGGATGGAAGGCAGGCCGAGCGGCAATGCACAACTCGCTGGAAATAGCACGGAAATAGCCCCAGCAGCAGCTGCAAATCGGATCGGTTCGGATCCGATCCGAACCGAGGGCCAAAACTTGAATCAAACACAGATGGAAATGGGAGGCAATCCTCACCGGATCGGTTCGGATCCGATCCGAACCGCCACCTTACATGAGCTTGGGGGCAGCAGCCTCCCCTCTGGAAATCAAGACTTCGCTCCAGCACGACCTACCTCCGCACCGGTTCGGATCGGTAATCCCACACAGCTTCAGCATCAAGCTCCCCGGTTCGGAACAGGCGAACCTGATCGGATCGGTACATCCGACCCGAACCGTGCACCCCTCCATAACCCCCCTCGCTTCTCCGAGCCGCAGCAAGGGGGCACCTCCGAACCGAACCGGATGGCCTTCCAAGCTCCCTATACCTCTCTGAACTCTTCTGGGCTCAACGCTGGGGGCACCAGCTCCGAACTAGGCAACTTGCAACAGCTCTTTGAAGGCGACCAGCTCGCCAATCTCATTGAACGCCTTTCGAGAGGCCGCACCTATCAAAACGACATGGATGATGTCAATCACAATCCATTCACACAGGAAATCAGGAATTCCCGCAATCCTCCAGATTTCAAACTTCCACAACTGGAACCCTACAACGGCAGAGCAGATCCTACCGTACACCTAATGCGCTATAAACGGCATATGGAAGTTCAATCGGCGTCGGAAAACGTCATGGCAAAATGCTTTCCCCTCTTTTTGACTGATATTGCTGCTATGTGGTTTCGGCAGCTAGAATCTGAATCGATCAACAGCTGGAACATGTTGGTCGCTCGCTTCATTGAACAGTTTCGGGTCTACATCGCTCGACCCAAAAATGTCATGTCACTCACTACAATCAAGCAGAGACCCAAAGAAACTCTACGATAATTTCTGGAAAGATTCAACATTGCAGCAGCATAAGTTGATCGGCCTGAGCCATCTATGGTATTGATGGCGGCAATATCCGGCGTTCTAGACAACTCGGAGTTCAAAAAATCCTTGTACCGAGACCCACCAAGGAATCTCAGTGAATTCTATCTTGAATCGGATAGGTTTTTGCGTGAAGAAGACGCAACGTTCGAAAAGAAAATTCTTGATGTTAACATGCTCAAAGACGGAGAACCATCTGATTCTGGTAAAGGAAAAGGAAAAGCTGCCGTCAAAAATGACCGCAACGCTCAGCCCCGGAGAGGGCCCAAATATGAAAAGTACACAGAACTCAATTCGTCACTAACCGACATCTACGTGAACACAAACGGTGATGTCTCCTATCCAAAGCCTCCCAGGAGGGAGCCATCGCAAAGAGAACGCGATTCTGGGAAATATTGCATATTTCACGATATGGACGGTCATGACACAAATGACTGTAGACACTTGCGAGATCTGATTGAGGAACGGCTAGACGTGGAGAGCTACCCGAGTATGTGAAACAACCGACAACACATGTACCTGTGCTGCCACCGCCTGCTCCCCGAAGAGGGAATGACCCTGGAACGAGCTCCCATCGGCTCGTCATCAACTGATCTGGATTGGATCACTCTGCATTTTCAGCATTTCTTAGGATTTAAGATATGTCTCTTAGCCTTCTTTTGGTTTTCCGATTGGCTAAATCAGAGTACACACGTTCGGGGTTAGGATTTAGCTCCAAATCGTGCTCTGCACTCGATGACAAACCAATCAGGATTTGCTTTGGTTTTGTACTTTGAATTGAATAAGGAAGGACTTTCCGAGCATGGATTATGTTTGGCAATTTAAGTATCTTGTCAGGTTGTGGCAGGATTCTCAATCTCAACTAAAGTATGGCTTATACTTATCTCGGACCCCTAGGCATGGATTATGCTTAGGGACAGACTATCTTGTCAGGTCTTGGCAAGCATAGCTCTATCCTGACATGAGTATGGATTGTACTCACTAGGATTCTTAAGTATGGATTATACTCTGGAACGGCTTATTGTTTTGTCAGGATCTGGCAAAGGAACTCAATAAAACTCGAGTATGGTTTATGCTCAGTTTGAACTTCCTGGTATGGCTTATACCCGGAAGGTTAGGTCCCTCGTCAGGTTTTGGCAGGATGATTCGAACGTGTCTTGAGTATGGTTTACGCTCAAACAGGCGCCCAAGCATGGTTTATGCTCGAAAGTGTAATTAGTTTTGTTAGGATTTGACACACCTTTCTGCTCTCTTTTCTTCGCAGGTATGGATTATACTTGCAACTAGCAGGCCCGGCATGGCCTTGGATTATCCAGAACACATCTTCCTTCATTCAGCAAGATATGTTCTGAGGGGAAAAATGTTGACTCGCTTTTTAGTCAAAGCAGTCACACATGGAATCTCTCCTCAACAATACGCTCAAGTGTTGGGAATACCGTCAGAAGACAGCAAGCGATTTGGTCAAAGTCGCATCGCAAACAAAGAAAGGCCCGGAACTCCTACCAGATGACCTTTTTTGGGCCCCAAAAAAGCGATTACAAAGTAGTGCTCAGTAACACTTGTAGATCTCTGAATCAGCTTCAGTTTGAGCTTTGGTTTGGCTCAAACGGACTTACGGTTTGAAAGTTACGCCCGTTTCCGTGAACGCATGCAGAACCGGAAACCTGGAATTCAGCATTGAATAGATCCTCGAATCGGATCGGACAAGCCTGTTCGGATCGGACGATTCCTTAAAATGGACAACTTGGCACTTGTTCTTCGCATTCACATCCGCACGGATCGGATCGGAGGGAGCATTCCCGATCCGCTCCACCTTCAAAGCATTGGACACGGAGACTTCGGATTGAGGACACCAACTCGGTTCGGATCGGACCCGAACCGACCCGCCTGAAGTATCTTGCACAGAAGTGCTTCCAGCCTTCGGATCGGGGGTTCCACCTCGGTTCGGATCGGATGGAGAACCGATCTGACCCCCTTCGACCTGCTACCATGCAATCAGCTTTGACCGATTCTCAAGGAGTAACCGCCTCTACATTCATGGATCTGGCTCCACTTGGCAAAACCCGAACAGAAGGACTTCTTCTACTACTTCTCGAGATCAACTCCGGTCGTGACACGTGGCATATCCGAACCGGGTCACCCAGAGGCTCTTCTACGCCTATAAATACACCACAACATGGCTATTTCAAGGGACTTTTTGGAACTCTAACTCTCCATGGCTTCAACTATGGTTCTTCGCAAGGCTATTGCATAACCTAGAAGTCGAATTCCACATTACAACACGAGGATTTCGTGTATAATCTCCCCTTTAATTTCCTCTTCTTCATTGTAAACACGAGGATTTCGTGTATAAACTGCAAACAAACAACATTGTAATAGCTTCTTAGGATTTAAGAAACTATAAAGTGGACGTAGGCTTGGATTGAGCCGAACCACTATAAAAATCTCGTGTGTCTCCTCTTATTTTACCGCTTTTTCTGCATTAATCTGTAATTGTGAGGTTTTCACATAGCATTTGGGTGTTAGGCCCAAATTTCGGTCTAACAATATGTGACTTTACATGATTATGACACCTAGTTTATGTGAAAATTTAATTGAAAGTTAGGCTATGACATGTGTGAGTTATATGCTAAATTCTACATGATACTTTACATGTTAGCTACTAGTTTACACCATTGTTGCGATGTATAAACCACATATGTAAGTTTATGAGTTGGATATGAATCATGTTATGCAAGTTTAGGGTTATTACCTATGCAAGTTTACTCCTTTAGACATAGACCTATGACAATACATGATTGTTTATGCAAGTTTGTGGCCATTACCTCATCAAGTTCACACCTTTAGATTTGGATCCATGACATATGTTGTTTATGCAAGTTTTAACTTTGGTCTATGCAAGTTTTAGATGTAGATCATCATTCACACATGCAAGTTCACCCCTATGTTAGATCTATGTTTTAATTATGTGTATATTGTGATGTTTTCTCTTTATTCCATGAGTTAGACTATTCGAGTCTAACGTATATTTTACGTTAAACGAGCAAACGTACAACGTAGGGTAAAAGGGGATAATATTAAAAAGATTTAATTGGCATAAATGCCTTAAAAGGCATAAAATATAATTGTGGTGAAAATTGGTATGATTGTACATACCATAAATAGATGGACATAATTGAGTCAATTATGGACATCGTTAAATTTGGAATTGATTGATAATATGAATAGGGAAAGTAATTCAAATTGGGGAATGATTAATTAGGAGTAATTAATCGTCTAAGACACGAGGTTAGGCTCTTTTGTGGTGTAAGACTGCCCGGACCCGCCCGGCAAATCCATCTGCCACAAATGCCAGTCTAATGTGAGAGGTCATAGGCATAAACTAAATACGTAACAATTGTAAAGACACGAGGTTAGGCTCTTTTGTGGTGTAAGACTGCCCGGACCCGCCCGGCAAATCCAGCTGCCACAAATGCCAGTCTAATGTGAGAGGTCTTTATGAGGTTACAGTCTTAATGAATTAAGAAACACTTAACCAGATAAGCATGTAGTGGGACATGAGGGGGTTAAGTGGGTGCCTTGGGTGGCATGTGGAATCTAGTGGGTGCCTTGGGTGGCATTTGGAAATACGATTAGAAACACTTAACCAAAAATTGAAACATGTAATTGAAACATGAATAAGAAGTGGGTTAAGTGGGATGTACTAGAGGGGACCAAGCTTAGGTGGATAGCTTGTGTCAAGTAATGGGGGGCCATTTCAACCAGTAACCCATACGTATCTTTGTGGGCTCTACCCAAGTCGAGGACGGGGCACGCATACTGGGCTTGACTGTAAGAGGCCAAACCAGGTTAGTGGTGGCAAAGCAAGTCCAACGGGTTCATATGCGTGTGTGGACCCGGACTGGTAGGTAAGACGTTGTTGCATTGTGTAGGTATAAGCCGTGCATTGTTGGTTGTATCGGGTTGCCACTTTGGGGAGTGATACACCCCACTATGGGGCCAGCACGGGTATCTACAAGTTAGGGAGCCGATCGCTTGGGGGTAGTGGCTACACCTAGTGGAGATAGGGGCAGGCGGTACCTATGAAGGCAGCTAGGTGAAAGAACCCGTAACTTCCCCGTGAAGGAAAGCACGAATACTTTGAGAACAACACACAAAAAGACGCAGACGGAAGAACATTTCATTGTTATTACAACAATTCCATCAGATACAAGAATATACAGAGTATAAATGAATAAATTACATTCAACAAATATCAGAGATTACAATAAATTACATAGCAGCGGAAAATAATACAAAACACAACTAGAAGTAATGCACGGATACAGAGCTTTCCGAGCATCGTTCCAGCTGTAAATCAGGATCCTGTGAATATAAATCTGCAAAACCAAAACTACTAGCTGCCCGTGTGGAAAATAGGGGCACCCAGAGTTTAGGTTAAAACAATAAACTCCAGGTCAGTCATGTGACTGGTGTGAGAACTAAAGCAGTTATAATTCTTTATTTTAAAGTTCGGTAAATCAAGGGACCACGCCGTATAACACGGAACGGGTTTCCTCCCAAGAATACCAGTGCATAAAACAAACAGCGCAATGCTAAATAAAGAAAAATGAAGCTGTTATAAGACCCAGGTCCCATCACACAATGCAACGCAAGCCGGAGGATAGGGTTTTTACCTTATAACAGCCAAAGCATGCTTGATACGTTTAAAACACATTATTTGATACTATTATAGGTATATAGTGTCAAAACAGTTTCAATCATAAATATCAATCATAGACGGCATGAGTGCCCCATCCCACTATGTCGCCATACTAGGCTCTACAAATAAAGCCGCAATACACGTATTGGAAATTGGATTCCGTCATGAGCCGAGGCAAGGGGCAAGCTCCTCTCCGCGTTCGAGACACTCTAGCAATGCCTCAGGACCCCACTCTGATCCTTTGGAACCTTCAAGGCCGGTCCTCTCTTACTTTTGAGGATTAGTTATTCCTGAACACACGTTTCCCGGTCCTTACAGACCTATATCCGAGGCGCCTCATATCCAACAACCACACAGGTGAAAAGTATATAAATGTCAGGGCTGGTAGGTCACTGACACCACCCTAGCTAGAAAGAAACGTCGTGCACTCCTTGGGTCCGTATCCCGTTTTTGACTCATACCGAGGTGTGAGGCTCGCGAATTCACGTTATACACAAAGCTATGCCACACAGGCCGTGCTTTGATCATCAACCACAAGACTTTGCTTTTCAACAGAAGCCTTGATCAACTGCCACTTACGCATGCCACACTGGCAATTCACTCCATGCGACTGATGTCCATCTATATACAACCTCTGAGCTCGTACGTCTTAGAGAAGGGCGTTAAGCAAGAGAATGAATTCTCCGCCGCCAAACAGATGTATATTTAATAGAGATCAATCAACACAGAATAAAATCCAATGTCAGACACACAATCCATTTACAAGTTCGTTCTGGGTCTGAACGAAACCGGAGGCACTTTCCTCGCATATCCATCCATCTCCAAGTACGTCTGGACGATCACCAACTGATTCCCTCATCCTGGGTGTACAGCCCAATCAAGATCATCAGTAATCACCCAAACGATGTGAAGACTTCCGGTCTTCAACCACCGTCTTCATCTTCGACATCTCGTCGAATCGATTATTCAGAATGGGTATAAACCCGGCCTTTCTGAATAACCCACGTATATAATAAACGAATGTTACACAAACACAACAAACGCCTCATTCCAATTCAGAATATTCTTTTATTCACCAAATCACATTCTTAGGGAAATGTTCCCATTAATTTTATCCAAGATAAATTCTTCTAAATTTATCCTATAATCTTCCTTTGGATATCATTTCAAACTAGTCGGGATTAACGAACCACACCGAAGTAATTATTTATTTTATTTCCCAATCCCAACCTATATATCCCATGGAGAAAACTGGTAATACTCCATTCCTAACACCACGGTGTTATCGGTAAAATTAATTACCATTTCACGTTCAAATCTAATTAAAGATTTAACTATCGCTTTGGAGAAAAACTGGTGGTACTCCATTCTCGATCACCTTTCAGATTTGATAATTTAAATTATCAATTCACATTTTTAATCTAATTAAAGATTCATTAAAACTCCACTTAGTTTTAATCTTCTCAAAAATCAATATCCTGCCTTTAACTGGGTTAAAGAACCAATGTCATCAAAAACACGATTCACGACAAACCAAATCACATTTGATATTAAATACAAGGCTCTGAATAGAAAATATATCGGCTTATATTCAATATCAAATTCTGAAACTAACAAATATCGTATTGGAAATAACGATATATAATACATCTTTCAAATTCCCTAAAACAATATCTGTATAGTCACGAAATCCAACATCGAAATATCCCGAAGATAATTTCGATTCAACTCCAGTCCAATCCACGTATTGGGAATATCGATTATTTTTAAAATCACTTCCAAATTCAATTTATTTATTTAAAAATAAATTGATTTTAATTCTAGTTCAAAACTAGTTCATTTCGACAAAAATCTATTTTTATCATTTCAAATGTGGAATTCTCCAGCCCAATTCTTTCCAATTCACATATTATAATTTTACACAAATTATCGATATTTTTAATAATTTTATCAAGGCCCGTACAGTCGATTTCCAACAACGGCCATCGAACTGCACTTACAGCGACCTTTTTCGAATTTGATTTGGACATAATTCCAAATCCAACCGTTAGATTTCAAATTTCTAATATTCAATGGAAAGCTCTTTTCGATACGAACCCAACGGTTCCGGTTTTAGGAGAATCCGACGGTCGGATCTCCCGCAATGTCCGTTTGAAATAAATGGTCGAAATTCACGAACTGCCGCGGCGCGGCGCGTTCTATTCAGGCCATTATATATATATATATATATAATATATATATTATATATATTTCGTCGATTTCCTTTTAAAACGAATTTTATAAATCGTTTTAACTTCGTTTCAAAAACCATTTCAACTTTCTTTTCAATTCAAATTTTAATTCAACTTGAATTCATTTCAATTCACTTTCAATTCAATTTGAATTCGTTTTCAATTCAATTCATTTCGAAATCGTTTTCAATTCAATTCATTTCGAAATCGTTTTCAATTCATTTCATTTCGAAATCGTTTTCAATTCATTTCATTTCGAAATCGTTTTCAATTCAATTCATTTCGAAATCGTTTTCAATTCAATTCATTTCGAAATCGTTTTAAAATCGATATAAATATCGTTCACGTCGAAATAACGCATCTCTAATCAACACGGCTTTATATTTTTCAAAACTCCTTTATTCTATCCAACAAATGAATATTTATCCCATTCAACACATGAATCTATATTTTTTTTCAACACACGACTAATCTCAACACATGAGTACTGTCAACACATCACTATTTTTGTTATGTAAAATATTTTATAAAACTAAGGTATCTATCGTTTGATTTTCAATTAGACTTCTACTGGGAAGTAGTTCTAATTTTAAATATGATAAAGATGTAAATTTTATTATATAAAATATTTCACTCAACACATGAACATCGTCAACACATGACTATTTTTATATTCAACACATGAATTTTCTTTTATAATATTCATTATTTTCCCGATTGGAATGAGGCCCAATCAATCACCATATAACGTTAATTATATGGATTCCATACAACACATGTATATAATAGCATTGAAAAATAATCAACCATCAACCAAAGTGCACCACACAACTGCATAAGCACCAAATATAAATAATCGACGCTTACACAGTCTGTCGACCAATCGATCGACAATAATTAAATAATTGGGATTAGTGTACGCCAAATATCATCCCAACACCCGTGTGGGGTTTCAAATCAACAAACACACATTTTTGTTTGTGCAGTTGGGCGATGTGTAAAATTTATCAACCCAATCAATATCAGTCAAATCAGTGTAAATAAACAAATCGGCCGATTTGTTCATAAATATTTATTTATTCACTTTCACGTTAAAAATTATATATTTAACGTCAAAAATATTTATTTCAACACTTGAATTTCTATTCAGTTCATTTACACAATAAAAAATGATATTTTTATTTTTCTAACATATTTTAGAAAATTTCGGCGGCATAACGGCACGATACTAGAAACGGGACGAGGCCTAGCCTTATCCCCGGTCTAGTGAAGGCCCACGCCATTCACACATCAATCAAATCACTTTTGTTATGCAAACCACAAAATTTGGAGTAAAAGTCTAACCTAGCCTTACTCCTTCGCCTTATAACGGCGCACGTCTAATCCTAACCCATTTATCGATTCGATTTTCCACACCACAAACCACATTCAAACCAATATCGCAATCAATCACCAAACAGCCAAACAAACAAGTCCATGGTCTGTGGACGATTGTGTCGGGTGCTACTAAACACCGTCTGCATCCTAGTATATATATATAACTAGAAAATAAATTGAAGAGTGAGAAATTCTCACCAAAAGCTATCCAACTTCACGACACTCCTATTGTAGAGATCTTCGTCGTTCTCGCCCTTTTTGTCAGCTTCGTTGTCCGCTTTCACTACATATGTAAAAATCGAATTTTACTTCGCTATTCAATATACAAAAATCATATTTTTTTTCGATGTTCAATATATAAAAATTCTATTTTTATTTCGAAGTTCAATATATAAAAATCATATTTTTATTTCGAAGTTCAATATATAAAAATTCTATTTTTAAATCGAAGTTCAATATATAAAAATCATATTTTTAAATCGAAGTTCAATATATAAAAATCATATTTTTATTTCGAAGTTCAATATATAAAATCATATTTTTATTTCGAAGTTCAATATATAAAAATTCTATTTTTATTATCGCTTCATACCTTTAAAAATCGAATTTTTATTCTGCAAGGATTTCGCCCTTTCCCATTTCAAAAATCTAATTTTTCCTATTTTAAAAATCCAATCTTTTCTATTTTAAAAATCCAATCTTTTCTATTTTAAAAAAACCAATCTTTTCTACTTTTTTCTTGTTAATCAACTATATTAAAATACGATCTTTTCACCTTTTAAAGTTCTAATCTTTTTCCATTTAAAATTCAAATCTTTTTCTATTTAAAATCTTAAAATAAAATCAGTTTTTCAAACTTTTCAAAAATCAGTTTTTAAACTTTTTAAAATAAAAACAGTATTTAATCTTTAAAATAAAAACAGTTTTTAATCTGTAAATATAAAACAAAAATAAAATAATAAATAAAAAGAAAAAAAAAAGACTTACAGAGGGGGGGGGTTCATCTCGAACGGAGGGTCTGAAATGGAAGGTGGAGAGGCGGCGGCGGCCACCAACGATCGGCGCCAGGTGGGAGTGCGGGTTCGGGTCAAGGGGGGTGGCAGCTCTGGGCTTGCGGTGGCGATTTGGGGCGAGGGGGGGCTTCGGGTTCGGGTCAAGGGAGGGTGGCAGCTCTGGGCTTGCGGTGGCGCTTTGTGGGTGGAGGCGGCGGCTCACAAGGAGGAGGAGCGGTGGCTGCTCCGCCCCGTCCTTCCTCTTTCTTTTTTTTTTCTTTTCTCTGATTCGATTTCGAAAATAAGGGGGGGCCAGAACGGTTAAAAAGGGGGAGAGGGTTTTTTTTTATTTTTTTATTATTTTTTTATTTTTTATTATTATTAAAAGTTGACTTTTACATATGCCATCTAAACGAGGCCCACCACCTGTCGTCCATAGCGTTTAACCCCCATTCCGAACACAATGGGATATGCATCGCAAGCTGATTCGATCACTTTGATCAGTTTCCGTTGAATTTACTTTTAAATCACTATATTGAATTTTAAACGTACATTTCAAATTACCGGGGCCGCATACGAACTTTAAAAATTCCAGAAAAATATTTTCTAGCTTCGTATTGACGATACGGTCCTAACAAAACTAGTTTCGTCGAATTCTGAGATCGTTGGAAAAATGGCCATTTTCCAGTCGATTAAAATCAACTGAAACTGGTCAAATGCGTTTTCCTTTGCCACGCTCACAAATTGATTCGAAAAATTATGAAATTTGGAATCTAGCAATAATTTAACATCCCGGACCTAACAAAACTGGTTTCGTCAAAATCCGAGGTCGTTTGCAAAATGTCCATTTTTAAGGGCCTGAATTCCATAGCGACTATTCAGAATTTTCAACTGGACATATCTTTTGATTCCTGATATGAAATCTTGATTTTTCGGATTCGTTGGAAAGATATTATCAATTAGATCCCATTATTTTTGGTTTCACTAAAATCCGGATTGTTTTGCACCCGGTACATTCAATTGAAGTTTGAAATCGAATTATCGAACTACCGCGCCATTTTCAGTTCCTTTTATAATTATATATAATTATTTATATTTTAACGACGACGCGTATAAAATATACGTCGAATTATATATTCAAAATGAATTTCACGTCGATTTTATTTAAAATAATCTATTTTAAATATCAAAATTCGTTAAAATTGCCAAAATAAAAATTTCAAACTGGCTCGCATTTTGCGGGTTATTACACTAGGGGTGCACGAAACTGCCATTATCATTATTTAAGTCTGTAGGCGGGATCAACCTTAGAGTGACTAGTGGTGGTGCAGTATAACAATTATCCCATAGTGTTGGTCTGTAGTTTAGTAATCATCCTATAGTGGTTAGGTGCGCTTAACGATATCGTTGTTCATCCTATTTCCTTATTTACTCTGCCATACTCAATGGTTCATGGTCATTTCCTTATTTTCCAACTTATGCCTTAGCCTAGTTACTTTGTTAATTATATTGTTAAAGCTATCGCACTCGCCAGACTTTATGTCTGACCCCCTTTGTTTCCTCCTCTTTTCTCCCTTTCCCCCCAGGTGCTCAGGTTGGAACTAGCACCAATGGAGCTTGATTTTGGACTGCTTTTAGAAGATTACTTGGATCGCTGAAGTAAAGTTCAGCTTCTCTTTATCTATGGCTATTTTGATGTTGGGGATTATGTCTTTCAGTTTATGTACTTTGTTTTATCAAGATGGATATGAAGTACTTGACTTTGGTTTATGGTTTTGATGATGTAACCAAACATATTTACCTTCTGCTGCAATAAATAAAGTTTTAAATTTTCAAGTACTGCTTTATATCTGTCTTGTTGTGATTTTCTGTTCTATATTCACTTAAAACGCTCCATGGAAGTTAATGCATTCCCTTTGCGAGTGACATTAATGGACGTGGGGTGTTACACGAATAAAGGAAGATTAAAGAATAAGTTGAAAGATTTATCTTTGATAAAATTTATGGGAACCTTTCCCTAATAATGTGAATACTTTATAAAAAGGATATTCTAAATTGGAATGAGGCATTGATGTGGTTTATGTATAGCACCTAATTTTACATCACGCGAGTTATTTGGAAAGTCCGAGTTTACTCTCATTCCAAATAATGATACGACGTTCGAAGAATTGAAGACGGCGATTGAAGACCGACGATCTTCACATCGAATGGGTAACTAATGTTGAGGCTCTTGATTGATTTGCTCCCAAGACGGGGCTAAGATGGTAGTTGTCCGGACGTAGTGTTGATTTGTACGGATTTGGCTTTCGCTCAGACCCAGAGCATAAGCTTATAAATGGATGTGTGTCTGACGTTGAATTTTGTTCTATGTAAATTGATTTCTATTAATATACGACCGTTGGCGGCGGAGAATTTATTCTCTTGCTTAACGCCCTTAGAGGTTGTGTATTAATAGTTATCAATCGCATGGCGTGAATTGTCAACGTGGCACGCTAAGATGAAGATGATCAAGGCTTTGTTGAAAAATAGGCCTTGTGGTTATAACGTTACTTTGCGAACCTCACAACCCGGTTGAGTCTAAAACGGGAGAAGGGAACGCAGGGAGAGCAGCACGTTTCTTTCTAGCTAGAAGTGGTGTCGGTGCTTAAACTGACTGATATTTACTTATGTGGATGATGGAATGAGGCGCCTCGGATGATAGGTCCTATAGGATCGAGAAACGTGTGTTCAGGAATTGCCAATCCACAAACCGCAAGTGTGGACCGGCCCTGCAGGATCCAAGGGTTCTCTGCGGGTAATCCTGAGACATTAGCTAGAGTGTCTCGAATCGGTAAGGAGCTCCTCCCTAGCCTTGACTCATGATGGAAACCCAATTTCCAATACGACCGCATGTGGCTTTGATTGTATTACTAGTATGGAGGCATAGTATATGGTAGCTATGCTTCCTAGGATTGATACATTTATTTTGAATTTTTTTTATATACACTAATAATAATATCAAATTCGTTTTTATCGTACCAAGCATGTTTAATCATCATAAGGTAAAACTCTATCCTCTGGTTTGCGTTGCATTGTGTGATGGGACTTGAGTCTTATGGTGTTTCCATTTTTCCAAAAGCATTGCGTTGTTTTTTGACGATTCACTTTATGTTATGCACCGACAATCCATTGGAATAAAACCCGTTCCGCATTAGCGGCGTAGTCCTTAGATTTGCCTTATTACTATTAGTTAAATTAGTTAAGAATTCTCACACCAGTCCCATGACTGACTCGTAGTTTGTTTCACTTTGCAAACTCGGGTGCCCTCTTTTCCACACGGGCAGTCGAGTAGTTTGTCTACAGGTCCTTACCTCGAGCAGGATTCTGGATTGAAGCTTAAAGCTGTGTCCAGAGCATAGAAAGTCTTCCGCTGTATCTGCGATGTATTAAAATATTGTAATTTATCTTCCGCTGTAATTTTATTCGATGTACTATGATGTTCTGTACTCTGATGTAACATTATTGTAATGTTTATAAAAGTCTGATGTTATTGTTCTGATGTTGTTGTATTCCCAAAGTTAACGTATTCGGGTTTTGAACGATCTTGGTCGATTTTGCGATCGATCGGGTCGGGAGAAACCCGGGCCGTTACAGTTGGTATCAGAGCTTTGGTTAGCTCAAATCTTTGGGATACAACTCATTAGAACTGAACAAAAGACTCATCAGAGATTGGATTAGTAATAACCAATAAGAATACTCATTAGAGATAGGATAAGTAGTATCCTAGAATGAGAAAACTCATTAGAGATGGGGTTAATAATGCCCTAGAATGAGTTGAGAGTGACAAGCTTATAATATACGTATTTGTAATTATAATCTTTTTTAGAAAATATGATTTTTGAATATATAAAGATTATAAATATTTAAAAAGTTAATCAACCAATTGATTGATGATTGTGTAGTGTAATTATTAGTTAACCTATAAAATTATTTAAACCAGTGAATGGATATAAAGAATAAAAAAAATTGATTGAGTAGGATAATTAAACATTTTTAGCTTCGTTCCTTTTCGAGAACGAAAAGTTTTTAAGTGGGGGAGACTGTAACAACCCTGAATTTTGGGGGGTAAATTTAAAAATTTATTTTAAGTTATTTTAATGAGTTTTAGTTGTTTAAAATAATTTATTTTGAAAAATTAAATATATTCTTTTTAATGTAAATTCAGAGCGTATACAATTTGCGTGTAATAAAATTTGTTGATTGAAAATAATGTAGGTTATAAATGAAAATATGCTAACGTGAAAATTCACAGTATTGTTGTTTATATTAAAAAAAAAGAATAAAAAGATTAAACTTTGATTGGGATAAGTTTACATTAAACATTATGTTTTTAAGGTATAAAAAGATTAAAGTTTGATTAGATATGTTTACATAAAAATATATATATATATATATTTTTTAATGAAAAAGAGATTCATTGTTTGAAATTGTGTTTAATGTAAATAAATCATTAAAAGAGATTCATTGTGTAATAAAATGTTATAGGTAGAAAATGTACATTTATTAAATACTAACATGTACATGCAAACGAAGTTATAAACTTTCTAACAATTGGCATTAAACAATAGATCAAGCATTAATTACATTCCCGTTTTCTCTCTCCTATGTTTTTCTTTTGAATTTTTGAATAAGTTCATTAAATACTGAAACGTTAATATTATATATTTGAAAATTGAATAGTAATATATATTAAGAAAGAAAATTTTATCGTTGTTCTAAACTGAGGTTCATAGTGTAGGGAAAGTTTTCTACCTCACACCTCATTAATAATTCTAATTTTGAATTTCAAAAGTGTTTGGAAGAAATAAATGATAATGTTGAGAAAACAATTAAGGGAGAAGTGAATGCCAATGGATTTGGCATAAATTCATGCGCATGCCTTTTCAAGATCAAGAAAGACAAATATATTTAACATAAATATGCATGCATTCATTCATCTCCCTCATATTTTAAACATTGTTGCCTCTCTTTACTTTTTCATTTTACACCCTTTTTAAGTCAAATTATCAAAACGCATGCTACATTTTAATATATGCACTTACAAGTCTCTCTCTCGCCCCTTCCTTACTAATAAATAAATATATATATATATAAATGTTGCCTTCTCTTTATGTTTCATAATTTCCAATTTATTTTCACATAACACATGCACCTTCAATTTCTTTCTGTGCATTAGGTTATAAGTAATTTACTACTAGAAATAAATATATATAGTAATTCATTTCGTTTGAAAGTTAGAATTCAATGTTGGTAAGTTAATTTTCATAAGACTAAACTAAATACAATTGTTGACATTAATTAATTAAATGTTATATTGTATATTGGAATTTGCATTCCAATATAAGTAAAAAAAAACTTGGTTGGAACAATAATAGAAACTGTATAAATGACATTTATTAGTGGTTCACAATATTTATTCAAACGGAGTCTTAGCGTTGCATATAGGGAAATTAATTGATTTGCAATATCCAAGGAGCATAATTGCACTTTACATTTTCATATGTCATAATGTATAATTGATCTTTCCCCTTTAATATATCAAAACGTAAGCGTATGGTAACAATTCTATTGAAATTAAAAGGGGAATTAAATAATTAAAAAGTATTAATATATATATATATATACCCTTATGTTGCAAAACCTTAATCAGAATAGTAACTGCCGCCCTCTTCTTTTCTATGGCTGAAAACATCCCATTCTCATCTCTAAAATTCTCCCAACCTACTTCGATTTAAAAAAACCTCAACATCCTCTACCTACCACGAAAATCCAAGATCATATTTACTTTCACGGATTGGTGGTGTGGCGTGCAACGGTGAACAAATGGGTTCCAAGAAACGTATTTCTGATGGAAGAAGATAATAGATATGGCAACAATTAGGTAAGCGTGGTTAATTAAATTTAAGGGTGCGTTTTTTACAAGTCCCTATTAAGTTTCAAAATATAAAAAAAAAACCGCTGATAAAAAGAATATAAAATACATCCTTGTTTTTGAACTTCCGCTGAAAAAATACCAGATGTACCCTTATGAAATTAAAAAACTATCCAAAATGATACACATCATTTACTCAGTCAATATTTCCTTATATCTCGCTTGAAACCCTAATCCCACTATTTTACAAACCGTTCGATCACTACAGTGGTCCACCTCCTACGATTTGACATCGCCGTCGTTCCCCCTGCACCAGACGCCGCACCGCCCACCGATGGACCCACCGCCGTCGACAAACCCTCCTCTTCATCTTCCTTCCCCAATCCGACCCCCACCAAACATCTACAGCCACAAGACTGCATCCAACCGCAAAGTGAGAACCACCGCTGCCCCTGATTGGAATTTAGTTAGTCAGATTAATTGCGGATTATTGTAACCAAATATGAAATGTTGTGTTGATGGAAAGTTTGCAAATATCATTAGATATTTGCATATTTGTATGCAGATAATTAGAGATGTGTAAAAGTGTGCAATTATTTATTCATAAAAGTTTTAATTCTTGCATAAACAAATAAATTTTGTAATAAAAGTTTCTTGATTATGTGCGTTTAGTACAAGAATTTTTGTGAATATTTGTACTGTTATTTTGTTTTAAAACTACGGGCTGTTGATTATTATTTTCAACAATGAATCACTAGGAAAAATTATGTAGGGTTTCAAGTTATTTTGTTTCTATATGATAACCTGGAATTTTTACTTATTGGTATGCAGTTATTCAAAATATTAGCATCATTGTATGCAAATATTTTGAAAATTTGCAAATTTAATTGCAGAAGTTAAATACTAGAATACTTATATGAAAATATTATTATTACTTGCATACAAATATGCAAACAATACAAATACTAATTGCGTACATATAATTTTCATAGTTGCATACATTTATGCATTTATGTAGATTAATTGCATACATTAATACATAAATTTGCACAAGTGGTTTAGAAGAAACTGCTGCCAATATTAATATTAATACTAACTGCTGCCAATACATTTCAGATCAAAACGAAAACTGAAAATTATAAACAAATTTACAACAAAATAATGAACTGATTTTATTACATCACATAAATGTTTACAACAAATGGTAAAAGTAAACACTAAAACCAAGTGTCTTAAAAATAAAATAAAATAAACAAAGCAGATCTAATGGTCTTTTGAAGAACAAGCTCATTAGTTAAGACCCAGCTTATTGCACGAACATCAGCTAGTAGTCTCCGTAGAATCAACTGCAGATTTCAAAATTTTGGACGAAGATGGAGGACCAGGCATTCTTCTACCTTTTGGAGGAGAACTGATATTAAAAAAAAAACCGTTAATAAGCATAATGTGCAATAATCAAATTACATAAACAGCTTCAGATTAATATAAATACATACGTACAATTCAACAAAATAACAATAATTCTGCATATTTATATGCAAGTTTTCTATATACATGCATAAATATATGAATTATATTTTTAAAAAAATATGTTTTCCTGCACGTATGATAAAACAATTCAGCGAAATATCAATAATTCAGCAGATTTATATGCAAGTTTTCTATATATATGCATACATATATGAATATATTTTAAAAAAATATGTTTTCCTGCATGAATTATAAAAAGATGCATACAGATATGAACAAATTAAGAATATATGAACATTTGTATGCAAATTTTTGACAGTATGTGAGACTAATATACAAATAGATGCATATTTGTATGCATATATGTAGAATATATGCATACTTATACTCAATTTTTCTGAGTAAATTTACAACCGAAGTGTTCTAACACTAATTTCATACGTTTACACTCAGATTGAAAAATGAAATCCGTGCACATAAAAAACTAACAATTATAAAACACCTATCAGAAGAAACGTCCTCGTTTTAAATGATGGCTCCATCAGATTAAAACGTTGAAGAATTTGTCGCCATTAACAAGGAAGAAAAAAATGAATCAGATAATTTAAAAGTAAGAACGAAAGAATACAAAGACAAAAAAAAAAACCTTGATGAAGATGACGGCAGTAAGAAGCAGCCGCCGCCATTAGCAGGAAAAAAACGAATGAAAATTTAATCGCAAATAAGAAAGTAGTAGCCGCCGCCATTAGCAGGAAAAAAAAGCGATATAAAAATGTGATCGCATATAAGAAATATCGGATAAGATCCGAAATTAAAGACGCAGATATCAATATGGGCAAAAGTGGAAATTACTAGGCGCTATTTTAAAAACAGGGATGAAATTTATATGTTTACAAAGGGGAGGATGTGAGCCTAATTAACTTTAATTTTAAGGATGCGAGGGTAATTTTCACTAAATTTAATTATATGATTCTATAATTAACATAGAAACTTGTCTATCTATTACGTACGAGGTCCAAGGCGAACGATTCAAGTTGAGTTGGATTCGCAGCGTAGAATACTACCTTCCAGAACTGACTAGAATCAAAACGGAGCGATCTACAATTTGGAAGGATTCAACAACTGATGTGAGATTTCGCTTTTTAAATTTAAAATAAAAATTATATATACTTATAATGATTTTGATTGTAATATATTATGCGCCGTTCGAAATTTGGATTGGGCGTGTGGCCTTTGTTGATTCTTGTTTGGGGTAAATTGTGGTGATGATTATTTGTTGAATGATATGTTCTTTTTCAAATAAAGATCTAATATTGAATTCGTTAGATCAAAACATCATTTCATGTTAGAATAAAAATACTTTTTATGTTAGAATCGTAATACCTTTTATGTTAAAATGTTGCCTTAGAACATTTTGATTAAAGATGATCATTTAGATTTAAAAGACCATTTTTTTATTAGAAATGTTTACGTTAGAATAAAGAGATCCTTTTTATTTAGAAGCGGTAAATTAGAAAGACCATATATGTTAGAAGCGTTAAATTCGAATAAAAAAAAGACCATCTTTTGTTAGAAATCATGAATTGCCTTCTTTTGTTAGAAAATATAAGATGTTATCTTTTTGTTAGATTAAAATGACCTTTTTGCTAGAATATGTCATGTTAGATTAAATGATTCATTTTAGCTAAAAATGTTTTGGTGAGAAAAAGAAATGTTAACATAAAAAGATTCCCTTTTTATTTCATGTTTGATTCAATACAAGGAATCATGTTAAAAAGAAAATGTTAACATAGAAAGATTTCACTTTTATTGCATGTTGATTTAATAAAAGGAATCGTGTTAAAAGAAAATATGTTAATAATAAAAAGTATGTTAAACTTGTGTGTATATTAAAATTTACATTTTTGTGTAACGAATGAATCATATTAAAAGATTCGAGTGATAAAGTTGGGTTTACACTAAAAATTACATTTTTGATATAATAGTGAAAGACTAAAAAGAATACCTTTTAACATGATAAATGTTCTAACATTAAACATTGAATTTGTAATAGTAAAGTTATTCATTCTTTATTCGTCAAGTTAAACAATGGAATTTGTGTACGAGTAAGGAAAGTCACTTTTATTTGGTTATTAGAATTATAAATATGTACGTAGACAATATAGAATTGTCCTTTTTGTTTGAAATTAGAATGGACACATTAGAAGTGAATGCTATTTTAAATCACATATTAAATGGTCATTTTAGTCAAATATTAGGAATTGGCAAATAAGAAATGTTCTTTTTATACGTATTAGAATTTGGCAAAATAAGAAATGTCCTTTTATTTGTATTAGAATTGATATGATAAAAAGATGTCATTTTTATTGTATTAAGATTGTCAAAAATAAGTATCAACTATGTTAATATCAATTTGTCATTTATGATATAAATACATCAATTATGTTAATATCAATATGTCAATTATGTTAATATAAAAGTTGTCATTTATGAAAGTATAAAAAAAACGTTGTCTTTAAAATTTGTCTTTATGTTAATATAAGAAAAGGTTGTCATTATGTTAATATAAAAATATGTCATCTATATGAGTATAAAAAGTTGGATTAATTTCATTTATTATAAATTTACATGTTAGTAAACAAAAGTTGGATAAATTTTAAGAAAAATGGAAGTAAAGTTAGCACCATTAAATTTACGGTTATTATTTATTTTCATAAATGTATATAAATGTCTGTGGTGAATGTTTGTGAATTATTTCTGTGGCATGCATGATATGTTGTGAATTGACGTTTGGATGTGATACAATGTTTGAATTTTGAAAATAGGTAGCATGCTAATTAATGTTAATTTATTATTATTTATGATAATTCAAATAGGTTACACTGCCATATACAAGTTGCCTGACTTGTATATGTTGATTGGGCTGATATTTTCACACATCGCCCAAGTGCACAAATAACATATTATTATTTGGATTTTGTTTGAATGTCATTTGAATGTTGTTTGAATGTTATCTGAATGTTATTGGAATGTTAATTTGGTGATAAAGGAATGTCTATCATTATTTCACAGATGCGTTGTATGAATCCATTAATTAATGGTATTTGATTTGAGTCTCATTCCAATGCAGAATTTTCTAAAGTTATCAAGAATGGTTAATGCAGTAATAAATAAATAATTAATATTGGAAGTTTGAAATTCAAAAATTATACATTTTGAAAATATTATTATAATATTATTTTAAATATTATAAGAATAAATGTAGCAATAAATGACTAATTAATATTTCAAGTTCAAATTTCAAAATTATACATTTTGAAAATATTATTATAATATTATTTTAATATTATAAGAATATGGAAAGTTACAATTTATATTAAGATACTTGAAATAAAGATATTTAGAAATAAAGAATATCTTAAAATTAAGATTCCTTAATGCAAAGGATAATTTCAAATAATATGTTTTGGAAAAATTAATTATAATTATAAATTATAATTGTGCTTGGACACGAGGTTAGATTACATTTGTGGTGGAAGTCTGCCCGGACCCGACCGGCATATCCAGCAGCCACTAATGTTGAACCTAATGTGAGAGGTCCAAGTGCACAAACACGAAACGGGCCATGACACGAGGTTAAGTCCAACTGGTGGAATAAGTCTGCCCGGAACCGACCGGCACATCCAGTATCCACAAGTCGTAGGCTTAATGTGAGAGGTCTAGCCCATTATAAAATACAAATGGATAAGAAAATGAGTTGGGCTATTTAATCCTTTTTAAAAAAAAAAATAGAGACGCATTTTTAAAACCCGAACGAGTTTATCGATTTATTTTATCCATTTTATAATGCATATTAAAAGAGAAATTTCAAAATTAATATTTTGGAAAATAATATTATTATAAAAGGATAACCTATAGAATAATCAATTTTTAGATTATAGTTGGAATAAAAGTTGGAATCATCTTGGAAACGAATTTAGAAACGTTTTAAAATACGTAAAAATAAAGAAAATCTTTTTATTTAGATTTAAATGAGATTCTCAATTATTAATTATAATTGAAATAAAAAGGAAATTGATTATGGGTTGTTTGTGAACAATGTTTTGAAGGACATTAGTTCTTGAAACTCAAATCAATAGTGAAATTTTGATTTGTTATTAATTAATCTTTTAATTAAGATTAAATGAAATTTTCTAAAAGAAGAGATGCCTAATATTATATATTAAATTGGGAATTAATGAAACATGAAATGGGGTCTCTCGTGAACTATGTTTTAAATAACATCAGTTCTTAAACCCGGATTAAAGATAAGATTATTCCAAAAAAAGTGATTAGTCATTTAACAATGATTTTAGAAGACTAAAACTTAATAAAGTTTTAAATAAATCTTTAATTAGATTGAAGGTGAATAAAGGAAGATTAAAGAATAAGTTGAAAGATTTATCTTTGATAAAATTTATGGGAACCTTTCCCTAATAATGTGAATACTTTATAAAAAGGATATTCTAAATTGGAATGAGGCATTGATGTGGTTTATGTATAACACCTAATTTTACATCACGCGAGTTATTTGGAAAGTCCGAGTTTACTCTCATTCCAAATAATGATACAACGTTCGAAGAATTGAAGACGGCGATTGAAAACCGACGATCATCACATCGAATGGGTAACTAGCGTTGAGGTCCTTGATTGATTTGCTCCCAAGACGGGGCTAAGATGGTAGTTGTCCGGACGTAGTGTTGATTTGTACGGATTTGGCTTTCGCTCAGACCCAGAGCATAAGCTTATAAATGGATGTGTGTCTGACGTTGAATTTTGTTCTATGTAAATTGATTTCTATTAATATACGACCGTTGGCGACGGAGAATTTATTCTCTTTCTTAACGCCCTTAGAGGTTGTGTATTAATAGTTATCAATCGCATGGCGTGAATTGTCAACGTGGCACGCTAAGATGAAGATGATCAAGGCTTTGTTGAAAAGCAGGCCTTGTGGTTATAATATTACTTTGCGAACCTCACAACCCGGTTGAGTTTAAAACGGGAGAAGGGAACGCAGGGAGAGCAGCACGTTTCTTTCTAGCTAGAAGTGGTGTCAGTGCTTAAACTGGCTGATATTTACTTATGTGGATGATGGAATGAGGCGCCTCGGATGATAGGTCCTATAGGATCGGGAAACGTGTGTTCAGGAATTGCTAATCCACAAACCGCAAGTGTGGACCGGCCCTGCAGGATCCAAGGGTTCTCTGCAGGGAATCCTGAGACATTAGCTAAAGTGTCTCGAATTGGTAAGGAGCTCCTCCCTAGCCTTGGCTCATGATGGAAACCCAATTTCCAATACGACCTCATGCGGCTTTGATTGTATTACTAGTATGGAGGCATAGTATATGGTAGCTATGCTTCCTAGGATTGATACATTTATTTTGAAATGTTTTTATATACACTAATAATAATATCAAATTCGTTTTTATCGTACCAAGCATGTTTAATCATCATAAGGTAAAACTATATCCTCTGGTTTGCGTTGCATTGTGTGATGAGACTTGAGTCTTATGGTGATTCCATTTTTCCAAAAGCATTGCGTTGTTTTTTGACGATTCACTTTATGTTATGCGCCGGCAATCCATTGGAATAAAACCCGTTCCGCGTTAGCGGCGTAGTCCTTGGATTTGCCTTATTACTATTAGTTAAATTAGTTAAGAATTCTCACACCAGTCCCATGACTGACTCGTAGTTTGTTTCACTTTGCAAACTCGGGTGCCCTCTTTTCCACACGGGCAGTCGAGTAGTTTGTCTACAGGTCCTTACCTCGAGCAGGATTCTGGATTGAAGCTAAAAGCTGTGTCCAGAGCATAGAAAGTCTTCCGCTGTATCTATTTTATTGTTTCCGCTGTGATGTATTAAAATATTGTAATTTATCTTCCGCTGTAATTTTATTCGATGTACTCTGATGTTCTGTACTCTGATGTAACATTATTGTAATGTTTATAAAAGTCTGCTATTATTGTTCTGATGTTGTTGTATTCCCAAAGTTAACGTATTCGGGTTTTGAATGGTCTTGTTCGATTTTGCGATCGATCGGGTCGGGAGAAACCCGGGCCGTTACAAATTGTAATTAATGTGTAACGTCCCATATTTTTACGGTATAATAATTAATTAATTTAATTACTTAAATAGTGATATGGAGATTTAAATGGTTATTTAATTAAATAATATTGAATATTTAATTAATATAAATAATAGAATAATATATTTATTTCCGAAATAATCAGAAATAACAGAATTCACAATATTGTGTGAACTGGACAATTTAAAATAAATAATTCAGTTTAGAGTTGAATTATATTAACGAATATATTATATAAGCGACAATTGAACATATAATTATATTATAATTATAATCGAGCTCGAAATGGCGCGGTAGTTCGTAATTTGGCGATTCGAACTTTAAACGAATATACAAAATCCGTTTTAAATTGGATTTCTGTGAAACAAGAAACGTTCGGAGCTGGTGAAGTATATTTTTCTAATGGAAGAGAAAAATTGGGATTTCGTCATGTAGATGGAGAGTTATGTCCAAATCAAATTTTCGAAAAGTCGCTATGGAATTCCTTTATAATTTATAACGATTTATTTATATTATAAAAGGATTTTTATATAAATCGAATATCGATTTAACTGGGAATTTTGAAATATCGAGTTGTATATCCAGATATTTATATTCTGGAGCTATATGATATTCTATTAATATATATACGATAATATTAATTTATTAATATTAAATTTAATTATTTTTAAATATATTGATATTTAAATTGGTTTATTTAGAACTTTAAAAATAGCCAGTTTTGCAAACGAACTCTATTTTCGACGAAACTAATTTTGTTGGACCCGAATTTTAAATTATTGTTAGATTTCAATTTTCGTGATTTTTGGAATTAGTATGTGGCCATACGGGATTTTAATGTGAAAAACAGTCAATAATTTGACTTTGAAAATATGCTGTGTGAGCAAACGAAGTAAGAATTCGACGAAACCAGTTTCGTTGGGTCCGTAATGTCGAACTGTAGCTGCATGTCCATTTTTATCGAATTTGGATATTGTACATGATTGTACGAATTTTTAAACAGTAATATAAGTAGCGATAGACTAAAAATAAATATAATAATAAATATAAAAATATTATTTCTTCTCTATAAATACCCTCACTAACCAATCTAACCCTAAACTTTTCTTTCTTCAGTCAATGGGAAAAAAAAACCGCCGCTGTTTTTTCTTCTTAAACCAAAGCGTGGTAATTTCCAATCTTCAAAAATTAAAAGAAATACAAATAAATTCCTATAAATCTCAAAACTAGTTTATTTGGATTTAGCATGCTATTATCTGCATACCAGTACCCATTATGAAACGACCCGAACTTCCTTTTCAAATTCAAATCAAAATTGAATTTTCCAATATAAATTCGTTTTAAATTCATTTCAAATTGATTTCAATTCAAATCGATTTTAATTCAATTTCAGTTCGTTTTCAATTTCATTCAATTTCAATTCGAATTCATTTCTATTCAATTTCAATTCGAATTCTTTTCTATTCACTTTCAATTCGAATTCATTTCTATTCACTTTCAATTCGAATTCATTTCTATTCACTTTCAATTCGAATTCATTTCTATTCACTTTCAATTCGAATTCATTTCTATTCACTTTCAATTCGAATTCTAATTCTTTTCAAAATATTAGATTTTGAAATCACTTTCGATATTCATCATAAAATCGATAACAATATCGTTCACGTCAAAATGGCGTCAATCTAATCAACACGGCTTCATATATTTCTATTTTCGATTATTCTATTTCAAATATTTCTATTTCAAATATTTCTATTCAAAACTGGAATGAAGCCCAATCAATTACCATAGATTTTATTTCTATGGATTTTCATACAACGCATGTATATATCCACAATGACAAATAATCAACCATCATCCAAAGTGCATTCTATACTGTATAAGCATCAAATATAAATATTCAACGCTTATAACAGTCTGTCAATCAATCGATCGACATACAACTAATTATCGGGATTAGTGTACGTCATATATCATCCCAATACCCGTGTGGGGTTTCAAACAATCAAACACAAATTTTATTTCTGCAGTTGGGCGATGTGCAAAATTTATCGTCCCAATCAATATCAATCAAATCAGTGTATATAAACAAATCGTCCGATCTGTTTATATTTATTTATTTTATATACACGTTAAAAATTCTATTTTCAACTATAAAATATTTTTAACTATATAAATATTTTATTTCATTTCACATCACATCACACAATCAACTACACATCACAATCAAACAAACAAGCATACAAGCCGTCCATGGTCTGTGGACGACGGGTGTCGGGTGCTACTAAACACCGTCTGCATCCTAGTATATATTATTAACTAGAAAACAAAATAAAAAGGTGAGAAGTTCTCACTGACTAGCTAAGCCAAACGCCACGACTCTTCATAAGTAGAAATCCTCCGCCGTTTCTTCTTTCATCACTTTCGTCATTCGTATTCACTACCTATGTAAAAATCGAATTTTTACTTTGCTATTCAATATATAAAAATTGATTTTTTACTTTGCTATTCAATATATAAAAATCGAATTTTTACTTTGCTATTCAATATATAAAAATTGAATTTTTACTTTGCTATTCAATATATAAAAATCGAATTTTTACTTTGCTATTCAATATATAAAAATCGAATTTTTACTTTGCTATTCAATATATAAAAATCGAATTTTTACTTTGACATTCAATATATAAAAATCGAAATTTTATCGCTACTTCTTATACAAAAATCTCGCCTTCCTATGATTAAAAATCTCGCCTTTCATAATATAAAAACATCGCCTTTTCTATGATTACATCACATTTAAAAATACGACCTTTCTTTCATATAAAGATTATATTTTTAATATCTACATCTTATAAAAATTTCACCTTTCTACTTATAACAACATCGTCTTTACTTCACTAAGAATCAAATCTTTATAGAATTAAAAATCAAATCTTTTTATTGCAAAAATCTCTTCCTTTCAATTTGGTAGAATATATAAAACTGGTTTATAAGCAAAGACATTTTAATTATCCTAAACTGAATATTTAAAGTAAATAAAAAAAAAAGAACTTACATCATCTAGAGAGGGGGGGTCTCGAGCTGACGGAGCTCGCGTCGGAGCTGTGGAGGGTCGGAGGGGCTGGTGGCTCAGAGGGGGGCGGCGTGGTGGCGTAGTCGACGAGGTCTGGGCGGGGTTAGGGTTTGGCGGCGGAATTGGAAGCGGAGAGGGAGTTCGCGAGCGGGGGGGGGGGGGGGGGGGTCGATGCCGATGGCGAGGGGGCGGTGGGCTTGGAGGAGGAGGCAGAGCGTCGATAGGGGTGGGCGGGGTGGAAGCAACGGGGTGATTTGGGTTTTATTTATTTTATTTTTCTTTCTCCTGAAGTCAACGGTAGGAGGGGAGTTAAGTAGAGAAGATAGGGTTAATTTTATATTAATATTTTATTTATTTTATAATCCATAAAGTAACTTTAAATTTCGATCTCAAAACGAGACCCACCGCCTGTCGTCTATAGCTAATTACTCCCATTCCGAACACAATGGGATATGTATTGCAGACTGATTCGACTGTTTTGATCAGTTTTTGTCAAAATCAACATATAACTTTATATATTGAATTTGAACGCGCATTTCAATTTACCGGGGTCACATACTAACTAGAAAAATTCCCGAAAAATATTTTCTAGCTTCGTATTGACGATACGGTCCTAACAGAACTAATTTCGTCAAATTCCGAGACCGTTTGAAAAATGGCCATTTTCCAGTCGATTAAAATCAACTAAAACTGGTCAAATGCGTTTTCCTTTGCCACGCTCACATATTGATTCGAAAAATTATGAAATTTGAAACCTAGCAATAACTTGACATCGCGGATCCAACAAAAGTGGTTTCGTCGAAATCCGAGGTCGTTTGCAAAATGGCCATTTTCAAGGGCCGAAATTCCATAGTGACTATTCTGAATTTTCAACTGGACATAACTTTTAATTCCCGCTATGAAATCTCGATTTTTCAGATTCGTTGGAAAGATATTCTCAATTAGATCCTATTATTTTTAGTTTCACTAAAATCCGGTTTATTTTGCACCCGGTACATTCATTTGAATTTTGAAATCGAATTATCGAACTACCACGCCATTTCTAATTCCTTTTATAAATTAAAATAAATATTTATATTCTAACAACGATCTGTATAAATATATTCGTTCGAATTCTATTCAAAATAAATTTCTCGTTGTTATTATTTAAAATAATTCATTTTAAATATTCAAAATTCATTAAAATTGCCAAAATAAAAAATTTAAACTGTCTTAGATTTTCCGGGTTATTACAATCTCCCCCACTTAAAACTTTTCTTCCCCGAAAAGGAACGAAGCCGAAAGTTGTTTTAAAAACCAACTCAACTTTCATTATTTTTATTACGGCATAAGTTCTTCAACTTTTCAGTTTCTAAGAACTTTTCAATTTTTTCAAAAATTTGGCTAACACCCGAAATTTTCGAAAAATTTCGCCATAACCTCCCCTGCACCGGTGACTTCGGGATATTTCATATAGCCTCCCATGGCCTTCTTCAATCCAAAAGAAAAAGAAAAAGTCAAGCGGCTAGCCAATCGGCTCATAAAATCATCATCACCCAAACAAAACAGTAAATTATGGTAAACATGTACCTATTTGTCGAGCAAACAATTTTATTCTGCTGCTCTAGCCTCCTTGCTATGACCTGTTCAGTGAGAGTACATGTATATGCATGCAAATGCGACTAATTTTCAATAAAATTCACTTTTTGGTACAATTTGACTAAATGGTTCAAATTTTAATTAATCAAACAGTAATCAAACAACACAACCATCAATCAATTAGTTGATTAGCATTTCAAACACATAATTTTGTTATATAGTCAAAAATCACATTTTTGATGCCAAATCACAACAATAAGCCCTATCTAATTTTGGTTCTCACACCAGTCTAATGGAAATATATAGATATCACACCTTCGAAACTCAAATATAAATTCTGATGATGAGGCTTTAATCATCAGAACCATCTCCGGGCGACTAGAGCGTGATTCTATATCTACCCAATATATTAAAACTTCTAATATACGTTTGCAAGGCGTATACGCAAAATCTATATATACTGGATTGTCCAAATTCAATATATAATAAATAACCAAATATGAATAATTGATTTAAATTTTCAATTCAAAACTTGTTTTCAATTCAAAAATATACTCTTCACACTCGTTCTAGGATACTACTGATCTCATCTCTAACGAGTCATTCTCGTTGGATATTACTAATCCAATATCTGATGAATTCTTTCGTATGGTTCTAATGTGTCTTGTTCTCTGATCTTTGTATACCAAAGCTCTGATACCACGATGAAACGACCCGAACTTCCTTTTCAAATTCAAATCAAAATTGAATTTTCCATTATAAATTCGTTTTAAATTCATTTTAAATTGATTTCAATTCAAATCGATTTTAATTCAATTTCAGTTCGTTTTCAATTTCATTCAATTTCAATTCGAATTCATTTCTATTCAATTTCAATTCGAATTCTTTTCTATTCACTTCCAATTCGAATTCATTTCTATTCACTTTCAATTCGAATTCATTTCTATTCACTTTCAATTCGAATTCTAATTCTTTTCAAAATATTAGATTTTGAAATCACTTTCGATATTCATTATAAAATGAATAAAATCGATAAAAATATCGTTCACGTCAAAATGGCGTCAATCTAATCAACACGACTTCATATATTCCTATTTTCGAATATTCTATTTCAAATATTTCTATTTCAAATATTTCTATTCAAAACTGGAATGAAGCCCAATCAATTACCATAGATTTTATTTCTATGGATTTTCATACAACGCATGTATATATCCACAATGACAAATAATCAACCATCATTCAAAGTGCATTCTACACTGTATAAGCATCAAATATAAATATTCAACGCTTATTACAGTCTGTCAATCAATCGATCGACATACAACTAATTATCGGGATTAGTGTACGTCATATATCATCCCAATACCCGTGTGGGGTTTCAAACAATCAAACACAGATTTTATTTCTGCAGTTGGGCGATGTGTAAAATTTATCGTCCCAATCAATATCAATCAAATCAGTGTATATAAACAAATCGTCCGATCTGTTTATATTTATTTATTTTATATACACGTTAAAAATTCTATTTTCAACTATAAAATATTTTTAACTATATAAATATTTTATTTCATTACACATCACATCACACAATCAACTACACATCAAAATCAAACAAACAAGCATACAAGCCGTCCATGGTCTATGGACGACGGGTGTCGGGTGCTACTAAACACCGTCTGCATCCTAGTATATATTATTAACTAGAAAACAAAATAAAAAGGTGAGAAGTTCTCACTGACTAGCTAAACCAAACGCCACGACTCTTCATAAGTAGAAATCCTCCGCCGTTTCTTCTTTCATCACTTTCGTCATTCGTATTCACTACCTATGTAAAAATCGAATTTTTACTTTGCTATTCAATATATAAAAAACGAATTTTTACTTTGCTATTCAATATATAAAAATCAAATTTTTACTTTGCTATTCAATATATAAAAATCGAATTTTTACTTTGCTATTCAATATATAAAAATCGAATTTTTACTTTGCTATTCAATATATAAAAATCGAATTTTTACTTTGACATTCAATATATAAAAATCAAAATTTTATCGCTACTTCTTATACAAAAATCTCGCCTTCCTATGATTAAAAATCTCGCCTTTCATAATATAAAAACATCGCCTTTTCTATGATTACATCACATTTAAAAATACGACCTTTCTTTCATATAAAGATTATATTTTTAATATCTAAATCTTATAAAAATTTCACCTTTCTACTTATAACAACATCGTCTTTACTTCACTAAGAATCAAATCTTTATAGAATTAAAAATCAAATCTTTTTATTGCAAAAATCTCTTCCTTTCAATTTGGTAGAATATATAAAACTGGTTTATAAGCAAAGCCATTTTAATTATCCTAAACTGAATACTTAAAGTAAATAAAAATAAAAATAAAATAAAATAAAATAAATAAATAAAAGAACTTACAGCGTCTAGAGGAGGGGGGTCTCGAGCTGACGGAGCTCGCGTCGGAGCTGTGGAGGGTCGGAGGGGCGGGTGGCTCAGAGGGGGGCGGCGCGGTGGCGTAGTCGACGAGGTCTGGGCGGGGTTAGGGTTTGGCGGCGGAATTGGAAGCGGAGAGGGAGTTCGCGAGCAGGGGGGTCGATGCCGATGGCGAGGGGGCGGTGGGCTTGGAGGAGAAGGCGGAGCGTCGATAGGGGTGGGCGGGGTGGAAGCAACGGGGTGATTTGGGTTTTATTTATTTTATTTTTCTTTCTCCTGAAGTCAACGGTAGGAGGGGAGTTAAGTAGAGAAGACAGGGTTAATTTTATATTAATATTTTATTTATTTTATAATCCATAAAGTAACTTTAAATTTCGATCTCAAAAAGAGACCCACCGCCTGTTGTCCATAGCTAATTACCCCCATTCCGAACACAATGGGATATGTATCGCAGACTGATTCGACTGTTTCAATCAGTTTTTGTCAAAATCAACATATAACTCTATATATTGAATTTGAACGCGCATTTCAATTTACCGGGGTCACATACTAACTAGAAAAATTCCCAAAAAATATTTTCTAGCTTCGTATTGACGATACGGTCCTAACAGAACTAATTTCGTCAAATTCCGAGACCGTTTGAAAAATGGCCATTTTCCAGTCGATTAAAATCAACTGAAACTGGTCAAACGCGTTTTCCTTTGCCACGCTCACATATTGATTCGAAAAATTATGAAATTTGAAACCTAGCAATAACTTGACATCGCAGATCCAACAAAAGTGGTTTCGTCAAAATCCGAGGTCGTTTGCAAAATGACCATTTTCAAGGGCCGAAATTCCATAGCGACTATTCTGAATTTTCAACTGGACATAACTTTTAATTCCCGCTATGAAATCTCGATTTTTAGGATTCGTTGGAAAGATATTCTCAATTAGATCCTATTATTTTTGGTTTAACTAAAATCCGGTTTATTTTGCACCCGGTACATTCATTTGAATTTTGAAATCGAATTATCGAACTACCACGCCATTTCTAATTCCTTTTATAAATTAAAATAAATATTTATATTCTAACGACGATCTGTATAAATATATTCGTTCGAATTCTATTCAAAATAAATTTCTCGTCGTTATTATTTAAAATAATTCATTTTAAATATTCAAAATTCATTAAAATTTCCAAAATAAAAATTTTAAACTGGCTCAGATTTTTCGGGTTATTACACATTATAACGGGTTCAACGGTAGTTTTGGGTCGCTGTTCTAAACCCAGCGAAGGCTAGGGTTTACATTTGTCGGGAATTAAAGCGTCGAGGGGAGGAATGGATGATGTTAGGGAGTTTGTGAGTTGTTTTAGCACCCACGTGAAATCTTTTGGAGGAATCGATGATGAAAAATGTCGCTCCTGGACACTTTACACGCGCGAGATGGTTGACATTTGATTTTGTTGTGATGGTGCGAGAGGTGATGTGTGGGGTTGGCGTGGAGGAGGCTCTGACAAGATGAAGTTTGGTGTAATCGATTTGGCAAACGATGAAGAATGGGGGGTGCGGCATGGGAAGGTAGCACGAGGAAATGGTGAAGTTGACTGTAGCGTTGCATACGGTTTGGAAGAAGAAGTAGCAGGCATTGCGGCAAAATTTGTGAGTCAGGGTTAATGTTTTTAGAGGGAAGTTAGTTTTCGTTTTACTGTAACATGAAGTATAATCAAATGGAAGAACAAAACTATTTTTGGGTGGGTGGTTTCGAACTGTTCGATTTGGGTATTGGTTGATAGAGGATTCAAGGAAGGATTCAAGGGTTGTTTTTATTTGAATTTTGGTAAAGAAGAGAGGGAGTTTGTATTTTACAAAGAATGACAAATGGAAGACTTCGGGTATGAACAGAACTGGAAGGAGACAATGAGCAGCTGAAATTAAGAATCTAACGAAACAAGATCCGTTGGGATCGTATGAACGGGAGGTACACAATGGAACTGGTTTGAAGTGGATTGGAGCTCATTATAATTTATAGCGAAATAAATTGTCTGTCTGAATCAAGCGACAATTATCGTTATTTAACAATAATCGTCCAATGTGAGTAAAACTCACTAACTATGTTCAATTTATATTTTTATAAATCAAATCTAGTAATGATAAATGTTGATTGACTGCTGTGTGATGATTGTTTGGTTGAATTGCTTATGTATTGGTTGAAATTATAGATAACGATATATATATATATATATATATATATATATAAATTGTTTATCAAACATTGATTCTGTTTATCAGAATATTTCATATTGAAATGACTAAAAAACCAAACTGTTTTAATTATATAAAGAATATATTATTCATACTGAATATGAATAATGGATTAAGGCAAGCATTTTGCGAAGAAGAAGATTATAAAAGAAATGTTATTCATATTTTATATGAATAATAGATTAAATATATGTTTTGAAAATAAAAACATTTATAAAGAAGATCGGATTTGAAGTAGAAATTCAAAAGGGGATTTGAATGAGACAGAAATAGAGTTAAATCAAATATAGTTATTCGAAATAGAGTTAATCGAATAGAGTTAGTCAAATTAGAGTTAATCGAATATTAGTTATTTGAAAAAGAGTTAATCGTATAAGAGTAAATCAAATATAAGTTATTCGAAGTGAGATAATCAAATATAAGTTATTCGAAGTGAGATAATCGAATATAATTATTCAAAGAGAGAAAATCGAATATTAGTTATTCGAAGAAGAGTTATTCGAATAGAGATTTCTCGAAGGAGAGTTATACGTCGAATCGTTTATATCGAATTGGGGAAAGTATTATTTACTTTCCAGTTTTTAAATCAAGATTGACTTATTTATAAATTAGTTGTTTTATTTATTTATACAAATCAAAGAATAAAAGTTATATTGTTATGTTAGATATTTCAGAAGTATGAATTATAACGTTATCGTTATAATAAATGTTTTTCTAAAAAGAAATGGAAGTGTAAACTGAATCCGAGAATTTGCATAAAATGGTTGTTAAAAATTGAGTGTTGATCTTTATCTGTTGCGAGGTTAAGGACGTTGTTCAGTTAAGGTCTGAGAGGTATAATTACCCTAACTTGATTGACTTTGGAAATAACTAAGGAATAGTTGAAGTTCGATAGCGAAGATAGATTAGAAATACAGTGAAGTGATAAACGATAAATGGATTGAGCAGTCGTAATGATAATTACATAACGTTTATTTGAAATACATATAAATGAGTTTTGGAAACATTTTCAAAATAAAATCAGAGATATTTTCTAAGCATAGAAAATGAAATGTTGATGATAAAGAATACTGGAATGACAGTGATACGTGAAAAAGAGATGGAAATGTTTTCTAACGATTAATAATGTATATTTTCTAAATTTAGAAAATAAAGAATGTTGAATATATGGAAACAGGAAATGAAAAATGAATAAATTAAGGAACTAAAGAGATAAATGTTAAATGATGATTGATCGATAGAATTTCCATTTGGAAATAATATCGTTGTTTGCACCTGTGTTTTTCTTTGATAGTTACTCACCAACTATCGAAGTTTTTGACCATTTTTCCGTCGTCAATACGGAGAGACCGGGATCAGATTCATTATCTGAAAACCACTCTGTATGGGCGTTAGCGTTGCGAATCAAATATGATGAAGATAATTGAAGACAGAGTTATACAAGGGCTGTCCTGTTTACATAATAGTGCCTTCGGTTTGTCCAGTCCCAGGTAGGGCTGTCAATGGGTCGGGTTGGGTCGGGTTTGGGTCGGGTCAAGTCGTGTTCAGGTCAATTTTTAAACGGGTCGGGTCAACCCGTTTAATAAACGGGTCATATTATGCCAACCCGAACCCAACCCGTTTATAAACGGGTCGGGTCGGGCCGACCCGTTTCGACCTGTTTAATTTATCAGAAATCCTTTTATCACCTACATTTTGCAAAATAAAATCATACTGAAATAGAATAATACATTGCTTAAAAACACAACACTTAAAAAGGCAACATACATGGTTTTACACTTAAAAATACCTCTCTACTGGGCGTATGAATTGTATAAAAATGGTTTTATACGGCTTGGGCTTGGTATGTTTTATATTAAACGGGTTATGGCGGGTCATAAACGGGTTACAGCGGGTCATAAATGGGTTCACAGGTCAACTCGTAACCCACCCGTTTATTAAACGGGTCAGAGCGGGTTGACCCAAAATTGACCCGTTTATAAATGGGTCGGGTCGGGTCGGGTTTTTTTCGTGCGGGTTACGAGTCGTGTTTCGGGTCGTGTACGAAATTGACAGCCGTAGTCCCAGGATAACCTGTATGGAAGAATGTCTGACAGAGTATATTGAATATATCGCGTAAGTTGATCTCGTCAAACGTATTTATGTTTGGTGGCGGAGGAATTCGTTTCTCTTAACTGTTTACCCGTGGTATGTTTAGGGAATCAATTTGTGATTTGGCAGGTATGACGATGTGACATTCAATGTGAATGAAGATGTGGGTTGTCAACGAATACGTATGGCTTCTAGCCTCACAACCAGGAAATAGTATAAAATCGAGTAGGTCGCATGGCTAAGTGGTTGGCTGCCAATTAGGGTGTATTGTCACCTGATCTAGAGAAATTCCATTTACTTCTATAATCTATTTCGATGTTGTTCCTTGTGGGAAACGGTTGCTGATCCCAACCGTTGGTGATAATACATTCGGTACACTCAAGCGAAATGAGTGACCGATCATGTTTAGCCTGGGTTACAAGATGTTCTTGTTGAGCTCGGTGTATTTCCCTTTAGAGATACACTGTCGGAAGGTGGTCCCATACCTTGCCAGTTGGAATTCATTAACCAATAAGCGGCCACAGTTTTAGATTATATATTATGTATGTGGAACGTGAGATGAAAGCGTTCTGCTAGATGATTATTATATTGTGGTTGATAGACACTATTATAATATCAAAAGAGTTTTGATATAAAGATTATCGTTTCTTTCAAAAGGATTTTTGAAATGTTAGATCAAGTGTTTCAGATTCTCATAAGGGAAAAACCCGTTCTGTGTTATACGGCGTGGTCTTATGAGATATCGTCTATTTTCTCAAACTGTTTTAAATTGTTTACTCATAACAGTCACATGACTGAGCCATAGTTTATTTTGTTTTGTTTTCCCTAAACTCTTGGGTGCCCAATTTTGTACGGGCAGTCAAGTAGTCAGGATTTTACAGATATACTTGGAGAGCTTGGAGCAGGAGGCTTCAGGATTATATATGTAACGACCCGGGGAATTTGCGATCCTGAGTAATCGACATAAACTCAATGTCGACAATCCAAGCATCGGAAACACCGGATAGTCCATGAAAGAAATTAGAGGGTGAGAATAGATAAGATAGAAACTTAGAATAGAAGAAGAAGAACATACATCATCATCACAGTAAAATGAAACTCACAAGCAAAATGAACAATATATAATAGATACATAACTTTCAAATAAAACTAGTATATGTATACATAACATTATCAGAGTACAACACTTACAACACAGTGGAAATAACAATAGCTATATAATCCTAAAGCCCCCTGCTCCAAGCTCTCAGTATATCTGTAAAATCCCGACTACTTGACTGCCCGTGCAAAATTGGGCACCCAAGAGTTTAGGGAAAACAAAACAAAATAAACTCCGGGTTCGTCATGGGACTGGTGTGAGTAAACAATTTAAAACGGTTTGAGGAAATAAACAATATCTCATAAGACCACGTCGTATAACATGGAACGGGTTTTTCCCTTATGAGAATCCAAAACACTTGATTCAACATTTCAAAATCATTTTGAATGAAATGATAAACTTTATATCAAATTCATTTGATATTATAATAGTGTCTATCAATCACAACTAAATAATCAACTAGCAGAATGCTTTCATCTCACGTTCTACATACATAATATATAATCAAAAACCGCGGGCGCTTATTGGGTAATAAATTCCAACTGGCAAGATATGGGACCACCTACCGATAGTGTATCTCTAGAGAGGAATACACCAGGTTCAACAAGAACATCTTGTAACCCAGGCTAAACATGACCGGTCACTCATTTCGCTTGAGTGTACCGAATGTATTATCACCAACGGTTGGGATCAGCAACCGTTTCCCGAAAGGGACAACATCGAAATAGATTATAGAAGTAAATGGAATTTCTCTAGATCATGTGACAATACACCCTAATTGGCAGCCAACCACTTAGCCATGCGACCTACCCTATTTTATACCATTTCCGGTTGTGAGGCTAGAGGCCATAACATATCCTTTACAAACCACATCTTCATTCACTTTGAATGTCACATCGTCATACACGTTAAATTACAAATTGATTTCTCCAAAAATATCACGAGTAAACACCTAAGAGAAACGAATTCCTTCGCCACCAAATGTAAATACGTTTGAAGAGATCAACTTATGCGATCTATTAAATATACTCCGTCAGACATTCTTCCATACAGGTCGTCCTGGGACTGGACAAACCGAAGGCACTATTCTGTAAACAGGACAGCCCTTGCATAACTCCATCTTCAATTATCTTCATCATATTTGATTCGCAATGCTAATGCCATACGGAATGGTTTTCAGATAATATAACTGATCCCGGTCTCTCCGTATTGACAACGGAAATGGTCAAAATCTTTGATAGTCGGTGATTTAACTATCAAAGGAAAACATGTGTACAAACAACGGTCGTATTCCCAAATTGAAATCTTACTGATCAATCATTATTTCATTTCCCATTTATATTTCCATATATTCATAAATTCCTTATTTTCTAAATTTAGAAAATATACGTTGTTAATCATTGGAAAACATTTCCATATTTACTCTCATTTCTATTTTATTTTATATTAGAAAACATTTCTGATTCTTATCTGGAAAACATTTCCGAAACTCCTTCATTGGATTTAAACAGATGTTTAAATAAAACATCGCTATGCCAACTCAAACTATTACACTCATTAACTAAATTTACTTAACCAACCTTCACTGTCGAACCTTAACCATTCCTTAGTTAAAAATGAAATCAATCAAGTTGGGGTATAACAACCTCTCAGACCTTAACTGAACAACATTTCTAACCTCGAAATTGACAAAGTTCACCTTCTAAATCTTTTATAAACTACCTTACGTAACTCTCGGATTCAATTTACGAATCCACTTCTTTATTGAAAACATTGATTATAACTATAGCGTAATAATCCCTACTTCTAAAATATCTAACTTCAAAATATAACTTTTATTCCTTAATTTAACTGAATAACTAAATAGACAATTTATAAATAAATCATGATTAAAAATCAGAAAGTAATTAGTACTTTCTCGAGATCGATATAATCGAATTTCAATGCATAACTTTCTTTCGAAAAATCTCTATTCGATAACTCCTTTCCGAATAAACTATATTCGATTAACTCCTTTCGAATAAACTATATTCGATAGCTCCTTTCCAAATAAACTATATTCGATTAACTCCTTTTCGAATAAACTATATTCGATTAACTCCTTTCGAATAAACTATATTCGATTAACTCCTTGAGAATAAACTATATTCGATTAACTCATTTTCGAATAACTCTATTCGATTAGCTCCTTTCGAATAAACTCTATTCGATTAACTCCTTTTCGAATAACTCTATTCGATTAACTCCTTTCGAATGAACTCTATTCGAATAACTAATATTCGACTAACTCTAACTCGATTAACTCTAACTTGATTAACTCTATTTGAATAACTAATATTCGATTAACTCTATTAAGTTTGACTTCATATTTCAAAATAGTATCTCATTTCCAAATTCTATTTATACTTCTATTTATAAATTGATCTATACGAAATCCCCTTTTTATTTCTAACACTAAAATCTCATCTATAATTCCCTTTATAAATGTTGAGTTAACATTTTATTTAAAAATATTAGTGTTAAAACTGATTTCTATTTCTCTACATAAGTTCCGACTTATATATTCAATTTATCCCATGATAAATTATTTACTTAACTTATAAATCATTATTTATAAATTAATCTTCTCCATTTATATGTTAAACAGATTTCTATTTAAAATTCTCCTTTTTCTCCATCATCTCATGGTTCTTTTATATCTCGACAATTTCTTTTTTTAATTCTATTTGTTTTACAAATACTTCCTTTTATAATTCTCTATATTTATTTTCTAAATAATTATTTCTTTATAATCTATTTATTTTCTAAATAAATATCCCTTTTATTCAATATCCACTTTAAAATTCCTTTTTATAAAATCATTTGATTTTATATATATATATTTTATTTTCAATATACACATCGAAAATTCCCTTTTTAATTCCAGTATTATATATGGTATTCAAAATACCAAATAACAATGACCGATATCATTCAATAAAACATAATCAATAACAGATTATATATCACATCATATATCACTTTATATGAAAACAGTAAAATAAATGTTGAGGAATCCAGTTGGATCCCTCCAACCAGTTTCCCTGCATCCACAGATGTTAAACAATATAATAACATCGATTTCATTTCGATATGAAATATTCTGATAAACAGAATCAATATTTGATTAACGATTTATATATATATCGTTATCTATAATTTCAACAATACATAAGCAATTCAACCAAACAATCATCACACAACAGTCAATCAGCATTGCTAGATTATATTTATAAAAATATAAACTGATAGAGTTAGTGAGTTTTACTCACATTGGACGATCATCGTTAAATAACGATAATTGTCGTTGATTCAGACAGACAATTTATTTTGTCATAAATTGTAACGAGCTCTAATTCACTCCCAGTCAGTTCCAGTGTGTAGCCGTCGTCCATACAATCCGATCGGATCTTGTTTCGCAAAATTCTGATAACGTATGTATAAGTTATAGCGTTAACAAGTTCATATACAAAATAAATTAAAATAAACTTAGTGTAATCTATTAAACGGGCTTTACCAATTCAATTCCCGGCCCATTGCCAAAACCCCTTCTTCCCCGATCAGACTTAAAAACGCGCTGCTCCTTATTTGTACAGCCATTACCGTGTTTTTCCCCAAGCCATACTCCCTCTTCCTTTCATAATAATTTCCACAAAAATAACCATAAATCTTCTCATTAAAAACACTTCACTTCCATGCCAGATTTGTGAAACTCGATCTCCATTTCCTCTCGTCGCGGTTTCAGCTCCTTCCGTTTCAATGGTATACCGCTGCAAACATACGAACTAACCCCTCATCAATACACCAAAATACTTTGAACAAATAATACCATTGATTTCCACTTCCACTCCTCTTTCAATTCATACCCAAAATGAAAAGCTCGGCCCTCCTTTAACCATCGCGTCATCCAGCCCGCTCGCACCTGGTGCGACCTCGAGTACCACCAGAACCCACAAAAATTGGTGCGCAGCTAGTGTTCGATGAACTGAAGTCCAAAACGATAACAGTTTTACTCCTTGTCGTGTATAACACAAAAAAACCAAGCCCTAGGAGTTACGGCGGAAATTTCTACTAACGGAAACTAGTTCGAACCAAACAAAAAGCATATCGAAATGAAGAGGATCATTCAAGGATTCTATATATATATATATAATGATTTATCGATTTTTGTTTGATTTTCTATTGAATTCCAAGGTCACCGGTTTTGGGTTGAGAAAGAAAATTGTGACGGCGCTCTTGAGTTCGACCAAAGAAAATGTAGTTTAGGGTTTAGATGGTGGTAGGGTATTTATAGTACACTTTAAATATTTTTATATTCGAATATTGTATTTATTTTTAAGCAAACGCTGTATGTATTTATTGTTAAAAATTCCTATAATCACACATGATATCCAAAAATCACGAAAATGGGCATACACCTTCAGTTCGACATTACGGACCAAACGAAACTGGTTTCATTGAATTCCGACCCCGTTTGCTCACACAGCGCATTTTTAACCGTCAAAATATCTACTGTTTTTCAAATTAAAATCCCGTACGGCCACACACTGACCCCAAAAATCACGAAAATTGAAATCTAACAATAATTTAATATTGCGGATCCAACAAAATTAGTTTCGTCGAAAACGGAGGTCGTTTGCAAAACTGGCTATTTTAAAAGCTCTAAATAAATCCATTCAATTAGTAATATATTTAAAAATAATTAAATTTAATATTTATAAATAAATATTATCGTATATATTCATAATAGAATATCATACAACTCCAATTGGATTTATAACTCGATATTCAAATCCTGGTTGAATCGATATTCAATTTATATTGAAAAATTCATTTATAATATAAATAAATCGTTATAAACTATAAAGGAATTCCATAGCGACTTTTCGAAAATTTGATTTGGACATAAATCAAAATCTACACGATGAAATCCCGATTTTTCTCTTCCATTAGAAAAATATACTTCACCAGCTCCGAACGTTTCTTGTTTCACTGAAATCTGGCTTAAAACGGATTATGTATATTCATTTAAAGTTCGAATCGCCAAATTACGAACTGCCACGCCATTTCGAGCTCGATTATAATTATAATATAATTTATACGTTAACCATCGTTAACTAAATATATTCGTTATCGTAATTCAATTTTAACTGAAATATATTTTTTGAATTGCCCAATTCACACAATATTGCCAATTCTACTATTTTCGACTATTTCAGAAATTAAATATATTATTCTATTATTTAATTTAATTAAATATTCAATATTATTTAATTTAAACAACCGTTAAATTACCAAACCATTATTTTAAATAATTAAATTAATTAATTATTATACCGTAAAAAGTACGGGATGTTACAATATAGCTATTGTTATTTCCGCTGTGTTGTAAGTGTTGTACTCTGATAATGTTACTGTATGCATATACTGATTTTATTTCAAAGTTATGTATATATTATATATTGTTCGTTCCACTGTGAGATTCGTGTTTACTCTGATGTTGTATATTCTTCTTCTTCTATTCTAAGTTTCTATCTTATCTATTCTCACCCTCTATTTTCTTTCATGGACTGTCCGGTATTTCCGATACTTGGTAGTCGACATTGGGTTATATGTCGACTACTCAGGATCGCGAAAACCCGGGTCGTTGCAGTGGTATCAGAGCGAGGTTAAGTGATTTACCTTGGCTCTGTGGCGTGATTCAGTAGAGATGGGGTTAGTAATACCCTAGACTGAGTTTGAGTGTATATATATGAGCACGTATTTGTTATTTGATATAAAAATAGGTTTTATATTGTGGAGATTTATTGGTTGAGTTGTTTATGAGTTCTGGTCGATCAGTTTGATCCACTATATCGGTAGGAGTTTCTAAACACTCGAATACGATGAACCAACACGGTCTGTTTTGAAAAGAGGGTAAATGAAATAATTTTACCCAAGTTATATTTTAATATAGAAGAATGATTAATATTTGAAGTATTATAGTGTACTGGATGTGTTGGTTGTTATATTAATCAAATAAGATTAAAATTGAGTTGGTTATGTATATATAACCAAATAAAATTAATATAAGTGTTGTGAGATGAATTAAATCTGAATTTAAAATCAGAATTGAAATTATACTCTGGAAAATTGAATAAGAGTTTATAAATGGACTTGGATTACATATATGAGAATTTTAAAATCTTGAGAGATTTTAAATTGTTTAAAAGCATTGTGAATGGTATTTTGAAATATATTTCAAATGGAGGTGTTTAGAAATGGTTTTAAAAGTGATATAGTATTGAACTCACTTCGATCGTTGGAAAATAGATTCCGATGATGACAGCTGCATCATCGGTGTTCATTTTCGAGTTTCTAAGTGACAGATTACTACCAAAGATTTTGTTTTTAAATTGTTTTATGGAAAAGCAAGTTGTTTTGAATCCTGGAAAGGGATATCTTGTTTTAGAAAAGCTAATCTGTTTAAAATTCCCTGGGGAAGGTTGTTTGAATTAAAATAAATTAAATTAGAATTTGTAAAAGCAAATAGAAATTGAATTGAAACTAGTTAAGTGGAAAATGAATTGAAATAGAAAATATCGAATTAGATTGGATTAGAGATAATCTGAAATGGAATTGGACTGGTAAGTTAAGAGTTGAATTTAAAAATGGAATCTTAGTTAAGAACAGAATTCGGCTTGGGTATAACCGAATGATTGGGATAACATTGGTATATGCAGAATTGGTAACACATGAAAAGGATATATTGATATGCCCGACAAAAAGGTACCAGTTTATATTATATATGGGTTTGAGAGTTTGATGAGCCAAATTTGCAAGCCGCTTGGCTGTTTGATTTTATTTTGGGTTGAAGAAGGCCTAGAGAGGCAAGTTGGAGTTTGAGCTATTGACCAGTACAAAGGAGGTGCTGGCGAAATTTTTCGAAAAGTAAAGATGTTAGAAAATTTTCAGGATTTTTGAAAATTTTCATTAGTAGGAATGAATAAATATTTAATTGAAATTAAATTGGTTCAGTTGAAACTGAAGTTAAGAAGTGAACAAATAAGTTCCAACCAGTCAATAGGGTTTGTTTTCTACCTTAGCAATTTCGAGGACGAAACTATTTTAAGGAGGGAAGAATGTAACGTCCCGTATTTTTACGGTATAATAATTAATTAATTTAATTACTTAAATAGTGATATCGAGATTTAAATGGTTATTTAATTAAATAATATTGAATATTTAATTAATATAAATAATAGAATAATATATTTATTTCCGAAATAATCGGAAATAACAGAATTCACAATATTGTGTGAATTGGACAATTTAAAATATATAATTCAGTTTAGAGTTGAATTATATTAACGAATATATTATATAAGCGACAATTGAACATATAATTATATTATAATTATAATCGAGCTCGAAATGGCGCGGCAGTCCGTAATTTGGCGATTCGAACTTTAAATGAATATACGAAATCCGTTTTAAATCGGATTTCTGTGAAACAAGAAACGTTCAGAGCTGGTGAAGTATATTTTTCTAATGAAAGAGAAAAATGGGTATTTCGTCATGTAGATGGAGAGTTATGTCCAAATCAAATTTTCGAAAAGTCGCTATGGAATTCCTTTATAATTTATAATGATTTATTTATATTATAAAAGGATTTTTATATAAATCAAATATCGATATAACTGGAAATTTTGAAATATCGAGTTGTATATCCAGATATGTATATTCTGGAGTTGTATGATATTCTATTAATATATATACGATAATATTAATTTATTAATATGAAATTTAATTATTTTTAAATATATTAATATTTAAATTGGTTTATTTAGAGCTTTAAAAATAGCCAGTTTTGCAAACGAACTCCGTTTTCGACGAAACTAATTTTGTTGGATCCAGAATATTAAATTATTGTTAGATTTCAATTTTCGTGATTTTTGGAATCAGTATGTGGCCGTACGGGATTTTAATGTGAAAAACAGTCGATATTTTGACTTTAAAAATACATTGTGTGAGCAAACGAAGTCAGAATTCGACGAAACCAGTTTCGTTGGGTCCGTAATGTCAAACTGTAGCTGCATGTCTTTTTTTATCGAATTTGGATATTGTACGTGATCGTATGAATTTTTAAACAGTAATATAAGTAGCGATAGACTAAAAATAAATATAACAATGAATATAAAAATATTATTTCTTCTCTATAAATACCCTCACTAACTAATCTAACCCTAAACTTTTCTTTCTTCAGTCAATGGGAAAAAAAAACCGCCGTTGTTTTTTCTTCTTAAACCAAAGCGTGGTAATTTCCAATCTTCAAAAATTAAAAGAAATACAAATAAATTTCTATAAATCTCAAAACTAGTTTATTTGGATTTAGCATGCTATTATCTGCATACCAGTACCCATTATAAAGGGTTCAACGTTGGTTTTGGGTCGCTATTCTAATCCCAGCGAAGGCTAGGGTTTACATTTGTCGGGAATTAAAGCGTCGAGGGGAGGAACAGATGATGTTAGGGAGTTTGTGTGTTGTTTTAGCACCTACGTGAAATCTTTTGGAGGAATCAATGATGAAAAATGTCGCTCCTGGACACTGTACACGCGAGGAGATGGTTGACATCGAATTTTGTTGTGATGGTGCGAGAGGTGATGTGTGGGGTTGGCGTGAAGGAGGCTCTGACGAGATGAAGTTTGATGTAATCGATTTGGCAAACGATGAAGAATGGGGGGTGCGGCATGGGAAGGTAGCACGAGGAAATGGTGAAGTTGACTGTAGCATTGCATATGGTTTGGAAGAAGAAGTAGCAGGCGTTGCGGCAAAATTTCTGAGTCAGGATTAATGTTTTTAGTGGGAAGTTAGTTTTCGTTTTACTGTAACATGAAGTATAATCAGATGGAAGAACAGAACTGTTTTTGGGTGGGTGGTTTCGAACTGTTCGATTTGGTTATTGGTTGATAAAGGATTCAAAGAAGGATTCAAGGGTTGTTTTTATTTGAATTTTGGTAAAGAAGAGAGGGAGTTTGTATTTTACAAAGAACGACAAATGGAAGACTTTGGGTATGAACATAACTGGAAACAGACGATGAGCAACTGAAATTAAGAATCTGATGAAACAAGATCCGTTGGGACCGTATGAATGGGAGCTACACAATGGAACTGGTTTGAAGTGGATTGGAGCTCGTTGCAATTTATAGCGAAATAGATTGTCTGTCTGAATCAAGCGACAGTTATTGTTATTTAACGATGATCGTCCAATGTGAGTAAAACTCACTAACTCTGTTCAATTTATATTTTTATAAATCTAATCTAGTAATGATAAATGCTGATTGACTGCTGTGTGATGATTGTTTGGTTGAATTGCTTATGTATTGGTTGAAATTATAGATAACGATATATATATAAATCGTTAATCAAACAATGATTCTGTTTATCAGAATACTTTATATTGAAATGAAATCGATGTTAATTATATTGTTTAACATCTGTGGGTGCAAGGAAACAAGTCGGAGGAATCCAACTGGATTCCTCAACATTTATTTTACTATTTTTCATATATGGTGATATATGATGTGATATATAATCTGTTGTTGATGATGTGTGTTAGAATGATATTGATCATTATTATTTGGTATCTTAAATACCATAAGAAATACTGGAATATAAAAAGGGAATTTTCAATGTTATATTGAAAAAGAAATATATATAAAAAATCAAAGGATTTTATAAAAAGAGATATTTATAAAATCAAAGGATTTTTTAAAAAGATATATTTTAAAATGAATAGAATTTTATAAAAGGAATTATTTATATAATAAATAAGATTTTTTAAAAGGAAATATTTCGGAAATAAATATAGAATTATAAAAAGGGGATTTCGAGTTATAAAAGAAATTTGAGATGATTTATTTAAATTTGATATTAAATAAAAATATGTTTTAATAGATGAATTGAGAAGAAGAATTTATAAATAATATTTTTAAATTAAGGAAAATATTTACCATTGGATAAATAAAGATATATAAGTCTGAACTTATATAAAGAAGTAAAACAGATAAAGGTAGCAGATTAATTCATAAATAATATTTTTATAAATTAAATTAATTATTTATCAGTGGATAAATGGAATATATAAGTCAGAACTTATATAGAGAAGTAAGAATCGATTTTTAACATCGATATTTGAAACTGAATATGAACGTAGTGTTAACGAGAATTTTAGATGGAATTATTAAAGTGTTGAATATAAAATAAGATTTTATATGAATTGTTTATAAATAGAAGTATAAATAGAATATTTAAAATAAGATATTATTTTAAATACAAAACCAAACTGTTTTAATTATATAAAGAATATATTATTCATATTGAATATGAATAATGGATTAAGGCAAGCATTTTGCGAAGAAGAAGATTATAAAAGAAATGTTATTCATATTTTATATGAATAATAGATTAAATAAATGTTTTGAAAATAAAAACATTTATAAAGAAGATCAGATTTGAAGTAGAAATTCAAAGGGGGATTGAATGAGACAGAAATAGAGTTAAATCAAATATAGTTATTCGAAATAGAGTTAATCGAATAGAGTTAGTCAAATTAAAGTTAATCGAATATTATTAATCGAACATTAGTTATTCGAAAAAGAGTTAATCGAATAAGAGTAAATCGAATATAAGTTATTCGAAGTGAGATAATCAAATATAATTATTTGAAGTGAGATAATCGGATATAATTATTCGAAGAGAGAAAATCGAATATTAGTTATTCGAAGAAGAGTTATTCGAATAGAGATTTCTCGAAGGAGAGTTACGTCTAATCGGTTATATCGAATTGGGGAATGTATTATTTACTTTCCAGTTTTTAAATCAAGATTGACTTATTTATAAATTAGTTGTTTTATTTATTTAACAAATCAAAGAATAAAAGTTATACTGTTAAGTTAGATATTTCAGAAGTACGAATTATAACGTTATCGTTATAATAAATGTTTTTCTGAAAAGAAATGGAAGTGTAAACTGAATCCGAGAATTTGCATAAAATGGTTGTTAAAAATTGAGCTTTATCTGTTGCGAGGTTAAGGACATTGTTCAGTTAAGGTCTAAGAGGTAATTATACCCCAACTTGATTGACTTCAGAATTAACTAAGGAATAGTTGAAGTTCGATAGCGAAGATTGATTAGAAATACAGCGAAGTGATAAAAGATAAATGGATTGAGCAGTCGTAACGATAATTACATAACGTTCATTTGAAATACATATAAATGATTTTTGAAAACATTTTCCAAATATAATCAGAGATTTTTTCTAAGCATAGAAAATGAAATGTTGATGATAAAGAATACTGGAATGACAGTGATACGTGAAAAAGAGATGGAAATGTTTTCTAATGATTAATTACGTATATTTTCTAAATTTAGAAAATAAGGAATGTTGAATATATGGAAACAGGAAATGAAAAATGAATAAATTAAGGAACTAAAGAGATAAATGTTAAATGATGATTGATCGATAGAATTTCCATCTGGAAATAATATCGTTGTTTGCACACGTGTTTTTCTTTGATAGTTACTCACCGATTATCGAAGTTTTTGACCATTTTTCCGTTGTCTATACAGAGAGACCGGGATCAGATTCATTATCTGAAAACCACTCTATATGGGCATTAGCGTTGCGAATCAAATATGATGAAGATAATTGAAGACGGAGTTATGCAAGGGCTGTCCTGTTTACAGAATAGTGCCTTCGGTTTGTCCAGTCCCAGGACAACCTATATGGAAGAATGTCTGATAGAGTATATTGAATATATCGCGTAAGTTGATCTCGTCAAACGTATTTACGTTTGGTGGCGGAGGAATTCGTTTCTCTTAGCTGTTTACCCGTGGTATGTTTGGGGAATCAATTTGTAATTTGGCGGGTATGACGATGTGACATTCAAAGTGAATGAAGATGTGGGTTGTCAACGAATACGTATGGCATCTAGCCTCACAACCAGAAAATGGTATAAAATCGGGTAGGTCGCATGGCTAAGTGGTTGGCTGCCAATTAGGGTGTATTGTCACCTGATCTAGAGAAATTTCATTTACTTTTATAATCTATTTCGATGTTGTCCCTTTCGGGAAACGGTTGTTGATCCCAATCATTGGTGATAATACATTCGGTACACTCAAGCGAAATGAGTGACCGGTCATGTTTAGCCTGGGTTACAAGATGTTCTTGTTGAACCTGGTGTATTTCCCTCTAGAGATACACTGTCGGAAGGTGGTCTCATACCTTGCCAATTGGAATTCATTAACCAATAAGCGCCCGCGGTTTTTGATTATATATTATGTATGTGGAACGTGAGATGAAAGCATTCTGCTAGATGATTATTATACTGTGGTTGATAGACACTATTATAATATCAAAAGAGTTTTGATATAAAGATTATCGTTTCTTTCAAAAGGATTTTTGAAATGTTAGATCAAGTGTTTCAGATTCTCATAAGGGAAAAACTCGTTCCGTATTATATGGCGTGGTCTGATGAGATATCATTTATTTTCTCAATCTGTTTTAATTTATTTACTCATACCAGTCACATGACTGACCCAAAGTTTATTTTGTTTTGTTTTCCCTAAACTCTTGGGTGCCCAATTTTGTACGGGCAGTCAAGTAGTCAGGATTTTACAGATATACTTGGAGAGCATGGAGCAGGAGGCTTCAGGATTATATAGCTATTGTTATTTCCGCTGTGTTGTAAGTGTTGTACTCTGATAATGTTATTGTATACATATAATGATTTTTTTTCAAAGTTATGTATCTATTATATATTGTTCGTTCCACTGTGAGATTCGTGTTTACTCTGATGTTGTACGTTCTTCTTCTTCTTCTAATCTAAGTTTCTATCTTATCTATTCTCACCCTCTATTTTCTTTCATGGACTATCCGACATTTCCGATGCCTGATAGTCGACATTGGGTTATATGTCGATTACTCAGGATCGTGAAAACCAGGGTCGTTACATAATGGAAATAAGTGGAATTGAAAGAAAAATACAACAGTAAAAGGAACGGAATAAACGGGGAATGATAATAACCTATTATAAATAAATTACATTAATAAGAATGTTGTATAATAGGTAGACTTGTCCAAGGGACAAGTGAAGATTATAACTTAGGTTATAATAAACTAGTGAGGACATGAGATAACTGGTGAAATAAGATAAGTGGCACTTAATTATAAATTAAGTAATCAGTAAATGGGGAAAGATGAAACAAGTTGTTTGTAATAAGTAGAGAAAAGGGGAAAAGTTTATGAAATGAAAGAAGTTGTACTTAATTATAAATTAAGTAATCTGTAAACTTGGAAGTATGAAATCTGCTGATAAGAATAACATGTTTAGGCTTGTCCTAGGGACAAGTGGAAATTATAACTTAGGTTATAATAAACGATAAAGGGGATGGAATAACTTATGTAAGAAGATAAGATGTACTTAATTGTAAATTAAGCCATTTATAAGAACAAGAATCTGAAATCTACGGATGAGGACAACACAAGTTATATTTATGGGAAGAGAAACTTATCAGTGGACCTTAGTTAAGAGAACTAAGTTAATAAGTAAACAACGATAAGTTGTAGTGACGGAGTAAAATGGAATTATGATTAAATGAGAAAGAATGAGAAAAACTTATGAAATGAAATAAGTTATATTTAATCATAAATAATGACTGACATGTTAAAAAGAAAACATGTGAATTGAGATACACTTAATTACATATTAAGTAGAACATGTTATTGTAATGATGAAATCAAACAAGAATATAAAGGGATTGTGTATTACAGACCTTGGATCACAATCTAGAGAATAACACGTTATGGGCTTATTAATAAACTTAAATGGGTTAAGTTATATGACTGAAATCAATAAGCAAGAGAAACTTGGTAACTTGAATAAGAAGTCAATGTGAATGGGGATAACCATGTAAAATGGAAACCTGGTGAGGTAAAGCAAGCGCATAAAAGAATGTTTAGACATTGGGTCTAATGACACATTAAAATGAGGCGATTGGACCAGTCCGTATGTTTGAGGGTGAATAATCCAACGGGGTAGATCATTGTGGTGTCATGAGGCACGAGGGGAGCGCGTGTACACCTGATTATTATGTCGACTCCGAAGGACTGGAAGGGGAAGCATGCAAATTCCTGAGATACGTAAGGTGCTCCTGGTAGTCCTCTTTGCAGTGGTAGATGTTTAGGCTGTGCTCGCAGAGGTTGGGTCTACACGTAACTACTAGGTGGGTGGGCCTTTACTTCAAAAGTAGATTTGCCGTCAGAATGCTGTGACGAGGTGACACTAGGATGATTCAGCGATCGCCTCAACGAGGAGGCATAGGTCAGGACCAACAAGGGTAGTAGATCGTCGGGTACCCGTCATCGGCAACCAGTGGGATGCGAAAAGACTAGAGCTAAACCCAATAGACCATTCACCTTTCACTATCGAGGTACGGTGGTTGAGGGGAGACGCCAATTGGATGTTTAGATTGTTTGTTAGGGGTAAGTCGCTTAGCTCTTGTAGTCTTTACTAGTTGAGGGAGGGGCCGAGGTGGGGCCATAGCCACCATGAAAACAGACCCTAGGAATATCTATATTTTGAGGCTCTTAAAGGCGGGTCTGTACAGATATGAAAAAGCTCCCAACCGAGTTTCGTGTTTCTTGTATAGCCCTGCCACAAAATTTGGTGCACATTATGTGCGGTTAAGGCATCGAATACGATTGACGATATATACGTGGGACAGTCTAGATACATGCATGTCAGCTCTGGGTGGTGTACCGTAGACTTGAGGGCATTACTTTGGTATAAAATCTGATTCAATCGACGGTGGCAGTCCATATGCTTACGTAGCGTAGTAATGACAGATATATGCGGAACGTAACATTGTTATGTAGAGATCCATACGTCACTCCAGCGTAGGATGAGGGACTACATTCATTTCTATGGCATTATGGCGGAGACAGTGCAAGTGGGGTACCATGGGGGTGTACCTCAATGTTGAGGGGTAGCTACATATATACTATATTAGGTTAATCCACTGGAAAGTAAATGGGTACGATGTGTGTGTAAGCCTTGAGTGCTGTTAACCCAAGTAACCTAATAAATAAGAAAATATAATTGAACGGTATATGTAGGATTATCCAAAGTGTATAGTTTAAATCAAGTCACCAGGACTTGTGTTCTGACCCCTTCCTCATAACATACTCGTAGGTTGGATTTGTGGCAGAGACATGATAGCTTTGGATGCTAGTTAGCCAGTATTATTAATACGGTAAGGCTATATCTTGATTATATTATATTTTATCCATCCCGCTATGAGATATTTTCTGAGCTCTGACATATTTTATGTCTCTGTCTTTTCTGCAGGATACCAGAGCAAACCAACACGAGTTTCGACAGATTGGAATTTTGAAAAAAATTCGGTCTGTCAGAATTTGGATTGTTACATCTGGTATCAGAGCTTAGGTTTAGGATTCCTGGATAAATAATGAGTGAACGTATTTGTATTTTTAAATATATATATATATTCCTAGATCCATAGAGGAACCCAATAAATAGAAAGAGTATAATATGGTAAGAAATGGGTTGTTTGTTTTGTACACTAAAGGAATGAATATGGAAATCTGAGACCCTTAAGTAATATGGGTGGAAAGTGTACAATGTACTTTGTACGGAAGGAATGTGAATCCCATATGATTAATATTTTGGGTTAGTGGGTTTGGAAGTAAAACCTTATAAATTGGAAAAGGTTAAAAAGAGAAAAATGGATTAGGAATATATATAGTTGAGAGAACTGACATTGGGATGTGTCTAGGAAAGCCTAGAAAATTGGAAACCCGCTTTGAGTCTAACCCCATTGTTAACTTTTAAGAACTTGAAATTGTAAAAGTTTTAGGAAAAGAATTCATGGTGTTTCCAAGTTTTAATCTTAAAAGTCATAGTTTTAAAATATGTAAAGAAGTACATATTGGGTTTTAAAGTAAAATGGGGTATATTTTGGAAGCAATGATTTCTCATGAAAATTTTGTCTAAAGTAAAATTCTCTCAGTAAAAGGTGCATATTATAGAGCATGTATAGCTCGCCAGTTTCCTTGTTATATTACATGAAACGATTTAAAAGCAAAACTTGGAAAAAGTTGCATTTTGTTGAAAACTGATATTTCCATTAAAGAAAGTTTTTAAGTCTCTATTCTTTCGACAATCATTTTTTTGATAATTTTTTTAAAAGAGAAAATTTTGTTGGGTGGACAAAATAAGTTGTAGAAATTAAGAATAGAGTAGATGGTTGCACCTTGTAGTAAGAAACTAAACTGACCTTATAGGCAAGAACGAGCCGTAAACCCGATGGAGAAATAGTTATCCGTATCTACTCCAGTTTTGTGATTTGCGAAAAAAAATGATGATTTACATTTTTTTAAGATGACATGTTTTTATGGTTTGGCAAAAAAAGTCTTCATGAGGAAAATAAAGTTTTGACACTTTTAATTTTAGGAAGAAAATTTTAAATGAAAAGGCCAAACAATGTTTTAAAAGTATGGGTAGGTATACCAGAGCAAACCAACATGAGCTACGATGATTGGAATTTAAAAAAAAAAATCGGTCTGTCAGAATTCGGGTTGTTACATGTCAACTGTTTACTTGGCATCCATATTTCATAAGAATTTTAGATGGGTTGGAGATGCTCTAAGTAAATCTATTAATACCTTTTATTCGCTAAATCTTAGCAAATCTTGTACGTGTAGGCTTCATCTTTTGGCCATTCATCCTCCATGGTGATGTGGAGCACTGTTCAACGGAATCCAATTCCGTATGCAGTATCGTTCTTCTCATCGCGCGCTCAACCCATCCACGTTAAGACCATCCCACCGCAAGCCACCTTTAGATCGCGACCTATTGCCCATCCGAATCCATCATGTGGTCGTGATCTCGCCAAGGTGATCGGAGATCAAGCAAGCACTGTGGGAAGGTGCTAAGCGCTGATGCGGGTACAACCTTTAATTCGCCGATCCCCACTTCAAAGTCCGTCAGGGTTAAACCTAGTTCAACCTACAATGGGATGATTTTACCAATCAACATTTCCCTCTCCAAACGACTGGGATGTCAAAATATGACCCAACCCATTTACCTATCCACAAAATGAGTCGGGTTAACCCATTTATGAATTTTATTAAATGGGTAATGTGTTGGGTAGACCCATTTTAAAATGGTCAAAAATGGGTAACCCATTTTACTCATTTATGAAAAAAACTTAAAATTTGAAATTATAAACACACATTTTAGTTTTACATGACAATTGACATTTGTACTTAGAAAATTACGGGTTGTCTTATCCTCATATTTGCACTCTCCCTAGTGGTGAAGCCGCTATTTTTTTTGGGTTCAAACTGCGATAAAATTTTCATACTAACTCAAAATCATACAAAATTTCGACCGATAAACTCCACCTAAATTACGGACAACATGTGACGCTTAGATAATTCATTGGACGAATGAACAATGAACTTCTCCATGGAGATTTGCAATTGTACTTAGAAAATAACAGGCTGTAATTAACATCATATATTTGCACTCTCCCTAGTGGCGAAGCCGCTACTTTTTTTGTTTAGACTGCAATAACTTCTTCATACTTATTCGGAATCAGACGAGACTTCGACTGATCGACTCCCACCTAAATTACGGACAATATGTGATGCTCGGATACTTCATCAGGCGAACGCAAAATGCACTTCCTCATGGAGACAGACAGTTGTACTTAGAAAATAACAGGATGTCATATTTGAACCTTACATGGTATATCCCCTATATTTCAAATTTAAATTAAAAATTCTGAAATTTTGAAAATTGGAAATTTTAAATTTAGAATTTCTAAATTTTTAAATTTAAAATTTTGAAATTTTGAAATTTAAAATTTTATAAATTTAAATTCGTGATTTGAAAATTTAAAATTTGAAAATTAAAATTTTGAAGTTTGAAATATTGAATTTTATATTTTGAAATTTTAAAATTTAAAAGTCCCAAATTTTATTTTTTTTATTTTTTTTGATTAAAAATTCGAAATTTTGAAGTATAAAATTTCAAATTCAAAAATTAAAGTTTTAATATTTAAAATTTGAAATCGAATATGGAATTCGACACTTGAATATCAAATTTCGAAAATTCAAAATTTTATGGACTATTGTGAAAAAAAATAGCATTTGTTTTTATTAGCTAAATCAAATTTAGATATTTAAGTGGGTTAAATGTATAACCCACTTATTAGAGGGTTGGGTAATAAATGGATCATAAATGGGTTGGATCGAAACTCGACCCTATCCATTTAGACCCAACCCAACCCATTTGACACCCCTACCAAACGTGGTATGAGATCGAAGAGATTTTCGAGGTAAGTTCAGCAGAACTAGTTTCGAAATTTTTCATGGAGCAGGTTGCTCTATTTTGATTTTTAAAGCTAAAGAAAGAGACGCGACTAGTTCTTATTAATGAAACGATGACGGGGTATTAGGTGAGGAAATGAATAGTGCAGTGCCAATTGAAAACAAGGATTTTGGTTATTTTAAATTATTTTATTTGTTTTCTCAAGTAAAACTGACATGAATTTTGAGCTGATTTGGTCAAATGATGTATCGGATCACTAAGAAAGTCGATTGCATGCGTCACCTCATTATTTCAGTCTCGACGAAATAAAATTCGTCGTAATTCCAAACTACATCTTTGGATAGCAATTTTCACGTAGTTCGAGACAATTTTAACATTTGGATCTTCTGACCTTCAAATATAAGGATCTTTATATATTTTTTCTCTATGTAACAGACCATCCAGATTCAATGGAAGTGGTCTCGAATCTTGATTCGATTCGTAAATGGAAAATCATATTTTGAAGACGGTGAATTAATCAATGATTAATATTTAAATAAAATTTTAGATGTCCAAGCATTAAAAATACATGTCGTTACGGTTCATGCTTGAGTTCAGTCTTAGGTTAAGCATTTATCCTAAGTCCAGTGTCCATGTTCAAATTCTAGAGTGTGCTCAAATTCATATGCAATATGTTACATATTAACTTCCCTTTACTATTTTAGTCAGTAAAAAGGAAGGTTTAAATCAAACTCCCCTTTACGTGCACATATGAACTTCCAGTTGAAGCTGCTTTGACAAAATAGTGCATATGCCTAATGGTTTTGTAACGAACCACAAAAGGAAACCATGCTCGCCCAGAGTCAAAGATTCAAAGATCTAATCAATCGAACCATGAATCTTATTTTTAATTAAATCATTTCACAAATATATATATATATATATATATATATATATATATATAATATACTAGAGCATATAAATTTGCATGATGCCAAGTCATAAAATATATACTTTACTAACCGACATTATAATGATATATTTAACAATATCAAATTACCACATTTAAAATATAAAATGGTAGTAGTACATTATTACTAAAAAATCACAGAAGAACAATAACTATAACATAATATTTATTCATGATGAACAGAACATAATAATATCAATGTCACTGAAAGAGTAGTAATTATAACAATTTTAATTATGCTGGTTGAGCTTCATTTTTGAAAACCGTAATTTTGGATTAAAGAATTCTTGTTCTCCAAAATTACAAGGTTAAACCGCTTATCCATGCAAACACAAGATTATTTTATTCTGAAGATCATAATGCTTCAAGGTTCAATGGACCAAGGTTGAGTTGGATATTTAAAACACCGCATAAGCAAAACCAGTGCATAACACAGCTTTAACTTAGTGTGTACCATAAAGCAGATATCTGAACACATGTGCACAATACAATTTTAATTTAAACCTTCCAAGTACTCATAATTTTAATTAAAGGAAATGTTAAACATCATTATGTTTGTCAAGGAGCTCTAACATCAGCTAAACACTCATGAGAGAGGATCAGCACTGTCACTGGTCAGTGTATGCTAGTACATAATCTGCAAAATATAAATGTGCAAGATAATTGAAATTTTAACAATAATCTAAAGTTCTTATGTTGTAACTGTTGCTTGATGCTAAAAAGATTGAATTCAAAATTTGCGAAAAACCAACAACTCTCACAAAATGACAAATATGACAAACATTTCAAATACATTATTATCTTTGAGGTTTCGTCTCAAACCTAGACAGGTTATGCAACAAGAAGACAACTGCTAAAAAGTTGCGTTGTCTGAGGACAAACTTTAACAAGCAATAGCTGAATTTTATAAATCTAACTCATGTGTTTACACTTTACAAACTTCCGATCATGTGCAAGTTACAACGGGTAATATGGTAAGTCCACAATACTCCTTTGGAAAAGATTAATGCAGTGCGTTTTTCTTCATTCAAAAACTTCAAAATCAACAAAGACTAAGGTAGCGTTTGGTTTAATTTAAAATTTATTTTTTGTATTTTCAATGTTAATTACAAATTTTGAAAAGAGTGGAGATACAAGGAAGGAAATGAAGGATGGCTTGTTTCTCGAGCTTTCATCATTTTCCAAAACATATAAAATTAAATTTAAGTGTATTTTATTTTCCATGTTAACTTCATTTTCTATATCGATCATTTTCCACAATATACATGTATTTTTACGCACTTTTGTAAATGAAAATCCATATAAAAAATGGTGGACCAACCGCAACCTAATACTCCAAATCGGCTGAACATACCTTTAGTACCTTTTTTAATTTAAAAAGCGAACACATATTTTTCTCTACTCCACATGAGAAAATCCACCAGCAGCATCGGTTGGAGTTCTGTGCAGCAAAAATTCAGAAGAAAAAAGTTTACATTGCAGAAGATGAAATGAAGGAACATTATTCCATATAGAGTAATAAATTGCTATCATTTGGAAAAGAATTACTTGTGATCTGAGGGATTTGGCAGGACTTCATAAACAATCTTGGCTACAGCATCCCTCTTTAACTGTGCAATAATATCATTTTTATCAGAAAGAGATAATATCACAATTTTAGATACATGCTCTTTCGGGTTTTTTACTTAACACAAAAGGATATCTTACCTAAACTTATGTTGAAGCAGTGCAATTCAAGGAAATAAAGGTTAAGTAAAAAAAATGGAATAAGTACCAGTTGATTGTGTTTCCTAGAGCTTTACGCTTCATGGTAACATGGCAAATGAAAAAACACCAAGAGAGTGCAAAGGAAGGGAAAATTAAGAGCATCAATACCTGAGTCGCTTCACCACGTAAGCCAATGTAAAATATCTTAGTAGTATCTCCACCAAAGTTTTCAGGAAAATGCAGAGTCAGATTACCCACACTCTGGAACCTTGAGAATCTGGTTACATATTTATATACCAAAAGAAAAACATGTTGACGTCTCAAAATATATAGACACAGAATAAAAATACACAGAATAAAAATATAACTTGCAAAAAAATGATTTGCACTAACTATAATTACATCCACACAGCTGGAGTGCCAAAATGTCATAGTTATTAATGGCGCACGGCGCAAAAATGCGCAACATCAGTCTAGAGCCTTGGCGCACTGCGCGGCAAATGGCGTGCGCCTTTCTGATTTACTGCGCATTTTTGTTTTTTTAATTTAACATATAACAACAAATTTAAAAGTTCAGTATTTTTTGCTAAAATATATGCAATCAAAGTTTTTACTATTCTTCAAAAAGAAACATCATCATATTTGACATCATTAGCATAGAATTTCAAGCATAATAGTTTTCAAAATCCAAAATAATAATACATATTACTAATAAACTATGACCGATTCAACAATCATATTTTCCAAATCAACATTTGCATCATCGGATTCATAAGGACAATTAGATTATATCAAGTCTTTTTATTGTTATGATGTGGTTATATTTAGCAACACAAAGGACAATTGGTGAAGAATAGCATATCGATTGGTAATATTGTTTCCTCGATGCAATTGATAACTTTATGCAAAAATAAAAACAAAAATAAAGCGATAATTATTTATTGATAATCTATTTGGTGCATCTACACAGTCTGTTTGAAATAAAATACACAATCAATTAAAATATATGCTTTCTATACAAGCAATATTACAATTTGATATAAGAGTATTACATAAAATAAATTATATTTTCAATATCGATATATTTGTTTCTCTTCAAGGAAAAAGAACCGTAGAAAAACCATCCATCAGAATCCACAAATTAAATAAAAATCAAATACAAAACGTTAGCAAACACAATAATATGATCAACAATACTTTAGAAAAGCCATCCATCAGAACCCACAAAATAAAAACCAAATACAAAACGTTAGCAAACGTAATAATACAAACAACAATAATTTTATGTGAAATGCAAAAAATGAAAAAGTAAGCAAAAAACAAAAAACAAAACAAAAGGTGCGTCATTTGGCGCCGTGCGCCTTTTTTGCGCCGCGCGCCTTTTGCCGCGCCTTCTCATATGCGCCGCACCGCAAGAAGAAATGGCGCAGATGCCGCGCCGTGCGCCATGGTGGGCGCCGTAGCGCGCCATTCATAACTATGCAAAATGTGAACCTAAACATAAGTCAGCACAGAAAATTCTATCATAAATAAGTGTTATATAAACAATGATGTAACTGCTAAGAGTCATGTTTATTCCACAGGATATATTTTACTGTTAATGATAGAAAATTAAAACAAAGACAAATTCAACCTAACATTGCCAATGTAATTTTACTTTTGAACCTTGATGCTTTAGAACGAGCTCATCAAAACTAGTTGTTTTAAGTTGTTGCGACAATATCAATGAGTTGGCATCTTAGATGTTTGATACACATGTGCATCTTATCATGTTGAGATTGCTATTGGACTGACTTGAAAGTGAGATTCATCCACAAAAAACACCAATGACTATATTTTACGAGCATACATGAAGACAACTAGGGTGTGAAAATTCCTAGTTCATGCATTCATGAAGATAATAATTACATAATCATACTTAACCCTGCTATTAAGTTCAGACAAATGCATAAAAATTAAAATATTTAGATATTCCACAACATGAAAGGGAGTATTTTGAGTGTTTTCCCCCTCAATATATAAGACGCTTGTTCATGGTGGTTGGCCATTACATTATCATAACTGCTTACTGCGCTGTCAACTTTTTTCTTCTTCTCGCTGTTGGTGCGCCATATTTTGTTTGAACTTCAAACATTAATAACAAACAATTACTACCAAATATGATAATGTCATATAAACATGTTTACAACACACACGCGCGCGAGGAGCATTCTGTTGCACCTTAAACAGTGCAGCACTCCAGATACCCTGTAATTTCCACACATAATCTTTTGTTTTTCCTCTTTTTTTCACTAATTCTCTCTCTTACTCACTTGTTATTTAAATATAAACAAGTGACTACGGTTGGATTCAAGAGGGGTGCTCCAAAACAGGGTGTCATACACTTCTCCGTGTCCGTGTCCGTGTCTCTCTCTCTCTCTCTCTCTCTCTCTCTCTCTCTGTGTGTGTGTGTGTGTGGAAGGTTTATTTAAATACTAAAATTGGACACAAATTGAGATGCATAAAATCTCAACCATTGGACGTCCCCCTAATTTCCACTCCTCATACAAGGACAAATTGATCCAATGGTTGAAATTTTATATATCTCAATTTGTGTTAAAAAAATTGTTCAAAAAGTCGCTATCATAACTTGAAATTGCATTGATGTAAAAGGCAAAATTAGAATTGGTATGGCCAAACTTGGCTTATATTCGTAATTAGTATTGCGAAGGTGTATTTGTTATAACTTGCGGAAAGTGTGCTAAACTGACAAAAAAAAAGAATCTTGGACATATGCCTTCTTTAATACTTCAACCTTTGTCAAAATTGCTGCAATAACATTTCACATTTTTCTTAAATTCAGAATGTTTGGTTAAAGTACTTCACAAGAGCAATCAATCAAGCTCAAGAACCATCCGATCACCACTGTTTCACACTTCATAAGAGCAATTGACCGAGCTCAGGAATTATTACAGGAAAAAAAAAAAAAAAAAAACAATGGCACATCATGCACTTGCCCGCCTTTATATAGTACACAAGACAAACGGAGAAAAAATAACATGTACGCATGTTAGCATATGAAAATTAGGTTTTCTGATTATTCGTTATGTGGGTTCATAAGAATTATTTTTTCCAATAAAGCGCACAAGTCAATAATGTTTTATAATAAACATTCGCATCACCATAAAGAATAAATACAGGAATAGATAAATCAGGATCTATCATCCAAGATTCCTAATGTTTGTCAAGCAATAGATGGTTCACCATGAAATAAAATTGAGGATAACACTACAAGTTATCATAAAGATGCATTACAGTCAAAAGTGAAAAATCAAATTCCTATAGAAGATAAAAGTCAATGTTTAATGGAACAAATTTATCTTGACAGTTTAGAAATGCGTATGCCTAGGGGAAATGACAATGTCATATGAATGAGGCAAGCCGTACGCTTCCCAAGAAGACTTGGGTAGGCTCTTTGGTCTCTGAAATTAGTGGAATGTCATATCAAGCCCTTTGGTCTCTGAAATTAATGGAATGTTATATCAATGTAGGTTCAAACCACCTATTCGACATTCTACCTTTACTACAAATTTACAATCAATTTTGCTACTTTTACTGCATTCATTTAATCTATTCAAATATTCCAATTTGATTTGAATTTAAGTAATAATAAGAAAAACAATTTTCAATAAAACGACTTAACATTTTCATGGTGTATTTTTTTTTGAATTTACGAACTTTTTCCATAAATTTTAGTTTAGAAAATATTTAAATATTCATTTTATGTATTTTACAGCAAACATTATTATTGAAAATTTCATAAAATTAAATAACCAGCATATATTTATGTTGCTTTGGGATCGTGTTGCATTATCATACGCAATCGTATTATTATTTTTGTCGTTAGTAATCCGTGTATGAATGGGATAACTTGTAGTGGAGTACCGCAAAAATTTCTTTTCAAAACTTCTATAAATCAAATCAAAACCCTTTTTTAATAGGTTTTAATGTTGACAGACTTTCATGAGACGGGTAGTTTGGTTTTTTGGCTTTGGTTTACTTAGGAAGAAATTGACCTTCATTTTGCTATAACTATGCATATCAAACTCAAATTATTTATTTTACTCCTTTCACTCGTTTTCTCCTTGATCTTCTTTTTCTATTTATTACAAAATGTAAACTTCTCCATCTTTCAACATCAAAAATCAACATCTCCCAGTCTATCTACTCCCAACTAAAACTCCCCATAAAGAAGTTGTTCATCATCATCTCTAGTATTTTTTTCAAAATAGTTGTCTATGGCCGGAATTGGACGAAAACAATAAATATCGAATAGCGATCATTTTCCGATGATCACGGAACAACAAATGGAGAGTATGATTGGGTTCACATTGTCAAGACGTCATTTCTGGAGGAAGTCTCATAAGTTTTAGTGGTCTGAATCGTCGTGGAGAGGTGGATGATTGTTTTCCGATCATCTATTGATTCCCAACATTGTGGTCTAGGGAAGGAGCGGTTGCACTGGGAGGAAGGTCGTGACATTGCGAAGGCATTGGAGCGGGTTTAAGTCTGATGGCCAAATGTGGCAAGTGGAGAGGAGCTCGAATGAGAGTTCCAGGCCATGGTTTTTGGATCAACTTTCTTTGGTTGTTGGTGATGAATGGAGAGACAGAGGTGGACATGACGATGACCAGACGTGCTAGAGTAGGTGGCTTGTTGACTGGTGTAGGAGGCGGTGGTCATAGGTTCGCGAAGCAGCCATAGTTGTCATAGCGAGCGCTATAGCGCAAAATAGCGCATAGCGCACAGGTTACGCTATTTTGGTTCTTATAGCGCAGGGGTTCCGTGTAGCGCAAAAATAGCGCGCTATAGCGCGCTATTTTATCATAGCGCAGCCATGAATAGCGCGCTATTTTGCTTTTTCTTTTTTGAACATGCATTTTCATTTTTTTTCCTTTTTGGAGATTTTAAACATACAGTTTTTTCCTTCTGTGCCTTTTTCCTGTGTTTTATTTTTATTTTTTAAGATCTTCTTTTCTGTAAGCAAAAAAAAAAAAAAAAAAAAAAAACATTATAGCGCGCGCTATAGCGCATAGCGCAGGCCTTGCGCTATTCGCTATTGACAACACTGGAAGCAGCAATGAGGAGAAGGTTTGGTCGGGTTTGTGTTTTAGATACAGGCAGAGTTGATAGTTTTGAATGGAGTTGTAGCTTAAACATTATAGGTCGGTGAAGTTGGCTTAAGCGGATGTGTGTGTGGAGCATTCTGTTGCACCCCAAACAGTACAACACCCCTATATGCCCCTTCCCTTCGATTTCCACCAAGTACCTCTTTGTCTCCCTAGTCCCTACATTCACCAATTCTTTCTCACTCACTGGTTATTCAAATACAAACAAGTGGATATAGGGTGCTGCAAAATAGAGATGTTGTGAAGCGTCTCTCTCTCTCTCTATATATATATATATCTATATATATATATATATACACACACACACACACACACATAGAGAGAGAGACTCCATGGCACCCCTATTTTGGAGCATTCCAAATGCACCCCTATTAAAATATGTCAGAGGGGGGGGGGGGAGTTAGTGGGAGGAGAGAGAAACGGAAATGTGGTGGAAATCAGGAGGGCCACAGGGGTGCTGCACAATTTAGAGTGCTCATGATCCTATCTCATATATATATATATATATATATATATGTGTGTGTGTGTGTGTGTGTGTGTGTGTGTGTGTAATATATGTATATATATGTATGTATATACCATATATGTATATATATGTATGTATATATGTGTATATATATATACGTATGTTTTAGGTATCTAAGTACGTTGAGTTGAAAATGCGATATCTTACTCAATGTAAGTCTGTCTCTCTCTCTCTCTACACACACACACATGTATGTTTTTAAGTATCTAAGTACGTTGAGTTGAAAATGTGATATCTTACTCAATGTAAGTCCGCCTAACCTACGGATTTTTTCATTAGACTTGTACTAAAAAGTATAAAATTATAGTACAAACAATTGATATTTCAGTGAAATATAAATTGTTATATTTAGCAGAATAAAATATCGCTCTACTACAATTAAGTTGAATAAATTATTTTGTACATCTAATGAGCAGAATAAATTCTCATAATGTGCTTGCCGAGTAAAAAAATATGATTATTGAAAATTAATTAATATGTAGATTAATTAATATTAGATAAATGATATGTCGGCTATTGATTGTAAATTGTTACATGGTAGAAGATTGGTAGACTGATCATATTGAATATGACATTGATACAGGTTGCTAAACTTTTCTAGTAATTATAGAAAGGAACAATAGCACTTTTTAAATGTCATTGTAGTTCTAGGTCTCGTTACAATATTTTGAAAATACCATTATTATTATTTTATTTAAAAATAGTGTTAATTCAAACAATAGGAATGATTTATAAATGAAATTTCATAAATAAAAGAACTGATATATAAATATTATTTTAAAAATACAAAAAATGGGTTTATAAATAAAGAATAAGTTTATACATTCTATTTATAAAAAGGTAAATGATATCATTTGATTGAAATAATAAATTACCTTTGCAAATTTATAATTGTGTAAAAAAATTATAAAGTTCTATAAACAAATGTGAAAATTTATACAAAGAATTTTAGAAAATTCTAAAAAAGTTTTATAAATAGATTTGAAATTTTATAAAGGACTTTATATATAATATTAGAGATTTATAACAAAGTTTTATAAATAATTTTAGGTATTTATAAATAATTCTAGAGAATTATAAAAGGAGTTTTATAAATGATTTTGATTATATATTCTGTCTTTTTTCCTTTCACCCCAACAATCTATCTTTTCGACACTAGAATGTCTCGAACGTGAATACTGTGGATATATTAGTGTCGACTTTCGAAGGTCGAAAGGGTGGATCGCTACAATCATTAACTATATTTTGTGCTTTTTTTTTGAAATTGGATAGTATGTAAAAGATTAGAAAGTATGCAACACGATGCATGTCAATATATTTTGAATCACGCTATGCAAGTTTCAAATTTACGACTTCTTGCACTCAAGTCGAAGTGCCTAATCATGGACACAAAGATGCTGGTCAAAATCATTCTTTTGTTAGCAATGTCATGTGAGCTAAGGGCCAAAATCTTTCAATTTTGTGTTGGATTTTGTAATCTAAACTCCGACATTGTCACACTGAACTCAAGTGTTAGTTGATTCTAATGATATGCCAAATTAAAATTTTCATATGTAATTTTTTGCACAAGTGGAGTATGTTGTGAAACAATGCAAAAGTGAAGATTATTTTCCATATCAAAGAATAACAGTAGAGAAGTGCAAACATGTGAAGAGATTGAAAATGGTAGGAAGGATATTGCTATGCTGAGTCGCTCAACTGTGACCGGAAGATAACCCACGGATGTATACCCTTGTATTTTTATTTTTATTTTTATTCTAGCCCAAATGTAAAAGGAAATAGATCAAGTGTAACTTATTTTTGGACTGAAATGCAAAAATGAAGAACATGTGTCTTCTGTGAGTTAACTTCTCAGTTGCGTTTGAGCGACAACAAAGCAAATCTTATGGTAGGATTAATATCCATACAAAAAGACTATAAAGACTAATGGAGTATGTAACATTATATATATTGAAGTTGAAAGAAAACATTTCATGATTCAGCCGAAGCATTAAAAATAAGGCATATTATTAATGACATATTAGTTAAGTATTAAATACGAGAAAATCAAATTCAAAATATGTAATTTCACTGAGGTTAATAAACAAATACGAAGATTACTAACTACTTTATAAATCAGTAATCAAATTAGCTCAGCATAAGGTATAACCATGCAAAAATCAGCATATGTGAGATTTATTATAAACAGACACATGCTGGAGAACGGTACAGATATTGATAATCATGTCAGGACGACGTCGATCAAAAAGTTATTCAGTTATTTCAGCTATTTTTAAAACTAAAACAAAAAAAAAAAAAAAAAAAAAAACTGAAGATGCTTTACCTGGTCTGATACTCCAATACCCCTTGCAAATTCTCTGCCAATTCCCACTCCTTAACGTAGACAATCAAATGTTTAGTATGTTTAACGTATCAATAGTTTTAAAACCAGTGTGTTGATTTATAATGTTACCTGAACAGGCTGCATGTTTTGAGCATCAGAAAAGTCAATACCTTCTCGATTGATGAATCTGCATAATCGCTCTAGTATTGTTAAGAAACTTTTATTGAGATACACTAGAAGTATAAACCAACTAGAGGGTGTTCAGAAATAAGTGGGCGCAACGTGTCCTCTCGGGTAAATTTACACATGCTAAAGCAAAAGGCTACATAAAGGTTACTTTGGTCCAAGAGAATCTAAACTACCCAAGTAACTTTTCAAACCTGGTATATGAATACATCGAAGAAGAAAAAAAAATCATTTAGCCATCACAATTTTTGATATATTACTTAACTACCATAAGCTTCAATAGAAAAGTCATTCCCAATTTTTGAATCCACATCATTAAGATGTGAAGCTCAACCAATATTCAATTTTATGATGGTACAATTTTAGTGCACAAAAAACCATTAAATATTTATTCCGATAAACGACCTAAAAGACTTTGGGATTGTATGATTCAACCACTGTGCAAAGTTGACCGGCCAATTGTTAAAATGCCTACGAAATAATTTAATTAGAATTAACTGGCTGAACGGCAGTATTCCCACCCGACCTGTTTATCACGTAATTAAAATGTCGCATGTCCACCTGCTTAAAAGCTAAACCTAGTTATCTATCAGAGATTATTTCACACCGAACTTCAAGCTTATGATACAGATGATTCGTACAAATGTTACATACGTTGCATGTCGATAAAACATAATTTCTAAAACCTTTGACATATGTGTATATATGTAAAGCAATGTAAAATTGAATAACGAAACATGATGTTAATTCATACGCTCTCATCTTGGAAGGGCTTGTTCCATCCGCGCCACCAACAATAGAAATGCCCTTAATCTTGACATCTGATGTGAATCTTAACAATAAGTTAAAAAAAAAAAAAAAAAGGAAGATTAGAAACATGATAAACTTATCATGCAACCAAAATCCATATGCATATCAGCGACTATTCAAGTTTATAACCACATGCGTTTTAATTTTCTTAGAGCTTCATGTTGGTGAATGATAATTACCATCCTTCTTTTGTGTTACAAGTTCATGGGATAAACCAGTATACTCTTGCATGAAAGCATACAAAGATAAATCACAACTGGACATGTTCATGACTACTAATATTAAATGCAACAATGATGTCAACATTGAATTAAAGGGACATTAACAGCCACATACAGGACACTGTGCCTTGAGTACAATAACTAGTACTAGTACACTACCTGGTTTTTCTTGCAGGATATGGTGATCTCAAATGACAACTTAAGTAACAACGATTATACCATGTAAAAATGAAAAAGGAAACATATTCATATGCAAAATCATGAAAATACAATTAAGAATTTCAAATGAATAGACCGACACAATTATTAAAAATCACACGTTATTGCAAAAAAGTGTTGCAATGATTACTTACGGAATGTAGACGATTAATTCAGGATCATCCTCATTGCTTTCCAAAAATCCCTGACAAGGTAAGAAGAATATTACAAAAGACTAGAATTGAAAACCATAGACAGCGAAGTGCTCAGGGATTTATTAACTGGAAACAGATATATCAAGTAACTGCTGTTTAATATTACATACTGACATGGGTGTGCATGCACATGATGTAAAGTTGTTATAGAATACAAAAACCTGAAAATGTATCTATGAAATTTGGCGATGTTTCCCAATGGTGGATCTTATAGTAAACCTCTTCTATTACCAACAGAAAATTAACTCAGCCACCCATAGCTGGTGAGATAACATCAATGCCCTTGAATTCATATATTATTGTTTCTATTTTTTCCCTCCAACTTGTCTACTATGAAATATACCTACAAGTTTTCACATGCTTATTCTCTAACCAACTTTTAAAAGAAAATTAACCACTAAAAAAATGCTCATATATATATTAAAATTCTTTTTTAGCTAACTATTATAGATGTCACAAAATCTTATAAAAACAATAATACTATTATATGATAATAATAGCTCAACGCTCATTGCTGACATGGCAAAACTCATTCTCTCAAATCATAATTTTACACATTTTAATTTCAACTTATATACCATGATTACCGACACATTTCACATTTCATGACAGAAATATTCACAAAAATTAAATTTTCTACAAGTGACGCTTTCAAGAATAAAAAAGAAAAAAATATATGCCAGATTTTTTTAAAATTCTATTTTTTTTAGATTACAAAATTGCAATCCAAAAAATGGCATATTTTGTAAACAATTAACTTTCTAAATAGAAGTGAAAAACATGGTTTTTTTTTTTCAAAGTTCAGACAACATACCACAAAGAAGTTGAATATCATACTCTACCAAGATTTATTGTCGTATGTAGAGTCGTAGACTTACATTAACTAAGATTGTAGAAAAAATAATTAAATAAAACGAAATTAAAAAGTGAATGTATGAGCATATAACTCATTAACTCCAAATTAACTAAATCGATATTGCTATTGACATTTGATGGTATCAATTTGGCTAAGAACATGCTATGGGTAAAAACAATTTCTCAGAACTTCTAAACTAAATGCAAACTTTTTTCTTAAATTTCGAAAATCATTTGAAATTCGGATGTTATATTTTTTATTGGAAAGTAGGAGTTTAATTTTATTTTATTTAAGTTTTATGAAATCTTCAAAAAAAAAAATTTGAAGTATTGACTTATGCTGTATTTCTAATTTCATTTCCAAAAACCAAGGTTTCTTCAGAAAGTTAAATTTCTTATAATTTGATTGATTTATTTATTTCAAAATTTGAATTTTCTAGAAATTTGGAACTTCTTAAATCAAAATAAATGAGAAATTTTGATGAAATATACCAAAAATTAAGATTGTGCACATAATCAATTCTGTTCCTGGCAAACTAATACTGTCAATTAGAAACCCCTTTTTCTGGTGTTTTGACCTTTTAATACCCACCCAAAAAGGTAGTACAATGCTAACACGAAACATAAATTCATACACGATTGGAAGGTTGGAGATAAATGTAAAGCATGACAGAATATACCAAAAACACAATCACATAAGATCGTTTATGAACATAATCAAGATCCAAAAAATAAATATAATTGCAAAGAAAGTAGTTGCGAACTTGGAATGTTATTGTTCATGATCATACACGAAAATTCCACTGCTCTGTTTCTTCAAAGAAAATGTATGTGCAAAGCACAAAAGTTCCACTAATGAGTAGAAGAGAAACACATTTCTATTGAATTCTATGTTAGTTTGCTTAGGAAATAGCCTTTGTTGTTATGCATCAGCTTTTGATGGATGCAGTCAGGTCTTGCTATCGTATTATACAAACTACCTATACAATTATAATATTCATGATTGTATACCTAAAAAAAATTTGTTTTTTGCAACCACCATTTTTTTCTTATTGAGCACAAGTGCAAAAAACACATACACATTGCTATCTAGTTTTTTGTAACCACCAACTTTTTACATTCAATAAATAAGTGCAAGAACACGGACGCGCGCACACATACATATATACATAAACATATAATGGGGAATCATATTCATAGTGATAGTATAGAAATTAAAACTACAACTTTTCTTTTACCTATATTTCATATATGATTTAACTAAGTAAAATATTACTAAATGTACAACTAATTTACATTCCTAAACGAATGTTGGTGTCTATCTGTGCAGTTAAAGCGCTTAGTGGTTTCATAGCGGCAGAGATGCAAAAAGGTGTAGCAGGGATAAAATGGGGAAATAGCGGGGATATAGCGGAGTCGTAAAAAGATTCATAAATGTAAAACCAAATATTTGGAAATTAATTAATCATCTTTCTCGTATTATATGTGTGTAAGAAACTAACATTGATTAATCTTGTATAACAAAATCAAGGAATATCATAGTTATGTATGCTAAATTTGGCGATTGTAATTGATTATTACCCTATATTAGGCACTTATGCCTTAAATTTAGCACTTTAAGCTAAATTTACTGAATTATTAAAAAAGAGAACTAGTCAAATCAAGCTCTGTATATTAATACTGCTAAAGCGATACTAAAAAGCCTTTATTTAGCGGATGCAGCAGAAAAAAAGCGGGGCTAAAAGCAGAGCTACTGTTCATCAGCGCTAAATAGAAATAGCTTAGCGGTTGAAGAGCGCTATGGGCTATGGCGGAGAAACTGCGTGACTTTAGCGGGGCTTTTACTACACAGGTGCCATTTAATAAAGTTAGCCACAAAGTCACATACAGTGTCCCCCCTTCTGCATATATTTTTATATTTAAGAGGTTACAAATAAAGCTGGTACTTCAGACATACTGATGGTATCATAGTTAACATGGATCAAGCAATCACCATCATTTCTACATATATTTTAATATGTAAGAGGTTACAAACAAAATTAGTACTTCAGAAAATACTGATGGTATCATAATTAACATGAATCAAGCAACCACCATCGTTCTGTGATTTCAGGTAGTAAGCACCCAAACACTAACACACCCCATCATCAACCCCCCTCCCTCCACACACCCCCTCCCCCAGTGGTAGACACCACCACCACGCACACACAGGATATAAAGGACATAAAGAATGAAGCGAGACAACCACTTTACATGACAGTGTTTAACAGTTAGAACATCATGCTCAAGCATATATATATTCGAAGAGGTTGTGAATACCTGAACAACTTAGGAAACATCTTCTCGAGATACTAAATTGTTCAAAATAAAAACAATACAAACACAAATTAATATATGAAACCATACTATACCTCTGCTTCTGAGTTATTTAGACGATCCTCCCATGCTTTAAAAACAAACTTTGCACTTCCGGGTGTCGATTCATTCAAAGCCTTGACCTAATAACAAGGTAAGTGCTAGCTGAATTTTTTTTTTTTTTTTTTTTTTAAAAAAAAGGAGTATATACAAAGAAGGAGAAAGAGAATATGGCACTAAAAATAAATTTGCAATGGTGCACCAACTATTCTTGATTTTTGGTTACACTCAATTCAGCTCATACTTATAACTACCGTATAGATATTAATTTACTAGTAGCAACTGATAAAAAAATAATGCATAGAAAAATCATTCATTTACATTCTTCTAGTTTTTTTGGTTACACTGCAGAGAAATCATTGATACATCATGGAGAAATCATTCACCCTCACAATATGCTATAGTATACTATTATGAGCAAAGTTAATCTCACTTTGCTTTGAATTTATGGATTTCTAACTGGAATCTGAATTGGAAACGACAACCCTATTCTGGATCTAGATTACCATTATTTATATGTGAAGTTTTCTTAAATTGCCTGGAATATTTAGAACGATTAAGTAGAAACCTGTAAGCATTTAACGGTATATCAATAACATATTAGGACATCAAATTATCAACAATAATTACTTTGTCTTGAAATACCACATATTAAACTCAACTTATTTTATCAAGTCTAATAAACTCAGTTGGTAAAGCATATTTCTAAATCTGGAAACAATGTTGTTAATTTTAATATTGGGTACATATCGGTTAATTAACGATATACAATATTTAAAAAGTCAGGATAATACCGTACAATATCAATATTAGTTAAACATCAACCAAGTATCTATAAAGGTGGATAAGAATTCATGTATAAGATTCCAATATTAGAGCCATTTGTGTGATAAGCAGAAGCTCAACTGCTACACGAATTTATATCACTCATGTTATCATGCAATGCTAGGCTCAAATTGCATGATAAGAGAATGTGTATGGAAGAATAGTATTGGAAAACCAATTATAGAAACTTACCGACGCATACAATGAGCTAAGGTCCAGCTCTTAAGAAGAGGTCCACACACATGACAAACAAACAAATGGTTGTTGAATAAAGTTACGTCTGCTTTTATTCATATCTTAACATGTAACTTGAGCCAAATAACAACAAGTTTGTTGTTAGCATGAATATTCGATTTGCTTTTAAACTAATAATCATTTTTAGCCGTTGGTGCCATTGTTTCTCAATTCATACATTTTGTGCATTCAAACTCAACACCCTATTGCGATATCAAAGTTCATCCTGTAATCCAATCATTCTTTGACCCATATCTAGAATTCGACGTGTCAATGTGTCATGCTATAAGTTTAAGTCAAACATAAGAAACTAACAATCCGAAAAAGGGATGTGGATGCGGGTACGAAGACACCCATATCCGAAAATTATCCGTCCAGATTTTTCAAGATTATAACTTAAATTATGTGTATTTTAGCGCATTAAAAGATATATTTTTTCTTGGTTTATTAAGTTTAAAGTGCATATCATATTCATAAAATGCATAGTAATTACTCAAAACTATTTACTATCATCATATTGGTTTATCTTTAATACTATAGTAATCAATATAATTGAAAATTCTTTATATTAAATTAATGTTTTCATTTATGTTTCTTAATTTATCGATCGTTGATGGATACAATAATTATCTAATATTCATCCGTATCTACGGATATCCAATATCCAAAAATAATTTTGGATATCGATGCGGATATGAATACGACACTATCTACATTTGAAAGTATTCATTAACAGCCTTACGTAAAGTACACATAATTTATGATGTAGCATTTTAATTACAAGCACAATTCCATGTAAAAGCTATTTAGTAGTCATTTATAATCACGCAATGGTAGTTGTAGCAATAATTTATTTTGTACCAAGTGTTGTAAATATTTAAAAGGAAAAATAAAAAGTATTTGCATTAATTGCCATTAACTAAAAATACGTTATACAAAAGAAAAAACAAGCAGAACACAGTATTAAAATATAAGTAGTTCTATGCATCACCTATGAGTGTTGCAAATCTTTATCTAGTCAGATAAAACATGTTGCCCACCATGATTCCTTATTTAGTTATCAGTTTATAATATATCTTAAGCAAATTAAAAAAAAAAAAAAAAAATCATCCAACTTCGACGCAACACCACATTGTTTCTTCATGACTATTATTGTGCATGTTTACATACTACTAAGAATTTGTTAGACCTTTAAGTATATGTGATTCTGTTATAGTACTACATTATAAATTTGAATAGTACTAGAATACTAATGATCTTAATTTGAGCTTGTAACACACCAAATGTGCATTTTGTATTAGATTAATGATAGCCTTGATTATATCTTATAACACACCAAATGCACCAAAAGCAAATTCCTGCACCATTGTGCAATTGCTCCTTCTTTGCATTAGAGATTAGTGGCATGCATAATATATTTGGATTGTTATATAACAGATTGGAGATCAGTGGCTTAGACAGATATGTTCAATCCTGGATAAATATAGCACACGTTGTGTTGTTCCTCCAAATATCTAGTCGCATAAATGCCCAGTTAGCTAAATATAATTCACTGTTACATTGCCAAGGGCAACATTTTCTACTCTTATATCATGCATCTTTTGCTCAACTTAATACTATGCTACGGAAAAGTGTAAACTATAGTAGCGCTACACTTTAAAGTTTGGCGCTTCAAAACTTTCAGGTTGTTCAGAGAGAACTGGGTAAATTAGATATGCCATAAATAAGATATTGCGTAAAAAAATTCAACTTTATTAATACAATACTTACTACACAGTATACACGGAAAACCATTTGTAAAATTGCAAAACTATGGGGGAAAAAAAGGAACAAACATCCGGAAGTTAAAGCTTAAGAATTTCTTTTGACTTTTCCCCTTCTCTATGGTCAGACCTCAATTCTAATTTATCTTCGTTTAAACCCTAAATATCCCACCGAAATAGTTGAGAAAAACATAACATCGTCATTTACTGCTAGCAACTTATACCATCCAATCTTCAACGATCCTTGGAAACTGGGTGAAAAAAGGAAGAAATAAAAGGGGAAAAAAAGCAAAAAACCTTAGGGATGTCTATGTGCTTGTACAGAGACCAATCAGATGAACAGTTATGATCCTCGCAGCTATGATCGTGCATACACGCCATTATTCCTTTTCTCCTTTATTCTTTTTAGTTATCTTATTACTCAGATTTGATATTTCTCCGTCTCTTCCTCGAGTTGTTTGCTTATGTTTGTGCCTATATCACGGGGGGGAATAATCCAGTGAACCAGTGTCGAAGTTTACTAGAATCCCACTCAAAAGTTGTCACGCACGTGATATCGAGGGAAACTGTGGCTAGCCGCTTAAATTCAGTTTTGTTCAATAATTATCATTGTTACTATACTATTCAAAGTACATTCTTTACATAACATTAGCAAAAAATAAATAAATAAATAAATAAATTACATTTAAAACATAGGTTCTCTAAAAGAATGATCCTCCAACGAGAAAGAGCACATATACTATCGTATTATTATGAGGTCCATCTATTAATATTGTTTTCGGGTGTTGTTATTGACACTCCAACTATTGTTAAGAGGGGGTCATTTTTTAAAAACACTCCACTTTTTGAAAAAATGTTAAGGGGCTATACAAACATATTATTTCACACTACTCAATATTCCCGTATTGCCCCTTCAAATTTGATTAAAAAAATTTATTCAACAAGGAAAACCGAATTAAAATAAGCAGTTCATCACCATTGCACCGAATGCAGCACATAATCGATTATATATGTATTCGACAATGATATATCAAAATTTAGTAATCATTTCAGTGTATTGCCTCCGTAATTATAAAATTCGGTATATTTATGTCGACCAAAAAAAATTTGTTCGATCATATTCCTCCGAAAATGTTTATCCTTTAGGGTTTAAAAAAGTCGGTATATGTGAATCGGAAGAAAAAATATACTATGGCTCTTGCAATATTTATTAAGGTAAAATTACATTTATTTGTTAAGGGGCTAAATGGGTAATAAGGTAAAATTACCTTTATTTGTTAAGGGGCTACTTTCCTCATTGGTACTGTAATAACCCGAAAATCTGGGCCAGTTTAAAATTTTTATTTTGGCAATTTTAGTGAATTTTGAATATTTAAAATAGATTATTTTAAATAATATCGACGTGAAATTCATTTTGAATATATAATTCGACGTATATATTATATACGTCGTCGCTAGAATATAAATATTTATATATAATTATAAATAGAATTGAAAATGGCGCGGTAGTTCGATAATTCGATTTCAAACTTCAATTGAATGTACCGGGAGCAAAACAATCCGGATTTTAGTGAAACCAAAAACATTAGGATCTAATTGACGATATCTTTCCAACGAAGTTAATAAACTGAGATTTCACTTTATAAATGAAAAGATATGTCCAGTTGAAAATTCAGAATAGTCGCTGTGGAATTTAAATATATTTTAATATATATAAAGGCCCTTAAAAATGGACATTTTGCAAACGACCTCGGATTTCGATGAAACCAGTTTTGTTGGGTCCGGGATGTAAAGTTATTGCTAGGTTTCAAGTTTCATAATTTTTCGAATCAATATGTGAGCGTGGCAAAGGAAAACGCGTTTTGACCATTTCAGTTGATTTTAATCGACTGGAAATTGGCCATTTTTCTAACGGTCTCAGAATTCGACGAAACTAGTTTTGTTAGGACCGTATCGTCAATATGAAGCTAGAAAATATTTTTCGAGAATTTTTAGAGTTAGTATGTGGCCCCGGTAATTTGAAATGTACGTTTAAAATTCAATAAGGATTTAAATGAAAATTCAACGGAAACTGATTCAAACAGTCGAATCAACCTACGATACATATCCCATTGTGTTCGGAATGGGGGTAAAACGCTATGGACGACAGGCGGTGGGCCTCGTTTCGAGTTCGTTTGTAAAAGTCAACTTTTTTAAATTAAATAAAAATAATAAAAATAATAAAAAAATAAATAAAACTCTTTCCCCCCTTTTATCTCGTTCTGGCCCCTCCCCCCCCCCCCCCCCTTTTATTATTTACAAATCGATTTTATCAGAGAAAAGAAAAAAAAAAGAAAAAAAAACTGGCGAAACCGCGATCGAAGACGCCTCCACCTCGTCGACGAGAGCCACCCCATCGCGCCGCCTGACCCCGCCTCCTCCAGTTCTCCTCGCGACAGCCCCCCTAGACGTGAAGAACCGCCGCCACCGCGCCTCAGCCGCGCAACCCCCAAACCCTAACTCCACGAAGAAACCCGCCGTTACCCCCTTCGAACCCCGAACCGCCTGAAACCACCGCCCCCTCCAGCGAAGTCCGCCGACGAGCCCCCCCTGTAAGTCCCCTGATGTTCTTTTTTTTATTTTATTTACTTTAAACTGTTTTGATTTTTTACTTATTTTAAAAACTGTTTTGATTTTTTTTACTTATTTTAAAAACTGATTTTTATTAAGGAAAGTTTCGATTTTTATTTATAAGGAAGAGAAGATTTTTTTATTTTTTTAAAATTCGGTTTTTAACTTATAAAAAGGTTAAAAATATAATCTTTTATATTGTAGAAAGATTAAAAATATGATCTTTATATTTTTAAAGTAATAAAAATATGATTTTTATATTTTTAAAATATTAAAAATATGATCTTTACCATGTAGAAGATGTGGAAATATAATTTTTACATGATAGACATATTAAAGACGATATTTTTAAAAAGTGAAAAGACGATATTTTTAAAATAGAAAAGATTAGATTTTAAAAATAGAAAAGGTGTGATTTTTATATATTGAATAGCATAGTGAAAATTCGATTTTTAAATATATGAAGTGATTATAAAAATATGATTTTTAAATTGAAAACGAACAAATAAAAATGTGATTTTTATTTTAAAGACATCAAAATATAAAAATGTGATTTTTATATATGTAGTGACTACGGGCACAAGAAGACGATAAAAAAAAGCGAGGATGAAGAAGATTTCTATAAAAGAAGTGTCGTGAAGTTGGATAGCTTTCGGTGAGAACTTCTCACTCTAAATTCTCTTTTTCTAGTTTATATTTATATATACTAGGATGCAGACGGTGCTTAGTAGCACCCGACACCCGTCATCCACAGACCATGGATGGCTTGTTTGTTTAATTGTTTGGATGTGTAGTTGGTTAGTTCATTTGGTTTGAATTGAATTGTTTGGTGAAATGAAAGTGATTTGATTGATGTGTGAATGGCGTGGGCCTTCACTAGACCGGGGATAAGGCTAGGCCTTGTCCCGTTTCTAGTATCGTGCCGTTATGCCGCCGAAATTTTCTAAAATATGTTAGAAAAATAAAAATATCATTTTATTGAATAAATGAAATGAATAGAAATTCATGTGTTGAAATAAAATATTTTATCGTTAAAAATATAGTTTTTAACGTGAAAGTGAATAAATAAAATATTTATAAACAAATCGGCCGATTTGTTTATATACACTGATTTGACTGATATTGATTGGGTCGATAAATTTTACACATCGCCCAACTGCACAAATAAAATCTGTGTTTGATTGTTTGAAACCCCACACGGGTGTTGGGATGAAATTTGAAGTTCACTCATCCTGATTGATTAGATATGTCGATCGATTGATTGACAGGCTGTTATAAGCGTCAGATATCTATATGTGATGCTTATACAGTGTAGTGCACTTTGGTTGATGATTGATTATTTTTCAATGCTATTATATACATGTGTTGTATGGAATCCATATAATTAACATTATATGGTGATTGATTGGGCCTCATTCCAATCGGGAAAATAATGAATATTATAAAAGAAAATTCATGTGTTGAATATAAAAATAGTCATGTGTTGACGATGTTCATGTGTTGAGTGAAATATTTTATATAATAAAAATTTACATCTTTATCATATTTAAAATTAGAACTACTTCCCAGTAGAAGTCTAATTAAAATCAAACGATAGATACCATAGTTTTATAAAATATTTTACATAACAAAAATAGTGAGGTGTTGACAGGACTCATGTGTTGAGATTAGTCGTGTGTTGAAAGAAATATAGATTCATGTGTTGAATGGGATAAATATTCATTTGTTGAATAGAATAAAGAAGTGGTGAAAAATATAAAGTCGTGTTGATTAGTTTTGCGCCATTTTGACGTGAACGATATTTATATCGATTTTATTCAAATTGAAGTGAATATTATAGCGAATTTGAATTGAAAAGAAAACGAATTTGAATTGAATGTAAAATGACTTTGAATTGAACTGAATATAAAACGAATTCAAGTGGAATTGAAAACGAACTGAAACTTAATTGAAATCGATTCGAATTGAAATCAAATAGAAATGAATTCGAATCGTAATTGAATTGAAATCAATTTGAATTTGAACTTGAATTGAAAAGAATTTGAATTTGAATTGAAGTGAAACGAATTTGAATTCGAATTAAATATAATAGAAATGAATTCGAATCGTAATTGAATTGAAATCAATTTGAATTTGAACTTGAATTGAAAAGAATTTGAATTTGAATTGAAGTGAAACGAATTTGAATTCGAATTAAATATAATTGAAATGAATACGAGTTGAATTGAAATCAAATCGAGTTGAAGTTGAGTGTAGCGATGAAATGGTTTTGAAAACGAATTTAAAACGATTTATAAAATTCGTTTTAAAAAGGAAATCGACGAAATATATATAATATATATATATTATATATATAATGGCCTGAATAGAACGCGCCGCGCCGCGGTAGTTCGTGAATTTCGACCATTTATTTCAAACGGACATTGCGGGAGATCTGACCGTCGGATTCTCCTAAAACCGGAACCGTTGGGTTCGTATCGAAAAGAGCTTTCCAATGAATATGAGAAATTTGAAATCTAACGGTTGGATTTGGAATTATGTCCAAATCAAATTCGAAAAAGGTCGCTGTAAGTGCAGTTCGATGGCCGTTGTTGGAAATCGACTGTACGGGCCTTGATAAAATTATTAAAAATATCTATAATTTGTGTAAAATTATAATATGTGAATTGGAAAGATTTGGGCTGGAAAATTCCACATTTGAAAAGATAAAAATAGATTTTTATCGAAATGAACTAGTTTTGAACTAGAATTGAAATCAATTTATTTTTGAAATAAATAAATTGAATTTGAAAGCGATTTTGAAAATAATCGATAATTTCCAATACGTGGATTGGACTGGAGCTGAATCGAAATTATCTTCGGGATATTTCGATGTTGGATTTCGTGACTATACAAATATTGTTATGGGGATTTGAAAGATATTTTATATCGTTATTTCCAATACGATATTTGTTGGTTTCAGAATTTGATATTGAATATAAGCCGATATATTTTCTATTCAGAGCCTTGTATTTAATATCAAATGTGATTTGGGTTTGTCGTGAATCGTGTTTAGATGACATTGGTTCTTTAACCCAGTTAAAGACAAGATGTTGATTTTTGAAAAGATTAAAACTAAGTGGAGTTTTAATGAATCTTTAATTAGATTAAAATGTGAATTGATAATTTAAATTATCAAATCTGAAAAGTGATCGAGAGTGGAGTATCACCAGTTCTTGTTGCAGTCGTGATGGGGGGTTCTCGCTTCGCAGTTTGGTGGCGAACGGGAGACTCTTACCCCCACATGTCCCTTGTGGTGGGGGTTGGTTCGCCAGTGGGCACGAGACTCGAGAGGGTTGCCGTAAAACAAGTAATTGGGGGACCAGGTGAAAGCCACGGTGGGTTTTACCTGCTGCTTGGGGGATGAAGGGATGGTTGCAAAGCCTACCGGAGTTCGTCGGCTATTTCTCATTTTGGTATCAGAGCTTTGGTTTACAGAGCTCGAGAACAAGACACATTAGAACCATACGAAAGAATTCATCAGATATTGGATTAGCAACATCCAATTAGAATTACTCGTTAGAGATAGGATCAGTAGTATCCTAGAACGAGTGTGAAGAGTATATTTTTCAAATGAAAACAATTTTGTTTTTAAAATTTAAATCGTTTTATACGTATTTGAATTATTTATTTATTTTGAATATGGACAATCGAGTATATATGGATTTCGCGTATACGCGCCATGAACGTATATTCGAAGTTTTAATATATTAGATAGATATAGAATCACATTCTAGTTGCCCGGGAATGATTCTGATAATGCTGCAGCGTTACCAGTATTTATTTTCGAGTAACGAAGGTGTGATTTCTATATATTTCCATTAGACTGGTGTGAGAACCAAAACTTATATAGTTAGAACACGTTGTTGTGAATTGGCATCAAAAACATGATTTTTGTATATATATCAAATTTATGAATTTGAAACTCTAATTCACTAATTGATTGATGTTTGAGTTGCTTGTTTATTTGTTTGCTAATTTTTATCCATTTAGCCTAATTGAACCGAATATTGAATTGTATTGAAAATTGGTCGCATTTGCTTGCATATACATATACTTACATTGAACAGGTCATAGCAAGGAGGCTAGAGCAGAGAATAAAATTTGTTTGCCCGACAAATAGGTACATGTTTACTACATAATTTCCTGTTTTGTTTGGGTGATGATGATTTTGTGAGCCTATTGGCTAGCCGCTTGGCTTTTTCTTTTTCTTTTTGAGATCTGAAGGACCGGGGAAGCTATTTGAAATTCCCCGATGCTCCCGGTGCAGGGGAGGTTATGGCGAAATTTTTCGAAAATTTAGGGTGTTAGCCAAATTTTTGAAGAATTGAAAATTCTCAGAAACTAAAAAGTTGGAGAATAGAAGCCAGATCGAACGTAGAGTTGATTTATCAAACCACTTTCGACTTTTGTTCCTTTTCGGGGACGAAAAGTTTTAAGTGGGGGAGATTGTAATAACCCGAAAATCTGGGCCAGTTTAAAATTTTTATTTTGGCAATTTTAGTGAATTTTGAATATTTAAAATAGATTATTTTAAATAATATCGACGTGAAATTCATTTTGAATATATAATTCGACGTATATATTATATACGTCGTCGCTAGAATATAAATATTTATATATAATTATAAATAGAATTGAAAATGGCGCGGTAGTTCGATAATTCGATTTCAAACTTCAATTGAATGTACCGGGAGCAAAACAATCCGGATTTTAGTGAAACCAAAAACATTAGGATCTAATTGACGATATCTTTCCAACGAAGTTAATAAACTGAGATTTCACTTTATAAATGAAAAGATATGTCCAGTTGAAAATTCAGAATAGTCGCTGTGGAATTTAAATATATTTTAATATATATAAAGGCCCTTAAAAATGGACATTTTGCAAACGACCTCGGATTTCGATGAAACCAGTTTTGTTGGGTCCGGGATGTAAAGTTATTGCTAGGTTTCAAGTTTCATAATTTTTCGAATCAATATGTGAGCCTGGCAAAGGAAAACGCGTTTTGACCATTTCAGTTGATTTTAATCGACTGGAAATTGGCCATTTTTCTAACGGTCTCAGAATTCGATGAAACTAGTTTTGTTAGGACCGTATCGTCAATATGAAGCTAGAAAATATTTTTCGAGAATTTTTAGAGTTAGTATGTGGCCCCGGTAATTTGAAATGTACGTTTAAAATTCAATAAGGATTTAAATGAAAATTCAACGGAAACTGATTCAAACAGTCGAATCAACCTACGATACATATCCCATTGTGTTCGGAATGGGGGTAAAACGCTATGGACGACAGACGGTGGGCCTCGTTTCGAGTTCGTTTGTAAAAGTCAACTTTTTTAAATTAAATAAAAATAATAAAAATAATAAAAAAATAAATAAAACTCTTTCCCCCCTTTTATCTCGTTCTGGCCCCTCCCCCCCTTTTATTATTTACAAATCGATTTTATCAGAGAAAAGAAAAAAAAAAGAAAAAAAAACTGGCGAAACCGCGATCGAAGACGCCTCCACCTCGTCGACGAGAGCCACCCCATCGCGCCGCCTGACCCCGCCTCCTCCAGTTCTCCTCGCGACAGCCCCCCTAGACGTGAAGAACCGCCGCCACCGCGCCTCAGCCGCGCAACCCCCAAACCCTAACTCCACGAAGAAACCCGCCGTTACCCCCTTCGAACCCCGAACCGCCTGAAACCACCGCCCCCTCCAGCGAAGTCCGCCGACGAGCCCCCCCTGTAAGTCCCCTGATGTTCTTTTTTTTATTTTATTTACTTTAAACTGTTTTGATTTTTTACTTATTTTAAAAACTGTTTTGATTTTTTTTACTTATTTTAAAAACTGATTTTTATTAAGGAAAGTTTCGATTTTTATTTATAAGGAAGAGAAGATTTTTTTATTTTTTTAAAATTCGGTTTTTAACTTATAAAAAGGTTAAAAATATAATCTTTTATATTGTAGAAAGATTAAAAATATGATCTTTATATTTTTAAAGTAATAAAAATATGATTTTTATATTTTTAAAATATTAAAAATATGATCTTTACCATGTAGAAGATGTGGAAATATAATTTTTACATGATAGACATATTAAAGACGATATTTTTAAAAAGTGAAAAGACGATATTTTTAAAATAGAAAAGATTAGATTTTAAAAATAGAAAAGGTGTGATTTTTATATATTGAATAGCATAGTGAAAATTCGATTTTTAAATATATGAAGTGATTATAAAAATATGATTTTTAAATTGAAAACGAACAAATAAAAATGTGATTTTTATTTTAAAGACATCAAAATATAAAAATGTGATTTTTATATATGTAGTAACTACGGGCACAAGAAGACGATAAAAAAAAGCGAGGATGAAGAAGATTTCTATAAAAGAAGTGTCGTGAAGTTGGATAGCTTTCGGTGAGAACTTCTCACTCTAAATTCTCTTTTTCTAGTTTATATTTATATATACTAGGATGCAGACGGTGCTTAGTAGCACCCGACACCCGTCATCCACAGACCATGGATGGCTTGTTTGTTTAATTGTTTGGATGTGTAGTTGGTTAGTTCATTTGGTTTGAATTGAATTGTTTGGTGAAATGAAAGTGATTTGATTGATGTGTGAATGGCGTGGGCCTTCACTAGACCGGGGATAAGGCTAGGCCTTGTCCCGTTTCTAGTATCGTGCCGTTATGCCGCCGAAATTTTCTAAAATATGTTAGAAAAATAAAAATATCATTTTATTGAATAAATGAAATGAATAGAAATTCATGTGTTGAAATAAAATATTTTATCGTTAAAAATATAGTTTTTAACGTGAAAGTGAATAAATAAAATATTTATAAACAAATCGGCCGATTTGTTTATATACACTGATTTGACTGATATTGATTGGGTCGATAAATTTTACACATCGCCCAACTGCACAAATAAAATCTGTGTTTGATTGTTTGAAACCCCACACGGGTGTTGGGATGAAATTTGAAGTTCACTCATCCTGATTGATTAGATATGTCGATCGATTGATTGACAGGCTGTTATAAGCGTCAGATATCTATATGTGATGCTTATACAGTGTAGTGCACTTTGGTTGATGATTGATTATTTTTCAATGCTATTATATACATGTGTTGTATGGAATCCATATAATTAACATTATATGGTGATTGATTGGGCCTCATTCCAATCGGGAAAATAATGAATATTATAAAAGAAAATTCATGTGTTGAATATAAAAATAGTCATGTGTTGACGATGTTCATGTGTTGAGTGAAATATTTTATATAATAAAAATTTACATCTTTATCATATTTAAAATTAGAACTACTTCCCAGTAGAAGTCTAATTAAAATCAAACGATAGATACCATAGTTTTATAAAATATTTTACATAACAAAAATAGTGAGGTGTTGACAGGACTCATGTGTTGAGATTAGTCGTGTGTTGAAAGAAATATAGATTCATGTGTTGAATGGGATAAATATTCATTTGTTGAATAGAATAAAGAAGTGGTGAAAAATATAAAGCCGTGTTGATTAGTTTTGCGCCATTTTGACGTGAACGATATTTATATCGATTTTATTCAAATTGAAGTGAATATTATAGCGAATTTGAATTGAAAAGAAAACGAATTTGAATTGAATGTAAAATGACTTTGAATTGAACTGAATATAAAACGAATTCAAGTGGAATTGAAAACAAACTGAAACTTAATTGAAATCGATTCGAATTGAAATCAAATAGAAATGAATTCGAATCGTAATTGAATTGAAATCAATTTGAATTTGAACTTGAATTGAAAAGAATTTGAATTTGAATTGAAGTGAAACGAATTTGAATTCGAATTAAATATAATAGAAATGAATTCGAATCGTAATTGAATTGAAATCAATTTGAATTTGAACTTGAATTGAAAAGAATTTGAATTTGAATTGAAGTGAAACGAATTTGAATTCGAATTAAATATAATTGAAATGAATTCGAGTTGAATTGAAATCAAATCGAGTTGAAGTTGAGTGTAGCGATGAAATGGTTTTGAAAACGAATTTAAAACGATTTATAAAATTCGTTTTAAAAAGGAAATCGACGAAATATATATAATATATATATATTATATATATAATGGCCTGAATAGAACACGCCGCGCCGCGGTAGTTCGTGAATTTCGACCATTTATTTCAAACGGACATTGCGGGAGATCCGACCGTCGGATTCTCCTAAAACCGGAACCGTTGGGTTCGTATCGAAAAGAGCTTTCCAATGAATATGAGAAATTTGATATCTAACGGTTGGATTTGGAATTATGTCCAAATCAAATTCGAAAAAGGTCGCTGTAAGTGCAGTTCGATGGCCGTTGTTGGAAATCGACTGTACGGGCCTTGATAAAATTATTAAAAATATCTATAATTTGTGTAAAATTATAATATGTGAATTGGAAAGATTTGGGCTGGAAAATTCCACATTTGAAAAGATAAAAATAGATTTTTATCGAAATGAACTAGTTTTGAACTAGAATTGAAATCAATTTATTTTTGAAATAAATAAATTGAATTTGAAAGCGATTTTGAAAATAATCGATAATTTCCAATACGTGGATTGGACTGGAGCTGAATCGAAATTATCTTCGGGATATTTCGATGTTGGATTTCGTGACTATACAAATATTGTTATGGGGATTTGAAAGATATTTTATATCGTTATTTCCAATACGATATTTGTTGGTTTCAGAATTTGATATTGAATATAAGCCGATATATTTTCTATTCAGAGCCTTGTATTTAATATCAAATGTGATTTGGGTTTGTCGTGAATCGTGTTTAGATGACATTGGTTCTTTAACCCAGTTAAAGACAAGATGTTGATTTTTGAAAAGATTAAAACTAAGTGGAGTTTTAATGAATCTTTAATTAGATTAAAATGTGAATTGATAATTTAAATTATCAAATCTGAAAAGTGATCGAGAGTGGAGTATCACCAGTTCTTGTTGCAGTCGTGATGGGGGGTTCTCGCTTCGCAGTTTGGTGGCGAACGGGAGACTCTTACCCCCACATGTCCCTTGTGGTGGGGGTTGGTTCGCCAGTGGGCACGAGACTCGAGAGGGTTGCCGTAAAACAAGTAATTGGGGGACCAGGTGAAAGCCACGGTGGGTTTTACCTGCTGCTTGGGGGATGAAGGGATGGTTGCAAAGCCTACCGGAGTTCGTCGGCTATTTCTCATTTTGGTATCAGAGCTTTGGTTTACACAGCTCGAGAACAAGACACATTAGAACCATACGAAAGAATTCATCAGATATTGGATTAGCAACATCCAATTAGAATTACTCGTTAGAGATAGGATCAGTAGTATCCTAGAACGAGTGTGAAGAGTATATTTTTCAAATGAAAACAATTTTGTTTTTAAAATTTAAATCGTTTTATACGTATTTGAATTATTTATTTATTTTGAATATGGACAATCGAGTATATATGGATTTCGCGTATACGCGCCATGAACGTATATTCGAAGTTTTAATATATTAGATAGATATAGAATCACATTCTAGTTGCCCGGGAATGATTCTGATAATGCTGCAGCGTTACCAGTATTTATTTTCGAGTAACGAAGGTGTGATTTCTATATATTTCCATTAGACTGGTGTGAGAACCAAAACTTATATAGTTAGAACACGTTGTTGTGAATTGGCATCAAAAACATGATTTTTGTATATATATCAAATTTATGAATTTGAAACTCTAATTCACTAATTGATTGATGTTTGAGTTGCTTGTTTATTTGTTTGCTAATTTTTATCCATTTAGCCTAATTGAACCGAATATTGAATTGTATTGAAAATTGGTCGCATTTGCTTGCATATACATATACTTACATTGAACAGGTCATAGCAAGGAGGCTAGAGCAGAGAATAAAATTTGTTTGCCCGACAAATAGGTACATGTTTACTACATAATTTCCTGTTTTGTTTGGGTGATGATGATTTTGTGAGCCTATTGGCTAGCCGCTTGGCTTTTTCTTTTTCTTTTTGAGATCTGAAGGACCGGGGAAGCTATTTGAAATTCCCCGATGCTCCCGGTGCAGGGGAGGTTATGGCGAAATTTTTCGAAAATTTAGGGTGTTAGCCAAATTTTTGAAGAATTGAAAATTCTCAGAAACTAAAAAGTTGGAGAATAGAAGCCAGATCGAACGTAGAGTTGATTTATCAAACCACTTTCGACTTTTGTTCCTTTTCGGGGACGAAAAGTTTTAAGTGGGGGAGATTGTAATAACCCGAAAATCTGGGCCAGTTTAAAATTTTTATTTTGGCAATTTTAGTGAATTTTGAATATTTAAAATAGATTATTTTAAATAATATCGACGTGAAATTCATTTTGAATATATAATTCGACGTATATATTATATACGTCGTCGCTAGAATATAAATATTTATATATAATTATAAATAGAATTGAAAATGGCGCGGTAGTTCGATAATTCGATTTCAAACTTCAATTGAATGTACCGGGAGCAAAACAATCCGGATTTTAGTGAAACCAAAAACATTAGGATCTAATTGACGATATCTTTCCAACGAAGTTAATAAACTGAGATTTCACTTTATAAATGAAAAGATATGTCCAGTTGAAAATTCAGAATAGTCGCTGTGGAATTTAAATATATTTTAATATATATAAAGGCCCTTAAAAATGGACATTTTGCAAACGACCTCGGATTTCGATGAAACCAGTTTTGTTGGGTCCGGGATGTAAAGTTATTGCTAGGTTTCAAGTTTCATAATTTTTCGAATCAATATGTGAGCCTGGCAAAGGAAAACGCGTTTTGACCATTTCAGTTGATTTTAATCGACTGGAAATTGGCCATTTTTCTAACGGTCTCAGAATTCGATGAAACTAGTTTTGTTAGGACCGTATCGTCAATATGAAGCTAGAAAATATTTTTCGAGAATTTTTAGAGTTAGTATGTGGCCCCGGTAATTTGAAATGTACGTTTAAAATTCAATAAGGATTTAAATGAAAATTCAACGGAAACTGATTCAAACAGTCGAATCAACCTACGATACATATCCCATTGTGTTCGGAATGGGGGTAAAACGCTATGGACGACAGACGGTGGGCCTCGTTTCGAGTTCGTTTGTAAAAGTCAACTTTTTTAAATTAAATAAAAATAATAAAAATAATAAAAAAATAAATAAAACTCTTTCCCCCCTTTTATCTCGTTCTGGCCCCTCCCCCCCTTTTATTATTTACAAATCGATTTTATCAGAGAAAAGAAAAAAAAAAGAAAAAAAAACTGGCGAAACCGCGATCGAAGACGCCTCCACCTCGTCGACGAGAGCCACCCCATCGCGCCGCCTGACCCCGCCTCCTCCAGTTCTCCTCGCGACAGCCCCCCTAGACGTGAAGAACCGCCGCCACCGCGCCTCAGCCGCGCAACCCCCAAACCCTAACTCCACGAAGAAACCCGCCGTTACCCCCTTCGAACCCCGAACCGCCTGAAACCACCGCCCCCTCCAGCGAAGTCCGCCGACGAGCCCCCCCTGTAAGTCCCCTGATGTTCTTTTTTTTATTTTATTTACTTTAAACTGTTTTGATTTTTTACTTATTTTAAAAACTGTTTTGATTTTTTTTACTTATTTTAAAAACTGATTTTTATTAAGGAAAGTTTCGATTTTTATTTATAAGGAAGAGAAGATTTTTTTATTTTTTTAAAATTCGGTTTTTAACTTATAAAAAGGTTAAAAATATAATCTTTTATATTGTAGAAAGATTAAAAATATGATCTTTATATTTTTAAAGTAATAAAAATATGATTTTTATATTTTTAAAATATTAAAAATATGATCTTTACCATGTAGAAGATGTGGAAATATAATTTTTACATGATAGACATATTAAAGACGATATTTTTAAAAAGTGAAAAGACGATATTTTTAAAATAGAAAAGATTAGATTTTAAAAATAGAAAAGGTGTGATTTTTATATATTGAATAGCATAGTGAAAATTCGATTTTTAAATATATGAAGTGATTATAAAAATATGATTTTTAAATTGAAAACGAACAAATAAAAATGTGATTTTTATTTTAAAGACATCAAAATATAAAAATGTGATTTTTATATATGTAGTGACTACGGGCACAAGAAGACGATAAAAAAAAGCGAGGATGAAGAAGATTTCTATAAAAGAAGTGTCGTGAAGTTGGATAGCTTTCGGTGAGAACTTCTCACTCTAAATTCTCTTTTTCTAGTTTATATTTATATATACTAGGATGCAGACGGTGCTTAGTAGCACCCGACACCCGTCATCCACAGACCATGGATGGCTTGTTTGTTTAATTGTTTGGATGTGTAGTTGGTTAGTTCATTTGGTTTGAATTGAATTGTTTGGTGAAATGAAAGTGATTTGATTGATGTGTGAATGGCGTGGGCCTTCACTAGACCGGGGATAAGGCTAGGCCTTGTCCCGTTTCTAGTATCGTGCCGTTATGCCGCCGAAATTTTCTAAAATATGTTAGAAAAATAAAAATATCATTTTATTGAATAAATGAAATGAATAGAAATTCATGTGTTGAAATAAAATATTTTATCGTTAAAAATATAGTTTTTAACGTGAAAGTGAATAAATAAAATATTTATAAACAAATCGGCCGATTTGTTTATATACACTGATTTGACTGATATTGATTGGGTCGATAAATTTTACACATCGCCCAACTGCACAAATAAAATCTGTGTTTGATTGTTTGAAACCCCACACGGGTGTTGGGATGAAATTTGAAGTTCACTCATCCTGATTGATTAGATATGTCGATCGATTGATTGACAGGCTGTTATAAGCGTCAGATATCTATATGTGATGCTTATACAGTGTAGTGCACTTTGGTTGATGATTGATTATTTTTCAATGCTATTATATACATGTGTTGTATGGAATCCATATAATTAACATTATATGGTGATTGATTGGGCCTCATTCCAATCGGGAAAATAATGAATATTATAAAAGAAAATTCATGTGTTGAATATAAAAATAGTCATGTGTTGACGATGTTCATGTGTTGAGTGAAATATTTTATATAATAAAAATTTACATCTTTATCATATTTAAAATTAGAACTACTTCCCAGTAGAAGTCTAATTAAAATCAAACGATAGATACCATAGTTTTATAAAATATTTTACATAACAAAAATAGTGAGGTGTTGACAGGACTCATGTGTTGAGATTAGTCGTGTGTTGAAAGAAATATAGATTCATGTGTTGAATGGGATAAATATTCATTTGTTGAATAGAATAAAGAAGTGGTGAAAAATATAAAGCCGTGTTGATTAGTTTTGCGCCATTTTGACGTGAACGATATTTATATCGATTTTATTCAAATTGAAGTGAATATTATAGCGAATTTGAATTGAAAAGAAAACGAATTTGAATTGAATGTAAAATGACTTTGAATTGAACTGAATATAAAACGAATTCAAGTGGAATTGAAAACAAACTGAAACTTAATTGAAATCGATTCGAATTGAAATCAAATAGAAATGAATTCGAATCGTAATTGAATTGAAATCAATTTGAATTTGAACTTGAATTGAAAAGAATTTGAATTTGAATTGAAGTGAAACGAATTGAATTCGAATTAAATATAATAGAAATGAATTCGAATCGTAATTGAATTGAAATCAATTTGAATTTGAACTTGAATTGAAAAGAATTTGAATTTGAATTGAAGTGAAACGAATTTGAATTCGAATTAAATATAATTGAAATGAATTCGAGTTGAATTGAAATCAAATCGAGTTGAAGTTGAGTGTAGCGATGAAATGGTTTTGAAAACGAATTTAAAACGATTTATAAAATTCGTTTTAAAAAGGAAATCGACGAAATATATATAATATATATATATTATATATATAATGGCCTGAATAGAACACGCCGCGCCGCGGTAGTTCGTGAATTTCGACCATTTATTTCAAACGGACATTGCGGGAGATCCGACCGTCGGATTCTCCTAAAACCGGAACCGTTGGGTTCGTATCGAAAAGAGCTTTCCAATGAATATGAGAAATTTGATATCTAACGGTTGGATTTGGAATTATGTCCAAATCAAATTCGAAAAAGGTCGCTGTAAGTGCAGTTCGATGGCCGTTGTTGGAAATCGACTGTACGGGCCTTGATAAAATTATTAAAAATATCTATAATTTGTGTAAAATTATAATATGTGAATTGGAAAGATTTGGGCTGGAAAATTCCACATTTGAAAAGATAAAAATAGATTTTTATCGAAATGAACTAGTTTTGAACTAGAATTGAAATCAATTTATTTTTGAAATAAATAAATTGAATTTGAAAGCGATTTTGAAAATAATCGATAATTTCCAATACGTGGATTGGACTGGAGCTGAATCGAAATTATCTTCGGGATATTTCGATGTTGGATTTCGTGACTATACAAATATTGTTATGGGGATTTGAAAGATATTTTATATCGTTATTTCCAATACGATATTTGTTGGTTTCAGAATTTGATATTGAATATAAGCCGATATATTTTCTATTCAGAGCCTTGTATTTAATATCAAATGTGATTTGGGTTTGTCGTGAATCGTGTTTAGATGACATTGGTTCTTTAACCCAGTTAAAGACAAGATGTTGATTTTTGAAAAGATTAAAACTAAGTGGAGTTTTAATGAATCTTTAATTAGATTAAAATGTGAATTGATAATTTAAATTATCAAATCTGAAAAGTGATCGAGAGTGGAGTATCACCAGTTTTGCTCCAAAGCGATAGTTAAATCTTTAATTAGATTTGAACGTGAAAAGGTAATTAATTTTACCGATAACACCGTGGTGTTAGATATGGAGTATCACCAGTTTTGCTCCATGGGATATATAGGTTGGGATTGGGAAATAAAACAAATAATTACTTCGGTGTGGTTCGCTAATCCCGACTAGTTTGAAATGATATCCAAAGGAAGATTATAGGATAAATTTAGAAGAATTTATCTTTGATAAAATTAATGGGAACATTTCCCTAAGAATGTGATTTGTGAATAAAAGAATATTCTGAATTGGAATGAGGCGTTCATTGTGTTTGTGTAACATTTGTTAATTATATACGTGGGTTATTCAGAAAGGCCGGGTTATACCCATCCTGAATAACCGATTCGACGAGATGTCGAAGATGAAGACGGTGGTTGAAGACCGGAAGTCTTCACATCGTTTGGGTGATTACTGATGATCTTGATTGGGCTGTACACCCAGGATGAGGGAATCAGTTGGTGATCGTCCAGACGTACTTGGAGATGGATGGATATGCGAGGAAAGTGCCTCCGGTTTCGTTCAGACCCAGAACGAACTTGTAAATGGATTGGGTGTCTGACATTGGATTTTATTCTGTGTTGATTGATCTCTATTAAATATACATCTGTTTGGCGGCGGAGAATTTATTCTCTTGCTTAACGCCCTTCTCTGAGACGTACGAGCTCAGAGGTTGTATATCGATGGACATCAGTCGCATGGAGTGAATTGCCAGTGTGGCATGCGTAAGTGGCAATTGATCAAGGCTTCTGTTGAAAAGCAAAGTCTTGTGGTTGATGATCAAAGCACGGCCTGTGTGGCGTAGCTTTGTGTATGACGTGAATTCGCGAGCCTCACACCTCGGTATGAGTCAAAAACGGGATAGTGACTGCAGGGAGAGCACAACGTTTCTTTCTAGCTAGGGTGGTGTCAGTGACCTACCAGCCCTGACATTTATATACTTTTCACCTGTGTGGTTGTTGGAATGCGAGGCGCCTCGGATATAGGTCTGTAAGGACCGGGAAACGTGTGTTCAGGAATAATTAATCCTCAAAAGTAAGAGAGGACCGGCCCTGAAGATCCAAGGATCATAGTGGGGTCCTGGGACATTTGCTAGAGTGTCTCGAACGCGGAGAGGAGCTTGCCCCTTGCCTCGGCTCATGACGGAATCCAATTTCCAATACGTGTATTGCGGTTTTAATTGTAGAACTAGTATGGCGACATGATATATGGTACCCATGCCGCCTATGATTGATATTTATGATTGAAATTGTTTTGACACTATACACTTATAATAGTATCAAATAATGTGTTTTAAACGTATCAAGCATGCTTTGGCTGTTATAAGGGAAAACCCTATCCTCCGGCTTGCGTTGCATTGTGTGATGGGACCTGGGTCTTATAACAGCTTCATTTTCTTTATTTAGCATTGCGCTGTTTGTTTTATGCACTGGTATTCTTGGGAGGAAACCCGTTCCGTGTTATACGGCGTGGTCCCTTGATTTACCTAACTTTAAAACCAATATTAATAACTGTTTTAGTTCTCACACCAGTCACATGACTGACCTGGAGTTTATTGTTTTAACCTAAACTCTGGGTGCCCCTATTTTCCGCACGGGCAGCTAGTAGTTTTGGTTTTGCAGATTTATATTCACAGGGTCCTGATTAACAGCTGGAACGATGCTCGGAAAGCTCTGTATCCGTGTATCACTTTCAGTTGTATTTTGTATTACTTTCCGCTGCTATGTAATTTATTGTAATCTCTGATATTTATGGTATGTAATTTATTCATTTATACTCTGTATATTCTTGTATCTGATGGAATTGTTGTAATAACAATGAAATGTTCTTCCGTATGCGTTCTATTTTGTCTTGTCCTCAATTCTATCCGTGCTTTCCTTCACGGGGAAGTTCGGGTCGTCTCAGGTACCCCCCTTAATAATTTTTGAAAGAAAAAAAAATTGATCCCCTTTAACAATTTTTGGAGTGTCAAAAACAATGCCCTTGTTTTCAATCCCCAGTAAAAAATTTATATTCAATTATACTCTATAACAATAAATAACTTGTTTAATATGCCTATTTATCTTTCATCTTCATTTCACATCATTATCGGCTGAAATTGTCATGGCTCATGGACACTAAAACAAGCGAACAACAAATTTTACAGATGATGTATAGCCAAATATGGTTCTTTCAGTCTATCCAAAAATAATGATTTGAAAAATGCAAGTTTTTTTGTTTTAGCACAAACAGCAATTAAATCTAGAACACTACATAGACCAACTAGCCTTAATATGGTGCATTGCAGCGTATGAGCAGTAGGATCAATAAATTTCGAAGTGTATGTTTCTAAAAATAAAATCAATATCAATACCATGTTCGGCAACTATACAAGAACATGAGATATATGCGCATCTGTATTAAAATGAAAATGTTGCATTGAAGATTAGTTTATTCAAATATGATTTTTTTTTTAAAAAAATACGTCGATCACCGAATTTTCTCGTCTCCATTGCTAAATTTTACGGAGTTGCAAAGGTTTGAAATGTAGAGCAACAAGTTATAAGGAAGAATGAGAGAAGAAAAAAGAAGGAAAAATAAAAACCAATGTGAATAAGAAATGAAGGTTATTTTTGGAATACATGCGGTGTGTAGAGAAATAAATGGGATGTGTGTTTTATTTTCTAATTAGCATGGGGAAAGAGTAAATCGTGGGGTGACAATAGACGAACCCATTATTATGTTGGTGGGTAGCTGCGAATCTTTCTCTCATTTCTTCAATACGATCATGTCACGTGTGTTAAACTTAACAATCTCATAACCAATCAAATAACTATGTTTTGATTCCTCACTTCATCTTTCCTTAACCCTAATTTTAACTTCGGGAACTTTCCTATTGTTCTTAAAAAAGACGAACGTCGTTCCATGATCGTCGTTATTTGGTTTCTCTGAAGTCGGCGGTTTTCATTCTCTCTCCCCCTTTTTTCGACATCGCTTTTGTCCTAGTTCGAAATGTTGAATTCGTCTGCTTTATAAAATCTTAAATTAAAACGACTTGTTATTGAATTCATTGTAAGTCTGAAATTGTTGTATCTTTCAAGGTTTTTTTTAAAAAAAAAATCTCGAATATTATTCATTTTGAAGGGGGTTCTTATTGAAAAATATTCTTCATACTTTGGATCCCTAACTAATTTTATGTTTGATGATCTTGAAATGTTTTTACTAAATTGCCTAAACTATATCATACAAACTACAAGTATATTGCATGATACCCAATAAAAACCCGATATATTTCAATGGATATCATATAAGTTGTTTCCTGATTTAGACATGGAATAAGGTTTTATATATTTAGTGTTCATGTTCTTTGCAAGTTTTTGGATTTCTATGTTTAATGTGTAATTTCATTTTCTTTATAGACTGCATTTTCAAATCGTGGTTGTTCCTTGCAATTTTAGTAATGAGCTCACTTTCGTCGATCTGTCTTACGCATTACTTTAAGCATATCAAGGATTGAAGCATTTTTTGTCGTGATTAACCATGCTTTTAAGATATAACCATCTATGTTATTATTGGAATGATCATATAAATATGTTGTATTTTACTCGTCGTTATTTAAATTATTAGTCATTATATTTTTGCCTTGGTTTTCATTTAATGAAACCAATTACTTTTTAGAACTATAAAATTGTTCAATTAAATTGTTGAATGAACTCTTTTTTTTTCATTAGTTTGCATTGGATAATTGTTGGCAAATTGCAACTTTGACTATATTGAGCTAAGTTATTATGACATCATAGCGACAATGGTTTGTTTCAACTATATGCTCCACCATTGGTAATAACGTATACACTCCAAACACATGAACATTTTTTCGTAATTAATAGCAGAACTTACTAACTTTAGGTCGATATTGTTGCTACATCTAAGTATTTGATTTGATGAAGAATATGTTGGTTTCAATTCAATCAATTACTAAGCACTATCAATCAAATAAAGTAGAAAGTAGTTATAGAGTTACGGTATTAATGAAACGAAAATAGCTAGGAGAAAACTCATATCTTTATTTGTTGTTAGAAAAGTGTTCTAGATACTTTTTTTTTAATATTATCTTGGTAGATATGTATTACATGATTATTTACACAAAATGATAGACAACCAGAGGTGCATTCATTTAATAAATTTAAATGCTTAACATTTATTGCTTTATGCATAAATTTTGTTGTAGATAACACTGTTGAAATATAGACGTATATACATCATATAGATACATATATCATTTACAGCCTACATATAGGATTTTTAGGTAGGGAGGTCAAACGACTTAAGGAATAAGTTAACTAGTACTATGTAGACTATTTACATAAAACATCACACACACACACACACATGCACAAGCGCGCGCACGCGCGCGCACACACACACACACACACACACACACACATATATATATATATATATTTGAAAATTGGTACGTTTTATTTCAAATACCAATAAAACCTCATTAATATGCCTTGTTAAAACCCGGTAATCCCTCTAACCTAAGCGGGTACCTTACCAGGAAAAACAGTACATATAAAATCGGTGATACAGTGTTTTCTATAAAACCGATACAAAACAAAGAATTAACAAATACAAAACAAACGTATTCTCACTCACGGCCCATATACATGGCCCAACCACAATTCAAATCAGAAAAATGGCTCCTATCTTCATCTTCTACCCTGTATCAATGAGTTCTATCCCACAGCGATTCAAAATCTGTAAATTCCTCGAATTTCTCTCAGATTTGCTGCCATTATTACGAACAAGGTAGCAGGTTTCCTTCTCTATCTGAGTTAGCTTGGTCGTTACATTCGTTTTTCGATTTTGGAAAATCCTCTCATTTCTTTCCTTCCAAATGAAATACACTGCAGTTGTCAATGCCCCACAAGCTAAGTCTCTAATCTGGTCTTTGTTCTTGAAAGAATTTTGTAACTGTCTGGCTTCATTTAGTAACTAGGATTGGATTGTTAGAGGCAAAGACAGCTTCTGTTTTAAAGATAGCCAAATGAATGAAGAATAATCACGCTAAAAAAATAGATGCTCGATCGATTCTTGATGTAGCTCACATAATGGACATAAGGTATTTGAAATATTTCCAAACCGAAAAATCATGTCTTTTGTATTAAGTCTACCCAAGCAAGCTAGGTAACTTATAAAAGACATTCTTTTACTGTTTTTACTATGCCATATTACTGAAAAAGATGAGTCCTCCTCATCAATTATACAAACAAAATTCCAAGCTTTATTAAAAGAAAACTCTCCATCTACCCCCAATTCATATATGTCATGAGGCATATTGTCATGAATTGAAATAGATCTGATTTCAATAATTAACTCTCGAGTAGCTGGAGGGATAGATGGATCAATTACTCCCTCTCTAATAATTGAACTTACTTTTTCTGTAGAATCACCAATCATGTGCAATCTATCAAAACCAAGGAGATCTACTAAACATCGACAATTAATCCAAGGATCATGCCATAAGTAAGTTTCTTCACCTTTAGCTATTACTTTCTTGGCACCCCTTTTGCACCCCAATGGTGTCCACTCATTTATAATTAAATAAGTTAGTGGAGAAAGAGAGAGAATTAGTGGAAAGAGAGAGAAACTAGAATGTGTGGTGGAAATCAGGGAGTTATAGGGGTGCTACACTATTTGGGGTGCTCTTGATCTGGGGCACCACCAAATAGTGTAAATAATCTACACTATTTCTCTTGGAAGCATTGTTTTTGATCCTATAATGAAGTTAATAAAATGGACTTCCATTTAAACAATAGGTCAGGAGTTTGAATTCCACCATAAACAAAAAACTAAAATATATCTTTAGGGAGAAATCTCCATACATAAACAATGTTACAAGTTATATAATATTTCAACTAAAAGAATATACTTTTTCTTTGTATTTTTCTTAATTTTGATTGAACTAAATAGAAATTGAAAATTTAATGATCTTATATTTAATTGGCTTGGAAGTTCAGTTTTTGGTCCGACCACATAGGTCCTCAAATGTCATTCCATATAAACAGTAGGCCAGGAGTCCGAATCCTACCATAAACAAAAATTAAAACATGTCTTCAAGCAGAAGTTTCCATATAAACTATGTAAACTTCTGCTTGAAGATATGTTTTAATTTTTGTTTATGGATTCAAGTATTATTTCAATAAAAAAAAATATTTTTTCTTTATATATTCGGTTATTTTTATTGAACTATATAAAAAATAAAATTTTAATAATTTAGTGAAGAACTTCATATGCATGTGCATCACACAAGTCAGTGTGTGTGTGTATACATATATATATATATATTGGAAATGAATGAGCAAGAGAAAGAGGAATTTGGGAAGAAGAAAATATAACAACCTATAGTTTCACATCATCAAAATATAATAGAACCCTCTCTTATATATTACAAGCCTATAGGCTTATATAAAATAAAAAGAAGAGGGCTTGTAGAGAAATGTGGGGTTGGGCCTTAACATAATAATATATTACAGTGTCAAAAATTGGGCCTTGGGACTCTTGGGGTCTCTTGATTGAATAGAGCCGACGGTTGCTGCTTGGGACAGTGCAATGAAACGATAATTTTTTTCCTTAGAATTTGAAAGGCATGTTTGTTCGGCTGAATGGGTACAACCATTTGAAGTCTGAGCACACGCACATTAATGACCGCGTGGTTAAAGGGTCGCAACCTTTTCAATTCCAATGGTTATTAATACCCAGATAGGCACCTCCTCCACCCTATAAATACACTGCCCAAAGAGAGACAGAACTCACTTTTCGATCTACTCGCATAACTTCTTCTTCAAAGCAATCCTTTAATCTAGTTTATGTAGTCTACTTCAGTTCGTCAGAGCTCCGTTTGCTGGCACTACGCTGTTAGTCTGTTTTATCCTGGGAAACAAATTGTTATTACGTCAATCAGTGCATACGACGTCAATATTGTTTCAAGGAAACAGAATTCTTTCTAGACTCGGACATTACTGAAATAATCTTCATCCAATCTGTTGGAGATGGTTCTGTAATGCTCTGATCTGGTGCACAATCGGTCACGCTTTCTGTCGTTGCGGTAAACACAGTATAACATGACAATTGTTGCAGAATTGATTAACATTGATTGGTGTTACCATCTAATTGTAATACAATTGTTTATTGGCACAAGATCTAACAATCTTGAAACAATATTGTTTGTTGCAGATGACAAAAAGATGTCGCAAAGTAGCAATAGTGATTCTGCACCGATTCAGACGAAGACAAATGCTCTGCCATCACCTGTGCTTCCAACAATAGCTCTGTCCCATGGAGAAAGGCCACAGAAGTTCAACGGAATTATTTCCAAGCGCTAGCAACAGAAAATGTTTCTTTGTTTAACAACATTGAGTCTCGCCAAGTTTCTGACTGAAGATGCTCATGTGGTAGCCGAACTCGAAACTGATGCTACCAAAGTAGAGGCTCTTATTATTTGGAAAAACCCAGATTTCATGTGTAAAAACTATATTCTAAATGGACTGGATGATAGCCTTTACAATGTCTATTGTACTATTGCAATGTCCAAACAACTCTAGTTGGCTCTGGAAAATAAGTACAAAACCGAAGATGCTGGCATGAAGAAATTCATTGCTGGAAAATTTCTGGGCTTCAAAATGGTTGACTCGAAGACGGTGATCAGTCAAACTCAAGAACTGAAACTTATCATCCGTCAATTAGAAGATGAAAAGATAACTCTTAGCGAAACTTTTCAATTTGCCGCAACTATTGAGAAATTGCCTCCTTCTTGGAAGGACTTCAAGAATTACCTTAAACACAAGCGTAAGGAAATGACAATGGAAGAGCTCATAGTTCGGTTACGCATTGAGGAAGATAACATAAATTCTAAGAAAAAGATTTCTCAGAATATTGCTGCCAAAGTTAATGTAGTTGAGTCAGACAATACTAACAAGAGAAAATGGGAGAATGCTCCTATGAATTAAATGAAATTTGTGGATTCCTGCCACAACTATGGAAAGAAGGGGCACAAAGCGGCCGAATGTTGCGCGCCTAAAAAGAAGAAGTCAGAAGCAAATACGGCTGATGTTTCGAAATGCATTTCTGATCTTGATTTATGTGCAGTTATATCAGAATGCAACCTTGTTGGTAACTCGAAGGAATGATTTGTAGACACTAGAGCCACTGGACACATATGTGCTAACAAGTGGATGTTTACAACCTATAAAACTGCAACTGATGATGAATAACATTTTATGGGCAATTCATCTACTTCAAAGGTCGAAGTCAAAGGAATTTTTTTTTTGTTGAAACTGACTTCTGGAAAGGAACTGACTATAAATGATGTTCTTCATGTTCCAAAAATTCGCAAAAACCTGATTTCAATATCGTTATTGAGAAAGTATGGTTTCAAATTGACCTTTGAAGTTGATAAATTTGTACTATCCAAGAATGGAGTGTATGTTGGAAGAGGATATGTGTGTGATGGTTTGTTTAAAGCTAATGTAACCATTATTGCACCACACACTGATATAAATAAAAGTGAATCTTTTGCCTTTATTGTTGAATCTTCTAATATATGGCATTTTAGATTAGGACATGAAAATTTTGATACATTTCGAAAATTGATTAATCTAAAATTTATACCAAAGTGCAATATAAAATTGACTAGAACCTCGTTTCATCATGTTGAACGAGAGATTGAACCTCTAGACTTAATACATATTGATGTATGCAATTTAAAAATGTGTCAAACTAGAGGTGGAAAAGGGTACTTTATTACATTCATTGATGATTGTACCAAATATTGTCATGTATATCTCCTTGGAAGCAAGGACGATGCATTCGAAATATTTAAACAGTATAAGGTAGAAGTTGAGAATGAACTCAATAAGAAAATAAAAGGGGATTTTCACTTAAAAGGCTTCCTTTATGCTAAAAAATTATTTCTAGGACACAGGCAGTGAATAATTATTTTCATGACAAATTATAAAAACACTTGCCCATCGTATCTCATTTTTCTCAAAACAGGCGATTCCATTAAACCCTAGATCTCAAATTCGACCTTTTCAAACGATCTGATCTTCTCATACAAGTCGGCATTCTAAAACGAAGTAAAATCGCTAATACCCTACAGGTCAGAATCTACTTTTTCATCTTTTACCATTCAACATTAACCGAAGCAACTAAGCATTATAAATCACTACTTTTCAACTATTATTCTCTTTTTTTGTGTGCTTGTAAGTCCTGTTTTTGGTTGTTTGATTATTACTGACAGTTTTTTCAACTATTATTCTCTTTTAAGTAATTATGAGTAATTTTTAAGTTTAACTAAGCTAAACTACTACTTGAGTGTATGCTTGACATACTTTTTACCAAAATAGAGAACTTAGATTATGAAAATTATCGTAAAACTGCCAGTTTTAACAACACTTGTTCAGTATGTCCATACTACATTGTTACATAACTACTTCAGTATTTACAAACTACGCAAATATGTTTAACTAAATAACTGATAAAGATATCATTTTATCTTTTGGTATAAAAAATATAAAAGAAATTATCTTTAAGTTTTTACAGTTAATCCAATAATTATTATTACTTTATAGCAAGACAGTAATCGTCATTATAAACTAATCATATTTATCTTTATACCAATATAAACTATCTTTATGAATATTTTTGAAGCTATAAATATATTTGTTTTAAAAAGATATACAACTTTATCTTTTTATAAAGATATTGAATTTTAAATGATTATTGTCTTTAAACAATCAAATATACGAGTTATTATAGAAGTTTTGTTAAATTACTAACGAAAAAAATTAAAAAAAAATTATGAATATTTTTGAAGCTATAAATATATTTGTTTTAAAAAGATACACAACATTATCTTTTTATAAAGATACTGAATTTTAAATGATTATTGTCTTCAAACAATCAAATATACAAGTTATTATAGAAGTTTTGTTAAATTACTAACGAAAAAAAAAATCTTTATGAATATTTTTGCAGCTATAAATATATTTGTTTTAAAAAGATATACAACATTATCTTTTTATAAAGATATTGAATTTTAAATGATTATTGTCTTTAAACAATCAAATATACAAGTTATTATAGAAGTTTTGTTAAATTACTAACGAAAAAAAAATTATGAATATTTTTGAAGCTATAAATATATTTGTTTTAAAAAGATATACAACATTATCTTTCTATACAGATATTGAATTTTAAATGATTATTGTCTTTAAACAATCAAATATACAAGTTATTATAGAAGTTTTGTTAAATTACTAACGAAAAAATTTTAAAAAAAATCTTTATGAATATTTTTGAAGCTGTAAATATATTTGTTTTAAAAAGATATACAACATTATCTTTCTATACAGATATTGAATTTTAAATGATTATTGTCTTTAAACAATCAAACATACAAGTTATTATAGAAGTTTTGGTAAATTAATAACTAAAAAATAAAAAAAATCTTTATGAATATTTTTGAAGCTATAAATATATTTGTTTTAAAATGATATACAACATTATCTTTTTATACAAATATTGAATTTTAAATTATTATTGTCTTTAAACAATCAAATATACAAGTTATAAAAGAAGTTTTGTTAAATTATTAACAAAAAAACTAAAAGAAATCTTTATGAATATTTTTGAAGCTATAAATAAATTTGTTTTAAAAAGATATACAACATTATCTTTCTATACAGATATTGGATTTTCAATGATTATTGTCTTTAAAATCAAATATACAAGTTATTAAAGAAGTTTTGCTAAATTACTAATGAAAAAAATTATAAAAGATATCTTTATGAATATTTTTGAAGCTATAAATATATTTGTTTTAAAAAGATATACAACATTATCTTTCTATACAAATATTGAATTTTAAATGATTATTGTCTTTAAACAATCAAATATACAAGTTATTAAAGAAGTTTTGTTAAATTAACAACGAAAAAAATATTAAAAATATTTTTTTTATATTTTTGGAGCTAAAAATGTATTTGTTCTAAAAAGATGAACAAGTTTGTCTTTCTATACACATATTGAATATTAAATTATTATTGTCTGTAAATAATAAGATGTACAAGTTATTAAATAAGTTTTGTTAAATTAATAAATAAAAAACATTTTATAAAAACTATCTTTATGAATAATTTTGAAGATATAAATGTATTTGGTTTAAAAAGATAAACAAGTTTATCTGTCTATACAAATATTGAATTTATATGATTACTGTCCGTAAACAATCAAATATACAATTTATTAAAGAATTTTTTTAAAATTACTAAATAAAAAAATAAATATAAACTATCTTTATGAATAATTTTGATGATGTAAATGTATTTGTTCTAAAATGATAAACAAGTTTATCTTTCTATAAGAATATTGAATTTTAAATGATTATTTTCTTTAAACAATCGAATATACAAGTTTTTATAGAAGTTTTGTTGAATTACTAACAAAATTGATATTTCAATGCAGGAAAGATGCGTAAAAAAATTCTAGTTATGCTAATCAAAACACAACATTTGAAGATACACAATAATGTATCATTATCGACATTAAAGAAGAGAAGTGTTCACATATGACGAATCAATCAGATTCTTTTTGTCATATACACAGCCAGACAATGCAAAATACAACAACTCCATGTACTCCTATTGTAAGCAAACAAAATTTTACACTATTAACCGCAATATTATCGTTATATTCTTAGATAATAATTTTATTAACAGTTAACAGATGATTACGTAACCATTGTTAAAGACAAAATATGTATATCATCTTGTGAGTTAACATATAAATTGTGTTAAAGGATAAATTTGTTTATCTTTTTGTAAAAAAGATACATTACTCATGTGGTCATCTAAACTTAGTCTAATTGACTTCCTGCATTCTTAACCAAAAGCTAAATAAAAATATTATTCTATATTTAAATTTAAATTATTTCCTTTTAATAATTTTGTATAATAGGTTCATACAATCAACTTCACCGAAGTAGAGAAACGAATACTGCGGTCAGCCCCACAGCTACAGGAATGTGTCCACTATCATCCAGAAGGATGCTTATATGCAAATTTGGACAACAACTCCGACCCCGACACTGAAGATGATGCAGATAATTATGAAGTGCAAAAAAGGGGTGAGGAAAAAAATTAAGGGAACTTATAGGTGTAATTTAGATGCATTCTACAAGGTGATGACTACAATAAAGGAAAAAGACATTCTCTACTCATGCAATATCATATATAGATAGAATACCTTTCAAGAAATTATTTCATATATTTTTGGACGGTAAAATCAAAAGAAAGGATATTAGAAAAAGTGCAAAAAGTTTAGATGAAGTCATTACATCATACGATAGGGAAGAGAAAGCATTTAAAATAGGAGATGCAAGTGTTAAATTGACTGAAGAGGATATTAGTTTAATACTTGGAATTCCATTAACCGGAAAGAATATATTCTCAATTGGAATTATTAGTAGGAATAACTTGGATGAGGAGTACTTAAGTTTTTTAAATCGACATTTTGAGTTGAATGAAAGGATAAACAAGAAAAATTTGAGTAACAGAATCAAAACACTGATTGAAGAAAGGAACAGAAGTGAAGATTTAGTGAAATTACTTCTTTTGTTACTAATTATCACATTCATCTTCCCCAGCAACCAATTCTACTTACAATGGGGAATTCTTCCCAAATTGTTGAATTTGAAGAACATAAATTCAATTTCTTGGGCAAAATCTATTACACATACGTGTCCCAAAATGTTGAAAATTTTGCTAAAGACCCAAGAAATACCCCCGGATGCTCCATGATATTATTGGTATATATTTTATATTTAATACTGTACATTGAATTTATTTAATACCAAAAATCAACATTTTTTTTTACAGTATTGGCTTTGTGAAAAGACACAAATCATTAAGGTTAAAGAGGGCTGTGAAAATGGAAGGCCAAGAATAGTAAAATGAGATTTATCGTTGTTGAAAAACATATCAATTCAATCCTTTAAGTCAGAAAAGGTAATTTTCTTATGTATTCTTCCTTGATGATTATACCATTTTACTGTTAATTTTAAATTTAAACTTAGTTTTTAACACATGTGTAAAAAGATAAGAACTTTTATCTTTTTAATTATTTCCTGTTGTTATTAAGTGCACCTTTGAATAATCTTATGCAGGTTAATCATTATTGTATATTTCCACATAGAAGTCAAATATATTTGTACATATTAAATGAATCAACAATACGAATTAACAATATTGTTTTCCTAATTGTATTTTTTTAGTTCGCAAAGAAATTCAACAAAATTACGAAAGATGAAAAAGTTCTTCTGCTGGGAGTGAATAAGACTTTGGAAGAGGATACGAAAAAAGTTGAAGAAGAAAGCTGTCTTCGAACACAAGTCGAAGACAAAGTTAAATAAATTGCAAAGTTAAAAATAAAAGTTGAGCAGTTAAAAAAAAAGCTTCAGTCCAGAGAAAATCAATTACAAGCTAAAAAAAAGAAGAGAAAGGAATTGGAAAGTTTGTTAAATACTCACCACAATTTAACTGAAATTCCAGAAAAAGAATGTGACAAAAAAGATGATGAAGAAAACAAAGATGCAGAAAAAGATATGGAACATAATGAAACCGACACAATTGAAGAAAACCGACATAAAGACCCTGAAGAATTTGATGAAAAAGAAAAAACAGATAAAGAGAAACCCCAAAAAAAAGCGAAAGTGTGAAATGCAAGAAACAATAGATGTGGATACTTTCAACACATCAAAAAGTATACAAATGAGATAAAGGAAAAGGAAAATAGTATGTTCTGAATTTTTTAAGCAATTGCCCAATGACGAACAGGAGTTCATAGCAGATTACTTCAACAAAGTTGGTGTTGATAAGTAAGCTTATATACTGTTTAAATTTTATACTTTATAAATTAATAAAAACAAATTTCTTAAATTAAAACTTTGTTTACTTTACAGTGTAGAGATTTACAATTCAAACGACGAAAACAATATTGTCATACATAAGGACATAATTGAAGAACTGATTTTCGGTGAATTTGTTTCTGACCAGGTAAGTATATAATATAATTCGACTTATGACACTAATGAATATGTACACATGATACTTATACTGATTACTGAAACATAGAAGCTCTAATGATCACATAATTTTCATACTTAGCTTACTTTAATACCACAATGACAGTAAGATTTTAATTATATACATATACTTAATGATTAATTAATAAATCTGGTTTGTATAACTATAATATAAGAAAAGTGTTGCAATTGACATGGAAAATGTCAAAACTCATTCTTTTATTCTAGTTTTGACAACAGCACTACAAGATTCACGATGTAAAATACTCTTATTTCCAGTCCATGAAGGGTCACACTGGGTACTTTTAACATTTGAACCAGAATTTTCAGACTGGACACTGTATGATTCTTTATCAAACAGATGTAACAAACCAAGGAGAATGCCAAAAAATCATCTGTAGTTACAGTTGGAGAATGTGCTCAACAACGTAATGGGTAATACTACATAATTGCTTTATTGTTTAATTTATTAATTTGTTTTTTAATATATGCATTCCAACACATAATTTTAAATTTAACCATCTTAAAAAGGATTTATCTTTCATACAACAGATATGATTGCGGAATGTATGTGATTATGAACCTTACAAGACTCTCTCAAGATAGATGTCTTATTCCAACCATACCTCAAACAGAAATTAATCATCTAAGAGCTAGTATTGCATCCGGAATATTACATACTGAAGATTTATGGTGGATAAAGGATAAGTCATCTGCTGAAGATAACAACTTTGTTTGTGGTTCATAATGCTTGATGGTGAATAATGCACAAGATTTTTTGTAGACGTGATGGATTTATTTATTTGTACTATTTTTAGGTACAATGTTAATGACTGTTAGTTGTTTTAGTATATTTATTGTTTGTCTATTGCATTGGATTGTGAAAATTATGGTAATACTTCAAGGTTTCACTGCACTGTTTCAATATATTCTAACTGCATTATAAATTCAATGCCTTAATTTGTTCAAGTTGTATAAATATATTTAATTAAATCACTGTTTGATATATCAATTTATCTTTCACTACCCAAAAATATATAATCATTTATCTTTATGTTTTTGCAGCTGATACAAAGCTATACTTATGGTTTGTTTTACAATTAATAATTATAGTATATAAAACTGATATACTGCTTGTCTTGTAATACAGAATTTTTTTAACTTATTGTCCAATGTAAACTGTATTGCAATTAAAATATAAATCATTTTATCTTTTTTACATACTTACAAGTTACCAAATAACAATTAATTTGTAATATACTAATATCTAATGTTAACTAGAAAACTGTAACATAATATACAATCAACTACATTAGGCCATATGAAATTTACAAAAAAAAATAAAAATGCATTATACAGTTTATGTCATAATGAAAAAAGATACAATCATTTATCTTTTTAAATCATATAAGATATGTTATGTTATTCAATCAAATATTATCAGGACTATACAAAACCAAATATCACATACTGTTAATATTCACCAATAAACCTATGCTATAAGGGCAGAAAATAAAAATCATGTATTTTTGCTAATGAATTGAGCATTAGGACGTTGCTCATTATAATTTTCTCTAAATAAACATAAAAATGTAGTTATCAATGAAATCATTTATCATTTTTCGTCCCATTTATAATTTCCTGTAAATAATGTCTTACATTTTTATTTTCTATCATAATTTTTGAAAAAAGATATAATCAAATATCTTTTACAAATCACAAATAAGAAAAACCTAAATAACACGTGTCATTAATTAATAATATTTAAGATCCAACTACATAACCAAAGTGAGTAAAAACAGAACTAACGGGCAAAAATAAATTATTTGATTACTCAAGCCAAATATGAAGTTATAGTATAAATACAAAAATCATAATCAAAACTTAATGATTCAACCAGGCTAAAAACACATAGCTTGTTTTATCACAAGAATACCTTTAATAGTTTATTATTCCAACTATAGCAAACGAAAACTTCGTCTGATAGATCAAAAATGTGTTCCTTGATAAAAATTATACAAAAGCATCAACAACGACATAAAACATCGAATTAACAATTAAAAATGCCAAAAAATTAAAACACTCACCAAAGAACAAAAAATCAAATAGAGAAAATCGATTAGCCAATCCAAATGAACAAATGCGAATCATGATTTACCAAATGATTTAAGAAGAAATTAACGACTGAGAAAATCGATTAGCCAATCCAAATGAAGAAATTCGAATCATGATTTCCAAAATTAAAGTTGAGTTTGATTTAAGAAGAAATTAAGGACTATTTTTTTTCCGAAAAACAAACAAGCGACTTAATTAAACAATAAACAACGACTTAATTTTGAGCTAATTTTCACGAACACATGATTTCAGAAATTATGATAGTCATTTGAGAAGAAGACGACGTACGCTTTGATTTTTGCCCTGGAAACTAATATTTAAAAAGTCGTGTCCTACAAATTAATTCGGGCTAAACATTAAGCCCTTAACACAAATTTCATGTTTTATAAAAATGAAGCTATTATAAGACTCAGTTCCCATTGTCATTTCCTGTTTTATAAAAATAAAGCTATTATAAGACTCAGTTCCTATCACACAATGCAACGCAAATTGGAGGATAGAGTTTTACCTTATAATGGCCAAAATATGCTTGATACGAATAAAACAAAAGCATTTGATATTATTACTAGTGTTTATATGTTTCAAAAACAATTTCAATCATAAGTATCAATCATAGACGACATGGGTACCATATATCATGTCGCTATATATAGATATACAATCAAAACTGCACGATTTCGTATTTGGAAATTGAATTTCCGTCATGAACCAAGGCAAGGGATCGTCCTTACCGATTCGAGACTCTCTAGTCGAGCCTCAGGAACAGCCACAACTGCACCTTGGATCATCATGACCGGTCCATACGGAGGGAATTAAAATGCCTGAACTATGCGTTTCCTCGCCCTATGGGGAATAAACTGGTCATATACCGACCAAACCATTGGCCCTGTAGCGACCGATAAAACCGAGGCGCCTCGCTATCCATCATCCACATAAGTAAAATGCTCGGGTGTGTAAAACCTAAAACACCACTCCTAACTAGAAAGAAACGCATGTCCTCCCTGATGTCCTCTCCCGTTTCTGGCTCATACCGGGGTGTGAGGCTCGCGAATCAACGCTAAACACAAAGCTATCTATTTAAAGCCGTGCTTTGATCATCAACCATAAAGCCCTGCTTTTTCAATAAAAGCTTTGATCACAACATCTCTATATGCCACGTTGTCAATCTACAACGTCAGATACACATCCATTTACAAGTCCGTTCTGGGTCTAAACGAAACCGGAGGCACCTTATTCCTCTCCTGTATGTCCAATATAGGAGAGAGGCCCTCGCACATCCGAACGATCAACAAGTACGTCTGGACAACCACCACTGTAACCGCTTCAGGACAGCATCTCCCATCAAAGGCATCAGTAGCCATCCGTTCGATATGAAGATCCTCGGTCTTGCACCGTCTTCATATCTTTGATTTCTAACCGTCGACCAATTATTTGAAATGGGAAGTAACTCGGCCTTTTCAAATAATCCACGTATATTTAGAATTTCAAATCAATTCATTTCAATGGTTAAATTACCTGACCTCCATAATTCAGTTCATTAATGTAATTTTCACTTCAAACACATTCAACCATCAAATATCCTATCAACCGAGTAAATCCAGTTTTATTTCCATTCCATATCGTTTGTAATATTTTATAGCGATTTATCGCTATTTTTATTTATTTAAATATAGCCAATTTATTCAAACAACGCTTCAGGCCATCACGCGGCTATGGCGCTGTTTTTCTTTAGATTTGATTTACACATATCTGAAAATATAACCGTTGGATCTTTACAAATTTTATACCATTAGAAAGATCTTTTCAAAGCGGACCCAACGGTTCCAGTTTTGGGAAAATCCGATGGTCGGATCTCCCGGTACAATCGTTTAAAGTTACGATTTCAAAATACGAACTGTAGTATCGTTATTCGATTTATTTTAATTATATATATATAATCCATTTTGGCGTTGTTTTCATTCAGATTTGAATTAAACATTCCAAACAATCCAAACATTGGATCTTTGCAAAGTTGGTATCGTTGGAAAGATATTTCCAAAGCGAACCCAATGGTTTCAGTTTCGGGAAAATCCGATGGTTGGATCTCCCGGTACAATCATTTGAAATCACGGTTTCAAAATATGAACTACAGCTTCGTTATTCGATTTAATTTTAATTATATTTATATTTATATATAAATATAATCCGTTCTTCAATCTCTAAACCATTTTATTTCCTATATGTGATAAAATAATATTTTTATCCAACAAATATTTATTTCGACACATGAATATTTTTGACACTTCGTATATATAATAAAAATGTTATTTTTATTGTCAAAACAATTTACTTCAAACATGATTATTTTATATACTTCATATAGATGATAGAAATGTGATTTTTATTGTTAAAACAATTTATTTCAAACATGAATATTTTATATACTATGTACATACAATAAAAATGTTACTTTTATCGTTCAAACCATTTTATTTCATACATTCGATAAAAATGTTATTTTTATCGTTCAAACCATTTTATTTCAAACATTCGATAAAAATGTTATTTTTATTGTTCAAATCATTTTATTTCAAAAATAAATATTTTTCCAACACATGAATATATTTCAATACATGAATATAAATCAAACACAGGAATATTTAAGAAAATTTCGGCAGCATAACGGCAGGGTAGTTAAAACCGGCACCGTCCCGAGTACGGCTCCTTGCGCTACCTTAAAGCCTCGCAGCTTTTGACAATGGGGATTTCAATAATTAGTTCGTACGCAGATGAATTTTCCCATGTACTAATCCTACTGGGATTTTAACCACAATCAATCATTTCAATCATTCGTATTTATCAACCAAATTTCACATCAACCAAAATTCAAACAATCACAACCAGTATATATCGTCCATGGTCTGTGGACAAGGGGAGTATATGTTGTATATGACGTAGTTGTATACACAATTATATGATTTTTGTTTGATGATAACAACCAAATAAAATTTATTTTTGTGTTTGTTACTGTACTGTTATTCTATATCACAGACAGGAATATAGTATTTATATTTATATAAAATACTACTGGACAAGAATTAAATATTCAAACAGTATTTTATTAAATATAATATTCTATTTCAACAATTAAACAGTACAATTATATAACTCCACTATTTGTATATTCTTCATATGATATTGTACTTGTATATAAACTAAATATGTTAAACAAATTTGTTTGAACATAATATATTTCAATCAAATTTGTTTATTACAAATATCGGTACAATTTTTCTCATTTTTGTACATTTGTTCCTCACTACAACTCTCATCACTCTAGTATACAGTCATTGCCTCACTACTGCATTTCACTCATTCACATTGCAATTATGGTACATAAAAAAAAGGAACAACAAGTTTAGCAACAGATTTTTCTTTGGAAAACATTTTCTTTTCTTGTCAATCATGCAAGATCACAGCAGTGCATTCATATGAATTGCAAGGAAGCATTTGATCATGCAAGGAAACTTCAATCTGTTTAGATAAATTTTTTTGGTAGAATGCATATCTGGCATGAATGTATATTTGGGATGAATGCATATTTAGCATGAATGCATCATATTTAATCTTGCAAAGAAACTCCAAAAAATGACACACATCTTTTTAGCATGAAAGAAATCAAGTGCTAAATCAATACTCAAGTTATTTCAGGAAATATGTGTATGCAAAGAAGGAATGCATTCAAGGAATTCATTTTGGAAAATTAGCAATCTTTTATTTGTTTCAAAAAAAAAAAAAATTCGAACAAGGCAACAAAGTACAAATTTGGGCAAGAAAGAATCTATTTTTATTTGCAGAAACTAAACATGAGACATCAGTGCATTGAAGAATTTTTTTTGGCAAGAGTTTAAAGCATTTCCATAAATCAACAAATCACGCATTCAGCATGCACAGTTTTGGGCAAGAGAAACGTCAACATGAAGATGGCACAAATGTGATGTTGCAGCTTTCAAGTACTAGCTCAAAGAAATGGTGACAAAACTGGATTTCAACATGCATGAAATGTCAGGGGAGTTTTTTTTAATACATTCAATCGAATAACATTTCTAGAAATAAATAATGTCATGAATGCAAGCATATATTCTTATTTTTAAAACATTTCCAGAAATGAATATTCAATCAGTGATGACAAAGCAGTGAATGGAATCTTTAGCATGGAAAGTTTTTTTTCAACACCAAATTGGAGAAGCAAAAGGGTGCAAGTTCTTGGCAAGTATAAAATCAAGGAGGACCACAAACTCAAGTTTTCAATGCAAATATTTATTCCATAAAACGTTTCCAAAAACTCATATTTTGCAAGCTACAGGAGCTAATCAAGCAACAATTTATTGGCAAGTTTTCAAGATGTTCAAAATCAACATGTAGGTGTTTTTCAATTCGGGGCCAAGAAAAACAATTGAATGATTTCCTGAAATCATGTTCAAGGTCACATATGCAATTGTTTTTCATAAATGAATAAATATTGTGGCAAGTGATTAATTCATTTCCAGGAATGCGTATGTGAACAAATCAGTTCATACATGTATATATGGCAAGATTTTTGAATTACAGTTTTGCAATCAATGCTTATTGTTTTCTGAAATCATGTTGCCAAGAGAGCATTTGTTTCCAGATATGATTATTTATTTCAAGGGGCCACAAATAAGATTCATTCATGGTCTACGTTTTTGGCAACAATTTTCAAAGGGGCAAAAATTTACTTCTAGACTTCTCGGCCAATTTAATCAAGGAAGCAATTCAAAAATCAGCTGATGCATGATGCTTTGATTGCAATTGAATGTCCATAGCAAAAGACAAATAATAGAAGAGGCATGCAAGAAATGGTGCAGGAATTATTTTAAAGCAGCACATAAATGAATGTAAAGTATTTAAATGTGCATTTGTGGCATTAAATATTTTTGGCAATTTTTTTTTGTTCTCAAAATTCAAAGAGGGACAAAAATTGACCAGGCAAGAAAGGATCTTTATTGATTCCAGAAATATGCAAGCACCATGAAAACAATTTGAAAAGTTTCCTGAATTCAACAAATCATACATGGCATTCACTCGACAGCAGACAATTCATTCAATGCCATGAAGCAAAGGGGGAAGTATCACGCAAATATCATTTTCAATTCAAGGCAACAAATAAAAGTCCATGTACAATCAGAGCAAATCATTTTTTGTGAAATCAGAGGGGCTTAAGGTCTTCTATAACCTTACATAAGCACACACAAATCAACATGGGCAGACATAAAAAACTAGAGCAAAATTGAAAGATCAAATTCAGATAAACTCACAAAATTACTTCATTATTTTCGATCGCCAAAGAGTGGCCAAATCAATCGACCAAGGAGCATCAACTAATCGGGGCATCAGAGTATAATTCAGAGCCAACCTTTTTGAAGTCAAATTGATTTGGGGCAAAACCCTATTTCCCATTTCTCAGCCGTCATCAACAAAGAGGAGACCAAGTTTTTTAATGACAAAGCAAAGTGGCAGGCTTATATTACTTTAGACAAAGGGGGTTTTATTGGTTGTATTGTATTTTCTTTTTTTATTTGTAAACCATTCTGAACAGTTGCTAGAGTCTGTAAAATTCTAGGGGATTTAGTTAGGGTTAACTGACAGTTTCTAGAATCTGTAAAATTCTAGGGGAATCCAGTTAGGGTGTTAACTGGCAGTTTACTAGCGTCTGTAAAACTAAGGGAAATCTGGTCTAGGGGATATAGACCAGTCTAGAGTTTTGAGCGTAGGGTTAGAATAGGAGTGAGGGGTTCGCAAGTTTACATGGTCTTGTAAGCGGGATCTGTTCTATCACCTAGTAGAAACTTTAGGAATGCAGCAGTAGGCAGAGTCTTGCCGAAGCTGGGTATATCTGTGTGTGATTTATTTTCTGCACTTTTATTTCTGCTGCATTCTGTGATCTGTTTATTATTTTAATATCCTGTCAGTTTTTCAATTCAGTTTAAAAACTGTGATAAACCCTATTCACCCCCCCCTCTAGGGTTAATCTAGATCCAACAAGTGGTATCAGAGAAGGTTATTTCTTTAACTCTAGAGTCATGGGTCATTCTAGTTGTCAGTCGTTAGAGAGTCCGTCCAGTCGCATTCCATCTATTTTTAATGGTTCAGATTTTTCAAATTGGAAGTCAGAAATGGAATCCTTTTTGAAATTTATTAATTTTAAATGTTGGGATGTTGTTATTAATGGTTATGATAAGGAAGATAAATGTTTTAATAATCATGCTACACATATCTTATATTCCCATATTGATGATGTTCAGTATGGCCTTATCTCCCATTGTTTAACTGCGCAGGAAATATGGAATACTCTCAATACGAGGTATGGAAAAATTGACAAAAACAGCTCAAAACCCAAAAAGATCAACTCAGATTCGGATCTATGCTCGGAAGAAGAAACAGATGAAAATTCAAGTAGATCAGACGATAGAGACTCAACAGACAATGAAACTGAAAGCTTCTCATATGAAGATTTGGTTTATATGTGTACTGATTTGACAAAAATCGTTGATAAACTCCATCGTAAAAATAAATCTTTAAAATCAAAAAATCACGAGTTATATAGAAAAATTAACTGTTTGGAATCAGAAGTTACAAATGTCGTGAAATTAGAAAGTTCTAACTGTGAAAGTTGTTTGAAGTTGAAAACTGACGTCGTTCATCTCAATAAAAATATTCAAAGGCTTAAAGAGGAAATTTTGATTTTAAAAGAAAACGAGGTTGAGTTAAAAGATTCAAACAATTCTTTGCAAAAAGAATTTAATAATTTTAAGGCCATCAAAAATTCCAAACATGAAATTGCTGAAAAAGAAAGCTTGTTGAAAAGTGATTTGATTTTAAATGAGCTTGAAAAAGAGATTGAAAATTTCAAGAAAGTTGAATTTGAAAAACAAATTAATTTTGAATCTGAGATTCTTGAATCCAAGACCAAAATCAAGTTCCTTGAAAATGAAAATTTGATTTTGAAATAGAAAGATACTGAAAAGAGAAAGATTAGCATTAATCGTTGTTCGAATCTAATGAAAGAGAATTCTGACCTTAAATCTAAAATTCAACAACTTGAATTAACTCTAATCAAATTCTCTAGCGGAGAAAAATCTTTTAATATGTTGTTGAAAAATCAACAATTTTCAAGAAATAAAAAGGGTATTGGTTTTGGGAAAGGAAATGATTTTTTGAGCTCGTGTGATTTTAAAAATCCTTCAAACTGCTTCAAGATGGGTCATTCTGAAAATTTGAATTGTGAAAATTCCAAAAGGTTTTTAAATCACAAACGAGACAAGAATTGGTTTGATAACAATCCAGTTGAACAGTTGTGGACCCCAAAAAGAAATAAAATGATTTTTGGAAAAACTAAACATGTTTAGGTTACCAAAGGCACAAAGGTAGATTCAAATGGATTGTTATACAAACAAGTTTGGGTACTGAAAGATGTTAACAAAACTGTGAGTGGTTTTACAAATTTTGTTAGACCACTCGATCCTTTCAACTGTTAGGTACCGAAGAAGGTTGAGGAACTGCTGTGCTGAAAAGAGATTGATTTCAAGTTGTTCTATATTTCTGTATTCTTTATAGTTCCTTGGCCAAGATTTGTTGAGTTAGAGATTCTGATTTACATTGGATTCTGGTATGATGTCTAAACTCACCTTTGTGAATATTCTCTGTTTTTATTTTCTTTGTTTATTTCTCCTTCTGTCCCTTCTGTTTATTTTTCTTTGTTTTCTGTTTTGATTTGTCACTGTTATATCATTGTAACTTCTTTTGGGCTTCATTAACTTCCAATTGCATAACTCTTGATTTTCTGGAAATGCGCTTCACTTGAATGAAAATCTGATGTTTTAGTCTTTTTCAGATCTTGAATACAAATTTGTAAATATCTGCAATTGTTTTGAAGTTTATTTTCTGTTTTCTGAATTCATAACAGTGTTGATGTATTCTTGTTATATCTTGAACACTGTTAATGTGAATTCTAAATTTTTGAAGATCTGAAAATTAAATGGAAATTCACGCACCTCTGCTGTTTTGAGTTTCTTCTAATTCATTTTAGAAAAGCTTGAAATATTATACTCATTACAGCACACTGCTACTTCTCAGTTGTGAAAATTTCATTGTTTTTTCAGATTGGCTTGGATATTTTGAAATGTCTTGAATTACAGTGATACATCTAAAAATTCTTCTTATATTCATGATCATTTTATGGTTGAAATCTATTTGTTTGAAATCATCTGAAATACTTGATATTCTGAATCTCACATACCTCTTAAATTTGAAATTTTCAATCTTGTGTGACTGATTCATTATATCTCAAAACTTGACATTGATTCAAGTGATTTCAAATAAATTATTTTTTAATTTTCTGGATCATGAATATCTCTTAAGTTTGATGTAAATGATCTGAAATTACTCATGTGCTTGTCAGAAATTGTTTTGAAAAATTCCTTGAAAACTTTGGGTCTTGAAATTTATTGGTATTTCATGGTTATTTGATTTAAATATCTGTTTGTTTAAAATCATTTGAAATTATTGATTTACTGAATCACACACATATCTTGAATGTGAAACTAATAATTTGGTGTGATCGATTCATTGAATCTAGAGTTTTTCATATTCCACAAATGATTTCAAATAAACGGTATTTCTAATCTTGGATCATGAATGATCTTATGTGACCATCCTCTGACAAGTCTGCTGTGAGATTGTTTTCTGTGCTGCTCTGATACTGTTTTCAAATAACTGCCTGCTTTAATCTGACTGTTGCTCTGATAATTGTGCCAAATTTGTAATCTTGTCTGTTTGGGCTTTGTGTTTGAAATTTCTTTAATCTAGGGTGTGATTAAAATCCTCGAGAAGGAGACTACAAGTGGTATTAGCTTTTTCATCCATCTGTTTTTGAATTTTCACCTTGTATAGACACCATACACATTTTTTTCCCCTTGTATAAATCTGTATAAATTCCTCTTGTAATTGATTTTCAATTTTAAAATTATGTATTGATTATTCATTCAGAAATTGAAATCAATATTCAAATTGAACTATATATATAATTCATCAAAATTAGTATCAGATTTTGAAATTGTGATGAATTGTGATTGCAGTATATTTTCACAACAAGAGGAGATGTTATTTTGATTTTCATGATGGTTGAACGTTTATTATAATATCTTTGAACTGGCAATTATTTCACGACCATCTTCATTACCTATCATCCTTCTGCCATCCATGATAATTTTATATTAATGTGGAGAGTTTAATTTAAAAAAAAAATCATCGTGAATAAACAGTGAAAATATTTGTGATAGAAATTGGACTATATTTTTTTTTTAAGAATTGGTGACAATTGAAATTTTTCAATGATCCCAGCACAATCGAGCATATTTCATAATATAAGTAATTTAGAAATTTATTTCACAGTCCATTTCTGTACTTACCACATTTCTGTCATTCATATTGGTTGTATATACCGAGGAGTTTTTCTATTTAAAGCAAATGATAAAATATATAATTAATAAGTGTGTCTCTAACATCATTTAAAAATCCAGGCTCTGGTCATGCATGGTTAAGAGACAACTTATAATTTAAGCTGCGACTGACCTCATTTAAAAATCCAAGCTCTGGTTATGCGTGGTCAGTGTGCTCTTAAATAAAAGATAAAAAGAAAAAGGAAATAATGCGCTATAAAGTAAAATTAATATGAAATTCTCCTTGGTATTTATAAAAACCAGCCTATCAATCCATGTTCTAATCTGTGAAATGTGTTAATATCTTATGAAGTATTATGATTTGTTGATTGATAGCGATTGGGATTTGAGATTATTCGATTTTGTCACTTAAGTTGAAATTATAATTATAGTCCAAATCCATCACTGTTTTTGTGCCTCATTTTTATAAAAATTCTTTGGAAAATAATTGGAGCTCTTTTTTCTAACTCTCCCCATTTTATATAAAATTCATCGTAAATCCGTCATTCTCTACAATGTGAAATATGCCACCTGTTCTTAGAATATTATGATTTTTGTTTGACCGATTATGATTTATGATGACCGTTCTTTCTCCTAAGCTGAAATTATATCTTTAGTCATTTTTCATCTGTATTTTAAACTCTGAATCCTTTTGATGATAACAAAAGGGGGAGAATAGGTTGGTATTTTGATTTATGAATGAATATTTTATAAATATTTTATTTTTGAAAATTCATTATTATTCATTCATTTCACTCATGCACAGTTATAGGGGGAGTTTTCTGTTATTGTAACAACCCGTATTTCTGATAATATGTTATATTGTAAATCGAGGCAGAAATTAATTCTAAAATCTGAATCAAGGGAAAACGAGCTATGCCATTGTGTTCGTCTCAGAAAAATACGCGAAATAGAGTCCGAGTTTTCGAAAATCGGAGTCCGTATGACCCGATTAAGGCCCAGCGAAGTTTTCAGAAAATTTCTAAGTAAAAACAGATTTCAAATTCAAACCTGAACTTGGAAATTGGGCCAGGCGGGCCAGGCGGGAAAAATTCCCGCCACAGTACCCAAGTCGACAGCCCTGTCGACTTGGGAGTCAACTTGGTCTGACCAGGTCGACAGCCCTGTCGACATGGCTGTCGACTTGGCTCAGACGCCCAGTCAAGCCTGGTGCACCCTTTTGAGAATGGGTTGAGCTAGGGGGCCAGATTCGGTTTTGAGGGTTGAGATTGCAACTAGGGTTTAATCCTATGGTCTAAAACACTAGCCTAATCTATAAATAAGACCCTAACCTACCCTAAATCATCATTAATCCATCCTACAACTAAACTATGGCAAAATCAATCCTCTCATGGCCTCCACTCTCTTCATACAATTCCTAAATCAAATTTCTAAGAGATTTCCATGCATACAAGTGCATTTAGGCTTGTATGATCCTCTTTAGCTTGCATTAAAGTCTAGTTCTTATATTTGCATCATAAAGGAGGAGTCTTGATCAAGTTTGCTTGCATTTTTGGGGTTTTTGGTTGCATAAGAGTTTTCTTACATTTGCAATACTCATTTGAGTCCGCATAAGCATTGTAAGCCCTATTCCTTTCATACTTGAACTTTAAAGTTAAAAGTATGATATGCAAGTTGACATATGTTATGCAAGTTTGTTTATGCAAGTATGATATGCAAGTTGACATATGTTATGCAAGTTTGTTTATGCAAGTATGATATGCAAGTTGACATATGTTATGCAAGTTTGTTTATGCAAGTATGATATGCAAGTTGACATATGTTATGCAAGTTTGTTTATGCAAGTATGATATGCAAGTTGACATATGTTATGCAAGTTTGTTTATGCAAGTATGATATGCAAGTTGACATATGTTATGCAAGTTTGTTTATGCAAGTATGATATGCAAGTTGACATATGTTATGCAAGTTTGTTTATGCAAGTATGATATGCAAGTTGACATATGTTATGCAAGTTTGTTTATGCAAGTATGATATGCAAGTTGTCATATGTTATGCAAGTTTGATATGCAAGTTGTCATATGATATGCAAGTATGTTATGCAAGTTTGGGATGGTCATATGGTTCATGTTATCATGTTATGCATGCTTTTTGGGCCTAAAAATGTAATATGCAAGTGTATGCACACATGAACCTTTCATATGCCACCATGTTGAACTTGTGGCTTCAACACCTTTATGTCATGATTATGTCAAGTCCCCTCTTTCTATCCTTTAAGCGCTATGGCGATATGTAAGCGATGGGATTGCGTTTGGGGTTGGGTAAACTTAAAAGACATAAAAACATGAGCTTGGGAATTTACCTATTAAGTTAGGTCTACCCATTGGGAATTTACCTATTAAGTTAGGTCTACCCAATTGCTTGAAAATTTGTAATATGTTTTGGAAACATGATGGACATGACACTTAGAAAAGATAAGTGTGACCAACTCGAGGTTGGGTTGAGTGTGTAGCGTAAACCTACCCGGAACCGACCGGCCTAACTAGTTGCTACAAACAATAGGACCCAATGTGAGAAGTTGGTCATGTTGTACCTTGAACCCGAGGTTAGACCAAGTTGTGGTGTAAAGCTACCCGGAACCGACCGGCTTAACTAGTAACCGCAACAAAGTCTAATGTGAGAGGTTAAGGCGCATTAATTAATTAATGCTACATGATAAGGTTAAGAAAATCTGACTTATGACACTTAACCAATCTGAACTCGGTAAGTTAACGGGGTTAAGTTAACCTACACTTAACCAATCTGAACTCGGTAAATTAACGGGGTTAAGTTAACCTACACTTAACCAATCTGAACTCGGTAATTCAACAGAGTTAAGTTGAACTATACTTGACCAATCCAACTCAGTAATTTGGTAAGACTGAGAACCAATTTGATACCTGGTCTGGATAAACTAACTTGATTGATAAATTAAACGAACCTGTTTTGCGGATCCGTAGGACCCACACCAAGTTAGGCAAGTTTGTAAATCTGTTATCTGATCCGTTAGTCTGAAAACTGATCGTCTGAACCTAGTATGTCTGAACTCTGTTAATAAGTTAATCTGAATCTGATAGTCTGGGGACACAAGGGGGAATACTTGTGTCATCTGTTGTTTGGGACCCATATTAGTCAGTAACCCTTTCTGGTATCAAAACTTTGACCCAACCGTAGGTGGGGTCCGGGCACGCTTACTGAACTAATTATAAGTGGTTCATTCTGATAATGGCGATGGGTGTTGATGGTGCGTTCCAACCGGGTCATGTGCGTGCATGGATCCCGGTCTGCCTCTGAGGATGTAAGACACCGTGACATCTGTAAATATGCCTGTGCCAATTGGTTGCCACTTTAGGGAGTGATACACCCTATCATGGGGCCGACACAGGGTATTTATGTATTAGGGAGCCGATCGCTTGGGTAGGATTTAGGGTACACTTAGTTCTGTCTGATTCATTTGGTACCGTCTGTTTGTTGGGTGGCAACACCCGTCTGTTTCTGAGTGGTACCGTTCTGTTAGGGTGGTAAAGGCCCATTATGTTTAGCATTCCGTTTCTGTACTTTATCTGTTGGGAGGGTAAAAGCCCATTTTTTCAAAACTCTATTTCTGTATGGACCATTCTGTTCCGTTCTGTTTCGATATGAACATTGGGGTAACACCTAATCCTGTTATACTAGAATTGGTACCAAGAAGTTGGATCTTGGTTTGAGTCAAACACCTGATACTGGGCCAAGTTTAGGCCAAGGGATAAATTCTTGATTATACATGACATGTTAGAATGCTAATACACCTGTGGTGCAAAATCTTAATCCTGATTATGCGATGACACCTTTATCTACCTTGATAGTTAATCATCATGCTAGTATGTTGTTATCCTTATGTTCATACCTGCCGCTCATGCCGGTTAACTTTATCAGTTTACATTGATTGTAGTAGGGCTTACTCAGTCTTTTTGACTGACCTGTTTTCTTTCGCCTCTTTTCTTCCGTTCCCCCCTCCAGGTTTACAGGGTGGGAATACCAGCACTTAGCTTGGATTTTAGCTGCTTTTCTTGGATAGCTCATGTATGCTTTGGACTTGAGCTTGCTATGGTTTTTCCACTTTGGGGATAGCTACTTTATGTTTTCCTTTTCAGTTCCCGGTTTTATGCACTAGACTTGTTTATTTGGAAAATTGACATGATGTTGTACTAGACTTGTTTTGAAATGGTTTAAAATCTTCCGCTGTTTTATCTATGCTTCTATGTTATTTACTCTGTTTACATATATACATATGTTCTTGTTCTGCCTTGATATATCATTATGCATGTTTACCTGATTCAAACGCCCCTCCAAAGTCAGAGTGCTTGCAAGAGTCACCCTGGCGGAGGTGGGGTGTTACATTTGGTATCAGAGCATATGGTTTACGAGAAGGAACAAAAAGGTTTTTAGAAAACTTTTGGAAAACTATTTTCAAAACCAAGTATAAAGTATTTTCCAAAGAAAAGTCTAGTTTATTTTAAAAGGCTATTCCCCAAAAGCCATTAGCACAATCCTTAGTCATCTATTCTTAGTTTCCTCGTTCTGAATCTATCTTTTCCATCATTTCAGTATGGCCGACAACTTTGTTATCCCGGAGGGAGTGCAAGTTCCCGTTTGGTATAGGAGACTTATGGAGGCTAGGGCGACCGAAGCCGGCCCCGCAAATGTTACTCCTCCTCCGGTGGTTAATGTTCCTCCTCCTCCTGTCGCTGAGGTTCCTCCTCCTCCCCCTCAGAATCCTCCAGTAGAGTTCACGAAGATTTGCAAAGACTTCAAAGCAATGGGTGGCAAGAACTTTCTAGGTACCGAGACTTTTGTAGAGGCCCGGAATTGGCTGAAAGAGACCGAGGATTTATTCGCTATCTTTGGAATAGATGATCAGAGAAAGATCTTGTTGGCGGTTTGGCTCATGAAGGATGAGGCCGCTTATTGGTGGGAGATCACCACCGCGACTAGGCCCGTTGAGACTTGGGCCGATTTCAGGACAAGATTCGGACTTAAGTTTCTATCTTCTACTGAAGAGAATCTGCAAATGGAAAGGTTTATTGCTTTGAAGCAAGGAGACATGTCTGTCAAAGAATATGTGAACAAGTTCAACCAGTTAGCTCGTTTTGGCTTGGATATGGTGAGTACTACTCAGAAGAAGGCTCTCCGTTTTGCTAGAGGATTGAATGAGCCGTTACAGGAGTTAGCTATGTCCCATGTGCCCATGGGGGCCACGTTTGAGAGTTGGGTAGATATGGCCCTACTCCATGAAGAGAACAAGAGTGCAAAGAAGGAGGTCAAGGCGAATGAGTCTCAAAACAAGAAAACGGGACCCAAAAAGGAAATGCAAAAGAAGGAGGAGAAGTCTGAAGATAAGAAGGAAAAGAAGTGCTTTACTTGTGGAAGCTCAACTCATCTAAACAAGGATTGCAGAAAGAGAAAGGGCACTTGCTTTAACTGTGGAGAGATGGGGCACTTCACTAGGGACTGCCCGAAGAAGAAAGGGACTACATCGTAAGGAACGATGAATACTCGCATGGCGGGTGAATAGATTTGGGCTAGAATAATTTGTCTGTAGGATGTTTAATTCTCTTTGTCTGATTTTCAGTATGAAACTCTTTTTCTGGTATTTCGATTCTGTAATGGAAACTCAGTACTTTAATGCTAGTCTTGCTTCTGATCTGGTAATGGTCTCAAACTCCCTGAGAGTTATAACTCATCTGTTTGTGATAAATTGGGATTTGAGAGTATCTGTGACTATGACGAGTACATTCTGGGTTTTTACCATGCTTAGTTTCCTAAGAATCATTTGGGGAAAATCTGATCGGTACTAGTAGTCTGTAAGTATATGTACCAAGTTTTTGTTTTATCTATACTCGCTTCCATCACTCGACTATATCTGGTGGAGATAGGAATCCTATGGATGTAAACATGTGTTTGAGACATGTTATGTTTGATGGTTGCAAGTGGATGCAAGTGGTTGCTAGTGGTTGCTCGTGGATGCATAAACACACACTAGGCACTAGATCGGCTTGAAATACACTCTCATATTGCATATGGACGTGTGTACATTTTCGATTCTTATGGTTGCAAGATGGTTAATTCAGCACATGGATGTTGCATATGGACGAATGGTTGTGCACACATATAGTATTATGTGATTAGGACTATTTGCATACATGATGGATTCATTTCACTAACATACTCTGCATTGCTGATCTTTGCATTAGATAAGAACATATACACACACCTTTTGCATATGTTCATACCGCATTAGAATCTTTAAGGACAATGATTGCTCGTGAATGATGATTTGAGTAGATGGATGATGGATGGTAGGATGCGTTCTTCCTAACTTGAAGATTTCGAGGACGAAATCCTTTAAGGAGGGGAGAATGTAACAACCCGTATTTCTGATAATATGTTATATTGTAAATCGAGGCAGAAATTAATTCAAAAATCTGAATCAAGGGAAAACGAGCTATGCCATTGTGTTCGTCTCGGAAAAATACGCGAAATAGAGTCCGAGTTTTCGAAAATCGGAGTCCGTATGACCCGATTAAGGCCCAGCGAAGTTTTCAGAAAATTTCTAAGTAAAAACAGATTTCAAATTCAAACCTGAACTTGGAAATTGGGCCAGTTGGGCCAGGCGGGAAAAATTCCCGCCACAGTACCCAAGTCGACAGCCCTGTCGACTTGGGAGTCAACTTGGTCTGACCAGGTCGACAGCCCTGTCGACATGGCTGTCGACTTGGCTCAGACGCCCAGTCAAGCCTGGTGCACCCTTTTGAGAATGGGTTGAGCTAGGGGGCCAGATTCGGTTTTGAGGGTTGAGATTGCAACTAGGGTTTAATCCTATGGTCTAAAACACTAGCCTAATCTATAAATAAGACCCTAACCTACCCTAAATCATCATTAATCCATCCTACAACTAAACTATGGCAAAATCAATCCTCTCATGGCCTCCACTCTCTTCATACAATTCCTAAATCAAATTTCTAAGAGATTTCCATGCATACAAGTGCATTTAGGCTTGTATGATCCTCTTTAGCTTGCATTAAAGTCTAGTTCTTATATTTGCATCATAAAGGAGGAGTCTTGATCAAGTTTGCTTGCATTTTTGGGGTTTTTGGTTGCATAAGAGTTTTCTTACATTTGCAATACTCATTTGAGTCCGCATAAGCATTGTAAGCCCTATTCCTTTCATACTTGAACTTTAAAGTTAAAAGTATGATATGCAAGTTGACATATGTTATGCAAGTTTGTTTATGCAAGTATGATATGCAAGTTGACATATGTTATGCAAGTTTGTTTATGCAAGTATGATATGCAAGTTGACATATGTTATGCAAGTTTGTTTATGCAAGTATGATATGCAAGTTGACATATGTTATGCAAGTTTGTTTATGCAAGTATGATATGCAAGTTGACATATGTTATGCAAGTTTGTTTATGCAAGTATGATATGCAAGTTGACATATGTTATGCAAGTTTGTTTATGCAAGTATGATATGCAAGTTGACATATGTTATGCAAGTTTGTTTATGCAAGTATGATATGCAAGTTGACATATGTTATGCAAGTTTGTTTATGCAAGTATGATATGCAAGTTGTCATATGTTATGCAAGTTTGATATGCAAGTTGTCATATGATATGCAAGTATGTTATGCAAGTTTGGGATGGTCATATGGTTCATGTTATCATGTTATGCATGCTTTTTGGGCCTAAAAATGTAATATGCAAGTGTATGCACACATGAACCTTTCATATGCCACCATGTTGAACTTGTGGCTTCAACACCTTTATGTCATGATTATGTCAAGTCCCCTCTTTCTATCCTTTAAGCGCTATGGCGATATGTAAGCGATGGGATTGCGTTTGGGGTTGGGTAAACTTAAAAGACATAAAAACATGAGCTTGGGAATTTACCTATTAAGTTAGGTCTACCCATTGGGAATTTACCTATTAAGTTAGGTCTACCCAATTGCTTGAAAATTTGTAATATGTTTTGGAAACATGATGGACATGACACTTAGAAAAGATAAGTGTGACCAACTCGAGGTTGGGTTGAGTGTGTAGCGTAAACCTACCCGGAACCGACCGGCCTAACTAGTTGCTACAAACAATAGGACCCAATGTGAGAAGTTGGTCATGTTGTACCTTGAACCCGAGGTTAGACCAAGTTGTGGTGTAAAGCTACCCGGAACCGACCGGCTTAACTAGTAACCGCAACAAAGTCTAATGTGAGAGGTTAAGGCGCATTAATTAATTAATGCTACATGATAAGGTTAAGAAAATCTGACTTATGACACTTAACCAATCTGAACTCGGTAAGTTAACGGGGTTAAGTTAACCTACACTTAACCAATCTGAACTCGGTAAATTAACGGGGTTAAGTTAACCTACACTTAACCAATCTGAACTCGGTAATTCAACAGAGTTAAGTTGAACTATACTTGACCAATACAACTCAGTAATTTGGTAAGACTGAGAACCAATTTGATACCTGGTCTGGATAAACTAACTTGATTGATAAATTAAACGAACCTGTTTTGCGGATCCGTAGGACCCACACCAAGTTAGGCAAGTTTGTAAATCTGTTATCTGATCCGTTAGTCTGAAAACTGATCGTCTGAACCTAGTATGTCTGAACTCTGTTAATAAGTTAATCTGATAGTCTGGGGACACAAGGGGGAATACTTGTGTCATCTGTTGTTTTGGACCCATATTAGTCAGTAACCCTTTCTGGTATCAAAACTTTGACCCAACCGTAGGTGGGGTCCGGGCACGCTTACTGAACTAATTATAAGTGGTTCATTCTGATAATGGCGATGGGTGTTGATGGTGCGTTCCAACCGGGTCATGTGCGTGCATGGATCCCGGTCTGCCTCTGAGGATGTAAGACACCGTGACATCTGTAAATATGCCTGTGCCAATTGGTTGCCACTTTAGGGAGTGATACACCCTATCGTGGGTCCGACACAGGGTATTTATGTATTAGGGAGCCGATCGCTTGGGTAGGATTTAGGGTACACTTAGTTCTGTCTGATTCTGTTGGTACCGTCTGTTTGTTGGGTGGCAACACCCGTCTGTTTCTGAGTGGTACCGTTCTGTTAGGGTGGTAAAGGCCCATTATGGTTAGCATTCCGTTTCTGTACTTTATCTGTTGGGAGGGTAAAAGCCCATTTTTCCAAAACTCTATTTCTGTATGGACCATTCTGTTCCGCTCTGTTTCGATATGAACATTGGGGTAACACCTAATCCTGTTATACTAGAATTGGTACCAAGAAGTTGGATCTTTGTTTGAGTCAAACACCTGATACTGGGCCAAGTTTAGGCCAAGGGATAAATTCTTGATTATACATGACATGTTAGAATGCTAATACACCCGTGGTGCAAAATCTTAATCCTGATTATGCGATGACACCTTTATCTACCTTGATAGTTAATCATCATGCTAGTATGTTGTTATCCTTATGTTCATACCTGCCGCTCATGCCAGTTAACTTTATCAGTTTACATTGATTGTAGTAGGGCTTACTCAGTCTTTTTGACTGACCTGTTTTCTTTCGCCTCTTTTCTTCCGTTCCCCCCCCCCAGGTTTACAGGGTGGGAATACCAGTACTTAGCTTGGATTTTAGCTGCTTTTCTTGGATAGCTCATGCATGCTTTGGACTTGAGCTTGCTATGGTTTTTCCACTTTGGGGATAGCTACTTTATGTTTTCCTTTTCAGTTCCCGGTTTTATGTACTAGACTTGTTTATTTGGAAAATTGACATGATGTTGTACTAGACTCGTTTTGAAATGGTTTAAAATCTTCCGCTGTTTTATCTATGCTTCTATGTTATTTACTCTGTTTACATATATACATATGTTCTTGTTCTGCCTTGATATATCATTATGCATGTTTACCTGATTCAAACGCCACTCCAAAGTCAGAGTGCTTGCAAGAGTCACCCTGGCGGAGGTGGGGTGTTACAGTTATAGGGGGAGCTAATAAATAGGGGGAGTTCAATATTCACTGTCAAACACATTTATTATGCTCAAAATCTTTTATTTGTTTGTCATCATCAAAAGGGGGAGATTGTTGTATATGACGTAGTTGTATACACAATTATATGATTTTTGTTTGATGATAACAACCAAATAAATTTTATTTTTGTGTTTGTTACTGTACTGTTATTCTATATCACAGACAGGAATATAGTATTTATATTTATATAAAATACTACTGGACAAGAATTAAATATTCAAACAGTATTTTATTAAATATAATATTCTATTTCAACAATCAAACAGTACAATTTTATAACTCCACTATTTGTATATTCTTCATATGATATTGTACTTGTATATAAACTGAATATGTTAAACAATTTTGTTTGAACATAATATATTTCAATCAAATTTGTTTATTACAAATATCGGTACAATTTTTCTCATTTTTGTACATTTGTTTCTCACTACAACTCTCATCACTCTAGTATACAGTCATTGCCTCACTACTGCATTTCACTCATTCACATTGCAATTATAGCACATAAAAAAAAAGGAACAACAAGTTTAGCAACAGATTTTTCTTTGGAAAACATTTTCTTTTCTTGTCAATCATGCAAGATCACAGCAGTGCATTCATATGAATTGCAAGGAAGCATTTGATCATGCAAGGAAACTTCAATCTGTTTAGATAATTTTTTTTGGTAGAATGCATATCTGGCATGAATGTATATTTGGGATGAATGCATATTTAGCATGAATGCATCATATTTAATCTTGCAAAGAAACTCCAAAAAATGACACACATCTTTTTAGCATGAAAGAAATCAAGTGCTAAATCAATACTCAAGTTATTTCAGGAAATATGTGTATGCAAAGAAGGAATGCATTCAAGGAAATCATTTTGGAAAATTGGAAATCTTTTATTTGTTTCAAAAAAAAAAAAAAAAATTGAACAAGGCAACAAAGTACAAATATAGGCAAGAAAGAATCTATTTTTATTTGCAGAAACTAAACATGAGACATCAGTGCATTGAAGAATTTTTTTTTGGCAAGAGTTTAAAGCATTTCCATAAATCAACAAATCACGCATTCAGCATGCACAGTTTTGGGCAAGAGAAACGTCAACATGAAGATGGCACAAATGTGATGTTGCAGCTTTCAAGTACTAGCTCAAAGAAATGGTGACAAAACTGGATTTCAACATGCATGAAATGTCAGGGGAGTTTTTTTTAATACATTCAATCGAATAACATTTCTAGAAATAAATAATGTCATGAATGCAAGCATATATTCTTATTTTTAAAACATTTCCAGAAATGAATATTCAATCAGTGATGACAAAGCAGTGAATGGAATCTTTAGCATGGAAAGTTTTTTTTTCAACACCAAATTGGAGAAGCAAAAGGGTGCAAGTTCTTGGCAAGTATAAAATCAAGGAGGACCACAAACTCAAGTTTTCAATGCAAATATTTATTCCATAAAACGTTTCCAGAAACTCATATTTTGCAAGCTACAGGAGCTAATCAAGCAACAATTTATTGGCAAGTTTTCAAGATGTTCAAAATCAACATGCAGGTGTTTTTCAATTCGGGGCCAAGAAAAACAATTGAATGATTTCCTGAAATCATGTTCAAGGTCACATATGCAATTGTTTTTCATAAATGAATAAATATTGTGGCAAGTGATTAATTCATTTCCAGGAATGCATATGTGAACAAATCAGTTCATACATGTATATATGGCAAGATTTTTGAATTACAGTTTTGCAATCAATGCTTATTGTTTTCTGAAATCATGTTGCAGAGAGATCATTTGTTTCCAGATATGATTATTTATTTCACGGGGCCACAAATAAGATTCATTCATGGTCTACGTTTTTGGCAACAATTTTCAAAGGGGCAAAAATTTACTTCTAGACTTCTCGGCCAATTTAATCAAGGCAGCAATTCAAAAATCAGCTGATGCATGATGCTTTGATTGCAATTGAATGTCCATAGCAAAAGACAAATAATAGAAGAGGCATGCAAGAAATGGTGCAGGAATTATTTTAAAGTAGCACATAAATGAATGGAAAGTATTTAAATGTGCATTTGTGGCATTAAATATTTTTGGCAATTTTTTTTTGTTCTCAAAATTCAAAGAGGGACAAAAATTGACCAGGCAAGAAAGGATCTTTATTGATTCCAGAAATATGCAAGCACCATGAAAACAATTTGAAAAGTTTCCTGAATTCAACAAATCATACATGGCATTCACTCGACAGCAGATAATTCATTCAATGCCATGAAGCAAAGGGGGAAGTATCATGCAAATATCATTTTCAATTCAAGGCAACAAATAAAAGTCCATGCACAATCAGAGCAAATTATTTTTTGTGAAATCAGAGGGGCTTAAGGTCTTCTATAACCTTACATAAGCACACACAAATCAACATGGGCAGACATCAAAAACTAGAGCAAAATCGAAAGATCAAATTCAGATAAACTCACAAAATTACTTCATTATTTTCGATCGCCAAAGAGTGGCCAAATCAATCGACCAAGGAGCATCAACTAATCGGGGCATTAGAGTATAATTCAGAGCCAACCTTTTTGAAGTCAAATTGATTTGGGGCAAAACCCTATTTCCCATTTCTCATCCGCCATCAACAAAGAGGAGACCAAGTTTTTTAATGACAAAGCAAAGTGGCAGGCTTATATTACTTTAGACAAAGGGGGTTTTATTGGTTGTATTGTATTTTCTTTTTTTATTTGTAAACCATTCTGAACAGTTGCTAGAGTCTGTAAAATTTTAGGGGATTCAGTTAGGGGTTAACTGACAGTTTCTAGAATCTGTAAAATTCTAGGGGAATCCAGTTAGGGTGTTAACTGGCAGTTTACTAGCGTCTGTAAAACTAGGGGAAATCTGGTCTAGGGGATATAGACCAGTCTAGAGTTTTGAGCGTAGGGTTAGAATAGGAGCGAGGGGTTCGCAAGTTTACATGGTCTTGTAAGCGGGATCTGTTCTATCACCTAGTAGAAACTTTAGGAATGCAGCAGTAGGCAGAGTCTTGCCGAAGCTGGGTATATCTGTGTGTGATTTATTTTCTGCACTTTTATTTCTGCTGCATTCTGTGATCTGTTTATTATTTTAATATCCTGTCGGTTTTTCAATTCAGTTTAAAAACTGTGATAGACCCTATTCACCCCCCCTCTAGGGTTAATCTAGATCCAACAGTATATATATACGTATATAAATATATTTCGATTTCATTTCAATTCATTTCAATTCCATTCAACGCACATATGATTTCTACAACGCATATATAACTTATACATCGCACATACAATTTATACATCGCACATACAACTTATACATCGCTTATACATGAGGTGTACAACGCTTATATAACTCATACATCGATCGTATAATTTATACATCGTCATTCCATATCGTTTATAATTCAGAAATCTCACATTGGGTTCCACTCCTCCAAAAATTGTAGAAGGCTCAGAAAAATATCTGGTCTCTTCTAGAATGTAGAAGACGTCATCACGGTCCCGGTTTCTCTTGTTTCACTGGATTTCGACAACATAGCAAAAAATATGATTTTTATAAGTTTGCAACGCTTTAAAGTGTTATTTTCAGTTTAAAATTAACCAACTCGTTACCTCATAGAAATGTTCAAAACTAGGTTAGCAAATAACTTCCAATCCGTGTAGCGATGAGAGGATCGGGCGGTGCAACGTTGATGAGGGTCGAGTCGCGCACCCGCGCGCGGTGGTGGGGACCACTTCGGTGGCCTTTGGTGATGGCGGCGGTGCCTCGAAGGTTCGAACTTCACGAGAGTGATTCTCACACAATACTCAATGAAAAATCTCAAACCTTATATGGATTGGAAGAGAATGGGAAGATCTACAAATTTCCTAATTGGAGCCTGTGATTTTATTGCACGGATTGATCGGATTTGAGGAGAGAAGGCTGGGATGTTTTCCGCCATGCGCGATTTGAAGGAAGTCGGGAAGAAAAAAAATGGTGCTGAAATATGATTGGCCCATATATTTATTTAATTATTTATTTCCAAAAATACCCCTTTCTCCTTACGAACTCCTATTCAAACCCAACAACTGTCGTTCCTAGCTAATTACCCCCATTCTTAACACAATGGAATATGTTTCGTAAGTCCATTCGACTGTTTCAATCAGTTTTTCTTCAAATTAAAATATAAAACATTCAATATTTGATTTGAATGTACATTTCAATTTGTCGGGGCTACATACTGATCCCAAATATTCCAGAAAAATAAATCTAGCTATGTTTTGATGATATGGCCCCAACAAAACTAGTTTCATCGAATTTGGAGACTGTTTGAAAAATGAGCATTTTCTGGTCGATCCAATTTGACTGAAATCAACCAAACACATTTTCCTTTGCCATGCTCACATATTAACCTCAAAAATTATGGAATTTGAAACCTAGCAATAATTTGACATCCCAGATCCAACAAAAGTGGTTTCGTCGAAAACGGAGGTTGTTTGCAAAATGTCCATTTTCAAGAGCTATATAAACTCCATAGCGACCTTTATGAAAATTCATTTGGCCATAACTTTTGATTCCCTCTATGAAATTTTGATTTTTCAGATTCATTAGAAAGATATTCATAAACAGATTTAAATATTTTTGGTTTCACTAAAATCTGTTTTATTTTGCAACTTGTAAAGTCAGTCAAAGCTCGAATTCAAATTTTCAAACTACCGCGCCATTTCAGGCCTTGTTTTATAATTAAAATAAATAAATATATTTTCCAATATCGATTCAAATAGACTTTTGGTCATTATTATTTAAAATAATTTATTTTAAATATTCAAAATCCACTAAAATAGCCAAATTAATATTTTTAATTTGGCTCTGATTTTCCGGGTTGTTACAATCTCCCCCATTTAAAATCTTTTCATCCCCGAAAAGGAACGAAGCCGAAAGTAGTTTAATTAACCAACTCAACTTTCATTCTGGCTTTCATTCTTCAACTTTTCAGTTTCTAAGAATTTTCCAATTCTTCAAAAATTTGGCTAACACCCTAAATTTCGCCATAACCTCCTTTGTACGGGGAGGGGTTTGGAAAATTATTGGGCCGTATTAGGTACCCAATAAATCCTAATTAGCATGCACATATTTATAGTGATATATTCCGGTGTCCACAGGGGAGTGTGTATAGATCATAACTCCAGAGAATAAATTCTCGTCGCCCTATAAATGGTTTTCGTGCCTTAATGACCAGAGAGACGTGTTTATTATCATCTCCAGACCCGTGTGGGGTTTTTATCAATCTGGCAATTTACCGTTACATTTTATATAGTCCATATCAGTCATCTATTCAACCTGTAATATATAGTCATCGCCATACAAGCCTCTCGCTCGTATGGTATTCTTCAACCTCGTCACATAAGCTCCAAATGCTTATGCGGTATATGATGAAGTATGCCATGTAGTGTAGTTCAAGATTAATTGTTACGATCCTATGGCGACGTTTATTATTACACATAGAACAACCAGCACTCCGCATCCAATGGCATTCACAGGAGTTGATATAATAATAAAATTGCGCATCCAACTCATTAAGGTTCAGCTATTTGTCGGGCATGCAAATAAATTCTTTACTAAACAACGAATCCATTTACCTCTTCAAACATATATAATGTACATGTATATATTTCAATCAATTTCAAATTAGTTTAATATTTGATTCATTCGAATAAGTTTACCATTCATTCTCTTATTGATTAAATTAATTATCAGCCCAATAATTTGATTAATCAAATTCTTAATCACATAACACAAACGACAATCAATTTGTTGTTTAACTTTTCAAAAATCTACTAATTAATTCATATACTCTTTTAAAAATCGTTCAGAATATATAATTAAAAAATTTACATCCATGAAAAGGAAAAATTCAGCAAAGTAGAAAATAGAATGGAAATGCAAAGTATGTTATATGTACCTCACACCAGAGTTAATCAGAGATATCCACTCTGCAATTGGGATAAGCTTTCTTAATGCTATCCTCAGTTTCCCAAGTACAGTCTCGCGGATCTCCACTCCATTGCACTTTGACTAAGTGAACCTTCTTGTTCCTCAGCTCTTTAGTTTCTTTGCAAATAATCTTTATCGGCTCTCTCCTCACAGCTAATTCTGGAGTAATATCCAAATCTTTTTGCGCGGCTTCTTCCACGATTAAGTCTAGATCATGCACATGCTTTCGAAGTTGAGATACGTGAAACACATCATGTACTCTAGGCAACTGGTCAGGTAATTGAACTCTATAAGCTAGAGTTCCAATCCGTTCGAGCACAGGAAATATACCAATAAATCTGGGCGCCAACTTCCCTGTTTTGCCAAATCGGACTACTCCTCTCATTGGAGAAACCCGTAGATATACATAGTCACCCACGGAAAATGATAAATCCCTTTTTCTCGAATCTACATAGCTCTTCTGCCGGCTTTGAGCCACTAGTAATCGTTTCTTAATGAAATCAACTTTGTCTGCAGCCTCATGAATCATATCAGGTCCCAATACAAGTATATTACCAGGTTCTACCTAACAAGCGGGAGATCTGCACGGTTGACCATGCAATGCTTCGAATGGTGACATTGTCAGGATCGCTTGGTAGCTGTTGTTGTATGAGAACTCAGCCAAATGCAAGTGGTCCTCCCATGATCTGCCAAAATCTATAACACAAGCCTGCAATAAATCTTCTAGAATACGATTCACCCTCTCAGTTTGACCATCTGTCTGAGGATGATATGCGGTGCCCAAGTTCAGTTTCGTTCCCAATTCTGCTTGGAATGCTTCCCAGAATTTACCAGCGAAAATCGGGTCACGATCGCTAACGATACTCATGGGAAGTCCATGAAGTTTAACAATTTCTTTGAAATAAATCTACGCCAGACTCTGAGCAGTTCTATTCGATCTGACAAGTATAAAATGGAAGGTTTTTGTGAAACGATCTACGATCACCCAAATACTGCCGTTTTCTCTCCGGGTTCTGGGCAAACCATCTATGAAATCCATAGAAATCTGTTTCCACTTCCAACTTGGAACTTCCAGCTGTTGCAACAATCCGACGAGTTTCTATTGATCGCTGTTGACTTGTTGACAGGTGGAACACCTGCTAATGTATAAGGAAATGTCTCTTTTCATAGATCTCCACAAGATTAAAGCTTCGTCTTTGAGTGCCCAAGATGTCAGTAATCTTTTCTGATCATCTCTCAGCTTTTAACCTTCAAAGATTTTCTCGGTAGAGTGCATCCATGCTTGTGTTTGAATAATAGATTCATTGCTCGAGAACGGTACTCCACCCAGATTTCGATACTTAATTAATAGAGCTTCAATATCTGGTTCTGACCTACCTCTACTACTTCTGCCACTCGTTTTTCAATGTCTGCAAATAGCAGACAAAGTGTTAGACCAACAGAAAAGGTATTTTTAAAGCATAGAGACATATACTTAAATGTAAATGTGTCTACTGGGGTGTATTTCATTCTGCTATACTCATTCTAGGATATTACTGATCCTATCTGAAATGAGTAATCCATCTTAGAACACTACTGGATCTATTTCTGACGAGTTCGTTAATATGTTATATTCCAGAACTAAGCTTAACCAAAGCCCTGATACCATGTTGAGACGACCCCAAACCCCATTCCACGGTGGTAAGGGTAATCTTTGGAATATAACACATAAACAGATAACATCAGAACATAAATATATAAATACACCAGATAATTTACAACAGAATACACTGGATAAACATAATCATCAGAGTTACACAGTATACAGGATCATACTTAACACAAAATACAGTTTCAGCTTTACATAAAATGTCTACAGCGGAATCAAAACATAATATGTAAAACAGGAGCTGAACAGCATAAAAAGAAAGAAATGAGAGAATCCATCTTCGGCTCCATAGCTATCCAGAAAGAGCCTGCTAAAACCTGAATACAAGGTTGCCCATGCAGAAATACGGGCACCCGAATTTGCAAGTGAAACAAACTACGAGTCAGTCATGGTGCTGGTATGAGAAATCTACTTAACTTATTTTATAATAAGGCCAATCACAGGACCACGCCGCTAACGCAGATGGGTTTACTCCATTGGATTGCCAGTGCTTAAAATAAGTAAATCATTTAAACATCGCAATGCTTTTTATAAAAATGAAGCCATTAAAGACTCAGTTCCCATCACACAATGCAACGCAAACCGAAGGATAGAGTTTTACCTTATAATGGCCAAAATATGCTTGATACGAATAAAACAAAAGCATTTGATATTATTATTAGTGCTTATATGTTTCAAAAACAATTTCAATCGTAAGTATCAATCATAGACGACATGGGTACCATATATCATGTTGCTATATATAGATATACAATCAAAACCGCATGATGTCGTATTTGGAAATTGGATTTCCGTCATGAACCAAGGCAAGGGATCGTCCTTACCGCTTCGAGACTCTCTAGCCCGAGCCTCAGGAACAACCGCAACTGCCCCTTGGATCATCAGGGCCGGTCCATACGGAGTGGATTAAAATGCCTGAACTCTGCGTTTCCCGCCCTATGGGGCATAAACTGGTCATATACCGACCAAACCATCGTCCCTGTAGCGACCGATAAAACCGAGGCGCCTCGCTATCCATCATTCACATACGTAAAATGCCCGGGCGTGTAAAACCCAAAACACCCCTCCTAACAAGAAAGAAACGCATGTCCTCCCTGATGTCCTCTCCCGTTTTCGGCTCATACCGGGGTGTGAGGCTCGCGAATCAACGCTAAACACAAAGCTAGCTATTTAAAGCCGTGCTTTGATCATCAATCACAAAGCCCTGCTTTTCAACAAAAGCTTTGATCACAGCATCTCTGTATGCCACGTTATCAATCTACAACGTCAGATACACATCCATTTACAAGTCCGTTCTGGGTCTGAACGAAACCGGAGGCACCTTATTCCTCTCCCATATGTCCAATACAGGAGAGAGGCCCTCGCACATCCGAACAATCAACAAGTACGTCCGGACAACCACCACTATAACCGCTTCAGGGCAGCAACTCCCATCAAAGGCATCAGTAGCCATCCGTTCGATGTGAAGATCCTTGGTCTCGCACCGTCTTCATATTTTCGACTTCTAACCGTCGACCAATTATTTGAAATGGGAAGTAACTCGGCCTTTTCAAATAATCCACGTATATTTAGAATTTCAAATCAATGGTTAAATTATCTGACCTCCATAATTCAGTTCATTAATGTAATTTTCACATCAAACACATTCAACTATCAAATATCCTATAAACCGAGTAAATTCAGTTTTATTTCCATTCCATATCATTTATAATATTTTATAGCGATTTATCGCTATTTTTATTTATTTAAATATAGCCAATTTATTCAAACGACGCTTCAGGCCATCACGCGACCATGGAGCTGTTTTTCTTCAGATTTGATTTACACATATCTGAAAATATAACCGTTGAATCTTTACAAATTTTATACCATTAGAAAGATCTTTTCAAAGCGGACCCAACGGTTCCAGTTTTGGGAAAATCCGACAGTCGGATCTCCCGGTACAATCGTTTAAAGTTACGATTTCAAAATATGAACTGCAGCGTCGTTATTCGATTTATTTTAATTATATATATACATATAATCCATTCTGGCGCTGTTTTCATTCAGATTTGAATTAAACATTCCAGACAATCCAACTGTTGGATCTTTGCAAAGTTGGTATCATTGGAAAGATATTTCCAAAGCGAACCCAACGGTTTCGGTTTCGGGAAAATCCGATAGTCGGATCTCCCGGTACAATCATTTGAAATCACGGTTTCAAAATACAAACTGCAGCTTCGTTATTCGATTTTAATTATATATATATATATATATATAATCCGTTCTTCGATTTCCAAACCATTTCATTTCCTATATGTGATAAAATAATATTTTTATCCAACAAATATCTATTTCGAAACATGAATATTTTTGACACTTCATATATATAATAAAAATGTTATTTTTATTATCAAAACAATTTACTTCAAACATGATTATTTTATATACTTCATATAGATGATAAAAATGTGATTTTTATTGTTAAAACAATTTATTTCAAACATGAATATTTTATATACTATGTACATACAATAAAAATGTTATTTTAATCGTTTAAACCATTTTATTTCATACATTCGATAAAAATGTTATTTTTATCGTTCAAACCATTTATTTCATACATTCGATAAAAATGTTATTTTTATCGTTCAAACCATTTTATTTCAAAAATGAATATTTTTCAAACACATGAATATATTTTAATACATGAATATAAATCATACACAGGAATATTTCAGAAAATTTCGGCAGCATAACGGCAGGGTAGTTAAAACCGACAACGTCCCGAGTACGGCTCCTCGCGCTTCCTTAAAGCCTCGCAGCTTTTGACAATGGGGATTTCAATAACTAGTTCGTACGCAGACGAATTTTCCCATATACTAATCCTATTGGGATTTTAACCACAATCAATCATTTCAACCATTCGTATTTATCAACCAAATTTCACATCAACCAAAATCCAAACAATCACAACCAATATATATCGTCCATGGTCTATGGATGAGGGGAGTGTATATATATATACGTATATAAATATATTTCGATTTCATTTCAATTCCATTCAACACACATATGGTTTTTACAACGCATATATAACTTATACATTGCACATACAACTTATACAACGCTTATACATGAGGTGTACAACGCATCGATCGTATAATTTATACATCGTCATTCCATATCGTTTATAATCTAGAAATCTTACATTGGGTTCCACTCCTCCAAAAATTATAGAAGGCTCAGAAAAATATCCGGTCTCTTCTAGAATGTAGAATACGTCGTCACGATCCCGATGTCTCTTGTTTCACTGGATTTCAACAATATAGCAAAAAGATATGATTTTTACAAGTTTGCAATGCTTTAAAGTGTTATTTTCAGTTTAAAATTAACCAACCCGTTACCTCACAGAAATGTTCAAAACTAGGTCAGCGAATAACTTCCATTCCGTGTAGAGATGAGAGGATCGGGCGGTGCAGCGTCGAAGAGGGCCGAGTCACGCACCCGCGCGCAGTGGTGGGGTACACTTCGGTGGCCTCTGGTGATGGTGGCGGCGCCTCGAAGGTTCGAACTTCACGAGAGTGAGTCTCACACAATACTTAACGAAAAATCTCAAATATTATATGGATTGGAAGAGAATGGGAAGATCTACAAATTTCCTAGTTGGAGCCTATGATTTTATTGCACGGATTGATCGAATTTGAGGAGAGAAGGCTGGGATGTTTTGCGCCTTGCGCGATTTGAAGGAAGTCGGGGAGAGAGAAAATGGTGCTAAAATATGATTGGCCCATATACTTATTTAATTATTTATTTCCAAAAATACCCCTTTCTCCTTACGAACTCCTATTCAAACCCAACGACTGTCGTCCCTAGCTAATTACCCCCATTCTTATCATAATGGACTATGTTTCGTAAGCCCATTCGACTGTTTCAATCAGTTTTTCTTCAAAATAAAATATAAAACATTCAATATTTGATTTGCACGTATATTTCAATTTGCCGGAGCCACATACTGGTCCCAAAAATTCTAGGAAAATAAATCTTGCTATATTTTGACGATACGGTCCCAACAAAACTAATTTCGTCGAATTTGGAGACCGTTTGAAAAATGGCCATTTTCTGGTCGATCTAATTTGACTGAAATCAACCAAACACATTTTCCTTTGCCATGCTCACATATTAACTTCAACAATTATGGAATTTGAAACCTAGCAATAATTTGACATCCCAAATCCAACTAAAGTTGTTTCGTCGAAAACGGAGGTCGTTTACAAAATGTTCATTTTCAAGGGCTATATAAACTCCATAGCGACCTTTCTGAAAATTCAATTGGCCATAACTTTTGATTCCCGCCATGAAATTTCGATTTTTCAGATTTGTTAGAAAGTTATTCATAAACAGATTTAAATAATTTTGGTTTCACTAAAATCTGTTTTATTTTGCATCCGGTGCAGTCAATCAAAGTTCGAATTCAAATTTTCAAACTGCCGCGCCATTTCAGACCTTGTCTTTAATTAAAATAAACATATTTATTTTCCAACATCGATTCAAATAGAATTTTGGTCGATATTATTTAAAGTAATTTATTTTAAATATTCAAAATCCACTAAAATAGCCAAATTAAAAATTTTAAATTGGCTCTGATTTTCCGCGTTGTTACACATTTTAATTGGATAAATAAATCATTTATCATATTTTCTTATTTACAATAAAAAATGTAAACTTTTTTTATTGCTTAACTTTTTAACTCAACAAATGAATCATTTTCATATAATCTCCTTTTACAATAAAAATGTGAACTTTTTATTGTTAAACATTTTAATGCAACAATGAATCATTTTCATATAATCTCTTTTTACTATAAAAATGTGAACTTTTCTTGTTAAACATTTTAATAAAATAATGAATCATTTTCGTATAATATCTTTTTACAATAAAAATGTGAACTTTTTACTGTTAAACATTTTAATGCAACAGTGAATCATTTTTATATTAAATAAAAATGTAAGTTCTCATGTTAACATAATTTATCAAAAACAATGAATCTTTTCTAATGATTCATTTACATTAAAAATGTGAATTCTAATGTTGACTCATTTACAATAAAATGTAATCTTTTTATATTACATAAAAATGAAATCCTTTTTACATTGTATAAAAACGTAATCTTTATATTACATTAATAATGTAATCCTTTTTGCATTGTATAAAAATGTAATCTTTATATTACATTAAACATGTAATCCATTTTACATTACATAGAAAAATGAGATCTTTTAATATTACATAGAAAACTGAAATCTTTTAATATTACACAAAAATGTTTTTTTTTAAACAACTTACTTCATCCAATGAATCACCACAAATAGAATAAATCAATTCAAATCTCGTAACACATACAACTGAATTTTTAACGGCGTATACATAAATAAATTTATCAACGCAGTAATAATTAATTTTAATTTTAAAAAGAAATCTCACTTTGATTTTACTCCTTTTGAATTTGTAGCTAGCTCCGTTTTTATTCCAGTTAGTTTCATGTTGTAGATCTCTTTTCTGCGATCCCAACGAATTCGAAATCGTTCGATTCCGTTTCTGTATGAATAAGATATCTTTAATTAAACATTTTGATTACATAATTTATTAATTAACCATAATTAATCAAACTTAATTACATGATTAGGGCTTAACCCTTTCTCTCCATCGTTCGTTTTACTGTAACCATCGAACCCAAAAGCTCCGTCCACTCTCCAAATCGCACATCACCAGAACCTCCCGGTACCCGATCTGAATACACCACATCGAATGCCTTCTTCTTCTCCATCTTCACCATGAATAGCTTTGAATTTGAGCTCCCCCATGGCCTGAATTTGCAGCCAAACCGCAGCCCTTGAGGCCTGAGAGTCACGAAAAATACTACCCAAAACATGATCTTAACCATATGAATTTGTAGAGCATGTGAATCTCTACAACTTTCATGCAGAAATCATCTTCTAATTCTTGATGGATTGAGAGAAAAGAGGAAAAGAAATTCAAATTATTTCAGCCATGAAATGAAACCGGCGGCTAGGGTTCTGATAATGAGGGTTTCGGCTGAAGATGGGCTATTTATACCCTATTTTATATTATTATTTAATTCCATTATCTCCAAAAAGTGAAATTTTGCATCCGAACTCCAACGACTGTCGTTCCTAACCAAATACCCCCATTCCTGACACAATGAGATATATTTCGGAAGCCAACTCTATTGTTTTGATCATTTTTTATCAAAATTAAAATATAAATTAATATAACGGTCAATATTGAATTTGAGCGTACATTTTTAATTTATCAGGACCACATACTGACTCCAAAAATTCCCAAAAAATAAATCTAGCTATGTTTTGACGATATGGTCCTAACAAAATTAATTTCGTCGAATTTGGAGATCATTTGAAAAATGGCCATTTTCTGGTCAATCTAAATTGACTGAAATTGACAAAATACATTTTCTTTTGCCACGCTCACATATCAATTCCAAAAATTATGAAAATTGGAATCCTGCAATAATTTGATATTACGGATCCAAAAAAAGTGGTTTCGTCGAAAACGGAGGTCATTTGCAAAATAGCTATTTATTATATTAAAAATTTATATAAATTTCATAGCGATTATTCTGAATATTCAACTCGCAATAGCTTTTGATTCCCACTATGAAATTTCAATTTTTCAGATTCACTAGAATGATATAGTTAAACAGATTTAAATATTTTTGGTTTCTCAGAAATCCAATTTTTTTGAATATTGTACATTCAGTCAAAGTTCAAATTCGAAATTTCAAGCTACCGTGCTATTTATAACTCCTTTTAAAATTAAAATAAATATATTCATTCTAACTTCGATTAAAATAAATTTTTAATTATTATTATTTAAAATAAATTATTTTAAACATTAAAATTTACTAAAATAAATTTTTTAAATTGGTCCCAAAATTCCGGGTTGTTACAATTGCACTAGATAAGACTGCAAAAGAAGCATAATAGATTCGAAGCTTCTTGGAAGACATTCCTATTTGGACCAAACCTATGCCTCCAATATGTATACATTGTGATAGTCAATCAACTATTGGAAGAGCTAATAGTACATTATACAATGGTAAATCTAGGCATATTCGTCGTAGACATAAAACGATAAGAAAACTTCTTTCTAACAGTGTTATCACAATATATTACATTCGATCTAAAGATAACTTCACTTGCCAAGAGAGAGCGAGAGAGTTCAAACATTATCGATGGGAATGGGGCTAATGCCTATAGACTAAAGGTTTTTCTAGAATGGAAACCCCACTTAGTTGACTGTAGATCCCAAGATCTAGGTTCAAAGGGACAACGAAGTTTAAGAGAAACTTGATGGCACTGTTATACACAAACCATTCCTATGATAAGTTAGTACATTATATGTTGAATAAGGATGTTTTAATACTTTTAATGTTGTTTTTATTTGAGGAATTAAAGGATACCCTTTACAGAATCATCTATATAAGTGCGAAAGTGCCGCTTCACAAAGAATTATGAGGCCAAATTCTCTAAGCACTTATGAAACTAAGTAGGTGTTCAAGGCAAAAACAAACACATACAGAGAATGAAGGGTTATATGAAACATTTATCGTGTGTTATTTACTTTGGAATTACACAAAAGGCTTATAGTTCAAGGACAGCCTATGTCTACTGATTCTCCTATGATTCAAATAGGTAATCACTAGGAAAGTTCAAGGCCCATGTGCTACTTTAACCGATGCAATAAACGGTTTGTGAAACTAAGCACGACTACTCGTTCATGTGGAGGATTGTTGGAAATGAATGAGCAAAAGAAAGAGGAATTTGAGAAGAAGAAGATATAGCAACCTATAGTCCCACATCATCAAAATACAAATAGAATGCTCTCTTTTATGTTACAAGCCTATAGGCTTATATAAAATAAAAAGAAGAGGGCTTATAGACGAATGTGAAGCTAGGCCTTGACATAATAATATATTAAAGTGTCAAAGATTGGGCCTTGGGGATCTTGGGGTCTCTTGATTGAATAGAGCGGACGGTTGCTACTTGGGGCAGTGCGCTGAAATGAGAATTTTATTCTCAGAATTTGAAAGGCATGTCCGTTCAGCTGAATGAGTACAACCATTTGAATTCTAAGCGCATACACATTTATGACCACGTGGTCAAAGGGTTGCAATCTTTCCAATTCCAACGGTTATTAATGCACAGATAGGCACCTCCTACAGCCTATAAATACATCGCCCAAAATGAGATAGAACTCACTTTTTAATCTACTCGCATTACTACTTCTTCTTCAAAGTAATCCTCTGATCTAGTTTCTATAATCTACTTTAGTTCATCAGAGCTCCGTTTGCTGGCACTACGCTATGGAGTTGGTCTGTTTTACCCTTAGAAACAAATTGTTATCGACGATAATATTGTTTTAAGGAAACATACTTTTTTCTGGACTCGAACATTACTGAAATAATTTTCTTCCTGTCTGTTGGAGACGATTCCGTGCCACTCTAATCTAGTGCACAATCGGTCACGCTTTCTGTCGTTGCTGTAAACACAGTTTGACGTGACAATTGTTGCATAATTGAGTAACAATGATTGTTGTTACCGTCTAATTATAATACAATTTTGTATTGACAAAAGATATAACAATATTATTTGTTGCAGATAACAACAAAGATGTCGCAAAGCAGCAATAGTGATTATGCACCGATTTAGACAGTGAAAAACGCCCTGCCAGCACCTGTGCTTCCAACAATGGCTCTGTCCCATGGAGAAAGGCCACATAAGTTCAACGGAATTAATTTCAAGTGCTGGCAACAGAAAATGTTGTTTTATTTAACAACATTGAGCCTCGCCAATTTTCTGAACGAAGATGCTCTTGTGGTAGCTAAACTCAAACCTGATGCTACCAAAGTAGAGGCTCTTACTATTTGAAAAAATTCAGATATCATGTGTAAAAACTATATTCAGAATGGTCTGGATGATAGCCTTTACAATGTCTATTGTACTATTGCAACGTCCAAACAACTCTAGTTGGCTCTGGAAAAGAAGTACAAAACCGAAGATGCTGGCACGAAGAAATTCATTGTTGGAAAATTTCTGGGCTTCAAAATGGTTGACTCAAAGACGGTGATCAGTCAAACTCAAGAACTGCAACTTATCATCCGTCAGCTAGAAGATGAAAAGATAATTCTTAGCGAGACTTTTCAAGTTGCCGCAACTATTGAGAAATTGCCTCCTTTTTGAAAGGACTTCAAGAGTTACCTTAAACGCAAGCGTAAGGAAATGACAATGGAAGAGCTTATAGTTCGACCGTGCATCGAGGAAGACAGCAGAAATTATGAGAAAAAGATTTCTCAGAATATTTCTTCCAATGCAAATCTACTTGAGCCAAACAAGAATAACAAGAGAAAACAGGAGAATTCTCCTAAGAAGTCAAAGGAATTTCTGGGTTCCTTCCACAACTATGGAAAGAAGAGGCACAAAGCAACCGAATGTTGTGCACCTAAAAAGAAGAAATCAGAAGCAAATACGGCTGATGTTTCGAACGGCATTTCTATTCTTGATTTATGTGCAGTACTATCAAAATGCAACCTTGTTGGCAACTCGAAGGAATGGTTGGTAGACACTGTAGCCACTCAACACATATGTGCTAACAAGTGGATGTTTACAACCTATAAAACTGCAACTGATGATGAACAACTTTTTGTGGGAAATTCATCTACTTCAAAGGTCGAAGGCAAAGGAAAATTTGTGTTGAAACTGACTTCTGGAAAGGAAGTGACTTTAAATGATGTTCTCCATGTTTCATAAATTCGCAAGAACCTAATTTCACGATCGTTATTGAGAAAGTATGGTTTCAAGTTGACCTTTTAAGCTGATAAATTTGTACTATCCAATAATGGAGTGTATGTTGGAAGAGGATATGTGTGATGATTTGTTTACAGCAAATGTAACAACTATTGTACCATGCACAGATATGAACAAAAGTGAATCTTCTAACATATGGCATTCTAGATTAGGGCATGTAAACTTTGATACATTGCGAAAATTGATTAATCTAGAATTTATATCAAAATGCAATATAAAATTGAGAAGAACCTCGTTTCACCATGTTGAACGAGAGACCGAACCTCTAGACTTAATACATACTAATGTATGCGATTTAAAAATGTTTCAAACTAGAGGTGGAAAAAGGTACTTTATTACATTCATTGACGATTGTACCAAAAATTGTCATGTATATCTCCTAAGAAGCAAGGACGAAGCATTCGAAATATTTAAACAATATAAGGCAGAAGTTGAGAATCAACTCAACAAGAAAATAAAATCTTCAATAAGTGATAGAGGAGGAGATTACAGGTAACCACTTGAGGAATTATGTGCTGAGCATGGAATTATACATAAAACTATAGCCCCGTATTCACCTTAATCCAATGGTATAGCCAAATGAAAAAATAGAACTCTTAAAGAAATGATGAGTGCCTTACTAATTAGCTCTGGCTTGCCAGATAACTTTTGGGGAGAAACTATTCTTTCGGCAAATCATATTTTAAATAAAACACCCCGAAAGAAAACTTCTAAATCTCCTCATGAACTTTGGAAAAACAGACTATCATCATACAAATACCTAAAAATGTGGTGGTGTCTTGCTAAAGTAGAGGTACCAAAACAAAAGAAGGTCAAAATTGGACCAAAAATCATTGATTGTGTATTCATTAGATATGCACAAAATAGTGCCACATATCAATTTTTGGTACACAAATCTGAAATTGATGATATTCATGAAAATACCATCACTTAGTCGAGAAATTCTAGATTTTTCGAACATATATTTCCTTGAAACAGGGTATTGAAAATCATACACCTAAGAGACCAAGGGAAGATGAAGTTCCTTATTTTCTTGAGGATGTGATGTGCACGTAAAAATGCACATTTATATTCACATATTTATTCTTGTTTGGTTGAATAAATGAACATTTTTTGTGTTTTTTATAATATTTTCAAAATCATCACTTATTTTGGGAAAAAGTGGTCACTTGTGCATGTTTTAATTTATGAAATCTTTTACATGTTCCTTGTGATTATCTCTTGTAGAAATTTTGGAGCTAAAAGAATATATACACATGAAGAGATAAGGGAAAGCATGTATTTACACAAAAGAGGCAAAGAATTAATTCATTTTATGGATAGTGGAGGCCCACACCTTTCAACTAGCCCTTTTTCTCTTAAGCATCATATTAAAGACTAATTGAATGAGATAAAAGGTCTCATGCATTCTACATGACTTATTAGTGGCTAACGGAAATTTGAAGCTTCATGAATATACATTTTAGGGATTTCCCAAGGAAAGTGATTTAGGTTTTTGATCATGTATATATACCCCTTTATTTCATGTATTTGAGGACCTCCTTTTTAGCATATGAAAGTGAAAGTGATCAAATAAATAAAAATGGCTTCCAAGCCTATTTATTTTATGTCTCTCTTATGTCTCGTTTAATTTCTATGCTCTACTTTATGTTAGTAGTTTAGATTTTCTTTTTTGCAAGTAGTGTAATTTTATTTTACGCAGTTAGTTGGTAGTTAATATCTTTTCTTCATTATTTACTCTCTGTTGTTATTGTTCTTCAATATTGAAATCTAATTGTGTTGAAATAATAACACAAATGAGGAGCTAAACCCCTACAATTTAGGGGTGATGAAGCTCTCTAATCACATAGATTCAACATAGTTTATTTTTCGTGCTCTCTACTTGTGCTTATTAAAGAATGGATGTTTAGCGTATTTTGTTAATTATGCTTGGTTTTGATGATCTATGCCTCTAATTAATAGAGGATAAATCATGTTTGATCAAATGACACAACAAAATTTGTCTCTTCATCTATATATGATTTTGGCAAAAAGAGGAAGTGTTAATCAACATTTGATATTTTGTGTTACTAACTAATAGTTAATAAAGTATTCTTAAAATTGATGTTGCTTTCAACTTGTTTTTTTTCATGAGAATTGAATAGTGAATTAGATTTGTGCTATAGTTTGATGAGTTATTTTATGCTAATTAATAGCATAAATATGTCATACTTATGATAAACACAATAACTAATCTCACTTATGACCAAACAAAAAGAAATCCTAACTTCGTCATATTGATTTGTGTGATCTAGAGAGTGAAAACACCTCTAAATTGCTCTTAACCAATAGTTTCATTCTCAACTTAGTCATTAATTTTGTTAAATTTTAGTTAACAAATTTTAAAGTTTGGTTTAATTTGATTGAATTTAATTAAAATTATTTCTTTCCCTGTGGATCGACTCGTACTCGCTAACGTACTACAAGCATATGCCTTGCACTTGCAGTTGATTACGCTTCGTGACGATTCTCTAATTCATAGAATATTCGTCATCGAACAAGTTTTTGGCGCCGTTGCAGGGGAAAAAATTTGATTTTGATTTTATTCTTCGAGTTAATTTTCTTGTTTGTTCTCCTTAAAAAAAAGTTCTGTGTTTGCTTTCTTTCATTTTGTTCGCTTTTGATTTTGTGTGTGTTTGTGGTTGTCTTGTGTTTAGTCTTCTTAATAAAGGGGGGGGGGTTTAGTGTGTGTTTGTTGTTAGATTCAACATTTGTTCACTTGTGGTTGTTTTTTTGTGTGTTACTTTTTTAGTGTTAATTTCTATTTTCTGTAGTTGTTCTTTAAAAAAAAGTGTTTGTTGTGCATTTTTATTGTTGTTCAACAACTGTGTCAGCTTGTGTATTTAGGGTGTTTATTTGTTTGTGTCTTTGTCTTCCATTATGCTTATTAGGAAAAGAAAAAAAACTTGCATTTTATTTTCATTTTCTTTCTTGTTTTCACTATAGTTTGCTCCCTTTCTTTCATTTATTTCTTTCCTTTCTGCCATCTATTTCTTTCCACCTTCAATTCATTTTCATTTTTTTAAAATAAAAAAAAATCTTTCCATTTTTTTCATTTATTTCTTTTCAATCCTTCTTTTCTTTCCTCTCTGGTAATACTTCTGCCTTAAGTTCTCTGTCAATTCATAATCTTCAATATATATATATATATCCCTAAGTCCATTTGAATTCCATTCTTCTACCATCTCCATATAATTCCTACCAAATATTTCCTCTCAAACATTGCCTTCACCCAACTTTTGCTTCACAGATTTCACAGCCACAATCTCAAATCAACCGTTACAATTCCCATAAAACACTTCTTCTCATAAACCAACTTTTCTCTCATTCAAAAAAAAAAAAAAGAATAAAGAGGTTGCGCGTGTTTGTTACACTTGTTTTATTTCTTTGTGTGTTGTTACATTTGCTTGACTATCTTTGTTTTTTGTATTTGTTTGTGTGTTTGATTAGTGTTCTCATTCTCTTTTCTAAATAAAAAAAAATTGTGTGTTTATTTTTTATTTTTTTGTGTTTATTTGTGTGTTCTTCATCTTCTTCTTGTGCATTTTCTTGTTTTCTTTTGTGTGCCTGCTTCTTTGTGTTCTTTATTTTATGTAAATATTTTACTAAAAGAAAGAGTTGGCTTGTTTGATCTTGTTCATAGATTTTGTATATTCAGATGTTTTTGTGTTTAGTTTAGATTTTATGTGTGTGTTTGTTTCATTGCTCTAATTCTTCTTTTCTAAAAAAATCATCTCTTTTCAGGTTGCAAATCAAAAGGAGGGATTTACTTGGCTCTGCTTACACTACATTGCTGTGCTCAAATTAGCGTTGCTTGCTTTAAAAAAAATCGCTACAAAAAATAAATTGTTAATTCTGCATGCTCAGGTATTGTGTTCTGACTCTATTTTTATTTCTTTGCATTGTTGTTTGCTTGTATTTGCATATAAAAAAAATCCAAAAATAAAATAAAAATTCATTCCTAGTTGCATTGTTAATATCACGTTTAATTCATGTTTTACATTCATCTCATCTTATATTCTTTTCTTAAGGGCAATACCCCAATTCACATAAGGTGAGGGATTTCATTGTCCTTTTCTTAGCCCGCAAAATTGCATTCATTGTAGAATTTGAATAATAATAATGGTTAGACGTTGGACTTAAGGGAGTCGTGGGCTCATATACGGCTTAATTGTATTTTGATAGTTGATTTCTTTGGAACGAATTATTTCTTGGTGTCTAGACTACGGTAGAGAAATAACCCTTTATAACTATTACGGTGAAAATATTATGTCGGTTTCTACTCTGAAGGTACTTAAACCTTCGGTTGCATTGCTAGGGTGATTCCTGGTGCACCGATAACTTCTGTCCTTAAACTGGCCGAGAAATCTTTTGTTTTAATTAATCAAATGTGTCACTATATAATTTTGGGTTAGGAGCCACTAAGGACAGAAAATTTGTAGTTAATCTTTGCATTCATTTAGTTGCATTAGATTCATGCATATATATATATATAATCTTTTGTAAAAAAATTTAACATCTCTTTTCCTTCTTTGTTTTGAAAAAAAATTCAAAATTCCACAAAAGAAAAAAAAATTCAAAACAATTCTCATTTCGTAAAAAAAATCATTTCTATTCTCTTTCTCCTCTTCTCTTATTCTTTGTGCTAGTGCATGCGCAGTTGGACTTGTGATCCTTCAACTAATCGTTTAATTCGAACAAACAGTCCTTCAACCATGGCTAAAGAAAATCCACCTCGAAGTCTTATGGATAGATAACTTCCCTGATCGAGTTTCTATTCCTTCTTGCATCATATTGCCCACCCCAATGGGTAATCACTTTGAAATTCATCCGAATCACATAAATACTGTTCCAAAATTCGGCACTCTTGAACGTGATGATTCTTACATTTTCTTAACCAAATTTGAACAAGTTTGCGCAACCATGAAATTTCAACAACTAAGTGACGATGGAATAAAACTTAGGTTAATTCCATTTGCACTTACCGATTATGCCGAAAAATGGTTGTATAGCTTGCCTTCAAATACGATTGGAACTTGGAATGAATTTGTGAACGTTTTTTCTAAAGAAATTTTACCCCTTGGAAAAAACATCCAAAATTCAAACCGAAATCATTAATTTTCATCAATTTGGGGGTGAATCCTTTGCAAAATATTTTGAAAGATTTAAAGAACTTCTAGTCAAATGTCCACACCATAATTTCAAAAAATGGAGTCTTTGTCAAATTTTATACAATGGACTTAAAAATAACTCTCGAACTATGCTCGAATCGATGTGCCAAGGAAATTTTTTAGCCCAAAATCACGATGTCGCTTGGCAATTTCTTGAAAATTTTGATAGAAAAATCAGTTCAATGGGAAAGATCTAATGAGAAATCGAATTATTCCCGATCAAATGCTCATTCAGTAGGATCCTTAACAGCTTTAGTAATGAAAATAGACACAATGTTAACTAAATTTGATAATTTCTGTAATAACCTGGAAATCTGAGCCAATTTAAAAAATTTATTTTGGCAATTTTAGCGAATTTTGATTATTTAAAATGAATTGTTTTAAATAAAAACGACGAAAAATTTATTTTGAATAGAATTCGAGCGTATATATTATATAGATCGTCGTTAGAATATAAATAATTATTTATAATTGTAAAAGGAATTGGAAATGGCGCAATAGTTCGATAATTCGATTTCAAACTTCAATTGAACATACCGGGTGCAAAACAAACCGGATTTTAGTGAAACCAAAAATAATGGAATCTAATTATGATTATCTTTCCAACGAATCCGAAAAATCAAGATTTCATAGTGGGAGTCAAAAGTTATGCCCAGTTGAAAATTCTGAATAGTCGCTATGGAATTCAGGCCCTTAAAAATGGGAATTTTGCAAACGACCTCGAATTTCGACGAAACCACTTTTGTTGGATCCGCGATGTCAAATTTTTGCTAGGTTTCAAATTTCATAATTTTTCGAATCAATATGTGAGCGTGGCGAAGGAAAACGCGTTTGACCAGTTTTAGTTGATTTTAATCGACTGGAAAATGACCATTTTTTAAACGGTCTCAGAATTTGATGAAACTAGTTTTGTTAGGACCGTATCGTCAATACGAAGCTAGAAAATATTTTTCTGGAATTTTTAGAGTCCGTACGTGGCCCCGGTAAATTAAAATGTGCGTTCAAATTCAATGCATATTGAATTATATTTTAATTTAAATCAAAACTTATCGAAACAGCCGAACTGACCTACAAAACATATCCCATTGTGTTCGAAATGGGGATATTTGGCTAGTGGCGACAGTCATTGGGTTTGATTTGGAGTTCGAATAGATAGACAAGTATTAAATGAATTAAATATTGTATAACTTAGTATATATGTCCCTAAATCAGTCAAACCCTAGGTCAAATGTCCATTTCGTGGTCAAACAGGCAAAGCCACCTCCCTTTTTAATTTGAACGACAGTAAATAGAAAAGAAAAAAAACGAAATTCCCAAATCGATTTTCTTCGAATTGGTGTAATGGCCAACCGAACTCGTCCAACATCGATCCTCCACCATCGCCTCAGCTCCGACCTCCATCGCTATCGCCCTCCCACTGCCGAATCGAACCACCGAGGCAGTCGCGCCCTACCCCCCTGGAACTCCAGTCGCACCCGCGAGCTCCGCCACCATATGCCGCGCCAGGCCCCGCCTCGATCCGCTTCCCCCTCTCTCTCTCCTCCAATCCGATGCAACCCCTCCCTTTCAATCGAACTCGGAACCCTTAGCCCCCTTACACCCAAAACAACCCCGCCCTTCCACCAGAACCACCCCATTGGCTCGCCGCCGACCCCAAGCGGAACTCCAACCGCCTACAACCTCCGGCGCCACTACCCTGGCAGAGAGAAGCCCTTTTTCTTTCGTCGATTGAAACCCAAAATGCTGTGAGTTTTCCTTTCGATTTTAACTCCTTGAAACTTTGACTTTTAGGATAGTAAAGCTGCGATTTTTATACGAAATATCTTTGTAAATAAAGATGTGATTTTTGTATGTAAAGTTTTAATTTTTAATACTGTAAGTTTATTCTTAATTTTTATTTATTTAAAATCTGAGTTTAGATTTTTATTTATAGGCAAGTCTAGATTTTTATAAGGTTAGAGATTAGATTTTTTAGATAGATTTGATTTTAAACTGAAAATTATACGATTTTTAGGAGGTAAAAATATAATTTTTATAATATAGAAAAGTTAAAAATATAATTTTTATACTAGTGGCATATTAAAAATATGATTTTTATATATTGAATAACGAAATAAAAATTCGATTTTTATATATTGAATAGCAAAGGAAAAATTCGATTTTTATATATTGAATAGCAAAGGAAAAATTCGATTTTTATATATTGAATAGCAAAGGAAAAATTCGAATTTTATATATTGAATAACAAAGGAAAAATTCGATTTTTATATATTGAATAGCAAAGTAAAAGTTCGATTTTTATATATGTAGTGAATACGGGTGACGAAAATGACGAAAGAAGAAACGACAAAGATTTTCTACATATGAAGAGTCGAGACGTTTGGTTTAGCTTATCGGTGAGAACTTCTCACCTTTTAATTTCGTTTTTCTAGTTAAAATATATACTAGGATGCAGACGGTGTTTAGTAGCACCCGACCCCGTCGTCCACAGACCATGGACGGCTTGTATGCTTATTTGTTTGATTTTGATGTCTAGTTGATTGTGTAATGTGATGTGAAATGAAATAAAATATTTTATAGTGGAAAAGATTTTATAGTTAAAAATAGAATTTTTAACGTGTATAAGAAATAAAAATAAACAAATCGGACGATTTGTTTATATACACACATTTGACTGATATTGATTGGGACGATAAATTTTACACATCGCCCAACTGCACAAATAAAATCTGTGTTTGATTGTTTGAAAACCCCACACGGGTATTGGGATAAAATACGACATACACTAATCCCAGTAGTTAGTTGTATGTCGATCGATTGATTGACAGACTGTTATAAGCGTTAAATATTTATATTCGATGCTTATACAGTGTAGAATGCACTTTGGATGATGGTTGATTATTCATCGTTGTTATTGTATACATGTGTTGTAGAAAATCCATATAATTAACATTATATGGTAATTGATTGGGCCTCATTCAATATTTGAAATAGAATATTTGAAAATAGAAATATATGAACCCGTGTCGATTAGATTGACGCCATTTTGACGTGAACGATATTTATATCGATTTTATTCATTTTATAATGAATATCGAAAGTGATTTCAAAATCTGATATTTCAAATAGAAACGAATTCGAATTGAAATTGAATATAAATGAATTCGAATTGAAATTGAATAGAAATGAATTCGAATTGAATATAAATGAATTCGAATTGAAATTGAATTGAAAACGAACTGAAATCGAATAAGAAATCAATTTGAATTGAAATCGTTTTGAAAACGAATTTAAAACGAATTTAAAACGAATTATAAAAATACGTTTTTAAAAGGAAATCGACGAAGTATATATTATATATATTATATATACAATATAATGGCTTGAATAGAATGCGCCGCGCTGCGGTAGTTCGTGAATTTCGACCATTGACTTCAAATGGATATTGCGGGAGATCCGACCGTCGGATTCTCCTAAACCGGAACCGTTGGGTTCGTATCGAAAAGAGCTTTCTAACGAATATTAGAAATTTGAAATCTAATGGTTGGATTTGGAATTATGTCCAAATCAAATTTGGAAAAGGTCGCTGTAAGTGCAGTTCGATGGCCGTTGATGGAAATCGACTGTACGGGCCTTGATAAAATTATGAAAAATAGTAATAATTTGTGTAAAATCATAAGAAATGATTTGGGAAAAATTGGGATGAAAAACTCCATATTTGAAAAGATAAAAATAGATTTTTTTATCGAAATGAACTAGTTTTGAACTAGAATTAAAATTCTGTTTATTTTTAAATAAATAAATTTGATTTGAAAGGGTTTTAAAAGTAACCAGGATTTCCAATAATTGAATTGGAATGGATTTGAATCGAAATTGTCTTTGGATTATTTCGATGTTGGATTTCGTGATTATACAGATATTGTTATGGAAATTTGAAAGATATATTTATATCGTTATTTCCAATACGATATTTGTTGGTCGTAGAATTTGATATTGAATATAAGCCGATATATTTTCTATTCAGAGCCTTGTATTTAATATCAAATGTGATTTGGGTTTGTCGTGAATGGTGTCTTCATTAACACTGTTCTTAAGCCCAATGGAGAAAAAGATTAAATCTTTTATTTAGATTTAATGAAGTGTACCAATTAAATAATATTTAATTGGGATTGAAATGTAATGTGATTTTGGGTTTATCACGAACAGTGTTTTAAATAACACTTGTTACTTAACCCAATAATTAATAGAATGTGATTTTGGGTTGTCGTGAAGGGTATCTTCAATAATACTGTTCTTAGATCCAAAGGAGTTAAGAAAATCAGAAACTAACTGGAGATTAGTTAAGTTGAATGGTTTCTGGGGTATTGATCTGATGTTGGTTTCGGCCTTCGGGGTTAATACTTAGGGAATTGCTCACTTGCTAATTTATGGTTAGGGTCTGATTGAAATGTAATGTGATTTTGGGTTTATAGTGAACCGTGTTTTAATTGACACTGATTCTTTAACCCAGTTAAAGATTAAAACTAAGTGGAGTTTTAATGAATCTTTAATTAGATTGAAAAGATCGAGAATGGAGTATCACCAGTTTTGCTCCAAAGCGATAGTTAAATCTTTAATTAGACTTGGACGTGGAATGGTAATTAATTTTACCGATAACACCGTGGTATTAGATATGGAGTATTACCAGTTTTGCTTCATGGGATGAATAGGTTGGGATAGGGAAATAAAATAAATAATTACTTCGGTGTGGTTCGCTAAATCCCGACTAGTTTGGAAAACCATAATTTGGTTTGAAATGATATCCAAAGGAAGATTAAAGAATAAATTTTAAAGAATTTATCTTTGATAAAATTAATGGGAACCTTTCCCTAAGAACATGAAATTTAGAAACTAACTGTAGGTTAGCTAAGAAGGATGGTTTCCTGGGTATTGATCTGATGTTGGTTTCGGCCTTCGGGGTTAATATTTGGGAAATTGTTCTCTTGCTAATTTATGGTTAGTGACTGCTGAATTGGAATGGGGCGTATGTTGTGTTTGTGTAACATTTGTTTATAATATACGCGGGTTGTTCAGAAAGGCCGGGTTTATACCCATTCTGAATAACCGATTCGACGATAAGTCGAAGATGATGACGGTTGTCGAAGACCGGAAGTCTTCACATCGTTTGGATAATCACTGATGATCCGGATTGGGCTGTACACTCAAGAGGAGGGAAATAGTTGGTGGTCGTCCATATGTACTTGAAGATCGACGGATATGCGAGGAAAGTGCCTCCGGTTTCGTTCAGACCTAGAACGGACTTGTAAATGGATGGTGTGTCTGACATTGTATTACTTTATATTGTATTCGTTGATCTCTGCTAAATATATATCTGTTTGGCGGCGGAGAGTTTATTCTCTTGCTTAACGCCCTTCTCTGAGACATACGAGCTCAGAGGTTATATATTGGCAGAAATCAGTGGTACGATATGGATTGATAGTGTGGCATGCTGAGATGTAGTGATCCAGACTTTTGTTGAAAAGCAAAGTTTGGTGGGTGATGATCAAAGCGCAGCTTTAATATAGCATGGCTTTGTGTATAGCGTTGATTCGCGAGCCTCACACCCCGGTATGGTGGTAAACTGATGGTTTGATCAGTATGCTTTTTAGTGGATGGGCACCTTAGTGGTGTCATGGATTCGGTCGACCGAGATGAGCTTAGTGCTCAGGGATAGAGTAAGCGGTGTTTTCTCTCGCTGGGACATAAGCTGCGGTGATACTCTAGTCCCAATAGTGCGGATGTGCAGACGGTGTTTTCTCTTGTTGGGACGTAAGCCGTGGGGAATTGCACTACGCGATCGATCTTTCGAATCAGGAGCCACCATGATGGAAATCCAATTTCCAATACGTGTATTTCAGTTTTATTTGTAGAGCCTAGTATGGTGACATAGTGGGATGGGGCTCTTATGCCGTCTATGATTGATACTTATGATTTGAAGATTGTTTACACCAAAATTTGGCAAAACAACCAAAGTATTGCTTAACGTGTTACCTAATCGGAGGCGAGATGCTTAGGAAGCATGTCACCTTTTCAAAGGCAAGACGTAAGGATACCTTTTTTATTATGTGAGGCCATATCTAACACATGAAAACATCAAAATATAGAAAGAAGACAAGAGTTTATAGTGGTTCGACCTTTGAGGAGGTCTACGTCCACTCTTAAGAGAGAATTTTATTATCAACAAGTTGTTTACAAGGTAAGATCACTCATACATTCAACCAAACTTTCTCCCACACACATCCTTCCATTTGATTTGCTGAAAATGGTAGAGAAATATCTTGGACAGCGAGGAAATCTCCTTATTACCAAGCTTTTTCCATGGATCTTCGACCTTAAGCTCTATCATATATCATTTGTGGAAGCCATGATTCCATGCTCCATTGATCTTTGTTGGATTATGAAGAATAGATGTTGGAATGCTCGAAGAACTCCACAAAGCAATTTATCAGCACCTCCACGTGTTTCCAGAAAGTCCCCCCCAAAATGATGGAGGTAGGGTGCTATTTATAGGCGGAGGAGTGGCTGAAATCTTGTATTCAGGGTTCTAGTCGGTATTTTTGGGTATTTACAAAAACGCCACTGCCAGTTGTCACCAGCTGTCATGTTACTTCATGTATCGCGACCGACCAAGAGACAGAACGACCAGAAGCTAACGAACGACCAGGAAGCTAGAGCAAGAAAGCGGACTGACCAGGTTGAAGGAGCATGATGACGCTACCTCTGGAAATGCGGGCCGACCAAGGATCTTTGAAGCGGACCGACCAGGTGATAAGGGAACAGGATGGCGCATCATTCTGGACATGCGGGCCGACCAGGTGATAAGGGAACAGGATGGCGCATCATTCTGGACATGCGGGCCGACTAGGCTGGTACGGAGGAAAGAACGACCTGGAGTTTGTGAGGAAAAGGACGATCAGGGCTTTTTAGAGAAAAAGGACGACCAGGGACTTCGTCCATTATAACCGACCCTTCTCGAAGCTGAAGGACTTTGACTGACTAGGAGCTCTATGAGAACCGACCCCTTCTTAATCGTTACTGAACCAACCCGTATAGATTCGTCAATTACCCATCAGTTATACATATCAATTTTAGTGGATAACATTTTTCCCCTCAGAGTTTCATAATATTTTGTACGAAAAGATTATGGACTTCGAAATATTGCTCGATATGCTGATGGATTGATCAGGTTTAACCAGGGTCGGTTTTCAAAATTTATTCGCAGGGGTCGGTTTTTATGTGGACTAGATTTCCTTTGGGTCGGTTATTTCAGGATGGGCTGGGTCGGCCTGTTGGCGTAACCCCTATATTTAAGCACTTCCGTCTCTTACTCTTCCCCATTCGTATCCAACCTTCTCCGAGCAGCTTTAATGGCGACGGCGCTCCATTAAAGACAGTTTGTCAACTCCGCCTTGCTTCTTCGATTCAAGCTTTTAATTCAATCCAATCCTTCAAATCGATCTAATCTCCGATCGCGCTTTTCTTTGAATCGATCTTCAACGCTGGTCCGATATCGATCTCTCTGAATTCGAGTTTTCAGTCAGCTCTGGAAGTCCGATCTAAGCTCTGCCAGTTAGTTGATCTAATTGCAGGTATGAATCTTCATCTTGATGTTAATTCAAGAATGACCAACATTGTCTTTTGAATTTGGCTGGATTCTTTGGGGTTGAACTATACTCGAATTAGATTTGATGTATTATTGTGATTTGTGGTAGAATCGTTGAGTCTGAAACCCTTGGTGTACTGAAATGTTTGACAGTAATGTAGCATTCAACTTGATTTTGTGGATTATGATTCCGAGATGAGGATCCTTGTAGTCTTTCTTTGTTGCGATGATGATCACAACATGTTTGTGTATATGTTTGAATGGCTGACGCATGCATAATTTTCTGCTTAATTTATCATTTCACGATGTTTGTATCGAATAATCATGCTTACTTTTAAATGTATGATCAATCTGGTTGATTTTTTGAATAACTGGGTTGGGTCGATCTGATGCAGCTTTACATAACCCTTCTAGCCAATTTGGTTTAACCGACTAGTTTAAATAGATTAATCAGTGTATAGACCGACCAGCTCGGCTTTATTTTGCTTGACCAACCTGTAGTGCACCCAAGAACAAGCTCGCTCAGGATTGAATCAGCTTTACCTGATAGGACCGACCCAGACGGATTTGAATCTTGACCGACCAGGTTGTGATTGCTTGCAAATTAATCATAGAACAACCAGCCCAAGGGTGTTTTTACCGACCAAATAGGGGTTATCTTTGGGCGACCGAAGCTTTTACTCATTTTAGTATGACCAGATTTTTACTAGTTTTAGAGCGACCAAGTGTCTTATCAGTTTTGTTTTAAAGCGACCAGTCTTAGATAAGCTCCAACTTTATCATATGTAACCGACCAGCCTTGTTTAACCAAGCACAACTGACCAGTTTTAGCTCATAGCACCAACGACACTTGAATTTGATTGTTGATCACAAGTTTGTGAAATTCTTGTGCAGGATGGATATGTCTTGAGAGGAGTTCGTGAAGAAATATTTTGATAGGGACGCCGACACAACTGTCCAGCCTTCCGTGAACTCCCCTCTACTTATTCGGCCTTCTTATCTTGAACTCCAAGCCGTTATAAACAGGCCCCGTTATTCCCCAGGAGTACGTGATGCTAAATTTGTTCGACGCCTTCCCGATTGGAATTTACAAGGAGTTACTTCCAATGTAGGTGTCTCTTCTTCTGATCGTCAGATTATATCCAGTGATATGAACATTGTTAAATCAAGATTACTGAGCCGAACGGAGGATGCTTTGGAGAAATTTAACATACAAATGGTCAAGCTGAAGGATCAAACCGCTCAGAAACTTCAAGATTGGTACACTCTGGCCGGAGATTTGGATAAACTTCATAGGGACAATCTTGAGCGAATTGCTATCTTGGAAGGGGATAAGATGAAATTGATTCAAGCTTCACGATCTCGGGATACCATCATTGCTGCTTTTCCAAAAGGTGATATTGAATTGGCAGGTCCTTTTGACAAGAGGCATGCTTCTGGCGCTTCCTCTTCAGGTTCTGTCCCAGCGAAGAGGAATGTCGGGAGGCCTAGGAAGCACCCGATTGTGTAGCACTCTTTGTTTGATGATCTCTACCTTTTGAACTTTTTAATTTAGACTGGTTTGTAGTAAGCGAGTACTAGCCCTCGCCTTTGATTTCTAGACTGCCTTTTGCTTGTACTCTATGCGTGTACTTATGATGCTGGTGGTTTTGCTTTGGTATGTGTATGTGATGTGATTATGTGTTACGCCTTTGTGCTTTTAACCTTGCTATTACGTTTTTTCCGCATATTTTGGTTTATACATCACGCTTGCACATTTCACTTTACACATTTTGCTTGTTTACGGATTTTTCAACTATATATGGTTGTGACGATCCTTTGGTACTTGAGAAACCAAACAACTACTTTTGGATTTGTGATGTGATATGTGATATGCCCCGTGCAAATGGATTGTTTCAACCCTGATATAATGGCAATGAACTTAAGCATTAGATGCTTTAAGTTGTAACCAGAATTTAAAAGCGTCTGTCATTGCACTGTGACATTTGGAGCTTTTTATTCTTCATACAAACTTTACATGTATTATTTGGAATTCCCCATTTTTTGCATTTAGGCGGGCTAAATATTGAGAAATGAGTGGACACCTCTTGAAGATGTTTTTTGTTGAAGACTCGGCTTGGCAATATCGTGGTCAGATTTTGTCTGACTTTAAGTTATTTGGCCGAGCACCCCCGGAGAGGATTTGGGTTAAAGACTCAGTTTGGTAATAACGTGGTCAGATTTTGTCTGACTTTGAGTTATTTGACTGAGCACCCCCGGAGAGGTTTTGGGTTAAAGACTCAGTTTGGTAATAACGTGGTCAGATTTTGTCTGACTTTGAGTTATTTGACTGAGCACCCCGGAGAGGTTTTGGGTTAAAGACTCAGTTTGGTAATAACGTGGTCAGATTTTGTCTGACTTTGAGTTATTTGACTGAGCACCCCCGGAGAGGTTTTGGGTTAAAGACTCGGTTTGGTAATAACGTGGTCATATTTGTACTAACTTTGAGTTATTTGACTGAGCACCTCCGGAGAGGTTTTGGGTTCAAGACTGCGTCTGCCTAGTTCCACGGAGTGGGTATTGATTTTGTTGGACCTTTGAGTTGATCGAGATGCCTCGGTTATAAATCCGTAACCCTAGGTCGATCCTCTCGAATGATACTCCTTTGGTGGAATTTTAGCGAGTCTTCTTTGATTTTACTCCATTGGTTTCTCCCGCTGATTGGCCTTGGTGTTTTGTTCCTTTTTTTTTATGGAAACATTCCTCAGTTACCGTATTTCGACGGGAGTGCTTTATGGATCCATGTGCTTAATTTATCCTTTTGGATTATGCTATGAACTAACACCAGGCTTTCATCGGGGAATGAACCAGCGAATTTTTTCTTTTAATTATGTCCTGTAATCAGAAATCATAACTGAGCATCTTTGAATATATAATCAAACGTATGCGATGTACAATTTAGACAGGAGACAAAAGAGTTGTTTTATTCATATTCATGTAATTTCATACAAAGTATCTATTGTATTCATAAAGGAATATGAGCTAAAAGAGTTATTTGAAGTAACGCCGGAGGTGGTCACTGTTCCAGGCCCTCGGGACTTCTACTCCGTCTATAGTCTTGAGCTTAAAGGTACCGTCGAGGAGTTTTTGGTCGATGACAAATGGACCTTCCCAATTGGGGCCAAAAACTCCTGTTGCGGTCATGATCTTCTTTAACACTAAGTCTCCCACTTCGAATGTTCTATGCCTGACCTTTTGATTGAAGTGTCGGGCAATTCTCCTTTGATGGGCGACTATCCTAACCTCCGATTCAGTCCTTTTTTCTTCGAGTAAATCGAGGGCTTCAAGCTGCAACTTTTCATTCTCTTTCTGGTTAAAGTGAATTCTGCGGTGAGTAGGAACCTCTAACTCCACAGGTATCATTGCTTCTGATCCAAATGCCAGAGAGAATGGACTATGCCCCGTCGCAGTTTTATGAGTCGTACGGTAAGCCCATAGTGCAAGCGGCAGTTCTTCAATCCAGTTACCCTTAGCTCTCTTGAGACGCTTCTTAATGGTGGATTTCAGGATTTTGTTGATTGCTTCAACTTGCTCGTTGGCCTGCGGGTGGGCAACTGCTGCGAAGCTTTTCTGAATGTGGTATTTGTCACAAAAGTCTTTAAACTCATCACTTTCAAATTGCGTGCCATTGTCGGTGATGATCTCTGTGGAATTCCAAATCTGCATATGATGTTTTTCAAAACAAAATTGATCACTTTTCTTGATGTGATGGTTGCCAGTGGCTCAGCTTCCGCCCATTTAGTGAAATAATCTACAGCAACTATGGCGTACTTGAAACCGGATTTTGCGGTAGGTAATACTCCAATCAAATCTATGCCCTAGACAGCGAATGGCCAAGGACTCAACATTTGTGTCAACTCAGTCGATGGAGCTCTCGGAATCTTTGCAAATTTCTGGCATTGGTCACATTTTTTAGCAAAGAACATAGAGTCGAGATTTACCTCTGGTCAGAAGTAGCCATATCGAAGAACTTTTTTGGCTAGAGTTTGTCCACCTACGTGTCCGCCACAATCTCCTCCATGTAATTCTGCCAGGATTGCTTTGGATTCCTCCTTTGTTACACATTGTAGCAAAGGTGTTGAATATCCTCTCCTGTACAAGTGACCATCCTGAACGAGATACAAACGGGACTTTCGGAGCAACTTCTTGCGATCCTTCGGGTTTTCAGGAAGTGTCCCATGGAGTATATAATTCTTGATGGGGGTCATCCACGAGTATGGCTCGTCAGCTGTCTCCATAACCCAATCTATATCAGATTCTTCAACACTGGAACTAGATAAAACTTCAACTGGAACTAGGCCGAAGATTTGAGGATCTCCGGTACTAGCCAGCTTTGATAAAGAATCGGCTTTCCAATTTTCTCCTCTAAGGATATGAGAGATAGAATAGTACTCTAGATTGTCAAGAAACTCTTTGACTTTGCGTAGATACGTTGGAAGATTTCCGCTCTTGGTCTCAAATTCACCTTTGATTTGAGAAACCATCAACTGTGAATCGCTGAAGATCAACAAACTCCTCAGGCTTAACTCTTTTGCAACTCTCAATCCTCCGAGCAAAGCTTCATACTCGGCCTCGTTGTTTGTGACTGGGAATTCGAATCGTAGAGCACAGCATATCTGTCGTCCTTCTGGAGTTTCAAACACGATTCCTGCCCCAGCACAGTATTCATTCCTAGCACCATCAACGAAAAGCTTCCATCTGGCCACCAACTCATTGGTTTCTTCCATTTCCTCTCCTCTATCAGTGAACTCGGCAATAAAATCAGCTAGGGCTTGCCCATTTATTGCTTTCCTGGGGTGATAAGTGACATCGTACTGACTGAGCTCAATATTCCATTTTAGTAATCTCCCTGAGGTTTCTGGACGGAACAACACTTGTTTCAACGGTTGATCCGTAAGGACCTTGATAGAGTGAGATTGGAAATAAGGCCTGAGCTTCTGTGATGCAATAAGCAGAGCATATGCAAGCTTTTCGATCTTCGGATAATTCATCTCTGCCCCGGTAAACCTTTTGCTGACGTAATATACCGGCCACTGAATTTTATTTTCTTCCCTGATGAGGGCTGCGCTTAGAGCATGGGATGATACTGCAAGATATAGGAACAGGCTTTCTCCATCTTTTGGTTTTGACAGCATCGGAGGTGATTCCATGTGCTTGATAAGATCCTCAAATGCTTGCTGGCATTCAGGAGTCCACTGGAAATTCTTCCTTTCCTTTTTCAATGCATCAAAGAGGGGAATGCACCTGTCCGTTGCCTTTGAAATAAAGCGGCTTAAAGCTGCCACCTTGCCATTCAAACTTTGGAGTTCCTTTTTAGTCCGCGGAGCTCGCATTTCTCGCAAGGCAACCACTTGTGCTAGGTTTGCCTCAATGCCCCGGGCGTTGACCATGAAGCCAAGAAACTTTCCTGAAGCTACACCAAATGAACATTTGAGTGGATTTAGCTTCATGCGGTATCGCCTTAGGATTTGAAACATTTCGTCAAGGTCTTCCATATGACTTTTTGCTTCCTTGGACTTTACCAACATGTCATCAACATAGACCTCCATGGTTTTTCCAATTTTCCCTTTGAACATCGAATTCACCAGACGTTGATACGTGGCACCTGCATTTTTCAAACCAAATGGCATTACCTTATAACAATACAAACCGTGATCAGTTATGAAACTAGTACTATCCTGGTCTGGCTCATGCATCATGATCTGATTGTAGCCTGAATATGCGTCCATGAAAGACAACAGTTCATGCCCCGCCGTTGCATCGACAAGCTGATCAATTCGAGGTAGGGGGAATTGCCTTTTGGGCATGCTTTATTTAGATCAGAATAATCAACACACACCCGCCATTTTTCGTTTGACTTTTTTACAAGAACTGGGTTGGACACCCATTTAGGATAGGTGGACTCGCGAATGAAGCTGTTCTTTAATAGCCTATCCACTTCATCCTCCAAAGCCTTAGACCTCTCAGGGCCTTGCATCCGTCTTTTCTGTTTCACAGGATGTATGCTAGGATCAATGTTCAGCTTATGCACAATCACTTCCGGAGATATTCCACACATACCTGAATGGTTCCAAGCAAAGACATCCAAATTCGTCTTTAGAAAAACAATCAACTCTTTTCGCAGCAAAGGATCCAACTGAGAGCCTATCTTTACCACCTTATCTGGATCGTTATCATGGACCTGTATAGAAATGGTAGCTTCAGCCGGTGCTGCCCTTTCCTCCCCTGCACTGGTTTTCCGCGGATCCATATCTTCTTGCATGTCGTTGTATTCTCCAGCACAGGGGAGGTCATTAATTGCTATAAGGGGGCTTCATGGATGCAGAGAGGAGTCTCTACATCCTTGTTGATGTCATACTTGCGAGCTTCAATCAACTCTGCCATATAGCAGTCTCTCGACTCTTGAGGATCTCCTTTGATTACTCCCACTCCATTTGCAGTTGGGAACTTCATCGTCAAACACCATGGAGCAAGAGCTATCTTGAAAGCAGCTAGTGCTGGTCTTCCCAAAAATGCATTATACCCTGACAGCGAGTCTATTATCACAAAAGACTGCATCATGGAAACTTGCTTCTTCCCCTCACCAAGCTCTATGAGGAGATCGATTACACCAATAGGCTGAGTTGGTTCACCAGTGAAACCGTGTATTTTATTTTTACTTGCTCGCACATTATCCATGGACAACCCCATTTTAGAGAAAGTATTGTAAAACAGGACATTTACAGATGCCCCGTTATCAATCAGTACCTTCTTCACTATTGCTGGACCCAAGCCAATAGTGGTCACCATTGGGTCAATGGTTGGAGTCAATATTCCACTGGAATCCCGATCTCGGAATACCACATCTTCCCATGATGTTTTTGGTATTTTCCAACGAAGTGAGTTACTGCAAACTTCAAATCCATTTTCTTTTGAAGCATTGCCTAGTTCATTTGTATACCTGACAATATCCTCCCAGGTATCTCCTGCAGGATGAGGTCCACCATTGATTGTGTTGATAACAGGTCGAGAACCATTTGCAGGTGTTCTTCCGTCTTGACTTGGATGAATCTGCTGCCCTTGAGTAGGCTCAGTATCTGACGAACGTTTCACGTACTCCTGAAGAAGGTTCTTTCTTATCAACTCTTCAATTAGATTCCTCAAGTGCCGACACTCATTTGTGTCATGACTTGGTCGATTATGAAATCGGCAAAACCTCCCTGAATTTGCAGCTTCTTCGGACACCTTTATTGATTTCGGGCTCGGATAATCCTCCGTAGCTTTAGTTGCCATGTATATGTGCTCAAGCGTATCATTCAACGGAGTAAGGTCCGTAGGCTTGAAGAAGCGTCGCTTTTTAAAATCCTTATCGTTCTTGGCATCATTACCGTTTCCTCTTTTTTGCCCCCCACCTGAATTTATCTGATCGGTTTTTGTTGAAGCTTCTTTTTTCTCCAGAACCACATTAGTTTTGGTCTTGCCAACAGAGTAAATGGGATCATCTTCAAGATTCATGTATTCCTCGGCTTTGTCATAGAATTTCTCTAATGTGTTGGGCTTCTTTCTCTTTAACCACCTTCCAAATTCAGAATGTTTATCTATGCCCCCCTTCAAGGCCATTAGAATTAGCCTTGGCTCGTGGGTCCCTACTTCAGCAGCGGCAGCATTAAAACGACTTAGAAAAGATCTAATCGTTTCACCCGGGGCTTGTTCCAACTCGTTGAGGGACATAATATCTCTAACCTTCGTTGTCTGGAGGTGGAATTGGTCTTGAAAACATCTTGCTAGTGTGAAAAAATTATCAATAGATATGGGAGGCAATTTAGTGAACCATAATGATGCTACTCCTTCCAAGTACACTGGAAAGTACAAACACTTAAGCTCGTCGGTTGCTTGGGCCCATCCATGTGTTGGTCGTATCGAAACAAAAACACATTGGGGTCGCCTGTCCCATCGTAGGCTTGGATTGTAGGTGGCTTGAATTTCCGTGGGAAGGTGGCCTTTTTGATTCTCTCAGTGAGAGGGGTTTTTGATGGCACGAACTCCCATTTAGCCTCACTATCGTTTCGAGATTTGCTTTCTTTCATAAGCTGTTGGACCATTTTCAGGAGGCGTTCCTTCTCGTGGAGGCTATCTGCGGGGCAGACACTTTTGTCTTGACCGGTAGCTTGCCTAAGCAAGCCATCACGGTTGTGACTCTGGGGTCCTGGTCTTTCATCATTAGAAAGTGCCCCTTTGGCAGAATTGGCCACTTGACGAGAAGTAATCCCCGCGTTATGGTTCCGATCAACATGCTTTGAATTCTCATGCTTCCCTTTATTAGGATCAGGGATCTGTTGGATAGATTTTTCTCGGTTCGGACTTGAGGAAGAAGATCCGGTACCCTGTGCATGAGCAGTCCTTGTGGCTACCTTTGCTGTAGCGGTTTGAAGAGCAAAGAGTGAATCTAGCCTTGCCATTATGGCTTTGTTAGCTATTTCCTGTTGTTGTGTCAGTCCCGCGACGGCTTGATCAAGCTCGCCGCTTGTGACATTCACTCCTCCATTCGATGTTTCGCCTACTTCAAACCGGTTAACGGCGGGGGTTTCCTCTCGATTTATCTCGTTAGATGCTCTAGCCCTTGCTTCCTTATTTGCTTTTGGCGGCATTATTTCAGAAAGTAGCTTGAACTTTGAGGATAGTTCGTCAGGACGCCCAACTCGTAGATTCAAGTGGCCTATTTTGAGACTAGGCTTAAAAGCTCCACTAGGCTTAAAAGCTCCAAGATCTTTGCAATATACTTGATGTCAGAAAGTTTTTTGGCCCCATGGTGGGCGCCTAATTGTTTACACCAAAATTTGGCAAAACAACCAAAGTATTGCTTAACGTGTTACCTAATCGGAGGCGAGATGCTTAGGAAGCATGTCACCTTTTCAAAGGCAAGACGTAAGGATACCTTTTTATTATGTGAGGCCATATCTAACACATGAAAACATCAAAATATAGAAAGAAGACAAGAGTTTATAGTGGTTCGACCTTTGAGGAGGTCTACGTCCACTCTTAAGAGAGAATTTTATTATCAACAAGTTGTTTACAAGGTAAGATCACTCATACATTCAACCAAACTTTCTCCCACACACATCCTTCCATTTGAATTGCTGAAAATGGTAGAGAAATATCTTGGACAGCGAGGAAATCTCCTTATTACCAAGCTTTTGCCATGGATCTTCGACCTTATGCTCTATCATATATCATTTGTGGAAGCCATGATTCCATGCTCCATTGATCTTTGTTGGATTATGAAGAATAGATGTTGGAATGCTCGAAGAAGTCCACAAAGCAATTTAGCAGCACCTCCACGTGTTTCTAGAAAGTCCCCCCCAAAATGATGGAGGTAGGGTGCTATTTGTAGGAGGAGGAGTGGCTGAAATCTTGTATTCAGGGTTCTGGTCGGTATTTTTGGGTATTTACGAAAATGCCACTGCCAGTTGTCACCAGCTGTCATGTTACTTCATGTATCGCGACCGACCAAGAGACAGAACGACCAGAAGCTAACGAACGACCAGGAAGCTAGAGCAAGAAAGCGGACCGACCAGGTTGAAGGAGCATAATGACGCTACCTCTGGAAATGCGGGCCGATCAAGGATCTTTGAAGCCGACCGACCAGGTGATAAGGGAACAGGATGGCGCATCATTCTGGACATGCGGGCCGACCAGGTGATAAGGGAACAGGATGGTGCATCATTCTGGACATGCGGGCTGACCAGGCTGGTACGGAGGAAAGAACGACCTGGAGTTTGTGAGGAAAAGGACGATCAGGGCTTTTTAGAGAAAAAGGACGACCAGGGACTTCGTCCATTATAACCGACCCTTCTCGAAGCTGAAGGACTTTGACCGACTAGGAGCTCTATGTGAACTGACCCCTTCTTAATCGTTACTGAACCGACCCGTATAGATTCGTCAATAACCCATCAGTTATACATATCAATTTTAGTGGATAACAAAGATGTTTTATACAATATGCATATAATAGTATCAAATGATTTGTTTTAAACGTATCAAGCATTCTTGGCTATTATAAGGTAAAAACCCTATCCTCTGGCTTGCGTTGCATTGTGTGATAGGACCTGGGTCTTATAATAGCTTCATTTTTCTTTATTTAGCATTGCGCTGTTGTTTTATGCACTGGTGTTCTTGGGAGGAAACCCGTTCCATGTTATACGGCGTGGTCCCTTGATTTACCTTACTTTGAAAATAAAGATAAATAACTGTTTTAGTTCTCACACCAGTCCCATGACTGACCTGGAGTTTATTGTTTTAACCTAAACTCTGGGTGCCCTTATCTTGACACGGGCAGCTAGTAGTTTTGGTTTTGCAGATTTATATCCACAGGATCCTGGTTTACAGCTGGAATGATATCCGGAAAGCTTTGTATCCGTATATCTCTTCTAGTTGTGTATTGTATTATTTTCCGCTGCTATGTAATGTATTGTTATCTCTGATATTTATCGAATGTAATATTCATTTATACTCTGTATATTCTTGTATTCTGATGAATTGTTGTAATATACAATGAAATGTTCTTCCACCTGCGTTCTATTTTGTCGTGTTCTCAAAACAATCAGGCGTTTCGAACGATCTGGGTCGGTTTAGCGACTGATTCGGATCGAGCGAAATTCCCGGTTGTCACAATTTCCTTTCATCAAATCAAATAAATCAAGCTCAAGCATCTCGGCCTTCTTGTTACAGATGTAACGATCCTAACCACATTGCTGATCAATGTCCACATTTGTTAAAACAAATCAACGCATTTAACAAAGCTAGAAACGACCCATTCTCCCCAACATACAATCCTGGTTGGAGATATCATCCTAACTTTTCATGGGCCCAAAACAATGCGAATTAGGATTTGATTCGACCCCCTTTTCAACCATGTTCGAATAATTATTCGAATTCTCCCTTTCAACAAACTCAATTCTAAAATCTTACGCCATCTTCTCAAAATCAAGCGCAACAATCTTTTGTTACCCAGGATGATAAACGAATGACATCACCTGAGAAAAGTCTCGAAGCGTTAACTAATGCAACGACTCAAAATCTCCAATCAAATAGCAATCTACAAAACTTATTGACTTCACACATGCAAAACACGAGTCAATCAATGTATAAACTTGAAATGCAAATGAGTCAGTTAGCCACTTCCATAAGTGAACGGGAAAGAGGCACTTTCCCGAGTCAATCCATTCCAAACCCCAAGAGTCAAAATCCTAGTCCAAACCAGGTTCATGTCATCTAGGATAGCAATCAAACTCAGTTGAATGCTGTCACGACTTTACGATCTAGTAAGAAAATCGATAATCAAGTTGAAAATCCAAATAACTTATCAAATGTTCCTCTAGACTCTTCTAAAACCACGAATAATCTTCATCCAAATTCCGAGTCTAGTTCTGCTCCAGCTTAAGTAGACCGACCTACTGAGTTTCACATTCCATTTCCTCATCGTCTTCAACCAAAGAAACATTCCGATCAAATGGAAAAGATGTTGGAAATTTTCAAACAAGTGAAAGTTAACATCCCTCTTCTTGACATCATTCAACAAGTCCCTACCTACATTAAATTTCTCAAAGATTTGTGTACCGAAAAACGACACACTCATGTACCCAAGAAAGTCTTCTTAGCCGTCGTACTTATTGAAGTCTTGACCCAATCGATCCCGATCAAATATAAAGATCCTGGATGCCCTACGATCTCATGCATGATAGGAGATAAAACAATTAACAAATGCCTAGTTGATCTGGATGTGAGTGTTAATTTGATTCCATATTACGTTTACCAATTTGGGTGAACTTAAACCAATGAAAATAACTCTTCAATTTGCTGATCGGTCAATTAAGAAACCCGAGGATGTACTCGTCAAAGTTGGTCAATTCATATTCCATGTCCATTTTATTGTTTTGGAAACACAACCTGTCAATAATCTAATGAATCAAATTCCTTTAATTTTAGGTCGACCCTTTTTGGCTACTTCAAATGCTTTAATAAATTGTCGAAATGGTTCAATGAAAATCTCTTTTGGAAACATGACTCTAGATCTTAACATTTTCAATCGTGAAAGTCATTCGATTGAATCATGTAACCAAACCTTGGAAGTTAATGCCATCCACGAAAACTCTGAAAATGAATCCATTGACATTAATGATGAGCGTGAGGCCGAGTATAAAAAAATGTTTCAAGATGCTCCTAACAAAGTCGAATACACACTTCCATTTGAATCGCTTTCAGTTGAGTCCAAATCTCAATCAAGTTCTTTGATCGAGGAACCACCAAAGTTGGATCTTAAACCTCTTCTTGATCACCTTAAGTATGTATACTTAGGTGGTCCAGTCATAATTTCTTCAAATTTAACTCATGATCAAGAAATTTCTCTTCTCTCAACTCTTTCTAAAAACAAAAATGCAATCGGTTGGTCCATTTCTGACTTTAAGGGAATTAGCCCCACAATCGTTCAACATTGTATTCACTTAATCGATGAAGCCAAACCCACTCGTGAAGCGCAACGTTGGCTTAACCCTAAGATGAAAGAGGTAGTTCGTGAAGAAATTCTTAAACTTCTTGACAACGGTATCATTTACCCTATTTCTGATAGCTTATGGGTTCGCCCCATTCACGTTGTTCCTAAAAAGTCTGAACTCACTGTTGTCACAAATGTCCAAAATGAACTTCTTCCAACTTGAACCCAAACGGGTTGGCGTGTTTACATCGATTATCGAAAATTGAATGCTGCAAGGCATAAAGAGCACTTTTTTCCCTTCATCGATCAAATGCTCGAACGTTTAGCCGATCACGAATTCTACTGCTTTCTTGATGGTTATTCTGGTAATAGCCAAATTCCAATCGCTCTCGAAGTTCAAGAGAAAACGACTTTCACATGTCCATTCGGTACCCTTGCTTACCAACGTATGTCTTTCGGTCTTTGTAACGCTCCTGCAACTTTCCAATGATGTATGGTTGGTATTTTTTCTGATATGATCGAACGCTTTCTTGAAGTCTTTATGGATGATTTTTCAATCTTTGGCGATTCTTTTTTCTCTTGCTTACATCATCTTGAACTTGTTTTAACTCGATGTAAAGGAAAACACTTAACGTTGAATTGGGAAAAATGCCACTTTGTGGTCAAACAAGGCATTTTCCTTGGACATGTAATTTCAAATAATAGCATTGAGGTAGATAAAGCGAAAGTTGACGTTATTTCAAAACTACCCATTCCAAAATGCGTTAAGGACGTTCATTCATTTCTTGGGCATGCTGACTTTTACCGACGCTTTATGAATGGTTTTAGCAAAATCGCTCGTCCTTTGACTATTCTTCTATGAAAGGACATCCCATTCGAATTTAACTATGAATGTGTCGCTTCTTTTGAACATCTTAAAAATGAACTCATTTCAGCCCCGATAATTTGTTCACCCAATTGGGAACTTCCTTTTGAAATCATGTGTGACGCTTCTAAATTCGTAGTTGGTGCTGTCTTAGGACAACGCATCAACAAAATCCTCACGTCATTTACTATGCGAGTATGACCTTGAACGACGCTCAACTGAATTATACGACCATCGAAAAAGAACCTTTAGCTGTCGTTTTTGCGCTTGAGAAGTTTCGATCTTACTTGATCGGTTCCAACATTATGGTCTACACTGACCATTCTGCTCTTCAACACCTTTTTGCTAAAAAGGATGCTAAGTCACTTTTAATTCGATGGATCCTTTTACTTTAAGAATTCGATCTTACAATCTAAGACAAAAAAGGACCTGATAACGTCATAGCCGATCACTTATCTCGTCAACTCCTTTCTGTTTCAATCGATCTTTGGTTCGCTGACATAGTTAACTATCTAGTCACTAAGGAAACACCCTTGTTTTGGTCCAAAGAAGATAAATATAAATTTCTTTTCCAAGTTAAATACTTCTATTAGGAAGACTCATACTTGTTTAAGTATTGTCCGGACCAAATCATTCGTCGATGCGTTCCTGATAGCAAAATTAGGAGTGTTCTCTCATTCTTCCATGATCATGCGTGCGGTGGACATTTTGGTCCTAGGAAAACCACTGAAAAGGTGCTTCAATGTGGTTTTTATTGGCCTACTCTCTTTAAAGACTCATTCGAATTCTGTAAAAGTTGCAATCGTTGCCAAATGCTTGGAAAGATTTCTCGACATGAACCCCAACCTTACGATCGAGATCTTTGATGTATGTGATATTGACTTTATGGGACCTTTCCCAAACTCCTTCAGAAACTTGTATATTCTTCTCGCCATCGACTACATTTCGAAATGGGTCGATGTCGTTCCATGTTAGACAAATGATCATAATGTTGTTGTGAAATTTCTAAAAGAAAACATCTTTTCGAGGTTCGACACACCTCGCACAATAATAAGCGATAATGGAACGAAATCTGCAATCGATCTTTTGAATCCTTAATGTAGAAATACTCAATAACCCACAAGTTATCCACTCCTTATCATCCACAAACTTGTGGGCAAGTCGAAGTGTCGAATCGTCAAATAAAACAGATTTTCTGGAACACTGTAAATAAAAATCAAAAAGATTGGTCACAAAAATTGACCGACGCACTTTGGGCTTACTGTACTGCTTTTAAAGCTAATATTGGAATTCCCCTTTCCTATTGGTTTATGGTAAATCCTGTCATTTACCCGTTGAACTTGAACATAAAGTGCTTTGGGCAATAAAGAAATTAAACTTTGATCTTTAACAAGCTGGCAAAAACCGAAATTTGCAACTCAACGACTAGAAGAAATTAGGAATGACGCATATGAAAACGCAAAAATTTACAAGGAAAAAACCAAAGTTTTTCATGACAAGTCAATCCAAAGAAAAACATTTTGCTGGACCAAAAAGTTCTACTGTATGACTCATAACTTCATTTATTCCTTGGGAAGTTAAAATCGAGATGGACCAGAGCACATGTTGTTCGAACTGTTTTTTCACATGGTGCTATTAAAATAGAAACCCTGAGGGATGGATCCTTATTCAAAGTCAATGGTCAATGTCCATTCTTGGAATTGTCCACTGATCGAGAGGAGGAGCTTATGATTCTTCATTAGCCATGCTACGTGAAGTAAAAAAGATAAGTTTACTCCTCCTTTGTAAATATGTAAATATTTCTCTTCCGTTTACTCATTGTGTCATGCATTGACTTTGGGGACACAGTCGAAATCAAGTGTGGGGGGAGTCACATTGTCATTCTATTTTGCATAGTTTAAGTTTGTAGTTTTTCCTCTTTTTTTTAAAAAAAAGAGTTTCGCACTTATATTTACTTTTAAATAAGATATGACGGAGTTAGCATATAATTTTGGTCGTTCGATTAAAATGTTTGGAAATTTACTTCTCTTAGCGGATAACGAAAGGAAAGTTTGAATTATGTGCAAATTTGGTGTAACTGGTATATAGGGAGATTTGTAGGTGATGAGTATAAAATTTTATATGAATTGTAATCTGATTAAATGAATAGTTGATTTAGACTACTTACGATAACATTTTAGATCTTTTAAGTTAAGTTCTGCTAAGATATTCTCGCTTAACTCTCTCTCTCTTATTAAAAAAAGAGAAGTGTGTATATATATAATAATCCTAGGGTATCCAACATTGCTAGTACATCTAGCGTTGGTGTGCCAACCCGCCAAGCTCTTTCTAACATGTTGTTGGCAAAGTCAGCGTCGGTATACCTTGTCTCATTTTATGAGTTGGACACCTTAGGATTACCGAACCTCACGTAAGTCGTAATGCAGTGTAGGGGTGGTATACCTAGGTATTTGTAAATAATAATAATGTGAATATTTTGTAATAAAGAGAGGGTTAGCACTTAAAATCCAAGCACACTCTCACTGATTTGACCTGACTTGTTAACAAAAAGGAAGTTGAGATGCCGTTTTACGACTGTTGATATCGATTATAGAATTTATTTCATATTTGCATTATGTTTCTACCAAAACAACTGGCCAAGCTGGAGGAGTTTGTGACGATAACATGACTTTTGTTTGAAGTTTTTATTAGTAATGGACTCGAATTTCATAGTAACGACCCAAATTTGTGTTAACTCATTCGTGTAAAATTTAGAAGTAAATTATCCATTTGTAAATATTCCTTTAAAAATTTGCATTCATCTTGTAAATATTTTCGAATCTTGCATTTTTGTAAATATTTTTTGCATTTAAATTTTGGATTTTGTGGGTTGTATCCGCTGAAAACCCTTACGAGGCAACACTCGTCCTACTTGGGACACCTTAGAGGTTTAACGGCTTGTTGCACACGCTCAATGCAATCGTGCTCCCTACGAAAACAGATTTAGCTCAGTTTTTACTTTATTCGAGGATGAATAAAAATATAAGTGTGGGAGTATTTGATGTGCACGTAAAAATGCACATTTATATTCACATATATATTCTTGTTTAGTTAAGTAAATGAACATTTTTGGGTTTTTTATATGATCAAACCATGTTTTAAATATTTTCAAAATCATCACTTATTTTGGTAAAAAGTGGTCACTTGTGCATGTTTTAATTTATAAAATCTTTTACTTATTCCTTGTGATTATCTCTTGTAGGAATTTTGGAGCTAAAAGGATATATACACATGAAGAGATGAGGGAAAGCATGCATTTACACAAAAGGAGGCAAAGAATTAATTCATTTTATGGATAGTGGAGGCCCCACACCTTTCAACTAGCTCATTTGCTCTTAAGCTTCACATTAAAGACTATTGGAATGAGACAAAAGGCCTCATGCATTCTACATGACTTATTAGTGGCTAATGACAATTTGAAGCTTCATGAATGGGAATTTTGGGGATTTCCCAAGGAAAGTGATTAGGGTTTTAGGGTTTTTGATCATGTACTTATACCTTTGTTTCATGTATTCGAGGTTCTTCGTTTTAGCATATGAAAGTGAAAGTGATCATATAAATAAAAATGGCTTCCAAGCCTATTTCTTTTATGTCTCTCTTATGTCTCGTTATATTTCTATGCTCTACTTTATATTAGTAGTTTAGATTTTCTTTTTTGCAAGTAGTGTAATTTTATTTTATGCAATTAGTTGGTAGTAATATCTTTTCTTCATTATTTACTCTCTATTGTTATTGTTCTTCAACATTGAAATCTAATTATATTGAAATAATAACACAAATGAGGAGCTAAACTCCTATATTTTAGGGGTGATGAGGCTCTCTAATCACATAGATTCAACATAGTTTATTTTTCATGCTCTCTACTTGTGCTTATTAAAGAATGAATGTTTAGTGTATTTTGTTAATCATGCTTGGTTTTGATGATCTATGCCTCTAATTAATAGAGGATAGATCATGCTTGATCAAATGACACAACAAAATTTGCCTCTTCATCTATATATGATTTTGGCAAAAAGATGAAGTGTTAATCAACATTTGATATTCTATATTAGTAGCTAATAGTTAATAGAGTACTCTTAAAATTGATGTTGCTTTCAACCCGTCTTTTTCATGAGAATTGAATAGTGAATTAGGTTTATGCTATAGTTTGATGACTTATGTTATGCTAATTAATAGCACAAATTTGTCATACTTTTGATAACACAATAACTAATCTCACTTATGACTAAACAAAAGAGATCATAACTTCATCATGTTGATTTGTGTGATCTAGAGAGTGAAAACACCTCTAAATTGTTCTTAACCAATAGTTTCATTCTCAAGTTAGTCATTAGTTTTGTTAAATTTTAGTTAACACATTTTAAAGTTTGGTTTAATTTGATTGAATTTAATTAAAATTATTTCTTTCCCTGTGGATTGACTTGTACTCGCTAACGTACTACAAATGTACGCCGTGTGCTTGCGGTTTATTACACTTCGCGATGATTTTCTAATTCATAGAATATTCATCATCGAACATGATGCTGAACAAAATAACACTCAGCAACGTAGTAATGAGCAGCAAGTAGAGGAACCAAGAAAAAGTGAAAGGTCAAGGACTTTAAAAACCTTTGGACCAAACTTTTACACCTTTATGTTAGAAGATGATCCATTGACATACAAACAAGCTATGTTTTCCAACGATGCCCCATGTTGGAAAGAGACAATTAACAACGAGATTGAATCCATTATGACCAATCATACATGGAATTAGTTGATTTACCTCAAGGATGTAAGATCTTAGGTAATAAATGGATATTTAAAAAGAAATTGAAACCTGATGGTTCAACGGAAAAGTACAAAGCTCGTCTAGTAGTCCAAGGATTTCGACAAAAGGAAGACCTGGACTATTTTGATACATATTCACCTGTAACGAGGATAACATCAATTAGGATGCTTATTGCAATTGCATCCATACATGACTTAGAAATACATCAAATGGATGTTAAAACTGCATTCTTAATGGTGAACTGGAGGAAGAAATCTATATGAAATGACCTGAAGGATTTCTAAACTCAGAAAATGAGAATAAAGTTTGCAAACAGGTAGAATCCCTTTATGGCCTTAAGCAAGCTCCAAAACAGTAGCATGAGAATTTTGATAAAACTATGTCATCAAATGGATTTACGATAAATGAATCAGATAAATGTGTGTACATAAAACACACACATATTGGATATGCCATTGTTTGTCTCTATGTTGATGACCTGTTGATCCTAGGTAATAACAAGGCCATAATAACATATACAAAGGATATATTATCCTCTAGATTTGATATGAAAGACCTACAAATGGCTGATGTGGCAAAAAAAAATCTGAGAACACCACAGGGATATGCATTATTCCAATTGCATTACATCACCAAAATACTTAAAAAAATTGAGCAATATAATGTAACTATGGAAAAATTACCAGTAGATACGAACCAAAATTGGGTAAAGAACACTGCTGATGGTATCTACTAGTCAGAATACTCTCGCATACTAGGATGCATCATGTATGTTATGAAGTGTACTAGGCCTGATATTGCATATGTTGTAAGCAAACTAAGTAGATTTACTAGCAATCCTATTAAAAATCATTGGAAAGCGATAATCAGAGTTCTACGTTATCTAAAGTATTCGCAGAGCTATGATCTATACCATACAAACTATCCTTCAATAGTGGAAGGATACAGTGACGCAAATTGGATCAGTGGATCACATTATATAAAGTTTACCAGTGGATATGTTCTCACATTAAGAAATGGAGCAATTTCACGGAAATAATCCAAACAGACTTGTATTGCTTGATCTACGATGGAATCAGAGTTTATTGCACTAGATAGGATATCAGAAGAAGCAAAATGGATTCGAAGCTTCTTGGAAGACATTCCTAATTGGAGCAAACCTACGCCTCTAATATGTATACATTGTGATAGTCAACTAGCTATTGCAAGGGCTAATAGTACACTATACAATGGTAAATCTGGGCATATTCGTCATAGACATAAAACGACAAGACAACTTCTCTCTAACGGGTTATCACAATAGATTACATTTGATTTAAAGAAAACTTAATGGATCCACTTACAAAAGGCTTGCCAAGAGAGAGAGTTTAAACCTTATCGATGGGAATGGGGCTAAGGCCTATAGACTAAAGGTTTTTCTAAAATGGAAACCCCACCTAGCTGACTGGAGATCCCAAGATCTATGTTCAAGGGGACAACGAAATTTAATAGAAACTTGATGGCACTGTTATACCCAAAGCATTCCCATGATAAGTCAGTGCATTATATGTTGAATAAGGATAAGTTTTAATACCTTTAATGATGTCTGTATTTGAGGAATTAGAGGATACCTTTTATAGAATCATCTACATAAATGCGAAGGTGCCACTTTAAAGAGAATTATATGGCTGATTTCTCTAAGAAGTTATGAGACCGGGCAAGTGTTCAAGGTAAAAACGAACACATACAGAGAATGAAGGGTTATAAGAAACATTTATCGTGCGTTATCTACTTTGGAATTACATAAAAGGCTTACATTTTAAGTCAGTCTATGTTTACTGATTCTCCTGTGATTTAAATAGGTAATCACTAGGAAAGTTCAAGGCCTATGTGCTATATTGACCGATGCGATAAATGGTTGAAACTAAGAACGACTGCTCATTCATGTGGGGGATTGTTGGAAATGAAGGCGTAAGAGAAAGAGGAATTTGGGAAGAAGAAAATATAGCAACCTATAGTCCCACATCATCAAAATATAAATAGAACCCTCTCTTATATATTACAAGTCTATATGCTTATATAAAATAAAAAGAAGAGGACATGTAAAGGTGTAACAACCCAAATTTTCAGAACCAATTTAAATTTTTTATTTTAGCTATTTTAATGGATTTTGAATATTTAAAATAATTTATTTAAAATAATAACGACTAAAAATTTATTTAAATCGAAGTTAGAACGTATAAATTTCTTTTAATTATAAAACGAGCCTGAAATGGTGTGGTAGTTTTAAAATTCGATTTTAAACTTTAACTGAATGTACAGAATTCAATATAAATCGGATTTCAGTAAAACCAGAAGCATTTGAATCTGTTTGATAGTATCTTTCTAATGAATGTGAAAAATTGAGATTTTATAATATAAATTGAAAGTTATGTCCAGTTTAAAATATAAAATAGTCGCTATGGAAATTATATATATTTTAATATAATATATAGCCCTTAAAAATAGCCATTTTGCGAACGACCTCCGTTTTCGATGAAATCACTTTTGTTGGATCCGAAATGTCAAATTATTGCTAGACTCCAAATTTCATTTTTTTGGAATTAATATGTGAGCGTGGTGAATTTAAACGTGTTTGGTAATTTCAGTTTGAATTTAATCGACTGGAAAATGGCCATTTTTCAAACGGCCTCCAAATTGGATGAAATTAGTTTTGTTAGGACCGTATCGTCAAAATACAGCTTGATTTATTTTTCTGGAATTTTTGGAGTCAGTATGTTGCCCCGATAAATTAAAATGTATGTTGAAATCAATTTTGAACATTATATTAATTTATATTTTAATTTTGATGAAAATTGATCGAAACAGTCGAATTGGCTTACGGAACATATCCTATTGTGTCCGGAATGGGGGTATTTGGCTAGGGGCAACAATCGTTGGGTTCGATTTGAGGTTCAAATAAAAAAAATAACTTTTTGGAATAAAAATAAATTAAATATATATTTTTATATAAGTGATGAAACCCTAAAATCTTTAACCCACAATCAAAATTAAAAAAGGGGCCCCTTTTCCTTGGAAACCCATCGCCCTCCCACCACCGCACCGCTACCCCTCCGACGTCGAGCCCTAGCCACGCCACCCCCTCCCATTCAACGCCGCCGCCCCTCTGATGATCTTCCTCCTCCACCCTTCGTTCAAAGCTGCAAACCCTGACCCCAATCCCCGCAATCACATTCCTCTAGCCACTATGGGCCCGCCGCCGGCCATCCGCTCATCCCCTGACCACCCATGACCCCTGCGCCTCCTCCAGCCCCAACTCCGACCATGGCCCTCCCTGTCACAAAAAATGCAATTTTTATATATTTTTAGTTTTGCAAATAACACCCTGACGCTCTTCAGCCAATAACTTCCAACCTAAACACTTCTGGCCAAAACTCAACAATACCAAAATCGAAGGGCACAATTTTCTCTTTAATTTGGGTATATGGAAGTCATATTTTGGATTGCGGAGTTGTTCAGAAAACGCGTCCAAAGTCTGCTATCCAAATACTGTCTTTTCGCGATTTCTGGCGAAATGGACCAATTTCGGAAGAAAGGCCACAAGGCGAAAGTTTTCCAGAATGATGCGTTTAAGCTAGTAAAAGGACGGCTTGAAGATTGGAGCTCGTATGCAAATTCTGGAACCAGAACAACAATTCAGAGCGTCAGAAAATAACGGAGGAGTGAATCCCAATGTGAACTCTTTCTCACTCAAATTAATTTACAGTTAAATATATCCTAGGTTGCAGACGAAGCTTAGTAGCTCCCGACACTATTTATTGTACAAACCATGTATGTTTGTTTGGATTGAATTGTGGTGTAATTGGTTGTATTGTGTTGAATGCATTGTATTGTGATTTGGTTAAATATTGTGTATGGCGCGAGCCAGTATCAGCAGAGGGGTAATGCTAGACATTACTCCGGTTTTAATATCGCGCCGTTATAATGCCGAAATAAATAGTGTTCATTAAAAATATAATTTTTAATGTGTATATGAACTGAATAGAATATTCATGTGTTGAATAAAATGTTTGAACAATAAAAATAGAATTTTTATTGAATGTATGAACTATATAAAATAGTCAAGTGTTGAAATAAATATTTTATCATTAAAAATATAATTTTTAACGTATATATGAATGACATTATATTCTCCTGAAATGAAAATAAATATTCATTAACAAATCGGATGATTTGTTTATGTACACCAATTTAACTAACATGGATTGGGACGATAAATTTTACATATCGCCCAACTGCACAAATAATATTCAGTATTTGTTGGTTGAAACCCCACATGAGCATCGGGATGATATTTGACATGCGCTAATCCCAATTGTTTAGCTGTATGTGAATCGATTGGTTGACAGACTATTGTAAGCGTTAATATTTATATTTAATGCTTATCCAGTCATGTAATGCACTCTGGACGATGGTTGATTGGTTATCATTGTTGTTGTATACATGTGTCTGATTCTTATTCAGAAAAGAACGAATAATGAATACTTTAAAATAATAAATATTTTAAAATAATATTCAGTAAAGGATTGAAATGTGAATTTGATGTCCGATTTTGGATGGACACGAAAATATTGAAATGTGTGAAGCCGTGTTGATTAGATTTGCACCATTTTAACACGACGATATTTATATCAATTTCATTCATTTTTATAATGAATATCGAAAAGGAAATTATTTCGAAATGTGATATTTTGAAAATATTATCATTTAAATATTATAATAATAAGGAGTAGTCAATTCTGACTTAAAATTGAAGTGAAAGTGGGAATTGTAACACCCCGTATATTCTATAACAGTAAAATTCACAAATTAAAGATAATTAATTTCAAATCAAAGAATTAAGGGAAACGGGATACGCCATTGCGTTTGTCTCGGAATTCTGCTTGAGATAGAGTCCGAGTTTGCGTAAAATGGACTCCGTATGAGGGAGATAAGACCTCCGGAAGTTTCAGAATTCAGTTTAAAATTCAAACAGACAGAAATAGTTCAGAAACGAGTTCAAAATTCAAAAATCGGACCCAGATTGGGCTGGGCGGGAATTTTCCCGCCCAAGGCACCCAGGTCTACTGGGTAGTCGACCTGGGGCACCCAGGTCGACTGGGTAGTCGACTTGGGGGTCGACTGGGTAGTCGACCTGGCCCCTGAGCCAGGTCGAACCCAGCCCCTCCTGGCTGGCCTGGTCTGTGCTTGGCCGAATTTCTGAGCTTTGTCTGGTCACTAGGGCTTATGTGTCAGCTCCTGATTGGTTTCTCTTTAAAACGAACGGCTAATATTAATCTAAGCTCCATTGACGGCTCTAATCAATTCACAAACTCTATAAAAAGGACCTAAGACTCCACCTAATTCACACAAATAAAAATGAGAATAGAGCTGTCATGCTGCTGAAGAAAGACTAGAAATAGCCGTCAAGTCGTGAAACGATTAGGAGTTGATTCAAAAGCTAAAGCAACGACAATTAAATCAAAACAACTCCTACAACAAAGGATAGCTTCTCCAAATTCAGAATTCAGAATCCTGAATTGAAGATTCGTCATACGTTGTAAGTAGAGTGCTATTCCGATGTGAATGAATAATTGAGATTTGATTTGTGTGAAATGAGAAATGGAATTGTACTTAATTTGTGGTGATGATAATTCATAATTGTATGTTGCTATGATTCTAATTATGAATAGATTTGGGATGTTGTGGTATAATGATATTAGATATTTGCAAGTATACGATTCATGTTGGAAGTTAACAACTATATGTTTGTGGTAGTTTATTACAACCAAGTTGAGACTCATGCAAGTATATGATTCACTATTATGCCAACATGATTTTAGATCCTTCTATGTATATTTTTATGATCATTTTTAGTGTAATTGGATCCATTTGGGTATTATGATTCTTATGAATTTATGTTGAAATAGGCATCATGATTCAAATGAAAACCATACTTTTGTATTAGTGACAAAAGTAAGCATCTTTGTGAACTTGTGTTGACTCTATGAACATGACTAGATTACGTTTGGTGTTATGCCTAATTGAAAATATGTTTTAGGCCTATGTTGTTATCAAAAATCATATGATAATATATGTGACACATAATTAAGTTAGATTCACATTTTAAATGCAAGTTTACATGACTAGATTAAAACCATGATTCATGTTTAGGTATGTTTCATGTCAAGATTATATGCTATTACAATGCAAGTTCACAAGTGCTTAATTTATGTTAATTAGACCGTTATGTCGTAAGTTCATGCGTTCACACACCCCTTTTGATGTTACTTAGGATATATAAACACCATGTTCTAAGCATCCCCGTTTTCATGTGTCTAAGTTGGGCTTAAATGTTAAGCCCAACATATGTTATATTATAGAGAACGTATAAAAAGGGGGTAATGACGTTGGGTTAAAAATATAAAACATATGTGTTGGCATGTCTGACGCACGCCAACGACCATGATAACATTTAAGTGGTATAAATTAATTTTACCCTATAAAGACGAATTTGAATAATGGGCTGCAAATATTTACATATAAAAAGAAAAGAAACAAAATATGTAAACTTAGAAAATACGATGTGTTTAACCCGAGGTTGGATTGCATTGTGACATAAACCTGCCCGGACCCGCCCGGCTGTCCAGTAGTCACAACAATACCTATCCAATGTGGGTGGTTAAACATTGAGCCCAATAAAGACCCGAGGTTAGACTGAGTTGTGACGTAAGACTTCCCGGACCCAACCGTCAACAGGCAGTCACAACAATACCTGTCTAATGTGAGTGGTTGAGGCTTTAATAAGACAATTAAGGCTGAGTCAGGATTGATAGGATTAAGTAAATTGAATTAATACTTAATCAAATTAAACATGCTAAACTATACAGACTGATTGGGGGTTAGGTTTATACAGAACACTTAACCAACTTAGCATGTTGGCTAGAAATAGAAAACCTAGTAGCGGGGGACCCTTTTCAGCAGTAACCCTACAAGGTGCATCAGGATACCCTGAACTAGGCAGGGTGGGGCACGATTACTGGGCTGACTGTAAGAGGTCAAATCGACGGCGGTGGTGCATCAGTGTAGGTTCTAACGGGGTGCGGGCATGCACACACTCCGGCGCAGAAAAATTAGGCACCGGGCACCAGTAGTATACCTGTGCATCCTAGAATTGTGTCGGGCAACCACCATGGGACTTGATACACCCCATGGTGGGACCAGCATAGGTAGCTACAACATCGGGGGCCGTAAGACACATGTAATTATGCAAGTAGGAGCCGATCATTAGAAATGGATCACTTCACCCTGATTATGGGGTGCCTGTTGGGAACTAGTTTATAGGGGTGCAAAGATTAATATGGGGTACGATAGTATATTCGACTCTAGACAACTTAACTTGGTTTATGGTGCTTCCCCATTTCCAGTTTGTACTTATCATGCTCATTTATTTATTCATAGACTGAATAGTCCTAGACTTACTCAGGCTTTATGTCTGACTCTACTTTTCTTTCGTCTTCTTTTCTTTTGTTTCCCCCCCAGGTCCACAGGGAGGGAATACCGCAGCTTGACCAGTTTTCACATCCAGCTTGAAGAGAAAGAATGTATTGCTTGGATCTCTTTCGTTTTGGACTATGGCTTTGGATAGCAATTATGGGGACTTATGCAGTTTACTTATGTTTTTATGCTTCTTTAAGTTATGAAATCAAGACAATTATGAAAATGTAATGTTTTTGGAAGTATTGTAAGACAATTATGGCATGGTTTGTGTAACACGTATTTTGATGAAATAAAAGTTGCTGTTGTTTTCCGCTGTTCAAAAATATGTGTATTTATATCTGACTTGTGTATCTGTGACTTATACTTATAAACCTCCACCAAAATTAGGGCATTCCCTTTGAGAGTGACCTTAACGGAGGTGGGGTGTTTCACTTGGTATCAGAGCATAGGTTTACCAGATAAGATAAAAAGTTTTGAAAATTTATTTTCAAAAGAAAATTTAAAGAAGCATTTTTAAAGATAAAATGTTATTTTATTTTTAAAAAAAAGGCATAGTCCCCCAAAGCCATAGGTACTATCTTTTATCCTTCGTTTTGAATCTACCCTTTTTGTTTCAGCATGTCCGAAGAACTTAACTTTCCAGAGGGTGTACCAATACCTGGTTGGTTCAGACGATTCTTAGAAGCAAGGGCCAATCAGCCAGGTCTCACTGTTCCTCCTCCCCCAGCTGCAGGAAATCATCCAGCTGCAGCAGCACCTCCTCCTCCACCTCCTCCGCGTGGTAATGCTTTTGCTAAGATATGTAAAGATTTTAAAGCTATGGGAGGAAAGGACTTTCATGGAACCGAGTCCTTCGTGGCAGCCAGGAACTGGCTGAAGGAAACCGAGGACTTATTCGTCATCTTTGAGGTAGAAGATAGGCAGAAGGTACAACTGGCAGTATGGCTACTTAAAGGCGAGGCTTCCTACTAGTGGGAAGTTACCAATGCAGAAAGACCAGTGGAAACATGGGAGTACTTTAGGGCAAGGTTTGAGGCTAAATTTCTCTCAGAAGCTGAAAGGAGTCTTCAATTGGAAAAATTCTTATTTCTTAAGCAAGGGAATATGACAGTCAAAGAGTACGTTAATCAGTTCGATCAGCTGGCTAGGTTTGGACTGGACCTAGTCAACACTCCGCACAAGAAGGCTCTCCGTTTTGTCAAAGGATTGAATGAGCCATTACACAGTTTGGCCATGACCCATATACCCATGGGAGCTACGTATGAAAGGTTGGTGCAGATGGCATTGCTGAACGAAGAGGATAAGGGAAAGAAGGAGACAAAGGAAGAAGGCTCTCAAGGGAAGAAAGAGGGTTTACAGCCTAAGAAGACAGACTTTAAGAAGGGCGGGAAAGACAACAAGTCCCAAGAGAAGAGGAAGTGTAATTTCTGTGGCAAAGTGGGGCACTTAGTGAAAGATTGCCGGAAAAAGAAGGCCAAGTTGAATGGTGGGTTCTTTTCTTGCGGTGAGACATGCCACATGGCTAAGGATTGCCCAAAGAAACGACGGCAGGGGCAGAAGGCTGGATCCACCTCAGGGGCACAGGTTCATGCGCTAGAAGCACCGCCCCTGCAACAGCGAGGTATAAATACTTCTGTAGAAAGTGTAGTTTATCTTTATGATCACCCAGTTCGCACTTTATTTGATTCTGGCACATCACACTCCTTTATTTCATCTGCTTTAGTAGAATCTCTGCACCTAGAAACTAGTATGGTAGAGGACCCCTTAATTGTTTCAAATCCAATCGGGGACCCAGCTCATCTGTCCATGATCTGTGTAGGATTGAAAATTTCTATTCTAAGCATAGAATTTAGATGTAGTGCCTTTGTTTTGGGCTTCTCGGGATATGGTTTGATTTTGGGCATGGATTGGCTATCCAGTAATGGTGCCATCCTTGATTGTGAGAAAAGGGTGGTTAGGCTTCTGACCCAACTCGGTAACGCTCTAGAAATTACTTGTAATCCTTCGTATGCGGTTATGCTTAGTTATCTTGAATCGCTAGATGCCTCTGTTGAGAGTTTGCAATCGGTTAGGGTGGTCCGTGAATATCCGGATGTCTTCGAAGAGGTGAAGGGCTTACCTCCGAAGCGGGAGATAGACTTCTGCATATATCTTGTAGATAATGCAAAGCCCGTTGCGTTGCCCGTTAGACACATGGATCCACGGGAAAGGAAAGAGCTCAGTAAACAGGTTAAAGAGCTTCTAGAGAAGGGGTTCATTAGAAGGAGCATTTCAGAATGGGGCGCTCCAGTGGTGTTCGCCACAAAGGCGGATGGTTCACTCCGTCTATGTGTTGACTATAGGGAGCTCAACAAGCTAACGAAAAAGAATAGGCACCCTCTCCCCAGAATTGACGATCTGTTTGATCAGCTTGTAGGAGCGTCTGTTTTCTCCCAACTCGATTTGGCGACCGGATTTCACCAGCTAAGGGTGGCTGAAGATAGCATCGATAAGACAACATTCAGAACTCCAGACGGCTTCTTTGAATGGCTTGTCATGCCTTTCGGCTTGAAAAACGCACCCGCTTACTTCGTGGACCTGATGAGTAGGGTGTTCAGAGAATTCCTCAACAAGTTCGTAGTGGTCTTCGTAGACGATATCTTGATCTTCTCAAAGAGTGAAGAAGAACATGCTCAGCACCTAAGGGCAATCATGGAAACTTTGCGAGTCCATCAGCTAAAAGCCAAATTCTCCAAGTGCCACTTTTGGAGAGAGGAAGTAAGGTTCCTTGGGCACGTAGTATCCAAAGAAGGGTTAGCTGTGGACCCTGCTATGGTAGTAGCGGTACAGGATTGGAAGACACCAAGGAATGCAACTGAGGTCCGAAGTTTTCTAGGACTAGCAGGTTTCTACCGAAAATTCATAAGGGATTTTGCGAAAATCTCAGCTCCACTCATAAGGCTGACAAAGAAGAATCTAGTGTTCAATTGGGACTTGGATTGCGAGTTTGCTTTCCAACGACTAAAAAGGGCTCTTACAACAGCCCCAGTTCTGACGTTGCCAAATGGAAGCAAGATGTTCACAGTTTATACAGATGCATGTGGGACAGGGCTAGGCGCTGTCTTAATGCAAGAAGGAAGGGTAGTAGCTTATGGTGGAAGGCAATTGAAAGTTCATGAAAAGAACCACCCAACCCATGATCTCGAGTTGGCCGCCATCGTCTTTGCGCTTAAGTCTTGGCGCCACTATCTCCTAGGTGAGAAATTCGAACTGTATACTGACCATAGATCTTTGAAGTATCTCTTCTCGCAGAAGGACCTTAACTTGAGGCAACAGAGATGGATGGAGTTTCTTGCCTCGTACGATTTCGAGATCTCCTACACTCCGGGCAAAGGCAACGTAGTGGAAGACGCGTTGAGCCGAAAGAAACTGACCCTAAGCCTGCTCTTTATGGAAAGGCAAAGCTTGGAGTATATAGCCAGTTTTAACTTTAGGCCCTCCTCCGATTTTGTACCGGGCTTGCTAGCATCTCTCGAAGTACGCCCGACTCTAGTGGACTCAATAGGGACAGCACAACGCAAAGACCCTCAACTTGTGGAGACGATTGATAGGCTAATTAGGGGTGAGACTTCAAGTCACCTCAACAGATACTCCATCGACGATAAGGGTTGGCTAAGGCGAGACGGAAGACTATGCGTCCCACAGACAAGGGATTTAGTAAAGACGATTCTCGAGGAAGCACATCACTCCAAGATGACGATACATCCAGGCGGAGATAAAATGTACAAGGACATAAAGAGAACTTTCTTTTGGAGCGGCATGAAGAAGGACGTGGCAGATTTCGTTTCTAAGTGTATGATTTGCCAACAGGTTAAGGTGGAGCAGAAGAAGCCTGGCGGTCTGCTCCATCCTCTAGAGGTTCCACAGTGGAAGTGGGATAGCATTTCAATGGACTTCATTGATGGGCTGCCTAGGTCTAGAAGAGGCATCACTAGCATTTGGGTAATAGTGGATAGGCTTACTAAAAGCGCCCACTTTTTACCTGTCAAGAGTAAAAGAACTGCCTCATCCCTAGCATCTCTTTATCTTAGGGAAATTGTTCGACTCCATGGAATACCCTCCAACATTGTTAGTGACCGAGACCCTATCTTCACAAGTGAGTTTTGGCAGAGTCTGCAAGAAGTGGTAGGCACAAAGTTATGCTTGAGTACAGCCTATCACCCCCAAACCGACGGCCAGACAGAAAGAGTAAACAGAGTTTTGGAGGACCTTTTAAGACTGTGCGTCCTTGACTTCGGAGGGACATGGGAAGACCATCTTCCTTTTGTGGAATTTGCCTACAACAACAGCTACCAAGCCACCATCGGAATGGCACCCTTCGAAGCTTTATATGGAAGACCGTGCCGATCGCCCACTTGTTGGTGGGAGTCTACTGACAAGCTCATACTTGGACCAGATATGATCCGAGAGACTTCAGAGAAAGTAGACTTGATACGAAGAAGGATGAAGACGGCCCAAGATAGACAGAAATCCTACGCCGACAAGAGGAGGACCGACCTTGAGTTTGAGGTTGGGGACAGAGTTTTTCTTAAGGTATCTCCTCTAAGGAACGTTGTTCGTTTTGGATCCACTGGAAAGCTGGCACCGAGATTTGTAGGACCATTTCCTATCATCGAGAAGGTTTGGAAGATGGCCTATAGATTAGAGCTACCCGAAAAACTGGCCGGAGTTCACAACGTCTTTCATGTTTCTCACCTCCGGAAGTGTTTACACGAGTCTGCTGAAATAGTAGAGCCTAGCATTCTAGAAGAAGCCGAAGTGGAACGTGAAGCAACTGTGAGAAGAGTTCCGACATGCATCTTAGGAACTGAAGTGAAAAAGCTACGCAACCGCGAAGTCAAGCTCGTCAAAGTTCAATGGAGCGACGCCGAGGAAGACACGACTTGGGAAACTGAGGCTAGAATATGTGCAGCCTACCCTTTTCTTTTTGAGGGTACATCTTTGATCTCTTTTTTTCCTTAAGTTATGCTTTATCTATCTTTTAGGGTACATCTCCTCGACCTTATCTTTTAGGTAGAAACCCTTTGGATGAAAACATGTAATTGAAACATGTTATGGATGATGGTTGCAAGTGGTTGCAAGTGATTGCTAGTGGTTGCTCGTGGTTGCATATACACACACAATCTAGGTTTTAGATCGGCTCAGTCACTTCATATTGCATATGCATATATGTATTTATATTCGTATATGGTTGAAGTTTAATGTGTTGTCATATGGATGTTGCATTTATATGAATGATTGTGCACTCATGTAGAATCATGAATAGGAAAATTTGCATACATAATGGATTCATGACACTTACATAATTTGCATTAAGGAGGTCAACTGAATCAGTAGACCGCCTGATTTTGCATTAGATAAGTACATGTACACACACTTTGCATATGATCATGAAGCATTAGAAGTCTTTTAAGGACAATGGACGCTCGTGTTTGATGGATGAGTAGATGGACGTTTGGATGTTAGGATATACATTCTTCCTAAACTTGAAGATTTCGGGGACGAAATCCTTTTAAGTGGGGGAGAATGTAACACCCCGTATATTCTATAACAGTAAAATTCACAAATTAAAGATAATTAATTTCAAATCAAAGAATTAAGGGAAACTAGATACGCCATTGCGTTCGTCTCGGAATTCTGCTTGAGATAGAGTCCGAGTTTGCGTAAAACGGACTCCGTATGAGGGAGATATGACCTCCGGAAGTTTCAGAATTCAGTTTAAAGTTCAAACAGACAGAAACAGTTCAGAAATGAGTTCAAAATTCAAAAATCGGACCCAGATTGGGCTGGGCGGGAATTTTCCCGCCCAAGGCACCCAGGTCGACTGGGTAGTCTACCTGGGGCACCTAGGTCGACTGGGTAGTCGACCTGGGGGTCGACTGGGTAGTCGACCTGGCCCTTGAGCCAGGTCGAACCCAGCCCCTCCTGGGTGGCCTGGTCTGTGCTTGGCCGAATTTCTGAGCTTTGTCTGGTCACTAGGGCTTATGTGTCAGCTCCTGATTGGTTTCTCTTTAAAACGAACGGCTAATATTAAACTATGCTCCATCGACGGCTCTAATCAATTCACAAACTCTATAAAAAGGACCTAAGACTCCACCTAATTCACACAAATAAAAATGAGAATAGAACTGTCATGCTGCTGAAGAAAGACTAGAAATAGCCGTCAAGTCGTGAAACAATTAGAAGTTGATTCAAAAGCTTAAAGCAACGACAATTAAATCAAAACAACGCCTACAACAAAGGATAGCATCTCCCAATTCAGAATTCAGAATCCTGAATTGAAGATTCGTCATACGTTGTAAGTAGAGTGCTATTCCGATGTGAATGAATAATTGAGATTTGATTTGTGTGAAATGAGAAATAGAATTGTAGTTAATTTGTGGTGATGATAATTCATAATTGTATGTTGCTATGATTCTAATTATGAATAGATTTGGGATGTTGTGGTATAATGATGTTAGATATTTGCAAGTATATGATTCATGTTGGAAGTTAACAACTATATGTTTGTGGTAGTTTATTACAACCAAGTTGAGACTCATGCAAGTATATGATTCACTATTATGCCAACATGATTTTAGATCCTTCTATGTATATTTTTAGATCATTTTTAGTGTAGTTGGATCCATTTGGGTATTATGATTCTTATGAATTTAAGTTGAAATAGGCATCATGATTCAAATGAAAACCATACTTTTGTATTAGTAACAAAAGTAAGCATCTTTGTGAACTTGTGTTGACTCTATGAACATGACTAGACTACGTTTGGTGTTATGCCTAATTGAAAATACGTTTTAGGCCTATGTTGTTATCAAAAATCATATGATAATAAATGTGACACATAATTAAGTTAGACTCACATTTTAAATGCAAGTTTACATGACTAGATTAAAACCATGATTCATGTTTAGGTATGTTTCATGTCAAGATTATATGCTATTACAATGCAAGTTCACAAGTGCCTAATTTATGTTAATTAGACCGTTATGTTGCAAGTTCATGCGTTCACACACCCCTTTTGATGTTACTTAGGATATATAAACACCATGTTCTAAGCCTCCCCTTTTTCATGTGGCTAAGTTGGGCTTAAATGTTAAGCCCAACATATGTTATATTATAGCGAACGTATAAAACGGGGGTAATGACGTTGGGTTAAAAATATAAAACATATGTGTTGGCATGTCTGACGCACACCAACGACCTTGAGAACATTTAAGTGGTATAAATTAATTTTACCCAATAAAGATGAATTTGAATAATGGGCTGCAAATATTTACATATAAAAAGAAAAGAGACAAAATATGTAAACTTAGAAAATACGATGTGTTTAACCCGAGGTTGGATTGCGTTGTGACATAAACCTGCCCGGACCCGCCCGGCTGTCCAGTAGTCACAACAATACCTATCCAATGTGGGTGGTTAAACATTGAGCCCAATAAAGACCCGAGGTTAGACTGAGTTGTGACGTAAGACTTCCCGGACCCAACCGGCAACAGGCAGTCACAACAATACCTGTCTAATGTGAGTGGTTGAGGCTTTAATAAGACAATTAAGGCTGAGTCAGGATTGATAGGATTAAGTAAATTGAATTAATACTTAATCAAATTAAACATGCTAAACTATACAGACTGATTGGGGGTTAGGTTTATACAGAACACTTAACCAACTTAGCATGTTGGCTAGAAATAGAAAACCTAGTAGCGGGGGACCCTTTTCAGCAGTAACCCTACAAGGTGTATCAGGATACCCTGAACTAGGCAGGGTGGGGCACGATTACTGGGCTGACTGTAAGAGGTCAAATCGATGGCGGTGGTGCAACAGTGTAGGTTCTAACGGGGTGCAGGCGTGCACACACTCCGGCGCAGAAAAATTAGGCACTGGGCACCAGTAGTATACCTGTGCATCCTAGAATTGTGTCGGGCCGCCACCATGGGACTTGATACACCCCATGGTGGGACCAGCATAGGTAGCTACAACATCGGGGGCCGTAAGACACATGTAATTATGTGAGTAGGAGCCGATCAATAGAAATGGATCACTTCACCCTGATTATGGGGTGCCTGTTGGGAACTAGTTTATAGGGGTGCAGAGATTAATATGGGGTATGATAGTATATTCGACTCTAGACAACTTAACTTGGTTTATGGTGCTTCCCCATTTCCAGTTTGTACTTATCATGCTCATTTCTTTATTCATAGACTGAATAGTTCTAGACTTACTCAGGCTTTATGTCTGACTCTACTTTTCTTTCGTCTTCTTTTCTTTCGTTTCTCCTCCCAGGTCCACAGGGAGGGAATACCATAGCTTGACCAGTTTTCACATCCAGCTTGAAGAGAAAGAATGTATTGCTTGGATCTCTTTCGTTTTGGACTATGGCTTTGGATAGCAATTATGGGGACTTATGCAGTTTAATTATGTTTTTATGCTTCTTTAAGTTATGAAATCAAGACAGTTATGAAAATGTAATGTTTTTGGAAGTATTGTAAGACAATTATGGCATGGTTTGTGTAACACGTATTTTGATGAAATAAAAGTTGCTGTTGTTTTCCGCTGTTCAAAAATATGTGTATTTATATCTGACTTGTGTATCTGTGACTTATACATATAAACCTCCACCAAAATTAGGGCATTCCCTTTGAGAGTGACCTTAACGGAGGTGGGGTGTTTCAGGAATTGTTTTTAAATTGAATTTATAAAATACTTTTTGAGCGAAATGTTTATTATATATATAATATAATGGCCTGAATAGAACGCATCACGCCGCGACCGTTCACGAATTTCGAACATTAACTTCAAATTGACATTACGGGAGATCCGACCGTTGGATTCTCCTAAAACCGGAACTGTTGGGTTCATATCGAAGAGAGCTTTCCACCGAATATAAGAGATTTGAAATCTAACAGTTGGATTTGTAATTATGTCCAAATCAAATTTGGAAAAGGTCGTTGTAAATGCAGTTCGATGACCATTTATGGAAATCAACCGAAGGGCCTTAATAAAATCATTAAAAATATTAATAATTTGTGTAAAATAATAATAAATGATTTGGAGAGAATTGGGATGAAAAATTTCATATTTGAATAGATAAAAATATATTTTTATCAAAATGAACTAGTTATTAACTAGAAAAATAATCCAATGGTTTTAAATGAATAATCTGGATAGGGAAATGGTTTTATTTAACCGGAATTTTTCCAATGTATAAATTGAAATGGATTTGAATAGAAATCGTTTTCGAGATATTTCAATATTGGATTCCGTGACTATACGAATATTGTGGAGGAATTTGGAAGATGAATATATATCGTTATTCCCTATACGATATGTGTTGGTTTCATAATTTGATATTGAATTTAAGCCGGTATAATTTCTATTCAGAGCCTTATATTTAATATTAAATTGGATTTTGGGTTTGTCATGAATGGTCTCTTCAGTAACATTATTCTTAAGCCCCATGTGAAAAGAATAAATCTTTTAATTAAGATTATTAGAGTTTCCAATTATATTTAGTAACTGAAAAAAAAGGATTGTGAATTGGGTTTATTTTGAACTGTGTTTTTAATGACATCCGTTCTTTAACCCATTGACAGTGAAATGTGATTTGAAATTTATAAAACTTTTAATTAAGATTAGTGGAAATTTTCCAAAGTAAATGTTAGATCAAAATTTGGACCTAACACCCAAATTGTTCTGAATGTTATAGAGTTTCAAATGAAGAATGAGGAAAAAGAAAATAACACACAGAATTTATAGTGGTTCGGCGTTAACGAGCCTACGTCCACTTTATATATTATTGATTATGCTTTGAAAGCTAATACAACAAGGATTTCTCTTTATACTCTCGTACTTTGACAATAATGGCGGATTCTGTACTCAATATTGCCAAAAAGATCCCAAAAAATGCCAAGCTCTGGGCTATTTATAGCTGATTTTGTCAGGTGGATCGTGGACACGTGGCACGAATCCCGAGAACATCGGATCGCATCGCCACCGTTGGAGAAACAGTCAAATTAGCCGTTGTGGACAGGTGTCGTGATCTGCTTGAAAATCGGATCGTGCAGATGGGGAGAATTGGTCCAAGTGACGGTTAGGGACACGTGTCGCCAGATCCGTGCGATTCGGATCGCTAAAGACTAGCTCGCGCTTGAACGGGTCAGAGGGTTCGCCATGCACCAGGGGATCGGATCGGTTCGCTCTGGGCAACAATATAAGTTTGGATCGGATCGCTTGGATGTGTCGTTCGCTGATGAGATGGGGGCGATCCGTCGAGACGCGATCCTCCGTGGGCGAGACGATAGTGTGCGATCCGACGGTGGTCGAGACGATGGTGCGCGATCCGATATTGGGCGAGACAATGGTGCGATCCATTCCTCCATGTCCTTAGATATCGTGGTTTCATGCTTTCTCTTTATGAATGATCCTGGGTGGCTTGGTCAAAAAGCTAGCCAACATTTTGCCCCCTCGAAGTATGTTTTATCGATGATGGAACATGCTTCGAAACTATTGAATCGCCTTTTCAAAGTGAGTCGCGAATTAGAGAACGATTCTCCTTCTGGGATTTTTTCTGGATTTATCGACTCGTTTCGCAGGCTCGAATCGCGGTCCGTTTGAGGGATATTTGTTCCGCTTTTGGGTGTGTACTTGGGCCTCGGAACGAAACGGGCTCCTCCTCGAGTCGTGGTGGGCTTTTGGTTCGCGGCCCATCGGTCTTTCGTGGATCGAATAAGACAAAGAAAGGGAGGCAAACGGTCGCCCTCTTTGCCTATATAAGCCGACCCTCCCCTCTTCACTTTCCTTCTTCTTTCTTTTTGCCGTATCGTTTCGCCTGCTCCATCGAGGAACGAACCCCAGTATTTCGAATCTTCAAATATCCGATCACTTTCCCAATTTTTAGAAAGGTAATTCCACGGAAAACATCCTTATTCGTAAACGCTGCTGTTACACGAACTTTTTCGAATAATTTGTGGGAAAAACGATGGAAGTTTGCGATTTTTGGGGAATCCATCGAGACGCCATGGCTGATAGGCGTAGAGCTCGGAGTTAGAGGGTGAGAAGAAGAGATGGAAAACGAAGGAGGAAGAAGAAGAGAGGAGGCCGGTTCGGATCGTGGGCAAGGAGAGGAAAAGATGAAGGCGACTGGCGAGACGGAAGATCGTGGTGGCAGCAAAGGGGCGTATCGTGGGGGTTGCAACGATTCGTGAAGGAGCGATCCCTTTGGCCTGCGATCCGATGGGGGCGATCCCTTTGCCTTGCGATCCGAAAAGGGGCGATCCCTCTGCCTTGCGATCCGACTCATAGCTGACGATGCAAAGAGATTTCAAACTTTAATCAACGCCTTATCACCATAAAATTCTGAACAGTTAGGATAGAGCCTTGACGTTGGACTTTCTGGACCAAATGACCGCACAATTTGACCGCATATGACGACTAATATTTTGATGATCTTGATTGCTTCTACGCTTTATTTTTAATGCGCACACACAAGCACACACACCGGCACTTGCACACACGGGGGACGGGTAGTGTTAATCTTATTGTTCATATTTTCTCGTCCTAGCAGCAATGTCGAATGATCACTCTTCTTCAAGATCCGCAGCAGAAGCGGAATCCGAGATTCCTGAGCAATACAACCCGGAAATTCCTCCCACTAATCCTGGAGGTGAAGATACTGGATCTGAGTACGAGGCCACGGAATCAGATCAATCCGAAGGTACTTCATCTAGCGAAGAGTCCGAGATAGACGAACGAGCTCCCGACGAGATTCCTGGCGCTCTCGGGATAGATAAATTTTCCGATTCTCTGGCATCTAAGCTCGACGATATAAAACTTAAGAGAATCTTCTTGAGGCACGGAATTCCTTGGGATGACGTCTTGACACCCGGTAGCGAAGATAGACCCCACCTAGCTCCGGAAGGATATATGGCAATTAGCCGGACCATGTGCTTGGTAGGAGCTATTCCTCCATTTCCTTCGATCGCTATCGAAACTTTAAAGCAACTGGGTATTGCTCCGATGCAGCTCCATCCTAATGCTTACGCATCCCTATACGCCCTATATGTTGCGTACGCGGAGATCCTACACGCCAAACTTAAATTCAGAGATTTGACATTCTTCTTTCTTTTCAAGCACCGTTCTTCGGCAACTCCAAACTTCTCCTTCTTTGAATCGGTGGCGAATAGGAAGGTTTTGTACGATGGGTATAGCAATATAGGGGACCCTAAATCTGACAGGTTTTATATAAAGAGACAGGCCGGATGCTCACGAAGATGGCTCAAATCAAGTAAACTTTAAGCTTCTAATCGAATATCTTGTTCAAGAAGTTTAGGCATTAACATTCTCCCCCCTTTTTCTTTGTTTCGAATAGATCATGTCTTCCCGAAAACAGAGGGTCCACTATACAACAACCAGTTGTCCATTCTTTTACAAAGCAGATCCGACTTTTTAAGGATCAAAAAATGCATTACGGATGACAATCTTCATAAGCATCGTCTTCTAGACAGAAGATTTGGACTTGGCACCGGCGACAAACCTTATAAGTACGTGCCCCTAACAGAGGGAGAGGGAACTTCACAAGCGGTAGAAACAACTAAATTTCGCAAGAGTCCTTCTCCGATAGTCATCCAAGACGATGAAGACTTGAACATATACAGAGGGGATGAGGCCCGCGGTGACGTGTCGAAGGAAATTCCTATCTCTGCTCCAATAGAAACCGTTGCTGCCGATGACTTGACAGAAGAGCAGTTATTTGACGAGCTGAATAAAATCCCTCTACCCGATGATGTATATACGGAGAAAGACTTCGGAGAGGGGCCTTTCTTCCCTGCTTCCGAAGAGGCGATCGCTTCAACTAGAGGACGAGAAACTGGTCAGATGAGCCTGTCTTCAGGCCCGGGTCTGTTAGGGGGAATTATATGGGATGCACACATCACACACGCTGTCTGACCCTGCACTCTTATATCGTGGGTATTCAAAGTTTTAATATACTCTTTTCTTTTTTGCAGGAACGATGTCCCGTAGGAAATCTTACTCTTATCGTTCTCTTCGTGAGGGCACACCCAGCCTTCGTCCGGATACTGAGCGCTCTCGTGGTCCTTCTCATAGGCCGACTTCCTTGCAACCTCGGTCTCCACCTAAACCGATCTCTACTAAGCCTTCAAGTCATCCGACAATTCCGTCAGGGGGAAAGAAACTTCCAAAAGAGTTAACTCCTCCAAAGAGTGCGCCTTCCCACAGCCGGTCGTCCAAAAGGCATCACGAATCTAAAGATAGGGACAAAGATTCATCCAAAGAGACTGAGAAGGAGAGAAGTGATATTGTCTCCACCAGCCAACCAGAATTAGCTGTCCCCGGATCACGGGATTACGTCCATGGTCCCGAGATCCAAGGTAGGCTGGAAAAGTTGCGGGAACAATTTCCAGGCATATTCTTTGATAGGATGGTGTTTGTTCCTGCCTTGGAACCGGTTCCTAAAAATTGGGATAATGAAGTTATCGGCCACATCCGCCACGTGGCCAGGCAATATGAGATGATGAAAAAGCACGCAGTTAACCTTTCAGAAGTCATCCGATCACTCGAAATAGAAGCACACAGGTCGAAGGCGAAACTTGAAAATAACGAAAGGGCTAGGACAAAATTGGAGAAAGACCTGGAAGATGCTCAGTCCCAACTTGCTTTAGCACGGAGGGACGCTGAAAATTATAAGACTGAATTAGAGAATGCCAAGCAGCGCTTTCATTCAGAACTGGACTCCAATAGCCAAGAGAAAATGGCCTTAAAGAAGGAGGTTGAAGATCTCAAAATGGCCAACATCGAGTTGAAAACAGCACAAGGTCATTTTGAAGCTGAAAAGGCTACTTGGGCGGCAGAAAAAGCGAGTTTAAAAGAGAGTTTGGCTCTGGCTAAAGCAGAAAAGGTAATTTTGAATGACCAGGTCTCGGATGCGGAGAGAAGGGCAACCCTCGCCGAAAAGAACGTTGAAAGTGCCATTGAATTGGCCACTGCTTCTAACAACAAGCTCCTCGAAAGAGAGAAAGAGATCGAGGGGTTTGAAGAGATGATTTTCGATTTCCTTGGTCAGGTTCTCAAGACTCGCAACATCTCGTGGATCCCGGATTACCATGTTACTTTGGCCAATTTATGGGATGCCATTGTGGAGGGCGAAAAACATAGATTGGGGGTCGAAGAAATCGACGAGGATGAATTGATGAAGAGCATCCTAAGAGACAATGAGCCTGAGGACCTGGCAGAGGGTCGTCGCCTGATTCTGGCGGAGATGGAAAAGGAGAGAGCCCTGGCTAAGGGTAAAGGCAAAGCTGATGAGGGCTCGAGTTCGGCTGTGGAGCCCAAGACCTCCGGGGTTGAGGAATACCATCCCGATGATCCATTAATCCCTTTGGGTCGAACTCCCATGGTCATTGGAGCCTCTGCAACTACTCAAGAGGGAGCATCTGCTGAAGGTATCTCTCTCTTTTCCCCACAATTTGTTAAAGCAATTGTGAATTGTCGTCGTCTGGTAGAACAACCAATTGAATTAGTAACGTGTGTTCCTCGTAATACAGGTGGCGAGCCCGTCGACAAGGGTGCTGAAAAAGAGAAAGAAGTGGAGAAGGAGGCTGTCTTGCCAGGTGCTGATATTGATGTATCAAAGCAGACCGAAGTCACTACAGCAGAAAGAAGCATCCCGGCACCTAGCACCGATGTACCCAAAGATGCTGAGACCATCGAAGCTTTGAAAGACATGGATGGGCGCCATGTAGATGACGAAGAAGACATTAACGGCGCCAAAAATGCCGACGATGATGACGAGGAAACCCTGGCCAGCCGAAAAGCCAGACAGGAGAAAGAGTTGGCTTCGAAGAAGGTGGGAGATGAGGCTTTGGATGTAGTCCCTCTCGCAGAATTCGATCCCAAGACTGGGATGGTTATGAAGATTCAGCCCAAATCCATCAGCCGACAGCTTCACTTTGCAAACCCTGATGACTTTCCGGCTTCCCTCTCTGGTAGAAGTAAGAGAAAAGAGGTAGAAGAGGAGTCTTCAGGGGAGTCGGATGTTCCCCTCATAGATAAAAGGAAGAGGAAGAAAGGGGATCCATCTGATGCCGACAAGGAGAAGCTGGAGAAGCTGGAGAAGCAGAAGCAAGAGAAGAGGCCAAAGCGTAAATAGGATGCTTGTTGATATTTTGTTTTTAGGTTTTTCACTGGCCAGGAAGTGTAATTGTGAGACTGGCCCTCACTTTCTTTTCTAGGTTATTTTTCACTTTGTTGGTTCGCAGTACATAAATAAAAGTTTATCTCTTTTTGCATCCTTACGTACCTGCATTCAAATAAACTTTCCATGTTTAGTTATAGGCCATCTAATAATAATTACAAATCAGTCAGACAACAGATAGCCAAAGGAAAATTTTCATGCTACGTTGCTGTATTAAAGTTCAGTATATGTATATGAGTATATGTGCCCCCAATCGGTTGTTATCATAGCGCCTGACGGGGGTTTACTAAGAATCGGATAGCCTTGTCGGCAGGTTGCCCCCTATTTCTGAATATGGGGGACTTAGAAGATTTCATAGGATAATTGTCCTTGTGGGACCGAATTCCTGACACCTTTCTCAGTGCTTAATTATAGACTTCTTTGTACTCTCCTGACGGTTGTCAAGGTTAGAGTTTGAATTCAGTAGTTCAGTCGGTCCCCGATCCTTCAGCGGGGAAGGAGATCTTTCTCAGCGCTCAATCGGAGACGCTTTTATACTCTCTCTCTCTGGAGAGTTAGAGTTCGAGCTCAGCGATTCGTTCGCTCCCCGATCCTTCAGCGGGGAAGGAGCTCTTTCTCAGCGCTCAATCGGAGACGCTTTTATACTCTCTCTCTCTCTGGAGAGTTAGAGTTCGAGCTCAGCGATTCATTCGCTCCCCGATTCTTCAGCGGGGAAGGAGCTCTTTCTCAGCGCTCAATCGGAGACGCTTTTATACTCTCTCTCTCTCTAGAGAGTTAGAGTTGGGGCTCAGCCGTTCCATCGCTCCCCGATCCTTCAGCGGGGTAAGAGTCCTTTCTTAGCGCCAAGTCATGGACGCTTTTATATTCCCCTGGCGGTCGCCAAGGTTAGACTTTTGCTCAGGCGGCTCCGATCATGGTACACCGCCCTACCTTGTCATCTTTGCGTCCTTTATACTCTCTCTCAGCTCTGGAGAGTTAGAGTTACGGATCAAGCGGCCTGCAATCATGCACGCTCATCAAACCCATTCTAGGTTTACATTTTAACCCAAGCTCCGAGGATTAAAACTAGTCAGACAAGCAGTTGGAGCATTTTCCAGGGCTTTGAGTTCCTCCGAACAGTCTATGGGAGGAATGGTTGGCAACAGACTTCGGGTGCCTGCATCATTATATCGATTTTCACAAAAATAAATAGGCAGATAAGTAAAGATGCAATAAAGGTAAACGACACACAACATTTTATAGTGGTTCGGTCGAATCATGACCTACGTCCACTTTATAATCTCTTGCTTTAAGGAATCAGACTATTCTAGGCAAGTCATGCCCTGTACATAGTTTTTTTTTTTAACAAAGCAAAAGAGTAAATTTGAAACTTTCATGTTAAATATGGCCGTAAATGTTGGGCATTCCACACTCTGGGGATTTCCTTTCCATCTACGGTTGCTAGCTTGAAGGTTCCATTATCAAGCTTGCTCAGAATGGAGTACGGTCCTTCCCACTTCGCTCCCATATGAGTTGGGGGTGGGAAGACACGTTTCAGAACCAAGTCTCCGGGTTCCCATGTTCGGGCTCGAACCTTTTTGTTGTAATATCGGGCGACCTGTTGTTTGCATCTCAAGGCACGCAGGTCTTCTTCATCCCTCTTTTCTTCGATCATATCCAGGGACTCGAGGAGCAATTCATTATTGGTCATTGGATCATAATAGGTCACCCGATGAGAAGTACCTTTATCTCAGCCGGAATGACTGCTTCCGTTCCAAAAGCAAGGGAGAACGGGGTATGTCCTGTTGCCGATTTATATGTTGTCCTGTAGGCCCAAAGTGCTAAGGGCAATTCATCAGCCCACATGGCTCTAGCCCGCTTCATTATTCTCTTCAGAATGGACTTAATTACTTTATTTGCCACTTCGACTTGTCCGTTCGATTGCGGGTGCGCCACAGAGGTGTATCGATTCTCGATGTGGCATTTTTGGCAGAAATTCCTGAATTCAGCACTGTCGAACTGAGTTCCATTATCTGTTATTACAATCTTTGGAATCCCAAATCGACAGATGATGTTTCTTACGATAAAATTGATCACTCGTTTGGTTGTGATCGTAGTTAGTGGTTCAACCTCGACCCACTTAGTGAAACAATCTACGGCCACAATAACGAACTTTGCTCCGCTCCTCGCTATGGGGAGACTTCCAATGATATCAATTCCCCATATAGCAAAAGGCCATGGACTCATCATTGTTTTTAACTGACTAGGAGGCGCTCTAGGTGTAACGACCCGTATTCTACGCATCATAGGATCGTAGGATATTTATTTCTTTCACATACGAAGTCGTATGGTCGTGTAACTTTGGGAGACGACTATTGGGGTCATTTCCCATGAGCATGATTTTTCCCGATTTTTAAATGACCATTTTACCCCTAGTTAGCACTGTTTTGGCCATAAATTTTGACTGGAAAGGAATTTTGACCTGAAACCACTTCCATTGGCTTCGGATGATGGTTTCTCTTTCCGTAGAATGGTCACATTAGTCAAACGGACTCACCGTTTGGGAGATATGGCTGAAACAAGTTTCAGATGGTGAAAAACAGCTTAATTGGGCTTAACCGGGTGATTAGCAGCTAGGCCCACAGGGGAATTTCGGGTTTAGAGGTATAGGAAGACTGATTAGGGTTAGGTTATCACTTTCATTTCAGTTTTGAGCCGCCACAAACCTTCTTGAGACCTTAGTAATGGCTTCCATCCTCTAAAACCACTCCAAAACACATTTTTAGTGAAGATTAAGCCTAAACTACATCAAAGCAAGGCCAAATAGCAACAAAGCAAGGTTGGAGCTGCTGCTATACATAGGAATTCGACCCAAACAGAGGATACTTCAGATTTGGTGTTTCATTTGTGGCCAAGGTGAGTGATTTGCATAGTTTTTGCACTAATTACGGTGATTAAGGGTAATTAGTGAAGATTAGCGAATTTATACGTAAATAAATTCTGGAAAAATTCTTAAAATTCTAAAATAATGTTTTAAGGCTCTGTTAGAAATTTGGGTTAATTTCGATGTGTTTTGCTAATCGTATGCTTAAACATGATTAAGAGGGACTATGGGAAAATATGAAGTTTTAGTCACTTTTGATCTCTTTTGATTCATTTGGATTGTTGTTTACTGTTTGTGGTTGCTATTACATGTTGCTATGACTCTATGGTACGTTTTATGATTGATTAGAATAGTTAAATTGCTCGAAACGTCGTCGAATGGCGTAGAAAGCTCGCTGGAAAGTTGCAGAAATGTGCAGGTTCCGAACCGGATCGGAGTAGAGGGTCGGATCGGATTTGTGAACTGACCAAGGAAATCTGAACTGGATCGGAGCTTGTCACTGGAGGAGGATCGGCGAGAAGGAAGGCTATTTGCTTAGGGTTGGAGTGGACAAGGGGGATCGGATCGGAACTAGGGAGCGGATCGGATCGAAACTAGGGAGCAGATCGGATCGGAGCTGTGGAGCGGATCGGATTGGAGAGGATCGGATCGGAGTAAGCTAAGTGGGCGGAGCGGATCGGCAATTGGAGAAGGACAGGATCGGGTATGGGAACTTAGAAGGGAGCAACCACCGAACCAACCAGAGAATAGGCACTACACTTCCGAACCGAACCAAGTGGAGAACCCGAACCGAAGGAGCACCGAACCGAATGGAAAAGATGACTACCGAACCGAACCGACGAAGATGATGACTACCGAACCGAACCGAATTCCAGGACTGCGCGACAACTCTTCTGAAGACCCACTCCAATTCGACCAAACCCGAGATGCAAATAAAGTCCAAATGAGAAGTTAGAGCTCAGGATTCAGATGGGAATCAACGAGTTCGCTTCATGGTTGGGCTTTGCTGCGGGACGCGTGCCAAGGAGTTATCGACGTCTATAGCTTTGGACCACTATGGTAGGAGGTACGAAGGCGGATTCAGGGCCATTATGGCATCGGTAGAACCAAGGGCTACAACCAATGAAGTGGGTCATTGAAATGTTTGGTCATGACCCCATATGTTTAGCTTGGTCGTAGCAGGGTTTCTACAAGTCGGGATTCGTCGTTGCCTCAGTTTGTCTAATGTTCCAAAGTGGTAGATATCGTATGCTTTACGCACTGAGTGAGAGATGTGAGGATGGTTGCTATGGTTGATTTGTTTGCTATCATTATGACATGTACACCCCACCCCCGTATCCTTACACCCTTTATTATGGCACCTTAGAGAACTGTACGGTATGTGGTACTAACTCTTTGGTTGCAGGTCCAGGTTCAGGTATGGCTTAGTATACCTGTTATTATTCTGTTTAGATGCTTATCGCTCATACCAGGCTTTATGTCTGACCCAGAGTTTTATGTCTCCTCTTATTACTCTGGGTGCTCACACGAGCAGACTAGAGACAGGTTAGCTGGTGATGCACGGGTAGATGATCCGGAGACGAGCAAGAGGCTTCCACGTACTATATACATAATATTCTCCCTGTGTTGTTGAAGATCACCGCTTGGGCATTGTTGGTGTATCTTCTACTTTAACTTTCTTTTGTTTAGAGACAGTAAATTTGGAAAGTTGTAATAAGCTGTATATGGATTTCCGCTGCTCTGATGATTGATGTTGATTTTAGTTATCAGCTTATGCACTGTCTCGCCTGTTTTATGTCAAGTATGTTATTATTATATTTTATCCCATGCGCTGTGAGACATTCTACAGGTTCCTTGATTAGTTCATTCTCTTCTTTCTTTTCTTCTGACGACCGTTCTGTGCTAGCTGGGCACGTGTACAGCGCACTTTCGGAGGAAATGCAGGCTGGTGCGGGACGGGCGGTCACACTTGGTATCAGAGCTCTAGGTTGCGTAGTTAACCTAGGGAAGTTATCAGGGAGAGATAATATACGTATACGAGAGAGCGTATTTGTGATTACTTTGGTTTTTAAAAGCTATATATATACTATTAGTAGCATAAGGATGAAGTCGTACTGCACTAGCACCACTATGGAGTCGTTAATCATTTCCATTTTCAGATTGACGATGAGCCGATATGTTAGAGGTACCGGTAGGGGAGCCAATAATGGGAATGCTGCTGACATGAGGACGATGTTTACTGACCTCATGAGAGAGATGCTTAGAGATGTACAGAGGGCAGCTCCCAATGGTGGAAATGGTGGTGGTCCAATAGTGCAGGCGCCAAGAGTCGACTTCGCCAAGCTGAATAAGGATTATACTAGCCTTGGTGGGAAGCCGTTCCACGGAACGGAATCGGCCACGGATGTTCAGGATTGGTTGGATAGTTGCGAACGTATCTTCGAGGATTTGGGTATCGAGGATGCGATGAAAAGAAAGCTAGCGTCCCGTCAGCTGCAAGGGCGGGCAATGAATTGGTGGAATGCTATAAAGGCAGCTACTCCCGAAGATCAGATTACTTGGGAGCAGTTTAAGGCTCGCTTTAGTGAGAAGTTCATTCCAGCTGCTCAGAAGTCAATGCTGTTCAAGAAGTTCTTGGAGCTCAAGCAGAATGGCAGAGCTGTCTCGGAGTATATTGCTGAATTTGACACTTTGTCAAAATATGGGTTATCTCTCATTGATACTGCCGAGAAAAAGAATGAGAAATTCATAACTGGTTTGGATCAATACTTGGGGGAAAAACTTATTAACCACATCGATGAGACGTTTGAATCGATTGTGGGGAAAGCGTTAAGATCAGAAAGTCTCTACCCTAAGTCGAAGACTGAGGTTGCATCTGCAGAAGAGCCAAAACCACAAGCAAGTGGTGGAGGCAAGGGTGGTTCCCAGAATAAGAGAAAGCAGAACCAAGTTAAGGATGGCCAGAAGAAAAAGAATAAGCAAGATGTTGAGTGCTTCAGCTGTGGTAAGAAGGGCCATTATGCTAGTAATTGTCGGGCCAAGCCAGCGGATAGGAAGTGCTTCAACTGTGGCCAAATGGGACATCACAAGGACAAGTGTCCACAGCCCCCTAAAGAAAAGCAAATGGTGAAAGCATATGCCCTTAATGCTATTCCTTCTTCGTCGAATGCCCCAACTGCGGCGGAGAAGGGAAAGAATGTCGTCATTCAAGGTATGCTTTCTGTTTATGATGTTCCTGTTAGAGTTTTGTTTGATACCGGAGCTTCCAGTTCTTTCATATCTAGTGACCTGGTAGATAGATTGGGATTGGAGCCCGAGATTGTCGATAGACCTTTAGTAGTGACGAACCCGATTGGTGGTTCGACTAGCCTTAGCATGATTTGTCGTAATGTGGTCTTATCGAGTCATGGATGCATGTTTGTTTGTGATTGATTTGTTTTGGGCTTTACTGGGTTTGGCATTATTTTGGGAGTAGATTGGCTCCAAAGATACGGGGTGGTGGTAGACTGTGAGGGCTTGTTGGTGACAGCTAGAGCGGATGATGGGCGGAGGATAGTGTTTGGTGGTCTACCCAGTAAGGGGGTATTGGCTAGTTTTCTAAACTCCCTCGACATTCCGCATAGTGAGTTGTCAGGTTTGCCCGTGGTTGGCCAGTATCCGGAGGTTTTCGAAGAAGTGACCGGACTTCCACCACACCGAGAGATTGAGTTCCGTATTGATTTGGTAAAAGATGCCAGGCCTATAGTGATGCCACTTCGTCGTATGGCACCAAGGGAGCAGCGAGAGCTCGAGGTGCAAGTCAGCGATCTTTTGAAGAAGGGATTTATCAGAAGGAGTGTTTCTGAATGGGGAGCACCAGTTGTGTTTGCTACCAAGGCGGATGGTTCCCTTCGTTTGTGTGTAGACTACCGCGAGTTGAATAAAGTGACGAGGAAGAACAAGTATCCTCTACCGCGGATAGATGATTTGTTCGATCAGTTGAGTGGCGCGAGAATATTTTCTCAGTTGGATCTCACGACAGGTTTTCATCAGCTTAGAGTGGAAGCTGGGAGTATAGCTAAAACGGCATTTCGAACGCCGTCTGGATTTTATGAATGGTTGGTTATGCCATTTGGGCTGACTAATGCCCCGGCATATTTTGTGGATCTTATGAATAGGGTATTCAGAGATCAGTTGAATAAGTCTGTTCTTGTGTTCGTGGATGATATTTTGGTCTATTCGAGGACAGAGGAAGAACACAAAGAACATTTAAGAGTAGCGATGGAGGTGTTGAGAAAACACCAATTGAAAGCCAAGTTTTCTAAGTGTCACTTCTGGAAGAGGGAAGTGAGGTTCTTGGGCCATGTTGTATCAGAGAATGGTATTGCCGTGGACCCAGCAAAGGTGGCTACGGTACAAGATTGGCCTACGCCCAAGAATGCAACAGATGTAAGAAGTTTCTTGGGGTTAGCGGGATATTATCGTAAGTTTATCCAAGGTTTCTCCAAGATAGCAGCACCATTGACCCAGTTGACCAAGAAGAATCAAGCTTTTGTCTGGGATGAAAGGTGCGAGGATGCATTTAAAAGTCTAAAGGACAAGTTGACAAGCGCACCAGTGTTAGTCATTCCTAAAGGGGATGAAGAGATGACGGTATACACGGATGCCTGTGGTACCGGACTGGGTGCTGTATTGATGCAAGGCGGTAGGGTTGTAGCTTACGCAAGTCGGCAATTGAAACCGCACGAGAGAAGATACCCTACCCATGATTTAGAATTGGCAGCGATCGTGTTCGCGTTAAAGATGTGGAGACACTATCTCTTAGGAGAAAGATTTGAGCTGTTTACAGATCATAAGTCGTTGAAGTATCTGTTCTCCCAGAAGGATTTAAATCTCCGTCAGCAGAGATGGTTAGAGTTCTTAGCTTCCTATGATTTTGACATTGCATACACACCAGGAAAGGGCAATGCGGTGGCTGATGCATTGAGTAGAAGACATGCCAGCTTAGGGGCTATGTTCCTTGAATGGAAGCAACTGGAGTTTATCGCGGAGTTTGATTTCAGACCAAAGTGCGAATTGGATCCAGAAATGTTAGCAAGTTTGACGATCAGACCCACTTTGATTGAACGAATCGGCTCTAGTCAGAGGGACGATCCTAACCTATTGGAAATCATCTCCAAGTTAGAGATGGGTATCGATGAGGAGATGAACAAGTATGGGCTTGATCGAGATAGATGGCTTAGAAAGAATGGAAAGCTTGTTGTACCCAATGTCAATGGATTGAGAGATGAAGTGCTTAGAGAATGTCATCACTCAAAGCTGACTATACACCCCGGTGGTAATAAGATGTATCGAGATATGAAGCAGACCTACTACTGGGAAGGAATGAAACGAGACGTTGGGAAGTTTATATCCAAGTGCATGAATTGCCAGCTAGTTAAAGCCGAGCAAAAGAAGCCTAGTGGGTTGTTACAGCCCTTAGAAATTCCCGAATGGAAATGGGAGCAAGTCTCGATGGATTTCATCGATGGTTTACCAAGGACTCGATCGGGATATGACAGCATTTGGGTAATTGTAGATCGACTGACTAAAAGTGCAAGGTTTATACCAGTCAAATCGACCAGAACGGCAGCTAAGTTAGCAGAATTGTATATGAAGTGGGTAGTGAGATTTCATGGAGTACCTAAAGGCATTGTGAGCGACCGAGACCCGTTGTTCACTAGTGGGTTTTGGAAGAGCTTACAAGAGGCTCTAGGGTCAGAATTACATCTCAGTACCGCATATCATCCTCAGACCGACGGTCAGACGGAAAGGGTGAATCGTATTTTGGAAGATCTCTTGAGAGCATGTATATTGGATTTTGGTGGATCATGGGATGACCATTTGCATCAAGTAGAGTTTGCATATAATAATAGCTACCAATCCAGTATCGGTATGGCTCCGTTTGAAGCTTTGTACGGAAGGCCGTGTAACTCACCATCATGTTGGATAGAGATTGGCGAGAAGTTTATGCTTGGACCAGATGTGGTGAGGGAAACTTCAGATAAGATCAAGATCATTCAACAACGAATGAAGGCAGCCCAAGATAGGCAGAAAAGTTATGCTGATAAGAGAAGAAGAGACTTAAAATTCTCCGTTGGTGACTTGGTGTTTGTCAAGATTTCTCCGTTGAAGAGCGTAATACGATTTGGCAGGAGAGGCAAATTAGCACCAAGATTTGTTGGTCCATTCCCTGTTCTTGAATTAGTCGGGAATTTGGCATACAGAATTGACTTACCAGAGAAGATGGCGGGAGTTCATAACGTATTTCATGTTTCCCAACTAAGGAAGTTCGTTCACGACTCAGATATGACTATTTCACCTGATCAGTTGGAGGACTTCGAAGTAGAACCCGAGGCGGTTGGGAACCGCAAGCCGGCCCGTATTGTCGCACACGACATGAAGCAACTTCGAAGGAAGGCGGTGAAGCTAGTCAAGGTACAGTGGAGCGAGGACGAGAATGATTGTACTTGGGAAACAGAGGAGGACATAAGGAAGAAGTATCCAGAACTCTTTGCCTGGTAAGATTTTGACTTCGATTTAGTTTTCCGCATGCTAGGATAGGCTTGTTTGCTTGTTTTGCATATTTGATTGTTGTATATGGTTGTTAGGCATGCGGGATCCCTTGTATGTTTTGGGTTAAGGAATTTCGGGGACGAAATTTCTTAAGGGGGGGAGAGTGTAACGACCCGTATTCTACGCATCATAGGATCGTAGGATATTTATTTCTTTCACATACGAAGTCGTATGGTCGTGTAACTTTGGGAGACGACTATTGGGGTCATTTCCCATGAGCATGATTTTTCCCGATTTTTAAATGACCATTTTACCCCTAGTTAGCACTGTTTTGGCCATAACTTTTGACTGGAAAGGAATTTTGACCTGAAACCACTTCCATTGGCTTCGGATGATGGTTTCTCTTTCCGTAGAATGGTCACATTAGTCAAACGGACTCACCGTTTGGGAGATATGGCTGAAACAAGTTTCAGATGGTGAAAAACAGCTTAATTGGGCTTAACCGGGTGATTAGCAGCTAGGCCCACAGGGGAATTTCGGGTTTAGAGGTATAGGAAGACTGATTAGGGTTAGGTTATCACTTTCATTTCAGTTTTGAGCCGCCACAAACCTTCTTGAGACCTTAGTAATGGCTTCCATCCTCTAAAACCACTCCAAAACACATTTTTAGTGAAGATTAAGCCTAAACTACATCAAAGCAAGGCCAAATAGCAACAAAGCAAGGTTGGAGCTGCTGCTATACATAGGAATTCGACCCAAACAGAGGATACTTCAGATTTGGTGTTTCATTTGTGGCCAAGGTGAGTGATTTGCATAGTTTTTGCACTAATTACGGTGATTAAGGGTAATTAGTGAAGATTAGCGAATTTATACGTAAATAAATTCTGGAAAAATTCTTAAAATTCTAAAATAATGTTTTAAGGCTCTGTTAGAAATTTGGGTTAATTTCGATGTGTTTTGCTAATCGTATGCTTAAACATGATTAAGAGGGACTATGGGAAAATATGAAGTTTTAGTCACTTTTGATCTCTTTTGATTCATTTGGATTGTTGTTTACTGTTTGTGGTTGCTATTACATGTTGCTATGACTCTATGGTACGTTTTATGATTGATTAGAATAGTTAAATTGCTCGAAACGTCGTCGAATGGCGTAGAAAGCTCGCTGGAAAGTTGTAGAAATGTGCAGGTTCCGAACCGGATCGGATCGGAGTAGAGGGTCGGATCGGATTTGTGAACTGACCAAGGAAATCTGAACTGGATCGGAGCTTGTCACTGGAGGAGGATCGGCGAGAAGGAAGGCTATTTGCTTAGGGTTGGAGTGGACAAGGGGGATCGGATCGGAACTAGGGAGCGGATCAGATCGAAACTAGGGAGCGGATCGGATCGGAGCTGTGGAGCGGATCAGATTGGAGAGGATCGGATCGGAGTAAGCTAAGTGGGCGGAGCGGATCGGCAATTGGAGAAGGACAGGATCGGGTATGGGAACTTAGAAGGGAGGAACCACCGAACCAACCAGAGAATAGGCACTACACTTCCGAACCGAACCAAGTGGAGAACCCGAACCGAAGGAGCACCGAACCGAATGGAAAAGATGACTACCGAACCGAACCGACGAAGATGATGACTACCGAACCGAACCAAATTCCAGGACTGCGCGACAACTCTTCTGAAGACCCACTCCAATTCGACCAAACCCGAGATGCAAAGGAAGTCCAAATGAGAAGTTAGAGCTCAGGATTCAGATGGGAATCAACGAGTTCGCTTCATGGTTGGGCTTTGCTGCGGGACGCGTGCCAAGGAGTTATCGACGTCTATAGCTTTGGACCACTATGGTAGGAGGTACGAAGGCGGATTCAGGGCCATTATGGCATCGGTAGAACCAAGGGCTACAACCAATGAAGTGGGTCATTGAAATGTTTGGTCATGACCCCATATGTTTAGCTTGGTCGTAGCAGGGTTTCTACAAGTCGGGATTCGTCGTTGCCTCAGTTTGTCTAGTGTTCCAAAGTGGTAGATATCGTATGCTTTACGCACTGAGTGAGAGATGTGAGGATGGTTGCTATGGTTGATTTGTTTGCTATCATTATGACATGTACACCCCACCCCCGTATCCTTACACCCTTTATTATGGCACCTTAGAGAACTGTACGGTATGTGGTACTAACTCTTTGGTTGCAGGTCCAGGTTCAGGTATGGCTTAGTATACCTGTTATTATTCTGTTTAGATGCTTATCGCTCATACCAGGCTTTATGTCTGACCCAGAGTTTTATGTCTCCTCTTATTACTCTGGGTGCTCACACGAGCAGACTAGAGACAGGTTAGCTGGTGATGCACGGGTAGATGATCCGGAGACGAGCAGGAGGCTTCCACGTACTATATACATAATATTCTCCCTGTGTTGTTGAAGATCACCGCTTGGGCATTGTTGGTGTATCTTCTACTTTAACTTTCTTTTGTTTAGAGACAGTAAATTTGGAAAGTTGTAATAAGCTGTATATGGATTTCCGCTGCTCTGATGATTGATGTTGATTTTAGTTATCAGCTTATGCACTGTCTCGCCTGTTTTATGTCAAGTATGTTATTATTATATTTTATCCCATGCGCTGTGAGACATTCTACAGGTTCCTTGTGTAGTTCATTCTCTTCTTTCTTTTCTTCTGACGACCGTTCTGTGCTAGCTGGGCACGTGTACAGCGCACTTTCGGAGGAAATGCAGGCTGGTGCGGGACGGGCGGTCACACTAGGTATCTTTGAAAATCTCTGGCACGCATCACACCGTCGTGCATATCTTACTGCATCCTTGTTTATGGTAGGCTAGAAATAACCATGCCGCAACACCTTTTTTGCCAAAGTTTGCCCTCCAGTGTGGTCGCCACATTCGCCTTCGTGGACTTCTTGCAGCACACGTTTGATGTCATCGTGGGCTACACACCGAAGGAGGGGCATCGAAAACCCTTGTCTGTAAAGAACTCCGCCTTGCAGAACGTATCGGGCGGCTTTACGAATCACTTTACGCCTCTCGCTTTTCTTGGTCGGAAGCGTTCCATCCATCAGGAAATTCTTTAGAGGGGTCATCCAGGACTCCCTTTCTGGTTCCGTCTCTAGTACTAGGTCGATTTCCATCTGATCTATGCTAGGGGACCGAAGTACTTCAACGGGGGCTAGCCCAGTCACTTCAGGATCGTCAGAACTAGCCATCTTTGCCAACTTGTCTGCCTGCTGATTCTCTGACCGCGGAATATGAGATATGCTGTAGTGATCAAAATCATTCAGCAGTTCTTTCACTTTCTTTAAGTATAAAATCAACCTTGCACTTTTAGCTTGGAATCTTCCAGTGACTTGATTCACAACTAACTTGGAGTCGCAGAAGATGTTCAGCTTTGTGACTTCTAGTTCCTTTGCAATCTTTAATCCAGCTATCAGAGCTTCATATTCGGAATCGTTGTTAGTGGCATGAAACTCCATTCGGATTGCATAGGTTATCAATCGTTTCTCAGGGGTTTCAAGCACTATTCCAGCGCCAGATCTTTCATTGTTCCTAGCGCCATCAGTATACAATCTCCAGGCATTGGGATCGAAAAGTAACTTTGAAGGATCAACTTCCTCATTTGCTATATCTTCCTCAGGGACAGTGAACTCTGCTATGAAGTCGGCTATCACTTGCCCCCGAATTTACCGTCTGGGCTGAAAGTTCAAATCAAATTGACTTAGCTCAATATTCCACTTGAGTAACCTTCCAGATGCCTCTGGTCTCTGTAGAACTTGCTTGAGTGGATGTTCGGTGTATATGGTGATAGGATGTGCCTGAAAATAATGCCGAAGCTTTCTAGAGGCGATCAGTAAACTATACGCCAACTTCTCTATCCGTGGATAATTACGCTCTGCTGCTGTCAATTTTTTGCTCACATAATACACAGGTCTTTGAACCTTATCCTCTTCCCTTACCAATGCTGAGCTGATCGCATGGGATGACACTGCCAAATACACGAATAAATCCTCGTGATCTATTGGCTTAGATAAAATTGGAGGTTTCTCCAAGTGCCTGAGCAAATTCTGAAATGCTTCTACGCAGTCGGGTGTCCATTTGAAGTGGCGTTTTCCTCGCTTTATTAATTCGAAGAATGGGATGAACTTATCCGTAGCCCTAGAGATAAATCTGCTCAATGCGGCCACTTTTCCGGCAAGGCTCTGCACATCCCTAATTTGCCTAGGTTCCTGAATGTCTCTGATTGCCGCGATCTGATCTGGATTAATCTCAATACCGCGCGAACTGACAATGAATCCCAAGAATTTTCCAGAAGCAACACCGAACGAACATTTGGTTGGGTTGAGTTTCATTCCGTACTTTCGAAGAATGCCGAACATCTCTGCCAAGTCAGTAGTGTGTTGAGAAGATTGCTTGGACTTAACCAACATATCGTCGACGTATACTTCCATTGTTTTCCCGATCTGGTTATAAAACATTCTGTTGACTAAGCGTTGATATGTAGCGCCCGCATTCTTCAAGCCAAAGGGCATCACCACATAACAATATAATCCCAGATCAGTGATAAAACTAGTGTGCTCTTGATCTGGAACATGCATCGGAATCTGGTTGTATCCTGAATAAGCATCCATAAATGAGAGAAGCTCATGACCTGCCGTTGAGTCTACCAGCTGGTCAATCCGGGGCAACGGGAAACTATCCTTTGGACAGGCTTTGTTCAGATCTGAGAAGTCGATACACGTTCGCCACTTCCCGTTGGCCTTCTTTACCAGGACTGGATTCGAAATCCAGTCTGGGTAGGTCGAGTCTCTGATAAATCCATTACTCTTTAGCTTTCCAACTTCTTCTTTCAAGGCAGCGGACCTCTCTGGGCCCAGCATTCGCCTTTTTTGCTTTACTGGAGGATGTTTAGGGTTAATGCTCAAGGAATGGCTCATGATTGATAGGGATATCCCACACATGTCCGCGTGGGTCCAAGCAAATACATCCAAATTGTTTTTTAAGAAATCCGTCAATTCTTTAGCAAGATTCGGACTTAACTGGGATCCAATCTTAAGGACCTTCTCCGGGTCACTGTCATCGATCGGCACATCCACAGTTGTCTCGTTGGGAGTCGCCATTCTGCCCCCGGGTTCTTGATCCTCTCTGGAATCTAAATCCTCGGGCATCTCTCTGGGCGACTCTCCAACGACCATCCTCTTTGGTTGCTATAAGGTTTCCGCCCCCGAAGGGGGAGAGGTGCCTTTAGTTTCGATATCCCCTCCATTACGAAGTAACTTTAGTTCGACAACATAACACGCTCGCGCAACAACTTGATCCCCTCTGACGATACCAATGCCAGCTTCTGTGGGGAATTTCAATAACAAGCACCAGGGGGCTATACAGGCTCTGAACTTTGTGAGGGCCGGTCGGCCCAAGAAGGCATTGTAGGGCGATTCAACATCCAAAACCACAAAGGGAAGGATTCTCACTCTCTGGCGTTCTCCTTCCCCAAGTGTAACTGGTAACTCTACATAACCCATTGGAGCGGTGGATGCTCCGTTGAATCCACGGATCCATCCTTGGCAGGGCTTCAAGTCTTTTATTTCAAGATTCATCTGGTCAAAGGTCTTTTTGAAAAGAATATTGACGGAACTCCCGTTGTCCACTAGAACCTTATGAACAGTGGCTGGTCCAATGGATACTGTAATTACAAGTGGATCTTCAGTTGGAGCATGGACTCCAATGCTTTCTCGTTCTCGGAAGACGACATCGTCGGTCATCATCTTTTGCTGCTTCACCGGGATACTGTCCTCAGGGTTGCTACACTCCCCTACCTCGAGGTGTTGTTTGGCTGCATTGACGTATTGATCCAATGCTTTGGAACTGTGCCCAGCGAGATAAAGTCCTCCGATCACGGTATTGATAACAATATTCTTTCCTTTTTGCTGAGCAGTCGGCCTAGCAGCAAGTTGATTTTGGTTCTGGTTCGGGGCCTGCACTGCTTGCCCCCTGTCCCTGGGCGTTACTCTGTATTCATCTAGCTTTCCTTCTCGAAGCAGCCTTTCAACTACATCCCTTAGCTGATGACATTCATTCGTCGAATGGCCGTGAATCTGATGAAAGAGACAAAACTTCCCTGTTTCACGCTCTTTCTCTATCGACTCTCTGGGAGGTGGCCTCTTATTCTGGAGGACTTCGTACGCATCCATGAAGATATTTTCCAGAGTATCACTTATTGGTGTATAACTTTCAAAGGCCCTGGGACGAGTCCTTCTCTGGGAGTCGTTCCCTCGGTTCCTCTTCCGGTTGTTGCCGTTACCATTATTATTGTTGTTACCTGGCTGACGACCACCCTGATTCTGATTTCCAACGTTAACTTCAACTTTCCCTGAGCTGTCTCCCGTCTGTTTGATGGCGACATTGCTCTGAATTTCCTCCTTATCAGTTGCTTTAGCCTTTCAGTTAGCATATACCTCTTCCCGGCGTAAATGTACGTTGGCTTTCTCGTAGAATAATTCTCTAGTGTGGGGCGGTTTGCCTGCCAGGTACCTCCCGAATTCAGTGTCCTTATCTACTCCGTCAATCAGTGTTGCGACAACAGTCGGTTCATGGGGATCTTTAACCTCAGTAGCGGCCAAATTGAAACGATCCAGGTACACCTTTAAACTCTCGCCTGGTCGCTGCTTGACAAGGAACAAATCGATCACACTTTTTGTCTTCTGTGCGTAGATACGGAATTGTTCTACGAACTTCTCACTCAGCTCCCTGAAGCTAGAAATCGATCTCGCCGGCAAGCGAGTAAACCATAACAAAGCCACGTCCTCCAGGAATATGGGAAACGCTTTGCACTTAACAGCGTCAGAGGCTGCGGCAGCGGTCATTGACCAGGAGTATCTCATCAGGTGCTGGACAGGATCAGATCTTCCCGCATATCGGTTCATTTGTGGCATGTTGAAACGCCTTGGAAAAGTCGCATTCAAAATATCATCAGTGAAAGGGGTGTGACTGCGGTCGATCCCCCAATCCTCATTTCGTTGTCCACGGCTATCTGCCAGAATCTGGTGGACCATGGCTGCGACATTTGCAATGGTCAAAGGAGGTTCAGGGTCAGTGCCTCTGGCTCGGCGGGGTTCTCTGATCTCTCTTCGGGGAGCAGTCACAAAATCCGGGGATCGAATAGGGCTTTGTTGCCCCCTATTATCATGAGTATGTGTGCGACGACGGGGCTGAGGTGGTCTGTTATGCACAGGACTGTTCACATCTCGAGTCCTGAGAGCTGTGGCTTGATCGTTCACATTACGATTTAAGGACCCCGCCCCTAGCGCTTCTTCTTCCTGTGATGGCAGGGTTCCGAACCGAAGTTGCTCTATGTTCTCGGCTCTCTCATACGGTCGTCGTGGAGGTCTTGGCGATTCCTCGGACGAAGAAGAATATCCCGGAGTGGGTGAACGAACCGGCGGCGTTCTTTGCCTTGCGAGTTCGTCAAGCCTTCTATCCATAGCCGTCAAATTTTGCCGCAGGATGGAACTTTCCTGCCTTTGGGCAGCCAACTCATCAAACAATCTATCCCACATTTCGGCGAAGCGAGAGAGATCCCCCTCAGTGACAGGAGCAGCAAGATCATATTGGTCATCATCACTCTCTCTTATGCGCAAAGAGCTCGAGCCGGGTCGAGCAGAGGGGCCAGGACGATAGGAGCGGGTCATAGGTTCCTTTCCAGGTCGAGTTGTAGTCTGATCATCAATTCGGACAGCTGCGGTTCGTGGATGGCGACTCGTTGCGCCCCCCTGAGGTCGACTCGTGGTCGTGGTACGCAGAGGCTGCGAGGCGTTACCTCGGGATCGAGTAACAACCCCTTCAGCGGCCCGGATCGTCTCGTTCTCATCGACTCGGAGCGTGGTGTCTTCATCGGATCGGTTCGCCCCCTGCGTTCCGCGATCCAGAGTTTCTTCATTGCCCAGCTCGTGCACACTCTCTTCGATTGTTTCGTTAGTCTGCGAAGCTTTAGATCTTTTTCCAGCCATGATATCCGAATCGCTGGAATCTTCAAAGAAGTGAATAGTGAAACTTTAGGATCGAACTCTCAGTGAAAGCACCAAAATGTTAGATCAAAATTTGGACCTAACACCCAAATTGTTCTGAATGTTATAGAGTTTCAAATGAAGAATGAGGAAAAAGAAAATAACACACAGAATTTATAGTGGTTCGGCGTTAATGAGCCTACGTCCACTTTATATATTATTGATTATGCTTTGAAAGCTAATACAACAAGGATTTCTCTTTATACTCTCGTACTTTGACAATAATGGCGGATTCTGTACTCAATATTGCCAAAAAGATCCCAAAAAATGCCAAGCTCTGGGCTATTTATAGCTGATTTTGTCAGGCGGATCGTGGACACGTGGCACGAATCCCGAGAACATCGGATCGCATCGCCACCGTTGGAGAAACAGTCAAATTAGCCGTTGTGGACAGGTGTCGTGATCTGCTTGAAAATCGGATCGTGCAGATGGGGAGAATTGGTCCAAGTGACGGTTAGGGACACGTGTCGCCAGATCCGTGCAATTCGGATCGCTAAAGACTAGCTTGCGCTTGAACGGGTCAGAGGGTTCGCCATGCACCAGGGGATCGGATCGGTTCGCTCTGGGCAACAATATAAGTTTGGATCGGATCGCCTGGATGTGTCGTTCGCTGATGAGATGGGGGTGATCCGTCGAGACGCGATCCTCCGTGGGCGAGACGATAGTGTGCGATTCGACGGTGGTCGAGACGATGGTGCGCGATCCGATATTGGGCGAGACGATGGTGCAATCCATTCCTCCATGTCCTTAGATATCGTGGTTTCATGCTTTCTCTTTATGAATGATCCTGGGTGGCTTGGTCAAAAAGCTAGCCAACAGTAAAGTTTTCCAATTTAATAAATTAAATTGGAATTGAATGGAATTTGATTTTGTAATAATCGAAGTGAGCTTCTGTGGAGGAAGACTGTTAATATATATGGAATTTAAAAGACCTTTGTCGTTATTCCATTTATATTATTAGTCGGATACAGAAATTGATATCGATTATATATTGATCTGTTTTCCGTGAAGATTCCATAATTAATGGAATGTGATTTTGGGTTTATCATGAACTGTGTTTTAAATGACATTGATTCTTTAACCCAGTTAAAGATAGGATTACATGTCTAACATTGTATTTCGAACTATGTTGTTGATCTCTGCTAAATATATATCTGTTTAGTGACAGAGAATTTATTCTCTTGCTTAACACCCTTCTCTGAGATGTACGAGCTTAGAGGCTATATATCGGTAGAAATCAATGGTACGGTGTAGATTGTCGATGCGGCGTGTTTGATTTCCCAAAGTTAAATAATCATTAATAATGATTGTTGGAAGATTAAAACTAAGTGGAGTTTTAATGAATCTTTAATTAGATTGAAATGTGAATGTGATAATTTAATTTATCAAATTTGGGAAATGATCGAGAATGGAGTACCACCAGTTTTTCCTCCAAGCGATAGTTAAATCTTTAATTAGATTTGAACGTGAAATGGTAATTAAATTTACTGATAATACCGTGGTGTTAGATATGGAGTATTACCTATTTTGCTCCATGGGATGATGATTACTTCGGTAAGGCTCGATAATCCCGACTAGTTGATAAACCTTAATTTGGTTTAGAATTGATATCCAAAGGAAGATTAAAGTATAAATTTAAAAGAATTAATCTTTGATAAAATTAATGGGAACCTATCCCTAAAGATGTGAATATTTGAATAAAAGAATATTATGAATTGGAATGAGGCATATATTGTGTTTTCATAGCACTTGATTATTGATTATAAGATACGTGAATTATTCGGAAAGGTCGAGTTTAAACCCATTCTGAATAATTAATATGACGACTAAAAGTCGACGATGAAGACCGTGATAACCCCAAACTCCCATAGTACGAAAGCATGGACAATCATTGGAATATAACACATAAACAATAGCAGCAGCACAGAAATATAAAAATTCCAATAGATAATGTACATCAAATTACACTGGGAATAATATATCATCAGAGTTACATAGCATGACAGGATCATACTTAGTACAAAATACAGTTTTCAACTTAATATAAAATGTCTGCAGCGGAATCAAACATAATATACTAAATGAAGTCTGAACATCATATTAGAAATGATAAGATCCATCTTCAGCTCCATAGCTATCCAGAATGATTCTGCTAAAACCTGTATACAAGGTTGCCCATGTGGAAAAGAGGGCACCCGAGTTTCCAAAGTGAAACAAACTATGAGTCAGTCATGGGACTGGTATGAGAAATCTTACTTAACCAATTTAATAATAAGGCTAATCACAGGACCATGCCGTTAACGCGGAATGGGTTTACTCCATTGGATTGCCAAGCATAAACAAAGTAAATCGTTAAACAACCCAATGCTTTTTAGAAAAATGAAACCATTATAAGACTCAAGTCCTATCACACAATGCAATACAAATCGGAGGATAGATTTTTACCTTATAATGGTCAAAAATGCTTGATACGATAAAATGGATTTGGTATTATTATTAGTGTATATATGTTTCAAAAACATTTCAATCATAATGTATCAATCATAGACGACATAGCTACTATATACTATGTCGCCATACCAGTTTTACAATCAAAACCGTATGGTGTCGTATTGGAAGTTGGATTTCCATCATGAACCAAGGCAAGGAATCGTCCTTACCGAATTCGAGACACTCTAGCCCGTGCCTCAGGAACAGAACACATCGTCCCTTTGAGCCACAGGGTCGGTCCACAACTAATGTTAGTGGATTATAAAAAATTCCTGAATAATACGTCTTCCCGCCCTATGAGGCGTAAATAGAGCCACTAGGGACTCAATATCCAAGGTACCTCGCTTTCCATCATCCACATAAGTAAAAATATCTAGGCTCGTAAAACCCAGATAGCACTTCTAGCTAGAAAGAAACGCATGTTCTCCCTGGATCCTTCTCTCGTTTCTGGTTCATTCCGGGGTGTGAGGCTCGCGAAGCAACACTATACACAAAGCAATGCTAAAATAAAGTTGTGTTTTGATCATCAACCACAAGGCTCTGCTTTTCAACAATAAGCCTTGATCATTTGCATCTTGGCATGCCACACTGACAATTCACACCATGCGACTGATATATATCAATATACACCCTTTGAGCTCGTGCGTCTCAAAGAAGGGTGTTAAGCAAGAGAATAAATTCCCCGCCATAAAACATATATATATTAAATAGAAAACAATCAGCACGGAATAAAATCCAATGTCAGACATACATCCATTTATAAGTCCGTTCTGGGTCTGAACGAAACCAGAGGTACCTTATTCCTCGTTCCGTATGTCCAATACGGAAGAGAGGCTCTCGCATATCCGGACAATCAACAAGTACGTCCAAACAACTACCACTGTAACCCTTTCGCGGCAACAACTTCAATCAAAGGCATCAGTAGTCATCCATTCGATGTGAAGATCGTCGGTCTTCAATCACCGTCTTCAAATCTTCGACTTCCAATCGTTGTATAATTATTTGAAATGAGAGTTAACTCAGACTTTTCAAATAATTCTCGAATATATAATTTTTAATCAATTCTTTTCATTCCTTATCGTTCATAATATTTTATAATGATTTATCGCTATTTTTATTTATTTAAAAATAGCCATTTTCAATTAAACGACGCTTCGGGTCATTACATGGCCCTAGCGCTGTTTTCACCAAAATTTGATTTACAAATTTCTCAAAATTTAACCGTTGGATCTTAGCAAACTTTATATCGTCGGAAAGATCTTTCCAAAACGAACCCAACGATTCTGGTTTTGGGAAAAATCTGATGGTCAGATCTTTTGGTATAATCGTTTGAAGTTACAATTTCAAATCACGAACTACGGCTGCGCGATTCGTTTTATTTTAATATATATGTATATATATATAAATTAATCCGTTCGACGATTTCAAACCATTTCACTTCAACATTGGTTTCTTTTATATATGATATCATATATTACATTAAAAATGAAATTTTTAATGTTAATACAATTTCTTCCGACATTGAATATTTTATATGATTTATACATTACATGAAAATGAAATTTGTTCCATCATTCATCAATTACATTAAAATTGTAATTTTTTTATTCATTCATTCCTTTATTGCATTAAGAATGTATTCTTTTTATTCTTTTCTTTGATTACATTAAAAATGTAATCTTTTTATTCTTTTCTTTGATTACATTAAAAATGTAATCTTTTTATTCTTTTCTTCGATTACATTGTAAATGTAATCTTTTTATTCTTTTCTAAAAGAAATGTAATTTTTAATGTTTCATTTACATTAGAAGTGAATAATCCAATGTGAATACATTTTTATTTAACAATGTTATTTTTAATGTTTCCTTACCTTAAAAATGTATATTTTAATATAAACACATTTTTGTTTAACAATGTCTATTTTTAATGTTGCATTACATTAAAAATGTATATTTCAAAGTAAATGCATTTTTATTTAACAAAATGTTTTATTTTAATGTTTAATATACATAAAAATGTAAATTTTCGATGCATATACATTTCTATATCAAAATGTTTTATTTTAATGTATCATATACATTAAAATGTAAATTTCCAATGTAAGTACATTTTATATCAAAATATTTATTTTAATGTTTCATGTACACTAAAATGTAAAATCTCCAATGTAAGTACATTTTATATCAAAATGTTTATTTTAATGTTTCATATACATTAATATGTAAATTTCCGATGTAAGTACATTTTATATCAAAATGTTTATTTTAATGTTTCATATACATTAAAATGTAAAATCTAATATCAAAACATTTTTATTTCAAAATGTTTATTTTTTTAATGTTGCATTTACATTTAAAATGTAAAATCCAATATCAAAACATTTTTATTTCAAAATGTTTATTTTATAAATGTTGCATTTACATTTAAAATGTAAAATGCAATGTCAATACATTTTATTTTACAATGTTTATTTTACTATTTTATTTACATTAAAAATGTAAATTCCAAAGTAAATATGTTTTTATTTAACAAATGACCGTTTTTGATTTACAACAAAAATATAAATTTTATGTTGACATATAATGATTATTTTCATATTCATATATATATTAAAAATCTAATTTTCCTATTATTCAAACAATTAATATATAATAACATGAATATTTTATAACTCAAAAATATTTTAGAAAATTTCGGCAGCATAACGGCAGGGTAATTAAAACTGGCACAGTCCCGAAGTATGGCTCCTCGCACTACCTTAGGCCTCGCGGCGTTTACAAGGGGTTTAATTTCCTAATACATTTTTTCTAGGCAATCTATTGCCACAATATTAACCAATTTCATTTCAACCACATTCAGACACCAAAAATCAACCAATTCCACATCGCAATACAATCAAATCGTCCATGGTCTGTGGACGACGGGTGTCGGGAGTTTCTAAACTCCGTCTATAACCTAATATACTTTATTTCTAAATTTAACTGAATTTAGAAATCTCACCTTGCTCTCGGCTTCGCCAAAAATTGTAGCGAGCTTTAAAAATTCTCCGGCCTCTTCTAGAGTGTAGAATACGTCCACACGAGTCCAATGTCTCCTGTTTCATCGAATTTCGTTATCGTATGGTAAAGATACAACTTTTATAAATAAACATGAATTTGCGATGCTTTAAAACTGTTATAAACAGTTTAAAATTTTCAAAACTGTATACCTCAATAATCGTTCAAACCTAGGGTTTGAATTCGCGCTCGATCCATTCAGTTTGAGGACGATTAGATCATACCACGTCAAAGAGCTTCAGAAGGGCTTGCCGTCACTGGTGGTTTCGTGGAGATCGACGGCGATGAACGGGATAACTTCGAGCGCGCGATTCGAGGCACACACGCAACGACAGGATCTCCAACCAGTATGGATTTGTAGATCTAGGGTTTCTCTGCAAAATTCCCAAAAGGAGCATCTAATTTTGTCGAGAGGATCGGTGGTTTTTGGAGAGGAAAGGAATCGACTTCTGCCGTCGTCACTTTGAAGAGGAGTTACGGGATTAAAACGATGAATACGATTTACTGTATATGGCGTACTTATACGTATACGTATTTTTATTTTGTTTTTATTTTGTTTAATTCTATTTAATTACAATATAATTCCTATATTGCTCCTAACTCCAAATCAAAACCAACGAGCGTCACCCCTAGCCAAAAAGCCCCATTCCGAACACAACGGGATATGTTTCGAAAGCCCATTCAACTGTTTCAGTCATTTTTTCTTTAAATTAAATAATAAAACATTTTATTATTTAATTTGATCGTACATTTTAATTTAACTGGGCCACAGACTGACTCTAAAAATTCTTGAAAAATAAATCTAACTATGCTTTGACGATGCGGTCCTAACAAAATTAATTTCGTCGAATTTGGGGACCATTTGAAAAATGGCCATTTTCTGGTCGATTGAAATTGACAAACACATTTTCTTTTGCCACACTCACATATTAATTCTAAAAATTATGAAAATTGGAATCCTGCAATTATTTGACATTCCGGATCCAACCCGGGTGGTTTCGCCGAAAACGGAGGTCATTTGCAAAATCTCTATTTATACGAGCTATATATATTATATTAAATTCCATAGCGACTATTTTGAATATTCAACTGGCCAGAACTTTTGATTCCCGCTATGAAATTTCAATTTTTCAGATTCATTGGAAAGATATTTTTAAACAGATTCTAATATTTTTGGTTTCACTAAAATCCGATTTATTTTGCATCCTGTACAGTCAGTCAAAGTTCAAATTCAAATTTTCAAACTTCCGTGCAATTTCTATTTCCTTTTAAAATAGAAATAAATATATTCGTTCTAACTTCGATTTAAATAAATTTTTAATCGTTATTATTTAAAATAAATTATTTTATCTATTCAAAATTCAATAAAATAGCCAAAATAAAAATTTTAAATTGGTTCTGATTTTTCAGGTTGTTACAGTCTCCCCCACTTAAAAACTTTTCGTTCCTGAAAAGGAAACAATAGTAAAGTAGGAAACAAAACGGAAAATGTAAAATATTGTAAATGTACCTTGCACTAGAGCTAGTCAGAGATATCCACTCTGCACTAGGGATAAGCCTGTTTGATGCTATCCTCGGTCTTCCATGTACAATCCCTAGGATCTCCGCTCCACTGCACTTTGACTAAATGAATTCTTTTATTCCTCAGAATTCGGGTTTCTTTGCCAATGATCTTTACCGACTCCCTTTTTACTGCTAAGTTCGGGGTAATCTCCAAATCTTGCTGTGCAGCTTCCTCCACAATCAAATCTAGATCATGTACATGCTTTCAAAGTTGAGATACGTGGAATACATCATGTACCCCTGGCAACCAATCAGGAAACTGAACCCTGTAAGCAAGAGTTCCAATTCTTTCTAGAATAGGGAATGGACCAATGAATCTAGGAGCCAACTTCCCAGTCTTTCCAAAACGAACTACTCCTCTTAGTGGGGAAACTCTAAAGTACACATAATCGCCAAGAGCAAATTCTAAGTTCCTTCTTCTTAAATCTGCATAACTTTTCTATCGGCTCTGAGCTGCTAGTAATCGCTTCTTAATAAAATCAATTTTGTCCGAAGCTTCTCGAATCATGTCGGGACCCAATACTAGTCTATTGCCTGGTTCAACCCAACATGTGAAAGATCTACAAGGCCTGCCATACAATGCTTCGAATGGCAATATTTGCAAGCTTGCTTGGTAACTGTTATTATAAGAGAACTCAACCAAGTGCAAGTGATCTTCCCCTGATCCGCCAAAGTCAAGAATGCATGGCTGCAACAAGTCTTCTAGTATAAGGTTCACCCTCTCAGTCTAGCCATATGTTTGAGGATGATAAGCGGTGCTCAGATTTAATGTTGTCCCCAGCTCCACTCAGAATGCTTCCCAGAATTTACTAGCAAATATCGGATCACGATCGCTAACAATGCTACTGGGAACTCCATGTAGTCTAACAATTTCTTTGAAATAAATTTTCGACAAACTTTGACTTTTTCTAGTAGATCTGACAGGAATAAAATGGGTAGACTTCGTGAAATGGTCTAGATCACCCAAATATTGTCATTAACTTTCCTGGTTCGGGGCAAGCCATCAATAAAATCCATGGAGATTTGATCCCACTTCCAACTTGGAACTTCTAGTGGTTATAACGATCCGGCAGGTTTTTGCTGATCACTCTTGACTTGGTGGCAAGTAGAACACCTGCTAACATATATGAATATGTCTCTTTTCATAGATTTCCACCTGAACGTGTGCTTGAGATCATGGTACATCTTACTCACCCCTGGATGAATACAAAGCTTGGATTTATGACATTCATCCATTACTTTTTTTCTAAGCTCAGGAATATTCGGGATACAAATTCGGCCTTTTAACCTCAAAACTCCCTTGTTATCAATTTGGAAACTCGAGGGTTCACCTTCCTGAACTCTTTTACTAATTCTCTGTATAAATTCATCATCTTTCTAAAGTTCAGAGATTTTGTCAATCCGTAAGGTGTAATGATAAGGTTGGCAATGATAAGATTGGCAAAGACCGCATTCTTCCTGCTGAGCGCATCAGCTACAACATTAGCTTTCCCTAGAGTATACAAGATGTCCAGATCATAGGCTGCAAGAAATTCTAACCAACGTTGCTGCCTCAAATTCAAGTCCCTTTGGGTGAACAGATACTTCAAGGATTTATGATCTGTATATAGTTCGAACTTCTCACCCAAAAGATAATGCCTCCATATTTTTAAAGCAAATACGATGGCCAACAACTCAAGATCATGAGTAGGATATCTCTTCTCATGTGGCTTCAATTGACGACTAGCATAAGAAACTACTTTGTCTCTTTGCATTAATACCGCACCAATACCTTCAATAGAAGCATCTATTCAAACTGTCAAATCTTGATTGCCATCAATAATGGTCAACACGGGAGCAGTGGTCAATCTCAATTTCAGATCTTGGAAAGATGCCTCACATTCAGGTGTCCAATTAAACTTTGTGTGCTTCTTTGTAAGCTTCGTTAATGGACAAGATAGTTTCGAAAAATCCTTAACAAATTTCCGATAATAGCCAACCAATCGTAGGAAACTTCTGACTTCTGTAGGAGTGCTAGGCTGCTTTCAATCTTGAATAGCTGTGATTTTACTGGGATCCACTGAAATTCCTTCCTACGATACGACATGACCGAGGAACTTCACTTCTTCTTGCCAGAATACACATTTAGAAAATTTGGCTTTTAAGACGTTCTTTCTTGGAATTTCCAAAATTTGTTCCAGATGCTTTTCATGTTCGGCAGTTGATTTGGAGAAGATTAAGATGTCGTCAATGAAAATCAGCACAAATTTATTTAGGACATTGCGGAAAACTCGTTCATCAAATCGACAAAATAAGCAGGAGCATTGCATAAATCGAACAACATTACTAACCATTCATAAAATATGTCTGGACCTCTGAAAGCTATCAAAGGGACACATTCTTCAGCAATACGCAGTTGATGGAAACCTGTAGCAAGGTCCATTTTAGAATTTACTTTAGCTCCATTCAAACGATCCAATAAAATATCTATACATGGCAATGGATATTTGTTCTTCAGTGTTGCTTATTTAAATCTAGGTAATCCACACACAGTCTGAAAGTACCGTCTGACTTTGGAACAAACACTACTACTGCACCCCAGTTCGAAAAGCTAAGCCTGATCAAACCTTTCCACAAAAGCAATTTAGTTTGATTACCCAATTCTTCTTTCTCTTTCCTTGTCATTCTTCGAATAGGATGCACGACTGGCCTTGCATTCAGAACAAGGTCAATCCTGAAGTCAATTTCTCTCCATGGAGGTAAGCTATCAACTTCTTCGAACACATCCGCATAATTCTTAACAACAGGAATATCTTCAATAGCAGTGGGAGAAACCTCAAGAGCAACCCAAAATTCTTTTTTGTCTGAATTAGTGCCTACACGGGGTATGGCAATATTGGCAAGCTTAGTTTTAACTTTAACCACTATTTCTGCACATCTAACCTCGACTTTACATTTAGTTAACTAATCTAGCCCAAGAATGATGTCAAATTCATAAAAATCTATAACAATCAAGGTACAAGGAAACTGATAATGGGAAAAAGAGATGGGCGCTTTACAATACAAACCAAGGACAAGAGAACCCCCGATTGGATTATGAACCTTAACTGATTCTTTGAGATTCCTTAATTTTAGATTTAACTTCTTGACTGTATTACTCGAAATAAAGCTTTGCGATGCGCCCGTATCAAACAATACTATAACAGGAATATTTTTGACAGTGAGATTGCCTTCCAAAACATCTTCCATTTGCTGACTAGCTGAGGGTGTTGGAATTTCTACTACTTCATTTGTATGAGCTACTTTGGTCCCTTTTAAAAGATGGCAATCTTTGGCGAGATGACCAGTCTGATAGCCATTATTGCACCCCCTTCTCTCTCGAAACTTCTTGTTGGATTTAGGTCCATTTTTTTTGTTTCTTTAGAGATCTGCAATTTATCGCCAAATGTCCTTGCCTATTGCAGTTAGAGCATGTGGCAGTCATTAACGGTTCTTTCTTAGATCTTGGCCTTTTCTTATTGACTTTCGGCTTCCTGCTGACCTCAGACTTTATACTTGCCTCCGGGCTATCAGTTTCAAACTTCCTTTTGCTGCTAGAGCTGTCTTCTTCTTTATCTTCCCAACCATGTAGCTTATCAATTTACTCATAGCGGTAAGCTATTTGTATCATTTTAGAAAATGGAAGATTCACATGAGCAAGTACTCTACCTTCGTATTTCTTTTGAAGTTCTTTGGTAAATCTCAGATTCTTCCTTACAGGATCTTGAATTAGTTTTGGTGCAAAGCCAGAAAGTTCATTGAATTTATTCGGATATTCTAGAATGGTCATATCTCCTTGTTTCAGATTGTAAAACTCATCATATAGTCGCTCAGTTGCTTCTGGAGGAATAAATCTTTCTTTGAAAATTTCTTTAAATCTATCCCAGGTAATATTACCTTCTGGATTCTCCTCAGTAACTGTTTCCCACCAGATTAGAGCTTCATCTTTGAGTGCCCAAGATGCCAATAATCTTTTCTGATCATCTCTCAGCTTTAAGCCTCGAAAGATCCTCTCAGCAAAACGCATCCATGCTTGTGTTTCAATCACGGATTCTTTGCCCGAGAATTGTGCTCCACCCAGATTCCGATACATTACTAGAGCTTTTAGATCTGGTTTTGGGTGTAGGAGCATGATCGGATAATTAGATTGGTGAACCATATAATTACTTCTTTTGTTTCTGCCACTCATTTTCTACTATGTCTGCAAATAGCAGACAAAGAGTCAGGCCAACAGAATAGATATTGTAAAGCATAGAGACATATATTTAAATGTAAATGAAACTATGAGGGTGTGTTTTATTCAGCCATACTCATTCTAGAACATTACTTGCCCTATCTATGATGAGTTATTCATTTTAGAATACTGTCGAGTCTAGTTCTGTCCAGTTTGTAAATATGTTATAGTCCGAACTAAGCTTAACCTAAGCTCTGATACCAGCTGTGATGACCCCAAACTCCTGTAGTACGAAAGCAAAGATAATCATTGGAATATAACACATAAACAATAACAACAGAACATAAATATAGAATTATAGCAGATAATGTACATCAAATTACACTGGGAATAATATATCATCAGAGTTACACAGCATGATAGGATCATACTTAGTACAAAATACAGTTCTCAACTTAATATAAAATGTCTGCAACGGAATCAAACATAATATACTAAATGAAGTCTGAACAACATAATAGAAATAATAAGATCCATCTTCAACTCTATAGCTATCCAGAATGAGTCTGTTAAAACCTGTATACAAGGTTGCCCATGTGGAAAAGAGGGCACCCGAGTTTGCAAGGTGAAACAAACTATGAGTCAGTCATGGGACTGGTATGAGAAATCTTACTTAACCTATTTAATAATAAGGCTAATCACTGGACCACGCCGCTAACGCGGAACGGGTTTACTCCATTAGATTGCCAGTGCATATACAAAGTAAATCGTTAAATAATGCAATGCTTTTTAGAAAAATGAAACCATTATAAGACTCAAGTCCCATCACACAATGCAACGCAAACTGGAGGATAGAGTTTTACCTTATAATGGTAAAAAAATGCTTGATACGATAAAACGGATTTGGAATTATTATTAGTGTATATATGTTTCAAAAACATTTCAACCGTAATGTATCAATCATAGACGGCATAACTACCGTATACTATGTCGCCATACTAGTCTTACAATCAAAACCGTATGGTGTCATATTGGAAGTTGGATTTCCATCATGAACCGAGGCAAGGGATCATCCTTACCGAATTCGAGACACTCTAGCCTGTGCCTCAGGAACAGAACACATCATCCTTGGATCCACAGGGTCGGTCTACAACTAATGTTAGTGGATTATATAAAATTCCTGAACAATACGTCTTCCCGCCCTATGGGGCATAAATAGAGCCACTAGGGACTCAATATCCAAGGTAGCTTGCTTTCCATCATCCACATAAGTAAAAATATCTGGGCTTATAAAACCCAGACAGTACTTCTAGCTAGAAAGAAACGCATGTTCTCCCTGGATCCTTCTCCCGTTTCTGGTTCACACTAGGATGTGAGGCTCGTGAATCAACGCTATACACAAAGCTACGATAAAATAAAGCTGTGCTTTGATCATCAACCACGAGGCGCTGCTTTTCAACAACAAGCCTTAATCATTTGCATCTTGGCATGCCACACTGACAATTCACGTCATGCGACTGATATCTATCAATATATACCCTCTGAGCTCGTGCGTCTCAGAGAAGGGTGTTAAGCAAGAGAATAAATTCTCTACCACCAAACAGGTATATATTAAATAGAAATTAATCAGCACAGAATAAAATCCAATGTCAGACATACATCCATTTACAAGTCTGTTCTGGGTCTGAACGAAACCGGAGATACCTTATTCCTCGTTCCATACGTCCAATACAAAAGAGAGGCTCTCGCATATCCGGACGATCAACAAGTACATCCGGACAACTACACTGTAATCCTTTAAAGGTAGCAACTTCAATCAAAGGCATCAGTAGTCATCCATTCGATGTGAAGATCGCCGGTCTTCAATCACCGTCTTCAAATCTTCGACTTCCAATCGTCGTATAATTATTTGAAATGAGAGTTAACTCGGACTTTTCAAATAATTCTTGAATATATATAATATAAATCAATTCTTTTCATTCCATATCCTTTATAATATTTTTTAATGATTTATCGCTATTAGTATTTATTTAAAAATAGCCATTTTCAATTAAATGACGCTTCGGGTCATTACATGGCCCTGGCGCTGTTTTCACCAATATTTGATTTACACATTTCTCAAGATCTAACCATTGGATCTTAGCAAATTTTATATCATTGGAAAGATCTTTCCAAAATGAACCAAACGATTCCAGATTTGGGAAAATCCGACGGTCGGATCTTTTGGTATAATGGTTTGAAGTTACGATTTCAGATCGCGAACTGCAGCTACGCGATTTGTTTTATTTTAATTTATATATATATAAATTAATTCGTTTGACAATTTCAAACCATTTAATTTCAACATTGATTTCTTTTATATACGAAATCATATATTACATTAAAAATGAAATTTTTAATGTTAATACAATTTCTTCCGACATTGAATCTTTTATATGATTCATATATTACATAAAAATGAAATTTGTTTCATCATTCATCCATTACATTAAAATTGTAATATTTTTATTCATTCATTCCTTTATTGCATTAAGAATGTAATCTTAATATTCTTTTCTTTGATTACATTGAAAATGTAATCTTTTTATTCTTTTCTTTGATTACATTATAAATGTAATCTTTTTATTCTTTTCTAAAAGAAATGTAATTTTTTATGTTTCATTTACATTAGAAATGAATAATCCAATGCGAATACATTTTTATTTAACAGTGTTAATTTTAATGTTTCCTTACCTTAAAAATGTATATTTCAATATAAACACATTTTTCTTTAACAATGTCTATTTTTAATGTTGCATTACATTAAAAATGTATATTTCAAAGTAAATACATTTTTATTTAACAAATGACTATTTTTAATCTTGCATTATATTAAAAATGTATATTTCAAAGTAAAGACATTTTTATTTAACAATGGTCATTTTTTTTGTTTTATTTACAGTAAAATGTAAATTTCAAAGAAAACATATTTTATATAGCACTGGATAATTTTAAGTCTCATTTACAGTAAAATGTAAATTTCAATGGCAATACATTTTTATTTTCAAAATGTTTTATTTTAATGTTTCATATACATAAAAATGTAAATTTCCGATGTAAATACATTTCTATATCAAAATGTTTTATTTTAATGTTTCATATACATTAAAATGTAAATTTCCATTGTAAGTACATTTTATATCAAAATGTTTATTTTAATGTTTCATATACATTAAAATGTAAAATCTCCAATGTAAGTACATTTTATATCAAAATGTTTATTTTAATGTTTCATATACATTAAAATGTAAATTTCCAATGTAAGTACATTTTATATCAAAATGTTTATTTTAATGTTTCATATACATTAAAATATAAAATCTAATATCAAAACATTTTTATTACAAAATGTTTATTTTTTTAATGTTGCATTTAAAATGTAAAATCCAATATCAAAGCATTTTTATTTCAAAATGTTTATTTTTTTAATGTTGATTTTACATTTAAAATGTAAAATGCTATGTTAATACATTTTATATTACAATGTTTTTTTTGCTCTTTTATTTACATTAAAAATGTAAATTCCAAAGTAAATACATTTTTATTTAACAAATGACCATTTTTGATTTACAACAAAAATATAAATTTTATGTTGACATATAATGATCATTTTCATGTTCATATATGTATATTAAAAATCTAATTTTTCTATTATTCAAGCAATTAATATATAATAACGTGAATATTTTATAACTCAAAAATATTTCAAAAAATTTCGGTAGCATAACGGTAGGGTAATTAAAACCGGCACCGTCCCGATGTATGGCTCCTCGCGCTACCTTTTTTCGAGGCAATCTATTGCCACGATATCAACCAATTTCATTTCAACCACAATCAAACACCAAAAATCAACCAATTCCACATCACAATACAATCAAGTCGTCCATGGTCTGTGGGCGACGGGTGTCAGGAGTTTCTAAACTCCATCTACAACCTAATATATTTTATTTCTAAATTTAATTGAATTTAGAAATCTCACCTTGCTCTCGGCATCGCCAAAAATTGTAGCGAGCTCTAAAAATTCTCCGGTCTCTTCTAGAATGTAGAAGATGTCCACACGAGTCCAATGTCTCCTATTTCATCGAATTTCGTTATCGTATGTGGTAAAGATACGATTTTTATAAATAAACATGAATTTACAACGCTTTTAAACTATTATAAACAATTTAAAATTTTCAAAACCGTATACCTCAATAATCGTTCAGACCTAGGGTTTGAATTCACGCTCGATCTGTTCAGTTTGAGGACCATCAAATCATACCACGTCGAAGAGCTTTAGAAGGGCTTGCCGGCACTGGTGATTTCGTGGAGATCAACGGCGCAGGGGTGGAGATCGATGACAATGAATGGGACAACTTCGAGCGCGCGATTCAAGGCACATATGCAACGACATGATCTCCAACCAGTATGGATTTGTAGATCTAGGGTTTCTCTACAAAATTCCCAAAAGAAGCATCTGATTTTGTCGAGAGGATCAGTGGTTTTTGGGGAGGAAAGGAATCGACTTCCGCCGCTGTCACTTTGAAAAGGAGTTATGGGATTAAAACGATGAATACGATTTACTGTACATGGCGTATTTATATGTATACGTATTTTTAGTTTATTTAATTATATTTAATTACAATATAATTCCTATATCGCTCCTAACTCCAAATCAAACCCAACGAGCAATGTCCCGAGCCAAATACCCCCATTTCGGACACAATGGGATATGTTTCGAAAGCCCATTCGACAGTTTTAGTCAGTTTTTATTTATATTAAATAATAAAACATTTTATTATTTAATTTGATCATACATTTTAATTTACCGGGGCCACAGACTGATTTTAAAAATTCCTGAAAAATAAATCTAGCTATGTTTTGATGATATGGTTCTAAAATAAAAATTTCATTGAATTTAGAGATCGTTTGAAAAATGGCCATTTTCTGGTCGATCGAAATTAACCAAAATTGACAAAACACATTTTCTTCTGCCACACTCACATATTAATTCCGAAAATTATTTAAATTGGAATCCTACAATAATTTGACATTCTAGATCCAACCAAGGTGGTTTCGTCAAAAACGGAGGTTGTTTGCAAAATGGCTATTTATATGGGTTATATATTATATTAAATTCCATAGCGACTATTCTAAATATTCAACTGGCCATAACTTTTGATTCCCGCTATGAAATTTCAATTTTTCGGATTCGTTGGAAAGATGTTTTTAAAAGGATTCTAATATTTTTGGTTTCACTAAAATCCGATTTATTTGGCATCCTGTACAGTCAGTCAAATTTCAAATTCAAATTTTCAAACTGCCTTGCTATTTCTAATTCCTTTTAAAATAGAAATAAATATATTCATTCTAACTTCGATTTAAATAAATTTTTAATTATTATTATTTAAAATAAATTATTTTATCTATTCAAAATTCAATGAAATTTTAAAATAAAAATTTTAAATTGGTTTTGATTTTCCAGGTTGTTACAAAGACGGTGCTTGAAGACCCGGGATCTGCACATCATTTGGATGATTACTGATGTCTTGATTGGGCTGTACACCCAACACAAGGTAATAAGTGGTGATTGTCCAGATGTACTTGGGGATTGACCGGATATGCGAGGACCTCTCCCCTGTATTGGGCATACGGGACAAGGAATAAGGTGCCTTCGATTTCGTTCAGACCCAGAACGAACTAATAAATGGATGTGTGTCTGACATGGGATTTTATTCTGTGTTGATTGATCTCTTTTAAATATATATATATGTTTGGTGTCGGAGAATTTATTCTCTTGCTTAACACCCTTCTCTAAGATGTACGAGCTTAGAGGTAGTATATTGATAGACATCAGTTGCATGGCGTGAATTGTCAGTGTGGCATGCTGAGATGCAAATGATCAAGGATTTTATTGAAAAGCTGGGCCTTGTGGTTGATGATCAAAGCACGACTTTAAATAGCATAGCTTTTTGTATAGCGTTGATTCGCGGGCCTTACACCTCGGTATGAGTCAAAAACGGGATAAGGGACAGCAGGGAGTGCATGACGTTTCTTTCTAGCTATGGGTGGTATCATGGTATGGGGCCTAGACATTTATTTATTTTTACCTATGTGGACGATGGATAGCAAGGCACCTCAGATATATCGGTCACTACGTGGACGATGGATTGGTCCAATAGGATCAGGAAACGTGTGTTCAGGAATTGCCAATCCACTAACGTAAGTGTGGATCGGTCCTGCAGGATCCAAGGGTTCACTGCGGGGGATCCTGAGGCATTTGCTAGAGTGTCTCTAAGCCGGCCAAGAGTACATCCCTTGCCTCGAATCATGATGGAATCCAATTTCCAATATGACAATTTGGTTTTGATTGTAAACCTATATATGGCGACACAGTAGGATGGGGTATTATGCCGTCTATGATTCATACATTATGATTGAAATTGTTTTTGAAACATATAGACCCTAGTAATAATATCAAATGATTTTGTTTTATATGTATCAAGCATATTTGGCCATTATAGGAAAAACTCTATCCTCCGACTTGCGTTGCATTGTGTGATGGGACCTGAGTCTTATAATGGCTTCATTTTTCAAAGAGCATTGCATTGTGTATAAACTGTTTACAGCGTGGTCCCTTGATTTACTTTATTTCTAAAGTAAAGTTTTAAAATAACTGTACTAGTTCTCACACCAGTCCCATGATTGACTCAGAGTTTATTGTTTCTACCTAAACTCTGGGTGCACCTATTTTCCACATGGGTAGCTAGTAGTTTTGGTTTTGCAGATTATTTCTTTTCCTAGGATTCTGGATTTACAGCTGGTGCTATATTCAGAAAGCTTTGTATTCGTGTATCTCTTTCAGTTGTGTTATGTATTATTTTTCTGATGTATATTATTTATTCATACACTGTTATATTCTTGTACTCTGATGTAAATTGTTGTAATAGTAATAAAGTGTTCTATTGTCTGTGTTCTGAATGTCGTGTTCTCATTACAATCCTTTTTTTTTTCGGTCTCCTCGGAGGCTAGCGAATTCGGGTCGTAACATTTTTGATATCAGAGCTTTGGTTTACAAAGCTCGAGAACAAGACACATTAGAACCAAACGAAAGAATTCATCAGAGATTGGATTAGTAATATCCAGTGAGAATGACTCGTTAGAGATGGGATCAGTAGTATCCTAGAATGAGTTCGAAGAGTATTATTTATATAAAAAAATTAGTTTTGAAATTTATATCATATTATAGGTATTTGAATATTTTATTTTAAATTGATTTGGGCATTCGTGTATATGAAAATTTTGCATATACGTCTAGCTAGCGTGCATTCGAAGTCTCAAATATACTGGATAAATAAAAAACCACATACTAGTCGCCCGGAGATGATTCTGATGATTGTAGCTACATCATCAGAATTTATGTTCGAGTTTCGAAAGTGGGATATCTGTATATTTCCAAATGATTTGTGTGAGAACCAAAATTAGATAGGGCTATTGTCTGTGATTTGGCACTAAAAATATGATTTTTAAGTATATATAGAAAGATATATATTTGACAATTTAATTAACCAATTGATTGCTGATTGTGTTGTTTGATTATTAGCTGAACTAAATTAAAATATTAGAATGGTCTAACCTGTATGTGAACGAAAGGTAAAATTTATCCAAATTGAATTAAATATTGGACTGAACTAGAAATTGATTGCAATTGCATATATGTACATGTATGTATAATGAACAGGTTATAGCATGGACGCTAAGAAGAGGAATAAAATTGTATGCCCGACAAATAGGTACATATTTACTGTATTTCTTGGGTTTGATGATTTTATGAGCCGCTTGGCCTTTTCATTTTCTTTTGGATTGATGAGGGCCATGTGAGGCTAGTTGCGGTTTAAATATCAACCCATACAAAGGAGGTTATGGCGAAATTTTTCGAAAATTTAGGGTGTTAGCCATATTTTTGAGAAATTAGAAAATTCTTAAAAAATAAAAAGTTTAAGAATGAATGCCAGAATGAAAGTTGAGTTGGTTGGTTAAAAAACTTTCAGCTCCGTTCCTTTTCGAGGATGAAAAGATTTTAAGTGGGTGAGAATGTAACAATCCGGAATTTCAAAACCAATTAAAATTTTTTATTTTAGTTATTTTAATGGATTTTGAATATTTAAAATAATTTATTTTAAATAATAATGACTAAAAATTTATTTAAATCGAAGTTAGAACATATAAATTTATTTTAGTTATAAAACGAGCCTGAAATAGCGTGGTGTTTTAAAATTCGATTTTAAACTTTAATTAAATGTACAGAATTCATAAATCGGATTTCAGTAAAACCAGAAACGTTTAATTCTATTTGATAATATCCTTCTAACGAATGTGAAAAATTGAGATTTCATAATATAAATTGAAAGTTATGTCCAGTTTAAAATTTAAAATAGTCGCTATGGAAATTATATATATTTTAATATAATATATAGCCCTTAAAAATTGTCATCTTGCAAACGACCTCCATTTTCGATGAAATCACTTTTTTTGGATCCGGAATGTCAAATTATTTCTAGATTCCAAATTTCATAATTTTTGGAATTAATATGTGAGCGTGGTGAATTTAAACGTGTTTGGTAATTTCAGTTTGAATTTAATCGATTGGAAAATGGCCTCCAAATTGGACGAAATTAGTTTTGTTAGGATCGTATCGTCAAAACATAGTTAGATTTATTTTTTTGGAATTTTTGGAGTCAGTTTGTGGCCCCGGTAAATTAAAATGTATGTTGAAATTAATTTTGAACATTATATTAATTTATATTTTAATTTTGATGAAAACTGATCGACATAGTTGAATTGGCTTATGGGACATATCTTATTGTGTCCAGAATGGGGGTATTTGGCTTGAGGCGACAGTCATTGGGTTCGATTGGGGGTTCGAATAAAAAAATAACTTTTTGGAATAAAAATAAATTAAATATATAGTTTTATATAAGTGGTCAAACCCTAAAATCTTCAACCCACAACCAAAATAAAAAACGAGGCCCTTTTCCTTGGAAACCCTTCACCCTCCCACCACCGCACCGCTGCCCCTCCGACGCCGAGCCCTAGTCGCGCCACCCACTCCCAATCGACGTCGTCGCCCCTCTGATGATCTTCCTCCTCCTCCCTCCGTTCAGAGCTACAAACCCCGACCCCAATCCCCGCAACCCCCGCGCCTCCAGCCGCTATGGGCCCGTCGCTAGCCATTCGCTCACCCCCGACCACCTACGACCCCCTGCGCCCCGCCTCCAGCCCTAGCTCCGACCATGGCCCTCCCCGTCACAAAAAATGAAATTTTTATATATGTTCAGTTTTGCAAATAACACCCTGACGCTCTTCAGCCCATAACTTCCAATCCGAGCACTTCTGGCTAAAATTTCACATACCAAAATCCAAGAGCACAATTTCCTCTTCGATTTGGGCATATGGAAGTCATATTTTGGATTGCGGAGTTGTTTAGAAAACACATCCAGAGTCTGCTTTCCAAATACTGTCTTTTTGCGATTTCTGGCGAAATGGACCAATTTCGGAAGAAAGACCCCTAGGCGAAAGTTGTCCGGAATGGCGCGTTTAAGCTAGAAAAAAAGATGGCGTGAAGATTGGTCCTCGTTTGCAAATTCTGGAACCAGAACAACAATTCAGAGCATTAGAAAATAATGGAGGAGTGGATCCCAACGTGAAAACTCTTTCTCACTCAAATTAATTTACAGTTAAATATATCCTAGGTTGCATACAGAGCTTAGTAGCTCCCGACACTATTTATTGTACAAACCATATATGTTTGTTTGGATTGAGATGTGGTGTAATTGGCTGTATTGTGTTGAATGGATTGATTGTGATTTTGTGGTTTGGTTAATTATTGTGTATGGCGCAAGCCAGTATCAAGAGAGGGGTAATGCTACATTACTCCGGTTTTAATATCGCGCCGTTGTAATGCCGAAATTTTCTAGAATAAATAGTGTTCATTAAAAATATTATCTTTTAATGTGTATACGAACTGAATAAAATATTTATGTGCTGAATAAAATGTTTGAACAATAATAATATAATTTTTATTGAATGTATGAACTATATAAAATAGTAAGTGTTGAAATAAATATTTTGTCGCTAAAAATATAATTTTTAACGTACATATGAACGACATTAAATTCTCCTGAAAGAAAAATAAATATTCATTAACAAATCGGATGATTTATTTATGTACACCCATTTAACTGGCATGGATTGAGACGATAAATTTTACACATCGCCCAACTGTACAAATAATATTCAGTATTTGTTGGTTGAAACCCCACACAGGTATTAAGATGATATTTGACATACACTAATCCCAATTATTTAGTTGTATGTAAATCGATTTTTTGACAGACTGTTGTAAGCGTTAATTATTTATATTTAATGCTTATGCAGTTATGTAATGCACTCTGGATGATGGTTGATTGGTTATCATTGTTGTTGTATACATATGTTGTATGAAATCCATATAAATAAATTATATGGTAATTTATTGTGTCTTATTCCAATTCAGAAAAGAACGAATATTTTAAAATAACGAATATTTTAAAATAATATCCAATAAAGGATTAAAATGTGAATTTGATGTCCGATTTTGGATGGACACAAAAATATTGAAATGTGTGAAGCCGTGTTGATTAGATTTGCGCCATTTTAACGCGATGATATTTATATCGATTTTATTCATTTTTATAATGAATATCGAAAAGGAATATATTTCAAAGTCTGATGTTTTGAAAATATTATCATTTAAATATTATAATGATAAGGAGTATTTAATTTTGACTTAAAATTGAAGTGAAAGTGGGGATCGTTTTTGAATCGAATTTATAAAGTATGTTTTAAGCGAAATAGATATTATATATATAATATAATGGCCTGAATAGAACGCGCGACGCCGTGACCGTTCGCGAATTTCAACTATTGACTTTGAATTGACATTACGGGAGATCCGATTGTCAGATTCCCCTAACACCTTTGGATTCGTATCGAAAAGAGCTTTCAAACGAATATAAGAGATTTGAAATCTAACGGTTGGATTTGGAATTACGTCCAAATCAAATTTCGAAAAGGTCATTGTAAATGCAGTTCGAGGACCGTTATGGAAATCAATTGAAAGGGCCTTAATAGAATTATTAAAAATATTAATAATTTGTGTAAAATCATAATAAATGATTTGGAAAGAATTATGATGAAAAATTCCATATTTGAAAAGATAAAAATATATTTTTATCAAAATGGACTAGTTATTAACTAGAAAAATAATCCAATGGTTTTAAATAAATAAATTGGATAGGGAAATGGTTTTAATTTAACCTGGATTTTTCTAATGTATGAATTGGAATGGATTTGAATAGAAATAATCTTCGGGATATTTTGATATTGGATTCTGTCACTATACGGATATTGTGGAGGAATTTGGAAGATAAATATATATATCGTTATTCCCCATACGACATGTGTTGGTTTCAAAATTTAATATTGAATATTAGCCAGTATAGTTTCTATTTAGAGCCTTATATTTAATATTAAATTGGATTTTGGTTTTGTCGTGAATGGTGTCTTCAGTAACACTATTCTTAAGCCCCTTGTGAAAAGAATAAATCTTTTAATTAAGATTATTAGAGTTTCCAATTATATTTAGTAACTGGAATAAAATGGAATGTGAATTGGGTTTATTGTGAACTGTGTTATTAACGACATTCGTTCTTTAACCCGATTAACAGTGAAATGTGATTTGGAATTTATAAATCTTTTAATTAAGATTAATGGAAATTTTCCACAGTAAAGTTTTCTAATTTAATATATTAAATTGGAATTGAATGGAATTCGAGTTGGTGATAATCGAAGTGAGCTTCTGTGGAGGAAGACTGTTAATATATATGGAATTTAAAAGGCTTTGTCGTTATTCCATTTATATTATTAGTCGGATATGGAAATTGATATCGATTATATATTGATCTATTTTCCATGAAGATTCCATAATTAATGGAATGTGATTTTGAGTTTATCATGAACTGTGTTTTTAATGACATTGGTTCTTTAACCCAGTTAAAGACAGGATTACATGTATAACATTATATTTCGAACTGTATTGTTGATCTCTGCTAAATATATATCTGTTTGGTGGTGGAAAATATGTTCTCTTGCTTAACACCCTTCTCTGAGGCGTACGAGCTTAGAGGTTATATATTGGTAGAAATCAATGGTACGGTATAGATTGTCGATGCAGCGTGTTTGATTTCCCAAAGTTAAATAACCATTAATAATGATCATTGGAAAATTAAAACTAAGTGGAGTTTTAAAAAAACTTTAATTAGATTGAAATGTGAATGTGATAATTTAATTTATCAAATTTGGGAAATGATCGAGAATGGAGTACCAACAGTTTTTACTCCAAGCGATAGTTAAATCTTTAATTAGATTTGAACATGAAGTGGTAATTAAATTTGCTGATAACGCCGTGGTGTTAGAAATGGAATATTACCAGTTTTGCTCCATGGGATGAATAGGTTGGGATCGGGATTAATAAATATATGATTACTTCGGTAAGGCTCGATAATCCCGACTAGTTGATAAACCTTAATTTGATTTAGAATTGGTATCCAAAGGAAGATTAAAGTATAAATTTAAAAGAATTCATCTTTGATAAAATTAATGGGAACCTATCCCTAAATATGTGAATATTTGAATTAAAGAATATTTTGAATTGGAATGAGGCGTAAGTTGTGTTTTTATAGCACTTGATTATTGATTATAAGATACGTGAATTATTCGGAAAGGCCGGGTTTAAACCAATTCTGAATAATTAATATAACGACTAAAAGCGACGATGAAGACGATGGCTGAAGACTAGAGATATTCACATCATTTAGATGATTACTAATGTCTTGATTGGGCTGTACACCCAAGACAAGGTAATAAGTGGTGATCATCCAGACGTACTTGGAGATCGACCAGATATGCGAGGACCTCTCTCCTGTATTAGACATATGGGACGAGGAATAAGGTGCCTCCAGTTTCGTTCAGACTCAAAACAAACTAGTAAATGGATGTGTATCTGACATGGGATTTTATTCTGTGTTGATTGATCTCTGTTAAATATATATCTATTTGGTGGCGGAGAATTTATTCTCTTTCTTAACACCCTTCTCTGAGACGTACGAGCTTAGAGGTTATATATCGATAGACATCAGTCGCATGGCGTGAATTGTCAGTGTGGCATGCTGAGATGAAAATGATCAAGGCTTTTGTTGAAAAGCAGGGCCTTGTGGTTGATGATCAAAGCATGACTTTAAATAACATAGCTTTGTGTATAGCATTAATTCGCGGGCCTCACACCTCAGTATGAGTCAAAAACGGGATAAGGGATAGCAGGGAGTGCATAACGTTTCTTTCTAGCTATGGGTGGTGTCATGGTATGGAGCCCAGACATTTATTTATTTTTACCTATGTGGATGATGGATAGCGAGGCACCTCAGATATATAGGTCACTACGAGGCCGATGGATAGGTCCGATAGGATCGGGAAACGTGTGTTCTGGAATTGGCAATCCACTAACGTAAGTATGGACTGGCCCTGCAAGATCCAATGGTTCACTACGGGGGATCTTGAGGCATTTGCTAGAGTGTCTCGAAGCCGACGAGGAGTGCATCCCTTGCCTTGACTCATGATGGAATCCAATTTCCAATATGACATTTCGGTTTTGATTATAAACCTATATATGGTGACATAGTAGGATGAGGTACCATGCCGTCTATGATTAATTCATTATGATTAAGTGTTTTTGAAACATACAGACACTAGTAATAATATCAAATGATTTTGTTTTATACATATCAAGCATATTTGGCCATTATAAGGAAAAACTCTATCCTCCGGCTTGCATTGCATTGTGTGATGGGACCTGAGTCTTATAATGGCTTCATTTTTCAAAGAGCATTGCGTTGTCTATAAACTGTTTTATGCACAGGTATTCATGGGGGTAAACCCGTTTCGTATTATACGGCGTGGTCCCTTGATTTACTTTATTTCTAAACTAAAGTTTTAAAATAACTGTTTTAGTTCTCATACCAGTCCCATGACCGACTCGAGTTTATTGTTTCTAAATTTTGGGTGCCCCTATTTTCCACACGGGCAGCTAGTAGTTTCATTTTTGCAGATTATTTCATTTCCTAGGATCCTGGATTTACAGCTGGAGCTATATTCGGAAAGCTTTGTATCCGTGTATCTCTTTCAGTTGTGTTATGTACTATTTTTCCGCTGCTTTGTAATTTAAATCTCTGATATTTTTCTGATGTATATTATTTACTCATACTCTTATATATTCTTATACTCTGATGTAAATTGTTGTAATAGCATCGAAGTGTTCTATTGTTTATGTTCTGATTGTCGTGTTCTCATTATAATCCGTGTTTTTCGGTTTCCTCAGAGGCTGGCGAGTTTGGGTCGTAACAAGAGGAATATGGAGCTCGGCCTTGACACAATAATATAATAAAGTGTCAAAGATTGGGCCTTGAGGCTCTTGGGGTCTCTTGATTGAATAGAGCTGACAGTTGCTGCTTGGGCCAGTGCAATGAAATGAGAATTTTTTTCTCAGAATTTGAAAGGCATGTTCGTTCAGCTGAATGAGTACAACCATTTGAATTCGACCGCACACACATTAATAACCACGTGGCTAAAAGGTAGCAACCGTTCCAATTCCAACGATTATTAATGCCCAGATAGGCACCTACTACAGCCTATAAATACATTGCCCAAAACGAGACATAACTCACTTTTTGATCTGCTTGCGTTACTTCTTCTTCTTCTTCAAAGTAACCCTGTGACACCCCATGTCCATTAATGTCACTCACAAAGGGAATGCATTAAGTTTCGTGAAGTGTTATAGGTAAATAGACACAGAATATTACAAAACAGATATAATTAAGGTTGTAGCGGAAATTCAAATTTTTATTTCAAACACAAATCATACATCGTGCTCTAAAATACCATAAGTCACAAAAACCATTACAATAATATAACTTCTGTCTTTTATCATCAGAGTACATAAATACTTAAAAGAAAATATAATTCCCCAAATAAGAGAGACAAAGCCATAGTAGAGATAAGCACTTGAGCCATACTTCGAAAGAAGCTCTAGAAAGATGATAACTGAGTCCTGACTAAGCCTGAGCGTTCCCGCCTTGAGAACCCGGGGGGAAACGGAAGAAAGAAGAGGAAATAAAAAAGGTCATACATAAAGTCTGGCAAGTCTAGTTACTTTTAGCAAGTAAATAAATAAAAGTAGCATGACAGGCATATAAAGTGGATAAGAGAGATCATTACAGAAATGGCAGGTGTGACAAGCTAGACAGGATAAGGTGAATAAGCTTCCCTAATGATTAATCTGCACTATTACTAGTATAACCAAAAGGAGATGATCCCTTGCACTTCAAGATGGTAGACTTAGGCATACGTCCAAATGTACCCTAACTACTACCCAAATCGATTGGCTCCGTACTCCGTAGATACCCTGTGTTGGCCCCACAGTAGGATGTATTACTTCCCAAAGTGGCAACCCTTCATTTTCAAGATGTGCACAACCATATCTACTGATGTCACGGTTGTCTTATCCCCCTCTGCCCGGCTCATGCACGCATATGGCCTGGTCAGTTTGCGCCGCCCACACCGTCCTTCACGTTTGGATATCTTACAATCAGTCAGTAAGCGTGCCCTTTCTCCGACCTAGTTCGGAGTTCTCTACTCGATACATACTCTGGGTTACTGACTGAAACGGCTCCAACACAATATGATATAAGCTCTTTCGTTTGTCTTGCATCCCCCACTAGGTTTTCCACAGGTTATATTTACCCTAAAGGTGTGTGACGACCCGTCCCGCACCAGCCGACATTTCCAATGAAAGTGCGCTGTGCCGATGTCCAACCAGCACGAAACGGTCACCAAAGAAAGGAAAGGTAAGGAATTTGGACTAACAAGGAACCTGTAGAATGTCTTACAACGTAAGAAATAAAATATAATAATAACATACTTGACATAAAATAGGTGAGACAGTGCATAAGCTGAAAACTAAACATCATAGCAGCGGAAAATCCAAATACAGCTTATGTTCCACATCATTATTATTACAACTTTTGAAAACTGTCTCTAAAGAAAATAAGGAAGGTACACTACTAATGCACAAAGTAGTGACCAGCAGCGACACAGGGAAAATATATGTAGATAATATGTAGGAGCCTCCTGCTCGTCTCCGGTACAACTACTCGTGCACAACCAGCTAACCTGTCTCTAGTCTGCCCGTTTAAGAGCTCCCAGAGTAATAAGAAGAGACTTAAAACTCTGGGTCAGACAAAAGTCTGGTATGAGCGATAAGAAGCAAAACAAAACAATAACAGGTATACTAAACCATACATGAACCTAGATCCGCAACGAAAGAGTTAGCACTACATACTGTACAACACTCTAAGGTGCTACTAACATACGGTGTAAAGAATACGTGGGTGGGGGTGTGCATAACATAATGATGGCAAACAATCAATCATAACAACCATCCTCACATCTCTCACTCTGTGCGTGAAGTATACGATATCCACCGCTATGATCACCCAAATCCTTGCTATGATAACTCTGCCCCGTGGAGTCATGACGACTCCACTGCACTGATCCATAGCCACTAGTCTTTTCTATGTCTACTCTGCCCCATGAAGTCATGACGACTTCACTGCACTGGCTCGTAGCCATGCTACGATCACTCTGCCCCATGGAGTAACATCTACCCCACTGCACTGATCCGTAGTCTAACATCCTTGTTGGTGGTGAATCAAAGTTATGGACGTCGATAACCCCTTAGCACATGTCCCGCAGCAAAGTCCAATCACGAAGTTGACTCGTTGGTTCCCATCTGGATCATGAGTGCAAACTTCCCATTTGGACTACTCTTGCATCTCGGGTTTTGGACATCATCTCCGGATCAGTTCGGTTCTTCACTTCTCTTCACTTCAGATCATATTCCTAGTTCGGTTCGTGACCATCGTATAGACTCAGTTCGTGATTCCGGCTCCAGCTTATGGCAACACCCAGTCTGGCTCATGATGCACCAGTTCGGTTCGGTCCCCTTCAGCTCGTGCTCAACACATCGGCTCGTGGCACCCATCTTGGTTCGGTTCAGATTGCTCCATATGGGTCGGATCGGTAGTGCTTTGGTTCGGAGAAGCGGTTCGGGTCGTGGTTCCCTCCAGACATCGGGTCAGTTCGTGTCCCTGAGGCGCCTTTAGTTCAGTCAAGTCCCACGGTTCGGGTCGAATACTCTCTTCAGATCGTGCCACCATGCTAAGGTCAGATCGGTTCGTGATCACCATTCACGAGCAGGTCGGCTCGCAGGACTCCAGGTACAGGCGGGTCGGATCGTGGAGCTTCAAGTGCGAGCAGTCGGGTCGGTCTCCATCACCAAAGCGGGTCGGGTAGGGCAATCTGATCCGGTCTAGTTCCATCATATTTCCTGCACTTTGTCCAGCGAGCTGTTTACACCATTTGACGAAGTTTTTGACCAACCTAACACTTCTAGACAATCACAAAGCATACCATATAGTCATAGCAACTTGTAGAATTGACCACAACCACCAAAACAAAGATTTTATAGGTTAAATCGGAACAAACATAGCCAAAACCCCATATTTTCCCTTAAGCATTTTTAAGCAAAACTAATGATAGGATTAGTAAAACTTAACCAAATTAACCAAAATTTCTAACAGAGGCCTAAAACAATATTTCGAAATTTATAAATATTTTTCCAGAATTTAATCATGCTTAAATTCGCTAATTAACACTAATTACCCTTAATTAACCATAATTAGTGAGGAACTATGCAAATCACTCACCTTTGCCACAAATAAAACTTCCAAAACTAAAACTCCGCTGATTTGGGGCGATCTCCAGCATCTAACGGCAGTTCTAACTCTGAAATGGTGCTATTTCTCCTTAATTTGGTGAAGATTAGGCTAATACTTGATTAGGAAGTGATTAGAGGTGATTCTTGATGTTGGAGGCCATTGTTAGGGTTCCATGAATGAAAGTGGCGGCTGAAAAAGTGTCTAAAGAAATGTTTTCTAACCCTAATCATCCCCTATATACCCCTAATCCCGAAACCCCCCGTTGGGCCTAGCTATTAAGTACCCAATTAAGCCTAGTTAAGCAGTTTTTCACCCTCTAAACATTGTTTCAGCCATATCTCCCAAAGGTGAGTCTGTTTGGTTAATGTGACCACTCTACGGAATTGTTAACCATCATCTGAATCCAATGGAAGTGGTTTCAGGTCAAAACTCCTTACCAATCAAAAGTTATGGCCGAAACAAGATCAGCTAGGAGTAAAACGGTCATTTAAAAATCGGCAAAAATCATGGACATGGGAAATGACCCCGATAGTCGTCTCCCAAAGTTACATGACCATACGAATTCATATGTGAATGGAATAAATATTCTACGATCCTTCGATGCGTAGAATACGGGTCGTTACATTCTTCCCCCCTTATGAAATTTCGTCCCCGAAATTCCTTAACCCAAAACATACAAAGGATCCCGCATGCCTACAAATCATTAACAAAACAATAAAGCATACAAAACAACACAACAAGCCTATCCTAGCATGCGGTTTACTAACAAGGGAGTACTATACCGATATAAAAACCTTACCAAGCAAAGAGTTCTGGATACTTCCTCTTATGTCCTCCTCTGTTTCCCAAGTACAGTCTTCCTCATCATCACCCCACTGAACTTTGACTAGTTTCACCGCCTTCCTTCGAAGCTGCTTCGTATCGTTCCCAACAATACGCATAGGCCTGCGGTTCCCAACCGCCCCGGGTTTAGCCTCGACATCGTCCAACTGATCCGGTGAAATAGTCACATAGGGTCGTGCATGAATTTCCTTAATTGGGAAACATGAAATACATTATGAACTCCTGCCATCTTCTCAGGTAATTCAACTTTATATGCCAAATTCCCAACTTGCTCGAGAACTGGGAATGGTCCAACAAATCTTGGTGTTAACTTGCCTCTCCTGCTAAATCGTATCACGCTCTTTAATGGAGGAATCTTGACAAACACCAAGTCGCCTATGGAGAAATTTAAATCTCTTCTCCTCTTATCAGCAAAACTCTTCTGCCTATCTTAGGTAGCCTTTATTCGCTGTTGGATAACCTTAATCTTATCTAAAGTTTCTCTTATCACATCTGGTCCAAGCACAAACTTCTCACCAGTTTCTAACCAACATGATGGTGAGTTACACGGTCTTCCATACAAAACTTCAAATGGAGCCATACCAATACTGGATTGGTAACTATTATTATATGCAAACTCTACTAGATGTAAATGGTCATCCCATGATCCACCAAAATCCAATATGCAAGCTCTCAAGAGATCTTCTAACACTCGATTCACTCTCTCTGTCTGACCGTCGATTTGAGGATGATACGCGGTACTGAGATGTAATTCTGATCCTAACGCCTCTTGTAAGCTCTTCCAAAACCCAATATTAAACAACGGGTCTCGGTCACTCACAATGCTTTTAGGTACTCCATGAAATCTCGCTATCCACTTCATATTTAGCTCATCTAACTTAGCTGTCATTCTATTCGACTTGACGGGTATAAATCTTGCACTCTTGGTCAATCGGTCCACAATCACCCAAATGCTATCATAGCCCGACCTAGTCCTTGGTAACCCATCAATGAAATCCATTGAGACTTGTTCCCATTTCCATTCTGGAATTTCTAATGGTTGCAACAAACCACTAGGCTTCTTTTGCTCAGCTTTAACTAGCTGGCAGTTCATGCATTTGGATATAAACTTCCCAACGTCTCTTTTCATCCCTTCCCAGTAGTAGGTCTGCTTCATGTCTCGATACATCTTGTTACCACCGGGGTGTATATTCAGTTTTGAGTGATGACATTCTCTAAGCACTTCATCTCTCAATCCATTGACATTGGGTACAACTAGTCTTCCATTCTTTCTAAGCCATCCATCTCGATTAAGCCCGTACTCGTTCATCTCCTCGTCGATACCCATCTCTAACTTGGAGATGACTTCCAATAAGTTAGGATCGTTATTCTGACTGGAACCAATCCGCTCAATCAAAGTGGGTCTGATCGTTAAATTTGCTAACATTTCTGGATCCAATTCGCACTTTGGTCTGTAATCATACCCAGCGATGTACTCCAGTTGCTTCCACTCAAGAAACATAGCCCCTAAACTGGCATGTCTCCTACTCAAGGCATCAGCTACTGCATTGCCTTTTCCTGGTGTATATGCGATATCAAAATCGTAAGAAGCCAAGAATTCTAACCATCTTTGCTATCGGAGATTTAGATCCTTCTGAAAGAAAAGATATTTTAATGACTTATGATCAGTAAACCACTCGAATCTTTCTCCTAAGAGATAATGTCTCCACATCTTCAATGCAAACACGATCGCTGCCAATTCCAAATTATGGGTAGAATATCTTTTCTCATGCGGTTTCAGTTGCCGACTAGCATAAGCTACAACCCTACCTCCTTGCATCAATACAACACCTAGTCCTGTACCACAGGCGTCTGTGTATACCGTCATCCCTTCATTCCCCTTAGGAATGACTAACACTGGTGCACATGTCAATTTGTCCTTTAGACTCTTGAATGCATTCTCGCACTTTTCGTCCTAGACGAAAGCTTGATTTTCCTTAGTCAACTGAGTCAACAGTGCTGCTATCTTGAAGAAGTCTTGGATAAACTTACGATAATATCCAGCTAATCCCAAGAAACTTCTTACGTCTGTTGCATTCTTAGGTGTAGACCAATCTTGTACCGTAGCTACCTTCGCAGGGTCCACGGCAATACCATTCTCCGAAACAACATGGCCCAAGAATCTCACTTCCCTCCTCCAGAAGTGACACTTAGAAAACTTTGCTTTCAATTGGTGTTTTCTCAACACCTCCATCACTATCCTCAAATGTTCCTTGTGTTCTTCCTCTGTCCTAGAATAAACCAAGATATCGTCTACGAAGACAAGAACAAACTTATTCAACTGATCTCTGAATACCCTATTCATAAGATCCACAAAATATGCTGGTGCATTGGTCAACCCAAATGGCATGACCAACCACTCATAAAATCCAGACTGTTCTCGAAATGTCGTTTTAGCTATACTCTCAGCTTCCACTCTAAGCTGATGAAAACCTGTCGCGAGATCCAACTAGGAAAACACTCTCGCGCTACTCAACTGATCAAACAAATCATCTAAGCGCGGTAGAGGATACTTATTCTTCCTCGTCACCTTATTCAACTCGTGGTAGTCCACACACAAACGAAGGGAACCATCTGCCTTGGTAGCAAACACAACTGGTGCTCCCCACTCAGAAATATTCTTCTGATAAATCCCTTCTTCAAAAGATCGCTTACTTGCACCCCGAGCTCTCGCTGCTCCCTTGGTGCCATACGATGAAGTGGCATCACTATAGGTCTGGCATCTTTCACTAAATCAATACGGAACTCAATCTCTCGGTGTGGTGGAAGTCCGGTCACTTCCTCGAAGACGTCTGAATACTGGTCAGCCACGGGCACATCTGACAACGCATCATGTGTGATGTCGAGGGAATTTAGAAAACTAGCCATTACCCCATTACTAGGTAGACCATCAAACAATACCCTCCGCTCATCATCCGCTCTAACTGTCACTAAAAAGCCATCACAGTCTACCACCACCCCGTACCTTTGGAACCAATCGACTCCCAAAATAATGCCAAACCCAGTAAAGCCCAAAACAAAGCAATCACAAACATGCATCCATGACTCGATAAGACCGTATTACGGCAAATCATACAAAGGCTAGTCGAACCACCAATCGGATTTGTCACCGCTAAAGGTCCATCGACTATCTCGGTTTCCAATCCCAACCTATCTACCAGGTCATTAGATATGAAGGAATGGGAAGCTCCGGTATCACATAATACTCGAACAGGAACATCATAAACAGAAAGCATATCTTGAATGATGACATTCTTTCCTTTCTTCGCCGTAGTTGGGGCATTCGACGAAGAAGGAACAACATTGATAGCATATGCTTTCACAATATGCTTTTCTTTAGGGGGTTGCGGACACTTATCCTTGTAATGTCCCACTTGGCCACAGTTGAAACATTTCCTATCCGCTGGCTTGGCCCGACATTCTTTTGTCATAGTTGCCCTTCTTACCACAGCTGAAGCACTCAACATCTTTCTTATTCTTTTTCTTCTGGCTATCCTTGGTTTGATTCTGCTTTCTCTTATTCTGAGAACCATTCTTGCCTCCACCGCTTGCTTGCGGCTTTGGCTCCTCTATAGATGCAACCTCAGTTATCGTCTTAGGGTAAAGACTCTCTGACCTCAATGCTTTCCCTAAAATCGATTCAAACGTCTCATCGATGTGGTTAATAAGCTTTTCCCCCAAGTATCCATCCAAACCAGTTATGAACTTCTCGTTCTTCTTTTCGGGAGTGTCGATAAGAGATAATCCATACTTCGATAAAGTATCGAACTCTGCAATGTACTTCGAGACTGCTCTACCATTCTTCTTAAGCTCCAGAAATTTCCTAAACAACTCTGACTTCTGGGCAGCCGGGATGAACTTATCACTGAATCGGGCCTTAAAATGATCCCATGTAACTTGATCCTCTGGAGTAGCTTCCTTAATAGCATTCCACCAATTCATCTCCTGTCCTTGTAGCTAACGGGATGCTAGCTTTCACTTCATCACATCCTCAATACCTAAGTCTTCGAAGATACGCTCACAGCTATCCAACCAATCCTGAACTTATGTGGCCGATTCCATTCCGTGGAACGGCTTCCCACCAAGGCTAGTATAATCCTTGCATAGCTCGGCGAAATCGGCCCTAGGCACCTGCACCGCTGCACCACCACCATTTGCAGCATTGGGAACTGCTCCTTGCACATTTCTAAGAATCTCTCTCATGAAGTCAGTGAACATCGTCCTCATATCAGGAGCATTTCCATTATTAGCTCCTCTACCCGTACCCCTAGTATATCGGCTCATCGTTCAATCTATGAGGAGAAAACGATTAACCATCTCTTCAGTGGTGCTAGTGCAATGCGACCTCATCCTTAAATATACTAATAGTATATATATATAACTTTTGAAAACAAAAATATATCAAATACGCACTCTCATATATGTATTATCTCTCCCTGGTGTCTTTACCTAGGTTAACTACGCAACCTAGAGCTCTGATACCAAGTGTGACGGCCCGCCCCGCACCAGCCGACATTTCCATTGAAAGTGCGCTGTGCCGATGTCCAACCAGCACGGGACGGTCGCCAAAGAAGGGAAAGGTAAGGAATTTGGACTAATAAGGAACCTGTAGAATGTCTCACAGCACAAGGAATAAAATATAATAATAACATACTTGACATAAAACAGGTGAGACAGTACATAAGCTGAAAACTAAACATCATAGCAGCAAAAAATCCAAATACAGCTTATGTTCCACATCATTATATTACAACCTTTGAAAACTGTCTCTAAAGCAAATAAGGAAGGTACACTACTAATGCCCAAAGTAGTGACCAGCAGCGACACAGGAAGAATATATGTAGATAATACGTAGGAGCCTCCTGCTCGTCTCCAGTACAACTACTCGTGCACAACCAGCTAACCTGTCTCTAGTCTGCCCGTTTAAGAGCACCCAGAGTAATAAGAAGAGACATAAAACTTTGGGTCAGACAAAAGTCTGGTATGAGCGATAAGCAGCAAAACAAAACAATAACAGGTATACTAAACCATACCTGAACCTGGACCTACAACCAAAGAGTTAGCACTACATACTGTACAACACTCTAAGGTGCCACTAACATACGGTGTAAAGAATACGGGGGTGGGGGTGTGCATGACATAGTAATGGCAAACAACCAATCATAGCAACCATCCTCACATCTCTCATTATGTGCGTAAAGCATATGATATCCACCGCTTTGATCACCCAAATCCTTGTTATGATCACTCTTCCCCATGGAGTCATAACGACTCCACTACACTGATCCATAGCCACTAGTCTTTGCTATGTCCACTCTGCCCCATGAAGTCATGACGACTTCACTGCACTGACTCATAGCCATGCTACGATCACTCTGCCCGATGGAGTAACATCTACCCCACTGCACTGATCCTTAGTCTAACATCTGTCTTGGTGGTGAATCAAAGTTATGGACGCCGATAACCCCTTAGCACGCGTCCTGCATCAAAGTCCAATCACGAAGTTAACTCGTTGGTTCCCATCTGGATCCTGAGTGTAAACTTCCCATTTGGACTACCTTTGCATCTCGGGTTTTAGTCGTCATCTCTGGATCAGTTCGGTTCTTCACTTTTTTTGCTTCATATCGTATTCCCAGTTCAATTCGTGACCATTGTATAGACTCAGTTTGTGATTCTGGCTCCAGCTCATGGCAACACCCAGTCTGGCTCGTCAAGCACCAGTTTGGTTCGGTCCTCTTCAGCTCATGCTCAACACATTGGCTCATGGCACCCCTCTTGGTTTGGTTTAGATTGCTCTGTACGGGTCGGATCGGTAGTGCTTTGGTTCGGAGAAGCGGTTCGGGTCGTGGTTCCCTCTAGACATCAGGTCGGTTCGTGTCCCTGAGGCGCCTTTGGTTCAGTCAAGTCCCACGGTTCGGGTCGGGTACTCTCTTCGGATCGTGCCACCATGCTAAGGTCAGATCGGTTCGTGATCACCATTCACGAGCAGGTCGGCTCGGAGGACTCCAGGTATAGGCGGGTCGGATCGTGGAGCTTCAAGTGCGAGCGATCGGGTCGGTCTCCGTCACCACGAGCGGGTCGGGTCTGGTTCCTGCATATTTCTTGCACTTTGTCCGGCGAGCTGTTTACACCATTCAACGGCGTTTTCGACCAATCTAACACTTCTAGACAATCACAAAGCATACCATACAGTCATAGCAACTTGTAGAATTGATCACAAATACCAAAACAAAGATTTTATAGGTTAAAACGGATCAAACATAGCCAAAACCCCATATTTTCCCTTTAACATTTTTAAGCAAAACTAATGATAGGATTAGTAAAACTTAACCAAACTAACCAAATTCTCTAACAGAGGTCTATAACAATATTTTGAAATTTATAAATATTTTTCCAGAATTTAATCATGCTTAAATTCGCTAATTAAAACTAATTACCCTTAATTAACCATAATTAGTGAGGAACTATGCAAATCACTCACCTTTGCCACGAATAAAACTTTCAAAACTGAAACTCCGCTGATTTGGGGCGATCTCAAGCGTCTAACATAGTTCTAACCCTGAAATGATGCTATTTCTCCTTAATTTGGTGAAGATTAGGTTAATACATGATTAGGAAGTGATTAGAGGTGATTCTAGATGTTGGAGGCCATTGTTAGAGTTCTAAGAATGAAAGTGGCGGCTGAAAAAGTGTCTAAAGAAATGTTTTCTAACCCTAATCAGCCCCTATATAACCCTAATCCCGAAACCCCCCATTGGGCCTAGCTATTAACTGCCCAGTTAAGCCCGATTAAGCAGTTTTTCACCTTCTAAACATTATTTCAGCCATATCTCCCAAACGATGAGTCCGTTTGGCTAATGTGACCACTCACAGAATTGTAAACCATCATCTGAATCCAATGGAAGTGATCTCAGGTCAAAACTCCTTACCAATCAAAAGTTATGGCCGAACAAGATCAGCTAGGAGTAAAACGGTCATTTAAAAATCGGCAGAAATCATGGACATGGGAAATGACCCCGATAGTCAGCTCCCAAAGTTACATGACCACAAGACTTCATATGTGAAAGAAATAAATATTCTACGATCCTTCGATGCGTAGAATACGGGTCGTTACAAGGTGTCTTTAATTTTATATAACCCCAATCTTTCTACCGGCTATGCTTGCCACTAGGTGTCTTTAATTACATAACCTTATCGGGCTAAGTTTGTGGACCTATATGTAAATATTACCCACCCCCTCGGATTTACTTAAGCCACCCATTGTCCAACCAATTTTACTTAACCCTAAATTTAGTTCATAATCATACAATCCCTATGGATTAGATTAGGTTTAAGTAGTCTGATTCATTACCATGTCCATTTATGGTTTATAAGGGCTAGACCACCCACATTAGGCCTACAACTTGTGTATGCTGGATATGCCAGTCAGGTCCGGGCAGACTTCTTCCACAAGTTGGGCCTAACCTCTTGTCATAGCCCGATTTGTATTTGTGCACTTAGACCTCTCACATTAGGTTCCACATTAATGGCTGCTAGATATGCCGGTCGGGTCCGGGCAGACTTCCACCACTAAAGCAACCTAACCTCGTGTCATAAGTGCAATTACAATTTTTAATTATAATCTTAAACATTCCATAATTATCTAAATTTACCTACGTATTATAGGTGATTATGCCCCTTTTTTCCATTTGAATTATATGTCCAATTCATATAAACATTACTTAAATTATGCCAAATCTAACCTTTTTTCCTCCGTTCCCTAACTAACGCGTTCGCTTATATTTGGCAGCATCTAGGCTAGAAAGTAGCCTAGTCATAACAATAAAACAAAAGGTGATGGGAATATGACAAAGGTGATTGTTTTGGCATAAACATAAATTAGCATGGTGATAAGGTGGACATATAAGCATAAATCTAATGAACTTGTGGCAGCTAATTGATTCTAACATAACTATGTTATAATAAGCATAATAAGATCTAAATTAACAATTTAGATGCCCAACTGGTTTAGATCTAATATGATAGGCACAAGCTGATAAACTAGAACTAATTAGCAATTTAGATGTCCACATAATTCAGATCCAATAGTTAAAATTAGATCTAGCACAAATAAGGTCAAGATCCACATCATAGAATGCCACAAAAGTTACAATAGACCCAACAAGATAGAGATTTAGATCCAAGTTATACTTAATTTAGCATGGCATAAGTTCAGAATTTACAATGGATCCAATATAATATTGGCATATGAACAAATCCAAACTATTGTCATATCATGTTTACTTTTATATATTTAAATCTAAAAGCAACTAGGAACTTACAGTGTTTGGATTAGAAAATAGAAGAAGAATGGATCTCGAATCTCTAACTGAATTGCTTAAGTTGATAGTTTTAGGAGATTAACGGATCTAGTTCAATTCAGACACTGACAGCGTATGGCCCCCATGGATTCTCAATAAAGAAAACAAGAGAAATGACCATGTATTTATAGCTGCCAGCCCCTCAGAAGCCGACTTCCACATCAGCCATAGGGATGTCGACACCTCTATAGGTGGGTCGACCCAGGTGTCGACACCCCTCTAGGGGGTCGACCCCCTAGAGCGGGTAACTTGCCACCAGACGAATTTTCGATTTTTGGACCCTTTTTGGATAAGTACTGACTCATATATGACTCATATGTGTATCATGTGTAGATACATATTTCTTCTATGCATATACAAACTTAAAATCCTCATAATTTCTTCATACGATGTCCGTTTTACGCAAACCAAATGTCTATCTTGACCGGAATTTCGAAACGGGCGCAATGGCGCAGTCCGTTTTCCTTAAGCCTAAATATTAAATTAATTATTATTTAATTTATCCTCCTTTAGTGTCGTTAAAAAAATACGGGGTGTTACATTCTTCCCTACTCAAAGGATTTCGTCCCCGAAATCTCTAAGTTGAGAAGAATGCATATCCTACCATCCATAATCCATTTACTCATACATTAGTCACTGGCATCCGTTGTCCTTAAAGACTTCTAATGCTTATATGAATATATGCAAGGGTGTGTGTATATGTCCCAACACTAATGCGGAAATCAGGCGGTCTACTGATTCAGCTGACCTCCTTAATGCAATATATGTTAGTGCCATGAATCCAATATGTATGCAAATAATCCTATTATAACATGTGAGTTCTATATGTGTGCACACTCATTCGTCCAAATGCAACATCCATATAGTAATACATCCATTTGCATCCATAAAAGAAAAGAAAATGCACACGCATCCATATGCAGTATGAGAGTGATTGAGCCGATCTAGTGCTTAATGTGTGTATATGCATCCACAGGTAACCACTAGCAAACACTTGCATCCATCAAACATAACATGTCTCAAACACATGTTTACATCCATAGGACTCCTATCTAAAGGTCAAAAGTACTATGGATAGGATATATTCACATGATAGAAACAAGCATAGATAAAACTTAGGAAAAGGAGATAAGGACATACCCTCGAAAAGAAAAGGGTATGAAGCACGAATCTTGGCTTTGGTCTCCCAAGTCGCATCTTCTGGGTTTTCTCCCCATTAACCTTTAGCAACTTGATCTCTTTATTGCGTAGCTTCTTAACTTCTGATCCAAGAATACGGGTAGGGACTCGCCTGATTGTCGCCTCATGTTCCACTTCTACCTCTTCCAATACACTCGACTCAACATCTTCTGTGGTGTCATGCAGACACTTCCGCAGTTGAGAAACGTGGAAAACATCATGAACACCGGGTAGATTTTCTGGGAGCTTTACTCTATAGGCCATTTGTCCAATCCTCTCGGTTATGGGAAATGGTTCCACAAACTTAGGTGCCAACTTCCCTACAGATCCGAAGCGAACCACCTTCCTCAGTGGTGGTACTTTGATAAAAACTAAGTCTCCCACTTCAAATTCGATGCCAGTCCTTCTTTTGTCTGCATAAGACTTCCGCCTATCTTGAGTTGTCTTCATCCGCCGTCAAATAAGGTCAATCTTTTCGGACGTTTCTCTCACCATATCTGGTCCAAGTAATAATCTTTCTGTAGATTCCCACCAACAAGTTGGTGATCTACAGGGTTGTCCGTACAATGCTTCGAAGGGTGCTATGCCGAAGCTGGATTGAAAACTGTTCTTATAGGCAAACTCTACTAAAGGAAGGTGCTCTTCCCAAGTCCCTCCGAAGTCTAGGATATATAGCCTTAAAAAATCATCTAGAATTCTGTTCAACCTCTCCATCTGCCCACCGGTCTGAGGATGATAAGCGGTGCTCAAACACAACTGTGCACCTAATGCTTCTTGCAAGCTCCTCTAAAATTCACTGGTAAAGACGGGGTCATGATCGCTTAAGATGCTGGAAGGCACTCCATGAAGACAAACTATCTCGCGAACATAAATTTCTGCCACCCATGATGCCGTCCTCTTGCTCTTAACTGGAATAAAGTGAGCGCTCTTAGTGAGTCTATCTACCATAACCCAGATACTAGTGTTGCCTTTCTTTGATCTAGGCAATCCATCTATGAAATCTAGAGAGACGCTCTCCCATTTCCACTAAGGAACCTCCAAAGGATGAAGTAAGCCGCTGGGCTTCTTTTGCTCAGCTTTAGCTTGCTGGCAAACTAAACATTGAGAAACAAATTTGGCTATATCTTTCTTCATCCCAGCCTAGAAGAAAACCCTCTTTATGTCTCTGTACATCATATCATTGCCTGGATGAATGGTCATCTTAGAATGGTAGGCTTCTTCTAGGACTGCCTTTTTCAAGCTTCCATATTGAGGAACACAAAGCCTTCCATCTCGTCGCAACCACCCTTTTTCATCTATGGAATATCTACTGAGGTGACTAGAAGTCTCACCTTTTCTGAGTTTTTCCGTGATGTCTAAAATCGTTGGGTCACCCTACTGCGAAGCTCCTATCTGATGCATAAGAGTTGGTCATATCTCCAAGGATGCAAACAAATCAGGCAAAATCTCGATGGAGGGTCAAAAAACAAAAGCTGATATGAACTCCAAGCTCTTCCTCCCCACAAACAAAGGACTTAAGGCCATCCTCGGCCTACTTAGTGAGTCTACCACCACATTACCCTTGCCAGGGGTATAAGCAATCTCAAAATCATAAGAAGCTAGGAACTCCATCCACCGTTGTTGCCTTAAATTGAGATCCTTCTACGAGAACATATACTTGAGAGATTTATGATCGATGTATAACTCGAACTTATCTCCAAGTAAATAGTGGCGCCACGTTTTGAGCGCGAGTACTATGGAAGCTATCTCTACATCATGGGTGGTGTAGTTCTTCTCATGAACCCTTAACTGTCCCCCTATAACACACTACTTTCCCTTCTTGCATCAGAACCACACCAAGCCCTGTACCACACACATCAGTGTAAATGGTAAACAGTTTACTTCCATTAGGCAAGGTCAAGACTGGGGCGGTTGTCAAAGCCCTCTTTAGTTGTTGGAAAGCAACATCATAATCTATATCCCATGAAAACGCCAAATTCTTCTTTGTCAGCCTGGTGAGCAGGGCTGATATCTTTGCGAAGTCCTTAATGAACTTCCTATAATAACCTACCAACCCAAGAAATCTTCTCACCTCAGTTTCATTTTTAGGAATTGCCAATCTTGCACTGCAACCACCTTTGCAGGATCTACACCTATCCCTTCTTCGGACACCACACGCCTTAAGAATCTTACCTCTTTTGTCCAAAAATGGCATTGGGAGAACTTCGCCTTAAGCTGATGCGCACAGAGAGTACTCAAAACTTTTCTCAAGTGTTGGGAAAGTTGTTCTTCGCTTTTAGAGAGGATCAAGATATCATCAAAAAGACCATGACAAATTTGTTTAGAAACTCCCGAAACACCCTACTCATCAGATCAACAAAATAGGCGGGTGCATTCGTCAATCTGAAAGGCATAACTAGCCATTCAAAGAAACCATACAGAGTTCTAAAAGCGGTCTTATGTACGCTGTCCTCAGCCCCCCTCAATTGATGAAATCCCCTGGCCAAGTCTAACTGAGAAAATACCGAGGCACCCACAAGTTGATCAAATAAATCATCAATCCTCGGGAGCAGGTGCCTATTCTTCTTGGTGAGTTTATTCAACTCTCTATAGTCAACACAAAAATGAAGCGAACCATCCACCTTAGTTGCAAATACAACTGGAGCAACCCATTCAGACATGCTTCGTCTGATAAATCCTTTCTCAAGTAGCTTCCCTACCTGCTTTCTCAGCTCCCTTCTTTCCCTTGGAGCCATATAGCGCACCGGTAATGCAACTGGACTTGCATTGTCTACCAGATATATACGAAAATTGATCTCGTGCATTGGAGGTAAACCCCATACCTCATTAAAAACATCGGAATAATCTCGAACTACTGGAACAGATCGCATATCATTGATGGATGCATTAAGAGACTCTAGGAAACTAAGCATAACCGACCCTTGCGGGTCACAAGAAACCTCAAGGGTCCTCCCATGACAAGTCAGAAGCCTAACAACCCCCTTCTCACAATCCAGAATGGCACCATACGTGGTAAGCCAATCCATCCCTAGAATCAACCCATAGCCCATAAACCCAAGCACATACGCATCACACTCAAACTCGACTCCTAGCACAGATATTTTCAAACCCCGAAAAATCATAGATAAATGAGCCAAACCACCAATGGGGTTTAAAATAACTATGGGATCCACTACCATACTAGTAATTAAGTGCAGAGATTCAACCACAGAACTTGATATAAATGAATGTGAAGAGACAAAATTAAAAAGCGTTCTAATAGGATGGTTTGAAAGAGAAATTAAACATTCCATAGAAAATTTTCTACCTCTATCAGGAGCACTGATCGCGAGAGCGTGCACCTGCCCTCCAGAAGTTCCTGCTCTTTGACCTTGTCCCTGCGATCCCTGTTTCTTTGAGCACTCCCTAGCAAAGTGTCCGACCTCTCCATAATTGTAGCAGTTGTTCTTCCTTCTCTTACATTCTTTGACCAAGTGACCCTCTTTCCCACAACTGTGACATTTTCTCTTTTCCTTGCCCTTGTCGTTTTTTCCACCTTTCTTCAGCTGTTGTTGTTGTTGTTGTCACCCCTTCTTGGGCCACACCTTCTTATTTAGCGATGTTTCCTCAACCTTTATTTCCTTCTTTTCTCCCTTGTCTTCCTCATGCATTAGGGCCATATCAACAAGTTTTTCAAAAGTGGCTCCCACTGGAATATGGAACATGGCTAATCCATGAAGGGGTTCATTTAGCCCTTTAGCAAACCGCAATGCCTTTTTGTGCGGAGTATCCTCCAATTCTAACCCGAACCTTGCTAGCTGGTTGAATTTGTTCACGTATTCTTTCAATGTCAAGTTCCCTTGTCTGAGTGCCAAGAACCTCTCCATCTGCATGCTTTTCTCGGCTTAGGAAAGAAATGAAAATTTCAATTATTTGTCTAAAATCCTCCCAAGTTTCCACCAGACGTCCAGCTTGGGTAACTTCCCACTAAATTGAGGATTCGTCTTTCAGTAGCCAGGCGGCTAACTGAACCTTCCTTCTATCCTCTACTTCAAAGATTACGAACAAATCCTCAGTCTCCTTGAGCCAATTCCGCGCTCCAACGAATGTCTAGTTCCCATGGAATGGATACCCTCCCATAGCACGGAAGTCTTTGCAGATCTTGGCGAAATTACTTGCTCTTGGAGGGGGAGGAGGAGGAATGACTGGTGTTGCTGGGAGAGGAACGTTTCATTGGCCTTCGGCAGGCGCCGTGGCCTCCAGATACCAACAAAACCATCCGGGTATCGTAACGCCCTCTAGGATATTAGGAATGTTTGGTTCCCCAAGAAATGTTGAAAAGAAAAAGGAAGAGATTTAGACAAAGGACCAAAAGATATTACATATGGATTATTGGGGAGTGTTTTTCAAAACAGACTTTTCATTTTGAAAATGCTTTCTTTTAGAACACATTTTGAAAATAGTTTTCAAAAACTTTTACCTAATCTGGTAACCTTCAGCTCTGATACCAAGTGTGACACCCCACGTCCATTAATGTCACTCACAAAGGGAATGCATTAAGTTTCGTGAAGCATTATAGGTAAACAGAAACAGAATATTACAAGGCATATATAATTAGGATGGCAGCGGAAATTCAAAATTTCATTTCGAACACAAATCATACATCGTGGTCCAAAATACCATAAGTCACAAAAACCATTACAACAATATTACTTCTGTCTTTTATCATCAAAGTACATAAATACTTAAAAGAAAACATAATTCCCCAAATAAGAGAGACAAAGCCATAGTAGAGATAAGCACTTGAGCCATACTTCGAAAGCAGCTCTAGCAAGATGATAACTAAGTCATGACTAAGCCTAAGCGTTCCCGCCCTAAGAACCGGGGGAGGGGGGGGAACGGAAGAAAGAGAAGAAAAAAAGGGTCAGACATAAAGTCTGGCGAGTCTAGTTACTTTTAGCAAGTAAATAAATAAAAGTAGCATGACAGGAATATAAAGTGAATAAGAGAGATCACTACTTAAATGGAAGGTGTGACAAGGTAGACAGGATAAGGTGAATACACTTCCCTAATGATTACTTTGCACTATTACTAGTATAACCAGAATGAGATGAACCCTTACACTTCAAGTTGGTAGACTTAGGCATATGTCCAAATGTACCCTAACTACTACCCTAATCTATCGGCGCCCTACTCCGTAGGTACCCTATGCTGGCCCCACAGTAGGATGTATCACTTCCCACAGCGGCAACCCTTCATTTTCAAGATGTGCACAACCACATTTACTGATGTCACAGTCGTCTTATCCCCCTCTGCCCGGCTCATGCACGCACATTGCCCGGTCGGTTTGTGCCGCCCACACCAACCTCCACGTTTGGATCTCGTATAGTCAATCAGTAAGCGTGCCCCTTCTCCGACCTAGTTCGGAGTTCTCTACTCGATACATACTCCAGGTTACTGACTGAAACAGGTTCCACACAATATGATACAAGCTCTCCCCTTTGTCTTGTATCCCCACCAGGTTTTCCATAGGTTATATTTACCCTAAAGGTGTCTTTAATTTTATATAACCCCAATCTTTCTATCGGTTATGCTTACCACAAGGTGTCTTTAATTACATAACCTTATCGGGCTAAGTTTGTTGACCTATATGTAAATTTTACCCACCCCCTCAGATTTACTTAACCCACCCACTGTCCAACCAATTTTACTTAACCCTAACTTTAGTTCATAATCATATAATCTCTATGGATTAGATTAGGTTAAGTAGTCCAATTCATTACCATGTCCATTTATGGTTTATAATGGGCTTGACCTCCCATATTAGGCCTACAACTTGTGGATGCTGGATATGCCAGTCGGGTCCGGGCAGACTTCTTCGACAAGTTGGGCCTAACCTCTTGTCATAGCCTGATTCTTATTTGCGCACTTAGACCTCTCACATCAAGTTCAACATTAGTGGCTATTGGATATGCCTGTTGGGTCCGGGCAGACTTCCACCACTAATGCAACCTAGCGTCGTGTCATAAGTGCAATTACAATTTTTAATTGTAATCTTAAACATTCCATAATTGTAAGGACCCGTAACTTCCTCGGTAAGGAAAGCCCGGATACTTCGAGAACACGCTACAACAGAACGAAGACGGAAGAACATTTCATTGCTATTACAACAATTCATCAGAATACAAATATATACGGAGTATAAATGAAAAAAATACATTCGATAAATATCAGAGATTACAATAAATTACATAGCAGCGGAAAAACAATATAAAACACAACTTAAAGTAATACACGATACAGAGCTTTCCGAGCATCGTTCCAGCTGTAAATCAGGATCCTGTGAATATAAATCTGCAAAACCAAAACTACTAGCTGCCCGTGTCGAAAATCGGGGCACCCAGAGTTTAGGTTAAAACAATAAACTCCAGGTTAGTCATCTGACTGGTGTGAGAACTAAAACAGTTATTTAAAACTTTACTTTAAAAAGGGAGTAATTCAAGGGACCACGCCGTATAACACGGAACGGATTTCCTCCCAAGAATACCAGTGCATATAGATAAACAACGCAATGCTTTTTCGAAAAATGAAGCTATTATAAGACCCAGGTCCCATCACACAATGCAACGCAAGCCAGAGGATAGGGTTTTACCTTATAACAGCCAAACATGCTTGGTACGTTTAAAAACAAATCATTTGATACTATAATAAGTGTATAGTGTCAAAACAGTTTCAATCATAAATATCAATCATAGACGGCATAGCATCCCATGCTACTATGTCGCCATACTAGGTTCTACAAATAAAACCGAAATATCTCGTATTGGAAATTGGATTTCCGTCATGAGTCGAGGCAAGGGGCAAGCTCCTCTCCGCTTCAAGACACTCTAGCAAATGCCTCGGGACTACACACTCTGGGTAACCCCTGGATGCTTCAGGGCCGGTCCACACTTACGTTAGTTGATTAGTATTCCTGAACACACGTTTCCCGGTCCTTACAGACCTAAAATCGAGGCGCCTCATCCAACAACCACATAGGTGAAAAGTATATAAATGTCAGGGCTGGTAAGTCACTGACACCACCAAAGCTAGAAAGAAACGTCGTGCTCTCCCTACATTCCTTATCCCGTTTTTAACTCATACCGAGGTGTGAGGCTCGCGAATTCACGTTATAAACAAAGCTACGCCACAAAGGCCGTGCTTTGATCATCAACCACAAGACTTTGCTTTTCAAAAGAAGCCTTGATCATTGCATCTCAGCGTGCCACACAGGCAATTCATGCTATGCGACTGATATCTATCGATATATAACCTCTGAGCTCGTACGTCTCAGAGAAGGGCGTTAAGCAAGAGAATAAATTCTCCGCCGCCAAACAGATATATATTTAATAGAAATCAATCAACACAGAATAAATTCCAATGTCAGACACACAATCCATTTACACGTCCGTTCTGGGTCTGAACGAAACCGGAGGCACTTTCCTCGCATATCCATCGATCTCCAAGTACGTCTGGATGACCACCAACTGATTCCCTCATCTTGGGTGTACAACCCAATCAAGATCATCAGTAATCACCCAAACGATGTGAGGACTTCCGGTCTTCAACCACCGTCTTCATCTTCGACATATCGTCGAATCGGTTATTCAGAATGGGTATAACCCCGGCCTTTCTGAATGACCCGCGTATATAATAAACAAATGTTACACAAACACAACATACGCCTCATTCCAATTCGACAGTCACAAACCGTAAACTAGCAAGAGAACAATTTCCCAAATATTAAACTCGAAGGCCGAAACCAACATCGGATCAATATCCAGGAAACCATCCTTCTTAGCTAACCTACAGTTAGTTTATAAATTTCACATTCTTAGGGAAATGTTCCCATTAATTTTATCAAAGATAATTTCTTTTAAATTTATTCTTTAATCTTCCTTTGGATATCATTTCAAACCATATTATGGTTTTCCAAACAAGTCGGGATTAGCGAACCACACCGAAGTAATTATTTATTTTATTTCCCAATCCCAACCTATTCATCCCATGAAGCAAACCTGGTAATACTCCATATCTAATACCACAGTGTTATCGGTAAAATTAATTACCATTTCACGTTCAAATCTAATTAAAGATTTAACTATCGCTTTGGAGCAAAACTGGTGATACTCCATTCTCGCTCACTTCCCAAATTTGATAATTTTCATTATCAATTCACAGTTCAATCTAATTACAGATTCATTAAAACTCCTTTACTGGGTCAAAGAACTAATGTCATTTTAAACACAGTTCACGATAAACCCAAATCACCTTCTATTTATTATCGGGTTAAAGAACTAGTGTTATTTAAAACGCCCTTCATGATAAACCCACAAATCAATTCTATTTAAAACCCATTTCAAATCCAATTTATTTATTTAAAAATAAATGGGTTTTAATTTTAGTTCAAAACTAGTTCATTTCGATAAAAATCTATTTTTATCTTTTCAAATATGGAGTTTTTCATCCCTATTTTTCCCAAAACATTTCTTATGATTTTACACAAATTATTACTATTTTTAATAATTTTATCAAGGCCCGTACAGTCGATTTCCAACAATGGCCATCGAACTGCACTTACAGCGACCTTTTCCAAATTTGATTTGGACGTATCTCCAAATCCAACCGTTAGATTTCAAATTTCTAATATTCGTTAGAAAGCTCTTTTCGATTCGAACCCAACGGTTCCTGTTTTAGGAGAATCCGACGGTCGGATCTCCCGTAATGTCCGTTCGAAATAAATGGTCGAAATTCATGAACTACCGCGGCGCGGCGCGTTCTATTCAGGCCATTATATTATATATATAATATATATAATATATATTTTGTCGATTTCTATTTAAAACAAATTTTATAAATAGTTTTGAATTCGTTTCAAAAACATTTCAACTTCCATTTCCAATTCAAATCAAAATTGAATTTTTCCATATAAATTCGTTTTAAATTCATTTCATTTCAATTAAAATTTCAAATTCATTTCAATTCGAATTCACTTTCAATTCAATTCAATTCAAATTCGTTTTCTTATTTAATTCGATTTCCTGTTATAAATATTCGATTTTTATCTCTTTTCAATATTCATTATAAAAACGAATATAATCGATATAAATATCGTTCGCGTAAAAATAGCGCATCTCTAATTAACACGGCTTTATATTTTTCAATAACTTCGTTATTCTATTCAACAAATGAATCTATATTTCTTTCAATATATGACTCTATATTTTTGTCAACACATGACTAATCTCAACGAATGAGTACTGTCCACATGTGACTATTTTTGTTATTTAATATATTTATAACAATTATGGTATCTATCGTTTGATTTCAAATCAGACTCCAACTGTAAATTAGTAAGAGAACGATTCCCTGAATATTAACCCCGAAGGCCGAAACCAACATCCGATCAATATCCAGGAGACCACTCATCTTAACTATTTTCCAATTAGTTTTTAATTTTATATATGATAAAGATGTAAATTTTATTGTTAAAATATTTCGTTCAACACATGACTAATCTCAATGGATGAGTACGGTTAACACATGAACCTTTATTTTATAAAGAAAAAGATGTAAATTTTATTGTTAAAATACTTCGTTCAACACATGACTAATCTCAACGGATGAGTATGGTCAACACATGAACCTTTATTTTATAAAATTCTTTATTTTCTAAATTGGAATGAGGTCCAATCAATTACCATATAAAATTAATTATATGGATTCCATACAACACATGTATATAATAGCAACGATAAATAATCAACCATCATCCAAAGTGCACTACACTATATAAGCATCAAATATAGTTATCTAATGCTTATAACAGCCTGTCGATCCATTGATCGACATACAACTAATTATTGGGATTAGTGTATGCCGCATTTTATCCCAATACCCGTGTGGGGTTTCAAACAATCAAACACAGATTATATTTGTGCAGTTGGGCGATGTGTAAAATTTATGATCCCAATCAATGTCCTTCAAATAGGTGTACATAAACAAACCGTCCGGTTTGTAAATGAATATTTATTTATTCACATTCACGTTAAAAATTATATTTTTAAAGACCAAATTATTTTATTCAACCTATGAATATTCTATTCGGTTCATTTATTAAATAAAATGATATCTTTATTTTTCTAACTTATTCTAGAAAATTTCGGCGGCATAACGGCACGATACTAGAAACGGGACAAGGCCTAGCCTTATCCCCGGTCTAATAATGGCCCACGCCATACACATATCAATCAAATGCATTCTATTTCACCAAACAATTCAATTCAAACCAAATAATCTAACCAACTACACAACCAAACAAACAAGTCCATGATTTGTGGACGATGGTGTCGGGTGCTACTAAATACCGTCTGCATCCTAGTATATATATTTTTAACTAGAAAAGGAAATTTAAAGTGAGAAGTTCTCACCAAAGCTATCCCAACTCCACGACACTTCAAATGTAGAAGTCTTCGCCGTTCTCGCCTTTCGTCACTTTCGTTGCCCGTAGCCACTACATATATAAAAATCACATTTTTATACTGTTTTCTTTAAAATAAAAATCACATTTTTATTTGTTCACTTTCAATTTAAAAATCATATTTTTACACCGGGGTTCATATAATAAAGATTATATTTTTATCTTTCTATGTTATAAAAATTATATTTTTAACCTTTCTATATTATAAAAATTATATTTTTATATATGCAATCAAAATCGCTTCTTTACACAACTAAAAATCAGATCCTTAATGAATTAAAAACTTGATCTTTTATGAAGTAAGAACCATAACTTTCACGAAGAAAAGATCTCTCCTTTATAGCGATATATACATTAAAAATCGTATATTTTCTTCTTATGACAAGGGATATTCACAAAGACCAAATTTAATTAAGCTAAGTGAAATAAAGAACTTACTGTATATTCATCTTGTCGCTGTAAAACTGAACTCGGCTTCACTCTCCACGGTTCATCATTACCACTCCTCTTCGTTGCTCGGAGGAGGATCCCCTTCGCCACAGGAAGCGCCACAGCGGTGGATTGGAGTGACTCGGGGATTGGAGCTTCGGATTTACGAAGGGGGAGAGAGGAGCGTGAGGGGGGTGGTGGCGACTGGGGAGGCGGCCAAGGCAGGCGGCGCGCCACTGCCTAGAGGGGGGCGACGGCATTGGGCGGAGAAGAGGGTTTGGGTTCTTTTCAGAAGAGGAGAGGAAGGAGAAGCAGGAGGTTGCGAACGAGGCGGAGGAGAGAGGCAGAGGGGGGGGGGAACGCGACCTATGCTTGGTGGCCGGAGCGCCAGGTCGGCGGGCGGAGCTGAAGGGCTAGGGCACGATAAATTTTTTTATATTTTAATTTCTTTTGTTCTGAGTGGATAACGGGGAGGGAGAGAGTGTATAAAGGGAAAGGGTTGACTAGGAAGAAATATATATTATTTTATTTTAATTTTAAAATCAAAAATGCAACTTTTTATTTTGAACTCGAAATCAAGCCCACCGACTGTCGTCCCTAGCTTATTACCCCCATTCTGAACACAATGGGATATGTATCGCAAGCTGATTCGGCCGTTACGATCAGTTTCCATCAAAATTAAAATATAAATCTATATATATTCAACTTGAACGCACATTTCAATTTACTGGGGCCACATACGGATCGCAAAAATTACAGAAAAATCATTTCTAACTTCGTATTGCCGATACGGTCCTAACAAAACTAATTTCGTCAGATTCTGAGACCGTTTGAAAAATGGTCATTTTCCAGTCGATTAAAATTAACTGAAACTGGCCAAACACGTTTTCGTTTGCCACGCTCACATATTGATTCGAAAAATTATGAAATTTGAAACCTAGCAATAATTTGACATCGCGGATCCAACAAAAGTGGTTTCGTCGAAATCCGAGGTCGTTTGCAAAATTTCCATTTTTAAGGGCCTGAATTCCATAGCGACTATTCAGAATTTTCAACTAGACATATCCTTTGATTCCCGCTATGAAATTTCAATTATTCGGATTCGTTGGAAAGATATTCTCAATTAGATTCTAATATTTTTGGTTTCACTAAATTCCGGTTTATTTTGCACCCGGTACATACATTTGAAGTTTGAAATCGAATTATCGAACTGCAGGGGCATTTTCAATTCCTATTATAATTATAAATAATTATTTATATTCTATCGACGATTCAAATAAATATATACATTAGAATTCTATTAAAAATAAATTTTTTGTCGTTACTATTTAAAATAATTCATTTTAAATATTCAAAATTCGCTAAAATTGCCAAAATAAAAATTTTAAATTGGCTCAGATTTTCGGGTTGTTACAATCTCCCCCACTTAAAACTTTTCGTCCCCGAAAAGGAACGAAGCCAAAAGTTGTTTAACAATTCAACTCAACTTCCAGTATTTTGATTACGGCTTAAGTTCTTCAACTTTTCAGTTTCTAAGAACTTTTTAAATTTTTCAAAAATTTGGCTAACACCCTAAATTTTCGAAAAATTTCGCCATAACCTCCCCTGCACCGGGAGCTCCGGGAAAATCCCGAAATTGCCAAACAGGCCTTCTGATCTCAAAAAGAAAAAGTCAAGCGGCTAGCCAATCGGCTCATAAAATCATCATTACCCAAACAAAACAGTAAATTATGGTAAACATGTACCTATTTGTCGGGCAAACAAATTTTATTCTCTGCTCTTGCCTCCTTGCTATGACCTGTTCACACATATATATGTACATGCATGCAATTGCAAATAATTTTCGATACAATTCAACATTTGATGCAATTAGGCATAATGGTTTAAAAATTGTCAAACAAATAAACAAACAACACAGACATCAATCAATTAGCGAATTAACGTTTCAAATTCATAATTTTGATATATATACAGAAAATCATGTTTTTGATGCCAAATCACAACAATGTATTCTAGCTATATTTTGGTTCTCACACCAGTCTGATGGAAATACATAGATATCACACCTTCGTCACACGAAAATAAACCACTGATGCCGTACGTCGTCAGTGGAATCATTTCCGGGCTACTAGAGTGCGATTCTATATCTATCCAGTATATTAAAACTTCGAATATACGTTCATGACGCGTATATACAAAACCTTTATATATTGGATTGTCCAAATTTAATACAAACAAAATATTCAAATACGCATGAAATGGTTTAAATTTCAAAACAAAATCTGTTTTCATTTGAAAAATATACTCTTCACACTCGTTCTAGGATACTACTGATCCCATCTCTAACGAGTAATTCTAATTGGATATTACTAATCCAATATCTGATGAATTCTTTCGTATGGTTCTAATGTGTCTTGTTCTCGAGCTCTGTAAACCAAGGCTCTGATACCAAATGTAAGGACCCGTAACTTCCCCGGTAAGGAAAGCCAGGATACTTCGAGAACATGCCACAACAGAACGCAGACGGAAGAACATTTCATTGCTATTACAACAATTCATCAGAATACAAGAATATACAGAGTATAAATGAAAAAAATACATTCGATAAATATCAGAGATTACAATAAATTACATAGCAGTGGAAAAACAATATAAAACACAACTGAAAGTAATACACGGATACAGAGCTTTTCGAGCATCGTTCCAGCTGTAAATCAGGATCCTGTGACTATAAATCTGCAAAACCAAAACTACTAGCTGCCCGTGTCGAAAATCGGGGCACCTAGAGTTTAGGTTAAAACAATAAACTCCAGGTCAGTTATGTGACTGGTGTGAGAACTAAAACAGTTATTTAAAACTTTACTTTAAAAAGGGAGTAATTCAAGGGACCACGCCGTATAACACGGAATGGGTTTCCTCCCAAGAATACCAGTGCATATAGATAAACAACGCAATGTTTTTTCGAAAAATGAAGCTATTATAAGACCCAGGTCCCATCACACAATGCAATGCAATGCAAGCCGGAGGATAGGGTTTTACCTTATAATAGCCAAACATGCTTGGTACGTTTAAAAACAAATCATTTGATACTATAATAAGTGTATAGTGTCAAAACAATTTCAATCATAAATATCAATCATAGACGGCATAGCATCCCATGCTACTATGTCGCCATACTAGGTTCTACAAATAAAACCGAAATATCTCGTATTGGAAATTGGATTTTCGTCATGAGTCGAGGCAAGGGGCAAGCTCTTCTCCGCTTCGAGACACTCTAGCAAATGCCTCGGGACTACACACTCTGGGTAACCCCTGGATGCTTCAGGGCCGGTCCACACTTACGTTAGTGGATTAGTATTCCTGAACACACGTTACCTGGTACTTACAGACCTAAAATCGAGGCGCCCCATCCAACAACCACATAGGTGAAAAGTATATAAATGTCAGGGCTGGTAAGTCATTGACACCACCAAAGCTAGAAAGAAACGTCGCGCTCTCCCTGTAGTCCTTATCCCGTTTTTAACTCATACCGAGGTGTGAGGCTCGCGAATTCACGTTATACACAAAGCTACACCACAAAGGCCGTGCTTTGATCATCAACCACAAGACTTTTCATTTCAAAAGAAGCCTTGATCATTGCATCTCAGCGTGCCACACAGGCAATTCATGCTATGCGATTGATATCTATCGATATATAACCTCTGAGCTCGTACGTCTCAGAGAAGGGCGTTAAGCAAGAGAATAAATTCTCCGCCGCCAAACAGATATATATTTAATAGAAATCAATCAACACAGAATAAATTCCAATGTCAGACACACAATCCATTTACACGTCCGTTCTGGGTCTGAACGAAACCGGAGGCACTTTCCTCGCATATCCATCGATCTCCAAGTACGTCTGGATGACCACCAACTGATTCCCTCATCTTAGGTGTACAACCCAATCAAGATCATCAGTAATCACCCAAACGATGTGAGGACTTCCGGTTTTCAAATATGGAGTTTTTCATCCCTATTTTTCCCAAATCATTTCTTATGGTTTTACACAAATTATTGCTATTTTTAATAATTTTATCAAGGCCCGTACAGTCGATTTCCAACAATGGCCATCGAACTGCACTTACAGCGACCTTTTCCAAATTTGATTTGGACGTATCTCCAAGTCCAACCATTAGATTTCAGATTTCTAATATTCGTTAGAAAGCTCTTTTCGATTCGAACCCAACGGTTCCTGTTTTAGGAGAATCCGACGGTCGGATCTCCCTTAATGTCCGTTCGAAATAAATGGTCGAAATTCATGAGCTGCCGCGGCGCGTTCTATTCAGGCCATTATATTATATATAATATGTATAATATATATTTCGTCGATTTCTATTTAAAACGAATTTTATAAATAGTTTTGAATTCGTTTCAAAAACATTTCAACTTCCATTTCCAATTCAAATCAAAATTGAATTTTTCTATATAAATTTGTTTTAAATTCATTTCACTTCAATTCAAATTTCAAATTCATTTCAATTCGAATTCATTTTCTATTCAATTCAATTCAAATTCGTTTTCTTATTTAATTCGATTTCCTATTATAAATATTCGATTTTTATCTCTTTTCAATATTCATTATAAAAATGAATATAATCGATATAAATATCGTTCGCGTCAAAATAGCGCATCTCTAATCAACACGACTTTATATTTTTCAATAACTTCGTTATTCTATTCAACAAATGAATCTATATTTCTTTCAATATATGACTCTATATTTTTGTCAACACATGACTAATCTCAACGAATGAGTACTGTCCACGTGTGACTTTTTTTGTTATTTAATATATTTATAACAATTATGGTATTTATCGTTTGATTTCAAATCAGACTCCAACCGTAAATTAGTAAGAGAACGATTCTCTGAATATTAACCCCGAAGGCTGAAACCAACATCAGATCAATATCCAGGAGACCACTCATCTTAACTATTTTCCAATTAGTTTCTAATTTTATATATGATAAAGATGTTAATTTTATTGTTAAAATATTTCGATCAACACATGACTAATCTCAACGGATGAGTACGGTCAACACATGAACCTTTATTTTATAAAGAAAAAGATGTAAAATTTATTGTTAAAATATTTGTTCAACACATGACTAATCTCAACGGATGAGTACGGTCAACACATGAACCTTTATTTTATAAAATTCTTTATTTTCTAAATTGGAATGAGGCCCAATCAATTACCATATAAAATTAATTATATGGATTCCATACAACACATGCATATAATAGCAACGATAAATAATCAACCATCATCCAAAGTGCACTACACTGTATAAGCATCAAATATAGATATCTAACGCTTATAACAGCTTGTCGATCCATCGATCGACATACAACTAATTATTGGGATTAGTGTATGCCGCATTTTATCCCAATACCCGTGTGGGGTTTCAAACAATCAAACACAGATTTTATTTGTGCAGTTGGGCGATGTGTAAAATTTATCGTCCCAATCAATGTCCTTCAAATAGGTGTACATAAACAAACCGTCCGGTTTGTAAATGAATATTTATTTATTCACATTCACGTTAAAAATTATATTTTTAACGACCAAATTATTTTATTCAACCTATGAATATTCTATTCGGTTCATTTATTAAATAAAATGATATCTTTATTTTTCTAACTTATTTTAGAAAATTTCGGCGGCATAACGGCACGATACTAGAAACGGGACAAGGCCTAGCCTTATCCTCGGTCTAATAATGGCCCACGCCATACACATATCAATCAAATCCATTCCATTTCACCAAACAATTCAATTCAAACCAAATAATCTAACAAACTACACAACCCAACAAACAAGTCCATGGTCTGTGGACGATGGTGTCGGGTGCTACTAAACACCGTCTGCATCCTAGTATATATATTTTTAACTAGAAAAGGAAATTTAGAGTGAGAAGTTCTCACCAAAGCTATCCCAACTCCATGACACTTCAAATGTAGAAGTCTTCGCCGTTCTTGCCTTTCGTCACTTTCGTTGCCCGTAGCCACTACATATATAAAAATCACATTTTTATACTGTTTTCTTTAAAATAAAAATCACATTTTTATTTGTTCACTTTCAATTTAAAAATCATATTTTTACACCGAGGTTCATATTATAAAGATTATATTTTTATCTTTCTATGTTATAAAAATTATATTTTTAACCTTTCTATATTATAAAAATTATATTTTTATATATGCAATCAAAATCGCTTCTTTACACAACTAAAAATCAGATCCTTAATGAATTAAAAACTTGATCTTTTATGAAGTAAGAACCATAACTTTCACGAAGAAAATATCTCTCCTTTATAGCGATATATACATTAAAAATCGTATATTTTCTTCTTATGACAAGGGATATTCACAAAGACCAAATTTAATTAAGCTAAGTGAAATAAAGAACTTATCGTATATTCATCTTGTCGCTGTAAAACTGAACTCGGCTTCACTCTCCACGGTTCATCATCGGCACTCCTCTTCGTTGCTCAGAGGAGGATCCCCTTCCGCCACACGAATCGCCACAGCGGTGGATTGGAGTGACTCGGGGATTGGAGCTTCGGATTTACGAAGGGGGAGAGAGGAGCGTGAGGGGGGTGGTGGCGACTGGGGAGGCGGCCAAGGCAGGCGACGCGCCACTGCCTAGAGGGGGGCGACGACATTGGGCGGAGAAGAGGGTTTGGGTTCTTTTCAGAAGAGGAGAGGAAGGAGAAGCAGGAGGTGGCGAACGAGGCGGAGGAGAGAGGCAGGGGGACGCGACCGATGCTTGGTGGCCGGAGCGCCAGGTCGGCGGGCGGAGCTGAAGGGTTAGGGCGCGATAATTTTTTTATATTTTAATTTCTTTTGTTCTGAGTGGATAACGGGGAGGGAGAGAGTGTATAAAGGGAAAGGGTTGACTAGGAATAAAAATATATTATTTTATTTTAATTTTAAAATCCAAAAAGTAACTTTTTATTTTGAACTCGAAATCAAGCCCACCGACTGTCGTCCCTAGCTAATTACCCCCATTCCGAACATAATGGGATATGTATCGCAAGCTGATTCGGCCGTTACTATCAGTTTCCATCAAAATTAAAATATAAATCTATATATATTCAACTTGAACGCACATTTCAATTTACTGGGGCCACATACGGATCGCCAAAATTACAGAAAAAATATTTCTAGCTTCGTATTGCTGATACGGTCCTAACAAAACTAATTTCGTCAGATTCTGAGACCGTTTGAAAAATGGTCATTTTCCAGTCGATTAATATTAATTAAAACTGACCAAACACGTTTTCCTTTGCCATGCTCACATATTGATTCGAAAAATTATGAAATTTGAAACCTAGTAATAATTTGACATCGCGGATCCAACAAAAGTGGTTTCGTCGAAATCCGAGGTCGTTTGCAAAATTTCCATTTTTAAGGGCCTGAATTCCATAGCGACTATTCAGAATTTTCAACTGGACATATCCTTTGATTCTCGCTATGAAATTTCAATTATTCGGATTCGTTGGAAAGATATTCTCAATTAGATTCTAATATTTTTGGTTTCACTAAATTCCGATTTATTTTGCACCCGGTACATACATTTGAAGTTTGAAATCGAATTATCGAACTGCAGGGCCATTTTCAATTCCTATTATAATTAGAAATATTTATTTATATTCTAACGATGATTCAGATACATATATACGTTCGAATTCTAATAAAAATAAATTTTTCGTCGTTACTATTTAAAATAATTCATTTTAAATATTCAAAATTCGCTAAAATTGCCAAAATAAAAATTTTTAATTGGCTCAGATTTTCGGGTTGTTACAATAATTATACAAATTTACCTATGTATTATAGGTGATTATGCCCTTTTCCCCATTTGAATTATATGTCTAATTCATATAAACATTACTTTAATTATGCCAATTCTAACCTTTTTCCCCTGTTCCCTAACTAATACGTTTGCTTATATTTGATGACATCTAGGCTAGAAAGTAGCCTAGTCATAACAATAAAAGGAAAGGTGATAGGAATATGACAAAGTGATTGTTTTGGCATAAACATAAATCAGCATGGTGATAAGGTGGACATACAAGCATAAATCTAATGAAATTGTGGTAGTTAATTGATTCTAACATAACTATAATGTCATAATAAGCATAATAAGATCTAAATTAACAATTTAGATGTCCAACTGGTTTAGATCTAATATGATAGGCAGAAGGTGATAAAATAGATCTAATTAGAAATTAAGATGTCCACATAATTCCGATCTAATAGTTAAAATTAGATCTAACACTAATAAGGTCAAGATCCACATCATAGAATGTTACAATAGATCAAACAAGATAGAGATTTAGATCAATAATTAAAAATAGATCTAACACAAATAAGGTCAAGATCAACATCATAGAATGCCATAAAGTTATAATAAATCCAACAAGATAGAGATTTAGATCCAAGTTATAATAAATTTGGAATGTCACAAGTTCGCAATTTACAATGGATCTAGTATAATATAGGCATATGAACAATTCCAAACTATTTACATACCACGTTTACTTTTATATATTTAATCTAAAAGCAACTAGGAACTCACAGTGTTTGGATTAGAAAATAGAAGAAGAATGGATCTCGAATCTCTAACTGAATTGCTTAAGTTGATAGTTGTAGGAGATTAACGGATCTAGTTCAATTTAGACACCGGCAGAGTTTGGCCCCCATGGATTCTCAATGAAGAAAACAAGAGTAATGACCATGTATTTATAGCTTCCAGCCCCTCAGAAACCGACTGCCACATCAGCCTTAGGGTTGTCGACACCCCTATAGGTGGGTCGACCTTGGTGTTGACACCCCTTAAGGGGGGTCGACCCCCTAAAGCGGGAAATTTGCCACAGGACGAATTTTCAATTTTTGGACCCTTTTTGGATAAGTGCTAATTCATATCTGACTCATATGTGTCATATGTATACACATATTTCTTCTACGCGTATACAAACTTAAAATCCTCATAACTTCTTCATACGGTGTCCGTTTTACGCAAACCAAATGTCTATCTTGACCAGAATTTCGAGACGGACACAATGGAACAGTCCATTTTCCTTAATCCTGAATATTAAATTAATTATTATTTAATTTATCCTCTTTTAGTGTTGTTAAAAAAATACGGGGTGTTACAAATCCTCTGATCTAGTTTCTATAATCTACTTCAGTTCGTTAGAGCTCTATTTGCTGGCACTACACTACGAAGTTGGTCTGTTTTATCCTGGGAAAAAAATTGCTATTATGTTGATCAGTGCATATGACGATAATATTGTTTGTGTGAATAAAATGTGGTTGTTGTACATCTTCACCTTACTAGCTTTTATAAGTACGACATACACTTTTGGACATTAAAAGGTTGAGGTCCTTGCCATATAAGTGCTTTAATATAAGTATTTAGAACCATTACTTAAACATTATGGGTTGTTTTTTATGTTTCAACATTTTCTCAATACTCCCCTTCAAATCCTTTTTTAGCTACCACTAAAATAGTTACTCGTTGACCCATGATATATTTCACTCACTTCATAAAAGTATTTATTCCATTTCATCCTTCAAATTTTTTGTCCTATCCTCAACTTACATTACACTATTTCTTAAAGTAACATGATACTTTGATCCATGTTGTATAGTTTTACTTTAAGATTAACTCATTTTTGGTGGTTTTTTGTGTTATTTTAACTTTCTTCTATAGTATTTGATCCATCAACAAGTGCAAAATAATGCACCTACATCTATTTGTATCCAAATTATTTATAAATATCAAATATGTCTGCATCCAGTTGTATTTGGATATATATCGAATATTTTTTTTGCTCATAGTTGATAAGTCTCAATTGAATAGTTCGTTTTAGCATGTATTTTTATTAATTTTCAAAAGATATAAAATATGACATATAAAATATTAAGTTATGGATACACATTTGTACATATATAACATCATTTTTTAACTTAAGTTAAGAGCATGTAACAACCATATTATACACACACATAATATTATATTATAAATTGTTTTCTCGATAAAAACTTAATAAGTAATGTTTGAATTCGAATACTATGATATATGCAACTGCGTCTCATTTTCCAAATACATGATACCATTTTGTATTTTATGTATTTAAGTAAGAGATTTTATATTTTTTAGTGTCCAGTGATAAGCCTATGTTAAGCAACGTTTCAATACGAATGTTAAGTACAAGATATTAAAATCAAGTAGTATATAACACGTTTTGTAATATTATTGACGCTAGATTTTAGTCAACCAAATGCTGACACTCGATTTGTATACAATTCATATAATAATAGCAAAATAGTCATAGATCACATAATGTTATAAAGGAAATGAAGACACAAAATTTACTGTGGTTCGGCAAGTGTGCCTACATCCACTGAGGTATAATCGATTGTTTATATTGTTTGATTACAAGTATAGTTCGGTTTTACCTTAAGAATGTAGAGAACAAACATTTCTTGTTAGGCTTTAGCAATGTCCTTGTGTAACAGTGTTCAAAATCCAAGAGAAGTCTTCAAAATGAACAATTTTGGTGTCATATTAAGAGCTCGTATCAACCTTGAATAAAGAAAGAATTTTCGAATCTAAAGTTTTGACTGAACACGGAGAAGGGATCAGTACCGACTCTTTGGGGGGAGCGATATGGATCATAGGGCTGCGAAGTATGAGTTGGGTCTGGTTAGACCAAATACTTCATCTGACCCACATAGGTATGGTTTAAGGTAGCTCAACCCATATCCGATCCTATGAGGTTGGATATGGGTTGGGTTAAAGTATGGATTTGGTCGGGTTTAGTAGGGTTAGGTTGCTTGAATATAATAAAAAAAATGAGAATATAAAGTGATTTTTTTAAAAAATAATATTAAAATATTTAGCATAATATATCAGATTATAGCTAGTATAGTGGCATTTAAAATAACTAATTCATTATAAGACTTATTTTATTAAAATTTCATCCTAAATCACATCATATGAAAATAACTTAATACATAATAGAACAAGTATTTCATTTTAAAATACATTAAAATGCTCTTTGAAATATATTTGCCAAATTCTATCTAGTTTGGATTGACATGAAATATGCTTTTTTATATATTTACTATAGAAAGCTTAAACATTATTATAGGGATATACTATTCGAATTTTAAGTGGGCTCATATTAAATTAGGTTTTTAATATAGGGTTCGGTTGGGTCAAAACAAGGTTGGGTTGAACAAAATATCAAAACCAACCCGCATATAGTATGGATTACAAATTGTAACCCATATCCGATCCAAATTAGGATGGGTTGGATTTATGTGGGTTGGGTCGGGTTGGTCGGTTGGGTCGAGTTGGATATGGGTTCTGTGCAGCCCTAATAGATCACATGGATCTGATCCGAAAGTTATGTAAGCGCCAAAAAACTAATTCCTTGGTCTGATCATTTCATTTTGGATGATCTGCGTATACTGATAACCTAAATTTTCCTGATCCGATCATGGTTTTATAGTCGATATCATCCTGTAATAGCCCTAAAAACTGAGTAATAATGATTAATTAAGGAATTAATTAAGAAAATAAGTTTATAAAATTGTCAAAATTTAGCTATGGAGGTTACTCAATTGAGTCCGTGGTAATTTACTGATCAATTTTCATATATAATTTGTCATAATCCGAGTTGGTATAGAGAAAATATAAAAGAAACAACTTATAAGTTTAAATCATAATTTAAAAAGTATCTGACACAGGTCGACCCGTAGTTCAACCCATGGAGTCTAGTGGGTCGACCCGCATTTTCCCATAGACGATGTCTTATCCAAGTGCATTCCAGACAAGAGCATTATTAAGTTTTTGAGATAATGTAATTGATTTCTATAAGTTTGATGGTTAATTTGAAGGCTGAAGTAAAAACTATGATGTGGGGGACCGAATTGAATCTTAAAATCCAATGGTCTAAGATCCCTAAACCTACTATAAATAAGACCCCAGGCATACCTCTTTATTCACAATACAAGTCTTTTCTTTTTGGGTTTTCCCTTAACTAAGTTGGATCTGTAATTTAAATTTTCTCTAGGAAGGAATTAGTAAAAATAAAATAACAATAATCGACCTAAGTAGGGATCAAGGAAGACTTGATACGCTCTAAAGTCTTAAGATTACATGTGAGTGTTGTAATTATTTAGATTACCAAGTAATTTAAAGTAATAGGGTTAATAATAGTTGTAGTTTCTTACAGTTTTAGTTGTTTTTCTATAAGTTAATTTCCGTAGGTATATTTTAAATTTTCTTACAGTTTTTAGTAGATTTTCTTTAAGTTGTTTCTTGCAAGTACTCTTGTATTTTTTTTCTTATAGTTTCTTCAAAAAAACAAAAATATATACGTTAGTTTTTCAGTCTTTCCCCCTTATTATTTATTTTGTTCTCGCCAATATTTACAGTTTTCTACAATTGTGTACAATTGTTCCTAAAAATGACTAGATTGTAAATATTAGTCTGTGACACAGATTTTAATCCTTTTTTACAAGCGAAAAATAGATAAAGGTGTAAATTGCACAAATATGGACTAAGAAAAAGGAAACCTAAATTTACAGTAAACACATGTAAAAATTGTAGATCTGTAATGAAAAAGAACTAGACTGGATTAGGAAAAATTGTACAAATCTGCAATGTAATTATAATAAGGGTAATCATTTAGGAAGGAATAGAAAATGAGTAGATTATTATGAAAACTATATTGATATGTTTAAGAAATCATTATAAAAGGAAAGAAAGAAACCTATTATGATAAGGTAGGAGGTCATAGGCTCAGGTCAGAGACTGAGTTAATGGTTAGGCTCAGTTCTGGGATTGGGTCAAGAACAAAAGCTTAGATTGTAGACTATGTTAATAAATAGAACTCAGATCAAGGATTGAGTATGGGTTGGGAGCACAACTAGTACATGTGTTGTTAGGTGACTGCATTCTTTTCCATTTAGGTCAAGAATTGATGATCTCAAGAAGAATGAAAACATGCTATGCTATTTGTGGTACGAAAGGGACATTTGGGTAAGGAACTCTACGATCATCATATGTGCAAAATTGATTGTGTACTACTATGTCCATGCGCCAGAGAGATTTCCATCTGAAGGTTAATCCATGGACGAGTGATGTTAATGATAAGTTCCAGTTCACATTCGACATGGTTGATTCAGTGTAAGGGGCTTCGACTATCATGCTAGATTCATGGTAGAGAGTAGGAGCCGATCAGGGTTGAATTAGAAAAAATCATCCAAATTAGATTTTCAAAATAGTAGTAAAGTGCAAACAATCGAGAATTTATGCCAACTTAAATCAAATGTGTAAATCTATCTCATCCAAAATATTTATTAGTCATGCATGTGCACATTTATTTATGATACTAGAACTGCCCAAGTTTATTTCTTTATCTTGCTTAATCATGTTAGTAATTACATCATTCACTGGATTTTATGTCTAATCCACTACTCTTTCTTCTTTTCCTCCTCCATTAGAATTGTAGGGCTAAGGTGATTAGTTCAGATTTCTTAGAGTATCATTCTCGAAGTTCATTCAAGTTACCGATGTATTCGTCTTCTGTTTTTGCATCTTATTTTATTGGGATTGGTTGTACTATTAACTTTTGAGAGGAACGCTTTTATGTTGTACTTTGATGTTTTTGCATCTTATTTTATGTTGTATTTTATCTGAAATGAATATTGGTTTTGAAATAAACTTATGTTTTGAGTTTGAAAGTGTTTTCGCTGTATATATTTTATTGTCTTGTGAATCTTAGCTTTGGATATGGTTCTTTATACCTATAACGCTCTACATTCCTTGACATAACCCATGGGGGATGTTAAGGGGTGTAGGGTGTTACATTTGGTACTAAAGCTTAAGGATATAGGATTCCTAAAAGTTTTTTTTAAAAAGTAAAATATTTTTCAAAAGAAAATAAGTTTTTTAAAACAAAAGGAAACTTTGTAATAAACCCTCAAGTAAAGTATAATCTTCCTTCGAATCTCAATCTCTATCTTTTCCCTTATGCAATATGGCGGATGTTCCAAATCTTCTTGAAGGTGTGCCCATTCCTAGTTGGTTCTATAGATATCTTCAGGTTACAACACTAGCCGAAGCACAAGTGCCTGCTCAAGGTATGGCACTTGCTGATGTGGTTCCTCCTAACTCACTAGCAACTATCAACTTCTCTAAATTTTGCAAGGATTTCTCTAATCTTGGTGGCAGATATTTCTTGCGCACAGAAATTTTTATTGAGAAACATACTTGGTTAAGGAGCACAGAGAGGATCTTTGGATTACTGGGTCTTGAGGATCATCAACAAGTTCAGTCAGTTTCTTGGCAGCTGATGGAGGAGACAACATATTGGTAGGAGATGGATTGGGCCGAATGTAGAGATAAATTTTAGAAAGAGTTTTTATCTCAAGTAGAGGAGGGTTTGCGGTTTGAGAGGTTCATTTATTTGAGATAGGGAGATCGTTTTATACAGGAATACATCAATCAGTTCAATGAATTGTTGGCATTTGGTTTGGATATGGTCAATACACGTCACAAGAAGGCTTCCAATTTGGCAAAGGGATTGAACCAACCCCTCTAAGGGTTGACATTGACACATGTACCTATGGAAGTGACATTCGAGCCTTTAGTCGAGATAGATGTACGGAGTTAGAAGTGATGAGGTCAAAGAGGTTAAAGAGGTCTCTAAGGCAGTTGATTTGAAGAAGAAATGGTGGAAGAACAAGAAAGGGAACAAGAAGAAGGTTAGGGGCCCCTAGAAATGACATATTCAAAAAGATAATAAGTTTCATAACTGTGGATTGCCTGATCATTAGGATAAAGACTGCAAGAGGTGTACGATGAAGGGGAAGTGTCATACTAGCGGTCAGGTCGAACATCTATGTAGAGCTTTGTCCTCAGAAAGTGGGTGGAGCACACAGAGCTGGTGCATATATTCCTCGGTTCAGACTTTGCATATGTCTCCATCTAGTAGTCGGTAGGTCAAAGGTAGAAAAGTCGCAGTAAAAGGTTTAGTTACCATCTCTGATTTTTTCTATTCGTATATTCTTTGATTTGGGGGCATCACACTCCTTCATTTCTGTTAACCCCGTTCCTAGAACGCGGTTCAGAATTAAGAAGTATTTACGGATGATGACACACGGCATAACTGAATCTAGTCGTTTCTGCGACATAAATCGTCAACACGACATGAAATTAAGGCGTTTAACACGATGCGGTGACCGTTACACTCAAGGCGTCCAACATAATTCATGTTGTTACCCTTCTGTGCCGATTAAACTCATGTCGTTGCCAGGATCCGTGCTTCAAGGCGCAAATTAAGCCATGGCGGGAAGGCACCATGTCGCTACACATGATGCAATCATGTCGTTAATGTGCCATGCGCGATAAAGTTCGGGCTAAACAGTTCTAATACAAAACAGTCACCTCATACCATGTCGTATGACATATTCCTAAAGTCCGTATATCATTCCGTTGTTTGACTATGCCTTGGAACATCCTCCAAAGACATGACGCTAAAATATGACGTGATCAAATATAAAGCAGATGGATAATCACGTGATAATTCATGTCGTATACATGTTCATGGCGCATGGAAGTCATGTCGTCCAGCAGTATAAGATGAAGAACAACGGTTATGGCATTGGATTCGTGTTTATCCATGCCGTGTGCTTTAAATCATGGCATGAGTTATGAGTCGTACCGCTGAACCATAGTCATGTCGTAGAAGGCCATAGTACATAAAGTAATAGGAACGCCAGCTGTAAAGGAAGGAAAGGACAATTGCCTACATTCATATAATTCCAAGTTGTATATTGATATTTCAAAACCAAATAGCATGCCACGTACCGCTATGAAGAAGAGAAGTTGTCCAGTTCAAACAAGCGCCACGTGTGAAATAAAGGACAACTCATTACTTTAATAAAGCAAGTCGGTGGCCCCTTCACAAAGCATGCCGCTGGACCCTTGTTAATCCATGTCGTTTGTGGAGCAATAGTGGTGACAACTGGACGTTGTTATGCCACACCAATTCATGTCGCACACCATATTGAAGTCATGTCAAAGTTAATCATGGCGGGTTGAAGTCATGGCGAGTTGAGTCATTGCGTTTTTCCACATAATTACAGAATTGCCACCCGTGTCAAAATCACCTATAAATACCCCCATACCTCACATTTGGATGGGGGGACCGAAAATTCATTCCAAGGGGAAGACTCTACCAAATTGAAAACTTATTTACAACTTCTCTAATGGCTTCTATGAATTCATCAACACTTTTCTAACTTCATGAAGATCAAATCTAAGCCAATGATCATGAGATCTCTCCACAATTGAATCCAAGTACCTTCAATCTCATGCAAGCTACAAGATGAATCACTCCAACACCATTCAAAGGATCTCTAATCTTCTCTAATCCATTTCGAAGTTGAAATTGAATGCTAATTCACTATGAAGATCATGGAGAAGGATGAAAGCACCTAAGTGATCGAATTATCCATTACGAAGCTAAAGGCCTCTCCATTTTTCTTCGCCAAATTCTAGTGAAATTAAATCATAAGGAGAGTTAAAAGAGAAGAATGAATGTAATGAGGGAAATTCCATATGTTGTAAGCTTGAATATCATAAAGAGAATTGATTAAAAGTGGACGTAGATTCATAGTGAATCGAACCACTATAAAAATTCTTTTGTACTCTTACTTGCTTTTATTCGTTTGTTTTGCGATTTTGCGGTTCCACATTCTTACCGAATAAGTGAAACCTTTGGTGTTTGATCCCAAATTTGGAGCAAACATTTGGCGCCCGCCGTGGGGCCGCGCTCGCATCTCCTACCTCTTCTAGCACTCTCCCAAAGTTGAGATCCTTGCATTAAAGCTCTAAGTTGCATCCTTCTCTGAAATCATGGCAAAGTCTAAGAAGACCGTTAGGAAAACCGTGATAGAAGCCGATGATGTTGCTAATGAAGAGACACCACTTACTAACCGTTTCGATGTTGGTGAAAATTCGATAAGTGGAGCTGGTGTGACTAGAAATGAACTAAATGCCGATATTACCAACATGAACTGCCGAATTGAAACTTCAAATAAAACTGTGATGGATGCTAATGATGCTCTAATGGAAAAAAATGAATGCTCTTCTAAATTCTCAACCAATTCAAGCCCCTCCCAAAATGCATGTGGATCTCGAGGAGAATGGCAAATCGCCTACTTCCGATCACAACCGCAATGACAATATGGAAGACGATTATGATGGGGCAAGTGACGGGGATGAAGCTAATATCAAAGGATTGAAATCAAAAGCTAAGAACCATTCCGAAGTGAATGCTTAAAAAGCCGCCAATCCTATCACGGGGGCACCTCTTCGTCGAGAAGGCAAAGGGCCTAAGCTCTTTAATCGAGATTGAAACACCCCACCTCCGTTAAGGTCACTCACAAAGGGAATGCCTTAACTTTGGTGGAGGTTTATAAGTAAAAGCCACAGATAAACTCAAGACAGATATAAATACACATATTTTAAATAGCGAAAATCAAACAGACTTTTATTTCATCAATATGTGTTCCAACAAAACATTTCCATATTTGTCTCAAAATACTTCCATCATTACAACCTCATAACTGCCTTGATTATCAAAGAAGCATAAAACATAAATAAAGTGACAAAAATCCCCATAGTGATATCCAAAGCCATAGTTCGAGCAAAAGAGATCCAAATCATACATCTACGGTCTTGGAGCTTGTAAAGGGTCTGACTGAGCTGAGTTGTTTCCTCCCTATCGACCTGGGGGGGGGGGACGAAAGAAAAGAAGACGAAAAGAAAATAAAGTCAGACATAAAGCCTGAGTAAATCTAGTAACTCTTCAGTATGTGAATAAGAAAAGGGCATGATAGACATAAACTGAAAATAGGAAAGTGTCACAAGCTAAGGAAGTGTCGAATGTACTATCGCACCCATACTATATATCTCTGCACCTACTTGAATTTATTCTACTGGCATCCCATGGTGAGGGTGAAGTGATCCCCATTTTTGTTTAAAGATCGGCTCCTACTCACGTAAACATGTGTCATACGACCCCCAAGAATTGTAGATACCTATGATGGTCCCACCATGGGGTGTATCAAGACCCATGGTGGCGGCCCCGACACAAATTCTAGAAGGCATAGGTTATACTACTGGTGTCCCCAGTGCCCTGGTTGTCTGCTCCGGAGTGTATGCACGCCCGCACCCCGTTAGACCTACACTGTGCACCCATCGTCGTCGTTTGACCGCTTACATCAGCCAGTAATCGTGCCCCACCCTGCCTAGTTTCAGGGTACCATCATACCTAACTTGGGTTACTGCTGAAACGGGTCCCTCATTACCAGGATTTTCTAGTCAAACATGTTAAGTGGTTAAGTGCCTGTATTTACCTAACCCCACCCATCAATTCTTGTTAACATGTTGAATTTGGTCAAGTGTTATAGTTGACTTAACCCTACCATCTGTCCTTAGCCTCATAGAGCACCAGACCACTCACATTAGACAGGTATTGCTACGGTTACTGGATGTGCCGGTCGGTTCCGGGCAGGTTTACACCGTAGCTCAGTCAGACCTCGGGTCATTATTGGGCTCAATGCTTAACCACCCACATTGGATAGGTATTGTTGTGACTACTGGACAGCCGGGCGGGTCCGGGCAGGTTTACATCACAACTCAATCCAACCTCGGGTTAAGCATATCATGTTTTCTAAATTTACATATTTTATTACTTCTTAATTATATATGTAAGTGTCATGTCTTTTATTCTTGGGTATAATAATACATACCGCTTAAATGTCATTGTCATTGGCATGTGCCAAACATGCCAACATATATTTTCATGTTTTACACCCAACGTTATTACCCCCGTTTGTACGTTCACAATATTATAACAAATGTTGGGCTCGACACAATTCAGCCCAACTTTATAAACGTGAGAAAAGGGGAAATCAAGCACATGTAACATTTACAATACATAAAGGTGTGTGGCGCATGAACTTGCAATTTAGCGATTCAACTAAAATAAATTATGGGTCATGTGAACTTGCATTCAAATCAAAGTATAACTAAGTAGGTAACATATGAAATGGCATAGTTTAGGCTAATACAAACTTGTGTTTATGCATGTTTAACTTGGCATAATGTGAACCACAAAACTAGCATGCTGTATATTCAACAAAATGTCCAATTATAACATCTAATCACATAGCCTATTTCAACATGAACTTGCATAGTTTATGAAACCCAAACGATACTTAACATAGATCCAATTATACTTGCAAATAAACATAAGAATGATATCATAGTTTTTGGGTCACGTAGGCATAAAAGTTCTCAAATCTATAACATGTTTACATAAGCCTTAATTTAGACTTAGTGAATGTATATAGTCCATGCCATAAGCAAAAACATAAAGGGATCAAATTCTAGTTTTTTGCCACAAACTTGCAAGTGCCATTGTTTTCATATACAATTGTTAATAGGCTTGCATCAATCAATTTAGGCCACAAATATCAATACACAAGTAATAAAAGAATCATTACAATACACATAAATTTATATCATACAATAACACAATTCTATTTTCATTTACATCGAATCACATCACAGATTTTATTCATATTCTGAAAGGTCACTATACTTACAACGAATGCAGAATCTTGAATTCTGGATTCTGGATTCTGAATTCTGAAATTGAGATGCGCTCCTTTGGGTAGACCAACGTTGCGCTGATTAATTTGATTAAACTTTAATCTTCTTCTTAATTTGATTTGTCTCTAGGCTTTTCTCTCTTGACGGCTATGTTCAATTCCTCCATGGCAGCATGACGACTCCTTTCTTATTTTTTTGTGTGAATTTTCAGTTGAGACTTAGGGTGTATTTATATATTTTTAAATTGTTTTGAGCCTTCAGATGAAGACAGGAGGAATCTAGACCATATAAAGTTCAAAGAGCCAATCAAGAGGTGACATGTCAGCCCTAGTGACACACAGAGCCACAGAAATTCGAGCCAGAGCCAGACCTAGCCAGCCAAGTCGGCCAGGTAGGTCGACACCCAGATCGACACCCAGACGACACTATGGTCGACCTGGGGAGGCCAGGTCGACACCATGGTCGACCCTATGGTTGACCTGGTCTCTGGGCGGGAATTTTCCCGCCCAGTCCAGTTTGAACCTATTTTTCGATTTTCGAATTTTAAACTGAGCTGTTTGAATTTAATTTTTTTGAAACTTCCGAAGGCCATAACTCCTTCATACGGAGTCCGATTCGCGCAAACTCAGACTCTATCTCAAGCAGAATTCCGAGACGAACGCAATGGCGTAACCCATTTCCCTAAATTATTTCATTTAGAATTAATTACACTTTAATTTGTGAAGCTTAATGTTATAGAATTCACGGGGTGTTACATTCTCCCCCCTTAAAAGGATTTCGTCCCCGAAATCTTCAAGTTAGGAAGAATGTATATCCTACCATCCAACAGTCCATCTACTCAACCAACAAACACAGGCATCCACTGTCCTTAAAAAGACTTCTAATGCTTCGTGATCATATGCATAGTGTGTGTACATGTCCTTATCTAATGCAAAAGTCGGGCGGTCTACTGATTCAGTTGACCTCCTTAATGCGAATCATGTAAGTGTCATGAATCCATTATGTATGCAAATTTTTCCTACTCATAATTCTATATGAGTGCACAACTATTCATACAAATGCGACGACCATATGACAGCATATCAAGTTTCAACCATATACAAATGAGAATACATAAATGCATATGCAATATGAAGTGACTGAGCCGATCTATAACCTAGGGTGTGTGTATATGCATCCACGAGCAACCACTTGTAATCACTAGCAACCATTTGCAGCCATAATCCATAACATGTTTTCAAATACATGTTTGCATCCATTTATTTTCTACCTAAGGAGTTAGGAAAAGGACCGAGGAGATATACCTAAAAAGATAGATAAAGCATAACTTAAGGAAAAAGAGAGATCAAAGATGTACCCTCAAAAAGAAGAGGGTAGGCAGCGCGTATTCTGTCCTCAGTTTCCCAAGTCGCGTCTTTTTCGGCGTCGCTCCACTGAACTTTAACGAGTTTGACTTTGCGGTTGCATAGCGTTTTCACTTCAGTTCCTAAGATGCGGGTTGGAACTTTCCTCACAGTTGCTTCACGTTCCATTTCGGCTTCTTCTAGAATGCTAGGTTCCACCACTTCCACAGACTCATGCAAACACTTTCGGAGGTGAGAAACATGAAAGATGTTGTGAACTCCGGCCAGTCTCTCGGGTAGCTCTAATCTATAGGCCATCTTTCCAATCTTCTCGATGATAGGAAACGGTCCTACAAATCTTGGTGCTAGCTTTCCTGCGGATCCAAAGTGAACGACGTTCCTTAAAGGAGATACCTTAAGGAAAACCCTGTCCCCAACCTCAAACTCAAGGTCGGTCCTTCTTTTGTCGGCGTAGGATTTCTGTCTGTCTTGGGCTGTCTTCATTCTCCTACGTATCAAGTCCACTTTCTCCGAAGTCTCTCGAATCATGTCTGGCCCAAGTATAAGCTTATCTGTAGACTCCCACCAACAAGTTGGTGATTTGCACAGTCTTCCATACAAGGCTTCGAAGGGCGCCATACCGATGGTATCTTGGTAGCTGTTGTTGTAGGCAAATTCCACTAAAGGAAGGTGATCCCACGTCCCTCCAAAGTCAAGAACGCAAAGTCTTAAAAGATCCTCTGAAACTCTATTCACCTATTCTGTCTGGCCGTCGATTTGGGGGTGATAGGCCATGCTCATACATAACTGTGTGCCTACAGCTTCTTGCAGACTCCGCTAAAACTCGCTTGTGAAGATAGGGTCTCGGTCACTAACAATGCTGGAGGGTATCCCATGGAGTCGAACTATTTCCTTGAGATAAAGAGATGCTAGAGATGACGCAGTCCTTTTACTTTTGATAGGTATGAAGTGGGCGCTCTTAGTAAGCCTATTCAGTATTACCCAAATGATAGTGTTGCCTCTTCTCGACCTAGGCAGTCCATTAATGAAGTCATTGAAATGCTATCCCACTTCCAATGTGGGACCTCTAAAGGTTGAAATAGTCCTCCAGGTTTCTTCTATTCCGCCTTGACCCGTTGGCAGGTCATGCACTTAGAAACGAAATCTGCCACGTCTTGCTTCATGCTGCTCCAAAAGAAAGTCCTTTATATATCCTTGTACTTCTTATCATCGCCAGGGTGTATAGTCATCTTGGAATGATGCGCTTCCTCGAGAACCTTCTCTGTCAATTCCCTTGCTTGTGGAACGCATAATCTTCCATCTCGCCTCAGCCAACCCTTATCATCGATGGCGTATCTATTGAGGTGACTAGAAGTCTCACCCCTAATAAGTTTATCAATCACATCAACAAACTAAGGGTCTTCACGTTGTGCAGTCCCTATTGAGTTTAAGAGATTAGGGCGTACTTCGAGAGATGCTAGCAAACCCGGTACAAAATCCGAGGAGGGCCTAAAGTTAAAGCTGGCTATATACTCCAAGCTTTGCCTTTCCACAAAGAGCGGGCTTAAGGTCAGTTTCTTTCGTCTCAACGCATCTGCTACTACGTTGCCTTTGCCGGGAGTATAGGAAATTTCAAAATCATACGAGGCAAGAAACTCTACCTATTTTTACTGCATCAAGTTAAGATCCTTCTGCGAGAAGAGATATTTCAACGATTTATGGTCTGTGTATAATTCGAACCTCTCACCTAGGAGATAATGGCGCCAAGACTTAAGCGCAAAGACAATGGCGGCTAACTCAAGATCATGGGTTGGGTAGTTCTTTTCATGAAATTTCAATTGCCTTCCACCATAAGCTACTACCCTCCCTTCTTGCATTAAAACAGCGCCTAGTCCCGTACCACAAGCATCCGTATATACTGTGAACATTTTGCTTCCATCTGGAAAGGTCAGAACTGGGGCTGTTGTAAGAGCCCTTTTTAATCGTTGGAAAGCAAACTCGCAGTCCAAATCCTAAGTGAACGCCAGATTCTTCTTTGTTAGCCTTGTGAGTGGGGCTGAGATTTTCGCAAAATCCCTAATAAACTTTCGGTAAAAACCGGCTAGCCCAAGAAAGCTTCGAACTTCGGTTGCATTTCTTGGTGTCTTCCAATCTTGCACTAGCACCACTTTCGCGGGGTCCACAGCCAACCCCTCTTTGGACACTATATGCCCTAGAAATCTTACCTCCTTTCTCCAAAAGTGGCACTTGGAGAATTTGGCTTTTAGCTGATGTGTACGGAGAGTTTCCATGATTCCTTTCAGATGCTGAGCATGCTCTTCCTCATTCTTTGAGAAGATTAAGATATCATCTACGAAGACAACCATAAATTTGTTGAGAAATTCTCTGAACACCCTGTTCATTAGGTCTACGAAATAAGCGGGTGCGTTTGTCAAGCCAAAAGGCATGACAAGCCACTCGAAGAAACCGTCTGGGGTTCTGAATGCCGTTTTATCAATGTTGTCTTCAGCTACTCTCAGCTGATGGAACCCAGTTGCCAGATCAAGTTGGGAGAAGACCGTCGCAGCTACAAGCTGATCAAACAAATCGTCGATTCGGGGAAGAGGGTGCCTATTTTCTTGGTCAATTTGTTTAACACCCTATAGTCGACGCAAAGGCGAAGCGAACCGTCCGCTTTGGTTGCGAACACCACTGGAGCACCCCTTTCCGAAATGCTCCGTCTAATGAACCCCTTTTCAAGAAGTTCTTTAATCTGCTTACAGAGCTCCTTTCTCTCCTTTGGAGCCATGTGTCTGACAGGTAAAGCTACAGGCTTTGCATTATCCACAAGATATATGCGGAAGTCTATTTCCCGCCTTGAAGGTAAGCCTTTCACCTCCTCAAAGACATCCGGATATTCCCGGACTACTCTAACTGATTGCAAATTCTCATCAGAAGTGTCAAGCGACTCTAGATAACTAAGCATAACATCATTCAAGGGATTACAAGAAATTTCTAGAGTGTTTCCAAGCCGAGTCAAGAGCCTAACTACTCTTTTCTCACAATCAAGGATGGCACCATTACTGGATAACCAGTCCATGCCTAAGATCAAACCATATCCTTAGAAGCCCAAAACAAAGGCATTACAACTAAACTCAACGCTGAGAATAGAGATTTTCAAACCCAGACAAACCATTGACAAGTAAGCGGAGCCCCCAATTGGATTTGAAACTACTAAGGGATCTTCTACAATACTAGTGTCTAGATGCAGAGATTCTACTAAGGCAGATGAAATAAAAGAGTGTGATGCGCCAGAGTCAAAAAGTGTGCGAACTGGATGATCATAAAGATAGACTACAATTTCTACAGAAATATTACTATCTCGTTCCTGCTGAGGTGCCACTAGCGCATGAACCTGACCCCTTGAAGCGGATCCGGCTTTCTGTTCCTTCCCTTTCTTCTTTGGGCAGTCCTTAGCTTAGTGCCCAGTCTCTCCACAATGGAAGCAACCACCCATCTTCACCTTCCTTTTTTGCTAGTCTTTTGATATATGTCCCACAATGCCACATAAATTGCACCTTCTCTTCTCATGGGGCTTATTGTTCTTCCCTCCTTTCTTGAAGTCTGTTTTCTTTGCTTGTAGACCCTCTTTCTTCTCTTCCACCTTAGTTTCTTTCTTGCTGTGGTCTTCCTCGTGTAGCAACGCCATGTCCACCAAGCTTTCATAAGTCGCTCCCGTGGATACATGGGTCATAGCAAGGCTGTGTAGAGGCTCATTCAAACCTTTGACGAAGCGAAGCGCCTTCTTGTGTTGGGTGTTTAATAAGTCCAGCCCAAATCTTGCCAGCTGATTAAACTGATTAACATACTCCCTGATCGTCATACTTCCCTGTTTCAGAGTTTGAAACTTCTCCATTTGCAGACTTCTTTCAGCTTGGGAGAGGAATTTCATCTCAAACTTTGTCCTGAAATCTTCCCATGTTTCCACCGCCCGTTGAGCATTGGTAATTTCCCACCAATAGGAAGCTTCTTCCTTAAGCAACCGTACCGCTAGTTGTATCTTTTGCCTGTCATCAACTCCAAAGATGACAAATAGATCCTCAGTCTCCTTTAGCCAGTTTCTTGCTCCTACAAAGGATTCTGTCCCATAAAAGTCTTTTCCACCCATAGCCTTAAAGTCTCTACATGTTTTTGCGAAGGCATTTCCACGAGGAGGAGAAGGAGGAGGAACCGCGGCCACTGGAGGAGGGATGTCTGTAGGGCCCACGCCATTAGCCCTTGCTTCTAAGTACCTCTTAAACCATCCGGGAATCGGCACTCCTTCCGGGAGGTTAAGGTCTCCAGACATGCTGAAACAGAAAGGAAAGATTCAAAATGAAGGATAGATAGGGCACATGGCTTTGGGGGATTTTGTCTTTTTATAAATATAACACTTTTCCTTGAAAAATGCTTCTTTAAACTTTCTTTTTGAAAACAATTTCAAAAACTTTTATCTTGTCTGGTAAACCTATGCTCTGATACCAAGTGAAACACCCCACCTCCGTTAAGGTCACTCACAAAGGGAATGCCTTAACTTTGGTGGAGGTTTATAAGTAAAAGCCACAGATAAACTCAAGACAGATATAAATACACATATTTTAAACAGCGGAAACCAAACAGACTTTTATTTCATCAATATGTGTTCCAACAAAACATTTCTATATTTGTCTCAAAATACTTCCATCATTACAACCTCATAACTGTCTTGATTATCAAAGAAGCATAAAACATAAATAAAGTGACAAAAATCCCCATAGTGATATCCAAAGCCATAGTCCGAGCAAAAGAGATCCAAATCATACATCTACAGTCTTGGAGCTTGTAAAGGGTCTGACTGAGCTGAGTTGTTTCCTCCCTGTGGACCTGGGGGGGAGGGGGAGAGAAACAAAAGAAAAGAAGACGAAAAGAAAATAGAGTCAGACATAAAGCCTGAGTAAATATAGTAACTCTTCAGTATGTGAATAAGAAAAGGGCATGATAGACATAAACTGAAAATAGGAAAGTGTCACAAGCTAAGGAAGTGTCGAATGTACTATCGCACCCATACTATATATCTCTGCACCTACTTGAGTTTATTCTACTGGCATCCAATGGTGAGGGTGAAGTGATCCCCATTTTAGTTTAAAGATCGGCTCCTACTCGCGTAAACATGTGTCATACGGCCCCCAAGAATTGAAGATACCTATGCCGGTCCCACCATGGGGTGTATCAAGACCTATGGTGGCGGCCCCGACACAAATTCTAGAAGGCATAGGTTATACTACTGGTGTCCCCAGTGCCCTGGTTTTCTGCTCCGGAGTGTGTGCACGCCCGCACCTCGTTAGACCTACACTGTGCACCCACCGCCGTCGTTTGACCGCTTACAATCAGCCCAGTAATCGTGCCCCACCCTGCCTAGTTTCAGGGTACCATGATACCTAACTTGGGTTACTGCTGAAACGAGTCCCTCGTTACCAGGATTTTCTAGTCAAACATGTTAAGTGGTTAAGTGTCTTTATTTACCTAACCCCACCCATCAATTCTTGTTAACATGTTGAATTTGTTAAGTGATATAGTTGAATTAACCCTACCATCTGTCCTTAGCCTCTTAGAGCACCTGACCACTCACATTAGACAGGTATTGCTACAGTTACTAATTGTGCCGGTCGGTTCCGGCCAGGTTTACACCGTATCTAAGTCTAATCTTGGGTCATTATTGGGCTCAATGCTTAAACACCCACATTGGATAGGTATTGTTGTGACTACTACACAACCGGGTGGGTCCGGGCATGTTTACATCACAACTCAATCCAACCTCGGGTTAAGCATATCGTGTTTTCTAAATTTACATATTTTATTACTTCTCAATTATATATGTAAGTGTCATGTCTTTTATTCTTGGGTATAATAATACATAATTCTTAAATGTCATTGTCATTGGCATGTGCCAAACATGCCAACATATATTTTCATGTTTTACACCCAACGTTATTACCCCCGTTTGTACGCTCGCAATATTATAACAAATGTTGGGCTCGACACAATTCAGCCCAACTTTATAAACGTGAGAAAAGGGGAAATCAAGCACATGTAACATTTACAATACATAAAGGTGTGTGGCGCATGAACTTGCAATTTAGCGATTCAACTAACATGAATTATGGGTCATGTGAACTTGCATTCAAATCAAAGTATAACTAAGTAGGTAACATATGAAATGGCATAGTTTAGGCTAATACAAACTTGTGTTTATGCATGTTTAACTTGGCATAATGTGAACCACAAAACTAGCATGCTGTATATTCACCAAAATGACCAATTATAACATCTAATCACATAGCCTATTTCAACATGAACTTGCATAGTTTATGAAACCCAAACGATACTTAACATAGATCCAATTATACTTGCAAATAAACATAAGAATGATATCATAGTTTTTGGGTTATGTAGGCATAAAAGGTCTCAAATCTATAACATGTTTACATAAGCCTTAATTTAGACTTAGTGAATGTATATAGTCCATGCCATAGGCATAAACATAAAGGGATCAAATTCTAGTTTTTGCCACAAAATTGCAAGTGTCATTGTTTTCATATACAATTGTTAATAGGCTTGCATCAATCAATTTAGGCCACAAATATCAATACACAAGTCATAACAGAATCATTACAATACACAGAAATTTATATCATACAATAACACAATTCTATTTTCATTTACATCAAATCACATCACAGTTTTTATTCATATTCTGATAGGTCACTATACTTACAACGAATGCAGAATCTTGAATTCTGGATTCTGAATTCTCAAATTGAGATGCGCTGCGTAGACTAACATTGCGCTGATTAATTTGATTAAACTTTTATCTTCTTCTTAATTTGATTCGTCTCTGGGCTTTTCTCTCTTGATGGCTATGTTCAATTCCTCCCTGGCAGCATGATGACTCCTTTCTTATTTTTTTTTGTGAATTTTCAGTTGAGACTTAGGGTGTATTTATAGATTTTTAAATTGTTTTGAGCCGTCAGATGAAGATAGGAGGAATCTAGACCATACAAAGTTCAAAGAGCCAATCAAGTGGTAACACATCAGCCCTAGTGACACACAGAGCCACAGAAATTCGAGCCAGACCTAGCCAGCCAGGTCGACCAGGTAGGTCGACTGGCAGGTCGACACCCAGGTCGACACTATGGTCGACCTGGGGTGGCCAGGTCGACACTATGGTCAACTTGGGGAGGCCAGGTCGACACCATGGTCGACCCTATGGTCGACCTGGTCTCTGGGGGGAATTTTCCCGCCCAGCCCAGTTTGAACCTGTTTTTCGAATTTTGAATTTTAAACTGAGCTGTTTGAATTTAAATTTTATTCTGAAACTTCCGAAGGCCATAACTACTTCATACGGAGTCCGATTCGCGCAAAGTCAGACTCTATCTCAAGCATAATTCCGAGACGAACGCAATGGCGTAACCCATTTCCCTTAATTTTTACATTTAGAATTAATTACACTTTAATTTGTGAAGCTTAATGTTATAGAATTCACGGGGTGTTACAGAGATCATATGCCTAGGCGAACATTTGGTAAAGAGCTCAGCTTCACAGAGCACCATAGCACCAAAGAATACATTTTAGACATGATAGAACGAGCCATTAAAAACAATCAAGCTAGCAAGGACGACGAAAGAGAATGGGACTTCTCTCTCGATAGGACTCCATTCACTGAAAGAATCCTTGGAGTAGAATGTCCGAAGAAGTTCAATCCTCTGACTCTGCCTCCGTACAATGGTCTCGTTGATCCGAACTATTTCCTATTCAAGTATGAACGGCATATGAGTGCAGCTAAGGCGACCGATGAGATGTGATGCACGTACTTTCCTCTCTACTTAGAAGGTGCCGCATCACTATGGTTCACAAAGCTGCCACCCAAGTCTATCAATCAATTTTATGACCTCACCAAAAAGTTCAAGGAGCAGTTCCGCCTCTATGCTACTAAAGCCAAGGATGCTATAACACTTTCAGCAATGAAGCAGAATCCAGGGAAAACTGTCAAAGCCTTCCTCAGTTGATTCAATGTTGCCATGTCTGAAGTGAGGAATCCAGAGCCATGCATTATACTCATGGCTTTACTCGACGCTATAGACAAAACAAGCGAATTCGGAAGATGGATAAAGATGAAGGAACCGACTATGCTTGACAAGTTCTATAAGAAAGCAGAGGAGTACATGAGAGTGGACGACAATCCTATACCCCTTCAGGTCATTGATGGCAGTCAACTCCTTGAAGCTCCTAAAAATACAGTTGTCCAATCTAACCAGAAGAATAATCAGGGACAGAAGCGAACCAATGATGGGAACGACAACAAGACTAATAAGAAGTCCCGCTTTTTCAACTCATCAGAGCTAATGCCTTTGAATGACACTCCTGAAAATATCTATCTTGCAGCAAAAAGTTCTGAAGAGTATGCAGAGCCAAATCCGATAAGGGTAAGCGATAAAGCAGCAAACTTGGGAAAGTTCTGCAGACTTCATAACCAGCCTGGTCATAACACTAATGAGTGCTGACACCTGAAGAACCTCATTGAGGAGTTGATCAGGAAAAATAGGTTACAGCAGTATGTAAAGAATCCACAAGCCATGAATCCTTCTGCTGCTCCCAAAGGACAAGGGGCATCAAATGACCGGTCTGGCCCAAGCAACGTAGCTTCTGCACAAATCATGCCAAACCCGATTATCAACTGATAACAACTGATCGTGCTCCCATTGCAGTGGCTCGGAATAAGCGATCAACGTCGCTACATCTTTACTTCATGCTCTGTTTCTCGCTTTAGTTCATGCTTTACTTGGCGTTTTACTTTCTGTTATATTCAAAACTTTATGTAAACAGTCTATAATAATCTGCCAGTGATGCACTAAACGTTAGCTCTATGACTAAGAGCATATCTGTTTGAATGAATTTACTACTTGCAAAGTTATATGTCAAATCAAAACTTTCCTAAAAGATGGTTTCATATTGCAGGTCATTTTGCCGAGCACTTGTTCCTGAAACATCGCGACCCCAACAATGCTAGCTCAAGAGCAGAATGTTGTAAACATCAACATGTACAAATGCAAAATAGGAAAAACACTGCCTTGAAAAGTGAATGGGAAAGCCGCAAAGATTCAAACAGCGAGCAAGCGCCACGATAAACAAGCACGAGAGCTGAAACTTTTATTGAAGGGGCACTTCCCTAAGTGGGAGGTTCGGAGGTTCAGAGCTTCAGTTCCTAAACCACAATAGCATGCTAAGTCGAGCATCTGACAAAGGGACTGATGGCCGCCCCGCGAAACGATATAACAGCCACCAAGACCGTTTGCGTAGCATCTGGAATCCCCAGATGTGAAGAACGGAAACCCTTTGCATAGCGTTTGATATGATCAAACGTGAAGAATAAAAAAAACCATTTGCATAGCGTTTGATATGATCAAACGTGAAGAACGAAAAACCCTTTGCGTAGCGTTTGATATGATCAAACGTGAAGAATGAAAAACCATTTGCGTAGCATTTGATATGATCAAATGTGAAGAATGAAAACCCATTCGCGTAGCGTTTGATACGATCAAGCATGAAGAATGAAAATCCATTCGCGTAGCGTTTGATATGATCAAACGTGAAGAATGAAAGACCATTTGCGTAGCGTTTGATATGACCAAACGTGAAGAATGAAAACCCATTTGCGTAGCGTTTGATATGATCGAACGTGAAGAATGAAAATCCATTTGCGTAACATCTGATTACTTCAGATGTGAGGAATGTCGGACTTCAAATTAGTTCACGTGAGATCTGATCATTTCAGACACGGTGGATTATTGGGCTGTAACCAAAGACCTCTCCGGGGGCACCCAATTGATCGTCAAAATCAGGAAGCACCTGATCCAATAACAACAAAAACTGGGGTCTTAACCGAAGTCCTTTCAAAGGACACTCCTTCTAAAATTACCGACGCTTGGATTAATCTGTTTAATGGAGTGGCAAAAGTCCCCATATGACTGAATTAATCAAGCTGGATTGCAAACGGGGTTTGAACATTAACCTCTTAACTTGCGTAGTGTCTGAAAATCTCAGACACGACAAGTGTTAAATTTTGGCCCAAACGTGGGTATGGAATCCAGAGTACTTCGTGTGGAGAAGACTGATAACGACTCCCTAAAACAGGGGCACAAATATCCAAGTCTTCTCTGAAAGGAAAACAAAAAGTCTTTCGGATACATATTTCTCAAATAAGAAATATCGTACACCATCATATTGTACACCGAAACAATAGTGTTTGAAATCCACAGACAGCTTTAGTCGATTAGTTGATTTTAATTGTTAAAAGCGAATTCGAATTTGAATATTGTACTGGTACAGACATTATCCAACGAGTTAAAAATCCGTTGGATAAAATAATTCTGTGCAGATACTTCATTCAGTTCAAAAATAAAGTTTGCTATAATTCATGATTAAACTAATCTGTTATTGATGTGCGCGATCAATGACAAAGTATAAGTCCACAAATCGTGCAAATACTTGTTTTTTATTACAGAGCAGGTATCACAAAGTTCAAAGCACACTTTTCCATGGCAAATAAGAAGCTACAACAGAATTTCAATGCAAATTATATTTATTTCGAAGCCCGCATTTCTCGCAAGCGGAAAATACAAGCTTCTAGGGGCAAAATTTTACCCGTTCTTAGAACGCAGTTCAGAATTAAGAAGTATTTACGGATGATGACACATGAAATAACTGACTCTAGTCGTTTTTGCGACATAAATCGTCAACACTACATGAAATTAAGGCGTTTAACATGATGCGGTGACCGTTACACTCAAGGCGTCCAACATATTTCATGTCGTTACCCTTCTGTGCCGATTAAACTCATGTCGTTGCCAGGATCCGTGCTTCAAGGCGCAAACTAAGCCATGGCGGGAAGGCACCATGTCGCTACACATGATGCAATCATGTCGTTAAGGTGCCATGCGCCATGAAGTTCGCGCAAAACAGTTCTAATACAAAACAGTCACCTCGTACCATGTCGTATGACATATTAATAAAGTCCGTATATCATTCTATTGTTTGACTATGCCTTGGAATGTCCACCAAAGACATAACGCTAAAATATGACGTGATCAAATATAAAGCAGATGGATAATCACGTGATAATTCATGTCGTATACATGTTCATGGCGCATGGATGTCATGTCGCCCAGCAGTATAAGATGAAGAACAACAGTTATGGCATTGGATTCGTGTTTATCCATGCCATGTGCTTTAAATCATGGCGTGAGTTATGAGTCGTACCGCTGGACCATAGTCATGTCGTAGAAGGCCATAGTACATAAAGTAATAGGAATGCCAGCTGTAAAGGAAGGAAAGGACAATTGCCTACATTCATATAATTCCAAGTTGTATATTGATATTTCAACAACAAATAGCATGTCGCGTACCGCTACAAAGAAGAGAAGTTGTCCAGTTCAAACAAGCGCCACGTGTGAAATAAAGGACAACTCATTACTTTAATAAAGCAAGTCGGTGGCCCCTTCACAAAGCATGCCGCTGGACCCTTGCTAATCCATGTCGTTTGTGGAGCAATAGTGGTGACGACTGGACGTTGTTATGCCGCACCAATTCATGTCGCACATCATATTGAAGTCATGTCGAAGTTAGTCATGGCTGGTTGAAGCCATGGCGAGTTGAGTCATGGCGTTTTTCCACATAATTACAGAATTTCCACCCGGGTCAAAATCACCTGTAAATACCCCCATACCTCACATTTGGTGGGGGGACCAAAAATTCATTCCAAGGGGGAGAATCTACCAAATATAAAACTTGTTTACAACTTCTCTAATGGCTTCTATGAATTCATCAACACTTTTCTAACTTCATGAAGATCAAATCTAAGCCAATGATCATGAGAGCTCTCCACAATTGAATCCAAGTACCTTCAATCTCATGCAAGCAACAAGATGAATCACTCGAACACCATTCAAAGGATCTCTAATATTCTCTAATCCACTCCGAAGTTGAAATTGAATGCTAATTCACTATGAAGATCACGGAGAAGGATGAAAGCACCTAAGTGATCGAATTATCCATCACGAAGCTAAAGGCCTCTCCATTTTTCTTCGCCAAATTCTAGTGAAATTAAATCATAAGGAGAGTTAAAAGAGAAAAATGAATGTAATGAGGGAAATTCCATATGTTGTAAGCTTGAATATCATAATGAGAATTGGTTAAAAGTGGAGATTCATAGTGAATCGAACCACTATAAAAAAAATCTTTTGTACTCTTACTTGCTTTTATTCGTTTGTTTTGCGATTTTGCGGTTCCACATTCTTACCGAACTAGTGCAGTGTAACTTTTACACCTTTGGTGTTTGATCCCAAATTTGGAGCAAACAATTTCTATCTCATTAGTCAGTCGTTTGCACTTGAGTATTTCTTTAATTTCAGGCCCTATAGTTGTTTTGAACTCCATAAAAGGATCGTCACCTTTATCAATGATTTGTAGGAGTCTAAAGATCATAATACTAAGGATAGAGTTTGGCTGCTATGCATATGTTTTAGGTTTCTTGGTATATGGATAATTCTAGGGATGGATTGGTTAGCCGCATACGGGGATATTCTGGACTTCGAGAGGAGGATTGTTTTATTTGGACCATGTAGTGGGTAAACCCTCGAGATTTCTTACAACCTAAGGGACTCAATCATGTTGAGCTTCCTTTATTCCCTAGATTCATCTATAAATGATATCAGCCCAGTTCCGGTTGCGAGAGACTTCCCAAATATGTTCAAGGAGGTGAAAGGGTTATTTCTCAAGGGAGAGATTGATTTCAAGATCTATTTGAGTAACAATGCGAGGCATGTGGCATTTCTTGTTAGACATATAGTTCCGAAGGACATAAAGGAGTTGAGTAAGAGGATAAATGAGCATTTAGAGAAAGGCTTAATTAGGCGTAGCATCTCGGCGCAAGAGCACTAGTCGTCTTTGGCACAAAAGATGATTGTTATCTTCGACTTTGTATGGATTACCGAGAGTTGAATAATCTCACTAAGAAAAATTGTTACCCGCTCTCTCCGATAAATTATTTTTTTGACTAATGGGTTAGCGCTTCAGTATTTTCCCAGTTAGGTTTAACCACTAGTTTCCACCATCTTGGCATGGCGGAGAATAACATTGGCACAACATCATTTTGTACACCAAATGCATTTTTTGAGTGGCTAGTAATGCCATTTAGACTAACGAATGCCCCAACATACTTCGTGAACTTATAAGTAGGGTTTTTCTTGATGTTCTGAACAATTTTGTGGTATTATATGTTGATGAGATACTGATACTCTCTAAGAGCAAAAAGGAGCATGTTGGTCACCTTGAGGAGGTTCTTCATACACTTCGAGTACATCGGTTGAGAGTGAATTTTTTGAAGTGTCATTTTGGCAAGAAGAAGTGCATTTCTTATGGCATAAGGTTTCTAGGGATGGTCATGTATCTCGCCAAGGTAGTGGCAGTACAGGATTGGAAGGCCCCTAAGAACGTTATTGAGGTGAGGAGCTTTCTTGGTCTTGGTGGGTACTACAGGAATTTTATTAAGGACTTTGTGTGATTATCGGTACCACTTACCCGCCTTATCAAGAAGAATTTGGCATTCATATGGGGCGTAGACTATGAGGATTCTTCATGAGATTAAAGAGGGCCATTACCAGTGCATCAGTGTTGACACTCTCTGATGGATCTAAGATGCATACATCGATGCATGTGTGACAGACTTATGTGTGGTATTGATGTAGGATGGTATGGTAGTATGCTATGGGAGTAGCATCTTAAGATGCACGAGAGGAACTACCTACCCATGATTTGTAATTGGCCGCGAGCGTCTTTGTTGTCAACACGATGCAGACCTACCCGAATTACATATGCAAACTAAGCTAATTTCATACAACTTCAGGCGCTAGGAATGGGTACACAAGCAAAGCTACACAGATGTTCCTCCATCCTATATTCTGTATTTACACATGCTACGCTGTACTTCTCTTTTTGTGAAAGACATTCTTCTTACCTTGATTTTCTTCTTCTATAAATACATATGAACCAATTTCCTTTTCTAGCGGCTGAAAGGATGTATGCCTCTCCCATTTTTGTTTAGCAATTAAATAACGTACCTTGTTCGTATATTAAACATCTCTTCTTCTTCCTATTTTAAACCATGTGCCATTTTTTTCAACTGAACAAATAAAACCAGTGAAAAAAGGGAGAGTTGGCTGTTTTGAAAAATGCATAAGGAAGTCGACTTTGGAAGAAGCAACCTCATGTTTCGATAATAATGGAGCAGTATATATATATACATACATACATTCATACATACATATACATAAACCATTAGGAAGATCTGAGGTGGTGAGCTGCTAGGGATCTAAGATAATTGGGTTAAAGTGAAGGAGGGTGCTGTTTTTCTGGGGAATGCAGCGGTGGGTGGTAGTAGCATAGCGGGGAGGGAACTTCGGATGGAGAAAAATGGATATGCAGGTGGCCGAGCTGTTCTTGAGTACAGAGATCAAAAAGCAACGAGAAGAAAAATAAGTAAAAAAATATGAGGATGATGAACGTCGCGTTCTTTTCCAGATGCGAGAGGCCAGGGATGGATGTTGAAGTGGCGGTGCATGAGAGAGGGGGAGGGACGACACTGGGGGTCATCGTTGACGAGTGGGGGTGGGGTGGTGAACTTGGAGGCGTCGGGACTGGTTCTAGTTAGAAAAGGAAGGTAGAAGATGTAGGTTGTGAAAACAAGCAAGATAAGAGATGTACATTAAAAGTAATACTTGCCTAATTATGGTTATAATTTTTCCGAACTATATAATAAAATGCCTAATTGCGTTTTAACCATGTCCAGTTAAATATACAGTAACGCGTGTTGGCCCGGGTGATATGTTTTGCGCCTAGTCCAATGTTACATGGGCTTAACCGTGATATTGAGCCTAATCTATAAGAGGAAGTGCCTAATCAGTTTATAAAAGAAAGTGTAACTAGTTGAATTAATTTTTAACTAAGATAGTTAATTAAAAATATAACTAGATAGTTAATTCATTTAATTAAATTCGTATAACATATAATTCAAAACTTGTTTATTTCAATAACAGAATTAGACAAAACCAAGGACATTAGAACCGTATCATTTAGCGTAACATGCTGGAACTGTTTTGGATAGGACTGGAAGAAGTCAGAATTTTTTGTTAAATTAAACTTCTGTTCAATTTAACTAAATTGAACTGTTTCAACGATGAAATCAAAGTGAGTACAACTCACTCAGGTTTTATCCCATTTATATTTTATATAAGTTTGGTATAGTATTTGTGTGTTATGGTTGTTATTATTGTATGTTTACTAAATATATTTTGTATTGACTGAACCGATTAAATTAAAATGTTCGTTTAATTTAATTTAAATAAATCGTTATATTTTAATGATTTAAACCGATGAAGGTAACTTGCCTCGTTGGTCACGTTTAAAATAATATAAACGTATTAAATTTAAAGATGTATGTTTGGATTGTTGTTATTATATCTGTTTGTTGAAATATATGGTTTTATTTTGAAGTAACATACTTTGATGCAGGGAAAAACAGGTTGGAGGGATCCAACTGGATTCCTCAAATATATTAAATGTAATTTGTTTTCATATTATCAGTATATGAACTGTTCTGATTGGATGATTGATTTGGTTGATCATTGAATAAAAATTCAAGTTTGTTTTGTTTTAACCAATGGGCAGTATTGGTTGAGTAATTGGCAGTAGTTGGCCTAAAAATCATTCATTTTATAAATGTTGATTTACAGTTAGGTGAATCGACAGAAATGAAGTTATAAAATTTATTCTATAACTCGAAATGGATTTTTAAATATGTTATTTTGAATAAAAGTATGTTAAAAGGAAATAAATATTTATAATTTATTATTTAAGCTTATAAGTGATTATTAAATGGTTTTGTATTGCAAACACTTATGTTAATCGGAATTATAAGCGAATGCGCAGAAATTAACATAACAAGTTAAGAGTGAATTAATTGTTTCTAAGAAACAATGAAATCAGATTATTTGAATTAATTATATTATTAATTAATTTAAAGGAAGGACTGATTGGAACTGGTTAACGAAATGACCGTGTTGGAGTTGGCTAAGTCGACTGCTTTAATTGGGTCTGATTATTTAATTAGTTGTTGTCAATTAATATAATGATTTAACGAATATTTGTTTTGAATTTTAAGATAAGAAATTAAAAGGGAATTTAATATTTGTTTTAGTTACGAGGAAGTAAATTATTATTTTAATTAATAATAATTAAAGTGATTATTATTTAAATAAAATATATTTAAATAAGTAATCAGAGTTGTAATGACATCTAGTTGGATTGTGAAAGGAGTTTATGAAAGGGTTTTATATAAACATGAGTTGTATAAAAAGGTAAGGTGTTAAAATGTTGATTTTAGGTTGATGTTACTTAATAATAAGATTAAGTGAAGTGAATGGAATTGGAACGAGATTTTCAAAGCGGAAAATGGTTTAAAAGTGAATATTTTGCAGATTTGAATGGAGTTAAGGAAATTAGAAACTGACTGGAGATTAGTTAAGCTGAATGACTTCTTGGGTGTCAATCTGGTGTTGGTTTCGGCCTTCAGAGTTGATATTGAAGGAGTTTTCACTTTCTAGTTTTCGATCAGGGACTAATGAATGTTGAAGTAATGGGAGTAAAAAAAGAGATTTTGAGGAAAATATAACGATATTTCTGAGATTTGAGAAATTAACGAGATGTGTATGAATAAGTTTATTCAAGGGGAAAGTGTTAGTTACTTTTTCAAAAAATAAAACAAAGGAGATGTCATAATGATGTTTTACATGGAATTTGATTTAACACAAAGTGAGAATAAATATGATTTAATTCTAAAGTATTTAAATGGTTTGATAAGAAGTGAAAAGCTATATCCGAAGTATTGAAATATTTAAGAGTTTTAAATTAACGTTCATTAATTATTTTTATTAAAAAGGGCCAAGTGATGTTGAGTACTAAACTAGTGAACTCATTTTAATTTTCATGATTGAATGTTTGTTATTTGGTAGTTAGATAACCGACTATCAAATCTGACCTATACAATTGTTGGTACGGAAAGATCAGTATCGAATTTATATTCGAAAACCATTCTGAATCACCAAATACGAAATCGTTGAAGATGCAGATTGAAGATGGAGAAGTAAAGACCATGAAGTTTTCATAAGCGGAAGAACGACTTGTCGAATCTCTCTGGCATGCATCCAAAGTTATTTAATTTGTGATGCTGACGTGATTCGAATCTACGGATTGCAAGGACTACTTGCTACTGATCTACAGGGTGATTCCTAGGATGTTGTAGGAGGGTGCCTTCGGTTTGTCTAGTCCCTAGACAACTTGTATGGACGGATGTCTGACAAAGTATTTTTAAAAGGGGTCATATACGTTGATTTCCTTAAACCTATTTCTGTTGGTGGCGGAGAAGACACCTTCTCTTAGCTTAACCCTACGGTATTTATGTGAATGTTAATTAGCGATTTTCTGGCAGGTCTGACGATGTGGCATTCAAAGTGAATGGTGGTGTGCTAGCTTGGAAAAGGAAATTTAAACCTCAAGCCTCACAACCGAGAAATGAAAAAAATCGGGCAAGCAGCATGGCTAAGTGAGTCGCTCCCAATTAGGATGTATAATCACCTATCTAGAAAAATTCATTTCCTTCTTTATTGTATTTGATGTTGTCCCTTTCTGGAAACGGTTGCTGATCCGAACCGTTGGTGATATACACTCGATACACTCAAGCAAAATGAGTGGTCGCTCATGTGTGGTTGGGTTGCACACAAAATTTAATAACTTGTAACAACCCGTAAAATGCGAGCCAGTTTGAAATTTTTATTTTTGCAACTTTAGCGAATTTTGAATATTTAAAATAGATTATTTTAAATAAAATCAACGAAAAATTTAGTTTGAATAGAATTCGACGTATATATTATACGCGACGTCGTTAGAATATAAATATTTATATATAATTATAAATAGAATTGAAAATGGCGCGGTAGTTCGATAATTCGATTTCAAACTTCAATTGAATGTACCGGGTGCAAAACAATCCGGATTTTAGTGAAACCAAAAATAATGGAATCGAATAGTGAATATCTTTCCAACGAATCCGAAAAATCAAAAGTTCGTAGCGGGAATCAAAAGATATGTCCAGTTGAAAATTCTGAATGGTCGCTATGGAATTCAGGCCCTTAAAAATGGACATTTTGCAAATGACCTCGGATTTCGACGACACCAGTTTTGTTGGATCCGCAGTGTCGAGTTATTGCTAGGTTTCAAATTTCATAATTTTTCGAATCAATATGTGAGCGTGGCAAAAGAAAACGCGTTTGACCAGTTTCAGTTGATTTTAATCGACTGGAAATTGGCCATTTTTCTAACGGTCTCAGAATTCGACGAAACTAGTTTTGTTAGGACCGTATCGTCAATACGAGGCTAGAAAATATTTTTCTGGAAGTTTTCGTGTTCGTATGTGGCCCCGGTAATTTGAAATGTACGTTTAAAATTCAATAAGATGATTTAAATGAAAATTTAACAGAAACGGATTCAAACAGTCGAATCAGCCTACGTGGCAGATCCCATTGTGTTCGGAATGGGGGTGAAACGCTATGGACGACAGGTGGTGGGCCTCGTTTTGATGACGTATGTAAAAGTCAACTTTTAATGAATAAAATAATTAAATAAATAAATAAATAAAAAATCTCTCCCTCTTCCCCTTAATCCCGTTCTGGCCCCCCCCTTTTCTTTCAAAACTAAATCGAGCTAACAGAGGAAAAAAAAAAAAGGGGAAGAAGAAAAGGGCGGAGGGGAGCATCGCGCACCCCTGTCAACCGCCGGAGCGGACCTCCGATCTCCCTCCCTCTTCCATCTGCTCGCAAGCCCCAACCACCCTGATTCGTCGTCAATGGAAGATGAAGACCGCCGCGAGCCAAGGATTATCGCGCCGCCTCCCCCTACTGCCGTCGGTCAGGCGAGCCACCCGCCCCCTTATGCTGAGACCCCCACCTCGCCTGTTGACCATCACCGAGCCCCTCCGACCCGACATCAGCCCCCCCCTCTCGGTAAGTTCACTGTTGTTTTTTTTTATTTACTTTAAAACTGTTTTTTTATTTAGTTTAAAACTGAAATTTATTAAGTATAAAAACTGATTTATATTTTAAGTATAAAAACTGATTTATATTTTAAGTATAAAAACTGATTTATATTTTAAGTATAAAAACTGATTTATATATTAAGTATAAAAACTGAATTTTATTTTAAGATAAAACTGAATTTTAATTTTAAGTTAAAAGCAAAAAGGTTTAATCTTTTAATAGAAAAAGATTGTTTAGAAAACATATATGAAATTGTTTTGAAAATATATGTTGTTTTAAAAATAAAGATAACAACTTTGTTTTATAAAGATAACAACTTTGTTTTTATAAAGATAACAACTTTGTTTTTATAAAGATAACAACTTTGTTTTTATAAAGATAACAACTTTGTTTTATAAAGATAACAACTTTGTTTTTATAAAGATAACAACTTGGTTTTTAGAAAGATGAAAACTTTAAATTGAAAAGTTGAAAACTTTATTTTAGAAAGATGAAAACTTTAAATTGAAAAGTTGAAAACTTTATTTTAGAAAGGCGAAAACTTTAAATTGAAAAGTTGAAAACTTTATTTTTATAAAGGCGGAATTTTTAAATATATGATAGCGATATAAAAATATGATTTTTATATATCACATCGAAGTAAAAATTCGATTTTTATATATTGAATAGCAAAATAAAAATATGATTTTTATTTATTGAACTTCGAAAGAAAGATTCGATTTTTATATATTGAACTTTGAAATAAAAATTCGATTTTTATATATTGAACTTTGAAATAAAAATTCGATTTTTATATATGGAACTTTGAAATAAAAATTCGATTTTTATATATTGAAATTCCAAAGTAAAAATTCGATTTTTACCTATGTAGAGAATACGGGCGAAAGCGATAAAAAGCGAGTCGACGAGGACTTCTGCAAATGAAGAGCCGTGGAGCTAGGATAGCTATAGGTGAGAATTTCTCACCTTTCAATTTAATTTTTCTAGTTATATATATATACTAGGATGCAGACGGTGCTTAGTAGCACCCGACACAATCGTCCACAGACCATGGACTTGTTTGTTTGGTTGCATAGATTAGTTGAATTATTTGTTTGAATTGAATTGTTTGGTGAGATGAAATTGATTTGATTGATGTGTGAATGGCGTGGGCCTTCACTAGACCGGGGATAAGGCGAGGCCTTGTCCCGTTTCTAGTATCGTGCCGTTATGCCGCCGAAATTTTCTAAAATAAGTTAGAAAAATAAAAATATCATTTTATTTAAAGAATGAATTGAATAGAAATTCATAGGTTGAAGTAAAATGTTTTATCGTTAAAAATATAATTTTTAACGTGAAGTGAATAAAATAAAATATTCATTTATAAACCGGACGGTTTGTTTATGTACACCTATTTGAATGACATTGATTGGGACGATAAATTTTACACATCGCCCAACAGCACAAATAAAATAGGTATTTGATTGTTTGAAAACCCCACACGGGTGTTGGGATGAAATATGGATTTCACTCATCCTGATTGATTAAATATGTCGATCGGTAGATTGACAGGCTGTTATAAGCGTTAGATATCTATATTTGATGCTTATACAGTGTAGTGCACTTTGGTTGATGGTTGATTATTTTCAATGCTATTATATACATGTGTTGTATGAAAATCCATATAATTAATTTTATATGGTAATTGATTGGGCCTCATTCCAGTTTTGAAAAAGAAATATTTGAAAAGAAATATTTGAAAAAGAAATATTTGAAATAGAATATTTGAAAATAAAGGAATATATGAAGCCGTGTTGATTAGATTGACGCCATTTTGACGTGAACGATATTTATATCGATTTTAAAACGATTTCGAAATGAATTGAATTGAAAGTGATTTCGAAATGAATTGAATTGAAAGTGATTTCGAAATGAATTGAATTGAAAGCGATTTCGAAATGAATTGAATTGAAAACGATTTCGAAATGAATTGAATTGAAATTCGAATTGAATAGAAATGAATTTTAAAACGAATTTATAAAGAAGAATTCAATTTTGCTTTGAATTGAGATGGAAGTTGAAATAGATTTTGAAACGAATTTTAAAACTATTTATATAATTCGTTTTAAATAGAAATCGACGAAGTATATATTATATATATAATATAATGGCCTGAATAGAACGCGCCGCGCCGCGGCAGTTCGCGAATTTCGACCATTTATTTCAAACGGACATTACGGGAGATCCGACCGTCGGATTCTCCTAAAACCGGAACCGTTGGGTTCGTATCGAAAAGAGCTTTCTAACGAATATTAGTAATTTGAAATCTAACGGTTGGATTTGGAATTATGTCCAAATCAAATTCGAAAAAGGTCGCTGTAAGTGCAGTTCGATGGCCATTGATGGAAATCGACTGTACGGGCCTTGATAAAATTATTAAAAATAGTAATAATTTGTGTAAAATCATAAGAAATGATTTGAGAAGAATTGGGATGAAAAACTCCATATTTGAAAAGATAAAAATAGATTTTTATCGAAATGAACTAGTTTTGAACTAGAATTATAATTCTATTTATTTTTTTATAAATAAATTGAATTTGAAATGGTTTTGAAAATAACCAAAATTTCCAATGATTGCATTGGAATGGATTTGAATCGAAATTGTCTTCGGAATATTTCGATGTTGGATTTCGTGATTATACAAATGTTGCTATGGAAATTTGAAAGATATATATATTTATATCGTTATTTCCAATACGACATTTGTTAATCGTAGAATTTGATATTGAATATAAGCCGGGATATTTTCTATTCAGAGCCTTGTATTTAATATCAAATGTGATTTGGGTTTGTCGTGAATGGTGTCTTCACTAACACTGTTCTTGAACCCAGTTGAGAAAAGATTAAATCTTTTTATTTAGATTTAATGAAGTGTACCAATTAAAGAATATTTAATTGGAATTGAATTGATATTGATTTTTGGGTTTATCGTGAACAGTGTTTTAAACAACACTTGTTCTTTAACCCGATAATTAATGAATGTGATTTTTGGGTTTATCGTGAACAGTGTTTTAAATAACACTTGTTCTTTAACCCGATAATTAATGGAATGTGATTTAGGTTTATCGTGAACCGTGTTTTAAAAGACACTGATTCTTTAACCCAGTCACAGATTAAAACTAAGTGGAGTTTTAATGAATCTTTAAATAGATTGAAATAATCGAAATGGAGTATCACCAGTTTTGCTCCAGGCGATAGTTAAATCTTTAATTAGATTTGAACGTGGAATGGTAATTGAATTTACCGATAACACTGTGGTGTTAGATATGAAGTATTACCAGTTTTACTTCATGGGATAAATAGGTTGGGATCGGGAAATTAAAATAAATGATTACTTCGGTAAGGTTCGCTAATCCCGACTAGTTTGAATTGAGATTCAAAAATAGAATAAAGAATAAATTCAAGGAATTTACCTTGGATAAAATTCATGGGAACCTTTCCCTATGAATGTGAAATTTAGAAACTAACTGTCGGTTAGCCAAGCAGAATGGTTTTCTGGATATTGATCTGATGTTGGTTTCGGCCTTCGGGGTTAATATTTGGGGAATTATTCTCTTGATTAATTTACGGTTAGTGACTAACGAATTGGAATGAGGCGTATGTTGTGTTTGTGTGACACTTTTATAATATATACGCGAGTTATTCGGAAAGACCGGGTTTATCCCATTCTGAGTAACTGATACGACGATAAGTCGAAGATGAAGACGATGGTCGAAGACCGGAGGTCTTCACGTCGTTTGGGTAATTACTGATGATCTTGATTGGGCTGTACACCCAAGAAGATGGAAACAGTTAGTGATCGTCCAGACGTACTTGGAGATCGATGGATATGCGGGGTACTAGGTGCCTCCGGTTTCGTTCAGACCCAGAACGGACTTGTAAATGGACTGTGTGTCTGACATCGGATTTCATTCTGTGTGACTGATATCGGTTGCATAGGATGGTTTGCCTGTGTGGCATGCTAAGATGCAAATGATCAAGGCTTCTGTTGAAAAGCAAAGTCTTGTGGTGATGATCAAAGCACGGCCTTTGTGGCGTAGCTTTGTGTAACGTTTACCTCGCGTGTTTCACACCAGGTATGAACCAAAAACGGGAGACGGACCTCAGGGAGGGCCTGCGTTTCCTCCTAGCTAGAAGTGGCGTCAGTGGTTTTACACGCCCTGACGAGTTTGACTTATGTGGTTGTTGCTGTTGCGAGGCGCCTCGGTTAGATCGGACGATCCGGGTCCGATGGAGTCATTCGTTGGCTCGCTTACGCCCCAAAGGGCGGCGAAACGTAGTGCTCAGGCATTTTAATCCACTCCGTGTGGACCGGCCCTGACGATCCAAGGCTTGCCTGCGCGCTTGCCTGAGACTCGGGCTAGGCAGTCTCGAATCGGTTGAGGACTATCTTTTGCCTCGGTTCATAGACGGAAATCCAATTTCCAAATACGTGACATTTGCGGTTTTAATTGTAATCCTATATATGGCGACATAGTGGGATGGGGCGCTTATGCCGCCTATGATTGATACTTATGATTTGAAGTTGTTTTATACACTTATAATAGTATCAAATGATTTGTTTTAAACGTATCAAGCATTCTTTGGCTGTTATAAGGGAAAACCCTATCCCCCGGCTTGCGTTGCATTGTGTGATAGGACCTGGGTCTTATAACAGCTTCATTTTTCTTTATTTAGCATTGCGCTATTCGCTTTATGCACTGGTATTCTTGGGAGGAAACCCGTTCCGTGTTATACGGCGTGGTCCCTTGATTTACCTAATGATTTAAAATAAAGATTAATAACTGTTTTAGTTCTCACACCAGTCACATGACTGACCTGGAGTTTATTGTTTTAACCTAAACTCTGGGTGCCCTTATTTTGACACGGGCAGCTAGTAGTTTTGGGTTTTGCAGATTTATATTCACAGGATCCTGGTTTACAGCTGGAACGATATCCGGAAAGCTTTGTATCCGTATATCTCCTTCTAGTTGTGTATTGTATTATTTTCCGCTGCTATGTATTTAAATGTAATTTAAATCTCTGATATTTCTGTGTAATATTCTTTTATACTCTGTATATTCTTGTAATCTGATGCATTGTTGTAATATACAATGAAATATTCTTCTGTATGCGTTCTGTTTTGTCGTGTTCTCAAACGATAGGGCGTTTCGAACGGCCTGAATCGGTTTAGCGACTGGTTCGGACCGAGCGAAATTCCTTGCCGTCACAGTTGGTATCAGAGCTTTGGTTTACAAAGCTTAGAGAACAAGGCACATTAGAACCATACGAAAGAATTCATCAGATATTGGATTAGTAATATCCAATTAGAATGACTCGTTAGAGATGGGATCAGTAGTATCCTAGAACGAGTGTGAAGAGTATATTTTTAAAATGAAAACAAAATTTTGTTTTGAAAATTTAAATCAACTATTCGTAATTGATTATTTGTTTATATTGATTTGGACAATGCAGTATATAAAAATTTTGGGTATACGTCTGATCCACGTGTATTCGAAGTTTTAATATATTGGATAGATATAGCATCACACTCTAGTCGCCCGGAGATGATTCTACTGATGACTATATAGCATCAGTAGTGTGTGTTCGAGTTTCGAAGGTGTGATTTTCTATATATTTCCATTAGGCTGGTGTGAGAACCAAAACTTATATAGTTAAGAACACATTGTTGTGAATTGGCATCAAAAATCTGATTTTTGTATATGTATCAAAATTATGAATTTGAAACTCTAAATCAACTAATTGATTGATGTTTGTGTTGTTTGTTTATTTGTTTGATAATTTTGAACCATTTAGCCTAATTAAACCAAATATTGAATTTTATTGAAAATTGGTTGCATTTGCTTGCATATACATATATATCTTTGAACAGGTCATAGCAAGGAGGCTAGAGCAGAGAATAAAATTTGTTTGCCCGACAAATAGGTACATGTTTACTACATAATTTACTGTTTTGTTTGGGTGATGATGATTTTGTGAGCCTATTGGCTAGCCGCTTGGCTTTTTCTTTTTCTTTTTGAGATCTGAAGGACCGGGGAAGCTATTTGAAATTCCCCGATGCTCCCGGTGCAGGGGAGGTTATGGCGAAATTTTTCAAAAATTTAGGGTGTTAGCCAAATTTTTTTGAAATTTTGAAAATTTTCAGAAACTAAAGAGTTGGAGAATGGAAACCCGATCGAATGTAGAGCTGAATAATCAAACCACTTTCGACTTTGTTCCTTTTCGGGGACGAAAAGTTTTAAGTGGGGGAGATTGTAACAACCCGTAAAATGCGAGCCAGTTTGAAATTTTTATTTTTGCAACTTTAGCGAATTTTGAATATTTAAAATAGATTATTTTAAATAAAATCAACGAAAAATTTAGTTTGAATAGAATTCGACGTATATATTATACGCGACGTCGTTAGAATATAAATATTTATATATAATTATAAATAGAATTGAAAATGGCGCGGTAGTTCGATAATTCGATTTCAAACTTCAATTGAATGTACCGGGTGCAAAACAATCCGGATTTTAGTGAAACCAAAAATAATGGAATCGAATAGTGAATATCTTTCCAACGAATCCGAAAAATCAAAAGTTCGTAGCGGGAATCAAAAGATATGTCCAGTTGAAAATTCTGAATGGTCGCTATGGAATTCAGGCCCTTAAAAATGGACATTTTGCAAATGACCTCGGATTTCGACGACACCAGTTTTGTTGGATCCGCAGTGTCGAGTTATTGCTAGGTTTCAAATTTCATAATTTTTCGAATCAATATGTGAGCGTGGCAAAAGAAAACGCGTTTGACCAGTTTCAGTTGATTTTAATCGACTGGAAATTGGCCATTTTTCTAACGGTCTCAGAATTCGACGAAACTAGTTTTGTTAGGACCGTATCGTCAATACGAGGCTAGAAAATATTTTTCTGGAAGTTTTCATGTTCGTATGTGGCCCCGGTAATTTGAAATGTACGTTTAAAATTCAATAAGATGATTTAAATGAAAATTTAACAGAAACGGATTCAAACAGTCGAATCAGCCTACGTGGCAGATCCCATTGTGTTCGGAATGGGGGTGAAACGCTATGGACGACAGGTGGTGGGCCTCGTTTTGATGACGTATGTAAAAGTCAACTTTTAATGAATAAAATAATTAAATAAATAAATAAAAAAAAAAATCTCTCCCTCTTCCCCTTAATCCCGTTCTGGCCCCCCCTTTTCTTTCAAAACTAAATCGAGCTAACAGAGGAAAAAAAAAAAAAAAAAAGGGGAAGAAGAAAAGGGCGGAGGGGAGCATCGCGCACCCCTGTCAACCGCCGGAGCGGACCTCCGATCTCCCTCCCTCTTCCATCTGCTCGCAAGCCCCAACCACCCTGATTCGTCGTCAATGGAAGATGAAGACCGCCGCGAGCCAAGGATTATCGCGCCGCCTCCCCCTACTGCCGTCGGTCAGGCGAGCCACCCGCCCCCTTATGCTGAGACCCCCACCTCGCCTGTTGACCATCACCGAGCCCCTCCGACCCGACATCAGCCCCCCCCTCTCGGTAAGTTCACTGTTGTTTTTTTTTATTTACTTTAAAACTGTTTTTTTATTTAGTTTAAAACTGAAATTTATTAAGTATAAAAACTGATTTATATTTTAAGTATAAAAACTGATTTATATTTTAAGTATAAAAACTGATTTATATTTTAAGTATAAAAACTGATTTATATATTAAGTATAAAAACTGAATTTTATTTTAAGATAAAACTGAATTTTAATTTTAAGTTAAAAGCAAAAAGGTTTAATCTTTTAATAGAAAAAGATTGTTTAGAAAACATATATGAAATTGTTTTGAAAATATATGTTGTTTTAAAAATAAAGATAACAACTTTGTTTTATAAAGATAACAACTTTGTTTTTATAAAGATAACAACTTTGTTTTTATAAAGATAACAACTTTGTTTTATAAAGATAACAACTTTGTTTTTATAAAGATAACAACTTGGTTTTTAGAAAGATGAAAACTTTAAATTGAAAAGTTGAAAACTTTATTTTAGAAAGATGAAAACTTTAAATTGAAAAGTTGAAAACTTTATTTTAGAAAGGCGAAAACTTTAAATTGAAAAGTTGAAAACTTTATTTTTATAAAGGCGGAATTTTTAAATATATGATAGCGATATAAAAATATGATTTTTATATATCACATCGAAGTAAAAATTCGATTTTTATATATTGAATAGCAAAATAAAAATATGATTTTTATTTATTGAACTTCGAAAGAAAGATTCGATTTTTATATATTGAACTTTGAAATAAAAATTCGATTTTTATATATTGAACTTTGAAATAAAAATTCGATTTTTATATATGGAACTTTGAAATAAAAATTCGATTTTTATATATTGAAATTCCAAAGTAAAAATTCGATTTTTACCTATGTAGAGAATACGGGCGAAAGCGATAAAAAGCGAGTCGACGAGGACTTCTGCAAATGAAGAGCCGTGGAGCTAGGATAGCTATAGGTGAGAATTTCTCACCTTTCAATTTAATTTTTCTAGTTATATATATATACTAGGATGCAGACGGTGCTTAGTAGCACCCGACACAATCGTCCACAGACCATGGACTTGTTTGTTTGGTTGCATAGATTAGTTGAATTATTTGTTTGAATTGAATTGTTTGGTGAGATGAAATTGATTTGATTGATGTGTGAATGGCGTGGGCCTTCACTAGACCGGGGATAAGGCGAGGCCTTGTCCCGTTTCTAGTATCGTGCCGTTATGCTGCCGAAATTTTCTAAAATAAGTTAGAAAAATAAAAATATCATTTTATTTAAAGAATGAATTGAATAGAAATTCATAGGTTGAAGTAAAATGTTTTATCGTTAAAAATATAATTTTTAACGTGAAGTGAATAAAATAAAATATTCATTTATAAACCGGACGGTTTGTTTATGTACACCTATTTGAATGACATTGATTGGGACGATAAATTTTACACATCGCCCAACAGCACAAATAAAATAGGTATTTGATTGTTTGAAAACCCCACACGGGAGTTGGGATGAAATATGGATTTCACTCATCCTGATTGATTAAATATGTCGATCGGTAGATTGACAGGCTGTTATAAGCGTTAGATATCTATATTTGATGCTTATACAGTGTAGTGCACTTTGGTTGATGGTTGATTATTTTCAATGCTATTATATACATGTGTTGTATGAAAATCCATATAATTAATTTTATATGGTAATTGATTGGGCCTCATTCCAGTTTTGAAAAAGAAATATTTGAAAAGAAATATTTGAAAAAGAAATATTTGAAATAGAATATTTGAAAATAAAGGAATATATGAAGCCGTGTTGATTAGATTGACGCCATTTTGACGTGAACGATATTTATATCGATTTTAAAACGATTTCGAAATGAATTGAATTGAAATTGATTTCGAAATGAATTGAATTGAAAGTGATTTCGAAATGAATTGAATTGAAAGCGATTTCGAAATGAATTGAATTGAAAACGATTTCGAAATGAATTGAATTGAAATTCGAATTGAATAGAAATGAATTTTAAAACGAATTTATAAAGAAGAATTCAATTTTGCTTTGAATTGAGATGGAAGTTGAAATAGATTTTGAAACGAATTTTAAAACTATTTATATAATTCGTTTTAAATAGAAATCGACGAAGTATATATTATATATATTATATATATAATATAATGGCCTGAATAGAACGCGCCGCGCCGCGGCAGTTCGCGAATTTCGACCATTTATTTCAAACGGACATTACGGGAGATCCGACCGTCGGATTCTCCTAAAACCGGAACCGTTGGGTTCGTATCGAAAAGAGCTTTCTAACGAATATTAGTAATTTGAAATCTAACGGTTGGATTTGGAATTATGTCCAAATCAAATTCGAAAAAGGTCGCTGTAAGTGCAGTTCGATGGCCATTGATGGAAATCGACTGTACGGGCCTTGATAAAATTATTAAAAATAGTAATAATTTGTGTAAAATCATAAGAAATGATTTGAGAAGAATTGGGATGAAAAACTCCATATTTGAAAAGATAAAAATAGATTTTTATCGAAATGAACTAGTTTTGAACTAGAATTATAATTCTATTTATTTTTTTATAAATAAATTGAATTTGAAATGGTTTTGAAAATAACCAAAATTTCCAATGATTGCATTGGAATGGATTTGAATCGAAATTGTCTTCGGAATATTTCGATGTTGGATTTCGTGATTATACAAATGTTGCTATGGAAATTTGAAAGATATATATATTTATATCGTTATTTCCAATACGACATTTGTTAATCGTAGAATTTGATATTGAATATAAGCCGGGATATTTTCTATTCAGAGCCTTGTATTTAATATCAAATGTGATTTGGGTTTGTCGTGAATGGTGTCTTCACTAACACTGTTCTTGAACCCAGTTGAGAAAAGATTAAATCTTTTTATTTAGATTTAATGAAGTGTACCAATTAAAGAATATTTAATTGGAATTGAATTGATATTGATTTTTGGGTTTATCGTGAACAGTGTTTTAAACAACACTTGTTTTTTAACCCGATAATTAATGAATGTGATTTTTGGGTTTATCGTGAACAGTGTTTTAAATAACACTTGTTCTTTAACCCGATAATTAATGGAATGTGATTTAGGTTTATCGTGAACCGTGTTTTAAAAGACACTGATTCTTTAACCCAGTCACAGATTAAAACTAAGTGGAGTTTTAATGAATCTTTAAATAGATTGAAATAATCGAAATGGAGTATCACCAGTTTTGCTCCAGGCGATAGTTAAATCTTTAATTAGATTTGAACGTGGAATGGTAATTGAATTTACCGATAACACTGTGGTGTTAGATATGAAGTATTACCAGTTTTACTTCATGGGATAAATAGGTTGGGATCGGGAAATTAAAATAAATGATTACTTCGGTAAGGTTCGCTAATCCCGACTAGTTTGAATTGAGATTCAAAAATAGAATAAAGAATAAATTCAAGGAATTTACCTTGGATAAAATTCATGGGAACCTTTCCCTATGAATGTGAAATTTAGAAACTAACTGTCGGTTAGCCAAGCAGAATGGTTTTCTGGATATTGATCTGATGTTGGTTTCGGCCTTCGGGGTTAATATTTGGGGAATTATTCTCTTGATTAATTTACGGTTAGTGACTAACGAATTGGAATGAGGCGTATGTTGTGTTTGTGTGACACTTTTATAATATATACGCGAGTTATTCGGAAAGACCGGGTTTATCCCATTCTGAGTAACTGATACGACGATAAGTCGAAGATGAAGACGATGGTCGAAGACCGGAGGTCTTCACGTCGTTTGGGTAATTACTGATGATCTTGATTGGGCTGTACACCCAAGAAGATGGAAACAGTTAGTGATCGTCCAGACGTACTTGGAGATCGATGGATATGCGGGGTACTAGGTGCCTCCGGTTTCGTTCAGACCCAGAACGGACTTGTAAATGGACTGTGTGTCTGACATCGGATTTCATTCTGTGTGACTGATATCGGTTGCATAGGATGGTTTGCCTGTGTGGCATGCTAAGATGCAAATGATCAAGGCTTCTGTTGAAAAGCAAAGTCTTGTGGTGATGATCAAAGCACGGCCTTTGTGGCGTAGCTTTGTGTAACGTTTACCTCGCGTGTTTCACACCAGGTATGAACCAAAAACGGGAGACGGACCTCAGGGAGGGCCTGCGTTTCCTCCTAGCTAGAAGTGGCGTCAGTGGTTTTACACGCCCTGACGAGTTTGACTTATGTGGTTGTTGCTGTTGCGAGGCGCCTCGGTTAGATCGGACGATCCGGGTCCGATGGAGTCATTCGTTGGCTCGCTTACGCCCCAAAGGGCGGCGAAACGTAGTGCTCAGGCATTTTAATCCACTCCGTGTGGACCGGCCCTGACGATCCAAGGCTTGCCTGCGCGCTTGCCTGAGACTCGGGCTAGGCAGTCTCGAATCGGTTGAGGACTATCTTTTGCCTCGGTTCATAGACGGAAATCCAATTTCCAAATACGTGACATTTGCGGTTTTAATTGTAATCCTATATATGGCGACATAGTGGGATGGGGCGCTTATGCCGCCTATGATTGATACTTATGATTTGAAGTTGTTTTATACACTTATAATAGTATCAAATGATTTGTTTTAAACGTATCAAGCATTCTTTGGCTGTTATAAGGGAAAACCCTATCCCCCGGCTTGCGTTGCATTGTGTGATAGGACCTGGGTCTTATAACAGCTTCATTTTTCTTTATTTAGCATTGCGCTATTCGCTTTATGCACTGGTATTCTTGGGAGGAAACCCGTTTCGTGTTATACGGCGTGGTCCCTTGATTTACCTAATGATTTAAAATAAAGATTAATAACTGTTTTAGTTCTCACACCAGTCACATGACTGACCTGGAGTTTATTGTTTTAACCTAAACTCTGGGTGCCCTTATTTTGACACGGGCAGCTAGTAGTTTTGGGTTTTGCAGATTTATATTCACAGGATCCTGGTTTACAGCTGGAACGATATCCGGAAAGCTTTGTATCCGTATATCTCCTTCTAGTTGTGTATTGTATTATTTTCCGCTGCTATGTATTTAAATGTAATTTAAATCTCTGATATTTCTGTGTAATATTCTTTTATACTCTGTATATTCTTGTAATCTGATGCATTGTTGTAATATACAATGAAATATTCTTCTGTATGCGTTCTGTTTTGTCGTGTTCTCAAACGATAGGGCGTTTCGAACGGCCTGAATCGGTTTAGCGACTGGTTCGGACCGAGCGAAATTCCTTGCCGTCACATAACTAAAGAAAAAATTCAAACCAATCTTAAAATTAAAATTAATGAGTTTCTTTGGATTCAATCTTCTTTTTCTCCTTATAGATGTTCTTGTTGAACCCACTGTATTCCCCTCTAAAGATACACTATCGGCAGGTGGTTCCATACCCTGTCATAGTCGAAATACAATCTCCAATAAGCACCCACGGTTTTGATTGTATATTATGTACGTGGAGAGTGAGATGCAAGTGTTCTGCTAGATTGATATATATTTGTTTTTCGACAATATTATAGTATCAGAATAAGATACGATTCAAAATGTTTTGGGTTACCGTAAGGTAAAAACCATCCGTGTTTATGTGTGGATCAGTCTTATGATTATCTTTTTCTTTCGAAAAGATTTGTTAACTTTAAAATCAATTTGGATGTTATTTATAAGCTTAGTGGGTTTCTAACTCTGGTTCACGAGACTGATCCGACGTTTGATATGCTCGGGTTAGACCGAGTTTACAGGTTCATGTCATCAGATGCTGTGAAGAGACGAGATGGAAGAGTTCAGACGTATGATGTTATATAGTTATTATTCCGATGTGTGTTGTGTATGAGGACAGGTCATTATAACAGTCTAGATGTGTTGTACTATGATGATTGTAAGTATTTATTTCAAGCTTTTAGATTTGTTTCTATATTATATTTTGTTCTGCTGTGATGTGAGACTCTAATTTTGTAATATTGGTTCTTCTTCTTCTTCTATTCTAATATTTCTTTCTTTCTTATCTCATCCTCTATTTTCTTTCATTAACTATCTAGTGTTTTTTATATTTGTGTTTTGGCAAGTAATACGGGTTTATCAATTATTATCGAAATTCGGGAGTCGAATTCTCCGGGTCGTTATAGTGGTATCAGAGCTTAAGGTTTAGTAATAACCTTGGCTCCATGGCGTAACTCGATAGAGATGGGGTTAGTATTGCCCTAGATTGAGTTTGAGTGTATAAATATGATAGCATATTTGTAGATTGTATATATTAATGTTTTGTATTGTGTTATCTGATCGGTTCAATTTTGGACTGAAAACTAATACAATATTGTTTACTAAAGAGGGTAAATGAAATTTTACCAAATTATTTTTTTGAATAGAAAAGGAAATAATTTTATTAAATTATTGTGATATTGGTGTGTTGATTGATTTGAATGGAAATTCAAATTGGATTATAAAAATTTGAAATTAGTTATGGATTTCAAAATGAATTAGTAAATGAGAATTTTAATGTGGAATTAAATGAATCATATAAAATGGAAGCTAATTAATTAGAAATTCAATTAGTTAATTGAATATGAATTTGAAACTTAACTTGTTTAAGTTAAGAATAAATATTGAGATGTGATTAATATATTTGGAAATTGAAATTAAATGAATAATAATGGAAATCAATTGAATATTGGTTGATCGATAAGTTAAATCTAAGTTAATATCAATATTGGATATAAATAGAATTGATTGGTTAAGTTGATTGTGCATGGTTGATTGATTGTTTCTTAGATGGATTAAATATAGTCCATCAATGGTTTAATAGGGGTGAATGAATGGGATTTCAATTATTAATTGGATTTTTGGAAAGATAGTGGGATCTGTAGCATTTATCCTGCCTTAGTAATTTCGGGGATGAAATTCTTTTAAGGGGGAAGGAATGTAACGTCCCGTAATTTTGAAAATCAGATATTTTATTTATTTTATTATTTTAAATATTTATTTGAAATTTTGAATGGATTTATAATATATAATTCGTTTATATAACGAATTTTGAATTTAAGTTTATACTTAATTATAATTCTAAAAAAAACGTGAGACTGTTGACAAGAATAACATGGCTAATAATTCGGCTAATCATGTTAGTAAAGAAGGAGTAATACAACATATTGTTGAGATAGATCGTATGTTCCATATTTCGAAAGTTTTTCTTACGTCGAGCTAGTTGTCTGAAGCTAACTAACATTTCAATGCTCCGCCTAAATTATTATTTTGGAGACGTTTCTCCTCGTGTTCAAAGTGTTTGCAGACACATAAACTGCTTCATCTCGCGTGATATAATTTGCATTTCAAGCTCCATTTCAATAAGTAATATAATGACAATAAGTTAGGGAATATAGCAAAGAGACTGCTTGATTCATGGTTTACATCATTAGTAAGTTTGCTTACCTAAGGAAGATTATTTAATGGCAAAACATTAGTTTTTCTAGCATTTGAGCCTTCAAAAACCAAATGTTTATTTGTTAATCTGTGGTCATGAAACTTGCTTCGATGTTATTCGTATGGATGAATGTTTATTAGCCAATGTTATATACAAGCTAGAATCTGAATGTTATGAAGAACATCATCATATTCTTGAAAAGCTTTCTTTTCGGAATCTGTTATACATTATACATTTATGCATTAAGGTTTTAAGTAACATTTAAATCATAGACTTTGAATTGAAACTGGATTTAATATTTGTTCATCATTTGTCCTTTTTGATTACTAAAGAAGCACCTAAACATCAAAGATCAAACTATAGCTAGTTCAAAGTAATCATATCATGAGATGTATCAGAGTTTCTATTTGAAAGTCAATCAGTAATGTATAGATGTTGACACATGGTTTATCTCTGCAAAGTCATGTGAATAGTAGTACATCTTAACTCTGCATGAATTAAAAACGCATATAGTCCTACTACTTCATACTCAAGCAAAGTAATATCGGACACAACTACTCTACTCTATTTTTCTACATGCTGAAATTTCACCATCACCATATTTTATCATCCTTTAGACCTAACCTAGGATATGGATGCAGACCTACCCGAATTACATATGCAAACTAAGATAATCACATACAACTTCAAGCACAAGGAACGGGTACACAAGCACAGCCACATGGATATTCCTCCATCCTATATTTTGTATTTACACATGCAACGCTTTACTTTTCTTTTGGTGAAATACATTCTTCTTATCTTGATTTTCTTTCTTCTATAAATACATGTTAACCAATTTCCTTTTCTCGTGGCTGAAAGGATGTATGCCTCCCCCACTTTGTTCAGCAATTTAATAACGTGCCTTGTTCGTATATCAAACATCTCTTCTTCCTCCTATTTTAAACCCCGCGCCATTTTTCTTAAATGAATGAATCGAACTAGTGAAAAAAAAGTGAGAGTTGGATATTTCGAAAAATGCATGGGGAAGTCGACTTTAGAAAAAGTAGCATTAGGTTTCGATGATAATGGAGCAGTATATATATATATATATATATATATTTATATAAATGTGTGTGTGTGTGTGACGGCCCGCCCCGCGCCAGCCAACATTTACAATGAAACGCGTTGTGCCGATGCCCAAGCAGCACAGGACGGTCACCAAGGAAAGGAAAAGAAAGGAATTTGAACTAACAAGGAACCTGTAGAATGTCTCATAGAACATGGGATAAAATATAATAATAACATAACATTGACATAAAACAGGTGAGACAGTGCATAAGCTGAAAACTAAACCATCATAGCAGCGGAAAATCCGAAATACAGTTTATGTTCCACATCATCATTATTACAACTTTTAAAACTATCTCTAATGCAAAATAAGAAAGGTACACTACTAATGCCCAAAGTAATGACCCGCAGCAACACAAGGAGAATATATGTATATATCATACGGGGAAGCCTCCTGCTCGTCTCCGGTACAGCTACTCGTGCATACCACCTAACCTGTCTCTAGTCTTCCCGTTTAAGAGCTCCCAGAGTAATAAGAAGAGACATAAAACTCTGGGTCAGACAAAAGTCCGGTATGAGCGATAAGCCAAAACAGAACAATAACAGGTATACAAAACCATACCTGAACCTGGACCTGCAACCAAAGAGTTAGCACAACAGGATGAACAATACTCTAAGGTGACACTGACATAAGGTGTAAAGATACGGGGGAGAGGTGTGCATGTCATAGTGATATCCAATAATCAAGCATAGCAATCATCCTCACATCTCTCACTCAGTGCGTAAAGCATACGATATCCACTGCTTTGACCACCAAATCCTTTGCTATGATCACTCTTTCCCATGGAGTCATGATGGCTCCATTGCACTGATCCATAGCCACTAATCCCATGCTATGTCCACTCTGCCCCATGAAGTCATGACGACTCCACTGCACTAGCTCATAGCCATGCTACGATCACTCTGCCCCATGGAGTAATAACTACCCCACTACGCTGATCCGTAGCCTAACATTCGTCTTGGTGGTGAATCAAAGTTATGGACGTCGATAATCCCTTAGCACACATCTCGCAGCAAAGTCCAATCATGAAGTTAACTCGTTGGTTCTCAACTGGATCCTGAGTTCTACTTCCTATTTGGAATATCTTTGCATCTCGGGTTTTGGTCTCCTCTGGATCGGTTTGAATGTGCGTAGTACCCCAGTTATCATCGGTTCAGTTCGGTTCGTAATCACCTGCTTCAGATCAGTTCGTGCATTACAACTTTCCCCCAGGTCGAATCGTGATGCACCAAGCTGAATCATTGTGCCACACTGGTTCAGATCATGCCATCTTCACCAGGTCGGGTCGGGCTTCTCCATTCGGGTCGGGCTTCTCCATCTGGGTCGGGTCGGAGTTGCATGGTGCTCCACGGTTCGGTCTGGGTCGAGTCGTGGTCTTCAAGTGCGAGCAGTTCGTGGCACACTCCAGATGCCAGCGGTTCGGGTTGTGAGATGCTCCACGAGCGGGTCGACTCGTGCCCCATCCACCGATTCGATCCGGTTCGGGTCGAACTCCTGCAACTTTTCCAACGACTGTTTTACACCACACGACGACGTTTTCGACCACTCTAACCGTTCTATGCAATCACAGATCATACCGAACAGTAATAGCAACATGTATAATCATCCACAAATAGAAAAACAACAATTGGATATGTTTACATGGATCAAACACACCCAAAAACCTGTGTTTTTCCCTTAATCCCCCTTAATCATGTTTAAGCGTACAATTAGCAAAACTTATCCAAATTAACCCAAATTTTTTATCAGAGCCTAAAATAATATTTTAGAATTTTACAAATTTTTCCAGATTTTTCTGAGCCATAATTTCGCTAATTATCACTAATCACCCCTAATTAACCGTAATTTGTGAAAAACAATGCAAATCACCCACCTTAGCCACAAATTACTTATAGATCTGAAAGTATCTCTGATATGGGCCGAATCTCTTTGTGTTCCAGCAGCTCTATCCCAAATTCTATGCTAACCTGCCTTTGTTTGATGTAGATTAGGCTAAAACTTGATTAAACGGTGATTAAAAGGTGTTTTAGGAGTTGGAGGCCATTGTTAGGGTTGAAGAGAGGTAAGTGGCGGCTAGAAAATGACAAAGAAAAGGTTTCTCTAACCCAAATCAGCCCTCATTTAGCTCTAATCCTGAAATCCCTCAATGGGCCTAGCAGCTAATCACCCAGTTAAGCCCAATTAAGCTGCTTTTCACCTTCTAAACCTTAACTCAGCCATATCTCCCAAACGGTAAGTCCGTTTGACAAGTGCGACCACTCTACGGAAAGGTAAACCATCATCCGGATCTAATGGAAGTGGTTTTAGTTCATAACTCCTTACCAATCAAAAGTTATAGGCGAAACAAGATTCATCAGGGGCAAAATGGTCATTTAAAAATCGACAAAAATCATGAACATGGAAAATGACTCCAATAGTCGTTCCCCAAAGTTACACGATCATACGACCTCATATGAAAAAAAAATCTACGATCCTTTGATACGTAGAATGCGGGTCGTTACACTCCCCCCTTCCCCCAACCCCTAAGAAATTTCGCCCCCAAAATTCCTTAACCAAAACATACAAAGGTGCCCCGCATGCCTATCAGTCATTCACAAACAATCAAACATACACAACAAGCACAACAAGCCTACCCTAGCATGCAGTTTACTAACAAGGGAAGAAATTATTACTACTAAAATCTTACCAGGCAAAGAGTTCTGGATGTGATTCCCTTATGCTCTCCTATGTTTCCCAAGTACAGTCATTTTCATCCTCGCCCCACTGAACCTTGACCAGTTTCACCGCCTTCCTTCGAAGTTGCTTCGTGTCATACTCAACAATATGGATCGGCTTGCGGTTCCCAACCGCCTCGGGTTCTACTTCGATATCATCCAACCGATCTGGTGAAATAGTCATATCGGGGTCGTGCACGAATTTCCTTAACTGGGAAACATGAGCTACGTTATGAACTCCTGCCATCTTGTCTGGCAACTCAACTTTATACGCCAAATTTCCAATTTTCTCAAGAATTGGGAATGAACCAACAAATCTTGGTGCTAACTTACCTCTCCTGCCAAATCGAATCACGCTCTTTAATGGAGAAATCTTGACAAACACTAAGTCGCCAATGGAGAATTTTACATCTCTTATCCTCTTATCAGCATAACTCTTCTGCCTATCTTGGGCAGTCTTCATTCGCTGTTGGATAACCTTGATCTTATTTGAGGTTTCCCTTATTACTTCCGGTACAAGCACATATTTCCCACAGGTATCTAATCAACATGGCAGTGAGTTGCACGGTCTTCCATACAAAGCTTCAAATGGAGCCATACCAATACTGGATTGATAACTGTTACTATATGCAAACTCTACTAGATGCAAATGGTCATCCCATGATCCACCAAAATCCAATACACAATCTCGTAAGAGATCTTCTAATATACGGTTCACCCTCTCCGTCTGACCGTCGATTTGAGGATGGTATGCGGTACTAAGATGTTGTTCTGATCGTAATGCCTCTTGCAAGCTCTTCCAAAATCCACTAGTAAATAACGGATCTCAGTCACTCACAATGCCTTTGGGTATTCCATGAATTCTCACAACCCACTTCATATACAGTTCCGCTAACTTAGCTGCAGCTATATTCGACTTGATGGGTATACACCTTGCACTCTTGGTCAATCGGTCCACAATCACCCAAATGCTATCATGTCCCGATCTACTCCTGTAACACCCCACCTACATTAAGGTCACTCACAAAGGGAATGCCTTAACTTTGGTGGAGCATTTTAGTAAACAGAATAGAAAATTTCAAGACAGATAAACAATATTTGAGAAATTATAACTTTATTACAGCGGAAAACAGAAATCAGTATGGTTACATCTTTACCAAAAACTCAAGTACATAAATATTAGTCTTGTTCAGAAAGTCATCAGAGTACAAAACTTTAAAATCATAATCCCCACAGAAGATGCCATAAGAAGTTAAGCCATACTTTACGCACTTCAAGTACTTTAAGCAGAAGAAATCCGGATAAAGCTAAAGTATTCCCTCCTTGGAAAACCTGGGGGGGGAATGGAAAAAAAGAGGCGAAAACAAGCAAGCTCAGACATAAAGTCTGGCAAGTCCAGTGACTTTCAGCATATGAACAGATAATAATAATTATGACATGAAAATAAGCTGGATAAGAGATAACAGTAACAGGAGCAGCAGATGTACTTAGGTTAAACAGAAGAAACAAAATAATATTACTTTTCATTTCTCTGCACTAATACTAGTATAACAGGATTAGGTGTCACCCCAACGTCTAAACTGAACAAGAAACGGGAACAGAATAATTTCCATAGAAGAGAATGCTAGTAATGGGCCTTTACCACCCCAACAGAAACAGATAGAAACAAAATGCTAATAATGGGACCTTACCACCCGAACAGAAACAGACAGAAACATAATGCTAATAATGGGCCTTTACCACCCGAACAGAAGGTACATAAACATAAACAGATTAATCCCTACGGAAACAGAATGTAGAATTAGGTGTACACTAGTAAATGGGCCTTTACCACCCGAACAGACGGTACCATGCAGAAATAGACAGGTGTTGCCACCCAACAGAAACAGACGGTACCAACAGAAACAGACAGAACTAAGTGTACCCTAAAACCCTACCCCAAGCGATCGGCTCCCTAATACATAAATACCCTGTGTCGGCCCCACAGTAGGGTGTATCACTCCCTAAAGTGACAACCAATTGGCACAGACCTATTTGCAGATGTCACGGCGTCTTACATCCTCAGAGGCAGACCGGGATCCATGCACGCACATGACCCGGTTGGAACGCACCATCAACACCCCTCGCCATTATCAGAATGAACCGCTTATAATTAGTTCAGTAAGCGTGCCCGGACCCTACCTACTGTTGGGTCAAAGTTTTGATACCAGAAAGGGTTACCGACTAATATGGGTCCTAAACACCAGATGACACAAGTAATTTCCCTTCTAACCTTGTGTCCCCAGACTAACAGATTTCAAATTAACTTGTTTACAAGTTCAGACATACAGAGTTCAGATCAACTAGTTCACAGATCAGACAAGTTTTCAGACTAACGGATCAAATATACAGATTTAACAGATTTACAGATTTGTCTAACTTTGTAATTAGGCCTACAGATTCACGAAACGGGTTTGTTAAATTCATTAGTCCAATTGGTTTAACCCTTTACACCCAACACGTTTTAGACATCATATTTATCCCAGATTTGCATTAATTAAATATTAAAGCACAGACCTCTCACATTAGGTCGGTAGCTTGTGGCCGCTGGATATGCCGGGCGGTTCCGGGCGGACTTCTGCCACAAGCCAGACCTAACCTCGTGTCTAAGCATATTTTAGTTATGCCTATGACTTCTCACATTAGGCTGACAGTTTGCGGTCGCTGGTTAAGCCGGTTGGTTCCGGGCTGGCTTCCACCGCAAACAGAGTCTAACCTCGTGTCATAGCCAATTCATTCCAATACAGATTTTTAAGATATCAGACTGATTCTGTTTATTTAACTGATTAAACTTCTTCCTAGGATATAGCAGATTAATCAAATTTCCATGTTCTGTTAAATCTTAGGTCGAGCCTACGGATTTCCATACCCAGATTACCATTATCTAGTTTTAACAGATCTGACAGTTCAACAGGTAGCAGATTTAGCAGTTTAAGCGATTCAACAGATTTAGCAGATAACAGATTTAGCAGTTTAGTCAATTCAACAGTTTTAGCAGATAACGGATTAGGCAATTTAACATATTTAGCAGATAACATATTTAGCAGATTATATATATATATATATATCTAAAACTCTATTTACATATCTTGCCTAATCATAAATTTAGCCTAAACTTACATGCCTAAATCAAGGTCATAATTCATAATACAATATATGCCCAAATTTTAGCCTTAATATTCTCATTTACAGTTCATGTCAAAACTAGATTTAATATTCTAGTTCACCATTTATGTCCAAGAGTAATACACATGTAAATCATTCTCTATTATAGCCAACTCAGATTATGCCAACATATTTGCTATGCCAGATTTACTTAATTAAGCTACGCCCAATCCCCGTATAACATGTTTCCACAAGTTCTCTAAATACTCATGAAATGGCCCTATAGGCTCGATGTACATAATAGTGAATGGGAATAAACTATCAAAGTTACATACTAAATATGAGATCTAACATCATTAAGGGAATAGGCATAAGAAACTAACTACAATAGCTATAGGAAACTAACCACAATAGTCATGGGCGACTAATCACAATAGTTTCTTATTCATTGTCATAGGCAATAGTCTCATAGTCATGAATCATAGTCATAGGCAATAGTCTCATAGTCAATGAATCATAGTCATAGGCAACAGTCTCATAGGCAACAGTTTCATGTCCAATTATGCATTATTATTTGTCTCAAAATTTAGCGTTTGTCCGTTAATCTCTTATGAGATGTGGCGCAGGCTCGTGGTAGCCTGGCTATAGAACAGAAAGAAGAAAAAGATACAGAATAAAATATATCAGAACAGAATGTACACAACCTCAAATTCAGATTTACAATCATGTCACAATTATAATTACAGTTTATAGCGAAAAATAACTGTACTTGCCTTTCATGGTTTTAAGAAAGAATAATAAACTGTTATTGATGCAGAAATGCTGAATTATTCCTCTTTAATTGTTGTTGTAGCTCTAAACTTGGATTTGAGATTTGATTTAGCTTTTAATTCTATTCAGGTTGGAAGAAGATGCATCAGTCCAAGTTTTGATTCCAGAAGATTACTGACGCCATTTTTATTTTTAATTAGAACAGAGGCAGAGTATATACAGAATGAAATTGTGCAGAAAAAATGAGGCTAAGGGGCTGTTTATATAGGATTAGGCGGACGAATCCAGACAGAAAACGAGACCGGATACATCAGAATGAACTAGGTTCAAAAACTGGGTTTCGGGAGCAGGTCGACCCCCAGGTCGACTCCCCAGTCGACCTGGTCATGGGGAGGTCGACACCCCAGTCGACTCCCCAGTCGACCTGGTTGGGAGGGGGGGGTCGACTCCCTAGTCGACCTGGGTATATGGGCGGGAATTTTCCCGCCAGCCTTCTCTGGGTTTGAATTTCGAATTTCTGGCTTTATTTTTGAGCTGTTTTATTTTATTTAAATTCCTGAAACTTCGGAGGGTCATAACTAGGTCATACGGACTACGTTTTTCGAAAACTCGGACTTGTTTTCAAGCAGAATTTCGAGACGAACGCAATGGCGCAACCCGTTTCCCTTGATTCTTATTTTAAAAATTAATTATTCTCTGATTTTTTACTTATACGTTCATAGAAAATACAGGGTGTTACATTCTCCCCTCCTTAAAGGATTTCGTCCCCGAAATCTTCAAGTTAAGAAGAAAGTGTCCTATCATCCAGTCATCCATCTACTCAACCATCATCCACAAGTATCCATTGTCCTTATAAAACTTCTAATGTTGTATGAGCATATGCAAAAGTGTGTGTATATGTTCCTTATCTAATGCAAAGATCAGGCGGTCCACTGATTCAGTTGACCTCCTTAATGAGAATTATGTCAGTGTCATGAGTCCAACATGTATGCAATTTTCTTATTTGATACATATTATTCTTATATGAGTGACAACCATTCATTCATATGCAACATCCATGTGATGAGTCAATCATTCTGCATCCACAGAAATTGAAAATGCTCACACATCCATATGCAGTATGAGAGTGTTTTCGAGCCGATCTAGTGCTTAGTGTGTGTATATGCATCCACGAGCAACCACTAGCAACCACTTGCATCCACTTGCAACCATCAAACATAACATGTCTCAAACACATGTTTACATCCATAGGATTCCTATCTATAGGTCGAAGACCTGATCGATAGGATACAGTCGAGTGATGGGAGCGAGTGCAGATAAACAAAAACTTGGTTTCCATTAGACCTTGGTTGAGAGACAAATTCCCCTAAGTATCAACCCCGAAGACCGAAATCAACATCAGATTGACACCCATAGGATTACCCTCTTTAGACAATGTCAAAACTGGAAATCTTAACCTTATCAGAAATATTCAGATATTTACAGATTACCGGTACAGATTAGATTACTAAACGATTCTTAGGAAACTAAGCATGATAAAAACCCAGAATGTGCGTCATAGTCAACTTAACGCTCAACACAGATACCCAACTTACCACGCTTAGATGAGTCATAACCCTTATGGGTCTGAGTCTACAGCGGAATCAGAAACAATACTAGTATTCAAGTGTAGAGTATCGATTACAGAATCGAAATGCCAGAATCAGAAAAGAGTTTTAACTCAAAAATCAGATAAAGAAATTAAACCTCCTACAGAAAGTTTTCCTATTTCTATCATATCCACTAGCCTCGAGAGTGTTCGCCTGCCTTCCAGAAGTTGGTCCTGCCCTCTTTTATTCGGACAGTCCCTAGTGAAGTGTCCCATCTCACCACAGTTGAAGCAAGTGCCCTTTCTTTTTCTGCAATCCTTGTTTAGATGAGTCGAGCTTCCACAAGTAAAGCACTTTTCACCTTCTTATCTTCAGACTTTTCTCCCTTCTTTTGTGTTTCCTTTTTGGGCCATGCTTTTTTGTTCTGTGGTTCTTCCTTCTTTGCCTCTTTCTTGCCGTTGTCTTCCTTGTGCAGTAGTGCCATATCCACCAATCTCTCGTAAGTCGCTCCCATGGGTACATGGGTCATGGCTAAGCTGTGCATTGGCTCGTTCAATCCTTTAACAAAGCAGAGAGCCTTTTTATGCTGGGTGTTGACTAAATCTAGTCCAAACCTAGCCAGTTGGTTGAACTAGTTGACGTATTCCTTGACCGTCATACTTCCTTGCTTAAGAGATAAGAACTTTTCCAGTTGTAGATTTCGTTCAGCTTGCGAGAGGAATTTCATCTCAATCCTTGTTCTGAAATCCATCCATGTCTCAACCGACCTCTCGGTGTTAGTGACTTCCCACCAATAGGAAGCTTCGTCCTTGAGCAACCATACTGCCAATTATACCTTCTGCCTATCATCCATCTCGAAAATAACAAACAGATCCTCAGTTTCTTTGAGCCAGTTCCTCGCTTCTACGAATGATTCAGTTTCCTTGAAATCCTTTCCGCCCATGGCTCTAAAATCTTTACAGATCTTTGAAAAAGCAATTGCACGAGGAGGGGGCAGGGGAGGAGGAATCACTGCAGCTGGAGGAGGAATATCTGCTGGGCCTACATCGTTGGCCCTAGCCTCTAAGTACCTCCTGAACCAGCTAGGTATTGGCATGCCCTCTGGAAATTAAGATTCCCAGACATGCTGGAATGAAAGAAAAAGATTTAAAACGGAGAACTGAAAAGATAGATATATGGCTTTTTGGGGATTACGTTTTTCAAAAATAAGCTTTACTTTTGAAAACACTTCTTTTTTATAACCTTTTTGAAAATAGTTTTCAAAACTTTTTATCAAATCTGGTAACCTTCAGCTCTGTTACCAAGTGTAACACCCCACCTCCATTAAGGTCACTCACAAAGGGAATGCCTTAACTTTGGTGGAGCGTTTTAGTAAACAGAAAAGAAAATTTCAAGACAGATAAACAATACTTGAGAAATTATAACTTTATTACAGCGGATAATAGAAATCAGTATGGTTACATCTTTACCAAAAACTCAAGTACATAAATACCAGTCTTGTTCAGAAAGTCATCAGAGTACAAAACTTTAAAATCATAATCCCCATAGAAGATGCCATAAGAAGTTAAGCCATACTTTACGCACTTCAAGTACTTCAAGCAGAATAAATCTGGATAAAGCTAAAGCATTCCCTCCTTGGAAAACCTGGGGGGTGGGGGAGGGAACGGAAGAAAAGGGGCGAAAACATGCAAGGTCAGACATAAAGTCTGGCAAGTCCAGTGACTTTCAGCATATGAACAGATGATAATAATTATGACATGAAAATAAGCTGGATAAGAGATAACAGTAACAGGAGAAGCAGATGTACTTAGGTTAAACAGAAGAAACAGAATAATATTACTTTTCATTTCTCTGCACTAATAGTAGTATAACAGGATTAGGTGTCACCCCAACGTCTAAACTGAACCAAAAACGGGAACAGAATAATTTCCACAGAAGAGAATGCTAGTAATGGGCATTTACCACCCCAACAGAAACAGATAGAAACAAAATGCTAATAATGGGCCTTTACCACCCGAACAGAAACAAACAGAAACAAAATGCTAATAATGGGCCTTTACCACCCGAACAGAAGGTACAGAAACAGAAACAGATTAATCCCTACGGAAACCGAATGTAGAATTAGGTGTACACTAGTAAATGGGCCTTTACCACCCGAACAGACGGTACCACGCAGAAATAGACAGGTGTTGCCACCCAACAAAAACAGAAGGTACCAACAGAAACAGACAGAACTAAGTGTACCCAAAAAACCCTACCCTAAGCGATCGGCTCCCTAATACATAAATACCCCGTGTCAGCCCCACAGTAGGGTGTATCACTCCCTAAAGTGACAACCAATTGGCACAGACCTATTTACAGATGTCACGGCGTCTTACATCCTCAGAGGCAGACCGGGATCCATGCACGCACATGACCCGGTTGGAACGCACCATCAACACCCCTCGCCATTATCAGAATGAACCGCTTATAATTAGTTCAGTAAGCGTGCTCGGACCCTACCTACTGTTGGGTCAAAGTTTTGATACCAGAAAGTGTTACTGACTAATATAGGTCCCAAACAACAGATGACACAAGTAATTTCCCTCCTAACCTTGTGTCCCCAGACTAACAGATTTCAGATTAACTTGTTTACAAGTTCAGACATACAGAGTTCAGATCAACTAGTTCACAGATCAGACAAGTTTTCAGAATAACGGATCAGATATACGGATTTAACAGATTTACAGATTTGTCTAACTTTGTAATTGGGCCTACAGATTCACGAAACGGGTTTGTTAAATTCATTAGTCCAATTGGTTTAACCCTATCCACCCAACATGTTTTGGACATCATATTTATCCCAGATTTGCATTAATTAAATATTAAAGCACAGACCTCTCACATTAGGTCGGTAGCTTGTGGCCGCTGGATATGCCGGGCGGTTCCGGGCAGACTTCTGCCACAAGCTGGACCTAACCTCGTGTCTAAGCATATTTTAGTTATGCCTACGACCTCTCACATTAAACTGACAGTTTGCGGTCGATGGTTAAGCCGGTTGGTTCCGGGCAGGCTTCTACCGCAAACAAAGTCTAACCTCGTGTCATAGCCAATTCATTCCAATACAGATTTTTCAAATATCAGACTAATTCTGTTTATTTAACAGATTAAAATTCTTCATAGGATATAATAGATTAGTCAAATTTCCATGTTCTACTAAATCTTAGGTCGAGCCTACGTATTTGCATACCAGATTACCATTATCTAATTTCAACAGATCAGACAATTCAACAGGTAGCAGATTTAGCAGTTTAAGCGATTCAACAGATTTAGCAGATAACAGATTTAGCAGTTTAGGCAATTCAACAGTTTTAGCAGATAACGGATTAGGCAATTTAACAGATTTAGCAGATAACAGATTTAGCAGATTATATATATCTAAAACTCTATTTACATATCTTGCCTAATCATAAATTTAGCCTAAACTTACATGCCTAAATCAAGGTCATAATTCATAAAACAATATATACCCAAATTTTAGCCTTAATATTCTCATTTACAGTTCATGTCAAAACTAGATTTAATATTCTAGTTCACCATTTATGTCCAAGACTAATACACATGTAAATCATTCTCTATTATAGCCAACTCAGATTATGCCAACATATTTGCTATGCCAGATTTACTTAATTAAGCTACGCCCAATCCCCGTATAACATGTTTCCACAAGTTCTCTAAATACTCATGAAATGGCCCTATAGGCTCGATGTACATAACAGTGAATGGGAATAAACTAGCAAAGTTACATACTAAATATGAGATCTAACATCATTAAGGGAATAGGCATAAGAAACTAACTACAATAGTTATAGGCAACTAATCACAATAGTCATGGGCGACTAATCACAATAGTTTCTTATTCAATGTCATAGGCAATAGTCTCATAGTCATGAATCATAGTCATAGGCAATAGTCTCATAGTCAATGAATCATAGTCATAGGCAATAGTCTCATAGGCAACAGTTTCATGTCCAATTATGCATTATTATTTGTCCCAAAATTTAGCGTTCGTGCGTTAATCTCTTATGAGATGTGGCGTAGGCTCGTGGTATCCTAGCTATAGAACAGAAAGAAGAAAAAGATACAGAATAAAATATATCAGAACAGAACGTACACAACCTCAAATTCATATTTACAATCATGTCACAATTATAATTACAGTTTATAGCGGAAAATAACTGTACTTGCCTTTCTTGGTTTTAAGAAAGGATAATAAACTGTTGTTGATGCAGAAATGCTGAATTATTCCTCTTTAATTGTTGTTGTAGCTCTAAACTTGGACTTGAGATTTGATTTAGCTTTTAATTCTATTCAGGTTGGAAGAAGATGCATCGGTCCAAGTTTTGATTCCAGCAGAGTAGAGACGCCATTTTTATTTTTAATTAGAACAGAGGCAGAGTATAGACAGAATGAAATTGTGTAGAGAAAATGAGGCTAGGGGCTATTTATATAGGATTAGGCGGACGAATCTAGACAGAAAACGAGATCGGATACATCAGAATGAACCAGGTTCAAAAACTGGGTTTCGGGAGCAGGTCGACCCCCAGGTCGACTCCCTAGTCGACCTGGTCATGGGGAGGTCGACACCCCAGTCGACTACCGAGTCGACCTGGTTGGGGGGGGGGGTCGACTCCCCAATCGACCTGGGTTTATGGGCGGGAATTTCCCCGCCAGCCTTCTCTGGGTTTGAATTTTGAATTTCTGGCTTTATTTTTGAGCTGTTTTATTTTATTTAAATGCCTGAAACTTTAGAGGGTCATAACTTGGTCATACGGACTTCGTTTTTCGAAAACTCGGACTCGTTTTCAAGTAGAATTTCGAGACGAACGCAATGGCGCAACCCGTTTCCCTTTATTCTTATTTTAAAAATTAATTATTCTCTGATTTGTTGCTTATACATTTACAGAATGTACGGGGTGTTACAACTCCTTGGTAGCCCATCAATGAAATCCATTGAGACTTGTTCCCATTTCCATTCGGGGACTTCTAATGGTTTCAACCAACCACTAGGCTTCTTTTGCTCAGCTTTAACTAGCTAGCAGTTCATACATTTGGATATAAACTTCCCAACGTCTCTTTTCATTCCTTCCCAGTAGTAGGTCTCCTTCATGTCTCGATACATTTTATTACCACCTGGATGTATAGTCAGTTTTGAGTGATGACATTCTCTAAGCACTTCATCCCTCAGTCCATTGACATTGGGTACAACCAGTCTCCCATTCTTTCTAAGCCATCCATCTCGATCTATTCGATACTTGTTCATCTCCTCGTCGATACCCATCACTAACTTGGAGATGATTTCCAATATGTTAGGATCGTCCCTCTGACTGGAACCAATCCGCTCAATCAAAGTGGGTTTGATCGTCAAACTTGCCAACATTTCTGGACCTAATTCGCACTTGGGTCTGAAATCGTACCCAGCAATGTACTCTAGTTGCTTCCATTCAAGAAACATAGCCCCTAAACTGGCATGTCTTCTACTCAACGTATCATCTACCGCATTGCCCTTTCCTGGTGTATATGCGATATCGAAATCATAGGAAGCCAAGAATTCTTGTCATTTTTGCTGTCGGAGATTTAAATCCTTTTGAGAGAAGAGATACTTTAACGATTTATTATCGGTAAACAACTCGAATCTTTCTCCCAAGAGATAATGTCTCCACATCTTCAACGCGAATACGATCGCTGCCAATTCCAAATTGCGGGTAGGATATCTTTTCTCATGCGGTTTCAGTTGCTGATTAGCATAAGCCACAATCTTACCTCCTTGCATCAATACGACACCTAGTCCGGTACCACAAGCATCTATGTATACCTTCATCTCTTCGTTCCCTTTAGGAATGAATAATACTGGCGTACACGTCAACTTTTCCTTTAGACTCTTGAATGCATTTTCACACCTTCCGTCCTAGACGAAAGCTTGATTCTTCCAGGTCAACTGAGTTAACGGTGCCGTTATCTTGGAGAAGTCCTAGATTAACTTACGGTAATATCCAGCTAACCCCAAGAAATTTCTTACGTCAATTGCATTCTTGGGCGTAGACCAATCTTGTACCGTAACCACCTTCGCAGGGTCCATGGAAATACCATTCTCCGAAACAACATGGCCAAAGAGTCTCACTTCCCTCCTCCATAAGTGACACTTAGAAAACTTTGCTTTCATTTGGTGTTTTCTCAACACCTCCATCACTATCCTCAAATGTTCCTTGTGTTCTTCCTCTGTCCTCGAATAAACCCAGATATCGTCCATGAACACAAGAACAAACTTATTCAATTGATCTCTGAATACCATATTCATAAGATCCACAAAATATGCTGGTGCATTGGTCAACCCGAATGGCATGACCAACCACTCATAGATTCCAGATGGCGTCCAAAATTCTGTTTTAGCTATACTCTCAGCTTTCACCCTAAGCTGATGAAAACCTGTCCTGAGATCCAACTAGGAGAACACTCTCACGTCACTCAACTGATCAAACAAATCATTTATCCGCAATAGATGATACTTATTCTTCCTCATCACCTTATTCAACTCGCGGTAGTCCACACACAATCGAAGGGAAACATTTGCCTTGGTAGCAAACACAACTGGTGCTCCCCACTCAGAAACACTTCTTCTGATAAATCCCTTCTTCAAAAGATCGCTTACTTGCACCCCGAGCTCTCGCTACTCCCGTGGTGCCATACGACAAAGTGGCATCACTATAGGTCTAGCATCTTTCACTAAATCAATACGGAACTCAATCTCTGTGTATGGTGGAAGTCCGATCACTTCCTCGACGATATCGGGATACTGGCCAACAATGGGAATTCCTGCTAACTTGTCCTGCGGGATGTCGAGCGAATTTAGAAAACTAGCCATTACCTCATCACTAGGTAGGCCACCAAGCACTACGCTCTGCCCATCGTCTGCCCTAATAGTCACCGAAAATCCCTCACAGTCTACCACCACCCCTATCTTTAGAGCCAATCGACTCACAAAATAATGCCAAACTAAGTAAAGCCCAAAACAAAGCAATCACAAGCAAACATACATCCATGACTCGATAAGACCACGTTACGACAAATCATACTAAGGCTAGTCGAACCACCACTCGAGTTCGTCACCGCTAAAGGTCTATTGGCTATCTTGGATTCCAATCCCAACCTATCTACCAGGTCACTAGATATGAAGGAACGGGAAGCCCCAGTATCAAACAGTACTCGAACAGGAACATCATAAACAGAAAGCATACCTTGAATGACGGCATTCTTTCCTTTCTCCGCCGCAGTTGGGGCATTCGACGAAGAAGGAACAACGTTAATAGCATATGCTTTCATAATCTGCTTTTCTTTAGGAGGTTGCAGACACTTATCCTTGTGATGTCCCACTTGGCCACCGTTGAAGCACTTCCTGTCCGCTGGTTTTGCTCGACATTCTTTGGAATAGTGGCCCTTCTTGCCACAGCTAAAGCATTCAACATTTTCCTTGTCTTTCTATCTCTGACCATCCTTAGCTTCGTTCTGTTTCCTCTTATTCTGTGAATTATTCTTTCCTCCACCGCCTGCTTGCGGTTTTGGCTCTCCTGTGGATACCACAACAACTTCATTCTTTGACTTAGGGTAAAGACTCTGCGATCTCAATGCTTTTCCCATAATGGATTCAAACGTCTCATCGATGTGGTTTATAAGTCTTTCCCCCAAGTACCCATCCAAGCCAGTTATGTACTTCTCGTTCTTCTTCTCGGCAGTGTCGATAAGGGATAATCCATACTTCAATAAAGTATCGAACTCAGCAATATATTCCGAGACTGCCCTACCATTCTGCTTAAGCTCTAAGAACTTCCTAAACAACTCTGATTTCTTAGCAGTTGGGATAAACTTATCACTGAATCGGGCCTTGAACTGATTCCAAGTAACATGATCCTCTGGAGTAGCTGCTTTAATAGCATTCCACCAATTCATAGCTCGTCCTTGTAGCTGACAGGATGCTTGCTTTCTCTTCATTGCATCCTCGATACCCAAATTTTCGAAGATGCGCTCGTCGCTATCAAGCCAATCCTGAAGTTCTGTAGCCGATTTCGTTCCGCGGAACGGCTTCCCACTAAGACTAGTGTAGTCCTTACAAAGCTTGGCGAAATCGGCCCTAGGTTAAACAACCCCAACTTCCTCGGTAAGGAAAGCCCGGATTGAATTGAGGACAAAACGAATCAGAACTCAAACAGAAGAACATTTCATTGCTTATTACAACAATTCATCATAATACAAGAATATACAGAGTATTAACAAATAATATATATTATAAAATATCAGAGATTACAATACATTACACAGCAGCGGAAAATAATACAATACATAACTAGAAATAATACACGGATACAGAGCTTTCCGAGTATCGTTCCAGCTGTAAATCAAGATCCTGTGAATATAAATCTGCAAAACCAAAACTACTAGCTGCCCGTGTCAAAATAAGGGCACCCAGAGTTTAGCTTAAAACAATAAACTCCAGGTCTGTCATGTGACTGGTGTGAGAACTAAAATAGTTATTTAAAACTTTACTTTAAATCAGATATATCAAGGGACCACGCCGTATAACACGGAACGGGTTTCCTCCCAAGAATACTAGTGCATATAACAAAACAGCGCAATGCTTTTTGGAAAAATGAAGCTATTATAAGACCCAGGTCCCATCACATAATGCAACACAAGCCGGAAAATAGGGTTTTCCCTTATAATAGCCAAACATGCTTGGTACATTAAAAACAAATCATTTGATACTATAATAAGTGTATAGTGTCAAAACAATTTCAATCATAAATATCAATCATAGACGGCATGGGTATCATATATCATGTCGCCATACTAGGCTCTACAATCAAAACCGCAAAATCACGTATTTGGAAATTTGATTTCCATCTATGAATCGAGGCAAAAGACAGTCCTCTGCCGATTCGAGACGCTCTAGCCCGCCCCTCAGGACCCAGACTCAGGTGGGCCTTGGATCGTCAGGGCCGGTCCACCGATGTGGATTAAAATGCCTGAACACTGAGTTTCCCCACCCTTTGGGGTGTTAATGAGTCCAATGACTCTATCGGCTCCACATAGTCACTGATATATCTGAGGCGCCTCGCAATAGCAACAACCACATAGGTGAAAATGATATGAATGTCAGGGCTGGTAGGTCACTGACACCATCCTAGCTAGAAGGAAACGCATGCCCTCCCTGAGATCCTCTCCCGTTTTTGGTTCACAACCGGGGTGTGAGGCTCGCGAATCAACGTTACACAAAGCTATGCCACACAGGCGATGCTTTGATCATCAACCATAAGACTTTGCTTTTCAGTAGAAGCCTTGATCAATTACCACTTAGGCATGCCACACAGGCAATTCACTCCATGCAATTGATATCCATCAATATATAACCCCTGAGCTCGTACATCTCAGAGAAGGGAGTTAAGCAAGAGAATAAATTCTCCGCTGCCAAACAGATATATATTTAATAGAAATCAATCACACAGAATAAAATCCAATGTCAGACACACAGTCCATTTACAAGTCCTTCTGGGTCTGAACGAAACCGGAGGCACCTTGTACCTCGCATATCCATCGATCTCCAAGTACGTCTAGACGATCACCAACTGATTCCCTCCTCTTGGGTGTACAACCCAATCAAGATCATTAGTAATCACCCAAATGATGTGAATACCTCTGGTCTTCAACCACCGTCTTCATCCTCGACACCACGTCGAATCAGTTATTCAGAATGGGATAAACCTGGTCTTTCTGAATAACTCGCGTATATAATAAACAAGTGTTGCACCCAACATACGCCTCATTCCAATTCAGAATATTCTCTTATTCAAATATTCTTATACTTTGAGAAAGGTTCCCATTAATTTTATCAAAGATAAATTCTTTAAATTTATTCTTTAATCTTCCTTTAAATATCAATTCAAATTAGTCGGGATTAGCGAACCACACCGCAGTAATCATTTATTTTATTTCCCAATCCCAACCTATTCATCCCATGAAGTAAAACTGGTCATACTTCATATCTAACACTATGGTGTTATTGGTAAATTCAATTACCATTTCACGTTCAAATCTAATTAAAGATTTATCTATTGCCTGGAGCAAAACTGGTGATACCCCATTCTCGATCGATCTAATTAAAGATTCATTAAAACTCCACTTAGTCTTAATCTTCCAAAAAATCAATATCCTGTCTTTAACTGGGTTAAAGAACCAATGTCATCTAAAACACGGTTCATGATAAAACCAAAATCAATTCCAATTAAATACCAGTTAATTGGTACACTTCATTAAATCTAAATAAAAAGATTTAATCTTTTTTTTTTACTTTTCATTTTCCAGATCTGAAATAACGGGGAAGAGAAGGAGGAAAAGGGGCAGGGTCAACGCTTATATAATAATTTATATAATTTAATTAATTTTTAAATTCCTAAAAGTAACCTTTTCTTTCGAATCCCAAATCGAACCCACCGACTGTCGTCCCTAGCTAATTACCCCCATTATGAACGCAATGGGATATGTTTCACAAGCCAATTCGACCATTTCGATCAGTTTTTGTTTTAATTAAAATATAAATCTATATATTCACTTATAAACGTACATTTCAATTTACCGGGGCCACATATTAACTCTAAAAATTCACGAAAAATATTTTCTAGCTTCGTATTGACGATACGGTCCTAACAAAACCAATTTCGTCGAATTCTGAGACTGTTTGAAAAATGGCCATTTTCAGGTTGATCGAAATTGACTGAAACTGTCAAAACACGTTTTACTTCGCCACGCTCACATATTGATTCGAAAAATTATGAATTTTGGAATCTAGCAATAATTCGACATCCCGGATACAACAAAAGTGGTTTCGTCGAAAACAGAGGTCATTTGCAAAATTTCCATTTTTAAGGGCCAAAATTCCATAGCGACTATTCTGAACTTTCAACTGGGTATAACTTTTTATCCCCGCTATGAAATTTCAATTTTTCGGATTCTTTGGAAAGATATTATTAAATAGATTCTAACATTTTTGTTTTTTCGCCAAAATCCAGTTTATTTTGAATCCTGTCCATACATTTGAACTTTGAAATCGAATTTTCAAACTACCGCGCCATTTTTGATTCCTTTTATAATTTAAAATAAATATTTATATTCTAACGACGATCTATATAAATATATACATTCTAATTCTATTCAAAATAAATTTCTCGTCGTTATTATTTAAAATAAATCATTTTAAATGTTCAAAATTCATCAAAATTGCCAAAATAAAAAATTTAAATTGGCTCGGATTTCCGGGTTATTACACTAGGCGCTTGCACCGCTACACCACCACCATTTGCAGCATTAGGAGATGCCCTCTGATCATCCCTAAGCATCTCTCTCATGAAGTCAGTGAACATCGTCCTCATATCAGGATCATTCCCATTATTAGCTCCTCTACCAGTACCCCTCGTATGTCTGCTCATCGTTCAGTCTGTAAGGAGAAAACGATTAACCATCTTTTCAGTGGTGCTAGTGCAGTGCGACTCCATCCTTATATATGCTAATTGTATATATATAGATTTTGAAAAATGAAATATCACAAATACGCGCTCCCATATACGTACTATCTCTCCCTAGTGTCTTTCCCTAGGTTAACTATACAACCCAGAGCTTTGATACCAAGTGTGACGGCCGGCCCTGCGCCACCCTACATTTCCAATAAAACGCGTTGTGCTGATGCCCAACCAGCACGGGACGGTCGCCAAGGAAAGGAAAAGAAAGGAATTTGAACTAACAAGGAACCTGTAGAATGTCTCACATCGCATGGGATAAAATATAAAATAACATAACTTTGACATAAAACAGTTGAGACAATGCATAATCTTAAAACTAAACCATCATAGCAGTGGAAAATCCGAAATACAGCTTATGTTCCATATCATCATTATTACAACTTTTAAAACTGTCACTAAAGCAAAATAAGAAAGGTACACTACTGATGCCCAATGTAGTGACCAGAAGTGACATAGGGAGAATATATGTATATATCATACGGGGAAGCCTCCTGCTGGTCTCTGGTACAGCTACTCGTGCACACCACCTAACCTGTCTCTAGTTTGCCCGTTTAAGATCACCCAGAGTAATAAGAAGAGACATAAAACTCTGGGTCAGACAAAAGTCTGGTATGAGCGATAAGAAGCAAAGCATAACAATAACAGGTATACTAAACCGTACTTGAACCTGGACCTGCAACCAAAGAGTTAGCTCAACAGGATGTACGATACTCTAAGGTGACACTGACATATGGTGTAAAGATACGGGAGAGGGGTGTGCATGTCATAGTGATATCAAACAATCAAGCATAGCAATCATCATCACATCTCTCACTCAGTGCGTAAAGCATAAAATATCCGCTACTTTGACCACCCAAATCCTTTGCTATGATCACTCTGCCCCATGGAGTCATGATGGCTGCACTGCACAAATCCATAGCCACTAATCCCTTGCTATGTCCACTCTGCCCCATGAAGTCATGACGACTCCACTGCAGTGGCTCATAGCCATGCTACGATCACTCTGCCTCATGGAGTAATAACTAGCCCACTGCACCGATCCGTAGCCTAACATTCGTCCTGGTGGTGAAACAAAGTTATGGACGTCGATAACCCCTTAGCACACGTCCCGCAGCAAAGTCCAATCATGAAGTTAACTCGTTGGTTCTCAACTGGATCCTGAGTTCTACTTCCTATTTGGACTACCTTTGCATCTCGGGTTTTGGTCTCCTCCGGATCGGTTTGAATGTGCGTAGTACCCCAGTTATCATCGGTTCAGTTCGGTTTGGCTATCCTAGTTCGTTTCGTGATCACCTGCTTCGGATCGGTTCGTGCATTACAACTCCCCCCCAGGTCGAATCGTGATGCTCCAGGCTGAGTCGTTGTGCCACACTGGTTCGGCGTGCCATCTTCACCAGGTCGGGTCAGGCTTCTCCATTCGGGTTCGGTCGGAGTTGCATGGTGCTCCACGGTTCGGTCTAGGTCGGGTCGTGGTCTTCAAGTGCGAGCGGTTCGTGACAAACTCCAGATGTCAGCGGTTCGGGTCGTGAGATGCTCCACGAGCGGGTCGACTCGTGCCCCTTCCACCGATCCGATCCGGTTCCGGTCGAATTCCTACAACTTTTTGAGCGACTGTTTTACGCCACATGATGGCATTTTCGACCACTCTAATTGTTCTATGCAATCAAAAATCATACCAAAAAGTAATAGCAACATGTATAATTGTAATAACCCAGAAAATACGAGCCAATTTAAAAATTTTAAATTGGTGATTTCAAAAGGATTTGAACAATTGAAATAGAATATTTCAATAAAATAGTGAATTAGAAATAGTGAGTCAGTTTGAAAATTTGAATTCAAACTTCGACTGACTGTGCAGGGTGGAGAATATAACGGATTTTAGCGAAACCAAAAATATTTAAATCTGTTAGTCAATACCTTTCTAACGAATCTGAAAAATCGAAATTTCATAACAGGAATCAAAAGTTATGGCCGAATGAATTTTCAGAATGGTCGCTATATAGAATATATAGCCCTGGAAAATTGATATTTTGCATACGACCTCGGAATTCGACAAAACCACTTTTGTTGGGTTCGGGATGTCAAACTATTGCTAGGTTTCAAATTTCATAATTTTTGAAGCTAGTATGTGAGTGTGGCAAAAGAAAATGTGTTTAGTCAATTTCTGTTAAATTGGATCAACCAGAAAATGGCCATTTTTCGAACGACCTCAGAATTCTACAAAACTAGTTTTGTTGGGACCGTAGTGTCAAAACATAGCTAGATATATTTTTCTGGAATTTTTCGAATCAGTTTGTGGCCCTGGCAAATTGAAATGTACGTTCAGAGTTAAAAATTAAATGTTTTATACTTTAATTTGAAAAATAACTAACTGTAACAGTCGAATTGGCCTACGAAACATATCCCATTGTGTCCGGAATGGGGGTATTTAGCTAGAGGCGACAGTCGTTGGGTTTAAAAAGGAGTTCGTTTGAGAAAACACTATTTAAAAATTTAATATAGTACTCGGCCAATCAGAATTCTCCATTCATAAATTAAAAAAAAATCCTCAAAATCAACGGCGAAACCCGTTCGAGACCTTCTCTCCTCCGTCGCCGCCGCTACCACCACCTATAGCCTTCGCCGCCGCCGCCATTCGAACCGCCTCCGCCCCCTCTTCAAATCCGACCAACCACCGCCACCCCTCGTCGCCTGTGCCACCCCAATCGAAGCTCCAAAGTTCCGACCTTTCCAGTGCCGCTGCCGCCGATCCTGACCACCGAACGCCACCAAACCTCCACCGCCAGATAGCCCTCTCCTCCATGTTCCACGTCCAACTCGCCGATCATCCCCTCGTGCCCCGATTGTCGCGAAAACCGTAAACCTAGTTTTGAACCTTCGTGAAGGGTGAATTTTTTTTGATGTTTACACTTTGAAAAATCATATCTTTTTTGTGTGTTGACGAAATTCGATGAAACAGGAAACATCGGGACCGTAAGGAAGCTCTCTACCCAATAGAAGAAGCCGCGGATTTTTATGACATCGTATCAATTTTTAGCACTCCGAAAACCAATGTGAGAAATCTAAATTAACGTGAAATTGAATGGAAAATGTCGTGTATAATTTATATTAGCGAAATATAAATTACATACGTGTTGTATACCTCATGTACATGCGTAGTGTAAGCTATATAAGCGAAGTATGAATTTTACATGCATAGAATAATTGATATATGTGTTGAAATGCAAGTGAAATATGGCAATTATATATATATATATATATACACACTCCCCTAGTCCACAAACCATGGACGATATTTATTGTTGTGAATTGGTGTGAAATATTGGATGAAAAATACGAATGGTTGAATAATTGTTTGTGGTTGACATTGTTTGGTTGTGGTTGAAAAATACCCATTGGTGATTGAAATGAATTGGAAATATTTGTGGAAATAAAAATAAACATGCCGCCTGCGTGCGAATTAGATGCATGAATCCCCATTGACAAAAACCGCGAGGTTTTAAGGTAGAGCGAGGAGCCGTACTAGGGACGGTGCCGGTTTTAACTACCCTGCCGTTATGCTGCCGAAATTTTGAATAATCTTTGTGTGTTAGAATTATTTTCATATGTTGAATAAAAAGATCGAACAATAAAAATTACATTTTTATTGAAACTATGAAGTGTTGAAACATCCATTTGTCGAATAAATATTTTAAATGGTAAAAATATCATTTTTATCATATATGTGATATGCTAAAGATATGCGGACGTTGAAATAAATATTTGTGAATGAAATATTATTTTTTTAACATGCATAGGAACTAAATAAAATAGTCATGTGTTGAAATCTATTTTAGTTCGCCAAAATTGTCATCTTTGAAATGTGAAGTGTTAAAAATAGCCACTTGTTCAAATAAACGTGCATGAGTTGAAATATACATTAATTAGCTAATGGTATGATTTTAGCCTATGCATGCAACATTAGAGTGAATGGTGTTTTTAAACCAAAGTAAATCAAATATGAAATTGAATGGAAAATGATAAATGATAGAAATTGTATATATGTACATGCATATCTATTGAACAGGGTATAGCAAAGGGGCTAGAGAAGAGGAATAAAATTTTGTGCCCGACAAATAGGTACACATTTACTGTTTTGTTTGGGTGATGATTTTATGAGCCTGTTGGCTAGCCGCTTGGCTTTTTCTTTTTCTTTTTGATATGAGACGCCCGTGTGGCTATTTGGGAATTTTCCCAGACCCTCCCGTACAAAGGAGGTTATGGCAAAATTTTCCAAAATTTAAAGGCGTTAGTGAAATAATTGAAGTGAAAACGATATAGGAATTTTTGAATGAACTATATTTATATAAATATATAAATATAAATAGAATAAAAACGAAACGTGGCCGTGCAGTTCGTGTTTTAAAACCGTGATTTCAAACGACTAGTTTGGGAAATCCGACCATTGGATTTTCCCGAAACCGCAACCGTTGGGTTCGCCTTGGAAATATCTTTCCAACGGCACCAACTTTGTGAAGATCCGACGGTTGGATTGTCTGGAATGTTTAATTCAAAACTGAAGAAAAACAGCGCCAGAAACGATTATATTTATATACATATATATATAAATATAATTAAATTAAATCGAATAACGACGCTGCAGTTCGTAAATTGAAATCGTAACTTCAAATGACTAGTGTGGAAGATCCGACCGTCGGATTTTCCCAAAACTGAAACTGTTGGATTCGTTTTGAAAAGACCTTCCTAATGATATAAAATTTGTGAAGATCCAATGGTTAGATTTTCAGATATGTGTAAAACAAAATTAGTGAAAAGCAGCGCCAGTGCATCGACACGACCTGAAACGTCGTTTAATTAAAATATAGCCGTTTTAAATTAAATAAAAATAGCGATATATCGTTATAAAATACTATAGACGATATAGAGTGGAAATAAACCAATTTTGTTGTGTTTGCTTGATATGTGATGGTTGAATGTATTTGACATGAAAATTATAACTAAATAACTGAAATGTGAATGTTGAATAGTCCAACCATGTGAATAATTGATTTTAAAATCTAAATATACGTGGGTTATTTGAAAAGGCCGAGTTTATCTCATTTCAAATAATCGATCGACGTTGAGAAGTCGAAGAGTCGAAGATGGCTGAAGACCGACGATCTCCACATTGGATGGATGGGCGCTACTGATGCTCGTGATTGGAGTAGCTACCATGAAGGAACTGAAGTAGCAGCCATCCAAACATACTGTTGATTGTACGGATATGCGAGGAATTGATGCCTCCGGTTTCGTTCAGACCCAGAACGGACTTGTAAATGGACTGTGTGTCTGACATTGGGTTTTGTTCTGTGTTGATTGATCTCTGTTAAATATATATCTGTTTGGCGGCGGAGAATTTATTCTCTTGCTTAACGCCCTTCTCTGAGACGTACGAGCTCTGAGGTTATGTATTGACAGAAATCAGTCGCATGGAGTGGATTGCCTGTGTGGCACGCCTAAGTGGCATAAGATCAAGGCTTCTGTTGCAAAGCAAAGTCTTGTGGTTGATGATCAAAGCATGGTCTGTGTGACGTAGCTTTGTGTATAACGTGAATTCGCGAGCCTCACACCCCGGTATGAGTCAAAAACGGGAGAAGGACCCAAGGAGTGCACGGCGTTTCTTTCTAGTTATGGTGGTGTCAGTGACCTCCCAGCCCTGACATTTATATCTACTTTTCACCTGTGTGGTTGTTGGAATACAAGGCGCCTCGATTATAGGTCTGTAAGGACCGGGAAACGTGTGTTCAGGAATAACTAATCCTCAAAAGTAAGAGAGGACTGGCCTTGGAGGATCCAGGGGATTGCTGTGTGCGGTCCTGGGACATTTGCTAGAGTGTCTCGAATCGGAGAGGAGCTTGCCCCTTGCCTCGACTCATGAAGGAATCCAATTTCCAATACGAAATATGCGGACGTGATTGTATTACTAGTATGGCGACATAGTAGATGGTAGCTATGCCGCCTAGGATTGATATTTATGATTGAATTTGCTTTTGAAACATATATGCACTAGTAATAATATCAAGCACTTTTGTTTTATTCGTATGAAGCATTTTTGGTTATTATAAGGGAAAACTCTATCCTTCGGCTTGCGTTGCATTGTGTGATGGGACCTGAGTCTTATAATGGCTTCATTTTATAAAAAGCATTGCGTTGATTTAATCGTTTACTTTATCTCATGCACTAGCACTCATTGGAGTAAACCCGTTCCGCGAAAGTGGCGTGGTCCTTTGATTTGCCTTATTATTGTTGTTAATAAGTTAAGTAGATTTCTCATACCAGTCCCATGACTGACTCGTAGTTTGTTTCACCTTGCAAACTCAGGTGCCCTCATTTTCACACGGGCAGCCTAGTTACAGGTTTCTGACGCACCTTTTGGCTCATGGCGAGGCTTGACTACACCGTGCTGACTTGGATTTTCTCCGCCATTATTATATCTATATTATGATTCCGCCATTGGCGATGTAGACTGATATTTATTTTGAGTACTCTTTATGTATGATTCCGCCTCAAGCGATGGTGACTGACTATGTATCATTATACACTAAGTTGTATCATGTACTGCGCTTCTCTGATGTGATGATATCTATATGATTCCGCTGTCATATGTGTGTAAATTATTCTATTTTCTGTTTATGCTATTATCTGTGATCTGCTAATGATGATTAATTTGTTATATTCCAATGATTATCCTTAACACCGTGTCACGGGGTTTTGGGATCGTCACAATAATCATCCACAAACAGCAAAACAACAATTTAATATGTTTATACGGATCAAACACACCCAAAACCCGTGTTTTTCCCTTAATCCCCTTTAATCATGTTTAAGCATACAATTAGCAAAACTTATCCAAATTAACCCAATTTTTTTTCAGAACCCTAAAATAATGTTGTAGAATTTTACAAAATTTTCTAGATTTTTTTGAGCCATAATTTCGCTAATTATCACTAATCACCCCTAACTAGCCGTAATTAGTGAAAAACAACGCAAATCACTCACCTTAGCCACAAATTACTTATATATCTGAAAGTATCTCTGATACGGGTTGAATCTCTATGTGTTCCGGCAGCTCTATTGCAAATTCTACGCTAATCGCCTTGGTTTGATGTAGATTAGGCTAAAACTTGATTAAATGGTGATTAGAGTTTTTTTAGGAGTTGGAGGCCATTGTTAGGGTTGAAGAGTGGTAAGTGGCGGTTGGAAAATGACAAGAAAAGGTTTCTCTAACCCTAATCAACCCTCATATATCTCTAATCCCGAAATCCCCCAATGGGCCTAGCTGCTAATCACCCGGTTAAGCCAAATTAAGCTGTTTTTCACGTTCTAAACATTAATTCAGCCATATCTCCTAAACGGTAAGTCCGTTTGACAAGTGTGACCACTCTACGGAAAGGTAAACCATCATCCGTATCTAATGGAAGTGGTTTCAGGTCAAAACACCTTACCAATCAAAAGTTATAGGCGATACAAGATTCGCTATGCGCAAAACGGTTATTTAAAAATCGACAAAAATCGTGAACATGGAAAATGACCCCAATAGTCGTTCCCCAAAGTTACACGACCATACGACCTCGTATGAAAAAAAATCTATGATCCTTTGATACTTAGAATGCGGGTCGTTACAATATATATATATATATATATATAATCCGTCGGGAAGATCTGAGGTGGTGAGCTGCTAGGGATCCGAGATAATTGGGTTAAAGCAAGGAGGGTGTTGTTTTTCTGCGGAACGCAGCGGTGGGTGGTAGTAGCATAGTGGTGAGGGAAAAACAGATGGAGAAAAATGGAGATGCAGGTGGACGAGCTGTTCATGAGTACGGGGATCAAAAAGCAACGGGAAGAAAAATAAGAAGAAAAAAAATGAGGATGATGAAAGTCGCGTTCTGGTCCAGATGCGAGAGGCCAGGGATGGACGTCAAAGGGGCGGTGCATGAGAGTGGGGGGGGGGGGGCGGCGTTGGGGGTCGCCATTAATGAGTGGGGGTGGGGTGGTGAACTTGGAGGTGTCGGACCTGGTTCCAGTGAGAAAGGGAAGGTAGAATATGCATGTTGCAAAAACAAGCAAGGTAAGAGATGTACAGTAAAGTAATACTTGCCTAATTATGGTTATTGTTTTGCCTAACTATATAATACAATGCCTAATTGCATTTTAACCATGTCTAGTTAAATATACAGTAACGTGTACTGGCCTGGGTGATATGTTTTGTGCCTAATCCAATGTTACGTGAGCTTAACCGTATTTATATTCAGCCTAATCTATAAGAGGAAGTGCTTAATCACTTTATAAAAGAAGGTGTAATTAGTAGAATTAATTTTCGACTCAGATAGTTAATTAAAATTATAACTAGATGGTTAATTCATTTAATTAAGTTCATATAATGTATAATTCATAACTTGTTCATTTCAACAACGGAATTGGACAAAACCAAGGACACTAGAACCGTATCGGCAAGCGTAACATGGTGGAACTATTTTGACAGGATTGGAAGAAGTCTGGATTTTAGTTAAATTAAACATCTGTTTAATTTAACTAAATCGAACCATTTCGGTGATGAAATCAAAGTGAGTACAACTAACTCATTTTTATCCCACTTATATATAAGTCAGGTTTAATATTCGTGTGCTATGGTTGTTATTGTTGCATGTTTACTGAATATACTATTTTATATTGACTGAACCGATTAAATTAAAGCATTCGTTTAATTTAATTTAAATCAATCGTTATATTTTAACGATTTTAACCAATGAAGGTAAGTTTCCTCGTTTGTCACATTTAAAATAATACAAACGTGCTAAATTTAAAGATTGATGTTTGGATTGCTGTTATTATATCTGTTTGTTTACATAGATTTTATTTTGAAGTAAGATTTTTGGATGCCGGGAAAAACAGGTTGGAGGGACCCAACTAGATTCCTCAAATATATTAAATGTTATTTGTTTTCATATTATCATTATATGAACAGTTCCAATTGGATGATTGATTTGGTTGAACGTTGACAGAAAATTCAATGTTTGTTTTGTTTTAGTCAATGGGCAGTATTGGTTGAGTAATTGTCGGCAGTTGGCCTAAAAGTCAATCGTTTTATAAATGATGATTTACAGTCAGGTGAATCGACAAAAATGAATTATAAAATTTATTCCATAACTGGAAATGGATTTTTAAATCTGTTATTTTGAATAAAAGAATATTACAAGGAAATAAATATTTGTAATTTATTATTTAAGTTTATAAGTGATTGTTAAATGGTTTTGTATAAAAAAACACTTATGTTAATCAAAATTATAAGTGAATGAGCAGAAATTAACATAAAAAGTTAAGAATGAATTAACTGTTTCTAAGAAAAAAATCAAATGAGATTATTTGAATTAATTATATTATTAATTAATTTAAAGGAAGGGCTGATCGGAATTGGTTAACGAAATGATCGTGTTTGGAGTTGACTAAGTCGACTGCTTTAATTTGGTCTGATTATTTAATTAGTTGTTGTCAATTAATATAATGATTTAACGAATATTTGTTTCAAATTTTAAGATAAGAAATCAAAAGGGAATTTAATACTTGTTTCAGTTATGAGGAAGTAAATTATTATTTTAAATAATAATAATTTAAGTGATTATTATTTAAATAATATATATTTAAATAAGTAATCAGAGTTGTAATGAAATCTAGTTGGATTGTGAAAGGAGTTTATGAAAGGGTTTTATATAAACATGAGTTGTATAAATAAGGTAAGGTGTTTAAATGTTGATTTTAAGTTGATGTTACTTAATAATAAGATTAAGTGAAGTGAATGGAATTGAAGCAAGATTTTCAAAGTGGAAAATGGTTTAAAAGAAAACGTTTTGTAGATTTAAATGGAGTTAAGGAAATTAGAAACTGACTAGAGATTAGTTAAGTTGAATGACTTCTTGGGTGTCGATCTAGTTTTGGTTTTGGCCTTCGGAGTTGATATCTAGAGAGTTGTTCGCTTACTAGTTTTCTGTTATGGGCTAATGAATGTTGAAGTAACGAGAATATAAAGAGATTTTAAGGAAAATATAACGATATTTCCGAGATTTGAGAAATTAATGAGATGTGTTTGAATAAGTTTATTCAAAGGGAAAGTGTTAGTTATTGTTTTCAAGAAATGAAACAAAGGAGATGTCATAATGATGTTTTACGTGGAATTTGAATTAACACAAACTGAGAATAAATATGATTTAATTCTAAAGTATTTAAATGGTTTGATAAGAAGTGAAAAGCTATATTCGAAGTATTGAAATATTTAAGAATTTTAAATTAACGTTCGTTAATTGTTTCTAATAAAAAGGGCCAAGTGATGTTGAGTACTAAACTAGTGAACTCATTTCTATTTTCATGATTGAATGATTGTTATTTGGTAGTTAGATAACCGACTATCAAATCTGACCTATACAATTGTTGGTATGGAAAGATCGATATCGAATTTATATTCGAAAACCATTCTGATTAACCAAATACGAAATCGTCGAAGATGCAGACTGAAGATGGAGAAGTAAAGACCTTGAAGTTTTCATAAGCATAAGAACGACTTATCGAATCTCTTTGGCATGCATCCAAAGTTATTTAATTTGTGATTTTGAGGTGATTGGAATCTGCAGATTGCAAGGATTACTCGCTACTGATCGATAAGGTGATTCCTAGGATGTAGTAGGAGGGTGCCTTCGGTTTTTCCAGTCTCAGGACAACTTGCATGGAAGAATATCTGGTAGAGTATTTCCAAAAAGGGTTACGTATGTTGATTTCCTCAAACATATATATGTTGGTGGCAGAGAAGACACCATCTCTTAGCTTAACCCCAGGGTATTTTTGTGAATGCCAATTAGTGATTTTCTGGCGGGTCTGATGATGTGGCATTCGAAGTGAATGATGGTGTGCTAGCTTAGAAAAGGAAATTTAAACCTCAAGCCTCACAACACGGAAATGAGAAAAATCGGACAGGCAACATGGCTAATTTGGTCACTCCCAATCAGGGTGTATAATCACCTATCTAGAGAAATTCATTTCCTTCTTTATTCTATTCGATGTTGTCCCTTTCGGGAAATGGTGGCTGATTCCAACCGTTGGTGACATACATTCGATACACTCAAGCGAAATGAGTGGTCGGTCATGTGTGGTCGAGTTGGAAGATGTTCTTGTTGAACCCAATGTATTCCCCTCTAGAGATACACTATCAGAAGGTGGTTCCATACCTTGTCATAGTCGGAATCTAATCTCCAATAAGCGCCCGCAACTTTGATTGTATATTATGTACGTGGAGCGTGAGATGCAAGCGTTCCGCTAGATTGATATTTATTTCTATTTAGACATTATTATAATATCAGAATAAGATATGATTCAAAATGTTTTGGTTTACCGTAAGGTAAAAACCATCCGTGTTTATGTGTTTATCGATCTTACAATTATATTTTTCTTTCGAAAAGATTTGTTAACTTTAAAAGCAAGTTGGATATTGTTTATAAACTTAGTGGATTTCTCACTCTGGTTCACCAAATTAATCCGGCGTTTGAAATGCTCGGGTTAGACCGTTTTTTACAGGTTCAGGTCATCGGATGCTGTGAAGAGACGAGCTAGAATAGTTCAGACGTATGATGTTATATAGTTATTATTCCGCTGTTGATTGTGTATGAGGATAGTTCATTATAACTATCCAGATGTGTTGTACTCTAATGATTGTAAGTATTTATTTCAAGCTCTTAATAAAGATTAATTCCTATATTATATTATATTCCGCTGTGATGTTAGACTCTGATTTTGTTATTTTGGTTCTTCTTCTTCTTCTATTCTAATAATTTTTTCTTTCTTATCTCACCCTCTATTTTCTTTCGTTAAATATCTAATGCTTTTGATACTTGTGTTTTGGCAAGTAATACAGGTATATGTACTACGAAATTCAGGAGTCGAATTCTCCGGATCATTACATAATAACAATCTCAAAATAAAAAATTGGAATAAACAACCCATGTAACAAGACCTCATTCATACTATACGTAAAGAACTCCATTGCAATAGAAAAGAGTATATATATGTGTATGTGTGTGTGTGTGAGAGAGAGAGAGAGTGTGTGTATGTATGTATGTATGTATGTATATTTATATACATATATATATATATATTTAGGGTATATGTTGATTCATATCATAATGCATGAATTTCATAGGTTGTTAATTAATCATACAATAATTACATAAATTATGGTTTAATTACACACTAATTACAATGTTTTTCAAATCCTATATATATATGTACATATATAACTTAATTGTGCATTGACTATATGTGTTATGAAGAAATAACAAACAACGTCTAAATTTTGTATTAAATGTTTCTACATATATTGTGAGGAGATTAATTGCATATTCTTGTTATTAATTAATATGAATTTGAATTGCCCTAAATATGTATATATAGAAATGTCTTTAAGTTTATTGACTATGGAGAATTAATTATGCACATTAGGAATTAATCAGACGTTGTTTAACACATAGGTTAATTAATATGGTTTAATAGAGGTTTATTTCCTAGAATAATTAGTGACGCTGATTTTATAATTTTTGTTGTTTGGCACATCTCTATTGGTTTATTTTCTAATCCTTGCTGACGTGGCGTGACTTCATTGGTCCAATGACGTGGATAACCTAGATTTAATCTGATAAATTCACTAGCCTAAGATCCCTAGCTTAACTTATAAATAAACCTCCACATCACCCTTATTCCTCACAATACAATCTCTTTCCCTCTAAAGCTAGTCTTTTGTTTTAAGTACATGTCCAACATAGATTTGAATTTTAAGGGAAATAGATTTATTATAAAAATTATTTTTATGCATATATTTTGGAGGCAGGTTATACATGAGCCATGGAAGAACGCTTTGTCCACAGTGAGTTTATATAATTACATAAATTTTTGATATCTTTAGGCAAATAGGCATTATAATAGTTGCAGGGTTTTTTAGTTTTTATTTACAGTTTTATTTATTTTCTATAAGTTAGTAGTTTTCTATAAATTTATTTCTGTAAGTTATACCTATAGTTTTTCATTTTTTTCCTTATAGTTTTTAAGTTCATATTTAAAATACTATAAGATATTTTCTCAGTCTTCTTTCCTGCTTCTACGTCTGATTTTACAGTTTTTTATGTTTATTTTGGCTACACCCAAAGCAAGTTTGGATCTATAAATATTGGCAAATATAGGCAATTGATTTATGCGTTAGATTATAATCCTTTTATTTTGCACATGTTGGAAAATGTAACTAAAATGAAATTGTGTAAAAGAGGATTAATGAAATGGGGCTAAATTTTCAGATAATGAACATGTAGCACAAAAGCTGCAGTATAAGTTGACTAGACTGAAAATAGGCAAAGTTTATAAGATTTGCCTAATAATTATGAACTAGGTTACAATGGAAAAAGAACTAAACATATTTGCATACATAATGATACATTGTACAAACATAAAGAATCATAATAAACGAATGTGGTTTAGTTGCAAATATAATTATAACACGAGGTTATAAATGAAGAAATGGTTTACTATAGAAATGAACTTAAACTAATGTTAAGTTTAAAAGCATAATTCTATGGTGGCCTCGTAAATAGACATTCTATGGTGGTGAAAATAGGCAAAGTTTATAAGATTTGCCAAATAATTATGAACTAGGTTGGAAAAAGAACTAAACATATTTGCATACATAATGATACATTGTACAGACATAAAGAATAATAATAAACAAATGTGGTTTAGTTGCAAATATAATTATAACACGAGGTTACAAATGAACGAGATGGTTTACTATAGAAATGAACTTAAATTAATGTTAAGTTTATAAGCATAATTCTATGGTTCTATAGTGGCCTCGTAAATAGACATTCTATGGTGGCCTTGTAAATAGGCATTATATGGTTATTATATGACTATGGTTCTATGGTAAATCTATGGGAATCCTAATCAAAGGGGGTTTGAGCCAAGTAGCATTTGTTTGTTAGGGATCCATACAAGAGAACATTCCCTTATCACTGATGGTCTAGCATGATGGAGGAGTCTAGGTCACACTTATGCTGAGTTAGATAGTAAGATCGTCCAAATGGAGGTAGGTGCGGGTGCGTTCCGATGGTTCAATATACATGCATTGAACCGATTCAACAATGGTTGTGGTGATTGCTATATCTTTTGCTAATGGGTCGGACCTAATAAGTTTGAGATCCATAGTGGGCATAGGTTACAACTCTATGGCTAATTAACAGGCAATCAATGGGTAGTATTAGGAAATTATCCTAATATTGTTTATCATATTCTATAATTGTAAGTGCAAACAGTCAGATGATTAGTGCAATAAAATAAGAAATCAAATGAGATAACAAATTATCTTGTATATTTCTTTTATTTATAAACCGTGCTGGTAATTATACAGCTCACCATACTTTAAGTTTCAACCACTTCTCTTCCTTCCTTTTTCTTTTTCTTAATAGGCTCGTAGAGCAAAGATGGATTGGTACTAGCAGCTTTGGGAAGTTTATTGATGAAGACCCAAGTTTCCTTCTATTTTACTTACTTCAAAATAATAAAGTCTACATTTCTATTGGTTGGACTTACACTTGAGAAGGGTAACTGTAATGACCCGTATTTTTCGATAATATAATTAATCTATTTAATTATATAAATAGTAATTTAAAGAATTAAATGGTCGTTGAATTAAATTATATAGATTATTTAATTAATTTAAATAATATAATAATATATTTAATTCGGAAATAATCAAAAATAGTGAAATTCACAATATAGTGTGAATTGGACAATTTAAAATATATAATTCAGTTTATATTGAATTATATTGACGAATATAATTATAATCGTCAGTTGAAGGTAGAAATTATATTACAATTAAAATCCAGCTCGAAATGGCACGGTAGTTCGCGATTTGGCGATTCGAACTTCAACTGGGAATACAGAATCCGTTTTAAGTCGGATTTCTGTGAAACAAGAAACGTGTGGAGCTGGTGGAGTATATTTTTCTAGTGGAAGAGAAAAATCTGGATTTCGTCGTGTAGATTTTGATTTATGTCCAAATCAAATTTCAGAAAAATTGCTATGGAATTTCTTTATAATTTATAAAGGAATTATTTATATTTTAAAAAGGATTTAAATATAAATCGAATATCGATATAACTCTAATGATGAAATATCGAGCTAGAAATTCATATAGGAATATTCTAGAGCTGTATGATATTCTGTTGTGAATATATGCGATAATATTTATTTTTAAATATTAAATTTAATTCTTTTTAAACATATTTATATATTTTAAAGGTTATTTAGAGCTTTAAAAATAGCCAATTTTGCAAATGACCTGTAACAACCCGTATTTTTATAACATGTTAAAACCCTAAATCAAGGCAGAATTAATTTTTAAAATAAGAATTAAGGGAAACGGGTTATGCCATTGCGTTCGTCTTGGAATTCTGCTTGAAATAGAGTCTAAGTTTGCGTAAAACAGATACCGTACGAAGAAGATATGGACGAACGAAGTTAGGCAGAAAAACCAGAAACCGTCCAGAATTCACTGGTGCACTTGGGAAGTGCGCCAGAACAAAATTGCACTTGCGCACTTGGGAAGTGCGCCCATGCAATTTTGCATTGGCGCACTTGGCAAATGCGCCCACGCCGAGCAGAAACCTGCTTGGTCAGGCCCTGGCTGGCCTGGTCGGGTTCTGCTCGAATTTCTAAGCTCTGGTGTGTCATTAGGGCTAACTTGTCACTTTTTGATTGGCTTCTCTTGAGATGGATGGCCTTGATTAACTCTAGCTTCATTGACGGCTCTAATTAGTTTGAAATTCTAAATAAACAGCCTCCTAGCCTTACTCTCTTTACACCATTCTTCTCTAACCTTATGCTGCTCAAACTCTTGATGATCATGGCTTCTTCTTCTTCTTCTAAATTAAATTACATTAAATTAAAATGCAAAGATTATTTCTTGAAGGCTACGATTAGAAATTGGGGATTTGCTTCTATAATCAAAGCAAGATTCAGCGATTCAACAATTCAACGACTACTTTCTAGACTTGACTTCTGCATTTAAATTCCTTAGACCATGATCTGTAAGTTCAAGCTACTTTTAGATAAAAGCTGTAAACTTAATATCCATGTTGTAAATTGGAATTGGATCTATGTATGGTAATTGATTCATATCTATTCTTGTTCATCTTGGATCTTGACTTTCATGAATATTGCTTTGGGCCTATTCATGTTGTAAATCAAACCCTCTCATGTCAATAACCTTAACATGCCTATGACGTTGAAACTATTGTTAATGGCCAAGGACTATGACTGTGAACATAAGACTACGCCTATGCCTATGACTGAGAACATAAGACTATGCCTATGACTGTGAACATAAGACTATGCCTATGCCTATGACGGTGAACATAAGACTATTGCCTATGACTATGACAAGGACAATGGTGGCTAATCACCTATGACTCTTGACTATGATAATTATTAACTATGATTATGAACATAAGGCTATTATCTATGACCATGACTTTGAAACTGTAACACCCCACGTCCATTAATGTCACTCACTAAGGGAATGCATTAACTTCCATGGAGGTTTTAAGTGAATATAGAACAGAAAAATTACAACAAGACAGATAATAAGTAGTACTTGAAAACTAAAACTTCATTTTATTGCAGCGGAATTTAAACATGTTTATTACATCATAAAAACCATAAATCAGAGTCAAGTACAATATCCATCTTGATCAAATAAAATACATAATCCCATTACATAAATAGCCATTAAAAAGAGATAACAAGCTGGACTTTACTTCAACGGTCCAAGCTTTCCAAGAGAGATAAAGCAATCCAATCAAACTCCACTAGAGCTGGGTCCAACCTGAGGACCTGGAGGGGGAAGAAAGGATAGAAATGGAGGGGGTCAGACATAAAGTCTGGCGAGTATGATAATTCTAACAATACTATTATCAAAATAACTAGATTAAGGCATAAGCTGGAAGACAAGTAAATGTCTATGAACTATTAGGTATGGAAGAGCAGATAAAGATAACGTGAAAGATAACGTTAAAGGCACACCTAATTACTAACGAATAATTACTACACTGCACCGCACCAGTCACCCTAAAGGTTGATCCCACTTGCTTCACACAGAAACAATATAAATAGCCTTACGTACCCCTATCTAACTACATAGGTGCCATCTGCCCCTATCTCCACTAGGTGTACCCCACTACCCACTTGCGATCGGCTCCCTACTCGTAGATACCCGTGCTGGCCCCACAGTGGGGTGTATCACTCCCCTAAAGTGGCAACCCGATACAACTTGAGAATGCACGGCTTATACCTACACGATGCAACAACGTCTTACCTACCAGCCCGGGTCCACACACGCATATGGAACCCGTTGGACTTGCGTTGCCACCGCTCCCCGTTTTGGCCTCTTATAGTCAAACCCAGTATGCGTGTACCGTCCTCAACTTGGGTCGAGCCCACAAAGATACGTTTGGGATATTGGTTGAAATGGGCCCCCACAAGCTACCCACCTAAGCTTGTCACCATTAGTTTATCCCACTTAACCCTCTTAGTCATGTTCATTTACATGTGTGTTTGGTTAAGTCTTACTAATCGTATTTCACATGCCAGTAAGGGCACCCACTAGATTCCTCATGCCACCCAAGGCACCTACTTAACCCCCATGTCCCACCTTACATGTTTGTCTGGTTAAGTATTTCTTAATTCATTCAGGCCATAACCTCATAAAGACCTCTCACATTAGACTGGCATTTATGGCAACTGGATTTGCCGGGCTGGTCCGGGCAGTCTTACACCATAAAAGAGTCTAACCTCATGTCTTTACAACTGTTATGCTTTAGTTTAGGCCTAGGACCTCTCACATTGGGCTGACATTTGTGACCACTGGATTTGTCGGGCGGGTCCGGGCAGGTTTTGCGTCACAAACGAGTCCAACCTCGTGTCCTAAGCATTGATTATCACTTATAATCTTTTACCCCAGTTTTAATAATTCCCTATTCAAATTATTAATTAAGTCCTTTATTAATGATGTCCATAATTGACTCAATTATGGTCATCCACTCATGGCATGCAAAATCATATTAATTGCGTCCCAACTTCTTTTTATTAAATCCTTAATATTACCCCTACCCCATGTTTATACGTTCGCTTATTCAACGCAGAATATACGTTAGACTCGAATAGTCTAACTCATAGCACAAAAATAAATTATCACAACATATAGACAATTAAAATGAATCTAATCATAATAGGGGTAAAACTTGCATAAACTACACATGTTAAGGATCTAAAGGTGTCAACTTGTTAAATGTCACAATCTACATGATATGATCATAACCCAAATTTATGTATAAACTTGCATATGGGGTTTTTAGGCAACATAATGATGGTGTGAACTAGCATAGAATTTCACATATGTCATAGCATAATTCTAGATGTCATAATAGATGTCATGGCATATGTTCATAACTTTTACTAACCAACCTAAACTTGCATACATGGTTTGTCATATAGATCAACATAGCCCAAACATGATGATTTGATTAACATGAACTAACTAGCATAGATAGTAACATCATGACTTTATAACTTGTATGATTCATCACAACTTAGCATAGAAACTCTCAACATACATAACATCATCATAGCATGATTTACAACATATAGGATATCATCACCACATAGCATAGGATTTATAACATACATGATAGTATAAGGTTTACAACAACATATATGACAATTCACATCATCTACTCATGATCCATTCATAACTCAATCTAATTAAAATAATAATAATCTTGTTAAGATCATCATACTCACAGTTAGAGAAGAAAAGAGTTTTGCTTTGCTTTAGAGTTGAGTAGAATTAGTATTTGATTAGCTTTTCTTCCTTCTTAGTTGGTGGCGGCTCCACTAAGTTCCATGGCGGCGGTATGACGGTAGCTATTCTATTTTTCTTATGAATTAGGGTGAGAGACTACCTAGGTATTTATAGAGTTTAGAGTTTATTTAGACCGTTAGATCAATTCTGGACTAATCCCAGCCAACCAGATTAGGTCAAAACCCTAATGGGTCATTACTCAGTCAAAAACCCAAGCCGCCAGACCCAGGTCGACACTATAGTCGACCTGGGTGGGGGGGGTAGGTCGACACTAGTGTCGAGCCCCCAGTCGACCTGCCTGGGAGGGAATTTTTCCCGCCCAGCCCGCTTCTGCACTTTTCTGTTTGAATTTCCTGCGAGCTGTTTTGAATTTTCTGAAACTTCCGATGGCCATAACTTCTTCATACGAAGTCCAATTCACGCAAACTTGGACTCTATTTCGACCAGAATTCCGAGACGAACACAATGGCGCAACCCGTTTCCCACAATTCTCACGTCTGAGATTAGTTATTCTTTAATTTGTGAATATTAATATTAACCGAATTACGGGGTGTTACATTCTTCCCTCCTTAAAGGATTTCGACCCCGAAATCTTCAAGTTAAGAAGAATGTATATCCTAACATCCAAACAACCATCTACTCAACCATCAAACACAAGCATCCATTGTCTTATAGACTTCTAATGCTTTCATGTTTAAATGCACAGTGTGTGTATATGTCCATATCTAATGCAAAATCAGGTGGTCCACTGATTCAGTTGACCTCCTTAATGCAAACCATGATAGTGCCATGCGTCCATTATTTATGCAAAAGTTCCCTAATGCTACATATTATCTCTACATGCGTGCATAATCATCACCTGAATGAAGTATCCATATGATAATACAATCATCATACATCCATTTTACTAAATACAACCATTTATATGCAATATGCAATATGAAGTGACTGAGCAGATCTAGTGCCTAATAGTGTGTGTATATGCGTCCACGAGCAAGCACTAGCAACCACTTGCATCCACTTTGCATCCATGATACATAACATGTCTCAAACACATGTTTCAACCATAGGATTATCCTAACTAAAGGTCAAGAATACTAGCGAGAGGATACTCTAAACGTAAGATAAGTACAAGATAAGCAATAAAGGAGAAATTAAAGGACATACCCTCGAAAAGAAAAGGGTATCGTGAACGCATCTTCTCTTCCGTCTCCCAAGTAGCGTTGCTCTCATCATCTCCCCATTGTACTTTGACTAGTCTGACCTCTCGATTTCTCAACTTCTTAATCTCTGACCCAAGAATGCGCGTAGGAGCTCGTCGAATCGTTGTGTCACGCTCGATCTCCACCTCTCTAAGCAAGCTCGGCTCTACCACTTCTACGGTCTCGTGCAAGCACTTCCTTAAATGTGACACATGGAATACGTCGTGTACACCACTAAGTCTCTCAGGCAACTCCACTCTATACGCCATCCGTCCAATCTTTTCCTTAATAGGAAACGACCCTACAAACCTTGGTGCTAACTTCCCAACGGACCCAAAGTGAACAACGTTCCGTAATGGAGACACTTTGATAAAGACCATGTCCCCAACTTCAAACTCCAGATCGGTCCTCCTCTTATCCGCATAAGATTTCTGCCTATCTTGCGCTGCTTTCATCCTCCTTCGAATCAAGTCGATCTTCTCCGAAGTCTCCCTAATCATATCGGGCCCAAGTAAGATCTTATTCGTAGATTCCCACCAACATGTAGGTGAACGACAAGGTCGTCCATAAAGAGCTTCGAAAGGTGCCATGCTAATGCTGGACTGAAAGCTGTTATTATATGCGAACTCCACCAATGGAAGGTGCTCTTCCCATGTACCCCCAAAGTCTAGGATACATAGTCTCAAAAGATCCTCTAAAATGCGATTCACCCTCTCGGTTTGGCCATCCGTCTGAGGATGATATGCGGTGCTCAAACATAACTGAGTCCCTACCGCCTCTTGTAAGCTTCTCCAAAATTCGCTAGTGAAAATAGGATCGCGGTCGCTCACTATGCTAGAAGGAACACCGTGCAAACGAACTATCTCTCGGACGTATACAGAAGCTAACCATGAAGCAGTCCTCTTACTCTTCACGGGAATGAAATGGGCGCTCTTAGTAAGTCTATCTACTATAACCCAAATCCCCGCATTACCCGTCCTTGATCGCGGCAATCCATCCACAAAATCCATCGAGACGCTTTCCCACTTCCATAGTGGAACCTCCAATGGGTGAAGCAACCCACCGGGTTTCTTTTGCACCGCTTTTACTTGTTGGCACACCAAGCATCTAGCGACATACTCGGCTATGTCCCTCTTCATACCGTCCCAAAAGAAAACTCGTCTCATATCCATGTACATCTTGTCCCCGCCGGGATGAATGGTCATCTTCGAACGATGTGCTTCGTCAAGAATAGTCTTCCTTAGGTCATCGTCTTTTGGTACACAAAGTCTACCGTCCCTACGTAACCAACCCTTATCATCTAGGGTATACCTACAGAGATGGCTTGATGACTCCCCTCCTTTGAGCTTTTCTACTAACTCAACCAACTGCGGGTTGTCTCGCTGTGCCTCGCCAATCCGTCCCAAAAGCGTAGGTCTGACCTCCAAGGATGCTAGCAAACCGGGTACAAAGTCAATGGAAGGTCTAAAGTCAAACATCGAAATGAATTCTAAGCTTCGCCGCTCAACAAACAAAGGTTACCCTTGCCAGGGGTATATGCTATCTCGAAGTCGTAGGACGCTAAGAACTCCATCCACCTTTGCTGCCTTAAGTTCAAGTCCTTTTGAGAGAATAAGTATTTTAAAGATTTGTGGTCAGTGAATAATTCGAATTTCTCGCCAAGAAGATAATGACGCCAAGACTTAAGCGCGAAAACAATAGCGGCCAACTCTAGGTCATGTGTGGGGTAATTCTTCTCATGCGCTCTCAACTGCCTTCCACCATAGGCTATTACCCTTCCCTCTTGCATTAAGACTGCGCCTAGTCCTATCCCACAAGCGTCAGTATAAACAGTAAATGGCTTACTCCCGTCTGGCAGCACTAAGACTGGGGCTGAGGTCAAAGCTCTCTTCAACCGTTGGAACGCATCATCACAATCTACGTCCCATGTGAAAACTAGGTTCTTCTTCGTCAAGCGTGTCAATGGAGCTGATATCTTTGCGATGTCCTTGATAAACTTCCTATAGTAGCCAGCCAACCCCAAGAAACTTCTCACTTCGGTAGCATTTTTAGGGACCTTCCAATCTTGGATGGCCACCACCTTCGCGGGATCCACAGCTATCCCTTCCTTGGAAACCACGTGCCCTAGGAATCGTACTTCCTTCCTCCAGAAGTGACACTTAGAAAATTTGGCTTTAAGATTATGCGCTCGTAGGGTCTCCAACACTTCCCTAAGATGTAGGGCATGCTCTTCTTCATCCTTAGAAAAGATCAGGATATCGTCTACAAAGACTACCATGAATTTGTTAAGGTACTCCCTAAACACACTACTCATCAAATCAACAAAGTATGCAGGGGCGTTAGTCAAACCGAAGGGCATCACTAGCCATTCATAGAAACTGTCCGGAGTCCTAAAGGCAGTCTTGTCTATGCTATCCTCAGCCACTCTCAATTGATGAAAACCAGTGGCTAAGTCCAACTGCGAAAACACTAAGGCGCCAACTAACTGATCGAAGAGATCGTCAATCCTCGGCAGTGGATGTCTGTTCTTTTTAGAAAGCTTATTAAGTTCCCTATAGTCCACACAAAGTCTATGGGACCCATCCGCCTTCGTGGCAAATACTACTGGAGCACCCCACTCCGATATACTTCGTCTTATGAACCCCTTCTCAAGCAACTCCTTCACTTGCTTATCGAGTTCCCTCCTTTCACGTAGAGCCATGTGGCGCACTGGCAAAGATACTGGTTTTGCATTATCCACAAGATATATTCGAAAATCTATCTCCCGCTTCGGAGGCAAGCCCTTCACCTCCTCAAACACATCCGAATATTCTCGGACCACTCTAACAGATTGTAGACTTTCCTCAGACGCGTCAAGCGATTCTAAATAACTTAGCATAACGGAATTTATGGGACTACAAAAGATTTCGAGAGTGTTGCCAAGGCGAGTCATGAGCCTAACTACTCTCCTTTCACAATCAAGAACGGCCCCATTTCTGGATAACCAATCCATTCCTAAAATTAGCCCATAGCCCGTGAAGCCCAACACATAAGCATCACATCTAAACTCAACACTAAGTATAGAAATTTGCAAATCCAAACACATCATAGACAAATAAGCTGAGCCCCCAATTGGATTTGAAACAACTAAGGGATCCTCTACTAAACTGGTGTTTAAGTGAAGTGATTCAACTAATGATGTAGAGATAAACGAATGCGATGCGCCCGAATCGAATAAGGTACAGACATGATGATCAAACAGAAAAACTAAGCTTTCAACAGAAATGGTTCTACCTCGTTCTTGCAGCGGTGGGACCGCGAGAGCCTGAACTTGTCCCCTTGCCTGCCCTGGTGCCATAAGAGCCTGCACCTGTCCTCCCGAGGTAGCTCCTTCCCTCTGCCCCTTCTTTGGGTAGTCCTTCACTAGATTCCCCGCTTCGCCACAGTGAAAACAGCCAGTCTTCTTTTTCTTTCGGCAATCCTTGCTGAGATGGCCTGGTGTCCCACAGTTAAAGCATTTCTTCTTTCCCTTGCCGTTATTGTCTTTGCCACCCTTCTTGTTTTGCTGTTGGGGTTTCTTCTGATCCGCCTTCTTCTCGGGTGCCTTATCAACTTTAGCGCTTTTCTCCTCGTGCATGAGTGCCATGTCTACAAGCTTCTCAAAGGTGGCCCCCATAGGGATGTGGGTCATAGCCAACCCTTGCAACGGTTCATTCAATCCATTTACGAACCTCAGTGCCTTCTTCTCCGGCGTGTTCACTAAGTCCAAGCCAAACCTTGCTAACTGATTAAATTTGTTGACATATTCCTTCATTGATGAGCTTCCTTGCTTCAATGTCAAGAACTTTTCCATATATAGATTCTCTTCTGCCCTTGAGAGAAACTTCGCCTCAAACCTACGTCTGAAATCCGCCCAAGAATCAACAGGACGCTCCCCATTAGTGACCTCCCACCAAAACGAGGCCTCTCCCTTCATTAACCAAGCTGCTAATTTAACTCTCTTTCCTTCTTCCACTTCAAAAATTTCTAGTAATTCTTCCACCTCCCTAAGCCAATCCCTAGCTTCCACGAACGTTTCTGACCCTTGAAAAGGTTTTCCACCCATAGCCTTAAATTCCTTGCACGTCTTTGCAAAAGTATCTACGCGAGGAGGAGGAGGAGGAATGGGTGCAACTGGTGGTGGAGGAACATTGGCCGGACCTGCGGCGGCCCTAGCCTCTAATAGCTGTTAGAGTTTATGCCCTAGAGGCAATCCATTTGATGTGATTAATAACGTTATTGTTTTATTTGGAATAAAAATATTCTTTTATGTTATATTTATTGCGTAATATAAATAAGAATTTAATAGAAGTCCTTAGAATAATAATACGGAATTATATATAGTTCAAGTAAGACTGAACTTGAGATTATATAATGTGATAAGTATTATAATTCTTAAATTTCCCTAGTCGAGTTTTATTGTTTATATAGGACAACAATAAAACGTTTAGACTAGTATATTGATTGGCTGATGATCACATCTCATTGATCATTAATATATGTGATATTAAAGTCAAGATATAAATACGTATTGGAGAATAGCGTATTGGGTTGACCCACCGTGAGATAACTACATGGAATATAATTAACAGCATCATAAGTTGTTCTCATAGTGACAGTGATGTAATGGTCCTCAGACCTGAAGTCATTATAATTTTATTTGAGGATATTTGTGTTTTGATATCATCTAAAGTTATTTCGTAACAGAGTAACGATAACGGTGATTATTGGATACATCTCGAGTCGAATGGAAATTATGAATGATCTAGATGGAATTTAACCCTACAATATATTTGTGGTGATATCCATGGGCCTCTTGATTGAGTGAGACTGTGAAATGCATGGCCATGCTCAAATATTGATTTGTTTTAAACAGTCTACTCATCGATCAAGAAAAACGGATTAAATTATAAAGAGGATGATACGATCCATGCCTTGAGTTTAATCCTGGATATAACAGTTAAAAGGATTATATTACATTAATACACTGATCATGGAAAGGTTGTATCGAATTATCGGTCTTATTATAACTTGGGTAGCAGCGATGCATTGCTAGATGCCAATCACTGTTTATGATTTTAAATACAATTTAAAATCATTGCCAATGTTATAATAACCTATGAGGTCACACATCAGAGCGTTTGTTGGAGAAGGACCATTTCGAGTAAATAACATGCATAATATCAAATGTGTTGATTTTATTGGTTAATTTGAATTGGTATGTCACATTACTTTTAGTCCCTATTATTATGGTCGGGTTTCAACAAAAAGGGGTTAACCCTTTTCTTTGCAAGTGGCGGCAGAGAGATAAGATCTCTTAAAAAATCCAATAAACATAAAAAAAAAGGGTGGCAAATTGTCTAGCAGCGACCTTCATCTTCCTCAGATTGTTCGACAATCAAAAGGCAGACGTCGTGGACCAAATAGAGGCAAGGCTCGTTGACTTGCTTGGATTCGAAACTCCAGTTCCATTTCTGATTCAGAGATCGTTCGCATCTTCGTGGATTTGGTTGCATAAGTATGAGTTCTAACCTAATTATGTTTTGATTTCAATTTTATAGCATAGATTCGTATATTTAAGATTTAAATTTGATGATTAATTTAGGGTTTCGATTTGATTTAGTTAACCCTAAATAACTAACAATGATATCAGAGCCAGATTTGCTATAATTTGAAATTCGAATTCTGATTTAGGTTTAGATTGTTTGCATTCCTAATTAATTGATACTATTTCTTATAGAAATTTATGAATTTTATTCTAATTTGATTAATTAGGACCATTAAAATTGATTTTGTTTCTGGAATAACATGATGATTTGTTTTGAAACAAATATACTAATTAAACAGAGTGTGACTATGTTGTATTCATTTGGTTAGATTGAAGACTTACTTTTATTACTGAATAAAATAAATTTCCTTCGATCAGACTGTTTGAATTTCCATATAATTATGTAATGTTTCTGCTGGTTATAGGATTTGAAGTAATCTCATTTATAAAACCAAACTGTTCTGCTGCAATCAATATTAGTATTTGATACTAAAATAAAATTGTTTGTTGAAGTTAAATTTGTTATTTGATACAAATTACCAAAAGGGGATTCTTCTTTAACACTGAATATTGATTCAGTTTCATATTATTGTTACGTTGTGTTGATTATAGGAATTGGATTTTAACAGAACAGTGATTTTAAATGTTAAAATATTTTTCATTTAAGTCGTCTAAACTGAGTTTAGTTGATTAATCTTTTGCATTTATGTTATTTGATAACATAATGATGTAATTTCACTTTTCAAAACCAATAGTTGATTTTGAAAAACCAAACCTGTATTGATTTTTCAAAATCAGATTTAAGAGCATAGTTTTCTAATTATTGAAATTAGTTTATACTTACATGAATTCTCGCAAATTAAATCTTTATGAACTTTGCGAGAGTTTTACGAAAATTCATGTATGCAGTGAAATTGTTTCACTGTTTATAAAATTTGTATCTGATACAAATTTTAAATGAAATTATGAATTTACATGATGTAATGTATTGATCTGCTTGTACAGATAAGCGGTGATAAGCCTATTATCAAAATATCTGATTTATAACCGATCTTAATCATAATATAATTTTCACCATCAAAACTAGTTTTGTTGATTGATAAAACAGAAAGAAAGTCTTCTGATTAATCTTGATTTACTGAAATCAATTATATGTAAATCTGTTAAGACAAATTTTTGTTTTGATCTTTATACTTGGATATAAATCAGAATTTAGACTGGTTTTGGTTTTAAATCAATACAAGTTTATTTGATTATAGAATCAGATATAAATACATATGGATTTTGTTATTTTAATCAAATAAATCTAATGCTTCTATTTTGATCTAGTACTGCTATTTTATGATTTGATCATGAAAATATATATTTTGTGATTATTGTAAGAAAGAGTTCAAAATGTTCAAGAAGGCGATGTATGGTAAATCAGTATTATGAATACTGATACTAATCATACATGGATTGTTACAAAGATTTGATTCAAATATGAAATGGTTTCATAATAAACAAAATTTGTTTTGTTATTAAAAACTGGATTTTGAATTCATACTAGATTAAGCCAATATACTAATGACTATGAATGCCATTCTATATTGACATCCTGCATAAATGAATGATTTTGGTTATACACGAATGAATGAATTATCTTTTGTGTATGTATATCTAAATTCTTGGTTCTGAAATATGATGTATATGATACATCTTTTCTTTTATTTTAGAACCAAGAAACATTGATATACATACGACATAAGAATATATAACTGATGCATATTGATGCACAATTTTGTATTATTTTGATAATGTGATGGCAGACATATTTAGAACACGTGTTAGACACACACGAAAACACTTATCTTGCCCACTGATTTGCACATATATATATATATATATATATATAGTGTGCAATCTGACAAATACATGTAGATGTTGCCTGGATCATGTTTATATACTAAGTTTAAAGAAATTGCATTGTACTAAACTGATGGTATTTGATACTTAGCAAGGTATTTGATACTGGGCAATGAATTTTGTCTTTTATTAAATCTAATCATATATTAGTTTTGTTCCGGACTATAAATGCATAGTCTATATATAGACATCAAGGCTAATGGTATAATTCTTGAATATGAAACTGATACTGAAAATCGGTTCCAAATCAATATATATATATATATATATATATATATATATATAATTCATAGGACCACATTGACCCATCCATAATTGCACACGTGAAACTTGTTTTGATATTTGATGTTCAAAGCATCCTATTTCCTGCAATATTGTAAACAATTTATTGACAATGTATTATACAGATTTGGGAATTTTGCATGATTGTTTGCCTATGCCAAAACATAATGATGCAGTTTTATTTGGATGAACAATATACCATTTATCTTTATAAAATATAAACTTACGATTATATTTACAATTATTTTGGGGGTCTGGATTACAATGTAATATGATGTTACATACAAGTTATTACACATGCTATACATACATTTGATGTATGTATGAATCACTGCAAAATACATATATATGTGTATCATGCCTAATACATTAGGCTGAGATTGATATCCTGATTTAAAACTGTATATGTATATATAAACCAATTCAAATAGTTGATTCAGCTTGATGATGTTTAAATTCCAAATGATACTCTTAACATTTTAAAACAATTTGAGTATTATGAAAAGGAATAATGATTCCTGAATATATGAACACCAGATTGAAAATATGAATTTGTCCACCAGCATACAAATATGTTTGTATCACTTATATATATTTGATATATATGCTAGAATTTAAACAGTGACATATATATGATTGATATATATATATATATATATATGTATGTATGTATGTATATATGCAATGCATAAACATTGCATTATTTATTTTCAATTGTAAGATAATTTGATATAACATGTGACTGTAAATAATACATGCAGATTTGTTCTAGCAACATGATTCAGTGTGACTGAGTTCATGAGCAAACATAGATGGACAGATATATTGATGAAGATTTCATGGCAGTTCCAAAACAAATAAGATTTGGCAGTTCTTAGAAATTTGATTCTATGTAATATGTATACAGATACATGATAGTTTTTCATCTGAAAGTTTTGATTTACATGTATATATTTTTTGAGCATTGAATATCAAGGTATGATGATGTTTTATAAGGATTGAGTAACTGTACAATTGAGACAGTGATAATGTTTTATCATCTATGATGAGGTGTGATCGTACATGGACATGAATAATGTTGTATATCTATTGGAAATGTTCTAACTTGATTGCTCTATTTATGATGCCTGCATATTCTTTAATTTTGTTTTACTTTGAATTCAGATTGGGTCATTAGACATGAAGGTACATGTATGTGCCTTTATCTACCTATATTGGATATGGAATGTGTAAATGTACCTTTTCCTATCAAAGTCGAATATATATGTGTATATATATATGGATATATACATACTGTTTTGAACATAAATTCCAAGAGCAGCTAGCTATATAATATGTTAGCCCATAATGGTTTTAATTAATGGTTTTATTATTGGCTGAATGTCTTGGAAATAAAATTGGTTAACAGTAAACTTATGTTAGATAAGAATATTGTATTTGAAATGGAAGTTAAAATATTCAATGATTTGAAATGTTCAAAAAATAATAATAATAATATATAGGCATGATTCCTATGTATCAATATCGTTGAATTTAAATAATATATTATATGTATTTATATATCTTATTTAAGTCCAACTAATATACAAATAGAAAATTGCATATTTTGATATATGTAAATGGCTATAATATTGGTTCTACTACGAATTATAAAATCTTTCTAAAGCAAATTTTGTTATATTAAGTCATGGTGACGTCTTCCAATAATATACTCATCACTGTCCAAAATCACTGGATGTAACTAACGCCAAAGCGTTGTGCACCTTTTATTTTGGTTATATGCGATGGAGTAAAATGTGGTGCTCTAACCTATTATTGGGTCTGACTTAACTAGGCTGCATAATACGATTATGGCCTTAGAGACAAAAGCATGAATTATTCTACATTTTGAGCAAATGAATAATACTGAACAAAATGTTCAACATGCGATCCAAGAGTTATATAGAATATAATTGACATAAGATGTCTACCTAAAAGGTTGTGTTTTGAGTTTAGCCAAAGCTGGGTCAAGGCATGACTAGATATGGATCTTGGAACACCATTATATGTATATAATGATTTACATATATAAACAGAGGGATGCTAATTTGAGTGGGAGCGTATTTTAGTTTCAATTACATATTTATGTTAATATAAATTTTGATTGTCAAAATTTTGTATTAAATAAATATTACAGAATCAGTTATTATTTTATTATCTAATGTAGATATTAAATAATAAATAACTCGATAATTTAAATTAATCCTTAAGAAGGATATAAATTGAATTAAATCAAATTTCTTGACTGACGTTGAAATTTGAGGATTGTCCTCAAACAAATTAAACGCAATTATTTTACAAATATCGAAGATCTAAAAGAAAGCTGAAGTGTAACTTCAACCGGGTAAAATATAAATGTTATAACAGTCTACTTATACATCTCTAGTATTAGATACTAGATATGAATCACATAAATGTATGTGAATTTACGGTAATTATAAAATAAGTAGAAATCTGAAAAGACAAGTGAACTTACGATTGGAAATGAAGCAAATGTTGCTGAATTATCAATGGAAAGTTAATTCTTGTTATATAAATATATTGGCTTAATTAAATATATATATAATAATTGTTATTATGAAATTCCATATAAAATAAATGTTATTATGAATCTTGTTCAAACAAGTTTAAATTTCATTTATAATAAAAGAACAATTGTTATTCATTTTATTTAAATGAAATAATTAATGGAATTTCATGAATAGTTAATGAACTTTATAAATCATAATGTACTTGACATTATTAAACAGTGGATTAAATTTAGTGATTTAAATCCAATATACCTTTAGTATTACCAGTTAGCCCACTAAACAAGAAAGTATATCAAAACTCCATAATGATGGAATTTTGAAATCATTTGATTTTGAATCATATAAAGAATGCAAATCTTGTTTATTAGGCAAAATAACTAAGTCACCTTTCACTTGACACAGTGAATGAATGATATGTATTGGGTCTCGTACATAATGATTGTACATGGAGCAACGAATACATAAGCTAGAGGTATGTTTATTACTTCATTGTATTCACTGATAATATCAGTAGATACAGATATGTGTATCTTATGAAACACGTATTAGAATCCTTTGAAAAGTTCAAAGAATTGAAAGTGAAGTTAGAAACCAATTTTTAAACTTTCGAACAGATAGAAAGAGAATTTTTAAGCCGATTATTTAATGACTATCCAGAAGAGTTTGAAATTGTTTCACAACTCGCTCCATCAAGAGCACCATATTAGAATGGTGTGTCTGAACGGAGACATCGCACCCTATAAGATATAGTACGATTAATGATAAGTCATATAGATCTTCCAATAAATTAAATTTAGAACAATTATATTAAATCCCACTAAAATAATTTTAAGGACGCCATATAAAATTTGGACTAGGAAATGTCCTAGTATGTCCAATACGATGATTTGGGATGTAAGGCGTTTGTTAAATGTCCTTTCTCTGATAAGATCAGACCCAAATCAAATAACTATTTTGTGGAATATCCAAAAGAAGCAAATGGATATTATTTCTATAACTCCCCTGAGAATAAAATGTTTATTGCTCGAATTGGTATCCTTTTAAAAGAGAACCGGTCTCTTAAATACCAATGGAATGAAATAGAATTCGAATTTCTCGAAAACCACAAAATGCCATCGAATCTTGTACAGACAAGAAATTGAGTGGGAGTGTCACAATAACTCTAATGTTATTTGATAACATATTAATTATTGAAAGTAATGTTAGTTTTAAAACAAGAAATAGATACTGATTCTAAGAAAGAAAATGTTTGGATTAAGAAGTTCATAATTGAACTTAATTCATTGTTGATCCAATGATTTACATTGTGATAACAATGTGGCTATTGCTCAGGCCTAAAACGTTAAACTCATTATCGATCCAAACATATATTTAAGAAATATAATTCTTATGTGAAATTGTTCACAGAGGATATGAACATATCTGCAAAGTTACCAAAGCTGTAATGTTGTAGACCTACTGGATTAAACACTGTCGCAGCAGAAGTTTAATAGTCACACTAGTTTAATGAGTATATGATACATGAATGATTGACTCTAGTGCAAGTGGGAGATTGTTAGAGTTTATTCCCTAGAGGCAATCCATTTGATGTGATTAATAACGTTATTGTTTTATTTGGAATAAAAATATTCTGTTATGTTATATTTACTGCGTAATATAAATAATAATTTAATAGAAGTCCTTAGAATAATAATGCGGAATTATGTATAGTTCGAGTAAGACTGAACTTGAGATTATATAATGTGATAAGTATTATAATTCTTAAATGTCCCTAGTCGAGTTTTATTGTTTATATAGGACAACAATAAAACGTTGAGACTAGTATATTGATTGGCTGATGATCACATCTCATTGATCATTAATATATGTGATATTAAAGTCAAGATATAAATATGTATTGGAGAATAGCGTATTGGGCTGACCCACCGTGAGATAACTACATGGAATATAATTAACAGTATCATAAGTTGTTCTCATAGTGACAGTGATGTAATGGTCCTCAGACCTGAAGTCATTATAATTTTATTCGAGGATATTTGTGTTTTGATATCATCTAAAGTTATTTCGTAACAGAGTAACGATAACGGTGATTATTGGATACATCTCGAGTCGAATGGAAATTATGAATGATCTAGATGGAATTTAACCCTACGATATATTTGTGGTGATATCCATGGGCCTCTTGATTGAGTGAGACTGTGAAATGCATGGCCATGCTCAAATATTGATTTGTTTTAAACAGTCTACTCATTGATCAAGAAAAACAGATTAAATTATAAAGAGGATGATACGATCCATGCCTTGAGTTTAATCATGGATATAACAGTTAAAAGGATTATATTACATTAATACACTGATCACGGAAAGGTTGTATCGAATTATCGGTCTTATTATAACTTGGGTAGCAGCGATGCATTGCTAGATGCCAACCACTGTTTATGATTTTAAATACAATTTAAAATTTTGCCAACGTTATAATAACCTATGAGGTCACACATCAGAGCGTTTGTTGGAGAAGGACCATTTCGAGTAAATAACATGCATAAAATCAAATGTGTTGATTTTATTGGTTAATTTGAATTGGTATGTCACATTACTTTTAGTCCCTATTATTATGGTCGGTTTTCAACAAAAAGGGGTTAACCCTTTTCTTTGCAAGTGGCGGCAGAGAGATAAGATCTCTTAAAAAATCCGATAAACATAAAAAAAAAGGGGTGGCAAATTGTCTAGCAGCGACCTTCATCTTCCTCAGATTGTTCGACAATCAAAAGGCAGACGTTCGTGGACCAAATAGAGGCAAGGCTCGTTGACTTGCTTGGATTCGAAACTCCAGTTCCATTTCTGATTCAGAGATCGTTCGCATCTTCGTGGATTTGGTTGCAAAAGTATGAGTTCTAACCTAATTATGTTTCAATTTCAATTTTATAGCATAGATCCGTATATTTAAGAGTTAAATTTGATGATTAATTTAGGGTTTCGATTTGATTTAGTTAACCCTAAATAACTAACAATAGCCTCCTATGCCATCCTGGTATCGTTACACCGTCAGGTAGGTTAAGATCTTCAGCCATGCTGAAACGAAAAAGGAAAGATTCAAAATGGAGAATTCGAAAGATAAAGATATATGGGTATTGGGGATTATGTTTTTCTTAAAAACTTTCCTCTTTAAATTACTCATTAAAACATGTCTTTGAAAGCACTTCTTCCAAAAATACTTTAGAAAAATAGTTTTTCTAAAAAAATTATCTGTTCTGGTAACCTTAAGCTCTGATACCACGTGTAACACCCCACGTCCATTAATGTCACTCACTAAGGGAATGCATTAACTTCCATGGAGGTTTTAAGTGAATATAGAACAGAAAAATTACAGCAAGGCAGATAATAAGTAGTACTTGAAAACTATAACTTCATTTTATTGCAGTGGAATTTAAACATGTTTATTACATCATAAAAACCATAAATCAGAGTCAAGTACAATATCCATCTTGATCAAATAAAATACATAATCCCATTACATAAATAGCCATTAAAAAGAGATAACAAGCTGGACTTTACTTCAACAGTCCAAGCTTTCCAAGAGAGATAAAGCAATCCAATCAAATTCCACTAGAGCTGGGTCCAACCTGAGGCCTGGAGGGGGAAAAAAGGATAGAAATGGAGGGGGTCAGACATAAAATCTGGCGAGTATGATAATTCTAACAATACTATTATCAAAATAACTAGACTATGGCATAAGCTGGAAGACAAGTAAATGTCTATGAACTATTAGGTATGGAAGAGCAGATAAAGATAACGTGAAAGATAACGTTAAAGGCACATCTAATTACTAACGAATAATTACTACACTGCACCGCACCAGTCACCCTAAAGGTTGATTTGATCCCACTTGCTTCACACAGAAACAATATAAATAGCCTTACGTACCCCTAGCTGACTACATAGGTGTCGTCTGCCCCTATCTCCACTAGGTGTACCCCACTACCCACTTGCAATTGGCTCCCTACTCGTAGATACCCGTGCTGGCCCCACAGTGGGGTGTATCACTCCCCTAAAGTGGCAACCCGATACAACTTGAGAATGCACGACTTATACCTACACGATGCAACAACGTCTTACCTACCAGCCCGGGTCCACACACGCATATGAAACCCGTTGGACTTGCGTTGCCACCGCTCCCCGTTTTGGCCTCTTATAGTCAAACCCAGTATGCGTGTCCCGTACTCGACTTGGGTCGAGCCCACAAAGATACTTTTGGGATACTGGTTGAAATGGGCCCCCACAAGCTACCCACCTAAGTTTGTCACCATTAGTTTATCCCACTTAACCCTCTTAGTCATGTTCATTTACATGTGTGTTTGGTTAAGTCTTACTAATCGTATTTCACATGCCACTAAGGGCACCCACTAGATTCCTCATACCACCCAAGGCACCTACTTAACCCCCATGTCCCACCTTACATGTTTGTCTGGTTAAGTATTTCTTAATTCATTCAGGCCATAACCTCATAAAGACCTCTCACATTAGACTGGTATTTATGGCAGCTGGATTTGCCGGGCGGGTCCGGGCAGTCTTACACCATAAAAGAGTCTAACCTCGTGTCTTTACAACCGTTATGCTTTAGTTTAGGCCTAGGACCTCTCACATTGGGTTGACATTTGTGACCACTGGATTTGCCGGGCGGGTCCGGGCAGGTTTACGTCACAAACGAGTCCAACCTCGTGTCCTAAGCATTGATTATCACTTATAATCTTTTACTCCAGTTTTAATAATTCCCTATTCAAATTATTAATTAAATCCTTTTTTAATGATGTCCATAATTGACTCAATTATGGTCATCCACTCATGGCATGCAAAATCATATCAATTGCATCCCAACTTCTTTTTATTAAATCCTTAATATTACCCCTACCCTACGTTTATACGTTCGCTTATTCAACGCAGAATATACGTTAGACTCGGATAGTCTAACTCATAGCACAAAAATAAATTATCACAACATATAGACAATTAAAATGAATCTAATCATAATAGGGGTAAAACTTGCATAAACTACACATGTTAAGGATCTAAAGGTGTCAACTTGTTAAATGTCACAATCTACATGATATGATCATAACCCAAATTTATGTATAAACTTGCATATGGGGTTTTTAGGCAACATAATGATGGTGTGAACTAGCATAGAATTTCACATATGTCATAGCATAATTCTAGATGTCATAATAGATGTCATGGCATATGTTCATAACTTTTACTAACCAACCTAAACTTGCATACATGGTTTGTCATATAGATCAACATAGCCCAAACATGATGATTTGATTAACATGAACTAACTAGCATAGATAGTAACATCATGACTTTATAACTTGTATGATTCATCACAACTTAGCATAGAAACTCTCAACATACATAACATCATCATAGCATGATTTACAACATATAGGATATCATCACCACATAGCATAGGATTTATAACATACATGATAGTATAAGGTTTACAACAACATATATGACAATTCACATCATCTACTCATGATCCATTCATAACTCAATCTAATTAAAATAATAATAATCTTGTTAAGATATTCATACTCACAGTTAGAGAAGAAAAGAGTTTTGCTTTGCTTTAGAGTTGAGTAGAATTAGTATTTGATTAGCTTTTCTTCTTTCTTAGTTGGCGGCGGCTCCACTGAGTTCCATGGCGGCGGTATGACGGTAGCTATTCTATTTTTCTTATGAATTAGGGTGAGAGACTACCTAGGTATTTATAGAGTTTAGAGTTTATTTAGACCGTCAGATCAATTCAGGACTAATCCCAGCCAACCAGATTAGGTCAAAACCCTAATGGGTCATTACTCAGTCAAAAACAGTCTCAGTTAGCCGCCAGACCCAGGTCGACTCGACCTGGGGGGGGGAGGGGGGGGGGGTAGATCGATACTAGTGTCGACCCCCCAGTCGACCTGCCTGGGCGGGAATTTTTCCCGCCCAGCCCGCTTCTGCACTTTTCTGTTTGAATTTTGAATTTCCTGCGAGCTGTTTTGAATTTTCTGAAACTTCCGATGGCCATAACTTCTTCATACGAAGTCCAATTCATGCAAACTCGGACTCTATTTCGACCAGAATTCCGAGACGAACAAAATGGCGCAACCCGTTTCCCACAATTCTCACATCTGAGATTAGTTATTCTTTAATTTGTGAATATTAATATTAACCGAATTACGGGGTGTTATAGAAACTATCACTGTAAATTGACTATGACTATTTGCCTAGAACTATTTTGGATAATTATCCATGACTATTGTGATTATTCGCTTATGGTTCATAATTATGAGATTTATGCCTATGACCGTGACTATGACTACTGGGGTTAATTACCTAAGACTATTATAGTTGATTGTTCATGCCCATAGTTGAATTCCATGTTGTATACCGAATTTGCAGTTGTTGGATCTCATACCTAGGGTGTGACTTGCTTAGTTTATTCACTATTATGTACACCAAAGCCATTGGATCCATTATCCTTGTATTTGGCTTGCTCTTGCATGCCTATTCTTTTATGTCAACTTTTATCATGATTATTGCCTTATCTTGCTAGTTTTGAAATCCTATATGCTAGTGATGTTGTAACCAATTATCTCAAGTTATCTCATGCTAGTCTTGTAATCCCTTTTATCACTTTATGCTCATCCCTTTTGCCTAACATACTTTTGATGTTATTCCCTTTATTTCGGGATTTGGATTTATTTGTAGTATAGATCGATTGACATTTACGTGCGATGGGAATACGATTTTGGTAGATTAGGCAAAACATGAATTGGTTATGAACATGAATTATGAACTTGATAATAGACAAAACTTGAAACATGAACATTGTTATAACTTGAATCTGGATGTGGGCATGAAACTTATCCTTGAAACTTGAAACAAACTTGACATGAATCTTGAACATGGACATGACACAAGAATGAACTTGAAAATGGCCAACTCTAGGTTGGGTTGAGTTTGCAGTGTATATCTGCCCGGAACCGCGCGGCAAATCCAGTGACTGCAAACAATAGGATCCAATGTGAGTAGTTGGTCATATCGCGCTTGAAACCCGAGGTTAGACTGAGTTGTGGTGTAAATCTGCCCGGAACCGCCCGGCATATCCAGTGATCACAACAACATGTCTAATGTGAGAGGTTGGGGTGCATTAATGAATTAATGCCACATGATAGGGTTAAGTCATGAACATGAAAGACAACACTTAACCAACTTGAGACATGATTGGTAGGGTTAGGTCATGAACTTGAACGACAACACCAAACCAACTTGACACATGAATTGTAGGGCTAAGTCACGAACTTAACTGACAACACTTAACCAACTTAACATGCTAGACTGATAGGGGTTAAGTCACGAATTTAAATGACAACACTTAACCTATTGGACGGAAACCCTAGTTACGCGGTCCATTTCAGCAGTAACCCACTAGATGTATCATGGTACCTTGGGACTAGGCAGGAAGGGTCACGATTACTGGGCTGATTGTAAGCGACCAAAACGACGGTTGTGTTGGTGCGCCAGTGTAGGTTCAGGCGGGCTATGGTCGTGCACGTGGTCCGGAGTTGAAAAAGCAGGCATTTTGCATCAGTAGGTTTATCTGTGCATTCTTGATTTGTGTTGGTGGTTGCCACCATAGGGCTTGATACACCCTATGGTGGACAGGGGAATACATTCGTGATAGGGCCGTATGACACAGAGACACATGACGAGCTAGAACTTGTAAGGAGCCGATCGAGTAGTGGATCGTTCCGTTGGACCCAGTAATGGGTCATTCGTGATATTGGGCCAAGGGATCATTTCATGATTAATATAAGACATGGGTTGGGATTCTAGTATAGTTGATGCAGCGAACCTTGAATACGTGATGCTATACTTGATTTATACTTGATTTATCATGTTATCCTAGTCTATCTTGCCTATCATGTCATCATCCGTATGTTTACTTTCAGTTTATACATGTCATGTTACCTTTATCTGTTTTTATGCTGAAAGTCACTTGGACTTACCGGTCTTTATGACTGACCCATTTTCTTTCGTTCCCCCCTAGGTTCTCAGGGAGGAAACTCTAGCACTTAGCTTGGATTTCACTTGCTTTCGGTTCAGCTCATGTACGGTTTGATCTTGAGCTATGATATGGCTGCATTTCTGCTACCTTTGGGGAATTAAGCTTCTTTTGTTGTTTTAAGTTTATGCTTCTTTGTTTATGCAAGACAGAATTTGTTGTAATGGAAAATAATGACTTTGGCTATTTGGTACTTTGAATGAAAAAGGCTTTGACTATTTTGAAAGTAATGAAATTTATCTTTTGATTCTTCCGCTGTTTTATTTATGTTCTGTCTTGTAATATTTCTGTATTTTTTTACCTCGATAATGCTCCTCCAAAACTAATGCATTCCCTTTGTGAGTGACCCTAGTGGAGGTGGGGTGTTACATTTGGTATCAGAGCAGAAGGTTACCAGACTGGGCAAAAGTTTTTAAAACCTTTTGAAATTATTTTCAAAACCTTTTACAAAGAAGCATTTTTTATGAAAAAGTATTGTTTTATTTAAAGGCTATTCCCCAAAAGCCATTAGCACTATCCTTTGAATTACTTTTCCTTTCTTTCCTCCATCTGTAGTCGTAGTAGTTTTTACCTGCGGCTAATCTTCTTTCTAGCTTCATAGAGGGTTTTCCGTACGATGGAGATAGTTTCCGTGAGGCTTGTTAACATGCTACATAAGGAAGGTATGAGTGATAAGTTAAGGCGGATGAGTCTCAGAACGAGAAGAAAGACGTCCAGAAGGGAGGCGAGAACAACGATAACAATAATAACAAGTCACGTGATAAGAGGAAGTGCAACTTCTATGGTATAGTTGGGCATGTTATCAAGGATTGTAAAAGAAGGAAGAAGAAGATAGGTGCATGCTTTCAATGTGATAAGCTTGGACACATCAGCAAGAACTGCCCTAAGAAGCAATGGCAAGGCTCGCAGACAGGACCTTATGGGGGTACATCTTTAACTTCTTCTCCTAGATGCTTTGTTTTATCTTGCTTATCTCCTCAATCCTATATTGAGAACCTTAGGTAGAATCCTTTTGGATGTAAACATGTGATTGAAACATGTTATGGTTGATGTTTGCAAATGGTTGCAAGTGGTCGCAAGTGGTTGCTCGTGGTTGCATAACACACATTAGGCACTAGATCGGCTCAGACACATTTTCATATTGCATATGCATGAGTGTTTATACTTGTTTATTGATGAAATTGAATGTGTTATCATGTGGATGTTGCATATGGATGGATGTTTGGGCACACATATAGTGTTTATGTGACTAGGACTATTTGCAAACATGTTGAATTCATGGCACTAAACATATTTTGCATTAAGAAGATCAATCATGCCTGATCATTAGCATTAGATAAGGAACATATACACACACTTTCTGTATATGTTCATATAGAATTAGAAATCTTTTAAGGACGATGGTCGCTTGTGGATGATGGTTGAGTAGATGGTTGATTGGATGATAGGATGCATTCTTCCTAACTTGAAGATTTCGGGGACGAAATCCTTTAAGGAGGGGAGAATGTAACAACCTGTATTTTTATAACATGTTAAAACCATAAATCAAGGCAGAATTAATTTTTAAAATAAGAATTAAGGGAAACGGGTTACGCTATTGCGTTCGTCTCGGAATTATGCTTGAAATCGAGTCTGAGTTTGCATAAAACGGATATCGTACGAAGAAGATATGGACGAAGGAAGTTAGGCAGAAAAACCAGAAACCGGCCAGAATGCACTGGCGCACTTGGGAAGTGCGCCAGAACAAAATTGCACTGGCGCACTTGGGAAGTGCGCCCATGCTATTTTACATTGGCGCACTTGGCAGGCCCAGGCCGAGCAGAAACCTGCTTTGTCAGGCCCTGGCTGGCCTGGTCGAGTTCTGGTCGAATTTCTGAGCCCTGGTGTGTCATTAGGGCTAACTTGTCACTTTCTGATTGGCTTCTCTTGAGATGGATGGCCTTGATTCACTCTAGCTTCATCGACGACTCTAATTAGTTTGAAATTCTATATAAACAGCCTCCTTGCCTCACTCTCTTTACACCATTCTTCTAACCTTATGCTGCTCAAACTCTTGATGATCATGGCTTCTTCTTCTTCCTCTAAATTAAATTAAATTAAATTAAAACGCGGCAAACAAATAAGAAAATCTTGGAATAAATTTTTTTCCGTGATTTTAAGAACTTTTCTATATATAGAATATGCAAATTTTTCATTAACTTATGTATTTATTTAACTCCTAGGAATTGGGGATTTACTTCTACAATCAAAGCAAGATTCAGCGATTCAACGACTAATTTCTAGACTTGACTTCTGCATCTAAATTCCTTAGACCACGATCTGTAAGTTCAAGTTACTTTTATATAAAAGCTGTAAATTTAATATCCATGTTGTAAATTGAAATTGGATCTATGTATGGTTATTGATTCATATCTATTCTTGTTCATTTTGGATTTTGACTTCCATGAATATTGCTTTGGGCCTATTCATGTTGTAAATCAAACTCTCTCATGTCTATGACTTTAACATGCCTATGACGTTGAAACTATTGTTAATGGCCAAGGACTATGACTGTGAACATAAGACTACGCCTATGCCTATGACTGAGAACATAAGACTATGCCTATGACTGTGAACATAAGACTATGCCTATGCCTATGATTGAACATAAGACTATTGCCTATGACTATGACAATGGTGGCTAATCACCTATGACTCTTGACTATGATAATTATTACCTATGATTATGAACATAAGGCTATTATCTATGACCATGACTTTGAAACTATCACTGTAAATTGACTGTGACGATTTGACTAGAACTATTTTGGATAATTATCCATGACTATTGTGATTAATCTCTTATGGTTCATAATTATGAGATTTCTTCCTATGACCGTGACTATGACTACTGGGGTTAATTACCTAAGACTATTATAGTTGATTGTTCATGCCCATAGTTGAATCCCATGTTGTACACCGAATTTGCAGTTGTTGGATCTCATACCTAGGGTGTGACTTGCTTAGTTTATTCGCTATTATGTACACTAAAGCCATTGGATCAATTATCCTTGTATTTGTCTTGCTCTTGCATGCCTATTATTTTATGTCAACTTTTATCATGACTATCGCCTTATCTTGCTAGATTTGAAATCCTATGTGCTAGTGATGTTGTAACCAATTATCTCAAGTTATATCATGCTAGTCTTGTAATCCCTTTTATCGCTTTATGCTCGACCCTTTTTCCTAACATAGTTTTGATGTTATTCCCTTTATTTCGGGATTTGGATTTATTTGTAGTATAGATCGATTGACATTTACGTGCGATGGGAATACGATTTTGGTAGATCAGGAAAAACATGAATTGGTTATGAACATGAATTATGAACTTGATAATAGGCAAAACTTGAAACATGAACATTGTTATAACTTGAATCTGGATGTGGGCATGAAACTTATCCTTGAAACTTGACACGAACTTGACATGAATCATGAACATGGACATGACACTATAATGAACTTGAAAATGGCCAACTCGAGGTTGGGTTGAGTTTGCAGTGTAAATCTACCCGGAACCGCGCGACAAATCCAGTGACTGCAAACAATAGGATCCAGTGTGAGTAGTTGGTCATATCGCGCTTGAAACCCAAGGTTAGACTGAGTTGTGGTGTAAATCTGCCCGGAACTGCTTGGCATATCTAGTGACCACAACAACAGGTCTAATGTGAGAGGTTGGGGTGCATTAATGAATTAATGTCACATGATAGGGTTAATTCATGAACATGAAAGACAACATTTAACCAACTTGAGACATGATTGGTAGGGTTAGGTCATGAACTTGAACGACAACATCTAACCAACTTGACAAGTGAATTGAAGGGCTAAGTCACGAACTTAAATGACAACACTTAACCAACTTGACATGCTAGACTGATAGGGGTTAAGTCACGAATTTAAATGACAACACTTAACCTATTGGACGGAAACCCTAGTTACGGGGTTCGTTTCAGCAGTAACCCACTAGATGTATCATGGTACCTTGGGACTAGGCAGGGTGAGGCATGATTACTGGGCTGATTGTAAGCGACCAAAACGACGGCTGTGTTGGTGCGCTAGTGTAGGTTCAGCCGAGCTATGGTCGTGCACGTGGTCCGGAGTTGAAAAAGCAGGCACTGGGTATCAGTAGGTTTATCTGTGCATTCTTGATTCATGTCGGTGGTTGACACCATAGGGCTTGATACACCCTATGGTGGACCTAGCACAGGTGACTACATTCGTGATAGGGCCGTATGACACAGAGACACGTGATGAGCTAGAACTTGTAGGGAGCCGATGGAGTAGTGGATCGTTTCGTTGGACCCAGTAATGGGTCATTCGTGATATTGGGCCAAGGGATCATTTCATGATTAATATAAGACATGGGTTGGGATTCTAGTACAATTGATGCAGCGAACCTTGAATATGTGATGCTATACTTGATTTATCATGTTATCCTAGTCTATCTTGCCTATCTTGTCATCATCCGTATGTTTACTTTCAGTTTATACATGTCATGTTACCTTTATCCGTTTTTATGCTGAAAGTCACTTGGACTTACCAGTCTTTATGACTAACCCATTTTCTTTCGCCTCCTTTTCTTTCGTTCCCCCCCCCCCCCAGGTTCTCAGGGAGGAAACTCTAGCACTTAGCTTGGATTTCACTTGCTTTCGGTTCAGCTCATGTACGGTTTGATCTTGAGCTATGCTATGGTTGCATTTCTGCTACCTTTGGGGAATTAAGCATCTTTTGTTGTTTTAAGTTTATGCTTCTTTGTTTATGCAAGACAGAATTTATTGTAATGTAAAATAATGACCTTGGCTATTTGGTACTTTGAATGAAAAAGGCTTTGACTATTTTGAAAGTAATGAAATTTATCTTTTGATTCTTCTGCTGTTTTATTTATGTTCTGTCTTGTAATATTTCTATATTGTTTACCTCGATAACGCTCCTCCAAAACTAGTGCATTCCCTTTGTGAGTGACCCTAGCGGAGATGGGGTGTTACATGACCTCAGAATTCGACGAAACTAATTTTGTTGGATCCACAATGTTAAATTATTACTAGATTTCAATTTCCGTGATTTTTAGAGTCAGTATGTGGCCGTACGGGATTTTAATGTGAAGTACAGTCGATAATTCGACCTTTAAAAATTTGTTGTGTGAGCAAACGAAGTTGGAATTCGAGAAACCAGTTTCGTTGGGACCGTAATGTCAAACTCTAGCAGTATGTCCAGTTTAGTGATTTTTGGGAATCGTGTGTGATCACACGGATTTTTAGAAGGCAATTACAGTATAAAAAAAATCAATAAAATATTTATATAAAATATCCTAATTTTTCTGTGGTCCTAAACAAGGCCACCACTCATCCTTTTACAGCCATACACAAAAAATATGATCTCGTATATATTTGTTCTTTGAGCCGCCAACGATTTTCATTTCTCCAGTAAAGTTCAATCGAAATAAAAATCAAAACAAATCCCACAAAAATCCTATAAATCCGACTGAATATATATTCGATCTCGAAATGAGTGTCTCTTCCATCTGGTATAGGTTTTGTATGGTGCGACGAAGTGTTCAGGTACTCGAGTTTTGGAGCAGTAAACTAGGGTTCACAAAATTGGCAAATACAAACATTAATTCGCGAATTCGAGTTCAGTTTTGGGATGAGTGAATTGAATGGAAACTTGCGTGTATTTTTGGCGGATTTCTGTTGAAATGAATGTCGATACCTGTACAGTGTCCATGGGTTTTTATTTTCCTATCGACGCGTTTCACTTGAAGCCACCGAGTTCGGAGAAAAGGGTATGGAGAGGAGCAGTTTCCGAAGGGGGAAGGATTGGTGGTCTCGGTTTGGATTTTCATGGAAGAAGTGAAGATCGGTGGAAGGATGAAAGCTCGGAAATGGTTGTGGTAATTTCCTGGAGCAAGATATTTTGAGACGGGGAAGAAGGAAAATTGGAGCGGGCTTAAATTATTGGGCCGGGTAGGTAATTATAAGAGGCCCAACTAATTAATGTTTAGTTTTAATTTAAAGTCAAGTAGCGCATCAACTTCTTAATATCATATCTTGATCATACGTGATCAAAATTCAGCGAAACAACATCCATCAGGATCGTATGGACGGGAGCTCCACAATGGAACTGACTGGGAGGGGATTGAAGCTCGTTTGAATTTATGGCGAAATAAATTGTTTGATTCAAATCAAATAAACAGTTTATCGTTCTTTAACGATGATCGTCCAATGTGAGTAAAACTCACCAACTCTGAACAGTTATATTTTTATAACGTATTCTTAGAACTGATAATTATCTATTGATTTCTGTGTGTTAACTGTTTGGTTGAATTGCGTATGTATTGGTCGAAATTATAGATAACGATATTTATATATATCATTAATGAAATATCGATTCTGTTTATCAGAATATTTCATATCGAAGTGAAATCGATGTTATTATATTGTTTAACATCTGTGGATGCAGGGAAACAGGTGGAGGAATTCAACTGGATTCCTCAACATTTATTTTACTATTTTTCATATATTGTAATATATGATGTAATATATAATCTATTGTTGATTATGTGTGTTTGAATGATATTGATCAATGTTATTTGGTATTTTAAATACCGTAAGAAATACTGGGATGTAAAAAGGGGATTTTCAAAGTATATTTTGAAAATAAATTATTTATATAAAATCAATGGATTTTTTGTATAAAAGGAAAAAGGATTTCATATAAGGAAATAATTATAAAATCAAAAGAATTTAAAAAAAAAATTTGTAAAATAAATATAAAGGAAATATATTTGTAAAACAAATATTAAGGAAATTATTTGTAAAACAAATATAAAGGAAATATATTTGTAAGACAAATACAAAGGATGATATTTGCAAAAACAAATAGAAAAAGGATATATTTGTAAACCATTTACAAATAGAAATGAAAAGGATATATTTGTAAACCATTTACAAATAGATTTGGAAAGGGAATATTTGTAAAACATTTACAAATAGAATTGAAAAGATAAAAGAAATAATTATTTGTTAAATAAATAGAATTGAAAAGGGAATAGTTATTTGTTAAGTAAACAAATAGAAAAGGAGATAATCCAAAGGAGATAATTCAAAGGAGATAATTTAAAAGGAAATGATTCAAAGGAGTTAATTGAAAAGTGTAAATCAAAATGTGTTAATCGAATATTAGTTATTCGGTTAGAGTTAATCAGTTAGAGTTAACCAGTTAGAGTTAATCAATTAGAGTTAATCAGTTAGAGTTAACCAGTTAGAGTTAATCAGCTAGAGTTAATCAGTTAGAGTAAATCAGTTAGAGTTAATCAGTTAGAGTTAATCAGTTAGAATTAATCAGTTAGAATTAATCAGTTAAAGTTAACCAGTAGAGTTATTAAAATGGAGTAAATCGAAGTAGAGTTATCGAATATAACTTATTCGAAGTAGAGTAATCGAATATTGTTTATTCGAGTAGAGTAATCGAATATTGTTTGTTCGAGAAGAGTAATCGAATATTGTTTATTCGAGAAGAGTAATCGAATATAGTTCATTCGAGAAGAGTGATTGAATCTAGTTATTCGAAAGGAGTTATCGAATCTAGTTGTTCAAAAGGAGTAAATCGAATATAGTTTATTCAAATAGAATTTAATGAAGTAAATCGAATATAGTTTGTTTGAGTAAAATTTAAAGGAGTTAATCGAATATAGTTTATTCGAGTAGAATCAAAGGAGTTATCGAACATAGTTTATTCGAAAGGAGTTAAGTGAAAAGAGCAATCCAATAGAGTTAATTGATAAGAGTTAATCAAATAGAGTTAATTGGTTAGAGGTAAATAGATAGAATTAATCAAATAGAGTTAAAGGAGTTATCAATGTTAGTTTAATCGAAAGGATTTAATCGAATTTTAGTTATTCGAAAGTACGATTATCGAATATAAGTTATTCGAAAGGAGGTTATCGAATATAAGTTATTCGAAAGGAGGTTATCGAATATAGTGTATTCAAAAGAAAGAAGATTATCGAATATAGCGTATTCGAAAGAAAGAGATCGAATATAATTTATTTGAAAGAGTGAGTTAATCGAATATAAGTTATTCGAAGTGAGTTAATCAAATATAATTTATTCGAAGTGAGTTAATCGAATAAGTTATTTGAAGAGTGAGATAATCGAATAAGTTACTCGAAGAGAGAAAATCGAATATAGGTTATTCGAAGAAGGGTTAATCAAATGGAGATTACTCGGAAGAGAGTAAATCGTCGAATTCGATTATATAGAATTCAGGAAAGTATTATTTACTTTCGGTTTTTAAATCAAGATTTATTTATTTATAAGTAAATTAGAGTAGGTGAATTATTCAAAGTAAGAAGTAAAAAGTTAGATGTTAAGTTAGATATTTCAGAAGTAGGGTTTACAACGTTAGCGTTATAACCAATGTTTTCAATAAAGAAGTGGACTTGTAAATAGAATCCGAGAGTCACATAAGTAAGTTTGTTAAAGGTTTAAAGGATAAACCTTGTCTATTCCGAAGTTAATACATTGTTCAGTTAAGGTCCGAGAGGTAATCATACCCCAACTTGATTGACTTCCTTCTTAACAAAGGAAAGGGCTAAGGTTTGATAGTAAAGGATGGTTAAGTAAATTTAGTTAATAAGTGTAATGGTTTGAGTTGGCATAGCGATGGTTTATTTAAACATCTGTCTAAGTCCAATGTAAGAGTTTTGGAAATGTTTTCCAAATAAGAATCAGAAATGTTTTCTAATATAGAAAACAAGAAATGGAAATGTTTTCTAGTGTTAATAACATATATTTTCTAAATTTAGAAAATGAGAAATGTTGAATATATGGAAACAGGAATTGACTTAAAGGATAAAAGTTGATTGGTGATTGATCGATATAAATTCCATCTGGAAATAATACCATTGTTTGCACACGTGTTTTTCTTTGATAGTTAACTCACCGACTATCGAAGTTTTTGACCATTTTAACGTTGTTAATATGGAGAGACCGATTGGATTATTATCCGAAGAACCACTCCGTATTGGCATAAGCGTTGTGAATCATATATGCCAAAGATAATTGAGGACGGAGTAAAGTGCAAGGGCTGTTGTAGAAATCTTACGTAAAGATTACCTAACATGGTTATACTGAATAGTGCCTTCGGTTTGTCCAGTCCCAGGACGACCTGTATAGAAGAATGTCTGACAGAGTATATTTAATAGATCGCGTAAGTTGATCTCTTCAAACGTATTTATGTTTGGTGGCGGAGGAATTCGTTTCTCTTAGCTGTATACTAGTTGTAATTTTGTGGAAATCAATTTGTGATTTGGCGGGTATGACGATGTAACATTCAAAGCGAAATTGTGTGATCTGTCAAAGATAAGCGTGGCCTCTAGCCTCACACCCGGAAATGACAAAAATCGGGCAGGCAGCATAGCTATGTAGGTCGCACCTATTAGGGTGTATAATCACCTGATCTAGAATTTCATTTACTTCTAAAAATATATTGTCAATGCTGTCCCATTCGGGAAACGGTTGCTGATCCCAACCGTTGGTGATATACATTCGATACACTCAAGAGAAATGAGTGGTCGGTCATGTGTGGTCGGGTTGCAAGATGTTCTTGTTGAACCCAGTGTATTCCTCTCTAGAGGTACATTAGCAGAAGGTGGTTCCATACCTTGTCATAGTTGGAAATCCATTACCCAATACGTGCTTGCGGTTTTGATTGTATACTATATATGTAGAATGTGAGATGAAAGCATTTCTGCTAGATGATTATTATATTGTGGTTGATAGACATTATTATAATATCAAAAGGTTTTTGATATAAAGATGTTTTGAATTCTCATAAGGGAAAAACCCGTTCCGTTATACGGCGTGGTCTTATGAGATATCGTTTACTTGTTCAAACTGTTTTTAACTGGTTTGCTCATACCAGTCCATGTTGCGTGCTTAGTGCATGTGCGCTAGATAGGGGGTTCTCGCTTTTCGTTAGGTGGCGAACGGGAGACTCTTGCCCTTACATGTCCCGAAAATGAGGGTTGGTTGTGAAGTCGAAAGGCTGGCCGTAAAATATGGACTGGGATACCAATGTAAGCCATAGTAGGGTATTACCTTGCTGCTTTGGGGATTGGAGAGGATGGTTGCAAAGCTTACTTGACTAAAAACCGGGTCGTTATAGTTGGTATCAGAGCTTAAGGTTAAGTGAATTACCTTGGCTCTGTGGCGTGACTCAGTAGAGATAGGGTTAGTAATACCCTAGATTGAGTTGAGTGTATATATACGAGTGAACGTATTTGTTATTTGATATAATTTTTTTTTGTTTTATATTGTGAAGATTTACTGGTTGAGTTGTTTGTGAATTCTGGTGAATCAGTTTGGTCCACTGTATCGGTAGGGATTTGTAAACACTTGAATACAATGAACCGTCATGGTATGTTTTGAAAAGAGGGTAAACGAAATAATTTTACCCAAATTATATTTTTGATATAAAGTATTTATATTGAACTAATTTTAATATATTGGTTGTTATTATAATCGAGTAAGATTATAAATTAAATGGTTATGTAAATAACCAATCAAAATTCATATAAGTGAAATATATTAAAGCAGATGAATAGAAATCTGAAATTCAAATTAGAATTGAAAATAAGACCTTGGAAATTTGAAACAGAGTTTGTAAATAGATTTGAATATATGTAAATTTTAAGATCCTGGGAGATTTTAAATTGTATTCCAAGCATTTTTGAATGATATTTTGGACTAATTTCAAAATAAAAGTGTTTAAGAATGATTTTAAAAGTGATATAGTATTGAACTCACTTCGATAACTGGAAAATAATTCTGATAATGACTGCAGCATAATCAGTGTTCATTTTCGAGTTCTAAGTGACGGATTACTACCAAGGATTTTGTTTTTTGAATTGTTTCGAGAAAAACAAGTTGTTTAATTCCAAAAGAGACTATTTGATTTGTGAAAAACAAAGTTATTTAAAACTCCCAGGAAAAGATTGTTCGAACTAAAAAATTTTAATAGAAATTTGTGAAAGTAAGCTGGAATTTAGTTGAAATCAGTTAAGTTGAAATATAATTGGTTTGGTAAATCAACAGTTGAACTTGAGTTGAAATGGGATTTGCTTTGGATATAAGCGAATAGACGTGTTGAGGATAAAAGAGATTTCAGAATTTGATTGGGATAACATTGGTATATGCTGAGTTGATAGCATATGGAAGTGATAGAGTTGATATGCCCGACAAAAAGGTACAAGTTTATATTTCATATGGTATGAGATTTTGATGAGTTGAATTGGCAAGCCGCTTGGCTGTTTGATTTTCTTTTGGGTTGGAGAAGGCCTAGAGAGGCGAGTTGTGGTTGTACCGATTGAGCCGTAAAAAGGAGGTGCTGGCGAATTTTTCAGAAATTTAGGGCGTTAGAAAATTTTCAAGATTTTTGAAAATTTTCGTTGATAAGAAAAAAATTGATATTTAATTGAAATTAAATTGGTTCAGTTGAAACTGAAGTTAGAAGTAAACGAATAAGTTCTAAGCAGTCAATAGGGTTTGTTTTCCACCTTAGCAATTCCGAGGACGAAATTATTTTAAGTGGAGAAGAGTGTAACGACCCATATTTTTCGATAATATAATTAATCTATTTAATTACATAAATAGTAATTCAGAGAATCAAATGGTCATTGAATTAAATTATATAGAATATTTAATTAATTTAAATAATAGAATAATATATTTAATTCAGAAACAATAAAAAATAGTGAAATTCACAATATAGTGTGAATTGGACAATTTAAAATATATAATTCAGTTTATATTGAATTATATTGACGAATATATTTATAATCGTTAGTTGAAGGTAGAAATTATATTATAATTAAAATCCAGCTCGAAATGGCGCGGTAGTTCGCGATTTGGCGATTTGAACTTCAACTGGGAATACAGAATCCGTTTTAAGTTGGATTTCTGTGAAACAAGAAACGTGTGGAGCTGATGGAGTATATTTTTCTAATGGAAGAGAAAAATCTGGATTTCGTCGTGTAGATTACGATTTATGACCAAATCAAATTTCAGAAAAGTCGCTATGGAATTCCTTTATAATTTTTAAAGGAATTATTTTTGTTTTAAAAAGGATTTAAATATAAATCGAATATCGATATAACTCTGATGATGAAATATCGAGCTAGAAATTCATATAGGAATATTCTAGAGTTGTATGATATTCTGTTGTGAATATATACAATAATATTTATTTTTAAATATTAAATTTAATTGTTTTTAAATATATTTATATATTAAAAAGGGTTATTTAGAGCTTTAAAAATAGCCAGTTTTGCAAACGACATCAGAATTCGACGAAACTAATTTTGTTGGATCCGAAATATTAAATTATTGCTAGATTTCAATTTCCGTGATTTTTAGAGTCAGTATGTGGCCATACGGGATTTTAATGTGAAATACAGTTGATAATTCGACCTTTAAAAATATGTTGTTTGAGCAAACGAAGTCGGAATTCGACGAAACCAGTTTCGTTGGGACCGTAATGTCAAACTCTAGCAGTATGTCTAGTTTGATGATTTTTGGGTATCGTGTATGATCACATGGATTTTTAGAAGGCAATTACAGTATAAAAAAAATCAATAAAATATTTATATAAAATATCCTAATTTTTCTATGGTCCTAAACAAGGCCACCACTCATCCTTTTACAGCCACACACAAAAAATATGATCTCGTATATATTTGTTCTTCGAGCCGCCAACGATTTTCATTTCTCCAGTAAAGTTCAATCGAAATAAAAATCAAAACAAATCCCACAAAAATCCTATAAATCCGACTGAATATATATTCGATCTTGAAATGAGTTTCTCTTCCATCTAGCATAAGTTTTGTATGGTGCGATGAAGTGTTCAGGTACTCGAGTTTTGGAGCAGTAAACTAGGGTTCACAAAATTGGCAAATACAAACATTAATTCGCGAATTCGAGTTCGGTTTTGGGATGTGTTATTCGAATGGAAACTTGCGTGTATTTTTGGTGGATTTCTGTTGAAATGAATGTCGATACCTGTACAGTATCCATGGGGTTTCTTCCTGTCGACGCATTTCACTTGGAGCCACCGAGTTCGGAGAAAAGGGTATGGGGAGGAGCGGTTTCCAAAGGGGGAAGGGTTGGTGGTCTCGGTTTGGATTTTCGTGGAAGAAGTAAAGAACGGTGGAAGGATAAAAGATCGGAAATGGTTGTGGTAATTTCCTGGAGCATGAGATTTTGAGACGGGGAAGAAGGAAAATTGGAGCGGGCTTAAACGTTGGGCCGGGTAGGTAATTATATGTAACAACCCGAAAATCTGGGCCAGTTTAAAATTTTTATTCTAGCAATTTTAGCAAATTTTGATTATTTAAAATGAATTATTTTAAATAATATCGACGAGAAAATTTCCTTTGAATAAAATTCAATGGTATATAGTTGTATAGATTAACGATAGAATTGGCTTACGAAACATATACCATTGTGTCCGGAATAGGGGTATTTGGCTAGAGGCGACAGTCGTTGGCTTTGATTTGAGATTCGTACCGATAAAGAAGTCATTTGTGAATTAAATAAAAATATAAATATAGGGGTATGGTCAAACGGGGAGTCAAACCCTCATAACTCCATCTCGCGGTCAACAGCAATTAAGCCGCCTCCTTCTGAAAACGAAGGCCCCCTTTTCTTCGAAATTTCTTCCTCCATCATCTTCTAATCCACGCAATGTTATTCAAAATTTCCAACCAACAAATCGAAGAACAAAGTGTCAGCTTTAAATCCATATGCCTGAGATTATTTATCGCGCTGTAAATCGTTCATATTTTGTGCTCCAACAAGAATGGTTCGGGCCTGTTTTCCGAGGCAAGAGAGGCGCCGAGTTCGCCATGGTTGATGGGGCAGGGCGGCGCGGCGTAGGGCTTCACCGTGGCACGATCTGAAGGTCGACTGGAGGGCTGGAATGCGGTGCGACAGTGGATTCCGGTTTGAGGAATGGTTCGGTTGTGGACCTGCTGTGAAGACATGAAGAAGGGGGTTTAAACCCTTAAGCTAGGTAATTAATTCGTTAATTAATTAGGTTATTAATTTTGTTTAGAAATGAAATGTTAGATATTAATATGAAGTAATAAAAATATATATATATATATATGAAAATGGAATTTGTTTTAAGAATAAAAATACCTTTGTTTGAAAATAAAATTTGCATAGCCTTTTAAAATAAGATTAATGTGTTTTTAAATAGGAATTAGGTTTTTATTATATATTAGCAATGTATTGAAAAATAGAAGACCCTTGTTTTAAAATATAAAAGACGAGATTTTTTTTTATATATATATAATCTTTAGTAGAAGAAGAGAGAGACAAAAAAATATAATCTTTTATAGTTGTAGCGAAATGAATTAGCTTTGAAAACAAAGTTTGCATTCTTTTTGAAAATGAATTTTGCATTGATTCTGAAAATAAAATTAACATTGTTTTTAAAATAGAAATAGCAAAGTAAAAATTCAATTTTTATATATTGAATAGCAAAGTAAAAATTCGATTTTTATATATTGAATAGCATAGTAAAAATTCGATTTTTATATATTGAATAGCAAAGTAAAAATTCGATTCTTATGTATGTAGTGGCTACGGTCAACAAAGGTGACAAAAAGGCGAGAACAACGAAGACTTCTGCAGAAGAAGAGTCGAGATGATTGGATAGCTTTCGGTGAGAATTTCTCACCTTTCAATTTCTTTTTCTAGTTATATATATATACTAGGATGCAAACGGTGTTTAGTGGCACCCGACACAATCGTCCACAGACCATGGACTTGTTTGTTTGGTTGCATAAATTAGTTAGATGATTTGATTTGAATTTGGTTGTTTGGTGAATTTGATTGATGTGTGAATGGCGTGGGCCTTCACTAGACCGGGGATAAGGCTAGGCCTTGTCCCGTTTCTAGTATCGTGCCGTTATGCCGCCGAAATTTTCTAAAATATGTTAGAAGGATAAAAATAACATTTATTGAATAAATGAACTGAATAGAAATTCATGTGTTAAAATAAAATGTTTTATCGTTAAAATATATAATTTTTAACGTGAAAGTGAATAAATAAATATTTATAAACAAATCGGCCGATTTGTTTATATACACTGATTTGACTGATATTGATTGGGTCGATAAATTTTACACATCGCCCAACTGCACAACTAAATCTGTGTTTGATTGTTTGAAACCCCACACGGGTGTTGGGATGAAATTTGAAGTTCACTCATCCTGATTGATTAAATGTGTCGATCGATTGATTGACAGGCTGTTATAAGCGTTAGATATCTATATTTGATGCTTATACAGTGTAGTGCACTTTGGTTGATGGTTGATTATTTTTCAATGCTATTATGTACGTGTGATGTGTGAAAATCCATATAATTAACATTATATGGTAATTGATTGGGCCTCATTCCAATTTAGAAAATAAAGAACAATATAAAATAAAGGTTCATGTGTTGACAGTACTCATCCGTTGAGATTAGTCATGTGTTGAACGAAATATTTTAATAATAGAAATATTTGAAATAGAAATATTTGAAAAGGAAATATTTGAAAAAGAAATATTTGAAATAGAATATTTGAAAATAGAAATATATGAAGCCGTGTTGATTCGATTGAAGACATTTCGACGTGAACGATATTTATATCGATTTTATTCATTTTAAAATGAATATTGAAAATTGATTTCGAAATCGAATATTTTGAAATGAAATTTGAATCGAATTGAAAAGAAAACGAATTCGAATTAAATATATAACGAATTTGATTTCAATTGAATATATAACGAATTTGATTTCAATTGAATATATTACAAATTTGATTTCAATTGAATATATAACGAATTTGATTTCAATTAAATATATAACGAATTTGATTTGATTAGAAAATGAATTGAATTTGATTTGATTAGAAAACAAATTGAATTTGATTTGAATAGAAAATGAATTGAATTTGATTTGATTAGAAAATGAATTGAATTTAAATTGAAAAGAAAATGAATTCGAATCGAATTAAAATCGATTTGAATTAAAATCAAATAGAAATGAAAGTAAAAAGGATTTATAATAGAAAATTCAATTTCGATTTGAATTTGAAATAAAGGTTGAAATCGTTTTTGAAACGAATTCAAAACTATTTATAAAATTCGTTTTAAATAGTAATCGACGAAATATATATTATATATATTATATATATAATATAATGGCCTGAATAGAACGCGCCGCGCCGCGGCAGTTCGCGAATTTCGACCATTAACTTCGAACGAATATTACGGGAGATCCGACCGTCGGATTCTCCTAAAACCGGAACCATTGGGTTCGTATCGAAAAGAGCTTTCTAACGAATATTAGAAACTAGAAATCTAACGGTTGGATTTGGAATTATGTCCAAATCAAATTTGGAAAAGGTCGCTGTAAGTGAAGTTCGATGGCCGTTGATGGAAATCGACTGTACGGGCCTTGATAAAATTATTAAAAATGGTAATAATTTGTGTAAAATCATAAGAAATGATTTAGAAAGAATTGGGATGAAAAACTCCATACTTGAAAAGATAAAAATAGATTTTTATCGAAATAAACTAGTTTTGAACTAGAATTATAATTCTATTTATTTTCAAGTAAATAAATTGAATTTGAAAAGGGTTTTAAAAATAACCAGAATTTCCAATGATTGCATTGGAATGGATTTGAATCGAAATTGTCTTCGGAATATTTCGATGTTGGATTTCGTGATTATACAGATGTTGTTATGGAAATTTGAAAGATATAGATATGTATATCGTTATTTCTAATACGATATTTGTTAATCGTAGAATTTGATATTGAATATAAGCCGATATATTTTCTATTCAGAGCCTTGTATTGAATATCAAATGTGATTTGGGTTTGTCGTGAATGGTGTCTTCATTAACACTGTTCTTGAACCCAGTTGAGAAAAGATTAAATCTTTTTATTTAGATTTAATGAAGTGTACCAATTAAAGAATATTTAATTGGAATCGAATTAGTATTGATTTTTGGGTTTATCGTGAACAGTGTTTTAAATAACACTTGTTCTTTAACCCGATAATTAATGGAATGTGATTTTGGGTTTATCGTGAACCGTGTTTTAAATGACACTGATTCTTTAACCCAGTCACAGATTAAAACTAAGTGGAGTTTTAATGAATCTTTAATTAGATTGAAAAGATCGAGAATGGAGTATCACCAGTTTTACTCCAGGCGATAGTTAAATCTTTAATTAGATTTGAACGTGAAATGGTAATTGAATTTACCGATAACACCGTGGAGTTAGATATGAAGTATAACCCGTTTACTTCATGGGATGAATAGGTTGGGATTGGGAAATTAAAACAAATGATTACTTCGGTAAGGTTCATTAATCCCGACTAGTTGAATCGAAATTCAAAAGAAGATTAAAGAATAAATTCAAGAAATTTATCTTGGATAAAATTAATGGGAACCTTTCCCTATGAATGTGAAATTTAGAAACTAACTGTCGGTTAGCTAAGCAGAATGGTTTTCTGGATATTGATCTTATGTTGGTTTCGGCCTTCGGGGTTGATATTTGGGGAATTATTCTCTTGATTAATTTACGGTTAGTGACTAATGAATTGGAATGAGGCGTATGTTGTGTTTGTGTAACACTTATTTAAAATAATACGCGAGTTATTCGGAAAGACCGGGTTTATCCCATTCTGAATAACTGATACGACGATAAGTCGAAGATGAAGACGATGGTCGAAGACCGGAGGTCTTCACGTCGTTTGGATAATTACTGATGATCTTGATTGGGCTGTACACCCAAGAAGATGGAAACAGTTGGTGATCGTCCAGACGTACTTGGAGATCGATGGATATGCGGGGTACTAGGTGCCTCCGGTTTCGTTTAGCCCCATAACGGACTTGTAAATGGACCGTGTGTCTGACATTGGATTTTAGTCCGTGTGATTGATCTCTATTAAATATATATTTGTTTGGCGGCGGAGAATTTATTCTCTTGCTTAACGCCCTTCTCTGAGACGTACGAGCTCAGGGGTTATATATTGATGGATATCAATCGCATGGAGTGAATTGCCTGTGTGGCATGCCTAAGTGGCAAATGATCAAGGCTTCTGTTGAAAAGCAAAGTCTTGTGGTTGATGATCGAAGCACGGCCTTTGTGGCATAGCTTTGTGTAACGTTTACTTCGCGAGTTTCACACCCGGTATGGACCAAAAACGGGAGACGGACCTCAGGGGGGGCATGTGTTTCTTTCTAGTTAGAAGTGGCGTCAGTGGTTTTACACGCCCTGACGAGTTTGACTTATGTGGTTGTTGCTGTTGCGAGGCGACTCGGTTATATCGGTTTCCGCCGATGCATTCTGGTCGGCAAACGGACCAGACTTACACCCCATAGGGTGGGGAAACGTAGTGTTCAGGCATAATAATCCACATCGGTGGACCGGCCCTGACGATCTAAAGGGTTGATGCGTTCTGATCCTGTGGCTCGGGCTAGAGAGTCACGAATCGGTAGAGGATCTTGCCCCTAGCCTCGGTTCATACCATAAATGATAACCCAACTTCCAATACGACATTGCGGTTTTGATTGTAAACTTATATATGGCAACATAGTGGTATGGGTCATTCATGCCGTCTATGATTGATACTTATGATTTGAAATTGTTTTGGCACTATGCACTTATAGTATATCAAAATGATTTGTTTTAAACGTATCAAGCATTCTTGGCTATTATAAGGTAAAAACCCTATCCCCCGGCTTGCGTTGCATTGTGTGAAAGGACCTGGGTCTTATAATAGCTTCATTTTTCTTTATTTAGCATTGCGCTGTTGTTTTATGCACTGGTATTCTTGGGAGGAAACCCGTTCCGTGTTATACGGCGTGGTCCCTTGATTTACCTAGCTTTAAAAATAAAGATTAACTGTTTTAGTTCTCACACCAGTCACATGACTGACCTGGAGTTTATTGTTTTAACCTAAACTCTGGGTGCCCATATTTTGACACGAGCAGCTAGTAGTTTTGGTTTTGCAGATTTATATTCACAGGATCCTGGTTTACAGCTGGAACGATATCCGGAAAGCTTTGTATCCGTATATCTCTTCTAGTTGTGTATTGTATTATTTTCCGCTGCGATGTATTTAAATGTAATTTAAATCTCTGATATTTCTGTGTAATAATTATTCATACTCTGTATATTCTTGTAATCTGATGCATTGTTGTGATATACAGTGAAACGTTCTTTTGTATGCATTCTGATTTGTCTTGTTCTCAAACGATAGGGCGTTTCGAACGGTCTAGATCGGTTTAGCGATCGATTCGGACCGAGCGGAATTCTAGATCGTCACACGTGGTATCAGAACTTTGATTTACAAAGCTCAGAGAATAAGACACATTAGAACCGTACGAAAGAATTCATCAGATATTGGATTAGCAATATCCAATGAGAATGACTCGTTAGAGATGGGATCAGTAGTATCCTAGAACGAGTGTGGAGAGTATATTTTTCAAATGAAAACAATTCTGTTTTGAAATTTAGATCGTTTTACATGTATTTGAATAATTTATTTATATTGATTTTGGACAATTCAGTATATAAAGAATTTGCATATACGCCTTGCAAACGTATATTCAAAATTTTAATATATTGGATAGATATAGCATCACACTCTAGTCGCCCGAAGATGATATTGATGATAGCGATCGCATCATCAACATTTATGTTCGAGTTTCGAAGGTGTGATTTTCTATATATTTCCATTAGACTGGTGTGAGAACCAAAACTAATATAGCTAGAATACATTGTTGTGAATTGGCATCAAAAACATGATTTTCTGTATATATATCAAAATTATGAATTTGAAACGTTAATCAACTAATTGATTGATGTTTGTGTTGTTTGTTTATTTGTTTGATAATTTTGAACCATTACGCCTAATTGTATCAAATATTGAATTGTATTGTAATTTGGTCGCATTTGCTTGCATATACTTGTACTTACATTGAACAGGTCATAGCAAGGAGGCTAGAGCAGAGAATAAAATTTGTTTGCCCGACAAATAGGTACATGTTTACTACATAATTTACTGTTTTGTTTGGGTGATGATGATTTTATGAGCCTATTGGCTAGCCGCTTGGCTAGCCGCTTGGCGTTTTCTTTTTCTTTTTGAGATCAGAAGGCCTATATGGCAATTTCGGGATTTTCCCGTGGCTCCCGGTGCAGGGGAGGTTATGGCGAAATTTTTCGAAAATTTAGGGTGTTAGCCAAATTTTTGAAGAATTTGAAAATTCTCAGAAACTGAAAAGTTAGAGAATGGAAGCCAAATCGAACGTAGAGCTGATTAATCAAACCACTTTCGACTTTGTTCCTTTTCGGGGACGAAAAGTTTTAAGTGGGGGAGATTGTAACAACCCGAAAATCTGGGCCAGTTTAAAATTTTTATTTTGGCAATTTTAGCGAATTTTGATTATTTAAAATGAATTATTTTAAATAATATCGACGAGAAAATTTCTTTTGAATAAAATTCAATGGTATATAGTTGTATAGATTAACGATAGAATTGGCGTACGAAACATATACCATTGTGTCCGGAATAGGGGTATTTGGCTAGAGGCAACAGTCGTTGGCTTTGATTCGTACCGATAAAGAAGTCATTTGTGAATTAAATAAAAATATAAATATAGGGGTATGGTCAAACGGGGAGTCAAACCCTCATAACTCAATCTCGCGGTCAACAGCAATTAAGCCGCCTCCTTCTGAAAACGAAGGCCCCCTTTTCTTCGAAATTTCTTCCTCCATCATCTTCTAATCCACGCAATGTTATTCAAAATTTCCAACCAACAAATCGAAGAACAAAGTGTCAGCTTTAAATCCATATGCCTGAGATTATTTATCGCGTTGTAAATCGTTCATATTTTGTGCTCCAACAAGAATGGTTCGGGCCTGTTTTCCGAGGCGAGAGTGGCGCCGAGTTCGCCGTGATTGATGGGGCAGGGCGGCGCGGCGTAGGGCTTCACCGTGGCACGATCTGAAGGTCGACTGGAGGGCTGGAATGCGGTGCGACAGTGGATTCCGGTTTGAGGAATGGTTCGGTTGTGGACCTGCTGTGAAGACATGAAGAAGGGGGTTTAAACCCTTAAGCTAGGTGATTAATTCGTTAATTAATTAGGTTATTAATTTTGTTTAGAAATGAAATGTTAGATATTAATATGAAGTAATATATATATATATATATATATATATATGAAAATGGAATTTGTTTTAAGAATAAAAATACCTTTGTTTGAAAATAAAATTTGCATAGCCTTTTAAAATAAGATTAATGTGTTTTTAAATAGGAATTAGGTTTTTATTATATATTAGCAATGTATTGAAAAATAAAAGACCCTTGTTTTAAAATATAAAAGACGACATTTTTTAATATATATATAATCTTTAGTAGAAGAAGAGAGAGACAAAAAAAATATAATCTTTTATAGTTGTAGCGAAATGAATTAGCTTTGAAAACAAAGTTTGCATTCTTTTTGAAAATGAATTTTGCATTGATTCTGAAAATAAAATTAACATTGTTTTTAAAATAGAAATAGCAAAGTAAAAATTCGATTTTTATATATTGAATAGCAAAGTAAAAATTCGATTTTTATATATTGAATAGCATAGTAAAAATTCGATTTTTATATATTGAATAGCAAAGTAAAAATTCGATTCTTATGTATGTAGTGGCTACGGTCAACAAAGGTGACAAAAAGGCGAGAACAACGAAGACTTCTGCAGAAGAAGAGTCGAGATGATTGGATAGCTTTCGGTGAGAATTTTTTACCTTTCAATTTCTTTTTCTAGTTATATATATATACTAGGATGCAGACGGTGTTTAGTAGCACCCGACACAATCGTCCACAGACCATGGACTTGTTTGTTTGGTTGCATAAATTAGTTAGATGATTTGATTTGAATTTGGTTGTTTGGTGAATTTGATTGATGTGTGAATGGCGTGGGCCTTCACTAGACCGGGGATAAGGCTAGGCCTTGTCCCGTTTCTAGTATCGTGCCGTTATGCCGCCGAAATTTTCTAAAATATGTTAGAAGGATAAAAATAACATTTATTGAATAAATGAACTGAATAGAAATTCATGTGTTAAAATAAAATGTTTTATCGTTAAAATATATAATTTTTAACGTGAAAGTGAATAAATAAATATTTATAAACAAATCGGCCGATTTGTTTATATACACTGATTTGACTGATATTGATTGGGTCGATAAATTTTACACATCGCCCAACTGCACAACTAAATCTGTGTTTGATTGTTTGAAACCCCACACGGGTGTTGGGATGAAATTTGAAGTTCACTCATCCTGATTGATTAAATGTGTCGATCGATTGATTGACAGGCTGTTATAAGCGTTAGATATCTATATTTGATGCTTATACAGTGTAGTGCACTTTGGTTGATGGTTGATTATTTTTCAATTCTATTATGTACGTGTGATGTGTGAAAATCCATATAATTAACATTATATGGTAATTGATTGGGCCTCATTCCAATTTAGAAAATAAAGAACAATATAAAATAAAGGTTCATGTGTTGACAGTACTCATCCGTTGAGATTAGTCATGTGTTGAACGAAATATTTTAATAATAGAAATATTTGAAATAGAAATATTTGAAAAGGAAATATTTGAAAAAGAAATATTTGAAATAGAATATTTGAAAATAGAAATATATGAAGCCATGTTGATTAGATTGACGCCATTTTGACGTGAACGATATTTATATCGATTTTATTCATTTTAAAATGAATATTGAAAAATGATTTCGAAATCGAATATTTTGAAATGAAATTTGAATCGAATTGAAAAGAAAACGAATTCAAATTGAATATATAACGAATTTGATTTCAATTGAATATATAACGAATTTGATTTCAATTGAATATATAACGAATTTGATTTCAATTGAATATATAACGAATTTGATTTCAATTGAATATATAACGAATTTGATTTCAATTGAATATATAACGAATTTGATTTGATTAGAAAATGAATTGAATTTGATTTGATTAGAAAACAAATTGAATTTGATTTGAATAGAAAATGAATTGAATTTGATTAGAAAATGAATTGAATTTAAATTGAAAAGAAAATGAATTCGAATCGAATTAAAATCAAATAGAAATGAAAGTAAAAAGGATTTATAATAGAAAATTCAATTTCGATTTGAATTTGAAATAAAGGTTGAAATCGTTTTTGAAACGAATTCAAAACTATTTATAAAATTCGTTTTAAATAGTAATCGACGAAATATATATTATATATATTATATATATAATATAATGGCCTGAATAGAACGCGTCGCGCCGCGGCAGTTCGCGAATTTCGACCATTAACTTCGAACGAATATTACGGGAGATCCGACCGTCGGATTCTCCTAAAAATGGAACCGTTGGGTTCGTATCGAAAAGAGCTTTCTAACGAATATTAGAAACTAGAAATCTAACGGTTGGATTTGGAATTAGGTCCAAATCAAATTTGGAAAAGGTCGTTGTAAGTGAAGTTCGATGGCCGTTGATGGAAATCGACTGTACGGGCCTTGATAAAATTATTAAAAATGGTAATAATTTGTGTAAAATCATAAGAAATGATTTAGAAAGAATTGGGATGAAAAACTCCATACTTGAAAAGATAAAAATAGATTTTTATCGAAATAAACTAGTTTTGAACTAGAATTATAATTCTATTTATTTTTAAGTAAATAAATTGAATTTGAAAAGGGTTTTAAAAATAACCAGAATTTCCAATGATTGCATTGGAATGGATTTGAATCGAAATTGTCTTCGGAATATTTCGATGTTGGATTTCATGATTATACAGATGTTGTTATGGAAATTTGAAAGATATAGATATGTATATCGTTATTTCTAATACGATATTTGTTAATCGTAGAATTTGATATTGAATATAAGCCGATATATTTTCTATTCAGAGCCTTGTATTGAATATCAAATGTGATTTGGGTTTGTCGTGAATGGTGTCTTCATTAACACTGTTCTTGAACCCAGTTGAGAAAAGATTAAATCTTTTTATTTAGATTTAATGAAGTGTACCAATTAAAGAATATTTAATTGGAATCGAATTAGTATTGATTTTTGGGTTTATCGTGAACAGTGTTTTAAGTAACACTTGTTCTTTAACCCGGTAATTAATGGAATGTGATTTTGGGTTTATCGTGAACCGTGTTTTAAATGACACTGATTCTTTAACCCAGTCACAGATTAAAACTAAGTGGAGTTTTAATGAATCTTTAATTAGATTGAAAAGATCGAGAATGGAGTATCACCAGTTTTACTCCAGGCGATAATTAAATCTTTAATTAGATTTGAACGTGAAATGGTAATTGAATTTACCGATAACACCGTGGAGTTAGATATGAAGTATAACCAGTTTTACTTCATGGGATGAATAGGTTGGGATTGGGAAATTAAAACAAATGATTACTTCGGTAAGGTTCGTTAATCCCGACTAGTTGAATCGAAATTCAAAAGAAGATTAAAGAATAAATTCAAGAAATTTATGTTGGATAAAATTAATGGGAACCTTTCCCTATGAATGTGAAATTTAGAAACTAACTGTCGGTTAGCTAAGCAGAATGGTTTTCTGGATATTGATCTGATGTTGATTTCGGCCTTCGGGGTTGATATTTGGGGAATTATTCTCTTGATTAATTTATGGTTAGTGACTAATGAATTGGAATGAGGCGTATGTTGTGTTTGTGTAACACTTATTTAAAATAATACGCGAGTTATTCGGAAAGACCGGGTTTATCCCATTCTGAATAACTGATACGACGATAAGTCGAAGATGAAGACGATGGTCGAAGACCGGAGGTCTTCACGTCGTTTGGATAATTACTGATGATCTTGATTGGGCTGTACACCCAAGAAGATGGAAACAGTTGGTGATCGTCCAGACGTACTTGGAGATCGATGGATATGCGGGGTACTAGGTGCCTCCGGTTTCGTTCAGCCCCGGAACGGACTTGTAAATGGACTGTGTGTCTGACATTGGATTTTAGTCCGTGTGATTGATCTCTATTAAATATATATCTGTTTGGCGGCGGAGAATTTATTCTCTTGCTTAACGCCCTTCTCTGAGACGTACGAGCTCAGGGGTTATATATTGATGGATATCAATCGCATGGAGTGAATTGCCTGTGTGGCATGCCTAAGTGGCAAATGATCAAGGCTTCTGTTGAAAAGCAAAGTCTTGTGGTTGATGATCGAAGCACGGCCTTTGTGGCGTAGCTTTGTGTAACGTTTACTTCGCGAGTTTCACACCCGGTATGGACCAAAAACGGGAGACGGACCTCAGGGAGGGCATGCGTTTCTTTCTAGTTAGAAGTGGCATCAGTGGTTTTACACGCCCTGACGAGTTTGACTTATGTGGTTGTTGCTGTTGCGAGGCGCCTCGGTTATATCGGTTTCGGCCGATGCATTATGGTCGGCAAACGGACCAGACTTACACCCCATAGGGTGGGGAAACGTAGTGTTCAGGCATAATAATCCACATCGGTGGACCGGCCCTGACGATCTAAAGGGTTGATGCGTTCTGATCCTGTGGCTCGGGCTAGAGAGTCCCAAATCGGTAGAGGATCTTGCCCCTAGCCTCGGTTCATACCATAAATGATAACCCAACTTCCAATACGACATTGCGGTTTTGATTGTAAACTTATATATGGCGACATAGTGGTATGGGTCATTCATGCCGTCTATGATTGATACTTATGATTTGAAATTGTTTTGGCACTATGCACTTATAGTATATCAAAATGATTTGTTTTAAACGTATCAAGCATTCTTGGCTATTATAAGGTAAAAACCCTATCCCCCGGCTTGCGTTGCATTGTGTGATAGGACCTGGGTCTTATAATAGCTTCATTTTTCTTTATTTAGCATTGCGCTGTTGTTTTATACACTGGTATTCTTGGGAGGAAACCCGTTCCGTGTTATACGGCGTGATCCCTTGATTTACCTAGCTTTAAAAATAAAGATTAACTGTTTTAGTTCTCACACCAGTCACATGACTGACCTGGAGTTTATTGTTTTAACCTAAACTCTGGGTGCCCATATTTTGACACGGGCAGCTAGTAGTTTTGGTTTTGCAGATTTATATTCACAGGATTCTGGTTTACAGCCGGAACGATATCCGGAAAGCTTTGTATCCGTATATCTCTTCTAGTTGTGTATTGTATTATTTTCCGCTGCGATGTATTTAAATGTAATTTAAATCTCTGATATTTCTGTGTAATAATTATTCATACTCTGTATATTCTTGTAATCTGATGCATTGTTGTGATATACAGTGAAACGTTCTTTTGTATGCATTCTGATTTGTCTTGTTCTCAAACGATAGGGCGTTTCGAACGGTCTAGATCGGTTTAGCGATCGATTCGGACCGAGCGGAATTCTAGATCGTCACACGTGGTATCAGAGCTTTGGTTTACAAAGCTCAGAGAACAAGACACATTAGAATCGTACGAAAGAATTCATCAGATATTGGATTAGCAATATCCAATGAGAATGACTCGTTAGAGATGGGATCAGTAGTATCCTAGAACGAGTGTGGAGAGTATATATTTCAAATGAAAACAATTCTGTTTTGAAATTTAGATCGTTTAACATGTATTTGAATAATTTATTTATATTGATTTTGGACAATTCAGTATATAAAGAATTTGCATATACGCCTTGCAAACGTATATTCAAAATTTTAATATATTGGATAGATATAGCATCACACTCTAGTCGCCCGAAGATGATATTGATGATAGCGATCACATCATCAACATTTATGTTCGAGTTTCGAAGGTGTGATTTTCTATATATTTCCATTAGAATGGTGTGAGAACCAAAACTAATATAGCTAGAATACATTGTTGTGAATTGGCATCAAAAACATGATTTTCTGTATATATATCAAAATTATGAATTTGAAACGTTAATCAACTAATTGATTGATGTTTGTGTTGTTTGTTTATTTGTTTGATAATTTTGAACCATTACGCCTAATTGTATCAAATATTGAATTGTATTGAAATTTGGTCGCATTTGCTTGCATATACTTGTACTTACATTGAACAGGTCATAGCAAGGAGGCTAGAGCAGAGAATAAAATTTTCTTTCCCGACAAATAGGTACAAGTTTACTACATAATTTACTGTTTTGTTTGGGTGATGATGATTTTATGAGCCTATTGGCTAGCCGCTTGGCTTTTTCTTTTTCTTTTTTAGATCAGAAAGCCTATATGGCAATTTCGGGATTTTCCCGTGGCTCCCGGTGCAGGGGAGGTTATGGCGAAATTTTTCGAAAATTTAGGTTGTTAGCCAAATTTTTGAAGAATTTGAAAATTCTCAGAAACTGAAAAGTTAGAGAATGGAAGCCAAATCGAACGTAGAGCTGATTAATCAAACCACTTTCGACTTTGTTCCTTTTCGGGGACGAAAAGTTTTAAGTGGGGGAGATTGTAACAACCCGGAAATCTGGGCCAGTTTAAAATTTTTATTTTGGCAATTTTAGCGAATTTTGATTATTTAAAATGAATTATTTTAAATAATATCGACAAGAAAATTTCTTTTGAATAATATTCAATGGTATATAGTTGTAAAGATTAACGATAGAATTGGCTTACGAAACATATACCATTGTGTCCGGAATAGGGGTATTTGGCTACAGGCGATAGTCGTTGGCTTTGATTTGAGATTCGTACCGATAAAGAAGTCATTTGTGAATTAAATATAAATATAAATATAGGGGTATGGTCAAACGGGGAGTCAAACCCTCATAACTCCATCTCGCGGTCAACAGCAATTAAGCCGCCTCCTTCTGAAAACGAAGGCCCCCTTTTCTTCGAAATTTCTTCCTCCATCATCTTCTAATCCACGCAATGTTATTCAAAATTTCCAACCAACAAATCGAAGAACAAAGTGTCAGCTTTAAATCCATATGCCTGAGATTATTTATCGCGTTGTAAATCGTTCATATTTTGTGCTCCAACAAGAATGGTCCGGGCCTGTTTTCCGAGGCGAGAGAGGCGCCGAGTTCGCCGTGGTTGATGGGGCAGGGCGGCGCGGCGTAGGGCTTCACCGTGGCACGATCTGAAGGTCGACTGGAGGGCTAGAATGCGGTGCGACGGTGGATTCCGGTTTGAGGAATGGTTCGGTTGTGGACCTGCTGTGAAGACATGAAGAAAGGGGTTTAAACCCTTAAGCTATGTAATTAATTCGTTAATTAATTAGGTTATTAATTTTGTTTAGAAATGAAATGTTAGATATTAATATGAAGTAATATATATATATATATATATATGAAAATGGAATTTGTTTTAAGAATAAAAATACCTTTGTTTGAAAATAAAATTTGCATAGCCTTTTAAAATAAGATTAATGTGTTTTTAAATAGGAATTAGGTTTTTATTATATATTAGCAATGTATTGAAAAATAAAAGACCCTTGTTTTAAAATATAAAAGACGAGATTTTTAAAGTATAAAAGACGAGATTTTTTTTTATATAATCTTTAGTAGAAGAAGAGAGAGACAAAAAAATATATAATCTTTTATAGTTGTAGCGAAATGAATTAGCTTTGAAAACAAAGTTTGCATTCTTTTTGAAAATGAATTTTGCATTGATTCTGAAAATAAAATTAACATTTTTTTTAAAATAGAAATAGCAAAGTAAAAATTCGATTTTTATGTATTGAATAGCAAAGTAAAAATTCGATTTTTATATATTGAATAGCATAGTAAAAATTCGATTTTTATATATTGAATAGCAAAGTAAAAATTCGATTCTTATGTATGTAGTGGCTACGGTCAACAAAGGTGACAAAAAGGCGAGAACAACGAAGACTTCTGCAGAAGAAGAGTCGAGATGATTGGATAGCTTTCGGTGATAATTTCTCACCTTTCAATTTCTTTTTCTAGTTATATATATATACTAGGATGCAAACGGTGTTTAGTGGCACCCGACACAATCGTCCACAGACCATGGACTTGTTTGTTTGGTTGCATAAATTAGTTAGATGATTTGATTTGAATTTGGTTGTTTGGTGAATTTGATTGATGTGTGAATGGCGTGGGCCTTCACTAGACCGGGGATAAGGCTAGGCCTTGTCCCGTTTCTAGTATCGTGCCGTTATGCCGCCGAAATTTTCTAAAATATGTTAGAAGGATAAAAATAACATTTATTGAATAAATGAACTGAATAGAAATTCATGTGTTAAAATAAAATGTTTTATCGTTAAAATATATAATTTTTAACGTGAAAGTGAATAAATAAATATTTATAAACAAATCGGCCGATTTGTTTATATACACTGATTTGACTGATATTGATTGGGTCGATAAATTTTACACATCGCCCAACTGCACAACTAAATCTGTGTTTGATTGTTTGAAACCCCACACGGGTGTTGGGATGAAATTTGAAGTTCACTCATCCTGATTGATTAAATGTGTCGATCGATTGATTGACAGGCTGTTATAAGCGTTAGATATCTATATTTGATGCTTATACAGTGTAGTGCACTTTGGTTGATGGTTGATTATTTTTCAATGCTATTATGTACGTGTGATGTGTGAAAATCCATATAATTAACATTACATGGTAATTGATTGGGCCTCATTCCAATTTAGAAAATAAAGAACAATATAAAATAAAGGTTCATGTGTTGACAGTACTCATCCGTTGAGATTAGTCATGTGTTGAACGAAATATTTTAATAATAGAAATATTTGAAATAGAAATATTTGAAAAGGAAATATTTGAAAAAGAAATATTTGAAATAGAATATTTGAAAATAGAAATATATGAAGCCATGTTGATTAGATTGACGCCATTTTGACGTGAACGATATTTATATCGATTTTATTCATTTTAAAATGAATATTGAAAAATGATTTCGAAATCGAATATTTTGAAATGAAATTTGAATCGAATTGAAAAGAAAACGAATTCAAATTGAATATATAACGAATTTGATTTCAATTGAATATATAACGAATTTGATTTCAATTGAATATATAACGAATTTGATTTCAATTGAATATATAACGAATTTGATTTCAATTGAATATATAACGAATTTGATTTGATTAGAAAATGAATTGAATTTGATTTGATTAGAAAACAAATTGAATTTGATTTGAATAGAAAATGAATTGAATTTGATTTGATTAGAAAATGAATTGAATTTAAATTGAAAAGAAAATGAATTCGAATCGAATTAAAATCGATTTGAATTAAAATCAAATAGAAATGAAAGTAAAAAGGATTTATAATAGAAAATTCAATTTCGATTTGAATTTGAAATAAAGGTTGAAATCGTTTTTGAAACGAATTCAAAACTATTATAAAATTCGTTTTAAATAGTAATCGACGAAATATATATTATATATATAATATAATGGCCTGAATAGAACGCGCCGCGCCGCGGCAGTTCGCGAATTTCGACCATTAACTTCGAACGAATATTACGGGAGATCCGACCGTCGGATTCTCCTAAAACTGGAACCGTTGGGTTCGTATCGAAAAGAGCTTTCTAACGAATATTAGAAACTAGAAATCTAACGGTTGGATTTGGAATTATGTCCAAATCAAATTTGGAAAAGGTCGCTGTAAGTGAAGTTCGATGGCCGTTGATGGAAATCGACTGTACGGGCCTTGATAAAATTATTAAAAATGGTAATAATTTGTGTAAAATCATAAGAAATGATTTAGAAAGAATTGGGATGAAAAACTCCATACTTGAAAAGATAAAAATAGATTTTTATCGAAATAAACTAGTTTTGAACTAGAATTATAATTTTATTTATTTTTAAGTAAATAAATTGAATTTGAAAAGGGTTTTAAAAATAACCAGAATTTCCAATGATTGCATTGGAATGGATTTGAATCGAAATTGTCTTCGGAATATTTCGATGTTGGATTTCATGATTATACAGATGTTGTTATGGAAATTTGAAAGATATAGATATGTATATCGTTATTTCTAATACGATATTTGTTAATCGTAGAATTTGATATTGAATATAAGCCGATATATTTTCTATTCAGAGCCTTGTATTGAATATCAAATGTGATTTGGGTTTGTCGTGAATGGTGTCTTCATTAACACTGTTCTTGAACCCAGTTGAGAAAAGATTAATTTTTTTATTTAGATTTAATGAAGTGTACCAATTAAAGAATATTTAATTGGAATCGAATTAGTATTGATTTTTGGGTTTATCGTGAACAGTGTTTTAAGTAACACTTGTTCTTTAACCCGATAATTAATGGAATGTGATTTTGGGTTTATCGTGAACCGTGTTTTAAATGACACTGATTCTTTAACCCAGTCACAGATTAAAACTAAGTGGAGTTTTAATGAATCTTTAATTAGATTGAAAATATCGAGAATGGAGTATCACCAGTTTTACTCCAGGCGATAGTTAAATCTTTAATTAGATTTGAACGTGAAATGGTAATTGAATTTACCGATAACACCGTGGAGTTAGATATGAAGTATAACCAGTTTTACTTCATGGGATGAATAGGTTGGGATTGGGAAATTAAAACAAATGATTACTTCGGTAAGGTTCATTAATCCCGACTAGTTGAATCGAAATTCAAAAGAAGATTAAAGAATAAATTCAAGAAATTTATCTTGGATAAAATTAATGGGAACCTTTCCCTATGAATGTGAAATTTAGAAACTAACTGTCGGTTAGCTAAGCAGAATGGTTTTCTGGATATTGATCTGATGTTGGTTTCGGCCTTCGGGGTTGATATTTGGGGAATTATTCTCTTGATAAATTTACGGTTAGTGACTAATGAATTGGAATGAGGCGTATGTTGTGTTTGTGTAACACTTATTTAAAATAATACGCGAGTTATTCGGAAAGACCGGGTTTATCCCATTCTGAATAACTGATACGACGATAAGTCGAAGATGAAGACGATGGTCGAAGACCGGAGGTCTTCACGTCGTTTGGATAATTAATGATGATCTTGATTGGGCTGTACACCCAAGAAGATGGAAGCAGTTGGTGATCGTCCAGACGTACTTGGAGATTGATGGATATGCGGGGTACTAGGTGCCTCCGGTTTCGTTCAGCCCCAGAACGGACTTGTAAATGGACTGTGTGTCTGACATTGGATTTTAGTCCGTGTGATTGATCTCTATTAAATATATATCTGTTTGGCGGCGGAGAATTTATTCTCTTGCTTAACGCCCTTCTCTGAGACGTACGAGCTCAGGGGTTATATATTGATGGATATCAATCGCATGGAGTGAATTGCCTGTGTGGCATGCCTAAGTGGCAAATGATCAAGGCTTCTGTTGAAAAGCAAAGTCTTGTGGTTGATGATCGAAGCACGACCTTTGTGGCGTAGCTTTGTGCAACGTTTACTTCGCGAGTTTCACACCCGGTATGGACCAAAAACGGGAGACGGACCTCAGGGAGGGCATGCGTTTCTTTCTAGTTAGAAGTGGCGTCAGTGGTTTTACACGCCCTGACGAGTTTGACTTATGTGGTTGTTGCTGTTGCGAGGTGCCTCGGTTATATCGGTTTCGGCCGATGCATTCTGGTCGGCAAACGAACCAGACTTACACCCCATAGGGTGGGGAAACGTAGTGTTCAGGCATAATAATCCTCATCGGTGGACCGGCCCTGACGATCTAAAGGGTTGATGCGTTCTGATCCTGTGGCTCGGGCTAGAGAGTCACAAATCGGTAGAGGATCTTGCCCCTAGCCTCGGTTCATACCATAAATGATAACCCAACTTCCAATACGACATTGCGGTTTTGATTGTAAACTTATATATGGCGACATAGTGGTATGGGTCATTCATGCCGTCTATGATTGATACTTATGATTTGAAATTGTTTTGGCACTATGCACTTATAGTATATCAAAATGATTTGTTTTAAACGTATCAAGCATTCTTGGCTATTATAAGGTAAAAACCCTATCCCCCGGCTTGCGTTGCATTGTGTGATAGGACCTGGGTCTTATAATAGCTTCATTTTTCTTTATTTAGCATTGCGCAGTTGTTTTATACACTGGTATTCTTGGGAGGAAACCCGTTCCGTGTTATACGGCGTGATCCCTTGATTTACCTAGCTTTAAAAATAAAGATTAACTGTTTTAGTTCTCACACCAGTCACATGACTGACCTGGAGTTTATTGTTTTAACCTAAACTCTGGGTGCCCATATTTTGACACGGGCAGCTAGTAGTTTTGGTTTTGCAGATTTATATTCACAGGATCCTGGTTTACAGCCGGAACGATATCCGGAAAGCTTTGTATCCGTATATCTCTTCTAGTTGTGTATTGTATTATTTTCCGCTGCGATGTATTTAAATGTAATTTAAATCTCTGATATTTCTGTGTAATAATTATTCATACTCTGTATATTCTTGTAATCTGATGCATTGTTGTGATATACAGTGAAACGTTCTTTTGTATGCATTCTGATTTGTCTTGTTCTCAAACGATAGGGCGTTTCGAACGGTCTAGATCGGTTTAGCGATCGATTCGGACTGAGCGGAATTCTAGATCGTCACACGTGGTATCAGAGCTTTGGTTTACAAAGCTCAGAGAACAAGACACATTAGAACCGTACGAAAGAATTCATCAGATATTGGATTAGCAATATCCAATGAGAATGACTCGTTAGAGATGGGATCAGTAGTATCCTAGAACGAGTGTGGAGAGTATATTTTTCAAATGAAAACAATTCTGTTTTGAAATTTAGATCGTTTTACACGTATTTGAATAATTTATTTATACTGATTTTGGACAATTCAGTATATAAAGAATTTGCATATACGCCTTGCAAACATATATTCAAAATTTTAATATATTGGATAGATATAGCATCACACTCTAGTCGCCCAAAGATGATATTGATGATAGCGATCGCATCATCAACATTTATGTTCGAGTTTCGAAGGTGTGATTTTCTATATATTTCCACTAGACTGGTGTGAGAACCAAAACTAATATAGCTAGAATACAGTGTTGTGAATTGGCATCAAAAACATGATTTTCTGTATATATATCAAAATTATGAATTTGAAACGTTAATCAACTAATTGATTGATGTTTGTGTTGTTTGTTTATTTGTTAGATAATTTTGAACCATTACGCCTAATTGTATCAAATATTGAATTGTATTGAAATTTGGTCGCATTTGCTTGCATATACTTGTACTTACATTGAACAGGTCATAGCAAGGAGGCTAGAGCAGAGAATAAAATTTGCTTTCCCGACAAATAGGTACAAGTTTACTACATAATTTACTGTTTTGTTTGGGTGATGATGATTTTATGAGCCTATTGGCTAGCCGCTTGGCTTTTTCTTTTTCTTTTTTAGATCAGAAAGCCTATATGGCAATTTCGGGATTTTCCCGTGGCTCCCGGTGCAGGGGAGGTTATGGCGAAATTTTTCGAAAATTTAGGTTGTTAGCCAAATTTTTGAAGAATTTGAAAATTCTCAGAAACTGAAAAGTTAGAGAATGGAAGCCAAATCGAACGTAGAGCTGATTAATCAAACCACTTTCGACTTTGTTCCTTTTCGGGGACGAAAAGTTTTAAGTGGGGGAGATTGTAACAACCCGAAAATCTGGGCCAGTTTAAAATTTTTATTTTGGCAATTTTAGCGAATTTTGATTATTTAAAATGAATTATTTTAAATAATATCGACGAGAAAATTTCTTTTGAATAATATTCAATGGTATATAGTTGTATAGATTAACGATAGAATTGGCTTACGAAACATATACCATTGTGTCCGGAATAGGGGTATTTGGCTAGAGGCGACAGTCGTTGGCTTTGATTTGAGATTCGTACCGATAAAGAAGTCATTTGTGAATTAAATAAAAATATAAATATAGGGGTATGGTCAAACGGGGAGTCAAACCCTCATAACTCCATCTCGCGGTCAACAGCAATTAAGCCGCCTCCTTCTGAAAACGAAGGCCCCCTTTTCTTCGAAATTTCTTCCTCCATCATCTTCTAATCCACGCAATGTTATTCAAAATTTCCAACCAACAAATCGAAGAACAAAGTGTCAGCTTTAAATCCATATGCCTGAGATTATTTATCGCGTTGTAAATCGTTCATGTTTTGTGCTCCAACAAGAATGGTTCGGGCCTGTTTTCCGAGGCGAGAGAGGCGCCGAGTTCGCCGTGGTTGATGGGGCAGGGCGGCGCGGCGTAGGGCTTCACCGTGGCACGATCTGAAGGTCGACTGGAGGGCTAGAATGCAGTGCGACAGTGGATTCCGGTTTGAGGAATGGTTCGGTTGTGGACCTGCTGTGAAGACATGAAGAAAGGGGTTTAAACCCTTAAGCTAGGTAATTAATTCGTTAATTAATTAGGTTATTAATTTTGTTTAGAAATGAAATGTTAGATATTAATATGAAGTAATATATATATATATATATATATATATATATATATATATATGAAAATGGAATTTGTTTTAAGAATAAAAATACCTTTGTTTGAAAATAAAATTTGCATAGCCTTTTAAAATAAGATTAATGTGTTTTTAAATAGGAATTAGGTTTTTATTATATATTAGCAATGTATTGAAAAATAAAAGACCCTTGTTTTAAAATATAAAAGACGAGATTTTTAAAGTATAAAAGACGAGATTTTTTTTTATATAATCTTTAGTAGAAGAAGAGAGAGACAAAAAAATATATAATCTTTTATAGTTGTAGCGAAATGAATTAGCTTTGAAAACAAGTTTGCATTCTTTTTGAAAATGAATTTTGCATTGATTCTGAAAATAAAATTAACATTGTTTTTAAAATAGAAATAGCAAAGTAAAAATTCGATTTTTATGTATTGAATAGCAAAGTAAAAATTCGATTTTTATATATTGAATAGCATAGTAAAAATTCGATTTTTATATATTGAATAGCAAAGTAAAAATTCGATTCTTATGTATGTAGTGGCTACGGTCAACAAAGGTGACAAAAAGGCGAGAACAACGAAGACTTCTGCAGAAGAAGAGTCGAGATGATTGGATAGCTTTCGGTGAGAATTTCTCACCTTTCAATTTCTTTTTCTAGTTATATATATATACTAGGATGCAAACGGTGTTTAGTAGCACCCGACACAATCCTCCACAGACCATGGACTTGTTTGTTTGGTTGCATAAATTAGTTAGATGATTTGATTTGAATTTGGTTGTTTGGTGAATTTGATTGATGTGTGAATGGCGTGGGCCTTCACTAGACCGGGGATAAGGCTAGGCCTTGTCCCGTTTCTAGTATCGTGCCGTTATGCCGCCGAAATTTTCTAAAATATGTTAGAAGGAAAAAAATAACATTTATTGAATAAATGAACTGAATTGAAATTCATGTGTTAAAATAAAATGTTTTATCGTTAAAATATATAATTTTTAACGTGAAAGTGAATAAATAAATATTTATAAACAAATCGGCCGATTTGTTTATATACACTGATTTGACTGATATTGATTGGGTCGATAAATTTTACACATCGCCCAACTGCACAACTAAATCTATGTTTGATTGTTTGAAACCCCACATGGGTGTTGGGATGAAATTTGAAGTTCACTCATCCTGATTGATTAAATGTGTCGATCGATTGATTGACAGGCTGTTATAAGCGTTAGATATCTATATTTGATGCTTATACAGTGTAGTGCACTTTGGTTGATGGTTGATTATTTTTCAATGCTATTATGTACGTGTGATGTGTGAAAATCCATATAATTAACATTATATGGTAATTGATTGGGCCTCATTCCAATTTAGAAAATAAAGAACAATATAAAATAAAGGTTCATGTGTTGACAGTACTCATCCGTTGAGATTAGTCATGTGTTGAACGAAATATTTTAATAATAGAAATATTTGAAATAGAAATATTTGAAAAGGAAATATTTGAAAAAGAAATATTTGAAATAGAATATTTGAAAATAGAAATATATGAAGCCGTGTTGATTAGATTGACGCCATTTTGACGTGAACGATATTTATATCGATTTTATTCATTTTAAAATGAATATTGAAAAATGATTTCGAAATCGAATATTTTGAAATGAAATTTGAATCGAATTGAAAAGAAAACGAATTCGAATTGAATATATAACGAATTTGATTTCAATTGAATATATAACGAATTTGATTTCAATTGAATATATAACGAATTTGATTTGATTAGAAAATGAGTTGAATTTGATTTGATTAGAAAACAAATTGAATTTGATTTGAATAGAAAATGAATTGAATTTAAATTGAAAAGAAAATGAATTCGAATCGAATTAAAATCGATTTGAATTAAAATCAAATAGAAATGAAAGTAAAAAGGATTTATAATAGAAAATTCAATTTCGATTTAAATTTGAAATAAAGGTTGAAATCGTTTTTGAAACGAATTCAAAACTATTTATAAAATTCGTTTTAAATAGTAATCGACGAAATATATATTATATATATAATATAATGGCCTGAATAGAATGCGCCGCGCCGCGGCAGTTCGCGAATTTCGACCATTAACTTCGAACGAATATTACGGGAGATCCGACCGTTGGATTCTCCTAAAACCGGAACCGTTGGGTTCGTATCGAAAAGAGCTTTCTAACGAATATTAGAAACTAGAAATTTAATGGTTGGATTTGGAATTATGTCCAAATCAAAATTGGAAAAGGTCGCTGTAAGTGCAGTTCGATGGCCGTTGATGGAAATCGACTGTACGGGCCTTGATAAAATTATTAAAAATGGTAATAATTTGTGTAAAATCATAAGAAATGATCTAGAAAGAATTGGGATGAAAAACTCCATACTTGAAAAGATAAAAATAGATTTTTATCGAAATAAACTAGTTTTGAACTAGAATTATGATTCTATTTATTTTTAAGTAAATAAATTGAATTTGAAAAGGGTTTTAAAAATAACCAGAATTTCCAATGATTGCATTGGAATGGATTTGAATCGAAATTGTCTTCGGAATATTTCGATGTTGGATTTCGTGATTATACAGATGTTGTTATGGAAATTTGAAAGATATAGATATGTATATCGTTATTTCTAATACGATATTTGTTAATCGTAGAATTTGATATTGAATATAAGCCGATATATTTTCTATTCAGAGCCTTGTATTGAATATCAAATGTGATTTGGGTTTGTCGTGAATGGTGTCTTCATTAACACTGTTCTTGAACCCAGTTGAGAAAAGATTAAATCTTTTTATTTAGATTTAATGAAGTGTACCAATTAAAGAATATTTAATTGGAATCGAATTAGTATTGATTTTTGGGTTTATCGTGAACAGTGTTTTAAATAACACTTGTTCTTTAACCCGATAATTAATGGAATGTGATTTTGGGTTTATCGTGAACCGTGTTTTAAATGACACTGATTCTTTAACCCAGTCACAGATTAAAACTAAGTGGAGTTTTAATGAATCTTTAATTAGATTGAAAAGATCGAGAATGGAGTATCACCAGTTTTACTCCAGGCGATAGTTAAATCTTTAATTAGATTTGAACGTGAAATGGTAATTGAATTTACCGATAACACCGTGGAGTTAGATATGAAGTATAACCAGTTTTACTTCATGGGATGAATAGGTTGGGATTGGGAAATTAAAACAAATGATTACTTCGGTAAGGCTCGTTAATCCCGACTAGTTGAATCGAAATTCAAAAGAAGATTAAAGAATAAATTCAAGAAATTTATCTTGGATAAAATTAATGGGAACCTTTCCCTATGAATGTGAAATTTAGAAACTAACTGTCGGTTAGCTAAGCAGAATGGTTTTCTGGATATTGATCTGATGTTGGTTTCGGCCTTCGGGGTTGATATTTGGGGAATTATTCTCTTGATTAATTTACGGTTAGTGACTAATGAATTGGAATGAGGCGTATGTTGTGTTTGTGTAACACTTATTTAAAATAATACGCGAGTTATTCGGAAAGACCGGGTTTATCCCATTCTGAATAACTGATACGACGATAAGTCGAAGATGAAGACGATGGTCGAAGACCGGAGGTCTTCACGTCGTTTGGATAATTACTGATGATCTTGATTGGGCTGTACACCCAAGAAGATGGAAACAGTTGGTGATCGTCCAGACGTACTTGGAGATCGATGGATATGCGGGGTACTAGGTGCCTCCGGTTTCGTTCAGCCCCAGAAAGGACTTGTAAATGGACTGTGTGTTTGACATTGGATTTTAGTCCGTGTGATTGATCTCTATTAAATATATATCTGTTTGGCGGCGGAGAATTTATTCTCTTGCTTAACGCCCTTCTCTGAGACGTACGAGCTCAGGGGTTATATATTGATGGATATCAATCGCATTGAGTGAATTGCCTGTGTGGCATGCCTAAGTGGCAAATGATCAAGGCTTCTGTTGAAAAGCAAAGTCTTGTGGTTATGATCGAAGCACGGCCTTTGTGGCGTAGCTTTGTGTAACGTTTACTTCGCGAGTTTCACACCCGGTATGGACCAAAAACGGGAGACGGACCTCAGGGAGGGCATGCGTTTCTTTCTAGTTAGAACTGGCGTCAGTGGTTTTACACGCCCTGACGAGTTTGACTTATGTGGTTGTTGCTGTTGCGAGGCGCCTCGGTTATATCAGTTTCGGCCGATGCATTCTGGTCGGCAGACGGACCTGACTTACACCCCATAGGGTGGGAAAACGTAGTGTTCAGGCATAATAATCCACATCGGTGGACCGGCCCTGACGATCTAAAGGGTTGATGCGTTCTGATCCTGTGGCTCGGGCTAGAGAGTCACAAATCGATAGAGGATCTTGCCCCTAGCCTCGGTTCATACCATAAATGATAACCCAACTTCTAATACGACATTGCGGTTTTGATTGTAAACTTATATATGGCGACATAGTGGTATGGGTCATTCATGCCGTCTATGATTGATACTTATGATTTGAAATTGTTTTGGCACTATGCACTTATAGTATATCAAAATGATTTGTTTTAAACGTATCAAGCATTCTTGGCTATTATAAGGTAAAAACCCTATCCCCCGGCTTGCGTTGCATTGTGTGATAGGACCTGGGTCTTATAATAGCTTCATTTTTCTTTATTTAGCATTGCGCTATTGTTTTATGCACTGGTATTCTTGGGAGGAAACCCGTTCCGTGTTATACGGCGTGGTCCCTTGATTTACCTAGCTTTAAAAATAAAGATTAACTGTTTTAGTTCTCACACCAGTCACATGACTGACCTGGAGTTTATTGTTTTAACCTAAACTCTGGGTGCCCATATTTTGACACGGGCAGCTAGTAGTTTTGGTTTTGCAGATTTATATTCACAGGATCCTGGTTTACAGCTGGAACGATATCCGGAAAGCTTTGTATCCGTATATCTCTTCTAGTTGTGTATTGTATTATTTTCCGCTGCGATGTATTTAAATGTAATTTAAATCTCTGATATTTCTGTGTAATAATTATTCATACTCTTTATATTCTTGTAATCTGATGCATTGTTGTGATATACAGTGAAACGTTCTTTTGTATGCATTCTGATTTGTCTTGTTCTCAAACGATAGGGCGTTTCGAACGGTCTAGATCGATTTAGCGATCGATTCGGACAGAGCGGAATTCTAGATCGTCACATTATAAGAGGCCCAACTAATTAATGTTTAGTATTAATTTAAAGTCAAGTAGCGTGTCAACTTCTTAATATCATATCTTGATCATACGTGATCAGAATTCAGCGTAACAAGATCCATCAGGATCGTATGGACGAGAGCTCCACAATGGAACTAACTGGGAGGGGATTGGAGCTTGTTTGAATTTATGGTGAAATAAATTGTTTGATTCAAATCAAACAAACAGTTTATCGTTCTTTAACGATGATCATCCAATGTGAGTAAAACTCACCAACTCTGAACAGTTATATTTTTATAACATATTCTTAGAACTGATAATTATCTGTTGATTTCTGTGTGTTAACTGTTTGGTTGAATTGCGTATGTGTTGGTTGAAATTATAGATAACGATATTTATATATATCGTTAATCAAATATTGATTCGGTTTATCATAATGTTTCATATCGAAGTGAAATCGATGTTATTATATTGTTTAACATCTGTGGATGCAAGGAAACATGTTGGAGGAATCCAACTGGATTCCTCAATGTTTATTTTACTATTTCTCATATATTGTAATATATGATGTAATATATAATCTGTTGTTGATTATGTGTGTTTAAATGATATTGATCAATGTTATTTCGTATTTTAAATACCGTAAGAAATACTGGAATGTAAAAAGGGGGTTTTCAAAGTATATTTTAAAAATAAATTATTTATATAAAATCAATGGATTTTATATATAAAAGGAAAAAGGATTTTATATAAGGAAATAATTATAAAATCAAAAGAATTTAAAAGGAAATATATTTGTAAAACAAATATAAAGGAAATATATTTGTAAAACAAATATAAAGGAAATTATTTGTAAAACGAATATAAAGGAATATATTTGTAAGACAAATACAAAGGAAGACATTTGCAAAAACAAATAGAAAAAGGATATATTTGTAAACCATTTACAAATAGAAATGAAAAGGATATATTTGTAAACCATTTACAAATAGATTTGGAAAAGGAATATTTGTAAAACATTTACAAATAGAATTGAAAAGATAAAAGAAATATTTATTTGTTAAATAAATAGAATTGAAAAGGGAATAGTTATTTGTTATGTAAACAAATAGAAAAGGAGATAATCCAAAGGAGATAATCCGAAGGAGATAATTCAAAGGAGATAATTTAAAAGGAAATGATTCAAAAGAGTTAATTCAAAAGTGTAAATCGAAATGAGTTAATCGAGTATTAGTTATTCGGTTAGAATTAATCAGTTAGAGTTAACCGGTTAGAGTTAACCAGTTAGAGTTAATCAGTTAGAGTTAACAAGTTAGAGTTAACCAGTTAGATTTAATCAGTTAGAGTTAATTAGTTAGAGTTAATCAGTTAGAGTCAATCAGTTAGAGTCAATCAGTTAGAGTTAATCAGTTAGAGTTAATCAGTTAGAATTAATCAGTTAGAATTAATTAGTTAAAGTTTTCCCGCAGAGTTATTTAAATGGAATAAATCGAAGTAGAGTTATCGAATATCACTTATTCGAAGTAGAGTAATCGAATATTGTTTATTCGAGAAGAGTAATCGAATATTGTTTATTCGAGAAGAGTAATCGAATATTGTTTATTCGGGAAGAGTAATCGAATATTGTTTATTTGGGAAGAGTAATCGAATATTGTTTATTCGAGAAGAGTAATCGAATATAATTAAGTCAAGAAGAATTGTCGAATCTAGTTATTCGAAAGGAGTTATCCAATCTAGTTGTTCAAAAGGAGTAAATCGAATATAGTTTATTCAAATAGAATTTAAAGGAGTAAATCGAATATAGTTTGTTCGAGTAGAATTAAAGGAGTTATCGAATATAGTTTATTCGAAAGGAGTTAAGTGAAAAGAGTATTCCAATAGAGTTAATTGATAAGAGTTAATCAAATAGAGTTAAACGGTTAGAGTTAAATCGATAGAGTTAATCAAATAGAGTTAAAGGAGTTATCGATGTTAGTTTAATCGAAAGGAGTTAATTGAATTTTAGTTATTCGAAAGTAAGATTATCGAATATAAGTTATTCGAAAGGAGGTTATCGAATATAAGTTATTCGAAAGGAGGTTATTGAATATAGTGTATTCGAAAGAAAGAAGACTATCGAATATAGCGTATTCGAAAGAAAGAGATCGAATATAGTTTATTCGAAAGAGTGAGTTAATCGAATATAAGTTATTCAAAGTGATTAATCGAATATAATTTATTCGAAGTGAGTTAATCGAATAAGTTATTCGAAGAGTGAGATAATCGAATAAGTTATTCGAAGAGAGAAAATCGAATATAGGTTATTCGAAAAAGAGTTAATCAAATAGATATTATTCGGAAGAGAGTAAATCCTCGAATTCGATTATATCGAAATCGGGAAAGTATTATTTACTTTCGGTTTTTGAATCAAGATTTATTTATTTATAAGTAAATTAGAGTAGGTGAATTATTCAAAGTAAGAAGTAAAAAGTTAGATGTTAAGTTAGATATTTCAGAAGTAGGGTTTATAACGTTAGCGTTATAACCAATGTTTTCAATAAAGAAGTGGATTCATAAATATAATCCGAGAGTCACGTAAGGAAGTTTGCTAAAGGTTTAAAGGATAAACCTTGTCTATTCCGAAGTTTAAACGTTGATCAGTTAAGTTCTGAGAGGTAATCATACCCCAACTTGATTGACTTCCTTCTTAACTAAGGAAACGGCTAAGGTTTGATAGTAAAGGATGGTTAAGTAAATTTAGTTAATAAGTGTAATGGTTTGAGTTGGCATAGCGATAGTTTGTTTAAACATCTGCCTAAGTCCAATGTAAGAGTTTTGGAAATGTTCTCCAAAAAAGAATCAAAAATGTTTTCTAATATAGAAAACACGAAATGGAAATGTTTTCCAGTGTTAATAACATATATTTTCTAAATTTAGAAAATGAGAAATGTTGAATATATGGAAACAGGAAATGATAAATGAAATAAATTAATGATAAATTAATTTAAAGGATAAAAGTTGATTGGTGATTGATCGATATAAATTCCATCTGGAAATAATATCGTCGTTTGCACATGTGTTTTTCTTTGAAAGTTAACTCACCGACTATCGAAGTTTTTGACCATTTTAACGTTGTTAATATGGAGTGACCGGTTGGATTATTATCCGAAGAACCACTCCGTATTGGCATAAGCGTTGCGAATCATATATGCCAAAGATAATTGAAGACGGAGTAAAGTGCAAGGGCTGTTGTATAAATCTTAGGTAAAGATTGCCTAAGATGGTTGTACTGAATAGTGCCTTCGGTTTGTCCAGTCCCAGGACGACCTATATAGAAGAATGTCTGACAGAGTATATTTGATAGATCGCGTAAGTTGATCTCTTCGAACGTATTTACATTTGGTGGCAGAGGAATTCATTTCTCTTAGCTGTATACCCATTGTATTTTTGGGGAAATCAATTTGTGTTTTGGCGGGTATGACGATGTGACATTCAAAGTGAAATTGTGTGATCTGTCAGAGATAAGCGTGGCCTCTAGCCTCACATTCGGAAATGACAAAAATCAGGTAGGCAGCATGGCTATGTAGATCGCACCTATAAGGGTGTATAATCAACTGATCTAGAGTTTCATTTACTTCTAAAAATCTATTTTCGATGTTGTCCCATTCGGGAAAGGTTGCTGATCCCAACCGTTGGTGATATACATTCGATACACTCAAGAGAAATGAGTGGTCGGTCATGTGTGGTCGGGTTGCAAGATGTTCTTGTTGAACCCAGTGTATTCCTCTCTAAAGGTACACTAGTAGAAGGTGGTTCCATACCTTGTTATAGTTGGAAATCCATTACCCAAAACGTGCTTGTGGTTTTGATTGTATACTATATATGTAGAACGTGAGATGAAAGCGTTTCTGCTAGATGATTATTATATTGTGGTTGATAGACATTATTATAATATCAAAAGGTTTTTGATATAAAGATGTTTTGAATTCTCATAAGGGAAAAACCCGTTCTGTTATACGGCGTGGTCTTATGAGATATCGTTTACTTGTTCAAACTATTTTTAACCGTTTCACTCATACCAGTCCCATGACTGACCCGGAGTTTATTTTGTTTTGTTTCCCTAAACTCTTGGGTGCCCAATTTTATATGGGCAGTCTAGTATTCAGGATTTTACAGATATACTTGGAGAGCTTGGAGCAGGAGGCTTTAGGATTTTATAGATATAGTTATTTCCGCTGTGTTGTAAGTGTTGTACTCTGATAATGTTACTGTATACATATACTGATTTTATTTCAAGAATATGTTATCTATTATATGTTGTTCGTTCCGCTGTGAGATTCGTGTTACTGTGATGTTGTATCTTCTTCTTCTGTTCTAAGTTTCTATCTTATCTATTCTAACCCTCTAATTTCTTTCATTAACTACCGGTATTTTTTGATGTTTGGTTAGTCGTTATTGAGTTTATGTCGATAACCAAAGTCGCTAAAAACCGGGTCGTTACAGTAACATTTTATTGTACTTTGATCTAAGCCAAGATCGTAAGACATGTTTTTCATAACTTACTTTATTTGAAGTATTGTTTGGTAATCATAAGTTACTAAAAATTGAATGTTACCATTGTTTTTGTTTTATGTCTTGTGAATCTTAATCTCTGTGTTTTGTTTCTTTATACCTGCAACACTTCTCATTCCTTAATATTACTTTTTTAAGGAATACTAAGGGGTGTAGGGTATTTCATTTTATATCAGAGCCTAAGGTTACAAAGACCCTGTAACAACCCACAAATTCTGAACTAATATAAAATTTTTATTTTAGAAATTTTAATGGATTTTAAATAGTTAAAATAATTTATTTTAAATAATAACGATTAAAAAATTAATTAAATCGAAGTTAGAACGAATTTTTTTATTTTAATTATAAAAGGAATTAGAAATAGCGCGGTAGTTTGAAAATTTGAATTTGAAATTGACTGACCGTACAGGATGCAAAATAAATTGGATTTTAGTGAAACCAAAAATATCTAAATCTATTTAAAAATATATGTAACAAACCGGAGAATACGAGCCAATTTAAAAATTTTAAATTGGTTATTTTAAAGAAATTAGAGTAATTGAAATAGAATATTTCAATAAAATAATGAGTTAGGAAGGGCGCGACAGTTTCAAAATTTGAATTCGAACTTTGACTGACTGTACCGAGTGCAAAATAAAACGGATTTTAGTGAAACCAAAAATATTTGAATCTGTTTATGAATATCTTTCTAACGAATCTGAAAAATCAAAGTTTCATAGTGGGAATCAAAAGTTATGGCCAAATGAATTTTCAGAAAGGTCGCTATAGAGAATATATAGCCCTTGAAAATAGATATTTTGCAAATGACCTCAGAATTCGACGAAACCACTTTTGTTGGATCCAGGATGTCAAATTATGGCTAGATTTCAAATTCCATAATTTTTGAAGCTAATATGTGAGCGTGGCAAAGGAAAATGTGTTTGGTTGATTTTAGTTAAATTGGATCAACCAAAAAAGGGCCATTTTTCAAACGGTCTCAGAATTCGACGAAACTGGTTTTGTTGGGAACGTATCCTCAAAACATAGCAAGATTTATTTTTCTGGAATTTTCGGGATCAGTATGTGGCCCCGACAAATTGAAATGTACGTTCAAATCAAATATTGAATGTTTTACATTTTAATTTCAAAAATAACTGACTATAACAGTCGAATTGGCTTACGAAACATATCCCATTGTGTTTGAGATGGGGGTATTTTGCTGGAGGCGACAGTCGTTGGGTTTGGATTGGAGTTCGTATGGAGAAACACTATTTTAAAAATTAAATAAAGCACGGGCCAATACGATTTTTCCATCATAAAATAAAAATATAAAAAAACCGAATAATCCGTTTTTCTCTCTCGACTTTGATGGAAACCCCCTTCTCTCGTTCCCGGTCATTTTCCTATCAAACCACGACGAATTAGCCCCTCCCCCTTCACAACTTTTTGAAGCCCTCTTCCTCCTCTTCAAATCAATACCAATACCAACTGCACCCTCCCTCGTCTCGTATTTCGTGAGTTTCACCCCCTCAAAGATCTGACCTTTCAGCCGCGCCCCCGCCTTAAAAACGCCGTTGAGTTCAACGTTGAACCCACCCTCCGGCACGCCACTCCAAGCTTGTCGAGGTGGTGAAGGCGGATTAATCCCTAGCTACACCGTTTGATCAAAATTTGAAGACCTAGTTTCGAAGGATTCAACTAAGTTAACGGCTGTGGTTTTTATTTAAAGGCCATGACACTTTTAAGTGTTGAAAACTTTGAAAAATCGTATCTTTAACATGTGTTAACGAAATTCGATGAAACAGGAGACATCGGACTCGTAAGGACGCTCTCCACATTCTAGAAGTGTCCGTGGATTTTTCTGAGCTCGCTACGATTTTTAGCAAAGCAACATACCAATGTGAGATTTCTAAACTGAAATGTGAATGGAAATGCATTGTGTAAGTTATATAAGCGAAGTATAAATTATATACGCGATGTATACCTCGTGTACATGTGTTGTATATTTTATATGAGCGATGCATAAATTATACATGCATTGTATAAATTATATATGTGTTGAAATGGAAGTGAAACATACTTATATATATATACATACTCCCCTCGTCCACAAACCATGGACGATAATTATTGATTGTGAATTGGCGTGAAAAATTTGGTGAATAATGCGAATGGTTAATAGAATTGTTTGTAGTTGATATTGTTTGATTGTGGTTGAAATATACCCGTTTGTGGTTGAAACAAAATTAGAATAGGTTGTGGAAAAAAATCCTACTCGCCTGCGTGCGAACTAGATGTATGAAATCCCCATTGTCAAAAACCACGAGGTTTTAAGGTAGAGCGAGGAGCTGTACTCGGGACGGTGTCGGTTTTAAATACCCTGCTGTTATGCTGCCGAAATTTTCAATAATATTCATGTGTTAGAATTATTTCATGTGTTGAAACTTTTTTCATGTGTTAAAACTATATTCATGTGTTGAAACCATATTCATGTGTTGAATAGAAATTCATGTGTTAAATAGAAATTTATGTGATGAATAAAATTCTTTGAATGCTAAAATTAACACTTTATCACATATATAGAATATATAAAATATTCATGTTTTAAATAAATTGTTTTAACACTAAAAATCACATTTTTATTATATATATAAACTATAGAAAACATTCATGTGTTGAATCAAGGACTAGAATGATAAAAATCATATTTTTATCGTATGTGTGAAGTCGAAAACATTCATGTGTTGAATATATGGAGTGAACAATAAAATCTACATATTTATTGTGAATATGAAGTGCTAAAAATGTTCATGTGTTGAATAAATATTTTTGATGATAAAAATATAATTTTTATCATGTATATGACTCGCTAAAAATACACAAGTGTTGAAATAAATATTTATTTGCTATGAATATTATTTTTAACATGTATGTGAACTAAATAAAATAGTCATGTGTTGAAATATATTTTTGTTTGCTAGAAATATCATTTTTAGCTTAGTTTCGTACATATATATACATGTGTTGAACAGGAAAATGGATTAGCTGTTGAGTAAAGAACTTATTTGCGTTCCCGACAAATAAGTAAACCTTAATGAGTTGGATGTGCAACATTATTATATCAACTCCTGTGAATGTCATTAGATGCGGAGTGCTGGATGTTCTATGTGTAATAATAAACGTCGCCATAGGATAGTAACAATTAATTTTGAACTACACTACATGGCATACTTCTTGAAGATAGGCATACTTCTACATATACCACATAAGCATTTGGAGCTTGTGTGACGAGGTTGAAGATTTACCATACGAGCAAGAGGCTTGTATGGCGATGACTATATATTACAGGTTGAACTGATGACTGATATGGACTATGTAAAATGTACCGGTAAATTGCCAGATTAATAAAACCCCACACAGGTCTGGAGATGACAATAAACAAGTCTCTCTGGTCATTAAGGCACAGAAACCATTTATAGGGTGACGAGAATTTATTCTCTGGAGTTATGATCTATACACACTCCCCTGTGGACACCGGAATATATCACTATAAATATGTGTGCTTATTAGGATTTATTGGGTACCTAATACGACCCAATAAATTTCCAAACCCCTTCCTGTACAAAGGAGGTTATGGCGAATTTTTTTTAAATTTAAAGGCTTCAGTGAAATATTTGAAGTGAAAACGATATTGAAATCATCAAATAAATTATATATATATATATATATAAATTAAATAAAACGAATCGAGCCTCTATATTTTGCGTTTTGAAATCGTAACTTTAAACGATTATACCGAGAGATCCGACCATCGGATTTCCACGAAACTAGAACCGTTGGGTTTTCTTTGGAAATATCTTTCCAACGATATAAACTTTGTTGAGATCCAATGGTTTGATTTTCCGATATGTGTAAAACAAATTTGGAGAAAAACAGCGCCAGTGCCCAGGCACGACCTGAAACGTCGTTTAATTAAATAGGGCCCTTTTTGAATAAATAAAAATGGCGATATATCGTTATAAAATATTATAGACGACATGGAATGGAAATAAATCGATTATACTTGGTTTGCTTGTCACCAGATGGTTGAATGTGTTTGACATGAAAATTATACCAAAGAACTGAAATGTGAATGTCGAATAATTTAACCATAGGAAGAATTGATTTGAAATATAAGTATCCGTGAATTACTTGAAAAGGCCGAGTTAATTCTTATTTCAAATAATTGATCGACGATTGGAAGTCGAAGAGATGAAGACGGTTCAAGACCGACGATCTTCACATTTGATGGATGGGCGCTACTAATGCTCATGATTGGAGTAGCTACCTTGAAAGGGCTGAAGTGGTAGCCGTCTGGACGTATTTGTGGATTGTACGGATATGTGAGGAATATGGTGTCTCCGGTTTCGTTCAGACCCAGAACGGACTTGTAAATGGACCGTGTGTCTGACATTCGATTTTGTTCTGTGCTGATTGATCTCTGTTAAATATATATCTGTTTGGCGGCGAATAATTTATTCTCTTACTTAACGCCCTTCTCTGAGACGTACGAGCTCAGAGGTTATATATTGATAGAAATCAGTTGCATGGAGTGAATTGCCTGTGTGGCACGCCTAAGTGGCAGATGATCAAGGCTTCTGTTGAAAAGAAAAGTCTTGTGGTTGATGATCAAAGCACGGCCAGAGTGGCGTAGCTTTGTGTATAGCATTGATTTGCGAGCCTCATACCTCAGTATGAGTCAAAAACGGGATAAGGACCTAAGGAGTGCACGACGTTTCTTTCTAGCTATGGGTGATGTCAGTGACCTACCAACCCTGACATTTATATACTTTTTACCTGTGTGGTTGTTGGAATGCGAGGCGCCTCGATTATAGGTCCTATAGGACTGGGAAACCTGTGTTCAGGAATACTAATCCTCAAAAGTAAGAGAGGACTGGCTTTGGAGGTTCCAGGGATAGCTGTGTGTGGTCCTGAGACATTTGCTAGAGTGTCTCGAATCGGAGAGGAGCTTGCCTCTTGCCTTGACTCATGATGGAATCCAATTTCCAATACGAAATTACGGATTTGATTGTATTACTAGTATGGCGACATGATATATGGTACCCATGCCGTCTATGATTGATATTTATGATGGAAGTTGCTTTTGAAACACATATGCACTAGTAATAATATCAAACACTTTTGTTTTACACGTATCAAGCATTTCTTGGCCATTACAAGGTAAAACTCTATCCTCCGGCTTGCGTTGCATTGTGTGATGGGACCTGAGTCTTATAATGGCTTCGTTTTTATAAAAAGCATAGCGATGATTTAATAATTTACTTTATTTCATGCACTGGTAATCACTGGAGTAAACCCGTTGTAATAACCCGGAAAATGTGAACCAATTTAAAATTTTTAAAATTGGTTATTACCAAAGAATTTGAATAATTGAAATAACATATTTCAATAAAATACAGAATTGGGTATAGTAAGGCAGTTTGAAATTTTGAATACAAACTTTGTCTGACTGTACCTGGTGGAAAATATAAAGGATTTTAGCGAAACTATAAATATTTAAATCTATTTATGAATACCTTTCTAACGAATCTGAAAAATCGAAGTTTCATAACGGGAATCAAAAGTTATGGCCGAATGAATTTTCAGAAGGGTCGCTATATAGCATATATAGCCCTTGAAAATAGATATTTTGCATACGACCTCGGAATTCGACGAAACCACTTTTGTTGGGTCCGGAATGTCAAATTATTGCTAGGTTTCGAATTTCATAATTTTGGAAGCTAGTATGTGAGCGGGGAAAAAGAAAATGTGATTGGTCAATTTCTGTTAAAATGGGTCGACCTAAAAATGGCCATTTTTCAAACGAGCCCAGAATTCGACGAAACTGGTTTTGTTAGGACCGTATCGTCAAAACAAAGCTAGGTTTATTTTTCTGGAATTTTTCGATTCAGTTTGTGGCCCTGGCAAATTGAAATGTACGTTCAAATTAAATATTGAATGTTTTATATTTTAATTTGGAAAATAACTGACTGTAACAGTCGAATTGGCCAACGAAACATATCCCATTGTGTCTGGAATAGGGGTATTTAGCTAGGAACGACAGTCGTTGGGTTTGATTTCGAGTTCGTTTGTAAAAACACTATTTAAAATTTCCTATAAATCCTCGGCCAATAGGATTTTTCCTTTCAAAAAAAAATAATAATAATAAAAACACGGAAACCCTAGCCGCCCTATTTCTCTCGACGATCCACGTTGCTCCGACCTTCCCTCCCTTTTTCCCACCGCCACATGCGAAGCCAGGCCGCGCCACCACCACGATTCGAAAGCCCCTTCGCCCCTCTTCACATCCGACCCCGACACGACCCCCACCATCACCTCCTCCGCCTGAATCGAAGCCAGGAAGTCATCGACTTCCCAGCGCCGCCGCCGCCCCGATCTGCCATCGCACCCCCTCAAACCACCAGCGCCGTGAAGCCCTCGTCGTCCCCTTCCACGTCAGCACGGCCGATCATCCCAATACTTCACGGATTTTGCAAAAATCCCAAACCTAGTTCTGAACAAAATATAAAGGTTCGACCTTTATTATTCTGAATTGAAAATAACACTTTTAAGAGTTGCAAAACTTTGAAAAATAATATCTTTTTCGTTCGTTAACGAAATTTGATGAAACAGGAGACACTGTGACCACAAGGAGGCTCTCTACCATCTAGCAGAAGCCGCGGGTTTTTCTGATCTTCCTATGATTTTTAGCACTGCAAAAACCAATGTGAGGAATCTAAACTAAATTGTGTGAATGAAATCGTGTTGTATAAATTATATAAGCGAAGTGTAAATTATATACGCATTGTATACCTCATGTACATGTGTTGTATAAGTTATATTAGCGATGTATAAATTATACAAGCGTTGTATAAAACATATATGCTTTGAATTGTAATGAAATGCAAGTGAATTATAGAAATAATATATATATATATATATACTCCCCTCGTCCACAGACCATGGACGATATTTATTGCTTGTGAATGACGTGATATTATATGGTATGACGAATGGTTGGAAATAATTGTTTGTGGTTGATATTGTGGTTGAAAAATACCTTTGAGGTTGAAAAATACCTTTGTGGTTGAAAAATACCCTCTTGTGGTTGAAACAAATTAGAATAGGATTGTGGAATTGAAAATAAAACATGCCGCCTGCGTGCGAACTAGATGCATGATCCCCATTGTCAAAAACCACGAGGTTTTAAGGTAGAGCGAGGAGCCGTACTAGGGACGGTCCCGGTTTTAACTACCCTGCCGTTATACTGCCAAAATTTTCTAAAATATTCATGTGTTAGAATAATTTTCATTCATTGAAATAAATTACACATGTTGAAACCAATATTCATGTATTGAGTTGAAATTCATTCGTTGAATCGAAATTCATGTGTTGAATATTATTTGAATTTAAACAAATAGCTTTAGCGATAAAAATCACATTTTTATATATATATAAACTATAGAGAATATTCATGTGTTGAGTTGAAATTCATTCGTTGAATCGAAATTCATGTGTTGAATATTATTTGAATTTAAACAAATAGCTTTAGCGATAAAAATCACATTCTTATATATATACAAACTATAGAGAATATTCATGTGTTGAGTTGAAATTCATTCGTTGAATCGAAATTCATGTGTTGAATATTATTTGAATTTAAACAAATAGCTTTAGCGATAAAAATCACATTTTTATATATATACAAACTATAGAGAATATTCATGTGTTGAGTTGAAATTCATTCGTTGAATCGAAATTCATGTGTTGAATATTATTTGAATTTAAACAAATAGCTTTAGCGATAAAAATCACATTTTTATATATATACAAACTATAAAGAATATTCATGTGTTGAATTGAGATTCGTTCGTCGAGTTGAAATTCATGTGTTGAATGTTATGGTATTTTAAAATAAAATGAATAGACAATAAAAACTACATTTTTATTGTGAATATGAAGTGTTAAAAACATTCACGTGTTGAATAAATATTTTTGATGATAAAAATATTTCTTTTATCATGTATACGCTTTGATTAAAATCCACACGTGTTGAAATAAATAATAGTTTGCTAGAAATGTTATTATTAGCTTTGTTCTGCATATATATACATGTGTTGAACAGGGGAAAAAGGATTAGTTGTAGAGTAAATAAATTATTTGCGTGCCCGACAAATAGGTAAACCTTGATGAGTTGGCTGCGCAATTTTATTTTTATATCAACTCCTGTGAATGCCATTGGATGCGGAGTGCTGGTTATTCTGTGTGAAATAATAAATATCGCCATAGGATAGTAACAATTAATTTTGAACTACACTACATGGCATACTTCTTGACAATAGGCATACTTCATCATATTCCACATAAGCAATTGGAGCTTGTGTGACGAGGTGGAAGATTTACCATACGAGCGAGAGGCTTGTATGGCGATGACTATATACTACAGGTTAAACTGATGACTGATATGGACTATATAAAATATAACGATAAATTGCCAGATTAATAAAAACCCCACACGGGTCTGGAGTTGACAATAATCACGTCTCTCTAGTTATTAGATACGGCACATGGATTATTTATTTCCACACGGAACGGGGTGACGAGAATTTATTCTCTGGAGTTCTTATCTATACACGCTCCCCCGTAAACACCAGAATATATCACTATAAATATGTGGATGCTTTTTAGGATTTATTGGGTACCTATCATGGCCCAATAAATTTCTAAACCCCTCCCCGTACAAAGGAGGTTATGACGAAATTTTTCGAAATATTAAGGCGTTAGTGAAATATTTGAAGTGAAAACGAAGTTGAAATTAATGAATAAACTATATTTGAAATTATAGAACGAACTATATTTATATATATAAATATAAATATAATTAAAAGGAATCGAAGCCATGCAGTTCATGTTTTGGAATCGTAATTTAAAACGATTAGTACGAGAAATCCGACCATCGGATTTTCCCGAAACCGCAACCGCTGGGTTCGCCTTGGAAATATCTTCCAAACGGCACCAACCATGTAAAAATCCAACGGTTGGATTGTCCGGAATGTTAAATTCAAATATGAAGAAAAACAGCGCCAGAATCGTTTATATTTAGATATAAATATAATTAAATTAAATCGAATAACGACGCTGCAGTTCAAATTTTGAAACCGTAACTTCAAACAACTAGTATGGAAGATCCGACCGTCGGATTTTCACGAAACTGGAACCGTTGGGTTCGCTTTGGGAATACCTTCCCACTGATATAGACTTCGTAGAAATCCAACGGTTAGATTTTCCGATATGTGTAAAACAAATTAGAGGAAAAACAGCGCCAGTGCCACGGCACGACCTGAAACGTCGTTTAATTAAATATGGCCATTTTAAATAAATAAAAATGGCGAAAAATCATTATAAAATATTATAAGCAACATAGATTGGAAATAAACCAATTTGGCTTGATCTGTTTGATATTTGATGGTTGTATGTGTTTGACACGAAAATAACACTAAAGAACTGAAATATGGATGTCGAATAATATAACCATGGAAAGAATTGATTTAAATTCTAATTACGTAAATTATTTGAAAAGGCCGAGCTAACCCTCATTTCAAATAATTTATCGAGCGATTCGAATTGGAAAATACAAAGACGATTCAAGACCGACGATCTTCGTATCGGTTGGATGGGCGTTGCTGAGGTTCCTGACCGGAGTAGCTACCGTGAAGGAACAGAAGTAGTAGCCGTCTGAACGTATGTGTTGATTGTACGGATATACGAGGAATTTGACGCCTCCGGTTTCGTTCAGACCCAGAACGGACTTGTAAATGGACTGTGTGTCTGACATTGGATTTTGTTCTATACTGATTGATCTCTGTTAAATATATATCTGTTTGGCGGTGGAGAATTTATTCTTTTGCTTAACGCCCTTCTCTGAGACGTACGAGCTCAGAGGTTATATATCGATAGAAATCAGTCGTATGGAGTGGATTGCCCATGTGGCATGCCAAGATGCTGTGATCAAGGCTTCTGTTGCAAAGCAAAGTCTTGTGGTTGATGATCAAAGCACGACCTACGTGGCCTGGCTTTGTGTATAGTGTGGATTCTCGAGCCTCACACCTCGGTATGAGTTAAAAACGGGATACGGACCGCTGGGAGAGCACGACGTTTCTTTCTAGCTATGGTGGTGTCAGTGACTTACCAGCCCTGACATTTATATCTACTTTTCACCTTTGTGGTTGTTGGAATGCGAGGCGCCTCGATTATAGGTCTGTAAGGACCGGGAAACGTGTGTTCAGGCATAATTAATCCTCAAACGTAAGAGAGGACCGGCCCAGCCGAATCCAGGGTTACCCAGAGTGTGTAGTCCTGAGGCATTTGCTAGAATGTCTCGAAGCGGAGAGGAGCTTGCCCCTTGCCTCGACTTATGACGGAAATCCAATTTCCAATACGAGATAACGGATTCGATTGTAACTTATATATGGCAAAATAGTGGCATGGGACGCTCATGTCGCCTATGATTGATATTTATGATGCTATTCATTTTTGAAACATATATGCACTAGTAATAATATCAAATGATTTTGCTTTACACATATCAAGCATATTTGGCCATTATAAGGTAAAACTCTATCCTCCGGCTTGCGTTGCATTGTATGATGGGACTTGAGTCTTATAATGGCTTCATTCTTTTTAAAAAGCATTGCGTTGTTTTAAAGAATTTATTTTGTTTTAAATACACTAGCAATCACTGGAGTAAACCCGTTCCGCGAAAGTGGCGTGGTCCTATGATTTGCTTATTACTGTTGCTTAAACTGTTAAATAGATTCCTCATACCAGTCCCCATGACTGACTCGTTGTTTGTTTCACTTTGTAAACGCGGGTGCCCTTATTTCCATAAGGGCAGCCTAGTTCACAGGTGACAGGTTGTTTTTGGCTCTGCACTGTTGCATAGAGTGCATTTTGGCTCATGACGAGGCTAACTTCACAGAGACGACTTTGACTTTTTCCGCCATTATTGTACTTATATTATGATTCCGCCACTGGCGATGTAGACTGCTTTACTTTCAATACTTATTATCGTATGTATATGTACCGCCTTCGGTGACGTAGACTGATACCCTTATTATGTCTCATTGCATGTATATATTCCGCCTCTGGCGATGATGACTGAGCACTTCCCCTTTTTTTACTAAGTTATATCCTACGCTGTGCTATTTTGATGTTGTTACATGTTGTGATTCCGCTGTCATATCCATGTAAAATTATTCTATTTATTGTTTTTGCTATTATCTGTACTCTGCTATGATGATTGATGTGTTATATTCCAATGATTATCCTTAATACCGCCCCTCAGATTTTGGGATCGTCGCAGTTGGTATCAGAGCTTTGGTTAACCTTAGTTCCGGGATCTAACACATTAAACACCTCGTCAGAATAGAATCAGTAGTGTTCTATGGCGAGTAGCTCATTAGAGATAGGATTAGCAATGTCCTAGAATGAGCTAAGCAGATTAGCAAAACAATTTGATCAGTACATCATTACCTTTCCTTATGTTCCCTTGCTTTATCATATATGAAAATTATCAAATCTGTGAGCTTGACTCTTTTCTTGCTTATACAGTACTCTCTCTGATGGCTACACGAACAGCAGCAGCTAGAGGAGACCGTGGAGGCCGAGCAGGAGTAGCAGGAGGACGGGGGAATATCCCCGTAGTTGAGGAGGGCCCTATTATTCAGCCACCAGCGCCCCAGGACTTTGAGCTAGACAGAGTAGCGAAGAGGTATAGGAACCTAGGGGGAAAACCCTTTTCTGGCCTTGGTACAGTGACAGAGGCTATTGCTTGGTTGAAGACCTGTGAAAAGATCTTTGAAGGCATGGGTTTGGGGACCAACAACAAAGCATGACTAGGTATTTGGCTCCTACAGGAAGAAGCAGAGCTGTGGTGGGATGCCATCACCTCAGAGGATGCAGCAGGTACTGTCAGGACCTAGGAGCAATTCAAGACCATGTTCAACGAGAAGTTTGTACCTGAACAGGCCTTAGAGAGGATGCGAGAGCAGTTTGCTAATCTCCAGCAGGGAGATCTCTCTATCCAGGATTACCTCAATAAATTCACCCAGTTGTCGCGCTATGCTCCAGAGCTTATTATGACTAACAAAGCTAAGAACAAGAGGTTTATATTTGGGCTAAAGCGCAAGTACCATGACAGAGCCATGAGCAACATCAAACTCTCCTTCTCAGAATTAGTAGAAATGGCTTGCAATTATGAAGATATGGATAAAAGACACGCCAACCAAGACCGCGCCAAAAGCCAAGTTGGAAATAAGCGCAAGGCTTCAGCAGATCAGCCCGAGTCTAGCATTACAGCGGCCACTACTCAGAAACCTGGAAAGATACCGAAAGGAAATTGCTACAACTGCGGGAAGCCAGGACATTTTTCTAATGTGTGCAAAGCCCCAAGGAAGCCAAAGGCAAATCCAGACTTAGCCGAATGCTACAACTGCCATAAGAAAGGGCACTATAGCAGGAACTGTCCTCTGAAGCAGAATGCACAAGTGGCTCATGTGTATGACGGGGAGACCCCGCCAGCTATCACCGATGGATCAGGTAAACCCGACGTCTTGGGAGGTACCCTTACCATTAAAAATATTCCTGTTTCTGTACTTTTTGATACTGGTGCATCATGTAGCTTCATTTCTGGTAACACTTTTCACAAGTTAAAATTGAAACAAAGAAAGCTTAAAGAACCAATTAAAGTTCAAAACCCGATAGGAGGTTCTGTTAGTCTCAGTTCGTACTGCAGAGTGCCTATCTCTTATTCACGTTACAAGTTTCCCATCCACTTAATCGTTATGGATTTGTCTGAATTTGATGTTATTCTCGGTTTGGAATGGTTGACAAAATATAAGGCCAAAGTTAGATATGCCGAGAGAATCGTGAAAGTTAAAACAAAATTTGGGCATATCACTATACCATGCCATGTCTCAGAAATTAATAGAACAGAATTTTGGTCTTCTTTAGAAGTTACTCCCTCTTCATTAGAAAAGATACCGGTCGTTAAAAACTATGCGGATGTGTTTGAAGAAGTAGAAAACTTACCGCCGCAAAGAGAAATTGAATTTAGAATAGATCTAATTCCTAACGCCCGACCAGTAGTACACCCAATTAGAAGAATGGCCCCGAAAGAAAAAGAAGAGTTAGGTAGTCAAACCCGAGAATTGCTTTGGAAAGGTCTGATCAGACTGAGCTTTTCAGCTTGGGGAGCAGCAGTAGTATTTGTCCCGAAACCAGACGGTACTCTAAGACTTTGTGTTGATTACCGAGATCTCAATAAGCAGACACTGAAGAACAAATATCCCTTGCCACGTATAGATGATCTGTTAGATCAATTAAATGGAGCAACAGTATTTTCCAGAATGGACCTAGCTACAGGTTTCCACCAATTACGTATAGCCGAAGACTGTGTTCCTTTGACAGCCTTCAGGGGTCCTGATTTATTCTACGAATGGTTAGTAATGTCGTTCGGCTTGTGTAACACTCCGGCATACTTCGTCGATCTTATGAACAGAGTGTTCCGTGGTGTATTGAATAAATTTGTTCTAGTCTTCATCGATGACATTTTAATCTACTCCAAGTCGGAAGGCGAGCATGCAAAACATTTAGAACAAGTGTTGAAAATTCTAAGGAGAAATGTCTTGAAAGCTAAATTTTCTAAATGTTTCTTCTGGCAGGATGAAGTTAAGTTCCTAGGCCATGTCGTATCTAAGGATGGGATTGCTGTAGATCCAGGCAAAATTACAGCGACCCAGAACTGGAAACAACCTACTACCCCCACAGAAGTTCGAAGTTTCCTTGGATTGTCTAGTTACTATCGGAAATTCGTTCAGGATTTTTCAAAGATATCTGGTGTATTGACAAAGCTTACAAAGAAGCATGAGAAATTCAAATGGACTCCCGAATGTGAAGAAGCTTTCCAGGAGCTGAAACTGAAGTTGACAACCGCTCCAGTATTGACAATTATAGAAGGCAACCAAGACTTGAATGTATGGACAGACACTTCTATTAGAGGCTAGGCGCAGTATTAATGCAAAAAGGCCAAGTGGTCGCTTATGCCAGCCGTCAGCTGAAGCCGCATGAAAGAAACTATGCAACTCATGATCTTGAGTTATTAGCTATCGTGTTTGCTTTAAGAATCTGGAGGCATTATTTACTAGGCGAGAAGTTCGAACTATTTACCGATCATCAATCCTTGAAATATCTATTCACTCAGAAAGATCTAAACTTGAGACAACAGCGTTGGTTAGAATTCCTTGCAGCATACGATTTTGAGATTCTATACACTCCAGGGAAAGCCAATGTTGTCGCAGACGCGCTCAACAGAAAGAATGAAATCATCGCCAGTTTTATCATTACTTCTTCCTTAGAAGATAAGATTACTATTCTACAGAAAGACGATGAATTTATTTAAAGGATTAGCCAGCGGATCCAAGAAGGAAAACCCTCAGATTTTAGCCTTGATAGTCAAGGGGTCCTAAGATTACGAGGGCGAATTTGTGTGCCAGGAATTCCAGAGCTCAGAAGGGAAGTACTTGATAAATGCCACAAGTCCAAATTAAGTATCCATCCCGGTGTGAGCAAAATGTATAACGATATCAAGCGCACATTCTGGTGGAAGGCGATGAAAAGAGATATTTCATTATATGTTAGCAGATGCTCCACTTGTCAGCTAGTTAAGAGCGATCAGCAGAAATTGGCTGGACTATTACAACCCTTAGAAATTCCAGGATGGAAGTGGGAGCAAATTTCGATGGATTTCATTGATGGCTTGGCTCGAACTAAGAAAGGAAACGACAGTATATGGGTAATCGTAGATCGCTTCACGAAAACTGCCCATTTTATACATGTCCGATCCAACAGAACGGCTCAAAGTTTAGCACAGATTTACTTCAAAGAAATAGTTAAACTACATGGGGTGCCGCTCAATATAGTCAGTGATAGAGATCCCCTGTTTACTAGCAAATTCTGGGAAGCATTCCAGACAGAATTGGGAACCAAGTTGAATCTAAGCACCGCTTATCACCCACAGACAGACGGCCAAACTGAGCGGGTGAATAGAATTCTAGAAGATTTACTGTGGGCTTGCGTTATCGATTTTGGAGCTCGTGGGAAGATCACTTACATTTAGCCGAATTATCTTATAACAATAGCTATCAAGCAAGTCTGGGAATGTCCCCATTTGAAGCATTATACGGTAGACCGTGCAGATCTCCCGCATGTTGGGTAGAACCTGGCAACAGACTTGTGCTAGGGCCCGATATGATTCAAGAGCATCGGATAAGGTCGATTTCATTAAGAAGCGATTGAAAACCGCACAAAGCCGACAGAAAAGTTATGCTGATGCAAGAAGAAGAGACTTATCATTTGCCGTTGGCGACTATGTTTATTTAAGAGTTTCTCCAATGCGGGGAGTAATCAGATTTGGCAAGACTGGGAAGTTGGCACCGAGATTTATTGGTCCCTTTCCTATACTAGAACAGATTGGAACTCTTGCATATAGAGTTTCATTACCTGATTGGTTGCCTGGTGTACATGATGTGTTCCACGTGTCTCAACTCAGAAAACATGTTCATGATCCGGATCTTGTTGTAGAAGAAGCAGCGCCACAGGATATAGACATAACTCCAGAATTAGCGCTCAGAAGAGAGCCATTAAAGATTGTTGGCAAAGAAACCAGAGAGCTAAGGAGCAAAAAGATTCATTTAGTCAAAGTGCAGTGGAGTAGTGATCCTAGAGACTGTACTTGGGAGACTGAGGAAAGCATTAAACAGGCCTACTCCAAATGCAGAGTGGACATCTCTGACTAACTCCGGCGCAAGGTACCTTTACAATACTTTGCGTTTACATTTTGTTTCCTACTTTGCTCTTATTTCCTTTTCGAGGACGAAAAGTTTTAAGTGAGGGAGATTGTAATAACCCGGAAAATGTGAACCAATTTTAAAATTTTAAAATTGGTTATTACCAAAGAATTGGAATAATTGAAATAACATATTTCAATAAAATAAAGAATTGGGTATAGTAAGGCAGTTTGAAATTTTGAATATAAACTTTGTCTGACTGTACCGGGTGGAAAATATAACGGATTTTAGCGAAACTGAAAATATTTAAATCTTTTTATGAATACCTTTCTAACGAATCTGAAAAATCGAAGTTTCATAACAGGAATCAAAAGTTATGGCCGAATGAATTTTCAGAAGGGTCGCTATATAACATATATAGCCCTTGAAAATAGATATTTTTCATACGACCTCGGAATTCGACGAAACCACTTTTGTTGGGTTCGGGATGTCAAATTATTGCTAGGTTTCAAATTTCCTAATTTTGGAAGCTAGTATGTGAGAGGGGCAAAAGAAAATGTGATTGGTCAATTTCTGTTAAAATGGGTCGACCTAAAAATGGCCATTTTTCAAACGAGCTCAGAATTCGACGAAACTGGTTTTGTTAGGACCGTATCGTCAAAACAAAGCTAGGTTTATTTTTTTGGAATTTTTTGATTCAGATTGTGGCCCTGGCAAATTGAAATGTACGTTCAAATTAAATATTGAATGTTTTATATTTTAATTTGGAAAATAACCGACTGTAACAGTCGAATTGGCCAACGAAACCTATCCCATTGTGTCCGGAATAGGGGTATTTAGCTAGGGATGATAGTCGTTGGGTTTGATTTCGAGTTCGTTTGTAAAAACACTATTTAAAATTTCCTATAAATCCTCGGCGAATAGGATTTTTCCTTTCAAAAAAAAAACACGGAAACCCTAGCCGCCCTTTTTCTCTCGACGATCCACGTTGCTCCGACCTTCCCTCCCTTTTTCCCGCCGCCACAGGCGAATCCTGGCCACGCCGCCACCACCATTCGAAAGCCCCTTCGCCCCTCTTCACATCCGACCCCGACACGACCCCCACCATCACCTCCTCCGCCTGAATCGAAGCCAGGAAGTCATCGACTTCCCAGCGCCGCCGCCGCCCCGATCTGCCATCGCACCCCCTCAAACCACCAGCGCCGTGAAGCCCTCGTCGTCCCCTTCCACGTCAGCACGGCCGATCATCCCAATACTTCACGGATTTTGCGAAAATCCCAAACCTAGTTCTGAACAAAATATAAAGGTTCGGCCTTTATTATTCTGAATTGAAAATAACACTTTTAAGTGTTGCAAAACTTTGAAAAATAATATCTTTTTCATTCGTTAACGGAATTTGATGAAACAGGAGACACTGTGACCGCAAGGAGGCTCTCTACCATCTAGCAGAAGCCGCGGGTTTTTCTGATCTTCCTACGTTTTTTAGCACTGCAAAAACCAATGTGAGGAATCTAAACTAAATTGTGTGAATGAAATCGTGTTGTATAAATTATATAAGCGAAGTGTAAATTATATACGCATTGTATACCTCATGTACATGTGTTGTATAAGTTATATTAGCGATGTATAAATTATACAAGCGTTGTATAAAACATATATGCTTTGAATTGTGATGAAATGCAAGTGAATTATAGAAATAATATATATATATATACTCCCCTCGTCCACAGACCATGGACGATATTTATTGCTTGTGATTGACGTGATATTATATGGTATGACGAATGGTTGGAAATAATTGTTTGTGGTTGATATTGTGGTTGAAAAATACCTTTGAGGTTGAAAAATACCTTTGTGGTTGAAAAATACCCTCTTGTGGTTGAAACAAATTAGAATAGGATTGTGGAATTGAAAATAAAACATGCCGCCTGCGTGCGAACTAGATGCATGATCCCCATTGTCAAAAACCGCAAGGTTTTAAGGTAGAGCGAGGAGCCGTACTAGGGACGGTCCCGGTTTTAACTACCCTGCCTTTATGCTGCCGAAATTTTCTGAAATATTCATGTGTTAGAATAATTTTCATTCGTTGAAATAAATTACATATGTTGAAACCAATATTCATGTGTTGAGTTGAAATTCATTCGTTGAATCGAAATTCATGTGTTGAATATTATTTGAATTTAAACAAATAGCTTTAGCGATAAAAATCACATTTATATATATATATATATATATATATATATAAAAACTAAAGAGAATATTCATGTGTTGAGTTGAAATTCGTTCGTTGAATCGAAATTCATGTGTTGAATATTATTTGAATTTAAACAAATAGCTTTAGCGATAAAAATCACATTCTTATATATATATATATATATATATATACAAATTATAGAGAATATTCATGTGTTGAGTTGAAATTCATTCGTTGAATCGAAATTCATGTGTTGAATATTATTTGAATTTAAACAAATAGCTTTAGCGATAAAAATCACATTTTTATATATATACAAATTATAGAGAATATTCATGTGTTGAGTTGAAATTCATTCGTTGAATCGAAATTCATGTGTTGAATATTATTTGAATTTAAACAAATAGCTTTAGCGATAAAAATCACATTTTTATATATATACAAACTATAGAGAATATTTATGTGTTGAATTGAGATTCATTCGCCGAGTTGAAATTCATGTGTTGAATGTTATGGTATTTTAAAATAAAATGAATAGACAATAAAAACTACATTTTTATTGTGAATATGAAGTGTTAGAAACATTCACGTGTTGAATAAATATTTTTGATGATAAAAATATTTCTTTTATCATGTATACGCTTTGATTAAAATCCACACGTGTTGAAATAAATAATAGTTTGCTAGAAATGTTATTATTAGCTTTGTTCTGCATATATATACATGTGTTGAACAGGGGAAAAAGGATTAGCTGTAGAGTAAAGAAATTATTTGCGTGCCCGACAAATAGGTAAACCTTGATGAGTTGGCTGCGCAATTTTATTTTTATATCAACTCCTGTGAATGCCATTGGATGCGGAGTGCTGGTTATTCTGTGTGAAATAATAAATATCGCCACAGGATAGTAACAATTAATTTTGAACTACACTACATGGCATACTTCTTGACGATGGGCATACTTCATCATATTCCACATAAGCAATTGGAGCTTGTGTGACGAGGTGGAAGATTTACCATACGAGCGAGAGGCTTGTATGGCGATGACTATATACTACAGGTTGAACTGATGACTGATATGGACTATATAAAATATAACGATAAATTGCCAGATTAATAAAAACCCCACACGGGTCTGGAGTTGACAATAATCACGTCTCTCTAGTTATTAGATACGACACATGGACTATTTATTTCCACACGGAACGGGGTGATGAGAATTTATTCTCTGGAGTTATTATCTATACACGCTCCCCCGTAAACACCAGAATATATCACTATAAATATGTGGATGCTTTTTAGGATTTATTTGGTACCTAACACGGCCCAATAAATTTCCAAACCCCTCCCCGTACAAAGGAGGTTATGGCGAATTTTTTTGAAATATTAAGGCATTAGTGAAATATTTAAAGTGAAAACGAAGTTGAAATTAATGAATAAACTATATTTGAAATTATAGAATGAACAATATTTATATATATAAATATAAATATAATTAAAAGGAATCGAAGCCGTGCAGTTCGTGTTTTGGAATCGTAATTTGAAACGATTAGTACGAGAAATCCGACCATCGGATTTTCCCGAAACCGCAACCACTGGGTTCGCCTTGGAAATATCTTCCCAACGGCACCAACCTTGTAAAAATCCAACGGTTGGATTGTCCGGAATGTTAAATTCAAATCTGAAGAAAAACAGCGCCAGAATCGTTTATATTTATATATAAATATAAATATAATTAAATTAAATCGAATAACGACGTTGTAGTTCGAATTTTGAAACCGTAACTTCAAACGACTTGTGTGGAAGATCCGACCGTCGGATTTTCACGAAACTGGAACCGTTGGGTTCGCTTTGGGAATACCTTCCCACTGATATAGACTTCGTAGAAATCCAACGGTTAGATTTTCCGATATGTGTAAAACAAATTAGAGGAAAAACAGCGTCAGTGCCACGACACGACCTGAAACGTCGTTTAATTAAATATGGCCATTTTAAATAAATAAAAATGGCGAAAAATCATTACAAAATATTATAAGCAACATAGATTGGAAATAAACCAATTTGGCTTGATCTGTTTGATATTTGATGGTTGTATGTGTTTGACACGAAAATAACACTAAAGAACTAAAATATGGATGTCGAATAATATAACCATGGAAAGAATTGATTTAAATTCTAATTACGTAAATTATTTGAAAAGGCCGAGCTAACCCTCATTTCAAATAATTTATCCAGCGATTCGAATTGGAAAATACAAAGACAATTCAAGACCGACGATCTTCGTATCGGTTGGATGGGCGCTGCTGAGGTTCCTGACCGGAGTGGCTACCATGAAGGAACGGAAGTAGTAGCCGTCTGAACGTATGTGTTGATTGTACGGATATACGAGGAATTTGACGCCTCCGGTTTCGTTCAGACCTAGAACGGACTTGTAAATGGACTGTGTGTCTGACATTGGATTTTGTTCTATACTGATTGATCTCTGTTAAATATATATCTGTTTGGTGGCGGAGAATTTATTCTTTTGCTTAACGCCCTTCTCTGAGACGTACGAGCTCAGAGGTTATATATCGATAGAAATCAGTCGTATGGAGTGGATTGCCTATGTGGCATGCCAAGATGATGTGATCAAGGCTTCTGTTGCAAAGCAAAGTCTTGTGGTTGATGATCAAAGCACGGCCTACGTGGCCTGGCTTTGTGTATAGCGTGGATTCTCGAGCCTCACACCTCGGTATGAGTTAAAAACGGGATACGGACCGCTGGGAGAGCACGACGTTTCTTTCTAGCTATGGTGGTGTCAGTGACTTACCAGCCCTGACATTTATACCTACTTTTCACCTTTGTGGTTGTTGGAATGCGAGGCGCCTCGATTATAGGTCTGTAAGGATCGGGAAACGTGTGTTCAGGCATAATTAATCCTCAAACGTAAGAGAGGACCGGCCCAGCCGAATCCAGGGTTACCCAGAGTGTGTAGTCCTGAGGCATTTGCTAGAATGTCTCGAAGCGGAGAGGAGCTTGCCCCTTGCCTCGACTCATGACGGAAATCCAATTTCCAATACGAGATAACGGATTCGATTTTAACTTATATATGGCGACATAGTGGCATGGGACGCTCATGTCGCCTATGATTGATATTTATGATGATATTCATTTTTGAAACATATATGCACTAGTAATAATATCAAATGATTTTGCTTTACACGTATCAAGCATATTTGGCCATTATAAGGTAAAACTCTATCCTCCGTCTTGCGTTGCATTGTATGATGGGACTTGAGTCTTATAATGGCTTCATTCTTTTTAAAAAGCATTGCGTTGTTTTAAAGAATTTACTTTGTTTTAAATGCACTAGCAATCACTGGAGTAAACCCGTTCCGCGAAAGTGGCGTGGTCCTATGATTTGCTTATTACTGTTGCTTAAACTGTTAAATAGATTCCTCATACCAGTCCCCATGACTGACTCGTTGTTTGTTTCACTTTGCAAACGCGGGTGCCCTTATTTCCACACGGGCAGCCTAGTTCACAGGTGATAGGTTGTTTTTGGCTCTGCACTGTTGCATAGAGTGCATTTTGGCTCATGGCGAGGCTGACTTCACAGAGACGACTTTGACTTTTTCCGCCATTATTGTACTTATATTATGATTCCGCCACTGGCGATGCAGACTGCTTTACTTTCAGTACTTATTATCGTATGTATATGTACCGCCTTCAGCGACGTAGACTGATACCCTTATTATGTCTCACTGCATGTATATATTCCGCCTCTGGCGATGATGACTGATCACTTCCCTTTTTATTTACTAAGTTATATCCTACGCTGTGCTATTCTGATGTTGTTACATGTTGTGATTCCGCTATCATATCCATGTAAAATTATTCTATTTATTGTTTTTGCTATTATCTGTACTCTGCTATGATGATTGATGTGTTATATTCCAATGATTATCCTTAATACCGCCCCTCGGATTTTGGGATCGTCACAGTTCCGCGAAAGTGGCATGGTCCTATGATTTGCCTTATTATTGTTGTTTAATTAGTTAAGTAGATTTCTCATACCAGTCCCATGACTAACTCGTAGTTTGTTTCACTTTGCAAAATCGGGTGCCCTTATTTTCACACGGGCGGCCTAGTACCAGGTAGCAGAACATATTTTGGCTTTGGCACTTCAGCAGGGAGTGCATCTTTTGGGCTTATATGGCGAGGCTTGACTTCTCAATGTTTTGACTATTGATTTCCCCATTATTATCTATGTATATGATTCCGCTTCTGGCGATGTAGACTGATATTTATTTTATTTACTCTCATGTGTATATGTACCGCTTATGGCGATGTAGACTGATCATGTACTTTTATGCACTAAGTTGTATCCTACACTGGGCTCTCTGATGTGGTGACATATTATGATTCCGCAGTCATATTTATGTAAATTATTTTATTTGCTGCTTTTGATATTATCTGTACTCTGCTAATGATGATTAATGTTTTATATTCCAATGATTATCCTTAACACTGTCGTACGGGGTTTTAGGATCGTTATAGGTGGTATCAGAGCTTTGGTTAATCTTAGTTCTGGAATTTAACACATTAAACACCTCATCAGAATAGAATCAGTAGTGTTCTAAGGCGAGTAGCTCATTAGAGATAGGACTAGTAATGTCCTAGAATGAGCTAAGCTGAATAGCAAAAATAATCTGATCAGTCCATCATTGTCTTTCCTTAAGTTCTTCTGCTGTACCATATATTAAAATTATCGTTTCTGTAGATTGACTCTTTTCTTGCTTATACGGAACTTGATAGATGGCTACCAGAGCAGCAGCAGCTAGAGGAGGCCGAGGTGGCCAAGGAGGCCGAGGTAGAGGACGAGGAGATGTCCCCACTACAGAAGGGCCTTTGATACAACCACAAGCCGCTCAGCCATTCGAGCTAGACCAAGTGGCGAAGAGATACAAAATTCTGGAGGCATTACTTATCGGGTGAGAAAATTGAATTGTTTACAGATTATTAACCATTGAAGTATTTGTTCACCCAGAAAGATCTAAACTTAAGACAGCAGCGATGGCTAGAATTTTTTACAGCATATGATTTAGATATCCTGTGTACGCCAGGAAAGGCTAACGTAGTAGCTGATGCGCTCATCAGAAAGAATGAAATCATCACCAGTTTTATTGTTACGTCTTCATTGAATGACAAGATCTCTGTTCTTCATAAAAACGACAATTTTGTTAAAGAGATGATCAAAAGACTTCAAAAAGGCGAAGACTCCAGTTTCCAAGTAGATAGTGAGGGAGTTCTGAGATTAAACGGAAGAATTTGTGTTCCCGACATCCCTGAGCTCAAAAGAGAGGTGTTTGATGAATGCCACGGGTCCAAATTTTGCGTTCATCCTGGAGTGAGTAAGATGTATAACGATATCAAGCGCACGTTCTGGTGGAAGGCGATGAAGAGAGACATTTCTTTATATGTTAGCAGGTGCTCTACTTGCCAACTAGTCAAGAGTGACCAACAAAATCTGGCCGGATTGTTGCAACCGTTGGTAATTCCAGGTTGGAAGTGGGAACAGATTTCCATGGATTTCGTAGATGGTTTGCCCCGAACCAAGAAAGGTAATGACAGTATTTGGGTGATTGTAGATCGCTTCACGAAGACCGCCCATTTCATACCTGTCAGATCCAATAGAACCGCCCAAAATCTAGCATAGATTTATGTCAAAGAAATTGTTAAGCTGCATGGAGTTCCCATTAGCATAGTCAGTGATAGGGATCCAATATTTGCTAGCAAATTCTGGGAGGCATTCCAGACAGAATTGGGAACAAAACTGGATCTGAACACCGTTTATCACCCTCAGACAGATGGCCAAACTGAGAGGGTGAACAGAATTCTAGAAGATTTACTACGGGCTTGCATTATTGATTTTGGCGGGTCATGGGAAGATCACTTGCATTTAGCCGAATTCTCATACAAAAACAGCTATCAAGAAAGTTTGAAAATGTCGCCATTTGAAGCATTATACGGTAAACCGTGCAGATCTCCCACATGTTGGGTAGAACCTGGCAACAGACTTGTGTTGGGACCCGATATGATTCAAGAAGCATCAGATAAAGTCGATTTCATTAAGAAACGATTGCAAACTGCTCAAAGCCGACAGAAAAGTTATGCGGATTCTAGAAGAAGAGATTTAGCATTCGTTTTTGGTGATTATGTTTATTTGAAAGTTTCTCCGATGAAAGGAGTAATCCGATTCGGTAAAACTGGGAAGTTGGCACCCAGATTTATTGGTCGCTTTCCTATACTTGAACGAACTGGAACTCCTGCTTATAGGGTCCAATTACCTGATTGGTTGCTTGGAGTACATAATGTGTTTCATGTATCTCAACTTAGAAGACATGTGCACGATCCATATCTTGTTGTAGAAGAAGCAGCGCAACAGGACATGGAAATTACTCCAGAATTAGCAGTCAGAAGAGAGTCGTTAAAAATTATTGGCAAAGAAACTAAAGAGCTAAGGAACAAGAAGGTTCATTTAGTTAAAGTGAAGTGGAGTAGTGATCCTGGAGACTGTACTTGGGAGACTGAGGAAAGCATTGAGCAAGCTTACCCCAAATGCAGAGTGGACATCTCTGACTAACTCTGGTGCAAGGTACCTTTACAATATTTTGCATTTCCATTTTTGTTTCCTACTGTACTACTGTTTCCTTTTCGAAGACGAAAAGTTTTAAGTGGGGGAGATTGTAACAACCCGAAAAATACGAGCCAATTTAAAATTTTTAAATTGGTTATTTTAAAAAAATTAGAGTAATAGAATATTTCAATAAAATAATGAGTTAGGAAGGGCGCGACAGTTTCAAAATTTGAATTCGAACTTTGACTGACTGTACCGGGTGCAAAATAAAACGAATTTTAGTGAAACCAAAAATATTTAAATCTGTTTATGGATATCTTTCTAACGAATATGAAAAATCGAAGTTTCATAGTGGGAATCAAAAGTTATGGCCAAATAAATTTTCAGAAAGGTCACTATAAAGAATTAAAGCCCTTGAAAATAGACAATTTGCAAACGACCTCAGAATTCGACGAAACCACTTTTTTGGATTCAGGATGTCAAATTATGGTTAGGTTTTAAATTCCATAATTTTTGAAGCTAATATGTGAGCATGCCAAAGGAAAACGTGTTTGGTTGATTTCAGTTAAATAGGATCGACCAGAAAATGACCATTTTTCAAACGGTCTCAGAATTTGACGAAACTAGTTTTGTTGGGACCGTATCATCAAAACATAACTAGATTTATTTTTCTGCAATTTTCGGGATCAGTATGTGGCCCCGGCAAATTGAAATGTACGTTCAAATCAAATATTAAATGTTTTATATTTTAATTTGAAAAATAACTGACTGTAACAATCGAATTGGCTTATGAAACATATCCCATTGTGTTCGAGATGGGGGTATTTAGCTAGGGGCGACAGTCATTGGGTTTGGATTGGAGTTCGTATGGAGAAACACTATTTTAAAAATTAAATAAAGCACGGGCCAATAGGATTTTTCCATCATAAAATAAAAATATAAAAAAAAATCCCTTTTTTCTGTCGACTTCGACGAAAACCCCCTTCTTTCGTTCCCGGCCATTTTCCTATCAAACCACGGCGAATTAGCCCCTCCCCCTTCACAACTTTTTGAAGCCCTCTTCCTCCTCTTCAAATCAATATCAATACCAACTGCACCCTCCCTCGTCTCGTATTTCGTGAGTTTCACCCCCTCAAAGTTCTGACCTTTCATCCGCCGCCCCGCCTTAAAACCGTCGTCGAGTTCAACGTTGAACCCACCCTCCGGCGCCCCACTCCAAGCTTGTCGAGGTGGTGAAGGCGGATTAATCCCTAGCTACACCGTTTGATCAAAATTTGAAGACCTGGTTTCGAAGGATTCAACTGATGTAACGGCTGTGGTTTTTATTTAAAGGCCATGACACTTTTAAGTGTTGAAAACTTTGAAAAATCGTATCTTTAACGTGTGTTAACGAAATTCGATGAAACAGGAGACATCGGACTCGTAAGGACGCTCTCCACATTCTATAAGTATCCGTGGATTTTTCTGAGCTCGCTACGATTTTTAGCAAAGCAACAAATCAATGTGAGATTTCTAAACTGAAATGTGAATGGAAATGCATTGTGTAAGTTATATAAGTGAAGTATAAATTATATACGCGTTGTATACCTCGTGTACATGTATTGTATAAGTTATATGAGTGATGTATAAATTATACATGCATTGTATAAATTATATATGTGTTGAAATGGAAGTGAAATATACTTATATATATATATATATATACTCCCCTCGTCCACAAACCATGGACGATAATTATTGATTGTGAATTAGCGTGAAAAATTTGGTGAATAATGCGAATGGTTGATAGAATTGTTTGTGGTTGATATTGTTTGATTGTGGTTGAAATATACCCGTTTGTGGTTGAAAAATACCCGTTTGTGGTTGAAAGAAAATTAGAATAGGTTGTGGAAAAAGAAGAAAAACCTACTCGCCTACGTGCAAACTAGATGTATGAAATCCCCATTGTCAAAAACTGCGAGGTTTTAAGGTAGAGCGAGGAGCCGTACTCGGGACGGTGCCGGTTTTAAATACCCTGCCGTTATGCTGCTGAAATTTTCAATAATATGCATGTGTTAGAATAATTTCATGTGTTGAAACTCTTTTCATGTGTTAAAACTATATTCATGTGTTGAAACCATATTCATGTGTTGAATAGAAATTTATGTGATGAATAAAATTCTTTGAAAGCTAAAATTAACACTTCATCACATATATAGACTATATAAAATATTCATGTTTTAAATAAATTGTTTTAACACTAAAAATCACATTTTTATTATATATATAAACTATAGAAAACATTCATGTGTTGAATAAAGGACTAGAACGATAAAAATCATATTTTTATCGTATGTGTGAAGCCGAAAACATTCATGTATTGAATATATGGAGTGAACAATAAAATCTACATATTTATTGTGAATATGAAGTGCTAAAAATGTTCATGTGTTGAATAAATATTTTTGATAATAAAATATCATTTTTATCATGTATATGACTCTCTAAAAACACACAAGTGTTGAAATAAATATTTGCTTGCTATGAATATTATTTTTAACATGTATGTGAACTAAATAAAATAGTCATGTGTTGAAATATATTTTTGTTTGCTAGAAATATTATTTTTAGCTTAGTTTCGCACACACACACACACACACACACACACATATATATATATATATATATGTATACACATGTGTTGAATAGGAAAATGGATTAGCTGTTGAGTAAAGAATTTATTTGCATGCCCGACAAATAGGTAAACCTTTATGAGTTGGATGTGCAATATTATTATATCAACTCCTGTGAATGCCATTGGATGCGGAGTGCTGGTTGTTTTGTGTGTAATAATAAATGTCGCCATAGGATAGTAACAATTAATTTTGAACTACACTACATGGCACACTTCTTGAAGATATGCATACTTCAACATATACCACTTAAGCATTTGGAGCTTGTGTGACGAGGCTGAAGATTCACCATACGAGCAAGAGGCTTGTATGGCAATGACTATATATTACATGTTGAACTGATGACTGATATGGACTATGTAAAATGTACAGGTAAATTGCCAGATTAATAAAAAAACCACATGGGTCTGGAGATGACAATAGACACGTCTCTCTGGTCATAAAGGCACAAAAACCATTTACAGGGTGACGAGAATTTATTCTCTGGAGTTATGATCTATGCACACTCCCCTGTGGACACCGGAATATATCACTATAAATATGTGCATGCTTATTAGGATTTATTGGGTACTAAATACAACCCAATAAATTTCCAAACCCTTCCCGTACAAAGGAGGTTATGGCGAAATTTTCTGAAATTTAAAGGCGTTAGTGAAATATTTGAAGTGAAAATGATATTGAAATCATTGAATAAATTATATTTATGTAAATATATAAATATAAATTAAATAAAACGAATCGAACCCCTGCAGTTCGCGTTTTGAAATCGTAACTTTAAACGATTATATCGGGAGATCCGACCATCGGATTTCCACGAAACTAGAACCGTTGGGTTCGCTTTGGAAGTATCTTTCCAACGATATAAACTTTATTGAGATCCAACGGTTAGATTTTCCGATATGTGTAAAACGAATTTGGAGAAAAATAGCGCCAGTGCCTCGGCACAACCTGAAACATCGTTTAATTAAATAGGGTCATTTTTAAATAAATAAAAATGGCGATATATCGTTAAAAAATATTATAGACGATATGGAATGGAAATAAACCGATTATATTTCATTTGCTTTTCACTAGATGGTTGAATGTGTTTGACATGACAATTATACTAAAGAACTGAAATGCGAATGTCGAATAATTTAACCATGGGAAGAATTGATTTGAAATCTAAATATACGTGAATTATTTGAAAAGGCCTAGTTAATTCTCATTTCAAATAATTGATCGACAATTGGAAGTCGAAGAGATGAAGACGGTTCAAGACCGACGATCTTCACATTGGATGCATGGACGCTACTGATGCTCATGATTGGAGTAGCTACCTTGAAAGGGCTGAAGTGGTAGCCGTCCGGACATATTTGTGGATTGTACGGATATGTGAGGAATATGGTGCCTCCGGTTTCGTTCAGACCCAGAACGAACTTGTAAATGGACTGTGTGTCTGACATTGGATTTTGTTCTATGCTGATTGATCTCTATTAAATATATATATCTATTTGGCAGCGGAGAATTTATTCTCTTGCTTAACGCCCTTCTCTGAGACGTACGAGCTCAGAGGTTATATATTGATAGAAATCAGTCGCATGGAGTGAATTGCCTATGTGGCACGCCTAAGTGGCAGATGATCAAGGCTTCTGTTGAAAAGCAAAGTCTTGTGGTTGATGATCAAAGCACGGCCTGAGTGGCGTAGCTTTGTGTATAGCGTTGATTCGCGAGCCTCACACCTCGGTATGAGTCAAAAACGGGATAAGGTCCCAAGGAGTGCACGACGTTTCTTTCTAGCTATGGGTGATGTCAGTGACCTACCAGCCCTGACATTTATATACTTTTTACCTGTGTGGTTGTTGGAATGAGAGGCTCCTCGATTATAGGTCCTACTAATCCTCAAAAGTAAGAGAGGACCGACCTTGGTGGTTCCAAGGATCGCTGTGTGTGGTCCTAAGACATTAGCTAGAGTGTCTCGAATCGGAGAGGAGCTTACCCCTTGCCTCGATTCATGATGGAATTCAATTTCCAATTCGAAATTATGGATTTGATTGTATTACTAGTATGGCGACATGATATATGGTACCCTTGCCGTCTATGATTGATATTTATGATGGAAGTTGCTTTTGAAACATATATGCACTAGTAATAATATCAAACACTTTTATTTTATACGTATCAAGCATTTCTTGGCCATTATGAGGTAAAACTCTATCCTTCGGCTTGCGTTGCATTGTGTGATGGGACCTGAGTCTTATAATCGCTTCATTTTTATAAAAAGCATTGCGATGATTTAATAATTTACTTTATTTCATGCACTGGGAATCACTGGAGTAAACCCGTTCCGCAAACTGGCGTGGTCCGATGATTTGCCTTATTGTTGTTGTTTAATTAGTTAAGTAGATTTCTCAAACCAGTTCCATGATTGACTCGTAGTTTGTTTCACTTTGCAAACTCGGGTGCCCTTATTTTCACACGGGCAGCCAAGTACCAGGTAGTAGGGCATATTTTGGCTTTGGCACTTCAGCAGGGAGTGCATCTTTTGGGCTTATATGGCGAGGCTTGACTTCTTAGTGTTTTGACTATTGATTTCCACCATTATTATCAGTATATATGATTCCGCTTCTGGCGATGTAGACTGATATTTATTTTATGTACTCTCATGTGTATATGTACCGCTTATGGCGATGTAGACTGATCATGTACTTTTATGCACAAAGTTGTATCCTACACTGGGCTCTCTGATGTTGTGACATATTATGATTCCGCAGTCATATTTATGTAGATTATTTTATTTGTTGCTTTTGCTATAATCTGTACTCTGCTAATGATGATTAACGTGTTATATTCCAATGAGTATCCTTAACACCATCATACGAGGTTTTGGGATCGTCACAATATATTTCCAACTATTTCGAAAAATTGAAATTTGATAGCGGGAATCAAAAGTTATGCCCAGTTTAAAATTCGGAATAGTCGCTGTAGAATTTTTATATTTTTTAATATTAAAAATAGCCATTTTTCAAACGACCTCTATTTTCGATGAAGCCACTTTTGTTGGATCGGGAATGACAAATTATTGCTAGGTTTCAATTTTCATAATTTTTCGAATAAATATGTGAGTGTGGCAAAGGAAAATGTGTTATGTCAGTTTTAGTCAAATTGGATCGACTAGAAAATGGCCATTTTTCAAATGGTCTCGGAATTCGACGAAATTAGTCTTGTTAGAACCGTTTCGTCGAAACATAGCTAGAAATATTTTTTTTTGAATTTTTAAGTTAGTATGTGGTCCCGGTAAATTTAAATGTACGTTCAGATTAAATAAATAAATGATTTATATATTAAATTAAAGATAACAGGTTGAAGACGATCGTTTGGGTTGACGCGACCTAGCCCATTGGTTTTGAAACGGGGGTTTTTGCCTAGGGACAACATTTTTTTGGCTGGGTTTGGAGCTATTAATAATAAAATGAGCTTTTAATAATAATGAATTAAATAATATTATTATAAATACCTAATAAAACAAAACCCTAATTTGATTTTAATATGGCCGCCACCCTCTTCCTTTCTATGGCCAATACTCTCATATTTTAGATCCTCATAATCCCACAATCCACTGCATAAAACCCATCCATCCTTTGGACATTTCGGTAGACCCTTCTCCACTCTTCAATATCATATGGAGTTGATCAGTTCTCATTGTATATTGCGTTCGAACCAAACCCCCGAAGTCACGCCGCAACAGCCGCCGTACCACCTCCCTGTCGCGATCGCCGTAAGGATCACCAGGTGTGCCGCTCAGTCCCCTTCAGTGTGGCGCTGTCTGATCTGCATCTCATCGACGTTGGTGCTCACAAATAAGAACCCTAGATTGAAGCTAAAGGGGAGGCGGGTTCGACGTTTTCCAGAGGAAGAAGATGGATTAGTTTAAACTATTTAAGTTTTAAATTAAGTTAAATATTTGCTAATGGTTTATTAACATTGTCCAAGTTTAAAATTACATGACTCTTTCAAAATGAAATAGAATTCGATGATTTTCGAAGCGTTGGAATCGCAAAATCGAGATCTAGACAATGGAACAAACCAGATCTGAAACCGGGCAAGTTGAAATTTCAGACAAATCGATGTGAGATTTCTATTTTAATAATTAATTAAAATTTAGTTATTTTCTTACTATTTAAAATCGATGTATGTACGTAATGAAATTAGATCTATGATTTGTAGATTGAAATTTGTTAGTTGTTTGTGATTGATTTCGATGCTCATGTTGTTAGGTTCAGATCTAAAATTAAAATCGTTATTGTTAGATCCTATTAGTAACAATAAAATATCGTTCTTATTTGATCATGTTATATCAACATTGAAATATCGTTCTTGTTAGATCATGTTATACTACCATTAAAATATCATCTATGTTAGAAAATGTTATATAAAAATAAAATGTCACTTTGTTAGATCATGTTATTTATAAATAAATATGTCACTTATGTAGAAACATATTTTATACATGAATTTGTCATTTGTGTTAGAAAACATACTTTGTTAAATAAAATTGTTATTTAGTTTAAAATCATATTATGTAAATAAACATGTTAGGTAAAATAAAATAACATTTGTGTTAAAACATGTTAGGTAAAATAAAATAACATTTGTGTTAAAACATGTTAGTTAAAATAATATAACGTTTGTGTTAAAACATGCCAGATAAAATAAAGTTACATTTGTGTTAAAATATGTTAGTAGGAATAAAAGATTTATTTTTAATGTCATTAAAAAAATAGAATTTAAAGATTACATTTTTATGTAATATTGTTTACAATAAGAAGAATTGAAATAAAAGATTAGATTTTTATTGTCATTTGTTGTCAATAAAAAATATTGAAATAAAAGATTATATTTTCATTGTCATTTGTTTACAATAAAAAGAATGGATATAAAAATAACATTTTTATTGTCAATTTAGTCACAATAAAAAGAATTGATACAAAAGAAACATTTTTATTGTCATTTTAGTTGTAATGGAAAGAATAGATTTTAAAGTTGCATTTTATTTACATTTTATATGCAATAAAAATAGAAGAGTTGAAAGTAACATTTTTGTTGTCATTTTATATGAAATAAAAATAGTCATTTTGCCAAACATGTTAGTTAAAATAAAAGTAGTCATTTTTGTTAAACATGACATTTAGTTAGAATTATATTATGTAAATAAAATTGTCATGTATGTTAAAATCATGTTATGTAAATAAACTTGATTATTGAAATAAAAATATCGATTTTGTTAAAATATGATCATTAGATTAAAAATATATTTTTGCCAAAACATGATTATTGAAATAAAAATAACCCTTTTTGTCAAAACATGTTAGTGGAACAAAATTATCATTTATGTCAAAAGGACTTGTTGAAACTAAATATCCATTTTTGTCAAAAGGTTTAGTTGAAACCAACTTGGCCACTTTTATCAATTAAAATAGTTAAAAACCAAATTTGTCACTTTTACCAATTTATAATAGTTGAAATCCATTTTGTCGCTTTTGTCAAAATACCAAAGTTAAAACCATTTTGTCGCTTTTGTCAAATTATAATAGTCAAAACAAACGTTATCATTTTTGTCGCATTAGATTTGACAAAACCAGTATATCACTTTTATTTGTTTTGATAAATTAGAATTGTCGATAAAATAAACACATCACTTTCATTCGTTTGTGTGAATTAGAATCATCGACAAAACAAACACATTACTTTTATTGTTTTGTTGAAATTGATTTGTCAACAAAACAAAGTCATTATCTTTATTGTTTTGTCATAATAGGTTAGTTAAATCAAAATATACATTTCGTCAAAATATTCATTTTTATCAAAATAGATCAGTTGAATTAAACCATATATTTTTGTCAAAATATACACTTTTGTCAAGATAGATTAGTCGAATCAAAATACACATTTTTGTAAAAAGTACATTTTTGGCCAAATAGATTAGTTAACCAAAATAGTTATTTTTGTCAAAATGTAATAGTTGAAACAAAAAATTACATTTTGTTGAATATGATGGCTGAAAACAAACACCACATTTTTGTTAATTAGATTTGAAATAAAACAAAAATCATATTTTTGATAAATAAAAGAGTTAAAACACAAATAACATTTTTGTTAAATAGGATTGTGTCAAAACACAAATAGCATTTTCGGTAAATAGATTTGGGTTACAACAAAAATATTCATTTTGTTAAAAAGAGGATTGTCAACAAAATGGATGTATCATTTTTTTATATATTTTGTTGAAATATAATTTATATGCAAATATAAGAATCATTTTTATTTGCATAACATATAATAGAATCTATATGCAAACATAAGAATCATATTTATTTGCAAAAACATATATTAGCAATTGTATGTTAAATAAAGAATCATTTGTATTGTCACAATACACCTTAGAATTGGTATGTAAGTAAAAGTGACATTTTAACGTGTTAATGTATACATTAAAGTTTGTATGCAATATCAAAATAAAACATTTTTATGTTTAGGTTATACATTGGAAATATAAACAAATAAAATTACCTCTCTTATTTTTAAAATTATAAATACAAATTTGCATAAAAATAAAGAAAAATGAAAAATTATCTTTTCATTTGTCATCAACAAAAATGTCAATTAAATAAATTACATTTTATTAGACATTAGGAATGTATAAGGAAATTATATGAGTCAAATTCATTTTTATTCGACATTAGGAATAAAATAACATGTTTTGTTCGTTATCATCAATATGTTAATAGTATTAAAATTGGTTAAATTCACTAACCAATTATTCATTTATATGAACTGTTGTCGGCTGAAAACCCCACACTGGTATTGGGATGATAATTGATATACACTAGTCCCAATATTTATTTGTATGTCAATCGATAGATTGAAAGGCTGCGATGAGCGTTATTATTTCATTTTAAGGCTCACACAGTTGTGAACTTTACTCTGGATGTTGAATGGATGGTTTGATGATTATTTATCATTTGTTGTCATATACATACGATGTATGAAATCCGTATGTAATGACCCGGAATTTTGGGGGCAATTTAAAATTTTTATTTTAGAAATTTTAATGGATTTTAATATTTAAAATAATCTATTTTAAATAGGAACGACTAAAAATTTATTTTTAAAACGAATAAATTTAATTTAATTATAAAAGGAGTTAGAAACAGCACTACAGTTTGAAAATTTGAATTTGAACTTTGATCGACTGTACAGAATTCATTTTAAATCAGAATTGAGCGAAACAAGAAATATTTAAATCTGTTTAATCATATCTTTGTAACGGATGTAAGAAACTGAAATTTCACTTTATATTTTGAAAGTTATGGCCAGTTCAAAATTTAGAAAAGTCGTTGTAGGATTTATATATATTTTAATATAATATATAGCCCATAAAAATAGTTATTTTTCAAACGACCTCAGTTTTCGACGAAAACACTTTTGCTGGAACCGGAATGTCAAATTATTGCTAAGTTTCAATTTTCATAATTTTTCGAATTAATATGTGAGTGTGGCAAAGGAAAATGTGTTTTGTCAGTTTCGGTCAAATTTAATCGACTTGAAAATGGCCATTTTTCAAACAGTCTCAGAATTCGACGAAATTAGTCTTGTTAGAACCGTATCGTCAAAACATAACTAGAAATAATTTTTAGAGTCAATATGTGGCCCCGGTAATTTAAAATGCACGTTTGAATTTAATAATTAAATGATTTATAATTTAATTAGAGAAAAACATATCGTAATAACCGAATTGGGTTACGAAACATGTTCCAGAGTGTCCGGGATGGGGGTTATTAGCTAGGGGCAACACTTGTTGGGTTAGATTTGGAGTTCGTGACGATAAACTAGTATTATTCGAATTTAAAGGATTTAAATAAATAAAAGGGGCTATATACGCATATAAATACACCACCGTATACGTATTCCATACCAAACCCTACTACTGATTAACAGCCACTGTATATTGAATCAATGGCCATGAACGTTCGATTTTAATCCATCAATTTCTTCCTATCCGCTGAGAATTAAACTTGGAAATTAATGAAAACTTGGGTGGGATTTCTGTCCTCTTTTGATGCATACGGTTTTGATGAAAAACCATTGAGTGGTTCTCGAGTTTCTGGTTCGCAAACATCGCCGGTTGGGGGGTGATTTCTGGTGGGCACACGCGTGCGAGCGGGACGGCGTTGGGCGCGCTGGCGGAGCTCGGAGGGGCGCACGAAGGGGCGAGGTCTGATTGGTCGACGGCGAACTGTAGTGGTGGCAAGTTAGTGATTTTCAGATCGAATTGTTGGGTTTCAATGTACAGACAATCGGGGAAGAAGTAGAAGAAGGGTTCGGCAACACTTGTCAAAACGTTATAAAGAGGTGGAGCAAATAATTATTTAATTTAATTATGTTATTAAATTACTCAAGGTTTAAAACCATATAACTTTTGACTGCGTTATCGAAATTCAGATATTCAAGAAGCGTTGGAATCATATTCTCACGGTCTACAGCATGGAGCAGACTAGAGATGAAACAGAGCACTTTGGAATTTCAGATAAAATAATGTGAGATTTCTATATTTTAAAATAATTAAAAATTTAATTATCTTTAATTAGTGAAAATCCATATATGTGTGTTAATTTAATTCAGATCTGTGGTGTATGATATTTTATTTGCTGCTTGTTGATGATGATGATTGTTGTGGTATTTGCTTGATTAGATTTAGATCTGAAATAAAATCATATTTTTATTTTAGATCTATAAATATTGATCTAACTTATAAGGTTCCATTAAACAAAATTATTATGTTTAGTTTACACAGAAGAATTAAACAAAATTATTATTGTTTGTTTACATAGAAGAATTTAACAAGATTATTATATTTTGTTTGCATAGGAGAATTAGACAAGATAATCATTTTTGATCAAACATGATTTGTGAAAATAAAATAACATTTCCTTATAAATGTTACTTTGAAAATAAAATAACATTTCCTTATAAATGCTACTTTGAAAATAAAATAACATTTCCTTATAAATGTTACCTTGAAACAAAATAACATTTTTGATTAAGGAATTGGCTATGAAAATAAAAGAAAACTTTTTATTTGAAATATGTTTTGCAAATCAAAACAATATTTATGATTAAGAAATTGGCTATGAAAACAAAAACAATCCTTTTTGTTTGAAATATATCATGCAAATCAAAATGACATTTTTGATTAGAAATTTGTTATGGAAATATAAAGGACACCTTTGTTTAGGAATGTTAAATATGATGGAATGGACATCTTTGTCACATTAAAAAGGATGGACTAGAAATCAATATTTTGATTACATTAAAAGTGATTAGACCAAAATCAACGTTTTGATTACATTAAAAGGGATTTGTCAAAATATGCTTTTATATGTCGTTAGAACACTTTGAAAATGTTAGTATATAAAATATGCTTTTATATGTCGTTAGAACACTTAGAAAATGTTAGTATATAAAATATGCTTTTATATGTCGTTAGAACACTTAGAAAAATGTTAATATGTAAAATTTTCTTTTATATGTCATTAAAATACTTAGAGAAATGTTTATATATATATTATATGATGTTAGAATTCACGGAAAATGTTTTACACATAAAATGTTATTTTATGTGATGCTAGAATAAAAATTAAAATTACCTTTTTATTGAATTATGAATCATTTAAAAATAATAAAGTAGAAATGGATATTTTTGTCACTTTGAAATGAATGAAATTAAAAGAACATTTTTGTCACCTTAAGATGAATGAAACTAAAAGGACATATTTTGTCACTTTGACATGAATGAAATAAAAAGGATATTTTTGTACATTTAAGATGAATGAAATAAAAATGTATATTTTTATACATTAAAAAGAAGAAGTTAAAAATGTATATTTTTATACATTAAAAAGAAGGAGTCTTTGTTTGAAAAGATGTTAACGTACAATTTACATTTTAATGATAATTAGAATTCATTAAAAAGAATGAATCTCTGTTTGAAAACTCCTGAACTTGTAATTTACATTTTTATGAAAATGAATTGTTAAAAAGAATAAAACCTTGATTAGAATGTGTTAACATGTAAAATTACATTTCTATGTAATTAGTATTCGTCAAAAAGAATTAAACAAAAATTTACATTTTGTTCATTTATAAAGGATGTAATAATATATACATTTTTGTGTTAAAATATGTTTATAGAAATAAAAATCACATTTTTGTGAAAACATGATTAGTTGAATTAGAATTAACATCTATGTGTTAAAATGTGATTTTTGCAAATAAAAATATACATTTTTGGTAATTAAAGAAGTTTACACCAAAATATACATTTTTGGTAATTAAAGAAGTTTACACCAAAATATACATTTTTGGTCACTGGAAGGGATTACACAAAGATTGGGAAGTTTATATTTTTATTGTCAATTAGTTAAAATAAAAAAATGTAAATAGTATTTTAGATTTTTATTGTCATTTGTCAACAATAAAAAGAATGGAGATGTTTGTCTGTGAAGTTGAAATGTTTGATGTGTTAAATATAATGTTAGTGTATTCAAACCGAATATTACACATCCATTTACAAGTCATCCGACTTGTTTATGTGATTGGGATGATAATTTTCACACATCACCCAAGTGCATAAATAATTTAGTATTTGATTTTTTGATGAAACCCCACACGGGTGTTGGGATGATATTTGATCTACACTAGTCCCAATAATTAGTGTAGAATCCACTTTGGTTTTATTTGGATGCTTGATAGTTATTTCTCGTCGATTACATGCAATAAATGGTTGTTGATTGAGTCACATTCCAATAAAGGATATTCTAGGAAAAGATTATTTTAGAAAATATCTTAGAAATATTTTAGAAAAGAATATATTTTGGAAAATATATTTTTATTTAAATGAACTAGTTATTAACTAGAATAGATCATTAAATTAAAATTTAATGAAGTTTTCCAATTAGAGAATATTTAATTGAAATTAAATTAAATAAATTGGATTTTGGGTTGTTGTGAATGGTGTCTTCAATAACACCTTTCTTAAACCCAGATGAAAAGAATAAATCTTTTAATTACGATTACTAGAGTTTCAAACTATATTTTGTAACTGGAATAAAAATGATTTGTGAATTGAGTTCATCGTGAACAATGTTTTTAAACAACATCGGTTCTTTAACTCGATTAACAGTAAGAATATGATTTGGAATTTATAAATCTTGTATCAAGATTTAAATGAGAATTTTCCAAAAGTAAAGTTTTCCAATTTAATATGATAAATTGGAGTTGGATGGAATCCGAATCAATAATAACCGAGATAAGCTTCGGTAAAAGAAAACCGATACTACATATGGAATTTAAGAGGCTTTGCCGTTATTCCATTTATATTATTGGTCGGATATAGAAATTTATAACGATTATATATTGATTTGATTTCTGTGAAGATTCCATATTTAATGGAAGTCGATTTTGGGTTTTTCGTGAACGGTGTTTTTTAATGACATTAGTTCTTTAACCCAGTTAAAGATAAGATTAATTTCTTAAATTTAAATAATCATTGAATGGTGATTTTTGGTATTTAAAACCAAATTGAAGTTTTGATAAATCTTTAAAGAAAAGATTTAAGGATAATTTAAAGAATTTATCTTTGATATAATAATGCGAATATTTTATTAGATGAATATTCTGAATTGGATTGAGGCGTTGGATGTGTTTTTATAGTACTTGATTTTTAATTATAAAATACGTAAGTTATTCGGGAGGACCGAGTTTAACTTGTTCTGAATAATTACTACGACGATGAAGAGTCGAAGATGAAGACGGTGGTTGAAGACCGACGATCTTCACATCGAATGGATGTGTTGCTACAGAGACCCTTGATGGGAGTAGCTACCTTGAAGGGGCTTCAGTGGTGGCCGTCCGGACTATGGTTGATTGTTCAGATTTGGTTTTCGCTCAGACCCAGAGCATAAGCTAGTAAATGGATGCGTGTCTGACATTGGATTTCGTTCCATGTGAATTAAATCGATTTCTGTTAATGTATGGCTGTTTGGTGGTGGAGGATTTATTCTCTACTTAACACCCTGGTATATATTAATAGTGATTGATCGCATGGCGTGAATTGTCAATGCGGTACGCCAAGATGCAAATGATCAAGGCTTTTGTTGAAAAGCAGGGCCTTGTGGAATGATCAAAGTATAGTCTATTACGGCATAACTTTGTGTATATCGTGACTTCGCGAGCCTCACACCCCAGTATGAGTCAAAAACGGGATTAGGACTGCAGGGAGTGCACACGTTTCTTTCTAGCTAGGAGTGGTGTCGGTGCTTAAACTGGCTGACATTATACTTATGTGGATGATGGATTTTGAGGCGCCTCGGATTTTTATGGGCCGTTAGTGGTCATACTATAGGTCCAAAGGGACCGGGAAGCGTGTGTTCAGGCATAATTAATCCACTACCCTTAGGTAGGGACCGGCCCTGAAGATCCAAGGGTTCACTGCGGGGGATCCTAAGGCATTTGCTAGAGTGTCTCGAATCGGAGAGTAGCTTGCCCCTAGCCTCGACTCATGATGGAAACCCAATTTCCAATACGATCTTGCGGTTTTGGATTGTAGAACTAGTATGGCGACATAGTAGGATGGGGTACTATGCCGTCTATGATTAATACATTATAATTGAAATTATTTTTGAAATATATATACCCATAGATATACACACTAATACTAAATCCGTTTTATCGTATCAAGCATCTATTGACCATTATAAGGTAAAACCCTATCCTCCGGTTTGCGTTGCATTGTGTGATGGGACTTGGGTCTTATAATGGTTTCATTTTTCTAAAAAGCAGTGCGTTGTTTAACGATTTACTTTATTTTATGCACTGGCAATCCAATGGAGTAAACCCGTTCCGCGTTAGCAGCGTGGTCCTGTGATTAGCCTTATTATTAGATAGTTAAGTTAAGATTTCTCATACCAGTCCCATGACTGACCTGTAATTTGTTTCACTGGCAAACTCGGGTGCCCATATTTTCCACACGGGCAGTCGAGTAGCTTTTTGCAGATATATTTACAGGGTCCTGGCTCACAGCTGAAGCGGTACTCGGAAAGCTCTGTATCCGTGTACTCCTCCCAGTTATATATTTGTATTATTTTTCCGCTGATATTTAAATGTAATTTAAAACTCTGATATTATAGTATTTCTATTATGTAATAAGTATTCATACTCTGTTATATTCTTGTACTCTGATGTAATTGTTGTAATCAGCGATAAAATGTTCTTCAGTTTGTGTTCTGATGTGTGTTGTTCTCAAAGCAATCCATGCTTTCCTTTACTGGGAAGTTTGGGTCGTCACATTTGGTATCAGAGCTTTGGTTTACAGTGCTCGAGAACAAGGCACATTAGAACCGAACGAAAGAATTCATCAGAGATTGGATTAGTAATATCCAATAAGAATAACTCGTTAGAGATGGGATCAGTAGTATCCTAGAATGAGTGTGAAGAGTATTATTTTCTTTAAAATAAAAAAAAATGAAAACAAATTTAGTTTTGAAATTTTATCTTAAAATACGTATTTGAGTATATTATTATATTTTTATGTGGACAATCGAGTATATAAAGATTTCAAATATACGAGTAATTAACGGATATTCGAAGTTTTAATATACTGGATAGATATAGAATCACACTCTAGTCGCCCGGAGATAATTCTGATGATCGGTGCACCATCACCCGTATTTATGTTTGAGTCTCGAAAGTGGGATTTTTATATATTTCCATTGACTGGTATGAGAAGCAAAACTTAGTTAGGACACATTGCTGTGATTTGCACTAAAAATATGATTTTTGATTATATATAAAAGTTACATATATATATTTGAAAAGTTAATCACCTAATTGATTGCTGGTTATGATGTTTGATTATTAGTTTAACTAATAAAAGTATAGAAATGATAATTAATTTAACTAACAAAATTATTGAAACCAATAAATAAATAAATAAAATTTAAAGTTGAGTTGGTAAATTAAACAACTTTTAGTTCCGTTCCTTTTCGAGGACGAAAAGATTTTAAGCGGGGGCGATTGTAACGACCCGGAATTTGGGGGCCAATTTAAAATTTTTATTTTAGAAATTTTATTGGATTTTAATATTTAAAATAATCTATTTTAAATAGGAACGACTAAAAATTTATTTTTAAAACGAATAAATTTAATTTAATTATAAAAGGAGTTAGAAACAGCGCTACAGTTTGAAAATTTGAATTTGAACTTTGATCGACTGTACAGAATTCATTTTAAATCAGAATTGAGCAAAACAAGAAATATTTAAATCTGTTTAATCATATCTTTGTAACGGATGTAAAAAACTGAAATTTCACTTTATATTTTGAAAGTTATGACCAGTTCAAAATTTAGAAAAGTTGCTGTAGGATTTATATGTATTTTAATATAATATATAGCCCTTAAAAATAGTCATTTTTCAAATGACCTCGGTTTTCGACGAAATCACTTTTGTTGGAACTGGAATGTCAAATTATTGCTAAGTTTCAATTTTCATAATTTTTCGAATTAGTATGTGAGCGTGGCAAAGGAAAATGTGTTTTGTCAGTTTCGGTCAAATTTAATCGACTTGAAAATGGCCATTTTTCAAACGGTCTCAGAATTCGACGAAATTAGTCTTGATAGAACCGTATCGTCAAAACATAACTAGAAATAATTTTTAGAGTCAGTATGTGGCCCCGGTAATTTAAAATGTACGTTTGAATTTAATAATTAAATGATTTATAATTTAATTTAAAGAAAAACGTATCATAACAACTGAATTGGGTAACGAAACATGTTCCAAAGTGTCCGGGATGGGGGTTATTAGCTAGGGGCGACACTCGTTGGGTTGGATTTGGAGTTCGTGACGATAAACTAGTATTATTCGAATTTAAAGGATTTAAATAAATAAAAGGGGCTAAATACGCATATAAATACACCACCGTATACGTATTCCATACCAAACCCTACTATTGATTAACAGACGTCGTATATTGAATCAATGGCCATGAACATTCGATTTTAATCCATCAATTTCTTTCTGTCCGCTGAGAATTAAACTTGGAAATCAATGAAAACTTGGGTGGGATTTCAATCCACTTTTGATGCATACGTTTTTGATGAAAAACCGTTGAGTGGTTCTCGAGTTTCTAGTTCGCAAACATCGCCGGTTGGGGGGCAATTTCTTGTGGGCACACGTGTGCGAGCGGTACGGCGTTGGGCGCGCTGGCGGAGCTCGGATGGGCGCACGAAGGGGCGAGGTCTGATTGGTCGACGGCAAACTGTAGTGGTGGCAAGTTGGTGATTTTCAGATCGAATTGGTGGGTTTCAATGTACAGGCAATCGGGGAAGAAGTAGAAGAAGGGTGCGACAACACTTGTCAAAACGTTATAAAGTGGTGGAACAAATAATTATTTAATTTCATTATGTTATTAAATTACTCAAGGTTTAAAACCGTATAACTTTTGACTGCGTTATCGAAATTTAGAAATTCAAGAAGCGTTGGAATCATATTCTCACGATCTACAACATGGAGCAGACTAGAGATGAAACAGAGCACTTTGTAATTTCAGATAAAATAATGTGAGATTTCTATATTTTAAAATAATTAAAAATTTAATTATCTTTAATTAGTGAAAATCCATATATGTGTGTTAATTTAATTCAGATCTGTGGTGTATGATATTTTATTTGCTGCTTGTTGATGATGATGATTGTTGTGGTATTTGTTTGATTAGATTTAGATCTGAAATAAAATCATATTTTTATTTTAGATCTATAAATATTGATCTAACTTATAAGGTTCCATTAAACAAAATTATTATGTTTTGTTTACACAGAAGAATTAAACAAAATTATTATTGGTTGTTTACATAGAAGAATTTAACAAGATTATTATATTTTGTTTGCATAGGAGAATGAGACAAGATAATCATTTTTGATCAAACATGATTGGTGAAAATAAAATAACATTTCCTTATAAATGTTACTTTGAAAATAAAATAACATTTCCTTATAAATGCTACTTTGAAAATAAAATAACATTTCCTTATAAATGTTACCTTGAAACAAAATAACATTTTTGATTAAGGAATTGGCTATGAAAATAAAAGAAAACTTTTTATTTGAAATATGTTTTGCAAATCAAAACAATATTTATGATTAAGAAATGGGCTATGAAAATAAAAACAATCCTTTTTGTTTGAAATATATCATGCAAATCAAAATGACATTTTTGATTAGAAATTTGTTATGGAAATATAAAGGACACTTTTGTTTAGGAATGTTAAATATGATGGAATGGACATTTTTGTCACATTAAAAAGGATGGACTAGAAATCAATATTTTGATTACATTAAAAGTGATTAGACTAAAATCAACGTTTTGATTACATTAAAAGGGATTTTTCAAAATATGCTTTTATATGTCGTTAGAACCCTTAGGTAGGGACAGGTCCTGAAGATCCAAGGGTTCACTACGGGGGATCCCGAGGCATTTGCTAGAGTGTCTCGAATCGGAGAGTAGCTTGCCCCTAGCCTCGACTCATGATGGAAACCCAATTTCCAATACGACCTTGAGGTTTTGGATTGTAGAACTACTATGGCGACATAGTAGGATGGGGTACTATGCCGTTCATGATTAATACATTATGATTGAAATTGTTTTTGAAATATATATACCCATAGATATACACACTAATACTAAATCCGTTGTATTGTATCAAGCATCTTTTGACCATTATAAGGTAAAACTCTATCCTCCGGTTTGCGTTGCATTGTGTGATGGGACTTGGGTCTTATAATGGTTTCATTTTTCAAAAAGCATTGCGTTGTTTAATGATTTACTTTATTTTATGCACTGGCAATCTAATGGAGTAAACCCGTTCCGCGTTAGCGGTGTGGTCCTGTGATTAGCCTTATTATTAGATAGTAAGTTTAAGATTTCTCATACCAGTCCCATGACTGACCTGTAGTTTGTTTCACTGGCAACTCGGGTGCCCATATTTTCCACACGGGCAGTCGAGTAGCTTTTTGCAGATATATTTACAGGGTCCTGGCTCACAGCTGAAGCGGTACTCGGAAAGCTATGTATCCGTGTACTCCTCCCAGTTGTATATTTGTATTATTTTTCCGCTGATATTTAAATGTAATTTAAAACTCTAATATTATGGTATTTCTATTATGTAATAAGTATTCATACTCTGTTATATTCTTGTACTCTGATGTAATTGCTGTAATCAGCGATAAAATGTTCTTCAGTTTGTGTTCTGATGTGTGTTGTTCTCAAAGCAATCCATGCTTTCCTTTACTGGGAAGTTTGGGTCGTCACACCATATAACTGAAGTTATATGGTAAATGATTGAGTCGCTTTCCGATTAAGAATATCTTTTATGTAAAGAATATTTTAAAACAAAGAATTTCTTCTAAATAAAGAATATTTTTAAAAGATATTGTAATAAAAGAATTAGATTTTGGGTGGTCGTGGATAGTGTCTTAAATACTGTATAAAAGAAATAAATCTTTTAATTAAGATTATTAGAGTTTTCCAATTATATTTAGTAATGGAAATAAAATGATATGTGAATTGGGTTTATCATGAACTATGTTTTAAATGACATTTGTTCTTTAACCCAATTAACAGTATAAAATATGATTTAGAATTTATAAATCTTATAGTAAGATTTAAAAAGAAAATTTCCATAGTCAAGTTTTCCAATTTAATATAGTAAATTGGAATTGAGTGGAAATTCAATTTGATAATAATCGAGATAGGTTTCTGTAAAAGAAGACTATTACTATATATGGAATTTAAAAGGCTTTGCCGTTATTCCATTTATATTATTATTCAGATACGGAAATTTATATCGATTATATATTGATTTGGTTTCTGTGAAATTCCATATTTAATGGAAATTGATTTTGGGTTTATCGTGAACTGTGTTTTAAATGACATTAGTTCTTTAACCCAGTTATAGATAAGACTAATTTTCTTAAATTTGAATAACCATAAAGTAATGATTTTTGATATTAAAATCAAATTGGAGTTTGATGAATATTTAACAAGAAGATTAAAGAATTAATTTAAAAGAATTTATCTTTGATAAAATTAATGGGAACCTTTCCCTAATAATATGAATATTTTATTAAAAAGAATATTCTGAATTGGAATGAGGTGTATGATGTGTCTTAATAGCACTTGATTTTTAATTATAAAATACGCGAGTTATTCGGAAAGACCGGGTTTAATCCATTCTGAATAATTACTACGACGATTAAAGTCAAGACATTGAACACGGTGGATGAAGACCAGTGATCTTCACATCGAATAGATGACTATTGATGCCCGACATTGGCTAGCAACCAGTAAAGAGTTAAAGTGGTAGTTTGTCCAGATGTACTTGTTGATTGTCCGGATATGCGAGCAACTCACTTCCGTATTGGACGTACGGGACAAGGAATAAGGTGTCTCCGGTTTCATTCAGACCCAGAACGGACTTGTAAATGGATGTGTGTCTGACATTGGATTTCATTCCATGTAAATTAAATTGATTTCTATTTGATAAATATCTGTGGTGGCAGAGAATTTATTCTCTTTCTTAACACCCTTCCCTGAGACGTACGAGCTCAGAGGTTATATATTGATAGTTATCGATCGCATGGCGTGGAATGTCAATGTGGCACGCCAAGATGCAAATGATCAAGGCTTTTGTTGAAAAGCAGAGCCTTGGGGTTGATGATCAAAGCATAGCCTATTTTGGCATAAATTTGTGTATAACTTGACATCGCGAGCCTCACAGCCCGGTAAGAGTCAGAAACGGAGCAAGGGAACACAGGGAGTGCACACGTTTCTTTCTAGCTAGAAGTGGTATCAAGGTTTTACATTCCCTGGCATTTACTTATGTGGATGATGGATTTCGAGGCCTCGGATTTATCGATCTCCAATGGACGTATTATAGGTTCGATAGGACCGGGAAGCATGTGTTCAGGCATAACTAACCCGCTAAAGTATTTGTGGACCGGACCTGCTGTATCCAAGGGTTGCCCATAGGTGTGATCCTGAGACATTGCTAGAGTGTCTCGAATCGGTAAGGAGATCATTCCTAGTCTTGACTTTTGATGGAAACCCAGTTCCCAATACGACATCATGCGGTTTTGATTGTAGAACCAGTAAGGCGACATAGTATATGGTAGTTATGCAATCTATGATCAATACATTATGATTGAAATGTTTTTGAAACGTATATACACCAATAATAGTATCAAATCCATTTTTATCGTATCAAGCATTTTTGACCATTATAAGGTAAAACTCTATCCTCCGGCTTGCGTTGCATTATGTGATGGGACTTGAGTCTTATAATGGTTTTATTTTTCTAAAAAGCATTGCGTTGTTTAATGATTTACTTTATTTCATGCACTGGCAATCCAATGGAGTAAAACCGTTCCGCGTTAGTGGCTTGGTCCTGTGATTATCCTTATTACTAGATAAGTTAGTAAAGATTTCTCATACCAGTCCCATGACGGACCCGTAGTTTGTTTCACTTTGCAAACTCGGGTGCCCTATTTTCCATACGGGCAGTCATGTAGCTTACTTTGCAGATATATTGAGCAGGATTCTGGATCGAAGCTTAGAGCTGTGTCCAAAGCATTGATATTCTTCCGCTGTGTTAATTTAACTGTTCGGCTGCAGCGTATTACATTTATTGTAATTTAATCTTCCGTTGTATTATTATATTCGATGTACTCTGATATTCTGTACTCTGATGTAACATTATCATGATGTTTATAAAAGTCTATTGTTATTTGTTCTGATGTGTTGTATTCCCAGAGTTAACGTATTCGGGTTTTGAACGGTCTTGGTCGATCTTGCGATCGATTAGGTCCGGGCAAAATCTGGGTCGTTACAGTGGGTATCAGAGCTCTGGTTAGCTCAAATCTTTGGGGTAAAACTCATTAGAACTGAACAAAAGACTCCTCAGAGGTAGGATTAGTAATATCCTATAAAAGAATACTCATTAAAGATAGGATCAGTAGTATCCTAGAATGAGAAAAGAAAACTCATTAGAGATGGGGTTAGAAATGCCCTAGAATGAGTTGAGAGTGATAGGTTTATAATTCACGTATTTGTAATTATATATATAATTCAATCTTAGAAAATATAATTTTTGAATATATAAAATACATATATATTTGAAAATATAATCAACTAATCAAATTATTAAAACCAATAAAAGAATTGAAAATTGAATTAGTTAGTTAAACAACTTTTAGCTTCGTTCCTTTTAGAGGACGAAAAGATTTTATGTGGGGGAGATGGTCAAATTCTGAACCAATTTAAAATTTTTATTTTAGAAATTTTAATGGATTTTAAATAGTCAAAATAATTTATTTTAATTAATATACAGGATGCAAAATAAATTGGATTTTAGTGAAACAAAAAATATCTAAATCTATTTAAAAATATCTTTCCATCGAATCCAAAAAATTGAAATTTCATAGCGGAAATCAAAAGTTATTCCCATTTTAAAATTCGGAATAGTCGCTGTAGAATATATATATATATATATATTAATATTTAAAATAGCCATTTTTCAAACAACCTCTGTTTTCGACGAAACCAATTTTATTGGATCCAGAATGCCAAATTATTGCTAGGTTTCAATTTTCATAATTTTTGGAATTAATATGTGAGCGTGGCAAAGGAAAGTGTGTTTTGTTAGTTTAAGTCAAATTGGATCGACCAGAAAATGGCCATTTTTCAAACGGTCTCGGAATTCGACGAAACTAGTCTTGTTAGAACCGTATCGTCAAAACATAACTAGAAATAATTTTTTTCCAATTTTTAGAATTAGTATGTGGTCCAGGTAAATTTAAATGTACGTTCAAATTAAATAAATAAATGATTTATATATTAAATTAAAGAAAACATATAGAAGACGATTGTTTGGGCTAACGGGACCTATCCCACTGATTCCGGAATGGGGTATTTGCCTAGGGACAACTTTTGTTGGGTTAGGTTTGGAGCTATTAAGAATAAATGGGATTTTAATAATAATGAATTAAATAATATTATTATAAATACCTAATAAAACAAAACCCTAATTTGATGCTGAAGCGACCCGAACTTCCCCGGTAAGGAAAACCCGGATTGAGTTGAGAACAAGCCACAATGGAACGCAGACAGAAGAACATTTCATTGCTTATTATAAAAATTCCATTAGAATACAAGAATATACAGAGTATAAATCAATATTACACATTTACCAAATATCAGAGATTACAATAAATTACATAGCAGCGGAAAATAATACATAACACAACTGAAAGTAATAACACAACTGAAAGTAATACACGGATAAAGAGCTTTCCGAGTATCCTTCCAGCTGTAAATCAGGATCCTGTGAATATAAATCTGCAAAACCAAAACTATTAGCTGCCCGTGTCAAAATGAGGGCACCCAGAGTTTAGGCCAAAACAATAAACTCCAGGTCAGTCATGGGACTGGTTGAGAACTAAAACAATTATTAATCTTTATTTTAAAGTTAGGTAAATCAAGGGACCACGCTGTATAGCACGGAATGGGTTTCCTCCCAAGAACACCAGTGCATAAAACAACAGCGCAATGCTAAATAAGGAAAAATGAAGCTATTATAAGACCCAGGTCCCATCACACAATGCAACGCAAGCCGGAGGATAGGGTTTTTACCTTATAATAGCCAAGAATGCTTGATACGTTTAATTTCATCTTTTATTATTACTATAAGTGTACAGTATCAAAACAATTTCAAATCATAAGTATAAATCATAGACGGCATAAGCGCCCCATCCCACTATGTCGCCATACTAGGCTCTACAATCAAAACCGCACATGTCACGTATTGGAAGTTGGATTTCCATCTATGAACCGAGGTAGAAGATAGTCCTCACCGGCTTTGAGACTCTCTAGCCCGAGCCTCAGGGTCAGAGCGCATCGACCCTTGGATCGTCAGGTCCGGCCCACCGATGTGGATTAAAATGCCTGAACACTGTGTTTCCCCACCGTTTGGGGCGTAAATGAGCCAACGAATGACTCCATCGGACTCGGATCGTCCGATCTAACTGAGGGGCCTCGCAACAGCAACAACCACATAAGTCAAAACTCGTCAGGGCATGTAAAACCACTGACGCCACTTCTAACTAGAAAGAAACGCATGTCCTCCCTGAAGTCCTCTCCCGTTTTTGGTCCACCATCGGGGTGTGAGGCTCGCGAATCTACGCTACACAAAGCTATGCCACAAGGGCCGTGCTTTGATCATCAACCACAAGACTTTTCTTTTCAACAGAAGCCTTGATCCATTGCCACTTAGGCATGCCACACAGGCAGTTCACTCCATGCATTTGATATCCATCAATATATAACCTCTGAGCTCATACGTCTCAGAGAAGGGCGTTAAGCAAGAGAATAAATTCTTCGCTGCCAAACAGATATATATTTAATAGAAATCAATCACACAGAATAAAATCCAATGTCAGGCACACAGTCCATTTACAAGTTTGTTCTGGGTCTGAACGAAACCGGAGGCACCTAGTTCCCCGCATATCCATCGATCTCCAAGTACGTCTGGACGATCACCAACTGATTCCCTCCTCTTGGGTGTACGGCAAAATCAAGATCATCAGTAATTATCCAAACGACGTGAAGACCTCCGGTCTTCAACCACCGTCTTCATCTTCGAAACCACGTCGAATCAGTTATTCAGAATGGGATAAACCCGGTCTTTCTGAATAACTCACATATATATTAAACAAGTGTTACACAAACACAACATACGCCTCATTCTAATTCGGAATATTATTTTATTCAAATGTTCTTACACTTTGAGAAAGGTTCCCATTAATTTTATCAAAGATAAATTCTTTAAATTTATTCTTTAATCTTCTTTGAATATCAATTCAAATTAGTTGGGATTAGCGAACCACACCGAAGTAATCATTTATTTCCCAATCCCAACCTATTCATCCCATGAAGTAAAACTGGTAATACTTCATATCTAACACCACAGTGTTATCGGTAAATTCAATTGCCATTTCACGTTCAAATCTAATTAAAGATTTAACTATTTCCTGGAGTAAAACTGGTGATACTCCATTCTCGATCTTTTCAATCTAATTAAGGATTCATTAAAACTCCACTTAGTTTTAATTTTTAACTGGGTTAAAGAATCAGTGTCATATAAAACACGGTTCACGATAAACCCAAATCACATTTGATATTAAATACAAGGCTCTGAATAGAAAATATATCGGCTTATATTCAATATCAAATTCTACGACCAACAAATATTGTATTGGAAATAACGATATAAATATATCTTTCAAATTCCCGTAACAATATCAGTATCGTCACGAAATCCAACATCGAAATATTCCGAAGACAATTTCGATTCAAATCCATTCCAATTCAATTATTGGAAATTCTGGTTACTTTCAAAACCCTTTTCGAATTCAATTTATTTAAAAATAAATAGAATTATAATTCTAGTTCAAAAATAGTTCATTTCGATAAAAATCTGTTTTTATCTTTTCAAATATGGAGTTTTTCATCCCAATTCTTCCCAAATCATTTCTTATGATTTTACACAAATTATTACTATTTTTAATAATTTTATCAAGGCCCGTACAGTCGATTCCATCAACGACCATCGAACTAAACTTACAGCGACCTTTTCCAAATTTGATTTGGACATAATTCCAAATACAATCGTTAGATTTCTAATTTCTAATATTCATTAGAAAGCTCTTTTCGATACGAACCCAACGGTTCCGGTTTTAGGAGAATCCGAAGGTCGGATCTCCCGCAATATCCATTCGAAGTCAATGGTCGAAATTCACGAACTACCGCAGCGCGGCGCGTTCTATTCAGGCCATTATATTATATATATAATATATATAATATATACGTCGTCGATTTCCTTTTAAAACGTATTTTATAAATCGTTTCAATTCGTTTTCAAAATGATTTCCACTTCTTATTCGATTTCAAATCAAAATTGAATTTTCCTTATAAATTCATTTTAAATTCATTTAAAATTGATATCAATTCAAATCAATTTTTAATTCAATTCGTTTTCAATTCAATTTCAATTCGAATCCATTTCTATTCAATTTCAATTCGAATTCATTTTCAATACGAATTCAATTCTATTCAATTTCAATCCGAATTCATTTTCTATTTAGTTCGAATTCATTTTCAATTCGAATTCATTTCAAATTGATTTCCATTCAATTTCAATTCGATTCGAATTCATTTTCAAAATATTCGATTTTGAAATCACTTTTCAATATTCATTATAAAAACGAATATAATCGATATAAATATCGTTTGCGTCAAAGTGGCGTAAATCTAATCAACACGGCTTCATATATTTCTATTTTCAAATATTCTATTTCAAATATTTCTTTTTCAAATATTTCTATTTTCAAATATTCTATTTCAAATATTTCTTTTCAAATATTTCTATTCAAATATTTCTATTCAAATATTTCTATTCAAATATTTCTTTTCAAATATTTCTATTCAAATATTTCTATTTAAATATTTCTATTCAAATATTTTTATTTAAATATTTCTTTTCAAATACTGGAATGAGGCCCAATCAATTACCATAGATTTTATTTCTATGGATTTCCATACAACGCATGTATATATCAACAATGACCAATAATCAACCATCATCCAAAATGCATTCTACACTGTATAAGCATCAGATGTAGATATTCAACGCTTATAACAGTCTGTCAATCAATCGATCGACATACAACTAATTATTTGGATTAGTGTATGTCATATATCACCCCAATACCCGTGTGGGGTTTTCAAACAATCAAACACAGATTTTATTTGTGCAGTTGGGCGATGTGTGAAATTTATCGTCCCAATCAATATCAGTCAAATGTGTGTATATAAACAAATCGTTCGATTTGTTTATATTGATTTATTTCATTTTAAATACACGTTAAAAATTCTATCTTCAACAATAAAATATTTTTTAACTATATAAATATTTTATTTCATTTCACAACACATCACACAATCAACTACACATCAAAATCAAACAAACAAGCATACAAGCCGTCCATGGTCTGTGGACGACGGGTGTCGGGTGCTACTAAACACCGTTTGCATCCTAGTATATATTTCAACTAGAAATAAATTAAAAGTGAGAAGTTCTCACTTTGGGGATCCATTCCACCATTCTTTCCTTCTGAACGGTTTGGATTTTCCAGAAATTCCAACGCAGTCTTTTCTATGATGTTCATATTAAAAATCACATTTTTATTTCAGTGCTATAAAAATCACATTTTTATTTCATTATATATGTAATAAAAATCAGAATTTTATTTCGTTACATATATAAAAATCATATTTTTATATTCTCTATTATATAAAAATTCTATTTTTAATCCGTTACTCGTATAAAAATTATACTTTTACTTTCTATATAAAAATTATATTTTTATAACTCTAATAATTTAAAGATCATATTTTTAATACTCTACTAATATAAAGATCATATTTTTAATACTCTACTAATATAAAGATCATATTTTTAAAAGTAATGCTAATTTTATTATTTTGAAAACAATGTTCATTTTCTCTTTCGTATAAATCAAGATCCTATTTTTAGATTAATAAAAATCTAACCTACTTTAAAAATCGAATCTTTTTTTACTTTTGAAAATCAAATCTTTTGTTAAATAAAAAAAATCAAATCTTTTCTAAATATAAAGATATACCTTTTTTTTCTTATGTAATATAATTTAAACAAAACTGATTTTTTTCTATGTATTGTTATTTAAACAAAACTGATTTTTTTCTATGTAATGTTATTTAAACAAAACTGATTTTTTTCTATGTAATGTTATTTTAACAAAACTGATTTTTTTTCTATGTAATATTATTTAAACAAAAACTTAAATTACTACTCAGAAAAATTTATTAAACTAATTACACAAGGAGAAAACTCACTGCCTTTCCGTTCTGGAAAAAAAGCTGAAGCCATTGTCTTCATCAGATAAGCACGAACCGGTCTCCGAAGGCTAGGGCAGCAGATTGCACCTCCTGTGCTCGACTGGTTCTCGATCAACTCACCCCCCGGATGCGGCTACACGTGCGCGAAAGCTGGAAGTGGCGGGGGAGCAGTTCAATCAGTGGCACGGTGCTTGGTCGAAGGGGATTTGGGTTCGGTTTTCAAGAGGGGGGCGCTGGAGAGGAGCGGTGGAGGCTAGGGGATCGGAGGGAGGAGGAGGCGGAGTTCCGGTCTGGGGGTGGCGATCGTCTGGTCGGCGTCGAGCTCAGGAGCGCAGCTCCGTTCTTTTTTTTTATATTCAATCTGAACGGGGGAGGGGGGGCTGAGAGAAAGAAAAGAGGGGTGGCAGTTTTTATTTATTTATTTATTTATTTGATTCCAAAAAAGCAACTTTTAATTTCGACCTCAAATCGAACCCACCGCCTGTCGTCCATAGCTAATTACCCCCATTCTGAACACAATGGGATGTGTATCGTAAGCTGATTCGATCATTTCGATCAGTTTCCGTCAAAATCAAAGTATAAATCTATATATTGAATTTGAATGCACATTTCAATTTACCGGGGCCACATATGAACTCTAAAAATTCCCGAAAAATAGTTTCTAGCTTCGTATTGACGATACGGTCCTAACAACACTAATTTCGTCTAATTCTGAGACCGTTTGAAAAATGGCCATTTTCCAGTCGATTAAAATCAACTGAAACTGGTCAAACGCGTTTTCCTTTGCCACGCTCACATATTGATTCGAAAAATTACGAATTTTAAAACCTAGCAATAACTTGACATCACGGATCCAACAAAAGTGGTTTCGTCGAAATCCGAGGTCGTTTGCAAAATTTCCATTTTTAAATGCCAGAATTCCATAGCGACTATTCTGAATTTTCAACTGGACGTATCTTTTGATTCCCGCTATGAAATTTTGATTTTTCAGATTCGTTGGAAAGATATTCTCAATTAGATTCAAATATTTTTGGTTTCACTAAAATCCGGTCTATTTTGCACCCGGTACATTCATTTGAAATTTGAAATCGAATTATCGAACTACCGCGCCATTTTCAATTCCTTTTATAATTTAAAATAAATAATTATATTCTAACGACGATCTATATAATATATACGTTTGAATTCTATTCAAAATAAATTTCTCGATTATATTATTTAAAATAATTCATTTTAAATAAACAAAATTCGCTAAAATTGCCAAAAATAAAAAATTTAAATTGGCCCAGATTTCCGGGTTATTACGATCTCCCCTACTTAAAACTTTTCGTCCCCGAAAAGGAACGAAGTCGAAAGTTGTTTCCCAAATCAACTCAACTTCCAGTATTTTCACTACGACTTAAGTTCTTCAACTTTTCAGTTTCTGAGAACTTTTCAAATTTTTCAAAAATTTGGCTAACACCCTAAATTTTCGAAAAATTTCGCCATAACCTCCCCTGCACCGGGGACTTCAGGATATTTCATATATCCTCCCATGGCCTTCTTCAATCAAAAAGAAAAAGAAAAAGCCAAGCGGCTAGCCAATCGGCTCATAAAATCATCATCACCCAAACAAAACAGTAAATTATGGTAAACATGTACCTATTTGTCGGGCAAACAATTTTATTCTTCTACTCTAGCCTCCTTGCTATGACCTGTTCAGTGCAAACACATGTATATGCATGAAAATGTGACTAATTTTCAATACAACTGACTATTTGATTCAACTTGGTTAAAGGTTCAACATTTTAATTAATCAACCAATAATCAAACAACACATTCAGCAATCCATTAGTTGATTATCATTTCAAATTTATAACTTTGATATATAGTCTAAAAATCAAATTTTTGATGCAAAATCACAACAATAAGCCCTATCTAATTTTGTTTCTCACACCATTCAATTGGAAATATATAAATATCACGCTTTCGTCACTCGAAGATAAATTCTGACGAAGAGTACTCAACCATCAGAATCATCTTCGGGCCACTAGAGTATGATTATATATCTATTCAGTATATTAAAACTTCGTACACACGCTAGCTAGGCGTATATGCAAAATCTTCATATACTAGATTGTCCAAATTCAACACAAGTAAATATTCAAATATGTTGAATAAAGTTTAAATTTTCAAAACAAAATTCATTTTCATTTTAAAAATATACTCTTCACACTCGTTCTAGGATACTACTGATCCCATCTCTAACGAGTCATTCTCTTCGGATATTACTAATCCAATCTCTGATGAATTCTTTTGTTTGGTTCTAACGTGTCTTGTTATTTGAGCTTTGTAAACCAGAGCTCTGATACCAGCTGAAGCGACCCGAACTTCCTCGGTAAGGAAAGCCCGGATTGAGTTGAGAACAAGCCACAAAGGAATGCAGACAGAAGAACATTTCATTGCTTATTACAACAATTCCATCAGAATACAAGAATATACAGAGTATAAATCAATATTACACATTTACCAAATATCAGAGATTACAATAAATTACATAGCAGCGGAAAATAATACAAAACACAACTGAAAGTAATACACGGATACAGAGCTTTCCGAGTATCGTTCCAGTAGGATCCTGTGAATATAAATCTGCAAAACCAAAACTACTAGCTGCCCGTGTCAAAATGAGGGCACCTAGAGTTTAGGTCAAAACAATAAACTCCAGGTCAGTCATGGGACTAGTGTAAGAAATAAAACAGTTATTAATCTTTATTTTAAAGTTAGGTAAATCAAGGGACCATGCCGTATAGCACGGAACGGGTTTCCTTCCAAGAACACCAGTGCATAAAACAACAACGCAATGCTAAATAAGGAAAAATGAAGCTATTATAAGACCCAGGTCCCATCAAACAATGCAACACAAGCCGGAGGATAGGGTTTTTACCTTATAATAGCCAAGAATGCTTGATACATTTAATTTCATCTTTTATTATTACTATAAGTGTATAGTGTCAAAACAATTTCAAATCATAAGTATCAATCATAGACGGCATAAGCGCCCCATCCCACTATGTCCCCATACTAGGCTCTACAATCAAAACCGCACATGTCACGTATTGGAATTTGGATTTCCATCTGTGAACTGAGGCAAAAGATAGTCCTCATCGGCTTCGAGACTCTCTAGCCCGAGCCTCAGGGTTAGAGCGCATCGACCCTTGGATCGTCAGGGCCGGTCCACCGATGTGGATTAAAATGCCTGGATACTGCGTTTCCCTACCCTTTGGGGCGTAAATGAGCCAACGAATGACTCCATCGGACCTGGATCGTCCGATCTAACCGAGGCGCCTCGCAACAGTAACAACCACATAAGTCAAACTCGTCAAGGCGTGTAAAACCACTGATGCCACTTCAAACTAGAAAGAACTGCATGTCCTCCCTGATGTCCTCTCCCGTTTTTGGTCCACCACCGGGGTGTGAGGCTCACGAATCTACGCTACACAAAGCTACGCCGCAAAGGTCTTGCTTTGATCATCGACCACAAGACTTTTCTTTTCAACAGAAGCCTTGATCCATAGCCACTTAGGCATGCCACACAGGCAGTTCACTCCATGCGTTTGATATCCATCAATATATAACCTCTGAGCTCGTACGTCTCAGAGAAGGGCGTTAAGCAAGAGAATAAATTCTCCGCCGCCGAACAGATATATATTTAATAGAAATCAATCACACAGAATAAAATCCAATGTCAGACACACAGTCCATTTACAAGTTCGTTCTGGGTCTGAACGAAACCGGAGGCACCTAGTTCCCCGCATATCCATCGATCTCCAAGTACGTCTGGACGATCACCAACTGATTCTGTCCTCTTGGGTGTACGGCCCAGTCAAGATCATCAGTAATTATCCAAACGACGTAAAGACCTCCGGTCTTCAACTTCGACACCACGTCGAATCAGTTATTCAGAATGGGATAAACCCGATCTTTCTGAATAACTCACGTATATATTAAATAAGTGTTACACAAATACAATATACGCCTCATTCCAATTCAGAATATTCTTTTATTCAAATGTTATTACACTTTGAGAAAGGTTCCCATTAATTTTATCAAAGATAAATTCTTTAAATTTATTCTTTAATCTTCTTTGAATATCAATTCAAATTAGTCGGGATTAGCGAACCACACCGAAGTAATCATTTATTTCCCAATCCCAACCTATTCATCCCATGAAGTAAAACTGGTAATACTTCATATCTAACACCACGGTGTTATCGGTAAATTCAATTGCCATTTCACGTTCAAATCTAATTAAAGATTTAACTATCACCTGGAGTAAAACTGGTGATACTCCATTCTCTATCTTTTCAATCTAATTAAGGATTCATTAAAACTCCACTTAGTTTTAATCTTTAACTGGGTTAAAGAATCAGTGTCATTTAAAACACGGTTCACGATAAACCCAAATCACATTTGATGTTAAATACAAGTCTCTGAACAGAAAATATATCGGCTTATATTCAATATCAAATTCTACGACCAACAAATATTGTATTGGAAATAACGATATAAATATATCTTTCAAATTCCCATAACAATATCAGTATCATCACGAAATCCAACAGCGAAATATTCCGAAGACAATTACGATTCAAATCCATTCCAATTCAATTATTGGAAATTCTGGTTACTTTCAAAACCCTTTTCGAATTCAATTTATTTAAAAATAAATAGAATTATAATTCTAGTTCAAAACTAGTTCATTTCGATAAAAATCTATTTTTATCTTTTCAAATATGGAGTTTTTCATCCTAATTCTTCCCAAATCATTTCTTATGATTTTACACAAATTATTACTATTTTTAATAATTTTATCAAGGCCCGTACAGTAGATTTCCATCAACGACCATCGAACTGCACTTACATCGACCTTTTTTAAATTTGATTTGGACATAATTCCAAATCCAATTGTTATATTTCTAATTTCTAATATTCATTAGAAAGCTCTTTTCGATACGAACCCAACGATTCCAGTTTTAGGAGAATCCGACGGTCGGATCTCCCGCAATATCCATTTGAAGTCAATGGTCGAAATTCACGAACTACAGCAGCGCGGCGCGTTCTATTCAGGCCATTATATTATATATATATATATATATATATAATATATGTATATATACACTTCATCGATTTCCTTTTAAAACGTATTTTATAAATCGTTTCAATTCGTTTTCAAAACGATTTCCACTTCCTATTCGATTTCAAATCAAAATTGAATTTTCCTTATAAATTCATTTTAAATTCATTTCAATTTAAATCGATTTTTAATTCAATTCGTTTTCAATTCAATTTCAATTCGAATCCATTTCTATTCAATTTCAATTCGAATTCATTTTCAATTCGAATTCAATTCTATTCAATTTCAATCTGAATTCATTTTCTATTCAATTCGAATTCATTTTCAATTCGAATTCATTTCAAATTGATTTCCATTCAATTTCAATTCGATTCGAATTCATTTTCAAAATATTCGATTTTGAAATCACTTTTCAATATTCATTATAAAAACGAATATAATCGATATAAATATCGTTTGCGTTAAAGTGGCGTCAATCTAATCAACACGGCTTCATATATTTCTATTTTCAAATATTCTATTTCAAATATTTCTTTTTCAAATATTTCTATTTTCAAATATTCTATTTCAAATATTTCTTTTCAAATATTTCTACTCAAATATTTCTATTCAAATATTTCTTTTCAAATATTTCTATTCAAATATTTCTATTCAAATATTTCTTTTCAAATACTGGAATGAGGCCCAATCAATTACCATAGATTTTATTTCTATGGATTTCCATACAACGCATGTATATATCAACAATGACCAATAATCAACCATCATCCAAAGTGCATTCTGCACTGTATAAGCATCAGATGTAGATATTCAACGCTTATAACAGTCTGTCAATCAATCAATCGACATACAACTAATTATTGGGATTAGTGTATGTCATATATCACCCCAATACCCGTGTGGGGTTTTCAAACAATCAAACACAAATTTTATTTGTGCAGTTGGGCGATGTGTGAAATTTATCGTCCCAATCAATATCAGTCAAATGTGTGTATATAAACAAATTGTTCAATTTGTTTATATTAATTTATTTCATTTTAAATACACGTTAAAAATTCTATCTTCAACAATAAAATATTTTTTAACTATTTAAATATTTTATTTCATTTCACAACACATCACACAATCAACTACACATCAAAATCATACAAACAAGCATACAAGCCGTCCATGGTCTGTGGACGACGGGTGTCGGGTGCTACTAAACACCGTCTGCATCCTAGTATATATTTCAACTAGAAATAAATTAAAAGTGAGAAGTTCTCACTTTGGGGATCCATTCCGCCATTCTTTCCTTCTAAACGGTTTGGATTTTCCAGAAATTCCAACGCAGTCTTTTCTATGCTGTTCATATTAAAAATCACATTTTTATTTCAATGCTATAAAAATCACATTTTTATTTCATTATATATGTAATAAAAATCAGAATTTTATTTCGTTACATATATAAAAATCATATTATTAGATTCTCTATTATATAAAAATTCTATTTTTAATCCGTTACTCGTATAAAAATTATATTTTTTACTTTCTATATAAAAATTATATTTTTATAACTCTAATAATATAAAGATCATATTTTTAATACTCTACTAATATAAAGATCATATTTTTAATACTCTACTAATATAAAGATCATATTTTTAAAAGTAATGCTAATTTTATTATTTTGAAAACAATGTTCATTTTCTCTTTCGTATAAATCAAGATCCAATTTTTAGATTAATAAAAATCTAAACTACTTTAAAAATCGAATCTTTTTTTACTTTTGAAAATCAAATCTTTTGTTAAATAAAAAAATCAAATCTTTTCTAAATATAAAGATATAACTTTTTTTTTCTTATGTAATATTATTTAAACAAAATTGATTTTTTTCTATGTAATGTTATTTAAACAAAACTGATTTTTTTCTATGTAATGTTATTTAAACAAAACTGATTTTTTCTATGTAATGTTATTTTAACAAAACTGATTTTTTTTCTATGTAATATTATTTAAACAAAAACTTAAATTACTACTCAGAAAAATTTATTAAACTAATTACACAAGGAGAAAACTCACTGCCTTTCCGTTCTGGAGAAAAGCTGAAGCCATTGTCTTCATCAGATAAGCACGAACCGGTCTCCGAAGGCTAGTGCTGCAGATTGCACCTCCTGTGCTCGACTAGTTCTCGATCAACTCACCCCCCGGATGCGGCTACACGTGCGCCAAAGCTGGAAGTGGCGGGGGAACAGTTCAATCAGTGGCACGACGCTTGGTTGAAGGGGATTTGGGTTCGGTTATCAAGAGGGGGGCGCTGGAGAGGAGCGGTGGAGGCTAGGGGATTGGAGGGAGGAGGAGGTCCGGCCTGGGGGTGGCGATCGCCTGGTCGGCGTCGAGCTCAGGAGCGCAGCTTCATTCTTTTCTTTCTTTTTTTCTTTTTTTTATATTCAATCTGAACGAGGGGTGGGGGGGGTGGGAGGGGGGCTGAGAGAAAGAAAAGAGGGGTGAGGGTTTTTAATTATTTATTTATTTGATTCCAAAAAAGCAACTTTTAATTTCGACCTTCAAATCGAACCCACCGCCTGTCGTCCGTAGCTAATTACCCCCATTCCGAACACAATGGGATATGTATCGTAAGCTGATTCGATCGTTTTGATCGGTTTTCGTCAAAATCAAAGTATAAATCTATATATTGAATTTGAACGCACATTTCAATTTACCGGGGCCACATATGAACTCTAAAAATTCCCGAAAAATATTTTCTAGCTTCGTATTGACGGTACAGTCCTAACAACACTAATTTCGTCAAATTCGGAGACCGTTTGAAAAATGGCCATTTTCCAGTCGATTAAAATCAACTGAAACTGGTCAAACGCGTTTTCCTTTGCCACGCTCACATATTGATTCGAAAAATTACGAATTTTAAAACCTAGCAATAACTTGACATCACGGATCCAACAAAAGTGGTTTCGTCGAAATCCGAGGTCGTTTGCAAAATTTTCATTTTTAAGGGCCAGAATTCCATAGCGACTATTCTGAATTTTCAACTGGACGTATCTTTTGATTCCCACTATGAAATTTCGATTTTTCGGATTCGTTGGAAAGATATTCTCAATTAGATTCAAATATTTTTGGTTTCACTAAAATCCGGTCTATTTTGCACCCGGTACATTCATTTGAAGTTTGAAATCGAATTATCGAGCTACCGCGCCATTTTCAATTCCCTTTATAATTTAAAATAAATATTTATATTCTAACAACGATCTATATAATATATACGTTTTAATTCTACTCAAAATAAATTTCTCGTTTATATTATTTAAAATAATTCATTTTAAATAATCAAAATTCGCTAAAATTGCCAAAAATAAAAAATTTAAATTAGCCCAGATTTCCGGGTTATTACAAATTTTAACAGGGCCGCCACCCTCTTCCGTTCTATGGCCAATACTCTCCTATTTTAGATCCTCATTATCCCACAATCCACTCCATAAAACCCATCCATCCTTCGGACATTTCGGTAGACCCCTCTCCATTCTTCAATTTCATACGGAGTTGATCAGTTCTCGTTGTATATTGCATTCGAACCAAGCCCCTGAAGTCACGCCGCAACAGCCGCCGTACCACCTCCCTGTCGCGATTGAGTGGGTCACCGTGGGGACCACTTGGTGCGTCGCTCAGTCCCCTTCAGTGTGGCGCTGTCTGATCTGCATCTCATCGGCGTTGGTGCTCACAAAAAAGAACCTTAGGTTGAAGCTAAAAGGGAGGCGGGTTCGATGTTATCCAGAGGAAGAAGATGGATTAGTTTAAACTAATTAAGGTTTAAATTAATTTAAATATTTGCAAATGGTTTATGTAACAACCCGGAAAATCTGAGCCAGTTTAAAATTTTTATTTTGGCAATTTTAGCGAATTTTGAATATTTAAAATGAATTATTTTAAATAATAGTGACGAGAAATTTATTTTGAATGGAATTAGAATGTATATATTTTTATAGACCATCGTTAGAATATAAATATTTATTTATAATTATAAAAGGAATTGAAAATGGCGCGGTAGTTTGAAAATTCGATTTTAAAGTTCAAATGAATGTACAGGATTCAAAATAAACCGGATTTTAGCAAAATCAAAAATATTAGAATCTATTTGAAAATATCTTTCCAACGAATCTGAGAAATTGAAATTTCATCGTAGGAATCAGAAGTTACGTCTAGTTGAAAATTCAGAATAGTCGCTATGGAATTCTGGCCCATAAAAATGGGAATTTTGCAAACGACCTCGGTTTTCGATGAAAACACATTTTTGGATTCTTGATGTCAAATTATTGCTAGGTTTCAAAATTCATAATTTTTTGAATCAATATGTGAGCGTGGCGAAGGAAAACGCGTTTGACCAGTTTAGTTGATTTTAATCGACTGGAAATGGCCATTTCTCAGACGGTCCCAGAATTCAAAGAAATTAGTTTTGTTAGGACCGTATCGTCAATACGAAGCTAGAAATAATTTTTTGGAACTTTTAGAGTTGGTATATGGCCCCGGTAAATTGAAATGTGCGTTCAAATTGAATATATATAGATTTGAATGGAAACTGATCGTAACAAGCGAAATGAATTACGAAACATATCACACTGTGTTTGGAATGGGGGTAATTAGCTAGGGATGACAGTCGGTGGGTCTCGTTTGGTGTTCGAATTAAAAGTCAACTTTATGGATGATTAATTAATTAAATTATTTAAATAAAGGCCCAAGCCCTTATCCTCTCAACCCGCTTAGTCAAACCCCACTTCCCCTTTTCTTCGTTCAAACCCGATTCAGCAAAAAAAAGGGAAAAAGAATAGCGTCGCTCCCCAGGCAGCCCCCTTCCACCGTCGCCCTAGCGCCACCCCCTCCCCTGGTCGGCACGCCTCCGACCAACACCGCCGACGCCCCCCTCAGCTCCCTCTCCACGTTAAAGCCCTAGCACCCCACTGAAACCCACTGCCGCCACTTCCTTGGCCCACTACCGCCTGAACCGACCCTCTCTGCTACCTGCAGCAGGTGCACCGCCTCCCCCTTACCGTCAGGCCGACCACAAGCCACCACCAACGCTTCGTCGCCCTCCCCATTCACCAAAGAACTAAAAATTTGTGAGTTTCCTTTTATTCCCTTGTTTCTTTGATTTATAATTTTTAATTACATAAAAGTTGCAATCTTTATTTATATAGCCATGAGTTTTATTTATTTATAATAAAAAAATTAGATTTTTGTAATGATAAGGAGATAATATAAGTTAGACTTTTTATAAATGATTTTTAAAGTAGGAAAGGTCGGATTTTTATGCATTAGAAAGGTCGGATTTTTATTTATTAGAAAGGTTGTATTTTTATTTATAGGAAAGTTTAAATCTTTATTATAGAAAAAGATTATATTTTTGTTAATGAAATATATGATTTTTCATAGTTGAAAGATATGATTTTTCATAGTTGAAAGGTTTGATTTTTATCATCAATAAGATTTGATTTTTATAAATAAAAAAAGGACGAATTTTATATAAAGAAAGTTTCGATTTTTAAATAGAAAAGATTCGATTTTTAAATAGAAAAGATTTGATTTTTATAGAATAGAGATAGTAAAAATATGATTTTTATATAATGTAAGTATTAAAAATACGATTTTTATATTATATAACTAGTAAAAATTTGATTTTTATATATGTAGCGAAATAAAAATCTGATTTTTATTATATATATTGAAATAAAAATGTGATTTTTATAGCGATGATATAAAAATTCGATCTTTATATATAAAGTAGAAATATAAAAATATAATTTTTATATAGAAAGAAGTGTTGCAAAAATATATGAAGTAGAAATAAAATATGATTTTTATTTATTGAAATAAAGCAATAAAAATATAATTTTTATTATGAACAGCGGGGCAAGGACTACATTAGAATGTCAAATAGATCCAGACGGTTCAACAGTTCAAAAGTAAAGCACGGCGGAGTGGAACCCTTGGTGAGAACTCCTCACTTTAAATTTTGTTTTCTAGTTAAAATATATACAAGGATGCAGACGGTGCTTAGCAACACCCGTCGTCCACAGACCATGGACGACTTGTATGCTTGTTTGATGTGTTGTGAAATTTGGTTGTGATGTTGATGTGAAATAGATATCAAAACATTCATGTGTTGAAATAAATTAATTATCGTTAAAAATATAATTTTTTAACGTGAATGTGAATAAATAAATATTCATTTACAAACCGGAGGGTTTGTTTATGTACACCTATTTAAAGGATACTGATTGGGACGATAAATTTTATATGTCGCCCAACAGCACAAATAATATTCGGTATTTGTGGATTGAAACCCCACATGGGTGTTGGGATGATATTTGGCGTACACTAATCCCAATTATTTAGTTGTATATCGATCGATTGGTCGACAGACTGTGTACGCGTTAATTATTTATATTTATTGTTTATGCAGTTGTGTGGTGCACTCTGGATGATGGTTGATGATTTATCGTTGATGTTATATAGATGTGTTGTAGGGAATCCATATAATAAACGTTATATGGTAATTGATTGGGCCTCATTTCAATTTGGAAAATATAGAATATTATAAAATGAAAATTCATATGTTGAATGAACGAAAATTCATATGTTGAACGAAAGAAAATTCATGTGTTGAATAGAGAAAATATTCATTTGTTGAATAGAATAACGAAGTTATTGAAACATATAAAGTCGTGTTGATTAGATTTACGCCATTTTGACGCGAATGATATTTATATCAATTTTATTCATTTTTATAATGAATATAGAAAAGGATGTGATTTCAAAATATAACATTTTGAAAATATTATCATTTATAGATTAATGATATGGAATATTCAATTTTGATTAGAAATTGAATATGAAGTTTAAATCGTTTTGAAAACGAATTTAAAACGATTTATAAAATACGTTTGAAAAGGAAATCGACGAAATATATAATATATATATATATATATATTATATATATAATGGCCTGAACAGAACGCGCCGGGCCGCGGTAGTTCGCGAATTTTGACCATTGACTTCGAATGGATATTACGGGAGATCCGACCGTCGGATTCTCCTAAAATCGGAACCATTAGGTTCGTATCGAAAAGAGCTTTCTAACGAATATTAGAAATTTGAAATCTAACGGATGGATTTGGAATTATGTCCAAATCAAATTTGGAAAAGGTCGCTGTAAGTGCAGTTCGATGGCCGTTGATGGAAATCGACTGTACGGGCCTTGATAAAATTATTAAAAATAGTAATAATTTGTGTAAAATCATAAGAAATGATTTGGGAAGAATGGGGATGAAAAACTCCATATTTGAAAAGATAAAAGTAGTTTTTTATCGAAATGAATTAGTTTTGAACTAGAATAATAATTTATTTATTTTTAAATAAATAAATTGGATTTGAAATGGTTTTGAAATTAACCAGAATTTCCAATAATTGAATTGGAATGGATTTGAATCAAAATCATCTTCGGAATAGTTCGATGTTGGATTTCGTGATTATACAGATGTTGTTATGGAAATCTAAAAGATATATTTATATCGTTATTTCCAATACGATATTTGTTGGTTTCAGAATTTGATATTGAATATAAGCCGATATATTTTCTATTCAGAGCCTTGTGTTTAATATCAAATGGGATTTTGGGTTGTCGTGAACGGTATCTTCAATAAAACGGTTCTTAAATCCAAATGGAGTTAAGAAAATTAAGAACTAAATGGGGATCAGTTAAGTTGGATGGTATCTTGGATATTGATATGATGTTGGTTTCGGCCTTCGGGGTTAATATTTAGGGAACTGTCCTCTTACTAATTTACGGTTAGGGACTGATTGAAATGTGATGTGATTTTGGGGTTTATCGTGAACCGTGTTTTAAATGACATCGGTTCTTTAACCCATTGAAAGATTAAAACTAAGTGGAGTTTTAATGAATCTTTAATTAGATTGAAATGATCGAGAATGGAGTATCACCAGTATTGCTCTAAGCGATAGTTAAATCTTTAACTAGATTTGAATGTGAAATGGTAATTAACTTTACCGATAACACCGTGGTGTTAGATATGAAGTATTACCAGTTTTACTTCATGGGATGAATAGGTTGGGATTGGGAAATAAAATAAATAATTACTTCGGTGTGGTTCGCTAATCCCGACTAGTTTGAAGTTATATTCAAAGGAAGATTAAAGAATAAATTTAAAAGAATTTATCTTTGATAAAATTAATGGGAACCTTTCCCTAAGAATGTGAAATTTAGAAACTAACTGTAGGTTAGCTAAGAAGAATGGTTTCCTGGGTATTGATTTGATGTTGGTTTCGGCCTTCGGGGTTAATTCTTGGGGAATTATTCTCTTGCTAATTTACGGTTGGTGACTGATGAATTGGAATGAGGCGTATGTTGTGTTTGTGTAACATTTGTTTATTATATACGCGAGTTATTCAGAAAGACCGGGTTTATCCCATTCTGAATAACTGATTCGACGTGGTGTCGAAGAGGAAGACGGTGGTTGAAGACCGGAGGTCTTCACGTCATTTGGGTGATTACTGATGATCTTGATTGGGTTGTACACCCAAGAGGAGGGAATCAGTTGGTGATCGTCCTGACGTACTTGGAGATCGATGGATATGCGAGGTACAACATGCCTCCGGTTTCGTTCAGACTTAGAACGGACTTGTAAATGGACTGTGTGTCTGACATTGGATTTTATTCTATATGATTGATTTCTATTAAATATATATCTGTTTGGCGGTGGAGAATTTATTCTCTTGCTTAACGCCCTTCTCTGATACGTACAAGCTCAGAGGTTATATATTGATGGATATCAATCACATGGAGTGAATTGCCTGTGTGGCATGCCTAAGTGGCAATTGATCAAGGCTTCTGTTGAAAAGAAGAGTCTTGTGGTTGATGATCAAAGCACTGCCTGTGTGGCATAGCTTTGTGTAACGTGAATTCGCGAGCCTCACACCCCGGTTGTGAACCAGAAACGGGAGAGGATGACAGGGAGGGCATGCGTTTCCTTCTAGCTAGGGTGGTGTCAATGCTTAAACTGGCTGACATTTATATACTTTTCACCTGTGTGGTTGTTGCTGTTGCGAGGCGCCTCGGATATATCGGTCGTTCTCGAACCGATGGAGTCATTCGTTGGCTCACTTATGCCGCAAAGGGCGGGGAAACGCAGTGTTCAGGAATTTTAATCCACATCGATGGACCGGCCCTGAGGATCCAAAGGTCACTCGAGCTCTGACCTGAGACATGGGCTAGATTGGCTCGAATTCGGTAGAGGACTATCTTTTTCCTCGGTTCAGAGATGGAAACCCAACTTTCAATACGTGACTTTACGGTTTTGATTGTAGAGCCTAGTATTGGCGACATGATATATGGTACCCATGTCGTCTATGATTAATACTTATGATTGAAATTGTTTTGACACTATGCACTTATAATAGTATCAAATGATTTGTCTTTAGCGTATCAAGCATTCTTTGGCTATTATAAGGTAAAACCCTATCCTCCGGCTTGTGTTGCATTGTGTGATGGGACCTGGGTCTCATAATAGCTTCATTGTTCCTTATTTAGCATTGCGCTGTTGCTTTATGCACTGGTATCCTTGGGAGGAAACCCGTTCCGTGTTATACGGCGTGGTCCCTTGATTTACCTAACTTTAAAATAAAGATAAATAACTGTTTTAGTTTTCACACCAGTCACATGACTGACCTGGAGTTTATTGTTTTAACCTAAACTCTGGGTGCCCCTATTTTCCGCACGGGCAGCTAGTAGTTTTGGTTTTGAAGATCTATATTCACAGGATCCTGGTTTACAGCTAGAACGATACTCGGAAAGCTCTGTATCCGTGTGTTACTTCTAGTTGTGTTTTGTATTATTTTCCACTGCGATGTATTTAAATGTAATTTAAATCTCTGATATTTTCTGTGTAATATTTATTCATACTCTGTATATTCTTGTATTCTGTTGGAATTGTTGTAATAAGCAATGAAATGTTCTTCTGTTTGTGTTCTGATTGGTCGTGTTCTCAACTCAGTCCGTGATTTCCCGTAAGGGGGATTTCGGGTCGTAACAGCTTATTAACATTGTCCAAGTTTAAAATTACTTAACTCTTTCAAACTAAAATAGAATTCGATGATTTTCGAAGCGTTGGAATCGCAGAATCGAGATCTAGACAATGGAACAAATTAGATCTAAAACCAGGCATGTTGAAATTTCAGACAAATCGATGTGAAATTTCTATTTTAATAATTAATTAAAATTTAGTTATTTTCTTACTATTTAAAATCAATGTATGTACGTAATGAAATTAGATCTGTGATTTGTAGATTGAAATTTGTTTGTTGTTTGTGATTGATTTCGATGCTCATGTTGTTAGGTTCCGATCTAAAATTAAAATCGTTCTTGTTAGATCCTGTTATAGTAACAACAAAATATCGTTCTTATTTGATCATGTTATATCGACATTGAAATATCGTTCTTGTTAGATCATGTTATATTACCATTAAAATATCGTCTATGTTAGGAAATGTTATATAAAAATAAAATGTCACTTTGTTAGATCATGTTATTTATAAATAAATATGTCACTGATGTAGAAACATATTTTATAAATGAATTTGTCATTTATGTTAGAAAACATACTTTGTTAAATAAAATTGTTATTTAGTTTAAAATCATATTATGTAAATGAAACATGTTAGGTAAAATAAAATAACATTTGTGTTAAAATATGTTAGGTAAAATAAAATAACAATTGTGTTAAATCATGTTAGTTAAAATAAAAAACATTTGTGTTAAAAAATGTCAGATAAAATAAAGTAACATTTGTGTTAAAACATGTTAGTAGGAATAAAAGATTTATTTTTATTGTCATTAAAAAGAATAGTATTTGAAGATGACATTTTTTATGTAATATTCTTTACGATAAGAAGAATTGAAATAAAAGATCAGATTTTTATTGTCATTTGTTGTCAATAAAAAATATTAAAATAAAAGATTAGATTTTCATTGTCATTTGTTTACAATAAAAAGAATAGATATAAAAATAACATTTTTATTGTCAATTTAGTCACAATAAAAAGAATTGATACAAAAGAAACATTTTTATTGTCATTTTAGTTGTAATGAAAAGAATAGATTTTAAAGTTGCATTTTTATTTACATTTTATATGCAATAAAAATAGAAGAGTTGAAAGTAACATTTTTGTTGTCATTTTATATGAAATAAAAATAGTCATTTTGCCAAACATGTTAGTTAAAATAAAAGTAGTCATTTTTGTTAAACATAAAATTTAATTAGAATTATATTATGTAAATAAAATTGTCATGTATGTTAAAATCATGTTATGTAAATAAAACATGATTATTAAAATAAAAATATCGATTTTGTTAAAACATGATCATTGGATTAAAAATATATTTTTGCCAAAACATGATTATTGAAATAAAAATAACCCTTTTATCAAAACATGTTTGTAACACCCCGTATTTTCTATTAACGTTATAATAATGAATCCTAGAATACTTAATTTAAAATGTGAGAATTAAGGGAAATGGGTTACGCCATTGTGTTCGTCTCGGAATTTGGTTGAGATAGAGTCCGAGTTTGCGTAAATTGGACTTCGTATGAAGAAGTTATGGCTGTCAGAAGTTTCAGAAATTCAAATAAATTCAAACAGCTCGAAGAAAAACAAGTTCAAATTCAAACAGAAGTCAAAAGCGGGATGGGCGGGAAAATTCCCGCCCAGGCAGGTCGACCAGGTGTCGACCCTAGTGTCGACCTCCCCCCTAGAGGTCGACCTAGGTTTCGACCTTAGGGTCGACCTGGGGGTCGACCTGGCCCCCGGCCAGATCTGAAATTTGAACGACTGATGACATGCTGATGAGTCACTAGGGTTTTTGGATGGTCCTGATCAGGTCTGAGTGGCTGTGATTAACCCTAGGTTCATCTGACGGTTATAATTAAACTGGAATTCTATATAAACAACTCAATTCTCAAACTAAACACACACAGAAAAATAATCTTAGAACTGAAATGCCGTCAGTAGAGAACTTGGTGGTGTAACCATCGCCCTTTTTCAATTCAAAGACGAGATAAAAGCTTACATCTAAAATCAAAATAAAAACTAGCCTAATTCAATGATCTTCTTCAAAGGCGCGCATCTCCAATTTCAAAATTCAGATTTCAGAATGCAAGAATTCTTTTTAGTTTGTAAGTGGGTTATTACGTAGATTTAAACATTCTTTCGCTTGTATCATGACATGTTGTAATTGGGATATAGTATGATGCTTATGTATAAGATTTGATTCTCATTTATCTTGAAGTATCGTTGTAATTAATCATGTCTATATGTTTATGGTGATGAACAAGTTGTATATTTCATGTCTATATGCTTATGGCGATGAACATGTTGTATATTTTATGTCTATATGCTTGTGGTGATGAAAAGCATTGTATATTATTAAAATCTATTACGATTGGGTAAAGAACTTATTATGCCAACAAATTGGTAAAAACATGTCATGTTATAAATTGGTGGTTATTTGCAAGTTTAGGATCTAAATCACATGCTTACATGTTAGATTAACATTCATGAATATTTAGAACTATGTCAAGTTGAATCTATTTATGTTGCAAGATTAGATTTGTAGTCTTCTTATGTTTTAACACATAAGTTATCATGCTAAGTTGTGATTTAAATATGTTCATAGTGGCTTTCTTATATTTTGACATACATAAGTTAATATGCTAAATTGTGGTTTAAAATTTTGTTTATATGTTAAAACTCCATGTTAGACCCATATCAAGTTTACATGAAAATTAGATCCAACTTGGTCACAAGTTCACCTTCACCTGTTTAGTTAAGATAATGATACATCTATGCCAAGTTACATGTGATGTTTATTTCATGTTCCTTGTTTATTACCCTTTTTGTTTATGGGTTTGGGTTAATTTGCTAGCCCAACATTTTATGTAATTCATATGTACGTTCTACGGGGATAACGATGGGAAAACATGAAAATTCATGGCATAGGTTTGTTCATAAAATGGTATAATATATACCATTTATTATGAGAAATATTTGAAAAGATAATTATGGCACGAGTAAATTAAAATTAATTTACATAAAGAAATTTGACATATATAGGAAAATATGAATTTAGAAAAGACGAATATGCCTAACCCGAGGTTAGAATGAGTTGTGGTGTAAATCTGCCCAGAACCGACCGGCATATCCAGTGACCACAACAAGATCTGTCTAATATGGGTGGTTAGTGCATCAAGCCCAAAAAGAACCCGAGGTTAGACTGAGTTGTAGTGTAAATCTGCCTAGAACCGACCGACACATCCAATGACCACAACAAGACATGTCTAATGTGAGTGGTTGGTGCTTTAATAAATTTAAGCTAAGTCAGGATTGGTAGGGTTAAATCAATTTAGGAAAACACTTAACTGATTCAACATGTTAACTAAGTGAATGGGTGGGTTAGGTAAACTTGGACACAACCAAATAAACATGTTGATTAGAAAACCCTAGTAACGGGGATCCATTTCAGCAGTAACCCACATAGATGTATCATGGTACCCTGAAACTAGGCAGGGTGGGGCACGATTACCGGGCTGAATTATAAGCGGTCAAAACGTCGGCGGTTGGTGGGCCAGTGTAGGTTCCGACGGAGTATGGGCGTGCACGTACTCCGGAGTGGAAAAACCAGGCACTGGGCATTAGTAGTGTACACTGTGCATCTTGAATCGTGTCGGGTTGCCACCAGAGGGACTGATACACCCCATGGTGGGACCAACACAGGTAGCTACTGTCAAGCGGGGCCGAATGACACCGGACATGAATGCGTATGAGTAGGAGACGATGATTAAGGGGATCGTTTGTTATAAACACGTGGGCTGGTTGAACTAATAGTTGGTAGGTGTAGAGACTATAGTAATGGGTGCGATCACATGTTCCTCTTATCTTATACTAGGGTATTGTCCTATGTTCTGTTATCACTGTCATGATCCCCTTGTTTAAATACTAGTAATCACTGAACTTACCAGACTTATTGTCTGACCCATTTTCTCTCGTCTTCTTTTCTTCCGTTCCCCCCTTCAGGTCCTCAAGGAGGGAATACCCCAGCTTAGTCAGACTCTTTGCAAGTTTCAAGAAAGTAGATGTATGATTTGGACTCTCTCTCACCTTGGCTATGGCTCTTAGACATTATCCTTGGGGATTTATGCACTTTTACTTTTGGTTTATGCTTCTTTATTTAATAATCAAGACAGAGATTATGTTGTAATATTTTGGAAGTTATTTTGAGACAATTTGATGTAATGCTTTTGTATTAAACTACGTATGCAATAAATGTTTGAATTTCCGCTGCTTAAATTTATCTGTCTTGTAAATTTTTCTATGTCTTGTACATATAACCCTCCACCAAAGTTAAGGCATTCCCTTTGTGAGTGACCTTAACGGAGGTGGGGTGTTATACTTGGTATCAGAGCAAAGGTTTACCAGATCAGATAAGAATTTTTGAAAACTATTTTTCAAAAAGGAATATAATGAAGCATTTTACAAGGAATAGTGTTGTTTTAAATTTAAAAAGGCATAATCCCCAAAGCCATATGCACTATCTTTCTATCTTTCGTTTTGAATCTTTTCTTTTTCGTTTCAGCATGTCTGGGAATCTTAACCTTCTAGAGGGTGTACCGATACCTGGCTGGTTCAGGAGGTACTTAAGGGCTATGGCCAATGACGCAGGCCCAGTAGATATTCCTCCCCCAGCTGCAGTAGTCCCTCCTCCTCGTGCAAATTCTTTCTCGAAGATTTGTAGAGATTTCAGGGCCATGGGTGGAAAGGATTTCAAGGGAACTGAATCATTCGTAGAAGCAAGGAACTGGCTCAAAGAAACAGAGGATTTGTTCGTTATCTTCAAGGTGGACGATAGGCAGAAGATACAGTTGGCTGTATGATTGCTCAAAGACGAAGCTTCCTATTGGTGGGAAGTCACCAACGCTGAAAGACCAGTTGACACATGGATGGATTTCAGGATAAAGTTTGAGATGAAATTCCTCTCACAAGCTGAACGAAGTTTACAGCTGGAAAAGTTCTTATCTCTTAAGCAAGGAAGTATGACGGTCAAGGAGTACGTCTATCAATTCAATCAGTTGGCCCGATTTGGACTGGACTTAGTGAATACTCCTCATAAGAAGGCTCTCCGTTTTGTCAAGGGGTTGAATGGGCCAATTCATAGCTTGGCTATGACCCATATACCTATATGGGCCACGTACGAGAGGTTAGTGGACATGGCTCTCTTACATGAGGAAGACAAGGGCAAGAATGAGGCAAAAGCGGAAGTGCCTCAAGATAAGAAGGGAGAAGGGTTATAGAACAGGAAGACTGATTCAAAGAAAGGCGAGAAGTACACCAAACCCCGTGAAAAGAGAAAGTGTAATTTCTGTGGCATTCCCGGGCATCTGATCGAAGACTGCAAGAAGAAGAAGAGGAAGATGGGTGGCTGTTTCCACTGTGGTGAGACAGGACACATGGCTAGGGCATGCCCAAAGAAGCAAGGGCAAGGACCTTCTTCTGGAGGACAAGTTCACGCTCTCATGGCACCTCCGCAAGAACGAGGTAGAGATATTTCTGTCGAAAGTTTGGTCTATCTTTTTGATCATCCTGTGCACACACTATTTGATTCTGGCGCATCGCACTCTTTTATATCTACAGCTTTAGTGGAATCTCTGCACCTACACACCAGCATAGTAGAGGATCCCTTGGTTGTTTCAAATCCAATTGGGGGCTCAGCCTATTTGTCAATGGTTTGTTTGGATTTGAAAATATCTATACTAAGTGTTGAGTTTAGATGTAATGCCTTTGTTTTGGGCTTCACGGGCTATGGGTTGATTCTAGGCATGGACTGGCTATCCAGTAATGGTGCCGTCCTCGATTGTGAAAAGAAAGTGATTAGACTCATGACTCACCTCTGTAACACTCTCGAAATTTCTTGTAATCCCATGAACTCTGTCAGGCTTAGTTATCTAGAATCTCTTTATGCATCTGTAGAGAACTTGCAGTCTGTAAGGATAGTCCATGAATACTCAGATGTGTTTGAAGAGGTAAACGGCTTGCCTCCGAAGCGGGAGATAGACTTCTTCATATACCTCATTGATAATGCAAAGGCCGTTGCTTTACCCGTTAGGCACATGGCCCCAAGGGAGAGAAAGGAGCTCAACAAACAAATCAAAGAGCTGCTTGAAAAGGGGTTCATAAGACGGAGTATTTCTGAATGGGGCTCCGGTAGTGTTCACGACCAAAGCTGATGGTTCGCTTCGCCTGTGCGATGATTATAAGGAGCTAAACAAGATGACCAAGAAGAATAGACACCCACTCCCAAGAATAGATGATTTGTTCGATCAGCTTTTAGGAGCATCGGTTTTCTCCCAATTAGATTTAGCTACCGGGTTTCATCAGCTAAGACTGGCTGAAGACAACATTGATAAGACCGCGTTCAGAACTCTCGATGGTTTCTTCGAGTGCTAGTCATGCCCTTCGGCTTGACAAACGCACCCGCTTACTTCGTTGATTTAATGAGCAGGGTGTTCCGAGAGTTCCTCAACAAGTTTGTGGTGGTCTTCGTAGACGATATTTTGATCTTCTCAAAGAATGAGGAGGAGCATGCTCAACATCTAAAGTAAGTCACGGATACTCTCCGTGCACATTAGTTGAAGGAGAAATTCTCCGAATGCCATTTCTGGAGAGAAGTTAGGTTCCTTGGACATGTGGTATCCAAAGAGGGGATGGCTGTGGACCCTGCGAAAGTGGTTGCTGTGCAAAATTGGAAGGTTCTCGAAATGCAACCGAAGTCCGAAGCTTTCTCGGGCTAGTAGTGTAACACCCCACCTCCGCTAGGGTCACTCACAAGGGGAATGCACTAGCTTTGGTGGAGCATTATCTAGGTAAACATACACAGAAATGTTACAAGACAGTACATATACAAAACAGCAGAAGAAAAACCAAATTTCATTTCTTTAAAATCTAGTAAGGTCTAAAGCCTTTTACATCAAAATGCCATTAAATCCATTACATCGAAATCTGTCTTGCAATAGTAAAGAAGCATAAAACCACAGTCATAAATCATTCCCCAAGTAAAACAGTAAAGCAGCCATAGCCAAGAAAGGTCCAAGCCATATATGATGATCTTGAAGAAGAAAGAAGTCCAAACTAAATAGTAGTGCTTCCTCCCTGAGAACCTGGGAGGGGGGGGACGGAAGAAAAAGAGGCGGAACAAAACGGGTCAGTCATACAGACTGGTAAGTCCTAGTGACTTTCAGCATAGAAACAAGTGAAGGTAACATGACATGTTTAAACTGAAAGTAAACATAAGGATGAGGACGAGATAGGAAAGTTAAACTAAGATAACAAGATAAAATATAGTAACAAGATAAACTACGGTAACAAGATAAACTATGTAAACTAGGTAAACTACGTATAACATCGCATGTTTAACATTCTCTGCACCAACTGTACTAGTACCCCAACCCGTATCATCCTTTCCATGTATATGTACAGTCCCTTGCCGTATATCGTACGGGTTTCATCACGTATTTCTATACTACTTCAATGTAGTGCCACCATTCTTGAAATCGTTTGGGCTGCCACCCTTATTCTGGCTAGGTTTACTTATCATGAAATATCGCGTGTTCAACTAGGATTTATGCCACCTAGGACCACTAGGGATTATGCTACCTATTGAACGTTTTCTAGATTCGATTAGGGTTTATGCCACCTAGGACCACTAGGGATTATGCTACCTAACGAATTCCTAGTAATGATCTATTAATCGATTGGCTCCCTACAAGTCCTAGCTCGTTCATGTGTCTATGTCATACGGCCCAAACACGAAATGTAGTCACCTGTGCTAGGTCCACCATAGGGTGATCAAGTCCTAAGGTGCCAACCACCGACACAAATCAAGCATGCACAGTGTAAACCTACTGGTGCCCAATGCCTGCTTTTTCAACTCCGGACTACGTGCACGACCATAGTCCGCCTGGACCTACAATGGCGCACCAACTCAGCCGTCGTTCTGGTCTCTTACAATCAGCCCAGTAATCGTGCCCCACCCTGCCTAGTTCCAGGGTACCGTGGTACATCTAGTGGGTTACTGCTGAAAAGGAACGCGCAACTAGGGTTTCCGTCTAGTAGGTTAAGTGTTGTCATTTAAATTCGAGACTTAACCCCATCAGTCTAGCATGTCAAGTTGGTTAAGTGTTGTCATTCTAGTTCGTGACTTAACCCGCCCATGTGTCATGTCAAATTGGCTAAGTGTTGTCGTTCATGTTCATGACTTAGCCCTACGAATCATGTGTCAAGTTGGTTAAGTATATTCAACCGGTTCATGACTTAACCCTATCACATCATCGTGTCCAATTGGTTAAGTATATTCAAGCGATTCATGACTTAACCCTATCAAATCATCGTGTCAAAGTGGTTAAGTATATTCAAGCGGTTCATGACTTAAACCTATCAAATCATCGTGTCAAATTGGTTAAGTATATTCAAGCGGTTCATGACTTAACCCAACCAAATCATCATGTCAAATTGGTTAAGTATACTCAAGTGGTTCATGACTTAACCCTATCATGTGGCATTAATTCATTAATGCACCCCAACCTCTCACATCAGACCTGTTGTTGTGGTCACTGGATATGCCGGGCGGTTCCGGGCAGAATTACACCACAACTCAGTCTGACCTCGGGTTTTCAAGTGCGATATGACCAGTACCCACATTGGATCCTATTATTTGCAATAACTGGATTTGCCGTGCGGTTCCGGGCATAATTACACTGCAAACTCAACCCAACCTCGGGTTGGCCATTTTCAAGTTCATTCTAAGTGTCATGACCATGTTCAAGTTTCATGTCAAGTTCGTGTCAAGTTTTCAAGGCAAGTTTCATGTCAAGTCGATGTCAAGTTCATGTCCATATCCAAGTTCAAGTTATAACAACGTTCATGTTTCAAGTTTTGCCTTTTATCAGGTTCATAATTCATGTTCATAACCAATTCATGTTTGGCCTATTCTACCCAAATCGTATTCCTATCGCACGTAAACGTGAATCGATCCATACTACAAATAAATCCAAATCTTGAAATAGAGGGAATAGCGTCAAAACTATGATAGGCAAAAGGGACTAGCACAAAGCGATATAAGGGGTTACAAGACTAGTATGATATGACTTGAGAAAATTGGTTACAACATCACTGGCATATAGGATTTCAAATCTAGCAAGATAAGGTGATGGTCATGATAAACGCTGAAAAAGAATAGGCATGCAAAAGCAAGCCAAATACAAGGATAATGGATCCAGTGGTTTTGGTGTCCATAATTGCGAATAAACTAAGCAAGTCACATCCTAGGTATATGATCCAACAAAATACCAATTCGGTGCACATCATGGTTTTCAACTATAGTGTTATGGGCATGAACAATCAACTATAATAGTCTTAAGCAATTAACCCCAATAGTCATAGGTAGAAATCTCATAGTTATGAATCATAAGCGACTCATCACAATAATCATGGACAATTATCAAAAATAGTTCTAGGCAAATAGTCATAGGCAATTAACAGTAATAGTTTCAAAGTCATGGTCATAGATAATGGCCTTATATTCATAATCATAGGTAATAATCCTCATAGTCAAGAGTCATAGGTGATTAGCCACAATTGTCCTCGTCATAGTCATAGGCATAGTCTTATGTTCACAGTCATAGGCATGGTCTTATGCTCTGTCATAGGCATAGGTATAGTCTTATGTTCATCGTCATAGTCCTGAAAGAATTTGATTTACAACATGAATAAGCCCCAAATAGAAATATTCGCACAAGTCAAGATCCAAGAATTTATGTTACAATCTAGCGTTGAATAATAAACTAGGTCCAACAACATGAATGGGCATGATTCAGTCGATAAGAAATAATCCCAAAATCATAGATTCAAGAAGAGACAAGAACAGGTCCAAATAGATAATCAAGCTTAGGTCCAATTTCATTTTATTCCATGTCCATATCAAATTTAACAAGTTTCAATCTTAAAGTAACTAGAACTTACAGAGCGCGGATCGAGAATTAGTGTGCAGAGATTTGATTCTAGAAACGGTTGTTGCAGTTGTTGAATCTCTATTTGTTTAGTCTTGTTCTAGTTGAAAATCCCCAATTTGCAAATCTCTAAGCGTAGTCTTGACGGAGAAGAAGCAGTCCTTTTTTTCTTCTTTTTATCTTAATATTTTGATTATCTTAGAAGCAGCATAAGCACATAAAGAAATGGTGTGGAGAGAATGAGACTAGGGGTGAGTTTATATAGGATTAGGCAGACGAATCTGGACAGAAAACGAGTCTAGATACATCAGGATGCATCTGGTTCAAGAAGTGGGTTCGGGAGGCAGGTCGACCCCCAGGTCGACACTATGGTCGACCTGGTTCATGGGAGGTCGACACTTTGGTCGACCCTCAGGTCGACCTGGTCTATGGGCGGGAATTTTCCCGCCCTGCCTACTGCGGGGTTTGAATTCGAATTTCGAATTCAAAATTCGAGCTGTCTTTGATTCTGAAAATTTTTGAAACTTCAGAGGGTCATATCTCCCTCATACGGACTCCGATTTTAGAAAACTCGGACTCCATTTCATGTAAAATTTCGAGATGAACGCAATGGCATAACCCATTTCCCCTGATTCTGATTTTAGAATTTAATTCTGCCTTGATGTCTTGTTTTAATGTGTTATAAAAATTCGGGTTGTTACATTCTCCCCTCCTTAAAGGATTTCGTCCCCGAAATCTTCAAGTTAAGAAGAATGTGTCCTACCATCCAATCAACCATCTACTCAACCATCATCCACAAGAAACCATTGTCCTTAAAAGATTTCTAATGCTATATGAACATATGCAGAAAGTGTGTGTATATGTTCCTTATCTAATGCAAATGATCAGGCCTGATTGATCTTTTTTAAATGCAAAATATGTTTAGCGCCATGAATCCAACATGTATGCAAATAGTCCTAGTCATAGAAACACTATATGCGTGCTCAAACATCCATCCATATGCAACATTCACATGATAACACATTCAATTTCATCCATAAACAAGTATAAACACTCATGCATATGAAATATGAAAATGTGTCTGAGCCGATCTAGTGCCTAATGTGTATTATGTAACCACGAGCAACTACTTGCGACCACTTTCAACCATCAATCATAACATGTCTCAAACACATGTTTCACCCAATTGTTCCTACCTAAAGATATAGCCGAATGATAGAAGCAAGTAAAAACTTTGTGCCCATCAGGCAATGTCAAAGCTGGAAATCTATGTCACATACATACTGAATAGGAGAAGAACTCCCTAAGCACCAGTCCGTATCCTGTAAAACCCAAAAAAGTTTAGTCAACCCAACGGACACCCTCAAGCCCCAACATGTATTACTAACAGATAAGTCATACTCCCTATGGGGTTTGCAACAGAAATAGGATTGAGAATAGGACCGAGAGGTTATACTTAAAAGGTAGCACACAAATAAGCTCTACAGGAAAAGAGGGATCAAGGATGTACTCTTAAAAAGAGATATGATACGCGTATCTAGTCTTTAATCTTCTGAGTTGCATTTCCTTGAGCTTAACTCCATTGTGCTTTCACCGTCTTTAACTTCATAATTTCGTAGCTTCTTAATTCTTGTTTCCAAAATATGAGTTGGAACTCATTTCACTGTTGTCTCTCGTCCCATTTTCATTTATTCTTTTTCTAGTATACTCGGCTCAAACATAACTGCGTACTCATGGTTTCATGCAAGCTCTCCAAAATTCACTAGTGAATCTTGGATCTCATTCACTTATTAGAAGGTATTCCACCTAAATGAATTATCTCTTGAAAACAAACAAATGCCAACCATGTTGCTAAGTGTACTTACTAAGGTGATTTTCTATAACTCATGCATAAGCGAAATGAACCATCTGCCTTAGTGGCGAACACTACTCGAGCAGATCGATAAATGTACCAAGAGATTCTAGGTAACTAAACATGGCAAAACCCTAAGGGTTACACTAGACTTCGAGGGCATTACCAAGGCAAGTCAAGCGTCTAGCAACCCTCTTTTCATACTCGAGAATGGTACCATTTCTGGACAACCACTCCATCCCTAGAATCAACCCATAACCCAAAAACATAAGCTTTACTTCTAAACTCAACACTTAGCATAGACATTCTCAAATCCAAACAAGTCATGAATAAATGAGCCGATTCCCCAACATGATTTAGGAATAAAATGTGATCCTCTACTACGCTAGTACTAAGGTGCAGAGACTCAACTATCGAAGCAGAATTAAAAGGATGCGATGTACAAGAACAAAGTTCCCGTGGTATGATAGAAAAGAGAAGCTAAACTTTTAACAGAAACGTTACCACCTCTCTTAGGTATGCTAGTAGTGAGAGCATACAATTGCCCTCTCGACGATCTTGTTCTTTGCCCTTGTCCTTGTCCTATGATACTTAACCACATGTCCCTTTTTACCATACCAACGATGTTCTTTCTTATCATGGGTTTTATTATTCTTTTACTTTGACCTCTTCCCTTTCACCTTTTCCTCCTTCGTGGATTACGCCTTATCAACAAGTTTCTCATCCTTAGGCTTGTGTTCTTTTATCCTTGTTCTTGCTATCCTTGTATAGCTTGTTGACAAGTTTCTCGAAAGCTACCTCCACCGCATGGCAACCTTACAAAGCTTGAAATAAGATTAGTCGCAGATGGAACTACTGTGGCTACTGATGGAGGTTGGGCACTTCTTCGCCCTCCTACATGTGTCGCATGCCTACAAACTATGGTGAAAAAGAAAGAGGGAAGAGACTCAAGGAAAGAATCAAAAGATAGTGCATATGGCTTTGGGGAATAACCTTTAAATAAAACAAGATTTTTCTTGAAAAATGCTTCTTTGTAAACGGTTTTGAAAATAATTTCAGAAGGTTTTAAGAAAATTTTGACCAGTCTGGTAACCTTCTGCTCTGATACCAAATGTAACACCCCACCTCCGCTAGGGTCACTCACAAGGGGAATGCACTAGATTTGGTGGAGCATTATCTAGGTAAACATACACAGAAATATTACAAGACAGAACATATATAAAACATCGGAAGAAAAACCAAATTTCATTTCTTTAAAATCTAGTAAGGTCTAAAGCCTTTTACATCAAAATGCCATTAAATCCATTACATCGAAATCTGTCTTGCAATAGTAAAGAAGCATAAAACCACAATCATAAATCATTCCCCAAGTAAAACAGTAAAGCAGCCATAGCCAAGAAAGGTCCAAGCCATATATGATGATCTTGAAGTAGAAAGAAGTCCAAACTAAATAGTAGTGCTTCCTCCCTGAGAACCTGGGGGGGGGGGAGGGAACGGAAGAAAAAGAGGCGAAACAAAACAGGTCATTCATACAGACTGGTAAGTCCTAGTGACTTTCAACATAGAAACAAGTAAAGGTAACATGACATGTATAAACTGAAAGTAAACATAAGGATGAGGACGAGATAGGCAAGTTAAACTAAGATAACAAGATAAACTATAGTAACAAGATAAACTACGGTAACAAGATAAACTATGTAAACCAGGTAAACTACGTATAGCATCGCATGTTTAACATTCTCTGCACCAACTGTACTAGTACCCCAACCCGTATCATCCTTTCCATGTATATGTACAGTCCCTTGCCGTATATCGTACGGGTTTCATCACGTATTTCTATACTAATTTAACGTAGTGCCACCATTCTTGAAATCGTTTGGACTGCCACCCTTGTTCTGGCTAGGTTTACTTATCATGAAATATCGCGTGTTCAACTAGGATTTATGCCACCTAGGACCACTAGGGATTATGCTACCTATTGAACGTTTTCTAGATTCGATTAGGGTTTATGCCACCTAGGACCACTAGGGATTATGCTACCTAACGAATTCCACGTAACGTTCTATTAATCGATCGGCTCCATACAAGTCCTAGCTCGTTCATGTGTCTGTGTCATACGGCCCAATCACGAAATTTAGTCACCTGTGCTCGGTCCACCATAGGGTGTATCAAGCCCTAGGGTGCCAACCACCGACACAAATCAAGCACGCACAGTGTAAACCTACTGGTGCCCAATGCCTGCTTTTTCAACTCCGGACTACGTGCACGACCATAGTCCGCCTGAACCTACAATGGCGCACCGACTCAGTCGTCGTTCTGGTCGCTTACAATCAGCATAGTAATCGTGCCCACCCGGCCTAGTTCCAGGGTACCGTGATACATCTAGTGGGTTACTACTGAAAAGGACCGCGCAACAGGGATTTCCGTCCAGTTGGTTAAGTGTTGTCATTTAAATTCGAGACTTAACCCCACCAGTCTAGCATGTCAAGTTGGTTAAGTGTTGTCATTCAAGTTCGTGACTTAACCCGCCTACGTGTCATGTCAAATTAGCTAAGTGTTGTCGTTCATGTTCATGACTTAGCCCTACGAATCATGTGTCAAGTTGGTTAAGTATATTCTAGTGGTTCATGACTCAACCTTATCGAATCATCATGTCCAATTGGTTAAGTATATTCAAGCGATTCATGACTTAACCCTATCAAATCGTCGTGTCAAATTGGTTAAGTATATTCAAGCGGTTCATGACTTAATCCTATCAAATCATCATGTCAAATTGGTTAAGTATATTCAAGCGATTCATGACTTAACCCTATCAAATCATCATGTCAAATTGGTTAAGTATATTCAAGCGGTTCATGACTTAACCCTATCAAATCATCGTGTCAAATTGGTTAAGTATATTCAAGTGGTACATGACTTAACCCTATCATGTGGCATTAATTCATTAATGCACCCCAACCTCTCACATCAGACCTGTTGTTGTGGTCACTGGATATGCCGGGCGGTTCCGGGCAGAATTACACCACAACTCAGTCTGACCTCGGGTTTTCAAGTGCGATATGACCAACTATTCATATTGGATCCTATTGTTTGCAGTAACTGGATTTGCAGGGCGGTTCCGGGCAGAATTACACTGCAAACTCAACCCAACCTCGAGTTGGCCATTTTCAAGTTCATTCTAAGTGTCATGACCATGTTCAAGTTTCATGTCAAGTTCGTGTCAAGTTTTCAAGGCAAGTTTCATGTCAAGTCGATGTCAAGTTCGTGTCCATATCCAAGTTCAAGTTATAACAGCGTTCATGTTTCAAGTTTTGCCTTTTATCAGGTTCATAATTCATGTTCATAACCAATTCATGTTTTGCCTATTATACTCAAATCGTATTCCCATCGCACGTAAACGTGAATCGATCCATACTACAAATAAATCCAAATCTCGAAATAGAGGGAATAGCATCAATACTATGATAGGCAAAAGGGACTAGCATAAAGCGATAAAAGGGGTTACAAGACTAGTATGATATAACTTGAGATAATTGGTTACAACATCACTGGCATATAGGATTTCAAATCTAGCAAGATAAGGCGATGGTCATGATAAACGCTGAAAAAGAATAGGCATGCAAAAGCAAGCCAAATACAAGGATTATGGATCCAGTGGTTTTGGTGTACATAATTGCGAATAAACTAAGCAAGTCACACCCTAGGTATACGATCCAACAAAATACCAATTCAGTGCACATCATGGTTTTCAACTATAGTGCTATGGGATGAACAATCAACTATAATAGTCTTAATCAATTAACCCCAGTAGTCATAGGTAGAAATCTCATAGTTATGAATCATAAGCGACTCATCACAATAATCATGGACAATTATCAAAAATAGTTCTAGGCAAATAGTCATAGGCAATTAACAGTAATAGTTTCAAAGTCATGGTAATAGATAATGGCCTTATGTTCATAATCATAGGTAATAATCCTCATAGTCAAGAGTCATAGGTGATTAGCCACAATTGTCCTCGTCATAGTCATAGGCATAGTCTTATGTTCACAGTCATAGGCATGGTCTTATGTTCTGTCATAGGCATAGGTATAGTCTTATGTTCATCGTCATAGTCCTGAAAAAATTTGATTTACAACATGAATAGGCCCCAAATAGAAATATTCCCACAAGTCAAGATCCAAGAATTTATGTTACAATCTAGCGTTTGAATAATAAACTAGGTCCAATAACATGAATGGGCATGATTCAGTTGATAAGAAATAATCCCAAAATCATATATTCAAGAAGAGACAAGAACAGATCCAAATAGATAATCAAGCTTAGGTCCAATTTCATTTTACTCCATGTCCATATCAAATTTAACAAGTTTCAATCTCAAAGTAACTAGAACTTACAGAGCGCGGATCGAGAATCACTACAAGAAAATGTACATTTGGTTACATTTATTAGCAGCGTTTATGGTTTGAAAGCAACAAATACTATTTTAATCTTTTTTTTCTTTTGTTTTTATCCCTTGATGTGCACCAAACTAACACTAACAGCCAAACATACCTTGTCACGTTTATCCCTTACCTTTCCCCCCAAAACTTCCCTCCCGATGAAAATTTTCCCCCTCAAAATTTCTTCCGCTTCACATAGAATTCGTTCCTGAAAATTTTCCCTCCTCCTAAAAGTTTTCCCCCTCAAAATTTACTTCCGATTCGCGTACGATTTCATCTCGCCCTTTATCTTGCCCTCCAATCGTTCGTTCACCTTTCCGTCGCTGCTCTCGTTCAGAAGCCCTAAAATCTGAGTTTGCTAATTTGGATCGTTTCAGATCTAGAAATCAATTGAGATCTTCGTTCAGATTGAGGTAAGATTTATTAAAAATTATTTCATATTTACAAATTATCGTTTACAGATCTAGTATTTGATTGAGATTATGTTAACTTGGTTGCATCGACAGTTTTCATATTTCCTGATGTTTGAGGTTAGTCTGGTACTGCTTATGCTAATGAATTTGCACTGTGTTTCGCATATGAGATGTTATGTCCGTGCTTGTTTATGTAGACGTGTTTTTTATGGTATTAGTGTAGTGGTTATGGATCTCCAATTAGTAATTTGTCTTTTTTTGCCATTTTAGGTTTTTTGTGTGGGACTTTGGTGCTTGAATGAATACTGGTATTATAGTATATTCACACTTTTTATGTTGTTCATGATTGAGTTAACAATGGAAAAAAGTAGGCTGAAAACGTTGACTGAGCTTAGACGTGTCAGAATTGATAATAAGATGTTGATGGAATATCGTTGTGGCAAGTAAGTTTTTAATGTTTGAGGATTTTTTTAGGCTTCTTTATCAAACTTACATAAAGAACAGACCCATTTGAAATCATTTACGAGTATAGTACTTTCTGCCATGTAGGCATAAATTGGCAAATTCATTGTGGTCCTATTTCTAGTGGGCTCGTTATTATTTTCTCTTTTTTAAGTGTCATTTAATCTTTTATGTGGTGGAAAATGTGTTTGATCTTTATTTAGGATCGCCTTTATACATGTTATTCAATTTTTTCTTTGATAGATAGATGACATAATCATAATGTACTTGAACTTGTCGGATGACTCTTTTGATAAAGCATTGGGTGGTCTTTTCTTTGGTAACAAAGGTGATTAAAAAAACATACCTACAATGAAAATAGAAATAAATATGATAGGAGGAGCTGGTGCTATTTGAATCAAATTATACATTTATGCTGACATGGTAGATAATTATTATTGTAATATGATGATATGATGGTAACATAATGCAGGATAACTCCTTGCTGTACTCCTTTCATTTTTCCTTGCCGTATTGGCTCACTAATTTCTTCGGCTTCCCTTTTTAAGTATTATACAAGAATAAACTAAACTCGACAGCCCAAACAAGTCATCAGTGATATGATAAATTTCACGTCTCATACAAAAATGATAAAATTAACAATAATTCTTTATTTCTTTCTTTTCCTAATCCAGTAGATAATGTAAGTCCGTTCTTATGTTGTGAATCCATGCTTTATGTTAATGAACATAAACTGTAATAACCCGTATTTTAATAACAAGATATAACACAAAACAAGGCAGAATTAAATAATAAAATCTGAATCAAGGGAAACGGGCTATGCCATTGCGTTCGTCTCAGAAAAATATGCGAAATAGAGTCCGAGTTTTCGAAAATCGGAGTCCGTATGACCCGATTAAGGCCCAACAAAGTTTTCAGAAAATTTCTAAATAAAAACAGATTTTCAAATTCAAATCTAAGCTTGGAAATTGGGCCAGCTGGGCCAAGGCGGGAAAATTCCCGCCACAGTACCCAAGTCGACAGCCCTGTCGACTTGGGAGTCGACTGGGTCTGACCAGGTCGACAGCCCTGTCGACTTGGCTCAGACGCCCAGTCCTGCCTGGTGCACCATCTTGAGAATGTGTTGAGCTAGAGGGCCAGATTCGATTTGGAGGGCTGAGATGAGAACTAGGGTTTAATCCTATGGTCTAAATCACTAGCCTAATCTATAAATAAGACCCTAACCTACCCTAAATCCTCATTAATCTATCCTATAACAAAACTATGGCAAAATCAATCCTCTCATGGCCTCCACTCTCTTCATAAATTCCTAAATCAATTTTCAAGAGATTCCCATGCATACAAGTGTATTTAGGCTTGTATGATCCTCTTTAGCTTGCATTAAAGTCTTGTTTCTCTATTGGCATCATAAAGGAGGAGTCTTGATCAAGTTTGCTTGCATTTTGGGGGTTTTAATTAGTTGCATAAGGGATTTCTTACATTTGCTATACTCATTTGAGTCTTCATAGCATTGTAAGCCTATTTCTACTCTTGTATTTTAACTATGAAGTTAATATGTTATGTTTCAAGTTTGAGTTTTGGGGTTAATCATGATATGTGCTTTGATCTTATGATTTTATGCATAAGGTTACTCTATGCATGTTAGTAAAGTCATTACCTTGGCTTTATGCATAGAAAGATATGATCTTTGGTTGGAAATGTTGCATAATGCAACTTTGAAACTCTCATAACCCTTGCATTAACATGCATATAATGTTATATGCATGTTACTAGCCCTTATCTCATGCTATCTATGGCCATGTTCCACCTATTTGCCAAGTTTGATGTTATGCATGCATATGAACCTTATGCAAGTTGAAACCATGTTATGCATGCATATGAACCTTATGCAAGTTGAAACCATGTTATGCATGCATATGAACACTATGCAAGTTAAAATGATGTTATGCATGCTTAGGAATATTTTGCAAGTTGATAACATGATATGCAAGTTTGTGATCACATCTTTGTCTCATATGCCACCATGTTTAACTTGTGGCTCCAAACCTCTATGTCATGATTATGCCAAGTTCCCTCTTTCTATCCTTTATGCGCTATTGCGATATGTGAGCGATGGGATTTCGTTTGGGATTGGGTAAACTTAAAAGATATAAAAACATAAGCTTGGGAATTTACCTATTAAGTTAGGTCTACCCATTGAGAATTTACCTATTAAGTTAGGTCTACCCAATTGCTTGAAAACTTGTAATGTGATGGACGTGACACTTAGAAAACATGAGAATGGCCAACTCGAGGTTGGGTTGAGCTTGTAGCATAAACCTACCCGGAACCGACCGGCTTAACTAGTGGCTACAAGCAATAAGACCCAATGTGAGCAGTTGGTCATGTTGCACGTGAGACCCGAGGTTAGACTAAGTTGTGGTGTAAACCTACCCGGACCCGCCCGGCCTAACTAGTAACCACAACAAGGTCTAATGTGAGAGGTTGGGTGCATTAAATTAATTAATGCCACATGGTAGGGTTAAGTCATGGACCGCTTGAATACTTAACCAATTAAACACGATGGGTTGGTAGGGTTAAGTCATGAACCTTGGGTACACTTAACCAACTTGGTACTTAGATGAGTTGGATTAACCACGTTTAACCCATTAAGGAAACCCTAGTTACGTGGTCCTTTGCACCAGTAACCCTCTTGGATGTATCATGATACCCTAGGGACTAGGCTAGGGTGGGGCACGATTACTGGGGTGACATGTAAGCGACCAAAACGACGGTTGTGTAGGTGCGTCGGTGTAGGTTCAGGCGGGCCATGGTCGTGCACATGGTCCGGAGTTGAAAAAGCAGGCACGGGCACCAGTAGGTTTAAACTGTGCGTGCTTGGTTTGTGTCAGGGGTTGACACCCTAGGACTTGATACACCCTAGGGTGGACCTAGCACAGTTTAGCTACACTTCGTAGTTGGGCCGTATGACACCGACACTTGACGAGTTAGGCTGTAGGGAGCCGATCGACTAGACCGTGCTAGTTGGGCCTTGATTTAGGTCATTCATGATGGTGGGCCAAACTTGGGCCTGGGGATCACCTCTTGTTTACACTTGACACGACTTGTGATACTAGTACACTTGGTGCAAACCTCAATCTTGTTTATGCGGTACCACATTTGACCTATCTTGTTGACTTCTTACCATGCCAGTTATCATCCTATGACTCCTCCTTGTTTATATATACTGTTAACTTTATTAGTTGTTGTACAATTGTAGATAGGACTTACCAGTCTTTTGACTGACCCGTTTTCTTTCGCCTCTTTTCTTTCGTTTCCCCCCCCAGGTTTACAGGGTGGGAATACCAGCACTTAGCTTGGATCTTAGCTGCTTTTCTTGGATAGCTCATGTATGCTTCGGACTTGAGCTCGCTATGGTTTTCTACTTGGGGATAGCTACTTCATGTTTTCCTTTTCAGTTACAAGTTTTATGTTTCTAGACTTTGTTTATGGAAAATAATTAAGTACTGTGTTGTAACTTAACCTATGGTTTTGATATGCTAGCTTTTATCCGCTGCTGTACTTACTCTGTTTTTTTTTACTTATATGTTCTATCTTGTGATATCTGCATGCATGATTACCTTATTTAAACGCCCCTCCAAAGTCAGTGTCCTTGCAAGAGTGGCACTGGCGGAGGTGGGGTGTTACATTTGGTATCAGAGCCTAAGGTTTACGAGATTGGAGCAAAAAGGGTTTTAAAGTTACTTTTAAAAGCTATTTTCAAAACCAATTAAGTATTTTTCCAAAGAAAAGTCTAGTTTATTTTGAAAGGCTATCCCCTAAGAGACATAAGCACTATCCTTCGTTTCCTCGTTCTAAATCTATCTTTTCCTTTTTCAGCATGGCTGATCTCAATCTTCCTGAGGGAGTCACCATTCCCGGATGGTTCCGGAGGTACTTGGAAGCTAGGGCCAATAATGAAGGTCCAGCAACCACTCCCACTATCACTGAGGTTCCACCTCCTCCTCCTCCTCAGCAACCACAAGCCGATTTCGCCAAGGTTTGCAAGGACTTCAAGGCCATGGGTGGCAAAAAAATTATTGGGACAGAGACTTTCGTGGAAGCAAGAAATTGGTTGAAGGAGACCGAAGATCTTTTTGCCATCTTTGATATAGAGGACCATAGAAAGGTTCTGTTGGCAGTTTGGCTACTAAAGGAGGAAGCTTCTTATTGGTGGGAGGTCACCAATGCTACAAGGCCCGTAGAAACCTGGGCCGACTTTAGAGCAAGGTTTGGGCTTAAGTTCCTATCATCTGCAGAGGCAAATTTGCAACTAGAGAAGTTCATAGCTTTGAAGCAAGGAGACATGACAGTGAGAGAGTATGTGAATAAGTTCAACCAGCTTGCCCGATTCGGTTTAGACATGGTCAATACTCCCGAGAAGAAGGCTCTACGTTTTGCACGAGGGTTAAATGAGCCATTACAAGGTCTAGCTATGTCACACATACCCATGGGGGCCACTTTCGAGAGCCTGGTAGACATGGCATTGCTGCAAGGAGAGGATAAGAATGGGAAGAAGGAAGTCAAGCCCAATGAAACTCAGCCTAAGAAGACAGACTCCAAGTGGGGAGGGAATCAGAGTAATCAGAACAAAAAGAACAACAAGAACAACAAGGGCAACAAGAACAAGGCAAAGGACACAAGAAAGTGCCACTTCTGTGGGATTGTTGGGCATGTAGCCAAGGACTGTAGGAAGAAGAAAATGAAATTGGGTGGATGCTTTCATTGTGGAGAGACGGGACATTTTAGCAAGGATTGCCCTAAGAAGCAGGGGCATGGACAAACTCAGCGCGCAGGTTCATCTGGAGGGCAAGTGCATGCTCTCAACACCGCTCCAGTTCAGGACCGAGGTACTATTTCTGTGGAAAGTCTTGTTTATATTTCTGGTTTTCCTGTTCGCACTTTGTTTGATTCTGGCGCATCACATACCTTTATTTCCTCTGATGTTGTTGGAAGTTTGCACCTAAGTACTAGTCTTGTTGAGGATCCCGTTAGTGTTTCAAATCCGATTGGGGGTTCAGCCCATTTGTCTATGATCTGTATGGATTTGAGGATTTCTATCTTGACCGTAGAATTTTCGTGTGATGCTTATGTTCTCGGGTTCACGGGATACGGGTTGATTTTGGGCATGGATTGGTTGTCCCGCTATGGAGCCATTCTCGATTGTGAGCATAGGGTGGTGAGACTCATGACTCGCCTTGGCAATACCCTAGAAATTTCTTGTAACCCGCTAGATCCCGTCATGCTATGTTATCTTGAATCACTTGACTCGTCTATCGATGATCTGCAATCTGTAAGGGTGGTTCGAGAATACCCTGATGTTTTTGAAGAAGTTAAGGGGTTACCCCCTAAGCGAGAGATAGATTTCCGCATTTATCTGGTTGATAATGCTAAGCCAGTCTCCTTACCAGTTAGGCACATGGCCCCGCGGGAAAGGAGAGAGCTCAGTAAGCAAATCAAGGAGCTTCTTGAGAAGAATTTTATTAGGCGAAGCATTTCCGAATGGGGTGCTCCTGTGGTGTTCGCTACTAAGGCGGACGGCTCGCTTCGTCTATGTGTTGATTATCGAGAGCTGAACAAGCTGACCAAGAAGAATAGGCATCCATTACCGAGGATAGATGACCTCTTCGACCAGCTTGTTGGTGCTTCTGTTTTCTCTCAGCTTGATTTAGCCACCGGATTTCATCATCTTAGAGTGGCCGAAGACAGCATTGATAAGACTGCATTTAGGACTCCAGACGGATTCTTTGAATGGCTTGTCATGCCATTCGGCTTGACTAATGCAACCGCCTACTTCGTAGATTTGATGAGTAGGGTGTTCAGGGAGTTCCTTAACAAGTTTGTTGTTGTCTTCGTGGATGATATTTTGATCTTTTCAAAATACGAGGAAGAACATGCTAGACACCTCAAGGAGGTGATGGATACGCTTAGAGCCCATCAGTTGAAAGCCAAGTTCTCCAAATGCCACTTTTGGAGAAAAGAAGTCCGATTTCTTGGGCATATAGTTTCTAAGCAGGGTATAGCTGTGGATCCCGCGAAAGTGGTTGCAGTTCAAGACTGGAAGACTCCTAAGAATGCAACCGAAGTGCGAAGCTTTCTCGGTCTGGCAGGCTACTATAGGAAGTTCATTAGAGACTTCGCCAAGATTTCGGCCCCTCTCACTAGATTGACGAAGAAAAACTTAGTCTTTGCATGGGACTTAGAGTGTGAGCTTGCTTTTCAAAGGCTCAAGAGGGCCCTTACCACAGCTCCAGTTTTGGCATTACCCGATGGCAGTAAGATGTTTACCGTGTATACCGATGCATGTGGCACAGGGTTAGGCGCTGTTCTAATGCAGGTAGGAAGAGTGATATGTTATGGGGGTAGGCAACTTAAAGTTCATGAGAAGAACTATCCCACTCATGACTTGGAGTTAGCGGCGATTGTCTTTGCACTCAAGTCCTGGCGCCACTATCTTTTAGGCGAAAGGTTTGAGTTGTACACTGATCACAAATCACTCAAGTATCTCTTCTCGCAGAAAGATCTGAATCTTAGGCAGCAAAGGTGGATGGAATTCTTGGCATCTTATGACTTCGAGATAGCTTATACCCCTGGCAAGGGTAACGTTGTGGCTGATGCACTAAGCAGAAAAAGGTTGGCTTTGAGTCCCTTGTTTGTTGAGATGAAGAGCCTAGAGTTCCTGGCAACCTTTGATTTCACGACAGCAGTTGAGTCGATGACAGGATCGTTAGCATCTCTCGAGCTTAGACCCAACTTCTTGATCAAGTAGGGACTTCGCAGAAGGAAGACCCACAGATAGTGGAGATCATGGATAGGTTGATTCGTGGTGAGACGTCTAGTCACCTTGCTAGATATACTATTGATGACAAGGGTTGGCTAAGGCGTGATGGAAGACTCTGCGTTCCACAAGTGGGAGACTTGGTGCATAAAGTTCTCGAAGAAGCACATCACTCAAAGATGACTATACATCCTGGTGGGGATAAGATGTATAGGGATATGAAGCGCATTTTCTTTTGGCCTGGAATGAAGAAGGATGTGGCAGACTATGTTTCAAAGTGCATGGTGTGCCAACAAGTGAAAGCTGAGTCGAAGAAACCAGGTGGGCTATTACATCCATTGGAGGTCCCGCAATGGAAGTGGGAGAGCATCTCTATGGACTTTGTGGATGGATTGCCTAGATCAAGAAAAGGGAATTCGAGCATATGGGTCATCGTTGATCGACTTACGAAGAGTGCTCACTTTATCCCAGTAAAGAGCAAAAGGACTGCATCATGGCTGGCATCTGTTTACCTTCGAGAAATAGTGAGATTGCATGGGGTTCCTTCTAGCATAGTCAGTGATCGTGACCCAATCTTCACTAGCCAATTCTGGAATAGTTTGCAGGAAGCAATGGGTACGCGATTGAATCTGAGTACAGCCTATCACCCCCAGACGGATGGCCAAACCGAAAGGGTGAATAGAGTGCTAGAAGACCTTCTGAGGCTTTGTGTTCTTGATTTTGGTGGTACTTGGGAAGACCACCTTCCTCTTGTGGAGTTTGCTTACAACAATAGCTATCAAGCTAGCATAGGGATGGCACCATTTGAAGCTTTATATGGGAGGCCGTGCAGGTCACCATCTTGTTGGTGGGAGACAACAGATAAGCTTGTACTTGGGCCCGATATGATACGAGACACATCTGAGAAAGTTGAATTGGTGAGAAGACAGATGAAAGCGGCCCAAGATAGACAGAAATCCTATGCTGATAAGCGAAGGACAGATTTGGAGTTCGAAGTTGGAGACATGGTTTTCATGAAGGTTTCTCCTTTGCGTAATGTGGTTCGCTTCGGAGCAATTGGGAAGCTGGCACCCAGATTCGTAGGACCCTTCCCTATCATAGAGAGAATTGGGAAGATGGCTTATAAAGTGCAATTGCCCGAGAAGCTGTCCGGAGTGCATAATGTCTTTCATGTCTCGCATCTCCTAAAGTGCCTACATGAGTCCGCTGAGGTGGTTGAACCTAGCATTCTTGAAGACGCGGAAGTAGAGAAAGAGGCAACCTTGAGGAGAGCTCCGATTCGTATCTTGGGAACGGAGATCAGAAAGCTAAGGAATCGAGAGGTCAAATTGGTGAAAGTTCAGTGGAGTGAAGCCGAAGAGGATGCAACTTGGGAGACAGAGGAGAAGATGTTTAGGCTTTATCCATTCCTTTTTGAGGGTACATTCTCGACCTCTTTTCCCTCTTTGGCATATCTTTCTTTTGCTATCCATGTTTATCCTGTTTATCTTGTAACTTCGTCATGAGAACCTTAGGTAGAAACCCCTTGGATGAAACATGTATTTGAAACATGTTATGCTTGATGGTTGCAAGTGGTTGCAAGTGTTTGCAAGTGGATACTCGTGGATGCATGATACACATTAGGCACTAAGATCGGCTCACACACCCTCATATTGCATATGCATGAGTGTTTATACTTATTCATGGCTGAAACTTGGTGCTATCTCATGGATGTTGCATATGGATGAATGTTATGTGCACTCATGTAGAAATTATAAAATTAGGCTAGGAATTTTGCATACATATGGACGCATTTCACTAGCATACTTTGCATTAAGGAGGTGTACTGAATCAGTAACCGCCTGATTTTCGCATTAGATAAGTACATATACACACACCTTTGCATATGATCATACAGCATTTAGAAATTGTTAAGGACAATGGTTACTCGTGGATGATGTGGTGAGTAGATGGATGATGGATGGTAGGACACGTTCTTCCTAACTTAGAGATTTCGGGGACGAAATCCTTTAAGGAGGGGAGAATGTAATAACCCGTATTTTAATAACAAGATATAACACAAAACAAGGCAGAATTAAATAATAAAATCTGAATCAAGGGAAACGGGCTATGCCATTGCGTTCGTCTCGGAAAAATATGCGAAATAGAGTCCGAGTTTTCGAAAATCGTAGTCCGTATGACCCGATTAAGGCCCAACAAAGTTTTCAGAAAATTTCTAAATAAAAACAGATTTTCAAATTCAAATCTAAGCTTGGAAATTGGGCCAGCTGGGCCAAGGCGGGAAAATTCCCGCCACAGTACCCAAGTCGACAGCCCTGTCGACTTGGGAGTCGACTGGGTCTGACCAGGTCGACAGCCCTGTCGACTTGGCTGTCGACTTGGCTCAGACGCCCAGTCCTGCCTGGTGCACCATCTTGAGAATGTGTTGAGCTAGAGGGCCAGATTCGATTTGGAGGGCTGAGATGAGAACTAGGGTTTAATCCTATGGTCTAAATCACTAGCCTAATCTATAAATAAGACCCTAACCTACCCTAAATCCTCATTAATCTATCCTATAACTAAACTATGTCAAAATCAATCCTCTCATGGCCTCCACTCTCTTCATAAATTCCTAAATCAATTTTCAAGAGATTCCCATGCATACAAGTGTATTTAGGCTTGTATGATCCTCTTTAGCTTGCATTAAAGTCTTGTTTCTCTATTGGCATCATAAAGGAGGAGTCTTGATCAAGTTTGCTTGCATTTTGGGGGTTTTAATTAGTTGCATAAGGGATTTCTTACATTTGCTATACTCATTTGAGTCTTCATAGCATTGTAAGCCTATTTCTACTCTTGTATTTTAACTATGAAGTTAATATGTTATGTTTCAAGTTTGAGTTTTGGGGTTAATCATGATATGTGCTTTGATCTTATGATTTTATGCATAAGGTTACTCTATGCATGTTAGTAAAGTCATTACCTTGGCTTTATGCATAGAAAGATATGATCTTTGGTTGGAAATGTTGCATAATGCAACTTTGAAACTCTCATAACCCTTGCATTAACATGCATATAATGTTATATGCATGTTACTAGCCCTTATCTCATGCTATCTATGGCCATGTTCCACCTATTTGCCAAGTTTGATGTTATGCATGCATATGAACCTTATGCAAGTTGAAACCATGTTATGCATGCATATGAACCTTATGCAAGTTGAAACCATGTTATGCATGCATATGAACACTATGCAAGTTAAAATGATGTTATGCATGCTTAGGAATATTTTGCAAGTTGATAACATGATATGCAAGTTTGTGATCACATCTTTGTCTCATATGCCACCATGTTTAACTTGTGGCTCCAACACCTCTATGTCATGATTATGCCAAGTTCCCTCTTTCTATCCTTTATGCGCTATTGCGATATGTAAGCGATGGGATTTCGTTTGGGATTGGGTAAACTTAAAAGATATAAAAACATAAGCTTGGGAATTTACCTATTAAGTTAGGTCTACCCATTGGGAATTTACCTATTAAGTTAGGTCTACCCAATTGCTTGAAAACTTGTAATGTGATGGACGTGACACTTAGAAAACATGAGAATGGCCAACTCGAGGTTGGGTTGAGCTTGTAGCATAAACCTACCCGGAACCGACCGGCTTAACTAGTGGCTACAAGCAATAAGACCCAATGTGAGTAGTTGGTCATGTTGCACGTGAGACCCGAGGTTAGACTAAGTTGTGGTGTAAACCTACCCGGACCCGCCCGGCCTAACTAGTAACCACAACAAGGTCTAATGTGAGAGGTTGGGTGCATTAAATTAATTAATGCCACATGGTAGGGTTAAGTCATGGACCGCTTGAATACTTAACCAATTAAACACGATGGGTTGGTAGGGTTAAGTCATGAACCTTGGGTACACTTAACCAACTTGGTACTTAGATGAGTTGGATTAACCACGTTTAACCCATTAAGGAAACCCTAGTTACGTGGTCCTTTGCACCAGTAACCCTCTTGGATGTATCATGATACCCTAGGGACTAGGCTAGGGTGGGGCACGATTATTGGGGTGACATGTAAGCGACCAAAACGACGGCTGTGTAGGTGCGCTGGTGTAGGTTCAGGCGGGCCATGGTCGTGCACATGGTCCGGAGTTGAAAAAGCAGGCACGGGCACCAGTAGGTTTAAACTGTGCGTGCTTGGTTTGTGTCAGGGGTTGACACCCTAGGACTTGATACACCCTAGGGTGGACCTAGGACAGTTTAGCTACACTTCGTAGTTGGGCCGTATGACACCGACACTTGACGAGTTAGGCTGTAGGGAGCCGATCGACTAGACCGTGCTAGTTGGGCCTTGATTTAGGTCATTCATGATGGTGGGCCAAACTTGGGCCTGGGGATCACCTCTTGTTTACACTTGACACGACTTGTGATACTAGTACACTTGGTGCAAACCTCAATCTTGTTTATGCGGTACCACATTTGACCTATCTTGTTGACTTCTTACCATGCCAGTTATCATCCTATGACTCCTCCTTGTTTATATATACTGTTAACTTTATTAGTTGTTGTACAATTGTAGATAGGACTTACCAGTCTTTTGACTGACCCATTTTCTTTCGCCTCTTTTCTTTCGTTTCCCCCCCCCCCCCCAGGTTTACAGGGTGGGAATACCAGCACTTAGCTTGGATCTTAGCTGCTTTTCTTGGATAGCTCATGTATGCTTCGGACTTGAGCTCGCTATGGTTTTCTACTTGGGGATAGCTACTTCATGTTTTCCTTTTCAGTTACAAGTTTTATGTTTCTAGACTTTGTTTATGGAAAATAATTAAGTACTGTGTTGTAACTTAACCTATGGTTTTGATATGCTAGCTTTTATCTGCTGCTGTACTTACTCTGTTTTTTTTTAACTTATATGTTCTGTCTTGTGATATCTGCATGCATGATTACCTTATTTAAACGCCCCTCCAAAGTCAGTGTCCTTGCAAGAGTGGCACTGGCGGAGGTGGGGTGTTACATAAACTCAATGTTAAAGTTCACACGGCTACAGTGGAAAGCTTAAAATGTGAAATTTCTTCTGTCTCATATGTAGTTTCATTTAAGTTATCCACATTTAGAGGAAAACAACCGAGTTATTGAAAGAATGAAATTTTGATTGGTAGAAACATTATTGAATATATACTCGATTTAGACTTGATTTTTGGATATGAAACTTTATGATTCGAATAATAGAAACAATTCATTTATGGTTTAACACGGTACGCTGAAAAATTAACCTTTTATTTCACAAGCAATATTGTTTAGAATCAATACTACGCACATGCACATACCCAACAGATATCCCAGTGATTAAGGTGTGCACGAAGAAACTGCTTGACATGAGTTTGAATTCTGGTGGCATAATACCCTTTGATTTACCTAAGTTTTGTGTTTTGGTGTCGGTGCATACTTCATTGGGATGCTACAAAAGTTTCTCCCACTGGGATCTGGTTTATTGGAGCATACCTCCATACACACACACCCCTTATGCATGCATACATACAGTCATGTCAGTTAAAAGCTTGAAAAAAGGGGCTTATGGTGAAAAAAATGATTTTGCTTAAATTGTAGAGCAATTTATAAATGTTTCACCTATCTCAATTAAAATTCACTTTCTCAAATATTCGACTTAAAATCATGTGTCAAAATGCAGTTCACAACTTGTCTGTTAAAAAATATTGGAAAATAAATAAATAATGCAAAATTCTCAGCTAATAGTATTTACGTACCCGTGAAATATAGTTAATGTCTTATGAAACATTATGTTAACTTTCATTCTCTACAAATAGCTTACATTTGCTTACAATTGAATCAGGAGAAATTACTGAACACAATTCATTGTATTCGTAGGTGGGTCAAGATTGTTGGGACTGATTTACTTCCTGGTGATGTTGTATCCATTGGTCGCTCGTCTAACCAGAATGGGGAAGATAAATCTGTACCTGCTGACATGCTGCTGTTAGCTAGAAGTGCAATTGTGAATGAAGCCATACTTACTGGAGAATCTACTCCTCAGTGGAAGGTGCTTAAATACTATCTGTCCTCATTTCTATTTGTCTCATAAATTACCTTAAAATACATCATTTGAAGGCTCAAGTAGCATTGCACAATTTTGAGAATTGGATGCTGAGCTAATGATTCCAGAGATTACCTTTTGTAATATTTATAATCATAATTTTTTTTCTTAGAATTCATACTTTAATTTTAAGAAACAATATCAGTAGTATTAAACCTTCAGCAGTTTTGCTAAGTAAAACTTGTTTCATTGTACTTCAGTTCAAATGTTCGGATATTGTCAACACTTGTTGATAATAAAGAATAAACCATGCAAATTGACTTGGCGGATGATTTAAATAATGTGCATAGATCTATTTATTGGCACTCAACAATTCTATGGCCTTTTAAGGCTTTGTATTTCAAAGAAACAGAAGGCTTTTCTTATTAGGCTAAACTTGTAGCTAATACCACCATGAGAGCTTTGTATCTAGATTTTTTTTGTTTTGTTTTTTGTTTTTTGTTTTTGTTTTGGTCATTTATGTTTAGAGCCATATATTGTTATTCCTTGTGGATATTTTTTGGGCTCTTCTAAATGCCAATAGGTATCATAATATCTTTGTAAAGTTATAAGCTAGATGCTAGCAACAATTATGGAAATGTTGCGAACTTCGCTGCTATTATTCTGTTTCATTAGCGCCCCATTTGTCAGTTCTTAATTCGGTGCAATGCAATCGGCCTTATATTTTGTTATCCTCACTCAACTGTCCGACACAACATCACGTGCACGGATCTTTTAGGTGGAATGCTTCAAGACAAATTTACAACTTAAAGACAATATTACGAATTTTCTACGAGTTATCTTGATGAATGGCAAACTTTGTTTGTGTGTGTTACACACACTGTTTTAAAATCACCGGCAAGGAATTATTGCAATAAGTTCATATAATCCTAACAACTTGGTTTGCCCTGCCAAATAGTCTTCTAGGTTTGGTTAGAGCTGAAAACAAGAGTCATGGATCTGTTTGCACATGATTTTAATTATCTACATCAGGTGTAAACTAACGTTTATCCCATGAATATAATGAATTATGAAGGTATGCCACCTAGTTACAAACTTTCCGACTAAAACACACCATTTCTGTCTAGGCATAATGTACCAGTCAATTCATAGGCTTTGATATGTGAAATAGTTTATAATTGTGAATATGTTAATCTAACTATCTTCAATACTTCAAAACTGATATCATCTTTTTGAATATGAGGGCAATGCATATTTTTCTCGACTAATTCATTGATAGTATGTAGTGGTGTAGCCACACAAATAACTTCATCCTTATTCTGTTGGCAAGCTCCTTCACGTTGTCCGTGCCTTAGATTTATCGAAGTAACATGGTAACATCTGCAACCATTATATACTAAATTTGAAGTGTTATTATGCACACGGCAATCTTGTTGAATGTCAGTGCTTGGTACATAATATGTCAATTTCGGTTGTGCAAGTCTGCAACTCTCTCAAATGAAAGATGGAACATGTATAGCTCATGATTTTGCATTGAGCTTTGAGATTTATTTAACTTTTCTCATCTTACGTTGTCAAGTTTATTAATTTTGTTTGATTTATAATTAAAATTAAAATGAACAGACGTTGATTGTAGGACAAGGAATCGAGGATAAATTATCGGCTAAGAGAGACAAAAATCATATTTTGTTTGGAGGAACAAAAATACTTCAACATACTCCTGATAAGGTAACATGACTCATTTTTAAGGAATGCTAGTATCCCCCTCTCTTGCTTATTCTTTACCTTGAATTGTAGTCATTTCATTTGAAAACACCTGATGCAGGCTGCTTAGGTGTTGTTCTTCGTACGGGGTTCGAAACTAGTCAGGGCAAGCTAATGCGGACTATTTTATTTTCTACCGAAAGAGTAAGCTGTCTCCTATCTCTAGGTAAATATTTAATTGTATTTTCCATAACTTTTGCTTATTTAGTGTTCAGGTAACTGCAAATAGCTGGGAAAGCGGGTTATTCATATTATTCTTGGTGTTCTTTGCCATCATAGCGGCAGGTTATGTGCTCAAGAAGGTATCGACTAATTTCCCTCTTGAAACTATATCTATTTCTCTGGTCTTATTTGGTAATTAACATTTGCCTTTTGTTACAGGGATTAGAAGATCCTACGAGGAGCAAATATAAGCTCTTTCTAAGTTGTTCTTTAATCGTTACTTCTGTGATTCCACCTGAGCTGCCTATGGAGCTATCAGTAGCCGTTAATACATCGTTGATTGCATTAGCACGGAAAGGCATTTTCTGTACTGAGCCATTTAGAATACCATTAGCTGGAAAGGTCAGCAACCTAAGCAGTAAATTTTGTACAATGCATCGCTTCCGGTGTCAGCATTTTAGACGTCAATCTGAAAAAATGATATGCTTATTATTATGCAGGTTGATATATGTTTCTTTGATAAAACTGGAACTCTGGCATCTGATGACATGGTAGGTTTCTTCTTAGATTTTTCAAATTATGTTTTCTCTATTCCCTTTGGAAGAACACAATGATTCTTTTGGTGTTTATGCAACTATACTTACGTATTAGGAATTCCAAGGAGTTGTTGGTTTGGCTGATGATGAAAATTTAGAAACTGATGGTACTAAATTACCTGAACGGACTGGACAAATTCTTTCTTTGTGTCATGCTTTAGTGTTTGTTGAGAATAAATTGGTGTGTTTCCATTGTTGCACCTTGTTATGCCCTTCCATTTTGTTGAGAGATGCAACTGGATTAACCCAAATTTGCTAAGTAATATTTTCATTATGTTGCTCAAGGTTGGTGACCCTCTAGAAAAAGCAGCACTCCAAGGCATAGACTGGACATATACTGCTGATGAAAAGGCTGTATCCAAAAAGTAAGATTTGTTTGTGCATAAAATTAGCCGATTCAGTTCAATCATCTGTATACCTTAGTCCATATATCTCCAAATTATTTATTTTTATTCCTTTAGTCGATGACAATTCCTAGATATTGAATGGAAAACCATCAAAATTTCTTTTGTTGGGTTGCTCTTACCTAGATCCAAATTTTGAATAATGCTAAAACACAGCATCTTAGCGGGTATAAAAGTTGGCATATATTAGGAAAAAAAATTAGTGTTTAATGGTACTTAAAGTGATGGCAACATGCTTATTTTACGTATATCATTTTCCTTCTCCATATTACCTATATCGGAGTGTACATACATGGAAGATGCATTTGGTACGACGGTAGCTTGGCCAGCCGCATGTGTCATTGGGGAATCAAGTTCAAGTAAGTTATACTGTCAACCCAGTTGTTACGACCCGAACTTCCCCGGTAAGGAAAGCACGGATAGAATTGAGAACAAGCCACAAAAGAACGCAGACAGAAGAACATTTCATTGTATATTACAACAATTCAATCAGATTACAAGAATATACAGAGTATAAATAAATATTACACAATAGAAAAATATCAGAGATTACAACACATTACATAGCAGCGGAAAATAATACAAAACACAACTGAAGGAGATATGCGGATACAAAGCTTTCCGGATATCATTCCAGCTGTAAATCAGGATCCTGTGAATATAAATCTACAAGACCAAAACTACTAGCTGCCCGTGCGGAAAATAAGGGCACCCAGAGTTTAGGTTAAAACAATAAACTCCAGGTCAGTCATGTGACTGGTGTGAGAACTAAAACAGTTATTAATCTTTATTTTAAAGTTAGGTAAATCAAGGGACCACACCGTATAACACGGAACGGGTTTCCTCCCAAGAATACCAGTGCATATAACAACAGCGCAATGCTAGATAAAGAACAATGAAGCTGTTATAAGACCCAGGTCCCATCACACAATGCAACACAAACCAGAGGATAGGGTTTTACCTTATAATAGCCAAAGAATGCTTGATACGCTAAATTTCATCTTTTATTATTACTATAAGTGTATAGTGTATAAAACAACTTCAAATCATAAGTATCAATCATAGACGGCATAAGTGCCCCATCCCACTATGTCGCCATACTAGGTTCTACAATTAAAACCGCAAAGTCACGTATTTCAAAATTGGATTTCCATCTATGAACCAAGGCAAAAGATAGTCCTCTACCGATTCGAGACGCTCTAGCCCATGTCTCAGGATCAGAGCTCGAGTGACCCTGAGGAGCCACATGGTCGGTCCACCGATGTGGATTAAAATGCCTGAACACTGCGTTTCCCCACCCTTTGGGGTGTCAATGAGTCCAATGACTCCATCGGTCCCGGATCGACCGATATATCTGAGGCACCTCGCAACAGCAACAACCACATAAGTCAAACACATCAGGGCATGTAAAACCACTGACGCCACTTCTATCTAGAAGGAAACGCATGCCCTCCCTGGATCCTTCTCCCGTTTTTGGTTCACAACCGGGGTGTGAGGCTCGCGAATCAACGCTACACAACGCTATGCCACATAGGCGGTGCTTTGATCATCAACCACAAGACTTTGCTTTTCAACAGAAGCCCCGATCAATTGCCACTTAGGCATGCCACACAGGCAATTCACTCCATGCGATTGATATCCATCAATATATAACCCCTGAGCTCGTACGTCTCAGAGAAGGGCGTTAAGAAAGAGAATAAATTCTCCACCGCCAAACAGATATGTATTTAATAGAAATCAATCATACAGAATAAAATCCTATGTCACACACGCAGTCCATTTATAAGTTCATTCCGGGTCGGAACGAAACCGGAGGCACCTAGTACCCCGCATATTCATTGATCTCCAAGTACGTCTGGACGATCACTAACTGATTCCCTTCTCTTGGGTGTACGGCCCAATCAAGATCATCAGTAATCACCCCAAACGACGTGAAGACCTCTGGTGTTCGACCACCGTCTTCATCTTCGACACCAAGTCGGATCAGTTATTCAGAATCGGATGCGGTCTTTCCGAATAACTCACGTATATAATAAACAAGTGTTACACAAACACAACATACGCCTCATTCCAATTCAGAATATTCTTTTATTCAAATATTCTTATACTTTGGGAAAGGTTCCCATTAATTTTATCAAAGATAAATTCTTTAAATTTATTCTTTAATCTTCTTTTGAATATCAATTCAAACTAGTTGGGATTAGCGAACCACACCGAAGTAATTATTTATTTTATTTCCCAATCCCAACCTATTTATCCCATGAAGTAAAACTGGTAATACTTCATATCTAACACCATCGGTAAATTCAATTACCATTTCACGTTCAAATCTAATTAAAGATTTAACTATCGCCTGGAGCAAAACTGGTGATACTCCTTCCTCGATCTTTTCAATCGAATTAAAGATTCATTAAAACTCCACTTAGTTTTAATCTTTGACTGGGTTAAAGAATCAGTGTCATTTTAAAACACGGTTCACGATAAACCCAAAATCACATTCCATTAATTATCGGGTTAAAGAACAAGTGTCATTTAAAACACTGTTCACGATAAACCTAAAAATCAATACTAATTCAATTCCAATTAAATATCATTTAATTGGTACACTTCATCAAATCTAAATAAAAATATTTAATCTTTTTCTCAACTGGGCTTAAGAACAGTGTTAATGAAGACACTATTCACGACAAACCCAAATCACCTTTGATATTAAATACAAGGCTCTGAATAGAAAATATATCGGCTTATATTCAATATCAAATTCTACGACTAACAAATATCGTATTGGAAATAACGATACATATATATATCTATCAAATTTCCATAACAACATCTATATAATCACGAAATCCAACATTGAAATATTCCAAAGACAATTTCGATTCAAATCCATTCCAATTCAATTATTGGAAATTCTGGTTACTTTTAAAACCCTTTTCAAATTCAATTTATTTATTTTAAAAATAAATAAATTATAATTCTAGTTCAAAACTAGTTCATTTCGATAAAAATCTATTTTTATCTTTTCAAATATGGATTTTTTCATTCCAATTCTTCACAAATCATTTCTTATGATTTTACACTAATTATTACTATTTTTAATAATTTTATCAAGGCCCGTACAGTCGATTTCCATCAATAGCCATCGAACTACACTTACAGCGACCTTTTCTAAATTTGATTTGGATAAAATTCCAAATCCAACCGTTAGATTTCAAATTTCTAATATTCGTTAGAAAGCTCTTTTCGATACAAACCCAACGATTCCGGTTTTAGGAGAATCCGACGGTCGGATCTCCCGCAATATCCATTCGAAGTCAATGGTCGAAATTCACGAACTACCGCGGCGCGACGCACTCTATTCAGGCCATTATATATATATAATCTATATATAATATATATATATTTCGTCGATTTCCTTTTATAACGTATTTTTATAACTTGTTTAAAATTCGTTTTCAAAACGATTTCAACTTCATTTCTAATTCAAATCAAAATTGAATTTTTCCTTATAAATTCGTTTTAAATTCATTTCAAACTGATTTCAGTTCAATTGATTTCTAATTCAATTTCAGTTCGTTTTTAATTCAATTCAATTTCAATTCGAATTTCAATTCTATTCAAAATATCAGATTTTGAAATCACTTTCGATATTCATTATAAAATGAATAAAATCGATATAAATATCGTTCACGTCAAAATGGCATTATTTCTATTTTCAAATATTCTATTTCAAATATTTCTTTTTCAAATATTTCTATTCAAATATTTTATTCAAATAGTTCTCTTCAAATATTCTATTTCAAAACTGGAATGAGGCCCAATCAATTACCATATAATGTTATGTAACACCCCGTATTTTCTGTGAACTTAAGAATTACAAATCTGAGTATAATTAAAATATAAAATCAGAATCAAGGGAAACGGGCTGTGCCATTGCGTTCGTCTCGGAAAAATACGCGAAATAGAGTCCAAAATTTCGTAAATCGGAGTCCGTATGACCAAGTTATGGCCTTCCAAAGTTCAAAAAAAAAAAATTAAACAGCACAGACCAGGTCGACTGGGGAGTCGACCCTAGAGTCGACCTGCCCCCAGGGGGTCGACCCTAGAGTCGACCAGCCCCAGGGGGTCGACCCTAGAGTCGACCTTCCCCCAGGGGGCAGACCCTAGTGTCGACCTGGGGGTCGTCCTGCCTCCCGAATCTGCTTTTCTGCCTGGGTGCGTTCTGATGTATCTGGTCTCGTTTTCTGTCTAGATTCGTCTGCCTAAACCTATTTAAACAGCCCCAAACCCAGCCTTCTCTACACACAGTTCTATTCTGCTTCTTCTCTGCTTCTGTTCTAAATAAAAATAAAAATGGCATCGCTACTCTGCTAGAATCAAAACTAGAAGCCAATCAACATCATCCTAAATTCAAATTTGAGATAAAAGCTTCTGCAACAATTCTGTAACAACTAAATTTCTTTCTTTAATCCAATCAAGGCAAGTACAGTTATTTTCTGCTATAAACATTAATTATAATTCTGATATGCTTATAAATCTGAATCTGAGATTGTATATCTGTCAGATCTGTTTTTCTGTGACTGTTCTGTATCCCTTTCTACTTCCTTTCTGTTTCTATAGCCAGGCTACCACGAGCCTGTGCCTAATATCATAAGAGATTAACGTATGAACGCAAATTTTGGGACAAATAATGAATGATGCGAAATTTGACAAGACTGAATTGAACGTATGACTTTAGATCTGAGGCATAAAATATATTGACATATGACTTGGGATTGGATGCATGAATTTGACTGTAAACATGTAATTTATATATGTTGTATGCATAGTGTACGTTGTAATCTAGATCTGTAACTAATTAGAGAAATGACCATATGTTATTTAGATCTGTAATTAATTAGAAAAATAAGCATATGTTGTAAACTAGTTTTAGACCTATGCATATTCTGTGATAAAAGAAGAGAGGAACCATTGTAAGATTACATATGATTTGAGACTTTGGACAAAATGCATATAAAAGTCAAGATCTGATTTTTAGAAGATATGATTTAAAGATTTAGTTTGCATAATGATTCATGACTTAAAAAGAAGAAGATATGGAAACTTAGGTGTAAAGATTTACATTAATTAGGATATCTATTATTGCGATTACACCTAAATAGGGATTTTTGGATATATGGCATGCATTATAATTAACGGTTATATTTAGTATAATTTATATGTGAATCTGCTGTAAAATGCTAGTTTAGCAAAAAAATTGGAACATATGTTATATGGTAAATTATGTCCATATTCTGCGCTATGTAAATTTATGCAAACATGGAGTATATGTTCATATTGTGAATCATGACAATTATGTAGGCATATGAATTTAGGCCTAATTTATGATTAGGCAAGGCATGTAAATAGAACCTTTAGAATTATTAAATTTGCTAAATATGCTAATTTGCCAAGTTGCCTAAACTGCTAGTTTTGTTATATTGCCTAGACTGCTAATTAGATTGAAGTGCCTAATCTGTTAAATTTGTCGGTTGAAATGCCTAACCAGTTATATGCCAAAATATGCTAAGTTGCTAAATCTGTTAAATCCGTTAAGTCATATAATCTGGAAAATCTATTATCTGCTAAAATCTGTTATCTGCTGTGTTGATATAATCATCCTGTTATTGATGTAATCTGAATGGGCATATATATTGAGCGTGCGCATAAACGGTAAATTATTAATTAATTGTCCACAAAGATAAACGTGACTAACTCGAGGTTAGAATGAGTTTGCGGCGTAATTCTGCCCGGAACCGCCCGGCACATCCAGTGGCCGCAAACAATAGGTTCTAATGTGAGAAGTTAGTCATAACCTGCTTAAGACACGAGGTTAGGTCTGGCTTGTGGCAGAAGTCTGCACGGAACCGCCCGGCCCATCCAGCGACCACAAGCTAGCGACCTAATGTGAGAGGTCTGGGCATTAATAATTAATTAATGCAAATCTAAGATAAGAATGACGTCTAAAACGTATTGGGGGAAATAGGGTTAAACCAACTGGATTAATAGGTGTAGTAAACCCGCCCATGAATCTGTAGGCCCAATACAAAGTTAGACAAATCTGAAAAATCTGTACATCTGATCTGTTAGTCTGAAAACTTGTTAACTTAATCTGTGAACTAGTAAATCTGAATTCTGTATGTCTGAACTTGTAAACAAGTTAATCTGAGATCTGTTAGTCTGGGGACACAAGGTTAGGAGGGGAATTACTTGTGTCATCTGTTGTTTGGGACCCATATTAGTCAGTAACCCTTTCTGGTATCAAAACTTTGACCCAACAGTAGGTAGGGTCCGGGCACGCTTACTGAACTAATTATAAGTGGTTCATTCTGATAATGGCGAGGGGTGTTGATGGTGCGTTCCAACCGGGTCATGTGCGTGCATGGATCCCGGTCTGCCTCTGAGGATGTAAGACGCCGTGACATCTGTAAATAGGTCTGTGCCAATTGGTTGTCACTTTAGGGAGTGATACACCCTACTGTGGGGCCGACACATGATATTTATGTATTAGGGAGCCGATCGCTTGGGGTAGGGTTTTAGGGTACACTTAGTTCTGTCTATTTCTGTTGGTACCGTCTGTTTCTGTTGGGTGGTAACACCTGTCTGTTTCTGTGTGGTACCGTCTGTTCGGGTGGTAAAGGCCCATTACTAGTGTACACCTAATTCTACATTCTGTTTCCGTAGGGATTAATCTGTTTCTGCTTCTGTCTGTTTCTGATCGGGTAGTAAAGGCCCATTATTAGCATTCTGTTTCTGTTAAATTATTCTGTACCCGTTCCTGCTTCAATTTAGACATTAGGGTGACACCTAATTCTGTTATACTAGTATTAGTGCAGAGAAGTGTGAAGCAATAGTTTATGTCATTCTGTTCTTCTGTTATATCTGCTACACCTGTTACAGTTATCTCACATCCAGTTTTATGTTCATATCATATTATTATTATCTGTTCATATGCTGAAAGTCACTGGACTTGCCAGACTTTTTGTCTGACCCTTGTTGTTTCGCCTCCTTTCTTCCGTTTCCCCCCAGGTTATCCAAGGAGGGAATACTTTAGCTTGATCCGGATTTCTCTTTGCTTGAAGTGCTTAAAGTATGGCTTGGCTCTGTATAGCTTCCGTTCTATGGAGATTATGATTTTAAACCATGCATTTTGAAGGCTTTTGTACAGGACTGATATTTTGTACTTGAATTCTGAGATTTGAAAGGATGTAACCATATTAATTTCTGTTTCCGCTGTAATAAAGTTAAAAATTTTCATGTACTGTTTTATCTGTCTTGTAAGTTTCTGTTCTTTTTACTAAAATGCTCCACCAAAGTTAAGGCATTCCCTTTGTGAGTGACCTTAACGGAGGTGGGGTGTTACACTTGGTATCAGAGCTGAAGGTTACCGGATTTGATAAAGAATTTTTGAAAACTATTTTCAAAAAGGTTTTGAAAAGGAAGTATTTTCAAAAGTAAAGCTTATTTTGAAAAACATAGTCCCCTAAGCCATATATCTATCTTTTGATCCTCTGCTTGAATCCTTGTTTCCTTCTTTCTTGAGTCTCTGGGGCTCCCGGTTTTCTGGGAGGTAACCTCGTCGAAGGGCAAAGTAGTGCCCGACTTCCATCGATAGCTGTAGTAGTTTCACCTGCGGCTAGTTTTCTTTAGAGCTTTGATGGATTTTTCCGGGCGATGGAGGCAGCTTTCGAGGGATTGGTCAACATGTTACACAAGGATAGTAAAGATGAGAATGATGAGGTTTGGCTAAGGAGCACAACCCAAAGGTGAGAAACTCATATAGACTTAGTTCACAATGGAGGCAAAAGGGAAACACAAAAGAAGGAAGGAAAGTTTGAAGATAAGGAGGAGGAAAGTATTTTACTTATGGAAGCTCGACTCATCTGAATAAGGATTACCGAAAGAGGAAGGGGAGGGTGCTTGCTTCAACTGTGGTGAGATGGGGCACTTTACTAGGGACTGCCCGAAGAAACGAAGGCAAGGACAGAGGACAGGACCAACTTCTGAAGGGCAGGCAAACACTCTCAAGGCTAGTGGATAGGATAGAAATAGGGAAAATTTCTGTAGAAGGTTTAATTTTCTTATCTGGTTATGGAGTTAAGACTCTTTCTGATTCTGTACTTGATACTCTGCACTTGAATACTAGTATTGTTTCTGATTCTGCTGTAGACTCAGACCCATAATGGGTATCACTCATCTGTTTTAAGTTAAGGTTTGAGGGATATCTGTGTTAGGCGTCAAATATGACGCATATATTCTGAGTTTTTGTGGGATATGATTTTATCATGCTTAGCTTCCGAAGAATCATTAGGGAACCTGATCTGTACCAGTAGTCTGTAAATATCTGAATACTTCTGATAAGATTTCCAGTTTTGACATTGTCTAAAGAGGGTAACCCTCTGGGTGTCAATCTGATGTTGATTTCGGTCTTCGGGGTTGACACTTAGGGGAATTATTTTCTCAACCAATGTCTGATAGGAATCAAGTTTTTGTTTTATCTGTACTCGCTTCCATCACTCGACTGTATCCTATCGATCGAGTGTTCAACTTATAGATAGGAATCCTAATGGGTGTAAACATGTGTTTGAGACATGTTATGTTTGATGGTTGCAAGTGGATGCAAGTGGTTGCTAGTGGTTGCTCGTGGACGCATATACACACACTAGGCACTAGATCGGCTCGAAAACACTCTCATACTGCATATGGATGTGTGAGCATTTTAAATTTTTATGGATGCAAAATGGTTGAATCAGCACATGGATGTTGCATATGGGTGGATGGTTGTGCACTCATATAGAAATGATATGTATCAAATAGGAAAATTGCATACATATTGGACTCATGGCACTGACATAATTCGCATTAAGGAGGTCAACTGAATCAGTAGACCACCTGATCATTGCATTAGATAAGGAACATATACACACACTTTTGCAAATGGTCATACAGCACTAGAAATTTCTAAGGACAATGGATGCTTGTGGATGATGACTGAGTAGATGAGTGATTGGATGGTAGGACACATTCTTCTTAACTTGAAGATTTCGGGGACGAAATCCTTTAAGGAGGGGAGAATGTAACACCCCGTATTTTCTGTGAACTTAAGAATTACAAATCTGGGTATAATTAAAATATAAAATAAGAATCAAGGGAAACGGGCTCTGCCATTGCGTTCGTCTCGGAAAAATACGCGAAATAGAGTCCGAAATTTCGTAAATCGGAGTCCGTATGACCAAGTTATGGCCTTCCAAAGTTCAGAAAAAAAATTAAACAGCACAGACCAGGTCGACTGGGGAGTCGACCCTAGAGTCAACCTCCCCCCAGGGGGTCGACCCTAGAGTCGACCTGCCCCAGGGGGTCGACCCTAGAGTCGACCCTAGAGTCGACCTGCCCCCAGGGGGTCGACCCTAGAGTCGACCCTAGTGTCGACCTGGGGGTCGACCTGCCTCCCGAATCTGCTTTTCTGCCTGGGTGCGTTCTGATGTATCTGGTCTCGTTTTCTGTCTAGATTCGTCTGCCTAAACCTATTTAAACAGCCCCAAACCCAGCCTTCTCTACACACAATTCTATTCTGCTTCTTCTCTGCCTCTGTTCTAAATAAAAATAAAAATGGCGTCGCTACTCTGCTAGAATCAAAACTAGAAGCCAATCAACATCATCCTAAATTCAAATTTGAGATAAAAGCTTCTGCAACAATTCTGTAACAACTAAAGTTCTTTCTTTAATCTAATCAAGGCAAGTACAGTTATTTTCTGCTATAAACATTAATTATAATTCTGATATGCTTTTAAATCTGAATCTGAGATTGTATATCTGTCAGATCTGTTTTTCTGTGACTGTTTTGTATCCCTTTCTACTTCCTTTCTGTTTCTATAGCCAGGCTACCACGAGCCTGTGCCTAATCTCATAAGAGATTAACGTATGAACGCAAATTTTGGGACAAATAATGAATGATGCGAAATTTGACAAGACTGAATTGAACGTATGACTTTAGATCTGAGGCATAAAATATATTGACATATGACTTGGGATTGGATGCATGAATTTGACTGTAAACATGTAATTTATATATGTTGTATGCATAGTGTACGTTGTAATCTAGATCTGTAACTAATTAGAGAAATGAACATATGTTATTTAGATCTGTAATTAATTAGAAAAATAAGCATATGTTGTAAACTAGTTTTAGACCTATGCATATTCTGTGATAAAAGAAGAGAGGAACCATTGTAAGATTACATATGATTTGAGACTTTGGACAAAATGCATATAAAAGTCAAGATCTGATTTTTAGAAGATATGATTTAAAGATTTAGTTTGCATAATGATTCATGACTTAAAAAGAAGAAGATATGGAAACTTAGGTGTAAAGATCTACATTAATTAGGATATCTATTATTGCGATTACACCTAAATAGGGATTTTTGGATATATGGCATGCATTGTAATTAACGGTTATATTTGGTATAATTTATATGTGAATCTGCTGTAAAATGCTAGTTTAACAAAAAAATTGGAACATATGTTATATGGTAAATTATGTCCATATTCTACGCTATGTAAATTTATGCAAACATGGAGTATATGTTCATATTGTGAATCATGACAATTATGTAGGCATATGAATTTAGGCCTAATTTATGATTAGGCAAGGCATGTAAATAGAACCTTTAGAAATATTAAATTTGCTAAATCTGCTAATTTGCCAAGTTGCCTAAACTGCTAGTTTTGTTATATTGCCTAGACTTCTAATTAGATTGAAGTGCCTAATCTGTTAAATTTGTCGGTTGAAATGCCTAACCTGTTATATGCCAAAATCTGCTAAGTTGCTAAATCTGTTAAATCCGTTAAGTCATATAATCTGGAAAATCTGTTATCTGCTAAAATCTGTTATCTGCTGTGTTGATATAATCATCCTATTATTGATGTAATCTGAATGGGCATATATATTGGGCGTGCGCATAAACGGTAAATTATTAATTAATTGGCCGCAAAGATAAACGTGACTAACTCAAGATTAGAATGAGTTTGCGGCGTAATTCTGCCCGGAACCGCCCGGCACATCCAGTGGCCGCAAACAATAGGTTCTAATGTGAGAAGTTAGTCATAACCTGCTTAAGACACGAGGTTAGGTCTGGCTTGTGGCAGAAGTCTGCCCGGAACCGCCCGGCCCATCCAGCGGCCACAAGCTAGCGACCTAATGTGAGAGGTATGGGCATTAATAATTAATTAATGCAAATCTAAGATAAGAATGACGTCTAAAACGTATTGTGGGAAATAGGGTTAAACCAACTGGATTAATAGGTGTAGTAAACCCGCCCATGAATCTGTAGGCCCAATACAAAGTTAGACAAATCTGAAAAATCTGTACATCTGATCTATTAGTCTGAAAACTTGTTAACTTAATCTGTGAACTAGTAAATCTGAATTCTGTATGTCTGAACTTGTAAACAAGTTAATCTGAGATCTGTTAGTCTGGGGACACAAGGTTAGGAGGGGAATTACTTGTGTCATCTGTTGTTTGGGACCCATATTAGTCAGTAACCCTTTCTGGTATCAAAACTTTGACCCAACAGTAGGTAGGGTCCGGGCACGCTTACTGAACTAATTATAAGTGGTTCATTCTGATAATGGCGAGGGGTGTTGATGGTGCGTTCCAACCGGGTCATGTGCGTGCATGGATCCCGGTCTGCCTCTGAGGATGTAAGACGCCGTGACATCTGTAAATAGGTCTGTGCCAATTGGTTGTCACTTTAGGGAGTGATACACCCTACTGTGGGACCGACACATGATATTTATGTATTAGGGAGCCGATCGCTTGGGGTAGGGTTTTAGGGTACACTTAGTTCTGTCTGTTTCTGTTGGTACCGTCTGTTTCTGTTGGGTGGTAACACCTGTCTGTTTCTGTGTGGTACCGTCTGTTCGGGTGGTAAAGGCCCATTACTAGTGTACACCTAATTCTACATTCTGTTTCCGTAGGGATTAATCTGTTTCTGCTTCTATCTGTTTCTGATCGGGTAGTAAAGGCCCATTATTAGCATTCTGTTTCTGTTAAATTATTCTGTACCCGTTCCTGCTTCAATTTAGACATTAGGGTGACACCTAATTCTGTTATACTAGTATTAGTGCAGAGAAGTGTGAAGCAATAGTTTATGTCATTCTGTTCTTCTGTTATATCTGCTACACCTGTTACAGTTATCTCACATCCAGTTTTATGTTCATATCATATTATTATTATCTGTTCATACGCTGAAAGTCACTGGACTTGCCAGACTTTTTGTCTGACCCTTGTTGTTTCGCCTCCTTTCTTCCGTTTCCCCCCCAGGTTATCCAAGGAGGGAATACTTTAGCTTGATCCGGATTTCTCTTTGCTTGAAGTGCTTAAAGTATGGCTTAGCTCTGTATAGCTTCCGTTCTATGGGGATTATGATTTTAAACCATGCATTTTGAAGGCTTTTGTACAAGACTGATATTTTGTACTTGAATTCTGAGATTTGAAAGGATGTAACCATATTAATTTCTGTTTCCACTGTAATAAAGTTAAAAAATTTCAAGTACTGTTTTATCTGTCTTGTAAGTTTCTGTTCTGTTTACTAAAATGCTCCACCAAAGTTAAGGCATTCCCTTTGTGAGTGACCTTAACGGAGGTGGGGTGTTACATGTTAATTATATGGATTTTCTACAATACATGTATAAAATAACAATGATAAATAATCAACCATCATCCAGAGTGCATTCTACACTGTATAAGCATCGAATATAAATATTTAACGCTTATGACAGTCTGTCAATCAATCGATCGACATACAACTAATTATTGGGATTAGTGTATGTCTTATATCATCCCAATACCCGTGTGGGGTTTCAAACAATCAAACAAAGATTATATTTGTGCAGTTGGGCGATGTGTAAAATTTATCGTCCCAATCAATATCAGTCAAATGGGTGTATATAAACAAATCGTTCGATTTGTTTATATTAATTTATTTCATTTCATATACACGTTAAAAATTCTATCTTTAACTATAAAATATTTTTAACTATATAAATATTTTATTTCTTTTCACATCACATCACACAATCAACTACACATCAAAATTAAACAAACAAGCATACAAGTCGTCCATGGTCTGTGGACGACGGGTGTCGGGTGCTACTAAACACCGTCTGCATCCTAGTATATATTATAACTAGAAAAGAAAAATTAAAGTGAGAAGTTCTCACAGAGGGTTCCACTCCGCCGTGCTTTGCTTTTGAATTGCTGAACCGTCTGGATCTGCTTGAAATTCCAATGCAGTTCTTTTCACGCTGTCCATATATAAAAATTATATTTTTTTCTACATCATTCTATATAAAAATTATATTTTTATATTTCTACTTCCAATATAAAGATCAAATTTTTATTATCATAACCTTATAAAGATTATATTTTTAATATCTCTACTTTATAAAAATCACATTTTTAATATCTCTACTTTATAAAAATCATATTTTTAATATCTCTACTTTATAAAAATCATATTTTTAATACTTTCCCTAAGTAAAAATCCAATTTTTGTAATTCTAAAACTGAAAATAACTTCAATGCTTATACATATAGATCGAATACCTTTACAACAAGGTTATTTTAGTTGAAAATATGATTTTTAGTTACACTACATAAATAAATAAATAAAAAAGTAAAAAAAAACTTACAGTGGCTTGGGGAGGGGGTTTGGTGCGGTGCGAGTCAGGAAAAGGGAGGGGCGGAGGATGTGGGTTCTCCAGGCGCCGGCGGAGGGCGGTGGAAGGTCTGCGACTAGCGAAGGGGGGCCCCATTTTGGTGTGGGGTCTGGGCGTCTTCACGTTGGATGCGGAGGGTGGAGAGGGAAGAGAGTGCAAGAGGAGGGGAGGCGGTTTCCGGGGGGGGGGGGTGTCGAACGGCGGCGGCGGAGGTAGGGGGCGCGATCGATTAGGTTTTTTTCTCTTTTTCTCTTTTTTTTTCTTCCTGAAACCGATTTGAATGATTGGGGAATGGGAGGGGTTGACTTCGGTATGAGAGAAAGGGATGAGGTGGATTTTTTATATTTTATTTAATTAATTAATTATCCAAAAAGTTGCTTTTAAATTCGAACTCGAAACGAGGCCCACCGACTATCGCCCCTAGCTAATAACCCCCATTCCGAACACAATGGGATATGTCCCGTAAGCCAATTCGGCCCTTACGATTAGTTTTCGTCAAAATCAAAATATAACTCTATATATTGAATTTGAACGCACATTTCAATTTACTAGGGTCACATACTAACGCGAAAAATTCCAGAAAAATATTTTCTAGCTTCGTATTGATGATACGGTCCTAACAAAACTAGTTTCGTCGAATTCTGAGACCATTTGAAAAATGGCCATTTTTCAGTCGATTAAAATCAACTGAAACTGGTCAAACGCGTTTTCCTTTGCCACGCTCACATATTGATTCTAAAAATTACGAAAATTGGAATCTAGCAATAACTTGACATCATGGATCCAACAAAATTGGTTTCGTCGAAATCTGAGGTCGTTTGCAAAATGACTATTTTTAAGGGCCGAAATTCCATAGCGACTATTCTGAATTTTCAATTGGGCACATCTTTTGATTCCTGCTATGAAATTTCAATTTTTCGGATTCGTTGGAAAGATATTCCCAATTAGATTCAAATATTTTTGGTTTCACTAAAATCCGATTTATTTTGCACCCGGTACATTCATTTGAATTTTGAAATCGAATTATCGAACTACCACGCCATTTTCAATTCCTTTTATAATTTAAAATAAATATTTATATTCTAACGACGATCTATATAATATACACGTTCGAATTCTATTCAAAATAAATTTCTCGTTGATATTATTTAAAATAATTCATTTTAAATATTCAAAATTCATCAAAATTGCCAAAATAAAAATTTTAAATTGGCTTAGATTTCCGGTTTATTACACCAGTCAATAATTATAGATTTTTCTTTTTTCTCTTTTGAACATATTCTCGCTCTTGCTGTAATCTATTTCTCCTTACGTTTGAATTTGCATGTATCATCTTGCTGTACTCGATTTCACTAATTTCCTGAAGTAAAAATGTCAAAAAGCCCACTTTATTGGTAAAGATATGTAGTCTACACATAATCCATATATGTTAACAGTGCAAGGCTCCAAGTTAAATCCTGTGCATGCGAATCGATGCTAGATAAACTGTTGTGTTTAGAAAAGGAGATTAAGAGCCATATGAATACACATACCCCTTATCTTGAGAGATTCACTTTATGCGCCTACTGTTTTCTATATGTATACAATTGAGGACAGGAAGTTTAGTTTGATATACAGGACACTGGAAGTAAATACGTGTCACTTTTGGCACGAGTTAACTTTTACAGGCTAAATGTTATTTATTTTCTGGCCATTATTGTAAATATCATTTTTTGGCCATTTGTACCAAGGTGAAATTTAGCTTGTAATCTTGGTTCTTCCCCAGTGTTTTCTTTTCTTAATAAAATCAAATTGAAATTATAGTTTACCCTATAGGTAACAAAAATGTTTGTAGTAAAACAAACGTGTTGTATGAATTTTCATCAGTGGTGAATACCTGCAGCATCATGGAAAAACTCTGATTTCTACCTGTGATAGAAAAGAATCTGCACGTTAGTGATGCAGATTATTATTTTCACATCAGGGTATTTAGGCATATAATATTAGGATATCTTATGCACGTTTTTCATCACTAAACCTACAGCCATTTTTTTCTTAATTAAGATGTTTTGCCAAAAAATTCATGGACTAAATATATTCAAATACCAATCAGAACAAGCCCAACTGATTGGTTCCACATAAATAAAAATAAACAAATATAGAAGTGAGTAAATGGTTTGAGTTATTTTATCATTCTAAGACCAATCAGAACATGCCTATTGTCTAATTTTGCAAATAGTCACCCTTTAGTTTTGCAGACCAAAGAAGATTTTTTTTGTTCATGTTTCTTTTCATTAGGTCACTAAGTATGATTGTGCTTTATCCTCGGCCTACTGATGAACACCCCTGGAACACCATATTCATTTAGTTTGAGGTAGAAAAATTATTTTATGTTTTTTTTTTTCATATTTGCTTACTATTTTAAAGACTTTCTATTAGGCTGTCTTTAGTGAATTTAAAAATATGAGTTTCATGTTGTTTTGGTTCAACGTCTGCTTTAGAGTATGTATTCATAAATATATTCAAAGACCAATCACAGGTAGAGTCGAGCATGATGGCTTCATAAATGCCTTAATAAGGTAGTTGAGATATTTTAGATAGAACCAATGAGAGAAAGAACTAAATCTCAGATACTTCTATGGCATAGCCAACGAAAAGTGTATATAAGAAAATGTAAAAGAACAGTACATGTAGTTTGACCATAAATGGCTTCGGTTTCCCAGATTTAACGCAAATACCACCAGCTTCTCAGCATTCATTCTGTAATAATGGAGTAAATAAAATCTGACCTATTTTCCTCTTGGCCATGCATTACTACTAACACAAAAAATGGGGTTTATAGGCTAAATGTTATTTATTTTCTGGCCATTTATGTAATTCTAACTGTTGACCTTTATATTTGTATGTAATTCTTACCGTTGATCGTTGTACTTATGTTCAGGTAATTAGATTTCCAAAGTGAAGAACGCCCGCATCAGAGAACCGGTGGTTATTAAGCTAAGAAGAAGACTTCAAGTATTATTTTGTTTGTATTAGTCAGGTAGACTTGTTTGTAAGCAATTATGGTATGTGGATTCAATCATTTTGTCGAAATACTACTATTGAGATGATTATGGGTGTTATATTTGATATTGCAAGTAATGTGTTTTTTAAGTATTTAAATATGGCGATTATTGATTTTAGTTTGAAAATGATACTCATATTATTATTTGCCTTAATATTTTTGATATATATAAGTGGTTGATGGAAATATTAGAAGCTATTAACTGTAAATAACCGCAATTAAAATGTTGTGTACGTTGGTAAGTTTTAGTAGCATTGAAAAAGTGCTACAAATGTAATTTATAAAAGCATATAGTAGGATTGAAAAACCGCTACAAAAAACATATAGTAAGACTGAAAAACCGCTACAAAAAACATATAGTAGGACTGAGAAACCGCAACAAAAAAAAATATAGTAGGACTGAAAAACCACTACAAAAAAACAAAAAATTATGCAAGTATCACTTTAGTAGCATTTTTAAGACGTTGCCAAAAAACTTTTTGTAGGGTTTCAAAAACGCTACAATATTTTCAGTTTCGGTTGCATTTACTAAAACGCAACAAAAACTTTTGGACTTTTAGTTGCATGTCGTACAGCAGCGTTTATCAAAACGCTACTAAAAGTTATTGTAGCGCTTTTACAACGCTACTAAAGGCATTTTCTGGTGTAGTGAATTAGAGTGCAGAGATTTGATTCTAGAAACGGTTGTTGCAATTGTTGAATCTCTATTTGTTTAGTCTTGTTCTAGTTGAAAACCCCCAATTTGCAAATCTCTAAGCGTAGTCTTGACGGTGAAGAAGCAGTCCTTTTTTTCTTCTTTTTATCTTAATATTTTGATTATCTTAGTAGCAGCACAAGGACAGATAGAAATGGTGTGGAGAGAATGAGACTAGGGGTGAGTTTATATAGGATTAGGCAGACGAATCTAGATAGAAAACGAGTCTAGATACATCAGGATGCATCTGGTTCAAGAAGTGGGTTCGGGAGGCAGGTCGACCCCCAGTTCGACACTATGGTCGACCTGGTCCCTGGGAGGTCGACACTATGGTCGACCCCCAGGTTGACCTGGTCTATGGGCAGGAATTTTCCCGCCCTGCCTACTACGGGGTTTGAATTCGAATTTCGAATTCAAAATTCGAGCTGTCTTTGATTCTAAAAATTTCTGAAACTTCAAAGGGTCATATCTCCCTCATACGGACTCCGATTTTCGAAAACTCGAACTCTGTTTCATGTAAAATTTCAAGATGAACGCAATGGGGTAACCCGTTTCCCCTGATTCTGATTTTAATATTTAATTCTGCCTTGATTTCTAGTTTTAACGTGTTATAAAAATTCGGGTTGTTACAAGTAGGCTTTTATCGAAAGTTCATCAAGGATTTTGCAAAAATCTCAGCTCCACTAACAAGATTGACAAAGAAGAACCTGGCTTTCAATTGGGATTTGGATTGCGATATTGGTTTCCAACGTTTGAAAAGGGCTCTAACAACAGCCCCAGTTCTGACATTGCCTGACGGAAGAAAGATGTTTACAGTATACAATGATGCATGCAGAATGGGACTAGGCGTTGTTCTGATGCAAGAAGGGAAGGTAGTAGCGTATGGTGGTAGGTAGTTGAAAGTACAAGAGAAAACTACCCAACCCACGACCTAGAGTTGGCAGCCATCATTTTGCGCTTAAGTCTTGGCACCATTATCTCCTAGGTGAGAAATTTGAACTGTATACTGACCATAAATCGTTGAAATACTTATTCTCGCAGAAAGATATCAACTTGAGGCAACAAAGATGGATGGAGCTTCTTGCCTCGTATGATTTTGAGATTTCCTATACTCCTGGTAAGGGCAACGCAGTAGCAGACGCCTTAAGTAGAAAGAAGCTGACTTTAAGCCCTCTCTTTGTGGAAAGGCAAAGATTGGAGTTCATAGCAATCTTTAACTTCAGACCCTCCACTGACATTGTACTTGGCTTGCTAGCAACGTTAGAAGTGCGACCAACTCTACCAGACTCAATCGGAGCCGCGCAAAGAGAAGATCCTCAGCTAGCCGAAGTGATGGACAAGTTAATTAGGGGTGAGACTTCTAGTCACCTCAATAGATACTCCATTGATGCCAAGCGCTGGTTGAGACGAGATGGAAGACTATGTGTCCCACAAGCAATGGGCTTGGTAAAGGCTGTTCTAGAAGAGGCACACCATTCCAAACTGACCATACACCCAGGCGGAGACAAAATGTATAAAGACATCAAAAGAGTTTTCTTTTGGAATGGCATGAAGCAAGACGTAGCTGAATTTGTTTCTAAGTGTTTAATATGCCAACAAGTCAAGGTGGAGCAGAAGAAGCCAGGTGGTTTGCTCCAACCTATAGAAGTCCCACAGTGGAAATGGGATAGCATCTCGATGGACTTTATATATGTGTTGCCTAGGTCAAGAAGGGGCAATACCAGCATTTGTGTAATAGTGGACAGGCTCACAAATTGCACCCACTTTATACCCGTCAAGAGTAGAAGGACTGCCTCATCTCTAGCATCCATATATCTTAAAGAGATAGTTCGACTCCATGTGATACCCTCCAGCATAGTAAGTGATCGAGATCCTATCTTCACGAGCGAGTTTTGGAAGAGTTTACAAGAGGCTGTAGGCACACAGTTATGCTTAAACATGGCCTATCACCCTCAAACCGATGGCCGGACAGAAAGAGTAAACAGAGTATTAGAAGATCTCTTGAGACTATGCATTCTTGACTTTGGAGGTACATGGGAGGATCATCTACCTTTGGTGGAATTTTCTAACAACAATAGCTACCAAGCTACCATAGGCATGGCGCCTTTCGAAGCTCTATATGGAAGACAGTGCAGGTCACCAACTTGTTGGTGGGAATCCACAGACAAGCTCATACTTAGACCTGACATGATTAGGGAAACTTCAGAGAAAGTAGACTTAATACGAAGAACAATGAAGACTGCCCAAGATAGACAGAAGTCCTACGCAGAAAAAAGAAGAATTGACCTTGAGTTCGAAGTTGGAGACAAGGTGTTCCTTAAAGCATCTCCTTTGGGGAACATCGTTCGCTTTGGATCCGCAGGGAAGTTAGCACCAAGATTTGTAGGGCTGTTCCCTATGATCGAGAAAATTGGGACGACGGCTTATAGGGTACAGCTCCCTGAAAGGTTGGCTGGGGTTCATAATGTCTTTCATGTCTCTCACCGGTGGAAATGCTTACACGAATCTGCGGAAGTGGTAGAATCAATTATGCTAGAAGAAGTTGAAGTTGAACGAGAAGCAATTGTGAGGAGAGTTCTAACCCATATCTTGGGAAGAAAGGTCAAAAAGCTATGCAACCGTGAAGTTAAGCTCGTCAAAGTTCAATGGAGCGACACCGAGGAAGACGCGACTTGGGAAACTGAGGACAGAATACACGCAACCTACCCTTTTCTTTTTGAGGGCATGTCTTTAATCTCTTTTTCCCCAAGTTTATGCTCGTATCTATCTTTTAAGTTATATCTCCTCGACTCTATCCTTTATCCTTAGGTAGGAACCCATTTGGTTGTAAACATGTAATTGAAACATGTTATGATTGATGGTTGCAAGTGGTTTCTAGTGGTTGCTCGTGGATGCATATACACACACATTTGGTATTAGATCGGCTCAGTCACTTTCATATCGCATATGCATATATGTATTTGTATATGGATTGAAACTTGATGTGTTAGCATATGGACGTTGTATTTGTATGAATAGTTGTGCACTCATGTAGGAAATTTTGAGTAGGAAAAATTGCATTCATAATGGACTCATGGCACTGAAAAAATTTGTATTAAGGAGGTCAACTGAATCAGTAGACCGCCTGATTTTGCATTAGATAAGGACATACACACACACAATGCATATGATCATGAAGCATTAGAAATCTTTTAAGGACAATAGACGCATGTGTCTGATGGTCGAGTAGATGGGTGTTTGGATGGTAGGATATAAGTTCTTCTCGACTTGGAGATTTCGGGTATGAAATCCTAAAAGAAGGGGAGAATGTAACACCCTGTATTTTCTATTAACGTTATAATAATGAATCCAAGAATACTTAATTTAAAATATGAGAATTAAGGGAAATGGGTTACGCCGTTGTGTTCATCTCGGAATTCTGGTTGAGATAGAGTCCGAGTTTGCGTAAATTGGACTTCGTATGAAGAAGTTATGGCTGTCAGAAGTTTCAGAAATTCAAATAAATTCAAACAGCTCGAAGAAAAACAGGTTCAAATTCAAACAAAAGTCAGAAGTGGGCTGGGCGGGAAAATTCCCGCCAGGCAGGTCGACCAGGGGGTCGACCCTAGTGTCGACCTCCCCCGTAGAGGTCGACCTGGGGTTCGACCTGGCCCCCGGCCAGATCTGAAATTTGAACGACTGATGACATGTTGCTGAGTCACTAGGGTTTCTGGATAACTCTAGGTTAATCTGACGGCTATAATTAAACTGGAATTCTATATAAACAACTCAATTCTCAGCCTAAACACACATAGAAAAATAATCCTAGAACTGAAATGTCGTCAGTAGAGAACTTGGTGTAGCCGTCACCCTTTTTCAATTCAAAGATGAGATAAAAGCTTACATCTAAAATCAAAATAAAAACTAGTCTAATTCATTGATCTTCTTCAAAGGCACGGATCTCCAATTTCAGAATTCAGATTTCAGAATGCAAGAATTCTTTTTAGTTTGTAAGTGGGTTATTACGTAGATTTAAACATTCTTTCGCTTGAATCATGACATGTTGTAATTGGAATATAGAATGATGCTTATGTATAAGATCTGATTCTCGTTTATCTTAAAGTATCATTGTAATTAATCATGTCTATATGCTTATGGCGATGAACTGTAACAACCCGAAAATCTGGGCCAGTTTAAAAATTTTATTTTGGCAATTTTAGCGGATTTTGATTATTTAAAATGAATTATTTTAAATAATATCGACGAGAAATTTATTTTGAATATAATTCGAACGTATATATTATATACGCCGTCGTTAGAATATAAATAATTATATATAATTATAAATACAATTGAAAATGGCTCGGTAGTTCGATAATTCGATTTCAAACTTCAATTGAATATACCGGGTGCAAAACAATCCGGATTTTAGTGAAACCAAAAATAATGGAATCTAATTGTGAATATCTTTCCAACGAATCCGAAAAATCAAATTTTCATAGCGGGAATCAAAAGATATGTCCAGTTGAAAATTCTGAATAGTCGCTATGGAATTCAGGCCCTTAAAAATGGGAATTTTGCAAACGACCTCGGATTTCGACGAAACCACTTTTGTTGGATCCGCAGTGTCAAATTATTGCTGGGTCTCAAATTTCATAATTTTTCGAATCAATATGTGAGCGTGGCTAAGGAAAACGTGTTTGACCAGTTTCAGTTGATTTTAATCGACTGGAAATTGGCCATTTTTCAAACGATCTCAGAATTTGACGAAACTAGTTTTGTTAGGACCGTATCGTCAATACGAAGCTAGAAAATATTTTTCGAGAATTTTTCTAGTTAGTATGTGACCCCGGTAAATCGAAATGCGCGTTCAAATTCAATATATAGAGTTATATGTTGGTTTTGACGGAAACTGATCGAAACAGTTGAATCAGCTTACGATACATATCCCATTGTGTTCGGAATGGGGGTGAAACGCTATGGACGACAGGCGGTAAGCCTTGTTTAGAAGTCGTATGTAAAAGTCAACTTTTAGAAATTAAAAATAATAAAAATAAAAATAAAATATTTATATAGGCCCACACCCTTCCTCTCTCCCCTACCCGTCAGTTTCAAATCGAAAAAAAAAGAGAAACGACGAACGATCATCGGCGCCCCCCCCCCCCACCCACCCACCGTCGACCTCGCCGAGAGCCGCCTCCCTCCGCCAAGCCCCAGCTCCCTCGCTCCTCCACGTGCCCCTCAGTCCTCTCTTCCCCCGCTTGGAACCACCTTAATCCCCAAATCATCACCCAACCACCACCGCACCTCGTCAGCCACCCCCCTCCTCCACATCGCCGTCGAGGCCACCCCCTCCCTTCCCTTCCGTCTCTCCGTTCCCCCCCCCCTCGTAGAACCGCAACCCTAGTCCCCTGAAGTCCTAGAAACCCGTCGTGCCAGCAGACCAGACCACCAGTCCTCGAGCCACCTCACCGGATCCGACGCAGCGCACACCCCTTCTAGCCTGGGATCGACATACAGTGAGTTTTAATTTTGTTTGATTTGTTTAGGGAATTAAAATGGGATTTTTGTATGGAAATTTTAGAATAGAAAACTAGATTTTTTATACAAGAAAGCCTTGATTTTTAATACGAGATAATTTAGATTTTTAACATCGAAGTAAAAATATGATTTTTATATATTGAACATCGAAGTAAAAATATGATTTTTATATATTGAATAACGAAGTAAAAATGTGATTTTTACATATGTAGTGGCTACGGGCAACGAAGATGACAAAGATGCGATAACGATGAAGATTTCTATCAAAGAAGAGTCAAGATGATTGGATAGCTATATGTGAGAATTTCTCACTCTTCAATTTCTTTTCTAGTTATATATATATACTAGGATGCAGACGGTGCTTAGTAGCACCCGACACAATCGTCCACAGACCATGGACTTGTAAGTTTGGTTGCATAGATTAGTTTGATGATTTGATTTGAATTTGGTTGTTTGGTGAATATGATTGATGTGTGAATGGCGTGGGCCTTCACTAGACCGGGGATAAGGCTAGGCCTCGTCCCGTTTCTAGTATCGTGCTGTTATGCCGCCGAAATTTTCTAAAAATAAGTTAGAAAAATAAAGATAACATTTTATTTAATAAATGAACCGAATAGAAAATTCATAGGTTGAATAAAATAGTTTGATCGTTAAAAATATAATTTTTAACGTGAATGTAAATAAATAAATATTCATTTACAAACCGAACGGTTTTTTTATGTACACCTATTTGAAGGACATTGATTGGGACGATAAATTTTACACATCGCCCAACTGCACAAATAAAATCTGTGTTTGATTGTTTGAAACCCCACACGGGTATTGGGATGATATTTGACGTACACTAATCCCAATAATTAGTTGTATGTTGATCGATTGATTGACAGGCTGCTATAAGCATTGAATATTTATATTCGATGCTTATACAGTGTAGAATGCACTTTGGATGATGGTTGATTATTCATCGTTGTTATTGTATACATGTGTTGTAGAAAATCCATATAATTAACTTTATATGGTAATTGATTGGGCCTCATTCCAGTTTCGAAAAAGAAATATTTGAAATAGAAATATTTGAAAAAGAAATATTTGAAATAGAAATATTTGAAAAAGAAATATTTGAAATAGAAATATTTGAAAAAGAAATATTTGAAATAGAATATTTGAAAATAGGAACATATGAAGCCGTGTTGGTTAGATTGACGCCATTTTTACGTGAACGATATTTGTATCGATTTTATTCATTCTTCAATGAAAATTGAAGAGATTTGAAATTCGAACTATATAGAAATGAATTCGAGTTGAATATATATAGAAATGAATTCGAATTGAATTTGAATATAAATGAATTCGAATTGAAAAGAATTTAAAACGAATTTATATTGGAATATTCAAGTTTGATTTGAAATTGAATATGAAGTTAAAACCGTTTTGAAAATGAATTTAAAACGATTTGTAAAGCACATTTTGAATTGAAATCGACGAAGTATATAGTGTATATATTATATATATATATATAATATAATGGCTTGAATAGAACACGCCGCGCCGCGGCAGTTCGCGAATTTTGACCATTGACTTCGAACGGATATTACGGGAGATCTGACCGTCGGATTCTCCTAAAACAGGAACCGTTGGATTCGTATCGAAAAGAGCTTTCTAATGAATATTGGGAATTTGAAATCTAACGGTTGGATTTGGAATTATGTCCAAATCAAATTTGGAAAAGGTCGATGTAAGTGCAGTTCGATGACCGTTGATGGAAATCGACTGTATGGGCCTTGATAAAATTATTAAAATAGTAATAATTTGTGTAAAATCATAAGAAATGATTTGGGAAAATTTGGGATGAAAACTCCATATTTGAAAAGATAAAAATAGATTTTTTATCGAAATGAACTAGTTTTGAACTAGAATTATAATTCTATTTATTTTTAGATAAATAAATCGAATTTGAAATGGTTTTGAAAATAACCTGAATTTCCAATGATTGCATTGGAATGGATTTGAATCGAAATTGTCTTCGGAATATTTCGATGTTGGATTTCGAGACTATACAGATGTTGTTATGGAAATTTGAAAGATATAGATATATATATCGTTATTTCCACTACGATATTTGTTGGTCGTAGAATTTGATATTGAATATAAGCCGATATATTTTCTATTCAGAGCCTTGTATTTAATATCAAATGTGATTTGGGTTTGTCGTTAATGGTGTCTTCATTAACACTGTTCTTGAACCCAGTTGAGAAAAGATTAAATCTTTTTCATTTAGATTTGATGAAGTGTACCAATTAAATATTATTTAACTGGATTGATATTGATTTTTGGGTTTATCGTGAACAGTGTTTTAAAATAACACTTGTTCTTTAACCCGATAATTAATGAATGTGATTTTGGGTTTATCGTGAATCGTGTTTTAAAATGACACTGATTCTTTAACCCAGTCACAGATTAAAACTAAGTGGAGTTTTAATGAATCTTTAATTAGATTGAAATAATCGAAATGGAGTATCACCAGTTTTGCTCCCGGCGTTAGTTAAATCTTTAAATAGATTTGAACGTGAAATGGTAATTGAATTTACCGATAACACCGTGGTGTTAGATATGAAGTATAACCAGTTTTACTTCATGGGATGAATAGGTTGGGATTGGGAAATTAAAACCAATGATTACTTCGGTAAGGTTCGTTAATCTCGACTAGTTGAATCGAAATTCAAAAGAAGATTAGAGAATAAATTCAAGGAATTTATTTTGGATAAAATTAATGGGAACCTTTCCCTATGAATGTGAAATTCAGAAACTAACTGTCGGTTAGCCAAGCAGAATGGTTTTCTGGATATTGATCTGATGTTGGTTTCGGCCTTCGGGGTTAATATTTGGGGGAATTATTCTCTTGATTAATTTACGGTTAGTGACTGATAAATTGGAATGAGGCGTATGTTGTGTTTGTGTAACACTTATTTAAAATATACGCGAGTTATTCGGAAAGACCGGGTTTAACCCATTCTGAATAACTGGTACGACGATAAGTCGAAGATGAAGACGGTGGTCGAAGACCAGAAGTCTTCACGTTGTTTGGGTGATTACTGATGATCTTGATTGTGCTGTACACCCAAGAAGATGGAAACAGTTGGTGATCGTCCAGACGTACTTGGAGATCGATGGATATGCGGGGTACCAGGTGCCTCCGGTTTCGTTCAGACCCAGAACGGACTTGTAAATGGACTGTGTGTTTGACATTGGATTTTAGTCTGTGTGGTTGATCTCTATTAAATATATATCTGTTTGGCGGCGGAGAATTTATTCTCTTGCTTAACGCCCTTCTTTGAGACGTACGAGCTCAGGGGTTATATATTGATGGAAATCAAACGCATGGAGTGAATTGCCTGTGTGGCATGCCTAAGTGGCAATTGATCGAGGCTTCTGTTGAAAAGCAAAGTCTTGTGGTGATGATCAAAGCACGGCCTTTGTGGCGTAGCTTTGTGTAACGTTTGCTTCGCGAGTTTCGCACCCCGGTTGTGAACCAAAAACGGGAGAAGGACCTCAAGGAGGGCATGCGTTTCTTTCTAGCTAGGGTGGTGTCAGTGACATACCATCCCTGACATTTATATACTTTTCACCTGTGTGGTTGTTGCTGTTGCGAGGCGCCTCGGTTATATCGGTTTCGGCCGATGCATTCTGGTCGGCAGACGGACCAGACTTACGCCCCAAAGGGCGGGGAAACGCAGTGTTCAGGATTTAAGTTTAATCCACATCGAAGGACCGGCCCTGTCGCTCCAAGGGCCCACCTGAGTCTGGGTCCTGAGGCTCGGGCTAGAGAGTCTCGAATCGGTTGAGGACTATCTTTTGCCTCGGTTCATAGATGGAAACCCAATTTCCAAATACGTGACATTTGCGGTTTTATTTGTAGAGCCTAGTATGGCGACATGATATATGGTACCCATGCCGTCTATGATTGATACTTATGATTTGAAGTTGTTTTATACACTATACACTTATAATAGTATCAAATGATTTGTTTTAAACGTATCAAGCATTCTTTGGCTGTTATAAGGGAAAACCCTATCCCCCGGCTTGCGTTGCATTGTGTGATAGGACCTGGGTCTTATAACAGCTTCATTTTTCTTTATTTAGCATTGCGCTGTTTGTTTTATGCACTGGTATTCTTGGGAGGAAACCCGTTCCGTGTTATACGGCGTGGTCCCTTGATTTACCTAACTTTCAAATAAAGATTAATAACTGTTTTAGTTCTCACATCAGTCACATGACTGACCTGGAGTTTATTGTTTTAACCTAAACTCTGGGTGCCCTTATTTTGACACGGGCAGCTAGTAGTTTTGGTTTTGCAGATTTATATTCACAGGATCCTGGTTTACAGGTGGAACGATATCCGGAAAGCTTTGTATCCATATATCTACTTCTAGTTGTGTATTTTATTATTTTCCGCTGCTATGTAATTTATTGTAATCTCTGATATTTCTGTGTAATATTCATTTATACTCTGTATATTCTTGTAATCTGATGCATTGTTGTAATATACAATGAAATGTTCTTTTGTATGAGTTCTGTTTTGTCGTGTTCTCAAAACAATTCGTTCTTTCTCTTCTCTTCGGAGACCGGGGGAGTTCGGGTCATTTCATCGTGGTATCCGAGCTTTGGTTTACAAAGCTCAGAGAACAAGGCACGTTAGAACCATACGAAAGAATTCATCAGATATTGGATTAGTAATATCCAATTAAAATGACTCGTTAGAGATGGGATCAGTAGTATCCTAGAACGAGTGTGAAGAGTATATTTTAAAAAAATGAAAACAAATTTTGTTTTGAAAATTTAAATCAACTATTCGTATTTGATTATTTATTCTATATTGATCGGGACAATCCGATATATAAAATTTTTGCATATATGTCTTGCAAACGTGTATTCGAAGTTTTAATATACTGGATAGTTATAGAATCATACTCTAGTTGCCCGGGGATAATTCTGGTGATGGGGCATTGTCGCCAGTATTTATTTTCGAGTAACGAAAGTGAGATTTCTATATATTTCCTATTGACTGGTGTGAGAACCAAAAATTAGATAGGGCCTATTGTTGTGATTTGGCATCAAAAATCTGATTTTGACTATGTATCAAAGTTATGAATTTCAAAAGCTAATCAACTAATGCATTGATGTTTGTGTTGTTTGTTTATTTGTTTGATAATTTTGAACCATTACGCCTAATTGTATCAAATGTTGAATTATATTGAAATTTGGTCGCATTTTCTTGCACATACATATACTTACATTGAACAGGTCATAGCAAGGAGGCTAGAGCAGAGAATAAAATTTGTTTGCCCGACAAATAGGTACATGTTTACTACATAATTTACTGTTTTGTTTGGGTGATGATGATTTTATGAGCCTATTGGCTAGCCGCTTGGCTTTTTCTTTTTCTTTTTGAGATCAGAAGGCCTGTATGGCAATTTCGGGATTTTCCCGTGGCTCCCGGTGCAGGGGAGGTTATGGCGAAATTTTTCGAAAATTTAGGGTGTTAGCCAAATTTTTGAAGAATTTGAAAATTCTCAGAAACTGAAAAGTTAGAGAATGGAAGCCAGATCGAACGTAGAGTTGATTGATCAAACCACTTTCGACTTTGTTCCTTTTCGGGGACGAAAAGTTTTAAGTGGGGGAGATTGTAACAACCCGAAAATCTGGGCCAGTTTAAAATTTTTATTTTGGCAATTTTAGCGGATTTTGATTATTTAAAATGAATTATTTTAAATAATATCGACGAGAAATTTATTTTGAATATAATTCGAACGTATATATTATATACGCCATCGTTAGAATATAAATAATTATATATAATTATAAATAGAATTGAAAATGGCGCGGTAGTTCGATAATTCGATTTCAAACTTCAATTGAATATACCGGGTGCAAAACAATCCGAATTTTAGTGAAACCAAAAATAATGGAATCTAATTGTGAATATCTTTCCAACGAATCCGAAAAATCAAATTTTCATAGCGGGAATCAAAAGATATGTCCAGTTTAAAATTCTGAATAGTCGCTATGGAATTCAGGCCCTTAAAAATGGGAATTTTGCAAACGACCTCAGATTTCGACGAAACCACTTTTGTTGGATCCGCAGTGTCAAATTATTGCTGGGTTTCAAATTTCATAATTTTTCGAATCAATATGTGAGCGTGGCTAAGGAAAACGCGTTTGACCAGTTTTAGTTGATTTTAATCGACTGGAACTTGGCCATTTCTCAAACGGTCTCAGAATTTGACGAAACTAGTTTTATTAGGACCGTATCGTCGATACGAAGCTAGAAAATATTTTTCGAGAATTTTTCTAGTTAGTATGTGTCCCCGGTAAATCGAAATGCGCGTTCAAATTCAATATATAGAGTTATATGTTGGTTTTGACGGAAACTGATCGAAACATTCGAATCAGCTTACGATACATATCCCATTGTGTTCGGAATGGGGGTAATTAGCTAGGGGCGACAGTCGTCGGGCCTCGTTTAGAGTTTGTATACAAAGTCAACTTTTCATGGATTAAAATAAATAAATAATAAATAAAATATATATTTTCAGAAAGCCCCCTCCCTCTTTCTTTTGCCCTCCACGTTGAATTCATTACCAAAAAAAAAGTGAAATGACGAACGATCATCGGCCCCCCCCACCCACCGTCGACCTCGCCGAGAGCCGCCTCCCTCCGCCAAGCCCCAGCTCCTCCACGTCCCCCTCAGTCCTCTCTTCCCCCGCTTGGAACCACCGTAACCCCCAAATCATCACCCAACCACCACCGCACCTCGTCAGCCACCCCCTCCTCCACATCGCCGTCGAGGCCACCCCCTCCCTTCCCTTCCGTCTCTCTGTTTCCCCCCCTCGTAGAACCGCAACCCTAGTCCCCTGAAGTCCTAGAAACCCGCCGTGCCACCAGACCAGACCAGCAGTCCTCGAGCCACCTCACCGGATCCGACGCAGCGCACACCCCTTCTAGCTTGGGATCGACATACAGTGAGTTTTAATTTTGTTTGATTTGTTTAGGGAATTAAAATGGGATTTTTGTATGGAAATTTTAGAATAGAAAACTAGATTTTTTATACAAGAAAGCCTTGATTTTTAATACGAGATAATTTAGATTTTTAACATCGAAGTAAAAATATGATTTTTATATATTGAACATCGAAGTAAAAATATGATTTTTACATATTGAATAACGAAGTAAAAATGTGATTTTTACATATGTAGTGGCTACGGGCAACGAAGATGACAAAGATGCGATAACGATGAAGATTTCTATCAAAGAAGAGTCAAGATGATTGGATAGCTATATGTGAGAATTTCTCACTCTTCAATTTCTTTTCTAGTTGTATATATATATACTAGGATGCAGACGGTGCTTAGTAGCACCCGACACAATCGTCCACAGACCATGGACTTGTTTGTTTGGTTGCATAGATTAGTTTGATGATTTGATTTGAATTTGGTTGTTTGGTGAATATGATTGATGTGTGAATGGCGTGGGCCTTCACTAGACCGGGGATAAGGCTAGGCCTCGTCCCGTTTCTAGTATCGTGTTGTTATGCCGCCGAAATTTTCTAAAAATAAAGATAACATTTTATTTAATAAATGAACCGAATAGAAAATTCATAGGTTGAATAAAATAGTTTGATCGTTAAAAATATAATTTTTAACGTGAATGTAAATAAATAAATATTCATTTACAAACCGGACGGTTTGTTTATGTACACCTATTTGAAGTACATTGATTGGGACGATAAATTTTACACATCGCCCAACTGCACAAATAAAATCTGTGTTTGATTGTTTGAAACCCCACACGGGTATTGGGATGATATTTGACGTACACTAATCCCAATAATTAGTTGTATGTTGATCGATTTATTGACAGGCTGCTATAAGCATTGAATATTTATATTCGATGCTTATACAGTGTAGAATGCACTTTGGATGATGGTTGATTATTCATCGTTGTTATTGTATACATGTGTTGTAGAAAATCCATATAATTAACTTTATATGGTAATTGATTGGGCCTCATTCCAGTTTCGAAAAAGAAATATTTGAAATAGAAATATTTGAAAAAGAAATATTTGAAATAGAAATATTTGAAAAAGAAATATTTGAAATAGAATATTTGAAAATAGGAACATATGAAGCCGTGTTGGTTAGATTGACGCCATTTTGACGTGAACGATATTTGTATCGATTTTATTCATTCTTCAATGAAAATTGAATAGATTTGAAATTCGAACTATATAGAAATGAATTCGAATTGAATATATATAGAAATGAATTCGAATTGAATTTGAATATAAATGAATTCGAATTGAAATCGATTTGAAAAGAATTTAAAACGAATTTATATTGGAATATTCAAGTTTGATTTGAAATTGAATATGAAGTTAAAACCGTTTTGAAAATGAATTTAAAACGATTTGTAAAGCACATTTTGAATTGAAATCGATGAAGTATATAGTATATTATATATATATATATATAATGGCTTGAATAGAACGCGCCGCGCCGCGGCAGTTCGCGAATTTCGACCATTGACTTCGAACGGATATTACGGGAGATCCTACCGTCGGATTCTCCTAAAACCGGAACCGTTGGGTTCGTATCGAAAAGAGCTTTCTAACGAATATTGGGAATTTGAAATCTAACGGTTGGATTTGGAATTATGTCCAAATCAAATTTGGAAAAGGTCGCTGTAAGTGCAGTTCGATGACCGTTGATGGAAATCGACTGTATGGGCCTTGATAAAATTATTAAAATAGTAATAATTTGTGTAAAATCATAAGAAATGATTTGTTAAAATTTGGGATGAAAAACTCCATATTTGAAAAGATAAAAATAGATTTTTATCGAAATGAACTAGTTTTGAACTAGAATTATAATTCTATTTATTTTTAGATAAATAAATCGAATTTGAAATGGTTTTGAAAATAACCTGAATTTCCAATGATTGCATTGGAATGGATTTGAATCGAAATTGTCTTCGGAATATTTCGATGTTGGATTTCGAGACTATACAGATGTTGTTTTGGAAATTTGAAAGATATAGATATATATATCGTTATTTCCACTACGATATTTGTTGGTCGTAGAATTTGATATTGAATATAAGCCGATATATTTTCTATTCAGAGCCTTGTATTTAATATCAAATGTGATTTGGGTTTGTCGTTAATGGTGTCTTCATTAACACTGTTCTTGAACCCAGTTGAGAAAAGATTAAATCTTTTTTATTTAGATTTGATGAAGTGTACCAATTAAATAATATTTAATTGGATTGATATTGATTTTTGGGTGTATCGTGAACAGTGTTTTAAAATAACACTTGTTCTTTAACCCGATAATTAATGAATGTGATTTTGGGTTTATCGTGAACCGTGTTTTAAAATGACACTGATTCTTTAACCCAGTCACAGATTAAAACTAAGTGGAGTTTTAATGAATCTTTAATTAGATTGAAATAATCAAAATGGAGTATCACCAGTTTTGCTCCCGGCGTTAGTTAAATCTTTAATTAGATTTGAACGTGAAATGGTAATTGAATTTACCGATAACACCGTGGTGTTAGATATGAAGTATAACCAGTTTTACTTCATGGGATGAATAGGTTGGGATTGGGAAATTAAAACCAATAATTACTTCGGTAAGGTTCATTAATCTCGACTAGTTGAATCAAAATTCAAAAGAAGATTAGAGAATAAATTCAAGGAATTTATCTTGGATAAAATTAATGGGAACCTTTCCCTATGAATGTGAAATTCAGAAACTAACTGTCGGTTAGCCAAGCAGAATGGTTTTCTGGATATTGATCTGATGTTGGTTTCGGCCTTCGGGGTTAATATTTGGGGGAATTATTCTCTTGATTAATTTACGGTTAGTGACTGATAAATTGGAATGAGGCGTATGTTGTGTTTGTGTAACACTTATTTAAAATATACGCGAGTTATTCGGAAAGACCGGGTTTAACCCATTCTGAATAACTGGTACGACGATAAGTCGAAGATGAAGACGGTGGTCGAAGACCGGAAGTCTTCACGTTGTTTCGGTGATTACTGATGATCTTGATTGGGCTGTATACCCAAGAAGATGGAAACAGTTGGTGATCGTCCAGACGTACTTGGAGATCGATGGATATGCGGGGTACCAGGTGCCTCCGGTTTCGTTCAGACCCAGAACGGACTTGTAAATGGACTGTGTGTTTGACATTGGATTTTAGTCCGTGTGATTGATCTCTATTAAATATATATCTTTTTGGCGGCGGAGAATTTATTCTCTTGCTTAACGCCCTTCTTTGAGACGTACGAGCTCAGGGGTTATATATTGATGGAAATCAAACGCATGGAGTGAATTGCCTGTGTGGCATGCCTAAGTGGCAATTGATCGAGGCTTCTGTTGAAAAGCAAAGTCTTGTGGTGATGATCAAAGCACGACCTTTGTGGCGTAGCTTTGTGTAACGTTTGCTTCGCGAGTTTCGCACCCCGGTTGTGAACCAAAAACGGGAGAAGGACCTCAGGGAGGGCATGCGTTTCTTTCTAGCTACGGTGGTGTCAGTGACCTACCAGCCCTGACATTTATATACTTTTCACCTGTGTGGTTGTTGCTGTTGCGAGGCGCCTCGGTTATATCGGTTTCGGCCGATGCATTCTGGTCGGCAGACGGACCAGACTTACGCCCCAAAGGGCGGGGAAACGCAGTGTTCAGGATTTAAGTTTAATCCACATCGGTGAACCGGCCCTGTCGCTCCAAGGGCCCACCTGAGTCTGGGTCCTGAGGCTCGGGCTAGAGAGTCTCGAATCGGTTGAGGACTATCTTTTGCCTCGGTTCATAGAGGGAAACCCAATTTCCAAATACGTGACATTTGCGGTTTTATTTGTAGAGCCTAGTATGGCGACATGATATATGGTACCCATGCCGCCTATGATTGATACTTATGATTTGAAGTTGTTTTATACACTATACACTTATAATAGTATCAAATGATTTGTTTTAAACGTATCAAGCATTCTTTGGTTGTTATAAGGGAAAACCCTATCCCCCGGTCTGTGTTGCATTGTGTGATAGGACCTGGGTCTTATAACAGCTTCATTTTTCTTTATTTAGCATTGCGCTGTTTGTTTTATGCACTGGTATTCTTGGGAGGAAACCCGTTCCGTGTTATACGGCGTGGTCCCTTGATTTACCTAACTTTCAAATAAAGATTAATAACTGTTTTAGTTCTCACACCAGTCACATGACTGACCTGGAGTTTATTGTTTTAACCTAAACTCTGGGTGCCCTTATTTTGACACGGGCAGCTAGTAGTTTTGGTTTTGCAGATTTATATTCACAGGATCCTGGTTTACAGGTGGAACGATATCCGGAAAGCTTTGTATCCGTATATCTACTTCTAGTTGTGTATTTTATTATTTTCCGCTGCTATGTAATTTATTGTAATCTCTGATATTTCTGTGTAATATTCATTTATACTCTATATATTCTTGTAATCTGATGCATTGTTGTAATATACAATGAAATGTTCTTTTGTATGAGTTCTGTTTTGTCGTGTTCTCAAAACAATTCGTTCTTTCTCTTCTCTTCGGAGACCGGGGGAGTTCGGGTCATTTCATGAACATGTTGTATATTTCAGGTCTATATGCTTATGGCGATGAACATGTTGTATATTTTATGTCTATATGTTTGTGGTGATGAACAACATTGTATGTTATTAGAATCTATTACGATTGGGTAAAGAACTTATTATGCCAACAAATTGGTAAAAACATGTCATGTTATAAATTGGTGGTTATTTGCAAGTTTAGGATCTAAATCACATGCTTACATGTTAGATTAACATTCATGAATATTTAGAACTATGTCAAGTTGAATCTATTTATGTTGCAGATTAGATTTGTAGTCCTCTTATGTTTTAACACATAAGTTATCATGCTAAGTTGTGATTTAAATATGTTCATAGTGGCTTTCTTATGTTTTGACATACATAAGTTAGTATGCTAAATTATGGTTTAAAATTGTGTTTGTATGTTAAACCTCCATATTAGACCCATATCAAGTTTACATGAAAATTAGATCCATTTTGTCGCTTCTGTCAAAATACCAAGGTTAAAACCATTTTGTCGCTTTTGTCAAATATAATAGTCAAAACAAACATTATCATTTTTGTCGCATTAGATTTGACCAAACCAGTATATCACTTTTATTTGTTTTGATAAATTAGAATTGTCGATAAAACAAACACATCACTTTCATTCGTTTGTGTGAATTGGAATCGTTGAAAAAATAAACACATCACTTTTATTGTTTTGTTGAAATTGATTTGTCAACAAAACAAAGTCATTATCTTTGTTGTTTTGTCGTAATAGGCTAGTTAAATCAAAATATACATTTCATCAAAATATTCAGTTGAATTATACCATATATTTTTGTCAAAATATACACTTTTGTCAAGATAGATTAGTCAAATCAAAATACACATTTATGTCAAAATGAATATTTTTGGCCAAATAGATTAGTTAACCAAAATAGTTATTTTTGTCAAAATATAATAGTTGAAACAAAAAATTACATTTTATTGAATATGATGGTTGAAAACAAACACCACATTTTTGTTAATTGGATTTGAAATAAAACAAAAATCAAATTTTTGATAAATAAAAGAGTTAAAACACAAATAGCATTTTTGTTAAATAGGATTGTGTCAAAACACAAATAGCATTCTCGGTAAATAGATTTGTGTTATAATAAAAATATTCATTTTGTTAAAAAGGGGATTGTCAACAAAATGGATGTATCATTTTTTTTATACATTTTGTTGAAATATAATTTATATGCAAATATAAGAATCATTTTTATTTGCATAACATATAATAGAATCTATATGCAAACATAAGAATCATCTTTATTTGCAAAAGCATACTTTAGCATTTGTATGTTAAATAAAGCATCATTTGTATTGTCACAATACACCTTCGAATTGGTATGTAAGTAAAAGTGACATTTTAATGTGTTAATGTATACACTAAAGTTTGTATGCAATATTAAAATAAAACATTTTTATGTTTAGGTTATACATTGGAAATATAAACAAATAAAATTACCTCTCTTATTTGTTAAAATTATAAATAGAAGTTTGCATACAAATAAAGAAAAATGAAAAATTATCTTTTCATTTGTCATCAGCGATAATGTCATATAAATAAATTACATTTTATTAGACATTAGGAATGTATAAGGAAATTATATGAGTCAAATACATTTTTATTCGACATTAGGAATAAAATAACATGTTTTGTTCATTATTATCAATATGTTAACAGTATTGAAATTGGTTAAATTCAGTAACCAATTATTTATTTATATGAACTGTTGTCGGTTGAAAACCCCACACGGGTATTAGGATGATAATTGATATACACTTGTCCCAATATTTATTTGTATGTCAATAGATAAATTGATAGGCTGCGATGAGCGTTATTATTTCATTTTAAGGCTCACGCAGTTTTGAACTTCACTCTGGATGTTGAATTGATGTTTTGATGGTTATTTATCATTTTTTGTCATATACATACGATGTATGAAATCCATATAACAGAAGTTTTATGGTAATTGTTTGAGTCGCTTTCCGATTCAGAATATCTTTTATGTAAAAATATTTTAAAACAAAGAATTTCTTTTAAATAAAGAATATTTTTAAAAGATATTGTAATAAAAGAATTAGATTTTGGGTTGTTGTGGATAGTGTCTTAAATAACACTGTTCTTATAACCCCGTATAAAAGAAATAAGTCTTTTAAATAAGATTATTAGAGTTTTCCAATTATATTTAGTAATGGAAATAAAATGATATGTGAATTGGGTTTATCGTAAACTATGTTTTAAACGACATTTGTTCTTTAACCCAATTAACAGTATAAAATATGATTTAGAATTTATAAATCTTTTATTAAGATTTAAAAAGAAATTTTCCACAGTCAAGTTTTCCAATTTAATACAGTAAGTTGGAATTGAGTGGAAATTCGATTTGATAATAATCGAGATAAGTTTCTGTAGAAGAAGACTGTTACTATATATGGAATTTAAAAGGCTTTGCCATTATTCCATTTATATTATTAGTCGGATACGGAAATTTATATCGATTATATATTGATTTGATTTCTGTGAAATTCCATATTTAATGGAAATTGATTTTGAGTTTATCGTGAACAGTGTTTTAAATGGTATTAGTTCTTTAACCCAGTTAAAGATGAGATTAATTTTCTTAAATTTGAACACTACGACAAAAACACCATATTACAACTTTAATTTTACAACGGTGGTAAAAGCACCATTGTAATAAATATTTTTTACAACTTTTTTCCAGAAAAGTTGTAATAAACTTATTTTTAACAACTGTGTTATTTTGACAGTTGTAATAAAAGCCTATCACAACTTTGATTTTTTGACTGTTGTAATATATGACGATATTTTAATATAATTACCAACATTTCCTCCTTGGCAGTTGTAAAAAATGCATATGTTACGATAGGTGATATTTTCCTTTTCCTATTTAAATAGTACATTGATAATTATAGTTATTAAATAAAAATACATAATAGTTAATTATTAAATAATTAATAAAATTATTAATTATTAATCATTACTATCTAATAATAATTAATTTGAAAACATGCAATAACTAATATTAATAATAAAGTAATAATTTGAAATTAAAAACGATTATTTAAAATTTTAGAATCACTTATAAGAAATGATAACTAATAATTAAGAAGTAATATTAGTTAATTAAAAGGTAATATTTAATATTGTAACAAAAAATTTCAAGCTACTTTTATATAATGTTTTAATATAATTTTTAAAGAAAAATATAGAAAAGGAAAATCATAAATTAATTAGTAGTTATTATATATTATTTAACTTACCATATTAAATGGCTTTCAAAATGATATATCCTAAAAATAGTATTTAATTATGTTATCATGATAAACCATTTTCAAAACAATTTCACCAAATCTTAAATTTTTTGCGCCATTGCTGAAAGTTCTGGCTCCAACGCCAAAAAATGTCCACACACACCTATTCAAATTTTAAAACTTTCGTCTGCCATTGGTAAGATTTTTTGACTCCAATGTGATAACCCAAATTTTATATCCCTAACATAATCTTATTTTAGCAGTAAATTTATTTCATATAATTGTGAGTGGTTAAAAATAGTAGAAAAAAATATACATGTTAGTTTGTATGTTTTGTTTAACTTGTAGAAATTTGCTTAAGTATTATAAAAGTTGGTTTAAAGTGTTATAAGCCAAATGTAAACCTAGGGGCAGAATAGGTAATTGGAAAATAATTAAACCTAGCCATATTGCCATGAAAACAATCGGCCGACCTCATTTCATTTATCTCGTTCACTACGAAATGGAAAACTTAAAAATGGCTGATCCCTAGGAAAACCGAATTAGGGAAAATCAATAAAAATTGATCATCTCACATCGAAACAAAGATGGATTCATGATGGAGATGTACTCGAGAGAGGAAGCAGCGAGGCTAGAAAAATCTCGAGGCCAATCACAGATTCGAAGGAATGAAATCGAGATCTGGAAGCACACGAGTTCGGTGAGTGTATTTCCTTTTTTTCTTAGCAGTAAGTCCTTTACAGGCAACTATTTAATCATTTGTTCCACTGTAGGATCATTGTAAATAAATATGAATGTTAGTTATGTGATTCATACGTTATTTGGATGATTTGTGTCTATGGATGCTATATTAGTTTGAATAGCATGCTGTATAGCTAGTGATTGAATAAATCCACGGTGAAGCAGAAAAAGAGGTTTTATAAACTGACTGGGTTTTATAAAACGATTTGCATAATATTATATTACCCAACCCTATAATTTGCATAACTATGTTTGTGTGAAGTAGGCTATATATGTATTATAACAATACTGGTTGGAGCATACCCAATTTATGAACAGGAGGGCGATGAATTAAGGAGGCTCTATAATAAGTGATATTATTAGTTCAGTAAGATTCCTAAAGGGCCACTATGACTTATGTTATGGAATGCCAGATTAGTTGAATGTCATGATAAGTCAGATTAAACTAAATTTCTTAGTCCTGCTGCTATACAATGATTATTGATTCATTGTTGCTGGTGTGATATATTCGACTATATGTTTGAAAAATATTGTTTCATGGTTTATTTGATTTATTGGATGATATACGTGTACATAGTGACATGTGCACATATTGGATGTATGGATGGTGTTGGTATAACACCCCACGTCCATTAATGTCACTCACAAAGAGAATGCATTAACTTCTATGGAGCGTTTTAGGTAAGTATACAACAGAAACTTAACAACAAGACAGATATAAATAGTACTCAAAGATTTAAAACTTTATTTCTTTGCAGCGGAAAACACATATGTTTGCTTACATCATCAAAAACTAGAGTCAAAGTACATAATATCCATCTTGACTACCAAAAGTACATAAACTGAAAGACATAATCCCTAATACAAAATAGCTATAAATAAAAGAGAAGCTGAACTTTACTTCAGCGATCCAAGTAATCTTCTAAAAGCAGAGAAACAGCAGTCCAAGATCAAGCTCCACTGGTGCTAGTCCCAACCTGAGCACCTGGGGGGGGAGGAAGAAAAGAGGAGGAAACAAAGGGGGTCAGACATAAAGTCTGGCGAGTGCGATAATTTTAACAATATAATTAACAAAGTAACTAGGCTAAGGCATAAGTTGGAAAATAAGGAAATGACTATGAACCATTGAATATGGCATAGTAAATAAGGAAACAAGATGAACAACGATATCGTTAAAGTGCACCTAACCCACTGTAAGATAATTAGCAAGCTACACCAACACTATAGGATAATTGCTATACTGCACCACCACTAGTCACCCTAAGGTTGATCCCGCCTACAGACTTAATAATGATATTGGTAGTTTCGTGCACCCCTAGCTGCCTTCATAGGTGCCGCCTTCCCCTATCTCCACTAGGTGTACCCACTACCCCCAAGCGATCGGCTCCCTAACTCGTAGATACCCGTGCTGGCCCCACAGTGGGGTGTATCACTCCCCAAAGTGGCAACCCGATACAACCAACAACGCATGACTTATACCTACACGATGCAACAACGTCTTACCTACCAGCCCGGGTCCACACACGCATATGAACCCGTTGGACTTGCGTTGCCACCGCTAACCCGGTTTGGCCTCTTACAATCAAGCCCAGTATGCGTGTCCCGTCCTCGACTTGGGTCGAGCCCACAAAGATACGTATGGGTTACTGGATGAAATGGGCACCCATTACTTGACACAAGCTATCCACCTAAGCTTGGTCCTCTCTAGTACATCCGACTTAACCCACTTCTTATTCATGTTTCAATTTTGGTTAAGTGTTTCTAATCGTATTTCCAAATGCCACCCAAGGCACCCACTAGATTCCACATGCCACCCAAGGCACCCACTTAACCCCCTCATGTCCACTACATGTTTATCTGGTTAAGTGTTTCTTAATTCATTAAGACCGTAACCTCATAAACACCTCTCACATTAGACTGGCATTTGTGGCAGCTGGATTTGTCGGGCGGGTCCGGGCAGTCCTACACCACAAAAGAGCCTAACCTCGTGTCTTTACAATTGTTACGTATTTAATTTATGCCTAAGACCTCTCACATTAGACTAGCTTTTGTGGCAGCTGGATTTGCCGGGCACGTCCGGGCAGTCTTACACCACAAAAGAGCCTAACCTCGTGTCTTAGACGATTAATTACTCCTAATTAATCATTTCCCAATTTGAATTACTTTTCCTATTCAAATTATCAATCAATTCCAAATTTAACGATGTCCATAATTGACTCAATTATGTCCATCCATTTATGGTATGTAAAATCATACCAATTTTCACCACAACTTATTTTATGCCTTTTAAGGCATTTGTACCAATTAAATCTTTTAATATTATCCCCTTTTATCCCACGTTGTACGTTTGTTCGTATAACGTAAAATATATGTTAGACTCGAATAGTCTAACTTATGGAACAAAGAGAAAACATCACAATATACACATAATGAAAACATAGATCTAAACATAGGGATGAACTTGCATATGTGAATGATGTTCTACATCTAAAACTTGCATAGGCCAAAGTTACAACTTCCATAAACAACATATGTCATGGATCCAAATCTAAAGGTGTGAACTTGCATAAATCATGTATGTCATAGATCTACATCAAAAGGTGTAAACTTGCATAGGCAATAACCCTAAACTTGCATAACATGATTCATATCCCAAACTCATATATTTATATAAACTTGCATATGTGATTTATGCATCATAACAATGGTGTAAACTTGCATCTAACATGTAAAATATCATGTAGAATTTAGCATATAACTCACACATGTCATAGCCTAACTTTTAATCAAATGTTCACATAAACTAGATGTCATAACCATGTAAGGTCACATATAATTTTATCCAACTTGTATATGATTCATGTTTACATAAAAATCTAAACTTGCATACATATGATTTATCATATGAATCGACATAACCAAACTTAGCATATGTACAACATGATGATTCAACTAGACATAGGCTAATCATAGAATTACAATGTGGGTGATAGCATCATAACTTTACATCGTAAATAATAGCATCATAACATAACGTCATAGAGATTTCAACACAATTCTACAACATAATTACAACATATGATCAATAATTCACATCACATCCATACAATCCGCATCATAACTTAATCCAATTAAATTACTAATTATTTTATTAAAACTATCGAACTCACAACTCAAAAGCAGTCTTGAGTTCTGAATTCTGATTTCTGAAGTTGTATTAGCTCTCCTTTGAAGAAGATTCGTTGTTAGGGTTGAATAGAACTGATTTGATTTGCTGTTATTCCTCTCTAATTGGTGGCGGCTGCTCTAGGGTTCAAGATGACAGCATGACGGCCATAGTTTTAGTTTTAATTTTGATTTAGGGTTTGAGTCTAAGGGTCTTTTTATAGAGTTTTGAATTTATTTACAGCCGTCAGATCACTTAAAATCCATCTAGGCCTTAGAAACCAAGAAATGATGTCAACAGACCAAACAGAAATCGCTACCTAAGCCCTAAAACATAAAATTTCATCATAGACCATTTAGGGCCGACGGGACCAATTCCATACCTCCTGAGTCGACCCTGGGGTCGACCCACCCATAAAATAGGTCGGTTTGGTGTTTTGCCTTCCCGCTTCCGCTGTTTTGAATCTTTTTCTTAAATTTTTGGTTGAATTTTATTTTATTTTTATAAATATATCTATATATATTTATATCTTCCTAATTAACCATTTTCACACTAAACTACTTTTTGAACCGCGTTCACACCAAGCCGCTTTTTAGCCATTCCCCTAAAACAAAAATATGGCGTTGGCGAGGATCGAACTCTGTACCTCTTGTATGCAAGTCACATGTTCCAACCAAATGAGCTACTAAGTCTTTTGCTTACAAACCTTAGAACAATACTAAACATTTATTCTTTAATTTAGTTAATTCGATTATTCAAAAATTCGGGGTGTTACATTCTCCCCTTCTTAAAGGATTTCGCCCCCGAAATCTCCAAGTTAAGGAGAATGCATATCCTAACATCCAAACAACCATCTACTCAACCATCAAACACAGGCATCCATTGTCCTTATAGAATTTCTAATGCTGTGTGAACATATGCAAAAAGTGCGTGTATATGTTCCTTATCTAATGCAAAATAAGGCAGTCTACTGATTCAGTTGACCTCCTTAATGCAAACCATGATAGTGCCATGCATCCATTATGTATGCGAAAGAACCCTATCGATACATATTATTTCTACACGTGTGCACAACCATTCACCGAGATGCAACATCCATATGATAGCGCAACCATTATACATCCATTAGCTTAAATATGCACACACATTTATATGCAATATGAAGTGACTGAGCCGATCTAGTGCCTAAAGTGTGTGTATATGCATCCACGAGCAACCACTAGAAAACACTTGCATCCACATGCATCCATCATACATAACATGTCTCAAACACATGTTTCAATCATAGGACTACCCTATCTAAAGGTCAAAGGTACTAACGAGAGGACATACTAAAGATAAGATAAGTATAAGGTAAGCGATAAAGGAGAAACTAAAAGACATACCCTCGAAAAGAAAAGGGTATAATGAACGCATCTTCTCTTCCGTCTCCCAAGTAGCGTTGCTTTCATCATCTCCCTATTGCACTTTGACTAGCTTGACCTCTCGATTCCTCAACTTCTTAACCTCCGACCCAAGAATTGTAACAACCCGGAAAATGCGAGCCGGTCTGAAATTTTTATTTTGGCCATTTTAGCGAATTTAAATATTTAAAATGAATTATTTTAAATAATATCGACGAGAAATTTATTTTGAATTGAATTCGACGTATATATTTATATATGCCGTCGTTAGAATATAAATATTTATATATAATTATAAATAGAATTGAAAATGGCGCGGTAGTTCGATAATTCGATTTCAAACTTCAATTGAACGTACCGGGTGCAAAACAATCTGAATTTTAGTGAAACCAAAAATCATAGGATCTAATTGATGATATCTTTCCAACGAATCCGAAAAATCAAGATTTCATATCGGGAATCAAAAGATATGTCCAGTTGAAAATTCTGAATAGACGCTATGGAATTCAGGCCCTTAAAAATGGACATTTTGCAAACGACCTCGGATTTCGATGAAACCAGTTTTGTTGGGTCCGGGATGTAAGGTTATTGTTAGGTTTCAAATTTCATAATTTTTCGAATCAATATGTGAGCGTGGCAAAGGAAAATGTGTTTGACCATTTTCAGTTGATTTTAATCGACTGGAAATTGGCCATTTTTCAAACGGTCTCAGAATTTGACGAAACTAGTTTTGTTAGGACCGTATCGTTAATACGAAGCTAGAAAATATTTTTCGGGTATTTTTAGAGGCTGTGTGTGACCCCGGTAAATTAAAATGTGCGTTCAAATTGAATATATATAGATTTATATTTTTATTTGAACGGAAACCAGTCGAAACAGTCGAATTGGCCTGCGATATATATCCCATTGTGTTCGGAATGGGGGTAATTGGCTAAGGACGACAGTCGTTGGGTCTTGTTTCGGATTCAAATTAAAAGTCAACTTCTATGGAGAAAATAATAATATTTAATTATTAAATATATATATTTAGAAGCTCCCCCCCTTTTTAAAATCTCGTTCAGATAAAATCCACTACCCTAATCTTCAAACCCGATTACCATCTCGCCGCCACCCCAATCCTCCTCCGCCCAACCCTGGCGACGCCGCGCCCCAGCTCCGGCCACCAGCCAACTCCGGCAGGCTCCCCTTCCCCAATCGACGCCTTCTCCCTCCCCTCTCCGGCCACATCGAGCTCCACAACCCTAAAACCCGAATGCCCTAACCCAAGCTGACCGCGCCACCCTTTTTCTGACCGCCCACCGCCGAGCCGACGCCCCACACCCACCTGCGACGGCGTGGACAGCCCCTCCCCTCCTCTCCAGCGTATTTTTCAAGAATCCCAAGCCCCACAGCCCATTCCTCTACTGCTCCGACCAATGTGACGCCGCCGACGACCGTTCATGGCTTCCCCGAGCCTCCTCCGACTAGGGTGAGCGTTTAATTTCATTTTTATTTATTTAGGTAATTAAAGGTGCGATTTTTTTTTATTATAAATACTATATAAAAATGTGATGTCTATTGTGAACTATAGCAAAGTAAAAATATGATTTTTATATAGTGAACTTCGAAATAAAAATATGATTTTTATATAGTGAACTTCGAAATAAAAATATGATTTTTATATAGTGAACTTCGAAATAAAAATATGATTTTTATATAGTGAACTTCGAAATAAAAATATGATTTTTATATATTGAATAGCAAAGTAAAAATATGATTTTTATATATTGAATAGCAAAGTAAAAATATGATTTTTATATATTGAATAGCAAAGTAAAAATATGATTTTTATATATTGAATAACGAAGTAAAAATTCGATTTTTACATATGTAGTGAAAGCGGACAACGAAAGCGACAAAAGGCGAGTTGGCGAAGATTTCCTGCATTAGAAGTGTCATGGAGCTAGGATAGCTATATGTGAGAACTTCTCACCTTTCAATTTAATTTCTCTAATTATATATATATGCTAGGATGCAGACGGTGCTTAGTAGCACCCGACACAATCGTCCACAAACCATGGACTTGTTTGTTTGGTTGCATAGATTAGTTTGATGATGTGATTGAATTGAATTGTTTGGGTGAAATTGAATGGTTTGATTGATGTGTGAATGGCGTGGGCCTTCACTAGACCGGGGATAAGGCTAGGCCTCGTCCCGTTTCTAGTATCGTGCCGTTATGCCGTCGAAATTTTCTAAAATATGTTAGAAAAATAAAAATATCATTTTATTGTGTAAATGAATTGAATAGAAATTCATAGGTTGAAATAAAATGTTTTATCGTTAAAAATATAATTTTTAACGTGAATGTGAATAAATGAATAGTTATAAACAAATCGGCCGATTTGTTTGTATATACACTGATTTGACTGATATTGATTGGGTCGATAAATTTCACACATCGCCCAACTGCACAAATAAAATCTGTGTTTGATTGTTTGAAACCCCACACGGGTGTTGGGATGAAATTTGAAGTTCACTCATCCTGATTGATTAAATATGTCGATCGATTGATTGACAGGCTGTTATAAGCGTTAGATATCTATATTTGATGCTTATACAGTGTAGTGCACTTTGGTTGATGGTTGATTATTTTTCAATACTATTATACATGTGTTGTATGAAAATCCATATAATTAACTTTATATGGTAATTGATTGGGCCTCATTCCAGTTTTAAAATAGAAATATTTGAAATAGAAATATTCGAAATGGAATATTTGAAAATATCAATATATGAAGCCGTGTTGATTAGATTGACGCCATTTTGACGTGAACGATATTTATATCGATTTTTATTCATTTAAAAATGAATATTAAAAAGTAATTTTGAAATCGAATATTTCGAAATGAATTGAATTGAAAACGATTTCGAAATGAATTGAATTGAAAACGATTTCGAAATGAATTGAATTGAAAACGATTTCGAAATGAATTGAATTGAAAACGATTTCGAAATGAATTGAATTGAAAACGATTTCGAAATGAATTGAATTGAAAACGATTTCGAAATGAATTGAATTGAAAACGATTTCGAAATGAATTGAATTGAAAACGATTTCGAAATGAATTGAATTGAAAATGATTTCAAATTGAATTGAAAGCGAATTGAAATGAATTCAAATTGAATTGCAATTTGAATTGAATAGAAATGAATTTTGAAACGAATTTATAAAGAAGAATTCAATTTTGCTTTGAATTGAAATGGAAGTTGAAATAAATTTTGAAACGAATTTTAAAACTATTTATATAATTCGTTTTAAATAGAAATCGACGAAATATATTATATATATTATATATATAATATAATGGCCTGAATAGAACGCGCCGCGCCGCGGCAGTTCGTGAATTTCGACCATTTATTTCAAACGGACATTACGGGAGATCCGACCGTCGGATTCTCCTAAAACCGGAACCGTTGGGTTCGTATCGAAAAGAGCTTTCTAAAGAATGTTAGAAATTTGAAATCTAACGGTTGGATTTGGAATTATGTCCAAATCAAATTTGAAAAAGGTCGCTTTAAGTGCAGTTCGATGGCCGTTGATGGAAATCGACTGTACGGGCCTTGATAAAATTATTAAAAATAATAATAATTTGTGTAAAATCATAAGAAATGATTTGTGAAGAATTGGGATGAAACACTCCATATTTGAAAAGATAAAAATAGATTTTTATCGAAATGAACTAGTTTTGAACTAGAAATATAATTCTATTTATTTTTAGATAAATAAATTGAATTTGAAAAGGGTTTTGAAAATAACCAAAATTTCCAATGATTGCATTGGAGTGGATTTGAATCGAAATTGTCTTCGGAATATTTCGATGTTGGAATTCGTGATTATACAGATGTTGTTATGGAAATTTGAAAGATATATGTTTATATCGTTATTTCCAATACGACATTTGTTAGTCGTAGAATTTGATATTGAATATAAGCCGATATATTTTCTATTCAGAGCCTTGTATTGAATATCAAATGTGATTTGGGTTTGTCGTGAATGGTGTCTTCACTAACACTGTTCTTGAACCCAGTTGAGAAAAAAATTAAATCTTTTTATTTAGATTTAATGAAGGGTACCAATTAAACGATATTTAATTGGAATTGAATTGGTATTGATTTTTGGGTTTATCGTGAACAGTGTTTTAAATAACACTTGTTCTTTAACCCGATAATTAATGGAATGTGATTTTGGATTTATCGTGAACCGTGTTTTAAATGACACTGATTCTTTAACCCAGTTAAAGATTAAAACTAAGTGGAGTTTTAATGAATCTTTAATTAGATTGAAATGATCGAAAATGGAGTATCACCAGTTTTGCTCCAGGCGATGGTTAAATCTTTAATTAGATTTGAACGTGAAATGGTAATTGAATTTACCGATAACACTGTGGTGTTAGATATGAAGTATTACCAGTTTTACTTCATGGGATGAATAGGTTGGGATTGGGAAATAAAATAAATGATTACTTCGGTGTGGTTCGCTAATCCCGACTAGTTTGAATTGATATTCAAAGGAGATTAAAGAATAAATTTAAAGAATTTATCTTGGATAAAATTAATGGGAACTTTTCCCAAAGTATAGGAATATTTGAATAAAAGGATATTCTGGATTGGAATGAGGCGTATGTTGTGTTTGTGTAACACTTTTATAATATATACGCGAGTTATTCAGAAAGACCGGGTTTATCCCATTCTGAATAACTGATTCGACGTGGTGTCGAAGATGAAGACGGTGGTCGAAGACCGGAAGTCTTCACGTCGTTTGGGTGATAACTGATGATCTTGATTGGGCTGTACACCCAAGAAGATGGAAACAGTTGGTGATCGTCCAGACGTACTTGGAGATCGATGGATGTGCGGGGTACTAGGTGCCTCCGGTTTCGTTCAGACCCAGAACGGACTTGTAAATGGACTGTGTGTCTGACATTGGATTTTAGTCTATGTGATTGATCTCTATTAAATATATATCTGTTTGGCGGCGGAGAATTTATTCTCTTGCTTAACGCCCTTCTCTGAGACGTACGAGCTCAGGGGTTATATATTGATGGATATCAAACGCATGGAGTGAATTGCCTGTGTGGCATGCCTAAGTGGCAATTGATCGAGACTTCTGTTGAAAAGCAAAGTCTCGTGGTGATGATCAAAGCACAGCCTGTGTGGCACAGCTTTGTGTAACGTGAATTCGCGAGTTTCACACCCGGTATGAACCAGAAACGGGAGACGGACCTCAGGGAGGGCATGCGTTTCCTTCTAGCTAAAAAGTGGCGTCAGTGGTTTTACACGCCCTGACGAGTTTGACTTATGTGGTTGTTGCTGTTGCGAGGCGCCTCGGTTTGATCGGACGATCCGGGTCCGATGGAGTCATTTGTTGGCTCATTTACGCCCCAAAGGGCGGGGAGACGTAGTGTTCAGGCATAATAATCCACATCGGTGGACCGGCCCTGTCGCTCCATGGGGCAGTTGCGGCTGTTCCTGAGACATGGGCTAGATTGTCTCGAATCGGTTGAGGACTATCTTTTGCCTCGGTTCATAGACGGAAATCCAATTTCCAAATACGTGACATTTGCGGTTTTATTTGTAAACCTATATATGGCGACATGATATATGGTACCCATGCCGCCTATGATTGATACTTATGATTTGAAGTTGTTTTATACACTATGCACTTATAGTAGTATCAAATGATTTGTTTTGAACGTACTAAGCATGTTTGGCTATTATAAGGGAAAACCCTATCCTCGGCTGCGTTGCATTGTGTGATGGGACCTGGGTCTTATAATAGCTTCATTTTTAGAAAAGCATTGCGCTGTTTACTTATATGCACTGGTGTTCTTGGGAGGAAACCCGTTCCGTGTTATACGGCGTGGTCCCCTGATTTACCTAACTTTAAAATAAAGATTAATAACTGTTTTAGTTCTCATACCAGTCCCATGACTGACCTGGAGTTTATTGTTTTAACCTAAACTCTGGGTGCCCCTATTTTGACACGGGCAGCTAGTAGTTTTGGTTTTGCAGATTTATATTCACAGGATCCTGGTTTACAGCTGGAACGATATCCGGAAAGCTTTGTATCCGTATATCTCTTCTAGTTGTGTATTGTATTATTTTCCGCTGCGATGTATTTAAATGTAATTTAAATCTCTGATATTTCTGTGTAATATTCATTTATACTCTGTATATTCTTGTAATCTGATGCATTGTTGTAATATACAATGAAATGTTCTTTCGTATGCGTTTTATTGTGGTTTGTTCTCGAACTATCCGGCGCTTTCCTTTACGGGGAAGTTACGGGTCGTTTCAAGAATGCACGTAGGAGCTCGCCGAATCGTCGCATCACGCTCTATCTCCACCTCTCTAAGGAAGCTCGGCTCTACCACTTCCGCGGTCTCGTGCAAGAACTTCCTCAAATGTGACACATGGAATACATCGTGTACGCCACTAAGTCTCTCAAGCAACTCCACTCTATACGCCATCTGCCTAATCCTCTCCTTAATAGGAAACGACCCTAGGAACCTTGGTGCTAACTTCCCAACGGACCCAAAGTGAACGACGTTCCATAATGGAGACACCTTGACAAAGACCATGTCCCCAATATCAAACTCAAGATCTATCCTCCTCTTGTCCACATAAGATTTCTGCCTATCGTGCGCCGTCTTCATCCTCCTTCGAATCAAATCGATCTTTTCCGAAGTCTCTCTAATCATATCGGGCCCAAGTAAGATCTTATTGGTAGACTCCCACCAACATGAACTGTTATCGAATTGTTTAGACATTATAATATGTGAACACATAATTATTGGCATATATTGGTTAGACAGTTTTATATGCTTTTTGAAACGAAGAATTGACAATGTGAATTCTTCGCGATCTAGCTCATTTAGTGATAAAAGTACCATGCCTTCATCGAGTGAAGTTGTCTTACTGGAAGAGCATCAATCTTTGAGCAAAAAGAACAACACATTTGACTTCATGCAGGAGTTGGAACGTTTTACCAATACAAATTACCTGAATGATGCTGGTGCTACTGCAGGTTGGCACAAAAAGTTTGTCCGATGAAGAAAATCGACACTACAAGTTTGGATAAGACATGGGGACCTTGGGACATAGTTATAAGTTTTGAGTATGTGGACTAAACTATTTTCATATGTATTTTTTTGTGTTATCGATGTATATATATTGGAACGGTTATGTTTTTGTAAAGTTTAGCCGGTGATGCGCATTATGTGCATGACTATTGTAGGTTGTTTTGTTGGGTATGTATGTATTATGTTTTGTCTATGTAAAAAGTTAGTGTATTATGTAAAAAAATGATGAGTTTGAAGAAAATTAATATATTGTTTTGGTTTATATTTTAATTTTGTTTGATGTCTTTAGTTTAGTAGATAATATCTTCTGAAATGAATTTTATTAGTAATATGTATATAATTAGTGGATATACTACAATTGTAAAATAATACTTGTAATAAAATATATCACAACGGTTATAAACAGTTATAAAAATAATAACAACAACAGTTCATAATAGTTGTAATAAAGTTTATTACAACGGTGTAAAACAGTTGTAAAATACACATTTCACAACGGTGCTGCAACGGGACATAAAAGTTGTAAAAGATTTCAGCCTATTACAACTTCTTAATAGACGATGGTTGCCCCACCATTGTAAAAAGTCTATTACAATTGTTTCCCACCGTTGTAATATGGTCATTTTGTTGTAGTGGAATAACCATAAATTAATGTTTTTTGATATTAAAATCAAATTGGAGTTTGATGAATCTTTAAAAAGAAGATTAAAGAATTAATTTAAAAAAAAATTGTCTTTGATAAAATTAATGGGAACATTTCCCTAATAATATGAATATTTTATTAAAAAGAATATTCTGAATTGGAATGAGGCTATGATGTGTCTTAATAGCACTTGATTTGTAATTATAAAATACGCGAGTTATTCGGAAAGATCGAGTTTAACCCATTCTGAATAACTACTACGACGATTAAAGTCAAGATATTGAAGACGGTGGATGAAGACCGGCGATCTTCACATCGAATGGACGATTACTGATGCCCGATATTGGCTAGCTACCAGTAAAGGGTTAAAGTGGTAGTTTGTCCGGACGTACTTGTTGATTGTCCAGATAAGCGAGCACCTCACTTCCGTATTGGACATACGGGACGAGGAATAAGGTGTCTCTGGTTTCGTTCAGACGCAGAACGGACATGTAAATGGATGTGTGTCTGATATTGGATTTCATTCCACGTAAATTAAATTGATTTCTATTTGATATATATTGTGACGGCCCGCCGCGGACCAGTCGGCATTTCCTCCGAAAGTGCGTTGTACACATGCGCAGCTAGCACGGGACGGTCCTCAGAAGAAAAGAAAGAAAAGAATGAACTAACAAGGAACCTGTAGAATGTCTCACAGTGCATGGAACAAAATATAATAATAACATAATCTTGACATAAAACAGGCGAGATAGTGCATAAGCTGAAAACTAAACCAACATAGTAGCGGAAATCTAAATACAGCTTATGATCCAACATCATTATTACAACTTTAAACTGTCTCTAAAGCAAAAGAAAGCTAAAGTAGAAGATGCACTACTAATGCCCAAGCAGTGATCTTCAACAACACAGGGAGAATATCTATATGTATCATACGTGGAAGCCTCCTGCTCGTCTCCAGATCAGTTACTCGTGCATACCATCTAACCTGTCTCTAGTCTGCTCGTGTGAGCACCCAGAGTAATAAGAAGAGACATAAAGTCTGGTATAAGTGATAAGCAGCAAAACAGAACAATAACAAGTATACTAAACCATACCTGAACCTGTACCTGCAACCAAAGAGCTAGCATTACATACCGTACAATACTCTAAGGTGCCACAAAACAAATGGTGTAAAGATACGAGGGTGGGGTGTGTATGTCATAGTGAAGGCAAACAAGTCAAGCATAACAACTATCCTCACATCTCTCACTCAGTGCGTAAAGCATACGATATCCATTTCCCTGGCCACCAAATCTTTGGGGTCATGACAGCAACTCCGTACAACTATTGCTACGACCCACTTTACTCTTTTGGGGTTGTGACGGCAACTCCGTACAAGTATTACACTGTCCCCACTGCACTGGTCCATAGTCAATAACCCAAATGGGCCAACCAGCCTAGCTCTGGTTCGTCTACATGCCCCTTTTTTTTCAGCGGTGAACCAAAGTTATGGATATCGATAACCCCTTTGCACACGTCCCGCAGCAAAGTCCAACTCATGAAGTCGACTCATTGGTTCCCAACTGGATCTTAAGTACAAACTTCCCCTTTGGACCACCTTTGCATCTCGGGTTCTGGTCTTCTCCGGATCGGTCTTCATTTGGTTTGTAATCCATGCCTCGCGTCCAAGCTCCTTGGTTCAGCTCGCAGTATCTCCTCTGGTTTGGATCGGATCGTGATGCTCATCTGGTTTGGGTTGTGACACGACTCCCTGATCGGAGTACTTCGGGTCGTGGCCCAAGCATCGGTTCAGATTGGTAAGCACGAGCGGTTCAGATCGTGTTCACCCATCGGATCGGGTCAGAGCTTCTGATTTGGATGGTGCAAGCAGCTCACGTGGAAGGCGGTTCAGATCGGAGTATCTAGCTCCTGTAACTTGAAGAGAAGCACTTCGGATCGTGGAGAGGTGGCCACGATCGGGTCGGGTCGTGGTAGAGAGGGACTATCCGATCCGGGTCCTGCACATTTCCTGTAACTCTTCCAACGACTGTTTTATGCCATATGACGATGTTTTCAACCATTCTAACTGTTCTAAACAATCACAAAGCATACCATACAGCCATAGCAATATGTACAAACATCCACAAAAAGCAAAACAACAATATGATATGTCAAAACGGATCAAACATACCCAAAAACCCTTATTTTCCCCTTAAGCATGTTTAACAACAACTAATGATAAAATTAGTAAAACTTAACCAAATCAACCCAAATTTCTATCAGAGCCCTAAAATAATATTTTAGAATTTTACAAATTTTTCCAGATTTTTATGATGCAAAATTTCGCTAATTATCACTAATCACCCCTTAATCCCCTAAATTCCGGGATTAGCAAAATTAGTCCAAATTAACCCAAATTCATATCAGAGGCATAAAATAATATTCTAGAATTTTACAAATTTTTCTAGATTTTTTTGAGTTATAATTTTGCTAATCTTCGCTAATTACCCTAATTAGCCATAATTAGTGAAAAACAATGCAAATCACTCACCTTTGCCACAAATAAAACTCAGATCTGAAATGAATCTCTATTTGGCATGAATACTGATATCTAACAGCAGCTCTAACTCTGAAATGGTGCTATTTCTCCTTGATTTGATGTAGTTTAAGCCAAAACTTGATTAAGAAGTGATTAGAGGTGTTTTTAGATGTTGGAGGTCATTGTTAGGTTGAAGAGAGCGTTTGTGGTGGCTGGAAAATGAGTGAAAAAAAACGAAATTCTAACCCTAGCAGCCCTTAAATACCTCTAATCCCGAAATCCCCCAATGGGCCTAGCAGCTAATCACTAGGTTAAGCCGAATTAGATGCTTTCACCATCTGAAACTTGTTTCAGCCATATCTCCCAAACGGTGAGTCCGTTTGGCTAATGTGACCACTCTACGGAATTGTAAACCATCATCCGGAGCCAATGGAAGTGGTTTCAGGTCAAAATTCTTTTCCAATCAAAAGTTATGGCTAAAACAAGATCAGCTAGGGGCAAAATAGTCATTTAAAAATCGGCAAAAATCATGAACATGGGAAATGACCCCAATAGTCGTCTCCCAAAGTTACATGACCATACGACTTCATATGTGAAAGAAATAAATATTCTACAATCCTTCGATGCGTAGAATGCGGGTCGTTACACTCTCCCCCCTCTTAAGAAATTTTGTCCTCGAAATTCCTTAACTCAAAACATACAAAGGATCCCGCATGCCTACCAACCATACACAACAATCAAACATGCAAAACAAATAAACAAACCTATCCTAGCATGCGGAAAGGCTAAATCGAAACCGAAATCTTACCAGGCGAAGAGTTCTGGATATGTCTTCCTAATGCTCTCCTCTGTTTCCCAAGTATAGTCATCCTCATTCTCGCCTCACTGGACCTTGACTAGATTCACCGCTTTCCTTCGAGGTTGCTTCGTATCGTTCCCAACAATACGCATAGGCTTGCGGTGTAACAACCCGAAAATCTGAACCAGTTTGAAAATTTTATTTTAAGGAATTTAGCTGAAGAATTAGTCCGGATTTAAAATTTCAAAATTCAAATAATTTATAGACAGTTAAAAAGGGTCATTTTTCAAACGACCTCGGAATCCGACGAAACCACTTTCGTTGGAACCGGAACGTCAAATAATGGTTAAGTTGAATTTTCCAGAATTTTTCATATTAATCCGTGACCGTGGCAGAGAGATATGTGTTCTGCAAATTGCAGTCAATTTAGATCGACTGAAAAATAGCCATTTTACAAACGGGCTCAGAATCGAACGAAATAAATTTTGTTGTGATCGTATTGTCATAAGAGAGCCAAAAAAAAATTTCGGGATTTTTCTGACTTCGTATGTGACCCCGGTAAAATTAGATGTACGTTTGAATTAAAAATAAAGGATTTATTTTAAAAAAATAAAAGAAACATGCCTGTAACTTCAGAATTGGACTTCGGGAATAGCGCCATTGCGTTCAGAAGACGTCAAAACATTATGTTCGACAGTCGTTGGGCTCCGTTTGGAGTTCAGACGGAAAATCACTATTTTCTGGAATTATTAAAATAAAATAATAATTAGAATACCCTAGGAATACGTGTATAAATACGACCGTACTGTACCATCGTCTTCTTCCTTTTTATTTGGCCGCCGAAACCCATAATACTTCAAAACTTTGAACTCCATTCTCTCCCTCATCTCTCAACGATATTCAGCAAACTGGTACTCATATCGAAGCTCTTCCCGAGCTCTTCGATCTCCGACAAGTCTCGCCCCTCCCCGTGCCCCGTAGCGCCGCCACCAAGGCCACGAACGACCGGCCGTCGTGCCCCCCTGGGCCCCACCAGGCGCCGCCGAACGCCACCCCCCTCTTGCCGCACGTAGGTCTCTCTTCCCCGGTCCTCCTCCAACAAACGGTGTCCAAAACCGTTGACTACAGATCGAGAAAACTAAAATCAAAATTTTGAACAAATTCAAAGCTTAAGGTATGTTTTATTTCAGATTTTGTCACGCCTAGAGGCGTCGCTGCGACAGTTGTTAAAGGTCGTATTTTGATTTTTCATATGAATTTGTATTCGAACCATTCCAGATCTGAAATCACTTTGAACTCGAACACCAAACCTGATCGAACCTGAATCTTCTCCTCTGACCAAACACAGTGAGAATTTTATTTTTAAATTAAAATTAATTATTTAATTATTATTTGCATGGTTGTTGATCGTAGATTTAAAAAGACATGATATTTAGAACATGGATCTGAGCTATTCACCCCGTATGTTGTTGAATCTGAATTGCTTAGAATGACATGAGATTAGATCTGAAATTTTAAGGTTTAAATTTTGAATTAAGAATTAATTAAAATTAATTAATTATGTGTTATTTATTTAACCATGCTATGTTGATTTTTCATATGCTGTGTGAAATCCCATCTTGCAAATTACTTCGATGTTAGTTATTGAATCTGATCCTGTTGTTGTGTCTGGATGTTGTTATGTGACTTGTGATGAAATTTACATTCTCTTTTTATGTAAAACGGTAATAGAGAAAAAATTTAACATTTATTTTGGTGTTAATAGGAAGTAAACTCACCGCATGTAAATTAACATTTTTGATGTTAATATTATAAAATTCACCGTAGGATGTAAATTATCATTTTTAATGTTAATAAGTATAAAATTCAACCGTAGGATGCAATTAACAATTTTTTTTTATGTTAATATTAATAGTAATGTTAATATTAAAAAGTAATTTGACCATAGTATGTTATAAACATTTCTAATGTTAATATAAAAAGTAGTTTAACCGCAAGAATGACATTAACATTTTTAATGTTAATATTAAAAAAATAACACCGTAGGGTAAGTTAACATTTTTGTTAATGTTAAAAATAAGAATTTACATTGTATGAGTAATTAACATTATTTTGGTGTTAATAATAAGTAATTTACTATGCATGAAAAATTAACAATTTTTAATGATTAAATAGAGATTTCACCGTAGGATGAAATTAACATTTTTAATGTTAATATTATGAAAATTATTACATAGGACAAAATTAACATTTTATTTAATGTTAATAATGAGTAGTTTCACCGCATGTATGAATTCACATTATTGACAATGTAAATTAAATAGTGAATTTAACCGCATGTATGAAAATTATTACATAGGACAAAATTAACATTTTATTTAATGTTAATAATGAGTAATTTCACCGCATGTATGAATTCACATTATTGACAATGTAAATTAAATAGTGAATTTAACCGCATGTATGAAAATTATTACATAGGACAAAATTAACATTTTATTTAATGTTAATAATGAGTAATTTCACGGCATGTATGAATTTACATTATTGACAATGTAAATTAAATAGTGAATTTAACCGCATGTATGAAAATTATTACATAGGACAAAATTAACATTTTATTTAATGTTAATAATGAGTAATTTCACCGCATGTATGAATTTACATTATTGTCAATGTAAATTAAATATTGAATTTAACCGTAGGGAATGAACATTATTTTAATGTTAATATACAGGGAATTTCACCGTATGTACATTTTACATTATTTTATAATGTAATTAAAGAGAAAATACACCATAGGATAACATTGTGATTAAAAATTATATTTTCACAATGTGAATTAGAAGTAATGTTTACATTGTAAAGTATACATTTTCTTTAATGTAAATAAAATAGGAATTCACTTTATGACAAAATTTACATTTTCTTTAATGTAAATAAAATAGGAATTCACTGTATGACAAAATTTACATTTTTATTTGTAAATAAAATAGGAATTCACTGTATGACAAAATTTACATTTTTATTTGTAAATATAAAATAGGAATTCACTGTATGACAAAATTTACATTTTTATTCGTAAATATAAAGTAGGAAAAGTTTACATTATCATTATTGTAAATATAATTGGAATTTTCAAAGTAGGAAAAGTTTTACATTATTATTAATGTAGGCATAATAGAAATTTTCACAATGGTAAGTTAACATTATTTTATAATGTCAACATAAAAGAGAATTGACCGTAGGTATTAACATTATTTTATAATGTCAACATAAAAGAGAATTAACAGTAGGTATTAACATTTATTTTTCATGTTAATATTAAGTGAATTACTTCGTAGGAAAATTACATTGTTTTATATAATGCAAACAAAAAAAGGAGAATTAACAGTAGGATTGATTTACATTATTCTTAATGTAAATAAAAAAAGAGAATTTAACTGTAGGATAGCGTTAACATTATTTTTAATGTTGATATAAATGAATTTAACCGTAGGTACAGGTTTACATTTTATTCAATGTAAATAAAATAAGAGCGTGATATGTATTGAAAGATTACATTTTATTTAATGTAAATAAAAGTAAGATTATGCACCGTTAAGTAAGAAGTTAAATTATTTTAAATAATTATGACAAGAATTAGCCGTTATAAAATAATATAACGACATGAAATAGTTTTTCCAAAACTATAAGTATGCGAGGTTATTTGGGAAGTCCGAGATACTCTCATCCCAAATTAAACCAAACGACGTTGAAGGATCGAAGTATGAGATGACGTGAAGGCCGTAAATCTCCCCTCGAATGGACGTTGACCAAGGTCCTGAATTGATTTGCTCCCAATTCAAGGGTTAAGGTAATTGCCCAAACGTATGTGTCGATCTCACGGTTCAGACTTTCGCTCAGACCTAGAGCATAAGTTTTAAATGGAACGTGTGTCCGACATTGGACTCCTTTATGTTTCATTTGTTGATTTTCTGTCGGGAGTACGAATGATTGGTGGTAGAGAATTTATTCTCTACTTAACACCCTTTTGTACAATTGACGGAGAACCGATAGTGTCATATGGAGTGTCAGTGTGGCATACTAAGATGCAATGATCAAGGTTTCTTGTTGTAAAGCAGAACCTTGTGGTGATGATCAGAGCATGGCCTATTTTAGGCGTAGCTTTGTGTAACGTAACTTCGCGAGCCTCACCCACCGGTTGAGTCAAAAACGGGCGAAGGGAACGCAGGGAGGGCAGCACGTTTCTTTCTAGATATAGTGATGTCAGGGACCTACCAGCGCTGACATTTTACTCAAGTGGATGATGGAATTTTCGAGGCCTCGGTATTAGGTCCTATAGGACCGGGAAACGTGTGTTCAGGAATTGCCAATCCGCTAAGCTGTATTTGCTGACCGGCCCTGCAGCTATCCAAGGGTTCTCTGCGGGGAATCCTGAGGCATTAGCTAGAGTGTCTCGAATCGGTAAGGAGCTCCGCCCTAGCCTTGACTTATGATGGAAACCAAAATCCAAATACGAACCGACGAATTTGATTGTATTACTAGTACGGAAGCATAGTATATGGTAGCTATGTTTCCTAGGATTAATACATTTATTTTGAAATGTTTTCATATACACTAATGATAATATTAGATTCGTATTTGACGTATTTAGCATGTTTAATCATCATAAGGTAAAACCCTATCCTCTGGTGTGCGTTGCATTGTGTGATGGGACTTGGGTCTTATGGTGATTTCATTTTTCCAAAAGCATTGCGATATTTCACGTTGTTCTTATTTTTTTTTCATGACACCTTAAATTATGCACGACAACCCATTGGATAAAACTCGTTCCGCGTTAGCGGCGTGGTCTTTGGGTTTGCCATCTTATTAGTTATTAAAGTAGTCAAGAATTCTCACACCAGTCCCACGACTGACCCATGGTTTGTTTCACCTTTTTGCAAACTTGGGTGCCTTCTTTTCTACACGTGCAGCCAAGTAACAGGTATTCTTTTGCCTGGAGTCTTTTCTTTGGAGCTACTTATCATTTTCCTTGGGCCAGCTTTTGACGTAGAGGTGATGACTTGGAGCTACGAAGACTTTCTATCATTTGCTTTTACCACATTTTCTTTTTCATTTCAAACATTAGACTTATTTCCATTTTATGTCATTTTTCTGCAAACTTGATGTAATAACTTAGAATTCTATGACTGTGGATTTTCTATTGCTGATGACATTATATCTCCGCTGCTATGATGTTGTTACTATATGGAGTTCCTGTGCTATGTTGTTTCTGTGACTTGTTATATTATATTTATGTTGTACTCCAAATGATAATCTCTTACTTTCATTCCCGTGGAAGTTTGAGGTCATCACAGTTGGTATCAGAGCTTTGGTTTACAAAGCGGAATATAACATATTTATAATAATTCGTTTACGTAGAATCACATTATTCTACGGCGAACATTTCATAAGAATACGTAATAGTCAGTCACTTTATCACCATCTTTTATCTATCCTTTTATCTTATCACTTCTTAAAAATCATCATCGTTAAAGTTGTTCTGACCCTTTCCTTGATTGTACAGAACTAACTTAAAATGAGTACCGCTGCTGCTAGAGCTGCTAGAGCTAGAAGAAGGCAGAATACCACTATGACTGAGGAGCCCACTGTCCAACAACAACCACCACCGCCGCCACCCTTTGACTTGGATAAGGTGGCAAAGAAGTTCAAGAACTTAGGTGGAGTTCCATTCACCGGTTCAGAGACCGTGGTACAAGCTCAGGCGTGGCTGAAAAATTGTGAAAAGGTATTTGGAGGACTGGGGCTAGATGATCAGAGAAAGAGATTCACTGCAGCATGGCATCTTCAAGGTGAAGCGCAAAACTGGTGGGAGGTGGTCAACATTGGAGGCGACGAAGATAATATGTCTTGGGACAGATTTAAGGAGCTTTTCAACGACAAATACATTCCGAGGCAGGAGGTAGAAAGGCTGCACGACGAGTTTGCCAATCTGAAGCAAGGCGACAAGTCCATCTCGGAGTATGTTCGTAGATTCGAGGACCTTTCCCGTTATGCCCCTGAACTGATTCGAGATGACTTTCAGAAGAACAAGAGATTCATAAATGGGCTTGAGAGGAAATATATTGATAGAGTCACTGCCCACATCGACCTTTCCTTCAATAAGATGGTGGAGTTCGCATGCCATTATGAAGAGAATGACAAGAAGGGTTCTCAGCAGGACAGAGAGAGGAGCTTAGCCAACAACAACAAAAGGAAGCAGCCGGAGAAAAAGACCGAAGGGAGTAGTTCGGGAGCCGCTAAGAAGGGGGATAAGTCAAAGGTGCAATGTTTTAACTGCCAGCAATTTGGACATTATAGCTCGGAGTGCAAGAATCCAAAGAAGGCTAGGAGTGATAGCACCAAAGACTGCTACAACTGCCATAAGAAGGGTCACATCAAGTCCAACTGCCCACTTTTGAGAGGAGCTCAGGTTGCACACGTCTATGAGGGAGCAGGTACACCATCTTCCTCCGCACCTACTGAGGGAGGTAAGCCTGATGTTCTAGATGGTACTGTTTCTATTAAAAATATCCCTGTCACAGCTTTGTTTGACACTGGCGCATCAAGAAGCTTTATATCTAGGAATACACTCAGTAAACTAAAATTGAAACAAAGAAACCTTAAGGAGCCTATAGATGTTCACAATCCTGTAGGGGGTTCTATCGTCCTTGATTTGTACTGCAGGGTGCCTGTTTCCTACTCTTATTTTCGGTTTCCTTTTGACTTGATCGTTATGGATTTTTCCGAGTTTGATATCATCCTTGGTCTTGATTGGCTAACAAAATATGACGTTTAAGTGCTATGCTCAGAAAGAATAGTAAAGGTGAAAGCAGGGCTTGGAAATACTGTTACTATACCTTGTCATGGCTCGAAATCTGATAGAAAGGAATTTTGGTCTTCCCTCGAGATCACTCCTATTTCTCTAGAGAATATTCCCGTGGTCAAAAATTACGCGGATGTATTTGAAGAAGTAGACAGCTTACCGCCGCGAAGGGAAATCGATTTCAGAATTGATCTGGTTCCAAACACAAGGCCTGTAGTTCATGCTGTCCGAAGAATGACCCCTAAAGAAAAAGAGGAGTTGCAAAACCAAACTAAGCAGCTTTTATGGAAGGGACTAATCCAGCCTAGTTTTTCCGAATAGGGCGCAGCTGTGGTGTTTGTCCCCAAGTCTGACGGTACTCTAAGGCTCTGCGTGGATTACCGCGGCCTTAATAAACAAACATTGAAGAACAAATAACCCTTGCCTCACATAGATGATTTGATGGACCAATTAAATGGGGCCAAGGTGTTTTCGAAGATGGACCTAGCCACAGGTTTTCACCAACTCTGCATAGCTGAAGAATGCATTCCTTTGACCGCTTTCAGAGGCCCTGACACATTCTACGAATGGTTGGTGATGCCGTTCGGGCTGTGCAATGCTCCAGCCTACTTTGTTGACTTGATGAATAGGGTCTTCCGCGAGGTCCTAAATAAATTCGTCCTAGTCTTCATTGATGATATTCTTATCTATTCTAAAACTAAGGAGGAGCTTGAAAGGTATTTAAGAGAAGTATTGGAGATTCTGCGAAGAAATATTTTAAAAGCAAAATTTTCAAAATGCACATTTTGGCAAGAGGAGGTAAAATTCTTGGGCCATGTTGTGTCAAAAGAAGGAATTGCAGTTGACCCAAGTAAAATTGCCGCCATTCGAGATTGGAAGCAGCCCCGTACACCCACTAAAGTAAGAAGCTTCCTAGGTTTGGCTGGATATTACAGAAAATTTGTCAAAAACTTTTCCAAGCTGTCTGGCCCATTAACAAAACTCACCAAAAAGCACACCAAGTTCAATTGGACATCGGATTGCGAGGAGGCTTTTCAAAAGCTAAAAGTGAGTTTGACCACTGCTCCCGTATTAACCATCATCGATGGCAACCAAGATTTAAAAGTCTACACCGACGCTTCTCAAGGTGGTGGCCTTGGAGCAGTACTGATGCAAAGGGGCAAGGTTGTTGCATATGCGAGCCGTCAATTAAAGCCACATGAGAAGAATTATCGTGTGCATGACTTAGAGTTGTTGGCGGTAGTCTTTGCTTTGAAAATCTGGAGACATTATCTTTTGGGCGAAAAATTTGAATTATTCACAAATCACCAATCCTTGAAATATCTCTTCGATCAAAAAGATTTGAATTTAAGGCAGCAACGATGGCTAGAATTTCTTGCGGCATATGATCTCGACATCTTATATACGTCGGGGAAAGTCAATGTTGTGGCAGACTCACTCAGTAGAATGGCTGACATGGTCGCAAGCCTCATCATTACCCCTTCTTTGATTGATAAAATTTCTGCCCTTCAAAAGATGATGAGTTTGTTCAAAGAATTCAAGAAGGTGAAAGCACGAGCTTCCAAATAGATCAAAAGGGAGTTCTTAGGTTGCACGGGCGGATCTGTGTTCCCAACATCCGAGGGCTCATAAGGGAAGTTTTAGACGAAGGGCACAAATCAAAGCTTAGCATCCATCCAGGCGTGAACAAGATGTATCGAGATCTTAAGCGCACGTTTTGGTGGAGGTCTATGAAGAGGGATATATCTATTTATGTGAGTAGATGTCCTACATGCCAGCGAGTAAAGAGCGATCAATAAAAGCCTGCAGGATTGTTGCAACCATTGCCGGTTCCAAAAGGGTAGTGGGACCAAATCTCGATGGATTTTATAGATGGTTTGCCCCGTACTAGGAAAGGGAATGACAACATTTGGGTGATCGTGGATCGCTTCACCAAGACCGCTCATTTCATACCTGTCAAGTCCACTAGAACTGCTCAGAGTTTGGCACAAATTTATTGCAAAGAAATCGTCAGGCTGCATGGGTAATAAAACTAAATCTTTCCTTTTCATCCTTTTTGAAATGAAAATTTTTCATGTCTAATCAAAGAAAATCTTTCGTGTTAAACAGAGTTCCTAGCGGTATTATTAGCGACCGTGATCCTATCTACACTAGCAAGTTTTGGGAAGCATTCCAAAATGAGTTGGGAACGAAGTTAAACCTTAGTATCGCATACCACCCTCAGGCAGATGGCCAAACTGAGAGGGTGAATCGCATTCTAGAAGATTTGTTGCGAGCTTGCATACTTGATTTTGGAGGTTCTTGGGAGGATCACTTGCATTTAGTTGAATTCTCATATAACAACAGCTATCAAGCAAGTTTGAAGATGTCTCCATTCGAAGCCCTATATGATAAGCCATGTAGATCGCCAGTCTGTTGGATTGAAAAAGGGGATCGCCTTGTTTTGGGTCCAGACGTGGTCCGAGAAGCTTCAGACAAAGTTGACAAAGTTGACAAAATTAAGAAGCGATTACTGGCTGCGCAAAGCCGACAGAAAAGCTATGCAGATAAGCGTAGAAGAGATTTACAATTCTCTGTTGGTGATCATGTGTACTTGAAGGTTTCTCCACTAAGGGGTGTGATTCGATTTGGAAAGTTTGGGAAATTGGCACCGAGATTCATTGGTCCATTCCCTATTCTTGAAAGGATTGGTACTCTTGCTTATCGAGTGTAGTTGCCCGACTGGTTGCCAGGGGTGCATGATGTATTTCATGTGTCCCAACTCCGCCAGCATGTGCATGACCCAGATTTGATTGAAGATGAACTAAATCAACAAGTCATGGATATTACTCCAAGTCTAACAGTGAGGAAAGAGCCGATAAAGATTATTGGCAAGGAAACCCGAGTTCTGAGGAATAAAAGAATCAATCTAGTCAAAGTACAGTGGAGTAGTGATCCTAGAGACTGCACTTGGGAAACGGAGGAGAGTATCAAACAGGCATATCCCAAATGTAGAGTGGATATCTCTGATTAGACTTTGTTTTGAGGTACGCTTAATCATTTCATTATTCTCTGTGTTGTTTCCTACTCTTCTATTTCTCCTTCTTCCTTTTCGAGGACGAAAAGATCTTAAGGAGGGGAGATTGTAACAACCCGAAAATCTGAACCAGTTTGAAAATTTTATTTTAAGGAATTTAGCTGAAGAATTAGTCCGGATTTAAAATTTCAAAATTCAAATAATTTATAAACAGTTAAAAAGGGTCATTTTTCAAACGACCTCGGAATCCGACGAAACCACTTTCGTTGGAACCGGAACGTCGAATAATGGTTAAGTTGAATTTTCCAGAATTTTTCATATTAATCCGTGACCGTGGCAGAGAGATATGTGTTCTGCAAATTGCAGTCAATTTAGATCGACTGAAAAATATCCATTTTACAAACGGGCTCAGAATCGAACGAAATAAATTTTGTTGTGATCGTATTGTCATAAGAGAGCCAAAAAAAAATTCTGAATTTTTCTGACTTCGTGTGTGACCCCGGTAAAATTAGATGTACGTTTGAATTTAAAATAAAGGATTTATTTTAAAAAAATAAAAGAAACATGCCTGTAACTTCAGAATTGGACTTCGGGAATAGCGCCATTGCGTTCAGAAGACGTCAAAACATTATGTTCGACAGTCGTTGTGCTCCATTTGGAGTTCAGACGGAAAATCACTATTTTCTGGAATTATTAAAATAAAATAATAATTAGAATACCCTAGGAATACGTGTATAAATACGGCCGTACTGTACCATCGTCTTCTTCCTTTTTATTTGGCCGCCGAAACCCATAATACTTCAAAACTTTGAACTCCATTCTCTCCCTCATCTCTCAACGATATTCAGCGAACTGGTACTCATATTGAAGCTCTTCGATCTCCGACAAGTCTCGCCCCTCCCCGTGCCCCGTAGCGCCGCCACCAAGGCCACGAATGGCCGGCCGTCGCGCCCCCTGGGCCCCACCAGGCGCCGCCGAACGCCACCCCCCTCTGGCCGCACGTAGGTCTCTCTTCCCCGGTCCTCCTCCAACAAACGGTGTCCAAAACCGTTGACCACAGATCGAGAAAACTAAAATCAAAATTTTGAACAAATTCAAAGCTTAAGGTATGTTTTATTTCAGATTTTGTCACGCCTAGAGGCGTCGCTGCGACAGTTGTTAAAGGTCGTATTTTGATTTTTCATATGAATTTGTATTCGAACCATTCCAGATCTGAAATCACTTTGAACTCGAACACCAAACCTGATCGAACCTGAATCATCTCCTCTGACCAAACACAGTGAGAATTTTATTTTTAAATTTAAATTAATTATTTAATTATTATTTGCATGGTTGTTGATCGTAGATCTAAAAAGACATGATATTTAGAACATGGATCTGAGCTATTCACCCCGTATGTTGTTGAATCTTAATTGCTTAGAATGACATGAGATTAGATCTGAAATTTTAAGGTTTAAATTTTGAATTAAGAATTAATTAAAATTAATTAATTATGTGTTATTTATTTAACCATGTTATGTTGATTTTGCATATGCTGTGTGAAATCCCATCTTGCAAATTACTTCGATGTTAGTTATTGAATCTGATCCTGTTGTTGTGTCTGGATGTTGTTATGTGACTTGTGATGAAATTTACATTCTCTTTTTATGTAAAACGGTAATAGAGAAAAAATTTAACATTTATTTTGGTGTTAATAGGAAGTAAACTCACCGCATGTAAATTAACATTTTTGATGTTAATATTATAAAATTCACCGTAGGATGTAAATTAACATTTTTAATGTTAATAAGTATAAAATTCAACCGCAGGATGCAATTAACATTTTTTTTATGTTAATATTAATAGTAATGTTAATATTAAAAAGTAATTTGACCATAGTATGTTATTAACATTTCTAATGTTAATATAAAAAGTAGTTTAACCGCATGGATGACATTAACATTTTTAATGTTAATATTAAAAAGAATAACACCGTAGGGTAAGTTAACATTTTTGTTAATGTTAAAAATAAGAATTTACATTGTATGAGTAATTAACATTATTTTGGTGTTAATAATAAGTAATTTACTATGCATGAAAAATTAACAATTTTTAATGATTAAATAGAGATTTCACCGTAGGATGAAATTAACATTTTTAATGTTAATATTATGAAAATTATTATATAGGACAAAATTAACATTTTATTTAATGTTAATAATGAGTAATTTCACTGCATGTATGAATTCACATTATTGGCAATGTAAATTAAATAGTGAATTTAACCGCATGTATGAAAATTATTACATAGGACAAAATTAACATTTTATTTAATGTTAATAATGAGTAATTTCACCGCATGTATGAATTCACATTATTGACAATGTAAATTAAATAGTGAATTTAACCGCATGTATGAAAATTATTACATAGGACAAAATTAACATTTTATTTAATGTTAATAATGAGTAATTTCACCGCATGTATGAATTTACATTATTGACAATGTAAATTAAATAGTGAATTTAACCGCATGTATGAAAATTATTACATAGGACAAAATTAACATTTTATTTAATGTTAATAATGAGTAATTTCACCGCATGTATGAATTTACATTATTGTCAATGTAAATTAAATAGTGAATTTAACCGTAGGGAATGAACATTATTTTAATGTTAATATACAGGGAATTTCACCGTATGTACATTTTACATTATTTTATAATGTAATTAAAGAGAAAATACACCGTAGGATAACATTGTGATTAAAAATTATATTTTCACAATGTGAATTAGAAGTAATGTTTACATTGTAAAGTATACATTTTCTTTAATGTAAATAAAATAGGAATTCACTGTATGACAAAATTTACATTTTCTTTAATGTAAATAAAATAGGAATTCACTGTATGACAAAATTTACATTTTTATTTGTAAATAAAATAGGAATTCACTGTATGACAAAATTTACATTTTTATTTGTAAATATAAAATAGGAATTCACTGTATGACAAAATTTACATTTTATTTGTAAATATAAAGTAGGAAAAGTTTACATTATCATTAATGTAAATATAATTGGAATTTTCAAAGTAGGAAAAGTTTTACATTATTATTAATGTAGGAATAATAGAAATTTTCACAATGGTAAGTTAACATTATTTTATAATGTCAACAAAAAAGAGAATTGACCGTAGGTATTAACATTATTTTATAATGTCAACATAAAAGAGAATTAACCGTAGGTATTAACATTTATTTTTCATGTTAATATTAAGTGAATTACTTCGTAGGAAAATTACATTGTTTTATATAATGCAAAAAAAAAAGGAGAATTAACAGTAGGATTGATTTACATTATTCTTAATGTAAATAAAAAAAGAGAATTTAACTGTAGGATAGCGTTAACATTATTTTTAATGTTGATATAAATGAATTTAACCGTAGGTACAGGTTTACATTTTATTCAATGTAAATAAAATAAGAGCGTGATATGTATTGAAAGATTACATTTTATTTAATGTAAATAAAAGTAAGATTATGTGCCGTTAAGTAAGAAGTTAAATTATTTTAAATAATTATGACAAGAATTAGCCGTTATAAAATAATATAACGACATGAAATAGTTTTTCCAAAACTATAAGTATGCGAGGTTATTTGGGAAGTTCGAGATACTCTCATCCCAAATTAAACCAAACGACGTTGAAGGATTGAAGTATGAGATGACGTGAAGGCCGTAAATCTTCCCTCGAATGGACGGTGACCATGGTCCTGAATTGATTTGCTCCCAATTCAAGGGTTAAGGTAATTGCCCAAACGTATGTGTCGATCTCACGGTTTAGACTTTTGCTCAGACCCAGAGCATAAGTTTTAAATGGAATGTGTGTCCGACATTGGACTCCTTTATATTTCATTTGTTGATTTTCTTTCGGGAGTACGAATGATTGGTGGTAGAGAATTTATTCTCTACTTAACACCCTTTTGTACAATTGACGGAGAACCGATAGTGTGATATGGAGTGTCAGTGTGGCATACTAAGATGCAATGATCAAGGTTTCTTGTTGTAAAGCAGAACCTTGTGGTGATGATCAGAGCATGGCCTATTTTAGGCGTAGCTTTGTGTAACGTAACTTCGCGAGCCTCACCCACCGGTTGAGTCAAAAACGGGCGAAGGGAACGCAGGGAGGGCAGCACGTTTCTTTCTAGATATAGTGATGTCAGGGACCTACCAGCGCTGACATTTTACTCAAGTGGATGATGGAATTTTCGAGGCCTCGTTATTAGGTCCTATAGGACCGGGAAACGTGTGTTCAGGAATTGCCAATCCGCTAAGCTGTATTTGCGGACCGGCCCTGCAGCTATCCAAGGGTTCTCTGTGGGGAATCCTGAGGTATTAGCTAGAGTGTCTCGAATCGGTAAGGAGCTCCGCCCTAGCCTTGACTTATGATGGAAACCAAAATCCAAATACGAACCGATGAATTTGATTGTATTACTAGTACGGAAGCATAGTATATGGTAGCTATGTTTCCTAGGATTAATACATTTATTTTGAAATGTTTTCATATACACTAATGATAATATTAGATTCGTATTTGCGGTATTTAGCATGTTTAATCATCATAAGGTAAAACCCTATCCTCTGGTGTGCGTTGCATTGTGTGATGGGACTTGGGTCTTATGGTGATTCCATTTTTCCAAAAGCATTGCGATATTTCACGTTGTTCTTTTTTTTTCATGACACCTTAAATTATGCACGGCAACCCATTGGATAAAACCCGTTCCGCGTTAGCGGCGTGGTCTTTGGGTTTGCCATCTTATTAGTTGTTAAAGTAGTTAAGAATTCTCACACCAGTCCCACGACTGACCCATGGTTTTTTTCACCTTTTTGCAAACTTGGGTGCCCTCTTTTCTACACGGGCAGCCAAGTAACAGGTATTCTTTTGCCTGGAGTCTTTTCTTTGGAGCTACTTATCATTTTCCTTGGGCCAGCTTTTGACGTAGAGGTGACGACTAGGAGCTACGAAGACTTTCTAACATTTGCTTTTATCGCATTTTCTTTTTCATTTCAAACATTAGACTTATTTCCATTTTATGTCATTTTTCTGCAAACTTGATGTAATAACTTAGAATTCTGTGACTGTGGATTTTCTATTGCTGATGACATTATATCTCCGCTGCTATGATGTTGTTACTATATGGAGTTCCTGTGCTATGTTGTTTCTGTGACTTGTTATATTATATTTATGTTGTATTCCAAATGATAATCTCTTACTTTCATTCCCGTGGAAGTTTGAGGTCGTCACATGCGGTTCCCAACCGCCTCAGATTCAACTTCGATATCATCCAACTGATCAGGTGGAATAGTCACATCTGGGTCGTGTACGAACTTCCTTAACTGGGAAACATGAAATACGTTGTGAACTCCTGCATCTTCTTTGGTAATTCAACTTTATATGCCAAATTCCCAATTTGCTCAAGAACTGGGAATAGACCAACAAATCTTGGTGCTAACTTGCCTATCCTGCCAAATCGTATCACGCTCTTCGACGGAGAAATCTTGACAAACACCAAGTTGCCAATGGAGAACTTTAATTCTCTTCTCCTCTTATCAGCATAACTCTTCCGCTTATCTTGGGAAGCCTTCATTCGCTGTTGGATAACCTTGATCTTGTTTGATGTTTCTCTTATTACTTCTGGTCCAAGCACATATTTCTCAACGGTCTCTAACCAACAGGACGGTGAGTTGCACAGTCTTCCGTACAAAGCTTCAAATGGAGCCTTACCAATACCGGATTGATAACTGATATTATATGCAAACTCTACTAGATATAAATGGTCATCCCATGATCCACTAAAATCCAATACACAAGCTCGCAAAAGATCTTCTAACACTCGATTCATCCTCTCTGTCTGTCCATCGGTCTGAGGATGATACGCGGTACTGAGATGTAATTCTGATCCTAACGCCTATTGTAAGCTCTTCCAAAACCCACTAGTAAATAATGGATCTCGGTCACTCATAATGCCTTTTGGTACTCCATGAAATCTCACTACCCACTTCACATACAGTTCAGCTAACTTAGTTGCCGTTATATTCGACTTGACGGGTATAAACCTTGCGCTCTTAGTCAATCGGTCCACAATTACCCAAATACTATCATGGCCCCATCTAGTCCTCGGTAAACCATCAATGAAGTCCATTGAAACTTGTTCCCATTTCCACTCCGGTATTTCTAGCAGTTGTAACAAACCACTAGGCTTCTTTTGCTCAGTTTTTAACTAACTAGCAATTCATGCACTTGGATATGAACTTTCCAACGTCTCTCTTCATTCCTTCCCAGTAGTAGATCTGATTCATGTCTCGATACATCTTGTTACCACCGGGGTGTATGGTCAACTTTGAATGATGATACTCTCTAAGCACTTCACCTCTCAGTCCAACTACGTTGGGAACAACTAGTCTTCCATTCTTTCGACGCCATCCATCTCGATCAAGCCCATACTTGTTCATCTCCTCATCGATACCCATCTCTAATTTGGAGATTGTTTTCTAGTAGATTAGGATCGTTCCTCTAACTGGAATCAATCTGATCAATCAAAGTGGGTCCGATCATCAAACTTACTAAAATTACTGATCCAATTCGCACTTTGGTCTATAATCATATCTCGTGATATACTCTAGTTGCTTCCAACCTAGAAACATAACCCCTAGACTAGCATGTCTCCAACCCAATGCACTCATTACTGGACCCAATGAAAAATCACCACAACTATTTATCTCTCACGCAAACCATTCTAGTTGGACTCGACATTCCCAAAGCACAAGCCCTAAAGGCCTAAACCAATATCAAACAAGCACCCAAGGAATATCTCCTCCGAATTCAGAAAATCTACGTGAGATGATACTAGCAAAACAACTGAACAAAAAGCTTGATTCTTCTTTGTCAACTAAGTCAATGGTGCTGCTATCTTGGAGAAACCTTGGATAAACTTACGATAATATCCAGCTAATCCCAAGGAACTTCTTACGTCTGTTGCATTCTTGGGTGTAGACCAATCTTGTACCGTAGCGACCTTCGCAGGATCCACGGCGATACCATTCTGAAACAACATGGCCTAAGAATCTCACTTCCTTCCTCCAGAAGTGACACTTAGAAAACTTTGCTTTCAGTTAGTGTTTTCTCAACACCTCCATCACTGTCCTCAAATGTTCCTTGTGTTCTTCCTCTGTCCTCGAGTAGACCAAAATATCATCCACGAACACAAGGACAAACTTATTCAACTGATCTCTGAATACCCTATTCATAAGATCCACAAAATATGTTGGGGTATTGGTCAGCCCAAATGGCATGACCAACTACTCATAAAATCCAGACGGCATCCGAAATGCCATCTTAGCTATACTCTCTGCTTCCACTCTAAGATGATGAAAACCTGTCACGAGATCCAACTGAGAGAATACTCTCGCGCCACTCAACTGATCAAACAAATAATCTATCCACGGTAGAGGATACTTGTTCTTCCTCGTCACTTTATTCAACTCGCGGTAGTCTACGCACAATCGAAGGGAACCATCCGCCTTGGTAGCAAACACAACTGGTGATCCCCATTCAGAAACACTCCTTCTGATAAATCCCTTCTTCAGAAGATCGCTGACTTGCACCCCGAGCTCCCGCTGATCCCTTGGTGCCATACAACGAAGTGGCATCACTATAGGTCTGGCATCTTTCACTAAATCAATACAGAACTCAATCTCTCGGTGTGGTGGAAGCCCGATCACTTCTTGAAGATGTCCGGATACTGGCCAACCACAGGCAAACCTGACAACTCACTATGCGGGATGTTGAGGGAATTTAGAAAACTAGCCATTACCCCATCACTAGGTAGACCACCAAACACTACCCTCCGCCCATCGTTCGCTCTAGCTGTCACTAAAAAGCCCTCACAGTCTACCACCACCCATATCTTTGGAGCCAATCGACTCCCAAAATAATGCCAAACCCAGTAAAGCCCAAAACAAAGCAATCACAAACATGCATCCATGACTCGATAAGACCACATTATGACAAATCATGCTAAGGTTAGTCGGACCACCAATCGGGTTCATCACTACTAAAGGTCTATCGATAATCTCGGGCTCCAATCCCAACCTATCTACCAGGTCACTAGATATGAAAGAAATAGAAGCTCCGGTATCAAATAAAACTCTAACAGGAACATCATAAACAGAAAGCATACATTGAATAACAACATTCTTTCCCTTCTCCTCCACGATTGGGGCATTCGACGAAGAAGGAACAACACTAATAGCATATGCTTTCACGATCTGCTTCTCTTTAGGGGGTTGCAGATACTTATCCTTGTGGTGTCCCACTTGGCCGCAGTTAAAGTACTTCCTATCCGCTGGCTTGACCCGACACTCTTTGGCATAATGGCCCTTCTTACAACAACTGAAGCACTCAACATCTTTCTTACTCTTTTTATGGCCATCCTTAGCCTGGTTCTGCTTCCACTTATTCTAAGAATTATTCCTGCCTCCGCCACCTGCTTGCAGCTTTGGCTCCTCTGTAGATGCAATAGCAACCCCAGTCTTCGACTTAGGGTAAAGGCTTTCTGACCTTAATGCCTTTCCTACAATAGACTTGAACGTCTCATAAATATGGTTTACAAGTCTTTCTCCCAAGTACTCATCCAAGCCAGTTATGAACTTCTCGTTCTTCTTCTTGACTGTATCGATAAGGGACAATCCATATTTCGATAAAGTATCGAATTCAGCGATATACACCGAGACTGCCCTATCATTCTGCCTAAGCTCCAAGAACTTCCTGAACAATTCTGATATATGAGTAGCTGGAATGAACTATTCGCTGAAACGAGTCATAAACTGATTCCAAATAACTTGATTCCCTGGAGTAGCTGCCTTAATAGCGTTCCACCAATTCATAGCTCATCCTTGCAGTTGACGGGATGCTAGCATTCTCTTCATTTCATCCTCGATTCCCAAATCTTCAAAGATGCGCTCACAACTATCAAGCCAATCTTGAACTTCTGTGGCCGACTCCGTTCCGTGGAACGGCTTCCCACCAAGACTAGTATACTCCTTGTTAAGCTTGACGAAATCGGCCCTAGGCGCCTGCACCAATGCACCACCACCGTTAACAGCATTAGGAGCTGCCCTATGAACATCCATAAGCATCTCTCTCATGAGGTCAGTAAACATTGTCCTTATCTCAACAGTATTCCCATTATTGTCTCCTCTACCAGTACCTCTCGTATATCGGCTCATCGTTCAATCTGTACAGAGAAAACAATTAACCATCTTCTTTGTGGTGTCAGTGCAGTGCGACTTCATCCTTAGCTATACTAATAGTATATATATAGCTTTTGAAAACCAAAATAATAACAAATACGCGCTCTCATATACGTATACTATCTCTCCCTGATGACTTCCCTAGGTTAACTACGCAACCTAGAGCTCTGATACCAAGTGTGACGGCCCGCCCGGACCAGTCGGCATTTCCTCGAAAGTGCGCTGTACACATGCCCAGCTAGCACGGGACGGTCGTCAGAAGAAAAGAAAGAAAAGAATGAACTAACAAGGAACCTGTAGAATGTCTCACAGCGCATGGAACAAAATATAATAATAACATAATCTTGACATAAAACAGGCGAGACAGTGCATAAGCAGAAAACTAAACCAATATAGCAGTGGAAATCCAAATACAGCTTATGATCCAACATCATTATTACAACTTTAAACTGTCTCTAAAGCAAAATAAAGCTAAAGTAGAAGATGCACTACTAATGCCCAAGTAGTGATCTTCAACAACATAGGGAGAATATCTATATGTATCATACGTGGAAGCCTCCTGCTCGTCTCCGGATCAGTTACTCGTGCATACCATCTAACCTGTCTCTAGTCTGCTCGTGTGAGCACCCAGAGTAATGATAAGAGACATAAAACTCTGGGCCAGACAAAAGTCTGGTATGAGTGGTAAGCAGCAAAACAGAATAATAACAGGTATACTAAACCATACCTGAACCTGTACCTGCAACCAAAGAGTTAGCACTACATACCGTACAGTACTCTAAGGTGCCACAAAACAAATGGTATAAAGATACGGGGGCGGGTTGTGTGTGTCATAGTGAAGGCAAATAAGTCAAGCATAGCAACCATCCTCACATCTCTCACTCAGTGCGTAAAGCATACGATATCCATTTCCCTGGCCACCAAATCTTTAGGGTCATGATGGCAACTCCGTACAACTATTGCTACGACCCACTTTGCTCTTTTGGGGCTATGATGGCAACTCCGTACAAGTATTACACTGTCCTCACTGCACTGGTCCATAGTCAATAACCCAAATGGGCCAACCATCCTAGCTCCGGTTCGTCTACATGCCCCCTTTTCTTCAGCAGTGAACCAAAGTTATGGATATCGATAACCCCTTTGCACACGTCTAGCAGCAAAGTACAACTCTTGAAGTCGACTCGTTGGTTCCCAACTGGATATTAAGTACAAAATTCCCGTTTGGACTACCTTTGCATCTCGTGTACTGGTCTTCTCCGGATCGGTCTTCATTTGGTTCGTAATCCATGCCTCACGTCCAAGCTCCTTGGTTCAGCTCGCAGTATCTCCTCTGGTTCGGATCGGATCGTGATGCTCATCTGGTTCGGGTCGTGACGCGCCTCTCTGATCGGATCGGAGGACTTCAGGTCGTGGCCCAAGCATCGATTCGGATTGGTAAGCACAAGCGGTTCGGATCGTGTTCACCCATCGGATCGGGTCGGAGCTTCTGATTCGGATGGTGCAAGAAGCTCACGTGGAAGGCGGTTCGTATCAGAGTATCAGCTCCTGTAACTTAAAGAGAAGTACTTCGGACCGTGGAGAGGTGGCCACGATCGGGTCAGGTCATGGTAGGGAGGGGCGATCCGATCCGGGTCCTGCACATTTCCTGTAACTCTTCCAACGACTGTTTTACGCCATACGACGACGTTTTCGACCATTCTAATTGTTCTAAACAATCACGAAGCATACCATACAGCCATAGCAACATGTATAAACATCCACAAACAACAAAACAACAATATGATATGTCAAAACGGATCAAACTGTAATGACCTGCATTGGCAGAGGTATTATAATTAATTTATTTAATTATATAAATAGTGATATAGTGAATTCAATGGTCGTGGAATTAAATAATGGTGAATATTTAATTTAAAATAATAAATTAAATAATATATTTAATTCTAAAATAATCAAAATTGGCTGAAATGGCGATATGGTGTGAACTGAATCATCTGTAATATTTAATTCAGTTTAGAATTGAATTAGAATAACGAATATATTATTTGAACGACAGTTTGAACGTAGAATTATAATATAATTAAAATCGAGCTCGAAATGGCACTGCAGTTCGTTAATTGGCGATTTGAACTTCAACTAAATGTACATGATTCGTTTTAAGCCGGATTTCTGTGAAACAAGAAACATGTGGAGCTGGTGGAGTATATCTTTCTAGTGGAAGAGAAAAATCAGGATTTCATCGTGTAGATTTTGAGATATGTCCAAATCAAATTCTAGAAAAGTCTCTGTGGAATTCCTTTATAATTTATAAAGGAATTATTTATATTTTAAAAAGGAATTTCAATATAAATCAATTATCGGGTTGACCCTGATTGAAATATCGAGTTAGAAATCCATATAGGATTTATTCTGAGCTGTATGGTATTCCACTGTGAATATATACGATAATATAAATTTATTTATATTTAATTTAATTATATTTAAATATATTTATATATTTAAATGGGTCGTTCAAAGCTTTAAAAATAGCCAGTTTTGCAAACGAAGTCGGAATTCGACGAAACTAATTTTGTTGGATCCGCAATGTCAAATAGTAGTTAGATTTCCAGTTTCGTGATTTTTAGAGTCACTGTGTGGTCGTACGGATTTTTAGAGTGAGAAACAGTCAATATTTTGACGGTTAAAAATACGCTGTGTGAGCATACGGAGTCGGAATTCGACGAAACCAATTTTGTTGGCACCGTAATGTCCAACTCTAGCTACATGTCCAGTTTCATGATTTTTGGGTATCGTATGTGATCGCACGAATTTTTAGAAAGCAAAAATAAATAAATAAAAATATCTAAAATATAATGTATGAACAACTAAGCTGCCACATCCTTCATTTTGAGCGACACAACAAATCCTACCCCGTTATAAAACTATCATCTAAGCAGCCACTTCTTTTTCTCCAGAAAGAAAGAAACGTGAAGAACTTCCATTCCATAAATCAAAATAAAATCCACAAAATTTCTATAAATCCTCAAATGAATATACACGAGTTCTATGAATGATCCTCTTCGATCCTATACTACTTTTGTGGCATACGATGCGTGCTAGATGGGATCGACGGTTACATCGTAACCACCAAATGAGCTAGGGTTACAAAATCGTGGAGTTTGAAGCTTCGATTGGTGGATATGTGTTCGTTGGTGGATCCAGGGGACTGAACCGAGGTCGGCGTGCAGTTTTGAGGTATTCCGGTGGAAGTTTGTGGGGTGCGACGCTGTTGGTTTCCACCAGAAGGGATGACGTCGAGTGCAACATTTGGGGCATGGAAAGGATCAGTATCCGAAGTGAAGAACCTTGGTGATTTTTGTGTGTCGATTCATGAAGTGGAGATGGAGTATTTGGCATTTGAGGTTGCGTGAATGGAGGAGCACGGGTTACTGGAGTTCGTGATTGTTGTTTGAGGGAGAAGGAAGAAGTTCGGGTCTGGTTATTTGCAAAGGGAGGGTGGGCATTAAATGAAGGGTAAAGCCCAATAATATAAAATCCAAGTTGTTATATTTATTTAAAATGTATTAACTTGTTTATATCGTATCTAGTTCATACGGAATCGAAATCATGAACGGTCAGATGCGTTGAATTCGTATGGACGAGCACTCCGCAATGGAGCTGACTAGGAGTGAATTCGAGCTCGTTACAATTTATGGCGAAATAAATTGTCCATCTAAATCAACGACAATTATCGTTATTAACGATGATAGTCCAAAGTGAGTAAATCTCACTAACTCTAAACAGTTTATGATTTCATGTTGTATTTTTAGAACTGTTAAATATTGGTTGATTGACTGTGTGTTGACTGTTTGATTGAACTGCTAGTCAGTTTGTTGAATTTCCATATTGATTCTGTTTAACAGAATATATCATATGGAACAGAAAGTGATGTTGATTATATTGTGTAACATATGTGGATGCAAGGAAACAGGTTGGAGGAATCCGACTGGATTCCTCAACAGTTATTTTATTGTTTTTCATATATTGTGATATATGATGTGATATATAATCTGTTGTCAATTATATGTGTTTGGGCGATACTGATCATCGTGATTTGATATGTTGAATACCATAACATACCGAAATGTTGATAAGGGAATATTTTCAAAGTGATATTTGAAAATCAAATATTTATAAATGGAATATTTATAAATAAGAAATATTTATAAATTGGAATATTTATAAATAGGAGATATGTAGAAAATGAATAAACGTTATAAAATGGAAACTGTTATAAGAAGGAAATTATTTGTAAAGTGAAGAACCGTTACTAAAATTAAATCTTTATAAATGAATAGTTCATTCAAATAGAAAGTAAAAGGAGTTAATCGATGTTAGTTTAATCGATTAGAGTTAAACACAATATAGTTTATTCGAATAGAGTAAAAGGAGTTAATCGAATATATAGTTTATTCAAATAGAATAAAGGAGTTAAACACAATATAGTTTATTCGAACAGAGTAAAAGGAGTTAATCGAATATAGTTTATTCGAATAGAATAAAGGAGTTAATTGAATATATAGTTTATTCAAATAGAGTAAAAGGAGTTAATCGAATATATAGTTAATTCAAATAGAATAAAGGAGTTAAACACAATATAGTTTATTCGAATAGAGTAAAAGGAGTTAATCGAATATAGTTTATTCGAATAGGATAAAGGAGTTAATCGAATATATAGTTTATTCAAATAGAATAAAGGAGTTAATCGAATATATAGTTTATTCAAATAGAATAAAGGAGTTAATCGAATATAGTTTATTCGAATAGAGTAAAAGGAGTTAATCGAATATATAGTTTATTCGAATAGAATAAAGGAGTTAATCGAATATAGTTTATTCTAATAGAGTAAAAGGAGTTAATCGAATATAGTTTATTCAAATAGAATAAAGGAGTTAATCGAATATATAGTTTATCCAAATAGAATTAAAAGAGTTATCATATATAGTTTATTCGATAGGAGTTAAGTGAATAGAGTTAGAGTTAAATCAAAAGAGTTAAGTGAATAGAATAAATTGAATAGAGTTATCGAATATACCTTATCGAAGGAAAGAATTATCGAATAGAAAAGACTTGAAAGAGTTACGTAAGGGAGTTTGTTAAAGAATTAGAAGGGTGAACTTTGTCTATTTCAAGGTTGGAAACATTGTTCAGTTAAGGTCTGAGAGGTAGTATTACCCTAACTCGATTGACTTCATTTTAACTAAGAAATGGTTAAGGTTCGATAGTAAAGGATGGTTAAATGAATTTAGTAACTAAAGGAAATGGTTTGAGTTGGCATCGCGATGGTTTGTTTAAACATCTGTCTAAGTCCAATGAAGAAGCTTTGGAAATGTTTTCCAAATAAGAAACTAGTAATGTTTTCTAATAAAGAAAACAAGAAATGGAAATGTTTTCCATTGCTAGTAACGTATATTTTCCAAATTTAGAAAATAAGAAATATTGAATATAGGGAAACAAGAGATAAGTAAATTAATGAAATAAAGAGATAAATGTTGAATGATGTTTGATCGATATAAATTTCCATTTGGAAATAATATCGTTGTTTGCACACCTGTTTTTCTTTGATAGTTAAATCACATACTATCGAAGTTTTGACCATTTTAACGTTGTTAATATGGAGAGACCGATTGGATTATTATCCAAAGAACCACTCTGTATTGGCATAAACATTGCGAATCATATATGCCAAAGGAAATTGAAGACGGAGTTATGCAAGGGCTATCCTGTTTACAGAATAATGCCTTCGGTTCATCCTGTTCCTGGATGACTTGAATGGACAGATGTCTGACAGAGTATTTCCAGACGATCACATATATTGATTTCTCCAACCGTACCAAGAGTGGAAGCAGAGAAGGAAACTTCTTTTAGCTAACACATAATGTATGGTTGAGGACGTCAATCGGTGATTTGATGGATTTGATGATGTGGCATTCAAAGTGAATCTGGTGTGATGATAAAGCGTAGCTTCTAGCCTCATTAACCGGTAAATGACAGAAATCGGGCAAGCAGCATGGCTAAGTCGGTCGCACCGAAGTAGGGTGTATAATCACCTGATCTAGAGTTTCATTTACTTCTAAAAATCTATTGTTGATGCTGTCCCATTCGGGAAACGGTTGCTGATCCCAACCGTTGGTGATATACATTCGATACACTCAAGCGAAATGAGTGGTCGGTCATGTGTGGCCGGGTTGCAAGATGTTCTTGTTGAACCCAGTGTATTCCTTTCTACTGGTACACTAGCGAAAGGTAGTTCCATACCTTGTCATAGTTGGAAATCCATTACCCAATACGTGCTTGCGGTTTTGATTGTATATTATATATGTAGAACGTGAGATGAAAGCGTTCTGCTATATAATTATTATTTTTATGGTTGATAGACATTATTATAATATCAAAAGGTTTTTGATATAAAGATAATTTGGATTCTCATAAGGGAAAAACCCGTTCCGTTATACGGCGTGGTCTTATGAGATATCGATTACCTGCTTGAACTGTTTTAAACTGTTTTACTCATGCCAGTCCCATGACTGACCCGGAGTTTATTTGTTTGTTTCCCTAAACTCTTGGGTGCCTAAATTTGTACGGGCAGTCAAGTAGTCGGGATTTACAGATATACTGGAAGAGATGGAGCAGGAGGCTTCAGGATCATATAGCTATAGTTTATTTCCGCTGTGTTGTAAGTGTTGTACTTTGATAATGATGTATATTCAAGTACAGATGTATATTTCAAGTTATGTTATATATATTATATGTTATTCGTTCCGCTGTGAGGTTCGTGTTACTCTGATGTTGTGTTCATCTTCTTCTTCTTATATTCTAAGTTTCTATCTTATCTTTCCTCACCCTCTAATTTCTTTCATTAATGACCGGTATTTTTCGATGTTTGGTTAGTCATCATTGAGTTTATGGCGATAACCAAAGTAGTCAAAAACCCGGGTCATTACAGTTCTGTTTTTCTTTCTATTAATTTCCTGAATTTCAGTTTAATTTGGGGTTGGACTTGTGTTTTTGGTCAGCTCAATTTGGACCGGATTTTCGGGTCATTACACAAACATACCCAAAAACCCTTATTTTCCCCTTAAGCATGTTTAACAACAGCTAATGATAAGATTAGAAAAACTTAACCAAACCAACCCAAATTTCTATCAGAATACTAAAATAATATTTTAGTATTTGACAAATTTTTCCAGATTTTTATGATGCAAAATTTCGCTAATTATCACTAATCACCCCTTAATCCCCTAAATTCCGGAATTAGCAAAATTAGTCCAAATTCATATCAGAGGCATAAAATAATATTCTGGAATTTTACAAATTTTCTGAGTTATAATTTCACTAATCTTCTCTAATTACCCTAATTAGCCATAATTAGTGAAAAACAATGCAAATCACTCACCTTTGCCATAAATAAAACTCTGATCTGAAATGATTCTCTATTTGGTACGAATACTGATGTCTAACAGCAGCTCTAACTCTGAAATGGTGCTATTTCTCCTTGATTTGATGTAGTTTAAGCCAAAACTTGATTAAGAAGTGATTAGAGGTGCTTTTAGATGTTAAAGGCCATTGTTAGGTTGAAGAGAGTGTTTGTGGCGGCTGGAAAATGAGTGAAAAACCGAAATTCTAACCCTAGCAGCCCTTAAATACCTCTAATCCCGAAATCCCCCAATGGGCCTAGCAGATAATCACCCGGTTAAGCCCAATTAGCTATTTTTCACCATCTAAAACTTGTTTCAACCATATCTCCCTAAACGGTGAGTCCGTTTGGCTAACATGACCACTTTACGGAATTGTAAACCATCATTCGGAGCCAACGGAAGTGGTTTCAGGCCAAAATTCATTTCCAATCAAAAGTTATGGCTAAAACAAGATCAGCTAGGGATAAAATAGTCACTTAAAAATCGGCAAAAATCATGAACATGGGAAATGACCCCAATAGTCGTCTCCCAAAGTTACATGACCATACGACTTTGTATGGGAAAGAAATAAATATTCTACGATCCTTCGATGCGTAAAATGTGGGTCGTTACATATATCTGTGTTGGCGGAGAATTTATTCTCTTGCTTAACACCCTTCTCTGAGACGTACGAGCACAGAGGTTATATATTGATTGTTATCGATCGCATGGCGTGGATTATTAATGTGGCACACCAAGATGCAAATGATCAAGGCTTTTGTTGAAAAGCAGATCCTTGTGGTTGATGATCAAAGCATAGCCTATTTCAGCATAGCTTTGTGTATAGCGTGACCTCGCGAGCCTCACACCCCGCTAAGAGTCAGAAATGGAGCAAGGAAATGCAGGGAGTGCACATGTTTCTTTCTAGCTAGAAGTGGTATCAAGGTTTTACACCCCCTGACATTTAATTATGTGGATGATGGATTTCGAGGCCTCGGATTTATCGGTCGCTAATGGCCGTATTATAGGTTCGATAGGACCGAGAAGCATGTGTTCAGGAATAACTAATCCACTAAAGTATTTGTGGACCGGCCCTGCTGTATCCAAGGGTTGCCCAAAGGTGTGAACCTAAGGCATTGCTAGAGTGTCTCGAATCGCTAAGGAGATCATTCCTAGCCTTGATTCTTGATGGAAACCCAATTCCCAATACGACATCATGTGGTTTTGATTGTAGAACTAGTAAGGTGACATAGTATATGGTAGCTATGCCGTCTATGATTAATACATTATGATTGAAATGTTTTTGAAACATATATACACTAATAATAAGATCAAATCCGTTTTTATCGTATCAAGCATTTTTGACCATTATAAGGTAAGACTCTATCCTCCGGCTTGCGTTGCATTGTGTGATGGGACTAGAGTCATATAATGGTTCCATTTTTCTAAAAAGTATTGCGTTGTTTAACGATTTACTTTATTTCATGCACTGGCAATCCAATGGAGTAAACCCGTTCCGTGTTAGCGGCGTGGTCCTCTGACTAGCCTTATTATTAGATAAGTTAGTAAAGATTTCTCATACCAGTCCCATGACTGACCCGTAGTTTGTTTTACTTTGCAAACTCGGGTGCCCTTTTTCAACATGGACAGTCGAGTAGCTTATTTTGCAGATATATTGAGCAACATTCTGGATCGAAGCTTAGAGCTGTGTCCAGAGCATTGATATTCTTCCGCTGTGTTAATTTAATTGTTCCGCTGCAGTGTATTACATTTATTTTAATTTAATTTTCTGTTGTATTATTATATTCCATGTACTCTGATATTCTGCACTCTGATGTAACATTATCATGATGTTTATAAAAGTCTGTTGTTATTTTTTCTGATGTTTTGTATTCCCAGAGTTAACGTATTCGGGTTTCGAACGGTCTTCGTCGATCTTGCGATCAATTAGTCGGGGCGAAGTTGGGGTCGTTACAGACCCCCTAAAATTTGTATAAAATAAGATATTTTTCTAAAGAAAAATAGATTTTCAAAACAAATCTATTTTTGAAAATAAAAGTTTAACAAAAATCCCTTCAAGACCACTTCCTTTCCTTGTCCTATTCTCTCCTTTTTTTCATTGAGTTATCTGTAGAGTGACCTATCTAAGCTTACCTATGCATAGAGACCTTAAATCCTTATAGGTTAATGTTTTGACTTATGGATAAACTTGTTTAGCTCAATATTTATGGAAACCAAAGTTAGGGGTAAGTATGGATAAGACAACCTTAGAGGCTAAGGATGGCGAGATGACATAAGAAGTATTGCTATAAGGAATCAGAAAGATATATTTATCTTTAATAAAGAAATTGTTGATGTGGCACTATGCCAAGAGGATTATAAGCAAGATGTCGATCAAAAGGATCAAGAAATAGGAATGGGAAAAGGTTGGTGGAAGAGGTGTTATTTATCTATTTTTTCCTAGTTCCCCTATTCTATGTGATTTAAGAGTATTACATTCCATTATCTTTGATTCACTACTCGAGGGTGGCTGCGTGGTGCCATAGCCACACTAATATGAGACAGGCCATGTAGGACATCTGTATTATAAGCCGAGCAAAGCTGTCCTTTACGGATATGGTAAAATTTGAGTGTGCAATAGTAGCATTAGTTGATTGTTTGCACTTCTCTAGGCCAAGTAGTAGCTTCTCAATCCCGTAGGAGGATCGGCATGGTTATTTATGATGGGTCTATTGGAGAACAGAATGTTGATGATGTTTTTATGACAACAACCTTTGTTTCAATCATTATCATACTTGATTATTATATATATACTAACACTTTTATCCAGAATATATATATATATAGGATTTATATGCAGGTAATAGATATTGAAGGCTGTATAGTTAAGAGATTCAAGATTTCAAAATAGAATCAAGACTCATGAGTATCAAGATATCAAGAGTTCAAGAGTCCAAGGCTATCAGCTTAATAAAGTCTAGATATTATGTACAACTCTGAATAACACTCAAACTCTGTTTTCAAATTATCTCTTTTCAAATTGATTTTAAACTATTTTCAAATTGATTTCAAACTCCTCTCAGAATGATTTTTTTCGTCCAAGGATTTCAAATATATATTTCCTAATTTATAAGTTTCCTATTATAATATAATTTTTATATATATATATATCTCTTTATAAATTCATATATATATGTGTGTGTGTGTGTTTATAATTATATTATATAGTTTTTATATTACTTATTTATATAGTTTTTAATCATATGTTTAAATAATATTTTATTGTGTTTTTATACTTAAAAACAATGTTTTAACAACTAGTTTTATTTCAGGAATTTCCAGAATACATATATTAGTTTAAATACTTAAAAACAAGATTTAAATTCACAAATACGAAGTGTATGTCGACATACACAAACATGTATGTCAACAAAAAACATTAATATTTTTAAAATTTAAAAGGTTGTGTCTTCATTTTAAAACATTTCAGAAACATTTACATCCTTTGGAACACTATAAAAAGGCCTTAAAATTGATTTTTTTTTAAACTTATCGTCATCTTCTTCCTCACTTAACACACCACCATTATTATTCTTAAAATTCTAAGTTTATACACTTATACTCTACCAATTTCAAGAAAAAATATTTCATTCTTCTTCTATTTTCATTCTCTATCAAATACTCTCTGTTTGGAAGTGCTACTCAACAGTTCTAGGGCGATTGTAATATAAAAGTGTGGAAAGGTGTGGGTTGTTCCTTGTAGCCCTGTAATCAAGGAAAGGCGGAGGTGTGTTCCTTGTAGCCCGTGAAATCAAGGAATGGAGGAGTGTTAACCTTGTAGCCGTGAAATCATTGGTGTTGTAATTTGATATTGATATTAATAAAATTCTACATAATCCAACGTTGTGCGGACTAGACGTAGGATCAATCTGAACCATTATAAAATCCGATGTATTCTTTCCTTTTTGCATTTTACTTTTGTATATATTTGCATCCGTGATCATTTCTATTATAATATTCATTCTGTGATTCATGTAGTAGTTCGAGTAATGGATAATTGGTTAATATTTCTATAAATTCTTTAAAACACTATTCACCCCTCTTTAGTGTTTTATTTGTCGTAAGATCCTTGATTCTCAACCCTAACAATTGGTATTAGAGCATAGGTTTACAAAAATTTCATCATCTGAATTTTTGGATATATTAAATGGAAACCAACACTGGAATCGCTAATAATAATATTTCTTTTATATAGGGTCATTCCACCGTTAGACCACCATTATTTAATGGCAGTAATTATTCTTATTGGGCGTGTAGAATGAAAATATATTTACAATCTATAGGCTTAGACACTTGGAATATCACACAAACTGAATATGTTGAACCCACTACTATTATGCACAATAGACCAATGAATAAAAGACTTCTGCACAAAATAATTTTAAGGCTATGAATGTTTTGTTCTATTCATTAGATAGAAATGAATTTAATAGAGTATTAGTTTGTAAATCTGCTTATGACATATGGAAAACCTTGCAAGTTACTCACAAGGGAACAAATAAAGTTAAACAAACAAAGATATCTATGTTAACTCATCAATTTGAGTTATTTAAAAGGAACCAGAATGAATCTATCTTTGATATTTACTGTAGGTTCCATGAAATCGTACATTCGTTAAAGTCTTTGGGAAAAACTTTTTCTAAAGATGGCCAAGTCAGAGAAATCCTTAGTTCTTTAACTCCAGATTGGGATCAGAAAACACTGACAGTTGAAGAGGCCAATGGTATTTGTGAAATGAAGATTGAGGAGTTAATCGTGAATTTGATGACATTCGAAGTATAATTACAAAAAGGAAAAGAGAATAAGTCGTCAGAAAAGATATCTATAGCATTTAAAGCAACAACTGATGGATCTGATTCAAGCGGTGAGGATGATGAAGAAACTGCCTTAATGCCAAGGAATTTCAGAAAAATTTTGAAATATAAAAGGAAAAATAATTTCAGGAAAAATAATCAAGGAAGTTCGAGAAAAATTACTAAGGATGATAAATGCTACAACTATAACGAACTAGGCCATATAAAAAGGTTTTGTCCATATCTTGAAAGATCGAATCAACAAACAAACAATAATTCATCAAAGAAGAGGAAAATAGCATATGCATCAACTTTAGATGATTCAGATTCATCGTCCAGTGACGAAGAGCAAGAAATTGGAAATTCAAATATGTGCTTCACAACAATTCAGGAATCAGAAAATATCGAAGTAATGGATTTAAAATCAGGTACGCCTTAATTAATAATTTTTGATTGAAATGATTGAATTGATGCTTGTTTGCTTGCCTTGTTTGAAAATTTGAATTCTAAAATTCAAATTTGAATTTTGAATTTTAAAATAATAATAAAATAATAAATAATAATAAAAAATAATTTTAAAATGTTTTTTAATTAATATCATCTCAGGAAGTAACTAGATAGAGAATATAAAACAATTAAAATAATATAACAAAGTCAAAAGGCAATTTGAATTTTGAAAATGCACATATATATCGACATGCATAAATGTGCATGTCAACATATGCACCAGTTTTTGAAATTCAAAATTTTGAATTTCAAATGTTTAATCTTTTAAACTTCCCACCATCTTTTCACCAACTCCTAAGGTCAGAAAAGGTGTCCTTCTATCAGAAAAGATATGTCTTTTTGAGCTCTATTTAATTTCCTATTCAACACTACTCATTCTACCTCTCATTCAAAATTCAAAACTATCTTTTTCTTCCTATACTCTTCGAAACAATTCTCCAATGGCTTCCTCAAGTACTCTAAAGACCATGAGACTAACTAAGACTCTCAAAGGTCATCTCTTTAACAACCGAGAGGCTATCCAAGCATACATCAACCATGTTATGAATGAAAAGATCAATACAGGAACATTTGCTATTTTGAAGATTTTGCAACTTATGACCTTCGTACTCTTCAATCAAAATGGTGTTTTAAGTTTGACTGACTCTCAGGATAACGGTGTAGTATGTTACCCAAATCTTGTCAAAATGTTTTATGCAAACTTAAATCATGAATTTTACGAAGGGTATGAAAATCAAGTTTGGAGTAGCGCCAAAGGCACTCAAATTATTTTGGATTGTGATATTTTTGGAACTATTTTGAATTACAAGAAAACGAGTGCGGATTTTTCGGATTTTGAAATTGATGAACATAATTTGGAAATTTTTCACCTTATTTTTGAAAATGATGAACATATGGAATTCAAAAATTGCTTTTTCCGCCTAAAAACAAGAAGTGTCAACCTTCTTCTTCAACACATTCTTACTCCTCGTTAGGGAAATTTTAATAACCCTACCATCAAGGTCAAAAATATTTGTTTTGCCATCTTTGGCACTTATGATGTAAATTGGGCCGAACTGATTTTAAGAGAATTCAAATCCAAAGAGATATCATCAAAGAAAACACTTTCTACCATGGAATTTACCTTACCTGAACCTTTAAGTATTTTGGAGTAGATTTCAAAGGAGAGGAATTTGTTTCTATAAAGGTTTTTAATTCGGGAAATATATCCCTTATGCAAATTCCACCTTTTTCAAACCTTATGAGTCATATTTCGAAAAGCAAGCTAGAATGGAACAAGGAGGAAATCAAATGGATATTGACGAAAGTGAATCCTCCATGGAAAGCATAGAATTTCCTATTTGAACTAGAGCCATATCCAAAGAAGTAGTTCTTCAAAATCAAGTCAAAATAGCAAAAAACCGAAAGAAAATCAAGAAGACTCTCAATCAAATGTTATCCAAAATGAACATGTTTTTCGGAAAAGTTGGTAGAAAATTTGGATTATCATCTTCTTTGTCTTCATCCGCTGAGTTATAAGTGTATTAGCTTGTGTTATCTTATCATATCAGTTTATATTTATTTTTCGTACTTCGTAATATGTATCGTTTGAATGTATTCTCTTATTAGTAATAATGAATGTTCATTTTTCTGTCAAATCAATCTTTAAACATCTGTAAAAACATATTAGAATTAAAAAATTAATATAATATAATAATATATAATTCAAAATAGTGTAAAAAATCAAAATACCCAAATACTATATGGGTATGTCGACATATAACTGACAAAAAAATTGAATTTGTTCAAATTTGAATTTTTGATATCTACCTTTTGTCTATTCAGTTTTTTACTGAATTCCAGACCCTATATATATATATACATATATATATATGCATATATATATATATCATTTTCTTCCAGAAAAACTCATTTTTACTTCTTTATTTCTTCTCAAACCACTTCTCAATATAATCAAATTAATGGCTACTCCTATTCATAATCTAAGTGAAAATCATGAAGAGACTCTCAACTCTTAAAAATATCTTATCTATCAGTCTACGTAATCAACATCATTTGCAATTAAGCCAGATACAAATGATTAAACAACAATATAAACATTTTGATGCTATACATTGGTTAATCTCTTCTCATTCCAGAGATGAAGATAACAACATCACTGGAGTGCCTCTCACCAAAGACAATGAAGACTAGGAAGTCATAAAAGTAGATCCAATCTTTTATGGAGATGGATGGGTGGAAGTTCCGAGAAATGTATGAATGAATAACTTGTTTTATTTGATTTGTGTGGTGTGTTTTTGAATTTGATTTTTTTAAATAATTGATTTTTTTTGTAAATATTGTTTAGATTGATTGTTTGGTTTAAATATACAATGATTGTATTGATTATACTCTTGTATAGTTTACTTAGTAAAATTACAGTAGTATAGTTATGGATTTAGGGGAGTTATAGGAAAATTATAGATTTAGGAGGAGTTATAAGGAAACTATAGATTTAGAGAGAGTTATATATAAAATTATTCACTAGGATTATCCTGAGTTTAGATAGATATACTTTTTGTTGATCACAATAGGGGAGAAATTATAAAATAGGTATAGTTTAAGAGGGAGTTAGAAGGAATTCATGGTAAAAGGGGGAGTAATCGAAGAATCAGATTAACAGGTAATATCAAGTATGAATATTTTATAAACCAAGGTTATCATCATCGAAAAGAGGGAGATTGTTGGTGAATGGAATTTTGATGATGTTTAGAAGACAACAACCTTATTTCAATCATTATCATTATTGATTTCAAAATATGTACTAATACTTTTATCCATGATACATATATATATGTATATACATGATATATATAAAGGTAATAGATATTTAAGACTGTACAGTTAAGAGATTCAAGATTTCAAAGGATAATCAATACTCATGAGTATCAAGATATCAAGAGCTCAAGAGTCCAAGACTATCAGGGTAATAGAGTCTAGATATTATGTAAAACTCTGAATAGCACTCAAACTGTATTTTCAAATTATCTCTTTTCAAATGGATTTTAAACTATTTTCAAATTGATTTCAAACTCCTCTCAAAATGAGTTTTTCATCCAAAGATTTCAAACTTATTGTTATATAGTTTTATATATATATATATCTCTATATATATCTCTCTTTAAAAATTCCTATATATGTGTGTGTATATAATTATATTATGTAGTTTTTATATTACTTATATATGTTGTTTGTAATCATATGCTATATAATATTTTATTATATTTTATACTTTTTAATAGCTAATTTTATTTCAGGAATTTCCAGAATACATATATTAGTTTACATACTTTAAAAAATGATTTAAATTCAAAAATACAAGGTGTATGTTGACATACACAAGCAAGTATGTCGAAACATAACATTATTACTTTTTAAATTTAAAAAGTTTTGTCTTTTCATTTTAAAACGTTTCAGAAACAGTTACACCCTTTGGAACACTACACAAAGGCCTCAAAATCGAACTTTTTAATAACTTATCATCATTTTCTTCCTCCCTTAACATACCACCATTGTTATTCTTAAAATACAAGTTTTTACACTTATACTTTACTGATTTCAAGAAAAAACATATCGTTTTTCTTCTATCTTCATTCTCTATCAAATACTCTCTGTTTGTAAGTTTTACTCAAGAATTTTAGGATAATTGTAATATGAAAGGGTGTGGAAAGGTGGGGTGTGTTCCTTGTAACCCTGAAATCAAGGAAAGTGGGGTTGTTACTTGTAGCCCGTAAAATCAAGGAAAGGAGGGGTGTTAACCTTCTAGCCCGTGAAATCAAGGGTGTTTTAATTAGATATTGATATTATTTAAACTCTGCACAAACCAAGGTTGTGCGGGACTAGATGTAGGAGTAATCCGAACCAGTATAAAATCCAGTGCATTTCATTTTTTGCGTTTAACTTTTGTTTATATTTGCATCTGTTATCATTTCTGTTATAATATTCATTCTGCGATTCATACAGCAGTTCGAGTAATCGATAATTGGTTAAGATTTCTATAAATTCTTTAAAATACTACTCATCCCCTCAAGTGTTTGTTTTTTCGTAAGATACTTGGCTCTCAACTCTAATAGAGTCAGGGTTTGAAACTAGAGATTCTAGATATAGGAATGCTTGGGGCACTTCCGAATATGGGTGGGCTATAGGTCTAGATAGGTTGACTATGTAAATGGTTATCTCAAATTTTGACATTGGAAGTAGAGTCTGACTGGGATGCTTATATTCTAAGATTCTCAAGATAGGAAAATATTGGAGGATGGATTATTTATCCAAGTATAAGGCTATTGTTACTACAAGAAGAGAATTGTCGAGTTAGGATATGCAGTGGATTAACTATTGACATTTCTTAAAGGGTTAGTTTGGCACAGGTCCCTGTTAAGGTTTTAAATTTGTCTCACATCTGGTCCAACTTTTCATGTAAATTAGGTCCCTATTTTTCATAAAATCATAAAAATAAAAATAAAAAAATCACGAAAATTAATTATTAAATAAAAAACATACATGCCAAAAAATTCAGGTGTTAAAACAATTTAAAACCACGTCAAAACCCAAAAATACACAAAAACAGTGAAACAACAGATTTTTGCATCAAAAGATGCACCTATTCATAAATAGTTGCATACATTCATGCTTATATTTCAGTGTTGCGTCCAACTGCAGTATAAATGCATACATGTATGCAACTAACCAACATTATATGCATCCTATTATGCATATATTCAAATTTGACCTGTATTTTCAAGCATTTTCCGTTTTCAGACATTGTTGCACACATTTATGCTCTTGTACAAAATACATGCATGCATTCATGCGCATATTTAGAAGTCGTCGTCCTTTTTAAATTTGTTGCACACATGCATGCATATATACAGAACAGATGCATTCATGTATGCTACTTTTTATAACACATGAATATCAGTTCAACTTTGCGTGCATACATGTATGCGACTATTGGTAATAGTTGCTTATATGTATGCGTATATTGGTCCAGATTTTCAACGTAAAACACTATATGAATATATGCATGTATGTATGCTATTATTGGCCATAGTTGCATAGAAGTACACAACTTTTTTTTTAGCGAATGCTTCTGGGAATATTTCCGATTTTTTGAATTTTATTTATTAGTGTGTGGTGCATTTTTTTGGGGTCAAAATAGGCAGAAGGCGGAAGTGGCAAAGCAGCAGGCGGAAGGGAGAAAAAAGAAGGAGCGGCAATTCCAAAACAGGGACCGGATTTAAATCTAAACTATAGGGGGGACGCAGCTTATATTTTAAACATAAATAGGGACCCTAGCCTAATTTCCACTTTCTTAAAACTCGAGGGGCCAATCGTGCTAAATTTCCTATGTTACTTAGTGCATCTTTAGGTGTTATCAATCTAGTTCTCGTTGTGCTAGATTTTTCGAATATGAGAAGATGTTAAATGATTACCTCCTAGAAAAGAGATTGATTTTTGGATTTATATTTATGACCATGCTAAACTTGTAGTAATACTAAAAACGCACATAGTTTTATGGAAAAAGACATAATTGAGCTTCATACCTATGCCAGAAGCTTTTCTAAACATAGAGTGATGCTTATAGCATTACCGGTTGTTGATTAATTTGAAGTTTAAATATGTTAGCTATATGATGAGCCGTATTAGAAGTTGAAAGGAAAATTGCTTGGGGTATGCATGGTAGATGTACCCTAGCATTAACATAAGAAAATCAGTTGGAATGGATTATTTTACTCTTTAGGCTAATATTTTGGTAGATTAAGTTTGGTACCTGTGATAGGAACATTCCTCATGCATTTTGTGGAAGCCATTGGACATCAGCAGTAGCAAAAAGATTTTGGAAAAAAAGTAAGGAACTTTCGGAAAAGTGTTAGTAAGAATGTAGTTGACATTAAGTTTGAAAGGACTCGAACTTCCCCGGTCTCCGAAGAGAAGAGAAACAACGAATTGTATTGAGAACACGACAAAATAGAACGCAGACGGAAGAACATTTCGTTGTATATTACAACAATTCCATCAGAATACAAGAATATACAGAGTATGAATAAATATTACACAGAAATATCAGAGATTTAAATTACATTTAAATACATCGCAGCCGAAATAATACAAAACACAACCGAAGGAGATATACGGATACAAAGCTTTCCGGATATCATTCCAGATGTAAACCAGGATCCTGTGAATATAAATCTGCAAAACCAAAACTACTAGCTGCCCGTGTCAAAATAAGGGCACCCAGAGTTTAGGTTAAAACAATAAACTCCAGGTCAGTCATGGGACTGGTGTGAGAACTAAAACAGTTATAAATCTTTATTTTAAAGTTAGGTAAATCAAGGGACCATGCCGCTAACGCGGAACGGGTTTCTTCCCAACAAATACCAGTGCATAAAACAAACAACGCAATGCTAAATAAAGAAAAATGAAGCTATTATAAGACCCAGGTCCTATCACACAATGCAACACAAGCCGGGGGAAAGGGTTTTCCCTTATAATAGCCAAACATGCTTAGTACGTTTAAACAAATCATTTGACACTATTATAAGTGCATAGTGTATAAAACAACTTCAAATCATAAGTATCAATCATAGACGGCATGGGTACCATATATCAAGTCGCCACACCAGTTCTACAATCAAAACCGAATTATCACGTATTTGGAAATTGGATTTCCATCTATGAACCGAGGCCATGGATCGTCCTCTACCGATTCGAGACGCTCTAGCCCGTGTCTCAGGCAAGCGCGCAGGCAAGCCTTGGATCGTCAGGGCCGGTCCACCGATGTGGATTATTATGCCTGAACAATACGTCTCTCCACCCTATGGGGCGTAAATGAGCCGACAAATGACTCCATTGGACCCGGATCGTCCGATCAAACCGAGGCGCCTCGCAACAGCAACAACCACATAAGTCAAACTCGTCAGGGCGTGTAAAACCACTGACGCCACTTCTAACTAGAAAGAAACGCATGCCCTCCCTGAGGTCCTTCTCCCGTTTCTGGTTTATACCGGGTGTGAAACTCGCGAAGTAAACGTTACACAAAGCTACGCCACAAAGGCCGTGCTTCGATCATCAACCACAAGACTTTGCTTTTCAACAGAAGCCTTGATCATTTGCCACTTAGGCATGCCACACAGGAAATTCACTCCATGCGTTTGATATCCATCAATATATAACCCCTGAGCTCGTACATCTCAGAGAAGGGCGTTAAGCAAGAGAATAAATTCTCCGCCGCCAAACAGATATATATTTAATAGAAATCAATCACACAGACTAAAATCCAATGTCAGACACACAGTCCATTTACAAGTTTGTTCCGGGTCTGAACGAAACCGGAGGCACCTAGTACCTCGCATATCCATCGATCTCCTAGTACGTCTGGACGATCACCAACAGTTTCCATCTTCTTGGGTGTACATCCCAATCAAGATCATCAGTAATAACCCAAACGAAGTGAAGACCTCCGGTCTTCAACCACCGTCTTCGTCTTCGACTTATCGTCGTATCAGTTATTCAGAATGGGATAAACCCGGTCTTTCCGAATAACTCGCGTATATAATAAATAGGTGTTACACAAACACAACATACGCCTCATTCCAATTCATCAGTCACTAACCGTAAATTAATCAAGAGAATAATTCCTCTAATATTAACCCGGAAGGCCGAAACCAACATCAGATCAATATCTAGAAAACCATTCTGCTTAGCTAACCAACAGTTAGTTTATAAATTTCACATTCTTAGGGAAAGGTTCCCATTAGTTTTATCAAAGATAAATCCTTTAAACTTATTCTTTAATCTTCCTTTGAATATCAATTCAAACTAGTCGGGATTAACGAACCTTACCGAAGTAATCATTTGTTTTAATTTCCCAACCCCAACCTATTCATCTCATGAAGTGAAACCGGTAATACTTCACATCTAACACCACGGTGTTATCGGTAAATTTAATTACCATTTCACGTTCAAATCTAATTAAAGATTTAACTACCGCCTGGAGCAAAATTGGTGATACTCCATTCTCGATCTTTTCAATCTAATTAAAGATTCATTAAAACTCCACCTAGTTTTAATCTGTGACTGGGTTAAAGAATCAATGTCATTTAAAACACGATTCACGATAAACTCCAAAATCACATCACATTTCATTCAGTCTCTAACCGTAAATTAGCGAGTGAGCAATTCCTTAAGTATTAACCCCAAAGGCCGAAACCAACATTAGATCAATACCCCAGAAACCATTCAACTTAACTAATCTCTAGTTAGTTTCTGATTTTCTTAACTCCTTTGGGTCTAAGAACAGTATTATTGAAGATACTGTTCACGACAACCCAAAATCACATTCCATTAATTATTGGGTTAAAGAACAAGTGTTATTTAAAACACTGTTCACGATAAACCCAAAAATCAATACCAATTCAATTCCAATTAAATATTATTTTATTGGTACACTTCATTAAATATAAATAAAAAGATTTAATCTTTTTCTCAATTGGGTTTAAGAACAGTGTTAATGAAGACACCATTCACGAAAAACCCAAACCACATTTGATATTAAATACAAGGCTCTGAATAGAAAATATATCGGCTTATATTCAATACCAAATTCTACGACCAACAAATATCGTATTGGAAATAACGATATATATATAGATATCTTTCAAATTTCCATAACAATATCTGTATAATCACGAAATCCAACATCGAAATAATCGAAAGACAATTTCGATTCAAATCCATTCCAATTCTATTACTGGAAATTCTGGTTACTTTTAAAACCCTTTTCAAATTCAATTTATTTATTTAAAAATAAATAGAATTATAATTCTAGTTCAAAACTAGTTCATTTCGATAAAAAATCTATTTTTATCTTTTCAAATATGGAGTTTTCATCCCAAATCTTCACAAATCATTTCTTATGATTTTACACAAATTATTACTATTTTTAATAATTTTATCAAGGCCCGCATAGTCGATTTCCATCAACGGCCATCGAACTGCACCTACAGCGACCTTTCCCAAATTTGATTTGGACATAATTCCAAATCCAACCGTTAGATTTCTAATTTCTAATATTCGTAAGAAAGCTCTTTTCGATACGAACCCAACGTTCCGGTTTTAGGAGAATTCGACGGTCGGATCTCCCACAATGTCCATTCGAAGTCAATAGTTGAAATTCACGAACTGCCGCGACGCGGCGCGTTCTATTCAGGCCATTATATTATATATATAATATATATAATATATACTTCATCGATTTCAATTCAAAACGTGCTTTATAAATCGTTTTAAATTCATTTTCAAAACGGTTTCAACTTCATATTCAATTTCAAATCAAAATTGAATATTCCAATATAAATTCGTTTTAAATTCATTTCAAATCGATTTCAATTCAAATTGATTTCAAATTCAATTTTAGTTCGTTTTCAATTCAATTCAATTTCAATTCGAATTCATTTATATTCAATTTCAATTCGAATTCATTTATATTCAATTTCAATTTGAGTTCATTTCTATTCAGTTTAATTCGAATTTCAATTCTTTTCAAAATATCAGATTTTGAAATCACTTTCGATATTCATTATAAAAGGAATAAAATCGATATAATTATCGTTCACGTAAAAATGGCGTCAATCTAATCAACACGGCTTCATATATTTCTATTTTCAAATATTCTATTTCAAATATTCCTTTTTCAAATATTTCTATTCAAATATTTCTTTTTCAAAACTGGAATGAGGCCCAATCAATTACCATATAATGTTAATTATATGGATTTTCTACAACACATGTATACAATAACAACGATGAATAATCAACCATCATCCAAAGTGCATTCTACACTGTATAATCATCAAATATTAATTTTTAATGCTCATAACAGTCTGTCCATCAATCGATCGACATACAGCTAATTATTGGGACTACTGTATGTCATATATCATCCCAATACCCGTGTGGGGTTTTCAAACAATCAAACACATATTTTATTTGTGTAGTTGGGCGATGTGTAAAATTTATCATTCCAATCAATATCAGTCAAATGTGTGTATATAAACAAATCCTCCGATTTGTTTATTTTTATTTCATTTCATGTACACGTTAAAAATTCTATTTTTAAGTGTAAAATATTTTCCACTATAAAATATTTTATTTCAACTACATAAATATTTTATTTCATTTCACATCACATCACACAATCAACTCCATATCCAAATCAAACAAACAAGCATACAAGCCGTCCATGGTCTGTGGACGACGGGTGTCGAGTGCTACTAAACACCGTCTGCATCCTAGTATATATTTTAACTAGAAAATTAAATTTAAAAGTGAGGAGTTCTCACCGAATAGCTAAACCAAACGCCTCGACTCTTCAAATGTAGAAGTCTTTGCCGTTTCTTCTTTCGTCACCTTCGTCATCCGTATTCACTACATATATAAAAATCGAATTTTTACTTCGCTGTTCAATATATAAAAATCGAATTTTTTACTTCGCTATTCAATATATAAAATTCGAATTTTTACTTCGCTATTCTATATATAAAAATCGAATTTTTTACTTCGCTATTCAATATATAAAAATCGAATTTTTTTACTTCGTTGTTCAATATATAAAAATCGAATTTTTACTTCGCTGTTCAATATATAAAAATCAAATTTTTACTTCGCTGTTCAATATATAAAAATCGAATCTTTACTTCGCTGTTCAATATATAAAAATCGAATTTTTACTTCGCTGTTCAATATATAAAAATCGAATTTTTACTTCGCTCTTCAATATATAAAAATCGAATTTTTACTTTTCTGTTCAATATATAAAAATCAAATTTTTTACTTCGCTGTTCAATATATAAAAATCGAATTTTTTACTTCGCTGTTCAATATATAAAAATTGAATTTTTACTTCGCTGTTCAATATATAAAAATCGAATTTTTACTTCGCTGTTCAATATATAATAATCGAATTTTTACTTCGCTGTTCAATATATAAAAATCGGTTCTTTCATATCTAAATATCTCGTCTTTTACATACTAGAAATCTCACCTTTTACTTACTAAAAATCTCGCCTTTTACTTACTAAAAATCTCGCCTTTCACTTACTAAAAATCTCACCTTTCACTTCAACTCATATAACAAAAAAAACTGAAAATAAAAGAAATTAAATTCGTATTTAATAATAAAACTAAATGGAAATAAATTAAAACTCACATTCATTGAGGGGATTGGGCCTTGGCCGCTGGTGGGGGGAGAACGGCGCTCGCGGGAGGTGGAGCAGGCAGCGCTGGTGGTGAGGGGAGGCTGCGGTGGTCGAGGTGCAGCCTAGGTATGGGGTGCGGCTTATCTTCTCGATTCAGAGGGGGTTTGGGGGTTTACGTCGATGGGGAGGAGGGTGGCGGCTAGGGGAGGCCGGAGGGGAGGCGATCGGTGGGGGCGCCAGCGGTAGTGGGGAGCGACGGTGGCACGAGGTGGACGGCGACGAGGAGCGATGAGCGTTTTTTTATTATTATTCTGAACTGAAAAGTGAAAGAGAGGGAGGGAGAGGCCTAGAGATAATAGAGGGGTTTTATTTTTAATTTTAATTATTTAATTTCCAAAAAGTTGACTTTTTATTCGATCTCGAAACGAGGCCCACTGCCTGTCGTCCATAGCTAATTACCCCCATTCCGAACACAATGGGACATGCATCGTAGGCTGATTCGATCATTTCGATCAGTTTCCGTCAAAATCAAAATATATCTCTATATATTGAATTTGAACGCGCATTTCAATTTACCGGGGCTACATACTAAATCTAAAAATTACCAAAAAATTATTTCTAGTTTCGTATTGACGATCCGGTTCTAACAAAACTAATTTAGTCGAATTCTGAGACCGTTGGAAAAATGGCCATTTTCCAGTCGATTAAATTCAACTGAAACTGGTCAAACACGTTTTCCTTTGCCATGCTCACATATTGATTCGAAAAATTATGAAATTTAAACCCTAGCAATAATTCGACATCACAGATCCAACAAAAGTGGTTTCGTCGCAATCCGAGGTCGTCTGCAAAATGGCCATTCTCAAGGGCCGAAATTCCATAGCGACTATTCTGAATTTTCAATTGGACATAACTATTGATTCCCGCTATGAAATTTTGATTTCTCGGGTTCGTTGGAAAGATATTCACAAATAGATTCAAGTATTTTTGGTTTCACTAAAATCCGGTTTATTTTGAATCCTGTACATTCATTTGAAATTTGAAATCGAATTATCGAACTACCGCGCCATTTTCAATTCCTTTTATATATAAATAAATTATATATATTCTAACGATGATGAATATAAATATATACATTCGAATTTCATTCAAACTAAATTTTTCTCGTCGTTTTTATTTAAAATATTCATTTTAAATATTACTACCTACCAACGACCAATGATTATACACTTAAAACCACTAGGTATAAAATATAAATAAATAAATAAATAATCGAAAATCATATTATGTCGATCATTCTTTTCGATTATTTAGGAATTCCTATCGATTCTATGGCGTCCCATATATCGACTAGAATCCATAAATATTCAATAGAACAAACCAACACAATGGAAAGCCAATTTATCAAAATACAAATACGCTCTCTCATATCGCTCAAACTCATTCTAGGGCATTTTTAACCCCATCTCTAATGAGTAAATTCCCAACAGAGCCAAGGTTGTCGCCAACCATCGCTCTGATACCAACTGTAACTACCCATATTTTGACCGTTTAAAATCGACAATAAGCCACACATGTCGACCCAAACAAATCGCAAATGCAGGTAGTTATTGGGAAAAGAAGAAAAAGAAAGAAAGAAGAGAAAGACAATAACAGAATCTCACAGCGGAAGGACAACATATAATAAACAAATAGCAGTTAAAAGCAGTTGAAATATATATACATTGACTATAACCTTCAATGATTATCAGAGTTACATATACATACAGCTGTACATAATAAGCAGCGGAAAAATAATGCAGCGGATATACATATGTATAGATAATAGATATACCAAATCTTCGTCTTCGATCTCCAAAGCACAGTCATCTTCAGTAACTGCAACGTCTGCTGACCCGAGCGTATTGCATAAAAGAAAAACACAACAAACACTCGGATCAGCACTAAATCATCTCATATTAATCCAAATCAAAATATGAAATAACATCAGTGTCATGGGTACAGTAACTCAAGAGATGTTACGGGATTTTCCATCTCTCAAGGATCCGTTAAACTAATACATAGATAATATAATACGCTATTATGATAGTGTCTACTCAGTAAAGTATAAATACTGAAAATAGCGTAAGCGGGATTACCATATTACCCTTACGCAGTTTATAGGAATCAACAGTCTATACAGTACCGTAAATTCACCGTACTGGTGTTATCAGAGGGTACTCCATAGAAGGCAATGCTAAATCAAAATCGTATGGGGCTCGATATGGATATATATGACAAGGCACTCGAGGCAATGCCCAGGGTAGGATTCTACCAATTGCACTCCCGGACCGGTGGTAACGCATAGCAGCCACTACCGCCCACCTCGGAACACACTCCCAAAGTCATAAATGGGCCCAAATCATCATCATCACAGTCATATAAATAGCATCGAAGAAGTGTGTCCGATCAAAGGCGCTAACCTCAATTAGTCACGGTATAGCTCCTGTTTTAGTCATTTCAATTTTGACCCGAAGGTCAGGGCTATTTTGTCCTCGATCATCTTCTTCGATTCAATAATCGCCTCCAAGTCATCATGCTCAATCTGGATACGTCATAACGTTCACAGTTGTCAAAGTGGTATCGACACTGACAGAGAGTATGCCTTATGTCGACTCCGGTCTCTTTAACAACCAACGCTTACAAATTTCACATCGGTTGGTTCTTTTACATTCACAAAGGTTCGTTTCATATCAAAATATCATATTTGTTTCGAACCAAATCTATATCCAAACAAATAAAATTCCATATCGACATATCATAATCATACCCAAACCGATTATATTCTAAAACTAGAATATATTTCATATCATTATATTATAATCATATAATGTTTCAAAAAAAACGACTTATACTCAAATAGAATATATTTTATCCCAATGATTTCAAATTCTCACGTATTCTTATCTCGACTCCATTTGTGCCAATGGTTTAAATCCAACATTTTCCATTCGGAAGGAATTTACTATTCATAAATACTTTTAAAAATAAATGATTATAAGAAAATCTTTATATAAATTAAATAAATATATATAATATAATAATTAAAAATAAATAGGATGATTCAAATATTATGTACATACACAAAATAAGGTTTATTAAATAGTTTGAATACTAAAATATAAAGGAAACCTTATTTAAAAATACAATAATTTGTCGGTTAAAAGTTTGAAATAAAATTTTTTTTTTTGAAAGAAAGGAATAGTTTATTTTGAAATCAAGCAAGGTATGAAAAATATATATATATATATAGATAAATTTTAAACCAAAATTTTTCTTCCTTCCGAATTTCCAATACATGAATCTATATCCCAGTTTCAATGGAGTTCATTCAGTTCCATTTCTCATTTTCAAACATCGTTCAACAACCTCCCAATTTAAGGATTCAACCCATATTCAAACTGAGTTAAAACAACTCATAATACCCTTGATACATTTTCCCAAAAATTTGATTCCATAAGAATTCGTTTCTTCAAATCCACACTTTTAAATTTGAATAGTTTCAAATCATATTCAGATCCCAATTTAAGTATTTCCACTTTGTTATGGAAAAATTCCCTCAACCCTTTTAAAATAACCATTTTCAAATAAAGAAATGAATTTATCGAGTATTGGCCCCTCTCTTTTAAATGAGATTTCCGACCAAATAACATTTTAATATTTAAAATCATTTAACCAACCGATGTTTGTATATAATTATCTATCCAATGGCCAAGTGATTTTTAAATTTTATTTCTTGATATTTCAGGGATGGGTCTATCATTTCAATCCAAATCAGGGTCACAGAGATTTACCATTTCACTCTGTGTTCTTAATTCATTTTATCGATAAATCCCGGGTTCATTAGATGCCCGTAACATCAAGGGTAAATGGGATCTATCGTCACAATCAACATGCATTTCAATACACTGAAACAAGGAGCATTAAAATGTCACTATAAATTCAGTAATAAATTTCAACCGACATCCATCACAACAATTTCATTCCACTGATCAGCATTAAACTGTTTTCAGGATTTTTAAGGGTTGAATTTTCAATTAGAAATTTAAACTAATTTAAATAACTGATTATTAACTTAAATTTGAATGTTAACGCACTTGCATGTCGATTTTTAAACAACACATAAACAATCCAACACAACCATGCAACCAACTTATTTCATAATTTAATTCAATAAATATGGGAATAATTCAGTATTTCGTGAGTGAGAAAATCACTCACCTTTGCGTCCATAGTTGATCGAACGTCCAACTAAGGGCCAAAACAGTCACTAAACGCAGCCAGGTCAGTGCCAAAACGTCCGCAATTTCGCCATGATCCCAACGCGACAAACCGCGTCCAAATCCGAGTTAATATGAAGAAGTTATCAGCATTTTTCTCTTTGAAATTTTAAATAAAAAAAATAAATAAAAATTAAACTCTCACCAACCGGATCTGGACACGTCAGCACGCCCCCCCCCCTTCATCTTCCCGCTCCAGCTACAGTAACCCGCAGAAATAACGAACCCAAACCCCGTAGCTTTGACCGTTGATTCCTATCACCTCCGGCCGTAATCGGGGCTCCAACCACCGGCAAGCCGAAGCCCATCACGAACCGCATCCGACCAACCCCTTGACCGAGCCTCCGAACGCCCCCTTCGCCGCCGATGAGACCATGAACGGAAACCCTATTCCGGTTTAAAACACTGATTTCCGGCGAACTACCCACCTATAGACTGAACCACTACCACCTTTACACTCGTACAACCAATCTCTACCATACCCAGGTCCCTAATTTCCTGATTGACGCCTAGATTAAAAAGCCCCAATTTTGACTTAAGGGTTACGAAAATCAGGGGTTTGACAATCGATTTCAGACCACTCCGGACACTGCATGTCGAAACAAAGCACACCAGCAGCTTCGTATCGTCGAGAGCTTCAGTTTGATATATAATTTGCTATGGTTTGAGGAGATTTGAATTTGAAGTTATGATTTTTATTTAAATCTAGGTTAGAAATTTGATCTTCTGCCATTGAAGAAAGAGAATAGGCAGATGAAATTATACGTGGATGAGAAATGAGTTGGTGAGGTGGTAGCTGGGTTTATTTATATAAAATTATAAGGCCCAAATATGAGAAATACCCAATTATCCATTTACAACGATCTCGTTCGCATTTTCTCTCGTACGACCAAACGGTAAGTCGGATTGTAACGTAAATTTAAATCTCATAATAATTCACTGTTCCGGTTCTGATGGCGCCAGTTTCGTCGAATTCCGAGACAGTCGCCGAAACAGTTAAATCTCAACGTTAATTAAATAAATAAAAATGTTCAATTATTCATTTAACTGTTTTAATTAAATTTAAATATTCGTTAAATTCAAATTTAATTAAATTATAACTTAGATAAATTCTATAAATAAATTTCACACATTTTAATCTGATTTTTGATTATTTAAATTTCAAATCTGAAATTCAGTTATTATTTCTCAACTTAGAATTCTCCATTTACCAATTAAATTTGAATTTCCATTTTAAACTAAATAACTCAAGTCATTTAAATAAATAAAATATGAATTTGCAAATTTCACCAATTCTAAGTATAAACTAAATTTAAACTCTATTTATACTTCATTCAAATAATCATTATCATTATAATCAACAGAATTTGAATTTTATCCGATATTATTCTATTATTTATTTAAAATTGAAAAATTGAAATACACAGAAAATATGGGATGTTACATTCTCCCCCACTTAAAAGCTTTTCGTCCTCGAAAAGAGAACGAGATAAGGTATAAAATAAATCATACTTTCAAATTCCATACTTATAAAATAACATTTATAAGATAAGTATATAGTTGTAAAACCCCATAAATTTTCTAACTCCCGAAATCACGGAAAATTTCGGCAGCATCTCCCCTGTACGGAGGGCCCCGGGAAAAATCCCGATACATATATCAATCCAAAATATTCATCTCATCAACGATGAGGCATCCCAAAAATGGGGAAAAACAAAAATATAAACCGCCAAAACTTTGTAACCTAATTACGTACCTTTCTTTAGCGTTTATCTGCATTTATATTACCTTAGCATTTAGCGTTTAGTGCAAGCGAGCTCCGTAGCGCAATACCACTTCCTCACACCTGTTACAACTCGCATACGTATGAGAATCAATCATATATACAATATATAGCAATTGTATACAACTTACACAACATATATCGACCATTTAAATTCCAAAACCCAGATATTCTTAACGGGCTAGCGAACAAATTGGAGTTTTACACCCCTTAGATGATGGAATTGGACTAAGACACACTAGGCAAAAGTTGTAGCTTTTGTTTCATGCTTTCCGAATTGTCTGGATTCGTCGAATTCGGATAATTTGTTCAAAAGTTATGACTATTTTAGTGAAGGCGAACACCTCAGCTCGCGCAAGAAAATTGCAGACCTGAATTATTCAACCCAGTTTTTAACCCTTTAAACATCAGATTTATGCTTAACACTTTACGAAAAAGTTTTAGTTTACGTCCTTGCCTTTCCGAATTGCACTCGCACATTAAAATCCGACGCTCCGTTAGAGAGTTATGGTCAAAACAATATCGCTATTCAGTTCAGATTTTTATTTTCTGCGTATAAAACTACGACTAAAACTTGCATTTCAACTTAGTAAACATATGAATTAGACATGGCTTTATAAGCGAAAGTTTTAGCTCAGTTTCTAGGTTTCCGAAAAGTCCGAAATTGTCACATCCCGATCAGCCCATCAAAAGCTATGGTTATTTTAGTTCAGCTTATCGAATAGTCGGGTTTACTCATAAATGTCGATATATTTACTTGGAGTTTCAATTCTCAAATTCGAGAATTTTAGCAAGACTTAATCACCAAACGGATCACCATTCCATTTAGCACATAATACTATTTACCCTTTCATTGGCTTTCATTTATTCATTAAATCCTTTATATCCACCTCATAATCCAAGAAATGAATTTCCATTGAATTTCTTACTTCGTTCTAATGTATTTTCTATTCATTTCTCGTTTATTCCAAGCATTAAATCCCCAAATGAACTTGAATTTATTTTAACTTCCAGCTAACTTGGTTATATTACATTCTTAATTCACTAACATGGATCGAGTTGCTAATTCATTACTTATTACTATTTACTTCAACTATATTCCATTGAATTATCATTCCAATTTCCATATTCAATTAGCCATTTTCTTGAATTAATTCAGATTTCTTGAGTTTACTTTCATTCATTCAAATTCATTTGGCTTACTTGAATCTACTTGGTTTCAAATTCTCTCGATATTCAACTTTAATGACTTAGACTTTGGTTTATATTCCAACACCTCATTTCATTCCGAATATTACCTCGACGCTACGACTTCAATTTGCTTTAACATTTCCAACTAACTCGATAGTATTAAATCTTTAAATCTATCAGTAGGAAATCAATTTGCCACATTTCAAGGTTTTTATTTTCTTTCCTAAGTACTAAATTCTTGATCGACCTTATATGTTTTTTTCTTTTCCTTAAGTTAACTCATATTGATTTAACTTTGCCGAACTCGACTCGCTTCCATGCTTTTCTCAAATTGGTTCATATACCAAATCATCGTGTTGTTAGTGGAATTGAATCCAGTTTGAATCGCACGTTATTCCATTCTCTCATAAATTTTCATCGACTCTAATATATTCTTTAAGTTTCCTTCCATTTATCGTAGTTCATCGACTTAAATTGATTCACTTTCCAATTCAAATTCCATCGAATGTTCCATTTAACAAAACTCAAATTTCCTTATAACACTTTTCGAAGTCTTCAACTCCAAAAATTAGAATTCATTCCTTAAACATTACCCATTTATTTCTATTCTCAAGAGCTTATATATTATTAATATATATATAAATTCCATAGTGCTATCTCTAAATTTTAATTTAGTCATAACTCACAATTTATAAAGTGAAAACTAAATTTCTTACATTCATTAAAGGAATATGATCAATTCGATCCTAACGTTTCTTGTTTTATCCAATTCCGACTTATATTGAATTTTATATATTTATTCAAAGTTAAAGATCGAATTTTCAAACTACCGCGCCATTTCAGGCTCATAATATAAGTTTTTTATAAATTTCGAACTCAAGTGTCGTTTTAAATAAATTTACAATTGTTACTGGTTAAAGTAAACTCAATACTTGATTCCGGGTTTCCAAATCAAGTTTTAAAATAACATACGTTTAATATTTATACTATTTATAAACCATACTATAAGAAATTTCAAATCCACACTTTTAAATTTAAAAAAGAAATTTAAATCCTAGTTTTTAAATTAAATTCAACTTTAAATATGGTATGCTAATACCTTTATATAAAATTCTACGCCATATGGAAATCGAGCCCAAAATCCTTGAAAAACCAAATTTTAATGATCATTGAATGGCCTCTCCCCCACTTAAACTCTTCAGAATAACCATCGATAATGCGTGCACTCATTATTATGGCTATTTCGAAGATCCGAGCAAGGGATTATCCACTTGTTTAATACTTTTTGAAATCATTTCCAGAACCATTCTTATAACATAATGTTATCTCAACTTTGGCAAAAATCTTTTAAATACCCCAGGATCAAGTTTCGAGTTCACTTTTATCTCAATCACGACCTTTCTTCTCCGATTATACTTAAAGGTATCATTTTATTTCCAAGTATTCGCAACACCTAGTCATTATCTCTTATTATTCAGTCGACCATAATAGATAATACTTAATATTACTACCTACCAACGACCAATGATTATACACTTAAAACCACTAGGTATAAAATATAAATAAATAAATAAATAATCGAAAATCATATTATGTCGATCATTCTTTTCGATTATTTAGGAATTCCTATCGATTCTATGGCGTCCCATATATCGACTAGAATCCATAAATATTCAATAGAACAAACCAACACAATGGAAAGCCAATTTATCAAAATACAAATACGCTCTCTCATATCGCTCAAACTCATTCTAGGGCATTTTTAACCCCATCTCTAATGAGTAAATTCCCAACAGAGCCAAGGTTGTCGCCAACCATCGCTCTGATACCAACTGTAACTACCCATATTTTGACCGTTTAAAATCGACAATAAGCCACACATGTCGACCCAAACAAATCGCAAATGCAGGTAGTTATTGGGAAAAGAAGAAAAAGAAAGAAAGAAGAGAAAGACAATAACAGAATCTCACAGCGGAAGGACAACATATAATAAACAAATAGCAGTTAAAAGCAGTTGAAATATATATACATTGACTATAACCTTCAATGATTATCAGAGTTACATATACATACAGCTGTACATAATAAGCAGCGGAAAAATAATGCAGCGGATATACATATGTATAGATAATAGATATACCAAATCTTCGTCTTCGATCTCCAAAGCACAGTCATCTTCAGTAACTGCAACGTCTGCTGACCCGAGCGTATTGCATAAAAGAAAAACACAACAAACACTCGGATCAGCACTAAATCATCTCATATTAATCCAAATCAAAATATGAAATAACATCAGTGTCATGGGTACAGTAACTCAAGAGATGTTACGGGATTTTCCATCTCTCAAGGATCCGTTAAACTAATACATAGATAATATAATACGCTATTATGATAGTGTCTACTCAGTAAAGTATAAATACTGAAAATAGCGTAAGCGGGATTACCATATTACCCTTACGCAGTTTATAGGCATCAACAGTCTATACAGTACCGTAAATTCACCGTACTGGTGTTATCAGAGGGTACTCCATAGAAGGCAATGCTAAATCAAAATCGTATGGGGCTCGATATGGATATATATGACAAGGCACTCGAGGCAATGCCCAGGGTAGGATTCTACCAATTGCACTCCCGGACCGGTGGTAACGCATAGCAGCCACTACCGCCCACCTCGGAACACACTCCCAAAGTCATAAATGGGCCCAAATCATCATCATCACAGTCATATAAATAGCATCGAAGAAGTGTGTCCGATCAAAGGCGCTAACCTCAATTAGTCACGGTATAGCTCCTGTTTTAGTCATTTCAATTTTGACCCGAAGGTCAGGGCTATTTTGTCCTCGATCATCTTCTTCGATTCAATAATCGCCTCCAAGTCATCATGCTCAATCTGGATACGTCATAACGTTCACAGTTGTCAAAGTGGTATCGACACTGACAGAGAGTATGCCTTATGTCGACTCCGGTCTCTTTAACAACCAACGCTTACAAATTTCACATCGGTTGGTTCTTTTACATTCACAAAGGTTAGTTTCATATCAAAATATCATATTTGTTTCGAACCAAATCTATATCCAAACAAATAAAATTCCATATCGACATATCATAATCATACCCAAACCGATTATATTCTAAAACTAGAATATATTTCATATCATTATATTATAATCATATAATGTTTCAAAAAAAAAACGACTTATACTCAAATAGAATATATTTTATCCCAATGATTTCAAATTCTCACGTATTCTTATCTCGACTCCATTTGTGCCAATGGTTTAAATCCAACATTTTCCATTCGGAAGGAATTTACTATTCATAAATACTTTTAAAAATAAATGATTATAAGAAAATCTTTATATAAATTAAATATATATATATATAATATAATAATTAAAAATAAATAGGATGATTCAAATATTATGTACATACACAAAATAAGGTTTATTAAATAGTTTGAATACTAAAATATAAAGGAAACCTTATTTAAAAATACAATAATTTGTCGGTTAAAAGTTTGAAATAAAATTTTTTTTTGAAAGAAAGGAATAGTTTATTTTGAAATCAAGCAAGGTATGAAAAATATATATATATATATAGATAAATTTTAAACCAAAATTTTTCTTCCTTCCGAATTTCCAATACATGAATCTATATCCCAGTTTCAATGGAGTTCATTCAGTTCCATTTCTCATTTTCAAACATCGTTCAACAACCTCCCAATTTAAGGATTTAACCCATATTCAAACTGAGTTAAAACAACTCATAATACCCTTGATACATTTTCCCAAAAATTTGATTCCATAAGAATTCGTTTCTTCAAATCCACACTTTTAAATTTGAATAGTTTCAAATCATATTCAGATCCCAATTTAAGTATTTCCACTTTGTTATGGAAAAATTCCCTCAACCCTTTTAAAATAACCATTTTCAAATAAAGAAATGAATTTATCGAGTATTGGCCCCTCTCTTTTAAATGAGATTTCCGACCAAATAACATTTTAATATTTAAAATCATTTAACCAACCGATGTTTGTATATAATTATCTATCCAATGGCCAAGTGATTTTTAAATTTTATTTCTCGATATTTCAGGGATGGGTCTATCATTTCAATCCAAATCAGGGTCACAGAGATTTACCATTTCACTCTGTGTTCTTAATTCATTTTATCGATAAATCCCGGGTTCATTAGATGCCCGTAACATCAAGGGTAAATGGGATCTATCGTCACAATCAACATGCATTTCAATACACTGAAACAAGGAGCATTAAAATGTCACTATAAATTCAGTAATAAATTTCAACCGACATCCATCACAACAATTTCATTCCACTGATCAGCATTAAACTGTTTTCAGGATTTTTAAGGGTTGAATTTTCAATTAGAAATTTAAACTAATTTAAATAACTGATTATTAACTTAAATTTGAATGTTAACGCACTTGCATGTCGATTTTTAAACAACACATCAACAATCCAACACAACCATGCAACCAACTTATTTCATAATTTAATTCAATAAATATGGGAATAATTCAGTATTTCGTGAGTGAGAAAATCACTCACCTTTGCGTCCATAGTTGATCGAACGTCCAACTAAGGGCCAAAATCTGACAGTCACTAAACGCAGCCAGGTCAGTGCCAAAACGTCCGCAATTTCTCCATGATCCCAACGCGACAAACCGCGTCCAAATCCGAGTTAATATGAAGAAGTTATCAGCATTTTTCTCTTTGAAATTTTAAATAAAACAAAAATAATAAAAATTAAACTCTCACCAACCGGATCTGGACACGTCAGCACGCCCCCCCCTTCATCTTCCCGCTCCAGCTACAGTAACCCGCAGAAATAACGAACCCAAACCCCGTAGCTTTGACCGTTGATTCCTATCACCTTCGGCCGTAATCGGGGCTCCAACCACCGGCAAGCCGAAGCCCATCACGAACCGCATCCGACCAACCCCTTGACCGAGCCTCCGAACGCCCCCTTCGCCGCCGACGAGACCATGAACGGAAACCATATTCCGGTTTAAAACACTGATTTCCGGCGAACTACCCACCTATAGACTGAACCACTACCACCTTTACACTCGTACAACCAATCTCTACCATACCCAGGTCCCTAATTTCCTGATTGACGCCTAGATTAAAAAGCCCCAATTTTGACTTAAGGGTTACGAAAATCAGGGGTTTGACCATCGATTTCAGACCACTCCGGACACTGCATGTCGAAACAAAGCACACCAGCAGCTTCGTATCGTCGAGAGCTTCAGTTTGATATATAATTTGCTATGGTTTGAGGAGATTTGAATTTGAAGTTATGATTTTTATTTAAATCTAGGTTAGAAATTTGATCTTCTGCCATTGAAGAAAGAGAATAGGCAGATGAAATTATACGTGGATGAGAAATGAGTTGGTGAGGTGGTAGCTGGGTTTATTTATATAAAATTATAAGGCCCAAATATGAGAAATACCCAATTATCCATTTACAACGATCTCGTTCGCATTTTCTCTCGTACGACCAAACGGTAAGTCGGATTGTAACGTAAATTTAAATCTCATAATAATTCACTGTTCCGGTTCTGATGGCGCCAGTTTCGTCGAATTCCGAGACAGTCGCCGAAACAGTTAAATCTCAACGTTAATTAAATAAATAAAAATGTTCAATTATTCATTTAACTGTTTTAATTAAATTTAAATATTCGTTAAATTCAAATTTAATTAAATTATAACTTAGATAAATTCTATAAATAAATTTCACACATTTTAATCTGATTTTTGATTATTTAAATTTCAAATCTGAAATTCAGTTATTATTTCTCAACTTAGAATTCTCCATTTACCAATTAAATTTGAATTTCCATTTTAAACTAAATAACTCAAGTCATTTAAATAAATAAAATATGAATTTGCAAATTTCACCAATTCTAAGTATAAACTAAATTTAAACTCTATTTATACTTCATTCAAATAATCATTATCATTATAATCAACAGAATTTGAATTTTATCTAATATTATTCTATTATTTATTTAAAATTGAAAAATTGAAATACACAGAAAATATGGGATGTTACACAAATGCGACAAATTTTCAATGCAACTCACTATTTGATTCAATGTGGTTAAAGGTTCAACATTTAATTAATCAACCAATAATCAAACAACACAACCATTAATCAATTAGTTGATTAGCTTTTCAAATTCATAATCTTGATACATAGTCAAAAATCACATTTTTGGTGCCAAATCACAACAATAAGCCCTATCTAATTTTGGTTCTCACACCAGTCTAATGGAAATATATAGAAATCACACTTTCGAAACTCGAATATAAATACTGATGATGCACGTGCTATCATCAGTGCCACCTCCGGGCGACTAAAGTGTGATTCTATATCTATCCAGTATATTAAAACTTCGAATACACGCGGATCAGACGTATACGCAAAATCTTTATATACTGGACTGTCCAAATCAATACAAATAAATATTCAAATACGAATAATTGATTTAAATTTCAAAACAAAATTTGTTTTTCACTTTCAAAAATATACTCTTCACACTAGTTCTATGATACTACTGATCCTATCTCTAACGAGTTATTCTAATTGGATATTACTAATCCGACATCTGATGAATTCTTTCGTATGGTTCTAATGTGTCTTGTTCCATGAGCTTTGTAAACCAAAGCTCTGATACCAGCTGAAAGGACCCGAACTTACCCGGTCTCCGAAGAGAAGAGAAAGAACGAATTGTATTGAGAACACGACAAAATAGAACGCAGACGAAAGAACATTTCATTGTATATTACAACAGTTCCATCAGAATACAAGAATATACAGAGTATGAATAAATATTACATAGAAATATCAGAGATTTAAATTACATTTAAATACATCGCAGCGGAAATAATACAAAACACAACTGAAGGAGATATACGGATACAAAGCTTTCCGGATATCATTCCAGCTGTAAACCAGGATCCTGTGAATATAAATCTGCAAAACCAAAACTACTAGCTGCCCGTGTCAAAATAAGGGCACCCAGAGTTTAGGTTAAAACAATAAACTCCAGGTCAGTCATGGGACTGGTGTGAGAACTAAAACAGTTATAAATCTTTATTTTAAAGTTAGGTAAATCAAGGGACCACGCCGCTAACCCGGAACGGGTTTCCTCCCAAGAATACCAATGCATAAAACAAACAACGCAATGCTAAATAAAGAAAAATGAAGCTGTTATAAGACCCAGGTCCTATCACACAATGCAACGCAAGCCGGGGGATAGGGTTTTCCCTTATAATAGCCAAACATGCTTAGTACGTTTAAACAAATCATTTGATACTATTATAAGTGCATAGTGTATAAAACAACTTCAAATCATAAGTATTAATCATAGACGGCATGGGTACCATATATCATGTCACCATACTAGTTCTACAATCAAAACCGAATTATCACGTATTTGGAAATTGGATTTCCATCTATGAACCGAGGCCAGGGACCGTCCTCTACCGATTCGAGACGTTCTAGCCCGTGTCTCAGGCAAGCGCGCAGGCAAGACTTGGATCGTCAGGGCCGGTCCACCGATGTGGATTATTATGCCAGAACAATACGTCTCTCCGCCCTATGGGGCGTAAATGAGCCAACAAATGACTCCATCGGACCCAGATCGTCCGATCAAACAATGGCGCCTCGCAACAACAACAACCACATAAGTCAAACTCGTCAGGGCATGTAAAACCACTGACGCCACTTCTAACTAGAAAGATTTGCATGCCCTCCCAGAGGTCCTTCTCCGATTTCTGGTTCATACAGGGTGTGAAACTCGCGAAGTAAACATTACACAAAGCTACGCCACAAAGGCCGTGCTTCGATCATCAACCACAAGACTTTGCTTTTCAACAAAAGCCTTGATCATTTGCCACTTAGGCATGCCACACAGGCAATTCACTCCATGCATTTGATATCCATCAATATATAACCCCTGAGCTCATACGTCTCAGAGAAGGGCATTAAGCAAGAGAATAAATTCTCTGCCGCTAAACAGATTTATATTTAATAGAAATCAATCACACAGACTAAAATCCAATGTCAGACACACAGTCCATTTACAAGTTTGTTCTGGGTCTGAACGAAACCGGAGGCACCTAGTACCCCGCATATCCATCGATCTCCAAGTACGTCTGGACGATCACCAACTGTTTCCATCTTCTTGGGTGTACATCCCAATCAAGATCATCAGTAATCACCCAAACGACGTGAAGACCTCCGGTCTTCGACCACCGTCTTCGTCTTCAACTTATCGTCGTATCAGTTATTCAGAATGGGATAAACCCGCTCTTTCCGAATAACTCGCGTATATAATAAACAAGTGTTACACAAACACAACATACGCCTCATTCCAATTCATCAGTCACTAACCGTAAATTAATCAAGAGAATAATTCCCCTAATATTAACCCCGAAGGCCGAAACCAACATCAGATCAATATCCAGAAAACCATTCTGCTTAGCTAACCGACAGTTAGTTTCTAAATTTCACATTCTTAGGGAAAGGTTCCCATTAATTTTATCAAAGATAAATCCTTTAAATTTTGTTCTTTAATCTTCCTTTGAATATCAATTCAAACTAGTCGGGATTAACGAACCTTACCGAAGTAATCATTTGTTTTAATTTCCCAACCCCAACCTATTAATCCCATGAAGAAAAACTGGTAATACTTCATATCTAACACCACGGTGTTATCGGTAAATTTAATTACCATTTCACATTCAAATCTAATTAAAGATTTAACTATCGCCTGGAGCAAAACTGGTGATAATCCATTCTCGATCTTTTCAATCTAATTAAAGATTCATTAAAACTCCACCTAGTTTTAATCTGTGACTGGGTTAAAGAATCAGTGTCATTTAAAACACGGTTCACGATAAACCCCAAAATCACATCCCATTTCATTCAGTCCCTAACCGTAAATTAGCAAGTGAGCAATTCCCTAAGTATTAACCCCGAAGGCCGAAACCAACATCAGATCAATACCCCAGAAACCATTCAACTTAACTAATCTCCAGTTAGTTTCTGATTTTCTTAACTCCTTTGGGTCTAAGAACAGTATTATTGAAGATACCGTTCACGACAACCCAAAATCACTTTTCATTAATTGTCGGGTTAAAGAACAAGTGTTATTTAAAACACTGTTCACGATAAACCCAAAAATCAATACCAATTCAATTCCAAATAAATATTATTTAATTGGTACACTTCATTATATCTAAATAAAAAGATTTAATCTTTTCTCAACTGGGTTATTAACACACCATTCACGAAATACCCAAATCACATTTGATATTAAATACAAGGCTCTGAATAGAAAATATATCGGCTTATATTCAATACCAAATTCTACGACCAACAAATATCGTATTGGAAATAACGATATATATATATATCTTTCAAATTTCCATAACAATATCTGTATAATCACGAAATCCAACATCGAAATAATCCAAAGACAATTTCGATTCAAATCCATTCCAATTCAATTACTGGAAATTCTGGTTACTTTTAAAACCCTTTTCATATTCAATTTATTTATTTAAAAATAAATATAATTATAATTCTAGTTCAAAACTAGTTCATTTCGATAAAAATCTATTTTTATCTTTTCAAATATGGAGTTTTTCATCCCAAATCTTCACAAATCATTTCTTACGATTTTACACAAATTATTACTATTTTTAATAATTTTATCAAGGCCCGCACAGTCGATTTCCATCGATGGCCATCGAACTGCACTTACAGCGACCTTTTCCAAATTTGATTTGGACATAATTCCAAATCCAACCGTTAGATTTCTAATTTCTAATATTTGTTAGAAAGCTCTTTTCGATACGAACCCAACAGTTCCGGTTTTAGGAGAATCCGACGGTCGGATCTCCCCCAATGTCCATTCGAAGTCAATGGTTGAAATTCATGAACTGCCGCGGCGCAGCGCGTTCTATTCAGGCCATTATATTATATATATAATATATATAATATATACTTCGTCGATTTCAATTCAAAACGTGCTTTATAAATCGTTTTAAATTCATTTTCATAACGGTTTCAACTTCATATTCAATTTCAAATCAAAATTGAATATTCCAATATAAATTCGTTTTAAATTCATTTCAAAACAATTTCAATTCAAATTGATTTCTAATTCAATTTCAGTTTTTTTCTATTCAATTCAATTTCAATTCGAATTCATTTATATTCAATTTCAATTCGAATTCATTTATATTCAATTTCAATTCGAATTCATTTCTGTTCAATTTAATTCGAATTTCAATTCTTTTCAAAATATCAGATTTTGAAATCACTTTCGATATTCATGATAAAATGAATAAAATCGATATAAATATCGTTCACGTCAAAATGGCGTCAATCTGATCAACACGGCTTCATATATTTCTATTTTCAAATATTCTATTTCAAATATTCCTTTTTCAAATATTTCTATTCATATATTTCTTTTTCAAAACTGGAATTAGGCCCAATCAATTACCATATAATGTTAATTATATGGATTTTCTACAACACATGTATACGATAACAACGACGAATAATCAACCATCATCCAAAGTGCATTCTACACTTTATAAGCATCAAATATAAATTTTTAACGCTCATAACAGTCTATCCATCAATAGATCGACATACAGCTAATTATTGGGACTAGTGTATGTCATATATCATCCCAATACCCGTGTGGGGTTTTAAAACAATCAAACATAGATTTTATTTGTGCAGTTGGGCGATGTGTAAAATTTATCGTCCCAATCAATATCAGTCAAATGTGTGTATATAAACAAATCCTCTGATTTGTTTATTTTTGTTTCATTTCATATGCACGTTAAAAATTCTATTTTTAACTATAAAATATTTTCCACTATAAAATATTTTATTTCAACTACATAAATATTTTATTTCATTTCACATCACATCACACAATCAACTACATATCCAAATCAAACAAACAAGCATACAAGCCATCCATGGTCTCTGGACGACGGGTGTCTGGTGCTACTAAACACCGTCTGCATCCTAGTATATATTTTAACTAGAAAATTAAATTTAAAAGTGAGGAGTTCTCACCGAATAGCTAAACCAAATGCCTCGACTCTTCAAATGTAGAAGCCTTCGCCGTTTCTTCTTTCGTCACCTTCGTCATCCGTATTCACTACATATATAAAAATCGAATTTTTACTTCGCTGTTCAATATATAAAAATCGAATTTTTACTTCGCTATTCAATATATAAAAATTAAAATTTTACTTCGCTATTCAATATATAAAAATCGAATTTTTACTTCGCTATTCAATATATAAAAATCGAATTTTTACTTCGCTATTCAATATATAAAAATCGAATTTTTTTACTTCGCTATTCAATATATAAAAATCGAATTTTTACTTTGCTGTTCAATACATAAAAATCGAATTTTTACTTCGCTGTTCAATATATAAAAGTCGAATTTTTACTTCGCTGTTCAATATATAAAAATCGAATTTTTACTTCGCTGTTCAATATATAAAAATAGAATTTTTACTTCGCTATTCAATATATAAGAATCAAATTTTTACTTCGCTCTTCAATATATAAAAATCGAATTTTTACTTCGTTGTTCAATATATAAAAATCGAATTTTTTTACTTCGCTGTTCAATATATAAAAATTGAATTTTTTACTTCGCTGTTCAATATATAAAAGTCGAATTTTTACTTCGCTGTTCAATATATAAAAATCGAATTTTTACTTCGTTGTTCAATATATAAAAATCGAATTTTTTTACTTCGCTGTTCAATATATAAAAATCGGTTCTTTCATATCTTAAAATCTCGTCTTTTACATACTAAAAATCTCGCCTTTTACTTACTAAAAATCTCGCCTTTCACTTACTAAAAATCTCGCCTTTTACTTACTAAAAATCTCGCCTTTTACTTACTAAAAATCTCGCCTTTCACCTACTAAAAATCTCGCCTTTCACTTTAACTCATATAACAAAAAAACTGAAAATAAAAGAAATTAAATTTGGATTTAATAATAAAACTAAATGGAAATAAATTAAAACTCACATTCATTTGAGGGGATTGGGTCTTGGCCGCTGGTGGGGGGAGAACGGCGCTTGCGGGAGGTGGAGCAGGCGGCGCTGGTGGTGAGGGGAGGCTGCGGTGGTCGAGGTGCGGCCTAGGGATGGGGCGCAACTTATCTTCTCGATTCGGAGGGGGTTTGGGGTTTACGTCGATGGGGAGGAGGGTGGCGGCTAGGGGAGGCCGGAGGGGAGGCGATCGGTGGGGGCGCCAGCGGTAGTGGGGAGCGACGGTGGCACGAGGTGGACGGCGACGAGGAGCGATGAGCGGGTTTTTTTATTATTCTTCTGAACTGAAAAGTGAAAGAGAGGGAGGGAGGGGCCTAGAGATAATAGAGGGGTTTTATTTTTAATTTTAATTATTTAATTTCCAAAAAGTTGACTTTTTATTCGATCTCAAAACGAGGCCCACCATCTGTCGTCCATAGCTAATTACCCCTATTCCGAACACAATGGGACATGCATCGTAGGCTGATTCGATCATTTCGATCAGTTTCCGTCAAAATCAAAATATATCTCTATATATTGAATTTGAACGCACATTTCAATTTACCGGGGCCACATACTAACTCTAAAATTTCCCGAAAAATTATTTCTAGTTTCGTATTGACGATCTGTTTCTAACAAAACTAATTTCGTCGAATTCTGAGACCGTTGGAAAAATGGTCATTTTCCAGTCAATTAAATTCAACTAAAACTGGTCAAACGCGTTTTCCTTTTCCACGCTCACATATTGATTCGAAAAATTACGAAATTTAAACCCTAGCAATAACTCGACATCATGGATCCAACAAAAGTGGTTTCGTCGCAATCCGAGGTCGTTTGCAAAATGGCCATTCTCAAGGGCCGAAATTCCATGGCGACTATTCTGAATTTTCAACTGGACATAACTTTTGATTCCCGCTATGAAATTTTGATTTCTCAGGTTCGTTGTAAAGATATTCACAAATAGATTCAAGTATTTTTGGTTTCACTAAAATTCGGTTTATTTTGAATCCTGTACATTCATTTGAAATTTGAAATCGAATTATCGAACTACCGCGCCATTTTCAATTCCTTTTATATATAAATAAATTATATATATTCTAACGACGACGAATATAAATATATACATTCGAATTCCATTCAAACTAAATTTTTCTCGTCGTTTTTATTTAAAATATTCATTTTAAATATACAAAATTCATTAAAATTGCCAAAATAAAAATTTTTAATTGGCCTAGATTTCCGAGTTATTACAAAGTTCTTGGCATTTGGGTACAAAAGTTCATGTAACTTCTATGGAAATACCTTGTAATATGGTCTCAGAAAGCAAAAGGATTTAACTTGGAAGTATATCTTAACATTTTTGATAGGAATTAACCATTAGTTATGTTATTTTGGCATGAGACGAGGATCCTAAAATTTCCATTTGAAGAAAAATGACTTATAGGTATAATTGAAACCTAATTATAAGAACCAGATTGGTAGAATAAATCTTTATATGACCACCAAACCGAAGTAAGTAATAAGTTTGCCTAGTGGTTAAAATTTTAAAATGATACAAACATTTCAAATGGGTAATGACAGGATAGAGAATTTGTGTTCTAAGAAAAGAAATTTGAAGAAGGGTAATTCGTTTAGAGAGAAGAAAATTTGTAGAACCACTCTGAGTCTAAACCCCACTTATATATATGTGGTTTCATAAATAGAAATTTTAAAGGGCTAGAATATTTTTTTGTATTTTTGGGAGGTTCATGAGAGTAAATATATATATTTAAAAAGGTAAATTTTATGACTCTACAAATAATAATTTATCTACATAAAAAAATTTCAATTAAGATTTTGAAAAGAAATGAATGAGCTTTGTACGTAAAACATACATATATAAAGAGTTTGAAAGAAAGTACGTTCTTATGGGGCTAGACAATATAAGTGGAACAAGTAGAGGAACACAAGATAGTAAATGTAAAGACTAGAAATTGGAATATGTATACAGTAAAAGTGACCCTACTTGGAAATTAGAGTAGGCTTTAGAAATTCAAAACCAAGTTGTGACTATGACCAAGCTATGTATTTAGGGTGGATTAACTTGAAAACGGAAATTCAAAACTAGTTTAAAAGGAAGCAAAAGGAAAACTTGAAAAATAGGTGGATTAACTCACTTGAAAGATTTCTTCCTAAAGTATTTAGGGTGGGTATGATGGAATAGTTCTTAAACGAATTTGGTTATACTAACTCAACATTTGTAAGAGAAACCATTAGGATTGGAAGTTTGGGGGAAAAATACAATTTACTAGTGGGTCACCATGTGTTGATGCATTAATAAACTCATTAATGAAATCTTTTATCTCATAGGGAGAGCTTTTAGTTATAGTAACATGGTTGCCTTTAAAATTCAAGTTCCTTACCTGTGTTCTGTTGGGAAATGTTTCCCGTTAGATATTCTATCATTAGCTTTTTTCCGTTGATTAGGGTCTTTCTTCTAAATATCATGGGGAAGGGTAGATCTTAGGATTAAGCTTATGGATGGTAGGATTGACTGTAAACATGTTATGTCTGATGTACGTAAGTGGTTGTGTAACAATATATTTAAATACATAAAATGATCAATTTTAAGAGTTAATGATCAGGAATTAATTTAAATGAGAATTTGGGTGTCGATTTATCTTGAAATTTAAACTGTTGAGTTTAAAATCCAAATTTGTTTACTTTGAAGCTATATAAAATTCTATTTAAATATATACGATAATAATAATTCATTATCAATGGATTAGATGGTTTGAAATTGATTTTTATATTTTATTGATTTGATTTAAAAGGTGAAAATAGACATTTTCAACTGATCTCGAAATTTGATGAAACCAATTTCATCGGGTCTAGAATGTTAAACTATTGTAACATTTCAATCTTCGTATCAATCGGAATTGTTATGTGGTTATGCCTATATAAACACGTATCGATAATCAATTTGAAATCAATAATAATAATTCATAATATAATTTTAAAAATAATTGTCAAATACGATCGAGTTTGCTTCCGAACCTAGTTCCATTGAGTTAGGTATATGGATTATTAGTAGGTAACAATTATGAGAATGTGTGATTTGGAGGTTGTCAGTTTTTAGTCACAAATAGTGTTATAGGATTTTCTATAAAAGGAAGTAACATTCACTAAACCCTAATTCATCAATTCACGACTGCCATTTATAACCCTAGCGTCTAATGGTCGTGAATTTTCACGTCGACCTAGGCCAAATCAGAGGGAGGTATTAATAGCAAAGATGTGCGCTTAGGGATGAGGAGGCGATCTATGGTGGTGGCTCGGGGAGCGTTGGCATGTCATAGCCAGATTTCATCACGGAAGTCGCGATCTTTAAGTGTATTTTTTGGGAAATCAACAGCGAGTTGCAAGTCAAGGTGGGTGACATTGGAAAGAGGGTGCTCGCGGCAACGATTGGCCAAAGTTAGGCGACTTCTGGTCGCCGACAGGAGAAGCGATGGATAATGGAAGATGGTCGAGGGTTACGAGCTGGAATTTGAAAGAGGATGTCGTGATTTCAATCGTGATTATACGCAGGCTTAGTCTACTTAATTAGGTTATTAAAATATCAATGAAGTCATTAGTTTGATTTATTTATTTTGGCATAGCCGACCGGTTTTTAAAGTGACCGCAAACAGTTTTATAATTATCAATAATAAATACATGTAAAACAGGAGGTTGGTGGTAACCAACCTACTACATTTCAGTTTTTAAGGTGGACTATCCACCATCTATGACATTTATTGTAGGCCATTCACACTATCTAAACTAAATAACAACTCTGGAGATAGTATACATACTAGACTACTATAATTACATTTTCATTTGACTTGACTCTCCACGTAGGGGGAGTAAGAATATTACATACTAAAAAACGTAGTGAATTACATATGAATACACCAAAATACAGTACAAGTCTATTTGAAGTAAAGCAAAGGTATCCAAAAAGTAACATGACCACAGTAAGTACCGTACAGAGAAGTGCATTAGATTCAAACTATAGTAGACAATAGCCAACGTAGTTTTCTTGAACTCCACACCAAGGTGAGAAGCAATGACGTGCACAACTTTCAAGGGGAAATCTGACTAAACATCCTGTAATGGCGCGGGATTTTCGACCCAGAAAATCAACATAATTACACTGTCAATTTCTCGAGCATCGAAAATACCGGGACATTAATAGAAGAAATTAGAGGGTGAGATAGAAAAGATAGAACTAATAGAATAGAAGAAGAAGAAGAAGATCACAACTGAGCAACATCAGAGTAAATATGAAACTCACAGCGGAATGAATAAATTTTATTACAACATAACTTTGAAATACAAATCTGAATCTGTATATATACATACCATATCAGAGTATAACTCATATACATCACAGCAGAAAAATCTCTAAATATCTAACGGTGAAAGCTCCTGCTTTTAGCCCTCCAAGTGAATCTGTAAAATCCTGAAACACTTGACTGCCCGTACAAATTTGGGCACCCAAGAGTTTAGGGAAAACAAACAAAATAAACTCTGGGTCAGTCATGGGACTGGTGTGAGTAAATTCTAATCATACTGTTAATTTTTGAAAATCCTTTTCAAATAAGCAGATAATAGTAAGACCGGCCCACACATAAACATGGACGGTTTTTACCTTACTATAATTCAAATTTTTTGATATCAAAACCAGTGATATTATGATAATGTCTAAACAAATAATTATACAAGTAGCAGAACGCTTGCATCTCACGTTCCACATATATATAGTATAAAATCATAAACCGCAGGGCGCTTATCGGAGATTGGATTTCAACAGACAAGGTATGGGAGCACCTTCTGATCAGTGTACTCTAGAGGGGATACACTCAGGGTTCAACAAGAACATCTTGCAACCCGGCCACACATGACCGCTCACTCATTTAGCTTGAGTGTCGCGAATATATTGCCACCATGGTTGTAGGCCATCCGACCGTCATCCGAAGATACAGAATCGAAAAGAAGTATAAATATGGATTTTCTCTAGATCGGTGACAATACACCCTGCTTGGGGATGACCCAACTAGCCATGCTGCCTAGCCCAACTTATGTCATTCCCGGTTGTGAGGCTAGAGGCTACGTCTATTTTCAGAACATCTGATCACCATTCACTTTGAATTCCACATCGTCAAATCCATAATCACACATTGATTACACAAATGCACACTGGGTGTAGAATAAAGAGAAGTTACCTTCTCCCCACCAACTTGGTATATTCGTAAAAATCAACGGCGTGACCGTTGGAAATACTCTGTCAGACACTCGTCCATACAAGTTGTCCTGGGAATGGACAAACAGAAAATATCATTATGGGACTGGACGACCCTTGCATTTAACTCCGTCTTCAGTTATCTTCAGCATATCTTATTCGCAGCGCTTATGCCTATACGGAGTGGTTTCCGGATAATATATCCAACCGGTCTCTCCGTATTGACAACGATGGTCAAACACTTCGATAGTCGGTTATTTAACCATCGAAGTAAAAACAACATCCATTCTAACATCATACAATCACAGGCACTTTTATTTAATATTCGTTTTATTGTTCGAATTTCCATATCTTACCAGATATTTCTCAAATCCCGTTTTAGCCTTTTCATACTTCTTGGAAAACATTTCCAGTTATTGTAAACTCTTATTCTTTCATGTTCCAGAAATATACGTTATTACCGTTCGAAATATTTTCATAAATTTCACATTCTTTATTTCTATACTTGGATAATCTACCTTATTTATATTGGAAAATATTTCCAATTTCCTTGTAACCCTTTAATCAGCCCCACGTTCACTTTTAAAACATTATTCACTTTGAAATGTGAATACCCTCCCTTATTATAGAAATATGAACACCTTTATCATATAACTCTTTATCCACGAAATACTTTCCCTTATCTTGTTTACCGAAATCTCTTCCATACTTTTTATATTCCTATTCCACTTTATAAACTCTGTTTCTAAGTCAACTTCTTATCAAATCGATATCAAGTTTATAACTAAATACTGACTCTTATCCTATTAACATTTATTTGTTTAAAACTAAATGTTAATTATTCTATCAGATTAAAATTCCTAACAATAGTTTACTTTTAATACATTCGACATCGTCGAATTCTAGTTCCAAATCCTAACTGTTTGATTCTAATCATATTTCGAACATCGAAATGCTGTCATCGTTTTCTAACACGATTCTCCTATTCTTTTTCTAAACTCTTTCTTATATTTCTTTGAACAAATGTCGTTACTTATTACTCTAGAATAAGTGGATTTCAAACCAACTGTGACACTTCCTAAGAAGTGCTGCTATATATAAAAATCACGCTTAAGTTTGGTTAACAGCGTTAATTTATCGCTATAGTTCTAAACTTGTCATACGCTGTAATATTCTCCTTTATAACAAATCTTGACATAACAGTCATGCTTAATCCTAACCAACAGCGTTTGTTATATCGCTATAGTTCTAAACTTGTAATACGCTGTCATATTCCCTTTATACTAATCTTGACCTAACAGTCGCGCTTAAACCTAGTCAACAACGTTTATTTTATCGCTATAGTTTCAGACTTCCAATATGCTGTTACACAAATCTTGACATCTTTTTCCGTTACAAACTGATATCGTTTCCTTGATAATAGTGAAGCCGTTTAAGTTGGGGTATTCTATTTACCTCTTAGACCTTGATCGACAACGTTCTTACCTTAGAACATATATAAGTCTGTAACTCTAATTCCTTATTACTTATAATATCTATCAGATCATATTTTCTTGTTTAATTTTAACTATAGTTTTATAACACCGTATTCTTACTTTGAAATCTCTGTTGTTTATATTAAACATTAACTCTTTGCTTTCTCCATTCCACATTTCTATTTATAACTTCTTAAATTAAAAGGGTAATAAATCTCATTAATCTTGATTAATTTATTTCTAAACTGTTTTCATTAGATTAATTAAAGACTAATTAATCTAATAATCATTTTCCCAAATAACAGTTGATTAAATCAACCTCATTCCATCAGTAAACTCGTTAACTGATTTAAATTTACTCCTCAACATTAGATTAATATAATTAATCTAATAATATTTCTAAAAATTTTATCTTAAATATAATTATCCAAATATTTAATCGTCGGATAATTTCTGCTTTATAAACTTATTGAAATGTCAATAATCGTTTTTATTTATTTTCTAAAAACAAACTCTAAAATACTGGTTTATAATAGAACTTCTATTATAATTTAAACTTCGATTTAATTATAAAAATATAATTTTTATAATTAACTTCGTTGATTTGCCTGACGGTCAATCAACTTCTTAACAAAACGATGGGTTTACGGTCGACTGTTATCACTTTCTAAATTAATATCGTTTATTGATTTATCGAAACAGATGTTGAATTTCCGTTCAACATCAATATTCACATGGGGTTTTAAATATAATTCGGGTTCATACAAAACAAACAGTACATATAATTATCAAGGAATCCGGTTGGATTCCTCCAACCGGTTTCTGCATCCACAGATGTCAGTCAACACAATTTATACTAACTCTAGACTAGGGAATATTCAAATCGATGGAATCAGTGTCTAACCGGTGATGTGTACATATGTAACGATATATAATATTCAACAAATTAACTATAATCTACCTAATCGATCATCGCACAGCATTCAAACAACATTAAAATATAATTAAAATATTTTAAAATAGATCAGAGTTAGTGATTTTACTCACCTTCGCGCGTTAACCGTCAAAGACGATTTGCGTCAGCAGACCGGATCAACTTCAGTACGTGGTCTGCGTCCATTCAATTTAAATGCGAACGACGGTCCTTAATTCTAAATCGTCCCATCACCGGAATAAGCTAACCCGCTTCCTTTTTATTTATTTTCTCCTGGTGCCAGGTGGAAGGCTTCTCTATTGCCGATGCCGACATGTTCACTTCGACCCCGTTTAAAGCCAGCGCTCTTCCCTCTTTACTAAAATATATACTGACTTTATGCTTTATTTCTTGTCGGCCCATTCAGGTAAACCAACCCACCACATCATTACTCCCCCACGCAACACCAACTGCTGTTGCTCAGGCCTTCTAACCCTTTTGCATTATTTTCACTTCAATATCCTTTTATTTTCTTCTCATTAGGCCTTGGCATTTTGATTCTCGGCCCAACTCTAATTTCAAACCAGTTCCAAATAGTACTATCTTTCTAGAAACAACGCTTCTCTATAGGATGCTTCTATGGCTATGTACGCAACTTGCTCCAAATCCTCAGTCTTCACCATCACAAAGATTCCCTTCATGTATTTGCAAAAAAATCCATTTAACTTTACTGCTCACGCCACATATAAATTTCCATGTCCACACAGTTCATTTCAGCGCCAATACCTCCATCATCATACTCTCGTCACAACCACTCGAACCCTTAAACGCCAACCTAAGAAGAATGCCTACCCCATTATTATATCCATACAGTTGCATTAGGTCGCACTTTTAATCTCACAGCAAAAATCCACCTTGCTTTCCACGTGTACACCCCTTGCCACTATGTTTGCACTTCACAAAAACATGCCATCATCCCAGTAAAAGAAATAGCACGCGCCCCTGTTTGTACGTGATCCCTCCTTGTTCTTCTTTCCATAAAACATCACATCTCCGGGTACTTATATTTCCATGCACCTCATATAAACCACGCACTACATCCCTGATGACCACTTCGCCCATTCCCTCATCTACTTCTCGTGAATACAACATTTCAGCAAATACCCACAACCATATATGTACAGTACACCTGAACTCCCCTTCCCGTACTTTCTTCTCTCTCCGGTGCATCAGCCCACCTCGTCCAGGCTTCCGGTCCGACGCTCTCTGGCCATCACGACCGCCACACAACCGGGCACTGCCGACAAAGATGCGGGACGTTACACGTCCATATTGACTCGAACTATGAGTGAGAAAGGAAACGATGGTAGCACACCGGAAAAGACAGCAATAATGAGAGCCTTAGGCTTCACGTTGTTACCATTTAATTTATTTATTTTAATTCAAGTAAATATTGTAACACATATATTTATTTCATACATGATCATATTTCGATGAAACGAGTTACATTGGGTTCGTATTCGCGAACACTACGCACACGAGTTAGATTGGAGTGATTTGAAGATATTTGGATTTTATGGAATTTACCTTTTTAATTGTAAATTACTTAGGAAGTTATCAAGTTTTCTGATAAGATTTTAATTGAATTTTATATTGGGTTTTACATTGTGCAATTAAAGTGCTTAGCGGGTCTATAGCGGTAGAGATGCAAAAAGTTGTAGCAGGAATAAAGAGGGGAAACCGTAGGGATATAACGGAGGTACGAAAATTGTAATTAGATGTAAAACTATATAATTAAAATTAATTATATCACTCTCGCATCATTTGTGTATAAGAAAAACATATTAATAATATTATTTAACAAAATCATAGAATATCTTGGTTATGCACACCAGATTCGACGATCACTATAGATTTCTATCTTATATAGGACACTTATTACTTAAAATCAGCTCTTTACATTAATTTTTTGATTTATTTTAAAAGAGAATCAATAAAATCATCCTTTGTATATTAATATTGCTCAAGCGGGTGCTAAATAACATTGATTTAGCAGTTGCTAAATAGTATTGATTTAGCGGGTGTAGCGGAAAATAGCTGGCCTTAAAGTGGAACTACTCTTCATTAGCGCTAAATTGAAATAGCATGGCAGTCGGAGAGCACTATGTCTATGCGGGGATTTTGAGGTGCTTTAGCGGGGCTTTAATTGCATAGGTTTTACATAGGGATTTTATAATAAATCCAAGTTTTATAAACAATGATTATAAAAGGGATTTAAGGCTAATGTAATGTTTTTAGATGATGGTTCACTATATAATTGAATTAAATTAGAGTGATTGTAATTGAAAGGAGATTTAAAAATTGCAAAAGAAGGGTTTTTAAAACGCTATTTAAATTTAATAGTAATATAACTTATTGTAGCTTTCACTGAATATCAGATTTTGTGTTAACGAACTTATATTTATCTTGAAGATAAGAATATTGTCGAGTCAAGGTCTGAGAGGTAAATAAAATACCCCAACTTGAATGACATCATTTTTATCTAAGGGATGATACAAGTTTGAACGGAAGTAGATGTTGGAAATTAAATTATTATTTCGGTAAAAGATATTATAAACTTTAAATTGCGAGGTTTATAAGTTGAATAAAACTATTTAGGGTTTTATAACAAACAATGTATCCCTTGACATTGTTTTAGCTGGGTATGGTTTCGAAACATACTTATATCATTCAATTAAGTTTATAGCGCTATTTCCTTAAGTGGGGAAATAATATGGTTTTGTTAATACGCTTATTCTATAGAGATAAGTGTATGGCTATCATTTTCAAAGTAACAAAAATAAGAGATATTTGAGTATACTTATCCCATTGAGATAGGTATATGGAATCAATTTTTAAGAATCGATGAAATGATTTTAATAAATAGTTTTAATTAAAAGGGCATGTGCTACTGATGTACTCAACTGTACTGTGTGATTTGGTAGTTAAAAAATCGACAATTAATATATTCCTTTTAACTTATAGTGTGTTGGTTCGAGGAACCGGGATAGCAACTAGATTCAAACCCACTTCAAACCAACTTTCTGTTCGAAGGTTTGAAGGTGTAACCTTCAGAGAGGAAAGGGGTACTCGCTGATGTCTCTGGTTAACTACAAGGATTATACTTGTAGCAGTAGTCCCTACATTCTGGGTTCTACATGATGCGAGTACTTCTTGTTACTAATCCTAGGTGTTATCCCGATAAAATGTAGTAAAAGAGTACCTTCGGTTTTTCCTAGTCCTGGACAACTTGTATGGATGGATGTATGACATTTTATTTTTTAGACCACATGCGTTGATTTTATTTTACAAACATGCATTTATTTTGTAACGACCCGTATTCTACGCATCATAGGACCGTAGAATATTTATTTCTTTCACATACGAAGTCGTATGGTCATGTAACTTTGGGAGACGACTATTGTGGTCATTTCCCATGTTCATGATTTTTCCCGATTTTTAAATGACCATTTTACCCCTAGTCGGCACTGTTTTGGCCATAACTTTTGACTGGAAAGGAATTTTGACCTGAAACCACTTACATTGGCTCCAGAAGATGGTTTGCAATTCCGTAGAGTGGTCACATTAGCCAAACGGACTCACTGTTTGGGAGATATGGCTGAAACAAGTTTCAGATGGTGAAAAACAGCTTAATTGGGCTTAACCGAGTGATTAGCAGCTAGGCCCAGAGGGGAATTTCGGGTTTAGAGGTATAGGAGGACTGATTAGGGTTAGGAAATCACTTTCATTTCAGTTTTGAGATGCCACAAATCTTCTTGAGACCCTAGTAATGGCTTCCATCCTCTAAAACCACTCCAAAACACATTTTTAGTGAATATTAAACCTAAACTACATCAAAGCAAGGCCAAATAGCAACAAAGCAAGGTTGGAGCTGCTGCTATACATAGGAATTCGACCCAAACAGAGAGTATTTCAGATTTGGTGTTTTATTTTGTGGCCAAGGTGAGTGATTTGCATAGTTTTTGCACTAATTACGGTAATTAAGGGTAATTAGTGAAGATTAGCGAATTTATGCACTAATAAATTCTGGAAAAATGTTTAGAAATTCTTAAATAATATTTCATGCCTCTGTTAGAAAATTTAGGCGATTTGATTAAGTTTTAATAAGTATGCGCTTAAACATGATTAAGAGGGATTATGGGAAAATATGAAGTTTTAGTCACTTTTGATCCATTTTGATTCATTTGAATTGTTGTTTGTTGTTTGTGGTTGCTATTACGTGTTGCTATGACTCTATGGTGTGTTTTATGATTGATTGGAAGTGTTAGAATTGTCGAAAACATCGTCGAATGGCGTAAACAAGTTGCTGGAAAAGTTGCAGAAAGTTGTGCAGGGTTTCGGATCGGATCGGATATGGGCTCGGATCGGATAGGAGACCTGGGCAAGGAACCCGACCCGAACTGGAACCTGGCACAAAAGAAATTTGGCAAGAAGGAAGGCCACTGCTTAAAATCGGAGTAGGATAGAGCGGATCGGATCGGAACTATGGAGCAGGATCGGATCGGAGTAGGAGAGAGCGGATCGGATCGGAAGAATAATGGAGGCCAGATCGGATCGACTTAATAATGAAAGGCTACGACTGGAGTAAGGCGAAGGGATCGGATCGGATCGGATCGGATCGGAGTAGATGGAAAACGAGGGAGCTGATCGGAGAAGGAGCATGAACTGGAAGGAAGACAGCAACCCGACCCGACCCGGAGGAGGACACCGACCCGACCCGAAGTGAAGTACCCGACCCGAACCGAATGGAAAGATGACAAGGAAGGAGGACCGAACCGAACCGACGAGGGTAATGACTACCGAACCGAATTCTAGGGCTGCTACTGCACGACAACTCTTCTGAAGACCCACTCCAATTCGACCAAACCCGAGATGCAAAGAAAGTCCAAATGAGAAGCTAGAGCTCAAGATCCAGATGGGAGTCAACGAGTTCGCTTCATGATTGGGCTTTGCTGCGGGACGCGTGTTAAGGGGTTATCGATGTCTATAGCTTTGGACCACTATGGTAGGAGGTACGAAGGCGGATTCAGGGCCATTATGGCATTGGTAGGACCAAGGGCTACGACCAATGTGGTGGGTCATTGAAATGTTTGGTCATGACTCCATGTGTTTAGCTTGGTCACAGCAGGGTTTCTACAAGTCGGGATTCGTCGTTACCTCAATTTGTCTAGTATTCTAAAGTGGTAGATATCGTATGCTTTACGCACTGAGTGAGAGATGTGAGGATGGTTGCTATGGTTGATTTGTTTGCTATCATTATGACATGCACACCCCACCCCCGTATTCTTACACTCTTTATTATGGCACCTTAGAGTATTGTACGGTATGTGGTACTGACTCTTTGGTTGCAGGTCCAGGTTCAGGTATGGTTTAGTATACCTGTTATTATTCTGTTTAGATGCTTATCGCTCATACCAGGCTTTATGTCTGACCCAGAGTTTTATGTTTCCTCTTATTACTCTGGGTGCTCACACGAGCAGACTAGAGACAGGTTAGCTGGTGACGCACGGGTAGATGATCCGGAGACGAGCAGGAGGCTTCCACGTAATATATATAGTATTCTCCCTGCGTTGTTGAAGATCACTGCTTGGGCATTGGTGGTGCATCTTCTACTTTAGCTTTCTTTTGTTAGAGACAGTAAATTTGAAAAGTTGTAATAAGCTGTATTTGGATTTCCGCTGCTCTGATGATTTATGTTGATTTTAGTTATCAGCTTATACACTGTCTCACCTGTTTTATGTCAAGTATGTTATTATTATATTTTATTCCATGCGCTGTGAGACATTCTACAGGTTCCTTGATTAGTTCATTCCTTTCTTTCCTTTCTTTGGCGACCGTTCCGTGCTAACTGGACATGTGTACAACGTACTTTTGGAGTAAATGTAGGTTGGTGCGGGGCGGGCCGTCACACTTGGTATCAGAGCTCTAGGTTGCGTAGTTAACCTAGGGAAGTTATCAGGGAGAGATAATATACGTATACGAGAGAGCGTATTTGTGATTACTTTGGTTTTTAAAAGCTATATATATATACTATTACTAGTATAAGGATGAAGTCGTACTGCACTAGCACCACTATGGAGTCGTTAATCGTTTCCTTTTTCAGATTGACGATGAGCCGATATACTAGAGGTGCTGGTAGGGGAGCCAATAATGAGAATGCTGCTGACATGAGGACGATGTTTACTGACCTCATGAGAGAGATGCTTAGAGATGTACAGAGGGCAGCTCCCAATGGTGGAAATGGTGGTGGTCCAATAGTGCAGGCGCCAAGAGTCGACTTCGCCAAGCTGAATAAGGATTATACTAGTCTTGGTGGGAAGTCGTTCCACGGAACGGAATCGGCCACGGATGTTCAGGATTGGTTGGATAGTTGTGAACATATCTTCGAGGATTTGGGTATCGAGGATGCGATGAAGAGAAAGCTAGCGTCCCGTCAGCTGCAAGGGCGGGCAATGAATTGGTGGAATGCTATAAAGGCAGCTACTCCCGAAGATCAGATTACTTGGGAGTAGTTTAAGGCTCGCTTTAGCGAGAAGTTCATTCCAGCTGCTCAGAAGTCAGTGCTGTTTAAGAAATTCTTGGAGCTCAAGCAAAATGGCAGAGCTGTCTCGGAGTACATTGCTGAATTTGACACTTTGTCAAAATATGGGTCATCTCTTATTGATAGTGCCGAGAAAAAGAATGAGAAATTCATAACTGGTTTAGATCAGTACTTAGGGGAAAGGCTTATTAACCACATCGATGAGACGTTTGAGTCGATTGTGGGGAAAGCATTAAGATCAGAAAGTCTCTACCCTAAGCCGAAGACTGAGGTTGCATCCACAGATGAGCCAAAGCCACAAGCAAGTGGTGGAGGTAAGGGTTGTTCCCAGAATAAGAGAATGCAGAATCAGGCTAAGGATGGCCAGAAGAAAAAGAATAAGCAAGATGTTGAGTGCTTCAGCTGTGGTAAGAAGGGCCATTATGCTAGTAATTGTCGGGCCAAGCCAGCGGATAGGAAGTGCTTCAACTGTGGCCAAATGGGACATCACAAGGACAAGTGTCCACAGCCCCCTAAAGAAAAGAAAATGGTGAAAGCATATGCCCTTAATGCTATTCCTTCTTCGTCGAATGCCCCAACTGCGGCGGAGAAGGGAAAGAATGTCGTCATTCAAGGTATGCTTTCTGTTTATGATGTTCCTGTTAGAGTTTTGTTTGATACCGGAGCTTCCAGTTCTTTCATATCTAGTGACCTGGTAGATAGGTTGGGATTGGAGCCCGAGATCGTCGATAGACCTTTAGTAGTGACGAACCCGATTGGTGGTTCGACTAGCCTTAGCATGATTTGTCGTAATGTGGTCCTATCGAGTCATGGATGCATGTTTGTTTGTGATTGCTTTGTTTTGGGCTTTACTGGGTATGGCATTACTTTGGGAGTAGATTGGCTCCAAAGATACGGGGTGGTGGTAGACTGTGAGGGCTTTTTAGTGACAGCTAGAGCGGATGATGGGCGGAGGATAGTGTTTGGTGGTCTACCCAGTAAGGGGGTATTGGCTAGTTTTCTAAACTCCCACGACATTCCGCATAGTGAGTTGTCAGGTTTGCCCGTGGTTGGCCAGTATCCGGATGTTTTCGAAGAAGTGACCGGACTTCCACCACACCGAGAGATTGAGTTTCGTATTGATTTGGTAAATGATGCCAGGCCTATAGTGATGCCACTTCGTCGTATGGCACCAAGGGAGCAGCGAGAGCTCGAGGTGCAAGTCAGCGATCTTTTGAAGAAGGGATTTATCAGAAGGAGTGTTTCTGAATGGGGAGCACCAGTTGTGTTTGCTACCAAGGCGGATGGTTCCCTTCGTTTGTGTGTAGACTACCGCGAGTTAAATAAAGTGACGAGGAAGAACAAGTATCCTCTACCGCGGAAATATGATTTGTTCGATCAGTTGAGTGGCGCGAGAGTATTTTCTCAGTTGGATCTCGCGACAGGTTTTCATCAGCTTAGAGTGGAAGCTGAGAGTATAGCCAAAACAGCATTTTGGACGCCGTTTGGATTTTATGAGTGGTTGGTCATGCCATTCGGGCTGACCAATGCCCCAGCATATTTTGTGGATCTTATGAATAGGGTATTTAGAGATCAGTTGAATAAGTTTGTCCTTGTGTTCGTTGATGATATTTTGGTCTATTCGAGGACAGAGGAAGAACACAAGGAACATTTGAGAATAGTGATGGAGGTGTTGAGAAAACACCAATTGAAAACAAAGTTTTCTAAGTGTCACTTCTGGAAGAGGGAAGTGAGGTTCTTGGGCCATGTTGTATCAGAGAATGGTATTGCCGTGGACCCGGCGAAGGTTGCTACGGTACAGGATTGGACTATGCCCAAGAATGCAACGGATGTAAGAAGTTTCTTGGGGTTAGCTGGATATTATCGTAAGTTTATCCAAGGTTTCTCCAAGATAGCAGCACCATTGACCCAGTTGACCAAGAAGAATCAAGCTTTTGTCTGGGATGAAAGGTGCGAGAATGCATTCAAGAGTCTAAAGGACAAGTTGACAAGCGCACCAGTGTTAGTCATTCCTAAGGGGGATGAAGAGATGACGGTATACACGGATGCCTGTGGTACCGGACTGGGTGCTGTATTGATGCAAGGCGGTAGGGTTGTAGCTTATGCAAGTCGGCAATTGAAACCGCACGAGAGAAGATACCCTACCCATGATTTAGAATTGGCAGCGATCGTGTTCGCGTTAAAGATGTGGAGACACTATCTCTTGGGAGAAAGATTTGTGCTGTTTACAGATCATAAGTCGTTGAAGTATCTCTTCTCCTAGAAGGATCTAAATCTCCAGCAACAAAGGTGGTTAGAATTCTTAGCTTCCTATGATTTTGACATCGCATACACACCGGGAAAGGGCAATGTGGTAGCCGATGCGTTGAGTCGAAGACATGCCAGCTTAGGGGCTATGTTCCTTGAATGGAAGCAACTGGAGTATATCGCGGGGTTTGATTTCAGACCAAAGTGCGAATTGGATCCAGAAATGTTAGCAAGTTTGACGATCAGACCCACTTTAATTGAGCGGATCGGCTCTAGTCAGAGGGACGATCCTAACCTATTGGAAATCATATCCAAGTTAGGGATGGGTATCGATGAGGAGATGAACAAGTATGGGCTTGATCGAGATGGATGGCTTAGAAAGAATGGAAAGCTTGTTGTACCCAATGTCAATGGATTGAGAGATGAAGTGCTTAGAGAGTGTCATCACTCAAAACTGACTATACACCCCGGTGGTAATAAGATGTATCGAGATATGAAGTAGACCTACTACTGGGAAGGGATGAAAAGAGACGTTGGGAAGTTTATATCCAAGTGCATGAATTGCCAGCTAGTTAAAGCCGAGCAAAAGAAGCATAGTGGGTTGTTACAGCCCTTAGAAATTCCCGAATGGAAATGGGAGCAAGTCTCGATGGATTTCATTGATGGTTTACCAAGGACTAGATCGGGACATGATAGCATTTGGGTAGTTGTGGATTGACTGACTAAAAGTGCAAGATTTATACTAGTCAAATCGACCAGAACGGCGGCTAAGTTAGCAGAATTGTATATGAAGTGGATAGTGAGATTTCATGGAGTACCTAAAAGCATTGTGAGCGACCGAGACCCGTTGTTCACTAGTGGGTTTTGGAAGAGCTTACAAGAGGCTCTAGGGTCAGAGTTACATCTCAGTACCGCATATCATCCTCAGACCGACGGTCAGACGGAGAGGGTGAACCGTATTTTGGAAGATCTCTTGAGAGCATGTATATTGGATTTTGGTGGATCATGGGATGACCATCTGCATCTAGTAGAGTTTGCATATAATAATAGCTACCAATCCAGTATCGGTATGGCCCCGTTTGAAGCTTTGTACGGAAGACCGTGCAACTCACCATCATGTTGGATAGAGACTGGCGAGAAGTTTGTGCTTGGACCAGATATGGTGAGGGAAACTTCAGATAAGATTAAGATCATTCAACAACGAATGAAAGCTGCCCAAGATAGGCAGAAGAGTTATGCTGACAAGAGGAGAAGAGACTTAAAATTCTCCGTTGGTGACTTGGTGTTTGTCAATATTTCTCCATTGAAGAGCGTAATACGATTTGGCAGGAGAGGCAAGTTGGCACCAAGATTTGTTGGCCCATTCCCTGTTCTTGAACTAGTCGGGAATTTGGCATACAGAATTGACTTACCGGAGAAGATGGCGGGAGTTCACGACGTATTTCATGTTTCCCAACTAAGAAAGTTCGTTCACGACTCAGATATGACTATTTCACCTGATCAGTTAGAGGACTTCGAAGTAGAACCCGAGGCGGTTGGGAACCGCAAGCCAGCCCGTATTGTCGAGCACGACATGAAGCAACTTCGAAGGAAGGCGGTGAAGCTAGTCAAGGTTCAGTGGGGCGAGGATGAGAATGATTGTACTTGGGAGACAGAGGAGAACATTAGGAAGACACACCCAGAACTCTTTGCCTGGTAAGATTTTGACTTCGATTTAGTTTTCCGCATGCTTGGATAGGCTTGTTTGCTTGTTTTGCATGTTTGATTGTTGTATGTGGTTGTTAGGCGTGCGGGATCCTTTGTATGTTTTGGGTTGAGGAATTTCGGGGACGAAATTTCTTAAGGGGGGGAGAGTGTAACGACCCGTATTCTACGCATCATAGGACCGTAGAATATTTATTTCTTTCACATACGAAGTCGTATGATCATGTAACTTTGGGAGACGACTATTGTGGTCATTTCCCATGTTCATGATTTTTCCCGATTTTTAAATGACCATTTTACCCCTAGTCGGCACTGTTTTGGCCATAAATTTTGACTGGAAAGGAATTTTGACCTGAAACCACTTCCATTGGCTCCGGATGATGGTTTACAATTCCGTAGAGTGGTCACATTAGCCAAACGGACTCACCGTTTGGGAGATATGGCTGAAACAAGTTTCAGATGGTGAAAACAGCTTAATTGGGCTTAACCGGGTGATTAGCAGCTAGGCCCAGAGGGGAATTTCGGGTTTAGAGGTATAGGAGGACTGATTAGGGTTAGGAAATCACTTTCATTTCAGTTTTGAGCTGCCACAAACCTTCTTGAGACCCTAGTAATGACTTCCATCCTCTAAAACCACTCCAAAACACATTTTTAGTGAAGATTAAACCTAAACTACATCAAAGCAAGGCCAAATAGCAACAAAGCAAGGGAGTATTTCAGATTTGGTGTTTTATTTTGTGGCCAAGGTGAGTGATTTGCATAGTTTTTGCACTAATTACGGTAATTAAGGGTAATTAGTGAAGATTATCGAATTTATGCACTAATAAATTCTGGAAAAATGTTTAGAAATTCTTAAATAATATTTCATGCCTCTGTTAGAAAATTTAGGCGATTTGATTAAGTTTTACTAAGTATGCGCTTAAACATGATTAAGAGGGATTATGGGAAAATATGAAGTTTTAGTCACTTTTGATCCATTTTGATTCATTTGAATTGTTGTTTGCTGTTTGTGGTTGCTATTACGTGTTGCTATGACTCTATGGTGTGTTTTATGATTGATTAGAAGTGTTAGAATTGTCAAAAACATCGTCGTATGGCGTAAACAAGTTGCTGGAAAAGTTGCAGAAAGTTGTGCAGGGTTTCGGATCGGATCGGATATGGGCTCGGATCGGATAGGAGGCCTGGGCAAGGAACCCGACCCGAACTGGAACCTGGCACAAAAGAAATTTGGCAAGAAGGAAGGCCACTGCTTAAAATCGGAGTAGGAGAGAGCGGACCGAATCGGAACTATGGAGCAGGATCGGATCGGAGTAGGAGAGAGCGGATCGGATCGGAAGAATAATGGAGGCCAGATCGGATCGACTTAATAATGGAAGGCTACGACTGGAGTAAGGCGAAGGGATCGGATCGGATCGGAGTAGATGGAAAACGAGGGAGCTGATCGGAGAAGGAGCATGAACTGGAAGGAAGACAGCAACCCGACCCGACCCGGAGGAGGACACCGACCCGACCCGAAGTGAAGTACCCGACCCGAACCGAACCGAATGGAAAGATGACAAGGAAGGAGGACCGAACCGAACCGACGAGGGTAATGACTACCGAACCGAACCGACTTCTAGGGCTGCTACTGCACAATAACTCTTCTGAAGACCCACTCCAATTCGACCAAACCCGAGATGCAAAGGAAGTCCAAATGAGAAGCTAGAGCTCAAGATCCAGATGGGAGTCAACGAGTTCGCTTCATGATTGGGCTTTGCTGCGGGACGCGTGTTAAGGGGTTATCGATGTATATAGCTTTGGACCACTATGGTAGGAGGTACGAAGGCGGATTCAGGGCCATTATGGCATTGGTAGGACCAAGGGCTACGACCAATGTGGTGGGTCATTGAAATGTTTGGTCATGACTCCATGTGTTTATCTTGGTCACAGCAGGGTTTCTACAAGTCGGGATTCGTCGTTACCTCAATTTGTCTAGTGTTCTAAAGTGGTAGATATCGTATGCTTTACGCACTGAGTGAGAGATGTGAGGATGGTTGCTGTGGTTGATTTGTTTGCTATCATTATGACATGCACACCCCACCCCCGTATTCTTACACTCTTTATTATGGCACCTTAGAGTATTGTACGGTATGTGGTACTGACTCTTTGGTTGCAGGTCCAGGTTCAGGTATGGTTTAGTATACCTGTTATTATTCTGTTTAGATGCTTATCGCTCATACCAGGCTTTATGTCTGACCCAGAGTTTTATGTCTCCTCTTATTACTCTGGGTGCTCACACGAGCAGACTAGCGACAGGTTAGCTGGTGACGCACGGGTAGATGATCCGGAGACGAGCAGGAGGCTTCCACGTAATATATATAGTATTCTCCCTGTGTTGTTGAAGATCACTGCTTGGGCATTGGTGGTGCATCTTCTACTTTAGCTTTCTTTTGTTAGAGACAGTAAATTTGAAAAGTTGTAATAAGCTGTATTTGGATTTCCGCTGCTCTGATGATTTATGTTGATTTTAGTTATCAGCTTATACACTGTCTCACCTGTTTTATGTCAAGTATGTTATTATTATATTTTATTCCATGCGCTGTGAGACATTCTACAGGTTCCTTGATTAGTTCATTCCCTTCTTTCCTTTCTTTGGCGACCGTTCCGTGCTAACTGGACATGTGTACAGCGTACTTTTGGAGTAAATGTCGGTTGGTGCGGGGCGGGCCGTCACATATATGGTAGCGGAGTAGCTTAACACCCAGAGTATCTTTGTGCAAATCAATTTGTGATTGACGGATCTAACAATGTGGCATTCAAAGTTGAATGTGATATTTCCAAAAGGTAATCATAGTCTAAAGCATCATCAACCATGAAATGACTGAAATTGGGCATGCAACAGAGTTATGTGGGTCATTTCCATTAGGGTATATCATCGCCTGATCAAGAGTAATCATTTGTCCCTTTGGTATGCTTTGGAATGAATATGGTTGATTAACCCTGTTGACACACTTTTTGGTCAAATCTGTCACACATGGAATTCCTGAATAGCTACATGCTCAAGTAGTGAAACAACGTTAGAAGACATAGAGCGATTTGGTCAAAATCGCACCACCTGAGTAAAATGGCCTGAAACTCCTATCAGACGACCTCTTTTGGGCCCGAAAACAGCAGTTACGGAGCTAAGCTCTGTAACTCTTCTAGCCCTCTGAATGAGCTTCAAGTAGAGTTTTCGTTTGGCTCAATCGAATTTACGATTTGAAAGATATGCCCATTTCCGTGAACGCGCATAGAAGAGCAACTCCGGTTCGTGAGCCTGGTCTCGATTCGCCCTCAACATGACTCCTCCTAGACTGGCTCGTGGGACACCACTTGGGCTCGCCCCTCCTCATCTCGTGGAGCCTCTTCAAATCGTGAAGCACCCTCCTTGACTCGTGACACACCCCCATCTCGTGAAACCAACTCTGGGTCATGGATCATATATGGGTCACGATCCCCATTACCATGACCCGACCATGGACACCAGCTTCACCATACCGCTCGCGACCAGACCCCGGTTCGTGAAGGCCTCATCATGGCCCAACCCAATGGCCACGAACCAACCACCGAACCTGCTGATACACGCGTAGATCTTGACCTGTTCTCAAGGCTACTTCTGCTCTTACTTTCCTGGATCGGATGCCACGTGCCCTATCACGAACCGGTCATCCCAGAGGCTCTCCTACAGCTATAAATTCACCTTTACATGGAATTTTAAGGGGATTCTCTTTGACTTTTTGTCCATTCTTCTTCACGGCTTCCACCATTACTAAAGTGCAGGGATTTTGCACCTTCTTACATCTAAATTCTACTCTTGTAATCTCAATTAAACACACGGATTGTGTGTCTTCATGTAACCGATTCTTGTAATTTGTCAGTATAACAATAAGATTATAAAGTGGACGTAAGCTACATCTACAGCCGAACCACTATAAAACATCGTGTGTTCCCTCTAATTTTACTATTTTCTGTATTCTGTGATCTAATTTGGGTGTTAGTGCCAGATCTTGGTCTAACATTTTGGCGCACCAGGTGGGGGCACACGAAAACTTCAACTTCTACTTGTATTTTTTGGTTACTGGATCACTGGTTAAAAGAAAGAAGGATGGAACTCTCTCCTGTACTGAAGGTGTTGAGGCCAAAAGAACGAGAAACGAGGCAAGCCAGGAAGCTTCCTCTCACGAAAACCCATCGGCATACTTGACTCGAGAAGAAATGGATGGCGTTCTCGTTGAATTGAGAGATCAAATGGCAAGGCAAGACGATCTCCTCCAAAAGCAATAGAAAATGATGGATGAATTCTTCGATTGGATGGATGGCATGCCGAGCGGCAACGAATAGCGCATTGGAAATGAAGCCACTGAAGCGGCTCGTCCCTTACATGGACTCGGGGGCAACCCTCTCACACTTGGAAATGGTCAAGATCGACCAACTTCAGCTCCTGTTCAAATAGATACCAGAATGCAAGCCCCCGCTCCACACCAGGATCCGGCTCGTGATGGACATCTAGATGCGGTTCGTGACCTACCATAGCGACCCGATCGGCTCGCCCCTCCTGCCTCACGAACCGCCCTTCACGACCCTAGCCCACGAGCTGAATTCCATGAATCACGACCGGGTCAGGTCACCCCCCCGAACCACGAACCGCGAGTCGCGACCCGCTCCCAGTAGCTCACCAACAGCTTCCTCACTCGCTTACATTCAACATTGGGGGCACCAGCTCTGATCTTGGCAACTTGCAACAACTTTTTGAAGGAAATCGGCTAGCAGATCTGATTGAACGCCTCTCAAGAGGTCGCACTTACCAGAATGACGTGGATGACGTCAACCACACTCCTTTCACTCAGGAAATCAGGAATTCACATAATCCCCCAGATTTCAAACTTCCACAACTGGTGCCCTACAACGGCAGGACAGATCCTACCGTGCATCTAATGCGCTACAAATGACATATGGAAGAACAATCGGCATCGGAAAACGTCATGGCAAAGTGTTTTCCCCTCTTTCTGATTGACAAAGCCGCTATGTGGATTCGGCAACTAGAAACAGAATCGATCAGCAGTTGGAACATATTGTTTGCACGCTTTATTGAACAATTTCGGGTTCACATTGCACGACCCAATAACGTCATGTCACTAACTACAATCAAGCAGAGGCCCAGAGAAACTCTGCATTCATTCCTGGAAAGATTCAACGTTGCAGCAGCATCAGATGATTGCCCCGAACCATCCATGGTATTGATGGCAGCAGTATCTGACGTTATGGATAACTCGGAGTTCAAAAAATCCTTGAACCGAGATCCACCACGAAATCTTGGCGAATTCTACCTTGAAGAAGATAGATTTCTACGGGACAAAGATGCAACTTTTGAGAAGCGCATTCTCGATGTCAACATGCTTAAAGACGGAGAACCGTCTGATTTTGGAAAAGGGGGAAAAGCCGATGTCAAGAATGACCACAATACTCATCCCCAAAGAGGGCCCAAATATGAAAGATACAGTGAACTAAACAACACTCTGAGCAACATCTACATGGATATATGAGGCGCTACCTCCTATCCGAGGCCTCCCAATAGGGAGCCAACACTAGCACAACGCAACTCCGGTAGACATTGCATATTTCATGACATAGATGGTCACAACACTGATGACTGCAGACATTTGCGCGATCTTATTGAGGATCGGGTCAGACGAGGAGAGCTAGCCGAGTATGTCACTCAACCAACAGCACCTACACCTGCGCTGCCACCACCTATTCCCCAGAGAAGGAACGATCCTGGATCGAGCAATCACGGGATTATCATTCGCTGATCCCACTCAACGGATCTCTTCAGTTTACCAAACTCCGGTCCATAGTTCATGTTTTTAGGCTTTAAGGCAACTTCTCGCCCTTCTTTGTTTTCTCTGCATGTAATAAGCACGGCAACATCAGCCCACACGCACAGAACCTACCCGTAGTCTCTAGTCGTGTTCAGGGTTAGAATAACTGCCGCTTAGCTTTCATGAATCAATAAAGATCATAGATAAGCTCCGACTCCCAACTGGATCCGTCTAGTATAAACAGACATGAGCTTCAGCTTCGAACTGGATCCGTCCAGTATAAACAAACTGCATTAGCATTTCCTTGGTCGTCTTACCCCGGTAAGGCCGTCTTGGAATTTCATTAGCTTTTCCTCGGTCATCTTACTCTGGTAAGGTCGTCTTGGAATTTCATTAGCTTTTCCTCGATCGTCTTACTTCGGTAAGGCCGTCTTGGAACCTCATGGCATTTCCTTGGTCGTCTTACCCCGGTAAGGCCGTATTGGAACCCCATAGCACATCCTTTGTCGTCTTACTCCGGTAAGGCCATCTCGGAACCATTTTTGCATTGTTTGTCTTATCTTTTTACAAGTACGAATTATGGATTTCACAGATTATCCAAAACACATCTTTCTTATCAGCAAGATATGTTCTGGGGGGGGACTTGTTGACACACTTTTTAGACATAGCTCTCACATATGGAATTCCTGAATAGCTACACGCTCAAGTAGTGGAAACAACGTCAGAAGACGTAGAGTGGCTTGGTCAAAATCACACCACCTGAGTAAAATGGCCCGAAACTCTTATCAGATGACCTCTTTTGAGCCCGAAAACAGCAATTATGGAGCGAAGCTCCATAACTCTTGTAGCCCTCTGAACGAGCTTCAAGTAGATTTTTCGTTTGGCTCAATCGGACTTACGGTTTGAAAGTTATTGCCCATTTCCGTGAACATGCATAGAAGAGCAACTCCGTTTCGTGAGCTTGGTCTCGATTCACCCTCAACACGACTCCTCCTGGACTGGCTCGTGGGTACCCCCTTGGGCTCGCCCCTCCTCGGCTTGTAGAGCCTCTTCAACTCGTGAAGCACCCTCCTCGACTCGAGATGCACCCCCGTCTCGTGAAACCAACTCTGGCTTGAGGAGCATATATGGGTCACGATCCCCATTACCACGACCAGACCATGGACACCAGCTTCACCATACTGCTCGCGACTAGACCTCGGTTCGTGAAGGCCTCATCACGACCCGACCCCATGACCACGAACTAACCACCGAACACGCTGATACACGCGTAGATCTTGACCTATTCTCAAGGCTACTTCTACTCCTACTTCCCCGGATCGGATGCCACGTGCCCTATCACGAATCGGTCATCCCAGAGGCTCTCCTACAACTATAAATACACCTCTACATGGAATTTTAAGTGGATTCTCTCTGACTTTATGGCCATTCTTCTTCATGGCTTCCACCATTACTGAAGTGCAGGGATTTTGCACCTTCTTACATCTAAATTCTACTCTTGTAATCTCAATTAAACACATGGATTGTGTGTCTGCATGTAACTGATTCTTATAATTTGTCAGTATAACAATAAGATTATAAAATGGAAGTAGGCTACATCTACAGCTGAACCATTATAAAACCTCATGTGTTCCCTCTGATTTTACTATATTCTGTGATCTGTGATCCTCATTTGGGTGTTAATGCCAGATTTTGGTCTAACAGACCCCAACCGCGGTGGTGATATATTCGGCAAACTCAAGTTTAATGAGTAGTCGGTTCTGTATGGTCAAGTTGCAAGATATTCCCATTGAACCCCGATGTTTTTTCATCTCTAGAGGAACACTGTTTGGGAGATACGTAGTTTCTTACCTTTTCATGAATGTAAATCAAACTCCACTACAAGCCGTACGATTTTAGATGTAAATCAACTATGTCGAAAATTGAAATGCAAGTTTTTCGGCTTTCATTTGTGATTTTAGACATTATTATAATGTCATTGGATTTATAATAAAGAAGATTTGGTTATCATAAGGAAAAAACACGTGCCATGTTTATGTGTGATTGTGTCTTATGAGAGTTCCATTCTTTTAAAGAATTTTATAAAATTAAGTAAGTTGTTTGTAATGTGAGTTTTCTCACTGCAAGTATTCCGGACTGAACAAGTGATTTTTCTTTCCCTCAAAATGTGCTCGTGTCAGACCGAGTATATTTTCCAGGTTGCATTGGGTTTTTCTTAAAGCTCTAGGAGAGGAGCCGAGGTCGAGACGTATTCCTGTATTTTCTCATATAAATTTATTTTAGTTTTGTGTGTGTTTTATTTATCAGCATTGTACTGATAGATTTTATTTATTCTGCTATGTGATTATATTCTACTCTGATTCGGTAGTTTTGGTGTTTTTCTTATTTTCCATTCTTACGTTTCTTTCTCTCTTCTTCTCACCCTCAAATTTCTTTTTTCTAACTTTCTCGGTTTTTGGTACTTGAGTCTAGGCACGTGAATACATAAGAAGTACTAGTGTCAAAATTCGAGCATCGAAAATCTCGGGTTATTGCTGTTGGTATCAGTGTTGGAGGTTGAGTGATAACCTTGGTTCTGTGACGTAAATCAATAAAGATAGAGTTAGTAATCCGCTAGATTGAGTTTGAGTGCACATGTGTGTGTGTGTATGAGAGAGTACTTGTTAGCATTATAAAATGTCCTATATTATGTTTGTTTATCGGTTGAGTGGTATATAAATTCCACATTGACGTATTTGACCGATGTCGTTGATAGGGATTTCTAAACACCTGATTGAGGCAAATCGACATAATATTGTTTTAGAGAGTTGGTAAATGAAATTATTTTACCAAGATTATATATGTAAAAGAATTTTCAAGCTAAATATAGTTTATGGATAATTAGTCTGATTGGAGATGATAATATTCTATTATTATCATTTATTTTTAAGACGTGCTCACTCTTGAGCATTGACTATTGTTGATTGATTGGTAGTGTTCCTGGCCAGTTTATGGGTATTAGCTACTTGTTTGGATAAGAGAAAGCTTATCACTTTTTCTTGCATGTGTTGGGTAAGAATTAAACCTTAGCAAAATGTTTAATATGTCATTAACCCAGGAGAAACCTTTGTGAAGCAATTTTATATATAACTAGAAGTATAGAAGTGAAATTATAAACGGGTTTATAAATAGAAAATGGATTTGATGAAAATGGAAGGATCTGAATTTATGGTGAGTTTTGAAAATGGTTTCAAAAGAAATAACATGATTATTTGAAGGTGTTTATGTGTATAAATTAATTTTAAAGTTCTTTTTTAAACAAACATAGTTCTTGCTCGTATCGCTGGAAAATAATTCCGATGATAATTGCGACATCATCAGTGTTTATTTTCGAGTTTCTAAGTAAGACTTGTTACCATAGATAAATTATTGGATTAAAACGAAAGTTAGTTTTGAATCTAAAATTTATGATTTTGAAATCCGGAGTTTAGGTCCAAAATTTTCAACTAAAGTATAAAATAAATGAATTTATATTATAAGTATTAGAGTATGTGATTGTGCATTTAACTTGATGTGATGTTTCATAGTTTTATAATGGAATATTCAACGATTTTGGACTGTCGGAATTTTCAAGTTAGATTGGAATTCCTGGATTGGTTTATATTAAAAACTTATGTAAATATGGTTATAATTTATTAAATAAACAAAGTTGAACATATAAATTAAATTTAAATTAAAACAAGCTCGTCGTGTAGCAACAATTTGTAATTTTATGACTTAAACTTCAATTGAGTGTATGGGATCCAATATATGTCGGAATTCATTGAAACAAGAATCTTTCTGATTTATTATATTATAGTTTCTTAATAAAGAAAAAAATCAGGATTTCATCATGTGGATTTATTGTTATGTTAAAACCAAATTTTCAAAATAATCGTGGTTTGATAGTTTATAAACTATAACGATTTATTTAATAAAATAGAAGAATTTTAAGTGAATAAAATTAGGATTTTCATTAATAAAATATACTTGCATGGTATATTAGCTTGTGGTGAGTTTGAACTTGAATTTTTTAGTTCCTTAAGAAAGCATGAATGACCATTTAAGTAATAACCTGAGGCTGTTGAGCAGATGGTGATGCTTAACAGGTTATTTATCATCCTTGCGTCATGATAAGATTTATATTCTGAATAAATCTCGAGTTAAGATTTTTAGTGTTTATAACACTATATGATAATGATTCGAGTTGATTGATTGTGGTTGCATGTACTGTTATGTTATATATGTGTTGTTTGCTGAATTGCATCATTACTACATGTTGCACCATATTTGGTTGTTTCTATTATTACTATGTTTGTTTATGCATATATTGGTTATCCTTGTTATGTTTCTTGTTTATTTTCTTAAATCTCTTTGGGTTATGTAAGTATATACAGGTATATGGAGAAAAAAGCTGGCTGACTTGCTTATTGCTTTTGGTTTCATAAATAAGAGTTTAATTGCCCGACAAATAGGTACATGTTTGTGTTTTGATTTGTTTGGGTGATTTTATGTCCCAGTTATAGGTAGCCGCTTGGCTTTTGTTTTCTTATTGGATTGAGTGAGGCCCTGCGAGGCATTTAGGATTTTCTGATCGAGCAACACAAGGGAGGTGCTGTCGAAATTTTCTGAAATTTCAGGCGTTAAAGAAAATTAACAAATTCTAGTAAGAAATGTTTTTAAAGTAAAATTAATCGATTTGTAGCAATCTTCTTAGCTAGTGATTTCGAGGACGAAATCCATTTGAAGGGGTAAGAACGTAACAACCCAAAATTTGAATAATGAATATTTAATTAAGCTAAATATATAAAATGATTAATTTTAAGAGTTAACGACTTGGAGTTAATTTATATGAGGATTTGGATGTTGATTTAACTTGAAATTTAAATTGATGAGTTTAAAATCCAATTTTTTTTAGTCTGAAGCTATATAAAATACTATTTGAATGTATACGATAATAATAATTTTCTATCCATGGATTTGATGGTTTGAAATCAATTTTTATATTTTATCGATCTGATTTAAAAAGTGAAAATAGCCATTTTTCAAACGTTCTCGGAATTCGATGAAACCAATTTCATCGGTTCTGGAATGTGAAACTATTGTAAGATTTCAATTTTCATATCAATCGGAGTTGAAATGTGGTCGTGCACGATATAAATGTGTATTGATAATCGATTTAAAATCAATAATAATAGTTTATAATTTGATTTTAAGAATAATTGTCAAATACGATCGAATAAGCTTCCAAAACTAGTTCCGCTGAGTTTCTAATATGGGTTATTAGTAGGTAACGACTATGAGCATGTGTTATTCGGAGTTCATCAGTTTTTATTCATGAATAGTGTTCTAGGATTTTCTATAAAAGGACGTAACTTTCACTAAATTTCACAAAACCCTAATTCATCAAATCGTAAGGCCGCCATTTATAACCTTAACATCCAATGGACGTGAATTTTCACGTCGATCTAGGACAAATTGGAAGGAGGTATCAATGACAAAGAGGTGCACCAAAGGATGAGAAGGCGATCTACTGATGTACACGTAAATGTGTATATTTTATCCGCTTATTTATCTTGTCTTCTCTTTAAAATAATTGATAATGTGTATTTATAGCTGTGTTGTCAGGTTGTTGATAAAAAGCATGGTTTAAAGCATTTGATGGATAAAGCATGAAGAATTTGCTGAAAAAGTGTGAAGTTTTAAAAGTTAGCATGATGTGAGGAATTGCTAAAGCTTGAAGAATGATTGCAAATAGAGTTCAGTTAGATAGATTTGGCTCACTGAAGACTCATGTTTATTCACATAACTCATTTGCACGTCCTCTTACTCTACAGCATGACAACTGCATATGTACATTGGTTTATTTGTTATTTGGGCAAAGACTTTAGTCTCACATCTTGTGATTGCCCACTTAGTCTTGGTTATGACAGCTATAAATACACATGTATCTCTTTCATTTGTTTTTACACTGGGTTTTATTCTGTAAACTCTTCTCTTGGAATAAAACTATTCCCATTTTCTTTTTAGTTTTATTTTATTTATGTATTTTCTTTCCTTTTTCCCTTCTTCTCATTTAGCTATGTCTAGCTAATTCCCTTTAATTAGGGGGTGATGACGCTTATAGACTAGATTCAATATGAATCACATATCCAAAAAGATGAGGATTTTATGCATATTGATCTGGATCTGAGCCAAGAGTTGGATCTGAACCTTCATACTCTATGTCGTATAAGAGCTATGCTCCTTCACATAGTATATTCTAGTTCGACCTAACACTTTTCTGATTTAGATCTAACTTTTAGGTTTTAGAAATAAAGTAGTGAATCTGTCGTGATAACCTATGGTTGTTTAAGAGCTTAGCTCCTGCATAGGCTATGCTTTTAGTTATTCACATCTTTGTTTCTAAAAACCTAATTATTGTTGATTCGTATTTGTATAGAAACATGAGTTAGATCTACATTAATCTGTTTGGCTATTGATGATTATTAATCTAGTTTATGTCATTACTCCCTAATTACTTTCATCTATTTTAAAAAACATTCTCTTTTTATTTATTTTCTATTGTTTTCAAAATCAAACTTTCAGAATAATCTGATTGGATTTAGTAGTTAAAATAATTTTGGTCCAAGAGTTCGACACCCTTGTTTTAGGAAAGCCGAACAAATTCAATAATTGTTTACAATTGTTCAATTTGTTCGCAAACAAATTTTGGCGCCGTTGCCGGGGATCAAAATAATTTTTTTTAGAAAATCCTTCCGGTTATATATATTTTTTGTTCCTTTTGTTTTCTTTCATATATAAAAGAAAATTCTTTCTTAGTTGATTGGGTATTCATGTTGGTACTACAATCTCTAAATCAAGAGAAAAAAACAATTCTTGCCACTTTTCCTTTCAATTTCTTGCCAATTTTCTGATTTCTTTCCTTCCATTTTCTTTCCTGTTTTCTATACATCCCTTTCTTCTTTTTACAAATTTCGAAAGAATTTTTTTAAAATTTCATTGATTTTATTTCCTTCCCTCTTATTTATTTCTTTTACTTTCTACAAATTGCTTTCTTGTTTTCCAAATCTTACAAATAAAAGAAGAAAAATTCCTTTGCAAACTTTTCTTTTCTCTTCCTCTTGCATGCTGCAAACATAAAACCTTCATCATCAAGACCGAACCCATCCACCCTCACCAGTAGCTCCGATCAGTTTGCTTCTCACAAAACCACCATCGGTCATCTTTGCGTTAAACCCTTTCTTCATCAACCAAATTCACGCATAAACCATACCGTTCACCACAGCGTTCAAATCCCCACAATCCTTCATCACCAAAACTCATATACAACATCATCATCCCACTATTAAACCACACCCCAAACCATGATCATCCCAACAAATTCTAGTCCAACTCCTTTGCATCAACACCATTGTCCTACAAGCCACAAATAGATCACCATCCCAGCAGTTAACCCTCATGCAAATCTCCATCAACAACCCTACCTTACCGACGTCATAGTTGCAAACTGCCCTCATAGTCCATACTTCTCTCTTCCCTGTGTGGTAATTTCCTTCCAATCACCGATCTACAGATCACCACAACCATCTACCAAATATCATCAAATAGCATCCACCCAAATCGCGATTCACAAACCCGGTTGGAAAACCTCTATCCCTAATTGTAATCCGATTTGAACCCTAAAACCGAATTCGATTCAAACAAAAGGGGGCATAGGTTGATTTATGGACACGAGTTCCATGATTACGACTCAATTGTTTTGGTTTTCTGGGAATTTGACTATGGTGTTTTATAGCCAAAGGAAAAAGAAAAAGAGCCAATTTCTTTGTTAGTTTTGACTGTATTTGAGAAACAAAAAGAAAAGGGTGATATATTTGTGAATTGTATAATTAGGAGGTGGTATTACCTTTTATTTAAGTGTGTAGGTTTTCTTTTGGGTGTGTATTATCATGTTGAGTGCGTGTGGTTAGAACCGGGTGTGTTAGACCTTTTGTATTAGGGTGTTTTGTTTTTTATTCGAATTGGGGCGTGGTACTTTCTGATTTGTTTGCTCCTTTTCAATTTGTTTTTGGCTTTTTGATTTATTCGAACTTCCTTTGTTTTTCAATTTCTTTTCTCTTAAAAAATAGAAAAAAGAAAAAAAGGAGAAATCAGAACCAAAGTGAATAGAGTTCAAACAACCAACAAAGATTTCATAGGTCAAGCAATTTGCAATTAGCATAATTTAAATTGTTGGAGCGGTTGCACACCAAGTGGGGTGTGAACGCGCTAGTGCTACTCAGTTGCACTGGACGTACTACCGATCTAAGTGAGTGTTTTCTAAACTCTACAGGGTCTGCTGCAGCTTGAAAAATATATAAAAATTGCTTGTAAAGATTTCATGTAGGTGCCGCAGCTTGCTTGTAAAAAAATTATTTCTGTAATTTATTATTTTGTGATTGTTCTGCAATTGATTAAAATATCCCAGAAAATTGCATTCTATTAGAAAAAAGCTGCATTAATAAATAAAAATTATAGACTCTAGACTTAAGGGCGTCACGTGCTCAATTAGGGTAAATTTTATTTTCTTAATAACTAGGACTATACAAGCCAGCTTTCCCAGTGTCTAAGAAAGGGTGGAGTTTCGAACTCAATCAGGCTCTTAAAACTTCAGCTGCATTGTTATGGTGATTCGTGGTGCACTGATAAATCCTGACCCGATCTGGCTGAGACTTGCTACTTGTATAGTTTGAAATTATTAGGTTTATAAAATTTTAGTTAGGAGCTATTAAGGACAGAAAATTTTATTGTAGCTAATTTCTGTGTGTCTGCTTTATTTGTGAATTGCAATAAGAAAAACTCAATATAAATAACAAAACAATTTTTTTTTTGGTTTAACTTTTTTTTTAATTCTTTAGCCCTCGTTAGTTCTATAGGTTGTAGTTTTCTACAACTCCTACATTCAATTTTTTTTCTCTCTTTCACCTCTTTCCGAACTTCTCCATTGTCTAAATTTCTCTGGCGAACTCTTTTCTTCTTCTTTCTGGTGCATGCCACCTTGGACCCGCGATCAAGAATCTCATCATTTAGTTCGAGTCAGACCACCGTCTATTTCCCAAAACCCATTTTATTTGAACAACCCTTAGAAATGGCTGATGAATCTGCACCTCGTACCCTAATGGACAGAATCCTTCCCGATAGAGTTTCTGTCCTTTCTTGCATTCAGTTACCCGACCCTGTGGGAAACCACTTCGAAATCTGGTCGAGTCAGATAAGCATCCTTCCTAAATTCGGTAATTTTTCTCATGACAACCATACATTTTCTTAACAAAGCTTGAATACGCATGTTCAACCTTTAAATTACAACAGCTATGTGAGGATGGAATTAAACTTCGTTTGATTCCATTTGCACTAACTGACTCCACAGAAAAATTGTTTCTAAGCTTGCCTTCAAATTCGATAAGAAAATGGAATGAATTTACAAACATGGTTACGAAACATGGTCGTTATGTCAAACAGTATACGATGGACTCGATAACAGTTCTAGGCAAATGTTAGTCTATGTGTCAGCGTAATTTTCTAAAATAGACTGACGTAGAAGCTTGGAAATTTTTGGACAAGTTAACAAAAAAATCGAAACTATGGGAACGAACCAATGAAAAATCTCTCTATTCACGTTCCAGTAGTAATTTTATCGAACCCTCTTCTTCTAATACTCTCGCAGATGCCATACTGAATGTTGTTAGAGCACACACTCAGTTTAATATCGTTTCCCAAGCGATGTTTCACATATATCTTAACTCTAACCATATGGCTGATGACTGTCCCCAGTCCCTTGAGCAAGTGAATGCTTTCAACAAACCCAACAACCACCCAAATCTTTCTTGGGGTCCGAATAACCCCCTTATGAATAGACCTTCGAATCAAGCATTTCCTAACAATGATGCGAACCATCCCTTTAGGCAAAATCAGTACAATTCGAACCAGATGCCTTTCCACAAATCTCATCAAACGGTTACACCCCAATATGAAAATTGCCTTTCTACGATTGAGGAGAATTTATCTGAGGTGAGTCAACTATTAGCGCAAAAGACTAAGCAAAGTTCTGGAAAAAAAAACTCGTTATACTCATATATGCAAAACAAGAACCAACAAATGGGTGAACTTCGAAAACAAATGTCTCAACTTAACGCTAGATTAAGTGAAAGGGAAAAGGGTGCGTTTCCAAGTCAACCCATCCAAAACCCTATACGTCAAAATTTGAACTCCAACCAAATTCACATCGTTCAAGATACAAATGTTAGTCACTTGAATGCGGGCACGACTCTTGGATCCACAAAAAGATTGACAACCATGTGGTCAACCCAAATGCTTTATCGGACGATTTTGCAAACCCTACCGAAAATTCGACCAACTCCGATCAAAATATTGATCCAATTTCTAATAAGGACCATCCTCAAACTCAAGTAGCCCAACTTACTGAGTTGTCTGCTCCATTTCCTTACAAACTCTAACCTAGGAGAAAGACGGATCAGATAGAAAAGATCCTAGAAATATTTAAGCAAGTTAGAGTAAATATTCCTCTTTTAGATATTATAAAACAAGTTCCATAGTACGCAAAATATCTAAAAGATTTATTCACTAAAAAAACATCATACACACATACCTAAGAAATTGTTTCTGGCGACAACTCTAAGTGAAGTCTTGTCCCAATCAATGCCAGTGAAATACAAAGAACCTGGCTGCCCTACAATATCATATATTATTAGGAACAAGAAAATCGATAGATGCCTGCTAGACTTAGGTGTTAGCGTTAAATTACTTCCATATTCCGTCTATCACCAATTAGGACTAGGAAAACTGAAACCCACTAAGGTTGCCCTTCAGCTTGCTAACCATTCAATTAAGAAACCATGGGAGAAATCGAGGATGTATTGACAAAAGTAGGTGAATTCATCTTTCTAGTTGACTTCATTATCCTAGAAACTTAATGGGTAAGAAATCCTGCAAATCAGATCCCTTTGATTTCAGGACGACCCTTCTTTGCAACCTCTAATGCAATTATCAAATGTAGAAATGGGTACATGAAACTTTCTTCAGTAATATGACCATCGAACTAAACATCTTTAGAACATAAAACTCTCTTAACTCTTATGTGGGCCCATTTTCTGAAATCCATGCGGTCCACGGCAATGAACCTGAACTCGACTGAACAACGAAATTGAATCGAATTACGAAATTTTGTTTTAAGATATCCCCGAAAATGTCTCTGAATCAATTCTTGTCGAGCCCTCACAACTGGGTTTATCCCTCAACCAATTTCTTCGGTTGAGTCATCTTCAAATCCGAACTCAAAGTGCTTCCCGGTCATCTTAAGTACGCTTACTTAGGAAACATTGAAACTCTTCCTGTCATTATCGCTTCTGACCTTACTATAGAGTAGAAACAATTGCTCCTTTCCCATCCTTAAGAAAAATAAGGAAGCAATTGGTTAGTCCATAGCTGATATTAAGGGGATTAGTCCTTCGATAGTCCAACATCGAATCCACCTTATAGATGATGCCAAGACCACTCGTGATCCGCAGCGTCGGCTAAATCCCATCATGAAAGAAGAAGTTCATAATGAAATCCTTATATGTCTTGACAATGGAATCATCTACTTGATTTCTGATAGTCAATGGGTTAGTCCGATTCATGCCGTACCTAAGAAATTAGGGATAACCGTGATCCAAAATGAAGCTAACGAGCTTATCCTAACCCGCACCCAGACGGGTAGGCGTGTTTGCATTGATTATAGGAAACTTAATGCTGCAACACGTAAGGATCATTTCCCTCTACCATTTATCGATCAAATGTTAGAACAACTAGCCGGTCACGAGTATTACTTTTTCCTTAACGGGTACTCGGGCTATAATCAAATCCCTATCGCCCTTGAGGATCAAGAGAATACCACTTTCACTTCTCCTTTCGGTACAATTGCATACCATCGTATGCCTTTTGGGATCTTTAATGCATCTGCAGCCTTCCAGAGGTGCATGGTTAGCATTTTTTCTAATATGATCGAGCAATTTTTGGAAGTTTTCATGGATGATTTTTCCTTCTTTGGGGACTCTTACACTGAGTGTTTACATCACCTTGATCTTGTTTTTAACGGTTGCAAAGATAAACACTTAACTCTTAATTGGGAAAATGACACTTAATGGTCAAACATGACATTGTTTTTGGACATGTCATCTCTAATAAAGGAATTGAAGTAGACAAAGCCAAAATTGAAGTTATCTCTAATTTTCCCATTCCCAAATCCATTAAGGACATCCGATCCTTTTTAGGTTATGGTGGCTTTTACCGTCGCTTTATAAAGGATTTTATCGAAATCACTCGACCTTTGATTGATCTTCCTTGTAAGGATGTTCCTTTCGACTTCAACTCTGAATGTATTTCTACTTCTGAGCATCTAAAAAATGAACTTGTCTCTGCTCCTATCATCTGCTCTCCCAATTGGAAGCTGCCTTTTGAAATCATGTGTGACACCTCGAATTTCGCTGTAGCCGCTGCCTTAGGTCTACATATTGATAAAATTCTTCATGTCATTTACTACGCGAGTAAGACTTTGAACAACGCTCAAATCAATTATACGACCACTAAAAAAGAACTTTTGGTAGTCATTTTCACTCTAGAAAAATTCTGACCATATCTAGTTTGCTCACACATCACTGTTCATACCGATCACTCTGCACTTAGGTACATTTTCTCTAAAAACTATGCTAAGGCTCGTCTCATTCATTGGATCCATATAGTTCAAGAATCTGGCATTACCGTTATGGATAAAAAAGGATCTGACAATATTATTGCGGACCACTTGTATCATCTTTCAAATGCCCCGTCTTCTTCTCTCCGGGTCAACAAGAATTTTCTGAATGAACAGCTCTTTTCTTTATCCACTGATCCTTGGTTCACCGACATTGTCAACACTTAGTCATCAATCAGACCCCTTCTTTTTGGTCTAAGCAGGATAAACAAAAATTATTATCCCAAGTGATTTTTTTTTGTATGACCCTTATCTTTTCAAGTATTGTCCCGACCAAATCATCTGAAGGTGTGTTCCCGACAATGAAACTCGCAGTGTCCTCTCTTTCTGTCACGACCAAGCCTGTGGTGGTCACTTCAGTCCCAAAAAGACAACCGTAAAAGTTCTCCAATCGGGTTTCTACTGGCCCAACCTTTTCAAAGACACTTACGAATTTTGCAAAACTTGTGATCGATGTCAATTCTTAGGGAAAATTGGTAAACAAAATATGATTCCCCTAAATCCTGTTCAAGAAGTCAAAAATTTTAATGTCTGGGGTATAGACTTCATTGGACCCTTCCTTAATTCTTTTGAGAACCTTTATATTCTCTTAGCCGTCGATTATGTTTCTAAATGAGTCGAAGTTGTTCCATGCAAAACAAATGATAACAAGATTGTTGTGCGCTTCTTAAAAGAAAACATCTTTTCTAGGTTTGGCACACCTCGCACAATAATCAGCGACAACGGAACGCACTTCTGTAATCATTCTTTTGAAGCCCTCATGAGAAAGTATTCGATAACCAACAAGTTATAAACTCCTTACCATCCTCAAACTTGTGGGCAAGTTGAAGTATCGAATAGGCAGATTAAACAAATCCTTGAGAAAACTATGAAACGAAATCGTAAAGATTGTTCCCATAAGTTAATCGATGCTCTTTGTGCTTACTGCACCGCTTCCAAAACAAACTTAGGTATGTCCCCTTATTAGTTGATTTTTGGTAAGCCATATCACTTTCCAGTTAAACTAGAACATAGGGTGTTATAGGCAATTTAAACTTTAAATCTTGACTTAGAGCAAGCAGGTGAACTTAGGAAGCTTCAACTTAATGAACTTGATGAAATTCAAAATGATGCCTATGAAAATGAACGAATTTATAAGGACAAAATGAAAGTTTTTCATGATAAATCAATTTTTCAATAAAACTTTCATGCTAGGTCAAAAAGTTCTATTGTATGACTCAAAATTGCATTTATTTCTGGGAAAGTTAAAATCTAGATGGATAGGACCTTACACTGTACGGACCGTTTTTCCGTATGGTGCAGTAGAAATTGAGAATCCAACCGATGGATCATCCTATAAGGTCAAAGATCAATGCCTTAAACTTTATTTGGAACCAATACCTAACCAAGAGGAAGAGCTCATGGTCCTCCATGAGCCACGTTACATTTGGTAAGACAAACTAACCCTCTTTTGTACATATGTAAATATTCTCTTGATAAATAATTTCCTTTCACTAAGATATGTCTGATTAACGACTGTGGGGACACAGTCACACTTAAGTGTGGAGGGGAACTTACATTATATCAACAATCAAATTTTATGAACTAGGTCATTCGTTTAACAAGGACTAACTTAAAATTCATAAATAACACCTTGGTTCTTTATTGATAAGTTGAATTGTTGGGTGATGGGAACGAAAATTATTTATTCATTGAGTCTTATTGTGTCTTTTAAGATGCTAGCTTGAGACTGTGCAGAGCCAGTCGGGTTTTGGAATAAGCGTGTTAACACACTTTTTTGGCCAAAGCTGTCACACATGGGGTATCTAACTAGCAACATGCTCAGACACTGAGAGCACTATCAGAAAACAGGAAGCGATTTGGTTGAAGTTGCACCACAAATAAAGAACGGCCCAAAACTCCTATCAGATGACCACTTTTGGGCCCGAAAACAGCAATTATGAAGCTTTGCTCAGTAACTCTCATAGTCCTCTGAATTAGCTTCAAGTAGAGCTTTTATTTGGCTAAAATGGACTTACGGTTTGGAAAGTTATGCTCATTTCCGTGAACGCTTGTAGAAGTATGGACTGGCAATCACCTGGATGAAGAGACGAAGCATTGCTAGCTTGGAGTATGAATTGGCTCTCCATCCTAGGGCTCGCCCCCTACGGTTTGTGGCCATCCTAGAGGTCGTCGTCCTAGGGGTTGTGACCATCATAGAGTCGCCCTCCTATGGGTCATGACCATCATAGGGGTCGCCTCCCTAGGGTTTGTGGCTATCCTAAGGGTCACCCTCCTAGGGGTCGTGACCATCCTAGGGGTCGCCCTCCTAGGGGTCGTGCCCATCCTAAGGGTCCCCTCCCTAGGGTTCGTAGACATCCTAGGGGTCATTCCCTTAGGGATCGTGACCATCCTAGGCGTCGCCCTCCTAGGAGTCGTGCCCATCCTAGGGGTAGCCCCCTAGGAATCGTGACCATCCTAGGAGCCGCCCCCTCAGGGATCGTGGAGCACATAAGGACCACGAACCACCTGCAGCCTCACACTATTTTGACCTATTATCATGGCTATTTTCACTCCTATCAATCCGAATCTGATTACATATGGCATAGGACGACTTGGAGAGGATTTATTCACGTTTTCCACCACATTTCGAGATTTTTGGGATGCTTGCCACGTATCTCACGAACCGATATCAGGAAACGCCTATAAATGCACCATCTGAGGGCATTTTGAGGGATCTTTTGGCTCTAACTCCTCACAGCTTCCACCATTGTTTAAGCAAAGCCATTGCTCAACATAAAAGCCGAACTACACAATATAACATGAGGATTTCATGTATAATCTTCTTATTTTCTTACTCTTTTCATTGTAAACACGAGGATTTCATGCATAAACCGAGAGAATTGTACTTGTAACTTCTTAGGATTTAAGAAGAGATAACAGGGACGTATGCTTGGTTTGAGCCAAACCACTATAAAAACTTCATGTGTCTCCCGTTATTTACTGTTTTCTACATTCTGTGATATGTGATCTTCATTTGGGTGTTAGGCCCAGATTTTGGTCTAACATTTTGACGTGCCAGGTAGGGGGCATATGATACTACTACATTCTAGCTATAAAGGAATCAGATTGCTTGGATATTGGATAAATGACAATCAAAAGGAAGAAAACTGGAACTTCCTCTCATGCTGAGGATGTTGATTCTGAAGGCGCAAGGAACGAGGACAGACAAGGGGCATTGACTCATGGAAATCCATCGGCATACTTGACTAGAGATGAGATGGACAACGTAATTGCTGAAATGAAAATCCAGATGGCAAGGCAAAACGATCGCCTCGGGAAACACCAGGAGATTATCGATGGATTCTTCACTCGGATGGATGGAAGGCCGAGCAACGCTCAAGTCATTGGAAATGAAGCTACTGAAGCGGCTCGTGCATCGCATGGGCTCGGGGGCAATCCTCTCCCTATTAGAAATGCACATCGACCTACTTTAGCTCCAGTTCAAATGGACACCGGATTGTGAGCTCCCGCTCCTCAACAGCATCAACCGTCTCGTGATGCACCTCTAGACCATGACCCTGCTTGTGGTGCACCCCTGGACCATGACCCGACTCGTGGTGCACTCCCCAGGCTCACGAATCGGTCCCAGCAACTCACTCCCGCCTGCTCACCAACAACAACCAGATTGTGACCTACTTCCAGGACCCGATCAGGTCACCCCTCATGACCCACGAACCTGCCTCCACGATCCACTCCCAGCAGCTCACCAACAGCTCCCTCCTCCTCATGCATTCAACGTTGGAGGCATCAGCTCTGATATTGGAAATTTGCAACAACTTTTCGAAGGCAATCGTCTTGCTATCCTGATTGACTGCCTCTCGAGAGGCCGCACTTACCAGAATGATGTGGATGACGTCAATCACTACCCATTCACTCAAGAAATCAGGAATTCCTGCAATCTCCCAGATTTCAAACTTCCACAATTGGAGCCCTACAAATGCAGGAAAGACCCTACCGTGCATCTGATGCACTACAAATGGCATATGGAAGTTCAATCGGCGTCGGAAAACGTTGTGGCTAAATGTTTTCCCTTCTTTATGACTGATATAACAGCCATGTGGATTCGGTAGCTAGAGACGAAATCGATCAACAACTGGAACATGTTGGTCGCACGCTTTATTGAAAAATTCGGGTTCACATTGCACGACCCAAGAACGTCATGTCACTCACTACAATCAAGCAGAGGCCCAGATAAATTCTGCGCTTGTTTTTGGAAAGATTCAACGTTGCAGCAGCGTCAGTTGATCGCCCTGAACCATCGATGGTACCGATGGCAGCAGTATCTGGCGTCCTAAATAACTCGGAGTTCAGAAAGTCTTTGTACCGAGACCCACCACGAAATCTCAGTGAATTCTACCTTGAATTGGGTAGATTCCTGCGTGAGGAATATGCAACTTCCAAGAATAAGATTCTCGGTGTCAACATGCTTAGAAACAGAGGACCGTCTGATTCTGGAAAAGACAAAGGAAAAGCTGCTATCAAGAATGATCGCAACACTCACCCCCAGAGAGGGCCCAGATATGAAAAATACACTGAACTCAATTCAACTCTGACTGACATCTACATGGACACTAACAGTGCTATCTCCTACCCAAAGCTTCCTAGGAGGGAGCCATCACAAAGAGAACGCGACTTTGGAAAGCATTGCATATTTCATGATATGGACGGTCATGACACGAATGACTGCTGGCATCTGCGAGATCTAATTGAGAATGGGTTAGACACGGAGAGCTACCCGAGTATGTGAAACAACCAACAGCGCATGCATTCACGCTGCCACCTCCTGCTCCCCGGAGAGGGAACGAACTTGGATCAAGCTCTCGTGGGCTCATCATCAACTGATCTGGATGAGATCATTTTTCATTTTCTGCATTTCTTAGGCTTTAAGATTTGTTTTTGCTTTCATTAGATTTTCCGATTGGATGAGTCGGAGTACACATGTACAGGGTTAGGATGTAGCCCCAAGCGTGCTATGGACTCGATGAAAAACCAATCAAGATTTGCTTTGGTTTTGCATTTTGAATTGAATAAGGAAGAACTTTCCAAGCATGGATTATGTTTGGTGAATTCAAGTATCTTGTCAGGATATGGCAAGATCCTCAATCTTGGTTAAAGTATGGCTTATACTTATATTGAAAAACTTGGTGTGGATTACACCTAGGCATGGACTATCTTGTCAAGTTGTGACAAGCATAGCTCTACTTCAGGTCTGAGTGTGGTTTACACTCACTTTGGAATCTTAAGTATGGATAATACTTAAGGAACTGCAAATGGTGGGTATGGATTATACTCGGTTTGAACTTCTTGGTATGGATTATGCCTAGAAGGTTTGGCCCTTGCCAAGATTTGGCAGGATGACTTGGATGTTCCTCGCGTACGTTTTGTGCTTGATAGACACTTAAGCATGGTTTATGCTTGGAAAAATTCAAACAATACTATTAGAATTTAGCACATTTTTTTACCTCTACCTCTGTACAGATATGGATTTCTTGGATTATCCAGAACAAATCTTCCTTCACCCAGCAAGATATGTTCTGAGGGGAAAATTTGTTAACACACTTTTTGTTCAAAGCTGTCACACATGGAGTCTCTAAATAGCAACACACTCAGACGCTGAGAGCACTGTCACAAAACAGGAAGTGAGCACTGTCAAAAAACAGGAAGCGATTTGGTTGAAGTTGCATCGCAAACAAAGAACAACCTAAAACACCTATCAGATGACATCTTTTGGGCCTGAAAACAACAATTATGAAGCTTCACTCCGTAACACTCGTAGCCCTCTGAATTATCTTCAAGTAGAGCTTTCATTTGGCTAAAACGGACCTACGTTTTGGAAGTTACGCTCATTCTCGTAAACGCGTGTAGAAGTATGGACTGGAAATCACCTGGATGAAGCGATGAAGCATCGCTAGCTTGGAGTATGGACCGGCTCGCCATCCTAGGGCTCGCCCCCTATGGTTCATGGCCATCCTAGGGGTAGTCGTCTTAGGGGTCGTGACCATCCTAGGGGTCGTGACCATCCTTGGGGTCACCCCCTAAGGTTCGTGACTATCCTAGGGGTCGCCCTCCTAGGGGTCATGACCATCCTAGGGGTCGGCCTCCTAGGGGTCGTGCCCATCCTAGGTGTCGCCCCCTAGGGTTCATGGACATCCTAGGGGTTGCTCCCATTGGGACCGTGACCATCCTAGGGTCTCCCTCCTAGGGGTCGTGCCCATCTTAGGGGTCACCCCCTAGGGTTCATGGACATCCTAGGGGTTGCCCCCTAGGGATCGTGACCATCCTAGGGGTCTCCCACCTAGGGATCATGAAGCACATAAGGACCACGAACCCCCTTGCAGCCTCGCACTGTTTTGACCTATTATCATGGCTATTTTCACTCCTATCAATCTGGATCTGATAACACATGGCATAGGACGACTTGAACAGGATTTATTCATGTTTTTCAACACATTTTGAGATTTTTGGTAAGCATGCCACATGTCTCATGAACCGGTATCAGGAAACGCCTATAAATACACCATTTGAGGGCATTTTGAGGGATCTTCTGGCTCTAACTCCTCACGGCTTCCACCATTGTCTAAGCAAGGCCATTGCTCAACATAAAAGCCGAACTCCACAATATAACATGAGGATTTCATGTATAATCTTCTTATTTTCTTACTCTATTCATTGTAAACACGAGGATTTCGTGCATAAACCGAGAGAATTGTACTTGTAACTTCTTAGGATTTAAGAAGAGATAAAGTGGACATAGGCTTAGTTTGAGCTGAACCAATATAAAAACTTCATGTGTCTCCTGTTATTTACTGTTTTCTGCATTCTGTATTCTGTGATCTTCATTTGGGTGTTAGGCCCAGATTTTGGTCTAACAAAGTGTGTCAACCCTTGTTATACATGTTAGAATGTGTGAGTAAAAAAATCATAAAAAAAATCAAATATAAATGATTTTGTACCTACATTTATTGGATTTTCTGAGTTTTCTTTCATGCATAATATTTTTTAACTCAAAATTATAAACTCGTAAGTTCTAAATTCCACTTGGCCCACTGAAGGAGAAATGACTCATTGTAGCGTTCCTCTTCAATACCCCCACATTATTCAAACTCAAGTTTTAGTCGATTTACATCCATGTTTCGACAAATTTTTCGTATATTGGTATATTTAAGAACCTTTTTACCGATTTATTGTTAATGGTTAATAAACATTTTTTATACCAATATTACACTACCCACTCTGTACTTTTTTTAAGATAGGATAACCATATATCACATCTTATTTTATATGGGTTATCTATCTTACGAAACTTTGCTTATCTTTACTTTCAGCTTTTTATATAACATAAATCTAGACTTGTGTGTTGAATTAGGGTTATAGAAGTAGAGTAACTAGGGTACAAAACTTTCCTTTCATGAAGTATTGTTTATGATTCGCTTAGTAGTAGAGGAATGAGTTGAAATAATATACGGTATCATTCCATCTCCACTCATCATTCATCATGAATTTATGGAAAAAAAAGAAAAAAATGCAATATAGAGAAAATCTCTAAGAATAAAAGTCATTCATCATTCTTGACTATAAAGCATTCATTTCCATTCCATCCACATCCATCAAACCGTACTTAAAAGCGAGGATTTTAGTAGAGGAGATGAAAGGAAACAAAACATCCATATTTACCTTAGTAATACTGTTTCTTTTTCGCTTGAAATTCAACTAATACACTAGCCCTCTTATCTATAATATTTTTAGAACTTATTACAAAATCTTCCTTCATCTATGCATAAGTCACATCCAATACATTACAGTTACACTGGTGAAAAATTATTCAAAAAAAAAAGAATAAATAAAAGATTGGGTGCACATTGTCGATGTGTAGAACTTTGGTTGACACCACGCTCTTAACCTTCAAGGCAATTACAGTGTTATCAAGGAATTACGATTCAACTTGAATTTTTTTATTCATTTGTGCACCAATAATGGGATGGACAATTTAAGACCAAAACGTTATTAATGAAATTAAGTAAATTATTGGAATTTGAAAGACTTAAATATATTATTTTATTAATCCGCATACATAAGACGCTTTGGATTTTGTGGGTACTATCCGCGGAATACCCTCACGAGACAACACTCGTACTACTAGGGACAACTAGGGGTTTAACGGCTTGTTGCATATGCTAAATGCAATCATATTACTTACGAAAGTGTGGGGGTATTTGATATACACGTAAATGTGTATATTTTATCTTCTTATTTATCTTGTTTTCTCTTTAAAATAATTGATATTGTGCATTTGTAACGACCCACATTCTATGTAGGGAGGATCATAGAATTTTTATTTTATTTTCATACGAAGTCGTATGGTCATGTAACTTTGGGGAACGACTTTTTAGGTCATTTCCCATGTTCACGATTTTTGCAAATTTTTAAATGACCGTTTTGCCCCAGCGAATCTTGTTTCGCCTATAACTTATGATTGATAAGGAGGTTTGACCTGAAACCACTTCCATTGGATTCAGATGATAGTTTACCTTTCCGATAGAGTGGTCACCTTAATCAAACGACTTACCTTTCGGGAGACATGGCTGAAATAAGGTTTAAAAGGTGAAAACAGCTTAACCGGGCTTAATAGGGTAATTAACAGCTAGGCCCATAACCCATTTCGGGATTAGGGTTATGGGAGGGCTGAAATGAGTTAGAGAATGGTTTCTTTTCATTTTCTCAGCCGTCATAAACATTTCTTCAAACCTAGCAATGGCCTTCACCTTCTAAATTCATCCCTAATCACTTTCTAATCACATATTAACCAAATCAACATCAAATTAAGGCTGATTAGCATAGAAATCAAGATAGAGCTGCTGGAATACATTGGGAACCGTGCCAAATTAGTTAGAGTTTTAGATCTGAAATTTATTTTTAGCTAAGGTGAATGATTTGCACTTTTATTCGCTAATTATAGCTAATTACGGGTGATTAGTGATAATTACCGAAATTATGCATCATAAAAATCTGAAAAAATATGTAGAAATTCTTAAATATTATTTTATGCCTCTGGGGAAAATTTGGGTTAATTTGGATTAAGTTTGTTAATCCTATAGTTAAAACATGGTTAGGGGGATTAAGGGGAAAATCATGTTTTTTGGATATGTTTGATGTAAAATATTTCATGTTATTGATATTTTGGTGTTTTTGGTTGATTCTATGTAACACCCCATAATTTTAAAATGGGACATAAGAGATAATTAAAGAATAATTAATCTTTAAAAGAAGAATCGGGTGAAATGGGTTACGCCATTGAGTTCGTCTCGGAATTCTGCTTGAGATTGAGCCTGATTTTGCGTGAATCAGACTCTGTATGAAGAAGTTATGGAGGTTAGAAGTTTTCAAGTTTAAGCAGAAATTAAATTAAATTAATAATTAAATAAATTGAGTTCGAAATTCAAACCTGCAGAGAAGGTTGGGTGGGAAAAGTCCCGCCATAGGGTGTCGACATAAGTGTCGACCCCCCTATAGGGGTCAACTCCAGCGAGCTGATCTGGACAGTGACGATTTTCTGAGGTGTTAGAGCATATATGTCATGTTCTGGTTCGCTCTCTTGGGTTTGGATGGCTCTGATGACTCCTAGGTTGATTTAAAGGCCCATATTGATCCTAGACATCTATATATACATAGCTAAACCTGAACCCTAACCTCACAACCCTAAACTATGATGTCGTCATGCTATTCATCTACAAACAAACCTAGCCGTTACCACAACAAATCAAATTCCAGATTAAAGATAAAAAGATAAGAGATAAAGATTCAAAGCCTAGGAATTGCGAAAAATGAATTCTAGAACAACAACGAACGAATAACCGCCTACATCAATGGATTAGCTTAGCAACTTCAGAAATCAGATCTCAGAATTCCAGATCCGTTTTCTGTGAGTGCAGTTACTTTCACAAGATAATTGTTTAAACGTATTTGTGATGAGTTATGAATTGGACAGTATGAAAATATTTGTAAATCATATAAAGTTTATGTCTTTGCAAACTATGTTTTGATTTATGCTTGATTTGATTCATTATATGCAAGTTATGTTCTATGTTAATTCATAGGCCTAATTACGTATGCAGGTTATGTATGCAAGTTTGCTCGATCTATGCAAGAGATGAAAGATTATATGCAAGTCATGTCCATATATGTAAGATCATATTTTATATGTTCATATGCTTAGATCTACATGTTAATATGATTAGATCCATATCAGTCCATATGTTTAGAACTATATGTTCATATGTTTAGATCTACATGTTTATATGATTAGATCCATATTAGTCCATATGTTTAGAACTATATGATCATATGTTTAGATATACATGTTTATATGATTAGATCCATATCAGTCCATATGTTTAGAACTATATGTTCATATGTTTAGATCTACATGTTTATATGATTAGATCCATATCAGTCCATATGTTTAGAATTATATGTTCATATGTTTAAATCCGTGCAAGTTTATGTTTAGATCCATGCTTGTTCGCACTCAATATGTTGATTAGATCTATTTTTATATGCTTACTAGATTTATGCCATCTTAGATCTATATTGTTTATGCCAGTTATGATGTCATGTGTTTCTTCCCTTTTTCCTTTTTTTATGAGTTGGGCCAACTGCGAGCCTCACGTATCACATGAACTATACATACAAACGACGTGGGAACGTTGGGGAAAAGTTTAGGTAAAGGTTGAATATTAAGTAATTGGCATAAAAAGGGGCTGTAATCATATAATTAATTTTGGGCATAACTAGAAAATGTGGTATGAATTGAATTGACCACACTTATGGATAATTTACATACAAACTTGGACATGAATGGTAAATATGTTAATTGGCTAAAAGATGAACATGCCTAACCCAAGATTAGATTGAGTTGCGGTGTAAGACTACCCGGAGCCGCCCGACACTTCTAGCGACCGCAACCACAAAGATCTAATGTGAGAGGTTAGCACATTAAGCCCAAAAACCGAAGGTTAGAATGAGTTTGGAATAGAAGTCTGCCCGGAACCGCCCGACACATCCAACAACTGCAAACAACAGTTCTAATGTGAGAGGTTGGTACTTTAATGAATAAATTAAAGCTAAGGAACTAACATGCTAAGAATGGAAATGTGAAGTAACATATGAACAGGCGACATTTAACCAATACAACATGTTAGGTGGGTAGGTTAAGTTAACATGGACAAGAAGACAACTTAACCAATATTACATGAAAAAAGTGGATAGGGTTAAGGAAAGGTTAACCAATAATACATATGGACTTAAAAAGGGGAAGGGTTAAGTAAATCTTGGGTAAGTGGGTAATATTAGTATATATTGGCCCATAAACTTAATCGTTAAATAAACATGTGTGAATCAGTGAGAAAGTTAAGTAACATATGAATAAGCAACACTTAACCAGTACAACATGTTAATTAAGCAAATGGGTGGAGTTAAGTTAAATTGAGAACACTTAACCATTATAACATGTTGATTAGGAAACCCTAGTAATGGGGACCCATTTCAGTAGTAACCCATATAGATGTATCATGGTACCCTGAGCTAGGCAGGGTGTGGCACGATTACTGGGCTGATTATAAGCGGTCAAAATAGCGGCAGACGGTGCAGCAGTGTAGGTTCCGACGGAGTATTGGCATGCACGTGCTCCGGAGTGGAAAAAGAAGGCATTGGGCATCAGTAGTATACACTGTGCATCTTGAATCGTGTCGGGTTGCCATCATGGGAATTGATACACCCCATGATGGGGCCAGCACAGGTATCTACATACAAGCGGGGTCGAATGACACAAGTAATGAATATATACAAGCGAGGTCGAATGACACAAGTAAAAAATACATGCGAGTTAGGGAGCCGATCTAATGAGGAAGGTAGTGGGTACAACTCGTGGGGGTAGGAGAAAAAAAGGGCACCTACGATAGCAGCTAGGAGTAAACGAAACTACCATTATCATGATTAGTAAGAGGGATCAACTCTTAGTATGGTACTAGTAAGGGTGTGGTGTAACTAGTAATGATACGGTGTTACCAGCATTGGTGCAGTGTAGTAATTATCCTATGGTGATTAGAAGCACAATCAACGTTGTATCTTGTTCATCTTGTCTGCTTTTGTCATGCCTGTTTATTCTACAGTCATTTCTTTCCAGTTTATGTTCTTATCCTGTTACTTTAATGATTATATTGTTAATGTCACTGGACTCGCCAGACTTATGTCTGACCTAGTTTGTTTCACCTCTTTTCTTCTGTTTCCCCCTCCAGGTTCTTAGGGAGTAAATACTCAAGCTCAGTTCAGATATCTCTTTCTTCCAACTTGGAGTTGAAAGGTGTATTGCTTGGCTTTGATTCTCCGTATGACATTTCTCTATTGTGGATTATGGCTTTAAAAATTATGTACTCTGAAGGTTTTGTACAAGACTGATATTATGTACTTGATTTTGGTATTTGGAAATGTAATCGAACTTATTTTTGTTTCCGCCGCAATAAAATTACAAAAAATTTCAAGTACTACTTTTCTGTCTTGTTATATTCCATTCTGTTTTCTTATAATGCTCTACAAAACTTAATGCATTCCCTTTGTGAGTGACATTAATGGGCGTGGGGTGTTACACGTGGTATCAGAGCTGAAGGTTACCAGAACAGATAAAAGATTTTGAAAACCGTTTTCAAAAGTATTATTTTCAAAAACATGTTTCAAAGAAGGAGTTTTCAAGAGAAAGATTTACTATGAAAAACATAATCCCCAAAAGCCATATATCTATCTTTCGATTCTTTGTTTCGAATCTCTTCCTTTTTCCTTCTTGAGTCTCTTTCTCCATGTTTATATGCCTTTCCTAAGATATGGAAGGACTTCGGTGCGATGGGCGGAAAACCTTTTCATGGGACTGAGACGTTTGTCGACGCTATAAATTGGCTCAAGGAAGTGAAGGACTCTTTTGATATCTTAGAGATAGACAATGGAAGGAAAGTTCAGCTAGCTGCTTAGTCGATAAGAAAGTTTAGGCTGAGGAACACAACCCAAGGATGAAGAATTTGTTAATATGGCTTTATTCCACGAAGAAGGTACAGGAGAAAGTGTAAAAAATAATTAACCCCCGTAACAAAAGAAGGTATCTTTATTGTGGTATAACAAGCCATATAATTAAGGACTGTAGGAAGAAGAAGAAGCATATTTGTTACCATTGTGGCGAGGCAAGACATATGATTTAAGATTACCCAAGGAGATAACGACAAGGGCATGGACAGAGGACAGGACCTACTTCTGGAGGACAGGTTCATGCTCTCATTGCACCAGGACAGGAGAGAGATAGAAGCATTTCTATTGAAAGTTTGATTTTCCTTTTTCAGTCATCTTGTTCGAACTTTGTTTTACTCTTACGCTTCGCAATCGTTTGTATCTGCTTCGTTAGTTGAAACACTGCACCTAAATACTAGTCTAGTTATGGATCCTGTTGTAGTCTCAAATCCTATTGGTGGTTCGGCTCACTTATCTATGGTTCATCGGGATTTAAGAGTGTCTATCTTGGGAGTTGGGTTTGAATGCAATGCCTTTGTTCCTGGTTTCACGGGCTATGGCTTGATTCTAGGGATGGATTGTCTAGCCAGGCATAGTGCCATCCAAGGCTGTGAAAAGAGGGTAGTTAGACTGTTGACTCATTGTGGGAATACCTTTGATATTTCTTGTGATCCTAGGGGTTCAGTGATGCTTATCTACCTAGAATCTCTTGACGCATTCATCGATGATTTGAAATCTGTTCGTGTAGTCCGTGAGTATGGTGACATCTTTGATGAGGTTCGGGGTCTACCCCAGAGGCGCGAGATAGACCTCCGAATATACTTTGTAGATAATGAAAAGCCAGTTGCATTGCCAGTGCGCCACATGGCTCCGAGAGAGAGGAGGGAGCTCAGTAAACAAGTAGGAGATCTACTTGAGAAAGGGTTCATACGAAGAAGCATTTCGGAATGGGGTTCTCTAGTTGTTTTTGCTACAAAGACTGATGGTTCACTTAGATTGTGCGTGGACTATAGGGAGCCGAACAAGCTCACGAAGAAGAGTAGACACCCTTTGCCGAGGGTAGATGATTTTTTCTATTAGTTAGCTGGTGCTTCGGTTTTCTCACAGTTGGACATAGCTACAGGATTTCACCAGTTGAGGGTAGCTAAGGATAGCATAGATAAGACTGCTTTTAGGACTCCTAACGGTTTCTTCGAAGGGCTCGTCATACCTTTTTTTTGGTTTGACGAATGCCCCCACATATTTCGTAGACTTGATGAGTAGGGTGTTTAGAGAGTCCCTAAACAAGTTTGTGGTAATCTTTATGGATAATATTTTGATTTTCTCTAGAAGCGAGGGAGAGTATGCCGTACATCATAGGGAAGTCTTAGAGACCCTAGAGCGCATCAACTCAAAGCTAAGTTCTCCAAATGTCATTTTTGGAGGAAAGAAGTGAGGTTCTTAGGACATGTGGTCTCTAAGGAAGGGATAACAGTGGATCCTACAAAGGTGGTGGCCATCCAAGATTGGAAGGTTCCTAGAAAAGCAATGGAAGTAAGAAGTTTTCTAGGAGTGGCGGGCTATTATAGGAAGTTCGTTAAGGGCTTTGCAAAGGTATCAACCCCAGTTTTGACTTTGCTAGATGGGAGCAAACCGTTCACAGTATATACTAGTACTTGCGAGGAAGGGCTTGGTGCAGTTTTTGATGCAAGAGGAAAAGGTGATATGAAAAAGGCAGTAGGTACGCAGTTATGTTTGAGCATCGCATATCGTCCACGGACGGATGGAAGGACAGAAAGGGTGAATAAAATCCTTGAAGATCTTTTGAGGTTATGCATCCTAGATTTTGGAGGACATGAGAAGAGCACTTTCCATTTGTGGAGTTCGCTTATAACAACAGTTATTAAGCTAGTATTAGGGTTTTTACGGACGACCGTGCTGATCACCAACTCGTTGGTGGAATCTACGGATTAGATTTTACTTGGGCCAGATATGGTTTGGGAAACTTCTGAGGACATAGACTTGATTTGAAGATGAATGAAGACGGCACAGGGCCGACAAAAGTCAAACGTTGACAAGAGACGAACCGACCTTGAGTTCGATGTTGGAGATAGGGTTTTTATTAAAGTGTCACCATAGAGGAACGTAGTTCGCTTTGGGGAGTGTGGGGAATTTAGCACCAAGGTTCGTAGGGAAATCCCCCATTATAGAAAGAATTGGACAGACCACAGAGTGAAGTTGCTGAAAAATCTTAGTGGTGTTCATGACATGTTTCATGTGTCGCATGTGAAGAAGTGTTTACATGATACCGTGGAAATAGTAGAGCCGAGCATGCTTAGAGAAATGGAAGTAGAGCAAGATGCCATGATTAGATGAGCTCCTACATGCATCCTTGGATCGAAGATCAAGAAGTTACACAATAGAGAGGTCAAGTTGGTTAAAATCCAATAAGGAGATGATCAAGGAGATGCGACTTGGGAGATGGAAGACAAGATGCGTATGTTGTACCCTTTCATTTTTAAGGGTATACTCTTAATTTCTCCTTTTTCTATCACTTGGTTTAGACTTGTCCTATCGTTTAGTGTATCCTCCCAATTACATTCTTGATCTTTTGGTAGGAAGATCCTGTGGTTGTAAACACGTGTTTGAGACATGTTATGTTTGGTGGATGCAAGTGTTTGCTAGTGGTTGCTCGTGGATGCATTTACACACACATTAGACACTAGATCGGCTCAGTCACTTTCATATTGCATATGCAAATATGTATTTGTATATGGATTGAAACTTGATGTGTTATCATTTAGATGTTGCATTTGTATGAATGATTGTGCACTCAGGTGGAAGTTATAAAGTACGATTAGGAATAATTGCATACATGATGGACTCATGGCACTAACATAATTCGCATTAAGGAGGTCAACTGAATGAGTAGACCGACTGATTTTGCATTAGATAAGGACATATACACACACTATGCATATGATCATGAAAGCATTAGAAACCTCTTTAAGGACAATGGATGCCTGTGATTGAATGGTTGAGTACATGGCTCTTGGATGGTAGGATACACATTCTTCTTGACTTGAAGATTTTGGGGACGAAATCCTTTAAGTAGGGGGGATGTAACACCCCGTAATTTTAGAACGGGACATAAAAGATAATTAAAGAATAATTAATCTTTAAAAGAATAATTGGGTGAAACGAGTTACGCCATTGCGTTCGTCTTGGAATTCTACTTGAGATAGAGTCCGAGTTTGCGTGAATCTGACTCCGTCGAAGAAGTTATGGAGGTTAGAAGTTTTCAAGTTTAAGTAGAAATTAAATTAAATTAATAATTAAATAAATCAAGTTCGAAATTCAAATCTGCAGAGAAGGCTGGGAGGGAAAAGTCCAGCAATAGGGTGTCGACCCCTCTAGGGGTGTCGACACAGGTATCGACCCCCCTATTGGGGTGTCCACATTGGTGTCGACCCCCTTGTAGGTGTTGACTCCAGCGAGCTAATCTAGACAGTGACGATTTTCTAAGGTGTTAGGGAATATGTGTCATGTTCTGGTTGGCTCTCTTGGGTTTGGATGGCTTTGATGACTCCTAGGTTGATCTAAAGGCCCATATTGATCCTAGACATCTATATATACATAGCTAAACCTAAACCCTAACCTCACAACCCTAAACTATGATGTCGTCATGTTGTTCATCTACAAACTAACCTAGCCGCTACCATAACAAATCAAATACTAGATTAAAGATAAAAAGATAAGAGATAAATTGCGAAAAAGGAATTCTAAAACAACAACGAACGAATCAACGCCTACATCAACGGATTAGCTTAGCAACTTTAGAAATCAAATCCCAGAATTCAAGATTCATTTTCTGAGAGTGCAGTTACTTTCACAAGATAATTGTTTAAACGTAAGTGTGATGAGTTATGAATTGGACTGTATGAAAATGTTTGTAAATCATATAAAGTTTATGTCTTTGCAAACTATGTTTGATTTATGCTTGATTTGATTCATTATATGCAAGTTATGTTCTATGTTAATTCATATGCCTAATTACATATGCAAGTTATGTATGCAAGTTTGCTCGATCTATGCAAGTTATGAAAGATTATATGCAAGTCATGTTCATATATGTAAGATCATATTTATATGTTCATATGTTTAGATCTACATGTTTATATAATTAGATCCATATCAGTCCATATGTTTAGAAATATATGTTCACATGTTTAGATCTACATGTTTATATGATTAGATCCATATCAGTCCATATGTTTAGCACTATATGCTCATATGTTTAGATCTACATGTTTATATGATTAGATCCATATCAGTCCATATGTTTAGAACTATATGTTCACATGTTTAGATCTACATGTTTATATGATTAGATCCATATCAGTCTATATGTTAAGAATTATATGTTCATATGTTTAAATCCATGCAAGTTTATGTTTAGATCCATGCCAGTTCGCATTCATTATGTTGATTGGATCTAATTTTATATGTTTACTAAATTTATGTTGTCTTAGATCTATATTGTATATGCCAGTTATGATGTCATGTGTTTCTTCCCTTTTTCCTTTTTTTTATGAGTTGGGCTAATTGCGAGCCTAACGTATCACATGAACTATACGTATGAACGACGTGGGAACGTTGGGGAAAACTTTAGGTAAAGGTTGAATATTATGTAATTGACATAAAAAGGGGTTGTAATCATATAATTAATTTTGGGCGTAACTATAAAATGTGGCATAACTTGAATTGACCACACTTATAATTTACATATAAACTTGGACATGAATTGTAAATATGTAAATTGGCTAAAGATGAACGTGCCTAACCCGAGGTTAGATTGAGCTGCGGTGTAAGACTGCCCGGAACCGCCCGGCACATCCAGCGACCGCAACATCATAGATCTAATGTGAGAGGTTAGCGCATTAAGCACAAAAACTCGAGGTTATAATGAGTTTGTGGTAGAAATCTGCTCGGAACCGCCCGGCACATCCAGCAACCGCAAATAATAGTACTAATGTGAGAGGTTGGTGCTTTAATGAATAAATTAATGCTAAGGAACATACATGCTAAGAATGGAAAGGTTAAGCAACATATGAACAAGTAACACTTAACCAATACAACATGTTAGGTGGGTGGGTTAAGTTAACATGGACAAGAAGACAACTTAACCAATATTACATGAACAAAGTGGACAGGGTTAAGGCAAGCTTAACCAATAATACATATGGACTTGATAAGGGGAAGGGTTAAGTAAATCTTGGGTAAGTGGGTAATATTAGTATATATAGGCCCACAAACTTAACCGTTAAATAAACATGTGTGAATCAGTGAGAAGGTTAAGTAACATATGAATAGGCAACACTTAACCAGTACAACATGTTAATTAAGCAAATGGGTGGGGTTAAGTTAAATTGAGAACACTTAACCATTATAACATGTTGATTAGGAAACCCTAATAACGAGGACCCATTTCACCAGTAACCTACATAGATGTATCATGGTACCCTGAGCTAGGCAGGGTGGGGCACGATTACTAGGCTGATTATAAGCGGTCAAAATAGCGGCAGGTGGTGCAGCAGTGTAGGTTCCGACGGAGTATGGGCGTGCACGTGCTCCGGAGTGGAAAAAGTAGGCACTACGTATTAGTAGTATACACTGTGCATCTTGAATCGTGTCAGGTTGCCATCATGGGAATTGATACTCCCTATGATGGGGCCGGCACAGTTATTTACATACAAGAAAGGCCGAATGACACAAGTCATGAATACATACAAGCGAGGTCGAATGACACAAGTAATAAATACATGCGAGTTAGGGAGCCGATCGAACGAGGAAGGTAGTGGGTACAACTCGTGGGGATAGGAGAAAAAATGGCACCTACGATAGCAGCTAGGAGTACATGAAACTACCATTAACATGATTAGTAAGAGGGATCAACTTTTAGTATGGGACTAGTGAGGGTGCGTGTAACTAGTAATGATACGGTGTTACTAGCATTAGTGCAGTGTAGTAATTATCCTGTAGTGATTAGAAGCGCAATCAATGTTACATCTTGTCCATCTTCTCTGCTTTGTCATGCCTGTTTATTCTACATTCATTTCTTGCTTTCCAGTTTATGTTCTTATCCTGTTACTTTAATGATTATATTGTTAAAGTCACTGGACTCACCAGACTTATGTCTGACCTAGTTTGTTTTGCCTCTTTTCTTCCGCTCCCCCCTTTAAGTTCTTAGGGAGGAAATACTCAAGCTTATTCCAGATATCTCTTTCTTCCAGCTTGGAGTTGAAAGGTGTATTGCTTGGCTTTGATTCTGCGTATGGCATTTCTCTGTCGGGGATTATGGCTTTAAAAATTATGTACTCTGAAGGTTTTATGCAAGGTTGATATTATGTACTTGATTTTGGTATTTGGAAATGTAATCAAACTTATTTTTGTTTCCGCTGCAATAAAATTACAAAAAATTTCAGGTACTACTTTTTCTATCTTGTAATATTCCGTTATGTTTTCTTATAACGCTCTACAAAACTTAATGCATTTCCTTTGTGAGTGACATTAACGGACGTGGGTGTAACATTATACATGTTACTACTATTGTTTGGTATGTTTCTTAACTTCATAGTAAGATTAGAATGGTTGAAAACACCATCGTTTAGCGAAATTAGCTTGATGGAAAAACTGCAGAAAACTGGTCCCTGAAGATCGTATGCCTCACGAACCGCTCCAAGATGATGGTCATGAACCACTCCAATATGAGGACTCACGAACCGGGGAAGGATGTCACGAGCCGGGGAGGGGGTCACGAGCCGGGGGGTGGTTACGAACCGGGGGGAGATGAGCTTTCCTATACCTTGTCATTTTATCCAAGCGAGAGCGGGAATACGACAATGGGATTTCGAGAGTGGGATTCCGAGAGCGGGACTCCGAGAGCGGGACTTCGAGAGCGAGAATCCGAGAGAAGGATTCCGAGAGCGGGATTCCGTGAGCGGGATTCCGAGAGCGGGATTCCGAGAACGGGATTCCGAGAGCGGGATTCCGAGAACGGGATTCCGAGAGCGGGATTCCGAGAACGGGATTCCGAGAGCGGGATTCCGAGAACGGGATTCCGAGAGCGGTAGTCCGAGCTTTCCTATACTTTTTCACTTCATCCAAGATGTTGACTCCAAACTTAACCAAATTCGAAAGTCTACCATGCGACGACAACTATGAACTCTTCTGAAGATCAAAACCAATTCAACCAAAACCTATGATGCAAAGGAGGTCCAAGTGAGAAGTTATTACTCAGAATACAGCTGGGAACCAACGAGTTAACTTTTAGAGTTGGGCTTTGCTGCGGGACGTATGCAAAGGGGCTATCGATATCCATAATTTTGATTCACCATTGAGAGATGGATATTGGGTTATGGATCAGTGCAATGGGGTCATTGTGACTCCCAATGGAAAAGTGATTGTAGTAAAGGATTGGGTGATCAAAGTGGTAGATATCATATGCTTTACGCATTGAGTGAGAGATGTAAGGATGATTGCTATGTTTGATGTTTGCTATCACTATGACATGTGCACTCCCACTTTACACTTTGTGTTAGTGTTACCTTAGATTACTGTACATCTTGTTGTGCTAACTCTTTGGTTGCAGGTTCAGGTTCAGGTATGATTATTAATATCTGTTATTGTTCTTTTTTGCTACTATCGCTCATACCAGACTTTTGTCTAACCAAGAGTTTTATGTCTCTTCTTATTACTCTGGGTGCTCCTAAACGAGCAGACTAGAGACATGTTAGGTCGTTATGCACAAGTAGCTATCTGGAGACGAGCAGGAGGCTTCCAAGTACGATTTACATATATTCTCCCTGTGTTGTTGTTGGTCACTGCTTGGGGATTAGTAGTGTACCTTTTCTATTTTGTTTTAGAGATAGTATTTTAAAGTTGTAATAATGGTTTTGATCATAAGCTGTACTTTGGATTCCGCTGCTATGATGGTTTAGTTTTCAGCTTATGCACTGTCTCGCCTGTTTATGTCAAGTTATGTTATTATTATATTTTATTCCATGTGATGTGAGATATACTACAGGTTCTTGATGATTCATAGTTTTAAATCCCTTTCTTTTGACGACATTCCAATGCTAGTTGGACATTGGCACATCGCATTTGGGGGGAAATGTCGGCTGGTGCGGGGCGGGCCGTCACACGTGGTATCAGAGCCTAGGTTTCATAGTTAACCTAGGGGAAGACATCAGGGAGAGATAGTATACATATATGAGAGGGCGTATTTTTTATATTTTGGTTTTCAAAAGCTATATATACGCTATTAGTAAATCTAAGGATGAAGTCGCACTGCACTGGCACCACAAAGGAGATAGTTAATCGTTTTCACTTTACAGATTAAACGACGAGTTCGGGTTCAGGGGCCAACAATGGGAATGTCCCTGATATAAGGATGATGCTTACTGCCTTCATGCAAGAGATGCTTAGGGATGCTTAGGGAGCAGTTCTTAATGCTGCTAACGGTGGTGGGGCAGGAGTGCAAGCGCCTAGAGCCGATTTCGCCAAGCTTAACAAGGATTATGTTAGTCTTGCTGGGAAGTCGTTCCATGGAACAAAATCAACCATGGATGTTCAAGATTGGTTGGAATGTTGTGAGTGCATCTTCAAGGATTTGGGGATCGATGATGCAATGAAGAGAAGGTTAGCATCGAGTCAGCTTCAAGGACGAGCTACAAATTGGGGGAATGCTAACAAAGCGGCTACTCCTGAGGATCATGTTACTTGGAATCAGTTTAAGACTCGCTTCAGTGACAAGTTTATCCTAGTTTCTTAGAAATCAGAGTTGTTCAGGAAATTTCTAGAGCTTAAGCAGAATGGTAGGGCAGTCTCGAAGTATATTGCTGAGTTCGATACCTTACCGAAATATGGATTATCTCTAATCGACACTGCCGAGAAGAAGAATGAGAAGTTCATAACTGGTTTAGATAGGTACTTGCGAGAAAGACTTATAAACCACATTGATGAGACCTTCGAATCTGTAGAGTGAAAGGCATTGGGGTCAGAGAGCCTTTACCCTAAGTCAAAGACCGATGTTGCTATTACATCTACAGGGGAGCCGAAACCGCAAGCAAGTGGTGGAGGCAAGGAAAAGTCCCAGAATAAGTGGAAACAGAACCAAACCCAGGATGGCCAAAATAAGAAGAATAAGAAAGATGGCGAGTGCTTTAACTGTGGTAAGAAGGGCCACTATGCTAGGGATTGTCAGGAAAAGCCTGCGGAAAGAAAGTGCTTCAATTGCGGCCAAGCGGGACATTACAAGGATAAATTTCCGCAACCCCTTAAAGAGAAGAAGATCTTGAAAGCATATGCTATCAACGATGTTCCTTCTTCGTCGAATGCCCCAACTGCAATGCAGAAGGGAAAGGGTGTCGCTATTCAAGGTATGCTTTCTGCATACGATTTTCCAGTTCGAGTGTTTTTTGATACCGGGGCTTCCTATTCCTTCATATCTAATGACCTGGTAGATAGGTTGGGATTGGAACCCGAGATAGTCGATAGACCTTTAGTTGTGACGAACCCGATTGGTGTATATGATTTTTTGTAATGTGGTCGTATCAAGTCATGGATGTATGTTTGCTTGTGATTGCTTTGTATTGGGCTTTACTGGGTTTGGCATTAATTTGGGAGTCGATTGGCTCCAAGGGTGGTATTGGGTACCTACCTAGTGATGGCAATAATAACTTGGACTAGGGGAACAAAGAGATTCAGGTCAGCCATGACTCATGATGGAAGGGCCTTTGGAAGCATTTTTAAATGTTGTGGTAGCATGAGCGTTATGGTATTCCATAGTAAATGAGTGATTGCTATGGATTGTTTAGGAATTTATGTTGATGTTCTCTTTGGTTCAAGAATGATAATAACTTCGGAGTAAATTCAATGAGGAAATCACGAAGCGATAATGTGTGTTTGTTGATCGTGGGGATGCAACGAAGGTTAGGACGATTCAAGTTGGACTTGAACTTGTAAACAATGGTTGTTCGCTAATCTTAGAGATGCAACGAGTAGGGAGACGACTCATGTTGGACTCGGGTTTGTGGGTAATGGATACTCGAGACTGGGTCTGAGTTTGTGGATAGTCGTCGGCGATGCCGACTAGAGTTATAGAGAGATTATTGTTGTTGTAAGTTCTAGTAGTCTCTGGGAGGCAAATGTACGTTGGACGTGCAACGGTCTGGTTAGAACTAGGGTTGATATTTACCCTTGACATATGGCATGGGTCGTCATGCGGTCAACGGTAGTTTCAATGCAGGGTTGGCGAGGATAGCCAGAGTTAGTTATGAGTGCTCGAGTGTTTGGTTGTTTTGTTCATATCATCTCACATAGATTGTCTGGATTCAGAGGAGATGTTCTTTGAGTGCCTGTCTGATATTGGTTTAGGCCTTTGGGGCTTGTGCTTAGGGAATGTCGAGTTCGACTAGGATGGTGTGCGTGAGATATAAGTAGTTGTTGTGATTTCCATTGAATGATGTCTTGGTTTACTCCAGGAGTGATGGACAGCCGTGACATGATATGACAGTTCGATGATGTGGACTGCCTCGAGTTGGACTCGATAGGGATATAAGATGACTCGAATGGGACTCAAGAAGGCTACAAGATAATGGATTGACTTGAGTTGGACTCAAGTTGAAGATGGAGTTATGGATAGCTCTTTTGATGGTGTGCCAAGGAATCGTTGATAGTTTGGAGTATTCTAGGCAGACTCGTAGCAGAGGTATCTGGGGATGCCCATTTATCTTAGATCCATTGGACGTGATCTAGTTATCCTTGGAGGATAAACGTACATTGGACGTGCGGTAGTCTGTTTGGAGCCGGGGCTTCCATGGGCCCTTGATATTGGATGGACCAGTCATATGAGTATCGATGTATTAATAGCTTTAGCAGGTGATAGATATGACTTGTTTGATGGTTGATATGGTTGTTCCTATTTTTCTTCTCTTGAGTAGACTATCATCTGTAGGATTCTGGCGATGGGAAATGAAGAGATGATGGTATACATGGATACCTGTGCTATCGGACTAGGTGCGATAGCTGATGCATTGAGTTGGAGACATGCCAGTTTAGATGCTATGTTTCTTGAATGGAAGCAACTGGAGTATATCGCAGGATATCATTTCAGACCGAAGTATGGATTGGGTCCAGAGATGTTAGCAAGTTTGACAAGTAGACCGACATGGATTGAGCAGATTGGTTCCAGTCAGAGAGACGATCCTAACCTAATAGAAATCATCTCCAAGGAAGAGATGAATATCAACGGTGAGAAATTGAAAAAGTATGGACTTGATAGAGAAGGATGGCTTCAAAAGAATGGGAGACTAGTTGTACCCAACGTTAGTGGATTGCAAGATGAAGTGCCTAGAGAATGTCATCACTCGAAATTGACTATACATACCAGTGGTAACAAAATGTATTGAGACATGATGCAAACCTACCATTGGAAAGGGGTGAAAAGGACGTTGGGAAGTTAATCTCCAAGGGCATGAATTGCTAGTTAGTTAAAGCTGAGCAAAAGAAGCCTAGTGGTTTGTTACAACCGTTGGAATTTCCCGAATGGAAATGGGAACAATTCTCAATGGACTTCATCGTTGGTTTACCAAGGACTAGATCCGGCCATGATAGTATTTGGGTGCTTGTGGATCGATTGACCAAAAGTGCAAGGTTTATACCCGTCAAGTCGATTAGAGCGGCAACTAAGTTAGCAGAACTGTATATGAAGTGGTTGATAATGAAAATGACTGTACTTGGGAAACCAAGAAGAACATAAGGAAGTCATATCCAGAGCTCTTTACCTGGTATGGTTTTAATATCGATACAATACTCCCTTGTTAGTAAACCACATGCTAGGATAGGCTTGTTGTGTATGTTTTTTTGTCGCAAATGATTGATAGGCATGCGACATCCTTTGTATGTTTTGGTTAAGGAATTTTGGAGGTAAATTTCTTAAGGGGGGAGAGTGTAACGACCTGCATTCTACATACGGAGGATCATAGAATATTTATTTTATTTTCATACGAAGTCGTATGGTCGTGTAACTTTGGGGAACGACTATTGGGGTCATTTCCCATGTTCACATTTTTGCCAATTTTTAAATGACCATTTTACCCCTGGCGAATCTTGTTTGGCCTATAACTTTTGATTGGTAAGGAGTTTTGACCTGAAACCACATCCATTGGATTTGGATGATGGTTTAACTTTCCGTACAATGGTCACATTAATCAAACAGACTTACTGTTTGGGAGATATGGATGAAATAAGGTTTGGAAGGTGAAAAACATCTTAACTGGGCTTAACAGGGTAATTAGCAGATAGGCCCATAAGCCATTTTTGGATTAGGGTTATGGAAGGGTTGAAATGAGTTAGAGAATGGTTCCTTTTCATTTTCTCAGCCGCTGTAAACATTTCTTCAAACCTAGCAATGGTCTCCACCTTCTAAATTCATCCCTAATCGCTTTCTAATCACATATTAGCCAAATCAACATCAAATTAAGGCGGATTAACATAGAAACCAAGATAGAGCTGCTGAAATACATTGGGAACCATGCAAAATCAGTTAGAGTTTCAAATCTGAAGTTTATTTGTGGCTAAGGTGAGTGATTTGCACTTTTATTCGCTAGTTACGGCTAATTAGGGGTGATTAGTGATAATTAGCGAAATTATGCATCATAAAAATCTAGAAATATATGTAGAAATTCTAAAATACTATGTTATGCCTCTGGTGAAAATTTGGGTTAATTTGGATTAAGTTTGTTATTCCTATAATTAAAACATGGTTAAGGGGATTAAAGGGAAAATCAAGCTTTTTAGGTATGTTTGATATAAAATATTTCATACTATTGATATTTTGGTATTTTTGGTTGATTCTACATGTTACTACTGTTGTTTGGTATGTTTTTGACTTCATAGTAAGATTAGAATGGTTGAAAACGCCATCATTTTTAGCTTGCTGGAAAAACTGCAGAAAACTGGTTCCTGAAGGGGGTTTGCCTCAGGAACCGCCCAGGAGAACTTCGATTCCTGAAGGGAGTATGCCTTACGATCTGCTCCAAGATGATGGTCATGAACCTCTTCAATATGAGGACTCACGAACCGGGGAAGGGTGTCACGAGCCGGGGAGGGGGTCGCGAGTTCGGGGGGTGGTCACGAACAGAGGGGGTGGTCACGAACCAGGGGGAGGTGAGATTTCCTATACTTTTTCTCTTCATCCAAGAGAGAGCGGGAATCCGAGAGCAGGATTTTGAGAGCGGGATTCGGAGAGCAGGAATCCAAGAGCGGGATTCCAGGAGAGGGATTCCGAGAGCGAAAGTCCGAGAGCGGGATTCCGAGAGGGGGAATCTGAGAGCGAGATTCCGAGAGCGGGATTCCGAGAGTGGGATTCTGAGAGCGGGAATCGGAGAGCGGGATTTCGAGAGCGGGATTCCGAGAGTGGTATTCTGAGAGGGGGGTTCCGAGAATGGGATTCTGAGAGCGGGAATCCAAGCTTTCCTACACTTTGTCACTTCATCCAGGATGATGACTCCAAACCAAACCAGATTCGAACTTCTACCACGTGACGACAATTGTGAACTCTTCTGAAGATCAAAATCAATTCAACCAAAACCCGAGATGTAAAAGAGATCCAAGTGAGAAGTTATTACTCATGATCCAACTGGGAACCAATGAGTTAACTTTTAGAGTTGGGCTTTGCTGCGGGACGTGTGCAAAGTGGTTATCGATATCCATAATTTTGGTTCACCACTGAGATACGGATTATGGGCTATGGATCAGTGTCATGGGGTCATTGTGACTCCCAAGGGCAAAGTGATCGTAGCGAAGGATTGGGTGATCAAAGTGGTGGATATCGTATGCTTTACGCACTGAGTGAGAGATGTGAGGATGATTGCTATGTTTGATGTTTGCTATCACCATGACATGTGCACTTTCACTTACACTTTATGTTATGTTACCTTAGAGTATTGTACATCTTGTTGTGCTAATTCTTTGGTTGTAGGTCCAGGTATGATTATTTATACATGTTATTGTTCTGTTTTGCTGCTATCGCTCATACCATACTTTTGCCTGACCTAGAGTTTTATGTCTCTTCTTTTTACTCTGGGTGCTCCTAAACGAGCAGACTAGGGACATGTTAGGTGGTTATGCACGAGTAGCTGTCCGGAGACGAGCATGAGACTTCCACGTGCTATTTACATATATTCTCCCTATGTTGTTGGTCACTGCTCGGGCATTAGTAGTGTACCTTTTCTATTTTTCTTTATAGACAGTATTTTAAAGTTGTAATAATGGTTTGGATCATAAGTTGTACTTTGGATTCCGCTACTATGATGGTTTAGTTTTCAGCTTATGCACTGGCTCGCCTGTTTATGTCAAGCTATGTTATTATTATATTTTATTCCATGCGCTGTGAGATATACTACAGGTTCTTGATGATTCATAGTTCTAAATCCCTTTCTTTTGACGACCGTCCCGTGCTAGTTGGACATTGGCACAACGCGTTTCGGGTGAAATGTCGACTGGTGCGGGGAGGGCCGTTACAGTATTTATAGCTGTGTTTTTAGATTGTTAATAAAAAGCATGGTTTAAAGCATTTGATGAATAAAGCATGAAGAATTTGCTGAAAAAGAGTGAGGCTTGAAAAGTTAGCTTGATGTGAGGAATTGCTAAAGCTTGAAGAGTTTAAAGCTTAAAGAACGATAGCAAATAGAGTTCAGTTAGATAGATTTGGCTTACTGATGACTCATTTTTATTCACATAACTCATTTGCAAGTCCTCTTACTCTACGGCATGACCACTTTATATGTACTATGGTTTATTTGTTATTTGGGCAAAGACTTTAGTCCCATATCTTATAATTGCCCACTTAGTCTTGGTCATGGCAGCTATAAATACACCTGTATCTCTTTCATTTGTTTTTACATTGGGTTTTATTCTGTAAACTCTTCTCTTGGAATAAAACTATTCTCATTTTCTTTTTCTTTGTTGTTTTATTTTATTTATGTATTTTCTTTTCTTTTTTCCTTCTTCTCATTTAGCTATGTCTAGCTAATTCCCTTTAATTAGGGGGTGATGAAGCATATAGACTAGATTCAATTTGAATCACATAGCCGAAAAGATGAGGATTTTATGCATATAGATCTGGATCTGAACCAAGAGTTAGATCTGAACCTTGATACTCTGTGTCGTATAAAAGCTATGCTCCTTCACAGATTCGAGTTTGATCTAACACTTTTCAGATTTAGATCTAATTTTTAGGGTTTTAGAAATAAAGTAGTGAATCTGTCCTGATAGTTTATGGTTGTTTAAGAGCATAGATTCTGCATAATGTATGCTTCTAGTTATTCACATGTTTGTTTCTAAAAACCTAATTATTGTTGATTCATATTTATGACAGAAACTTGAGTTAGATCTATATTAATCTGTTTGGCTATTAATGATTATTAATCTAGTTTATGTCATTACTCCCTAATTACTTTCATCTATTTAAGAAAATTCTCCTTTTATTTATTTTCTATTTTTTTCAAAAATCAAACTTTCAGAATAATCTGATTGGATTTAGTAGTTAAAATAATTTTGGTCCTAAATTTTGACACCCTTTATAACAACCCTTATTGTTTAGGAAAGCCGAACAAATTCAATAATTGTTTACAACTGTTCAATTTGTTCGCAAATATCTACGGTGGTGGCTTAGGGAGCGATGACCTGTGGTGGCCAGTTTTCTTCGTGGAAGTTGTAACGGTCTGGCAAGAAATTTGATGCTCGAATTTCGATAATAATACATAATTTCGTGTTCCTTGCCAAAACCCAAGTGTTAAATGACACTAGATGGTTAATAGAAAGAAATTAGAGGATGACAAAAGAAAGAAAGAAACATTAGAATAGAAGAAAAGAAGAACATTAGAATCTCACAGCGAAACGAATATAATATAATATAACAATATACCTTTACACAAAAGAAAATTGTATATACATACCAATCATCAGAATACAACACGTATCAGATACAGCGGAACAAACTTTAAATAACTTAACGATGAAGCCTCCTGCTTCCAGCTCCTTAAATTCCAAGTGAAACCTGACCTAGAAAATATGTTTAGTCTGACCCAAGCACATTTTGAAGCAAAGCAGAAACACCTGGATCAGTCTGGAATACATTCAGTGACAAATTCACATCAAACAATCGGCTTAACTTTAGAAAAATCCTTTGAAAGAAAAGGATAATCGTAAGACCGGTCCACACATAAACACGGGCGGTTTTTGCCTTACAATAACCCAAACATTTTTGATATAACAAAATCCCATGATATTATAATAGTGTCTATCAAGCCACAAATAAATAACTATGTAGCAGAACGCTTGCATCTCACGCTCTACATATTTAGTATATAATCAAAAACTGTATGGCGCTTGTTGGAGATTGGATTCCATCCATGGCAAGGTATAGGACCACCTCCCGAATAGTGTACTCTATAGTGGATATACTGGGGTTCTACAAGATTATCTTGTAACCCAGGCTAAACATGACCGATCACTCATTCAGCTTGAGTGTGCCGAATGTATTATCAACCACGGTGGGAGCTAACCACCATTCCCGTAGGACAACATTGACAGAATATGAACCAAAAAGATTTTCTCTAGATGGTGATAATACAAACTACTTGGGTGCGACCCAACTAGCCATGCGACCTACCTGATTTTTTCCATTTCTCGATTAATGAGGCTTAAGGTCACGCTTTACCTTTTTGAGCATCACATCATATTCACTTTGAATGCCACATCGTCAGATCCATCAAATCACTACTTGATGTTTACAAATATACTTTGGGTGTTAAGCTAATGAATTTTCCTTCTTCGCAACCAAACTTGGTATATTTGTAAAAATCAACGTATGTGGCTCTTAGGAAATACACTGTCAGACATTCGTCTGTATAAGTCATCCAGGAATAGGATGAACCAAAGGCACACTCCTACCACATCCTATATAGGAATCACCTTAAGGATCAGTAGTGAAAAGTCCTTGCAATCCATAAATTTCAACCATGACAGAACCACAGTTTATCTCAGGGTGCAAACCAGAGATTATAAGTAGTATTTCCGTTTAATAAAGATCTACGGTCTTCAATGCTCCATCTTTATAAACCTGCAAGTTAACCACGAACGCATAGTTAGTTCAAGGTGGTTTTGGGTCTAGTTCTCATCCAAGTCTCTTCGAAACAACATGTCAAAAGGTCCAATAAGATATTCATTAATAGTCGGGTTTTAACTATCAACTCACAACAGTACTCTCAAGTACCTCGGCAGCTCAGGCCCTCATTGTTTAAAATCATTCATTAAAACTCTTTATTGAATCATTGAAAATCATTTCATAGATTTGAAGTTGATTCCATTTACATAACTTGACAACTCATCTTTTGTTTCGCCATTTGGAAAAAATACCTCTCATTTATTCACATTCCTCTTTATTCTACTTTAATTCTGAAAATATTGCTGTATTTTCATAAACCATTTATTTACTTAACTTTGAAAATGTCAATATATCTATATATTGTTAACTCAACAGTATAATCCAACTATGAATTCTTATGCAAAAAAACCATGTTAAACGACATATGCTTTCTTATTAAAACTCAATGGCTTTTACTTCACTTCCACTTGAAGATTTTATTGAAATCTACTTAAATTCCAAATATTTATTTCTGTTTCCAAATTAATATAACCTTTCCATTTCTAATTACTTGTTATTTTAAATAAGTATATTTCAACTCATATTATTCCCATCATTTGGAAAATAGTGCCGTATAAATAGCCTAATGGTATAAATAGAACTTTATATTTCAACTTGGGCTAAACAATGTTAATTTATACATTGTTTAATTTAAAACTCATTATATTAAATTACATTATAAACCTTGCAAATAAGTTACAATATATCTCTTATGGAAATAATGAACCAATTCAACATCCATACCCATTACAAACTGATACCATCCCTTGAGAACAGCGAAGGCGTTCAAGGTGGGGTATTCTAATTACCTCTCAGACCTTGATCAATGACATTTTTATCTTGAGATAGACAAAAGTTCGTAACTCAAAACTCATATTACTTACAACATCAATCAGATCTTATTTCTACTTTATTTAAACCTTGGTTTTATAAACCATATCCTTACTTTTGAAAATCTCAATCGACTATAACCATTTTACTTAATATATTTATTAAGTAAATCATTTACTAAAATATTATCCTTTAGCTTTAGAAATTCAATATACTATTCTATTCATAACTTGGATCCATTTACCAATACTTTATCCAAAACTCTTTTAACATCATTAAAACTAATAGTTGGATTTTATAACCATTTTTATTTAATTTTTCATTAAGTAAACTCCTTTCCTAATCACAAAACTTCTAGTTTAAAATTCCTTATTAACAAGTCTTATAAAACTTGATTCCATTTCTTAAGTCTTTTTATCATTAACTGAAGTAAAAGTATATTACTTCATTAATAACTGACAATAGGTTAGTTAATATCATTAAGATAATAATTTATTTTATAAATAATAAATATTCAATAATCATCTTAAATACAGTTAAATTAAAGATTAATTAGCTTTTATAAACAATCATTAAGTTAAAACTACATAATTAATAAAATCTCACTTAATTGTTTCCTTGGAGACGATTATTTGAAATAATTAACTTTATGGTTAATCTAAGACTTTCTTATGTATTCAAAAATAAGGTTCGCTATACTTTTAAAATTACTTTATAAAACAAAGTTATAAATGTTAACCTATTAAAAATTCTATTTGAATAACTAAAATAAAACTTGAAACTTCGATTCAGTTATAAAAGTAAATTTTATAACTTAAAATACGTCAATTTGCCTTACGGCGAATTAGTGTCTCAAAACGATGGATTTAGACCATTTATTGCCAATTACTCAATCAATACTGCCTATTGAATAAAACATAACAATTATTGGATTTAGATTCAACAATCAAGATCGATTCAGCATCGATATCTAAGCAGGATACAATATTACTTTGAATGAATAATATTAATAACAAATAACATACAACTTGTTTGAGTAATCCAGTTGGATTCCTCCAACTTGTTCTTCCCTGCGTAACAGTTTATAATATCATTCAATAATAGCATATGAAATGAGAAATTTAATCTAATGCATTTGAATGACCAATTTATAAATACAGACAAACAATCAACAAATAAACAAATAAAGAATCATCGATAGCATCCATTCAACCAATTTATACTATTAATGATAAATATTAATAATATGAATTTAACACATCATAGAATTATAGATCTGTGAGAATTATCTCACCATTTTTGTTTCTGATGATGTTGCGTCGTTTTATACAGTTTCAAACTAACATTTACGTTTGAAACCACATAAATCCTAACTGCCTTAGAATCCTTCCATTCCAGCTCATACACGTAGGCATCGCGATTACGAACTCATTGGCACTTGTTTCGTCCAATTCTGTGTACGAACGCAAAAGTTATACGACTTACAATATTTAACTTTAAATTGGAATAGTTTATAAGTTAACTACAATCACTAGTCCTAGTTAATAATCAATTAACGTTAATTAACTACCTTGTTAATCACCTTTTGTTATAGAAAAAACCTGATGTACACATTTCTCAAAGCCCGACACTGCCATCACCGAAACATTACTCCTCCTTTGATGAAATTTCCGGCTACCGCTCACTTCCTTCCAACACACCATAGACCGAGCTACACTCAGACCCTCATCACCAACTCTGGCGCCCTACAACTCAGCCACTATCCAAAAATCCGAACCATTCCCAAACAAAACAATCACCGCATATACCCACCGTTCATCTCCGAACCGCTCCGCCTCAGACCACCCTGGCCCCACCGGACCGCCACCGCGACCTCCGTAACCTCTCCTGCTTCCACCTCGCACCGACCTCACCCTTTATGGTGCTCCACGGCTCAAAACCCGTTTACAAAAAATGACCCCAACTTGAAGAAATCAACACATAAAACTCCCTTCGTTAAAAGCCTCACTGCCGACGAACCATGGCACATTACCACCTTAGTCCAACACCGTAACGTCCATCGCCCTTCAGGGTTCCACCTCGACCTACCCTTTCTGCCTCCGGCATCTTACAACACCTTCATGAATTAAAAATCTGAACCCTTCATTTGTCTGTTCAACTCCCCATACAACCCATCACCGACCACTGTGGTTGACATCACCACCCTCAATCGAACCTCCGTTCTCCCTTCTATCAACGCCAGTCATGGTGGTCATCTATTCATCCCCTATCAGTTTCCACAGTCACCCAAAAGTTGTCGTTGACTGAAATTTTTGAGCCCCCAAATGTTGATTGCACCATATAGTTTATATATGAATTTGAAGCTTATCCTAGCAGCAAATCCAACATAAAATTCTTTGAAATTATAGAAGTTTAATGTAATTGTTCTTGAACTTAAAAGTGGGAGTATTTACTGGAAGTTTTAGTATGAAGCAAGAAAGGGAACGAGAAAGTAGAAGAGTTATTTTGGGAATTTAGAGATGTCACCATAGGTTATTATATAGGTAAAAGAAATAATATTTTATTATATTATTTTATTGTGACGTGACTAACAATATTTTGTTAATAACGACTAACTATTTTTATTCGTACCTATCACCATTTCTGAACACTGTTTATTGATTACTGTGGTAACTACAAATTCTGTTCGTAACAAAAATGGACATCATAGTATAATTCGACGTTACGATCCTAATGAAATTTGATTCGTTGAATTCCAAGTCCATTTGCAGAAACGGCGCTCGTTCGAGTCCAAATGGTCGATTTATTTACATTTAATTTTGCTACACTCACAAAATAATTCCGATTTGTACAAAACTTCAAATCCAGCAATAATTAACTATTGCAGATTTAATAAAATTTGTTTCATTGAAAACGGGGGTCATTTGAATAATAACCCTTTTTAAGTGTATAAATCAAATTAAAATAAACCAACTTTAAAATCCCTCAATATAACAGTAATAAAAAATATTATAATCGGACATACTTGAGAAGATTTTCACATACTTTAAAAATAAATTACTCCTGGTTGAATCCCGAGGCAAAACGATATTCAATATGCTAAAAAATCATATATTTTTATATAATAAATCATTATATTATATAAACGAATTCCATAGCGACTATTTGAAAGTTTGATATAGGGGTAAAACAAAGTGAAAATTAGGAACACATCCCTATTAAGTTTCAAAATTAGGCTCACATCTGGTCTTAAACTTATTGCAAATTATGTCCCTATTTTTCGAAAATTTATTAAAAAAATATAAAAAATCACGTAAATTCATTATTAAATAAAGTGAAATTAGGCACACACCCCTAAAACCAAACTTAATTAGGCTAACATCCCTCCCTAAGTTTTCATTTAAATCCGCCTCCTATTTTTGAATTTTCGCCTTTTTCATTTTTTTGCCAAAAAAGGCATTGACATATAAAATAAACAGAAACAAAATTCTAAATTCTGGAAATACTCTCGGAAGTCCACACAATATAAAAAAAAGGTTGCATACATGTATGCAACTATTACCAATAGTTGCATACATGTGTGCAACTGTTGCGTAATCTGTTTTGACTTGAAAATCTGGACCGAAACTTGCATACATGTGTGCAACTATTTGAAATACTTGCACACATGTATGCAAGTATTGCACAAAGAAAACTCAAGTGAAATTTAGCTCACGAATTTATTGCACACTTTTATGCAAGAATTATGCAATACTTACATAGATGTATGCAACAAAAACAAACAACGACACATGAATGGAATACTTGCACAGATGTATGAAGGAAAATTCAAATATATGCATACTATTACGCATTTAACTGCAGTTTCGTTGTTTTGCTGTATTTTTCGTTTTTGATGCCTTGTTTGATGGTTTTTTTATCTTAATTTTTTGTCGAGTGCATGTTAAATTTAAATATGAATTTACGTATTTTTTCAGTGAATTTTCAAAAACTAGGGACTAAATTTACAATTAGTTTATGACTGGACCTGAGCCTAATTTAAAACCTTAACAGGGACCTATAAAAAACGTACCCTAAAACAAAATCTACAAGATGAAAACTTGATTTTTCCATTTCATGTGAAAATTATATTCCAATAATTTGGATGTTTCTTGTTTTGAAGAAAACGAACTTATATTTACGTTCAATTAAAGTTCAAAACGTGATATTACAAACTACCGCAACATTACGAGCTTGTTTTATATTAAATTATAAATATACGTTCAAATGTCGTTTAATAAATGAATTCATTAATATAATTTGATTCCAAACTTTTAAATAATCCATTTATATTTCCAATTCACATTATATTGCAAATTTGACTCATTCCGACTATTTTGGAATTATATTATTAATTAATTAATTATAATGATAAAATATTCAAAACCATTAAATAAAATGGTTAAAAATCTGGGTTGTTACAGAAGTCGTGATATTCAACCATGTTTTACAGGAAAGCGACAGCGAGTTGTAAGGCAAGTGAATGGCATTGGAATGAGGGTGCTCCGGGATATGATTGGTAGGTGTTTGGCAACTTCCGTTTGCTTATAGGAGGAGCGATGGACAATGGAAGATGGTCCAGGGTTACGGGCTGGAATTTTAAAGAGGATGTTGTAATTTTAATCGTGATTATACGCAGGCTTAGTCTAGTTAATTAGGTGATTAAAATATCAATGAAGCCATTAGTTTAGTTTATTTATTTATTTATTTCAAGTAATATTGTAACACGTATATCTATTCCATACATGATCAGATTTTGACGAAACGAGTTGCGTTCGGTTCGTATTAATGTACACTACATATATGAATTGGATCAGGGTGATTTGGAGCTATTTTGATTTTGATGTAATTTCAAACGCTTGTATGGAATTAAATAAATTAACGTTAAGTCGTTGAATTTGAATGGATGGTAAGTTTACTCTCTCGCTTTCTGGAACACTGTGAATGTTGTTATCTCGTAGTATAATATTCACCGTAGTTAATACAAATTGTGTGTTTGGATGCTTTGGATTATTATTGCTTTGTTGGTGATTGTCTATAAATATATTCCCGTCTATGAACGGATGACCTTTGACATTATCTGCTTTTAAGTGGAAGATTCATCTTAGATGAATTAGATGAGATTATCTATTTAATATCCATATATAAACTGATATATGAGTTGTGATGCAAGGGGATAGGTTGGAGGGATCCAACAGGATTCCTCAATGTTTTGTACATTACTTGCTTTCATATTTTTCAAATATGAACTGTCTAACCTAAGTAACATTAAAATCTGATTTGGTTGATGATTTTTTAATTAAATTAAATGCTGAATTATTATTAATTAATAAACAATACTGATTAAGTGATTGTCAACAGATGACCTAAAATCCATCTTTTAAGACATTGATTCGTCGTCAGGCAAATTGACTAACTTGAAGTTTTAAAATTAATTTCATAACCAAAGCAAGGTTTTAAATTTGATTTTATAAGTTATATAAAATAAAGATTTTTATAAATAAATCAATGTTTATAATCGGATTTCGTAAAGGAAATAATAAAATGATTTATATAGCAAATCCTATGTTTTAAATAAGTTTTACAAATAAGTAAGTCAGAAATTAACCTAATGGTTAATAGTCTGGAATAATTGTTTTAAAGAAAAAATTAAGTGAGATTATGTTAAATTATTTAGGTTATGAATTAATTTAAAAGGAATGATTAATCGAAATTAGTTAACAATGTTTACCAGTTGACTAAGTCAACTGTTTTTTACTAAAATTGGTTATTAAATTAATTTGATTTCATTTATCTTAATAGAAATAGTTTTCACAAATAGTTGTTTAAACTTAATAAGATTTCTTAAAATTTAGTTAATATTTTAATTAACTGTGTATAAATAAAATTATTAAGTTGATAGTTATTAGTAAAGTTAGTTATTATTCTGATAACTTTTATAAGAGATTGACTTTTTTTAGTTAATAACGAAGTTAACAGCTTTCACTTTCGTTAACATTGAAGTAAATTATTATTTTTAAATGGAATTTATTAAGGAAGTTATCAAGTTTGTGATATGATTTTAATTGAATTTTATAACGTGTTATCTAAAGGGATTTTATAATAAATCAAAGTTTTATAAACATTGTTTATAAAATAGATTTATGGCTAATGTAATGTTTTTACATAATGGTTCACTAAATAATTGAATTAAGTAAAAGTGGTTGTAAATGAAAGGAGTTTTTCAAAAATGCAAAGGAAGGGTTTTTTAAAAACCCTATTTAAATTGAGTGGTGAATGGAACATATTGTAACATTTACCGAATATCAGGTTTTATGTTAACGAACTTCTATTTATCTTGAAGATAAGAATGTTGTCGGGTCAAGCTCTAAGAGGTAAATGAAATACCCCAATTTGAATTTTTTTCATCTTTACCCAAGGGATGATACAAGTTTGAATGGAAGTATATGTTGGAAATCAAATTATTATTTCCATAAAAGATATTATAAACTTTAAATTGCAAATTTATAAGTTAAATAAAACTGTTTTGGTTTTTATAGAAAACAATGTATCCCATGACATTATTTTAGCGGATATTATTTCGAAACATACTTATATCATTTGGTTAATTTTGTACTGCTGATTTCCAAAGTGAGGAAAATATTATGGTTTTGTTAAAATGCTTATTCTATAGAGATAAGTGTATGGCTACCAATTACAAAGTAACGAAAATAAGTGATTTTTAATATACTTATCTCGATGGGATAAGTATACGGAATTGATTTTTAAGAATCGATGAAATGATTTCAATGAACAGTTTTAATTAAAAGGGCATGTATTGTTGATGTACTCAACTGTACAGTGAGATTTTATAGTTAAAGAACTGACTATCAGTAAATTCCATTTAACTTATAATGTATTCATTCCAGGAACCGACATTAGAACCAGATCTAAAACCACTTCAAACTGACTTTGCGTTCGAAAACCGAATTTGCAGGTATGCTTATGCATATTAAGAAGATATGAAGGTGTAAACCGTTGGAGCAGAAAGTGGCGCTCGCTGATGTCTCTTGTTAACTACCGGGATTATAATTCTAGCAGTAGTCCCTACGTTCTGAATTCTGCATGGTGCGAGGATTTCTTGTTACTAATCTTAGGGTTTTTCCCAACAGGATGTAGTAAAAAAAAGTACCTTCGGTTTGTTTTGATCTTGGACAACTTTTATGGTCGGATGTCGGACATTGTATTTCTTAGACCATGTACATTTTTTTACAAACATACATCTATTTTATGGCGGAGAAAGCAATTACTTTATCTTAACACATAGAGTGTCTTTATGAAAATCAATTAGTGATTGACGGATCTGACAATGTGACGTTCAAAGTTGAATGTGATATTTCCAAAAGATAATCATAGCCTTAAGCCTCATCAATTGGGAAATGACTGAAATCGGACAGGCAGCAGAGCTATGCAGACCATTCCCGTTAGGGTATATCATCACCTGATCTAGAAAATCAGTTGCTCTTTGGTATGAATACGGTTGATTGGCCCCAACCGTAATGATTATATATTCTTACAACCAAGTTGATTGATTGGTCGGTTCTGTGTGACTGGGTTGCAAGATGTTCTTCTTAAACCTCGATGTTTTTATCTATAGAGGAACACTGTTCTGGAGGTGGTTCCTTACCTAGTTATGTATGCAAATCCGAACTCCAATATGAGCCGTACAGTTTTTGACGTAAACCAACAATGTCGAAAATTGAGATGCAAGCTTTTCAGCTATATTCCTATTTTTTGGATTTTAGATATTATTATATATTATTGTTAACACCGTTGTGAAAACGTGGTTCATAATTATGAAGTATTCATGAATACTGGCACACGACTTCATTTAGCCCGTGTTTTCATTTGGCTCGCGCTCCATTTAGGCTGCACAAGCTTGCAACCAATGAGCTAATGGACTGCATGGCTTACGGTATAAGAGCTTGCGCGACCTACGGGCTAATTTTGATTCGTTCACCACCTCCTTGGGTTGATCAATAGCACAGTTCATTAACACAAAAAGCAACAGGATAACAGGAAGCAAATTGTTCCATGCACAAAGCACATACAAATGGCACAAAAGGAAAAGGCTCGCCGCGTCATTCCTGTTCATAACAGTTTGTATACAACAATATAAGTATGAGCTGATAGGTCGTTTACACCAAACATCAGGTCGTCAACGGCTGCTAGGCACAATGAGCATGTACAGGTCCACATGGCACAAGTGTAAATTCATGAAAATGGGCACGACAACTTAGGTCGTTGACACAATATACGTATGAGCTCAGCAGGTCCTTAATACGAGCTATGCATTCCTTAGTTCTTTTGGAGATTTTTAGGCCGCCATCTTTAGGCTGTCACTGTTAAGTCGTTGGAACCATGCATTTAGCTCATCAACAAGCTGTTGGGTCATTTTGCGGAATTAAAGTTAGGACATTCAACATTGTTAGCTCGTAAGACTAACTGTGCCAATCATAAAGCAGTTGCATGTATAAACTTAAGACCATGTATAAGTTAGGACATAATTTACACGTTCAGGCTGTCCACTCGACATATCCACGTGGCATCAGTTTGTAGCAGGGATCATCTAACTTGTCTTATGTAACACCCCACCTCCGTTACGGTCACTCGCAAAGGGAATGCCTTAACTTTGGTGGAGCGTTTTTAGTAGATAGAACAGAAATTTACAAGACAGATAAAGTAGTACTTGGAAATTTTATAACTTTATTATAACAGAAACATAAATGAGTTTAGTTACATCTTTCAAAATCACAATATCGAAATTCAAGTACATAAATATCGGTCTTGTACAAAAGCCTTCAGAATGCATAGTTTTTAAAGCCATAATCCCCAATATAACCTGCCATGGAAAGATAGAGATAAAGCCAAGCAATACTTCTGTAACGACCCGGGAAAAAGCGACCTTGGTTATTCGATATATAACACCTATCGAACAATCAAAAGTCGAAATTACCGGATAGTCCAAGAAAGAAATTAGAGGGTGAGGATAGATAAGATAGAACTAATAGAATAGAAGAAGAAGAAGAAGGTCATACCACATCATCAGAGTAACACGAATCTCACAGCGGAACGAATAAAATAGAATATACAACATAACTTGAAATCAAAAAGCAGTATATATATATACGATACCATTATCAGAGTACAATACTTACATCACAGCGGAAATAATCAATAGCTATATAATCCTGAAGCCTCCTGCTCCAAGCTCTCCAAGTATATCTGTAAAATCCTGACTACTTGACTGCCCGTACAAATTTGGGCACCCAAGAGTTTAGGGAAAACAAAACAAAATAAACTCTGGGTCAGTCATGGGACTGGTGTGAGTAAACTCAAATCATTTGGTTTAACTTTCAAAATCCTTTCGAAAGAAAAGATAATCGTAAGACCAATCCACACATAAACACGGACGGTTTTTACCTTACGATAACCCAAAACACTTTGGAAATCATATATTATCTGATATTATAATAATGTCTAATCACAAGTAATTAAAATATAGTAGAACGCTTGCATCTCACGCTCTACATATATAATATACAAACAAAACCGCAGGCGCTTATTGGAAATTGGATTCCGACTATGACAAGGTATGGGACCACCTGCCGAACGTGTATCTCTAGAGGCGAATACACTGGGTTCAACAAGAACATCTTGCAACCCGGCCCACACATGACCGACCACTCATTTCGCTTGAGTGTATCGACTGTATATCACCAACGGTTGGGATCAGCAACCATCTCCCGATAAGGGACAGCATCGATAGATTTAAGAACAAAAGGAATTTCTCTAGATAGGTGATCATACACCCTACTTCGGAGCGACCGACTTAGCCATGCTGCCTGCCCGATTTTTGTCATTTCCCGGTTGATGAGGCTTGAGGTCATAACGTATCTTTTGACAGATCACACCTCCATTACTTTGAATGCCACATCGTCATACCCGCCAAATCACAAATTGATTTCACCAAAAATAACACGGGTATAAAGCTAAGAGAAACGAATTCCTCCGCCACCAAACGTAAGTACGTTTGAAGAGATCAACTTACGCGATCTTTTGAATATACTCTGTCAGACACTCGTCCATACACGTTTGTCCTGGGACTGGACAAACCGAAGGCACTATTCTGTAAACAGGATAGCCCTTGCACAACTCCGTCTTCAATATATTCAGCATACTTGATTCGCAACGCTTATGCTAATACGGAGTAGTTCTCTGGATAATAATCCAACCGGTCTCTCCATATTAACAACGTAAAATGGTCAAAACTTTGATAGTCGGTGATTTAACTATCAAATGAAAACATGTCGGTGTGCCAACAACGATATTATTTCCCGAAGGAAATTCTATCGAACAATCATCATTTCATTCATTCGTTCATTCCCCTATTCCTGTTGTTTAATGTTTCGTATTCACTATATTTAGAAAATATATATCATTATCATTGGAAAACATTTCCATCTCTTGTTTCTATATTCAGAAAACAATCCTGCTACTCATTTGGAAAACATTTCCAAATCCCCTTCATTTGATTAAACAGATGTTTGAATAAACATCACTATGCCAAATCTCCTTCATTTGGTTTCCACTTAACACCTTTCACTATCGAACCTTAACCATTTCTTAGTTAAAACGAAGCCAATCAAGTTGGGGTATAATTACCTCTCAGACCTTAACTGAACGACATTTCTAACTTCGAAATAGACAAAGTTCAACTTTCCAATCTTTAACACTTCTTTACGACATCCTCGGATTTTATTTACGAGTCCGCTTCTCGTACAGTAAGCACTTGATTATACAATAGTGTTATAATTCCCTGCATCCGAATATAATAACTTTATTACGACTTTGATTCTCTATCTCGAATAAATAACGAACTAAATTATTAACTCATACTCGGTTAACTCTAAGTTGTAACTCTTATTCAATTTACTCTTATTCTATTTAACTCTTACTGGACTAATCCTTGTTCAGATAACTCGGTCTGATTTACTCATTTTGACCCACCTACTTGATCAGTTCAACTGGACTAACTTAGCTTAATTAACTCGACTAAATTACTTTTATCGATTAACTAATATTTGACTTGACACCATTCGCTCGACTCTAGATCGCAGCGATCACAATGGTTACGCCTGATTCCCTCAGGAAACATCCGACCGCCTTAGGCTATCTGCAGCCCTGCGAATTACGCTAGCAGTCGTGCTCACTGGTAGCTTATCTTAAATGACTACTTCTGTTTAACTCTATCTCGAATAACTAAATTCGAGCAAATCTAATTGATTAACTAATATTCCATCATCCCCCCCCCATTCGATTACTATATTTGGATAACTCTAGTTCGATTAGACTCTAATCGATTAACTCTAACTGATTAACTCTAATTGGTTAACTCTAACTAAATAACTCTAAATGTTTACTCCAACGGTTTAACTCTACGGTTTAACCCTAACGGTTTAACTCTAACAGTTCAACCCTAACAGTTTAACTCTAACGGTTGATCTCAATCAATTTGTTCTATTGGATTAACCCTATTGGATTAACTCTCTTGGATCAACCCATTTCGAATAACTAATATTCAATAAACTTCCTATCGAATAAACTGATATTCGATAACTTTACTTCGAATAACTCTTATTCGATGAGTTCCCTTTCATACATATTCAGTTTCAAATATCGATGTGGAAATCGATTTTTACTTCTCTATATAAGTCTCAACTTATATATTCTATTTATCCAAAGATAAATAACTAAATTAATTTATAAAACTTTATTTATAAATTAACCTTCTCACTTTATCTGTTAAAACAGATCTCTCTTAAATTCTCACTTCGAATTCATATTCTGTTTACCCGTGTGCGAAGCACGGGCCTAAATTCTTCCTAGTGTAAAATTCTCTTTTTACACCCTTCTATCCATCTTCTAGTACTTCAATATTCTATTTATCTTCTAAATAAATAATTCCTTTTATAACTCAGTTTATTTCTCTAGATAAATATTTCCTTTTAATCTATTTGTAAATGTTTTTTTACAAATATTTTCTTTCTAATTCCATTTGTAAATGTTTTACAAATGTTTTATTTTTTATCTCTATTTGCAATGGTTTTACAAATATTTTCTTTTCTATTTTATTTGTAAATGTTTTACAAACAATTTCCCTTCTCTATTTGTTTTACAAATATTTTTCCTTTATTACTTTGATTTTATAAAATGATTTCTTTTATAAAATCCTTTTTCCTTTCATATATAAAATCTGCTGATTTTATATAAATAATCTATTTTCAAATATATTTTGAAAATCTCCCTTTCTCGTATCACTTATGTGTAAAAATATCAAATCAACTGATCGGTCATCATCCAAACACACAGAATCAATAACGGATGATATACACATCATATATCAAAATATATGAAAAGCGGTAAATAAATGTTGAGGAACCCAGTTGGGTCCCTCGACCTGTTTCCCTGCATCCACAGATGTCAGTCAACATAAATAACATGAGTATAAAATATTCTGATAAACAGAATCAATATTTCGATACGATTTATATATCGTTATCGATAATTTCAATCAACTGACTAGCAGTTCAACCAAACAATCAACATACAGCAATCCAACCAAGATTTTTCAATTCTAAAAATACTTTATAAAAATATAAAGTGTTCAGAGTTAGTGAGATTTACTCACATTGGTCGGCGATCGTTAAATAACGATATGCGTTCATTTGACTGCGACGGACAATTTATTTCGCCATAAATTGTAACAGGCTCCGTTTCAGGTGCGGTCAGTTCCAGTGCGTAGTGCTCGTCCATACGGCCCCAACGCAACTTACGGTTCGTGATTCTGATTTCGTATGATCAATATATAGTATTTCAAAGTTAGTATCTATTTGAATTAAGAACATACTTAATATACTAATGTCTAATGGGCCTCACCTTCCACTACCAGCCCAAACCCGAAGTGAATAGTGCCTTCCCTCCCAAAATACAATGCCGTGACCTGCTATGCCTTCCTCCTCCATTTCCAACGTTTGAAGCTCTTGCTCCACCGCCTTAGTTCACGGAAACCACTCCAGAAATCACCAAACTACTTCTCTTCTCCAACTCCATCAACCCTACACCCAAAGCACCAACTCGTGTCCTCCATGCGTGTTCCGATCACCAGCTCCTATCGCACGCTGCTCCATGTACAGGATCGACAATTTTTATTTCCAAAAATTTCCCAAAAATCAAAACGATTGCCATTCTTCTCACTCAATCCAAAAATAATATTCAAAACTTGAATCAATACTCCACTGCTTCGAAAACCTCAGCCCTAGCTTAAAAATGGCCGACGCTGGAAAACGGATGGCCATCAAAACCCATCGCATCACATTCTGGGAACACCAGGAGGGAGCTCTTTCATTGTTGAATCAAATTATACAATTTTGGTGATGTACAGATATATATTTGATTTTATAAAAATTTATGAAGAACGGGATTTTGCTGCTGAGAGAGAAAATGGTGGCGGCGGAATTTTTCTTAACCAGTGGAGTTGTAAATTAGGGTTAGACTGTTGATGGTATTATATAGGATAGGTATATTATTTTTTTATTCGAGTTTTATTTTTATTTTATGCTATCGCTATTTCCATTCGTACTATAAAAATCCCTGTGACTACATACAATACCCAAAAATTATGAAAATTGACATGCAGCTACATCTCGACATTACGGACCCAACGAAAATTAGTTTCGTTGAAATCCGACTCCGTTTGCAAAAGTGGCTATTTTTAAAGCCCTAAATGGCCCCTTTAAATAAATAAATATATTTAAAAACAATTAAATTTAATATTTAAAAATAAATATTATCGTATATATTCACATACGATATACCACAGCTTTAAAATAATTATATTAGAGTTTATAACTCGATATTCAAATTCCAGTATTAATTCGATATTCAAATTATATAGAAAATCCATTTATAACGTAAATAAAGCGTTGCAAAATATAAAGGAATTCTACAGCGACTTTTTAAAATTTGATTTGGACATAAAACAAAATCTACACGACGAAATCCTGATTTCTCTCTTCCACTAGGAAAATATACTCCACCAGCTCCACACGTTTCTTGTTTCACAGAAATCCGGCTTAAAACGGCTCCTGTATATCCAGTTGAAGTTCGAATCGCCAAATAGCGAACTGCAGCGCCATTTCGAGCTATATTATAATTATAATATAAATTATACGTTCAAATGGCGTTTTATAAATACATTCGTCACTATAATTCAATATAAACTGAATTATATATAATTTATACTGCCCATTCCCACAATATTGTGAATTCAACTATTTCTGACTATTTCAAAAATAAATATATTATTCTATTATATAATTCGATTAAATATTCACTATAATTCAATTCAACGACCCTTTAATTATCTAAATCACTATTCAAATAATTAAATAAATTAATTATTCTGTTGCTGAAAATGCGGGTCGTTACATTCTTTCCCCCTTAAAATAATTTCGTCCTCGAAATTGCTAAGATAGAGAACAACCCTATTAACTAGTTTCAAATTATTCGTTTACTTCTTTAATTTCAGTTTCAACTGAATTTATTTATTTCAATTAAATTATTACTTCATTTCTATGAACGAAAATTTTCAAAAATTCTGAAAATTTTATAACACCTGAAATTTCTAAAAAAATTCGCCAGCACCTCCTTTGTAATGGGAGCATCGGGAAAATTCCCAAACCGCCACACAGGCCTCTCCAATCCAAAAGAAAATCAAACAGCCAAACAGCTTGCCAATTCGGCTCATAAAACCCATCAAACTCATATGAATATATATGTGTACCCCTTTTTTTTTTTTCGGGCATCCCACTCTGCTATCAATTTAGCATATACCCATATCATCCCAATCAATCTCCAATCCATTTTCATTCCCTACACAACCATTCGCTCAACCAAGCCATATTCCAATCAAACTGCAATTCCAGTCTCAATTCAAATTCTTACCCAATAATTCATTTCTATTCCCGATTATCTTTAATCCAGTCCATTTCTACTTGATACCATTCCATTTCAATTCCATTTCCACTGAACTGGTTTCAATCCAATTTCAAATTTGCTTTCACAAATTTCTATTTAATTTGTGTTTATTCCAAATAATCTGTTTCTGGGAGTTCTTAAACAGCTTAGCTTTTTCCAAAATCAAATCATTCATTTGGAAAATCCAAAATAATTTGTTTTCTCAAAACAGTTCAAAAACAAAACCTTTGGTAGTAATCCGTCACTTACAAACCCGAAAATGAACACCGACGATGTCCGGATCATCGTCGGAATCTATTTTCCAGCTATTGAAGTGAGTTCAATACTATGTCACTTTCAAAATCATTTCTAAACGCTTTCATTTTGAAATTATTTCAAAATATCCCTTTCAAAGCCTGTAACAAATTTAAAATCTCCCAGGATTTTAAAATTCACATATATTTAACCAGATTCATTCTACACACTTCACATTTTCAGAGTTTTAATTTCATTTCTGATTTAAATTCAAATTTAATTCATCTGATTTCATATATTTCACTTATATGGATTCTATTTGGTTATTTATATAACCATTTCACATTTTATAATCTTATTCGATTATAATAACAACCAACACATCCAATATATGATAATATTTCAAATAACTATACTTTGTTTATATCAAAATATAATTTGAGTAAAATTATTTCATTTACCCTTTTTCAAAACATACTGTGTCGGTTCGTCGTATTCAAGCGTTTAGAAACCCCTATCGATACAGTGGATCAAACTGATCGACCAGAATTCATAAACAACTCAACCAATAAATCTCCACAATATAAAACCATTTTATATCAAATAACAAGTACGTTCACTCGTATATATACACTCAAACTCAGTCTAGGGCATTGCTAACCCCATCTATACTGAGTCACGCCACAGAGCCAAGGTAATACTTAACCTTCAGCTCTGATACCACTGTAACGACCCGGGAAAAAGCGACCTTGGTTATTCGATATATAACACCTATCGAACAATCAAAAGTCGAAATTACCGGATAGTCCAAGAAAGAAATTAGAGGGTGAGGATAGATAAGATAGAACTAATAGAATAGAAGAAGAAGAAGAAGGTCATACCACATCATCAGAGTAACACGAATCTCACAGCGGAACGAATAAAATAGAATATACAACATAACTTGAAATCAAAAAGCAGTATATATATATACGATACCATTATCAGAGTACAATACTTACATCACAGCGGAAATAATCAATAGCTATATAATCCTGAAGCCTCCTGCTCCAAGCTCTCCAAGTATATCTGTAAAATCCTGACTACTTGACTGCCCGTACAAATTTGGGCACCCAAGAGTTTAGGGAAAACAAAACAAAATAAACTCTGGGTCAGTCATGGGACTGGTGTGAGTAAACTCAAATCATTTGGTTTAACTTTCAAAATCCTTTCGAAAGAAAAGATAATCGTAAGACCAATCCACACATAAACACGGACGGTTTTTACCTTACGATAACCCAAAACACTTTGGAAATCATATATTATCTGATATTATAATAATGTCTAATCACAAGTAATTAAAATATAGTAGAACGCTTGCATCTCACGCTCTACATATATAATATACAAACAAAACCGCAGGCGCTTATTGGAAATTGGATTCCGACTATGACAAGGTATGGGACCACCTGCCGAACGTGTATCTCTAGAGGCGAATACACTGGGTTCAACAAGAACATCTTGCAACCCGGCCCACACATGACCGACCACTCATTTCGCTTGAGTGTATCGACTGTATATCACCAACGGTTGGGATCAGCAACCATCTCCCGATAAGGGACAGCATCGATAGATTTAAGAACAAAAGGAATTTCTCTAGATAGGTGATCATACACCCTACTTCGGAGCGACCGACTTAGCCATGCTGCCTGCCCGATTTTTGTCATTTCCCGGTTGATGAGGCTTGAGGTCATAACGTATCTTTTGACAGATCACACCTCCATTACTTTGAATGCCACATCGTCATACCCGCCAAATCACAAATTGATTTCACCAAAAATAACACGGGTATAAAGCTAAGAGAAACGAATTCCTCCGCCACCAAACGTAAGTACGTTTGAAGAGATCAACTTACGCGATCTTTTGAATATACTCTGTCAGACACTCGTCCATACACGTTTGTCCTGGGACTGGACAAACCGAAGGCACTATTCTGTAAACAGGATAGCCCTTGCACAACTCCGTCTTCAATATATTCAGCATACTTGATTCGCAACGCTTATGCTAATACGGAGTAGTTCTCTGGATAATAATCCAACCGGTCTCTCCATATTAACAACGTAAAATGGTCAAAACTTTGATAGTCGGTGATTTAACTATCAAATGAAAACATGTCGGTGTGCCAACAACGATATTATTTCCCGAAGGAAATTCTATCGAACAATCATCATTTCATTCATTCGTTCATTCCCCTATTCCTGTTGTTTAATGTTTCGTATTCACTATATTTAGAAAATATATATCATTATCATTGGAAAACATTTCCATCTCTTGTTTCTATATTCAGAAAACAATCCTGCTACTCATTTGGAAAACATTTCCAAATCCCCTTCATTTGATTAAACAGATGTTTGAATAAACATCACTATGCCAAATCTCCTTCATTTGGTTTCCACTTAACACCTTTCACTATCGAACCTTAACCATTTCTTAGTTAAAACGAAGCCAATCAAGTTGGGGTATAATTACCTCTCAGACCTTAACTGAACGACATTTCTAACTTCGAAATAGACAAAGTTCAACTTTCCAATCTTTAACACTTCTTTACGACATCCTCGGATTTTATTTACGAGTCCGCTTCTCGTACAGTAAGCACTTGATTATACAATAGTGTTATAATTCCCTGCATCCGAATATAATAACTTTATTACGACTTTGATTCTCTATCTCGAATAAATAACGAACTAAATTATTAACTCATACTCGGTTAACTCTAAGTTGTAACTCTTATTCAATTTACTCTTATTCTATTTAACTCTTACTGGACTAATCCTTGTTCAGATAACTCGGTCTGATTTACTCATTTTGACCCACCTACTTGATCAGTTCAACTGGACTAACTTAGCTTAATTAACTCGACTAAATTACTTTTATCGATTAACTAATATTTGACTTGACACCATTCGCTCGACTCTAGATCGCAGCGATCACAATGGTTACGCCTGATTCCCTCAGGAAACATCCGACCGCCTTAGGCTATCTGCAGCCCTGCGAATTACGCTAGCAGTCGTGCTCACTGGTAGCTTATCTTAAATGACTACTTCTGTTTAACTCTATCTCGAATAACTAAATTCGAGCAAATCTAATTGATTAACTAATATTCCATCATCCCCCCCCCATTCGATTACTATATTTGGATAACTCTAGTTCGATTAGACTCTAATCGATTAACTCTAACTGATTAACTCTAATTGGTTAACTCTAACTAAATAACTCTAAATGTTTACTCCAACGGTTTAACTCTACGGTTTAACCCTAACGGTTTAACTCTAACAGTTCAACCCTAACAGTTTAACTCTAACGGTTGATCTCAATCAATTTGTTCTATTGGATTAACCCTATTGGATTAACTCTCTTGGATCAACCCATTTCGAATAACTAATATTCAATAAACTTCCTATCGAATAAACTGATATTCGATAACTTTACTTCGAATAACTCTTATTCGATGAGTTCCCTTTCATACATATTCAGTTTCAAATATCGATGTGGAAATCGATTTTTACTTCTCTATATAAGTCTCAACTTATATATTCTATTTATCCAAAGATAAATAACTAAATTAATTTATAAAACTTTATTTATAAATTAACCTTCTCACTTTATCTGTTAAAACAGATCTCTCTTAAATTCTCACTTCGAATTCATATTCTGTTTACCCGTGTGCGAAGCACGGGCCTAAATTCTTCCTAGTGTAAAATTCTCTTTTTACACCCTTCTATCCATCTTCTAGTACTTCAATATTCTATTTATCTTCTAAATAAATAATTCCTTTTATAACTCAGTTTATTTCTCTAGATAAATATTTCCTTTTAATCTATTTGTAAATGTTTTTTTACAAATATTTTCTTTCTAATTCCATTTGTAAATGTTTTACAAATGTTTTATTTTTTATCTCTATTTGCAATGGTTTTACAAATATTTTCTTTTCTATTTTATTTGTAAATGTTTTACAAACAATTTCCCTTCTCTATTTGTTTTACAAATATTTTTCCTTTATTACTTTGATTTTATAAAATGATTTCTTTTATAAAATCCTTTTTCCTTTCATATATAAAATCTGCTGATTTTATATAAATAATCTATTTTCAAATATATTTTGAAAATCTCCCTTTCTCGTATCACTTATGTGTAAAAATATCAAATCAACTGATCGGTCATCATCCAAACACACAGAATCAATAACGGATGATATACACATCATATATCAAAATATATGAAAAGCGGTAAATAAATGTTGAGGAACCCAGTTGGGTCCCTCGACCTGTTTCCCTGCATCCACAGATGTCAGTCAACATAAATAACATGAGTATAAAATATTCTGATAAACAGAATCAATATTTCGATACGATTTATATATCGTTATCGATAATTTCAATCAACTGACTAGCAGTTCAACCAAACAATCAACATACAGCAATCCAACCAAGATTTTTCAATTCTAAAAATACTTTATAAAAATATAAAGTGTTCAGAGTTAGTGAGATTTACTCACATTGGTCGGCGATCGTTAAATAACGATATGCGTTCATTTGACTGCGACGGACAATTTATTTCGCCATAAATTGTAACAGGCTCCGTTTCAGGTGCGGTCAGTTCCAGTGCGTAGTGCTCGTCCATACGGCCCCAACGCAACTTACGGTTCGTGATTCTGATTTCGTATGATCAATATATAGTATTTCAAAGTTAGTATCTATTTGAATTAAGAACATACTTAATATACTAATGTCTAATGGGCCTCACCTTCCACTACCAGCCCAAACCCGAAGTGAATAGTGCCTTCCCTCCCAAAATACAATGCCGTGACCTGCTATGCCTTCCTCCTCCATTTCCAACGTTTGAAGCTCTTGCTCCACCGCCTTAGTTCACGGAAACCACTCCAGAAATCACCAAACTACTTCTCTTCTCCAACTCCATCAACCCTACACCCAAAGCACCAACTCGTGTCCTCCATGCGTGTTCCGATCACCAGCTCCTATCGCACGCTGCTCCATGTACAGGATCGACAATTTTTATTTCCAAAAATTTCCCAAAAATCAAAACGATTGCCATTCTTCTCACTCAATCCAAAAATAATATTCAAAACTTGAATCAATACTCCACTGCTTCGAAAACCTCAGCCCTAGCTTAAAAATGGCCGACGCTGGAAAACGGATGGCCATCAAAACCCATCGCATCACATTCTGGGAACACCAGGAGGGAGCTCTTTCATTGTTGAATCAAATTATACAATTTTGGTGATGTACAGATATATATTTGATTTTATAAAAATTTATGAAGAACGGGATTTTGCTGCTGAGAGAGAAAATGGTGGCGGCGGAATTTTTCTTAACCAGTGGAGTTGTAAATTAGGGTTAGACTGTTGATGGTATTATATAGGATAGGTATATTATTTTTTTATTCGAGTTTTATTTTTATTTTATGCTATCGCTATTTCCATTCGTACTATAAAAATCCCTGTGACTACATACAATACCCAAAAATTATGAAAATTGACATGCAGCTACATCTCGACATTACGGACCCAACGAAAATTAGTTTCGTTGAAATCCGACTCCGTTTGCAAAAGTGGCTATTTTTAAAGCCCTAAATGGCCCCTTTAAATAAATAAATATATTTAAAAACAATTAAATTTAATATTTAAAAATAAATATTATCGTATATATTCACATACGATATACCACAGCTTTAAAATAATTATATTAGAGTTTATAACTCGATATTCAAATTCCAGTATTAATTCGATATTCAAATTATATAGAAAATCCATTTATAACGTAAATAAAGCGTTGCAAAATATAAAGGAATTCTACAGCGACTTTTTAAAATTTGATTTGGACATAAAACAAAATCTACACGACGAAATCCTGATTTCTCTCTTCCACTAGGAAAATATACTCCACCAGCTCCACACGTTTCTTGTTTCACAGAAATCCGGCTTAAAACGGCTCCTGTATATCCAGTTGAAGTTCGAATCGCCAAATAGCGAACTGCAGCGCCATTTCGAGCTATATTATAATTATAATATAAATTATACGTTCAAATGGCGTTTTATAAATACATTCGTCACTATAATTCAATATAAACTGAATTATATATAATTTATACTGCCCATTCCCACAATATTGTGAATTCAACTATTTCTGACTATTTCAAAAATAAATATATTATTCTATTATATAATTCGATTAAATATTCACTATAATTCAATTCAACGACCCTTTAATTATCTAAATCACTATTCAAATAATTAAATAAATTAATTATTCTGTTGCTGAAAATGCGGGTCGTTACAACTTCAAACACTTCAAGCAGAGAGAATCAGAATCAAGCACCTATGTTTCCACCCTGAGAACCTGGGGGGCAATGGAAGAAAAGAGGCGAAACAAACTAGGTCAGACATAAGTCTGGTGAGTCCAGTGACTTTCAGCATATAAACAGATAATAGCACCATGACATGTAAATAAAACTGGATGAGAGATAACCGTAACAGGAATAGCAGGTTAATAGAAGAAACGGAATGATATAGGCTATGCTAAGCTTCTTACTTAGTTTTCAATTCTCTGCACTAATACTAGTGCAACAGGATTAGATGTTACCCTAATGTCTAAACTGAAACAGAAACGGAAACAGAATAATCTTTACAAAAACAGAATGCTAGTAATGGGCCTTTACCACCCGAACAGAGGCAGACGGTACAGAAACAAAATGTTAATAATGGGCTTTTACCACACCCAACAGACAGAAGGTACGGAAACATGATACTAATAATGGGCATTTACCACCCAAACAGACAGAAGGTACGGAAACATGATACTAATAATGGGCATTTACCACCCAAACAGACAGAAGGTACGGAAACAGAATCATAAATGGAATCCGAGACGGAAACATAATAATCTCTACAGAAACAGGATGCTAGAATTAGGTGTACATTGGTAATGGGCCTTTACCACCCGAACAGAAGGTACCATGCAGAAATAGACAGGTGTTACCACCCAATAGGAACAGACGGTACCCACAGAATAGACAGAACTAGGTGTACCCTAATGTCCAAACTGAAACAGAAAAATCTCTATAGAAACTGAATGCTAGAATTAGGTGTACACTAGTAATGGGCCTTTACCACCCGAACAGATGGTACCACGCAGAAACAGACAGGTGTTACCACCCAACAGAAACAGACTGTACCCACAGAAACAGACAGAACTAAGTGTACCCTAAGTCCTACCCCCAAGCAATCGGCTCCTTAATACATAAATACCCTATGTCGGTCCTATAGTAGGGTGTATCACTCCCTAAAGTGGCAACCTGTTGGCAGAGAGCTATTTACAGATGTCACGATGTCTTACATCCTCAGAGCAGACCGAATCCATGCATGCATATTACCCGGTTGGAACGCGCCATCAACACCCCTCGCCATTATCAGAATGAACCGCTTATTATTAGTTCAGTATGCGTGCCCGGAACAATACATAGTGTGGGGTCAAAGTTTTGATACCAGAAAGGGTTATTGACTAATATGGGTCCCATACAACAGATGACAAGTATTTCCCCTCCTAACCTTGTGTCCCCAGACTAGCAGATTTCAGATTAACTTGTTTACAAGTTTCAGACAGAGTTCAGATTACTAGTTCACAGATCAGACAATCAAGTTAACAAGTTTTCAGATTAACAGATCAGATGTACGAATTTAACAGACTTACAGATTGTCTATCCTTGTATTGGGCCTACAGATTCACGAAACATGTTTATTAGATTCGTCAATCCAGTTGGTTTAACCCTATCCACACAACACGTTTTTAGACACCACATTTCTCTTAAATTTGCATTAATTAAATATTAATGCATAGACCTCTCACAATAGGTCGGTAGCTCGTGGCTGGTGGATGTGCCGGCGGTTCCAGGCATACTTCTGTCACAAGCTAGACCTAACCTCGTGTCTAAGCATATTTTAGTTATGCCTACGACCTCTCGCATTAGACTGGCAGTTTGCGGTTGCTGGTTAAGCCGGCCAGTTCCGGGCAAGCATCTACTGCAAACAGAGTCTAACCTTGTTTCATAGCCAATTTATTCCTGTATATATTATACAGATATCAGACTAATTATGTCCATTTATCAGATTAAACTTGGTTACAGGAGATTAATCAATTTTCCATATTTTTACTCAATCTTAGATCGAGCCTACGGATTTTTATACCCAAATTACAATTATTTAGCTTTCAACAGATTAGACAATTCAACATATAACAGATCTAGCGGATTAGGCGATTCAAAAGATTAGCAGATTAGGCAAATCAACAGATAACAGATCTAGCAGATTAGGCGATTCAACAGATTAGCAGATTAGGAAATTTAACAGATTTAGTAGATAACAGATTTAGCAGATTAGGCAATTCAACAGATTTAGCAGATAACATATTTAGCAGATTATATATTTTCAAAATTCTATTTACATATCTTGCATAATCATAAATTAAGCCTAAACTTTCATGCCTAAATCATGGTCATAATTCATAATACAACATATGCCCAAATTTTAGTTAAACTTTGCACAATATAGAATACTCTCTAAAAAGCCCCAAATCATGATATACTCTATGAATTATGCCAAGTTATAGCCTTTAATGCCAATTATCCAAAAATCCACTTTTAGGCGTATTCACATTGATAGTTACCCTAGTATAATATGGGTCTCTATGCCTAAGTCACATTTTTTTTTCAAATCATGAATCGTTACATAAAAATATGCCCAAAAATCTAGATCTTTAAATTATAACATCTCAAAATCAGATCTTAATTTTAAACATGTGTTATGTCCCCAAGTTTCAAGTCACATGTTATCATACAATGATTCTTCTTCTTCCAAATTACAGAGTATACACAGATCTAGATCTAATTTACAACATATGTCCATTTCTCAAATCAGTCAAAGATCAGTCATGTCCAATTATGCATTATCCATTATTTGTCCCAAAATTTAGCGTTCGTGCATTAATCTCTTATGAGATTTGGCGCAGGCTCATGGTAGCCTAGCTATAAACAAAAAGGAAGAAAAGAGGGAACAGATACAGAACAGTCACAATCAAGATAGATCCACAGAAAAGTACGCATAACCTCAGATCTAGATTCACAAAAATGTCAAGATAATTATTAAATTTCATATTTGAAAATAACTGTACTCACGATTGAAAAGGTAAATCTTGATTTCTGGGATCTGTATTCTGACACTGAATAGCGCTCCTTTAGCATATACTATCGATTAGATTAGAAAATAGTTGTTCTCTTTTAACTCTATTCAGATTGGAAGAAGATGCACTAGTTCTAGTTTTGATTCTAGCAGAGTAGCGATGCCATTTTTATTTTTAATTAGAATAGAGGCAGAATATAGGCAGAATGAAACTCTGTGGAGAGCAAGCTAGGTTTGGGGGTGTTTCAATAGGTTAGAGCTCACGAATTCGGTCAGAAAGGCGTCCAGGTGCAGAAGAATGGATCTGTCTCCAGATTTGGAAAATGGGGGAAGGTCGACCCTAGTGTCAACCTGTTTACCCAGGTCGACCCTAGTGTCGACCTGGGTCATGGGCGGGAATTTTCCCGGCCAGCCCGGGTGTCTGTTTTGAATTTTGAAATCTAAATTTTGAATTTCGGGCTGGTTTTTTTGAAACTTCCAAAGGCCATATCTTCTTCATTCAGAGTCCGAATTTCGCAAACTTGGACTCTATTCCAAGCATAATTTCGAGACGAACGCAATGCCATAACCCGTTTCCCTTAACTATTTTGTTACAATTTAATTATTCTCTGATTTTTTACTCTTATGTTCACTGAAAAATACGGGGTGTTACATTCTCCCCCTCCTTAAAGGATTTCGTCCCCGAAATCTACAAGTTAGGAAGAATGTGTCCTACCATCCAATCACCCATGTACTCAACCGTCATCCATAAGCATCCACTGTCTTTAGAAAACTTCTAATGTTGTATGACATTTCTAAAAGTGTGTGTATTTGTCTCTTATCCAATGCAAAGATCAGACGGTCCGCTAATTCAGTTGACCTCCTTAATGCGAATTATGTCAGTGCCATAAGTCTAACATGTATACAATTTTCGTATTTGATACATATCATTTCTATATGAGTGCACAACCGTTCATTCATATGCAACATCCATGTGCTGAGTCAAGCATTTTTCATCCACAAAATTGAAAAACACACACTCATCCATATGCAGTATGAGAGTGTTTTTGAGCCGATCTAGTGCCTAGTGTGTGTAAATGCATCCACGAGCAACCACTTGCATCTACTTACAACCATCAAACATAACATGTCTCAAACACTTGTTTACACCCATTAGTTTATACCTAAGGGTCAAAGATTCGGTCGATATGATACAACCGAGTGATAGAAGCAAGTACAATTAAAACAAAAGCTTTGTTCCTATCAGACATCGGTTTAAGAGAATAACCCCCTAAGTATCAACCCCGAAGATCGAAATCAACATCAAATTGACACTTAGAGAATCACTCCCATTAAACAAATGTCCAACTGGAAATCTACTTCACGCTTTGAACAAAAACCCCTATCCTTTTCAGAAATATTCAGACAGTTACAGACTACTGCTACAGATCAGATTATCAAATGATTCTCAGAAAACTAAGCATGATAAAATCCCACCATATCCCACAAAACACCAGAATGTATGCATCACAGTCAACTTTAACGCCTAACACAGATACCCTCAAACCCCAACTTATCACAAACAGATGAGTCATAACCCTTATGGGTTTGAGTCTACAGCGGGATCAGAAACAATACTAGTATTAAAGTGCATAGTTTCAATTACAGAATCAAAATGCCAGAATTAGAAAGAGTTTTAACTCCACAATCAGATAAGGAAATTAGACCTTGTATAGGAAGTTTTCCTATTTCTATCCTATCCACCAGCTTCGAGGGTATTCGCCTGCCCTCCAGAAGTAGGACCTATCCTCTGCCCTTGCCCTCATTTCTTTGAACAGTCCCTAGTGAAGTGTCCCATCCCACCACAGTTAAAGCAGGTGCCCTTCCTCTTTCTGCAATCCTTGTTTAGATGGATCGAGCTTCCACAAGTAAAGCACTTCTTTTCCTTCTTGTCTTCAGACTTCTCATCCTTCTTTTGTGTTTCCTTTTTGGGCCCCGCCTTCTTGTTCTGTGGTCCTTCAAGCTTTTCTTCTTTCTTCTCACTTTTGGTTTCCTCTTCATGCATCAATGCCATGTCAACTAATTTCTCGAAGGTAGCCCCCCATAGGAATGTGGGACATTGCCAATCTGTGTAGCGGCTCGTTCAAACCTTTAGCAAACCTTAGTGCCTTCTTATGCAGTGTATTTACCAAATCTAAGCCGAATCTCGCCAACTGATTAAACTTGTTTACGTACTCTCTCACTGATAAATTCCCCTGCTTCAACGCTAAGAACCTCTCTACATGTGGACTCTCTTCCGCTTGTGAGAGAAATTTCATCTCGAACCTATGCCTGAAATCCAACCATGTCTCTATTGGACGCCCTCCATTTGTGACCTCCCACCAAAAAGAAGCTTCGTCCTTAAGCAACCATACCGCCAACTGTATCTTCTGCCTATCATCCACCTCGAAGATAACAAACAAATCCTCAGTTTCTTTGAGCCAGTTCCTTGCCTTCATGAAGGATTCAATTCCATTAAAGTTTTTCCCACCCATGGCTTGAAAGTCTCTACATATCTTCGGGAAAGTATTCACGCGCGGAGGAGGAAGAGGAGGAACCGCTGCAGCTGGGGGAGGAGGGACGTCTGCTGGGACCGCATCATTAGCCCTAGCTTCTAGGTACCTCCTGAACCAGCCAGGTATCGGTACGCCCTCCGGAAGGTTAAGATCCCCAGATATGCTGAAACGAAAGAAAAGGAAAGATTCAAAACAAAGGATAGAAAGACAGGCATATGGCTTTGGGGATTATGTTTTTCAAAATAAACTCTACTTTTCAAAATACTTCCTTTTTAGACCTTTTTGAAAATAGTTATCAAAAACTTTTTATCAAATCTGGTAACCTTCAGCTCTGATACCAAGTGTAACACCCCACCTCCGTTAAGGTCACTCGCAAAGGGAATGCCTTAACTTTAGTGGAGCGTTTTTAGTAGACAAAACAGAAATTTACGACAGATAAAGTAGTACTTGAAAATTTTATAACTTTATTACAACAGAAACAGAAATGAGTTTAGTTACATCTTTCAAAATCACAATATCGAAATTCTAGTAGATAAATATCGGTCTTGTACAAAAGCCTTCAGAATGCATAGTTTTTAAATCCATATCCCCAATATAAACTGCCATGGAAAGATAGAGCCAAAGCCAAGCAATACTTCAAACACTTCAAGCAGAGAGAATCAAAATCAACCTCCTATGTTTCCACCCTAAGAACCGGGGGTGAAACGGAAGAAAAGAGGCGAAACAAACTAGGTCAGACATAAGTCTGGTGACTCCAGTGACTTTCAGCATATAAACAGATAATAGTATCATGACATGTAAATAAAACTAGATGAGAGATAACCGTAACAGGGATAGCAGGTTAACAGAAGAAACAGAATGATATAGGCTAAGCTAAGCTTCTTACTTAGTTTTCACTTGTATGCACTAATACTAGTGTAATAGGATTAGGTGTTACCCTAATGTCTAAACTGAAACAGAAACGGAAACAAAATAATCTTTACAGAAACAAAATGCTAGCGATGGGCCTTTACCCCCCGAACAGAGGCAGACGGTACAGAAACAAAATGCTAATAATGGGCTTTTACTCACCCAATAGACAGAAGGTAGGGAAACTGAATACTAATAATGGGCCTTTACCACCCAAACAGACAGAATGTACGAAAATAGAATCAGAAACAGAATCCGAGACGGAAACAGAATAATCTCTACAGAAACAGAATGCTAGAATTAGGTGTACACTAGTAATGGGCCTTTACCACCCGAACAGACGGTACCACGCAGAAACAGATAGGTGTTTCCACCCAACAGAAACAGACGGTACCCACAGAACAGACAGAACTAGGTGTACCCTAATGTCTAAACTGAAACAGAAACGGAAACAGAATAATCTCTACAGAAACTAAATGCTAGAATTAGGTGTACACTATAATAGGTCTTTACTACCCGAACAGACGGTACCACGCAGAAACAGATAGGTGTTACCACCCAACAGAAACAGATGGTACCCACAGAAACAGACAGAACTAAGTGTACCCTAAGTCCTACCCCCAAGCGATCGGCTCCCTAACACATAAATACCCTGTGTCGGCCCCATAGTAGGCTGTATCACTCCCTAAATTGGCAACCTATTGGAACAGACCTATTTGCAGATGTCACGGTGTCTTACATCCTCAGAGCAGACCAGATCCATGCACGCACATGACCCGGTTGGAACGCGCCATCAACACCCCTCGCCATTATCAGAATGAACCGCTTATAATTAGTTCAGTAAGCATGCCCGGACCCCTACATAGTGTGGGGTCAAAATTTTGATACCAGGAAGGGTTACTGACTAATATGGGTCCCAAACAACAGATAACACAAGTATTTCCCCTCCTAACCCTGTGTCCCCAGACCAGCAGATTTCAGATTAACTTGTTTACAAGTTTCAGACAGAGTTCAGATTACTAGTTCACAAATCAGACAATCAAGTTAACAAGTTTTCAGATTAACATATCAGATGTACGGATTTAACAGACTTACAGATTGTCTATCCTTGTACTGGGCCTACAGATTCAAGAAACGGGTTTATTAGATTCATCAGTCCAGTTGGTTTAACCCTATCCACCCAACACATTTTTAGACACCACATTTCTCTTAAATTTGCATTAATTGAATAATAATGCATAGACCTCTCACATTAGGTCGGTAGCTTGTGGCCGCTGGATGTGCCGGGCGGTTCCGGGCAGACTTCTTCCACAAGCCAGACCTAACCTCGTGTCTAAGCATATTTTAGTTATGCCTACAACCTCTTACATTATACTGGCAGTTTGCGGTTGCTGGTTAAGCCGGCCAGTTCCGGGCAGGCTTCTACCGCAAACAGAGTCTAACCTCGTGTCATAGCCAATTTATTCCAATACTGATTATACATATATCAGACTAACTATGTCCATTTATCAGATTAAACTTGGTTACAGCAGATTAATCAAATTTCCATATTTTTACTCAATCTTAGATCGAGCCTATGGATTTTCAAACCCAAATTACAATTATTTAGCTTTCAACAGATTAGGAAATTCAACTGATAACAGATCTAGCAGATTAGGCGATTCAACAGATTAGGCAATTCAACAGATAACAGATCTAGCAGATTAGGTGATTCAACAGGTTAGCAGATTAGGCAATTCAACAGATTTAGCAGATAACAGATTTAGCAGATTAGGCAATTCAATATATTTAGCAGATAACAGATTTAGCAGATTATATATTTACAAAATTTTACTTACATATCTTGCCTAATCATAAATTAAGCCTAAACTTTCATGCCTAAATCATGGTCATAATTCATAATACAAAATATGCCCAAATTTTTAGTTAAACTTTGCACAGTACAGAATATTCTCTAAAAAGCCCCAAATCATGATATACTCTATGAATTATGCCAAGTTATAGCCTTTGATGCCAATTATCCACAAACCCACTTTTAGGCGTATTCACATTGATAGTTATCCTAGTATAATATAGGTCTCCATGCCTAAGTCACATTTTTTTTAAATCATGAATCGTTACATAAAAATATGCCAAAAATCTAGATCTTTAAATTATAACATTCTCAAAATCAGATCTTAATTTTAAACATGTGTTATGTCCCCAAGTTTCAAGTCACATGTTATCATACAATGATTCCTCTTCTTCCAAATTACAGAGTATACACAGATCTGGATCTAATTTACAACATATGTCCATTTCTCAAATCAGTCAAAGATCAATCATGTCCAATTATGCATTATCCATTATTTGTCCCAAAATTTAGCGTTCGTGCGTTAATCTCTTATGAGATTTGGCACAGGCTCGTGGTAGCCTAGCTATAAAAAAAGGAAGAGAAGAGGGAACTGATACAGAACAGTCACAATCAAGATAGATCCACAGAAAAGTATGCATAACCTCAGATCCAGATTCACAAAAATGTCAAGATAATTATTAAATTTCATATCTGAAAATAACTATACTTACGACTGAAAAGGTATATCTTGATTTCTGGGATCTGTATTCTTACACTGAATAGCGCTCCTTTGGCATAGACTATCGATTAGATTAGAAAATAGTTGTTCTCTTTTAACTCTATTTAGATTGGAAGAAGATGCACTAGTTCTAGTTTTGATTCTAGCAGAGTAGCGATGCCATTTTTATTTTTAATTAGAATAGAGGCGGAATATAGGCAAAATGAAATTATGTGGAGAGAAAGCTAGGTTTGGGGGTGTTTAAATAGGTTAGAGCTCACGAATTCGGTCAAAAAGGCGTCCAGGTGCAGAAAAATGGATTTGTCTCCAGATCTGGAAAAGGGGAAGAGGTTGACCCTAGCGTCAACCTGTTTACCCAGGTCGACCCCCAGGTCGACCCTAGTGTCGACCTGGGTCCTGGGCGGGAATTTTCCCGTCCAGCCCTGGTGTCTGTTTTGAATTTCGAAATCTGAATTTTGAATTTCGGGCTGGTTCTTATTGAAACTTCCAAAGGCCATATCTTCTTCATACGGAGTCTGATTTTCGCAAACTTGGACTCTGTTACAAGCAGAATTTCGAGATGAACGCAATGGCTTAACCCGTTTCCCTTAATTATCTTGTTACAATTTAATTATTCTCTGATTTGTTACTCTTATGTTCACAGAATAATATGGGGTGTTACATCTTAGGTCGTCACATGCAGGCTAGCTCGTGGCAAGATCTTTACATAGGTATTATCAGAACGTGGACCATAAAGCAACACATGATACAGTAATACTATGTGACCCTCATATGAATCCCTTTAGCTCGTTGCCACATCATCGACTTTGGGCCGCAAAGTGTATGGGATGCTGGCCGTGCTATTAAGGAACACGTGCTTAAAATTATGTTAGGTCATGAAATTCATACCATGTTAAGAAAAAGCGTTCTGCATAATTAGGTCGCTGTGCGTAAAGGGATACATGTTGGACCATGAAGGAGTTTTGGGTTCATTCCATTTTAGACCGCACCTTATATTTACAACCATGCCACTCCGTCCAACCACTCCTATAAATACCTCTCGTATTTCACACTTGGAGGGGATCCAATTTCATTCCGACCACGAAGTGCCGCCAAATTTAAACTCTCCTCCAACTTCACAAATGGCTTCCAAAGATCAAACAACTTCTCTCCAACATCACATGGATCAAATCTATTCCAATCAACACTAAAGTTCTCACAAATTCAATCAAAGCTTCTCTAATCTTCATCATATGCATTGGAAAATTGCTCTAACTCAATTCAAGTGATCTCCAACCGCTACTAAACCTCTCTAAAGACTAGATCTAAAATTGAATCACTATGGAATCCACGAGGGTCATTCAATTGCTAAAATGATTGAAGATTCATACTTCCACCATCATAAAGCAAAAGATCTCACCAATTCCTTAGCAAATTCAAGTGCAATTTAGATCATAAAGAGAGCGAAAAGAGAGGAAAGAGAGGAATGAATGTAAAAAAGATAATTCAGGTATGTTGTAAAGCAAAGTATCGTAATGAGAAGTGATTCAAAAGTGGACCTAGATCAATTTTGGATTGAACCACTATAAATTCCTTTGTCTTCGTTTTATTCTCTTTATTTTGTGATTATGCGGTTCCATATTCTAATATAACCATTTGGTGAAGTGTTTTCATAACACCTTTGGTGTTGAAATCAAACTTTGGTTTTAACATTTGGCACCCACCATGGGGATGCATTCGCATCTCCTTCCTTCACACTTTTCTCAAGTATAAAAGCCTTGCATTGAAGTTCTAAACCGCATCCTTCTCCGAAATCATGGCAAAATCAAAGAAGACCGCAAGCAAGACCATTGTAGGAAACATTGATGTTGCTAATGAGACTAAGCCACTCGATAATCATTTCGAAGTTGGTGAAAACTCGAAAAGTGGAGCCGGTGTGACTAAAAATGAGTTGAATGTCGCTATTGCCAACGTAAATCAAAGAGTGGATGCTTTTACTAAAGCTATGATGGAGAACTTGACGCCATCCTTAATGCTCGACCAAATCCAGTCCCTTCGAAAGTCCATGTTGATCTTGAAGAAAATAACAAATCACCCACTTTCGATCATAACCGCAATGACAACATGGAAGACGATTATGATTGGTTGAGTGACAAAGACGAAGCTAACATTGAAGAATTGAAATCAAAAGCTAAGAATCATTTCGAGATGAAAGGCCGAAAGGTTACCAGTCCCATCACGGGGGAACCTCCTCGTCGGGAAGGTAAAGGACCTAAACTCACTAACCAGGATCGCTTGCCTAGACGAACATTTGGTAAGGAGCTCAGCTTTACATAGAGGCATAACACTGAAGAATACATCTCGGATATGATAGAGAAAATCGTGAAGAGAAATTAATCTAGCAAAGATGGTGAAAGAGAATGGGACTTCTCTCCCGATAGGACTCCATTCACCGAAAAAATCCTTGAAGCAGAATGTCCAAAGAAGTTCAATCCTCCCACCCTACCTCCGTACAATGGCCTTGTTGATCCTAACTACTTTCAATTCAAGTACGAATGGCATATGTACGCAACTAAGGCGACCGATGAGATGAGAAGCACATACTTTCCTCTCTACTTAGAAGGTTGCGCATCATTATGGTTCACAAAACTGCCACCCAAATCTATAGACCGGTTCTCTGACTTGACCAAAAAGTTCAAGGAGCAGTTCCTCTTGTAGCTACCAAAGCCAAGGATGCTATAACGCTCTCGGCAATGAAACAGAAGCCAAGGGAAACAGTCAAAGCCTTCCTCAGTCGATTCAATATTGCCTTGTCTGAAATAAGGAATCCGGAGCCACGCATAGTCCTCATGGCTTTACTCGATGCTATAGAAAAAACAAGTGAATTCAGAAGATGGATAAAGATAAAGGAGCTGACTATGCTTGACAAGTACTACAAGAAAGCAGAGGAGTACATGAGAGTGGACGATAATCCTATACCTCTTCTGATCATTGGTGGTAACCAACTTTTTGGAACTCCTAAAAGTGCAGCTATCCAATATAATCAGAAGAATGCTCAAGGGTAGAAGCGAGCCAATGACAGAAACGACGACAAAGCTAATAAAAGTTTTGACTTCTTGACTCGTCTGAATTAACACCTCTGAGTGATACTCGTGAGAACATCTACCTTGCCACAAACAATGCAGAAGATTACCCAAAGCCTCGGCCAATAAAGATGAATGACTATCTGATCAAATCTGGGAAGTTTAGCGGGTTCCACAATCTGCCAGGGCACAATACCAATGAATGCAGGCAGCTGAAATTATTGATTGAAGAGCTGATTAGGAAGAACTGTCTGCAAAAATATGTGAAGAATTCCGAAGATGCAAATCCTTTTGCAACACCCCAGGTCACGGGGCATAAAATGGCCAATCCGGTCTAAGCAACGTAGCTTTTTCTCAAACCAATCCATGACTGGTCATCAACTAATAACCGTTAATGATGATCAAATATCCACGGTCAGAATAACCGATCACTACCTCCTTTGCTTCACTTCTTGCATTACTCTACTCTTTGCTATGTTCTACTCTCTTGTAAAAAGTCTATAATGATTTGCATGCATTATACAGAACAATAGCTTTATAAATGAAATTTTATCTGCTTATATAAATCTTTTATTTCCAAAATATACTAAATTTTCTAAAGATGATTTTCTCATTGTAGGCTGTTACATAGGAATTCGTTTCCTCGAATTCCGACCAAGTGAGATAGTCCTAGTAACATTAAATCGAATGTCAAGTGTTATAGTCATCGACATGCATAATAAAAGGATGAAAAGCGCTACTTTGAAAAGTGAATGGAAAAGTCTCAATGCGTCAAACAACAAAGAGGAAAGTGAATAGCCATGGATCCGATATCCCAAAAATTGCAGAAATTCGTTGCTCAAAACGAAGCATGGGAGTTCACTATAAGTGAAATGAAGCGTGGGAGTTCGTGGCGCGAAGCGATGCAACCCTCCAAAGGTTCGCAGGAATTTGTTGCACGAATGAAGCGCTGGAGTTCACTATAAGTGAAATAAAGCGTGAGAGTTCGTGGCACGAAGCGATGCAACCCTCCAAAGGTTCGCTGAAATTCATTGCGTGAAACGAAGCGCTGGAGTTCACTATAAGTGAAACAAAGCATGGAAGTTCGTGGCGCAAAGCGATGCAACCCTCCAAAGGTTCGCAGGAATTCGTTGCGCAAAACAAAGCTCTGGAGTTCACTATAAGTGAAACGAAGCGTGGGAGTTCGTGGCGCGAAGTGATGCAACCCACTAAAGGTTTGCGGGAATTCGTTGCGCAAAATGAAGCGTTGGAGTTCACTATAAGTGAAACGAAGCATGGGAGTTCGTGGCACGAAGCGATGCAACCCTCAAAAGGTTCACGGGAATTCGTTGTGCGAAACGAAGCGCTGGAGTTCACTATAACTGAAACAAAGCATGGGAGTTCGTGGCGCGAAGCGATTAGACCCTCCAAAGGTTCGCTTGAATTCGTTGCGCGAAATGAAGCACTGGAGTTCACTACAAGTGAAACAAAGCATGGGAGTTCGTGGCATGAAGCGATGCAACCTTCCAAAGGTTCGTTGGAATTTGTTGTGCGAAACAAAACACGGGAGTTCACTATAAGTGAAATTAAGTGTGGGAGTTCGTGGCATGGAGAAATTCAATCTCATCTAAATGTCATTGGAGTTCGCACTGCGAAACGATGCGATAGTCAAGAATCCTTTCTATAAGAGAATGCAACTTCTCTGCAGGAGAAATCAAAAATGCTCGATGAACTATATAATGTTGATTCAGTTGACAGAGGAAGAAAACCATTGGATTATAACGGCCTCTCCAAAACATGGGGAATCCAATAGAGTCTTGACGTCAGAACTGATCGACAAAGCAAAAAAACATTGAGCTATAGGAATTCTTCCGATAATGAAGACTAGTGATGACTTCCTAAATAAGGGGCATGAATGTCAAAACTTCTCAGAAAAGAAGCAAGAAATAAATCATAGATACAAACTTGACAAATGTGAAATATAATACATTACCATATAAGTTGAATATAAGGATAATGTTTGAAATCCATAGTCGGCTTTAGTCGATTAGGTGATCTCAAGCATTAACGCGAATTCAAATTAGAACATTGTATTTGTGCTGATAATAGTTTGACGAGTTATAAACCATTGAATAAAATAATCCTATGTAAACATTTTATTCGATTAAAAAATTAAATTCTCTATAAGTCATTTTTAATGATTAACTAATCCACTATCGATAAGGACTGTCGATGGTGAGTATAAGTCCAAAATCATGCAATTGCTTGTTTTGATTACAGAACAAGTGGCATGAAGCATATGAATTCAAGGAAAGAATTGCTATAGCAAGCAGGAAGGCTACGACTGGCTTTCAATGCAAACTATATCAGTAATGGTCATTTCGAAGCCTGCACTTCTCGCAAGTGAAAAATACAAGCTTCGAGGGGCAAATGTTAACACCGTTGTGAAAACACAGTTCAAAATTATGAAGTATTCACGAACACTGGCACGCGACTTCATTTAGCCCGTGTTTTCATTTGGCTCGCGCTCCAGTTATGTCGTATAAGATTGCAACCAACGAGCTAATGGACTGCATGGCTTACGGTCTAAGAGCTTGCACGACCTATGGGCTAATTTGAGTCATTCACCACCTCCTTGGGTTGATTGATAGCTTAGTTCATTAACACAAAAAGCAACATGACAGCAGGAAGCGAATTGTTCCATGCACAAAGCACATACAAATGGCATAAGAAGAACGGGCTCACCATGTCATTCCTGTTCATAATAGTTTGTATACAACAATATAAGTACAAGCTGATAGGTCGTTTAGACCAGACATCAGGTCAGTCAGGGTTGCTAGGCACAATGAGCATGTACAGGTCCACGTGGCACAAGTTTAAATTCATGAAATGGGCACGACAGCTTAGGTCGTTGACACAATATATGTATTAGCTTAGCAGGTCCTTAATATGAGCTATGCATTCCTTAGTTCGTTTGGACCTTTTTAGGCTGCCATCTTTAGGCTGTCACTGTTAAGTCATTGGAAACATGTATTTAGCTCATCAACAAGCTGTTGGATCGTTCTGCAGAATTAAATTTGGGATATTCACCATTGTTAGCTTGTTAGACTAACTGTGCCAATCATAAAGCAGTTGCATGTATAAACTTAAGACCATGTATAAGTTAGGTCATGATTTACACATTCAGGTCGTCCACTCTACAAAGCCACGTGGCATCAGTTTGTAGCAGATATCATCTAACTTGTCTTAGGTCATCACATACAGGCTAGCTCATGGCAAGATCTTTACATCGTTATTATCAGAACGTGGACCACAAAGTAGCACATGATATAGTAAGACCGTGTGACCCTCATGTGAATCCCCTTAGCTCGTTGCCACATCATCGACTTTGGGCCGCAAAGTGTATGGGGTGCCAACTGTGCTATTGAGGGCCACATGCTTAAAAGTATGCTAGGTCATGAAATTCATACCATGTTAAGCAAAAGTGTTCTGTATAATTAGGTTGTTGTGTGTAAAGGGATGCATGTTGGACCGTGAAGGAGTTTTTTTGGTTCATTCCATTTTAGATCGCACTTCATATTTACAACCATGCCACTCCGTCCAACCACTCCTATAAATACCTCCCGTATTTCACACTTGGAGGCGATCCAATTACATTCCGACCACGAAGTGCCGCCAAATTTGAAGCTCTCCTCCAACTTCACTAATGGCTTCCAAGGATCAAACAACTTCTCTCCAACATCACATGGATCAAATCTATTCCAATCAACACTAAAGTTCTCTCAAATTAAATCAAAGCTTCTCTAATCTTCATCATATGCATTGGAAAATTGCTCTAACTCAATTCACGTGATCTCCAACCGCTACTAAACCTCTCTAAAGCCTAGATCTAACATTGAATCACTATGGAATCCATGAGGATCATTCAATTGCTAAAGTGATTGAATATTCATACATCCACCATCATAAAGCAAAAGATCTCACTAATTCCTTAGCAAATTCAAATGCAATTTAGATCATAAAGAGAGCGAAAAGAGAGGAAAGATAGGAATGAATGTAAAAAGAGAATTCATATATGTTGTAAAGAAAAGTATCAAAATGAGAAGTGACTGAAAAGTGGATGTAGATCCATTTTGGATCGAACCACTATAAAATTCCTTTATCTTTATTTTATTCTCTTTATTTTGTCATTACGCAGTTCCATTTTCTAATATAACCATTTGGTGAAGTGTTTTCATAACACCTTTGGTGTTGAAATCAAATTTTGGTTTTAACAAATATCATTGGATTTATAATAAAGGTGATTTGATTATCATAAGGGAAAAGCACGCTGTGACGATCCCAAAATCCGAGGGGCGGTATTAAGGATAATCATTGGGAAATAACACATTAATCATCAAAGCAGAGTACAGATAATAGCAGAAACAATAAATAAAATAATTTCACATGGATATGACAGCGGAATCACAACATGTAGGAATATCAGAATAGCATAACGTGGGATACACTTAGTAAAAGAAAGGGAAGTGATCATTCATCCTCGCCAGAGGCGGAATACATACATGCAGTGACATAATAAGAGTATCAGTCTACATCGCCGAAGGCGGAATACATATACATATAGTGAGAAATACGGAAAGTAAATCAGTCTGCATCGCCAGTGGCGGAATCATAATATAAATACAGTAATGGCGGAGAATATCTAAGTCATCTGTATGAAGTCAGCCTCGCCAAGAGCCAAAAGTGCATGCTATGCAGCAGTGCAGAACCAAAAATCACCTGTCACCTGTGTACTAGGCTGCCCGTGTGAAAATAAGGGCACCCGCGTTTGCAAAGTGAAACAAACAACGAGTCAGTCATGGGGACTGGTATGAGGAATCTATTTAACAGTTAAACAACAGTAAATAGCAAATCATAGGACCACGCCACTTTCGCGGAACGGGTTTACTCCAGTGATTGCTAGTGCATTTAAAACAAAGTAAATTCTTTTAAAACAACGCAATGCTTTTAGAAAGAATGAAGCCATTATAAGACTCAGGTCCCATCACACAATGCAACGCAAGCCGGAGGATAGAGTTTTACCTTATAATAGCCAAATATGCTTAATACGTATAAAGCAAAATCATTTGATATTATTACTAGTGCATATATGTTTCAAAACGACTAGCATCATAAATATCAATCATAGGCGGCATAGCTACCATCTACTATGTCTCCATACTAGTTCTACAATCAAATTCGTTATCTCGTATTGGAAATTGGATTTCCATCATGAGTCGAGGCAAGGGGCAAGCTCCTCTCCGCTTCGAGACACTCTAGCAAATGCCTCGGGACTACGCACTCTGGGTAACCCCTGGATGCGGCTGGGCCGGTCCTCACTTACGTTAGAGGATTAATTATGCCTGAACACACGTTTCCCGGTCGTTACAGACCTATAATCGAGGCGCCTCGCATTCCAACAACCACAAAGGTGAAAGGTAGATATATATGTCAGGGCTGGTAAGTCACTGACACCACCATAGCTAGAAAGAAACGTCGTGCTCTCCCAGCGGTCCGTATCCCATTTTTAACTCATACCGGGGTGTGAGGTTCGCGAATCTACGAAATACACAAAGCTAGGCCACGTAGACCTTGCTTTGATCATCATCCACAAGACTTTGCTTTGCAACAGAAGCCTTGATCACAGCATCTTGGCATGCCACATAGGCAGTCCACTCCATACGATTGATTTCCATCGATATATAACCTCTAAGCTCGTACGTCTCAGAGAAGGGCGTTAAGCAAAAGAATAAATTCTCCGCCGCCAAACAGATATATATTTAATAGAGATCAATCAATATAGAACAAAATCCAATGTCGGACACACAGTCCATTTACAAGTCCGTCCTGGGTCTGAACGAAACTGGAGGCGTCAAATTCCTCGTATATCCGTCTAATCAACACATACGTTCAGACGGCTACTACTTCCGTCCCCTTCCGGTAGCTACTCCGGTTAGGAACCTCAGTAGCACCCATCCAACCGATACGAAGATCGTCGGTCTTGAATCGTCTTTGTATCTTCCAATTCGAATCGCTCGATAAGTTATTTGAAATGAGGGTTAGCTCGGCCTTTTCAAATAATTCACGTCATTAGAATTTAAATCGATTCTTTATATGGTTATATTATTCGACATCCATCTTTCAGTTATTTAGTGTTATTTTCATGTCATACACATACAACCATCAAATCTCAAACAATTCAAGCTCAATTGGTTTATTTGCAACCCACGTTGCTTAAGATATTTTATAACGATTTTTCGCCATTTTTATTTATTTAAAAATGGCCATATTTAATTAAACGACGTTTCAGGTCGTGTCGTGGCGCTGGCGCTGTTTTTCTCCTAATTTGTTTTACACATATCGGAAAATCTAACCGTTGGATTTCTACAAAGTCTATATCAATGGGAAGATATTCCCAAAGCGAACCCAACGGTTCCAGTTTCGTGAGAATCCGACGGTCGGATCTTCCACACTAGTCGTTTGAAGTTACGGTTTCAAAATTCGAACTGCGGCGTCGTTATTCGATTTAATTTAATTATATTTATATTTATATATAAATATAAACGAGTCTGGCGCTGTTTTTCTTCAGATTTGAATTAAACATTCCGGACAATCCAACCGTTGGATTTTTACAAGGTTGGTGCCGTTGGAAAGATATTTCCAAGGCGAACCCAGCGGTTGCGGTTTCAGGAAAATCCGATGGTCGGATTTCTCGTACTAATCGTTTCAAATTACGATTCCGAAACGCGAACTGCACGGCCTCCATTCCTTTTAATTATATTTATATTTATATATATAAATATAGTTCATTCCATAGTTTCAACTATAGTTTATTTTATATTTTCAACTTCGTTTTCACTTCAAATATTTCACTAACGCCTTAATATTTCGAAAAATTTCGCCATAACCTCCTTTGTACGGGGAGGGGTTTGGAAATTTATTGGGCCGTATTAGGTACCCAATAAATCCTAAAAAGCATTCACATATTTTTAGTGATATATTCTGGTGTTTACGGGGGAGCATGTACTGATAATCACTCCAGAGAATAAATTCCCGTCACCCCGTTTCCGTGTGGAAATAAATAGTCCATGTGCCGTATCTAATAACTAGAGCGACGTGATTATTGTCAACTCCAGACCCGTGTGGGGTTTTTATTAATCTGGCAATTTATCGTTATAATCTATATAGTCCATATCAGTCATCAGTTCAACCTGTAGTACTTAGTCATCGCCATACAAGCCTCTTGCTTATATGGTAAATCTTCCACCTCGTCACACAAGCTCCAATTGCTTATGTGGAATATGATGAAGTATGCCTATCGTCAAGAAGTATGCCATGTAGTGTAGTTCAAAATTAATTGTTATTATCCTATGGCGTTGTTTATTATTTCACACAGAAAAACCAGCACTCCGCATCCAATGGCATTCACAGGAGTTGATATATAAATAAAATTGCGCAGCCAACTCATCAAGGTTCACCTATTTGTCGGGCACGCAAATAATTTCTTTACTCAACAGTTAATCCATTTTTCCTGTTCAACACATGTATATATATGCAGAACAAGCTAATAATAATATTTCTAGCAACTATTATTTATTTCAACACGTGTGTATTTTTAACTAAGCGTATACATGATAAAAGGAATATTTTTATCATCAAAAATATTTATTCGACACTAGTGTATTTTTAACACTTCTTATTCACTATAAAAATATAGTTTTCATTGTCGATTCATTTTATTTTTAGACGACGATAACATTCAACACATGAATTTCAATTCGACGAACAAATTGCAATTCAACACATGAATATTCTATATCGTTTGTATACATAAAAATGTGATTTTTATCGCTAAAGCCATTTGTTTAAATTCAAATAATATTCAACACATGAATTTCAACTCAACGAATGAATTACAACTCAACACATGAATATTCTATATCGTTTGTATATATAAAAATGTGATTTTTATCGCTAAAGCCATTTGTTTAAATTCAAATAATATTCAACACATGAATTTCAACTCAACGAATGAATTGCAACTCAACACATGAATATTCTATATCGTTTGTATATATAAAAATGTGATTTTTATCGCTAAAGCCATTTGTTTAAATTCAAATAATATTCAACACATGAATTTCAACTCAACGAATGAATTGCAACTCAACACATGAATATTCTATATCGTTTGTATATATAAAAATGTGATTTTTATCGCTAAAGCCATTTGTTTAAATTCAAATAATATTCAACACATGAATTTCAACTCAACGAATGAATTGCAACTCAACACATGAATATTCTATATCGTTTGTATATATAAAAATGTGATTTTTATCGCTAAAGCCATTTGTCTAAATTCAAATAATATTCAACACATGAATTTCAACTCAACGAATGAATTGCAACTCAACACATGAATATTCTATATCGTTTGTATATATAAAAATGTGATTTTTATCGCTAAAGCCATTTGTTTAAATTCAAATAATATTCAACACATGAATTTCAACTCAACGAATGAATTGCAACTCAACACATGAATATTCGATATAGTTCATGTAAATAGTTTCAATGAATGAAAATTATTCTAACACATAAATATTTCAGAAAATTTCGGCAGCATAACGGCAGGGTAGTTAAAACCGGGACCGTCCCTAGTACGGCTCCTCGCTCTACCTTAAAACCTCGCGGTTTTTGACAATGGGGATCATGCATCTAGTTCGCACGCAGGCGGCATGTTTTATTTTCAATTCCACAATCCTATTCTATTTTGTTTCAACCACAAGAGGGTATTTTTCAACCACAAAGGTATTTTTCAACCATAAAGGTATTTTTCAACCATAATATCAACCACAAACAATTATTTCCAACCATTAGTCAATCATATGATATCCCGTCAATCACAAGCAATAAATATCGTCCATGGTCTGTGGACGAGGGGAGTATATATATATATATATATATATATATAATAATTCACTTGCACTTCATCACAATTCAAAGCATATATGTTTCAAACAACGCTTGTATAATTTATACATCGCTAATATAACTTATACAACACATGTACATGAGGTATACAATGCGTATATAATTTACACTTCGCTTATATAATTTATACAACGCGATTACATTCACACAAATAGTTTAGATTCCTCACATTGGTTCTTGCGGTGCTAAAAATCGTAGGAAGGCCAGAAAAATCCGCGGCTTCTTCTAGAATGTAGAGAGCCTCCTTGTGGTCACGGTGTCTCCTGTTTCATCGAATTTCGTTGAAGAACGAAAAAGATATTATTTTTCAAAGTTTTGCAACGCTTTAAAGTGTTAAAACAGTTTTAAAATTAAATAAGCCATTAATTTAAAAACCTGTTCAAATCTAGGTTTGAATCTTTCTCTTGATCCGTAGCCCTAGGGGATGATCGGACTGTTGGTCGTCGTCGAGGGAGGAAAGAGCTTCCTATCGGTGGTTGTCTGAGGCGATGCGATGGCGAATCCAGGCGGCGGCGGCTCCAGGAAGGCGGCGACTTTGAAGCGCTCGAACTCGTCGACGGCGGCTCTGTTGGGGGTGAGGCTAGGTCGGATGTGGAGAGGGGAGTACGGCGAGCAAAAGCCTCAACAGTGGTCGGCGGCGAAGTGGCCTCTGGCGATCGGAAAAAAGGGGGGAAGCGGCGAGCAACGGGGACCGTTCTTTTCGCCTGGCGGCTTTAGGGTTTTAGGTTTTTATTTTATTTTTTATTTTTTTTAAAAGAAAATTTCTCATTGGTTGATATTTATAGAAAAATTTTTAAATAGTGTTTTTGCAAACGGACTCCTTTTTAAACCCAACGACTGTCGCCCCTAGCTAAATACCCCCATTCCGGACACAATGGGATATGTTTCGTTGGCCATTTCGACTGTTACAGTCAGTTATTTTTCAATTTAAAATATAAAACATTCGATATTTAATTTAAACGTACATTTCAATTTGCCAGGGCCACAAACTGAATCGAAAAATTCCAGAAAAATAAATCTAGCTTTGTTTTGACGATACGGTCCTAACAAAACCAGTTTCGTCGAATTCTGAGCTCGTTTGAAAAACGGCCATTTTTAGGTCGACCCATTTTAACAGAATTTGACCAAACACGTTATCTTTTGCCCCGCTCACATACTAGCTTCAAAAATTACGAAATTTGAAACTTAGCAATTATTTGACATCCCGGACCCAACAAAAGTGGTTTCGTCGAATTCCGAGGTCGTATGCAAAATCTCAATTTCCAAGGGCTATATATACTATATAGCGACCTTTCTGAAAATTCATTTGGCCATAACTTTTGATTTCCGTTATGAAATTTCGATTTTTCAGATTCGTTAGAAAGGTATTGATAAACAGATTTAAATATTTTCAGTTTCGTTAAAATCTGTTATATTTTCCACCCGGTACAATCAGACTTAGTTTGTATTCAAAATTTCAAACTGCCATATTATACACAATTCTATATTTTATGGAAATAGGCTATTTTAATCATTCCAATTCCTTGTTAATAACCTAATTTAAAAATTTTAAACTGGTTCACATTTTCCGGGTTATTACAATCTCCCCCACTTAAAACTTTTCGTCCTCGAAAAGGAAATATCAGTTAAGCAGGAAATAAAATGTAAATGCAAAGTATTGTAAAGGTACCTTGCACCGGAGTTAGTCAGAGATGTCCACTCTGCATTTGGTATATGCTTGTTTAATGCTTTCCTCAGTCTCCCAAGTACAGTCTCTAGGATCACCACTCCACTGCACTTTGACTAAATGAATCTTTTTCCTCCTTAGCTCTCTAGTTTCTTTGCCAACTATCTTTAATGGATCTCTCTTGAGTGCTAATTCCGGAGTTATGTCAATATCATGTTGTGCTGCTTCTTCCACAATAAGGTCGGGATCATGAACATGTTTTCTGAGTTGAGATACGTGGAACACATCATGTATACCAGGCAACCAATTAGGTAATGATACCCTATATGCAAGAGTTCCAATCCGTTCAAGTATAGGAAAGGGACCAATAAATCTCGGTGCCAACTTCCCAGTCTTGCCAAATCTGATTACTCCTCGCATTGGAGAAACTCTTAAATATACATAATCACCAATGGCAAACGATATATCCCTTCTTCTCGCATCTGCATAACTTTTCTGTCGGCTCTGTGCGGTTTTCAATCGCTTCTTAATGGAATCGACTTTATCTGATGCTTCTCGAATCATATCGGGCCCTAACACAAGTCTGTTGCCAGGTTCTACCCAACATGCGGGAGATCTGCACGGTCTACCGTATAATGCTTCGAATGGAGACATTCCCAAACTTGCTTGATAGCTATTGTTGTAAGAGAATTCGGCTAAATGTAAGTGATCTTCCCATGAGCCTCCAAAATCGATAACGCAAGCCCGCAATAGATCTTCTAAAATTCTATTCACCCGCTCAGTTTGGTCGTCTGTCTGAGGGTGATAAGCGGTGCTTAGATTTAATTTGGTTCCCAATTCTTCCTGGAATGCTTCCCAGAACTTGCTAGTGAACAGGGGATCTCTATCGCTGACTATACTGAGCGGTACTCCATGAAGTTTAACAATTTCTTTGAAGTAAATCTATGCCAGACTTTGAGCCGTTCTGTTGGATCGGACAGGGATAAAATGGGCAGTCTTCGTGAAGCGATCTACGATTACCCATATACTGTCGTTTCCTTTTCTAGTCCGAGGCAGGCCATCGATGAAATCCATCGAGATTTGTTCCCATTTCCATCCAGTAATTTCTAATGGTTGCAATAATCCAGCCAATTTCTGCCGATCACTCTTAACTAGCTGACAAGTGGGGCATCTGCTAACATATAATGAGATATCTCTTTTCATAGCTCTCCACCAGAATGTGTGTTTGATATCGTTATACATTTTGCTCACACCGGGATGGATACTTAATTTGGATTTGTGGCACTCATCAAGTATTTCTCTTCTGAGCTCGGGAAGGTTTGGGATGCAAATCCTACCCTTTAATCTTAGAGTCCCTTTGTCATCGAGTCGAAAGCTTGTGGATTCACCTCCTTTGATTCTTTGACTGATTCTTTGAATAAATTCATCGTCTTTCTGAAGAATAGAAATCTTGTCTATTAATGAAGACGTTATGACAAAACTGGCGATGATTTCATTCTTTCTGCTGAGCGCATCTGCCACAACATTGGCTTTCCCTGGAGTGTATATTATTTCAAAATCGTATGCTGCAAGGAATTCTAACCAACGCTGTTGCCTCAGGTTTAAATCTTTCTGGGTGAACAGGTATTTCAAGGATTGATGGTCGGTAAATAGTTCGAATTTCTCGCCCAGTAAATAATGCCTCCAGATTCTTAAAGCAAACACGATGGCTAATAACTCAAGATCATGAGTAGCATAGTTTCTTTCATGCGGCTTTAGTTGACGGCTGGCATAAGCGATCACTTGGCCTTTTTGCATTAACACTGCGCCTAGCCCTCTAATAGAAGCATCTGTCCATACGGTCAAGTCTTGGTTGCCTTCTATAATGGTCAATACTGGAGCAGTTGTCAACTTCAGCTTTAGCTCTTGGAAAGCTTCTTCACATTCGGGAGTCCATTTGAATTTCTCATGCTTCTTTGTAAGCTTTGTCAATACTCCTGATATCTTTGAAAAATCCTGAACGAATTTCCGATAGTAACTAGCTAATCCCAGGAAACTTCGAACTTCTGTGGGCGTAGTAGGTTGTTTCCAGTTCTGAATCGCTGTAATTTTGCTTGGATCTACAGCAATTCCTTCTTTTGACACAACATGGCCAAGGAATTTAACTTCATTCTGCCAGAAGACACACTTAGAAAATTTAGCTTTTAAGACATTTCTCCTCAGAATTTTCAACACTTGTTCTAAATGTTTTGCATGCTCTTCTTCCGACTTAGAGTAGATTAAAATGTCATCGATGAAGACTAGAACGAATTTATTCAACACACCACGGAACACTCTGTTCATAAGATCAACGAAGTATGCCGGAGCGTTGCACAAGCCGAACGGCATTACTAACCATTCGTAGAATAAATCGGGACCCCTGAAGGCTGTTAAAGGAACACAGTCTTCAGCTATACGCAATTGGTGGAAACCCGTAGCTAGGTCCATTCTGGAGAATACGGTTGCTCCATTTAATTGATCTAACAGATCGTCTATTCGGGGCAAAGGATATTTGTTCTTCAGCGTTTGTTTATTGAGATCTCGGTAATCAACGCAAAGTCTTAGAGTACCGTCTGATTTCGGGACAAATACTACTGCGGATCCCCATGCTGAAAAGCTTGGTCTGATCAGACCTTTCCAAAGTAATTCTCGGGTTTGACTACTTAGCTCTTCCTTTTCTTTCGGGGCCATTCTTCGTATTGGATGTACTACTGGTCGGGCGTTAGGAATTAGATCTATCCTAAATTCAATTTCTCTTTGCGGTGGTAAGTTTTCTACTTCTTCAAACACATCCGCATAGTTTTTAACGACCGGTATCTTTCCTATCGAAGGGGGAATAACTTCTAAAGAAGACCAAAATTCTGTTCTATCTATTTCTGAGCCATGGCATGGTATATATATAGGTCCAAGTTTCGTTTCGACTTTAACGATTCTTTCGGCACATCTAACTTCGGCCTTATATTTTGTCAACCATTCCAAACCGAGAATAACATCGAATTCTGATAAGTCCATAACAATTAAGTGGATGGGAAACTTGTAACGTGAATAAGAGATAGGCACTCTGCAGTATAAACTGAGACTAACAGAACCTCCTATCGGGTTTTGAACTTTAATCGGTTCTTTTAGAATTCTTTGTTTCAATTTTAACTTATGAACAATTTTACCAGAAATGAAGCTACATGATGCACCAGTATCAAAAAGTACAGAAACAGGAATATTTTTAATGGTAAGGGTACCTCCCAAGACATCGGGTTTACCTGATCCATCGGTGATAGCTGGCGGGGTATTCCCGTCATAGACATGGGCCACTTGTGCGCTCTTCTTCAAAGGACAATTCCTGCTGTAGTGCCCCTTCTTGTGGCAGTTGTAGCATTCAGCTGAGTCATTGGCCCTTGGCTTCTTTGGGGCTTTGCATACATTAGAGAAATGACCGGGCTTCCCGCAATTGTAGCAGTTTCCTTTCGGGATCTTTGCGGGTTTTTGAGTAGCGGCCGCGGAAATGCTAGATTCGGGTTGGTCTGTTGGAGCCTTGCGCTTATTCCCTGCTTGGCTTTTAGCGCGGTCTTGGCTAGCATGCCTCTCATCCATGTCTTCGTAGTTGCAAGCCATCTCTACTAGTTCTGTAAAAGAGAGTTTGATGTTGCTCATAGCTCTATCGTGATACTTGCTCTTCAGCCCAAATATGAATCTTTTGTTCTTGGCTTTGTCGGTCAAAACCAGCTCTGGAGCATAGCGCGATAGCTGAGTGAACTTATTCAGATAGTCTTGAATAGAGAGGTCTCCCTGCTGGAGATTAGCAAATTGCTCCCGCATCCTCTCTAGAGCTTGTTCCGGTACAAACTTCTCATTGAATAAAGTCCTGAACTGCTCCCAAGTCCGGATAGTACCAGCTGCATCCCCAGAGGTAATGGCATCCCACCATAGCTCTGCTTCTTCCTGAAGGAGCCAAATGCCAAGTCGGGCTTTGTTGTTAGTTCCCATGCCCATACCCTCGAAGATTTTCTCACAGGTTTTCAGCCAAGCGATAGCTTCGGTCACTGTGCCAGTGCCAGTAAAAGGTTTCCCTCCAAGATTTCTGTACCTCTTTGCTACTTTGTCCAGCTCAAAGTCTTCTGGTGCTGGTGGCGGAATAATAGGACCTTCCACTACTACGGGGATATTCCCCTGTCCTCCTGCTGCATCTCCTCGGCCTCCACGGCCTCCTCTAGCTGCTGCTCCACGCGTAGCCATCTAAGAGTACTGTATAAGCAAGAAAAAGAGTCAAGCTCACAGATTTGATAATTTTCATACATAATAAAGCAAGGGAATACAAGGAAAGATAATGATGATGTACTGATCAAATTGTTTTGCTAATCTGCTTAGCTCATTCTAGGACATTGCTAATCCTATCTCTAATGAGCTACTCGCATTAGAATACTACTGATTCTATTCTGACGAGGTGTTTAATGTGTTAGATCCCGGAACTAAGGTTAACCAAAGCTCTGATACCAACTGTGACGATCCCAAAATCCGAGGGGCGGTATTAAGGATAATCATTGGGAAATAACACATTAATCATCAAAGCAGAGTACAGATAATAGCAGAAACAATAAATAAAATAATTTCACATGGATATGACAGCGGAATCACAACATGTAGGAATATCAGAATAGCATAACGTGGGATACACTTAGTAAAAGAAAGGGAAGTGATCAGTCATCCTCGCCAGAGGCGGAATACATACATGCAGTGACATAATAAGAGTATCAGTCTACATCGCCGAAGGCGGAATACATATACATATAGTGAGAAATACGGAAAGTAAATCAGTCTGCATCGCCAGTGGCGGAATCATAATATAAATACAGTAATGGCGGAGAATATCTAAGTCATCTGTATGAAGTCAGCCTCGCCAAGAGCCAAAAGTGCATGCTATGCAGCAGTGCAGAACCAAAAATCACCTGTCACCTGTGTACTAGGCTGCCCGTGTGAAAATAAGGCCACCCGCGTTTGCAAAGTGAAACAAACAACGAGTCAGTCATGGGGACTGGTATGAGGAATCTATTTAACAGTTAAACAACAGTAAATAGCAAATCATAGGACCACGCCACTTTCGCGGAACGGGTTTACTCCAGTGATTGCTAGTGCATTTAAAACAAAGTAAATTCTTTTAAAACAACGCAATGCTTTTAGAAAGAATGAAGCCATTATAAGACTCAGGTCCCATCACACAATGCAACGCAAGCCGGAGGATAGAGTTTTACCTTATAATAGCCAAATATGCTTAATACGTATAAAGCAAAATCATTTGATATTATTACTAGTGCATATATGTTTCAAAACGACTAGCATTATAAATATCAATCATAGGCGGCATAGCTACCATCTACTATGTCTCCATACTAGTTCTACAATCAAATTCGTTATCTCGTATTGGAAATTGGATTTCCATCATGAGTCGAGGCAAGGGGCAAGCTCCTCTCCGCTTCGAGACACTCTAGCAAATGCCTCGGGACTACGCACTCTGGGTAACCCCTGGATGCGGCTGGGCCGGTCCTCACTTACGTTAGAGGATTAATTATGCCTGAACACACGTTTCCCGGTCCTTACAGACCTATAATCGAGGCGCCTCGCATTCCAACAACCATAAAGGTGAAAAGTAGATATATATGTCAGGGCTGGTAAGTCACTGACACCACCATAGCTAGAAAGAAACGTCGTGCTCTCCCAGCGGTCCGTATCCCGTTTTTAACTCATACCGGGGTGTGAGGTTCGCGAATCTACGAAATACACAAAGCTAGGCCACGTAGACCTTGCTTTGATCATCATCCACAAGACTTTGCTTTGCAACAGAAGCCTTGATCACAGCATCTTGGCATGCCACATAGGCAGTCCACTCCATACGATTGATTTCCATCGATATATAACCTCTAAGCTCGTACGTCTCAGAGAAGGGCGTTAAGCAAAAGAATAAATTCTCCGCCGCCAAACAGATATATATTTAACAGAGATCAATCAATATAGAACAAAATCCAATGTCGGACACACAGTCCATTTACAAGTCCGTCCTGGGTCTGAACGAAACCGGAGGCGTCAAATTCCTCGTATATCCGTCCAATCAACACATACGTTCAGACGGCTACTACTTCCGTCCCCTTCCGGTAGCTACTCCGGTTAGGAACCTCAGTAGCACCCATCCAACCGATATGAAGATCGTCGGTCTTGAATCGTCTTTGCATCTTCCAATTCGAATCGCTCGATAAGTTATTTGAAATGAGGGTTAGCTCGGCCTTTTCAAATAATTCACGTCATTAGAATTTAAATCGATTCTTTATATGGTTATATTATTCGACATCCATCTTTCAGTTATTTAGTGTTATTTTCATGTCATACACATACAACCATCAAATCTCAAACAATTCAAGCTCAATTGGTTTATTTGCAACCCACGTTGCTTAAGATATTTTATAACGATTTTTCGCCATTTTTATTTATTTAAAAATGGCCATATTTAATTAAACGACGTTTCAGGTCGTGTCGTGGCGCTGGCGCTGTTTTTCTCCTAATTTGTTTTACACATATCGGAAAATCTAACCGTTGGATTTCTACAAAGTCTATATCAATGGGAAGATATTCCCAAAGCGAACCCAACGGTTCCAGTTTCGTGAGAATCCGACGGTCGGATCTTCCACACTAGTCGTTTGAAGTTACGGTTTCAAAATTCGAACTGCAGCGTCGTTATTCGATTTAATTTAATTATATTTATATTTATATATAAATATAAACGAGTCTGGCGCTGTTTTTCTTCAGATTTGAATTAAACATTCCGGACAATCCAACCGTTGGATTTTTACAAGGTTGGTGCCGTTGGAAAGATATTTCCAAGGCGAACCCAGCGGTTGCGGTTTCAGGAAAATCCGATGGTCGGATTTCTCGTACTAATCGTTTCAAATTACGATTCCGAAATGCGAACTGCACGGCCTCCATTCCTTTTAATTATATTTATATTTATATATATAAATATAGTTCATTCCATAGTTTCAACTATAGTTTATTTTATATTTTCAACTTCGTTTTCACTTCAAATATTTCACTAACGCCTTAATATTTCGAAAAATTTCGCCATAACCTCCTTTGTACGGGGAGGGGTTTGGAAATTTATTGGGCCGTATTAGGTACCCAATAAATCCTAAAAAGCATTCACATATTTTTAGTGATATATTCTGGTGTTTACGGGGGAGCATGTACTGATAATCACTCCAAAGAATAAATTCCCGTCACCCCGTTTCCATGTGGAAATAAATAGTCCATGTGCCGTATCTAATAACTAGAGCGACGTGATTATTGTCAACTCCAGACCCGTGTGGGGTTTTTATTAATCTGGCAATTTATCGTTATAATCTATATAGTCCATATCAGTCATCAGTTCAACCTGTAGTACTTAGTCATCGCCATACAAGCCTCTTGCTTATATGGTAAATCTTCCACCTCGTCACACAAGCTCCAATTGCTTATGTGGAATATGATGAAGTATGCCTATCGTCAAGAAGTATGCCATGTAGTGTAGTTCAAAATTAATTGTTACTATCCTATGGCGTTGTTTATTATTTCACACAGAAAAACCAGCACTCCGCATCCAATGGCATTCACAGGAGTTGATATATAAATAAAATTGCGCAGCCAACTCATCAAGGTTTACCTATTTGTCGGGCACGCAAATAATTTCTTTACTCAACAGCTAATCCATTTTTCCTGTTCAACACATGTATATATATGCAGAACAAGCTAATAATAATATTTCTAGCAAATATTATTTATTTCAACACGTGTGTATTTTTAACTAAGCGTATACATGATAAAAGGAATATTTTTATCATCAAAAATATTTATTCGACACTAGTGTATTTTTAACACTTCTTATTCACTATAAAAATATAGTTTTCATTGTCGATTCATTTTATTTTTAGACGACGATAACATTCAACACATGAATTTCAATTCGACGAACAAATTGCAATTCAACACATGAATATTCTATATCGTTTGTATACATAAAAATGTGATTTTTATCGCTAAAGCCATTTGTTTAAATTCAAATAATATTCAACACATGAATTTCAACTCAACGAATGAATTGCAACTCAACACATGAATATTCTATATCGTTTGTATATATAAAATTGTGATTTTTATCGCTAAAGCCATTTGTTTAAATTCAAATAATATTCAACACATGAATTTCAACTCAACGAATGAATTGCAACTCAACACATGAATATTCTATATCGTTTGTATATATAAAAATGTGATTTTTATCGCTAAAGCCATTTGTTTAAATTCAAATAATATTCAACACATGAATTTCAACTCAACGAATGAATTGCAACTCAACACATGAATATTCTATATCGTTTGTATATATAAAAATGTGATTTTTATCGCTAAAGCCATTTGTTTAAATTCAAATAATATTCAACACATGAATTTCAACTCAACGAATGAATTGCAACTCAACACATGAATATTCTATATCGTTTGTATATATAAAAATGTGATTTTTATCGCTAAAGCCATTTGTCTAAATTCAAATAATATTCAACACATGAATTTCAACTCAACGAATGAATTGCAACTCAACACATGAATATTCTATATCGTTTGTATATATAAAAATGTGATTTTTATCGCTAAAGCCATTTGTTTAAATTCAAATAATATTCAACACATGAATTTCAACTCAACGAATGAATTGCAACTCAACACATGAATATTCGATATAGTTCATGTAAATAGTTTCAATGAATGAAAATTATTCTAACACATAAATATTTCAGAAAATTTCGGCAGCATAACGGCAGGGTAGTTAAAACCGGGACCGTCCCTAGTACGGCTCCTCGCTCTACCTTAAAACCTCGCGGTTTTTGACAATGGGGATCATGCATCTAGTTCGCACGCAGGCGGCATGTTTTATTTTCAATTCCACAATCCTATTCTATTTTGTTTCAACCACAAGAGGGTATTTTTCAACCACAAAGGTATTTTTCAACCATAAAGGTATTTTTCAACCATAATATCAACCACAAACAATTATTTCCAACCATTCGTCAATCATATGATATCCCGTCAATCACAAGCAATAAATAACGTCCATGGTCTATGGACGAGGGGAGTATATATATATATATAATATAATAATTCACTTGCACTTCATCACAATTCAAAGCATATATGTTTCAAACAACGCTTGTATAATTTATACATCGCTAATATAACTTATACAACACATGTACATGAGGTATACAATGCGTATATAATTTACACTTCGCTTATATAATTTATACAACGCGATTACATTCACACAAATAGTTTAGATTCCTCACATTGGTTCTTGCGGTGCTAAAAATCGTAGGAAGGCCAGAAAAATCCGCGGCTTCTTCTAGAATGTAGAGAGCCTCCTTGTGGTCACGGTGTCTCCTGTTTCATCGAATTTCGTTGAAGAACGAAAAAGATATTATTTTTCAAAGTTTTGCAACGCTTTAAAGTGTTAAAACAGTTTTAAAATTAAATAAGCCGTTAATTTAAAAACCTGTTCAAATCTAGGTTTGAATCTTTCTCTTGATCCGTAGCCCTAGGGGATGATCGGACTGTTGGTCGTCGTCGAGGGAGGAAAGAGCTTCCTATCGGTGGTTGTCTGAGGCGATGCGATGGCGAATCCAGGCGGCGGCGGCTCCAGGAAGGCGGCGACTTTGAAGCGCTCGAACTCGTCGACGGCGGCTCTGTTGGGGGTGAGGCTAGGTCGGATGTGGAGAGGGGAGTACGGCGAGCAAAAGCCTCAACAGTGGTCGGCGGCGAAGTGGCCTCTGGCGATCGGAAAAAAGGGGGGAAGCGGCGAGCAACGGGGACCGTTCTTTTCGCCTGGCGGCTTTAGGGTTTTAGGTTTTTTTTTTTTTTAAAAGAAAATTTCTCATTGGTCGATATTTATAGAAAAATTTTTAAATAGTGTTTTTGCAAACGGACTCCTTTTTAAACCCAACGACTGTCGCCCCTAGCTAAATACCTCCATTCCGGACACAATGGGATATGTTTCGTTGGCCATTTCGACTGTTACAGTCAGTTATTTTTCAATTTAAAATATAAAACATTCGATATTTAATTTAAACGTACATTTCAATTTGCCAGGGCCACAAACTGAATCGAAAAATTCCAGAAAAATAAATCTAGCTTTGTTTTGACGATACGGTCCTAACAAAACCAGTTTCGTCGAATTCTGAGCTCGTTTGAAAAACGGCCATTTTTAGGTCGACCCATTTTAACAGAATTTGACCAAACACGTTATCTTTTGCCCCGCTCACATACTAGCTTCAAAAATTACGAAATTTGAAACTTAGCAATTATTTGACATCCCGGACCCAACAAAAGTGGTTTCGTCGAATTCCGAGGTCGTATGCAAAATCTCAATTTCCAAGGGCTATATATACTATATAGCGACCTTTCTGAAAATTCATTTGGCCATAACTTTTGATTTCCGTTATGAAATTTCGATTTTTCAGATTCGTTAGAAAGGTATTGATAAACAGATTTAAATATTTTCAGTTTCGTTAAAATCCGTTATATTTTCCACCCGGTACAATCAGACTTAGTTTGTATTCAAAATTTCAAACTGCCATATTATACACAATTCTATATTTTATGGAAATAGGCTATTTTAATCATTCCAATTCCTTGTTAATAACCTAATTTAAAAATTTTAAACTGGTTCACATTTTCCGGGTTATTACACACGCGCCATGTTTATATGTGGTTGTGTCTTACGAGAGTTCCACTCTTTCCAAGGATTTTCTAAAATTAAACTAGTTGTTTATAATGTGAATTTCTCACTGTAAGTATTCCAGATTGATCTAAGTGATTTTGCTTTCCCTCAAAATGTGATCGGGTCAGACTAAGTGTATTTTCTAGGTTGCATTGGGTTTTGCTTGAATATTTAGGAGAGGAGTTGGAATTAAGATGTATTCCCGTATTTTCTCATATAAATTTATTTTCGATGTGTATGTTTTATTTATCAGCATTGTACAACTAGACTGTATAGGCTGATCTTGTTATATACTCTGACTTTGTAATCATGTATATACAGTTTTCTCTTTATGTAAAGATTATTGATATATTTTATTTTATTCGTTCCACTGTGGGATTCTATTCTGCTCTGATTCGGTAGTGTTTATGGTATTTTTCTTCTATTATAACATTTCTTTCTCTCTTCTTCTCTCCCTCTAACTACTTTCTTCTAACTTTATGGGTTTTTGATACTTGGGTTTAGGCACATGGATATAGAAGAAATAATAGTGTCAAAATTCAAGTGTCAAAAATCCCAGGTCATTACATGTTCTAAGTGTTTGCAAGTGGATGTGATGCATGCATACCACACACTAATAGTGGTCGGCAAATAGGAGAATAAACATAGAATATGGATGTGCGTGCATTTTATTTTATTTCCATGGTTGTAATAAATGAATGTTATCAAATTATTGTTGCATATTGATGGTTGTTGAAATACACGTATAAAACTATCTTCTATCATTAGAATTCTAGCATACATTTGGATGCTTTGCACATGCATAATTCATAAAAGGAGGTAAATTGAATCGATAGAGCCTAATCTTTTGCATCAGTTAGGGATATAAACACTATGTTATTGCATAACTTCATAAATAACATTAGAAAACTTACAAATAACGGATGCTAATGGTTGGTGTTTGAGTATATGGTTGTAGATCTTTAGATGAAAATGCTTATATCCCTCTTTTGGCCTTGGAGATTTCGGGGATGAAATCCTTTAAGAAAAGGAGAATGTAACAACCCAAAATTTAAATATAATTTATTAATAGATTTGAGTATTTAAATGTTAACGTTATCAAAATATAATGTTACAAAATAATTTATAGAAGTAATGGAAACATTTACAATAATATTATAAAGGAATAAATAAAGGCTAATGTTATAGACATAACATTAATAGTTGACAAAGAGTATAAAATCATAAACGTTAACACATTCGTTTTAATTTAAGAAGTAAGGCGAATAATAAAACAATAAATAAGAATTAATTTTTAGTAGGAGATAAACTGGATGTCGTATTTATTATCATAGTGAAGGCCTTTCTAAGACAATCAATTTGATATATAATTTTGGTATATTTAGAGTTACTTTTAGAAATACCGACTTTGTAAATTTAAAAGATACGCACACTAAACCAATAATTTCAATGCTTTTATTTTATGAACAAAAATTATGTTTTTTGAAGTTCTTGCGCACGCATTTCTTGGATTAGAGGTTCTGAGTTTGATTCTTGTCGGTGACATATTTTTAAAGTATAAGGAGATCAATCAAAAAATGCATGTTGCAAGTGGAAGTTTGTGTGCATGCACATACATAAATAAAAGACATAAAATCAAGATGTACACATAAAAAATGACTATATATATATATATGTGTGTGTGTGTGTGTGTGTGTGTAATACCCCACTTTCGTTAAGGTCACCCACAAAGGGAATGCCTTAACTTCGGTGGAAAGTTATAAGTAAACAGAACAAAAATTTACAAGACAGATATGTAAAGTAGTACCTAAAAATTTTATAACTTTATTACAGCAGAAACAGAAATAAGTTTGGTTACATCATAATACCAAAACCCAAGTACACAAATATCAGTCTTATACAAAATCCTTCAGAATGCATAATTTTAAAGCCATAATCCCCATACAGAGAATGCCATAAATAGGTAAAATCAAAGCCAAGCGATATTTCAAGCACTTCTAGCACTTCAAGCAGATGGAACCTGAATCAAGCTCCTATGTTTCCACCCTGAGAACCTGGGGGAACGGAAGAAAAGAGGCGAAACAAACTAGGTCAGATATACGTCTGGTGAGTCCAGTGACTTTCACCATATAAACAGATAACAGTATCATGACATGCAAATAAAACTGGATAAGAGATAACCATAACAGGAGTAGCTGGTTAACAGAAGAGGCAGAATGATATAGGTTAAACTAAGCTTCTTACTTCGTTTTTCACTTCTCTGCACTAATACTAGTATAACAGAATTAGGTGTTGTCCAAATATCTAAACAGAAATCAGAACGATTTTTCAGAAACACGATGCTATTAATTGGCCTTTACCACCCTAACAGAGATAGATGTACAAAAACAGAATGCTAGTAATGGGCCCTTACCACCCGAACAGAGACAGATGGTGTAACACCCCGTGTATTCTATAACAGTGAAATTCAAAAATTAAAGTATAACTAATTTCAAATCAAAGAATTAAGGGAAACGGGATACGCCATTGCATTCGTCTCGGAATTCTGCTTGAGTTAGAGTTTGAGTTTGCATAAAACGGACTCCGTATGAAGAAGATATATCCTCCGGAAGTTTAAGAATTCAATTTAAAATTCAAAACAGCTCAGAAAAACCAATTCAAAATTCAAAATCGGGCCGGATTGGCCAAGGCGGGAATTTTCCCGCCCAAGGCACCCGGGTCGACTTGGTAGTCGACCTGGGGCTACCCAGATCGACTGGGCAGTCGACCTGGGTCACCCGTGTCGACTACCAAGTCGACACGGTGTCGACTGGCATGTCGACATGGCCCCTGAGCCAGGTCGAACCCAGCCCCCCTGGCTGGCCTAGTCTGTGTTTGGTCGATTTTCTGAGCCTTGCCTTGTCACTAGGGCTAGGTGTCAGCTCCTGGTTGGTCTCCCCTTCAAACGAATGGCTATTATTAAACCAAGCTCCATCGACGGTCCTAATCAACTCACAAACTCTATAAAAAGGACCTAAGACTCACCCTAATTCACACAAACAAAAATGGAGATGAGACCGTCATGCTGCTGAGGAGAGACTAGGAATAGCCGTCAGAAATTGAGAGACAATTAGGAGATAATTCAAAAGCTTAAAGCAACGTCAATTAAAATCAAAGCAACGCCTACAACAAAGGATAGCATCTCCAAATTCAGAATTCAGATTCCTGAATTGAAGATTCGTCATACGTTGTAAGTAGAGTGCTATTCCGATGTGAATAAATAATTGCATTTGATTTGTGTAAAATGAGAAATAGAATTGTAATTGATTTGTGGTGATAATAATCTATGTTTGTATGTTGCGTTGATTCTAAATGATTTGGAATTGTTGTGGTATAACGATTGGATATTTGCAAGTATGAGATTTATGTTGGAAGTTAACAACCATATGTTGTGGTATTTTATTTGGGATTCATACAAGTACATGATTCATGTTAACAACCTTATGTTGTGGTATTTTATTTGGGGATTCATACAAGTATATGATTCATGTTAACAACCATATGTTGTAGTATTTTATATTGGGATTCATGCAAGTATATGATTCACTATTATGCCAATATGATGTACATACTTTTATGATCAATTTTAGTGTGTAATTGGACCCGACTAAGTACTATGGTTTATATTAATCTATGTTGGAATTGGCAAATCATACTTTTGTATTAGAAACAAAAGTAAGCATATTTATGAACATGACTAAACTATGTTTGGTGTTATGCCTAGTTGAAAACATGTTTTAGGCCTAAGTTGTTATCAAAATCATATGGTGATATATGTGACACATAATTAAGTTAGATTTACATTCCAATTGCAAGTTTATATGAATAGAATGGTTCATGTTTTAGTATGTTTATGCCATGATTATATGAATAGAATGGTTCATGTTTAAGTATTGTTTATACCATGATTATATGCTATTACAAATGCAAGTTCACATGTGCCCAATTCATGTTAATTAGATCGTTATGTTGCAAGTTCATGCGTTCACACTCCCCTTTTTATGTTACCGTATAAACACCATGTTATAAGCCTCCCCTATTCATATGGCTAAGTTGGGTTTAAATGTTAAACCCAACATATCTTATATTGTAGCGAATGTGTAAAACGGGGGTAATGACGTTTGGGTTAAAATATAAAACATATGTGTTGGCATGTTTGACGCATGCCAACAACCTTGAAAAACAATTAAGTGGTATAAATTAAATTTACCCAATAAAGATGAATTTGAATAATGGGCCGCAAATATTTACATATAAAAGAAAAGAGACAAAAATATGTAAATTTAGAAAATACGATGTGTTTAACCCGAGGTTGGATTGAGTTGTGATGTAAACCTGCCCGGAACCGCCCGGCTGTCCAGTAGTCACAACAATACCTATCCAATGTGGGTGGTTAAACACGGAGTCAATAAAGACCCGAGGTTAGACTGAGTTGTGGCATAAGACTGCCCGGACCCAACCGGCAACAGGCAGCCACAACAATACCTGTCTAATGTGAGAGGTCAAGGCTTTAATAAGACAATTAAGGCTGAGTCAGGATTGATAGGATTAAGTAAATTGAGTTAATACTTAATCAAAATGGAACATGCTAAACTATACAGACCGATTGGGGGTTAGGTTTACAAAACACTTAACCAACTTAGCATGTTGGCTAGAAATAGAAAACCTAGTAGCGGGGGACCCTTTTCTGCAGTAACCCTACAAGGTGTATCAGGATAACCTGAACTAGGCAGGGTGGGGCACGATTACTGGGCTGACTGTAAGAGGTCAAATCGACGGCGGTGGTGCAGCAGTGTAGGTTCTAACGGGGTGCGGGCGTGCACACACTCCGGTGCAGAAAAATAAGGCACTGGGCACCAGTAGTATACCTGTGCACTCTAGAATTGTGTCGGGCCGCCACCATGGGACTTGATACCCCCCATGTTGGGACCAGCATAGGTAACTACAACAACAGGGGTTGTAAGACACATGTAACTATGCGAGTAGGAGTCGATCATCAGAAATAGATCACTTCACTCTGATTATGGGGTGCCTGTTGGGAACTAGTTATATGGGTACAGAGATTAATATGGGGTACGATAGTATATTCGACTCTAGACAACTTAACTTAGTTTTTGGTGCTTTCTCATTTCCAGTTTATACTTATCATACCCAGTTCTTTATTCATAGACTGAATAGTCCTAGACTTACTCAGGCTTTATGTCTGACTCTACTTTTCTTTCGTCTTCTTTTCTTTCGTTCCCCCCCCCAGGTCCACAGGGAGGGAATACCGCAGCTTGACCAGCTTTCACATCCAGCTTGAAGAGAAAGAATGTATTGCTTGGATCTTTTTCGTTTTGGACTATGGCTTTGGACAGCAATTATGGGACTTATGCAGTTTATTTATGTTTTCTTTATGCTTCTTTAAATAATGTAATCAAGACAGTTATGAAGATGTTATGTTTTTGGAAGAATTGCAAGACAATTATGGCATGGTTTGTGTAACACGTATTTTAATGAAATAAAAGTTGTTGTTGTTTTCCGCTGTTCAAAAATATGTGTTCTTATATGTGTCTTGTATATCTGTGACTTATACTTATAAACCTCCACCAAAATTAGGGCATTCCCATTGAGAATGACCCTAACGGAGGTAGGGTGTTTCACTTGGTATCAGAGCATAGGTTTACCAGATAAGATAAAAGTTTTGAAAATTTATTTTCAAAGGAAAATTTAAAGAAGCATTTTTAAAGATAAAATATTATATTTTAAAAAGGCAAAGTCCCCCAAAGCCATAGGTACTATCTTTTATCCTTCGTTTTGAATCTATCCTTTTTGTTTTAGCATGTCCGAAGAACTTAACTTCCCAGAGGGTATACCAATACCTGGTTGGTTTAGACGATTCTTAGAAGCAAGGGCCACTCAGCCAGGTCCTACCGTTCCTCCTCCCCCGGCTGCAGGAAATCATCCAGCTGCAGCAGCACCTCTTCCTCCACCTCCTCCGCGGGGTAATACTTTTGCTAAGATATGTAAAGATTTTAAAGCTATGGGAGGAAAGGACTTTCATGGAACCGAGTCCTTCGTAGTAGCCAGGAATTGGCTGAAAGAAACCGAGGACTTATTCATCATCTTTGAGGTAGAAGATAGGCAGAAGGTACAACTGGCAGTGTGGCTACTAAAAGGTGAGGCTTCCTACTGGTGGGAAGTCACTAATGCAGAAAGACCAGTGGAAACATGGGAGGACTTTAGGGCAAGGTTCGAGGCTAAATTTCTCTCAGAAGCTGAAAGGAGTCTTCAGTTGGAAAAATTCTTATTTCTTAAGCAAGGGAATATGACAGTCAAAGAGTATGTTAACCAGTTTGATCAGCTGGCTAGGTTCGGACTGGACCTAGTCAACACCCCATACAAGAAGGCTCTCCGCTTTGTCAAAGGGTTAAATGAGCCATTACACAGTTTGGCCATGACCCATATACCCATGGGAGCTACGTATGAAAGATTGGTACAGATGGCATTGCTGAACGAAGAGGATAAGGGCAAGAAGGAGACAAAGGCGGAAAACTCTCAAGGGAAGAAAGAGGGTTTGCAACCTAAGAAGACAGACTTTAAGAAGGGCGGGAAAGACAACAAAGAGAAGAGGAAGTGTAATTTCTGTGGCAAAGTGGGGCACTTAGTGAAAGATTGCCGGAAAAAGAAGGCCAAGAGAATGGTGGGTGCTTTTCTTGCGGTGAGACAGGCCACATGGCTAAGGATTGCCCGAAGAAACGAGGACAGGGGCAGAGGGCTGGATCCACCTCAGGGGCACAGGTTCATGTGCTAGAGGCGCCACCTCTGCAACAGCGAGGTATAAACACTTCTGTAGAAAGTGTAGTTTATCTTTATGATCACCCAGTTCGCACTTTATTTGATTCTGGCGCATCACACTCCTTTATCTCGTCTGCTTTAGTAGAATCTCTGCACCTAGAAACTAGTATGGTAGAGGACCCCTTAATTGTTTCAAACCCAATTGGGGGCCCAGCTCATTTGTCTATGATATGTATGGGATTTAAAATTTCTATTCTAAGCGTAGAATTTATATGTAGTGCCTTTGTTTTGGGCTTCTCGGGATATGGTTTGATTTTGGGCATGGATTGGCTATCCAGTAATGGTGCCATCCTTGATTGTGAGAAAAGGGTGGTTAGGCTCCTGACCCAACTCGGTAACACTCTGGAAATTACTTGTAATCCCTCGTATGCGGTTATGCTTAGTTATCTTGAATCGCTAGATGCTTCTGTTGGGAGTTTGCAATCGGTTAGAGTGGTCCGGGAATATCCGGATGTCTTCGAAGAGGTGAAGGGCTTGCCTTCGAAGCGGGAGATAGACTTCCGCATATATCTTGTAGATAATGCAAAGCCCGTTGCGTTGCCCGTTAGACACATGGCTCCATGGGAAAGGAAAGAGCTCAGTAAACAGATTAAAGAGCTTCTAGAGAAGGGGTTCATTAGAAGGAGCATTTCAGAATGGGGCGCTCCAGTGGTGTTCGCTACAAAGGCAGATGGTTCACTCCGTCTATGTGTTGACTATAGGGAGCTCAACAAGCTAACGAAAAAGAATAGGCACCCTCTCCCCAGAATTGACGATCTGTTTGATCAGCTTGTAGGAGCGTCTATTTTCTCCCAACTCGATTTGGCGACCGGTTTTCATCAGCTAAGGGTAGCTGAAGATAATATCGATAAGACAGCATTCAGAACCCCAGACGGCTTCTTTGAATGGCTTGTCATGCCTTTCGGCTTGACAAATGCACCTGCGTACTTCGTGGACCTAATGAGTAGGGTGTTCAGAGATTTCCTCAATAAGTTCGTAGTGGTCTTCGTAGACGATATCTTGATCTTCTCAAAGAATGAAGAAGAGCATGCTCAGCACCTAAGGGCAATAATGGAAACTCTGCGAGTCCATCAGCTAAAAGCCAAATTCTCCAAATGCCACTTTGGGAGAGAGGAAGTAAGGTTTCTTGGGCATATAGTATCCAAAAATGGGTTAGCTGTGGACCCTGCTAAAGTAGTAGCGGTACAGGATTGGAAGACGCCAAGGAATGCAACTGAGGTCCGAAGCTTTCTCGGGCTAGCAGGCTTCTATCGGAAATTCATCAGAGACTTTGCAAAGATATCAGCTCTGCCCACAAAGTTGACCAAGAAGAATCTAGTGTTCAATTGGGACTTGGATTGCGAGTTTGCTTTCCAGCGACTGAAAAGGGCTCTTACAACAGCCCCAGTTTTAACGTTGCCAGATGGAAGCAAGATGTTCACAGTTTATACAGATGCATGTGGGACAGAGCTAAGCGCCGTCTTAATGCAAGAAGGAAGGGTAGTAGCTTATGGCGGGAGACAATTGAAAGTGCATGAAAAGAACTACCCGACCCACGATCTTGAGTTAGCCGCCATCGTCTTTGCACTCAAGTCTTGGCGACACTATCTCCTAGGTGAGAAGTTCGAACTTTACACTGACCATAAATCGTTGAAATATCTTTTCTCGCAGAAAGATCTTAACTTGAGGCAACAGAGATGGATGGAGTTTCTTGCCTCGTACGATTTCGAGATCTCCTACACTCCGGGCAAAGGCAACGTAGTGGCAGACGCGTTGAGCCGAAAGAAACTGACCCTAAGCCCGCTGTTTGTTGAAAGACAAAGCCTAGAGTTTATAGCCAGTTTTGACTTTAGGCCCTCCTCCGATTTTGTACCGGGCTTGCTAGCATCTCTCAAAGTACGCCCGACTTTAGTGGACTCAATAGGGACAGCACAACGCGAAGACCCTCAGCTTGTGGAGACGATTGATAGGCTAATTAGGGGTGAGACTTCAAGTCACCTCAACAGATACTCCATCGACGATAAGGGTTGGCTAAGGCGAGACGGAAGACTATGCGTCCCACAGACAAGGGATTTAGTAAAGAAGGTTCTCGAGGAAGCACACCACTCCAAGACGACGATACATCCGGGCGGGGATAAAATGTACAAGGACATAAAGAGAACTTTCTTTTGGAACGGCATGAAGAAGGACGTGGCAGATTTCGTTTCTAAGTGTATGGTGTGCCAACAGGTTAAGGCGGAACAGAAAAAGCCTGGCGGTCTGCTCCATCCTCTAGAGGTCCCGCAGTGGAAGTGGGATAGCATCTCAATGGACTTCATTGATGGGCTTCCTAGGTCTAGGAGAGGCAACACTAGCATTTGGGTAATAGTGGATAGGCTTACTAAAAGCACCCACTTTTTACCTGTCAAAAGTAAAAGAACTGCCTCATCCCTAGCATCTCTTTACCTCAAGGAAATTGTTCGACTCCATGGAATACCGTCCAGCATTGTTAGTGACCGAGACCTTATCTTCACAAGTGAGTTTTGGCGGAGTCTACAAGAAGCGGTAGGCACACAGTTATGCTTAAGCACAGCCTATCATCCCCAAACCGACGGACAGACAGAAAGAGTGAACAGAGTTTTGGAGGACCTTTTAAGACTGTGCGTCCTTGACTTCGGAGGGACGTGGGAAGACCATCTTCCTTTGGTGGAATTTGCCTACAACAACCGCTACCAAGCAACCATCGGAATGGCGCCCTTCGAAGCTTTATACGGAAGACCGTGCCGATCACCCACTTGTTGGTGGGAGTCTACTGATAAGCTCATACTTGGACCAGATATGATCCGAGAGACTTCAGAAAAAGTAGACTTAATACGAAGAAGAATGAAGACAGCCCAAGACAGACAAAAATCCTACGCCGACAAGAAGAGGACCGACCATGAATTTGAGGTTGGGGACAGAGTTTTTCTTAAGGTATCTCCACTTAGGAACGTTGTTCGTTTTGGAACCATAGGAAAGCTAGCACCAAGGTTCGTAGGACCGTTTCCTATTATTGAGAAAATTGGGAAAATGGCCTATAGATTAGAGCTACCCGAAAAGCTGGCCGGAGTTCACAACGTCTTTCATGTTTCACATCTCCGAAAATATCTGCATGAATCTGCTGAAGTGGTAGAGCCAAATATCCTAGAAGAAGCTGAAGTGGAACGCGAAGCAACCGTGAGGAAAGTTCCAACCCGCATATTAGGAACGGAAGTGAAGAAGCTACGCAACCGCGAAGTCAAGCTCGTCAATGTTCAGTGGAGCGACGCCGAGGGAGACGCAACTTGGGAAACTGAAGCTAGAATACGCGCAGCCTACCCTTTTCTTTTCGAGGGTACATCTTTGATCTTTCTTTTTCCTTAAGTTGCGCTTTTATCTATCTTTTTAGGTATATCTCCTCGACCTTATCTTTTAGGTAGAAACTCTTTGGATGAAAACATGTAATTGAAACATGTTATGGATGATTGTTGCAAGTGGTTGCAAGTGATTGCTAGTGGTTGCTCGTGTTTGCATATACACACACAATCTAGGTTTTAGATCGGCTTAGCCACTTCATACTGCATATGCATATATGTATTTATATTCGTATATGGTTGAAGTTTAATGTGTTGTCATATGGATGTCGCATTTGTTTGAATGATTGCGCACTCATGTAGAATCATGAATAGGAAAATTTGCATACATAATGGATTCATGGCACTTACATAATTCGCACTAAGGAGGTCAACTGAATCAGTAGACCGCCTGATTTTGCATTAGATAAGTACATGTACACACACACTTCGTATATGATCATGAAGCATTAGAAGTCTTTTAAGGACAATGGATGCTCGTGTTTGATGGATGAGTAGATGGATGTTTGGATGTTAGGACGTACATTCTTCCTGAACTTGAAGATTTCGGGGACGAAATCCTTTTAAGTGGGGGAGAATGTAACACCCCGTGTATTCTATAACAGTGAAATTCACAAATTAAAGTATAACTAATTTCAAATCAAAGAATTAAGGGAAACGGGATACGCCATTGCGTTCGTCTCGGAATTCTACTTGAAATAGAGTCCGAGTTTGCGTAAAACGGACTCCGTATGAAGAAGATATGGCCTCCGGAAGTTTCAGAATTCAATTTAAAATTCAAAACAGCTCAGAAAAACCAATTCAAAATTCAAAATCGGGCCGGATTGGCCAGGGCGGGAATTTTCCCGCCCAAGGCACCCAGGTTGACTTGGTAGTCGACCTGGGGCTACCCAGGTCGACTGGGCAGTCGACCTGGGTCACCCGTGTCGACTACCAAGTCGACACGGTGTCGACTGGCATGTCGACCTGGCCCCTGAGCCAGGTCGAACCCAGCCCCCCGGGCTGGCCTGGTCTGTGTTTGGTCGATTTTCTGAGCCTTGCCTTGTCACTAGGGCTAGGTGTCAGCTCCTGGTTGGTCTCTCCTTCAAACGAACGGCTATTATTAAACCAAGCTCCATCGACGGTCCTAATCAACTCACAAACTCTATAAAAAGGACCTAAGACTCACCCTAATTAACACAAACAAAAATGGAGATGAGACCGTCATGCTGCTGAGGAGAGACTAGGAATAGCTGTCAGAAATTGAGAGACAATTAGGAGATAATTTGAAAGCTTAAAGCAACGTCAATTAAAATCAAAGCAACGCCTACAACAAAGGATAGCATCTCCAAATTCAGAATTCAGAATTCAGATTCCTGAATTGAAGATTCGTCATACGTTGTAAGTAGAGTTCTATTCCGATGTGAATAAATAATTGCGTTTGATTTGTGTAAAATGAGAAATAGAATTGTAATTGATTTGTGGTGATAATAATCTATGTTTGTATGTTGCGTTGATTCTAAATGATTTGGAATTGTTGTGGTATAACGATTGGATATTTGCAAGTATGAGATTTATGTTGGAAGTTAACAACCATATGTTGTGGTATTTTATTTGGGATTCATACAAGTATATGATTCATGTTAACAACCATATGTTGTGGTATTTTATTTGGGGATTCATACAAGTATATGATTCATGTTAACAACCATATGTTGTGGTATTTTATATTGGGATTCATGCAAGTATATGATTCACTATTATGCCAATATGATGTACATACTTTTATGATCACTTTTAGTGTGTAATTGGACCCGACTAAGTACTATGGTTTATATGAATCTATGTTGGAATTGGCAAATCATACTTTTGTATTAGAAACAAAAGTAAGCATTTTTATGAACATGACTAAACTATGTTTGGTGTTATGCTTAGTTGAAAACATGTTTTAGGCCTAAGTTGTTATCAAAATCAGATGGTGATATATGTGACACATAATTAAGTTAGATTTACATTCCAATTGCAAGTTTATATGAATAGAATGGTTCATGTTTTAGTATGTTTATGCCATGATTATATGAATAGAATGGTTCATGTTTAAGTATTGTTTATACCATGATTATATGCTATTACAATGCAAGTCCACATGTGCCCAATTCATGTTAATTAGATCGTTATGTTGCAAGTTCATGCGTTCACACTCCCCTTTTTATGTTACCTTATAAACACCATGTTATAAGCCTCCCCTATTCATATGGCTAAGTTGGGTTTAAATGTTAAACCCAACATATCTTATATTGTAGCGAATGTGTAAAACGGGGGTAATGACGTTTGGGTTAAAATATAAAACATATGTGTTGGCATGTTTGACGCATGCCAACAACCTTGAAAAACAATTAAGTGGTATAAATTAATTTTACCCAATAAAGATGAATTTGAATAATGGGCCGCAAATATTTACATATAAAAAGAAAAGAGACAAAAATATGTAAATTTAGAAAATACGATGTGTTTAACCCGAGGTTGGATTGAGTTGTGATGTAAACCTGCCCGGAACCGCCCGACTGTCCAGTAGTCACAACAATACCTATCCAATGTGGGTGGTTAAACACGGAGCCCAATAAAGACCCGAGGTTAGACTGAGTTGTGGCGTAAGACTGCCCGGACCCAACCGGCAACAGGCAGCCACAACAATACCTGTCTAATGTGAGAGGTCAAGGCTTTAATAAGACAATTAAGGCTGAGTCAGGATTGATAGGATTAAGTAAATTGAATTAATACTTAATCAAAATGGAACATGCTAAACTATACAGACTGATTGGGGGTTAGGTTTACAAAACACTTAACCAACTTAGCATGTTGGCTAGAAATAGAAAACCTAGTAGCGGGGGACCTTTTCAGCAGTAACCCTACAAGGTGTATCAGGATAACCTGAACTAGGCAGGGTGGGGCATGATTACTGGGCTGACTGTAAGAGGTCAAATCGACGGCGGTGGTGCAGCAGTGTAGGTTCTAACGGGGTGCGGGCATGCACACACTCCGGCGCAGAAAAATAAGGCACTGGGCACCAGTAGTATACCTGTGCACTCTAGAATTGTGTCGGGCCGCCACCATGGGACTTGATACCCCCCATGGTGGGACCAGCATAGGTAACTACAAAAACGGGGGCCATAAGACACATGTAACTATGCGAGTAGGAGCCGATCATCAGAAATAGATCACTTCACCCTGATTATGGGGTGCCCGTTGGGAACTAGTTATATGGGTACAGAGATTAATATGGGGTACGATAGTATATTCTACACTAGACAACTTAACTTAGTTTATGGTGCTTTCCCATTTCCAGTTTAAAATTATCATACCCAGTTCTTTGTTCATAGACTGAATAGTCCTAGACTTACTCAGGCTTTATGTCTGACTCTACTTTTCTTTCGTCTTCTTTTCTTTCGTTCCCCCCCCGCCCCCCCAGGTCCACAGGGAGGGAATACCGCAGCTTGACCAGCTTTCACATCCAGCTTGAAGAGAAAGAATGTATTGCTTGGATCTTTTTCGTTTTGGACTATAGCTTTGGACAACAATTATGGGACTTATGCAGTTTATTTATGCTTTCTTTATGCTTTTTTAAATAATGTAATCAAGACAGTTATGAAGATGTTATGTTTTTGGAAGAATTGTAAGACAATTATGGCATGGTTTGTGTAACACGTATTTTAATGAAATAAAAGTTGTTGTTGTTTTCCGCTGTTCAAAAATACGTGTTCTTATATCTGTCTTGTATATCTGTGACTTATACTTATAACCTCCACCAAAATTAGGGCATTCCCTTTGAGAGTGACCCTAACGGAGGTGGGGTGTTTCAGACGGTATAGAGACAGAAGGAGAAATGGAGTCAGAGACGGAAACAGAATATTCCCCACGGAAACAGAATATTAGAATTAGGTGTACACTAGTAATGGGCCTTTACCACCCCAACAGATGGTACCACACAGAAACAAACAGGTGTTACCACCCTAACAGAAACAGACGGTACCCTAACAGAAACAGACAGAACTAAGTGTACCATAAATTCTACCCCAAGCGATCGGCTCCCTAATACATAAATACCCTGTGCCGTCCCCAAAGAAGGGTGTATCACTCCCTAAAGTGGCAACCTATAGACACAAACCTATTTATAGATGTCACGGCGTCTTACATCCTCAGAGTAGACCGGATCCATGCATGCACATGACCCGGTTGGAATGAACCATCAACACCCCTCGCCATTATCAGAATGAACCTCTTACAATTAGTTCAGTAAGAGTGCCCTTGACCCCTACCTGGTGTTGGGTCATGGTTTTGATACCAGAAAGGGTTACTGACTAATATGGGTCCCAAACAACAGAAGACACAAGTAATTGCCCCTCCTAACCTTTTGTCCCCAGATTAACAGATTTCATATTAACTTTTATAGATTTCAGATGTACAAAGTTCAAATTAACTAGTTCTCAGATCAGACATATAAGTAAACAAGTTTTCAGACTAACAGATCAGATATACAGATTAACAAGTTTTCAGACTTAACGGATCATATTACAGATTACCAGACTTACAGATTGTTTCACCTAACCTTGTATTGGGCCTACAGACTATCAAATGGGTTTATTAGATTCATCAGTCCAGTTATTTTAACCCTATCCACCCAACATGTTTTAGGTATCACATTTATCTTATATTTGCATTAGTTAAATATTAATGCACAAATCTCTCACATTAGATCGGTAGCTTGTGGCCGCTGAATGTGCGGGGCGGTTCCGGGCAGACTTCTGCCACAAGCCAGACCTAACCTCGTGTCTAAGCATCTTTATGCCTATGACCTCTCACATTAGACTGACAGTTTGCGATTGCTGGTTAAGCCGGTTGGGTCCGGGCAGGCTTCTACCGCAAACAGAGTCCAACCTCGTGTCTCGACATTCTTATTTTTTTAGCTAAAGTATTCCTTCATAGATTATGCCAATATCAAACTAATTACGCCAATTCAATAGATTAACTTCTTTACAAGTTACAACAGATTATCCACAGTTCTATTAACATGTTTTGCTCAATTTTAGATCGAGCCTATAGATTTTCATACCCTAAATTACTGCATTTAGTTTCAACAGATTTAGCAGATTAGGCAATTTAACAGATTTAATCTTCCCTTAAAATTCCATTGACATTCCTCTCTTAATCATAAAATTAAGCCTAATTTTACATGCTCAAATCATGATCATAATTCACAATATAACATGTGCCCCAAATTTCTTGTTAAATTTACATAGTACAGAATATCCTCCAAAAACCTCAAATCATGATATACAATATGAATTATGCCAAATAATAGCCTTTGATTTCAGCGTATGTAAATATCTAAAATCCCCATTTAGGCGTATTCATAATTAATAGTTATCCTATTTTTAATATAGACCTTTTATGCCTAAATCATATATCCTTTTTCTTTCAAGTCATAGATCGTCATATAAAATATGCCCCCAAATCTAGATCTTAAATTTACAACAAATATTATGTCCTCAAAACCAGATCATGCATTATGTTCCCAAATTACAAGTCATATGTTGTCATACAATAATTCTCCTTCTTCCAAATCATAAACCGTCATATATACTATGCCTAGATCTAGATCTTAAATTACAACATACGCCCATTTCTTAAATCAATCACAAATCAGTCATATCCAATTATGCATCATTCATTATTTTCCCCAAATTTAGTGTTCGTGCATCAGTCTCTTAAGAGATTTTGCTCAGGCTCGTGGTAGCCTGGCTATAGAATAGAAAGAAGGAAGAGATATAGAATATTTACAATAAGATAGATCTACACAAAATACAACAGATCCGATAAACAAGAATAATATAGATCTACACAGAATAAAACAGATCTGATAAACAGGAATATGCATAATCTCCAATTCAGATTTATAACCATGTCAAGATCATAATTGAATTTCAGATCTGAAAATAACCGTACTCACAATAAGAGAAGAACGATTCTGGGATCTGATTTTCTGGAGTTGATTTAACTTTCCGTTGATGTAGGCTTTGATTTGTTATCTGTTAATCCTATTCAGATTGGAAGAAGAAGAAGTACAAGTTCTAGCTTAGGTTTCAGCAGAGTAGCGATGACATTGATTTATTTTTAGAGAAGGAGAGAGCAATGGAGGCTAGAGAATAACGTAAGAGATTTAGGTTTTGGCTTAGGGATGTATTTATATGAGAACAAAAGTGTTTAGGGCCTTAGATACCAACCTAGAACCTATCTGGACCATCAGAACAGCCAAAACCACGTCACAAGCCAAAGAAAATCAGATCTAGGCCAAAACAGGTTGACCTATAGGGGGGAGGTCAACCCCCTAGTCGACCTATGACCCAGGTCGACCCACAGGTCGACCTCCCTGGGTAGGTCGACCCCCTACCTGGGTATTTTTCTATGTAAATTCTGATTTTTTGTTAAATCTTCCAAAGACCATAACTTCCTCATACGAAGTCCGATTTACGCAAACTTGGACTCTATTCCAAGCAGAATTCTGAGACGAACGCAATGGCGTAGCCCATTTCCCTTAATTCTTCTTTTAAAAATTGAGTATACTTTGTTTTGTTACTTTTATGTTTACAGGAAATACAGGGTGTTACATTCTCCCCTCCTTAAAGGATTTCGTTCCCGAAATCTTCAAGTTAAGAAGAATGTGTCCTACCATCCAATCGCCCATCTACTCAACCATCATCCACAAGCATCCATTGTCCTTAGAAAACTTCTAATGTTGTATTTACATATGCAAAAGTGTGTGTATATGTCTCTTATCTAATGCAAAGATCAGGTGGTCTACTGATTCAGTTGACCTCCCTAATGCGAATTATGTTAGTGCCATGAGTCCAATTATGTATGCAAGAAATCCTATTTGATACACATCATTTCTATATGAGTGCATAATCATTCATCCAAATGCAACATCCATGTGATGAGTCAACCATTTTTCATCCACAAAAATTGAAAAATGCACACACACATCCATATGCAGTATGAGGGTGTTTATGAGCCGATCTAGTGCCTAGTGTGTGAATATGCATCCATGAGCAACCACTAACAACCACTTGCATCCACTTGCAACCATCAAACATAACATGTCTCAAACACATGTTTACACTCATTAGTTTCTACCTAAGGGTCGAAGAATCGACCAATAAGATATAACCGAGTGATAGAAGCAAGTACAAAAGTGTTGTTCCCATTAGACATCGGTTAAGAGAATAAATCCCTAAGTATCAACCCCGAAGACTGAAATCAACATCAGATTGACACTCAGAGAATTACTCCCATTAAACAATGTCAAAACTAGAAATCTATTTCACGCTTCGAGTAAAAACCCTATCCATTTCAAAAATATTCAGTTACTTATAGACTACTTGTAACGACCCAGGGATTTTCGACCCTGAAAATCGACATAAATACCTTTACTGTAACTCATGCCAACCTTCCAAACACCGAAAACATTGGAACGTTATTAGAAAGAATTTAGAGGGCGAGATAAGAAAGAAATATTTGAATAGAAGAAGAAGAAACACCACAACACAGAATTAGAGTCTCACATCGCAGCGGAACAAAATATAATACAGAAATAAATTTTTATTGAGAGCTTTAAAATAGTTACAATCATCAGGGTACATCACACATCTGGACAGTTATAATAACCTATCCTCAGATACAACACACAACGGAATAGTAGCTATATAATATCACGCATCTGGACTCTTCTAGCTCGTCTCTTCACATCATTCGATAACATGAACCTGTACACCCCGGGCTAACCCGAGCATTTATAAAACACCGGGACAGTCTGGTAAACCAGAGTGAGATAAACACACTAAGTTTAAGGGTATCACACAACCTGATTTTTAAAGTTGAAACCTTTCAAAGGAAAAATAATTGTAAGACCAAATCCACACATAAACACGGACGGTTTTTACCTTACAATAACCCAAAATAGTTTTGAAATCAATATCTTTTCTAATATTATAATAATGTCTAAATACAAGTAAATAGAAATCTAGTGGAACGCTTGCATCTCACGCTCCACATATAGTATACAATCAAAACCGCGGGCGCTTATTGGAGATTGGATTCCGACTATGACAAGGTATGGGACCACCTGCCGATAGTGTATCTCTAGAGGCGAATACACTGAGTTCAACAAGAACGTCTTGCAACTCGGCGCACACATGACTGACCACTCATTTCGCTTGAGTGTATCGAATGTATATCACCAACGGTGGTAGCTAGCCACCGTTTCCCGAAAAGGGACAGCATCGATAGATTAAAGAAACAAAAGGAATTTCTCTAGATAGGTGATTATACACCCTAATGGGAGCGACCCACATAGTCATGCTGCTTGCCCAATTTTTGTCATTTCCCGGTTGATGAGGCTTGAGGTTTGAATTCCTTTTAGAACATCTGGCCACCATTCACTTTGAATGCCACATTATCAGATCCATCAGATATCACTAATTGACGTCCCCAAAAATACTCTCGTGGTTAAGCTAAGAGAACCATCGTCCTCCGCCACCAACTAGGGTACGTTTGAAGAAATCAATGTACGTAATTCCTTTGGAAATACTCTGTCAGACATCCGTCCACACAAGTCATCCAGGAATAGGATGAACTGAAGGTACCCTCCTACCACATCCTAGGAATCACCCTATGGATCAGTAACGAGTAGTCCTTGCAATCCATAGATTTCAACCACGACCGAATTACTATCAAAATACCTCTGGTTGCAACATCAGAGAAATTTATCATGTAGCCCTTCCGTTTATGAAGATCCACATTCTTCAACTGCTCCATCTTCAATCAGCATCTTTTCGTACCTTCTGGTTCGGAATGGTTTCGAATATAAATTCAATCCCAGTGTTTCCGTACCAACAGCGTATTGGCCATGATTTTGATTGTCGGTTATTTAACTATCAAAATAAACAATCATAAAAATAAAATAAACACATTGGTTTATTCCACCGCATCACTTGGCCATAACATATTATTTGTGATACCAAAGATAATATATTATTTTTAATATCCTCAAATCATTTATAAAATATACTTAAAAGAAATACCTTAAAACTTTATCCAATTTCTCGTTATTATCCCTTTAAAACATTTGTCACTACATTACTTCATCATTTAAAATGGCGAGATTGATTTTCTTACCATTGTAAAACAATCATTACCAATCCCTTTTATTTCATTACTACGGAAATATGAATTCATATTCCCACGCCCTCCTTATTTCCTTTTATTTTGGAATCCCATCGTATATCGAAATTCTTCAAATACGATTCACTGCTTATTTCCCAAAAATAATCTACTTTAACAACTCCACTATCATGATTCATACCATCCTTCGACAATCCTGAAGTTGTTCATGTTGGGGTATTTAATTACCTCTCAGACCTTGACCAACAACGTTCTTATCATAAGATAAATATGAATCGTAATTCAAAAACTCATATTCGTTTTAACACCACTTCATTATCAAAGTATGGTTTTAAAAAACCGTCTTGCTTTTGAAATCCCCTTTCCTAATTCTTTAAATCATTTCATTTGGGAAATCTCACTTCAGTCTTATCTATTACACTTAATGTTAATTTACAATTTAACGCTTTAACGCCCCATCTTATTCACAACCCGTTTACACATTTCTGGTTTAATACAAATCCCATTTCTACCTTGAATTCCTCTACTTAAAATATTAAGTAACCTTTGATTTTAAGTTTACCATATTCTTTTAAAAACAATTAACTACTGTATTTGCCAAATTTGGTTTAAATATAAACCCGCTCATGAACTTCCTTTGAAATTCAATTATACTTTATTTCTCACTTCAATCACTTGCTTGAATGGACTTCATTTAAGAAATAGTTCCTTAAACTAAATAAACTTTAATTTACTTTATCATAAATTAGAACTAAATTTCCCTTTTCTTAGATTATTTATTAAAATAAACAATAATCTATTTCTAAATAATCACCTTTAAATTTCATAAAAACAATAAATCGTCATGTTAATTCCTGCCTACTGACTTATCAATCTTATTCATATAAGAACCAGCTTTATAAAATATTTCAGTAATTACGGTGAAGCACGTGCTTTGCACACGGTAGATCTTGGCATAAAAATAGCGGTTAAAATAAACGATATATATATAATTTATATATAATTCATTTTCCTTTTAAAACTTTGTTTATATTTAAAATCCATATTCAGTTATAAACTGAATTTCATAACTTCATTATTATCGATTCACCTGACGGTAAATCGAACTTAATAAAACAGTTTGTAATTTGGTCATCTGCTATGAATTTCCCAACCAATATCACAATTGGTTAATAACCAAACAAATGTTGAATTTGGGTTTCAAAATCAACAACCAATTCAATAATCCAATCATATGGGTTTAACAATTTCATATCATGATCACATAGAGATAAATAATCGATCTAACTGATAACGGTCGACCAATAGTAATACAAGCACCCAGTTCAATTTAAATATGTTTATACTATGATAAACGTTACCAACAAGGTTAGTTACCTTGTTTGGAAATCATCGTTAAAATAACAACATTATTTTATTTAAATTAAACAACCGTTTAATTAAAATAATTGATAAAAATAATTAACACGCATCAAACAGCCATCAATCAACCAATAACTAGCAGCCATAACATAGAGATGATAAACCCGACTTATAATTATTATAAGTGGGAACTGAGTGAAATTAACTCACCTGGATCTGCGTTGTAACCTAGGTTGTTTCAGATAATTCCAACTCATCTGATTCAATTCTTGTAACGTCGTTTTCCTCAATACGGTTCCAGTTCATCTGGAATCAGACAATTTTGATAAATAAAAATACGTTGTTACTATTTAAAATTTTATCTTAAATAACTAATTAATTCAAATTAATTTAAATTAACGAACAAATTACTTTATTTCGAAATATCTCAGCTCGACTCCTATATTCTGTGTTTCTTCGGTTCCTGCCTTGCAGCTTTCAGTTTGTGACCGACACTCCAGGACACTGGTGCAAATGTTACACCCTGTCATGATTAAAAATAGTATATGGTTATTAATAATTTGAAACATAAATTGGTTAACTTTTTTTCATACCGGTTGAACTAATTATTGGTTAATAACCTTATATAAATTTCTATTAAATTAATTACCTATTACGTTGTTTAGTGGTCCCATGCAACTTGCTTCCTCTGTTTCCTTGGAGCGGTTCACGTCCAAGTTCAAGCAGCAATGCCTTTTCTTAATTCCACCCTTTTTTGGTATAGCCGTTGTAATGTTCATGTCAGTGCACTTTGTTAATTGGCTTGGTAAAAGTAAAATTTTAAATATATCCATGTGAAGAAAATGTTCTAATCCATTGTATTTTCTTGCATGGTCTTTGTTCTTCTTTACTTTAGCTGAAACCATGCTTTGTACCGTTAATGTTATTATCAAAGTTTTGTACTTAACTTTAGTTTGTTGTTCAGTTGACTCGAGTACCCTTTTATTTCAGTTTTCCTTTATTTCCTGCATTTGTCTTCAATTACAGTTCGGAAACACCCCACCTCCGTTAAGGTCACTCACAAAGGGAATGCCTTAACTTTGGTGGTGGTTTATAAGTAAAAGACACAGATAAACTGTAACAACCCGTATTTTCAATAACCTGTTATAACATAAATCGAGGCAGAATTTAATTTATAAATCTGAATCAAGGGAAACGGGCTATGCCATTGCGTTCGTCTCGGAAAAATACGCGAAATAGAGTCCGAGTTTTCGAAAATCGGAGTCCGTATGACCCGATTAAGGCCCAACGAAGTTTTCAGAAAATTTCAAAGTAAAAACAGATTTCAAATTCAAGTTTGAATTTGGAAATTTGGGCCAGTCTGGGCCAGGCGGGAAAATTCCCGCCAAAGCACCCAAGTCGACAGGCCTGTCGACTTGGGGGTCGACTTGGTTGGACCCAAGTCGACAGCCCTGTCGACTTGGTCCAGCCGGGCTGTTTAGCCTGGTGCACCATTTAGAGATTGTGTTAAGCTTGGGGGCCAGATTCGGTTTTGAGGGCTGAGATTGGAACTGGGGTTTAATCCTAGGGTTGAAACTAGTCCTAATCTCTATAAATAAGGCCCTAACCTCACCCTAAATCATCATTATTCATTCATACAACTAAACTATGGCAAAATCAATCCTCTCATGGCCTCCACTCTCTTCATAAATTCCTAAATAAAATTTTTATGAGATTTTCCATGCATACAAGTGTTTTCAAGCTTGTATGAGCAACATTAGCTTGCATTCAAGTCAAGTTTCTATATTTGCATCATAAAGCAAGGGTTTTGATCACTTTGGCTTAAGGGTTTTTCTATTAAAGCTTGCATTTTGGGGTTTAATTGATTACATAAGGGCTTTCTTATATTTGCTATACTCATTTGAGTCCTCATAAGCATTGTAAGCCCTATTCTACTTTCATATTTAAACTCTAAAGTTAATGATGCAAGTTGTGTTTGATCATTATGATATGATATGCAAGTTTGTTATGATATGCAAGTTTACTATGATGTGTTATGCAAGTTCATCAAGTTATGTTATGCAAGTTTGATATGCAAGTTTGTCATATGATATGCAAGTTGTGTTATGCAAGTTTGGGTTGATCCTTTTGTTCATGTTATCATATTATGCAAGCTTATCTTGGGTTTATGAGCCTAAAGCTTCAAGCTTTATGCTAAAGGTTGCATTTTGGCAACATGTAAGTTATCATATCTCTTATGATAACTTGCATGTGAGGCTAAATGCGAACTTATGGCCATTTCTACATGTCATTTATCACCATGTATCACCAATATGCTAAGTTTGGTTTTATGCATGCTTTTGAGGCCTAAAAACGTAATATGCAAGTATATGAACATATGTACATTTCATATGCCACCATGTTAAACTTGTGGCTTCAACACCTTTATGTCATGGTTATGCCAAGTTCCCTCTTTCTATCCTTTATGCGCTATTGCGATATGTAAGCGATGGGATTGCGTTTGGGGTTGGGTAAACTTAAAAGACATAAAAACATAAGCTTGGGAATTTACCTATTAAGTTAGGTCTACCCTTTGGGAATTTACCTATTAAGTTAGGTCTACCTAAATGCTTGAAAACTTGTAACATGTTTTGGAAACATGATGGACATGACACTTAGAAAAGATAAGTGTGACCAACTCGAGGTTGGGTTGAGTTTGTAGCGTAAACCTACCCGGAACCGACCGGCTTAACTAGTTGCTACAAACAATAGGACCCAATGTGAGAAGTTGGCCATGTTGTACCTTGGACCCGAGGTTAGACCAAGTTGTGGTGTAAAGCTACCCGGACCCGCCCGGCTTAACTAGTAACCACAACAAGGTCTAATGTGAGAGGTTAAGGCACATTAATTAATTAATGCCTCGTGATTAGGGTTAAGTCATGGTCCACTTAATACTTAACCAATTTGGGCTTGGTAGATTAATCAGGGTTAAGTCGTGAACTCATCGTTACACTTAACCAAGTTAATCCATGATTAGCAAGAGGGTTAAACCGTACTTAACCCACTAGAAAAATCCTAGCAATGGGGGTCCACTCCAGCAGTAATCCCAAGTTCGTATCATTATGGCCCTAGGGTCTAGGCTAGGGTGTGGGGCACGAATTACTGAACTGGAGGTAAGTGACCAAAAACGACGGCAGAGTGGTACGCCGGTGTAGTTCCGGGCGGACCATGGTCGTGCACATAGTCCGAAGCCGGGGAAAACATGCACGGGTACCAGTAGATCGAGACTGTGCACGCATGATTATGGTGTCCAGGGGTTGACACCCTAGGGCTTGATACACCCGACGGGAGACCCGGCACAGTCTGACTACAATTATGTTTGGGCCGTATTGACACCAACACGTGACGAGTTAGGCTTAGGGAGCCGATCGACTAGATCGTTTGGTTGGACCTTGTATTAGGGCCATTTCATGTTATTGGGCCAAAGCTTGGGCCAAGGGATCAATACTTGTTTACTCCAGTCATGTTAGTTTGCTAGTACACCTGTGGTGCAAAACCTTAAACCTGATTATGCGATGACACCTTTATCTACCTTGTTAGTTAATCACCATGCTAGTATGTTGTTATCCTTATGATCATACCTGCTTCTCATGGCAGTTAACTTTATCAGTTTACATTGATTGTAGTAGGGCTTACTCAGTCTTTTTGACTAACCTGTTTTCTTTCGCCTCTTTTCTTCCGTTTCCCCCCCCCCAGGTTCTCAGGGAGGGAATATTGGAGCTTAGCTGGATTCCTGATCGCTTGCTTGTGGGATTTTAGCTCATGTACGGTCTTGACATGAAGCTAGCTATGGTTATCACTTATTTTGGGGATAGTACTTATGTATTTCAGTTTTTCAGTAATGTTGTTTTTGTCTAGACTTGTGTATTTGGAAAGTTAACATTATGTTGTACCAGACTTGTTTTGAAATGGTTTGAAAATCTTCCGTTGTTTTATCTATGTTATCCACCCTGTTTACATATATACATATGTTCTTGTTCTTCCTTGATATATCATTATGCATGTACACCCGATTCAAACGCCCCTCCAAAGTCAGAGTGCTTGCAAGAGTCACCCTGGCGGAGGTGGGGTGTTACATTTGGTATCAGAGCATATGGTTTACGAGAAGGAACAAAAAGGTTTTTAAAACTTTTGGAAAACTATTTTCAAAACCAAGTATAAAGTATTTTCCAAAGAAAAGTCTAGCTTATTTTAAAGGCTATTCCCCAAAAAGCCATTAGCAAAATTCCTTCATTTTTCTCCATTCTGAATCTGTCTTTTTCTTCGTTTTCAGTATGGCTGATAACTTTGCTATTCCGGAGGGAGTACACGTACATGTTTGGTATAGGAGACTTTTGGAGGCTAGGGCGACCGAAGCCGGCCCCGCAGATGTCCCTCCTCCTCCAGTAGTTAATGTTCCTCCTCCTCATGTCGCTAATGTTCCTCCTCCTCCTGTCGCTGAGGTTCCTCTTCCTCCTCCCCCTCAGCATCCTCAAGCTGACTTCGCAAAGACTTGCAAAGATTTCAAAGCAATGGGTGGCAAGAACTTTCAAGGCACTGAGACTTTTGTAGAGGCCAGAAATTTTTTGAAAGAGACCGAGGATTTATTTGCTATCTTTGGGTTAGACGATCAGAGGAAGACCTTGTTGGCGGTTTGGCTTATGAAGGATGAAGCCGCTTATTGGTGGGAAGTCACCAATGGTACTAGGCCTGTTGAGACTTGGGCCGATTTCAGGGCAAGGTTCATGCTTAAGTTTCTATCTTCTGCTGAGGAGAATCTGCAAATGGAGAGGTTCATAACTTTGAAACAAGGAGATATGTCTGTTAAAGAGTATGTGAACAAGTTTAATCAGTTATCTCGTTTGGGCTTGGATATGGTGAATACTCCTCAGAAGAAGGCTCTTCGTTTTTCTAGAGGATTGAATGAGCCGTTGCAGGGATTGGCTATGTCACATATTCCCCATGGGGCCACGTTTGAGAGCTTGGTTGATATGGCGTTACTTCAGGGAGACGTCAAGAAAGAGGTCAAGATGAATGATACTCAAGCCAAGAAGACTGATTCCCAGGGAAAAGGAAATCAGGGTAATCCAAGTAGTCAGGGCAGTCAAGGCAATCAGAACAAGAACAAGAGTCAAGGCAACAAGGGGAACAACAACAAGGGCAAGAATAACAAGGGGAAGTGCCATTATTGCGGTTCAGTTGGGCATCTTATTAAGGATTGTAAGAAGAGGAAAAGGAAGAATGGTGAATGCTTTTTCTGCGGTGAGACTGGACATTTCAGTAAGGATTGCCCAAAGAAGCGAGGGCAAGGCCAGGGTCAGACTCAGCGTGCTGGACCTTCTGGAGGGCAAGTTCATGCTCTCAATACCGCTCCAGTTCCCGATCGAGGTAGTATTTCTGTTGAGAGCCTTGTATATATTTTTGATTTTCCAGTTCGTACCTTGTTTGATTCTGGTGCATCGCATAGCTTTATCTCATCTGATCTTGTTGATAGTTTGCACCTTAGTACTAGCTTGGTAGATGATCCCGTCTGTGTCTCAAATCCTATTGGGGGTTCCGCCCATTTGTCTATGATATGTGGGGATTTGAGGATCTCTATACTGAGTGTAGAGTTCTTGTGCAGTGCTTATGTTCTTGGTTTTAGGGGATACGGATTGATATTGGGCATGGATTGGCTGTCCAGATATGGAGCCATTCTTGATTGTGAGCATAGGGTTGTGAGGCTCGTGACTCGCCTCGGAAACACCCTAGAAATTTCTTGTAATCCGAGAGGTCCCGTCATGCTGTGCTATCTTGAATCACTCGACTCGTCAATGGAAACTCTCCAGTCTGTGAGAGTGGTTCGAGAGTATCCGGATGTTTTCGATGAAGTTAGGGGGTTGCCCCCTAAGCGAGAGATTGATTTCCGCATTTATCTGGTGGATAATGCAAAGCCGGTTTCTTTGCCCGTTCGGCACATGGCTCCACGCGAAAGGCGGGAGCTAAGTAAGAAAGTAAAGGAGTTGCTTGAGAAGAACTTCATTATACGAAGTATATCTGAATGGGGAGCGCCTGTGGTATTTGCTACCAAGGCAGATGGTTCTCTCCGACTTTGTGTTGACTATCGAGAGTTGAATAAGCTGACTAAGAAGAACAGACACCCGTTACCGAGGATTGATGATCTCTTTGACCAGCTTGTCGGTGCTTCTGTTTTCTCTCAGCTTGATCTTGCTACTAGATTCCATCAGCTCAGGGTAGCTGAAGATAGTATAGACAAGACTGCGTTCAGGACTCCAGATGGATTCTTCGAATGGCTTGTCATGCCGTTCGGCTTGACTAATGCACCCGCATATTTCGTGGACTTGATGAGTAGGGTGTTCAGGGAGTTCTTGAACAAGTTTGTCGTGGTCTTCGTAGATGATATTCTGATCTTCTCTAAGGATGAGGAAGAGCACGCAAGGCATCTCGTGGAGGTGATGGATACGCGTAGAGCGCATCAGTTGAAGGCCAAGTTCTCCAAGTGTCACTTTTGGAGAAGGGAAGTTAGATTCCTTGGGCATATAGTATCTAAGCAAGGCTTAGCGGTGGATCCCGCTAAGGTAGTTGCAGTTCAGGATTGGAAGACTCCAAGGAATGCAACCGAAGTAAGAAGATTTCTAGGTCTTGCGGGTTTTTACCGGAAGTTCATCAAGGACTTCGCGAAGATATCCGCTCCTCTCACTAAATTGACGAAGAAGAATTTAGTTTTTGCTTGGAGCATAGAATGCGAGCTTGCTTTTCAGAAGCTCAAGAGAGCTCTCACATCAGCACCTATTCTAGCTTTGCCCGATGGAGGGAAGTTATTTACAGTATACACCGATGCATGTGGCACGGGGTTAGGAGCTGTTCTGATGCAAGAAGGAAGAATGATATGCTTTGGCGGTAGACAACTCAAAGTGCATGAGAAGAATTATCCCACTCATGACTTAGAGTTGGCAGCAATAGTATATGCACTCAAGGCTTGGCGCCATTATCTTCTGGGCGAATGATTTGAGCTTTATACCGATCACAAGTCATTGAAGTATCTCTTTTCTCAGAAGGATCTGAATCTGAGGCAACAAAGATGGATGGAATTCTTGGCGTCCTACGATTTTGAGATAGCTTATACCCCTGGCAAGGGGAATGTGGTAGCAGATGCATTGAGTAGAAGAAGGTTGACCCTAAGTCCTCTATTCGTTGAGATGAAGAATTTAGAGTATGTGGCAACCTTTGATTTCTCTTTGGCGGTTGAGTCGATGACCGGTTCTTTAGCATATCTGGAACTCAGACCTACCCTTCTTGATCAAGTTGGGGCTTCGCAGAGAGAAGACCCTCAGATAGTTGAGATTATGGATAAGCTGATTCGAGGAGAGGCGTCTAGTCATCTCGCTCGATATTCTATTGATGACAAGGGTTGGCTGAGGAGAGACGGAAGGTTATGTGTTCCAATGGTAGAAGATTTAGTAAGAAAAGTTCTGGAGGAAGCGCATCGCTCTAAGTTGACAATACATCCGGGCGGAGATAAGATGTATAAAGATATGAAGCGCATTTTCTTTTGGCCTGGGATGAAGAAGGATGTGGCAGAGTTTGTCTCTAGATGTATCATTTGCCAGCAAGTTAAGGCCGAGTCGAAGAAGCCCGGTGGGCTATTGCATCCTCTAGACGTTCCACTTTGGAAGTGGGAGAGTATTTCCATGGATTTTATCGATGGGCTACCAAGGTCAAGGAAAGGGAATACGAGCATTTGGGTTATTGTGGATAGACTTACGAAGAGTGCTCATTTCATTCCGGTGAAGAGCAAGAGAACCACATCTTGGCTAGCGTCTGTATATCTTCGTGAGATTGTGAGACTTCATGGAGTCCCTTCTAGTATTGTCAGTGACCGAGACCCAATCTTTACAAGTCAATTCTGGAATAGCTTGCAAGAAGCTATGGGCACAAGGTTGAATCTAAGTACTGCTTATCACCCACAGACGGACGGTCAAACCGAAAGGGTGAATAGGGTACTCGAGGATCTGTTGAGGCTTTGTATTCTGGATTTTGGTGGTACTTGGGAAGACCATCTTCCTCTTGTTGAGTTTGCATATAATAACAGTTATCAGGCAAGCATAGGGATGGCACCATTCGAAGCTTTATATGGGAGGCCGTGCAAGTCGCCTACATGTTGGTGGGAGACTACAGATGAGCTTATACTTGGGCCTGATATGATCAGAGATACATCCGAGAAGATCGAGTTGATTCGGAGACGGATGAAAGCGGCCCAAGACCGACAGAAATCCTATGCTGATAAGCGAAGAACTGATTTGGAGTTTGATGTTGGGGATATGGTTTTCGTGAAGGTTTCTCCTTTGCGGAATGTGGTCCGATTTGGAGCCGTTGGGAAGTTAGCACCGAGGTTTGTTGGACCATTCCCTATTATAGAGAGGATCGGGCAGATGGCTTATAGAGTGAAGTTGCCCGAGAAGCTTGCCGGAGTACACGATGTTTTTCATGTCTCGCATCTCCGGAAGTGTTTACATGAATCAGCAGAGGTTGTTGAGCCAAGTGTTCTGAAAGATGTGGAAGTGGAGAAAGAGGCTACCTTGAGGAAAGCTCCGATTCGTATCTTGGGGACGGAGACCAAGAAGCTAAGGAATCGAGAGGTCAAGTTGGTGAAGGTTCAATGGGGTGAAGCCGAAGAAGACGCAACTTGGGAAACCGAGGGGAAGATGCGTGGGCTTTATCCATTCCTTTTTTAGGGTACACTCTCCATCTCTTTTCTTTGTTAGCATATCTTTCTCTTTGCTATCCATGTTTATCTAGTTTATCGTGTTAATCTTGTCATGAGAACCTTAGGTAGAAACCCTTTGGATGAAACATGTGTTTGAAACATGTTATGCTTGATGGTTGCAAGTGGTTGCAAGTGTTTGCAAGTGGTTACTCGTGGATGCATTATACACGTTAGGCACTAGATCGGCTCACACACTCCTCATATTGCATATGCATGAGTGTTTATGCTTATTCATGGATGAAAATTTTTGTGTTATCACATGGATGTTGCATATGGATGTATGTTATGTGCACACATATAGATGTTATACATTATGTTAGGAATTGCATACATATGGATTCATTTCACTAACATAATTTGCATTGAGGATATTTGCATTAGATAAGGACATATACACACACCTTTGCATATGTTCATACAACATTTAGAATCTTGTAAGGACAATGGTTGCTCGCGGATGATGTTTTGAGTAGATGGATGATTGGATGGTAGGATACGTTCTTCCTAACCTGAAGATTTCGGGGACGAAATCCTTTAAGGAGGGGAGAATGTAACAACCCGTATTTTCAATAACCTGTTATAACATAAATCGAGGCAGAATTTAATTTATAAAACTGAATCAAGGGAAACGGGCTATGCCATTGCGTTCGTCTCGGAAAAATACGTGAAATAGAGTCCGAGTTTTCGAAAATCGGAGTCCGTATGACCCGATTAAGGCCCAACGAAGTTTTCAGAAAATTTCAAAGTAAAAACAGATTTCAAATTCAAGTTTGAATTTGGAAATTTGGGCCAGTTTGGGCCAGGCGGGAAAATTCCCGCCAAAGCACCCAAGTCGACAGGCCTGTCGACTTGGGGGTCGACTTGGTTGGACCCAAGTCGACAGCCCTGTCGACTTGGCTGTCGACTTGGTCCAGCCGGGCTGTTTAGCCTGGTGCACCATTTAGAGATTGTGTTAAGCTTGGGGGCCAGATTCGGTTTTGAGGGCTGAGATTGGAACTAGGGTTTAATCCTAGGGTTGAAACTAGTCCTAATCTCTATAAATAAGGCCCTAACCTCACCCTAAATCATCATTATTCATTCATACAACTAAACTATGGCAAAATCAATCCTCTCATGGCCTCCACTCTCTTCATAAATTCCTAAATAAAATTTTTATGAGATTTTCCATGCATACAAGTGTTTTCAAGCTTGTATGAGCATCATTAGCTTGCATTCAAGTCAAGTTTCTATATTTGCATCATAAAGCAAGGGTTTTGATCACTTTGGCTTAAGGGTTTTTCTATTAAAGCTTGCATTTTGGGGTTTAATTGATTGCATAAGGGCTTTCTTATATTTGCTATACTCATTTGAGTCCTCATAAGCATTGTAAGCCCTATTCTACTTTCATATTTAAACTCTAAAGTTAATGATGCAAGTTGTGTTTGATCATTATGATATGATATGCAAGTTTGTTATGATATGCAAGTTTACTATGATGTGTTATGCAAGTTCATCAAGTTATGTTATGCAAGTTTGATATGCAAGTTTGTCATATGATATGCAAGTTGTGTTATGCAAGTTTGGGTTGATGCTTTTGTTCATGTTATCATGTTATGCAAGCTTATCTTGGGTTTATGAGCCTAAAGCTTCAAGCTTTATGCTAAAGGTTGCATTTTGGCAACATGTAAGTTATCATATCTCTTATGATAACTTGCATGTGAGGCTAAATGCGAACTTATGGCCATTTCTACATGTCATTTATCACCATGTATCACCAATATGCTAAGTTTGGTTTTATGCATGCTTTTGAGGCCTAAAAACGTAATATGCAAGTATATGAACATATGTACATTTCATATGCCACCATGTTAAACTTGTGGCTTCAACACCTTTATGTCATGGTTATGCCAAGTTCCCTCTTTCTATCCTTTATGCGCTATTGCGATATGTAAGCGATGGGATTGCGTTTGGGGTTGGGTAAACTTAAAAGACATAAAAACATAAGCTTGGGAATTTACCTATTAAGTTAGGTCTACACTTTGGGAATTTACCTATTAAGTTAGGTCTACCCAAATGCTTGAAAACTTGTAACATGTTTTGGAAACATGATGGACATGACACTTAGAAAAGATAAGTGTGACCAACTCGAGGTTGGGTTGAGTTTGTAGCGTAAACCTACCCGGAACCGACCGGCTTAACTAGTTGCTACAAACAATAGGACCCAATGTGAGAAGTTGGCCATGTTGTACCTTGGACCCGAGGTTAGACCAAGTTGTGGTGTAAAGCTACCCGGACCCGCCCGGCTTAACTAGTAACCACAACAAGGTCTAATGTGAGAGGTTAAGGCACATTAATTAATTAATGCCTCGTGATTAGGGTTAAGTCATGGTCCACTTAATACTTAACCAATTTGGGCTTGGTAGATTAATCAGGGTTAAGTCGTGAACTCATCGTTACACTTAACCAAGTTAATCCATGATTAGCAAGAGGGTTAAACCGTACTTAACCCACTAGAAAAATCCTAGCAATGGGGGTCCACTCCAGCAGTAATCCCAAGTTCGTATCATTATGGCCCTAGGGTCTAGGCTAGGGTGTGGGGCACGAATTACTGAACAGGAGGTAAGTGACCAAAAACGACGGCAGAGTGGTACGCCGGTGTAGTTCCGGGCGGACCATGGTCGTGCACATAGTCCGAAGCCGGGGAAAACATGCACGGGTACCAGTAGATCGAGACTGTGCACGCATGATTATGGTGTCCAGGGGTTGACACCCTAGGGCTTGATACACCCGACGGGAGACCCGGCACAGTCTGACTACAATTATGTTTGGGCCGTATTGACACCAACACGTGACGAGTTAGGCTTAGGGAGCCGATCGACTAGACCGTTTGGTTGGACCTTGTATTAGGGTCATTTCATGTTATTGGGCCAAAGCTTGGGCCAAGGGATCAATACTTGTTTACTCCAGTCATGTTAGTTTGCTAGTACACCTGTGGTGCAAAACCTTAAACCTGATTATGCGATGACACCTTTATCTACCTTGTTAGTTAATCACCATGCTAGTATGTTGTTATCCTTATGATCATACCTGCTTCTCATGCCAGTTAACTTTATCAGTTTACATTGATTGTAGTAGGGCTTACTCAGTCTTTTTGACTGACCTGTTTTCTTTCGCCTCTTTTCTTCCGTTTCCCCCCCCCCCCCCAGGTTCTCAGGGAGGGAATATTGGAGCTTAGCTGGATTCCTGATCGCTTGCTTGTGGGATTTTAGCTCATGTACCGTCTTGACATGAAGCTAGCTATGGTTATCACTTATTTTGGGGATAGTACTTATGTATTTCAGTTTTTCAGTAATGTTGTTTTTATCTAGACTTGTGTATTTGGAAAGTTAACATTATGTTGTACCAGACTTGTTTTGAAATGGTTTGAAAATCTTCCGCTGTTTTATCTATGTTATCCACCCTGTTTACATATATACATATGTTCTTGTTCTGCCTTGATATATCATTATGCATGTACACCCGATTCAAATGCCCCTCCAAAGTCAGAGTGCTTGCAAGATCACCCTGGCGGAGGTGGGGTGTTACATAAACTCAAGACAGATATAAATACACATATTTTAAATAGCGGAAACCAAACAGACTTTTATTTCATCAATACGTGTTCAAACAAAACACTTCCATAATTGTCTCAAAATACTTCCAACATTACAACCTCATTACTGTCTTGATTATTAAAGAAGCATAAAACATAAATAAAGTGACAAAAATCCCCATAGTGATATCCAAAGCCATAATCCCAGCAAAAGTGATCCAAATCATACATCTACAGTCTTGGAGCTTGTAAAGAGTCTGACTGAGTTGAGTTGTTTCCTCCTTGTGGACCTGGGGGGGGGACGAAAGAAAAGAAGACGAAAAGAAAATAGGATCAGACATAAAGCGTGAGCAAATCTAGTAACTCTTCAGTATGTGAATAAGAAAAGGGCATGATGGATATAAACAGAAAATAGGAAAGTGTCACACGCTAAGGAGGTGACGTTTGGAATCGAATGTACTATCGCACCCACACTATATATCTCTGCACCTAATTGAGTTTATTCTAACTGGAACCCCATGATGAGGGTGAAGTGATCCCCATTTTCTAAAGAATGGCCCCTTGTAACGACCCGGGATTTTAGGGCCAATTTAAATTTTTATTTTAATGAATTTAGAGTATTTTAAATGATTTATTTATTTTAATCGAAGTTAAAACGAATAAATTTAATTTATATATAAAAGGAATTGAAAACAAGCGCTGCAGTTTGGAAATTTAATTTTAAACTTTGATTGAATGTACAGGATCCAAATGGAAACGAATTTTGGTGAAATCAAAAATATTTAAATCTGTTTCAGAATATCTTTCTAATGAATCCGAAAAATTGAAATTTCACTTTAAAATTTATGAGTTATGTCAAAATTAAAATTTAGAAAAGTCGCTATGGAATATATATATATAATATATAAAGGTCAGAAATGGCCACTTTTTACATACGAAGGAATCGGAACTCGAAACCACTTCCATTGAGTTCGAAATGACGTTTCTGCATTGAAAAACAGTAAACACTTATATGTTTCGAGTTTTAGAAAATATTTGTTTAAAAATGTATTTTTAATATTAAATATATTCGCCTTGAAAATAGCCATTTTTCAAAAAGTCTCAGAATCGAACGAAATAAATTTTGTTGGGTTCGTATCATCAAAACAAAGCTAAAAATGATTTTTTGGTAATTTTTAGAATTAATATATAATTATAATTGATTTTTCAGCATAAACGGGCAAATTTTTGACTTTAAAAATTCATTAAAAATTCAAACGGGCTCAGAATTGAACGAAATTAATTTTCATAGGTCCACAGCATCAAAACATAGCTAAGTATATTTTTCGAGAATTTTTGAAGTTAATTTGAGACCTCGGTGAATTTTCACGTACGGTACACATTAAAATATTAATAAAATAATGTATTTATTCCAAAACTCATAGCATACCTCGGAACTGGACCCCGGGACATAGCCCATTGTGTTCAGAAGGCCTCAAAACCTTAAGAACGACAGTAAGCGGGCCTAAATCGGAGTTCGGACCAAAACGGGCCTTAACGGGCTAATTACATAATTAGTTAACCCTAATATAATATTATAAAATTCGGATTTTACTGTTCATCCTCCATCTTCAGCCGACACCTCTTCATGCTGAACCCATCATGGCTGAAAACTTCAAACCCTCATAACTCTTTCATTTCTCAACGAAAATTAGCGTGTGAGTACACGTTTCGAAGCTCTCGCCGAGCTCTTCGATCTCCGACAAGTCCCGTCCCTTTCCGTCGCCTGAGCCGCCCGCACCGAAGCCTCAAAGCCACCGCCGTTTTCTGTCCGCCGCCCCCTGTAGGTCCCGCCGCACCTCACCACCTTCTGGCCGTGCATAGACCTCTCGTAGCCGGTCCTTCTCCAACAAACGGCGTCCAAAACCGTTCAGTAAATCAAAAGTTATCGGGATTTGAAGTTTTGAACAAATTCTGAAATGAGGTATGCTTCAGATTTTGCGACGCTTTTAAGCGTTGCTGCAGCAGTTGTTAAAAGTCTGTTTGATTTAAAACATTGATAACTTATGCATACGAACCCCGTTTCTGAAAATTTCAGATCCGACATGACCGTGAGGACGAGTAGTATTTGCTGAGACCGATTGGAGCGTTCTGAAAATTTATTTGGATTTATTTTAATTATTATCCAATCAAAGGTGAGAGTTCTATTTATTTATTTATTTATTTATTTAAATAAAAATAATTAACTGTGATTGTGATTTTCCTTTGATCCGTTGTTGTACGCTAATTGATTATCGTATGTGATTGATCCTGAATTGTCATTGATACGTAGATCTATTTGTTTGATAATCGTCGTGTTGATAATAATGATATCATATTTGTTAAGAATAATCACATCATGATTGTTAAGGTAGGATGGTTGAAAACACATATATCACTTTATATGTCCTTGTTGAAATAAAACTGGCGACATAAACAAAGTTATTCTTTTTATTTGTTTTGATTAGGTATTAGAAATGTTTTAACATAAAATATCCTTATATGTTAATGTGAAATGTTAGAAAAATAGAAATTTGCATTGCATAAAATAGTATTTTGTCATGTTAGAAAAATAGAAATTTGCATTGCATAAAATAGTATTTTGTCATGTTAGAAAAATAGAAATTTGCATTGCATAAAATAGTATTTTGTCATGTTAGAAAAATAGAAAATTATACATAGTATGTTGATGGACATTATTTTTGTTCATTATAAAAATGGAATTTTACACTGTATGTTGATGAACAATTTTTGTTCAATATTAAAATAAGAAATTATTCACTGAATGTTGATGAACAATTTTTGAAAATGCTCATCGTAGGAAAATGACATTTATGTTAATGTTAAAAATTAGACAACTGTCACCATGTGAAATTAGCATTTTTGGTCAAATATTAAGATAGAAAATGGATAGATTTTGTTCAATATTAAAATAGAAATGTCATCGTATGTTAAATGGACATTTATTTTCATTTAATGTTAAACAAGACATTATTCACCGTATGATAATTTAGCATCTTTGTTAATGCTATATAGTAAATTTTCACCGTATGATTGAATTGTCAATTTTTGTCAATGTTTAAAATAGAAAATCACTCACCGTATGTTCATTGACAAATTTTTGTCAATATTAAAATAGAATTATTCATTGTATGTTCGTTGGCATTTTTTGTCAATGTTTAAAATAGAAAATCACTCACCATATGTTCATTGACAAATTTTTGTCAATATTAGAATAGAATTATTCATTGTATGTTCGTTGGCATTTTTTGTCAATGTTTAAAATAGAAAATCACTCACCATATGTTCATTGACAAATTTTTGTCAATATTAGAATAGAATTATTCATTGTATGTTCATTGGCATTTTTGTCACTGTTTAAAATAGAAAATTACTCACTGTATGTTAATTGACAATTTTTGTCAATATTAAAATAGCAATTGCCATCGTATGTTAATTGACAAATTTTTGTATATTAATATAGAAATTATTCATCGCATGTGAAACTAGCATTTTTATTAATGTTAATAAAAGAAAATGTCACCGCATGTTAAATATAGCATTTTTGCAATGTTAATAAATATAAAAATGCATTCTATGTAAAATAGAATTTTTGATATGTTAAAATTAGATGAATGGATTGAATGAAAAATAACATTTTGTCATGTTAGGATATAAGAATGCATTGTATGAAAAATAGCATTTTTGATATGTTATAAACATAGAAAATGCATTGCAAGAAAAATAACATTTTTGTTTAAATGTTAAAATAGAAATTTTCATCATATGAAATTATTCACCGTATGATTCATTAACATTATTTTTAATGTTATGTATTAAGAAAATGAACCGTATGAGATTAACATTCGTTTTTGTTAATATTAGAATTATAGAAAATTTTCACCGTGTGTTGAACTGACATTTTTGTCAATGTTAGAATGGGAAGTTTTCATCGCATGTAAGATTAACATTTATTTTTAATGTTAATTAAAAGGAAATGAATGCATATTAAATTAACATTCATTTTGATTGTTATATAAAAAGAAAGGATGATTTAGCATTAATTTTAATGTTAAGATAAAAGTATTTTCATTTTATGTAAATTTAACATTACTTTCAATGTTAAAACAGAAAACGCATTGTATGTAAATGTAACTTATTTCTTAATGTTAATTAAGAAGGAATTTGCATTGTAAGATAAATGTACATTATTTTATTATGTATATGAAAAGAAAACTCACCTCGTAGGAAAAATACACATTATCCATAATGTGTATAAAAAAAGAGAATTCACCTCGTAGAGAAAATGTACATTTCTTTTAATGTACATTATTTATAATGCATAAAAAAAGAGAATTCACCTCGTAGAGAAAATGTACATTTCTTTTAATGTACATTATTTATAATGCATATAAAAGAGAATTTACCTCGTAGGAAAAAAATGTACATTATTTGTAAATGTATATGAAAAGGAAATTTACACCGTAGGATGATTTACCATTATTTTTAATGTTAAAAGAAAAGAATTTTCATTTCATGTAAATTTAACATTAGTTTCAATGTTAATAAATAGAAGGTGCATGGCATGTAAATGTAACTTTATTTTAATGGTTATTAAAAGAGAATTGGCATTGTAAGATTTTATACATTATTTATAATGTAAACAGAAAAGAGAATTTGCATTGTAAGATAATAAACATTATTTATAATGTAGATAAAAAGAGAATTTACCTCGAGGGAAACATATACATTATTTTAATGTTGAAAAAAGAAATGAAACTGTATGTAAGTATTAACATTATTTTTAATGTTAAATAAAAAGAAATGAAATGGAGGAAAAGATTTACATTATTTATAATGTATAAAGAGAGTTTACACCATGGAAGAATGTTCATTGTTCATAATGAAATGGGAAAAGAAATATATAAAGAAATTAATGGAATGGTATGTTATAATTTTCATTTTCGAATGTAAATTATAAAATATAAAAATAAATAATAATAAATTAAAAGAAAAGGTTCATCGTCTAATTCTAAATTATATTGTCATGTAAGTAGAAAAGTAAAAGATAAGAGAAACGACAGTTATATATAGGAGCGACGAGTTAAACGAACTATTTATGTATATATATATTTATATATATATATATAATTATAATTAAACGAATCGAGCGCGGTAGTTCGCGTTTTGAAATCGAACTTTTAAACGAACATACCGGAAGATCCGACCGTCGGATTTTCCCAAAACTGAAACCGTTAGGACCGTCTTGGAAAAATCTTTCCAACGATATAAGCTACGCTAAAATCCAACGGTTAGATTTTGAGGAAAGTGAAAAACAAAATTGATTGAAAACAGCGCCAAGGTCGCCCTTGACCTGAAGCGTCGTTAAATAAGGAATTAATTATATTAAATAATTAAGGCAAGAATTAATCGTTATAAAATAAAATAACGATATGAAATATGTTTTTCTCAAAATATATGGATGCGAGATTATTTGGAAAGACCGGGTTAATCCCATTCCAAATGATCGTACGATTTCAAGAATTCAAGTATGAAGACGGCGTATGAAGACCGTAAATCTCCCCTCGAATGGACAACGATCAAGACTCTGAATTGGTTTGATCCCAATTCAAAGGGTCGGGATAATTGCCCAAACGTACGTGTTGATTTCACGGGTTTGACCCTAGTTCAGACCTAGAGCATGGGTATAAATGGATAGTGTGTCTGACATCGTACCCCACAAAATATTATGTTGTTGATATTCAGTTAATATATAAACGATTGGTGGCAGAGAATTTATTCTCTACTTAACACCCGTTTATATAGTGACGGAAGATCAATAGTACGGTATGGAGTGGCGGTGTGGCATACTAAGATGCAATGATCAGGGTTTCTTGTTGAAAAGCAGAACCTTGTGGTATGAAGAACATGACTTCACGAGCCTCACAAACCGGTAGAGTCTAAAAAGGGGGAAGGGAACGCAGGGAAAGTAGCACGTTTCTTTCTAGTTAGTAGTCATTTTACTTTTGAAGGATGATGAAATGAGGCGCCTCGGATAGGTCCTATAGGACCGGGGAACGTGTGCTTAGGAATTGCCAATCCTCTAAGCTGTATGTGAGGACCGACCCTGCAGGATCCAAGGGTTAACTGCGGGTAATCCTGAGACGTTAACTAGAGCGTCTCGAATCGGTAAGGAGTCCTCCCTAGCCTGGACTCATGATGGAAACCCAAATTTCCAATACGACCCCGACGGATTTGATTGTATTACTAGTATTGGAGGCATAATATATGGTACCTATGCTTCCTAGGATTAATACATTGCTTTGAATTGTTTTAAAACATATACACCCTAATAATAGTATTAGTTTCGTATTTGGCGTATTTAGCATGTTTAACCACCATAAGGTAAAACTCTATCCTCTTGGTGTGCGTTGCATTGTGTGATGGGACCTGAGTCTTATGGTGGTTCCATTTTTCAAAAGACATTGCGTTTTGTTACGTTTTACTTATCTGTATTGACACTATAGTTATGCACGGCAATCCATTGGTACAACCCGTTCCGCGTTAGCGGCGTGGTCTTTGGATTTGCCTTATTAGTATAAGTTATTTAAGATTTCTCACACCAGTCCCACGACTGACCCATAGTTTGTTTCACCTTTTTGCAAACTTGGGTGCCCTCTCTTCTACACGGGCAGCCAAGTAGACAGGTTCATTCTTTGCTTGGAGCTTTTCTTTGAAGCTGCTTATTTTCTCTCTCTTGGATTCTGCTTGGGAGAAGAGGTGATGACTTGGAGCTTGAAGACTTTTTGTTTCTATTGGCATCTATTCTTTTCTTTTTAGACATCAAACTTATTTCTTTTCTGCAAACTTGTTGTAATAATCTTAGTTTTCTGTGACTGTGGAATTTCTGTGATTGATGACATTATATTTTTCCGCTGCTATAATGTTATTACTCTATGAATCTCCTTTGCTATATTGTATCTGTGTTCTGTTTTATTGTATTTATGTTGTATTCCATATGATTTCTCCTTGCTTTCACTTGTGGAAGTTTGGGGTTATCACAGTTGGTATCAGAGCTTTGGTTTACAAAGCGGAGTACAACATATTTATAATAATTCGTTTACATAGAATCACTATATTCTATGGCGAACAGTTCATGAGATACATAATAGCCAGTCACTTTATCGTCATCTTTTCATTCATCCTTCGATCTTTTAGAATCACCTTTTCTGTTGTTTTGACTCTTTCCTTGATCATACGTTCGAAGAAGACTAAGAAAAGTAGCGATGCTCAAGTGGCCCATGTGTACGAAGGAGCGAAAGGACCAACTTCTTCGGTGGAAGGCCTGATGTTATAGGCGGTACTATTTCTGTTAAAACGTTTCAACATTCCCTGTGTTTATTCTTCCTCTTCTCCTCTTCTATTTTTCTTTTTCCTTTTCGGGGACGAAAAGTTCTTAAGTGGGGGAGATTGTAACGACCCGGGATTTTAGGGCCAATTTAAATTTTTATTTTAATGAATTTAGAGTATTTTAAATGATTTATTTATTTTAATCGAAGTTAAAACGAATAAATTTAATTTATATATAAAAGGAATTGAAAACAAGCGCTGCAGTTTGGAAATTTAATTTTAAACTTTGATTGAATGTACAGGATCCAAATGGAAACGAATTTTGGTGAAATAAAAAATATTTAAATATGTTTCAGAATATCTTTCTAATGAATCCGAAAAATTGAAATTTCACTTTAAAATTTATGAGTTATGTCAAAATTAAAATTTAGAAAAGTCGATATGGAATATATATATATATAATATATAAAGGTCAGAAATGGCCACTTTTTACATACGAAGGAATCGGAACTCGAAACCACTTCCATTGAGTTCGAAATGACGTTTCTGCATTGAAAAACAGTAAACACTTATATGTTTCGAGTTTTAGAAAATATTTGTTTAAAAATGTATTTTTAATATTAAATATATTCGCCTTGAAAATAGCCATTTTTCAAAAAGTCTCAGAATCGAACGAAATAAATTTTGTTGGGTTCGTATCATCAAAACAAAGCTAAAAATGATTTTTTTGGTAATTTTTAGAATTAATATATAATTATAATTGATTTTTCAGCATAAACGGGCAAATTTTTGACTTTGAAAATTCATTAAAAATTCAAACGGGCTCAGAATTGAACGAAATTAATTTTCATAGGTCCACAGCATCAAAACATAGCTAAGTATATTTTTCGAGAATTTTTGAAGTTAATTTGAGACCTCGGTGAATTTTCACGTACGGTACACATTAAAATATTAATAAAATAATGTATTTATTCCAAAACTCATAGCATACCTCGGAACTGGACCCCGGGACATAGCCCATTGTGTTCAGAAGGCCTCAAAACCTTAAGAACGACAGTAAGCGGGCCTAAATCGGAGTTCGGACCAAAACGGGCCTTAACGGGCTAATTACATAATTAGTTAACCCTAATATAATATTATAAAATTCGGATTTTACTGTTCATCCTCCATCTTCAGCCGACACCTCTTCATGCTGAACCCATCATGGCTGAAAACTTCAAACCCTCATAACTCTTTCATTTCTCAACGAAAATTAGCGTGTGAGTACACGTTTCGAAGCTCTCGCCGAGCTCTTCGATCTCCGACAAGTCCCGTCCCTTTCCGTCGCCTGAGCCGCCCGCACCGAAGCCTCAAAGCCGCCGCCGTTTTCTGTCCGCCGCCCCCTGTAGGTCCCGCCGCACCTCACCACCTTCTGGCCGTGCATAGACCTCTCGTAGCCGGTCCTTCTCCAACAAACGGCGTCCAAAACCGTTCAGTAAATCAAAAGTTATCGGGATTTGAAGTTTTGAACAAATTCTGAAATGAGGTATGCTTCAGATTTTGCGACGCTTTTAAGCGTTGCTGCAGCAGTTGTTAAAAGTCTGTTTGATTTAAAACATTGATAACTTATGCATACGAACCCCGTTTCTGAAAATTTCAGATCCGACATGACCGTGAGGACGAGTAGTATTTGCTGAGACCGATTGGAGCGTTCTGAAAATTTATTTGGATTTATTTTAATTATTATCCAATCAAAGGTGAGAGTTCTATTTATTTATTTATTTATTTAAATAAAAATAATTAACTGTGATTGTGATTTTCCTTTGATCCGTTGCTGTACGCTAATTGATTATCGTATGTGATTGATCCTGAATTGTCATTGATACGTAGATCTATTTGTTTGATAATCGTCGTGTTGATAATAATGATATCATATTTGTTAAGAATAATCACATCATGATTGTTAAGGTAGGATGGTTGAAAACACATATATCACTTTATATGTCCTTGTTGAAATAAAACTGGCGACATAAACAAAGTTATTCTTTTTATTTGTTTTGATTAGGTATTAGAAATGTTTTAACATAAAATATCCTTATATGTTAATGTGAAATGCTAGAAAAATAGAAATTTGCATTGCATAAAATAGTATTTTGTCATGTTAGAAAAATAGAAATTTGCATTGCATAAAATAGTATTTTGTCATGTTAGAAAAATAGAAATTTGCATTGCATAAAATAGTATTTTGTCATGTTAGAAAAATAGAAAATTATACATAGTATGTTGATGGACATTATTTTTGTTCATTATAAAAATGGAATTTTACACTGTATGTTGATGAACAATTTTTGTTCAATATTAAAATAAGAAATTATTCACTGAATGTTGATGAACAATTTTTGAAAATGCTCATCGTAGGAAAATGACATTTATGTTAATGTTAAAAATTAGACAACTGTCACCATGTGAAATTAGCATTTTTGGTCAAATATTAAGATAGAAAATGGATAGATTTTGTTCAATATTAAAATAGAAATGTCATCGTATGTTAAATGGACATTTATTTTCATTTAATGTTAAACAAGACATTATTCACCGTATGATAATTTAGCATCTTTGTTAATGCTATATAGTAAATTTTCACCGTATGATTGAATTGTCAATTTTTGTCAATGTTTAAAATAGAAAATCACTCACCGTATGTTCATTGACAAATTTTTGTCAATATTAAAATAGAATTATTCATTGTATGTTCGTTGGCATTTTTTGTCAATGTTTAAAATAGAAAATCACTCACCATATGTTCATTGACAAATTTTTGTCAATATTAGAATAGAATTATTCATTGTATGTTCGTTGGCATTTTTTGTCAATGTTTAAAATAGAAAATCACTCACCATATGTTCATTGACAAATTTTTGTCAATATTAGAATAGAATTATTCATTGTATGTTCATTGGCATTTTTGTCACTGTTTAAAATAGAAAATTACTCACTGTATGTTAATTGACAATTTTTGTCAATATTAAAATAGCAATTGCCATCGTATGTTAATTGACAAATTTTTGTATATTAATATAGAAATTATTCATCGCATGTGAAACTAGCATTTTTATTAATGTTAATAAAAGAAAATGTCACCGCATGTTAAATATAGCATTTTTGCAATGTTAATAAATATAAAAATGCATTCTATGTAAAATAGAATTTTTGATATGTTAAAATTAGATGAATGGATTGAATGAAAAATAACATTTTGTCATGTTAGGATATAAGAATGCATTGTATGAAAAATAGCATTTTTGATATGTTATAAACATAGAAAATGCATTGCAAGAAAAATAACATTTTTGTTTAAATGTTAAAATAGAAATTTTCATCATATGAAATTATTCACCGTATGATTCATTAACATTATTTTTAATGTTATGTATTAAGAAAATGAACCGTATGAGATTAACATTCGTTTTTGTTAATATTAGAATTATAGAAAATTTTCACCGTGTGTTGAACTGACATTTTTGTCAATGTTAGAATGGGAAGTTTTCATCGCATGTAAGATTAACATTTATTTTTAATGTTAATTAAAAGGAAATGAATGCATATTAAATTAACATTCATTTTGATTGTTATATAAAAAGAAAGGATGATTTAGCATTAATTTTAATGTTAAGATAAAAGTATTTTCATTTTATGTAAATTTAACATTACTTTCAATGTTAAAACAGAAAACGCATTGTATGTAAATGTAACTTATTTCTTAATGTTAATTAAGAAGGAATTTGCATTGTAAGATAAATGTACATTATTTTATTATGTATATGAAAAGAAAACTCACCTCGTAGGAAAAATACACATTATCCATAATGTGTATAAAAAAAGAGAATTCACCTCGTAGAGAAAATGTACATTTCTTTTAATGTACATTATTTATAATGCATAAAAAAAGAGAATTCACCTCGTAGAGAAAATGTACATTTCTTTTAATGTACATTATTTATAATGCATATAAAAGAGAATTTACCTCGTAGGAAAAAAATGTACATTATTTGTAAATGTATATGAAAAGGAAATTTACACCGTAGGATGATTTACCATTATTTTTAATGTTAAAAGAAAAGAATTTTCATTTCATGTAAATTTAACATTAGTTTCAATGTTAATAAATAGAAGGTGCATGGCATGTAAATGTAACTTTATTTTAATGGTTATTAAAAGAGAATTGGCATTGTAAGATTTTATACATTATTTATAATGTAAACAGAAAAGAGAATTTGCATTGTAAGATAATAAACATTATTTATAATGTAGATAAAAAGAGAATTTACCTCGAGGGAAACATATACATTATTTTAATGTTGAAAAAAGAAATGAAACTGTATGTAAGTATTAACATTATTTTTAATGTTAAATAAAAAGAAATGAAATGGAGGAAAAGATTTACATTATTTATAATGTATAAAGAGAGTTTACACCATGGAAGAATGTTCATTGTTCATAATGAAATGGGAAAAGAAATATATAAAGAAATTAATGGAATGGTATGTTATAATTTTCATTTTCGAATGTAAATTATAAAATATAAAAATAAATAATAATAAATTAAAAGAAAAGGTTCATCGTCTAATTCTAAATTATATTGTCATGTAAGTAGAAAAGTAAAAGATAAGAGAAACGACAGTTATATATAGGAGCGACGAGTTAAACGAACTATTTATGTATATATATATTTATATATATATATATATATATATATATATATAATTATAATTATAATTAAACGAATCGAGCGCGGTAGTTCGCGTTTTGAAATCGAACTTTTAAACGAACATACCGGAAGATCCGACCGTCGGATTTTCCCAAAACTGAAACCGTTAGGACCGTCTTGGAAAAATCTTTCCAACGATATAAGCTACGCTAAAATCCAACGGTTAGATTTTGAGGAAAGTGAAAAACAAAATTGATTGAAAACAGCGCCAAGGTCGCCCTTGACCTGAAGCGTCGTTAAATAAGGAATTAATTATATTAAATAATTAAGGCAAGAATTAATCGTTATAAAATAAAATAACGATATGAAATATGTTTTTCTCAAAATATATGAATGCGAGATTATTTGGAAAGACCGGGTTAATCCCATTCCAAATGATCGTACGATTTCAAGAATTCAAGTATGAAGACGGCGTATGAAGACCGTAAATCTCCCCTCGAATGGACAACGATCAAGACTCTGAATTGGTTTGATCCCAATTCAAAGGGTCGGGATAATTGCCCAAACGTACGTGTTGATTTCACGGGTTTGACCCTAGTTCAGACCTAGAGCATGGGTATAAATGGATAGTGTGTCTGACATCGTACCCCACAAAATATTATGTTGTTGATATTCAGTTAATATATAAACGATTGGTGGCAGAGAATTTATTCTCTACTTAACACTCGTTTATATAGTGACGGAAGATCAATAGTACGGTATGGAGTGGCGGTGTGGCATACTAAGATGCAATGATCAGGGTTTCTTGTTGAAAAGCAGAACCTTGTGGTATGAAGAACATGACTTCACGAGCCTCACAAACCGGTAGAGTCTAAAAAGGGGGAAGGGAACGCAGGGAAAGTAGCACGTTTCTTTCTAGTTAGTAGTCATTTTACTTTTGAAGGATGATGAAATGAGGCGCCTCGGATAGGTCCTATAGGACCGGGGAACGTGTGCTTAGGAATTGCCAATCCTCTAAGCTGTATGTGAGGACCGGCCCTACAGGATCCAAGGGTTAACTGCGGGTAATCCAGAGACGTTAACTAGAGCATCTCGAATCGGTAAGGAGTCCTCCCTAGCCTGGACTCATGATGGAAACCCAAATTTCCAATACGACCCCGACGGATTTGATTGTATTACTAGTATTGGAGGCATAATATATGGTACCTATGCTTCCTAGGATTAATACATTGCTTTGAATTGTTTTAAAACATATACACCCTAATAATAGTATTAGTTTCGTATTTGGCGTATTTAGCATGTTTAACCACCATAAGGTAAAACTCTATCCTCTTGGTGTGCGTTGCATTGTGTGATGGGACCTGAGTCTTATGGTGGTTCCATTTTTCAAAAGACATTGCGTTTTGTTACGTTTTACTTATCTGTATTGACACTATAGTTATGCACGGCAATCCATTGGTACAACCCATTCCGCGTTAGCGGCGTGGTCTTTGGATTTGCCTTATTAGTATAAGTTATTTAAGATTTCTCACACCAGTCCCACGACTGACCCATAGTTTGTTTCACCTTTTTGCAAACTTGGGTGCCCTCTCTTCTACACGGGCAGCCAAGTAGACAGGTTCATTCTTTGCTTGGAGCTTTTCTTTGAAGCTGCTTATTTTCTCTCTCTTGGATTCTGCTTGGGAGAAGAGGTGATGACTTGGAGCTTGAAGACTTTTTGTTTCTATTGGCATCTATTCTTTTCTTTTTAGACATCAAACTTATTTCTTTTCTGCAAACTTGTTGTAATAATCTTAGTTTTCTGTGACTGTGGAATTTCTGTGATTGATGACATTATATTTTTCCGCTGCTATAATGTTATTACTCTATGAATCTCCTTTGCTGTATTGTATCTGTGTTCTGTTTTATTGTATTTATGTTGTATTCCATATGATTTCTCCTTGCTTTCACTTGTGGAAGTTTGGGGTTATCACACCCCTACTCGCGTTAACATGTGTCATACGACCCCCAAGAATTGTAGATACCTATGTTGGTCCCACCATGGGGTGTATCAAGACCCATGGTGGCGGCCCCGACACAAATTCTAGAAGGCATAGGTTATACTACTGGTGTCTCCAGTGCCCTGGTTGTCTGCTCCGGAGTGTGTGCACGCCCACACCCCGTTAGACCTACACTGTGCACCAACCGCCGTCGTTTTGACCGCTTACAATCAGCCCAGTAATCGTGCCCCACCCTGCCTAGTTTCAGGGTACCATGATACCTAACTTGGGTTACTGCTGAAACGGGTCCCTCGTTACCAGGATTTTCTAGTAAAACATGTTAAGTGGTTAAGTGTCTGTATTTACCTAACCCCACTCATCAATTCTTGTTAACATGTTGAATTTGGTTAAGTGTTATAGTTGACTTAACCCTACCATCTGTCCTTAGCCTCTTAGGAGCGCCAGACCACTCACATTAGACAGGTATTGCTACGGTTACTGGATGTGCCGATCGGTTCCGGGCAGGTTTACACCGTAGCTCAATCTAACCTCGGGTCCTTATTGGGCTCAATGCTTAACCACCCACATTGGATAGGTATTGTTGTGACTACTGGACAGCCGGGCGGGTTCGGGCAGGTTTACATCACAACTCAATCCAACCTCGGGTTAAGCATATCGTGTTTTCTAAATTTACATATTTTATTACTTCTCAATTATATGTAAATGTCTTGTCTTTTATTCTTAGGTATAACAATTCATACCGCTTAAATGTCATTGTCGTTGGCATGTGCCAAACATGCCAACATATATTTTCATGTTTTACACCCAACGTTATTACCAATGTTTGTTCGCAACATTATAACAAATGTTGGGCTCGACACAATTCATCCCAACTTTATAAGCATGAGAAAAGGGGAAATCAAGCACATGTAACATTTACAATACATAAAGGTGTGTGGCGCATGAACTTGCAATTTAGCGATTCAACTTAAACTATGGGTCATGTGAACTTGCATTCAAATCAAAGTATAACTAAGTAGGTGACATATGAAATGGCATAGTTTAGGATAATACAAACTTGTGTCTAAACATGTTTAACTTGGCATAATGTCAACCACAAAACTAGCATGTTGTATATCCACCAAAATGTCCAATTTTAACATCTAATCATATAGCCTATTTCAACATGAACTTGCATAGTTTATGAAACCCAAACGATACTTAACATAGATCCAATTATACTTGCAAATAAACATAAGAATGATATCATAGTTTTTGGGTCATGTAGGCATAAAAGGTCTCAAATCTATAACATGTTTACATAAATTCTAACTTAGACTAAGGGAATGTACATAGTCCATGCCATAGACATAAACATAAAGGGATCAAATTCTAGTCTTTGCCACAAACTTGCAGGTGCCATTATTTTCATATACAATTATTCAATAAGCTTGCATCAATCAATTTAGGCCACAAATATCAATACACAAGTCATGATAGAATCAATACAATACACAAAATTTATACAATAACACAATTCTATTTTCATTTACATCGAATCACATCACAGTTTTTATTCATATTCTGAAAGGTCACTATACTTACAACGAATGCAGAATCTTGAATTCTGGATTCTGAATTCTGAAATTGAGATGCGCTCTTTTGGGTAGATTAACGTTGCGTTGATTAATTTGATTAAACTATAATCTTCTTCTCAATTTGATTCGTCTCTAGGCTTTTCTCTCTTGACGGCTATGTTCAATTCCTTCCTGGTAGCATGACGACTCCCATCTTATTTTTTTGTGAATTTTCAGTTGAGGCTTAGGGTGTATTTATAGATTTTTAAATTGTTTTGAGCCATCAGATGAAGACAGGAGGAATCTAGACCATACAAAGTTCAAAGAGCCAATCAAGAGGTGACACGTCAGCCCTAGTGACACACAGAGCTACAGAAATTCGAGCCAGAGCCAGACCTAGCCAGCCAGGTCGACCAGGTAGGTCGACCGGCAGGTCGACACTATGGTCGACCTGGGGCGGCCTGGTTGACACCATGGTCGACCTGGGGAGGCCAGGTCGACACCATGGTCGACCTGTTCTCTGGACAGGAATTTTCCCGCCCAGCCCAGTTTGAACCTGTTTTTTCGAATTTCGAATTTTAAACTGAGCTGTTTGAATTTAAATTTTATTCTAAAACTTCCGAAGGCCATAACTCCTTTATACGGAGTCCGATTCACGCAAACTCGGACTCTATCTCAAGCAAAATTCTGAGACGAACCCAATGGCGTAACCCATTCCCCTTAATTCTTTCATTTAGAATTAATTACACTTTAATTTGTGAAGCTTAACGTTATAGAATTCACGGGGTGTTACATTCTCCCCCCTTAAAAGGATTTCGTCCCCGAAATCTTCAAGTTAGGAAGAATGTATATCCTACCATCCAACAGTCCATCTACTCAACCAACAAACACAGGCGTCCGCTATCCTTAAAAGACTTCTAATGATTCATGATCATATGCATAGTGTGTGTAGATGTCCTTATCTAATGCAGAAATCAGGCAGTCTACTGATTCAGTTGACCCCCTTAATGCGAATCATGTAAGTGTTATGAATCCATTAAGTATGCAAATTTTTTTCCTACTCATAATTCTACATGATTGCACAACCATTCATACAAATCCGACGACCATATGACATCATATCAAGTTTCAACCATATACAAATGAGAATACATATATGCATATGCAATATGAAGTGACTGAGCCGATCTATAACCTAGGGTGTGTGTGTATATGCATCCACGAGCAACCACTAGCAACCATTTGCAGCCATCATCCATAACATGTTTTCAAATACATGTTTGCATCCATTTGTTTTCTACCTAATGAGTTAGGAAAAGGACCGAGGAGATATACCTAAAAAGATAGATAAAGCATAACTTAAGGAAAAAGAGAGATCGAAGATGTACCCTCAAAAAGAAGAGGGTAGGCAGCGCGTATTCTGTCCTCAGTTTCCCAAGTCGCGTCTTCCTCGGCATCGCTCCACTGAACTTTAACGAGTTTGACTTCGCGGTTGCGTAGCTTTTTCACTTCAGTTCCTAAGATGTTGGTTGGAACTCTCCTCACAGTTGCTTCACGTTCCACTTCGGCTTCTTCTAGAATGCTAGGTTCCACCACTTCCGCAGACTCAAGCAAACACTTCTGGAGGTGAGAAACATGAAAGACGTTGTGAACTCCGGCCAGTCTCTCGGGTAGCTCTAATCTATAGGCCATCTTTCCAACCTTCTCGATGATAGGAAACGGTCCTACAAATCTTGGTGCTAGCTTTCATGCGGATCCAAAGTGAACGACGTTCCTTAATGGAGATACCTTTAGGAAAACCCTTTCCCCAACCTCAAACTCAAGGTCGGTCCTTCTTTTGTCGGCGTAGGATTTCTGTCTGTCTTGGGCAGTCTTCATTCTCCTACGTATCAAGTCCACTTTCTCCAAAGTCTCTCGAATCATGTCTGGCCCAAGTATATGCTTATCTGTAGACTCCCATCAACAAGTTGGTGATTTGCACGGTCTTCCATACAGGGCTTCGAAGGGTGCCATACCGATGGTAGCTTGGTAGCTGTTGTTGTAGGCAAATTCCACTAAAGGAAGGTGATCCTCCCAAGTCCCTCCAAAGTCAAGAACGTAAAGTCTCAAAAGATCCTCTAAAACTCTATTCACTCTTTCCGTCTTGCCATCTGTTTGGGGGTGATAGGCCGTGCTCAAACATAACTGTGTGCCTACAGCTTCTTGCAGACTCCGCCAAAACTCACTTGTGAAGATAGGGTCTCAGTCACTAACAATGCTGGAGGGTATCCCATGGAGTCGAACTATTTCCTTAAGATAAAGAGATGCTAGAGATGAGGCAGTCCTTTTACTTTTGATAGGTATGATGTGGGCGCTTTTAGTAAGCCTATCCACTATTACCCAAATGCTAGTATTGCCTCTTCTTGACCTAGGTAGTCCATCAATGAAGTCCATTGAAATGCTATCCCACTTCCACTGTGGGACCTCTAAAGGATGAAGTAGTCCTCCAGGTTTCTTCTGTTCCGCCTTGACCCGTTGGCAGGTCATGCACTTAGAAACGAAATCTGCCACGTCTTGCTTCATGCCGCTCCAAAAGAAAGTCCTTTTTATATCCTTGTACATCTTATCACTGCCAGGGTGTATAGTCATCTTGGAATGATGCGCTTCCTCTAGAACTTTCTTTGTCAATTCCCTTGCTTGTGGGACACATAATCTTCCATCTCGCCTCAGCCAACCCTTATCATCGATGGCGTATCTATTGAGGCGACTAGAAGTCTCACCCCTAATAAGTTTATCAATCACATCAACAAGCTGAGGGTCTTCACGTTGTGCAGCCCCTATTGAGTCTAAGAGAGTAGGGCATACTTCAAGAGATGCTAACAAACCCGGAACAAAATCCGAGGAGGGCCTAAAGTTAAAACTGGCTTTATACTCCAAGCTTTGCCTCTCTACGAAGAGTGGGCTTAAGGTCAGTTTCTTTCGGCTCAACGCGTCTGCTACTACGTTGCCTTTTCCGGGAGTATAGGAAATTTCAAAGTCATACGAGGCAATAAACTCCATCCATCTTTGCTGCCTCAAGTTAAAATCCTTCTGCGAGAAGAGATATTTCAACGATTTATGGTCAGTGTATAATTCGAACCTCTCACCTAGGAGATAATGGCGCCAAGTCTTAAGCGCAAAGACAATGGCGGCTAACTCAAGATCATGGGTTGGGTAGTTCTTTTCATGAACTTTCAATTGTCTTCCACCATAAGCTACTACCCTTCCTTCTTGCATTAGAACAGCGCCTAGTCGCGTTCCACATGCATCTGTGTACACTGTGAACATTTTGCTTCCATCAGGCAAAGTCAAAATTGGGGCTGTTGTGAGAGCCCTTTTTAATTGTTGGAAAGCAAACTCGCAGTCCAAATCCCAAGTGAACGCCAGATTCTTCTTTGTTAGCCTTGTAAGTGGAGATGAGATTTTCGCGAAATCCTTAATAAACTTTCGATAAAAACCAGCTAACCCAATAAAGCTTCGAACTTCGGTTGCATTTCTTGGTGTCTTCCAATCTTGCACTGCCACCTCTTTCGCGGGGTCCACGACCGACCCCTCTTTGGACACTATATGCCCCGAAATCTTACCACCTTTCTCCAAAAGTGGCACTTGGAGAATTTGGCTTTTAGCTGATGTGTACGGAGAGTTTCCATGATTTCTTTCAGATGCTGAGCATGCTCTTCCTCATTCCTTGAGAAGATTAAGATATCATCTACGAAGACAACCAAAAATTTGTTGAGGAATTCTCTGAACACCCTGCTCATTAGGTCTACGAAATAAGCGGGTGTGTTTGTCAAGCCGAAAGGCATGACAAGCCACTCGAAGAAACCGTCTGGGGTTCTGAACGTCGTTTTATCAATGCTATCTTCAGCTACTCTTAGCTGATGGAACCCAGTTGCTAGATCAAGTTGGGAGAAGACCGTCGCACCTACAAGCTGATCAAACAAATCGTCGATTCGGGGAAGAGGGTGCCTATTTTTCTTGGTCAATTTGTTTAACTCCCTATAGTCGATGCAAAGGCGAAGTGAACCGTCCGCTTTGGTTGCGAACACCACTGGAGCACCCCATTCCGAAATGCTCCGTCTAATGAACCCCTTTTCGAGAAGTTCTTTAACCTGCTTACTGAGCTCCCTTCTCTCCTTTGGAGCCATGTGTCTGACAGGTAAAGCCACAGGCTTTGCATTATCCACAAGATATATGCGGAAGTCTATTTCCCGCCTCGGAGGTAAACCTTTCACCTCCTCAAAGACATCCGGATATTCCCGGACTACTCTAGCTGATTGCAAATTCTCATCAGAAGTGTCAAGCAACTCTAGATAACTAAGCATAACAACATTCAAGGGATTACAAGAAATTTCTAGAGTGTTACCAAGCCGAGTCAAGAGTCTAACTACTCTTTTCTCACAATCAAGGATGGCACCATTACTGGATAACCAGTCCATGCCTAAGATCAAACCATATCCCGAGAAGCCCAAAACAAAGGCATTACAACTAAACTCAACGCTGAGAATAGAGATTTTCAAACCCAAACAAACCATTGACAAGTAAGCGGAGCCCCCAATTGGATTTGAAACTACTAAGGGATCCTCTACCATACTAGTGTCTAGATGCAGAGATTCTACTAAGGCAGATGAAATAAAAGAGTGTGATGCGTCAGAGTCAAAAAGTGTGCGAACTGGATGATCATAAAGATAGACTACACTTTCTATAGAAATATTACTACCTCGTTCCTACTGAGGTGCCACTAGCGCATGAATCTGACCCCCTGAAGTGGATCCGGCTTTCTGTCCCTGCCCATTCTTCTTTGGGCAGTCCTTAGCTTGGTGCCCAGTCTTTCCACAATGGAAGCAACCACCCATCTTCGCCTTCCTTTTTCGGCAGTCTTTTGATATATGTCCCACAATGCCACAGAAATTGCACCTTCTCCTCTCACGGGGCTTATTGTTCTTCCCTCCTTTCTTGAAGTCTGTTTTCTTTGCTTGTGGACCCTCTTTCTTCTCTTCCACCTTAGTTTCTTTCTTGCCGTGGTCTTCCTTGTGTAGCAACGCCATGTCCACCAAGCTTTCATAAGTCGCTCATGTGGATACATGGGTCATGGCAAGGCCGTGTAGAGGCTCATTCAAACCTTTGACGAAGCAAAGCGCCTTCTTGTGTTGGGTGTTTACTAAGTCTAGCCCAAATCTGGCCAGCTGATTAAACTGATTAACATATTCCCTGATTGTCATACTTCCCTGTTTCAGAGTTAGAAACTTCTCCATTTGCAGGCTTCTTTCTGCTTGGGAGAGGAATTTCGTCTCAAACCTTGTCCTGAAATCTTCCCATGTTTCCACCGCTCGCTGAGCATTGGTAATTTCCCACCAATAGGAAGCTTCATCTTTAAGCAACCATACTAATAGCTGTATCTTTTGCCTGTCATCAACTCCGAAGATGACAAACAGATCCTCAGTCTCCTTTAGCCAGTTTCTTGCTCCTACAAAGGACTATGTTCCATAAAAGTCTTTTCCACCCATAGCCTTAAAGTCTCTACATGTTTTTGCGAAGGTATTTCCACGAGGAGGAGGAGGAACCGCGGCCACTGGAGGAGGGATGTCTGCTGGGCCCGCGCCATTAGCCCTTGCTTCTAAGTACCTCCTAAACCAGCCGGGAATCGGCACGCCTTCCGGGAGGTTAAGGTCTCCAGGCATGCTGAAATAGAAAGGAAAGATTCAAAACGAAGGATAGAGAGAGATAGATAGGGCACATGGCTTTAGGGGATTTTGTCTTTTTATAAATATAACACTTTTTTTCTTGAAAAATGCTTCTTTAAACTTTCTTTTTGAAAAAAAAATCAAAAACTTTTATGTTGTCTGGTAAACCTATGCTCTGATACCAAGTGAAACACCCCACCTCATTTAACTTCACTCACAAAGGGAATGCCTTAACTTTGGTGGAGGTCTATAAGTAAAAGACACAGATAAACTCAAGACAGATATAAATACACATATTTTAAACAGCGGAAACCAAATAGACTTTTATTTCATCAATACTGTTCAAACAAAACACTTACATAATTGTCTCAAAATACTTCCAAAATTACAACCTCATTACTATCTTGATTATTAAAGAAGCATAAAACATAAATAAAGTGACAAAAATCCCCATAGTGATATCCAAAACCATAATCCGAGCAAAAGAGATCCAAATCATACATCCACGGTCTTGGAGCTTGTAAAGAGTCTGACTGAGCTGAGTTGTTTCCTCCTTGTGGACCGGGGGGGACAAAAGAAAAGAAGACGAAAAGAAAATAGGGTCAGACATAAAGCCTGAGTAAATCTAGTAACTCTTTAGTATGTGAATAAGTAAAGGGCATGATGGATATAAACAGAAAATAGGAAAGTGTCATATGCTAAGGAGGTGACGTTTGTAATCGAATGTACCATCGCACCCACACTATATATCTCTGCACCTAATTGAGTTTATTCTAACTGGCACCCCATGCTGAGGGTGAAGTGATCCCCATTTTCTAAAGATCGGCTCCCACTCGCGTTAACATGTGTCATACGGCCCCCAAGAATTGTAGATACCTGTGTTGGTCCCACCATGGGGTGTATCAAGACCCATGGTTGCGGCCCCGACACAAATTCTAGAAGGCATAGGTTATACTACTGGTGCCCCCAGTGCACTGGTTGTCTGCTCCGGAGTGTGTGCACGCCTGCACCCCGTTAGACCTACACTGTGCACCCACCGCCGTCATTTTGACCGCTTACAATCAGCCCAGTAATCGTGCCCCACCCTGCCTAGTTTCAGGGTACCATGATACCTAACTTGGGTTACTGCTAAAACGGGTCCCTCGTTACCAGGATTTTCTAGTCAAACATGTTAAGTGGTTAAGTGTTTGTATTTACCTAACCCCACTCATCAATTCTTTTTAACATGTTGAATTTGGTTAAGTGTTATAGTTGACTTAACCCTACCATCTGTCCTTAGCCTCTTAGGAGCACCAGACCACTCACATTAGACAGGTATTGCTACGGTTATTGGATGTGCCGGTCGGTTCCGGACAGGTTTACACCGTAGCTCAGTCTAACCTCGGGTCCTTATTGGGCTCAATGCTTAACCACCCACATTGGATAGTGAGACTACCCGAAATCCCGTTCTCACGGAAACAAGGGTTATCTTTGGAATATAACACAGAAACAGATAATAGCAGAACAGAATTAAATAAATACACCAGATAATGAACAATAGAATATACAGGATAAAAGTAATCATCAGAGTTACACAGTATACAGGATCTTACTTAGTACAAATACAGTTCAGCTATACATAAATGTCTACAGCGGAAATAAACAAAATATGTACAATAGGAGCTGAACAGCATAAAAAGGAATAAATGATAGAATCCATCTTCAGCTCCAGCTATCCAGAAAAAGAACCAGCTAAACCTGAATACAAGGCTGCCCGTGTAGAAAAAGGGGCACCCGAGTTTGAAAGTGAAACAAACTACGAGTCAGTCATGGGACTGGTATGAGAAATCCACTCAACACATATATAATTGGCCAATCACAGGACCACGCCACTTTCGTGGAACGGGTTTACTCCATTGGATTGCCAGTGCTTTAAAACAAATCTTTCTTTTAAACATCGCTATGCTTTTTATAAAGATGAAGCCGTTATAAGACTCAGTTCCCATCACACAATGCAACGCAAACCGAAGGATAGAGTTTTACCTTATAACGGCCAAAATATGATTGTTACGAATAAAACAAAGGCATTTGATATTATTACTAGTGTTTATATGTTTTGAAACCAATTTCAAATCATAACTATCAATCATAGACGGCATGGGTACCATATATCATGTCGCCATATATATATACAATCAAAACCGCACGATGTCGTATTTGGAAATGGGATTTCCGTCATGAACCAAGGCAAAAGATAGTCCTTACCGAATTCGTGACTCTCTAGCCCGAGCCACCGGAACAGCCGCAACTGCCCCTTGGAGCGACAGGGCCGGTCCACCAATGTGGATTATAGTGCCTGAACAATACGTTTCCCCGCCATTTGGGGCGTAAATGAGCCAACGAATGACTCCATCGGACCCGGATCGTCCGACCAAACCGAGGCGCCTCGCAACAGCAACAACCACATAGGTGAAAAGTATATAAATGTCAGGGCTGGTAGGTCACTGACACCACCCTAGCTAGAAAGAAACGCATGCCCTCCCTGAGGTCCTTCTCCCGTTTCAGGTTCATACCGGGGTGTGAGGCTCGCGAATTCACGTTATACACAAAGCTACGCCACACAGGCGGTGCTTTGATCATCACCACAAGACTTTGCTTTTCAACAGAAGCCCTGATCACTGCATCTTAGCATGCCACACAGGCAATTCACGCCATGCGATTGATGTCCATCGATATACAACCTCTGAGCTCGTACGTCTCAGAGAAGGGCGTTAAGCAAAAGAATAAATTCTCCACCGCCAAACAGATGTATATTTAACAGAGATCAATCAACACAGAATAAAATCCAATGTCGGACACACAGTCCATTTACAAGTCCGTTCTGGGTCTGAACGAAACCGGAGGCACTAAATACCTCGCAAACCCATCGATCACCACGTACGTCTGGACGATCACCACTCATTATCCATATTTCGGGATGCCTCCCAATCAGGACCTCGGTTACCATCCAAACGAGGTGAAGATCTCCGGTCTTCGACCACCGTCTTCATCTTCGACTTTCAATCGTCGGTCGATTATTTGAAATGAGAATTAACTCGTCCTTTTCAAATAATTCACGTATATTTAGAATTTCAAATCAATTTATTTCAATGGTTAAATTATTCGACAACACCAATTTCGTTCTTTAATGTTATTTTCACACCAAACACATTCAACCATCAAATACAACATAAATCAAGCAAATTCAGTTTATTTCCATTCCATATCGCTTATGATATTTTATAACTATTTATCGCTATTTTTATTTATTTTAAAATAGCTAATTTATTCAAAACGACGCTTCGGGCCATACAGCGGCCGTGGCGCTGTTTTTCTTCAGATTTGATTTACACATATCTGAAAATCTAACCGTTGGATCTTCACCAAATTTATATCATTAGAAAGGTCTTTTCAAAACGAATCCAACGGTTCCAGTTTCGGGAAAATCCGACGGTCGGATCTCCCGGTACAATCGTTTGAAGTTTCGATTTCAAAATACGAACTGCAGCGTCGCTATTCGATTAATTAAAATTATATTTATATTTATATATAAATATAATCGCTTCTGGCGCTGTTTTTCTTCAGATTTGAATTAAACATTCCAGACAATCCAACCGTTGGATTTTTACAAGGTTGGTGCCGTTGGAAAGATTATTCCAAGGCGAACCCGACGGTTGAGGTTTCGGGAAAATCCAATGGTCGGATTTCCCGCATTAGTTGTTTGAAATCACGGTTTCAAAATACGAACTGCACGGCTTCGTTTCGTTTTAATTTTATTTATATTTATATATTTATATAAATATAGTTCATTCAATGATTTCCATATCGTTTTCACTTCAAATATTTTTCTAACACCTTAAAATTTTGGAAAATTTCGCCATAACCTCCCCTGCACCGGGAGCATCGGGAAATCGCAAATAGCTTTCCCGGTCCTTCTAATCTCAAAAAGAAAAAGAAAAAGCCAAGCGGCTAGCCAACAGGCTCATAAAATCATCACCCAAACAAAGCAGTAAATGTGTACCTATTTGTCGGGCACAAAATTTTATTCCTCTTCTCTAGCCCCTTTGCTATAACCTGTTCAATGAATATGCATGTACATATATATACAGTTCTTATCATTTATCATTTTCTATTCGACTTCATATTTGATTTCTATTTGGTTTAAAAACACCATTCATTCTAATGTTACATAAATAGGTGCAAATCATTTCATTAGCTAATTAATGAATATTTCAACTCATATATGTTTATTTTGAACAAGTGGCTATTTTTAACACTTCACATTTCAATGATTTATGCATACAATAAAAATGTGATTTTTATTGTAGAACAATTCATTTCAAAACACTATTTTTCTATATAGTTCATGTTGGTGATAAAAATGGGATTTTTATCATAAAACAATTTCTTTTAAAACGAGATTATTTTTCACAGTTCATATAGTCGATAAAAGGTGATTTTTATTATCAAACAATTTATTTCCAAAATATGAATACCATTCAACACATGAATTTCTAATCAACGAATGAATATCAATTCAACACATGAATGTTTTCTATAGTTTCTATATATAGATAAAAGGTGATTTTTTATTATCAACAATTATTTCAAAATATGAATACCATTCAACACATGAATTCCTAATCAACGAATGAATATCAATTCAACACATGAAGGTTTTCTATACAATGAATATATATAGTTTAAGCATATGAAAATAATTCAAACACACGAATATTATTCAAAATTTCGGCAGCATAACGGCAGGGTAGTTAAAACCGGGACCGTCCCTAGTACGGCTCCTCGCTCTACCTTAAAACCTCGCGGTTTTTGACAATGGGAATCATGCATCTAGTTCGCACGCAGGCGGCATGTATATATTTATTTCATTTCCACAAACTAATCCTATGTGGTTTCAACCAAATATTTTCCAATCACAAACGGGTATTTTTCAACCTCTATCATCCAATATCAATCACAAACAATCCCAAACAACCATTCGCTATCAATCAATTTTCACAACAATTTCAACCAATAAATATCGTCCATGGTCTGTGGACGAGGGGCGTAGATATATATATATATTTTATATATAGCAATTCACTTTTATTTCATCACACATATATATATAGAAAAAGAAATTGAAGAGTGAGAAATTCTCACAAATAGCTATCCAATACCACGACACTTCCTTTATAGAAATCTTCGCCAATCTCGCCTTCTGTCGCTTTCGTTGCCCGTATTCTCTACGTATGTAAAAATCGAATTTTTACTTCGCCATTCAATATATAAAAATCTAATTTTTACTTCGCCATTCAATATATAAAAATCTAATTTTTTTTCTTCACAACTGTATCTTTTTAAAACAACTTCTATTTATATTTTGTAAAATTTGAATTTATATATATGTAATTATATTTTCAAAAACTGATTTTAATGCATTTAAATATATTTTCAAAACTGATTTTAATGCATTTAAATATATTTTCAAAACTGATTTTAATACATGTAAATATATTTTCAAAACTGTGCAAATTTTTATTTAAAAACTTCAGATTTTAAAACAATGTTTTTCTCGTTAATAACATTCGTTTAAAAAGATAATTAACTAAAATAACATCATCACCTTCTGCTGTGAACCCTCCTGGACACTGTCGAACCAAACAAGCCATCAAGGGTTTGCCGACCACCGCCGCCATGATCATCGTGGCGCTAATCAGAGACCACCACCTGAAAGATGCCGCTCGCCTCTACCAACGCCGGGTCCGGCGCCCTACTCGCACCCCCGTAGCCTCCTAAAACCGGGTGCAAAAATGCCTCCATTTAGCTCGAAAATCGAGCCAATCGTGCCATGAAAACTAATCTTAGCCGTCGAGGCTATGGAGCTCGACGAGTTTAACCTTTCTGTCGTTGAGAGGTTGGTTTATAAATCACTGGACAGAGATTTGGGGGGGAGGAAGCTCGTGAAATGGCGGTCGTCGGTTTCGTTGGTGAAAGGGTGGAGGCGGCTTCTGTTTGACCAGGAGATGTTTGACTTAGGTTTTGACCCACCTAGGGTTATATATTCAATTAATTATTATTATTTAACTCTAATTTTATTTATTTATCCGAACTCCAAACGAACTCCAACGACTATCGCCCCTAGCTAATTACCCTCATTCCGAACACAATGAAATAGGTTTCGTAGGCCATTTCGACTGTTACAGTCAGTTATTCTTCGAATTAAAGTATAAAACATTTAATTTTCAAATTTGAACGTACATTTTAATTTGTCGGGGCCACATACGAATCCCGAAAATTCCAAAAAAATATTTTCTAGCTTCGTATTGACGATACGGTCTCAACAAAACTGATTTCGTCGAATTCTGAGACCGTTTGAAAAATGGTCAATTTCCAGTCGATTAAAATCCACTGAAACTGGTCAAACGCGTTTTCCTTTGCCACGCTGACATATTGATTCGAAAAAATATGAAATTTGAAACCTAGCAATAACTTCACATCCCGGACCCAACAAAAGTGGTTTCGTCGAAATCCGAGGTCGTTAGCAAAATGTCCATTCTTAACGGCCTGAATTCCATAGCGACTATTCAGAATTTTCAACTGGACATATCTTTTGATTCCCGCTATGAAATTTCGATTTTTCAGATTCGTTAGAAAGGTATTCACTAACAGATTTAAATATTTTTGGTTTCACTACAATCCGGATTGTTTTGCACTCGGTACAGTTCGACAAAGTTTGAATTCAATTTTTTGAAACTGACACGCCATTTCAGGCCTTGTTTATAATTATAATTAATTATATTCGTTTTCAATTGTCGATTCAAACTCAGTTTTCATCGCCATTATTTAAAATATTTATTTTAAATATTTAAAATCCATTATTTTAGCCAATTAAAAATTTTTAAATTGGTTCAGATTTTCTGGGTCGTTACAGATAGGTATTGTTGTGACTACTGGACAGCCGGGCGGGTCCGGGCAGGTTTACATCACAACTTAATCCAACCTTGGGTTAAGCATATCGTGTTTTCTAAATTTACATATTTTATTACTTCTCAATTATATGTAAATGTCATGTCTTTTATTCTTGGGTATAACAATTCATACCGCTTAAATGTCATTGTCGTTGGCATGTGCCAAACATGCCAACATATATTTTCATGTTTTACACCCAACGTTATTACCCCCGTTTGTTCGCAACATTATAACAAATGTTGGGCTCGACACAATTCATCCCAACTTTATAAGCATGAGAAAAGGGGAAATCAAGCACATGTAACATTTACAATACATAAAGGTGTGTGGCGCATGAACTTGCAATTTAGCGATTCAACATAAACTATGGGTCATGTGAACTTGTATTCAAATCAAAATATAACTAAGTAGGTGACATATGAAATGGCATAGTTTATGCTAATACAAACTTAAACATGTTTAACTTGGCACAATGTCAAACACAAAACTAGCATGTTGTATATCCACCAAAATGTCCAATTTTAACATCTAATCATATAACCTATTTCAACATGAACTTGCATAGTTTATGAAAACCAAACGATACTTAACATAGCTCCAATTATACTTGCAAATAAACATAAGAATGATATCATAGGTTTTGGGTCATGTAGGCATAAAAGGTCTCAAATCTATAACATGTTTACATAAATTCTAACTTAGACTAAGGGAATGTACATAGTCCATGCCATAGACATAAACATAAAGGAATCAAATTCTAGTCTTTGCCACAAACTTGCAAGTGCCATTATTTTCGTATACAATTATTCAATATGCTTGCATCAATCAATTTGGGCCACAAATATCAATACACAAGTCATGATAGAATCATTACAATACACAAAATTTATACAATAACACAATTCTATTTTCATTTACATCGAATCACATCATAGTTTTTATTCATATTCTGAAAGGTCACTATACTTACAACGAATGCAGAATCTTGAATTCTGGATTCTGAATTCTGAAATTGAGATGCGCTCCTTTGCGTAGATTAACGTTGCGTTGATTAATTTGATTAAACTATAATCTTCTTCTTAATTTGATTTGTCTCTAGGCTTTTCTCTCTTGACGGCTATGTTCAATTCCTTCCTGGCAGCATGACGACTCCCATCTTATTTTTTTTGTGTGAATTTTCAGTTGAGGCTTAGGGTGTATTTATAGATTTTTAAATTGTTTTGAGCCGTCAGATGAAGACAAGAGGAATCTAGACCATACAAAGTTCAAAGAGCTAATCAAGAGGTGACATGTCAGCCCTAGTGACACACAGAGCCATAGAAATTCGAGCCAAAGCCAGTCAGGTCGACCAGGTAGGACGACTGGCAGGTCGACACGATGGTCGACCTGGGGCGGCCAGGTCGACACCATGGTCGACCTGGGGAGGCCAGGTCGACACCATGGTCGACCTGCTCTCTGGGCGGGAATTTTCCCGCCTAGCCCAGTTTGAACCTGTTTTTTCGAATTTCGAATTTTAAACTGAGCTGTTTGAATTTATATTTTATTGTAAAACTTCCGAAGGCCATAACTCCTTCATACGGAGTCCGATTCATGCAAACTTGGACTCTATCTCAAGCAGAATTCCGAGACGAACGCAATGGCGTAACCCATTTTCCTTAATTCTTTCATTTAGAATTAATTACACTTTAATTTGTGAAGCTTAACGTTATAGAATTCACGGGGTGTTACAAGTTCATTGTTTCTTTTTGCTGAAATTTCCATATGTTTGAATATCATTATTCATTTCGTACGTATACTTGTTATGTATACATTTTGAAATTAATATCTACTGTAAGATGATTATACCGCTCCATATGCCATACTCTCTACTAGTATACACGAAGTCCCAACGATATGAACTTGTTTATATATGTAAAAATAAGATCTGAAATCCTATAAATTGTTTATAAAATAATATCGATGAATTATTAAATAAAATACCAAACTTATTAAATTGATAAATTAATCAATTTTAATCAACTAATATGCCCGAATGGAAAAGTATCCCATTTCAAATTTACTCGATATCGAAGTATAACTCAGCATCAAAAAGTTCAAGTCAACCGATATCGAAATTTATATAGAAACCGTTATTAAATACATAAAATAAACATTATCGTTTATTAACGATTTCCGTAGCAACTATTTTAAAATTTGAGTTGGACATAACTAACAATCTATAATAAGATATCTAAATTTTTCTCTTTCATATGAAAATTATAATCAATAGGGTTCTAACGTTTCTTGTTTCACAGAAATCCGACTTATATCGAATCCTGTACATTCGATTAAAGTTCAAAATTCAATATTACGAACTGTCACGCCACTTCGAGATGATTTATAATTATATGAATTTAACGTTCAAATATCGTTTTTAATAACGAATTAAATAATAAAATCCTTAATATTCCAAATATAATATTTAAAATAATAAATTAAATTAAATATTTGACTGCCAAAAATACGGGTCGTTACATTCTTTCCCCCTTAAAATAATTTCGTCCTCGAAATTGCTAAGGTAAGAAAGAACGTCACCAACCTATTATTTTTACAAAAATAATAAATTTAAAACTTGATTTTATTTCCAAAACTAATCTAATTGGTTTTAAAACCAATTTATTCCAAATAAAAGAATTTTCCAAAAAAAATCTTCGAAAATTTTCTAACGCCTTAAATTTTGGAAAAATTTTGGCAGTGTCTCCACTGTATGGAGGACATCTGCAATATCGCAATTTCAAGAAATGTATATACATCGACCAACTGGGCGGAAAAATTCTAAAACCAAACTTAAAACCCAAATTAAAACCAAAATTTCACATTCTGCATAGGCGTACCTTTTTGCGAGCATTATTACGTGATACGCAATATTTTATATTCGAGCTTGCTTAGTTATTGTGCAGCTCTATTCAAACTGGATTCTCTTGAATGGATTTTAAAGCTGAATTGGCACTTCTGCATCTGTTCTTAACTCAAATAAATTTCATTAATTCCCAAAATAACATCAACTAGGTTCAAATATCCATATCATATGATCCAATCCAGTTCTACACACAATCTAATCCATATGAGATTATAATTATTTATAATCTCTTCATTTATTTCTTTAATTATCCATTTAGGTTTTATTTGTCTGGATTGATTTTTTCTAACTTATTTACTTCATATTGGTTTTAAACCGAGCATATCATTTTCAGATTTATATTCAAGCAACCAACAACACAATCCAAACATATCATTCAAATCAACAAATCCAAATAATTTCCCCATATTTTAATAATTTGTGAAAATCCTTACTTTTATTATAAAATAAATTGGGCAAGATAATTTCAAAAATAATTTTGTATCAAATTACAAATACATGCCCTCTTATATATATAACAAACTCAATCTAGGGTATTACTAACCCCATCTCTATCGAGTTACACCACAGAGCCAAGGTTATCATTAAACCAATAGCTCTGATACCACTGTAACGACCCAGGGATTTTCGACCCTGAAAATCGACATAAATACCTTTACTGTAACTCATGCCGACCTTCCAAGCACCGAAAACACTGGAACGTTATTAGAAAGAATTTTGAGGGTGAGATAAGAAAGAAAGAAATATTAGAATAGAAAAAGAAGAAGAAGAAACACCACAACACAGAATTAGAGTCTCACATCGCAGCGGAACAAAATATAATACAGAAATAAATCTGTATTGAGAGCTTTAAAATACTTACAATCATCAGGGTACATCACACATCTGGACAGTTATAATAAATTGTCCTCAGATACAACACACAGCGGAATAGTAGTTATATAATATCATGCGTCTAGACTCTTCCAGCTCTTCTCTTCACATCATTCGATAACCTGAACCTATACACCCCGGGCTAACCCGAGTATTTACAAAACACCGGGTCAGTTTGGTGAACCAGAGTGAGATAAAAACACTAAGTTTAAGGGTATCACACAACCTAATTTATAAAGTTGAAACCTTTCAAAGGAAAAGATAATCGTAATACCAAATCCACACATAAACACGGACGGTTTTTACCTTACGATAACCCAAAACAGTTTTGAAATCAATATCTTTTCTGATATTATAATTATGTCTAAATACAAGTAAATAGCAATCTAGTGGAACGCTAGCATCTCATGCTCCACATATAGTATACAATCAAAACCGCGGGCGCTTATTGGAGATTGGATTCTGACTATGACAAGGTATGGGACCACCTGCCGATAGTGTATCTCTAGAGGCAAATACACTGAGTTCAATAAGAATGTCTTGCAACCCGGCCCACACATGACCGACCACTCATTTCGCTTGAGTGTATCGAATGTATATTACCAATGGTGGTAGCTAGCCACCGTTTCTCGAAAAGCGACAGCATCGATAGATTAAAGAAACAAAAGGAATTTCTCTAGATAGGTGATTATACACCCTAATGGGAGCGACCCACTTAGCCATGCTGCCTGCCCGATTTTTGTCATTTCCCAGTTGATGAGGCTTGAGGTTTGAATTCCTTTTAGAACATATGGCCACCATTCACTTTGAATGCCACATTATCAGATCCATCAGATATCACTAATTGACGTCCCCAAAAATACTCTAGTGGTTAAGCTAAGAGAACCGTCATCCTCCGCCACCAACTAGTGTACGTTTGAAGAAATCAACGTACGCAATTCCTTTGGAAATACTCTGTCATACATCTATCCATACAAGTCATCCAGGAACAGGATGAACTGAATGTACCCTCCTACCACATCCTAGGAATCACCCTATGGATCAGTAGCGAGTAGTCCTTGCAATCCATAGATTTCAACCACGACCGAATTACTATCAAAATATCTCTGGTTGCAACATCAGAGAAATTTATCAAGTAGCCCTTCCGTTTATGAAGATCCAAGGTCTTCAACTGCTCCATCTTCAATCAACATCTTTTTGTATCTGCTGGTTCGGAATGGTTTCGAATACAAATTCGATCCCGGTCTTTCCGTACCAATAGCGTATTGGCCATGATTTTGATAATCGGTTATTTAACTATCAAAATAAACAAACATAAAAATAAAATAAATACATTGGTTTATTCCACCGCATCACTTGGCCATAACATATTATATGTAATACCAAAGATAATATATTAGTTTTAATATCCTCAAATCATTTATAAAATATGTTTAAAAGAAATACCTTAAAACTTTATCCAATTTCTCGTTATTATCCCTTTAAAACATTTGTCACTACATTACTTCATCATTTAAAATGACGAGATTGATTTTCTTACCATTGTAAAACAATAATTACCATCCCTTTTATTTCGTTACTACGGAAATATGAATTCATATTCCCGCGCCCTCTTTATTTCCTTTTATTTTGGAATCCCCTCGTATATCGAAATTCCTCAAATACGACTCACTATTTATTTTCCAAAAATAATCTACTTTAACAACTCCACTATCACGATTCATACCATCCTTCGACAATCCTGAAGTTGTTCAAGTTGGGGTATTCAATTACCTCTCAGACCTTGACCAACAACGCTCTTATCGTAAGATAAATATGAATCATAATTCAAAAACTCATATTCGTTTTAACACCACTTCATTATCAAAGTATGGTTTTAAAAAACCGTCTTGCTTTTGAAATCCCCTTTCCTAATTCTTTAAATCATTTCATTTGGGAGATCTCACTTCAGTCTTATCTGTTACACTTAACGTTAATTTACAACTTAACGCTTTAACGCCCCATCTTATTCACAACCCGTTTACACATTTCTGATTCAATACAAATCCCATTTCCACCTTGAATTCCTTTACTTAAAATATTAAGTAACCTTTGATTTTAAGTTTACCATATTCTTTTAAAAACACTTTACTACTTTATTTGCCAAATTTGGTTTAAATATAAACCCGCACATGAACTTCCTTTGAAATTCAACTATACTTTATTTCTCACTTCAATCACTTGCTTAAATGGACTTTATTTAGGAAATAGTTCCTTAAACTAAATAAACTTTAATTTACTTTATCTTAAATTGGAACTAAATTTCCCTTTTCTTAAATTATTTTTTAAAATAAACAATAATCTATTTCAAAATAATCTCCTTTAAATTTCATAAAAACAATAAATTGTCATGTTAGTTCATGCCTACTAACTTATCAATCTTATTCATATAAGAACCAGCTTTATAAAACATTTCAGTAATTACGGTGAAGCACGTGCTTTGCACACGATAGATCTTGGCATAAAAATAGCGGTTAAAACAAACGGTATATATATAATTTATATATAATCTATTTTCCTTTTAAAACTTTGTTTAAAAATATATTTAAAATCCATATTCAGTTATAAACTGAATTTCATAACTTCATTATTATCGATTCACCTAACGGTAAATCGAACTTAATAAAACAGTTTGTAATTTGGCCATCTGCTATGAATTTCCCAACCAATATCACAATTGGTTAATAACCAAACAAATGTTGAATTTGTGTTTCAAAATCAACAATCAATTCAATAATCCAATCATATGGGTTTAACAGTTTCATATCATGATCACATAGAGATAAATAATCGATCTAACTGATAATGGTCGACCAGTAGTAATACAAGCACGCAATTTAATTTAAATACGTTTATACTATGATAAACTTTACCAACAAGGTCAATTACCTTGTTTGGAAATCATCGTTAAAATAACGATGTAATTTTATTTAAATTAAACAACCATTTAATTTAAATAATTGATAAAAATAATTTACACGCATCAAACAACCATCAATCAACCAATAACTAGCAGCCATAACATAGAGATGATAAACCCGACTTATAATTATTATAAGTGGGAACTGATTGAGATTAACTCACCTGGATCTGCGTTGTAACCTAGCTTGTTTCAGATAATTCCAACTCGTTCTATTCAACTCTTGTAACGTCGTTTTCCTCAATACGGTTCCTGTTCATCTGGAATTAGACAATTCTGATAAATATAAATACGTTATTACTATTTAAAATTTTATCTTAAATAACTAATTAATTTAAATTAACGAACAAATTACTTTGTTTCGAAATATTTCAGCTCGACTCCTATATTCCGTGTTTTGTCGTTTCCTGCCTTGCAGCTTCCAGTTTGTGACCGACATTCCAGGACCCTAGCGCAAATGTGTAATAACCCGGAAATCTGGGCCAGTTTAAAATTTTTATTTTGGCAATTTTAGCAAATTTTGATTATTTAAAATGAATTATTTTAAATAATATCGACGAGAAATTTATTTTGAATATAATTCAAACGTATATATTATATACGTCGTCATTAGAATATAAATAATTATAAATAGAATTGAAAAAGGCGCGGTAGTTCGATAATTCGATTTCAAACTTCAACTGAACGTACCGGGTGCAAACCAATCCGGATTTTAGTGAAACCAAAAACATTAGGATCTAATTGATGATATCTTTCCAACGAATCCGAAAAATCAAGATTTCATAGCGGGAATCAAAAGATATGTCCAGTTGAAAATTCTGAATAGTCGCTATGGAATTCAGGCCCTTAAAAATAGACATTTTGCAAACGACCTCGGATTTCGACGAAACCACTTTTGTTGGATCTGTGACGTCAAGTTATTGCTAGATTTCAAATTCCATATTTTTTCGAATCAATATGTGAGCGTGGCGCAGTTAAACGTGTTTTGACCAGTTTCAGTTGAATCGGATCGACCAGAAAATGACCATTTTTCAAACGGTTTCGGGATTTGACGAAATTAGTTTTGATAGGACCGTATTGTCAATTCGAAGCTAGAAATAATTTTTCTGTAATTTTTAGAGTTAGTATGTGATCCCGGTAATTTAAAATATGCGTTTGAATTTAGAATATAAGGATTTAAATTTAAATTTAAACAGAAACTGACCGAAATGATCGAATTGGCTAGCGGGACATATCCCATTGTGTTCGAAATGGGGGTTATACGCTAGGGACGACAGTCGTTGGGCTAGGTTTGGGGTTCGATAGAAAAAGCACTTTATGGAAATTAATTAAAAATATAATTATTTATAAAGGGGGCCCCTTTCTCTTCTTCATCAAGTCAACGACCCCCCCCCTTTTTCTTCAATTCAGATCGAAAAAAAAAATTAATCTGTCGCGCCACTGTCAAGGCCACCGCCGTCGCGGTTCCAGGTCGCCGCCCCTGCTGGCCATCGCCAACCTCCCCTCCTCTCTGCGCTCTGCCCTCCATCGCGACGAACCTCCTCGCCAACTCCAGAACGCATCAGCGTTGAACCCCGCCTCGACCCCTTCTCCGTCCATCACCTTGCGCCTAACCACCCACTGCCGACGCTGAACCGCTCCGCCCTCCTCCACCTTCAACGGACCTCCGAGTTTGCCAGAAATCGGGGCGCAGGTGGAGCTCGAGATAACCGACAACGGGGTGGCTTCTGATCTGGATTCAGCATGGCGATGTGGAGGAGTTCTGAAGCCCTAGGCACGAGCCAGTGGGTTCGACAGTTTCGTCTTGTACAGAAGAAGACAGAAAGGGGAAGACGATTTACAGAAGGTGGTTAACATAATGTTTTATTTAAACATGGTTATAGGTTGATTAGTTAATTAAATTGTTATATATGATAACATTGTTTAGAAATGATTATTATAAATATATATATATATTCACATTATTATAAGAAAATAAACATCATAGTTTTTACATATATAAACATCGTTGTTTTTAAAATAAAATATACTTTGATTTGAAAATAGAAAAATATACCGGATTTGAAAGTATAAGAAATGAATAGCATAGTAAAAATTCGATTTTTATATACTGAATAGCATAGTAAAAATTCGATTTTTATATACTGAATAGCATAGTAAAAATTCGATTTTTATATACTGAATAGCATAGTAAAAATTTGATTTTTCTATATTGAATAGCGAAGTAAAAATTCGATTTTTACATATGTAGAGAATACGGGCAACGAAGATGACAAAAAGGCGAGAGCGACGAAAGTTTCTACAAATGAAGTGTCGTGAAGTTGGATAGCTATCGGTGAGAATTTCTCACCTTTCAATTTCATTTTCTAGTTATATATATATACTAGGATGCAGACGGTGCTTAGTAGCACCCGACACAATCGTCCACAGACCATGGACTTGTTTGTTTGATTGCAAAAATTAGTTAGATCATTTGATTGAAATTGAACAGTGTGGTGAAATGAATGGATTTGATTGATGTGTGAATGGCGTGGGCCTTCACTAGACCGGGGATAAGGCTAGGCCTTGTCCCTTTTCTAGTATCGTGCCGTTATGCCGCCGAAATTTCCTAAAATATGTTAGAAAAATAAAAATATCATTTTTATTGTGTAAATGGACTGAATAGAAATTCATAGGTTGAATAAAATAGTTTGATCGTTAAAAATATAATTTTTAACGTGAATGTGAATAAATAAATATTCATTTACAAACCGGACGGTTTGTTTATGTACACCTATTTGAAGGACATTGATTGGGACGATAAATTTTACACATCGCCCAACTGCACAAATAAAAATCTGTGTTTGATTGCTTGAAACCCCACACGGGTATTGGGATGATATTAGACGTACACTAATCCTGATTGTTTAGTTGTATGTCGATCGATGGATTGACAGGCTGCTATAAGCGTTGAATATTTATCTTTGATGCTTATACAGTGTAGAATGCACCTTGGATGATGGTTGATTATTCATCGTTGTTGATATATACATGTGTTGTAGAAAATCCATATAATTAACATTATATGGTAATTGATTGGGCCTCATTCCAGTTTTGAAATAGAATATTTGAAATAGAAATATTTGAAATAGAATATTTGAAATAGAAATATTTGAAGAGAAATATTTGAAAATAGGAATATATGAAGCCGTATTGATTAGATTGACGCCATTTTGACGTGAACGATATTTATATTGATTTTATTCATTTTATAATGAATATCGAAAGTGATTTCAAAATCTGATATTTTGAAAAGAAATTGAAATGGAATATAAAAGAATTCGAATTGAAATTGAATATAAATAAATTCGAATTGAAATGGAATCGAAATGAATTCGAATTGAAATTGAATTGAATTGAAATCGAACTGAAATTTAATTAGAAATCAATTTGAATTGAAATCAATTTGAAATGAATTTAAAATGAATTTAAATTGGAATATTCAATTTTGATTTGAAATTGAATATGAAGTTGAAACTGTTTTGAAAATGAATTTAAAAACGATTTATAAAGCACGTTTTGAATTGAAATCGACGAAGTATATTTATATATATTATATATATAATATAATGGCCTGAATAGAACGCGCCGCGCCGCGGCCGTTCGCGAATTTCGACCATTGACTTCGAACGGATATTGCGGGAGATCCGACCGTCGGATTCTCCTAAAACCGGAACCTTTGGGTTCGTATCGAAAAGAGCTTTCTAACGAATATTGGAAATTGGAAATCTAACGGTTGGATTTGGAATTATGTTCAAATCAAATTTGAAAAAGGTCGCTGTAAGTGCAGTTCGATGGCCATTGATGGAAATCGACTATACGGGCCTTGATAAAATTATTAAAAATAGTAATAATTTGAGTAAAATCATAAGAAATGATTTGTGAAGATTTGGGATGAAAAGCTCCATATTTGAAAAGATAAAAATAGATTTTTATCGAAATGAACTAGTTTTGAACTAGAATTATAATTCTATTTATTTTTAAATAAATAAATTGAATTTGAAAAGGGTTTTAAAAATAACCAGAATTTCCAATGATTGCATTGGAGTGGATTTGAATCGAAATTGTCTTCGGAATAGTTCGATGTTGGAATTCGTGATTATACGAATGTTGTTATGGAAATTTGAAAGATATATATTTATATCGTTATCTCCAATACGACATTTGTTAATCGTAGAATTTGATATTGAATATAAGCCGATATATTTTCTATTCAGAGCCTTGTATTGAATATCAAATGTGATTTGGGTTTGTCGTGAATGGTGTCTTCATTAACACTGTTCTTGAACCCAGTTGAGAAAAGATTAAATCTTTTTATTTAGATTTAATGAAGTGTACCAATTAAACAATATTTAATTGGAATTGAATTGATATTGATTCTTGGGTTTATCGTGAATGGTGTTTTTAAATAACACTCGTTCTTTAACCCGATAATTAATGGAAATGTGATTTTGGGTTTATCGTGAACCGTGTTTTAAATGACATTGATTCTTTAACCCAGTTAACGATTAAAACTAAGTGGAGTTTTAATGAATCTTTAATTAGATTGAAAAGATCGAGAATGGAGTATCACCAGTTTTACTCCAGGCGATAGTTAAATCTTTAATTAGATTTGAACGTGAAATGGTAATTGAATTTACCGATAACACTGTGGTGTTAGATATGAAGTATTACCAGTTTTACTTCATGGGATGAATAGGTTGGGATTGGGAAATTAAAACAAATGATTACTTCGGTAAGTTTCGTTAGTCCCGACTAGTTGAATCAAAATTCAAAAGAAGATTAGAGAATAAATTCAAGGAATTTACCTTGGATAAAATTAATGGGAACCTCTCCCTATGAATGTGAAAATTAGAAACTAACTGTCGGTTAGCCAAGCAGAATGGTTTCCTGGATATTGATCTGATGTTGGTTTCGGCCTTCGGGGTTAATATTTGGGGAATTATTCCCTTGATTAATTTACGGTTAGTGATTGATGAATTGGAATGAGGCGTATGTTGTGTTTGTGTAAAACTTATTTAAAATATACGCGAGTTATTCGGAAAGACCGGGTTTATCCCATTTTGAATAACTGATACGACGATAAGTCGAAGATGAAGACGGTGGTCGAGGACCGGAAGTCTTCACGTTGTTTGGGTGATTACTGATGATCTTGATTGGGCTGTACACCCAAGAAGATGGAAACAGTTGGTGATCGTCCAGACGTACTTGGAGATCGATGGATATGCGGGGTACTAGGTGCCTCCGGTTTCGTTCAGACCCAGAGCGGACTTGTAAATGGACTGTGTGTCTGACATTGGATTTTAGTCCGTGAGATTGATCTCTATTAAATATATATCTGTTTGGCGGTGGAGAATTTATTCTCTTGCTTAACGCCCTTCTCTGAGACGTACGAGCTCAGGGGTTATATATTGATGGATATCAAACACATGGAGTGAATTGCCTGTGTGGCATGCCTAAGTGATAATTGATCGAGGCTTCTGTTGAAAAGCAAAGTCTTGTGGTGATGATCAAAGCACGACCTTTGTGGCGTAGCTTTGTGTAACGTTTACTTCGCGAGTTTCGCACCCTGGTTGTGAACAAAAAACGGGAGACGGACCTCAGGGAGGGCATGCGTTTCTTTCTAGCTAGGGTGGTGTCAGTGACCTTCCAGCCCTGACATTTATATACTTTTCACCTGTGTGGTTGTTGCTGTTGCGAGGCGCCATGGTTTGATCGGACGATCCGGGTCCGATGGAGTCATTCGTTGGCTCATTTACGCCCCAAAGGGCGGGGAAACGTAGTGTTCAGGCATAATAATCCACATCGGTGGACCGGCCCTGACGATCTAAAGGGTTGATGCGTTCTGATCCTGAGGCTCGGGCTAGAGAGTCTCGAATCGGTTGAGGACTATCTTTTGCCTCGGTTCACAGATGGAAATCCAACTTCCAAATACGTGATTTTGCGGTTTTAATTGTAGAACTAGTATGGCGACATGATATATGGTACCCATGCCGCCTATGATTGATACTTATGATTTGAAGTTGTTTTATACACTATGCACTTAGAATAGTATCAAATGATTTGTTTTAAACGTATCAAGCATTCTTTGGCTGTTATAAGGGAAAACCCTATCCCCCGGTTTGCGTTGCATTGTGTGATAGGACCTGGGTCTTATAACAGCTTCATTTTTCTTTATTTAGCATTGCGCTGTTTGTTTTATGCACTGGTATTCTTGGGAGGAAACCCGTTCCATGTTATACGGCGTGGTCCCTTGATTTACCTAACTTTAAAAATAAAGATTAATAACTGTTTTAGTTCTCACACCAGTCCCATGACTGACCTGGAGTTTATTGTTTTGACCTAAACTCTGGGTGCCCTTATTTTGACACGGGCAGCTAGTAGTTTTGGTTTTGTAGATTTATATTCACAGGATCCTGGTTTACAGCTGGAACGATATCCGGGAAGCTTTGTATCCGTATATCTCTTCTAGTTGTGTATTGTATTATTTTCCGCTGCTATGTATTTAAATGTAATTTAAATCTCTGATATTTCTGTGTAGTATTTATTCATACTCTGTATATTCTTGTATTCTGATGCACTGTTGTAAGTAATATACAATGAAATGTTCTTCCGTCTGTGTTCTATTTTGTCGTGTTCTCAAAACAATCCGCGCTCTCCCTTCTCTTCGGGGACCGGGGAAGTTCGGGTCGTTTCACCGTGGTATCAGAGCTTTGGTTTACAAAGCCCAGAGAACAAGACACATTAGAACCATACGAAAGAATTCATCAGATATTGGATTAGTAATATCCAATGGGGATGACTCGTTAGAGATGGGATCAGTAGTATCCTAGAACGAGTGTGAAGAGTATATTTTTAAAGTGAAAACAAATTTTGTTTCGGAAATTTAAATCAATTATTCATATTTGATTATTTATTTGTATTGATTAGGACAGTCCAGTATATAGAGATTTCGCATATACATCTTGCAAACGTGTGTTCGAAATTTTAATATATTGGATATATATAGAATCACACTCTAGTCGCCCGGAGATGATTCTGATGATGAGGCCTCATCATCAGTGTTTATATTCGAGTGACGAAAGTGAGATTTCTATATATTTCCTATTGACTGGTGTGAGAACCAAAATTAGATAGGGCTTATTGTTGTGATTTGGCATCAAAAATGAGATTTTTGTATATGTATCAAAATTATGAATTTGAAACTCTAATTCACTAATTGATTGATGTTTGTGTTGTTTGTTTATTTGTTTGCTAATTTTTAGCCATTTAGCCAAATTGAATCACATATTGAATTGTATTGAAATTTGGTCGCATTTGCTTGCATATACTTGTACTTACATTGAACAGGTCATAGCAAGGAGGCTAGAGCAGAGAATAAAATTTGTTTGCCCGACAAATAGGTACATGTTTACTACGTAATTTACTGTTTTGTTTGGGTGATGATGATTTTATGAGCCTATTGGCTAGCCGCTTGGCTTTTTCTTTTTCTTTTTGAGATCAGAAGGCCTATATGGCAATTTCGGGATTTTCCCGATGCTCCCATTGCAGGGGAGGTTATGGAGAAATTTTTCGAAAATTTAGGGTGTTAGCCAAATTTTTGAAGAATTTGAAAATTCTCAGAAACTGAAAAGTTGGAGAATGGAAGCCAGATCGAACGTAGAGTTGATTAATCAAACCACTTTTGACTTTGTTCCTTTTCGGGGACGAAAAGTTTTAAGTGGGGGAGATTGTAATAACCCGGCAATCTGGGCCAGTTTAAAATTTTTATTTTGGCAATTTTAGCGAATTTTGATTATTTAAAATGAATTATTTTAAATAATATCGACGAGAAATTTATTTTGAATATAATTCAAACGTATATATTATATACGTCGTCGTTAGAATATAAATAATTATATATAATTATAAATAGAATTGAAAAAGGCGCGGTAGTTCGATAATTCGATTTCAAACTTCAACTGAACGTACCGGGTGCAAACCAATCCGGATTTTAGTGAAACCAAAAACATTAGGATCTAATTGATGATATCTTTCCAACGAATCCGAAAAATCAAGATTTCATAGCGGGAATCAAAAGATATGTCCAGTTGAAAATTCTGAATAGTCGCTATGGAATTCAGGCCCTTAAAAATAGACATTTTGCAAACGACCTCGGATTTCGACGAAACCACTTTTGTTGGATCCGTGACGTCAAGTTATTGCTAGGTTTCAAATTCCATATTTTTTCGAATCAATATGTGAGCGTGGCGCAGTTAAACGTGTTTTGACCAGTTTCAGTTGAATCGGATCGACCAGAAAATGACCATTTTTCAAACGGTTTCGGGATTTGACGAAATTAGTTTTGATAGGACCGTATTGTCAATTCGAAGCTAGAAATAATTTTTCTGTAATTTTTAGAGTTAGTATGTGATCCCGGTAATTTAAAATGTGCGTTTGAATTTAAAATATAAGGATTTAAATTTAAACAGAAACTGACCGAAACGATCGAATTGGCTAGCGGGACATATCCCATTGTGTTCGAAATGGGGGTTATACGCTAGGGACGACAGTCGTTGGGCTAGGTTTGGGGTTCGATAGAAAAAGCACTTTATGGAAATTAATTAAAAATATAATTATTTATAAAGGGGGGCCCTTTCTCTTCTTCATCAAGTCAACGACCCCCCCCCTTTTTTCTTCAATTCAGATCGGAAAAAAAAACAAATTAATCTATCGCGCCACTGTCAAGGCCACCGCCGTCGCGGTTCCAGGTCGCCGCCCCTGCTGGCCATCGCCAACCTCCCCTCCTCTCTGCGCTCTGCCCTCCATCGCGACGAACCTCCTCGCCAACTCCAGAACGCATCAGCGTTGAACCCCGCCTCGACCCCTTCTCCGTCCATCACCTTGCGCCTAACCACCCACTGCCGACGCTGAACCGCTCCGCCCTCCTCCACCTTCAACCGACCTCCGAGTTTGCCAGAAATCGGGGCGCAGGTGGAGCTCGAGATAACCGACAACGGGGTGGCTTCTGATCTGGATTCAGCATGGCGATGTGGAGGAATTATGAAGCCCTAGGCACGAGCCAGTGGGTTCGACAGTTTCGTCTTGTACAGAAGAAGACAGAAAGGGGAAGACGATTTACAGAAGGTGGTTAACATAATGTTTTATTTAAACATGGTTATAGGTTGATTAGTTAATTAAATTGTTATATATGATAACATTATTTAGAAATGATTATTATAAAAATATATATATATTCACATTATTATAAGAAAATAAACATCATAGTTTTTACATATATAAACATCATTGTTTTTAAAATAAAATATACTTTGATTTGAAAATAGAAAAATATACCGGATTTGAAAGTATAAGAAATGAATAGCATAGTAAAAATTCGATTTTTATATACTGAATAGCATAGTAAAAATTCGATTTTTATATACTGAATAGCATAGTAAAAATTCGATTTTTATATACTGAATAGCATAGTAAAAATTTGATTTTTCTATATTGAATAGCGAAGTAAAAATTCGATTTTTACATATGTAGAGAATACGGGCAACGAAGATGACAAAAAGGCGAGAGCGACGAAAGTTTCTGCAAATGAAGTGTCGTGAAGTTGGATAGCAATCGGTGAGAATTTCTCACCTTTCAATTTCATTTTCTAGTTATATATATATACTAGGATGCAGACGGTGCTTAGTAGCACCCGACACAATCGTCCACAGACCATGGACTTGTTTGTTTGATTGCAAAAATTAGTTAGATCATTTGATTGAAATTGAACTGTGTGGTGAAATGAATGGATTTGATTGATGTGTGAATGGCGTGGGCCTTCACTAGACCGGGGATAAGGCTAGGCCTTGTCCCGTTTCTAGTATCGTGCCGTTATGCCGCCGAAATTTCCTAAAATATGTTAGAAAAATAAAAATATCATTTTTATTGTGTAAATGGACTGAATAGAAATTCATAGGTTGAATAAAATAGTTTGATCGTTAAAAATATAATTTTTAACGTGAATGTGAATAAATAAATATTCATTTACAAACCGGACGGTTTGTTTATGTACACCTATTTGAAGGACATTGATTGGGACGATAAATTTTACACATCGCCCAACTGCACAAATAAAAATCTGTGTTTGATTGCTTGAAACCCCACACGGGTATTGGGATGATATTAGACGTACACTAATCCTGATTGTTTAGTTGTATGTCGATCGATGGATTGACAGGCTGCTATAAGCGTTGAATATTTATCTTTGATGCTTATACAGTGTAGAATGCACCTTGGATGATGGTTGATTATTCATCGTTGTTGATATATACATGTGTTGTAGAAAATCCATATAATTAACATTATATGGTAATTGATTGGGCCTCATTCCAGTTTTGAAATAGAATATTTGAAATAGAAATATTTGAAATAGAATATTTGAAATAGAAATATTTGAAGAGAAATATTTGAAAATAGGAATATATGAAGCCGTATTGATTAGATTGACGCCATTTTGACGTGAACGATATTTATATCGATTTTATTCATTTTATAAGGAATATCGAAAGTGATTTCAAAATCTGATATTTTGAAAAGAAATTGAAATGGAATATATAAGAATTCGAATTGAAATTGAATATAAATAAATTCGAATTGAAATGGAATCGAAATGAATTCGAATTGAAATTGAATTGAATTGAAATCGAACTGAAATTGAATTAGAAATCAATTTGAATTGAAATCAATTTGAATTGAAATCAATTTGAAATGAATTTAAAATGAATTTAAATTGGAATATTCAATTTTGATTTGAAATTGAATATGAAGTTGAAACCGTTTTGAAAATGAATTTAAAAACGATTTATAAAGCACGTTTTGAATAGAAATCGATGAAGTATATATTATATATATTATATATATAATATAATGGCCTGAATAGAACGCGCCGCGCCGCGGCCATTCGCGAATTTCGACCATTGACTTCGAACGGATATTGCGGGAGATCCGACCGTCGGATTCTCCTAAAACCAAAACCGTTGGGTTCGTATCAAAACGAGCTTTCTAACGAATATTGGAAATTGGAAATCTAACGGTTGGATTTGGAATTATGTCCAAATCAAATTTGAAAAAGGTCGTTGTAAGTGCAGTTCGATGACCATTGATGGAAATCGACTGTACGGGCCTTGATAAAATTATTAAAAATAGTAATAATTTGTGTAAAATCATAAGAAATGATTTGTGAAGATTTGGGATGAAAAGCTCCATATTTGAAAAGATAAAAATAGATTTTTATCGAAATGAACTAGTTTTGAACTAGAATTATAATTCTATTTATTTTTAAATAAATAAATTGAATTTGAAAAGGGTTTTAAAAATAACCAGAATTTCCAATGATTGCATTGGAGTGGATTTGAATCGAAATTGTCTTCGGAATAGTTCGATGTTGGAATTCGTGATTATATGGATGTTGTTATGGAAATTTGAAAGATATATATTTATATCGTTATCTCCAATACGACATTTGTTAATCGTAGAATTTGATATTGAATATAAGCCGATATATTTTCTATTCAGAGCCTTGTATTGAATATCAAATGTGATTTGGGTTTGTCATGAATGGTGTCTTCATTAACACTGTTCTTGAACCCAGTTGAGAAAAGATTAAATCTTTTTATTTAGATTTAATGAAGTGTACCAATTAAACAATATTTAATTGGAATTGAATTGATATTGATTCTTGGGTTTATCGTGAATGGTGTTTTTAAATAACACTCGTTCTTTAACCCGATAATTAATGGAAATGTGATTTTGGGTTTATCGTGAACCGTGTTTTAAATGACACTGATTCTTTAACCCAGTTAACGATTAAAACTAAGTGGAGTTTTAATGAATCTTTAATTTGATTGAAAAGATCGAGAATGGAGTATCACCAGTTTTACTCCAGGCGATAGTTAAATCTTTAATTAGATTTGAACGTGAAATGGTAATTGAATTTACCGATAACACTGTGGTGTTAGATATGAAGTATTACCAGTTTTACTTCATGGGATGAATAGGTTGGGATTGGGAAATTAAAACAAATGATTACTTCGGTAAGTTTCGTTAGTCCCGACTAGTTGAATCAAAAGAAGATTAGAGAATAAATTCAAGGAATTTACCTTTGATAAAATTAATGGGAATCTCTCTCTATGAATGTGAAAATTAGAAACTAACTGTCGGTTAGCCAAGCAGAATGGTTTCCTGGATATTGATCTGATGTTGGTTTCGGCCTTCGGGGTTAATATTTGGGGAATTATTCCCTTGATTAATTTACGGTTAGTGACTGATGAATTGGAATGAGGCGTATGTTGTGTTTGTGTAACACTTATTTAAAATATACGCGAGTTATTCGGAAAGACCGGGTTTATCCCATTTTGAATAACTGATACGACGATAAGTCGAAGATGAAGACGGTGGTCGAAGACCGGAAGTCTTCACGTTGTTTGGATGATTACTGATGATCTTGATTGGGCTGTACACCCAAGAAGATGGAAACAGTTGGTGATCGTCCAGACGTACTTGGAGATCGATGGATATGCGGGGTACTAGGTGCCTCCGGTTTCGTTCAGACCCAGAGCGGACTTGTAAATGGACTGTGTGTCTGACATTGGATTTTAGTCCGTGTGATTGATCTCTATTAAATATATATCTGTTTGGCGGCGGAGAATTTGTTCTCTTGCTTAACGCCCTTCTCTGAGACGTACGAGCTCAGGGGTTATATATTGATGGATATCAAACACATGGAGTGAATTTCCTGTGTGGCATGCCTAAGTGGCAATTGATCGAGGCTTCTGTTGAAAAGCAAAGTCTTGTGGTGATGATCAAAGCACGACCTTTGTGGCGTAGCTTTGTGTAACGTTTACTTCGCGAGTTTCGCACCCCGGTTGTGAACCAAAAACGGGTGACGGACCTCAGGGAGGGCATGCGTTTCTTTCTAGCTAGGGTGGTGTCGGTGACCTTCAAGCCCTGACATTTATATACTTTTCACCTGTGTGGTTGTTGCTATTGCGAGGCGCCTCGGTTTGATCGGACGATCCGGGTCCGATGGAGTCATTCGTTGGCTCATTTACGCCCCAAAGGGCGGGGAAACGTAGTGTTCAGGCATAATAATCCACATCGGTGGACCGGCCCTGACGATCTAAAGGGTTGATGCATTCTGATCCTGAGGCTCGGGCTAGAGAGTCTCGAATCTGTTGAGGACTATCTTTTGCCTCGGTTCACAGATGGAAATCCAACTTCCAAATACGTGATTTTGCGGTTTTAATTGTAGAACTAGTATGGCGACATGATATATGGTACCCTTGCCACCTATGGTTGATACTTATGATTTGAAGTTGTTTTATACGCTATGCACTTAGAATAGTATCAAATGATTTGTTTTAAACGTATCAAGCATTCTTTGGCTGTTATAAGGGAAAACCCTATCCCCCGGCTTGCGTTGCATTGTGTGATAGGACCTGGGTCTTATAACAGCTTCATTTTTCTTTATTTAGCATTGCGCTGTTTGTTTTATGCGCTGGTATTCTTGGGAGGAAACCCGTTCCATGTTATACAGCGTGGTCCCATGATTTACCTAACTTTAAAAATAAAGATTAATAACTGTTTTAATTCTCACACCAGTCCCATGACTGACCTAGAGTTTATTGTTTTGACCTAAACTCTGGGTGCCCTTATTTTGACACGAGCAGCTAGTAGTTTTGGTTTTGCAGATTTATATTCACAGGATCCTGGTTTACAGCTGGAACGATATCCGGGAAGCTTTGTATCCGTATATCTCTTCTAGTTGTGTATTGTATTATTTTCCGCTGCTATGTATTTAAATGTAATTTAAATCTCTGATATTTCTGTGTAGTATTTATTCATACTCTGTATATTCTTGTATTCTGATGCAATGTTGTAAGTAATATACAATGAAATGTTCTTCCGTCTGTGTTCTATTTTGTCGTGTTCTCAAAACAATCCGCGCTCTCCCTTCTCTTCGGGGACCGGGGAAGTTCGGGTCGTTTCAAAATGTTACACCCTGTCATGATTAAAAATAGTATATGATTATTAATAATTTAAAACATAAATTGGTTAACTTTTTTTTCATACCGGTTGAACTAATTATTGGTTAATAACCTTATATAAATTTCTATTAAATTAATTACCCATTACGTTGTTTAATGGTCCCTTGCAACTTGCTTCCTCTGTTTCCTTGGAGCGGTTCACGTCCAAGTTCAAGCAGCAACGCCTTTTCTTAATTCCACCTTTTTTTTTGGTATAGCCGTTGTAATGTTCATGTCAGTGCACTTTGTTAATTGTCTTGGTAAAAAGAAAATTTTGTACATGAATATATCCATGTTAAGAAAATGTTCTAATCCATTGTATTTTCTTGTATGGTATTTGTTCTTTACTTTAGCTGAAACCATGCTTTGTACCGTTTATGTTATTATCAAAGTTTTGTTCTTAACTTTAGTTTGTTGTTCAGTTGACTCGAGTACCCTTTTATTTCAGTTTTCCTTTATTTCCCGCATTTGTCTTCAATTACAGTTCATTGTTTCTTTGTATTGAAATTTCCATATGTTTGAATATCGTTATTCATTTCGTATGTATACTCCGCATGTGTTTTTGTCTACTTATTTGTTATGTATACATTTTGAAATTAATATCTACTGCAAGATGATTATACCGCTCTGTATGCCATACTGTCTACTAGTATACACGAAGTCCCAACGATATGAACTTGTTTATATATGTACAAATAAGATCCAAAATCTTATAAATAGTTTGTAAAATAATACGATGAGTTATTAAATAAAATACCAAACTTATTAAATTCATAAATAAATAAATTTTGATTAACTAATATGCCCAAATGGAAAAGTATCCCATTTCAAATTTACTCAATATTGAAATATAACTCAGCATCAAAAAGTTCAAGTCAACCGATATCGAAATTTATATAGAAACCATTATTAAATATATAAAATAAACGTTATCGTTTATTAATGATTTCCATAGCGACTATTTTAAAATTTGAATTGGAAATAACTAACAATCTATAATACAAAATCTGAATTTTTCTCTTTCATATGAAAATTATAATCAATACGGTTCTAACGTTTCTTGTTTCACAGAAATCCGACTTATATCGAATCCTGTACATTCAATTAAAAGTTCAAAATTCAATATTACGAACTGCTACACCATTTTGAGCTCGATTTATAATTATATGAATTTAACGTTCAAATATCATTTTTAATAACGAATTAAATAATAAAATCCTTAATATTCCAAATATATTATTTAAAATAATAAACTAAATTAAATATTTGACTGCCAAAAATACGGGTCGTTACACTACTGGTACAGATCAGATTATCAAATGATTCTTAGGAAAATAAGCATGATAAAACCCCACTATATCCCACAAAAACCAGAATGTATGCCTCACAGTCAACTTAATGCTTAACACAGATACCTTCAAACCCCAACTTATCACAAATAGATGAGTCGTAACCCTCCTGGGGTTTGAGGCTATTGCGGGATCAGAAACAAGACTAGTATTAAAGTGCAGATTCTCAATTACATAATCAAAATGCCAGAATCAAAAAGAGTTTTATCTCAATAATCGGATAAGGAAATTAATCCTTCTGCTAAAAAATTCCAATCTCCACCCTATCTACCAGTTACGTGAGCATTCGCCTGCCCTCTAGAAGTAGGTTCGGCCCTCTGCCCTTGCCCACGTTTCTTTGGTCAGCCCCTAGTGAAGTGTCCCATTTCTCCACAGTTAAGGAAAGCGCCCTTCCTCTTTCTGCAATCCTTGTTCAGATGAGTCAAGCTTCCACAAGTAAAGCAGTTTTTCTCCTTCTTATCTTTAGATTTTCATCCTTCTTTCGTGTTTCCTTTTTGGGCCACGCTTTCTTGCTCTGTGGTCCTTCGAACTTTTATTCTTTCTTCTCTCTTTTGGCTTCCTCTTCATGCATTAACGCCATGTCAACCAATTTCTCTAAGGTAGCCCCCATGGGAAAGTGGGTCATAGCCAACCCGTGTACTGGCTCATTCAAACCTTTAACGAATCTCAGGGCCTTCTTTTTAGGTGTAATCAGATGGTCTAAGCCAAATCTCGCTAACTGGTTGAACTTGTTGACGTATTCCTTTACCGATAAATTCCCTTGCTTCAATGCTAAGAACCTCTCCATGTATAAATTCTTTTTTGCTCATGAGAGAAATTTCATCTCGAACCTATGCCTGAAATCCCTCCATGTCTCCATAGGACTGAAACACCCCACCTTCGTTAGGGTCACTCTCAAAGGGAATGCCCTAATTTTGGTGGAGGTTTATAAGTACAAGTCACAGATATACAAGACAGATATAAGAACACATATTTGTAAACAGCGGAAGAACAACAAACTTTATTTCATAAAGTCAAATACGTGTTACAACAACATCCTTTCCAAAAACATAACATAACACTTTCATAATCTGTCTTGAGTACATTATTTTTAAAGAAGCATAAATAAAACATAGATAAACTGCAAAAGCCCCATAGTGGATTGTCCAAAGCCATAGTTCAAAACAGGAAAGTCCAAGCAATACATTTCTCTTCTTCAAGCTGGATGTTGAGGTTGGTCAAGCTGCTGTGTTCCCTCCCTGAGGACCTGGGGGGGGGGGAAACGGAAGAAAGAAGACGAAAGAAAAGTAGAGTCAGACATAAAGCCTGAGTAAGTCTAGTACTATTTTGTCTATGAATAAAGAACTGGGTATGATAAGTATAAACAAGAAGTGGGCATGCACTATAAACTTGGTTAAGTTGTCTAGGGTCGAATATACTATCGTACCCCATGTTAATCTCTGAACCCATATAAACTAGTTCCCACTGTCACCCCATAATCAGGGTGATGTGATCCATTCAATGATGATCGGCTCCTACTCGCATAGTTACATGTGTCTTACGGCCCCCGATGTCATAGTTACCTATGCTGGTCCCACCATGGGGTGTATCAAGTCCCGTGGTGGCGGCCCGACACAACCTTAGAATGCACAGGTATGCTACTGGTGCCCAGTGCCTTAGTTTTCTGCGCCGGAGTGTGTGCACGCCCGCACTCCGTTAGAACCTACACTGCTACACCACCGCCGTCGCTTTGACCTCTTACAATCAGCCCAGTAATCGTGCCCCACCCTGCCTAGTTTCAGGGTTTCCTGATACACCTTCTAGGGTTACTGCTGAAAAGGGTCCCCCGTTACTAGGTTTTCTATCTCTAACCACATGCTAAGTTGGTTAAGTGTTTTCTAACCTAACCCCACCAGTCCGTTTAGTTTAGCATGTTCCATTTTGATTAAGTCTTTAGTTCACTTAATCCTAACAATCCTGACTCAGCCTTAATTGTCTTATTAAGGCCCTGACCTCTCACATTAGACGGGTATTGTTGTGGCTGCCTGTTGCCGGTTGGTTCCGGGCAGTCTTACGCCACAACTCAGTCTAACCTCGGGTCCTTGTTGGGCTCCATGTTTAACCTCTCACATTGGATAGGTATTGTTGTGACTACTGGACAGCCGGGCGGTTCCGGGCAGGTTTACATCACAACTCAATCCAACCTCGGGTTAAACACATCGTATTTTCTACATTTACATATTTTGTCATTCTTCTTTATTTCTTATATGTAAATATTTGCGGCCCATTATTAAGTTAATGGTGTAAAGGTTACACCAATCATGGGCCCAACCCATACTTGGACTTGGGCCCTTCTATTTCATATTTTCATTCATTAGTAATTTTAACCCAACGTTATTTCCCCCGTTTTACACGTCCGTTTATTATATATATATATTGGGCTTAGCCTTTTAAAGCCCAATTTAGCCATGCGAGAAGGGGAGGCTTATGGCGTGATTACATACACAAAAAGGGGAAGGTGAGCGCATGAACTTGCAATATGACGTTGGAAATACAACATAGAAACTGGTGTACTTGCATAGTGACAACATATACTTTGGTCATAAAGCATAGGTGACATGAATCAAAGCATGTGAACTTGTAGTTGAGATAAGAGTCTAAATTGGGTATCATTATTGACACATAGTCATAACTACAACATGAACCTATACTTTTATTTATGCATATTGTCAAACATAAGCATGGCATAAATTTCTCTAACATGAAATCATGATTCTTACTTTAGTCATGTAAACTTGCAAAAAGGGATTTTTTAACCTAACCTAGCTATGTACCACATATGTCATCATAAAATTCTTGTAAACAAGATAGACTTAATCATGGATTTCAATTATGCCAAATATCATTCATAGCCTAGCCATATTCATAAGTTTCAAATAGGTTTTCTAGTACAAAAGCATGGCTTAATACATGATGCCAAATTCTCAACATAATTTCATATGGATTATAATAACCAAACTTGTTTTAATTACTTACAAATTGATTTATGCACAAAAATATACATCATGATGGCATAGTAGCAAAACCCCAAACTTGCATGAATTTAAATCAACTACATACATGTAGCTTCAACTTGGATTACATAATTTGCGAAATATTCCAAACGTATACTTGCATAGAACTACCGTATGTAGTTCTTTATAACATGAATAACATAATTCAAGAATATCCAAACATATATAATATTTCAAATTGATACGAACGCACAAATATGAATTACTTTATTGCCACAATTCAAGCATACAAACCAACACAATTGTTTATTCATACCAAAGTAATACTCTACTTACAATGGTGTGATGAATTCTCTAATTTAGGGATTGAAGACGCAAATTCCTTTGTTGAATTGATTTGTTTAGGTTGCTTTAAGCTTTAGAATCTTTCTCCTAATCCTCTCTCCAATTTGGTGGCTACTCCTAGTCGTTCCTCAGCAACATGGCGGCTATGTTCTTATTTTTGAATGAATAGATTAGGGTTTAGTCTAGGGTTGTTTATATAGAGGTTAGGAACTGATTAGGACCATTGATGTTGCTTGGATTGATCGTAGCCATTCATTCGATAGAGAGAGACCAATTAAAACTTGCCACCTAGCCCTAGTGACAAAGCAGACCACAGAAAATCGGCCAAACACAGACCTGGCCAGCCAGGTTGGCTGGGCTCGACCAGGTCGACACCCCTGTCGACAGGGCTGTCGACAGCCCTGTCGACATGGGTAGCCCAGGTCGACAGCCCAGTCGACCTGGGTGGCCTAGGCGGGTGTTTATCCGCCCTGGCCCATTGGGCCCGATTTTTAATTATTTTATTCTGTTTGAATTTTAAACTTGATTCTCAAACTTCCGAAGGCCATATCTTCTTCATACGGACTCCGTTTTTCGAAAACTCGGACTCTATTTCGCGTATTTTTCCGAGACGAATGCAATGGCGTATCCCGTTTCCCTTAGTTCTTTGATTTCAAATTAATTATACTTTAATTTGTTAATTTCACAGTTATAGAATTTTCGGGGTGTTACATTCTCCCCCACTTAAAAGGATTTCGTCCCCGAAATCTTCAAGTTAGGAGGAATGTATATCCTAACATCCAAACATCCATCTACTCATCCATCAAACACGAGCATCCATTGTCCTTAAAAGACTTCTAATGCTTCATGATCATATGCGTAGTGTGTGTGTACATGTACTTATCTAATGCAAAATCAGGCGGTCTACTGATTCAGTTGACCTCCTTAATGCGAATTATGTAGGTGCCATGAATCCATTATGTATGCAAATTTTCCTATTCTTGATTCTACATGAGTGCACAATCATTCAATACAAATGCCATATCCATATGACAACACATTAAAGTTCAACCATATACGAATACAAACATATATGCATATGCAATATGAAGTGACTGAGCTGATCTAAAACCTAGATTGTGTGTGTATATGCAACCACGAGCAACCACTAGCAATCACTTGCAACCACTTGCAACCATCATACATAACATGTTTCAACTACATGTTTCCATCCAAAAAGATTCTACCTAAAAGATACGGTCGAGGAAATATACCTAAAAAGATAGATAAAAGCGCAACTTAAGGAAAAAGAAAAATCAAGGATGTACCCTCGAACAGAAAAGGGTAGGCAGTGCGTATTCTAGCTTCAGTTTCCCAAGTCGCGTCTCCCTCGGCGTCACTCCACTGAACTTTGACGAGCTTGACTTCGCGGTTGCGTAGCTTCTTCACTTCCGTCCCTAAGATGCGGGTTGGAACTCTCCTTATGGTTGCTTCGCGTTCCACTTCGGCCTCTTCGAGGATATTTGGCTCTACCACTTCAGCAGACTCATGTAGACATTTTCGGAGATGTGAAACGTGAAAAACGTTGTGGACTCCGGCCAACTTCTCGGGTAGCTCTAATCTATAGGCCATTTTCCCAATTTTCTCGATGATAGGGAATGGCCCTACGAACCTTGGTGCCAGTTTTCCTGTGGTTCCAAAACGAACAACGTTTCTTAGTGGTGATACCTTGAGAAAAACTCTATCTCCAACTTCAAATTCAAGGTCGGTCCTCCTCTTGTCGGCATAGGACTTTTGTCTGTCTTGGGCCGTCTTCATCCTTCTTCGTATTAAGTCTACTTTCTCTGAGGTCTCTCGGATCATATCTGGTCCAAGTATGAGCTTATCCGTGGACTCCCACCAACAAGTGGGCGATCGGCACGGTCTTCCATATAAAGCTTCGAAGTGCGCCATTCCGATGGTTGCTTGATAGCTGTTGTTGTAGGCAAATTCCACCAAAGGAAGGTGGTCTTCCCATGTCCCTCCGAAGTCGAGGACGCATAGCCTTAAGAGGTCTTCCAAAACTCTGTTCACTCTCTCTGTTTGGCCGTCGGTTTGGGGATGATAGGCTGTGCTCAAGCATAACTGCGTTCCTACTGCTTCTTGCAGACTTCGCCAAAACTCGCTGGTGAAAATGGGGTCTCGGCCACTAACAATGCTAGATGGTATTCCATGGAGTCGAACGATTTCCTTAAGGTAAAGTGATGCTAGGGATGAGGCAGTTCTCTTACTTTTGACAGGTAAAAAGTGGGCGCTTTTAGTAAGCCTATCCACTATTACCCAAATGCTAGTGTTGCCTCTCCTAGACCGAGGCAGCCCATCGATGAAGTCCATTGAGATGCTATCCCACTTCCACTGCGGGACCTCCAGAGGATATACACAAAAGATAGCATGCAAGTAAGCTCTACAGGAAGAGAGGGATCAAGGATATACTCTTAAGGGGAGATATGATGCACGAATCTAGTCTTCGATCTTCTAAGTCGCATTTCCTTGAGCTTAACTCCATTATGCTTTGTCTGCCTTTAACTTCACAATTTCGTAGTTTCTTAATTCTTGTTTCCAAAATATGAGTTTGAACCCTTGCCTCTCGTTCCTCTTTCACTTATTCTCCTTCTAGTATACTTGGCTCAAGCATAACTGCGTACTCATGGTTCCATGCAAGCTCTCCAAAATTCACTAGTGAATCTTGGATCTTGTTAACTTACTAGAAGGTATTCCACATAGATGAATTATCTCTAGAAAATAAACAAATGTCAACTATGTTGCCAAATGTACTTACTAAGGTGATTCTCCACAACTCATTCATAAGCGAAATGAACCTTCTGCCTTAGTGGCGAACACTACTGGAGCGCCCCATTTTGAAATGCTCCTCCTAATGAACCCCTTTCTCTAAAGGCTCTTTAATCTGTTTACTGAGCTCTTCCCTTTCCCGTGGAGCCATGTGTCCAACGGGCAACGCAACGGGCTTTGCATTATCTACAAAATATATACGGAAGTCTATTTCCCACTTCGGAGGCAAGCCCTTCACCTCTTCGAAGATATCCGGATATTCCCGGACCACTTTAACCGATTGCAAATTTTTCTAGCGATTCAAGATAACTAAGCATAACCGCATACGAGGGATTACAAGAAATTTCCAAAGTATTACCGAGCTGGGTTAGGAGCCTAACAACCCTTTTCTCACAATCAAGGATGGCCCCATTACTGGATAGCCAATCCATACCCAAAATCGAAAAGCCCAAAACAAAGGCACTACATTGAAATTCAACACTTAGAATAGAAATTTTCAATCCCAGACAGATCATAGACAAATGAGCTGGGCCCCCAATTGGGTTTGAAACAATTAAGGGGTCCTCTACCATACTAGTTTTTAGGTGCAGAGATTCTACTAAAGCAGACGAGATAAAGGAGTGTGATGCGCCAGAATCAAATAAAGTGCGAACGGGGTGATCATAAAGATAAACTACACTTTCTACAGAAGTATTTATACCTCGCTGTTGCAGAGGTGGCGCTTCCAGCACATGAACCTGTGCCCCTGGGGTGGATCCAGCCCTCTGCCCCTGTCCTCGTTTCTTTGGGCAGTCCTTAGCCCTATGGCCTGTCTCACCGCAAGAAAAGCACCCACCATTCTCCTTGGCCTTCTTTTTCCGGCAGTCCTTTACTAAGTGCCCCACTTTGCCACAGAAATTACACTTCCTCTTCTCTTTGTTGCCTTTCCCGCCCTTCTTAAAGTCTGTCTTCTTAGGCTGCAAACCCTCTTTCTTCCCTTGAGAGCTTTCTGCCTTTGTCACCTTCTTGCCCTTATCCTCTTCATTCAGCAATGCCATTTGCACCAATCTTTCATACGTGGCTCCCATGGGTATATGGGTCATGGCCAAACTGTGTAATGGCTCATTCAACCCTTTGACGAAACGAAGAGCCTTCTTGTGCGGGGTGTTGACTAGGTCAAGTCCAAACCTAGCCAGCTCATCGAACTGATTCACATACTCTCTGACTGTCTTGTCCCCTTGCTTAAGAAATAAGAATTTTTCCAACTGCAAACTTCTTTCCGCATCTAAGAGGAATTTGGTCTCAAACCTTGCCCTAAAGTCCTCCCACGTCTCCACTGGTCTTTCAGCATTAGTGACTTCCCACCAGTAGGAAGCCTCGCCCTTCAATAGCCATACTGCCAATTGTACTTTTTGTCTATCTTCTACCTCAAAGATGATGAATAGGTCCTCCGTTTCTTTCAGCCAATTCCTAGCTGCCACGAAGGACTCAGTTCCATGGGAATCCCTTCCTCCCATAGCTTTAAAATCTTTACATATCTTAGCAAAAGCGTTTCCCCGAGGAGGAGGTGGAGGAAAAGGTGCCGCTGCAGCTGGATGATTTCCTTCAGCTGGGGGAGGAGGAACGGTAGGACCTGGCTGAGTGGCCCTTGCTTCTAAGAACCGTCTAAACCAACCAGGTATTGGCACCCCTTCCGGCAAGTTAAGTTCTTGGGACATGCTGAAACAAAAAGGATAGATTCAAAACGAAGGATAAGAGATAATACCTATGGCTTTGGGGAGTGGACTTTGCCTTTTAAAATAAAATAATATTTTTCTTTTAAAAATGCTTCTTTAAATTTCCTTTTTGAAAATAAATTTTCAAAACTTTTTATCTTATCTAGTAAACCTATGCTCTGATACCAAGTGAAACACCCCACCTCCGTTAGGGTCACTCTCAAAGGGAATGCCCTAATTTTGGTGGAGGTTTATAAGTACAAGTCACAGATATACAAGACAGATATAAGAACACATATTTGTAAACAGCGGAAGAACAACAAACTTTATTTCATAAAGTCAAATACGTGTTACAACAACATCCTTTCCAAAAACATAACATAACACTTTCATAATCTGTCTTGAGTACATTATTTTTAAAGAAGCATAAATAAAACATAGATAAACTGCAAAAGCCCCATAGTGGATTGTCCAAAGCCATAGTTCAAAACAGGAAAGTCCAAGCAATACATTTCTCTTCTTCAAGCTGGATGTTGAGGTTGGTCAAGCTGCTGTGTTCCCTCCCTGAGGACCTGGGGGGGGGGGGGGAACGGAAGAAAGAAGACGAAAGAAAAGTAGAGTCAGACATAAAGCCTGAGTAAGTCTAGTACTATTTTGTCTATGAATAAAGAACTGGGTATGATAAGTATAAACAAGAAGTGGGCATGCACTATAAACTTGGTTAAGTTGTCTAGGGTCGAATATACTATCGTACCCCATGTTAATCTCTGAACCCATATAAACTAGTTCCCACTGTCACCCCATAATCAGGGTGATGTGATCCATTCAATGATGATCGGCTCCTACTCGCATAGTTACATGTGTCTTACGGCCCCCGATGTCGTAGTTACCTATGCTGGTCCCACCATGGGGTGTATCAAGTCCCGTGGTGGCGGCCCGACACAACCTTAGAATGCACAGGTATGCTACTGGTGCCCAGTGCCTTAGTTTTCTACGCCGGAGTGTGTGCACACCCGCACTCCGTTAGAACCTACACTGCTACACCACCGCCGTCGCTTTGACCTCTTACAATCATCCCAGTAATCGTGCCCCACCCTGCCTAGTTTCAGGGTTTCCTGATACACCTTCTAGGGTTACTGCTGAAAAGGGTCCCCCGTTACTAGGTTTTCTATCTCTAACCACATGCTAAGTTGGTTAAGTGTTTTCTAACCTAACCCCACCAGTCCGTTTAGTTTAGCATGTTCCATTTTGATTAAGTCTTTAGTTCACTTAATCCTAACAATCCTGACTCAGCCTTAATTGTCTTATTAAGGCCCTGACCTCTCACATTAGACGGGTATTGTTGTGGCTGCCTGTTGCCGGTTGGTTCCGGGCAGTCTTACGCCACAACTCAGTCTAACCTCGGGTCCTTGTTGGGCTCCATGTTTAACCTCTCACATTGGATAGGTATTGTTGTGACTACTGGACAGCCGGGCGGTTCCAGGCAGGTTTACATCACAACTCAATCCAACCTCGGGTTAAACACATCGTATTTTCTACATTTACATATTTTGTCATTCTTCTTTATTTCTTATATGTAAATATTTGCGGCCCATTATTAAGTTAATGGTGTAAAGGTTACACCAATCATGGGCCCAACCCATACTTGGACTTGGGCCCTTCTATTTCATATTTTCATTCATTAGTAATTTTAACCCAACGTTATTTCCCCCGTTTTACACGTCCGTTTATTATATATATATTGGGCTTAGCCTTTTAAAGCCCAATTTAGCCATGCGAGAAGGGGAGGCTTATGGCGTGATTACATACAAAAAAAGGGGAAGGTGAGCGCATGAACTTGCAATATGACGTTGGAAATACAACATAGAAACTGGTGTACTTGCATAGTGACAACATATACTTTGGTCATAAAGCATAGGTGACATGAATCAAAGCATGTGAACTTGTAGTTGAGATAAGAGTCTAAATTGGGTATCATTATTGACACATAGTCATAACTACAACATGAACCTATACTTTTATTTATGCATATTGTCAAACATAAGCATGGCATAAATTTCTCTAACATGAAATCATGATTCTTACTTTAGTCATGTAAACTTGCAAAAAGGGATTTTTTAACCTAACCTAGCTATGTACCACATATGTCATCATAAAATTCTTGTAAACAAGATAGACTTAATCATGGATTTCAATTATGCCAAATATCATTCATAGCCTAGCCATATTCATAAGTTTCAAATAGGTTTTCTAGTACAAAAGCATGGCTTAATACATGATGCCAAATTCTCAACATAATTTCATATGGATTATAATAACCAAACTTGTTTTAATTACTTACAAATTGATTTATGCACAAAAATATACATCATGATGGCATAGTAGCAAAACCCCAAACTTGCATGAATTTAAATCAACTACATACATGTAGCTTCAACTTGGATTACATAATTTGCGAAATATTCCAAACGTATACTTGCATAGAACTACCGTATGTAATTCTTTATAACATGAATAACATAATTCAAGAATATCCAAACATATATAATATTTCAAATTGATACGAACGCACAAATATGAATTACTTTATTGCCACAATTCAAGCATACAAACCAACACAATTGTTTATTCATACCAAAGTAATACTCTACTTACAATGGTGTGATGAATTCTCTAATTTAGGGATTGAAGACGCAAATTCCTTTGTTGAATTGATTTGTTTAGGTTGCTTTAAGCTTTAGAATCTTTCTCCTAATCCTCTCTCCAATTTGGTGGCTACTCCTAGTCGTTCCTCAGCAACATGGCGGCTATGTTCTTATTTTTGAATGAATAGATTAGGGTTTAGTCTAGGGTTGTTTATATAGAGGTTAGGAACTGATTAGGACCATTGATGTTGCTTGGATTGATCGTAGCCATTCATTCGATAGAGAGAGACCAATTAAAACTTGCCACCTAGCCCTAGTGACAAAGCAGACCACAGAAAATCGGCCAAACACAGACCTGGCCAGCCAGGTTGGCTGGGCTCGACCAGGTCGACACCCCTGTCGACAGGGCTGTCGACAGCCCTGTCGACATGGGTAGCCCAGGTCGACAGCCCAGTCGACCTGGGTGGCCTAGGCGGGTGTTTATCCGCCCTGGCCCATTGGGCCCGATTTTTAATTATTTTATTCTGTTTGAATTTTAAACTTGATTCTCAAACTTCCGAAGGCCATATCTTCTTCATACGGACTCCGTTTTTCGAAAACTCGGACTCTATTTCGCGTATTTTTCCGAGACGAACGCAATGGCGTATCCCGTTTCCCTTAGTTCTTTGATTTCAAATTAATTATACTTTAATTTGTTAATTTCACAGTTATAGAATTTTCGGGGTGTTACAAGGACGCTCTCCATTCATGACCTCCCACCAAAACGAGGCTTCGTCCTTCATTAACCAAGCAGCTAGTTGGACCTTCCTTCCGTCTTCTATCTCGAAGATACGAAATAAATCTTCCACCTCCTTAAGCCAATTTCTAGCTTCAACAAACGTCTCTGACCCATGAAAAGGTTTCCCGCCCATCGCACGAAAGTCCTTGCATATCTTCGAAAAAGTATCAAGTTGGGAGGGGGAGGAGGAGGAGGAACGTCTGCTGGGCCTACGGCGGTAGCCCTAGCGTCTAGATACCTTTTGAACCAAGTTGGTATTTGTATGCCCTCAGGTATCTGGGGTAACCCAGACATGCTGAAAAGAAAAAGGAAGAAATTCAAAACGGAGAATGGAAAGAAAGATAATGGCTCTTGGGGATTATGTTTTTCAAAATAAACTATACTTTTGAAAGTACTTCCTTTTTAAAACCTTTTTGAAGTGTAACACCCCACTTCCGTTAGGGTCACTCACAAAGGGAATGCCTTAACTTCAGTGGAACGTTATAAGTAAAAAGAACAGAAATTTACAAGTTAGATATGTAAAGTAGTACTTGAAAATTTTATAACTTTATTACAGCAAAAACAGAAATAAGTTTGGTTACATCATAATACCAAAACCCAAGTACACAAATATCAGTCTTATACAAAATCCTTCAGAATGCATAATTTTAAAGCCATAATCCCCAAACGGAGAATGCCATAAATAGGTAGAATCAAAGCCAAGCGATATTTCAAGCACTTCAAGCAGATGGAACCTGAATCAAGCTCCTATGTTTCCACCCTGAGAACCTGAGGGGGAACGGAAGAAAAGAGGAGAAACAAACTAGGTCAGACAAACGTTTGGTGAGTCCAGTGACTTTCAGCATATAAACAGATAATAGTATCATGACATGCAAATAAAACTGGATGAGAGATAACCATAACATGAGTAGCAGGTTAACAGAAGAGGCAGAATGATATAGGTTAAACTAAGCTTCTTACTTAGTTTTACACTTCTCTGCACTAATACTAGTATAACAGAATTAGGTGTTGTCCTAATATCTAAACAGAGAACAGAACGATCTTTTCAGAAACACGATGGTATTAATGGGCCTTTACCACCCTAACAGAGACAGATGAACAGAAACAGAATGCTAGTAATGGGCCTTTACCACCTAAACAGAGACAGACGGTATAGAGACAGAAGCAGAAACGGAGTCAGAGACGGAAACGGAATATTCCCCACGGAAACAGAATATTAGAATTAGGTGTACATTAGTAATGGGCCTTTACCACCCCAACAGACGGTACCACACAGAAACAAACAGGTGTTACCACCCCAACAGAAAAAGACGGTACCCCAACAGAAACAGACAGAACTAAGTGTACCCTAAATTCTACCCCAAGTGATCGACTCCCTAATACATAAATACCCTGTGCCGGCCCCATAGAAGGGTGTATCACTCTCTAAAGTGGTAACCTATAGACACAGACCTATTTACAGATGTTACGGCGTCTTACATCCTCAGGGTAGACTGGATCCATGCACGCACATGACTCGGTTGGAATGCACCATCAACACCCCTCGCCATTATCAGAATGAACCTCTTACAATTAATTCTGTAAGCGTGCCCTGGACCCCTACCTAGTGTTGGGTCATAGTTTTGATACCATAAAGGGTTACTGACTAATATGGGTCCCAAACAACAGAAGACACAAGTAACTGCCCCTCCTAACCTTGTGTCCCCAGACTAACACATTTCAGATTAACTTACTTATAGATTTTAGATGTACAAAGTTCAAATTAACTAGTTCTCAGATCAGACGTATAAGTTAACAAGTTTTCAGACTAACCGATCAGATATACAGATTAACAAGTTTTCAGACTTAACGGATCAGATTACAGATTACCAGACTTACAGATTGTTTCACCTAACCTTGTATTGGGTCTACACACTTTCAAATGGGTTTATTAGATTCATCAGTCCAGTTGTTTTAACCCTATCCACCCAACACGTTTTAGGTATCACATTTATCTTAGATTTACATTAATTAAATATTAATGCAAAGACCTCTCACATTAGGTCGGTAGCTTGTGGCCGCTGGATGTGTCGGGCGGTTCCGGGCAGACTTCTGCCATAAGCCAGACCTAACCTCGTGTCTAAGCATCTTTATGCCTACGACCTCTCACATTTGACTGACAGTTTGTGGTTGATGGTTAAGCCGGTTGGGTCCGGGCAGGCTTCTATCGCAAACAGAGTCTAATCTCATGTCTCGGCATTCTTATTTTTTAAGCTAAAGTATTCCTTCACAGATTATGCCAATACCAGACTAATTACGTCAATTCAACAGATTAACTTCTTTACAAGTAACAACAGATTATCCACAGTTCTATTAACATGTTTTGCTCAATTTTAGATCGAGCCTACCGATTTTCATACCCCAAATTACCGCATTTAGTTTCAACAGATTTAGTAGATTAGGCAATTTAACAGATTTAATCTTCCCTTAAAATTCCATTGACATTCCTCGCTTAATCATAAAATTAAGCCTAATTTTACATGCTCAAATCATGGTCATAATTCACAATATAACATATGCCCCAAATTTCTAGTTAAATTTACATAGTACAGAATATTCTCCAAAAACACCAAATCATGATATACAATACGAATTATGCCAAATTAAAGCCTTTGATTTCAGCGTATGTAAATATCCAAAATCCCCATTTAGGCGTATTCACAATTAATAGTTATCCTATTTTTAATATAGACCTTTTATGCCTAAATCATACATCCTTTTTCTTTCAGGTCATAGAACGTCATATAAAATATGCCCCCAAATTTAGATCTTAAATTTACAACATATATTATGTCCTCAAAATCAGATCATGCATTATATTCCCAAATTACAAGTCATATATTGTCATACAATAATTCTCCTTCTTCCAAATCATAAACCGTCATATATAGTATGCCTAGATCCAGAGCTTAAATTACAACATACGCCCATTTCTTAAATCAGTCACAAATCAGTCATGTCCAATTATGAATCATTCATTATTTTCCCAAATTTAGCGTTTGTGCGTCAATCTCTTAAGTGATTTGGCTCAGGCTCGTGGTATCCTGGCTATAGAATAGAAAGAAGGAAGAGATACAGAATATTTACAAGAAGATAGATCTACACAAAATATAACAGATCTGATAAACAAGAATAAGATAGACCTACACAGAATAAAACAGATCTGATAAATAGGAATATGCATAATCTCCAATTAAGATTTATAACCATGTAAAGATCATAATTAAATTTCATATTTGAAAATAACAGTACTCACAATAAGAGAAGAACGATTCTAGGATCTGATTTTCTGGAGTTGATTTAGCTTTCCGTTGATGTAGGCATTGATTTGTTATCTTTTAATCCTATTCAGATTGGAAGAAGAAGAAGAAGTACTAGTTCTAACATAGGTTTCAGCGGAGTAGCGACGCCATTGATTTATTTTTAGAGAAGGAGAGAGCAATGGAGGCTAGAGAATAATGTAAGAGATTTAGTTTTTGGCTTAGGGATGTATTTATAGGAGAACAGAAGTGTTTAGGGCCTTAGATATCAACCTAGAACCAATTTTGAAGATCAAAACAGCCAAAATCACGTCACAAGCCAAAGAAAATCGGATCTGGGCCAAAACAGGTCGACTTGTAGAAGGGGAGGTCGACCCCCAGGTTGACCCCCTGGTCGACCTATGACCTAGGTCGACCCCCAGGTCGACCTCCCTGGGTAGGTCGACTCCCAGGTCGACCTGCCTGGGTATTTTTCTATGTAAATTCTCAAAATTTGTTGAATCTTCCGAAGGCCATAACTTCTTCATACGAAGTCCGATTTACACAAACTTGGACTCTATTCCAAGAAGAATTTCGAGAAGAATGCAATGGCGTAACCCGTTTTCCTTAATTCTTCTTTAAAAATTAAGTATACATTGTTTTGTTACTTTTATGTTTACAGAAAATATGGGGTGTTACAATATATTATTATGTATATATATACATGTGTGTGTGCACGCCCGCACATATGTGTGTGTGTGTGTATATATATATATTTGGGGTATATGTTGATTCATATTGTAATGCACGAATTTTGTAGGTTGTGAATTAATCACACATTAATTACGTAGATTACGAACTAATTGCGCACTAATTAACATGTTTTTCAAATAATATATATATGTATATATATAACTTAATTGTGCATTGACTATATGTTTTATGAGGAAACAAGAAATAACGTCCAAATTCTATATTTAATACCTTTACTTAGAAGACATCTATGGAATGTTTCTATTTTTAACTTTATAATATATATATATTGTATGGAGGTTAATTGCATATTCTTGTCATTAATTAATATGAATTTGAATTGCCCTAAATATGCATATATAGAAATGTCTTTAAGTCCGTAAACCATAGAGAATTAATTATGCACGTTAGGAATTAATTGGACGTTGATTGAAACATAGGTCAATCAATATCGTTTAATTGAGGTTTATCTTCTATAATAAATTAGCGACACATATTTTATAATTTTTCTTGACTTAGCACATCTCCACTGGTATATTTTCTAATCCTTGCTGACATGGCGAGATTTCATTGGTTCAATGACATGGCTAGCCTAGATTTAATTCAATGAATCCAATGGCTCACGATCTCTAGCCTAACCTACAAATTGACCTCCATACCACCCTCATTCCTACAACACAGTCTCTTCTTTATCAAGGCTAGTCTTTTATTTTAAGTACATGCCTAACCTAATTTTAAATTTTAGGGGAAAGAGATCTATAAATAAAAATTATTTTTAAGCGTATATTTTGGAGGCGGGTTCTACAGGGGCCACAAAGGAATACTTTGTCCACAGTGAGTTTTTATAACTGCATAGATTTTTGATATCTTTTGGTAAATAGACACTATAATAGTTGTAAGGTTTTGTAGTTTTTATTTACAGTTTTGTTTATTTTCTGTAAGTTAGTAATTTTCTGTAAGTTATCCCTATAGCTTTTCATTCTTTTTCTTACAGTTTTTTAGTTTATATTTAAATTGCTGCAAGATATTTTCTCAGTCTTCCTTTCCCTTCTGCGTCCAATTTTACATTTTTTATGTTTATTTCTACTATGCCCAAAACACACTTGGATATGTAAATATTAGCATATGTACACGGCTGATTTATAAGACTATAACAAAAGTGATATTAGCACGTTTGTAAATACACTTGAAATAGAATTATGTAAAAGATAACTAATGGATTAGGTATTAAATTTGCAGATAATAAACATGTAACACAAAAACTATAACAAAAGCGAACTAGACCAAAAATAGGCAAATTTATATGATTTACCAAAATAATCATGACAAGCTATAATTGAAAAATGACTGAACGTATTTGCAGACATAATGATAAATTGTACAAACACAAAGAATCATAATAAACAAATGTGCTTAGATGCAAATATAACTACAACATGAGGTTATAAATGAATGAAATGACATATTATAAAAATGATGTTAAGTTCATAAGCAAAATTATATGGTTCTGTGGTAGTCTCGTAAATATGTATTTAATGGTTCTATGGTGCCTCGGAAATAGGCATTCTTCGATATTCTATTGTTCTATGGTTGCCCTCGTATATAGGCATTCTACAATTATTATGTGGCTTTGGTTTTATGGAAAATATATAAGGGTCCTAATCAAAGAGGATCTAGACCAAGTTGCATTTGTTTGTTGCAGACCCTTACCAGGCAGCATTCCCTTATCACTACTAGTCTGGCACGATGATGAGGCTAGGGCATGCTTATGTTGAGCTAGGTAGTAAGAAGTTCCAAATGAAGGTGGGTATGTATGCGTTCCGGTGGTTCAATGTGCGTACATCGAACCAAATTGGGAAAATAAGATAATGCAGCGCCTATGACGACGACTATATCATTTGTTGTTGGGTCGGGCCTGATAAGTCCGAGATCTATAGGGGGCATAGGTCACCACTCTATAGTTAATTAGCATTCGATCAACGAGTAGTATTAGGAAATTATCCTAATATTGCTTACCATATTTTTTAATTGTAAAAGATCAAACATTCAAATGACTAGTGCAATAAAATAAGAAATCAAATGAGATAGAAATCGACAAAACCTCTAATCTTTTGATATCATTCATATATGTTCACCTATTAGTTATACGCAGATAATTACCCTAGTTGACATTAGGACTATTATTCTGCCTATTTCCTTTATTTATTAATCGTGCTAGTAATTATATTGCTCATCAGACTTTATGTCTGACCCGCTCCTTTTCTTTCCTTTTTCTCCCCAATAGGTTCGTTGGGCAAAGATACATCACACTAGCACCTTTCGGAAGGTCATTGATGAAGACCCACGTTTCCTTTTATTTTACTTAATTCAAAGTTGCTAAATTTTCATTTCCATAGGTTGGACTTGTACTTGAGAGGGATAACATTTTATTATACTTTACTTTGAGCTAAGATTATAAGACATCTGCGTAACAACCCGAAATTTGGCCAAGTTAATATGAGAATATTTAACTTGTTTAAATATTTAATTGGTGTTATTAATCATTAAATCCCATTTGAAAATTTTATTTATGATAGAAAGTTTAATTGTAATCTTTTAAATAATGGGATAATGATTTAAACTGCCATTTAAATTCTTTAAAATAAACAGTATAAAATGAGTATATGTTAATTTATGTAATAAAAATATTTTAAAATTCATAATTTGAAATATATGTAAATTAAAAAGTGACTTGATGTTTATTATATAATAAGTTAAAAGTATCTATATTTTTATAAAATAAGAACCATGATTTGATCTTTGCTTATATAATAAATAAAGTATACTTTAAATCTTAGTTTTATTTTATAAATCACAATGATTTAAAATATTATTTTATAAGTAAGATTTAAATTTAATTAATTTTGTAAAAAATGAAATTTAAGCACAACTACATAATAAGATGTAAGTTACAAGACATACATTAAATGCTTGTACTTGAATGAGTTGACGTGAAATGATTTAAGGGCAATTTTCTTTTTTGTTTTTTTAATTTGTTACGTTTCTATAATAATTCTCATCTTATATATGTACTTGCACAACATTATCATTTCATTTCTTTTCTTTCCCATTTCTTCTTTATTCTTGTTGCTTCTCCTCATTGGTAGCCTTTTTATATAAAAGGAGATATAAAATTAAGCTGGTATGGGCAAAATAAATTTCAAAGAGGATGGTAGCAAAACTAAAAGAAACAGGAAACAGATCAAAGCTTGAAGAAAATGCAACAAGTAAACCCAAAATCAATATATATTCACTATAAAATCTTGTAGGAAAGGTCAATTAGTTTGTTTAAGTATATGCTTCAATTCTATACGGTTTTGATGGTAATTTATATGTTTGAGCATGTTGAGGTGGTCGGGATGCCTTATTGTAACCATAGCCATATAATGGGGAAGCTAGGGTTAGGATTTTAGGGTGATTCGAGAGGAGTTAGAGGATGAGGCTAGTTGCAGGGGGTTCGTCATGGTGAGGCGCGACTCTCGATCGGGTATGGTGGAGAATGGCAAAAAGAAATGTTGCACTTTCTTTTGGGTAGCTATAGTAGGTGTTTGGTCGAAATTTTGATGGAGATGATGGTAATGCAGGCCGAGTGCGCCGGAGGGTGGACTTGGTGAAGACGAGGTCATGGATGAACTCGATGGTGAGTTCCAGCAATTAGGTAATGGTGTTTGGTGCATGCGTAGTACATAGTTTTTGGGTAGAGGGAAAATCGAAGAAGTAATAGGAAGTGAAGAAAAAGAGGATCGTAGTGGGGTTTGGGTCGGACTTGTGCTATTGAGCTCGTCCCATTTGAATTTTTGGTGAGAAAACTTTAATTTAGTTAATTTATACATTAAATGTGTTGGTTCAAAAGGCCATATCAAGTTCGTTTTAAATTTGATCGACAAACGGATTTTTCGTTGCGTTCATATCAACGATTACAATAGTGTAGTGTAATTGTTGATAAGTTCGGATGAGTTAAAATTTGTGACAAATTAGAATGGATAGCTCCTATATAGCGTCATTTTTAATAATGACGTCATTTAAAATTTGCATTTTGTATTATAAATTTAGCTGAACAATATACCATCAAGTTAAATTGAATTGTGTAGATCATTATTGACATTTATTGAGCAGAATAAAACCTCCAATGCATGCCTTGTACGATTTTAGTTCTATACCTATTATGTTGGAATTTAATTAATGTAATAATTTCAGTCAAGATTCATAAGTATTTGTATTAGATATCATTACAATATCATGAGATTTTCTTTAATTTTTTTTTTGTTATCGTAAGGTAAAAAACCGTCCGTGTTTATGTGCGATATGGACATATAAGATACCTTTTGTTTTCAAAAGGTTTTAAATATAAAAATCTTTTTGCTTGAGTTTTCTTAAACTAGACCCATGTCTGATCCGGAGTTTATTTTCTTTCCCTAAAACTTTGGATATTCAAATTTTTATGACCATACAAGTAGTTTAGGTGTTAGAGTCCAAGACGTACGTCCGTTGATTCTTATTTCCATTGTGCTATGGTGTTCTTGTGTATATAGTAGTTCAGACAGGTTGTTATGATCGTTTAGGTTAGTATTTGTTGTCTACTCTAATGATTGTATATGTATATTAAATAAAAGTTCTTTCCTTTTGTAAAGACTTATTATATATTATATGTTATCTGCTTCGATTGTGTGATTTTGTTCTATTTTCTTTTTCTTCAACCCCTAATGATTTTGGTTTCCAGCACTTGGATGTTCGATATGTCAATAACGTTGATGTATTAGTGTCGACTTTGAGGGTCGAAAAACCTAGTTGTTACAATATGTTTTGTAACTTACTTTATGTGAAATATTATTTTGTAATAATAAGTTATTAAAAATTAAATGTTTCCGCTGCTTTTATTTTATGTCTGGTGATTTGTTTCTTTATACTTACAACACTCCTCATTGTTTCGTATAACCATTTTAGGGAATATGAAGGGTTTTAGGGTGTTTCAATATCCTTCCTAGTTAGGTATAAGGAATGATTTCTTACAAAAGAAGCTCCTGACTCTCGCCTTCCATTGTTGTGTCTTCAGGTTAGTTTTTAAGTTTTCTTCTTCCTTATCATGATTCCTTAAGTAGAGAGATTTCTTTTGGTTTAAGCAGTAGACCTTACCTTAGGAGTCAAAATGTTAACATTAGATTTTAATTAATTGAATGCTAACACCTAATTCATATGTAAATTAGAAATATAGCAAAACAGTCACAAATCACAATCACATAATACAATTAAATAAATGGAGACACTAGATTTATTATGGCTTGACAACTATGCCTACATCCACTGAGGTGTAATCGATTGATCATACAGTTTGATTGCAAGTACTGCTCTATTTAGTCTAAAAAGTACAGAGAAAAAATTGATTTTGTTAAGCTATAACAATGTCATAGTGTAGTTATGTCCAAAAGCCAAGAGAAGATCCTTGAAACGAAATGTCCTATTAATTGCTGTAGAAGAGCTCAGATCTTGCAAATACAAATATCTATTCAGTTTTGAGTGTAACTGATTATATGTTGGCATCAAATAAGTAATAATCAAAATGAGAAAGTTTCAAATGAATACACATATTTAAATACAAGTATACATTCTGGTTTTGATATAAGTTTTGAATGTATGACTTTGCATTGCTTTGAACAGAATCAATCTCCAATATATGTAGTTATATATACTTGTTTGCAAAGACCGGATAAGCATGGAAACTTTTGCTTTCAACTTTAATATCCACCAAATTCTAATCCCTGGACTCTTATATAGGCATAATGCCATATGTATTAAACTTGGCATATTTCAGGTTCAGGTATGCAAATAATTTTGATAGGCCCTGTTTACATGTACAGATTCGAAATATGTCAATTCTTGGGTATATATATATATCATGTTGAATTTTATTGTGACGCTATATGTTGGATTGAAGTGGTCAAAGATAGCTTGAAAATGGTGAAGATGGTTCGCGATTTGGAGCTTGGAAGCTCAAGTTATTGCGCCATGAAGTAAGCCGGTAGAAGCTGGGAGGAAGGATCTGGGACAAATTCTAAATTATGAATCCTATTGCGGTGTCCTGGAATAGACATTTGGCAACTTGGGCAAGACGTCTGAGTGCCTAGGATAAAGGTCTGGCAATCTGGGTCATACGTCTAAAGAGCTTGGGACCTGTAGCCAGTGTCCTGGGCCAGATGTCTATGGACCTGGGACCTAATTCCAAAGTCTTGGGACAGTCGTCTGGTAGCCTGGGCCAGACTCTTGGACTGTTAAATGGGATGTTTTGCTAGTATCTTCGCTGAAGGGTTGAAGGGTCAAAAGACTAAATTTGTCATGATGAAAATCCTTACTATATAAGCTATTTTCAGTTTTTTATAGAGTGTTCTTTCTTGTTCAAAGTTTTTTCTTAAGAGAAAATTAGGGTTCGTAACCTAGTTTTGATCTCAATTCTATTCGACACAAACTCTTTTCTATACTAAAATATAATGATCATTTTATTAATCTCTTGTATTCTTTTCATCGTGGTAATAATATATTCTCTCCAAAGTGGATGTACGCTAACGAGTTGTTAGTAGGACCACTATAAAATCAGTGTATGATTTATTTTCATTGCTTTAGTCATTATTGATTATTTGTGATTGAGTTAAGCTTGTTTGTATTGGTTGATCATTGTTTTAGTGATTTGAGTTATTGGGATTTGTTTTTTTGTGCGAATCTATCAACGATCTCGTCTTTTGCTGTGCTTGTGGTTTGGGGATTTGATTTGAGTAGTCTTGGGTCGAATTAATCACAATAGTTGGTATCAGAGCATTAGGTGCTTGGTAGGTGTTTGTGGAAATGCCAAAATTAGATGGTAGCTTGGGAAGTCCCTCAATGGTTAGTCTAAATAGTGTGGCGCCTTGTGTACATGATTCGCATGCAGCGTCGGGATCTCAATTGGTACTAGACAAGTGGAATGGAGATAATGACTTTGAGAAGTGGCATTGGATGATGAAAATGGTTCTTAGGAGGAATCCAGTGCACCGGGTGGTATTTGATACCCATTTGTTGCCAAGTAATATCTCGGATGTCGAGGGAGAGGAGATGAAAGAATAGGCTTACACTACTGTTCAACTTGATGTGGGGGAGAATGTGATCTCTGAAATTAGTGGTGAGACAACTGCTAAAGGAATTTGGGGCAATTTGGAGGAGTTGTGTGTGGGTGTGTGTATAAAGAAGTCACTCACAAACCGTTTGATCTTGTTGCGAACGTTTTTCACTTTTAAGATGAAGGATGGTAATTTGCTTAAGGCACACTTGAATACCTTGGTTAACTTGCTAATGAAGATGAAGGCTATTGATTTGAAAATTGAGGAAGATTAGAAGGCGATGGTATTATTGTGTTCGTTGTCGGACCCTTATACGGGTTTCCCAAATAGTTTGATTTATGGTCGGGATTCATTGACTCCGGATGATGTCAAGACGGACCTTCTTAGTGAGGATTTGAGAGAACAAATGAAGGAGATGAGTGAAGGTAGTAGTGATCACAGGTTATTTGTGGAGAAAGAAAAGAATGTGAAGAAGGGAAATCACGGGAGTTCTAAATCATGGAATCCCAGTTGGAGAGGAAAATCAAGGGAAAAAATAGCAACGGATATATTTGCCAGAAACTGGGACATTTGAGTAACGAATGTCCTGACAAATACAAGAAGAAGGAAGTAGCATCTTCATTTGTTGTGTTGGAGAGTGGTGAAGGCTAGATGGATGAGAATGTATTGAAGAAACTAGCATCGGGTGTCTTGGGTTGCGAATGGGTACTCGATTCGGGGGCGTCATATCATGTGATGCCAAATAACAATTAACTTTCCTCTTATGAAGACAAAGAGGGAACTACAAATGTCATGGGAAATGATTCTATTTTCAAGTCAATAGGCATTGGCTCTGTGCAAATAAGGATGTTTGATGGAGTAATTCACACGCTCACTAATGTACACTATGTTCCGGGACTTAGGAACTCATTTATGTCTTTGGGGTAATTGGATTCTCTAGGATGCAAGATCACTATTGAAAAGAATTGCTTGAGGATTTCAAAGGGAGTGCTTGTGGTTATGAAAGGTGCTAGAACTCATGGTGTATTTTTTTATGTAAGGTGTGATCGTAGAAGGTGAGACTTGTGTGGGTGTTGATAGTTCTCGTGAATTGGATGCAACAAGGTTGTGACATTTGGGATTGGGTAATATCTCGGAGTGGAGCACTACACCATATATGCTAATTAGGCTGTGTTTTTAGCCGTATCTAAAGCTGTTGGGCACAGTAAATAGCCATATCAAAAAGTGGCGTGTTAAATTATTAGATACGGCTTTAACCCGTATCTCAATTGTAACAACCCGAAAATCTGGGCCAGTTTAAATTTTTTATTTTGGCAATTTTGGCGAATTTTGATTATTTAAAATGAATTATTTTAAATAATATCGACGAGAAAATTTATTTTTAATATAATTCGACGTATATATTATACGCGTCGTCGTTAGAATATAAATATTTATATATAATTATAAATAGAATTGAAAATGGCGCGGTAGTTCGATAATTCGATTTCAAACTTCAATTGAGCATTCCGGATGCAAAACAATCCGGATTTTAGCGAAACCAAAAACATTAGGATCTAATTGATGATATCTTTCCAACGAATCTGAATAATCGAAATTTCATAGCGGGGATCAAAAGATATGTCCAGATGAAAATTCTGAATAGTCGCTATGGAATTCAGGCCCTTAAAAATAGAAATTTTGCAAACGACCTCGGATTTCGACGAAACCAGTTTTGTTAGGTCCGTGTTGTCAAATTATTGCTAGATTCCAAATTTCATAATTTTTCGAATCAATATGTGAGCGTGGCAAAGGAAAACGCGTTTGACCAGTTTCAGTTGATTTTAATCGACTGGAAATTGGCCATTTTTCCAACGGTCTCAGAATTCGACGAAACTAGTCTTGTTAGGACCGTATCGTCAACACGAGGCTAGAAAATATTTTTCTGGAATTTTCCAAGTCAGTATGTGACCCCAGTAAAGTGAAATGCACGTTCAAATTCAATATATAGAGTTATATGTTGATTTTGACGAAAACTGATCGAAACGATCGAATCAACTTACGATACATATCCCATTGTGTTCGGAATGGGGGTAATTAGCTATGGACGACAGGCGGTGGGTCTCGTTTAGAGGTCGAAAATAAAAGTTGCTATTTAGAAAGATTAATAATAAAATATATATTTATTTATATAATAACCCCCCTCCTTATTTCTCTCCCTCAGTCAAAACCCGCCCCGCCCCCCTTTCTAAAATTAAAACCCGATACCTAAATCAGCCCCCCCCCTTCGATGATCATCGCTCCACCCACCTCGACGCCCTCCTCCACGATCTGACCGTCGTTCATCACCCCCACCGCCTCCTTCTTCTTTCTCTATCCTCTCGCTCCACCTCCTCTAACTAAAAACCGCCCCTCCCGAAAACCCCGATCTCCTATTTCCGCCGCCTCCCTTATACCCTGCGCCACCGCGAGCTCGCCCACCCAACCCGAAGTCGCGCACGCCACCTGATGGACCCACCGCTGACGAACATCCCCCCCTCGCTGAAAACACAGTGAGATCCTTTTTTTATTTTATCTTTGTTTTGTAGAGAAAAGTATTGTTTTTTTTCTTTCTTTCTTTCGATTTTAATTAGAGAGAAACTGATTTTTAATGGAAAAAAATATAGTTTTTAGTTAGAGAAAAAAATATAATTTTTAATTTGATAAAAATTGGTTTATATATATATATATAATGGCATTGATTTTTATATGATAAAGAAGAGATTTTTAGATAACAAAAATATGATTTTTGAGCAAAGAAAAATAGGATTTTTCTATACAAAGAATATGATTTTTACTTTAGAAAAGAAATGATTTTTATGATGTTAAAGGTTCGATTTTTATTTAAAAGGTAAGATTTTTATAAATATAAAGATACAATCTTTGAAAAATGAAAGATGAAATTTTTATATATAGGAAAGCGAAATAAAAATTCGATTTTTAATTTATAAAAGATATAAAGATATGATCTTTATATAAGGTAGATAGTAAAAATAGGATTTTTATAGTATAGGAAGAATAAAAATACGATTTTTATATTATATAACTAGTAAAAATTTGATCTTTATATAGTAGAGGTAATAAAAATATAATTTTTATATGATAGAAAGAATAAAAATATAATTTTTATTATGTAGAAGAAGTAAAAATATAGAAATATAATTTTCATATAGAAAGAAGCGTTGTAAAAATATATGAAGGAAAATAAAAATATGATTTTTATTTATTGAATGAAGCAATAAAAATATAATTTTTATTGTGAACAGCGTGAAAAGACTGCAATGGAATTTCAAGTAGATCCAGACAGTTCAGCAGTTCAAAAATCAAAGCATGGCGGAGTGGAACCCTCTGTGAGAACTTCTCACCTTTCAATTTAAATTTTCTAGTTATATATATATACTAGGATGCAGACGGTGCTTAGTAGCACCCGACACAATCGTCCACAGACCATGGACTTGTTTGTTTGATTGCAAAAATTAGTTAGATTATTTGATTGAAATTGAATTGTGTGGTGAAATGAATTGATTTGATTGATGTGTGAATGACGTGGGCCTTCACTAGACCGGGGATAAGGCTAGGCCTCGTCCCGTTTCTAGTATCGTGCCGTTATGCCGCCGAAATTTTCTAAAATATGTTAGAAAAATAAAAATATCATTTTATTGAAAAAAATGAACCGAATAGAATATTCATAGGTTGAATAAAATGTTTTATCGTTAAAAATATAATTTTTAACGTGAATGTGAATAAATAAATATTCATTTACAAACCAGACGGTTTGTTTATGTACACCTATTTGAAGGACATTGATTGGGTCGATAAATTTTACACATCGCCCAACTGCACAAATAAAATCTGCGTTTGATTGTTTGAAACCCCACACGGGTGTTGGGATGAAATTTGAAGTTCACACATCCTGATTGATTAAATATGTCGATCGATTGATTGACAGGCTGTTATAAGCGTTAGATATTTATATTTGATGCTTATACAGTGTAGTGCACGTTGGTTGATGGTTGATTATTTTTCAATGCTATTATATGTGTGTAATGTATGAAAATCCATATAATTAACTTTATATGGTAATTGATTGGGCCTCATTCCAATTTGAAAAATAAAGAATATTATAAAATAAAAGTTCATGTGTTGACAGTACTCATCCATTGAGATTGGTCATGTGTTGAACGAAATATTTTAGTAATAAAATTTACATCTTTATCGATATAAAATAAAAGTTCATGTGTTGACAGTACTCATCCATTGAGATTGGTCATGTGTTGAACGAAATATTTTAGTAATAAAATTTACATCTTTATCGATATAAAATAAAGGTTCATGTGTTGACAGTACTCATCCATTGAGATTGGTCATGTGTTGAACGAAATATTTTGATAATAACAACTATTTTGAAAAAGAAATGTTTGAAATAGAATATTTGAAAATAGAAATTTATGAAGTCGTGTTGATTAGATTGACGCCATTTTGACGTGAACGATATTTATATCGATTTTATTCATTTCGAAATGAATTGAATTAAAAACGATCTCGAAATGAATTGAATTAAAAACGATTTCGAAATGAATTGAATTAAAAACGATTTCGAAATGAATTGAATTGAAAACGATTTCGAAATGAATTGAATTAAAAACGATTTCGAAATGAATTGAATTAAAAACGATTTCGAAATGAATTGAATTAAAAACGATTTCGAAATGAATTGAATTGAAAACGATTTCGAAATGAATTGAATTAAAAACGATTTCGAAATGAATTGAATTAAAAACGATTTCGAAATGAATTGAATTGAAAACGATTTCGAAATGAATTGAATTAAAAACGATTTCGAAATGAATTAAATTAAAAACGATTTCGAAATGAATTGAATTGAAAACGATTTCGAAATGAATTGAATTAAAAACGATTTCGAAATGAATTGAATTAAAAACAATTTCGAAATGAATTGAATTGAAAACGATTTCGAAATGAATTGAATTGAAAACGATTTCGAAATGAATTGAATTAAAAACGATTTCGAAATGAATTGAATTAAAAACGATTTCGAAATGAATTGAATTGAAAACGATTTCGAAATGAATTGAATTGAAAACGATTTCGAAATGAATTGAATTGAAAACGATTTCGAAATGAATTGAATTGAAAACGATTTCGAAATGAATTGAATTGAAAACGAATTCAAATTGAATTGAAAGCGAATTGAAATGAATTCAAATTGAATTGAAATTTGAATTGAATAGAAATGAATTTTAAAACGAATTTATAAAGAAGAACTCAATTTTGATTTGAATTGAAAAGGAAGTTGAAATTGCTTTTGAAACGAACTTAAAACTATTTATATAATTCGTTTTAAATAGAAATCGACGAAATATATATTATATATATTATATATATAATATAATGGCCTGAATAGAACGCGCCGCGCCGCGGTAGTTCGTGAATTTCGACCATTTATTTCAAACGGACATTACGGGAGATCCGACCGTCGGATTCTCCTGAAACCGGAACCGTTGGGTTCGTATCGAAAAGAGCTTTCTAAAGAATATTAGAAATTAGAAATCTAACGGTTGGATTTGGAGTTATGTCCAAATCAAATTTGAAAAAGGTCGCTATATGTGCAGTTCGATGGCCATTGATGGAAATCGACTGTACGGGCCTTGATAAAATTATTAAAAATAGTAATAATTTGTGTAAAATCATAAGAAATGATTTGAGAAGAATTGGGATGAAAAACCCCATATTTGAAAAGATAAAAATAGATTTTTATCGAAGTAAACTAGTTTTGAACTAGAATTATAATTCTATTTATTTTTAAATAAATGAATTGAATTTAAAAAGGGTTTTGAAAATAACCAGAATATCCAATGATCGCATTGGAGGGGATTTGAATCGAAATTGTCTTCGGAATATTTCGATGTTGGAATTCGTGATTATACGGATGTTGTTACGGAAATTTGAAAGATATATATTTATATCGTTATTTCCAATACGATATTTGTTAGTCGTGGAATTTGATATTGAATATAAGCCGGTATATTTTCTATTCAGAGCCTTGTATTGAATATCAAATGTGATTTGGGTTTGTCGTGAATGGTGTCTTCACTAACACTGTTCTTGAACCCAGTCGAGAAAAGATTAAATCTTTTTATTTAGATTTAATGAAGTGTACCAATTAATTAATATTTAATTGAAATTGAATTGATATTGATTTTGGGTTTATCGTGAACTGTGTTTTAAATAACACTCGTTCTTTAACCCGATAATCAATGGAATGTGACTTTGGGTTTATCGTGGACCGTGTTTTAAATGACACGGATTCTTTAACCCAGTTAACGATTAAAACTAAGTGGAGTTTTAATGAATCTTTAATTAGATTGAAATAATCGAGAATGGGGTATCACCAGTTTTGCTCCAGGCGATAGTTAAATCTTTAATTAGATTTGAACGTGAAATGGTAATTGAATTTACCGATAACACTGTGGTGTTAGATATGAAGTATTACCAGTTTTACTTCATGGGATGAATAAGTTGGGATGGGGAAATTAAAATAAATAATTACTTCGGTAAGGTTCGCTAATCCCGACTAGTTTGAATTGAGATTCAAAAATAGACTAAAGAATAAATTCAAGGAATTTGTCTTGGATAAAATTAATGGGAACCTTTCCCTATGAATGTGAAATTTAGAAACTAACTGTCGGTTAGCCAAGCAGAATGGTTTTCTGAATATTGATCTGATGTTGGTTTCGGCCTTCGGGGTTAATATTTGGGGAATTGTTCTCTTGATTAATTTACGGTTAGTGACTAATGAATTGGAATGAGGCGTATGTTGTGTTTGTGTAACACTTATTTAAAATATACGCGAGTTATTCGGAAAGACCGGGTTTATCCCATTCTGAATAACTGATACGACGATAAGTCGAAGATGAAGACGGTGGTCGAAGACCAGAAGTCTTCACGTCGTTTGGGTGATTGCTGATGATCTTGATTGGGCTGTACACCCAAGAAGATGGAAACAGTTGGTGATCGTCCAGACGTGCTTGGAGATCGATGGATATGCGGGGTACTAGGTGCCTCCGGTTTCGTTCAGACCCAGAACGGACTTGTAAATGGACTGTGTGTCTGACATTGGATTTTAGTCCGTGTGATTGATCTCTATTAAATATATATCTGTTTGGCGGCGGAGAATTTATTCTCTTGCTTAACGCCCTTCTCTGAGACGTACGAGCTCAGGGGTTATATATTGATGGATATCAAACTCATGGAGTGAATTGCCTGTGTGGCATGCCTAAGTGGAAATTGATCGAGGCTTCTGTTGAAAAGCAGAGTCTTGTGGTTGATGATCGAAGCACGACCTTTGTGGCGTAGCTTTGTGTAACGTTTACTTCGCGAGTTTCACACCCGGTATGAACCAAAAACGGGAGAGGACGTCAGGGAGGGCATGCGTTTCTTTCTAGCTAGAAGTGGCGTCAGTGGTTTTACACGCCCTGACGAGTTTGACTTATGTGGTTGTTGCTGTTGCGAGGCGCCTCGGATTGATCGGTCGTTCTCGAACCGATGGAGTCATTTAGTTGGCTCACCTACGCCCCAAAGGGCGGGGAAACGCATGTTCAGGCATTTTAATCCACATCGGTGGACCGGCCCTGAGGATCCAAGGGCCCACCTGTGTCTGGGTCCTGAGGCACGGGCTAGAGCGTCTCGAATCGGTTGAGGACTATCTTTTGCCTCGGTTCATAGATGGAAACCCAATTTCCAAATACGTGACATTTGCGGTTTTATTTGTAGAGCCTAGTATGGCGACATGATATATGGTACCCATGCCGCCTATGATTGATACTTATGATTTGAAGTTGTTTTATACACTATGCACTTATAATAGTATCAAATGATTTGTTTTAAAACGTATCAAGCATTCTTTGGCTGTTATAATGGAAAACCCTATCCCCCGGCTTGCGTTGCATTGTGTGATAGGACCTGGGTCTTATAACAGCTTCATTTTTCTTTATTTAGTATTGCGCTGTTTGTTCTATGCACTGGTATTCTTGGGAGGAAACCCATTCCGTGTTATACGGCGTGGTCCCTTGACTTACCTAACTTTAAAAATAAAGATTAACTGTTTTAGTTCTCACACCAGTCACATGACTGACCTGGAGTTTATTGTTTTAACCTAAACTCTGGGTGCCCCTATTTTGACATGGGCAGCTAGTAGTTTTGGTTTTGCAGATTTATATTCACAGGATCCTGGTTTACAGCTGGAACGATATCCGGAAAGCTTTGTATCCGTATATCTCCTTCTAGTTGTGTATTGTATTATTTTCCGCTGCTATGTATTTAAATGTAATTTAAATCTCTGATATTTCTGTGTAATATTCGTTTATACTCTGTATATTCTTGTAATCTGATGCATTGTTGTAATATACAATGAAATGTTCTTTTATATGCGTTCTGTTGTGGCTTGTTCTCGAACTATCCGACGCTTTCCTTTACGGGGAAGTTACGGGTTTTTACATCAATGGATTAACATACGGCTATTAGCCGTATCTAAAGTGTATGTAGATACGGCTAAAAACCGTATCTTATATGTATATATACATATATACATATATATACATATATATATATATAAGCAGAAAATGTAGCACATATTATTTGTAACACAAAGCATATATAACATAGGATACACTAGTTCACAATTGTAACAGTAAACGAAACATTTGTATTAAATATTTCATTACATTACAATATATAATGATACATGCTATTTGATTACATTACAATAAATAAGCACATGCTGTTTCATTACACTAAAGAAGATACATAATGTTACATTACAATAAGCTGTGATAAATACCCGAACCGGCGTCGTGAGCTTGTTGAATCAATGCTTCCTTCAAGATGAACATCACCAAAACATTGCATTCTATCCAAGACATGAAGGAGCCCTTCAGGAAGATCAACACACTATTCTATCCAAGACATGGTAACAAGTTAGCTTGGATAGCATATAGCATGTACACTACAAAGAACTGTAAAAAAGTGCAAACCACATAGTTTAGGATAGGATATATGTCCACATTATTATTTTCATTAGTAGCTGAATATTGCAAGTCTACAACATTTTTACTTGTTCAGTCGAGACTGAGTCTCGATTAAAGACAGTTGTTATAGCCTAATTAAAGAGAAATATAGTGGATATGTCCAGATTATTATAATTATCATTATATCACTTGGCTGCAATGTAGATATAACATTGCATTAGCAAGTTCTACGAGAATCGCCCTTAACCAGCCCTATTTGCCCTTAACCAGCCCTATTCAGAGCTTCAAACATGGACTCATACTCTAGTTTTGACCTGATCTAAAATCGCTTGTGGTTACCACTTTGAGGCTAAAAGAATTAATGAATTCCGACTTGATATGAAAGAGTTATGGACACTCAAAAATGGACTCAGGCCATGTTTGCAGCAACAATGTAAAAACCCGGAAAATCTGTGCCAATTTAAAAATTTTGTTTTGGCAATTTTAATGAATTTTGAATATTTAAAATGAATTATTTTAAATAATAACGACGAGGAATTTATTTTGAGTAGAATTAGATGGTATATATTTATTTGAATCGTCGTTAGAATATAAATAATTATTTAAAATTATAAAAGGAATTGAAAATGGCGCTGTAGTTCGAAAATTCGATTTCAAAGTTTAAATGAATGTACAGGATTCAAAATAAACTGGATTTTAGCGAAACCAGAAATATTAGAATCTATTTGGGAATATCTATCCAACGAATCCGAAAAATTGAAATTACATAGCGGGGATAAAAATTTATGTCCAGTTGAAATTTCAGAATAGTCGTTATGGAATTCGGGCCCTTAAAAATGGAAATTTTGCAAATGACCTCTGTTTTCGACGAAACCACTTTTGTTGGATCCGTGATGTCAAGTTATTGCTAGGTTACAAAATTTGTAATTTTCTAAATCAATATGTGAGCGTGGCAAAGGAAAACGCGTTTGACCAGTTTCAGTTGATTTTAATCGAATGGAAAATTGGCCATTTTCCAAATGGTCTCAGAATTCGACGAAACTATTTTTGTTAGGACTGTATCGTCAATACGAAGCTAGAAAATATTTTTTGGGAAGTTTTAGAGCCCGTATGTGGCCCCGGTAAATTGAAATGTGCGTTCAAATTCAATATATAGATTAATATTTTGATTTTGACGAAAACTTATCGAAACAGTCGAATCAGCCTACGATATATATATCCCAGTGTGTTTGGAATGGGGGTAAAGTGTTAGGGGCGACAGTCATTTGGTTCGAATCGGGGTTTAAATTAAAAACCAGTTTCTTATAGATTAAAAATAAAATAAAATAATATTTATATATATACCCCCCCCCCAAATTAAAACCCTAGCCCATCAGAAAAATCGCGCCCCCAAATTGATTTCAAAACGTCGCCCCTTTTTCAAGCGTCGTCGCACCTCCCCCATCGTCGCCACCCGCCGCCGCCGGCCTGCCATCGACCGTCGTTGGCCTCCCCTAGCCGCCACCTTTCCCCACAGCCCCGACGCCCCCCTCTCTCCCTTCTCCGACCAAAAACGACCCCAAACACACTGACCCCTCCGCCTCCAGCCACTGTACTCCCGCCACACCCCTTGGCCTTCGTCGCCGACCACCGGTAACCCCTCCCCTTCGTCGCTCCTTCTTCCCACTTTACCAGGAACCCCAAAACAACCCTGAAACCTCCGTTCCTCCGCTGCTCCAACCAGTGTTGCCCCGCCGCCGGCCAACAGTGCCTCCCCCGAGCCTTCTCCACCATCTGAAATCGAATGTGAGTTTTATTTATTATATTTTATTCATTTATGAGTATAAAAATAGAATCTTTATAGTGTAGAGAATAAAAGATGAAATTTTTTATATATGTAAAGGAAGTATAAAAAATTAGATTTTTTTTCATGAAGTAAAGGTTAGATATTTATCTATAGAAAGATTAGATTTTTAAAGTGTGTTCATAGTGAAAAAGAACTGATTTTTATAGTAGTAAAGCTTCGATTTTTTTAGCAAATAAAACTATGGTTTTGATATATAAAAATATGATTGTTAGCTAGAATAAAAGTAGGATTTTTGCCAATGCAAAGAAAAGATTGAATTTTTATAAATGTAAAGATTGAATTTTTATAAAGAAAAAGAAATGATTTTTAAACATAAATGATTTGATTTTTAACTTAGTAGAGATATGATTTTTATTATATATATATTGAAATAAAAATGTGATTTTTATAGCGATTATATAAAAATTTGATCTTTATTATGTAGGAGATATAAAAATATAATTTTTCTTATATTTATTATATTACTAGCGAGATAAAAATAGAATTTTTATCTATACAGTAGCGGTATAGAAATGTGATTTTTATAGCATTGACATAAAAATGTGATTTTTATATATGTAGTGGCTACGGACAATGAAATTGACAAAAGGCGAGCACGACGGAGATTTCTACATAAGAAGAGTCGTGGCGTTTGGTTTAGCTAGTCGGTGAGAACTCCTCACTTTTATTTTAGTTTCTAGTTGAAATATATACTAGGATGCAGATGGTGCTTAGTAGCACCCGACACCCGTCGTCCACGGACCATGGATGACTTGTTTGTTTGATTTCTGTGTAGTGAAATTTGATAGTGTGATGTGTTGAAATAAAATATATATTCATGTGTTGAAATAAAATATATATTCATGTGTTGAAATAAAATATATATTCATGTGTTGAAATAAAATATATATTCATGTGTTGAAGTAAAATAAATATTCATTTACAAATCAAACGATTTGTTTATGTACACCGATTTGACTGATATCGATTGTGATGATAAATTTTACACATCGCCCAACTGCACAAATGTAACAACCCGGAAATTCTGAGCCAATTTAAAATTTTTATTTTGGCAATTTTAGCGAATTTTGAATATTTAAAATGAATTATTTTAAATAATAACGATGAGAAATTTATTTTGAATCGAAATGGACGTATATATTTATATATATCGTCATTAGAATATAAATAATTATTTATAATTATAAAAGGAATTGAAAATGGCGTGGTGGTTCGATAATTCGATTTCAAATTTCAATCGAACATACTGGGTGCAAAATAAACCGGATTTTAACGAAACCAAAAATAATAGAATCTAATTGATAATATCTTTCCAGCGAATCCGAAAAATTGAAATTTCATAGCAGGAATCAAAAGATACGTTCAGTTGAAAATTCAGAATAGTCGCGATGGAATTCAGACCCTTAAAAATGGAAATTTTGCAAACGACCTCGGTTTTCGACGAAACCACTTTTGTTGGATCCGTGATGTCAAGTTATTGCTAAGTCTCAAAATTCGGAGTTTTTCGATTCAATATGTGAGCGTGGCGTAGGAAAACGTGTTTGATCAGTTTCAGTTGAATTTAATCGACTAGAAAATGGCCATTTTTCAAACGGTCTCAGAATTCGATGAAATTAGTTTTGTTAGGACCGTATCGTCAATACGAAGCTAGAATTAATTTTTTTGGAATTTTCTGAGATTGTACGTGGTCCCCGGTAAATTGAAATGTGCGTTTAAATTGAATATAAAAAGAATTATATTTTAAATTCAATGGAAACTGATTGTAACGGTCGAATTGGCCTACGATACATATCCCGTTGTGTTCGGAATGGGGGTAATACGCTAAGGATGACAGTCGTTGGGTTGGATTTCGAGTTCATATACAAAGTCATCTTTTCATGGATTAAAATAAATAAATTATAAAACATTACCTCACCTTCCACTCTCTCTCCTTAACCACCCCCCCTCCCTCGCCCTTTCTACCGTTCATTTTTTTTTTAAAAAAAAGGGGAACGGATCAAGGAAACCCGCTGCCACCCTCCAGAGCTCCCCACCACCGTCGCCGCCCTTTCCATCCCGACCTTCGCTCGCCCCATCGACCCCATCCCTCTCGCATCAGAACGCGAGCACCCCAAAACCCGAAACCCCCAATCGCTGAAACGAAACCGCCAAACCCAATTCCCCCCCCCCCCACAAACCCTAACCGCGCTGCACCACCCCACCAGGCCACGACGCTCCGACGAACCCCAGCGACGCTCCACCTCCCTCCCCGTTTCGAACAGTAAGTTTTTGTTTTATTTTATTTTTCTTAGATTTTGAATAGAAATAGCTTTGTTTTCAAATAGAAAAATAATTTTGTTTTAAAATAGAAAAAATAGCATGATGTTTTAAAATAGAAAAGCTATGATTTTTAATTTAAAAGGTTAAGATTTTTAATTAACATAATTAGTTTTATTTGTATGAAGAATAATGATGTGAAAAGATTAAATTTTTACTAATGAAAAGATTGAATTTTTACTCATGGAAAGATTTTTTTTTAATAACGAGAAGATTAGATTTTTAATCGTATAAAGATACGATTTTTAGAACTGTAAAGATATGAAATAATTTTTAGTATAATAAAAATATGATTTTTATTCATGTATAGCAATAAAAATATAATCTTTATTAGGAGAATAGCAATATAAAAATATAATTTTTATAACAAAGTGAAGATAAAAATTTGATTTTTACATATGCAGCGTATGCAGACGATGAAAGTGACGAGAGGAGAATGATGAAGATTTCCTACATATGAAGAGTCGTGGCGTTTGGATTTAGCTTTCGGTGGGAATTTCTCACTTTAAATTTTCCTTTTCTAGTTATAATATATACTAGGATGCAGACGGTGTTTAGTAGTACCCGACACCCGTCGTCCACAGACCATGGACGGCTTGTATGCTTGTTTGATGTGTTGTGAAATTTGTTTGTGATGTTGGTGTGAAATCGATAATAAAATATAGATGGTTGAAATATAATTTTTAACGTGAATGTGAATAAATAAATATTCATTTACAAACCAGACATTTTGTTTATGTACACCTATTTGAAGGATATTGATTGGGATGATAAATTTTACACATCGTCCAATTGCACGAATAATATTCAGTGTTTGTTGATTTGAAACCCCACACGGGTGTTGGGATGATATTTGTCGAACACTAATCCCAATTATTTAATTGTATGTCGATCGATTGGTCGACAGGCCGTGTAAGTGTTAATTATTTATATTTGATGCTTATAAAGTTGTGTGTTGCACTTTGGATGATGGTTGACTATTTATCATTGCTATTATATACATGTGTTGTATGGAATCCATATAATTGTCATTATATGGTAATTGATTGGGCCTCATTCCAATTGGGAAAAATAAAGAATATCAGAATATGAAAATAGTCATGTGTTGACGATGCTCGTGTGTTGAGAATATTTATGTGTTGAAACTATTCATGTGTTGAGTAAAATATTTTAACAATAAAATTTACATCTTTATCATATTTAAGATTAGAACCTACTTTACGGTTGGAGTCTGATTAAAAATCAAACGATAGATACCATAATTTTATAAAATATATTACATAACAAAATAGTCATGTGTTGACAGTACTCATGTGTTGAGATTACTCATGTGTTGAAAGAAATACAGATTCATGTGTTGAATAGAATAAATATTCATTTGTTGAATAGAATAATGAATTTATTGAAATATATAAAGCCGTGTTGATTAGAGTTGCGCTATTTTGACATGAACGATATTTATATCGATTATATTTGTTTTTATATTGAATATAGAAAAGGTAGTGATTTCAAAATATAACGTTTTGAAAATATTATCGTTTATATATTAATGATATGAAATATTCAATTTTGATTTGAAATTGAATATAGAGTTGAAATGGTTTTGAAAACGAATTTAAAACGATTTATAAAATACGTTTTAAAAGGAAATCGACGAAATATAATATATATATATATATATATATTATGTATATAATGGCCTGAATAGAACGCGCCGCGCCGCGGCAGTTCGTGAATTTCGACCATTGACTTTGAACAGACATTACGGGAGATCCGACCGTCGGATTCTCCTAAAACTGGAACCGTTGGGTTCGTATCGAGAAGAGCTTTCCAATGAATATTAGAAATTTGAAATCTAACGGTTGGATTTGGAATTATGTCCAAATCAAATTTGGAAAAGGTCGCGATAAGTGCAGTTCAATGGCCATTGATGGAAATCTACTGTACGGGCCTTAATAAAATTGTTAAAAATATTAATAATTTGTGTAAAATCATAATATGTGAATTGGAAAGAACTAGGATGAAAAATTCCACATTTGAAAAGATAAAAATAGATTTTTATTGAAATGAACTAGTTTTGAACTAGAATTAAAATCAATTTATTTTTGAAATAAATAAATTGAATTTGAAATGGTTTTGAAAATAACCAAGATTTCCAATATATAAAGTGGGAATGGATTTGAATCGAAATTGGCTTTGGAATATTTCAATGTTGAATTTCGTGATTATACAGATATTGTTATGGAAATTTGAAAGATATATTTATATCTTTATTTCCAATACGATATTTGTTGGTCGTAGAATTTGATATTGAATATAAGCCGATATATCTTCTATTCAAAGCCTTGTATTTAATATCAAATGTGATTTGGGTTTGTCGTGAATGGTGTCTTCATTAACACTGTTCTTAAGCCCAATAGAGAAAAAGATTAAATCTTTTTATTTAGATTTAATGAAGTGTACCAATTAAGTAATGTTTAATTGGAATTGAATTTGAATGTGATTTTGGGTTTATCGTGAACCATGTTTTAGATGACATTGGTTCTTTAACCCAGTTAAAGACAGGATATTGATTTTTGAAAAGATTAAAACTAAGTGGAATTTTAATGAATCTTTAATTAGATTGAAATGTGAATTGATAATTTAAATTATCAAATCTGAAAGGTGATCGAGAATGGAGTACCACCAGTTTTGCTCCAAAGCGATAGTTAAATCTTTAATTAGATTTGAACGTGAAATGGTAATTAATTTTACTGATAACGCCGTGGTGTTAGATATGGAGTATTACCAGTTTTGCTCCAGGGGGGTGAATAGGTTAGGATTGGGAAATACAATAAATAATTACTTCGGTGTGGTTCGCTAATCCCGACTAGTTTGAAATGATATCCAAAGGAAGATTAAAGAATAAATTTAGAAGAATTTATCTTTGATAAAATTAATGGGAACCTTTCCCTAAGAATGTGATTTTGTGAATAAAAGAATATTATGAATTGGAATGAGGCGTTTGTTGTGTTTGTGTAACATTTGTTTATTATATACGTGGGTTATTCAGAAAGGCCGGGTTTATACCCATTCTGAATAACCGATTCGGCGATAAGTCGAAGATGAAGACGGTGGTTGAAGATCGGAAGTCTTCACATCGTTTGGGTGATTACTGATGATCTTGATTGGTCTGTACACCCAAGATGAGGGAATCAGTTGGTGATCATCCAGACGTACTTGGAGATCGATAGATATGCGAGGAAAATGCCTTCGGTTTCGTTCAGACCCAGAACGAACTTGTAAATGGACTGTGTGTCTGACATTGGATTTTATTCTATGTTGATTGATCTCTATTAAATATACATCTGTTTGGCGGTGGAGAATTTATTCTCTTGCTTAACGCCCTTCTCTGAGATATACGAGCTCAGAGGTTGTATAACGATGGACATCAGTCGCATGAAGTGAATTGCCAGTGTGGCACGCGTAAGTGGCAATTGATCAAGGCTTCTGTTGAAAAGTAAAGTCTTGTGGTTGATGATCAAAGCACGGCCTGTGTGGCGTAGCTTTGTGTATAGCGTGAATTTGCGAGCCTCACACCTCGGTATGAGTAAAAAACGGGATAAGGACCCAAGGAGTGCACAACGTTTCTTTCTAGCTAGTGGTGGTGTCAGTGCTTAAACTGGCTGACATTTATATACTTTTCACCTGTGTGGTTGTTGGATGCGAGGCGCCTCGGTTATAGGTCTGTAAGGACCGGGAAACGTGTGTTCTGGACTAATTTAATCCTCAAAAGTAAGAGAGGACCGGCCTTGGAGGTTCCCAAGTATCATAGTGGGGTCCTGAGACATTTGCTAGAGTGTCTCGAATCGGAGAGGAGCTTGCCCCTTGCCTCAACTCATGACGAAAATCCAATTTCCAATATGTGATATTGCGGTTTTATTTGTAGAACCTAGTATGGCGACATAGTGGTATGGGTCATTAATGCCGCCTATGATTGATATTTATGATTGAAATTGATTTGACACTATACATTTATTATAGTATCAAACAATGTGTTTTTAACGTACCAAGCATGCTTTGGCTATTATAAGGTGAAAAACCTATCCTCCGGCTGGCGTTGCATTGTGTGATGGGACCTGGGGTCTTATAATAGCTTCATTTTTCTTTATTTAGCATTGCGCTGTTTGTTTTATGCACTGGTATTCTTGGGAGGAAACCAGTTCCGTGTTATACGGCGTGGTCCCTTGATTTACCGAACTTTAAAATAAAGATTAATAACTGTTTTAGTTCTCACCCCAGTGACATGACTGACCTGGAGTTTATTGTTTTAACCTAAACTTTGGGTGCCCTTATTTTCCGCACAGGCAGCTAGTAGTTTTGGTTTGGCAGATTTATATTCACAGGATCCTGATTTACAGCTGAAACGATGCTCGGAAAGCTCTGTATCCGTGTATCACTTTCAGTTGTGTTTTGTATATTTTTCAACTGCTATATAATTTATTGTAATCTCTGATATTTATCGAATGTGTAATATTTATTCATACTCTGTGTATTCTTGTATTCTGATGGAATTGTTGTAATAACAATGAAATGTTCTTCTGTCTGCGTTCCAATTTGTCCTATTCTCAAAACGATCAGGGGTTTCGAACGGTCTTGGTCGGTTTAACGATCGATTCGGATCGAACGAAATTCCTTACCGTTACAGCTGGTATCAGAGCTTTGGTTTACAGAGCTCGAGAACAAGACACGTTAGAACCGAACAAAAGAATTCATCAGATATTGGATTAGTAATATCCAATTAGAATGACTCGTTAGAGATGGGATCAGTAGTATCCTAGAACGAGTGTGAAGAGTATATTTTTCAAATGAAAACAATTTTTGTTTTGAAAATTAAATTCAATTGAACGTATTTGAATATTTATTTATATTGATTTTGGATAATCGAGTATAAAAAGATTTTGCATATACGCGCCATGAACGTATATTCGAAGTTTTAATATACTGGATAGATATAGAATCACACTCTAGTCGCCCGGGGACAATTCTGATGATGATTGCAACATCATCAGTATTTGTGTTCGTGTTTCGAAAGTGGGATTTCTATATATTTCCATTGACTGGTGTGAGAACCAAAATTAGATAGATTTATTGTTGTGATTTGGCATCAAAACATGATTTTATATATATATCAAAATTATGAATTTGAAACGATAATCAACTAATTGATTGATGGTTGTGTTGTTTGTTTATTTGATTGATAATTTTGAACCGTTATGCCAAATTGAACTGTATTGAAAAATGATTACAAATGCATGCATATACATGTTCTTACATTGAACAGGTCATAGCAAGGAGGCTAGAGAAGAAGAATAAAATTGTTTGCTCGACAAATAGGTACATGTTTACCATAATTTACTGTTTTGTTTGGGTGATGATGATTTTATGAGCCGATTGGCTAGCCGCTTGGCTTTTTCTTTTTCTTTTGGAATGAAGAAGGCTATGAGAGGCTATATGAAATATCCCGAAGTCCCCTGTGCAGGGGAGGTTATGGCGAAATTTTTCGAAAATTTAGGGTGTTAGCCGAATTTTTGAGAAATTTGAAAGGTTCTTAGAAACTGAAAAGTTGAAGAGCTTAAGCCGTAATGGACACAATGAAAGTTGAGTTGATTTGTTAAACAAATTTCGGCTTCATTCCTTTTCGGGGACGAAAAGTTTTAAGTGGGGGAGATTGTAACAACCCGGAAATTCTGAGCCAATTTAAAATTTTTATTTTGGCAATTTTAGCGAATTTTGAATATTTAAAATGAATTATTTTAAATAATAACGACGAGAAATTTATTTTGAATAGAAATGGAGGTATATATTTATATAGATCGTCGTCAGAATATAAATAATTATTTATAATTATAAAAGGAATTGAAAATGGCGCGGTGGTTCGATAATTCGATTTCAAATTTCAATTGAACATACCGGTTGCAAAATAAACCGGATTTTAACGAAACTAAAAATAATAGAATCTAATTGATAATATCTTTCCAGCGAATCCGAAAAATTGAAATTTCATAGTGGGAATCAAAAGATACGTTCAAATGAAAATTCAGAATAGTCGCTATGAAATTCAGACCCTTAAAAATGGAAATTTTGCAAATGACCTCGGTTTTCGACGAAACCACTTTTGTTGGATCCGTGATGTCAAGTTATTGCCAAGTCTCAAAATTTGTTGTTTTTCGATTCAATATGTGAGTGTGGCATAGAAAAACGTGTTTGATCAGTTTTAGTTGATTTTAATCGATTGGGAAATGACCATTTTTCAAATGGTCTCAGAATTCGACGAAATTAGTTTTGTTAGGACCGTATCGTCAATACGAAGTTAGAAATAATTTTTCTGGAATTTTCTGAGACTATATGTGGCCCCAGTAAATTGAAATGTGCGTTTAAATTGAATAGATAAAGAATTATATTTTTGTTAGGACCGTATCGTCAATACGAAGCTAGAAATAATTTTTCTGGAATTTTCTGAGACTGTATGTGGCCCCAGTAAATTGAAATGTGCGTTTAAATTGAATAGATAAAGAATTATATTTTAAATTCAACGGAAACTGATCGTAACGGTCGAATTGGCCTACGATACATATCCCATTGTGTTCGGAATGAGGGTAATACACTAGGACGACAGTCGTTGGATTGGATTTCGAGTTCGTATACAAAGTCAACTTTTCATGGATTAAAATAAATAAATAAATTATAAAATATTACCTCACCATCCACTCTCTCTCCTTAACCCCCCACCCTTTCTACTGTTCATTTTAAAAAAAGGGAACGGATCGAGGAAACCCGGCGCCACCCTCCGGAGGTCCCCACCACCGTCGCCGCCCTCTCCAGCCCGACCTTCGCTCGCCCCATCGACCCCATCCATCTCGCATCAGAACGCGAGCACCCCAAAACCCGAAACTCCCAATCGCTGAAACGAAACCGCCAAACCCAATTCCCCCCCTCCCCCACAAACCCTAATCGCGCTGCACCACCCCACCAGGCCCCGACGCTCCGACGAACCCCAGCGACGTTCCACCTCCCTCCCCGTTTCGAACAGTAAGTTTTTGTTTTTATTTTATTTTTCTTAGATTTTGAATAGAAATAGCTTTGTTTTCAAATAGAAAAATAATTTTGTTTTAAAATAGAAAAATAGCATGATGTTTTAAAATAGAAAAGCTATGATTTTTAATTTAAAAGGTTAAGATTTTTAATGAATATAATTAGTTTTATTTGTATGAAGAATAATGATGTGAAAATATTATATTTTTACTAATGAAAAGATTTAATTTTACTCATGGAAAGATTTGTTTTTTAATAACGAGAAGATTAGATTTTTAATCGTATAAAGATACGATTTTTAGAACTATAAAGATATGAAATAATTTTTAGTATAAGAAAAATATGATTTTTATTCATGTAGAGTAATAAAAATATAATCTTTATTAGGAGAATAGCAATATAAAAATATAATTTTTATAACAAAGTGAAGATAAAAGTTTGATTTTTACATATGTAGCGTACGCGGACGATGAAAGTGACGAGAGGAGAATGATGAAGATTTCCTACATATGAAGAGTCGTGGCGTTTGGATTTAGCTTTCGGTGAGAATTTCTCACTTTAAATTTTCTTTTTCTAGTTATAATACATATTAGGATGCAGATGGTGTTTAGTAGTACCTGACACCCATCGTCCACAGACCATGGACAGCTTGTATGCTTGTTTGATGTGTTGTGAAATTTGTTTGTGATGTTGGTGTGAAATCGATAATAAAATGTAGATGGTTGAAATATAATTTTTAACGTGAATGTGAATAAATAAATATTCATTTACAAACCGGACGGTTTGTTTATGTACACATATTTGAAGGATATTGATTGGGATGATAAATTTTACACATCGCCCAACTGCACAAATAATATTCAGTGTTTGTTGATTTGAAACCCCACATGGTTGTTGGGATGATATTTGTCGTACACTAATCCCAATTATTTAATTGTATGTCGATCGATTGGCCGACAGGCTGTGTAAGCGTTAATTATTTATATTTGATGCTTATGCAGTTGTGTGGTGCACTTTGGATTATGGTTGATTATTTATCGTTGCTATTATATACATGTGTTTTATGGAATCCATATAATTAACATTATATGGTATTGATTGGGCCTCATTCCAATTGGGAAAAATAAAGAATATCAGAATATGAAAATAGTCATGTGTTGACGATGCTCATGTGTTGAGAATATTCATGTGTTAAAACTATTCATGTGTTGAGTAAAATATTTTAACAATAAAATTTACATTTTTTTATCATATTTAAGATTAGAACCTACTTTACGGTTGGAGTCTGATTAAAATCAAATGATAGATACCATAATTTTATAAAATATATTACATAACAAAAATAGTCATGTGTTGACAGTACTCATGTGTTGAGATTAGTCATGTGTTGAAAGAAATACAGATTCATTTGTTGAAAAGAAAAAATATTCATTTGTTGAATAGAATAACGAATTTATTGAAATATATAAAGCCGTGTTGATTAGAGTTGCGCTATTTTGACGTGAACGATATTTATATCTGTTATATTCGTTTTTATAATGAATATAGAAAAGGTAGTGATTTCAAAATATAATGTTTTGAAAATATTATCATTTATATAGTAATGATATGAAATATTCAATTTTGATTTGAAATTGAATATAGAGTTGAAATGGTTTTGAAAACGAATTTAAAACGATTTATAAAATACGTTTGAAAAGGAAATCGACGAAATATATAATATATATATATATATATTATGTATATAATGGCCTGAATAGAACGCGCCGCGCCGCGGCAGTTCGTGAATTTTGACCATTGACTTTGAACAAACATTACGGGAGATCCGACCGTCGGATTCTCCTAAAACCGGAACCGTTGGGTTCGTATCGAGAAGAGCTTTCCAATGAATATTAGAAACTTGAATTCTAACGATTGGATTTGGAATTATGTCCAAATCAAATTTGGTAAAGGTCGCGATAAGTGCAGTTCGATGGCCGTTGATGGAAATCGACTGTACGGGCCTTAATAAAATTATTAAAAATATCAATAATTTGTGTAAAATCATAATATGTGAATTGGAAAGAACTAGGATGAAAAATTCCACATTTGAAAAGATAAAAATAGATTTTTATTGAAATGAACTAGTTTTGAACTAGAATTAAAATCAATTTATTTTTGAAATAAATAAATTGAATTTGAAATGGTTTTGAAAATAACCATGATTTCCAATATATAAAGTGGGAATGGATTTGAATAGAAATTGGCTTTGGAATATTTCAATGTTGAATTTCGTGATTATACAGATATTGTTATGGAAATTTGAAAGATATATTTATATCATTATTTCCAATACGATATTTGTTGGTCGTAGAATTTGATATTGAATATAAGGCGATATATCTTCTATTCAAAGCCTTGTATTTAATATCAAAGGTGATTTGGGTTTGTCGTGAATTGTGTCTTCATTAACACTGTTCTTAAGCCCAATAGAGAAAAAGATTAAATCTTTCTATTTAGATTTAATAAGTGTACCAATTAAGTAATGTTTAATTGGAATTGAATTTGAATGAGATTTTGGGTTTATCGTGAACCGTGTTTTAGATGACATTGGTTCTTTAACCCAGTTAAAGATAGGATATTGATTTTTGAAAAGATTAAAACTAAGTGTAATTTTAATTAATCTTTAATTAGATTGAAATGTGAATTGATAATTTAAATTATCAAATCTGAAAGGTGATCGAGAATGGAGTACCACCAGTTTTGCTCCAAAGCGATAGTACAATCTTTAATTAGATTTGAACGTGAAATGGTAATTAATTTTACCGATAACGCTGTGGTGTTAGATATGGAGTATGTGAAACACCCCACCTCCGTTAGGGTCACTCTCAAAGGGAATGCCCTAATTTTGGTGGAGGTTTATAAGTACAAGTCACAGATATACAAGACAGATATAAGAACACATATTTGTAAACAGCGGAAGAACAACAAACTTTTATTTCATAAAGTCAAATACGTGTTACAACAACATCCTTTCCAAAAACATAACATAACACTTTCATAATCTGTCTTGAGTACATTATTTAAAGAAGCATAAATAAAACATAGATAAACTGCAAAAGCCCCATAGTGGATTGTCCAAAGCCATAGTTCAAAACAGGAAAGTCCAAGCAATACATTTCTCTTCTTCAAGCTGGATGCTGAGGTTGGTCAAGCTGCTGTGTTCCCTCCCTGAGGACCTGGGGGGGGGGAAACGGAAGAAAGAAGACGAAAGAAAAGTAGAGTCAGACATAAAGCCTGAGTAAGTCTAGTACTATTTTGTCTATGAATAAAGAACTGGGTATGATAAGTATAAACAAGAAGTGTGCAAGCACTATAAACTTGGTTAAGTTTTCTAGGGTCGAATATACTATCGTACCCCATGTAAGTCTCTGAACCCATATAAACTAGTTCCTACTGGCACCCCATAATCAGGGTGATGTGATCCATTCAATGATGATCGGCTCCTACTCGCATAGTTACATGTGTCTTACGGCCCCCAATGTCGTAGTTACCTATGCTGGTCCCACCATGGGGTGTATCAAGTCCCATAGTGGCAACCCGACACAACCTTAGAGTGCACAGGTATGCTACTGGTGTCCAGTGCCTTATTTTTCTGCGCCGGAGTGTGTGCATGCCCGCACTCCGTTAGAACCTACACTGCTACACCACCGCCGTCGATTTGACCTCTTACAATCAGCCCAGTAATCGTGCCCCACCCTGCCTAGTTTCAGGGTATCCTGATACACCTTTTTAGGGTTACTGCTGAAAAGGGTCCCCCGTTACTAGGTTTTCTATCTCTAGCCAACATGCTAAGTTGGTTAAGTGTTTTCTAACCTAACCCCCACCAGTCCGTTTAGTTTAGCATGTTCCATTTTGATTAAGTCTTTAGTTCACTTAATCCTAACAATCCTGACTCAGCCTTAATTGTCTTATTAAGGCCCTGACCTCTCACATTAGACAGTTATTGTTGTGGCTGCCTGTTGCCGGTTGGTTCCGGGCAGTCTTACGCCACAACTCAGTCTAACCTCGGGTCCTTGCTGGGCTCCATGTTTAACCTCCCACATTGGATAGGTATTATTGTGACTACTGGACAGCCGGGCGGTTCCGGGCAGGTTTACATCACAACTCAATCCAACCTCGGGTTAAACACATCGTATTTTCTACATTTACATATTTTGTCATTCTTCTTTATTTCTTATATGTAAATATTTGCGGCCCATTATTAAGTTAATGGTGTAAAGGTTACACCAATCATGGGCCCAACCCATACTTGAATTTGGGCCCTTCTATTTTATATTTTCATTCATTAATTAATTTTAACCCAACGTTATTTTCCCCCGTTTTACACGTCCGTTTATATACATTGGGCTTAGCCTTTTTAAAGCCCAATTTAGCCATGCGAAAAGGGGAGGCTTAAAGCGTGATTACATACACAAAGAGGGGAAGGTGAGCGCATGAACTTGCATATGACGTTGGAAATACATAATAGAAACTGGTGTACTTGCATATATATACTTTGGTCATAAAGCATAGGTGACATGAACCAAACCATGTAAACTTAAGATAAGAATCTAAATTAGGTGTCACATAGTCTTAACTACATCATAGACCTATGTTCCCATTTAGGCATAAACATAAACAAGTCATGTTCATAAGGTTTCTACATGTTTACAAAGGGGATACTTTGTTACTAACACAAAAGCAAAGATCAACTTAATTATGGTTTAAGTCTAATCACATAACGATAGTATAAATATACTTATGCATAAATATTCCTAATCATGGTGTTTGCTTTAAACTTGCAAAAAGGGATTTTTGAGTCTAACCTAGCCATGTCTCACATATGTCATCACATAATTCTTGTAAACAAGATAGACTTAATCATGGATTTCAATTATGCCAAATATCATTCATAGCCTAGCCACATTCATAAGTTTGCAAAAGCATGACTTAATACATGGATTATGGTGTCAAAATTCCAACATAGTTTCTTATGAACTGTAACAACCAAACTTGTTTCAATTACTTGCAAAATGATTTATGCACAAAAAATATATATCATGATGACATAATAACAAAGCCCCAAACTTGCATGAATTTCAATCAACTACATACATGTAGCTTCAACATAGATTACATAATTTGCGCAATATTCCAAACGTATACTTGCATAGAACTACCGCATGTAGTTCTTTATAATGAATAACATAATTTTGCACAAATATGAACTACTTTATTATCCCAATTCAAGCATACAAATCAATACAGTTGTTCATTCATACCAAAGTAATACTCTACTTACAATGGTTGCGGCGAATTCTCTAATTAAGAGATATGATTCCTATGTTGAATTGATTGGCTTTAGGTTGCTTGAATTGCTTTAGGCTTTAGAACTTTCTTCCTAATTCTCTCTCTAGTTGGCGGCTACCCTTAGTCGTTCCTCAGCAACATGGCGGCTATGTTCTTAATTTTGAATGAATAGATTAGGGTTTAGTCTAGGGTTGTTTATATAGAGGTTAGGAACTGATTAGGACCCTTGATGTTGCTTGGATTGATCATAGCCATTCATTAGGAAGAGAGACCAATTAAAACTTGCCACCTAGCCCTAATGACAAAGCAGACCACTGAGAATCGGCCAAACACAGACCTGGCCAGCCAGGTTGACTGGGCTCGACCAGGTCGACACCCCTGTCGACAGGGCTGTCGACAGCCCTGTCGACATGGGTAGCCCAGGTCGACAGCCCAGTCGACCTGGGTGGCCTAGGCGGGTGTTTATCCGCCCTGGCCCATTGGGCCCGATTTTTAATTATTTTATTCTGTTTGAATTTTAAATTTAATTCAAAACTTCCGAAGGCCATATCTTCTTCATACGGACTCCGTTTTTCGAAAACTCGGACTCTATTTCGCGTATTTTTCCGAGACGAACGCAATGGCGTATCCCGTTTCCCTTAGTTCTTTGATTTCAGATTAATTATACTTTAATTTGTTAATTTCACAGTTATAGAATTCGCGGGGTGTTACATTCTCCCCCACTTAAAAGGATTTCGTCCCCGAAATCTTCAAGTTAGGAGGAATGTATATCCTAACATCCAATCATCCATCTACTCATCCATCAAACACGAGCATCCATTGTCCTTAAAAGATTTCTAATGCTTCATGATCATATGCGTAGTGTGTGTGTACATGTACTTATCTAATGCAAAATCAGGCGGTCTACTGATTCAGTTGACCTCCTTAATGCGAATTATGTAGGTGCCATGAATCCATTATGTATGCAAATTTTTCCTATTCTTGATTCTACGTGAGTGCACAATCATTCAATACAAATGCAATATCCATATGACAACACATTAAAGTTCAACCATATACGAATGCAAACATATATGCATATGCAATATGAAGTGACTGAGCCGATCTAAAACCTAGATTGTGTGTGTGTATGCAACCACGAGCAACCACTAGCAATCACTTGCAACCACTTGCAACCATCATCCATAACATGTTTCAACTACATGTTTCCATCCAAAGGGTTTCTACCTAAAAGATATGGTCGAGGAAATATACCTAAAAAGATAGATAAAAGCGCAACTTAAGGAAAAAGAAAGATCAAGGATGTACCCTCGAACAGAAAAGGGTAGGCAGTGCGGATTCTAGCTTCAGTTTCCCAAGTCGCGTCTCCCTCGACGTCGCTCCACTGGACTTTGACGAGCTTGACTTCGCGGTTGCGTAGCTTCTTTACTTCCGTTCCTAAGATTCGGGTTGGAACTTTTCTTATGGTTGCTTCGCGTTCCACTTCGGCCTCTTCGAGGATATTTGGCTCTACCACTTCAGCAGACTCATGCAGACATTTTCGGAGATGTGAAACGTGAAAAACGTTGTGGACTCCGGCCAACTTCTCGGGTAGCTCTAATCTATAGGCCATTTTCCCAATTTTCTCGATGATAGGGAATGGCCCTACGAACCTTGGTGCCAGTTTTCCTGTGGTTCCAAAACGAACAACGTTTCTTAGTGGTGATACCTTGAGAAAAACTCTGTCTCCAACTTCAAATTCAAGGTCGGTCCTCCTCTTGTCGGCATAGGACTTTTGTCTGTCTTGGGCCGTCTTCATTCTTCTTCGTATTAAGTCTACTTTCTCTGAAGTCTCTCGGATCATATCTGGTCCAAGTATGAGCTTATCAGTAGACTCCCACCAACAAGTGGGCGATCGGCACGGTCTTCCATATAAAGCTTCGAAGGGCGCCATTCCGATGGTTGCTTGATAGCTGTTGTTGTAGGCAAATTCCACCAAAGGAAGGTGGTCTTCCCATGTCCCTCCGAAGTCAAGGACGCATAGTCTTAATAAGTCTTCTAAAATTCTGTTCACTCTCTCTGTTTGGCCGTCGGTTTGGGGATGATAGGCTGTGCTCAAGCATAACTGCGTTCCTACTGCTTCTTGCAGACTCCGCCAAAACTCACTGGTGAAGATGGGGTCTCGGTCACTAACAATGCTAGATGGTATTCCATGGAGTCGAACGATTTCCTTGAGGTAAAGTGATGCTAGGGATGAGGCAGTTCTTTTACTTTTGACCGGTAAAAAGTGGGCGCTTTTAGTAAGCCTATCCACTATTACCCAAATGCTAGTATTGCCTCTCCTAGACCTAGGCAGCCCATCGATGAAGTCCATTGAGATGCTATCCCACTTCCACTGCGGGACCTCCAAAGGATGTAGCACTCCGCCAGGCTTTTTCTGTTCCGCCTTAACCTGTTGGCACACCATACACTTAGAAACGAATTCTGCCACGTCCTTTTTCATGCCGTTCCAGAAGAAAGTCCTTTTTATGTCTTTGTACATTTTATCTCCGCCTGGGTGTATCGTCATCTTGGAGTGATGTGCTTCCTCGAGAACCTTCTTTATTAAATCTTTTGTCTGTGGGACGCATAGTCTTCCGTCTCGCCTTAGCAGACCTTTATCGTCGATGGAGTGTCGGTTGAGGTGACTTGAAGTCTCACCCCTAATTAGCCTATCAATTATTTCCACAAGCTGAGGGTCTTCGCGTTGTGCTGTCCCTACCGAATCCACTAAAGTTGGGCGCACTTCGAGAGATGCTAGCAAGCCTGGTACGAAATCGGAGGAGGGCCTAAAATCGAAACTGGCTATAAACTCTAGGCTTTGTCTTTCAACAAACAACGGGCTTAGGGTCAATTTCTTTCGGCTCAACGCGTCTGCCACTACGTTGCCTTTGCCCGGAGTATAGGAGATTTCGAAATCGTACGAGGCAAGAAACTCCATCCATCTTTGTTGCCTCAAGTTAAGATCTTTCTGCGAGAAAAGATATTTCAACGATTTATGGTCAGTGTAAAGTTCGAACTTCTCACCTAGGAGATAGTGTCGCCAAGACTTGAGTGCAAAGACGATGGCGGCTAACTCTAGATCGTGGGTTGGGTAGTTCTTTTCGTGCACCTTCAATTGCCTCCCGCCATAAGCTACCACCCTTCCTTCTTGCATTAAGACGGCGCCTAGCCCTGTCCCACATGCATCCGTATAAACAGTGAACATCTTGCTCCCATCTGGCAGCGTCAAAACTGGGGCTGTTGTGAGAGCCCTTTTCAGTCGTTGGAAAGCAAACTCGCAATCCAAATCCCAATTGAACACTAGATTCTTCTTAGTCAATTTCGTGAGCGGAGCTGAGATTTTCGCAAAATCCCTTATGAACTTTCGATAGAAACCCGCTAGTCCTAGAAAGCTTCGGACCTCAGTCGCATTCCTTGGTGTCTTCCAATCCTGTACCGCCACTACCTTAGCAGGGTCCACTTCTAACCCTTGTTTGGATACTATGTGCCCAAGGAACCTCACTTCTTCCCTCCAAAAGTGGCATTTGGAGAATTTGGCTTTTAGTTGATGGACTCGCAAAGTTTCCATGATTGCCCTTAAGTGTTGAGCATGTTCCTCTTCACTCTTTGAAAAGATAAGGATATCATCTACGAAGACCACTACGAATTTGTTGAGGAAATCTCTAAATACCCTACTCATCAGGTCCACGAAGTAAGCAGGTGCATTTGTCAAGCCGAAAGGCATGACAAGCCATTCAAAGAAGCCGTCTGGGGTTCTGAACGCCGTTTTATCGATGCTATCTTCAGCCACCCTTAGCTGATGAAAACCGGTTGCTAAATCGAGTTGGGAGAAAACAGACGCTCCTACAAACTGGTCAAATAAATCGTCAATTCTAGGGAGAGGGTGCCTATTCTTTTTCGTTAGCTTGTTGAGCTCCCTATAGTCAACACATAGACGGAGTGAACCATCCGCCTTTGTAGCGAACACCACTGGAGCGCCCCATTCTGAAATGCTCCTCCTAATGAACCCCTTTTCTAGAAGCTCTTTAATCTGTTTACTGAGCTCTTTCCTTTCTCGTGGAGCCATATGTCTAACGGGCAACGCAACGGGCTTTGCATTATCTACAAGATATATGCGGAAGTCTATTTCCCGCTTCGGAGGCAAGCCCTTCACCTCTTCAAAGACATCCGGATATTCCCGGACCACTCTAACTGATTGCAAATTTTCAACAGAGGCATCTAGCGATTCAAGATAACTAAGCATAACCGCATACGAGGGATTACAAGAAATTTCCAAAGTATTACCGAGCTGGGTTAGGAGCCTAACAACCCTTTTCTCACAATCAAGGATGGCCCCATTACTGGATAGCCAATCCATACCCAAAATCAAACCATAACCCGAAAAGCCCAGAACAAAGGCACTACATTGAAATTCTACACTTAGAATAGAAATTTTCAATCCCACACAGATCATAGACAAATGAGCTGGGCCCCCAATTGGGTTTGAAACAATTAAGGGGTCCTCTACCATACTAGTTTTTAGGTGCAGAGATTCTACTAAAGCAGACGAGATAAAGGAGTGTGATGCGCCAGAATCAAATAAAGTGCGAACGGGGTGATCATAAAGATAAACTACACTTTCTACAGAAGTATTTATACCTCTCTGTTGCAGAGGTGGCGCTTCTAGCACATGGACCTGTGCCCCTGGGGTGGGTCCAGCCCTCTGCCCCTGTCCTCGTTTCTTTGGGCAGTCCTTAGCCCTATGGCCTGTCTCACCGCAAGAAAAGCACCCACCATTCTCCTTGGCCTTCTTTTTCCTGCAGTCCTTTACTAAGTGCCCCACTTTGCCACAGAAATTGCATTTCCTCTTCTCTTTGTTGCCTTTCCCGCCCTTCTTAAAGTCTGTCTTCTTGGGCTGCAAACCCTCTTTCTTCTTGCCCTTATCCTCTTCATTCAGCAATGCCATTTGCACCAATCTTTCATACGTGGCTCCCATGGGTATATGGGTCATGGCCAAACTGTGTAATGGCTCATTTAACCCTTTGACGAAACGGAGAGCCTTCTTGTGCGGGGTGTTGACTAGGTCAAGCCCAAACCTAGCCAGCTCATCGAACTGATTCACATATTCTCTGACTGTTTTGTCCCCTTGTTTAAGAAATAAGAATTTTTCCAACTGCAAACTTCTTTCCGCATCTGAGAGAAATTTGGTCTCAAACCTTGCCCTAAAGTCCTCCCATGTCTCCACTGGTCTTTCAGCATTAGTGACTTCCCACCAGTAGGAAGCCTCGCCCTTCAATAGCCATACTGCCAATTGTACTTTTTGTCTATCCTCTACCTCAAAGATGATGAATAGGTCCTCCGTTTCTTTCAGCCAATTTCTAGCTGCTACGAAGGACTCAGTTCCATGGAAATCCCTTCCTCCCATAGCTTTAAAATCTTTACATATTTTAGCAAACGTGTTTCCCCGAGGAGGAGGTGGAGGAAAAGGTGCTGCTGCAGCTGGATGATTTCCTTCCGCTGGGGGAGGAGGAACGGTAGGACCTGGCTGAGTGGCCCTTGCTTCTAAGAACCGTCTAAACCAACCAGGTATTGGCACCCCTTCCGGCAAGTTAAGTTCTTGGGACATGCTGAAACAAAAAGGATAGATTCAAAACGAAGGATAAGAGATAGTACCTATGGCTTTGTGGGGACTTTGCCTTTTTAAAATAATATTTTCCTTTTAAAAATGCTTCTTTAAATTTCCTTTTTTGAAAATAAATTTTCCAAAACTTTTTACCTTATCTGGTAAACCTATGCTCTGATACCAAGTGAAACACCCCACCTCCGTTAGGGTCACTCTCAAAGGGAATGCCCTAATTTTGGTGGAGGTTTATAAGTACAAGTCACAGATATACAAGACAGATATAAGAACACATATTTGTAAACAGCGGAAGAACAACAAACTTTTATTTCATAAAGTCAAATACGTGTTACAACAACATCCTTTCCAAAAACATAACATAACACTTTCATAATCTGTCTTGAGTACATTATTTAAAGAAGCATAAATAAAACATAGATAAACTGCAAAAGCCCCATAGTGGATTGTCCAAAGCCATAGTTCAAAACAGGAAAGTCCAAGCAATACATTTCTCTTCTTCAAGCTGGATGCTGAGGTTGGTCAAGCTGCTGTGTTCCCTCCCTGAGGACCTGGGGGGGGGGGGGAAACGGAAGAAAGAAGACGAAAGAAAAGTAGAGTCAGACATAAAGCCTGAGTAAGTCTAGTACTATTTTGTCTATGAATAAAGAACTGGGTATGATAAGTATAAACAAGAAGTGTGCAAGCACTATAAACTTGGTTAAGTTTTCTAGGGTCGAATATACTATCGTACCCCATGTAAGTCTCTGAACCCATATAAACTAGTTCCTACTGGCACCCCATAATCAGGGTGATGTGATCCATTCAATGATGATCGGCTCCTACTCGCATAGTTACATGTGTCTTACGGCCCCCGATGTCGTAGTTACCTATGCTGGTCCCACCATGGGGTGTATCAAGTCCCATAGTGGCAACCCGACACAACCTTAGAGTGCACAGGTATGCTACTGGTGTCCAGTGCCTTATTTTTCTGCGCCGGAGTGTGTGCACGCCCGCACTCCGTTAGAACCTACACTGCTACACCACCGCCGTCGATTTGACCTCTTACAATCAGCCCAGTAATCGTGCCCCACCCTGCCTAGTTTCAGGGTATCCTGATACACCTTTTTAGGGTTACTGCTGAAAAGGGTCCCCCGTTACTAGGTTTTCTATCTCTAGCCAACATGCTAAGTTGGTTAAGTGTTTTCTAACCTAACCCCCACCAGTCCGTTTAGTTTAGCATGTTCCATTTTGATTAAGTCTTTAGTTCACTTAATCCTAACAATCCTGACTCAGCCTTAATTGTCTTATTAAGGCCCTGACCTCTCACATTAGACAGTTATTGTTGTGGCTGCCTGTTGCCGGTTGGTTCCGGGCAGTCTTACACCACAACTCAGTCTAACCTCGGGTCCTTGCTGGGCTCCATGTTTAACCTCCCACATTGGATAGGTATTGTTGTGACTACTGGACAGCCGGGCGGTTCCGGGCAGGTTTACATCACAACTCAATCCAACCTCGGGTTAAACACATCGTATTTTCTACATTTACATATTTTGTCATTCTTCTTTATTTCTTATATGTAAATATTTGCGGCCCATTATTAAGTTAATGGTGTAAAGGTTACACCAATCATGGGCCCAACCCATACTTGAATTTGGGCCCTTCTATTTTATATTTTCATTCATTAATTAATTTTAACCCAACGTTATTTTCCCCCGTTTTACACGTCCGTTTATATACATTGGGCTTAGCCTTTTTAAAGCCCAATTTAGCCATGCGAAAAGGGGAGGCTTAAAGCGTGATTACATACACAAAGAGGGGAAGGTGAGCGCATGAACTTGCATATGACGTTGGAAATACATAATAGAAACTGGTGTACTTGCATATATATACTTTGGTCATAAAGCATAGGTGACATGAACCAAACCATGTAAACTTAAGATAAGAATCTAAATTAGGTGTCACATAGTCTTAACTACATCATAGACCTATGTTCCCATTTAGGCATAAACATAAACAAGTCATGTTCATAAGGTTTCTACATGTTTACAAAGGGGATACTTTGTTACTAACACAAAAGCATAGATCAACTTAATTATGGTTTAAGTCTAATCACATAACGATAGTATAAATATACTTATGCATAAATATTCCTAATCATGGTGTTTGCTTTAAACTTGCAAAAAGGGATTTTTGAGTCTAACCTAGCCATGTCTCACATATGTCATCACATAATTCTTGTAAACAAGATAGACTTAATCATGGATTTCAATTATGCCAAATATCATTCATAGCCTAGCCACATTCATAAGTTTGCAAAAGCATGACTTAATACATGGATTATGGTGTCAAAATTCCAACATAGTTTCTTATGAACTGTAACAACCAAACTTGTTTCAATTACTTGCAAAATGATTTATGCACAAAAAATATATATCATGATGACATAATAACAAAGCCCCAAACTTGCATGAATTTCAATCAACTACATACATGTAGCTTCAACATAGATTACATAATTTGCGCAATATTCCAAACGTATACTTGCATAGAACTACCGCATGTAGTTCTTTATAATGAATAACATAATTTTGCACAAATATGAACTACTTTATTATCCCAATTCAAGCATACAAATCAATACAGTTGTTCATTCATACCAAAGTAATACTCTACTTACAATGGTTGCGGCGAATTCTCTAATTAAGAGATATGATTCCTATGTTGAATTGATTGGCTTTAGGTTGCTTGAATTGCTTTAGGCTTTAGAACTTTCTTCCTAATTCTCTCTCTAGTTGGCGGCTACCCTTAGTCGTTCCTCAGCAACATGGCGGCTATGTTCTTAATTTTGAATGAATAGATTAGGGTTTAGTCTAGGGTTGTTTATATAGAGGTTAGGAACTGATTAGGACCCTTGATGTTGCTTGGATTGATCATAGCCATTCATTAGGAAGAGAGACCAATTAAAACTTGCCACCTAGCCCTAATGATAAAGCAGACCACTGAGAATCGGCAAAACACAGACCTGGCCAGCCAGGTTGACTGGGCTCGACCAGGTCGACACCCCTGTCGACAGGGCTGTCGACAGCCCTGTCGACATGGGTAGCCCAGGTCGACAGCCCAGTCGACCTGGGTGGCCTAGGCGGGTGTTTATCCGCCCTGGCCCATTGGGCCCGATTTTTAATTATTTTATTCTGTTTGAATTTTAAATTTAATTCAAAACTTCCGAAGGCCATATCTTCTTCATACGGACTCCGTTTTCCGAAAACTCGGACTCTATTTCGCGTATTTTTCCGAGACGAACGCAATGGCGTATCCCGTTTCCCTTAGTTCTTTGATTTCAGATTAATTATACTTTAATTTGTTAATTTCACAGTTATAGAATTCGCGGGGTGTTACAGTATTACCAGTTTTGCTCCAGGGGATGAATAGGTTGGGATTGGGAAATAAAATAAATAATTACTTCGGTGTGGTTCGCTAATCCGGACTAGTTTGAAATGATATCCAAAGGAAGATTAAAGAATAAATTTAGAAGAATTTATCTTTGATAAAATTAATGGGAACCTTTCCCTAAGAATGTGATTTTGTGAATAAAAGAATATTCTGAATTGGAATGAGGCGTTTGTTGAGTTTGTGTAACATTCGTTTATTATATACGTGGGTTATTCAGAAAGGCCGGGTTTATACCCATTCTGAATAACCGATTCGACGAGATGTCGAAGATGAAGACGGTGGTTGAAGACCGGAAGTCTTCACATCGTTTGGGTGATTACTGATGATCTTGATTGGGCTGTACACACAGGATGAGGGAATCAGTTGGTGATCGTCCAGACGTACTTGGAGATGGACGGATATGCGAGGAAAGTGCCTCCGGTTTCGTTCAGACCCAGAACGAACTTGTAAATGGATTGTGTGTCTGACATTGGATTTTATTCTGTGTTGATTGATCTCTATTAAATATACATCTGTTTGGCGGCGGAGAATTTATTCTCTTGCTTAACGCCCTTCTCTGAGACGTACGAGCTCAGAGGTTGTATATCGATGGACATCAGTCGCACGGAGTGAATTGCCAATGTGGCACGCGTAAGTGGCAATTGATCAAGGCTTCTGTTGAGAAGCAAAGTCTTGTGGTTGATGATCAAAGCACGGCCTGTGTGGTGTCGCTTTGTGTATAGCGTGAATTCGCGAGCCTCACACCTCAGTATGAGTCAAAAACGGGATAAGGACCCAAGGAGTGCACGACGTTTCTTTCTAGCTAGTGGTGGTGTCAGTGCTTAAACTGGCTGACATTTATATACTTTTCACCTGTGTGGTTGTTGGATGCGCGGCGCCTCGGTTATAGGTCTGTAAGGACTGGGAAACATGTGTTCAGGACTAATTAATCCTCAAAAGTAAGAGAGGACCGGCCTTGGAGGTTACCAAGTATCATAGTGGAGTCCTGAGACATTTGCTAGAGTGTCTCGAATCGGAGAGGAGCTTGCCCCTTGCCTCGACTCATGACGAAAATCCAATTTCCAATACGTGATATTGCGGTTTTATTTGTAGAACCTAGTATGGCGACATAGTGGTATGGGTCATTAATGCTGCCTATGATTGATATTTATGATTGAAATTGATTTGACACTATACATTTATTATAGTATCAAATAATGTGTTTTTAACGTATCAAGCATGCTTTGGCTATTATAAGGTGAAAACCCTATCCTCCGGCTTGCATTGCATTGTGTGATGGGACCTGGGGCTTATAATAGCTTCATTTTTCTTTATTTAGCATTGCGCTATTTGTTTTATGCACTGGTATTCTTGGGAGGAAACCCATTCCGTGTTATACGGCGCGGTCCCTTGATTTACCGAACTTTAAAATAAAGATTAATAACTGTTTTACTTCTCACACCAGTCACATGACTGACCTGGAGTTTATTGTTTTAACCTAAACTCTGGGTGCCCTTATTTTCCGCATGGGCAGCTAGTAGTTTTGGTTTTGCAGATTTATATTCGCAGGATCCTGATTTACAGCTGGAACGATGCTCGGAAAGCTCTGTATCCGTGTATCACTTTCAGTTGTGTTTTGTATATTTTTCCGCTGCTATGTCATTTATTGTAATCTCTGATATTTATTGAATGTGTAATATTTATTCATACTCTGTGTATTCTTGTATTCTGATGGAATTGTTGTAATAACAATGAAATGTTCTTCTGTCTGCGTCCCAATTTGTTCTGTTCTCAAAACGATCAAGGGTTTCGAACGGTCCTGGTCGGTTTAACGATCGATTCAGATCGAACCAATTTCCTTACCCTTACAACAAATAAAAATCTGTGTTTGTTGATTTGAAACACCACACGGGTATTGGGATCATATTTGACGTATACTAATCCCGATTGTTTAGTTGTATGTCAATCGATGAGTTGACAGACTGTGTAAGCGTTAATTATTTATATTTAATGCTTATACAGTTGTATGGTGCACTCTGGATGATGGTTGATTATTTATCGTTGTTGTTGTATACATGTGTTGTATGGAATCCATATAATTAACATTATATGGTAATTGATTGGGCCTCATTCTAATTTGGAAAACAAAGAATATTATAGAAAGAAAATTCATGTGTTGAATAGAAAGAAAATTCATGTGTTGAATAGAAAGAAAATTCGTGTGTTGAATAAAATAAATATTCATGTGTTGAATAAAAATATATACTCATGTTTTGAAGAAAATATTCATTTGTTGAATAGAATAACGAAGTTATTGAAATATATAAAGCCGTGTTGGTTAGATATGCGCCATTTGACGTGAACTATATTTATATCAATTATATTCGCTTTTATAGTGATTATAAAAAAGGAAGTGATTTCAAAATATAACGTTTTGAAAATATTGTCATTTGTATATCGATGATGTGAAATATTCAATTTTGATTCGAAATTGAATATGAAGTTGAAATCGTTTCGAAAACGAATTTAAAACGATTTTTAAAATACGTTTTAAAAGGAAATCGACGAAATATATATATTATATATATATAATGGCCTGAACAGAACGCGCCGCGCTGCGGCAGTTCGCAAATTTCAACCATTGACTTCGAATTGACGTTGCGGGAGATCTGACCGTCGGATTCTCCTAAAACCGGAACAGTTGGGTTCGTATCGAAAAGTGCTTTCTAACGAATACTAGAATTAGAAATTTAACGGTTGGATTTGGAATTATGTCCAAATCAAATTTGGAAAAGGTCGCTGTAAGTGCAGTTCGATGGCCGTTGATGGAAATCAACTGTACGTGCCTTGATAAAATTATTAAAAATAGTAATAATTTGTGTAAAATCATAAGAAATGATTTGTGAAGAATTGCGATGAAAAACCCCATATTTGAAAAGATAAAAATAGATTTTTATCGAAATGAACTAGTTTTGAACTAGAATAATAATTTATTTATTTTTAAATAAATAAACTGGATTTGAAAGAGTTTTAAAAGTAACCAGAATTTCCAATAAGTGAATTGGAATGGATTAGAATCGAAATTGTCTTTGGAATATTTCGATGTTGGATTTTGTGATTATACAGATATTGTTATGAAAATTTGAAAGATATATTAATATCGTTATTTCCAGTACGATATTTGTTGGTCGTAGAATTTGATATTGAATATAAGACGATATATTTTCTATTCAGAGCCTTGTATTTAATATCTAATGTGATTTTGGGTTTATAGTGAACCGTGTTTTAAAAGACATTGGTTCTTTAACCCAGTTAAGGACAGGATATTGATTTTTGGAAAGATTAAAACCAAGTGGAGTTTTAATGAATCTTTAATTAGATTGAAGTGATCGAGAATGGGGTATCACCAGTTTTGCTCCGGGGGACAGTTAAATCTTTAATTAGATTTGAACGTGAAATGGTAATTGAATTTACCGATAACACCGTGGTGTTAGATATGAAGTATGACTAGTTTTACTTCATGGGATGAATAGGTTGGGATTTGGAAATAAAATAAATGATTACTTCGGTGTGGTTCGCTAATCCCGACTAGTTTCAATTGATATTCAAAAGAAGATTAAGGAATAAATTTAAAGAATTTATCTTTGATAAAATTAATGGGAACCTTTCCTGTAACAACCCGAAAATCTGGGCCAGTTTAAAATTTTTATTTTGGCAATTTTGGCGGATTTTGATTATTTAAAATAGATTATTTTAAATAATATCGACGTGAAATTTATTTTGAATATAATTCGAACGTATATATTATATACGTCGTCGTTAGAATATAAATATTTATATATAATTATAAATAGAATTGAAAATGGCGCGGTAGTTCGATAATTCGATTTCAAACTTCAATTGAATGTACCGGGTGCAAAACAATCTGGATTTTAGTGAAACCAAAAACATTATGATCTAATTGATAATATCTTTCCAACGAATCCGACAAATCAAAATTTCGTAGCGAGAATCAAAAGATATGTCCAGTTGAAAATTCTGAATAGTCGCTATGGAATTCAGGCCCTTAAAAATGGACATTTTGCAAATGACCTCGGATTTCGACGAAACCACTTTTGTTGGGTCCGTGATGTCAAGTTATTGCTAGATTCCAAATTTCATAATTTTTCGAATCAATATGTGAGCGTGACAAAGGAAAACGTGTTTGACCAGTTTCAGTTGATTTTAATCGACTGAAAATTGGCCATTTTTCCAACGGTCTCAGAATTTGACGAAACTAGTTTTGTTAGGACCGTATCGTCAATACGAAGCTAGAAAATATTTTTCGAGAATTTTTAGAATTAGTATGTGACCCCGGTAATTTGAAATGTACGTTTAAAATTCAATATAGCGATTTAAATGTAAATTTAACGGAGACTGATTGTAACAGCCGAATCAGCTTGCGTGGCATATCCCATTGTGTTCGGAATAGGGGTAATTAGCTATGGACGACAGTCGGTGGGCTTGATTTCGAGTTCGTATTTTAAAGTACCTTTTTGAAATTTAAAATAAATAAATAAATAAATATAAAATATATATAATACCCCTGACCCCTTTTCTTTCTTCTCTCACCTCAGAAATCGACTTTTAAAGAAATAAAAAAAAAAAGAAAAATCGACCTCGCGCCACCGTCGGTAGGCTCCAGCCGCCGCGCCTCCGTCGTCAGACCTCCCCCACCTCGCCTCCCTCCCCCTTTCTCTCTCCACTTCATCGATTTCTCCCCTCCCCGATTCGTTGACTTCGCGAGCCCTTCCCCTCGTCGAACCCCTCCTCCTCTCACTGCCTCTCTTCCCTAAACCGCCGCAGCCCTAAGCCCCCCCAGCGTCGAGCAGATCCGCCAGCAGCAGGAACGCCTCCACCCCCTGCCGACTCCACCTCAGACCGCGCCACCCTGACCCCGCATCCGACCAGCAGCACCCCCTTTTTTTCCCCTCAGACGTTGTTCCCTCCCCTTCTTCGAACAGTGACGCCCCTCAGCTTTTTTTTCCCCGCTGTAAGTGTTTTCTGACTTTATTTGTTTTATTTATTAAATGTATTAGCTTTAAGAGAAAAAAATCAGTTTTATTATACACATAGTTATGAAATTAAAAATATAGTTTCTAATTTATAAAAAGCATTTTTATATAACAATATGATTTATTTATATATATTTTTCGATAAAAATAGCATTGGGTTTATAAATAAAAATATCCTTGTTTTAAATGTGTTTTCAAAGAAAAAAATTGAATTGTTTTCAAAGGCAAAATAGAAATTAGCAAATGTTTTGAAATGTAAATAGCTTGATTTTGGAAATAGATATACATTGGTTTTAAAATATAAAAGAAGAATAGTTTTAAAAATAAAAAGGGGAATATAATAGATTTTTAAAAATAGAAATATACCTTGTTTTAGAATACAATTGCTTTGAAAATAAATATGTTTTAAAATAAAAATTAACTTTGTCTTGGAAGGGAAAATCAAGGTTGTTTTAAAAAAATAAAAATAGCTTTGGTTTTCAAAATAAAAATAGAATGCTTTAATAAAAATATGATTTTTATATATTGAACTTCGAAATAAAAATGTGATTTTTATATATTGAACTTCGAAATAAAAATATGATTTTTATATATTGAATAGCATAGTAAAAATTCGATTTTTAAATATATGAAGTGATTATAAAAATATGATTTTTAAATTGAAAGTAAATAAATAAAAATGTGATTTTTATTTTAAAGACATCGAAATATAAAAATGCGTGATTTTTATATATGTAGTGACTACGGGCAAAAGAAGATGATAAAAAGGCGAGGATGAAGAAGATTTCTATAAATGAAGTGTCGTGAAGTTGGATAGCTTTCGGTGAGAACTTCTCACTCAAATTCTCTTTTTCTAGTTATATATATATACTAGGATGCAGACGGTGCTTAGTAGCACCCGACACAATCGTCCACAAACCATGGACTTGTTTGTTTGGTTGCATAAATTAGTTAGATGATTTGGGCTGAACTGAATTGTTTGGTGAATTGAAATGGATTTGATTGATGTGTGAATGGCGTGGGCCTTCACTAGACCGGGGATAAGGCTAGGCCTCGTCCCGTTTCTAGTATCGTGCCGTTATGCCGCCGAAATTTTCTAAAATATGTGAGAAAAATAAAAATATCATTTTTATTGTGTAAATGAACTGAATAGAAATTCAAGTGTTGAAATAAATATTTTTGACGTTAAAAATATAATTTTTAACGTGAAAGTGAATAAATAAATATTTATAAACAAATCGGTCGATTTGTTTATTTACACTGATTTGACTGATATTGATTGGGTTGATAAATTTTACACATCGCCCAACTGCACAAACAAAAATGTGTGTTTGTTGATTTGAAACCCCACACGGGTGTTGGGATGATATTTGGCGTACACTAATCCCAATTATTTAATTATTGTCGGTCGATTGGTCGACAGACTGTGTAAGCGTCGATTATTTATATTTGATGCTTATGCAGTTGTGTGGTGCACTTTGGTTGATGGTTGATTATTTTTCAAAGCTATTATATACATGTGTTGTATGGAATCCATATAATTAACATTATATGGTGATTGATTGGGCCTCATTCCAATCGGGAAAATAATGAATATTATAAGAGAAAAATTCATGTGTTGAATATAAAAATAGTCATGTGTTGACGATGATCATGTGTTGAAACTATTCATGTGTTGAGTAAAATATTTTAAATAAAATAAATTACATCTTTATCACATTTAAAATTAGAACTACTTCCCAGTAGAAGTCTAATTGAAAATCAAACGATAGATACCTTAGTTTTATAAAATATTTTACATAACAAAAATAGTGATGTGTTGACAGTACTCATGTGTTGAGATTAGTCGTGTGTTGAAAGAAATATAGATTCATGTGTTGAATGGGATAAATATTCATTTGTTGGATAGAATAAAGGAGTTTTGAAAAATATAAAGCCGTGTTGATTAGAGATGCGTTATTTCGACGTGAACGATATTTATATCGATTTTAAACGATTTCGAAATGAATTGAATTGAAAACGATTTCGAAATGAATTGAATTGAAAACGATTTCAAAATGAATTGAATTGAAAACGATTTCGAAATGAATTGAATTGAAAACGATTTCGAAATGAACTGAATTGAAAACGATTTCGAAATGAATTCAATTGAAAACGATTTCGAAATGAATTGAAAACGAATTCAAATTGAATTGAAAGTGAATTGAAATGAATTCAAATTGAATTAAAATTTGAATTGAATAGAAATGAATTTTAAAACGAATTTATAAAGAAGAATTCAATTTTGGCTTTGAATGGAAATGGTGTTGAAATAGATTTTGAAACGAATTTTAAAACTATTTATATAATTCGTTTTAAAAGGAAATCGACGAAATATATATATAATATATATATATATATTATATATATAATGGCCTGAATAGAACGCGCCGCGGCAGTTCGTGAATTTCGACCATTTATTTCAAACGGACATTGCGGGAGATCCGACCGTCGGATTCTCCTAAAACCGGAACCGTTGGGTTCGTATCGAAAAGAGCTTTCCAATGAATATTAGAAATTTGAAATCTAATGGTTGGATTTGGAATTATGTCCAAATCAAATTTGAAAAAGGTCGCTGTAAGTGCAGTTCGATGGCCGTTGTTGGAAATCGACTGTACGGGCCTTGATAAAATTATTAAAAATATCGATAATTTGTGTAAAATTATAATATGTGAATTGGAAAGGATTGGGCTGGAAAATTCCACGTTAGAAGGTAAAAATAGATTTTTATCGAAATGAACTAGTTTTGAACTAGAATTAAAATCAATTTTTTTTTTTTGAAATAAATAAATTGAATTTGAAAGTGATTTTGAAAATAATCGATATTTCCAATACGTGGATTGGACTGGAGTTGAATCGAAATTATCTTAGGAATATTTCGATGTTGGATTTCGTGACTATACAGATATTGTTTTGGGGAATTTGAAAGATATATTATATATCGTTATTTCCAATACGATATTTGTTAGTTTCAGAATTTGATATTGAATATAAGTCGATATATTTTCTATTCAGAGCCTTGTATTTAATATCAAATGTGATTTGGTTTGTCGTGAATCGTGTTTTTGATGACATTGGTTCTTTAACCCAGTTAAAGGCAGGATATTGATTTTTGAAAAGATTAAAACTAAGTGGAGTTTTAATGAATCTTTAATTAGATTAAAATGTGAATTGATAATTTAAATTATCAAATCTGGAAAAGTGATCGGGAATGGAGTACCACCAGTTTTGCTCCAAAGCGATAGTTAAATCTTTAATTAGATTTGAACGTGAAATGGTAATTAATTTTACCGATAACACCGTGGTGTTAGGAATGGAGTATCACCAGTTTTGCTCCATGGGATATATAGGTTGGGATTGGGAAATAAAATAAATAATTACTTCGGTGTGGTTCGTTAATCCCGACTAGTTTGAATGATATCCAAAGGAAGATTATAGGATAAATTTAGAAGAATTTATCTTGGATAAAATTAATGGGAACATTTCCCTAAGAATGTGATTTTGTGAATAAAAGAATATTCTGAATTGGAATGAGGCGTTTGTTGAGTTTGTGTAACATTCGTTTATTATATACGTGGGTTATTCAGAAAGGCCGGGTTTATACCCATTCTGAATAACCGATTCGACGAGATGTCGAAGATGAAGACGGTGGTTGAAGACCGGAAGTCTTCACATCGTTTGGGTGATTACTGATGATCTTGATTGGGCTGTACACACAGGATGAGGGAATCAGTTGGTGATCGTCCAGACGTACTTGGAGATGGACGGATATGCGAGGAAAGTGCCTCCGGTTTCGTTCAGACCCAGAACGAACTTGTAAATGGATTGTGTGTCTGACATTGGATTTTATTCTGTGTTGATTGATCTCTATTAAATATACATCTGTTTGGCGGCGGAGAATTTATTCTCTTGCTTAACGCCCTTCTCTGAGACGTACGAGCTCAGAGGTTGTATATCGATGGACATCAGTCGCACGGAGTGAATTGCCAATGTGGCACGCGTAAGTGGCAATTGATCAAGGCTTCTGTTGAAAAGCAAAGTCTTGTGGTTGATGATCAAAGCATGGCCTGTGTGGCATAGCTTTGTGTATAACGTGAATTCGCAAGCCTCACACCTCGGTATGAGTCAAAAACGGGATACGGACCCAAGGAGTGCACGACGTTTCTTTCTAGCTAGGGTGGTGTCAGTGACCTACCAGCCCTGACATTTATATACTTTTCACCTGTGTGGTTGTTGGATACGAGGCGCCTCGGATATAGGTCTGTAAGGACCGGGAAACGTGTGTTCAGGAATTGCCAATCCTCAAAAGTAAGAGAGGACCGGCCTTGGAGGATCCAGGGGATTGCTGTGTGCGGTCCCGAGGCATTGCTAGAGTGTCTCGAACGCGGAGAGGAGCTTGCCCCTTGCCTCGACTCATGACGGAATCCAATTTCCAATACGTGATATTGCGGTTTTAATTGTAGAACTAGTATGGCGACATGATAGATGGTACCCATGCCGCCTATGATTGATATTTATGATTGAAATTGTTTTGACACTATACACTTATAATAGTATCAAATAATGTGTTTTAAACGTATCAAGCATGCTTTGGCTGTTATAAGGGAAAACCCTATCCTCCGGCTTGCGTTGCATTGTGTGATGGGACCTGGGTCTTATAACAGCTTCATTTTTCTTTATTTAGCATTGCGCTGTTTGTTTATGCACTGCTATTCTTGGGAGGAAACCCGTTCCGTGTATACGGCGTGGTCCCTTGATTTACCTTACTTTAAAAATAAAGAATAATAACTGTTTTAGTTCTCACACCAGTCACATGACTGACCTGGAGTTTATTGTTTAACCGAAACTCTGGGTGCCCCTATTTTCCGCACGGGCAGCTAGTAGTTTTGGTTTTGCAGATTTATATGCACAGGGTCCTGATTTACAGCTGGAACGATGCTCGGAAAGCTCTGTATCCGTGTATCACTTCTAGTTGTGCCTTTGTATATTTTCCCGCTACTATGTAATTTAATGTTATCTCTGATATTTGTCGAATGTAATTTAATCATTTATACTTTGTATATTCTTGTATCTGATGGAATTGTTGTAATAACAATGAAATGTTCTTCCGTCTGCGTCCTTTTGTGTGTTGTCCTCAAAGTATTCGTGCTTTCCTTCACGGGGAAGTTACGGGTTCTTACATTTCCTAAAGTATAAGAATATTTGAATAAAAGAATATCCTGAATTGGAAATAGGCGTAAGTTGTGTTTGTGTAACACTTGTTTATTATATACGCGAGTTATTCAGAAAGACCGGGTTTATCCCATTCTGAATAACTGATTCGACGTGGTGTCGAGAATGAAGATGGTGGTCGAAGACCGGAGGTCTTCACATAGTTTGGATGATTACTGATGATCTTGATTGGGTTGTACACCCAAGAGAAGGGAATCAGTTGGTGATCGTCCAGACGTACTTGGAGATCGATGGATATGCGAGGTACAAGGTTCCTCCAGTTTCATTCAGACCCAGAACGAACTTGTAAATGGACTGTGTGTCTGACATTGGATTTTATTCAGTGTGATTGATTTCTATTAAATATATATATATTTGGCGGTGGAGAATTTATTCTCTTGCTTAACGCCCTTCTCTGAGACGTACGAGCTCAGGGGTTATATATTGATGGATATCAATCGCATGGAGGGAATTGCATGTGTGGCATGCCTAAGTGGCAATTGATCAAGGCTTCTGTTGAAAAGCAAAGTCTTGTGGTTGATGATCAAAGCACGGCCTATGTGGCATAGCTTTGTGTAGCGTTGATTCGCGAGCCTCACACCCCGGTTGTAAACCAGAAACAGGAGAAGGATCCAGGGAGGGCATGCGTTTCTTTCTAGCTAGGGTGGTGTCAGTGACCTACGAGCCATGAATTTATATTATTTTCGCCTGTGTGGTTGTTGCTGTTGCGAGGCGCCTCGGATATATCGGTGACTGTGTGGAGCCGATGGAGTCATTTGGCTCATTGACACCCCAAAGGGTGGGGAAACGCAGTGTTCAGGCATTTTAATCCACATCGGTGGACCGGCCCTGTGGCTCCTAAGGGTCACTCGAGCTCTGATCCTGAGACACGGGCTAGAGCGTCTCGAATCGGTAGAGGACTATCTTTTTCCTTGGTTCACAGATGGAAACCCAACTTCCAATACGTGACATTTGCGGTTTTGATTGTAGATCCTAGTATAGCGACATGATATATGGTACCCATGTCATCTATGATTGATATTTATGATTGAAATTGTTTTGACACTACACTTATAATAGTATCAAATGATTTGTTTTTAACGTACCAAGCATGCTTTGGCTATTATAAGGTAAAACCCTATCCTCCGGCTTGTGTTGCATTGTGTGATGGGACCAGGGTCTTATAATTACTTCATTTTTCTTTATTTAGCATTGCGCTGTTGTTTTATGCACTGGTATTCTTGGGTGGAAGCCCGTTCGGTGTTATACGGCGTGGTCCCTCGATTTACCTAACTTTAAAATAAAGATTAATAACTGTTTTAGTTATCACACTTGTCCCATGAATGACCTGGAGTTTATTGTTTTAACCTAAACTGTAGGTGCCCTTATTTTGACACGGGCAGCTAGTAGTTTTGGTTTTGCAGATTTATATTCACAGGATCCTGATTTACAGCTGGAACGATACTCGGAAAGCTCTATATCCGTGTATTACTTCTATTTGTGTATTATATTATTTTCCACTGCTATGTAATGTATTGTAATCTCTGATATTTTATAATGTATATTATTTGTTAATACTCTGTATACTCTTGTAATCTGATGGAATTGTTGTAATGTACAATGAAATGTTCTTCTGTTTGCGTCTCGATGTGGCTTGTTCTCAACTCAATCCGTGATTTCCCATAAGGGGGATTTCGGGTCGTTTTAGCTTGGTATCAGAGCTTTGGTTTACAAAGCTCGGAGAACAGGACACGTTAGAACCAAATGAAAGAATTCATCAGAGAATGGATTAGTAATATCCAATAAGAATGACTCGTTAGAGATAGGATCGGTAGTATCCTAGAACAAGTGTGAAGAGAATATTTTTAAAATGAAACAAATTTTGTTTTGAAAATTTAAATCAATTATTTGTATTTGATTATTTATTTTATATTGAGGACAATCCAATATATAAAGATTTTGCATATACGTCTGATCCTCGTGTATTTGAAGTTTTAATATACTGGATAGATATATAATCATATTCTAGTCGCCCGGAGATGATTTTGATGATGGATGTAAAGACCCGCAAATTCCCACCCTTTGAATCGACCATAAACCACACAGGTCTGACCCAAAAAGTGAAAATCTACGAATACTTTAACTTTGGGAATACAACATATTAAAACAACAACAGAAGACCTTTATAACACTATAATAAATGTTACATCAGAGTACAGAATATCAGAGTACATTGGAATATAATTACAGCGGAAGATAAATACAAAAAATGTAATATACTGCAACGAAAGAACACATCGGAAGACTCTCTATCTCTGGACACAGCTTTAAGCTTCAACCCAGAATCCTGCTTAATATATTTGCAAAAATAGCTACTCGACTGCCCGTGTGGAAAATATGGGCACCCGAGTTTGCCAGTGGACAAACTACAGGTCAGTCATGGGACTGGTGTGAGAATTCTACTTAACCTATATAATAAAATAAGGCCAATCACAGGACCACGCCACTTTCGCGGAACGGGTTTTCTCCTATAGATTGCCGGTGCATAAAGTAAAGTAAATCGTCAAAATAACGCAATGCTTTTTGAAAAATGAAACCATTATAAGACCCAAGTCCCATCACACAATGCAACGCAAACCGGAGGATAGGGTTTTACCTTATAATGATCAAAAGATGCTTGATACGATAAACACGGTATTATATAATAATAGTGTGCAACCAATTTGAAATACATTAAAGTAAATGTATTAATCCTAGACGGCATGAGTGCCCCATCCCACTATGTCGCCATATATAAGTATACAATCAAAACCGCGTGATGTCGTATTGGAAATTTTGGTTTCCATCTGAGTCAAGGCTAGGGAGGAGATCCTTACCGATTCGAGACACTCTAGCAATGCCCCAGGATTGGTACTCTGTCCAACCCTTGGATCCTGCAGGGCCGGTCCACACTTACTTTTGTGGATTAGTTATGCCTGAACACACGTTCCCCGTCCTTTTGGACCTATACTACGGCCAGTGGCGACCGCATAAACCCGAGGCCTCGAAAATCCAACAACCACAATGAATAAATGCCAGCGCTGGTAGGTCACTGGCATCACTCTAGCTAGAAAGAAACGTGTGCACTCCCTGCGTTCCCTTCTCCCGTTTTAGACTCTACCGGGCTGTGAGGCTCGCGAAGTCACGATTTACACAAAGCTATGTCTAAATAGACTGTGCTTTGATCATCAACCACAAGGCTCTGCTTTGCAACAATAAGACTTGATCAAGTGCAACTTGGCATACCACATCAACAACTCATATCATGCGATCGGTAATTATTTAACATACAAATGGGTGTTAAGCAAGAGAATAAATCCTCCGCCACCATGCATTTATATATTAAATAAAAACCAATTTAATTACATGAAATAAATTTCAATGTCAGGCATGCTATCCATTTACAAGTCCGCTCTGGGTCTGAACGAAACAACGTATCCGTCGATCTCCAGTACGTCTGGAAGATCATCACTTTTTACCTTGCCCTGGGGAATCCGTCCCAATTCAAGATATCAGTCACCATCAACCAAACGATGTGAAGCTCTCCGGTCTTCAGTCACCGTCTTCATCTTCGACTCTTGATCGTCGTGATGATTATTCAGAATGGGTTGGACCCGGTCTTTCTGAATAACTCGCGTATTTGTAATTAAAACCAACCATACGCCACATTCTAACTTTGAATATCCTTTTAAATAAAAATTATTATTTATGTTAAAAGGTTCTCATTAATTTTGTCAAAGATAAAATAAATTACATTTTTAATCTTTCTAAAAAGATCTATTAATATTCCAATTGATTTTTAATACAAGAATCATTATTACAAGATTATTAATTTCAATAAACCAATCTTGTCTTAAATTGGGTTAAAGAACTAGTGTCATTTAAAACACAGTTCACGATAAACCCAAAACCAATTTCCAAAATATGGAATTTCTACAGAAACCAAATCAACAAATAATCGTTATAAATTTCTGTATCTTTTAAATTTATAAAATAGATTTACAAATTTCAAATAGCAATTTCAGTGTAAATTGGATTAAAGGATAAATGTTATTTAAAACATCGTCCACTACAAATCCAATCTACATATCAATCACCAAACATAAATGTTAAGATCTAATGATCTTAAATAAAAGATTTATCCTAAAAATATTAATTCATTACTATATAAAAAAAACATATTTTAAAATAATCAATGAAATATTCTATATATAAAAGATTCTGAATGTAAAAAAAAATCTTTATAATACAATATCTTTTATTTTACAAAAATCCTTTTATTATATAAAAATTCTTTATTTAAAAAGAAATTCTGCATTGGAATGTGACTCAACCATGTACCATATAATTTGGGTCATATGGGTTTCATACATTTCATATATAGGATAATAACAGGAAATAATCCTCAATCCATCCATTAACAACCAGAGTGACAATGTCAACTGTGTGAGCATTAAAATAAAACAATAACGCTCATCGCAGCCTGTCGATCAATCGATAGACATATAATTAAACATTGGGATTTGTGTCAGTCAAGTATCGTCCCAATACCCGTGTGGGGTTTTCAGCCAACAACAGTTCATATAAATGAGTAAATACATAATTGGTTAATAGGTTTAACCAATTTCAATTCCACTAAACATGTCACTTATAGCGAGTAAAATGTATCTTACTCGTTTGACTTCCCTATATACTTCTAAAATTACATAAACAGTAGTTTATTTATATAGCTTTATTGCGGATGACAAATGGAATATATATTCCATTATATTTGTATGAAGTTTCTTAACAGTACTTTTCAGTGTATATTTTGACCAACAATACAATTGTATATCAGAATATAAATCCTAATGCAAGTTTTGCAAATAAAAAATTGGATTTTATATTTGCGTATAAATTCTACTGTATATTATGCAAATAAAAGTGGTTATTATATTTTCACATAAACACTGTTTTCAACAAGGATGAGTAAAAGTGATATACTGATTTCGTTAACAATTCTATTTCAACAAATACAATGTAAATAAAAGTGTGTTTCTAATCTTGTACTTTTATTTGTACATAAAACACAAATAAAAGTGTATCTCATGTATTTGTCTTTTTATTTGACAAAACAATGTTAATAAAAATGTTCTTTTATATCTTGTACTTTTATTTAACAAAACAACGGTAAATAAAATGTCTTTTTAACTCTTTTACTTTTATTTAACAAAACAATGACAATAAAAGTATAATTTTCTTTCTATGATTTATTTGCATCTAAAAATGCAAATAAGAAATGTAACTCTCTTTTTACTTTTTCTTTACAATAGAAAATGTAAATAAAATGGTTCACACAATTTTGTTCTTTTTCTTTACAATAGAAAATGTAAATAAAAGGATTCACATTATTTTGTTCTTTTTCATTTACAATAGAAAATGTAAATAAAAGGATTCACATTATTTTGTTCTTTTTCATTTACAAAAGAAAATGTAAATAAAAGGATTCACATTATTTTGTTCTTTTTCATTTACAAAAGAAAATGTAAATAAAAGGATTCACATTATTTTGTTCTTTTTCATTTACAATAGAAAATGTAAATAAAAGGATTCACATTATTTTGTTCTTTTTCATTTACAAAAGAAAATGTAAATAAAAGGATTCACATTATTTTGTTCTTTTTCATTTACAAAAGAAAATGTAAATATGTGTATTTCTAAATTCCATTCTTCTTATTTACATAAGAAAATGTAAATAATTGAAATTCCAAATTCCATTCTTTTTACTTACATAAGAAAATGTAAATAATTAAAATTTCAAATTCCATTCTTAATTTACATTGCAAATCCTCATTTCTAATTACATAAAATGTAACTTTTTAATTCACGATGCAAATCCTCTTATCTCATTACATAAAAATGTAATTTTTAATTTATTCGTGAATCTTACTTCTTTATTACATTATAAAAAAATGTAATTTTTATATTTTACATTATAAATTCATGTCCCAATTACATAAAGAAATGTAATTTCCATAATACAATACAAATTCATATTTTAATTTCATCGAAAAATATAATTTTTACCATACCGTTATAACTCATATATAAATTACATAGAAAAATGTAATTCCTATCATATGACATAAATTCATATTTAAATTACAACTAAAAATGTAATTTTTATCCTACAGTGCAAATTCACATTTTAATTACATGTAAAAATGTAATTTTCATTCTACCATTATTTTTCATCTCTAAATTACATTGAAAAATGTAAATTTAATCATGCAATGTAAATTTACATTTTTATATCATAGAAAAATGCAATTTTTGTCATACAGTGCAAATTCATATATAAAGCACATATAAAAATGTAACTTTTGTTATGCAAACAAAATTCACCTTTTTAATTACGTATAAAAATGTAATTTTATTCATACGGTGGAAATTCATTCATAAATAACATATAAAAATGTGTTTCATTTCATACAATGTAAAAACATCTTTTTTTTTATGTACACAGCAAAAATATCATCTTTTTATAGTTATAATATATTAGCTTTACTATTTTACGATGTAAAAATATGATCTTTTATATTTTACAATGTAAAAATGTTCATTTTCCTATTTTGCAATGTAAAAATATGACTTTTTCTATTTTATAATGAAAATAATAACTTCTTTATTCATTCTTTCATTACATACAAATGTAATCTTTTCTATTTATTACAATGAATAAAATTTCAATAAGAATGTAACCTTATCTTATGAACTTTTCATTGCAACAAATTGAAAAATAAAAATAAAATCTTTTTATTTTCATCTTTACAGTGAAATCTACATCACATTAAAAATATCATCTTTAATGCAACATCTTTCTATTGACAACAATGAACACATAAAAATATAATCTTTTACATTGCTTCTTTTTATGAAATCACTATTACCTTACAAATGAAATTCTTTATGTTACTTCTTTAATCAAAAACAATATTTCATTAAAAATGAGATTTTTAATGTTACAGCCTTTATTGAAATCAAAGTGACAAATAGTATGTCATTTTACTGAAATCACTATTATTGAAACAATAGACAATAAAAATCTAATCTTTAATTTCAATCCTAATATGACAAAAAAAGGTAATCTTTTAATTTCATTCTTTTTAATGAAACAATTTCATATTGAAAATATATGCTTTTTAATTTACTCTTCTTAATGTAACAATTTACATTAAGAATATATTCTTCTTAATTCATTCCTTTTAATTTAAACAAATAGAAAATGTATTTTATTCATTGTTCAAATTCTATTGTAAATAAACAAATAAAAATAATATTTTATTTGTCGTTCTAATTCTATTGTTGAATCAATAAATAAAAATAATATTTAATTTATACAAAATAAATTTCAACATCTAGATCTGAATAAATACGATTAAATCTGACATAACTATGTTTTAGATCTAATTTTAGATCTAATTCTCTAACTGAAAATAAATTTAATAATATCAGCAATTTCAATGCGAATCTAACACATCATACACAACAAATCATATCACAAGCACAATCAATAATTCATACAACATAGAATATTTCAGAATTAAATAAATATAATAATACAATTATTATAACGCGAGAAAACAATTTATAATTAATTAAATAATCAAAATTAGAATTCTCACCTAGATTTTTGGCTGAAATTTTACTGTCTCCTTTTCAGCTGCGGTCTGCGCCATCGCGAAGAGCTCGGAAAGACGAGTCCAACGCAACTTACGGTTTGTCAATCGGACCTCGTATGAGAGAGTTATGTATTTTTAAAGTTTGGATAATTGAAATATTAAATAATAAAATAATATTAAAAATACCCTCTCTGTAAATCGGCTGCTCCTCTTCTTCTACACGTTTGGTCGAACTAAACCCATCCCTTCATCCTCTAACCCCCCCTCCCCCCCCCCCGTCGCACGCCACCTGGACCACCCCGGAGCCGATCAGACCTCACCACTCGAACCACCATCACCGACTCCACCTGCGGCTGAAGCACCGACGAACTCGGCGGCCCCACCACCCCGAAATTCGACCACGAACGCGCGGCCTTCCCCTCCAGAATTCACGAAAAATACTCCAATAAACCTGATCATCACCGTATGGATTGGAAGATCTCTCTGAGAGCTTCGATTTGGTACCAAGTTTGTCGATTTTCGTTGAGCGGATCAAAAGATATTAGCATTTGAAGTTCGGTGTTTCCTGGCCTTCGAAAATAAGGGTGGCGGCTGCCATGAATAGGATTAGGGTTTCGGCCAGAAATTTTAATAATATTTTAATGTTTAATTCCGAATTTCGTGAAATAAAGTGGATTTTTGAACTTTCTCGGATTTGGGCCTGCTTACTGTCGATCTTAACGTTTTGAGGCCTTCTGAGTGCGATGGGCTATGTCCCAAGGTCCAATTCCGAAATATACAGCAATTTTTTTTGGTTTTATTTGAAAATACAATATTGAATTAATTATTTAATTTCTACCGTACATTTAAATATGTCGTGGCCACATACGACCTCTAAAAATTCTAAGAAAAATATTTTTAGCTTTCTTATGACGAGACGGTTCTAACGAGACCAATTTCGTCGAATTCTGAGACTGTTTGAAAAATGGCCTTTTTCACGTCGTTTAAAATTTACTGTAAATTGACAAAACAGAAATCTTTTTGCCACGGCCACAAATTAATTCTAAAAATTATGAAAAATTAAACTTAACAATATTTTGACATTCCGGATCCAACAAAAGTGGTTTCGTCGAAAACAGAGGTCGTTTGAAAAATGACTATTTTTAAGGCCAATATATTTAATATTAAAAATACATTTTTAAACAAATAAATCCCGAAACTCAAAATATATAAGTGTTTACTGTTTTTCAATGTAGAAACAACATTCTGAACTCAATGGAAGTGGTTTCGAGTTCAAATTCCTTCGTATGCAAAAAGTAGCATTTTGGCCCTTATAAATTTCATAGCGACCTTTCTAAATATTGAATTGGCCATAACTTTTGATTTCCGCTATGAAATTTCAATTTTTCGGATTCGTTGGAAAGATATTTTTAAATAGATTCTAATATTTTTGGTTTCACTAAAATCCGTTAAATTTTGCATCCTGTACGGTCAGTCAAAGTTCAAGTTTGACTTTTCAAACTACCGCGTTATTTCTAACTCTTTTTATAATTAAAATTAAATTATTCGTTCTAACTTCGATTTAAATCAATTTGTGATCATTATTATTTAAATAAATTATATTATATTGTCAAAATTCATTAAAATTTTCTAAAATAAAAATTTTAAATTGGTTCTGATTTTGCGGGTTGTTACAATCGCCCCCACTTAAAAACTTTTCGTCCTCGAAAAGGAACGTAGCTAAAAATTGTAAAATAAACTATCTTAATTTTAAATTTTAATGGTTGATTATCTTTTCAAAATATATATAACTTTATATTTATAAAAATCATATTTTCAAAGAATAGATTATAAATATCAAAAATACGTTAATTATAAATTCGTAACTCTGAACTCGTTCAAGGGCATTACTAACCCCATCTCTAACGAGTTTACTCATTCTAGGATACTGCTGATCCTATCTCTAATGAGTATTCTTATTGGACATTACTAATCCAATCTCTGATGAGTCTTTTGTCCAGTTCTAACAAGTTGTACCCCAAAGATTTGAGCTAACCAGAGCTCTGATACCAACTGTAAAGACCCGCAAATTCCCACCCTTTGAATCGACCATAAACCACACAGGTCTGACCCAAAAAGTGAAAATCTACGAATACTTTAACTTTGGGAATACAACATATTAAAACAACAACAGAAGACCTTTATAACACTATAATAAATGTTACATCAGAGTACAGAATATCAGAGTACATTGGAATATAATTACAGCGGAAGATAAATACAAAAAATGTAATATACTGCAACGAAAGAACACAGCGGAAGACTCTCTATCTCTGGACACAGCTTTAAGCTTCAACCCAGAATCCTGCTTAATATATCTGCAAAAATAGCTACTCGACTGCCCGTGTGGAAAATATGGGCACCCGAGTTTGCCAGTGGACAAACTACAGGTCAGTCATGGGACTGGTGTGAGAATTCTACTTAACCTATATAATAAAATAAGGCCAATCACAGGACCACGCCACTTTCGCGGAACGGGTTTTCTCCTATAAATTGCCGGTGCATAAAGTAAAGTAAATCGTCAAAATAACGCAATGCTTTTTGAAAAATGAAACCATTATAAGACCCAAGTCCCATCACACAATGCAACGCAAACCGGAGGATAGGGTTTTACCTTATAATGATCAAAAGATGCTTGATACGATAAACACGGTATTATATAATAATAGTGTGCAACCAATTTGAAATACATCAAAGTAAATGTATTAATCTTAGACGGCATGAGTGCCCCATCCCACTATGTCGCCATATATAAGTATACAATCAAAACAGCGTGATGTCGTATTGGAAATTTTGGTTTCCATCTGAGTCAAGGCTAGGGAGGAGATCCTTACCGATTCGAGACACTCTAGCAATGCCCCAGGATTGGTACTCTGTCCAACCCTTGGATCCTGCAGGGCCGGTCCACACTTACTTTTGTGGATTAGTTATGCCTGAACACACGTTCCCCGTCCTTTTGGACCTATACTACGGCCAGTGGCGACCGCATAAACCCGAGGCCTCGAAAATCCAACAACCACAATGAATAAATGCCAGCGCTGGTAGGTCCCTGGCATCACTCTAGCTAGAAAGAAACGTGTGCACTCCCTGCGTTCCCTTCTCCCGTTTTAGACTCTACCGGGCTGTGAGGCTCGCGAAGTCACGATATACACAAAGCTATGCCTAAATAGACTGTGCTTTGATCATCAACCACAAGGCTCTGCTTTGCAACAATAAGTCTTGATCAAGTGCAACTTGGCATACCACATCAACAACTCATATCATGCGATCGGTAATTATTTAACATACAAAAGGGTGTTAAGCAAGAGAATAAATCCTCCGCCACCATGCATTTATATATTAAATAAAAACCAATTTAATTACATGAAATAAATTTCAATGTCAGGCATGCTATCCATTTACAAGTCCGCTCTGGGTCTGAACGAAACAATGTATCCGTCGATCTCCAGTACGTCTGGAAGTTCATCACTTTTTAACTTTGCCTTGGGGGATCCGTCCCAATTCAAGATATCAGTCACCATCAACCAAACGATGTGAAGCTCTCCGGTCTTCAGTCACCGTCTTCATCTTCGACTCTTGATCGTCGTGATGATTATTCAGAATGGGTTGGACCCGGTCTTTCTGAATAACTCGCGTATTTGTAATTAAAACCAACCATACGCCACATTCCAACTTTGAATATCCTTTTAAATAAAAATTATTATTTATGTTAAAAGGTTCTCATTAATTTTGTCAAAGATAAAATAAATTACATTTTTAATCTTTCTAAAAAGATCCATTAATATTCCAATTGATTTTTAATACAAGAATCATTATTACAAGATTATTAATTTCAATAAACCAATCTTGTCTTAAATTGGGTTAAAGAACTAGTGTCATTTAAAACACAGTTCACGATAAACCCAAAACCAATTTCCAAAATATGGAATTTCTACAGAAACCAAATCAACACATAATCGTTATAAATTTCTGTATCTTTTAAATTTATAAAATAGATTTACAAATTTCAAATAGCAATTTCAGTGTAAATTGGATTAAAGGATAAATGTTATTTAAAACATCGTCCACTACAAATCCAATCTACATATCAATCACCAAACATAAATGTTAAGATCTAATGATCTTAAATAAAAGATTTATCCTAAAAATATTAATTCATTACTATATAAAAAAAACATATTTTAAAATAATCAATGAAATATTCTATATATAAAAGATTCTGAATGTAAAAAAAAATCTTTATAATACAATATCTTTTATTTTACAAAAATCCTTTTATTATATAAAAATTCTTTATTTAAAAAGAAATTCTGCATTGGAATGTGACTCAACCATGCACCATATAATTTGGGTCATATGGGTTTCATACATTTCATATATAGGATAATGTAACAACCCGGAAAATCTGGGCCAGTTTAAAATTTTTATTTTGGCGATTTTAGCGAATTTTAATTATTTAAAATGAATTATTTTAAATAATATCGACGAGAAATTTATTTTGAATATAATTCGACGTATATATTATACGCGTCGTCGTTAAAATATAAATATTTATATATATAATTAAAAATAGAATTGAAAATGGCGCGGTAGTTCGATAATTCGATTTCTAATTTCAAATGAATATACAGAATTCAATATTAGTCAGAATTGAACGAAACAAGAAATATTTGAATCTGTATAACTATATCTTTGTAACGAAGTTGACAAACTGAGATTTCATCTTAGAAATGATAAGATATGTCCAGTTTAAAATTAGAAATAGTCGCTGTGGAATTTATATATATTTATATATATATAAGGCCCTTAAAAATAGCAATTTTGCAAACGACCTCGGATTTCGACGAAACCAGTTTTGTTGGGTCCGTAAAGTTAAGTTATTGCTAGATTCCAAATTTCATAATTTTTCGAATCAATATGTGAGCGTGGCGAAGGAAAACGCGTTTGACCAGTTTCAGTTGATTTTAATCGACTGGAAAATGGCCATTTTTCAAACGATCTCAGAATTCGACGGAACTAGTTTTGTTAGGACCGTATCGTCAATACGAAGCTAGAAAATATTTTTATTGAATTTTTAGAATTGGTATGTGGCCCCGGTAATTTGAAATGTACGTTTAAAATTCAATATAGTGATTTAAATGTAAATTCAACGGAAACTGATTCAAACAGTCTAATTGGCCTACGATACATATCCCATTGTGTTCGGAATGGTGGTATTTAGCTAGGGGCGACAGTCGTTGGGTCTCGTTTGGAGTTCGTGAGTTAAACATGTAAAATTCATGAGTTAAATATATTAAAATAATATATATATAAGGATTTTAAACCCTAGGTCAAACTCTCTACAGTCAAACCCTCGAACCCGCCTCTCTCTCCAAAAACGAACGGCGGATTTCTTCCAGGATTCTTCTCGAATCCGTTTCAAATCCACGCAACAATTGGAAAAACTGGAAACATAAAATCGAAGGGCTAGGTGTGTTCGATGAACTCAACGGCTGAGATGGGTTAGCATTCACTGTGGCGATCAGAAAAGGACCTCGAAGATGTTGACTTGCGGGCGGTTTTTAGGGGAAACGGGTGCATCGATTTCCGGGTTGTTTGGGGTGGTGACAGACGCCGCTGAGGCGCTCGCAGGAGTCCAGTCAGATGGTGATTTGATCGCCTGAGGTGGAGGCGCGTTTGGTCAAAGTGTGGCGATATCGAGTTTTGCAATTCCAGGAAGAAGATGGAAACATCAGCGTTTCCTTGTGCTATGGTAAATGTTAATTAGGATTTTATTTAATTAAGTTAATTATATTTTTATATGTTTAAAGGAAAAATTTTTATTTAGCATTGCCATTTAAAACAAAATTAGTATTGTTTATAAATATATATATAATCAAAAGAGCATTATGTTTGAAATAAAAATGAACATTATTTTTGAAAATAAAATTAGCAAAGTTTTGAAAATATAAACTAGAATTTGATTTTGAAATATAAACTAGAATTTGATTTTGAAATATAAACTAGAATTTGATTTTGAAATTATAAAATAGAATTTGATTTTGAAATATAAACTAGAATTTGATTTTGAAATTATAAACTAGAATTTGACTTTTGAAGATACAAAATATAAACTTTGTCATGAAAAGAACGAAATAAAAATTATTAGAAATATAAAAATATGATTTCATTAAATTGAAATATACGATTTTCTTGAATTGAAGAATTGGATTTCTTTGATTTATAAAATACGTTTTCTTTGATTCGAAAAATATATTTCCTTTGTCTTATCATATAAAAGAAAATTCGATTTTTCTATATTGAACATCGAAATAAAAATGTGATTTTTTATATATTGAACTTCGATAGAAAAATGTGATTTTTATATATTGAACTTCGATAGAAAAATGTGATTTTTATATATTGAACTTCGATAGAAAAATGTGTTTTTTTATATATTGAACTTCGATAGAAAAATGTGATTTTTATATATTGAACTTCGATAGAAAAATATGATTTTTATATATTGAACTTCGAAATAAAAATATGATTTTTATATATTGAATAGCGTAGTAAAAATTCGATTTTTACATAGGTGGTGGAAGCGGACAACGAAAGTGACAAAAAGGCGAAACGACGAAGGCTTCTGCAAATGAAGTGCCGTGGAGCTTGGATAGCTATATGTGAGAACTTCTCACCTTTCAATTTAATTTTTCTAGTTATATATATATACTAGGATGCAGACGGTGCTTAGTAGCACCCGACACAATCGTCCACAGACCATGGACTTGTTTGTTTGGCTGTGTTGTTAGTTAGATTGTTTGAGTTGATTTGAATTGTTTGGTAAAATGAAATTGATATGATTGATGTGTGAATGGCGTGGGCCTTCACTAGACCGGGGATAAGGCTAGGCCTCGTCCCGTTTCTAGTATCGTGCCGTTATGCCGCCGAAATTTTCTAAAATGTGTTAGAAAAATTAAAAATATCATTTTATTTAAAGAATGAACTTAATAGAAATTCATATGTTGGAATAAAATGTTTTATCGTTAAAAATATAATTTTTAACGTGAATGTGAATAAATAAATATTCATTTACAAACCAGACGGTTTGTTTATGTACACCTATTTGAAGGACATTGATTGGGACGATAAATTTTACACATCGCCCAACTGCACGAATAAAATATTTGTTTGATTGTTTGAAACCCCACACGGGTGTTGGGATGAAACTTGAAGTTCACTCATCCTGATTGATTAAATATGTCGATCGATTGATTGACAAGCTGCTATAAGCGTTAAATGTCTATATTTGATGCTTATACAGTGTAGTGCACTTTGGTTGATGGTTGATTATTTTTCAATGCTATTATATACATGTGTTGTATGGAAATCCATATAATTAACATTATATGGTGATTGATTGGGCCTCATTCCAATTTGAAAAATAAGAATATTATAAAATAAAAGTTCATGTGTTGACAGTACTCATCCATTGAGATTGGTCATGTGTTGAACGAAATATTTTAGTAATAAAATTTACACCTTTATCGATATAAAATAAAAGTTCATGTGTTGACAGTACTCATCCATTGAGATTGGTCATGTGTTGAACGAAATATTTTAGTAATAAAATTTACACCTTTATCGATATAAAATAAAAGTTCATGTGTTGACAGTACTCATCCATTGAGATTGGTCATGTGTTGAACGAAATATTTTAGTAATAAAATTTACACCTTTATCGATATAAAATAAAAGTTCATGTGTTGACAGTACTCATCCATTGAGATTGGTCATGTGTTGAACGAAATATTTTAGTAATAAAATTTACACCTTTATCGATATAAAATAAAAGTTCATGTGTTGACAATACTCATCCATTGAGATTGGTCATGTGTTGAACGAAATATTTTGATAATAACAACTATTTTGAAAAAGAAATATTTGAAATAGAATATTTGAAAAATAGAAATTTATGAAGCCGTGTTGATTAGATTGACGCCATTTTGACGTGAATCGATATTTATATCGATTTTAAAACGATTTCGAAATGAATTGAATATAGAACGAATTCAAAATGATTTGAAAACGATTTCGAAATGAATTGAATATAAAACGAATTCAAATTGAATTGAAAACGATTTCGAAATGAAATGAATTTAAAACGATTTCGAAATGAATTGAATATAGAACGAATTCAAATTGAATTGAAAACGATTTCGAAATGAATTGAATATAGAACGAATTCAAAATGATTTGAAAACGATTTCGAAACGAATTGAATATAGAACGAATTCAAAATGATTTGAAAACGATTTCGAAATGAATTGAATTGAAAACGAATTCAAATTGAATTGAAAGCGAATTGAAATGAATTCAAATTGAATTGAAATTTGAATTGAATAGAAATGAATTTTAAAACGAATTTATAAAGAAGAATTCAATTTTGATTTGAATTGAAATGGAAGTTGAAATTGCTTTTGAAACGAATTTAAAACTATTTATATAATTCGTTTTAAATAGAAATCGACGAAATATATATTATATATATTATATATATAATATAACGGCCTGAATAGAACGCGCCGCGCCGCGGCAGTTCGTGAATTTCGACCGTTTATTGCAAACGGACATTACGGGAGATCCGACCGTCGGATTCTCCTAAAACCGGAACCGTTGGGTTCGTATCGAAAAGAGCTTTCTAATGAATGTTAGAAATTTGAAATCTAACGGTTGGATTTGGAATTATGTCCAAATCAAATTTGAAAAAGGTCGCTGTAAGTACAGTTCGATGGCCATTGATGGAAATCGACTGTACGGGCCTTGATAAAATTATTAAAAATAGTAATAATTTGTGTAAAATCATAAGAAATGATTTGTGAAGATTTGGGATGAAAAACTCCATATTTGAAAAGATAAAAATAGATTTTTATCGAAATGAACTAGTTTTGAACTAGAAATATAATTCTATTTATTTTTAAATAAATAAATTGAATTTGAAAAGGGTTTTAAAAATAACCAGAATTTCCAATGATTGCATTGGAGTGGATTTGAATCGAAATTGTCTTCGGAATATTTCGATGTTGGAATTCGTGATTATACGGATGTTGTTACGGAAATTTGAAAGATATATATTTATATCGTTATTTCCAATACGACATTTGTTAGTCGTAGAATTTGATATTGTATATAAGCCGATATATTTTCTATTCAGAGCCTTGTATTGAATATCAAATGTGATTTGGGTTTGTCGTGAATGGTGTCTTCACTAACACTGTTCTTGAACCCAGTTGAGAAAAGATTAAATCTTTTTATTTAGATTTAATGAAGTGTACCAATTAAATGATATTTAATTGGAATTGAATTGGTATTGATTTTTGGGTTTATCGTGAACAGTGTTTTAAATAACACTCGTTCTTTAACCCGATAATTAATGGAATGTGATTTTGGGTTTATCGTGAACCGTGTTTTAAATGACACTGATTCTTTAACCCAGTCGAAGATTAAAACTAAGTGGAGTTTTAATGAATCTTTAATTAGATTGAAATGGTCGAGAATGGAGTATCACCAGTTTTGCTTCAGGCGATAGTTAAATCTTTAATTAGATTTGAACGTGAAATGGTAATTGAATTTACCGATAACACTGTGGTGTTAGATATGAAGTATTACCAGTTTTACTTCATGGGATGAATAGGTTGGGATTGGGAAATTAAAACAAATGATTACTTCGGTAAGGTTCGCTAATCCCGACTAGTTTGAATTGATATTCAAAAGTAGATTAAAGCATAAATTCAAGAATTTATCTTTGATAAAATTAAGGGGAACCTTTCCCTATGAACGTGAAATTTAGAAACTAACTGTCGGTTAGCCAAGCAGAATGGTTTTCTGGATATTGATCTGATGTTGGTTTCGGCCTTCGGGGTTAATATTTGGGAAATTATTCTCTTGATTAATTTACGGTTAGTGACTGATGAGTTGGAATGAGGCGTATGTTGTGTTTGTGTAACACTTATTTAAAATATACGCGAGTTATTCGGAAAGACCGGGTTTATCCCATTCTGAATAACTGATACGACGATAAGTCGAAGATGAAGACGATGGTCGAAGACCGGAAGTCTTCACGTCGTTTGGGTAATTACTGATGATCTTGATTGGGCTGTACACCCAAGAAGATGGAAACAGTTAGTGATCGTCCAGACGTACTTGGAGATCGATGGATATGCGGGGTACTAGGTGCCTCCGGTTTCGTTCAGACCCAGAACGGACTTGTAAATGGACGGTGTGCCTGACATTGGATTTTAGTCCGTGTGATTGATCTCTATTAAATATATATCTGTTTGGCGGCGGAGAATTTATTCTCTTGCTTAACGCCCTTCTCTGAGACGTACGAGCTCAGGGGTTATATATTGATGGATATCAATCGCATGGAGTGAATTGCCTGTGTGGCATGCCTAAGTGGCAAATGATCAAGGCTTCTGTTGAAAAGCAAAGTCTTGTGGTTGATGATCGAAGCACGGCCTTTGTGGCGTAGCTTTGTGTAACGTTGATTCGCGAGTATCACACCCGGTATGAATCAAAAACGGGAGACGGACCTCAGGGAGGACATGCGTATCTTTCTAGTTAGGAGTGGCGTCAGTGCTTGAACTGGCTGACGAGTTTGACTCATGTGGATGTTACTTATTATTACTTGCTGAAAAGCGAGGCGCCTCGTGATATCGGTTTCGGCCGATGCTTCTGGTCGGCTGACGGGCCAGGCTTACGCCCCAAAGGGCGGGGAAACGCAGTGTTCAGGAATTTTAATCCACATCGGTGGACCGGCCCTGTCGCTCCAAGGGTCACTCGAGCTCTGATCCTGAGACACGGGCTAGAGCGTCTCGAATCGGTGAGGATCTTGCCCCTAGCCTCGGTTCATACCATAAATGATAACCCAACTTCCAATACGACATTTGCGGTTGTGATTGTAAACTTATATATGGCGATATAGTGTTATGGGCCATTCATGCCGCCTATGATTGATACTTATGATTTGAAGTGTTTTATACACTATGCACTTATAATAGTATCAAATGATTTGTTTTAAACGTATCAAGCATTCTTTGGCTGTTATAAGGGAAAACCCTATCCTCGGCTGCGTTGCATTGTGTGATGGGACCTGGGTCTTATAACAGCTTCATTTTTCTTTATTTAGCATTGCGTTGTTTGTTTTATGCACTGGTATTCTTGGGAGGAAACCCGTTCCGTGTTATACGGCGTGGTCCCTTGATTTACCTAGCTTTAAAAATAAAGATTAATAACTGTTTTAATTCTCACACCAGTCACATGACTGACCTGGAGTTTATTGTTTTAACCTAAACTCTGGGTGCCCCTATTTTGACACGAGCAGCTAGTAGTTTTGGTTTTGCAGATTTATATTCACAGGATCCTGGTTTACAGCTGGAACGATATCCGGAAAGCTTTGTATCCGTATATCTCTTCCTAGTTGTGTATTGTATTATTTTCCGCTGCTATGTATTTAAATGTAATTTAAATCTCTGATATTTCTATGTAATATTCATTTATACTCTGTATATTCTTGTAATCTGATGCATTGTCGTAATATACAATGAAATGTTCTTTTGTATGCGTTCTGTTGTGGCTTGTTCTCAAACGATAGGGCGTTTCGAACGGTCTGGGTCGGTTTAGCGACTGGTTCGGACCGAGCGAAATTCCTTGCCGTCACAGTTGGTATCAGAGCTTTGGTTTACAAAGCTCAGAGAACAAGACACATTAGAACCCTACGAAAGAATTCATCAGATATTGGATTAGTAATATCCAATTAGAATGACTCGTTAGAGATGGGATCAGTAGTATCCTAGAACGAGTGTGAAGAGTATATTTTTAACGTGAAAACAAATTTTGTTTTGAAAATTTAAATCAATTATTCGTATTTGATTATCTATTTATATTGAGTTGGACAATCCAGTATATATAGGTTTTGCGTATACGTCTGATCCGCGTGTATTCAAAGTTTTAATATATTGGGTAGATATAGAATCACATTCTAGTTGCCCGGGGATGATTCTGATAATGCTGCAGCGTTACCAGTATTTATTTTTGAGTGACGAAGGTGTGATATCTATATATTTCCATTAGGCTGGTGTGAGAACCAAAATTAGATAGGGCTTATTGTTGTGATTTGGCATCAAAAACATGATTTTTTGTGTATGTATCAAAGTTATGGATTTGAAACTCTAATTCACTAATTGATTGATGTTTGCGTTGTTTGTTTATTTGTTTGCTAATTTTTAGCCATTTAGCCTAATTGAATCACATATTGAATTATACTGAAAATTAGTCGCATTTGCTTGTATATACATGTATATCATTGAACAGGTCATAGCAAGGAGGCTAGAGCAGAGAATAAAATTTGTTTGCCCGACAAATAGGTACATGTTTACTACATAATTTCCTGTTTTGTTTGGGTGATGATGATTTTGTGAGCCTATTGGCTAGCCGCTTGGCTTTTTCTTTTTCTTTTTGAGATCTGAAGGACCGGGGAAGCTATTTGAAATTCCCCGATGCTCCCGGTGCAGGGGAGGTTATGGCGAAATTTTTCAAAAATTTAGGGTGTTAGCCAAATTTTTGAAATTTTGAAAATTCTCAGAAACTAAGGAGTTGGAGAATGGAAGTCAGATCGAGCGTAGAGTTGATTAATCAAACCACTTTCGACTTTGTTCCTTTTCGGGGACGAAAAGTTTTAAGTGGGGGAGATTGTAACAACCCGGAAAATCTGGGCCAGTTTAAAATTTTTATTTTGGCGATTTTAGCGAATTTTAATTATTTAAAATGAATTATTTTAAATAATATCGACGAGAAATTTATTTTGAATATAATTCGACGTATATATTATACGCGTCGTCGTTAAAATATAAATATTTATATATATAATTAAAAATAGAATTGAAAATGGCGCGGTAGTTCGATAATTCGATTTCTAATTTCAAATGAATATACAGAATTCAATATTAGTCAGAATTGAACGAAACAAGAAATATTTGAATCTGTATAACTATATCTTTGTAACGAAGTTGACAAACTGAGATTTCATCTTAGAAATGATAAGATATGTCCAGTTTAAAATTAGAAATAGTCGCTGTGGAATTTATATATATTTATATATATATAAGGCCCTTAAAAATAGCAATTTTGCAAACGACCTCGGATTTCGACGAAACCAGTTTTGTTGGGTCCGTGAAGTTAAGTTATTGCTAGATTCCAAATTTCATAATTTTTCGAATCAATATGTGAGCGTGGCGAAGGAAAACGCGTTTGACCAGTTTCAGTTGATTTTAATCGACTGGAAAATGGCCATTTTTCAAACGATCTCAGAATTCGACGGAACTAGTTTTGTTAGGACCGTATCGTCAATACGAAGCTAGAAAATATTTTTATTGAATTTTTAGAATTGGTATGTGGCCCCGGTAATTTGAAATGTACGTTTAAAATTCAATATAGTGATTTAAATGTAAATTCAACGGAAACTGATTCAAACAGTCTAATTGGCCTACGATACATATCCCATTGTGTTCGGAATGGTGGTATTTAGCTAGGGGCGACAGTCGTTGGGTCTCGTTTGGAGTTCGTGAGTTAAACATGTAAAATTCATGAGTTAAATATATTAAAATAATATATATATAAGGATTTTAAACCCTAGGTCAAACTCTCTACAGTCAAACCCTCGAACCCGCCTCTTTCTCCAAAAACGAACGGCGGATTTCTTCCAGGATTCTTCTCGAATCCGTTTCAAATCCACGCAACAATTGGAAAAACTGGAAACATAAAATCGAAGGGCTAGGTGTGTTCGATGAACTCAACGGCTGAGATGGGTTAGCATTCACTGTGGCGATCAGAAAAGGACCTCGAAGATGTTGACTTGCGGGCGGTTTTCAGGGGAAACGGGTGCATCGATTTCCGGGTTGTTTGGGGTGGTGACAGACGCCGCTGAGGCGCTCGCAGGAGTGCAGTCAGATGGTGATTTGATCGCCTGAGGTGGAGGCGCGTTTGGTCAAAGTGTCGCGATATCGAGTTTTGCAATTCCAGGAAGAAGATGGAAACATCAGCGTTTCCTTGTGCTATGGTAAATGTTAATTAGGATTTTATTTAATTAAGTTAATTATATTTTTATATGTTTAAAGGAAAAAAATTTATTTAGCATTGCTATTTAAAACAAAATTAGTATTGTTTATAAATATATATATAATCAAAAGAGCATTATGTTTGAAATAAAAATGAACATTATTTTTGAAAATAAAATTAGCAAAGTTTTGAAAATATAAACTAGAATTTGATTTTGAAATATAAACTAGAATTTGATTTTGAAATATAAACTAGAATTTGATTTTGAAATTATAAACTAGAATTTGATTTTGAAATATAAACTAGAATTTGATTTTGAAATTATAAACTAGAATTTGACTTTTGAAGATACAAAATATAAACTTTGTCATGAAAAGAACGAAATAAAAATTATTAGAAATATAAAAATATGATTTCATTAAATTGAAATATACGATTTTCTTGAATTGAAGAATTGGATTTCTTTGATTTATAAAATACGTTTTCTTTGATTCGAGAAATATATTTCCTTTGTCTTATCATATAAAAGAAAATTCGATTTTTCTATATTGAACATCGAAATAAAAATGTGATTTTTTATATATTGAACTTCGATAGAAAAATGTGATTTTTATATATTGAACTTCGATAGAAAAATGTGATTTTTATATATTGAACTTCGATAGAAAAATGTGTTATTTTATATATTGAACTTCGATAGAAAATTGTGATTTTTATATATTGAACTTCGATAGAAAAATATGATTTTTATATATTGAACTTCGAAATAAAAATATGATTTTTATATATTGAATAGCGTAGTAAAAATTCGATTTTTACATAGGTGGTGGAAGCGGACAACGAAAGTGACAAAAAGGCGAAACGACGAAGACTTCTGCAAATGAAGTGCCGTGGAGCTTGGATAGCTATATGTGAGAACTTCTCACCTTTCAATTTAATTTTTCTAGTTATATATATATACTAGGATGCAGACGGTGCTTAGTAGCACCCGACACAATCGTCCACAGACCATGGACTTGTTTGTTTGGCTGTGTTGTTAGTTAGATTGTTTGAGTTGATTTGAATTGTTTGGTGAAATGAAATTGATATGATTGATGTGTGAATGGCGTGGGCCTTCACTAGACCGGGGATAAGGCTAGGCCTCGTCCCGTTTCTAGTATCGTGCCGTTATGCCGCCGAAATTTTCTAAAATGTGTTAGAAAAATTAAAAATATCATTTTATTTAAAGAATGAACTTAATAGAAATTCATATGTTGGAATAAAATGTTTTATCGTTAAAAATATAATTTTTAACGTGAATGTGAATAAATAAATATTCATTTACAAACCAGACGGTTTGTTTATGTACACCTATTTGAAGGACATTGATTGGGACGATAAATTTTACACATCGCCCAACTGCACGAATAAAATATTTGTTTGATTGTTTGAAACCCCACACGGGTGTTGGGATGAAACTTGAAGTTCACTCATCCTGATTGATTAAATATGTCGATCGATTGATTGACAAGCTGCTATAAGCGTTAAATGTCTATATTTGATGCTTATACAGTGTAGTGCACTTTGGTTGATGGTTGATTATTTTTCAATGCTATTATATACATGTGTTGTATGGAAATCCATATAATTAACATTATATGGTGATTGATTGGGCCTCATTCCAATTTGAAAAATAAGAATATTATAAAATAAAAGTTCATGTGTTGACAGTACTCATCCATTGAGATTGGTCATGTGTTGAACGAAATATTTTAGTAATAAAATTTACACCTTTATCGATATAAAATAAAAGTTCATGTGTTGACAGTACTCATCCATTAAGATTGGTCATGTGTTGAACAAAATATTTTAGTAATAAAATTTACACCTTTATCGATATAAAATAAAAGTTCATGTGTTGACAGTACTCATCCATTGAGATTGGTCATGTGTTGAACGAAATATTTTAGTAATAAAATTTACACCTTTATCGATATAAAATAAAAGTTCATGTGTTGACAGTACTCATCCATTGAGATTGGTCATGTGTTGAACGAAATATTTTGATAATAACAACTATTTTGAAAAAGAAATATTTGAAATAGAATATTTGAAAAATAGAAATTTATGAAGCCGTGTTGATTAGATTGACGCCATTTTGACGTGAATCGATATTTATATCGATTTTAAAACGATTTCGAAATGAATTGAATATAGAACGAATTCAAAATGATTTGAAAACGATTTCGAAATGAATTGAATATAGAACGAATTCAAATTGAATTGAAAACGATTTCGAAATGAAATGAATTTAAAACGATTTTGAAATGAATTGAATATAGAACGAATTCAAATTGAATTGAAAACGATTTCAAAATGAATTGAATATAGAACGAATTCAAAATGATTTGAAAACGATTTCGAAATGAATTGAATATAGAACGAATTCAAAATGATTTGAAAACGATTTCGAAATGAATTGAATTGAAAACGAATTCAAATTGAATTGAAAGCGAATTGAAATGAATTCAAATTGAATTGAAATTTGAATTGAATAGAAATGAATTTTAAAACGAATTTATAAAGAAGAATTCAATTTTGATTTGAATTGAAATGGAAGTTGAAATTGCTTTTGAAACGAATTTAAAACTATTTATATAATTCGTTTTAAATAGAAATCGACGAAATATATATTATATATATAATATAACGGCCTGAATAGAACGCGCCACGCCGCGGCAGTTCGTGAATTTAGACCGTTTATTGCAAACGGACATTACGGGAGATCCGACCGTCGGATTCTCCTAAAACCGGAACCGTTGGGTTCGTATCGAAAAGAGCTTTCTAATGAATGTTAGAAATTTGAAATCTAACGGTTGGATTTGGAATTATGTCCAAATCAAATTTGAAAAAGGTCACTGTAAGTACAGTTCGATGGCCATTGATGGAAATCGACTGTACGGGCCTTGATAAAATTATTAAAAATAGTAATAATTTGTGTAAAATCATAAGAAATGATTTGTGAAGATTTGGGATGAAAAACTCCATATTTGAAAAGATAAAAATAGATTTTTATCGAAATGAACTAGTTTTGAACTAGAAATATAATTCTATTTATTTTTAAATAAATAAATTGAATTTGAAAAGGGTTTTAAAAATAACCAGAATTTCCAATGATTGCATTGGAGTGGATTTGAATCGAAATTGTCTTCGGAATATTTCGATGTTGGAATTTGTGATTATACGGATGTTGTTACGGAAATTTGAAAGATATATATTTATATCGTTATTTCCAATACGACATTTGTTAGTCGTAGAATTTGATATTGAATATAAGCCGATATATTTTCTATTCAGAGCCTTGTATTGAATATCAAATGTGATTTGGGTTTGTCGTGAATGGTGTCTTCACTAACACTGTTCTTGAACCCAGTTGAGAAAAGATTAAATCTTTTTATTTAGATTTAATGAAGTGTACCAATTAAATGATATTTAATTGGAATTGAATTGGTATTGATTTTTGGGTTTATCGTGAACAGTGTTTTAAATAACACTCGTTCTTTAACCCGATAATTAATGGAATGTGATTTTGGGTTTATCGTGAACCGTGTTTTAAATGACACTGATTCTTTAACCCAGTCGAAGATTAAAACTAAGTGGAGTTTTAATGAATCTTTAATTAGATTGAAATGGTCGAGAATGGAGTATGACCAGTTTTGCTTCAGGCGATAGTTAAATCTTTAATTAGATTTGAACGTGAAATGGTAATTGAATTTACCGATAACACTGTGGTGTTAGATATGAAGTATTACCAGTTTTACTTCATGGGATGAATAGGTTGGGATTGGGAAATTAAAACAAATGATTACTTCGGTAAGGTTCGCTAATCCCGACTAGTTTGAATTGATATTCAAAAGTAGATTAAAGCATAAATTCAAGAATTTATCTTTGATAAAATTAAGGGGAACCTTTCCCTATGAACGTGAAATTTAGAAACTAACTGTCGGTTAGCCAAGCAGAATGGTTTTCTGGATATTGATCTGATGTTGGTTTCGGCCTTCGGGGTTAATATTTGGGAAATTATTCTCTTGATTAATTTACGGTTAGTGACTGATGAGTTGGAATGAGGCGTATGTTGTGTTTGTGTAACACTTATTTAAAATATACGCGAGTTATTCGGAAAGACCGGGTTTATCCCATTCTGAATAACTGATACGACGATAAGTCGAAGATGAAGACGATGGTCGAAGACCGGAAGTCTTCACGTCGTTTGGGTAATTACTGATGATCTTGATTGGGCTGTACACCCAAGAAGATGGAAACAGTTAGTGATCGTCCAGATGTACTTGGAGATCGATGGATATGCGGGGTACTAGGTGCCTCCGGTTTCGTTCAGACCCAGAACGGACTTGTAAATGGACGGTGTGCCTGACATTGGATTTTAGTCCGTGTGATTGATCTCTATTAAATATATATCTGTTTGGCGGCGGAGAATTTATTCTCTTGCTTAACGCCCTTCTCTGAGACGTACGAGCTCAGGGGTTATATATTGATGGATATCAATCGCATGGAGTGAATTGCCTGTGTGGCATGCCTAAGTGGCAAATGATCAAGGCTTCTGTTGAAAAGCAAAGTCTTGTGGTTGATGATCGAAGCACGGCCTTTGTGGCGTAGCTTTGTGTAACGTTGATTCGCGAGTATCACACCCGGTATGAATCAAAAACGGAAGACGGACCTCAGGGAGGACATGCGTATCTTTCTAGTTAGGAGTGGCGTCAGTGCTTGAACTGGCTGACGAGTTTGACTCATGTGGATGTTACTTATTATTACTTGCTGAAAAGCGAGGCGCCTCGTGATATCGGTTTCGGCCGATGCTTCTGGTCGGCTGATGGGCCAGGCTTACGCCCCAAAGGGCGGGGAAACGCAGTGTTCAGGAATTTTAATCCACATCGGTGGACCGGCCCTGTCGCTCCAAGGGTCACTCGAGCTCTGATCCTGAGACACGGGCTAGAGCGTCTCGAATCGGTGAGGATCTTGCCCCTAGCCTCGGTTCATACCATAAATGATAACCCAACTTCCAATACGACATTTGCGGTTGTGATTGTAAACTTATATATGGCGACATAGTGTTATGGGCCATTCATGCCGCCTATGATTGATACTTATGATTTGAAGTGTTTTATACACTATGCACTTATAATAGTATCAAATGATTTGTTTTAAACGTATCAAGCATTCTTTGGCTGTTATAAGGGAAAACCCTATCCTCGGCTGCGTTGCATTGTGTGATGGGACCTGGGTCTTATAACAGCTTCATTTTTCTTTATTTAGCATTGCGCTGTTTGTTTTATGCACTGGTATTCTTGGGAGGAAACCCGTTCCGTGTTATACGGCGTGGTCCCTTGATTTACCTAGCTTTAAAAATAAAGATTAATAACTGTTTTAATTCTCACACCAGTCACATGACTGACCTGGAGTTTATTGTTTTAACCTAAACTCTGGGTGCCCCTATTTTGACACGGGCAGCTAGTAGTTTTGGTTTTTGCAGATTTATATTCACAGGATCCTGGTTTACAGCTGGAACGATATCCGGAAAGCTTTGTATCCGTATATCTCTTCCTAGTTGTGTATTGTATTATTTTCCGCTGCTATGTATTTAAATGTAATTTAAATCTCTGATATTTCTGTGTAATATTCATTTATACTCTGTATATTCTTGTAATCTGATGCATTGTCGTAATATACAATGAAATGTTCTTTTGTATGCGTTCTGTTGTGGCTTGTTCTCAAACGATAGGGCGTTTCGAACGGTCTGGGTCGGTTTAGCGACTGGTTCGGACCGAGCGAAATTCCTTGCCGTCACAGATAATAACAGGAAATAATCCTCAATCCATTCATTAACAACCAGAGTGACAATGTCAACTGTGTGAGCATTAAAATAAAACAATAACGCTCATCGCAGCCTGTCGATCAATCGATAGACATATAATTAAACATTGGGATTTGTGTCAGTCAAGTATCGTCCCAATACCCGTGTGGGGTTTTCAGCCAACAACAGTTCATATAAATGAGTAAATACATAATTGGTTAATATGTTTAACCAATTTCAATTCCACTAAACATGTCACTTATAGCGAGTAAAATGTATCTTACTCGTTTGACTTCCCTATATACTTCTAAAATTACATAAACAGTAGTTTATTTATATAGATTTATTGCGGATGACAAATGGAATATATATTCCATTATATTTGTATGAAGTTTCTTAATAGTACTTTTCAGTGTATATTTTGACCAACAATACAATTGTATATCAGAATATAAATCCTAATGCAAGTTTTGCAAATAAAAAATTGGATTTTATATTTGCGTATAAATTCTACTGTATATTATGCAAATAAAAGTGGTTATTATATTTTCACATAAACACTATTTTCAACAAGGATGAGTAAAAGTGATATACTGATTTCGTTAACAATTCTATTTCAACAAATACAATGTAAATAAAAGTGTGTTTCTAATCTTGTACTTTTATTTGTACATAAAACACAAATAAAAGTGTATCTCATGTATTTGTCTTTTTATTTGACAAAACAATGTTAATAAAAATGTTCTTTTATATCTTGTACTTTTATTTAACAAAACAACGGTAAATAAAATGTCTTTTTAACTCTTTTACTTTTATTTAACAAAAAAATGACAATAAAAGTATAATTATCTTTCTATGATTTATTTGCATCTAAAAATGCAAATAAGAAATGTAACTCTCTTTTTACTTTTTCTTTACAATAGAAAATGTAAATAAAATGGTTCACACAATTTTGTTCTTTTTCTTTACAATAGAAAATGTAAATAAAAGGATTCACATTATTTTGTTCTTTTTCATTTACAATAGTAAATGTAAATAAAAGGATTCACATTATTTTGTTCTTTTTCATTTACAAAAGAAAATGTAAATAAAAGGATTCACATTATTTTGTTCTTTTTCATTTACAAAAGAAAATGTAAATAAAAGGATTCACATTATTTTGTTCTTTTTCATTTACAATAGAAAATGTAAATAAAAGGATTCACATTATTTTGTTCTTTTTCATTTACAAAAGAAAATGTAAATAAAAGGATTCACATTATTTTGTTCTTTTTCATTTACAAAAGAAAATGTAAATATGTGTATTTCTAAATTCCATTCTTCTTATTTACATAAGAAAATGTAAATAATTGAAATTCCAAATTCCATTCTTTTTACTTACATAAGAAAATGTAAATAATTAAAATTTCAAATTCCATTCTTAATTTACAATGCAAATTCTCATTTCTAATTACATAAAATGTAACTTTTTAATTCACGATGCAAATCCTCTTATCTCATTACATAAAAATGTAATTTTTAATTTATTCGTGAATCTTACTTCTTTATTACATTATAAAAAAATGTAATTTTTATATTTTTCATTATAAATTCATGTCCCAATTACATAAAGAAATGTAATTTCCATAATACAATACAAATTCATATTTTAATTTCATCGAAAAATATAATTTTTATCATACCGTTATAACTCATATATAAATTACATAGAAAAATGTAATTCCTATCATATGACATAAATTCATATTTAAATTACATCTAAAAATGTAATTTTTATCCTACAGTGCAAATTCACATTTTAATTACATGTAAAAATGTAATTTTCATTCTACCATTATTTTTCATCTCTAAATTACATTGAAAAATGTAAATTTAATCATGCAATGTAAATTTACATTTTTATATCATAGAAAAATGCAATTTTTGTCATACAGTGCAAATTCATATATAAAGCACATATAAAAATGTAACTTTTGTTATGCAAACAAAATTCACCTTTTTAATTACGTATAAAAATTTAATTTTATTCATACGGTGGAAATTCATTCATAAATAACATATAAAAATGTGTTTCATTTCATACAATGTAAAAACATCTTTTTTTATGTACACAACAAAAATATCATCTTTTTATAGTTATAATATATTAGCTTTACTATTTTACGATGTAAAAATATGATCTTTTATATTTTACAATGTAAAAATATTCATTTTCCTATTTTGCAATGTAAAAATATGACTTTTTCTATTTTACAATGAAAATAATAACTTCTTTATTCATTCTTTCATTACATATAAATGTAATCTTTTCTATTTATTACAATGAATAAAATTTCAATAAGAATGTAACCTTATCTTATGAACTTTTCATTTCAACAAAATGAAAAATAAAAATAAAATCTTTTTATTATCATCTTTACAGTGAAATCTACATCACATTAAAAATATCATCTTTAATGCAACATCTTTCTATTGACAACAATGAACACATAAAAATATAATCTTTTACATTGCTTCTTTTTATGAAATCACTATTACCTTACAAATGAAATTCTTTATGTTACTTCTTTAATCAAAAACAATATTTCATTAAAAATGAGATTTTTAATGTTACAGCCTTTATTGAAATCAAAGTGACAAATAGTATGTCATTTTATTGAAATCACTATTATTGAAACAATAGACAATAAAAATCTAATCTTTAATTTCAATCCTAATATGACAAAAAAAGGTAATCTTTTAATTTCATTCTTTTTAATGAAACAATTTCATATTGAAAATATATGCTTTTTAATTTACTCTTCTTAATGTAACAAATTTACATTAAGAATATATTCTTCTTAATTCATTCCTTTTAATTTAAACAAATAGAAAATGTATTTTATTCATTGTTCAAATTCTATTGTAAATAAACAAATAAAAATAATATTTTATTTGTCGTTCTAATTCTATTGTTGAATCAATAAATAAAAATAATATTTAATTTATACAAAATAAATTTCAACATCTAGATCTGAATAAATACGATTAAATCTGACATAACTATGTTTTAGATCTAATTTTAGATCTAATTCTCTAACTGAAAATAAATTTAATAATATCAGCAATTTCAATGCGAATCTAACACATCGTACACAACAAATCATATCACAAGCACAATCAATAATTCATACAACATAGAATATTTCAGAATTAAATAAATATAATAATACAATTATTATAACGCGAGAAAACAATTTATAATTAATTAAATAATCAAAATTAGAATTCTCACCAAGATTTTTGGCTGAAATTTTACTGTCTCCTTTTCAGCTGCGGTCGACGCCATCGCGAAGAGCTCGGAAAGACGAGTCCAATGCAACTTACGGTTTGTCAATCGGACCTCGTATGCGAGAGTTATGTATTTTTAAAGTTTGGATAATTGAAATATTAAATAATAAAATAATATTAAAAATACCCTCTCTGTAAATCGGCTGCTCCTCTTCTTCTACACGTTTGGCCGAACTAAACCCATCCCTTCATCCTCTAACCCCCCCCTCCCCCCCCCCCCGTCGCACGCCACCTGGACCACCCCGGAGCCGATCAGACCTCACCACTCGAACCACCATCACCGACTCCACCTGCGGCTGAAGCACCGACGAACTCGGCGGCCCCACCACCCCGAAATCCGACCACGAACGCGCGGCCTTCCCGTCCAGAATTCACGAAAAATACTCCACTAAACCTGATCATCACCGTATGGATTGGAAGATCTCTCTGAGAGCTTCGATTTGGTACCAAGTTTGTCGATTTTCGTTGAGCGGATCAAAAGATATTAGCATTTGAAGTTCGGTGTTTCCTGGCCTTCGAAAATAAGGGTGGCGGCTGCCATGAATAGGATTAGGGTTTCGGCCAGAAATTTTAATAATATTTTAATGTTTAATTCCGAATTTCGTGAAATAAAGTGGATTTTTGAACTTTCTCGGATTTGGGCCTGCTTACTGTCGATTTTAACGTTTTGAGGCCTTCTGAGTGCGATGGGCTATGTCCCAAGGTCCAATTCCGAAATATACAGCAATTTTTTTCGGTTTTATTTGAAAATACAATATTAAATTAATTATTTAATTTCTACCGTACATTTAAATATGCCGGGGCCACATACGACACATACGACCTCTTAAAATTCTAAGAAAAATATTTTTAGCTTTCTTATGACGAGACGGTTCTAACGAGACCAATTTCATCGAATTCTGAGACTGTTTGAAAATGGCCTTTTTCAAGTCGTTTAAAATTTACTGTAAATTGACAAAACAGAAATCTTTTTGCCACGGCCACAAATTAATTCTAAAAATTATGAAAAATTAAACTTAACAATATTTTGACATTTTGGATCCAACAAAAGTGGTTTCGTCGAAAACAGAGGTCGTTTGAAAAATGACTATTTTTAAGGCCAATATATTTAATATTAAAAATACATTTTTAAACAAATAAATCCCGAAACTCAAAATATATAAGTGTTTACTGTTTTTCAATGTAGAAACATCATTCTGAACTCAATGGAAGTGGTTTCGAGTTAAAATTCCTTCGTATGCTAAAAGTAGCATTTTGGCCCTTATAAATTTCATAGCGACCTTTCTAAATATTGAATTGGCCATAACTTTTGATTTCTGCTATGAAATTTCAATTTTTCGGATTCTTGGAAAGATATTTTTAAATAGATTCTAATATTTTTGGTTTCACTAAAATCCGTTAAATTTTGCATCCTGTACGGTCAGTCAAAGTTCAAGTTTGACTTTTCAAACTACCGCGTTATTTCTAACTCTTTTTATAATTAAAATTAAATTATTCGTTCTAACTTCGATTTAAATCAATTTGTGATCATTATTATTTAAATAAATTATATTATATTGTCAAAATTCATTAAAATTTTCTAAAATAAAATTTTTAAATTGGTTCTGATTTTGCGGGTTGTTACAATGGAGCTCCATCATCAGGATTTATTTTCGTGTTTCGAAAGTGGGATTTTTATATATTTTCATTAGACTGGTGTGAGAACCAAAATTAGATAGGGCTTATTATTGTGAATTGGCATCAAAAATCTAATTTTTGGACTATGTATCAAAGTTATGAATTTGAAAAGCTAATCAACTAATTGATTGTTGGTTGTGTTGTTTGATTATTGGTTGATTAATTAAAATTTGAACCATTTAGCCAAATTGTACCAAATAGTGAATTGTATTGAAAATTAGTCGCATTTGAATGCATATACATGTACTTACATTGAACAGGTCAAAGCAAGGAGGCTAGAGAAGAGGAATAAAATTGTTTGCCCGACAAGTAGGTACATGTTTATTGTATTTCTTGGGTTTTTGATGATTTTATGAGCCGATTGGCTAGCCGCTTGGCTGTTTCTTTTTCTTTTTGGATTGGTGAGGGCCATGGGAGGCTATTTGAAATATCCCGAAGTCCCCGGTGCAAGGGAGGTTATGGCGAAATTTTTTGAAAATTTAGGGTGTTAGCCAAATTTTTGAAAAATTTGAAAAGTTCTTAGAAACCGAAAAGTTGAAGAACTTAAGCCGCAATGAAAATAATGAAAGTTGAGTTGATTTGTAAAACAACTTTCGGCTTCGTTCCTTTTTGGGTACGAAAAGTTTTAAGTGGGGGAGAATGTAATAACCCGGAAAATCTGAGCGATTTAAAATTTTTATTTTGGCAATTTTAATGAATTTTGAATATTTAAAATGAATTATTATAAATAATAATGACGAGGAATTTATTTTGAGTAGAATTAGAAGGTATATATTTATTTGAATCATCGTTAGAATATAAATAATTATTTATAATTATAAAAGGATTGAAAATGACGCGGTAGTTCGAAAATTCGATTTCAAAGTTCAAATGAATGTACAGGATTAAAAATAAACCGGATTTTAGCAAAACCAGAAATATTAGAATCTAATTGGGAATATCTTTCCAACGAATCCGAAATTTCATAGCGGGAATAAAATATTATGTCTAGTTGAAATTTCAGAATAGTCCCTATGGAATTCGGGCCCTTAAAAATGGAAATTTTGCAAATGACCTCTGTTTTCGACAAAACCACTTTTGTTGGATCCGTGATGTCAAGTTATTGCTAGGTTTCAAATTTTGAAATTTTCTGAATCAATATGTGAGTGTGGCAAAGGAAAACGCGTTTGACCAGTTTCAGTTGATTTTAATTGACTGGAAAATGGTCATTTTTCAAACGATCTCAGAATTTGACGAAAATAGCTTTGTTAGGACCGTATCGTCAATATGAAGCTAGAAAATATTTTTCGGGAATTTTTAGAGTCCGCATGTGGCCCCGGTAAATTGAAATGTGCATTCAAATTCAATATATAGATTTATATTTTGATTTTGACGAAAACTGATCGAAACAGTCGAATCAGCCTACGATATATATCCCAGTGTGCTCAGAATGGGGGTAAAGTGTTAGGGGCGACAGTCGTTTGGTTCGAATCGGGGTTCAAATTAAAAACCAGTTTCTTTGGGATTAAAAATAAAATAAAATAATAATTATATATATCCACCCCCTCCCCCAAATTAAAACCCTAGCCCATTAGAAAAATCGCGCCCCCAAATTGATTTCAAAATCATCGCCCCTCTTTCAAGCGCCGTCGTGCCTCCCCCGTCGTCGCCACCCGCCGTTGCCGGCCTGCCATCGACCGTCGTTGGCCTCCCCTAACCTCCACCTTTCCCCACAACCCCGACCCCCCTCTCTCTCCCTTCTCCGACCAAAAACGACCCCAAACACACTGACCCCTCCGCCTCCAGCCACCGTACGCCCGCCACACCCCCGGCCTCCGTCGCCGACCACCAGTAACCCCTCCCCTTCGTCGCTCCTTCTTCCCTCTTCACCCGGAAACCCAAAACAGCCCTGAAACCTCCGTTCCTCCGCTGCTCCAACCAGTGTTGCCCCGCTGCCGGCCAACAGTGCCTCCCCCGAGCCTTCTCCGCCACCCGAAATCGAATGTGAGTTTTATTTATTATACTTTATTTATTTATGAGTATAAAAATAGGATCTTTATAGTGTAGAGAATAAAAGATGAAATTTTTTATATATGTAAAGGAAGTATAAAAAATTAGATTTTTCATGAAGTAAAGGTTAGATATTTATCTATAGAAAGATTAGATTTTTAAAGTGTGTTCATAGTGAAAAAGAACTGATTTTTATAGTAGTAAAGCTTCGATTTTTTTTTTAGCAAATAAAACTATGGTTTTGATATATAAAAATATGATTGTTAGCTAGAATAAAAGTAGGATTTTTTCCAATGCAAAGAAAAGACTGAATTTTTATAAATGTAAAGATTGAATTTTTATAAACAAAAAGAAATGATTTTTAAATATAAAAGATTTGATTTGTAACTTAGTAAAGATATGATTTTTATTATATATATGTTGAAATAAAAATGTGATTTTTATAGCGATTATATAAAAATTCGATCTTTATTATGTAGGAGATATAAAAAATATAATTTTTCTTATATTTATTATATTACTACAGAGATAAAAATAGAATTTTTATCTATACAGTAGCGGTATAAAAATGTGATTTTTATAGCATTGAAATAAAAATGTGATTTTTATATATGTAGTGGCTACGGACAATGAAATTGACAAAAGGCGAGCACGACGGAGATTTCTACATAAGAAGAGTCGTGGCGTTTGGTTTAGCTAGTCGGTGAGAACTCCTCACTTTTATTTTAGTTTCTAGTTGAAATATATACTAGGATGCAGACTGTGAGAACCCGTTACTTCCCCGTGAAGGAAAGAGCGGATACTTTGAGAACAACACACAAATGAACGCAGACGGAAGAACATTACATTGTTATTACAACAATTCCATCAGATACAAGAATATACAGAGTATAATTGAATAAATTACATTCGATAAATATCAGAGATTACAATAAATTACATAGCAGCAGAAAATAATATAAAACACAACTGAAAGTAATGCACGGATACAGAGCTTTCCGAGCATCGTTCCAGTTGTAAATCAGGATCCTGTGAATATAAATCTGCAAAACCAAAAATACTAGCTGCCCGTGTCGAAAATAAGGGCACCTAGAGTTTAGGTTAAAATAATAAACTCCGGGTCAGTCATATGACTGGTGTGAGAACTAAAACAGTTATTTAACCTTTACTTTAAAAGAGAGTAATTCAAGGGACCACGCCGTATAACACGGAACGGGTTTCCTCCCAAGAATACCAGTGCATATAATAAACAGCGCAATGCTTTTTCGAAAAATGAAGCTATTATAAGACCCAGGTCCCATCACACAATGCAACGCAAGCCGGAGGATAGGGTTTTCCCTTATAATAGCCAAACATGCTTGGTACGTTTAAAACAAATCATTTGATACTATAATAAGTGTATAGTGTCAAAACAATTTCAATCATAAATATCAATCATAGACGGCATGGGTATCATATATCATGTCGCCATACTAGTTCTACAATTAAAACCAAAATACACGTATTGGAAATTGGATTTCCGTCATGAGTCGAGGCAAGGGGCAAGCTCCTCTCCTCTTCGAGACACTCTAGCAAATGCCTCGGGACTACACACTCTGGGTAACCCCTGGAAGCTTCAGGGCCGGTCCTCTCTTACGTTTGAGGATTAGTTATTCCTGAACACACGTTTCCCGGTCTTTACAGACCTAAAATCGAGGCGCCTCATCCAACAACCACATAGGTGAAAAGTATATAAATGTCAGGGCTAGTAAGTCACTGACACCACCAAAGTTAGAAAGAAACGTCGTGCTCTCCCTGCAGTTCTTATCCCGTTTTTAACTCATACCGAGGTGTGAGGCTCGCGAATTCACGTTATACACAAAGCTGCCACGTAGGCTGTGCTTTGATCATCAACCACAAGACTTTGCTTTTCAACAGAAGCCTTGATCCATGCAACTCAGCATGCCACACAGGAAATTCATGCCATGCGATTGATATCTATCGATATATAACCTCTAAGCTCGTACGTCACAGAGAAGGGCGTTAAGCAAGAGAATAAATTCTCCGCCGCCAAACAGATATATATTTAACAGAAATCAATCAACACAGAATAAAATCCAATGTCAGACACACAATCCATTTACAAGTTCGTTCTGGGTCTGAACGAAACCGAAGGCACTTTCCTCGCATATCCATCGATCTCCAAGTACGTCTGGACGACCACCAACTGATTCCCTCATCTTGGGTGTACAGCCCAATCAAGATCATCAGTAATCACCCAAACGATGTGAAGATTTCCGGTCTTCAACCACCGTCTTCATCTTCGACATATCGTCGAATCGTTTATTCAGAATGGGTATAAACCCGGTCTTTCCGAACAACCCACGTATATTAAAAACAAATGTTACACAAACACAACATACGCCTCATTCCAATTCATCAGTCACTAACCGTAAATCAGTAGGAGAGCAATTCCCCAAATATTAACCCCGAAGGCCGAAACCAACATCGGATCAATACCCAGGAAACCATTCTTCTTAGCTAACCTACAGCTAGTTTCTAAATTTCAATTCTTAGGGAAAGGTTCCCATTAATTTTATCCAAGATAAATTCTATAAAATTTATCCTTTAATCTTCCTTTGGATGTCGTATTAAACCAAATTATGGTTTTCCAAACTAGTCGAGATTAGCGAACCACACCGAAGTAATTATTTATTTTATTTCCCAATCCCAACCTATTCATCCCGTGAAGCAAAACTGGTAATACTTCATATCTAACCCCATGGTGTTATCGGTAAAATTAATTACCATTTCACGTTCAAATCTAATTAAAGATTTAACTATAGCTTTGGAGCAAAACTGGTGATACTCCATTCTCGCTCACTTTCTATATTTGATAATTTAAATTATCAATTCACATTTCAATTTAATTGCGGATTCATCAAAACTCCTTTTACTGGGTTAAAGAACTAGTGTCATTTAAAACACAGTTCACGATAAGCCCAAATCACATTTTATTTATTATCGGGTTAAAGAACTAGTGTTATTTAAAACACAGTTCACGATAAACCCATGAATCAATTCTATTTAAAATCCATTTCAAATCCAATTTATTTATTTAAAAATAAATGGGTTTTAATTTTAGTTTAAAACTAGTTCATTTCGATAAAAATCTATTTTTATCTTTTCAAATATGGAGTTTTTCATCCCAATTTTCCCCAAATCATTTCTTGTGATTTTACACAAATTATTAATATTTTAAATAATTTTATCAAGGTCCGTACAGTCGATTTCCATCAACAGCCATCGAACTGCACTTACAACGACCTTTTCTAAATTTGATTTGGACGTATCTGCAAATCCAACCGTTAGATTTCAAATTTCTACTATTCGTTAGAAAGCTCTTTTCGATACAAACCCAACGGTTCCGGTTTTAGGAGAATCCGACGGTCGGATCTCCCGCAATGTCAATTCGAAGTCAATGGTCGAAATTCGCGAACTTCCGCAGCTCGGCGCGTTCTATTCAGGCCATTATATTATATATATATATATAATATATAATATATTTCGTCGATTACTATTTAAAACGAATTTTATAAATCGTTTTAAATTCGTTTCAAAAACATTTCAACTTCTATTTCCAATTCAAATCAGAATCGAATCTTTCCTTATAGATTCGTTTTAAAATTCATTTAAATTCAATTCAAATTTCAATTCAATTTGAGTTCATTTTCTATTCTGTCCAATTCAAATTCGTTTTCTATTCAAATCAAATTCGTTTTCTATTGAATTCAATTCAAATTGGTTTTTTTATTCGATTCAATTCAAATTGGTTTCCTATTCGATTCAATTCAAATTGGTTTTCTATTCGATTCAATTCAAATTGGTTTTCTATATCTATTCAGTTCAATTTGAATTTCTTTTCTATTCAACTTATAAAAACGAATATAATCGATATAAATATCGTTCGCGTCAAAATAGCGCATCTCTAATCAATACGGCTTTATATATTTCAAATATATGATAAAGATGTAAATTTTATTGTTAAAATATTTCGTTCAACACATCACTAATCTCAACGGATGAGTACTGTCAACACATGAACCTTTATTTTATAATGATAAAGACGTAAGTTTTATTGTTAAAATATTTCGTTCAACACATGACTAATCTCAACGGATGAGTACTGTCAACACATGAACCTTTATTTTACAATATTCTTTATCTTCTAAATTGTAATGAGGCCCAATCAATTACCATATAAAGTTAATTATATGGATTCCATACAACATATGTATATAATAGCAACAATAAATAGTCAACCATCATCCAAAGTGCACTACACTGTATAAGCATCAAATATAGATATCTAACGCTTATAACAGCCTGTCGATCAATCGATCGACATACAACTAATTATTGGGATTGGTGTATATCATCTATTATCCCAATACCCATGTGGGGTTTCAAATCAACAAACACAGATTTTATTTGTGCAGTTGGGCGATGTGTAAAATTTATCGTCCCAATCAATGTCCTTCAAATAGGTGTACATAAACAAACCGTCCGGTTTGTAAATGAATATTTATTTATTCACATTCACGTAAAAAAAAATTATTTTTAATGATAAAATATTTTATTTTAACACATGAAATTTTATTCAGTTCATTTACAAAATAAAAATGATATTTTTATTTTTCTAACTTATTTTAGAAAATTTCGGCGGCATAACGGCACGATACTAGAAACGGGACAAGGCCTAGCCTTATCCCCGGTCTAGTGAAGGCCCACGCCATTCACACATCAATCAAATCCATTCCATTTCACCAAACAATTCAATTCAAACCAAATAATCTAACCAACTACACAACCAAACAAACAAGTCCATGGTCTATGGACGATGGTGTCGGGTGCTACTAAACACCGTTTGCATCCTAGTATATATATATATATATAACTAGAAAAAGAAATTAAAGAGTGAGAAATTCTCACCGAATAGCTAATCCAACGCCACGACTCTTCTAATGTAGAAATCTTCGCCGTTCTTGCCTCTCGTCACTTTCTTTGCCCGTATACACTACATATGTAAAAATCGAATTTTTACTTTGCTATTCAATATATAAAAATCGAATTTTTACTTTGCTATTCAATATATAAAAATCGAATTTTTACTTTGCTATTCAATATATAAAAATCGAATTTTTACTTCGCTATTCAATATATAAAAATCGTATTTTTATTCCTTCATATATATAAAAATATCGCCTTCCACTATATAAAAAATATCGCTTTTCACTATCTAAAAATATCGCCTTTTTGCTAAAAATTATATTTTTATATTGCTCTTCTCCTAATAAAGATTATATTTTTATTACTCTACATGAATAAAAATCATATTTTTGATATGCCACTAGTATAAAAATTAAATTTTTAACCTTTCTATATTATAAAAATCATATTTTTACCTCGCTTTCTTCATGAAAAAAATTCGATTTTTTTTATACATTAAAAATCAAATCTTCTCCTAAGATAAAATCTAATCTTTCCTATGAACAAAATATATTATTTTTTCTAATTTAAAAATATTATCTTTTCTAATTTAAAAATATTATCTTTTCTAATTGCAAAAGAATCTAAACTTTAAGAACATACAAATCTAATTTTAATCTAATAGCATTCATAATAAAAGTCATTCTCCTTTTTTTTCTAATGAAATGCATAAAAGAAATCATTTTTTTTCTTATCACATAAACAAATAAAATTAACATTAAAACTCACCGATGTCGGAAGAGGAGTTTGCCAGCGTTTGCCGGCGGTTGGGGGCTGATGGCCGCGCCAGCGGTGGCCTGCGTGGCCGACAACTGAGGGGGGATGTCTCGAAGCTAGCGCCGTCGACAAGGGTTCTGGGGGGTCTCGATTTCGATTGGAAGAGGAGAGGAGGGCAGAGGTGATGGGGAGGGCGGAGCCGTGCCTGGCGACAGCGGCGGCGAGGTTTGGTGGGGCACGATGGGGAGCACGAGCGGATTTCTCTTTTTTTTCCTTCTTTCCCAGAATGAAAATAGACCGGGAGGGAGGGGGGGGCAAAGGAAATAAAGGAGAGGAGAGAGAGAGAGGGATAGGTTATTATATTTTTTATTAATTTTAAATTCAAAAAAGTTGACTTTTACATACGACCTCTAAACGAGGCCCACCGCCTGTCGTCCATAGCTAATTACCCCCATTCTGAACACAATGGGATATGTATCGTAGGCTGATTCGGTCGTTACAATCAGTTTTCGTCAAAATCAACATATAACTCTATATATTGAATTTGAACACGCATTTCAATTTACCGGGGTCACATACGAACTCTAAAAATTCCAGAAAAATATTTTCTAGCTTTGTATTAACGATACGGTCCTAACAAAACTAGTTTCGTCGAATTCTGAGACCGTTGGAAAAATGGCCATTTTCCAGTCGATTAAAATCAACTGAAACTGGTCAAATGCGTTTTCCTTTGCCACGCTCACGTATTGATTCGAAAAATTATGAAATTTGGAATCTAGCAATAATCTGACACCGCGGATCCAATAAAAGTAGTTTCGTCGAAATCCGAGGTCGTTTGCAAAATGTCTATTTTTAAGGGCCTGAATTCCATAGCGACTATTCAGAATTTTCAACTGGACATATCTTTTGATTCCCGCTATGAAATTTCGATTTCCCGGATTCGTTGGAAAGATATTATCAATTAGATCCCATTATTTTTGGTTTCACTAAAATCCGGTTTATTTTGCACCTGGTACATTCAATTGAAGTTTGAAATCGAATTATCGAACTACCGCGCCATTTTCAATTCTATTATAATTATATATAATTATTTATATTATATCGACGACGTATATAAATATATACGTCGAATTCTATTCAAAATAAACCTCTTGTCGATTTTATTTAAAATAATTCATTTTAAATGTTCAACATTCGTTAAAATTGCCAAAATAAAAATTTTAAACTGGCCCAGATTTCCGGGTTATTACAATCTCCCCCACTTAAAACTTTTCGTCCCCGAAAAGGAACAAAGTCGAAAGTGGTTTGATTAATCAGCTCTACGTTCGATCTGGCTTCCATTCTCCAACTTTTCAGTTTCTGAGAATTTTCAAAAATTTCAAAAATTTGGCTAACACCCTAAATTTTCGAAAAATTTCGCCATAACCTCCCCTGCACCGGGAGCCACGGGAAAATCCCGAAATTGCCATATAGGCCTTCTGATCTCAAAAAGAAAAAGAAAAAGCCAAGCGGCTAGCCAATAGGCTCATAAAATCATCATCACCCAAACAAAACAGTAAATTATAGTAAACATGTACCTATTTGTCGGGCAAACAAATTTTATTCTCTGCTCTAGCCTCCTTGCTATGACTTGTTCAATGTAAGTATATGTATATGCAAGCAAATGCGACCAATTTCAATAATATTCAATATTTGATTCTATTAGGCATAATGGTTCAAAATTCAATTAGGCAACAATAATCAAACAACACAATCATCAATCAATTAGTGGATTAGAGTTTCAAATTCATAATTTTGATATATAGTCAAAAATCACATTTTTGATGCCAAATCACAACAAATAAATCTAGCTATATTAGTTTTGGTTCTCACACCAGTCTAGTGGAAGTATATAGAAATCACACATTCGAAACACGAACATAAATATTGATGATGCCATGGTCATTATCAACATCATCTCCGGGCGACTAGAGTGTAATTCTATATCTATCTAATATATTAAAACTTCGAATATACGTTCATGACGCGTATATGCAAAATCTTTATATATTGGAATGTCCAAATTCAAAATAAATAAATATTCAAATACGTTTAAAACGATTTAAATTTTCAAAACAAAATTGTTTTAATTTGAAAAATATACTCTTCACACCCGTTCTAGGATACTACTGATCCTTTCTCTAACGAGTCATTCTAATTGGATATTGCTAATCCAATTTCTGATGAATTCTTTCGTATGGTTCTAATGTGCCTTGTTCTCGAGCTCTGTAAACCAAAGCTCTGATACCACTGTGAGATAGCTGACGAAATCTGGTAGGCTTTGCAACCATCCCTTCATCCCCCAAGCAGCAGGTAATACCTACCGTGGCTCCTACATGGTCCCCCAGTCCCTTGTTTTACGGTGACCCTCTCGAGTCTCGCGCCTATTGGCGAACCAACGCTCTAAACTGCGACATGTAGGGGTAAGAGTCTCCCGTTCGCCACCAAACCGCGAAGCGAGAACACCCTATCATGCGTACCCGGCCTACTCAGGGCCAGCAACAAGAACTGGTGATACTCCATTCTCGCTCACTTTCTATATTTGATAATTTAAATTATCAATTCACATTTCAATTTAATTGCGGATTCATTAAAACTCCTTTTACTGGGTTAAAGAACTAGTGTCATTTAAAACACAGTTCACGATAAACCCAAATCACATTTTATTTATTATCGGGTTAAAGAACTAGTGTTATTTAAAACACAGTTCACGATAAACCCATGAATCAATTCTATTTAAAACCCATTTCAAATCAAATTTATTTATTTAAAAATAAATGGGTTTTAATTTCAGTTTAAAACTAGTTCATTTCGATATAAATCTATTTTTATCTTTCAAATATGGAGTTTTTCATCCCAATTTTCCCCAAATCATTTCTTGTGATTTTACACAAAATATTAATATTTTTAATAATTTTATCAAGGTCCGTACGGTCGATTTCCATCAACGGCCATCGAACAGCACTTACAGCGACCTTTTCTAAATTTGATTTGGACGTATCTACAAATCCAACCGTTAGATTTCAAATTTCTAATATTCGTTAGAAAGCTCTTTTTGATACGAACCCAACGGTTCCGGTTTTAGGAGAATCCGACGGTCGGATCTCCCGCAACGTCAATTCGAAGTCAATGATCGAAATTCGCGAACTACCGCAGCGCGTTCTATTCCGGCCATTATATTATATATATAATATATATTTCGTCGATTACTATTTAAAACGAATTTTATAAATCGTTTTAAATTCGTTTCAAAAACATTTCAACTTCTATTTCCAATTCAAATCAGAATCGAATCTTTCCTTATAGATTCATTTTAAAATTCATTTAAATTCAATTCAAATTTCAATTCAATTTGAGTTCATTTTCTATTCAGTCCAATTCAAATTCGTTTTCTATTCAAATCTAATTCGTTTTCTATTCAATTCAATTCAAATTGGTTTTTTTTATTCGATTCAATTCAAATTGGTTTCCTATTCGATTCAATTCAAATTGGTTTTCTATTCGATTCAATTCAAATTGGTTTTCTATATCTATTCAGTTCAATTTGAATTTCTTTTCTATTCAATTTATAAAAACGAATATAATCGATATAAATATCGTTCGCGTCAAAATAGCGCATCTCTAATCAATACGGCTTTATATATTTCAAATATATGATAAAGATGTAAATTTTATTGTTAAAATATTTCGTTCAACACATGACTAATCTCAACGGATGATTACTGTCAACACATGAACCTTTATTTTATAATGATAAAGACGTAAGTTTTATTGTTAAAATATTTCGTTCAACACATGACTAATCTTAACGGATGAGTACTGTCAACACATGAACCTTTATTTTATAATATTCTTTATCTTCTAAATTGTAATGAGGCCCAATCAATTACCATATAAAGTTAATTATATGGATTCCATACAACATATGTATATAATAGCAACAATAAATAATCAACCATCATCCAAAGTGCACTACACTGTATAAGCATCAAATATAGATATCTAACGCTTATAACAGCCTGTCGATCAATCGATCGACATACAACTAATTATTGGGATTGGTGTATATCATCTATTATCCCAATACCCGTGTGGGGTTTCAAATCAACAAACACAGATTTTATTTGTGCAGTTGGGCGATGTGTAAAATTTATCGTCCCAATCAATGTCCTTCAAATAGGTGTACATAAACAAACCGTCCGGTTTGTAAATGAATATTTATTTATTCACATTCACGTTAAAAAAAATTATTTTTAATGATAAAATATTTTATTTTAACACATGAAATTTTATTCAGTTCATTTACAAAATAAAAATGATATTTTTATTTTTCTAACTTATTTTAGAAAATTTCGGCAGCATAACGGCACGATACTAGAAACGGGACAAGGCCTAGCCTTATCCCCGGTCTAGTGAAGGCCCACGCCATTCACACATCAATCAAATCCATTCCATTTCACCAAACAATTCAATTCAAACCAAATAATCTAACCAACTACACAACCAAACAAACAAGTCCATGGTCTATGGACGATGGTGTCGGGTGCTACTAAACACCGTCTGCATCCTAGTATATATATATATATATATATATATATATATATAACTAGAAAAAGAAATTAAAGAGTGAGAAATTCTCACCGAATAGCTAATCCAACGCCACGACTCTTCTAATGTAGAAATCTTCGCCGTTCTTGCCTCTCGTCACTTTCTTTGCCCGTATACACTACATATGTAAAAATCGAATTTTTACTTTGCTATTCAATATATAAAAATCGAATTTTTACTTTGCTATTCAATATATAAAAATCGAATTTTTACTTTGCTATTCAATATATAAAAATCGAATTTTTACTTCGCTATTCAATATATAAAAATCGTATTTTTATTCCTTCATATATATAAAAATATCGCCTTCCACTATATAAAAAATATCGCTTTTCACTATCTAAAAATATCGCCTTTTTGCTAAAAATTATATTTTTATATTGCTCTTCTCCTAATAAAGATTATATTTTTATTACTCTACATGAATAAAAATCATATTTTTGATATGCCACTAGTATAAAAATTAAATTTTTAACCTTTCTATATTATAAAAATCATATTTTTACCTCGCTTTCTTCATGATAAAAATTCGATTTTTTTTATACATTAAAAATCAAATCTTCTCCTAAGATAAAATCTAATCTTTCCTATGAACAAAATATATTATTTTTTCTAATTTAAAAATATTATCTTTTCTAATTTAAAAATATTATCTTTTCTAATTGCAAAAGAATCTAAACTTTAAGAACATACAAATCTAATTTTAATCTAATAGCATTCATAATAAAAATCATTCTCCTTTTTTTTCTAATGAAATGCATAAAAGAAATCATTTTTTTTTCTTATCACATAAACAAATAAAATTAACATTAAAACTCACCGATGTCGGAGGAGGAGTTTGCCAGCGTTTGCCGGCGGTTGGGGGCCGATGGCCGCGCCAGAGGTGGCCTGCGTGGCCGACAACTGAGGGGGGGTATCTCGAAGCTGGCGCCGTCGACAAGGGTTCTGGGGGGTCTCGATTTCGATTGGAAGAGGAGAGGAGGGCAGAGGTGATGGGGAGGGCGGAGCCGTGCCTGGCGACGGCGGCGGCGAGGTTTGGTGGGGCACGTTGGGGAGCACGAGCGGATTTCTCTTTTTTTTCCTTCTTTCCCAGAATGAAAATAGATCGGGGGGGAGGGGGGGCAAAGGAAATAAAGGAGAGGAGAGAGAGAGAGGGATAGGTTATTATATTTTTTATTAATTTTAAATTCAAAAAAGTTGACTTTTACATACGACCTCTAAACGAGGCCCACCGCCTGTCGTCCATAGCTAATTACCCCCATTCTGAACACAATGGGATATGTATCGTAGGCTGATTCGGTCGTTACAATCAGTTTTCGTCAAAATCAACATATAACTCTATATATTGAATTTGAACACGCATTTCAATTTACCGGGGTCACATACGAACTCTAAAAATTCCAGAAAAATATTTTCAATCTTCGTATTGACGATACGGTCCTAACAAAACTAGTTTCGTCGAATTCTGAGACCGTTGGAAAAATGGCCATTTTCCAGTCGATTAAAATCAACTGAAACTGGTCAAACGCGTTTTCCTTTGCCACGCTCACGTATTGATTCGAAAAATTATGAAATTTGGAATCTAGCAATAATCTGACACCGCAGATCCAATAAAAGTGGTTTCGTCGAAATCCGAGGTCGTTTGCAAAATGTCTATTTTTAAGGGCCTGAATTCCATAGCGACTATTCAGAATTTTCAACTGGACATATCTTTTGATTCCCGCTATGAAATTTCGATTTCCCGGATTCGTTGGAAAGATATTATCAATTAGATCCCATTATTTTTGGTTTCACTAAAATCCGGTTTATTTTGCACCCGGTACATTCAATTGAAGTTTGAAATCGAATTATCGAACTACCGCGCCATTTTCAATTCTATTATAATTATTTATATTATATCGACGATGTATATAAATATATACGTCGAATTCTATTCAAAATAAACCTCTCGTCGATTTTATTTAAAATAATTCATTTTAAATGTTCAACATTCGTTAAAATTGCCAAAATAAAAATTTTAAACTGGCCCAGATTTCCAGGTTATTACACAGACGGTGCTTAGTAGCACCCGACACCCGTCGTCCACAGACCATGGATGACTTGTTTGGTTGAGTTCTGTGTAGTGAAATTTGATAGTGTGATGTGTTGAAATAAAATATATATTCATGTGTTGAAATAAAATATATTCATGTGTTGAAATAAAATATATATTCATGTGTTGAAATAAAATATATATTCATGTGTTGAAACAAAATATATATTCACGTGTTGAAGTAAAATAAATATTCATTTACAAATCGAACGATTTGTTTATATACACTGATTTGCCTGATATCGATTGGGACGATAAATTTTACACATCGCCCAACTGCACAAATAAAAATCTGTGTTTGTTGATTTGAAACACCACACTGGTATTGGGATCATATTTGACGTATACTAATCCTGATTGTTTAGTTGTACGTCAATCGATGGGTTGACAGACTGTGTAAGCGTTAATTATTTATATTTAATGCTTACACAGTTGTGTGGTGCACTCTAGATGATGTTTGATTACTTATCATTGTTGTTGTATACATGTGTTGTATGGAATCCCTATAATTAACATTATATGGTAATTGATTGGGCCTCATTCTAATTTGGAAAATAAAGAATATTATAGAAAGAAAATTCATGTGTTGAATAGAAAGAAAATTCATGTGTTGAATAGAAAGAAAATTCATGTGTTGAATAGAAAGAAAATTCGTGTGTTGAATAAAATAAATATTCATGTGTTGAATAAAAATATATACTCATGTGTTGAAGAAAATATTCATTTGTTGAATTGAATAACGAAGTTATTGAAAATATAAAGCCATGTTGGTTAGATATGCGCCATTTGACGCGAATGATATTTATATCAATTATATTCGTTTTTATAGTGATTATAATAAAAGGAAGTGATTTCAAAATATAACGTTTTGAAAATATTGTCATTTGTATATCGATGATGTGGAATATTCAATTTTGATTCGAAATTGAATATGAAGTTGAAATCGTTTCAAAAATGAATTTAAAACGATTTTTAAAATACGTTTTAAAAGGAAATCGATGAAATATATATAATATATATATTATATATATAGAATGGCCTGAACAGAACGCGCCGCGTTGCGGCAGTTCGCGAATTTCAACCATTGACTTCGAATTGACGTTGCGGGAGATCTGACCATCGGATTCTCCTAAAACCGGAACCTTTGGGTTCGTATAGAAAAGAGATTTCTAACGAATACTAGAAATTAGAAATCTAACAGTTGGATTTGGAATTATGTCCAAATCAAATTTGGAAAAGGTCGATGTAAGTGCAGTTCGATGGCCGTTGATGGAAATCGATTGTACGGGCCTTGATAAAATTATTAAAAATAGTAATAATTTGTGTAAAATCATAAGAAATGATTTGTGAATAATTGGAATGAAAAACCCCATATTTGAAAAGATAAGAATAGATTTTTATCGAAATGAACTAGTTTTGAACTAGAATAATAATTTATTTATTTTTAAATAAATAAATTGGATTTGAAAGAGTTTTAAAAGTAACCAGAATTTCCACTAAGTGAATTAGAATGGATTAGAGTCGAAATTGTCTTTGGAATATTTTGATGTTAGATTTTGTGATTATACAGATATTGTTATGAAAATTTGAAAGATATATTAATATCATTATTTTCAATACGATATTTGTTGGTTGTAGAATTTGATATTGAATATAAGACGATATATTTTCTATTCAGAGCCCTGTATTTAATATCAAATGTGATTTTGGGTTTATAGTGAACCGTGTTTTAAAAGAAATGGGTTCTTTAACCCAGTTAAGGACAGGATATTGATTTTTGGAAAGACTAAAACCAAGTGAAGTTTTAATGAATCTTTAATTAGATTGAAATGATCGAGAATGGGGTATCACCAGTTTTGCTCCAGGCGATAGTTAAATCTTTAATTAGATTTGAACGTGAAATGGTAATTGAATTTACCGATAACACCGTGGTGTTAGATATGAAGTATGACTAATTTTACTTCATGGGATGAATAGGTTGGGATTGGAAAATAAAATAAATGATTATTTCGGTGTGGTTTGCTAATCCCGACTAGTTTGAATTGATATTCAAAAGAAGATTAAAGTATAAATTTAAAGAATTTATCTTTGATAAAATTAATGGGAACCTTTCCCAAAGTATAAAAATGTTTGAATAAAAGAATATTCTGAATTGGAATGAGGCGTATGTTGTGTTTGTGTAACACTTGTTTATTATATATGCGAGTTATTCAGAAAGACCGAGTTTATCCCATTCTGAATATCTGATTCGACGTGGTGTCAAGAATGAAGACGGTGGTTGAAGACCGGAGGTTTTCACATCGTTTGGGTGATTACTGATGATCTTGATTGTGTTGTACACCCAAGAGGGGGGAATCAGTTGGTGATCGTCGAGACGTACTTGGAGATCGATGGATATGCGAGGTACAAGGTGCCTCCGGTTTCGTTCAGACCCAGAATGAACTTGTAAATTGACTATGCGTCTGACTTTGGATTTTATTCTGTGTGATTCATTTCTATTAAATATATATCTGTTTGGAGGCAGAGAATTTATTTTCTTGCTTAACGCCCTTCTCTGAGACGTACGAGCTCAGGGGTTATATATTGATGGATATCAATCGCATGGAGTGAATTGCATGTGTGGCATGCCTAAGTGGCAATTGATCAAGGCTTCTGTTGAAAAGCAAAGTTTTGTGGTTGATGATCAAAGCACGGCCTGTGGGGCATAGTTTTGTGTAGCGTTGATTCGCGAGCCTCACACCCCGGTTGTGAACCAGAAATGGGAGAAGGATCCAGGGAGGGCATGCGTTTCTTTCTAGCTAGGGTAGTGTCACTGACCTACCAGCCCTGACATTTATATTATTTTCACATGTGTGGTTGTCACTGTTGTGAGGTGCCTCGGATATATCGGTGACTGTGTGGAGCCGATGGAGTCATTTGGCTCATTAGCGCCCCAAAGGGCGGGAAAACGTAGTGTTCAGGCATTTTAATCCACATCAGTGGACCAGCCCTGTGGCTCCTAAGGGTCTCTCGAGCTCTGATCCTGAGACACGGGCTAGAGCGTCTCAAATCGGTAGAGGACTATCTTTTGCCTCGGTTCACAGATGGAAACCCAACTTCCAATACGTGACATTTGCGGTTTTGATTGTAGAGCCTAGTATGGCGACATGATATATGGTACCCATGCCATCTATGATTGATATTTATAATTGAAATTGTTTTGACACTACACTTATAATAGTATCAAATGATTTGTTTTTAATGTACCAAGCATGCTTTGGCTATTATAAGGTAAAACCCTATCCTCCGGCTTATGTTGCATTGTGCGATGGGACCTGGGTCTTATAATAGCTTCATTTTTCTTTATTTAGCATTGCGTTGTTGTTTTATGCACTGGTATTCTCGGGAGGAAACCCGTTCCGTGTTATATGGCGTGTTCCCTCGATTTACCTAACTTTAAAGTAAAGATTAATAACTGTTTAGTTCTCACACCAGTCCCACGACTGACCTGGAGCTTATTGTTTTAACCTAAACTCTGGGTGCCCTTATTTTGACAAGGGTAGCTAGTAGTTTTGGTTTTGCAGATTTATATTCATAGGATCCTGATTTACAGCTGGAACGATACTCGGAAAGCTCTGTATCCATGTATTACTTCTAGTTGTGTATTGTATTATTTTCCACTGCTATGTAATGTATTGTAATCTCTAATATTTTATAATGTATATTATTTTTTAATACTATGTATATTCTTATAATCTGATGGAATTGTTGTAATATACAATGAAATGTTCTTCTGTTTGTGTCCTGATGTGGCTTGTTCTCAACTCAATCCGCGATTTCCCGTTAGGGAGATTCGGGTCGTTTCAAACAAAATGTGCACTTGCAAAATCTTATGGCCGAACTGATCTCGCCGCAAAGGTTATAGATATCAAACAAAGTATTTTTGCACATAAATTTTCATGTATCTCTGCCATAACACATAAATTTTCATAGAAAAAGCGAGATATTACATGAACGTTAGATCTACAAACTCACATCCATGCTTATTAGCTTCTTCCAAATGACGGAGGCTGCATGCTGCATACACATGTTATATTAATAGTCAGCTTCTATTTTTGCACGTAAGTTGACTAACAAAAATGATTTGTTACATGAGCATAAAGCAACTTGGTTCAATGCAGCAAGTCATAAATGGAAAAGCAGTTTTATGCCTTTACTCACACGTAGTGTGACACACATGACACACCAAACAAATTGACTAAATCTCAACCTATAAATGCCATTCTATTTTCATTCATGCATCCATCACCAGCTTTTCTACTCAATCACACAAATTTCCCAATATCAATTACCAGATACATGCAGCTCAGTCAACAGAACTAATATGCTTTAGTTCTCAAATCAAATCATACACATGCACTTCAGATCAGTTATAACGATCAGTGTACATGGTTCAATAATACAAACAAATGAGTAGGACAGCACAATCAAAAGTGTCTGAATTCAAGGTAGACAAATACAACACAAGTAAATGATAGCAAATACACTGCCGCACTATAATACTGGGGATAATACCCAATTTGAACCCAATAGCAGCATATTAAACCTAATTTAAACCCAATTCGAATTCAAATTAAACCCAAATTAAACCCAATTCATATTTAAATTTAATCGTGATCTAGTACTCACCTCCAGAGGCGTCAAGAAGGATGGACAGCGGTGGACTGAGGCTTCGCCGGTCAGCTGAAGGCATCGCGAGATGATGATAAATCATGGACTGCGGTGGATCGATTATTGACAAAGGAAGTCGGTCGAGTACCAAAACCCTAATTTGGGTATTTGGTGGTCGCCATTGCAAAATAAAAAGAGGGATTATTCGGCCAAAAGTTTTGATAAGGCAAAACTCGATCGTGCCTATGTACAGGTACGAGGGGGTAATTTAATACGAATTTCATACGGTCCAAAGCCGCATCAAATGAACTGATCTAGGACTTCATTGATGGATGGTTAGATTAAGGGTGTTTGGGGTGGTGCGGATCGCAAAACTTAGTTTGATACGGATTTGAGCACTATCAAATTTGATACGGCTTATAGCCCAATTTTACGCCCGCATCCTGGTGTGCCAAATTGGATGATATGGTGTAGTGGAGTTTGGATATTCTTTGGATAAGGGAGATGATCAAGAGTGAGAGTTTCAACAAGTTAGAGTTTTGCGAGGAATGTGCCATGAAGAAGAAAACAAAGGTAATATTTGGTGAAGGAAGACATGATTTGAGAGAGGTTCCTGGGTATGTTCATTTAGATGTTTGGGGATCGACACCAATTGCTTATTTAGGTGGAGCATGTTATTTTATTTCTTTCATTCATGATTTTTCTCCAAAGGTATAGTTGTATGTAATGGAGGTCAAGTCGGAGGCATTTGCTAAGTTCAATGTATGGAAAGCTCTCTTGTTGAGAATGAGAGTGGCAAATCTTTAAAAGTTCTAAGGACCGACGATGGCAGAGAGTACGTTTCCACGGAATTCTTGGAATATTGCAAGCATCATGGAATCTAGAGGCATTTTTACTATACTTGGATATCCACAATCTAATGGAGCACCAGAGAGAATGAACCGAACTCTACCTGAGGGAGCTCGATGCTTGAGATTGACATCGAGTTAGGATTTTAGACCGAAGCTTTGTCAACCGTGGTACACATTGTGAATCAAATTCTGTGCTCATTTATTGATAACAAAAATTCAATGGAAGTATGGAAATAGAAGCATGTTTACTTCAGATATCTTCGCATGTTTGGAAGTCCAGTTTATGTGCATGACATGGGAAATGATAAGCTTGAAGCTAGATCTTTCATGTGGATCTTGCTTGGTTATATGGACAACATGAAAAGTTATCGAATTTGGAATCCGGGAACGAAGAAGGTTGTAAATTCTCGTCTTGTCACTCTTGATGAGTCGGCTTTATTCAACGAGAATGAAAATCATCAGATGTTCCAGATTTGGTTCATGAAGAATCACAGGAGAAAGAAGTTATTTCCACGTTCCATCCAAGTGGTAGTAGAGTTGAAGAAGAAGCTCGTGAGGTTGAATGGTAGATGAAACATCACATAGTCCACATGATTCCTCTAGTAATGTAAGTGATGCACATAATACTAGAGAGGATTCAGTTCAAGCTGACGCCGAAAGTGGTTTGGGTGATAGCATTGCTACTCAGGTTGGTTGGCATGAAATAAGACCACCCGAAAGATATGGTGGTTGGAACTACCTTTGCTTTTGTGATAATTTGGACTATGCTCTTCATGTAGCCCAAGATGATCCGATGGACCTTGATGACATCATGAATTCGAGTGATAGCTCGAAATGAACTTGCGTCATGGAGGAAGTGATGCAATCGTTAATGAAGAACCAAACTTGAGATTTGGTTCCACTTCCTAATGGAAACCATGTTATAGGGTACAAATGGATATACAAGGTGAAGGACGATGTGAGATATAAAGCTAGGCTAGTGGAAAAGGATTTTGCACAAAGGAAGGGAAAGGAATATGATGAAACTTTTGCACTATTCGTCGTAAGACAAAGGAATCTATATTAAGTATTTCTATAAATGATGTTTTGTCGTAAGGCAGAAGATTTAGTTCGAAAGTTATAAAATGTTTTAAATTATAAAACTTGCTTTTACATTATTTTTGCTTAAGTATAAAATAGTCATTTTTAAGCTAAATTATTTAAATACCATTTCTATCTGATTTTATTTTAAAATTCAATTTTTCCTTATTTTAATTTATATCCCATTTTATTTTACTTTCAAGTTGAATCCCTCTTCATATTATTTCAAGTTAAAACCTATATTATCTTATTAAAACCCATTTTATCTAAGTCAAAGCCAATTTCTTCCTTTGTTTAAATTAAAAGATATTATTAACCTATTTTAAGTTATTATTACATTGTATTTAAAAACTATGTTTATGAGTGATAATTACTAAACATATATTAAAACCAATTTTTATGTTTATATTTAAAATCCATTTCAAAACCTAATTTCAAGTTAATATTTAAACTTATTTTTAAGTTAGTGTTTTATATAGTAAGTAAAACCCTATTTTAAAGTATTTCGATTTCTTTATCAAAAATTGCATTTTAAACCTTGTATTTTTTTTATTTAAAACCTTATTTAAACCTGTTTTAAAATTATAACATTTGAAAACAAATAATTAGTATTTTCAAACTATTTATCAACATATATAGGTTTCAAAATATGTTAAGCCTTTATAAATGGCTAATAGAGGGTTATGAGCTATAACACACATGTTATAGTAAATGGACTCGTAAAAGAAATTAGAAGTATATTAACTTGTTAATATATTTAGAATATCAAACCAAATGTTTAGACATAATATCAAGTATAAAAATGTTTTAGGTTTTTTGTAAGTGGTGTTTTAGCGACATTTGCTTTTGAAACCTTAAGTTGTATTTTAAAGATAATAATAAGTATTATTCATGAAGTAAAGTATACAAATCATGTAAATGATTTGTGAATATACTTATACTAGAGGGATAAGTATTTAAAGTTTTTAGAGTATTGAAAATGCTGTAAATGAATACAGAAATAACAAATAAATCATGTAAATGATTTGTGAATATACTTATACCGAGGGATAAGTATTTATACTTTTTAAAGGATTAAAAGACTGTAAATGAATAGGAAAATAATAGAGGCAATTGTTTATACTTTATATAGAACAGTTGAACATTTATACAAGAATGTAAATGAAATTTAATCAATTAGAAATTTTAATTAATGAATGAAGTTTTATTAGATAAAACAGTTCTACAAATAAAAGAGATTTAATCGATTAAAGAGTACTTGTATATAAAAAGAGTATTTGGACTTTTTTCCCATCATTTGACCATGCACTAGTTGATTTTTATTTGATAGTTAAATAACCGACTATTGAATCTTGGCTTAATTGAATAATCGATCAAGTCTTGGGGAGACTGGAATTGGTTAGGGATATGCTTATCAATACCACTTTACGACTGAGATACATATTCTAGCTCTAGGAAGTGGAGTTGTTGGTGATGCTTGAATCTAATTGGGGATTCGTGATTATTCGAGTAACATATACTCGTTTGAAGACGCCAAACGTAGCCTCGACATATGCACAATCCAAGAATTTTGTAAACCCATGGGTATGTTGCAACTTTATATCTAGAGTATGCTTGTAACGACCTGGGTTTTCGAGACCTTGGTCATCGACATAAACTCAATGCTGACTATCCAAGCATCGGAAATACCGGATAGTTAATGAAAGAAAATAGATGGTGAGAATAGGTAAGATAGAAAATTAGAATAGAAGAAGGAGAAGAGCATCACAACATCAGAGTAAACACGAATCTCACAGCGGAACGAATAAATATATTTCATAACATAACTTTGAAATAAAACAGTATTTGTATACAATACCATTTCAGAGTACAACACTTACAACACAGTGGAATAAACAATAGCTATAAAATCCTGAAGCCTCCTGCTCCAAGCTCTCCAAGTATGTCTGTAAAGTCCCGACTACTTACTGCCTGTACAAAATTGGGTACCCAAGAGTTTAGGGAAACAAAACAAAATAAACTCTGGGTCAGTCATGTGACTGGTGTGAGTAAACTTCAACCATTTGTTTAACTTTTAAAATCCTTTCTAAAGAAATGATAATCGTAAGACCAATCCACACATAAACACGGATGGTTTTTACCTTACGATAACCCAAAACATTTCTTTAAAATCAATGCTCTTTCGATATTACAATAATGTCTAAATCAAATGCAATCTAGTGGAAACACTTTCATCTCATGTTTCACATATATTATATACAATCAAACACCGCAGGCGCTTATTGGGTAATGGATTTCCAACTATGACAAGGTATGGAACCACCTTCCGATCAGTGTACTCTAGAAGCGATACACTAGAGTTCAACAAGAACATCTTGTAACTCGGCCACACATGACCGACCATTCATTTCGCTTGAATGTTCCGAATATATTATCACCTTACGGTTGGTATACCAACATAACCGTTCCCGGGAGATACAAAATTGAAAGAGGTAACAAATATGAATATTATCTAGATGGTGACAATATACACTAATTGTGTGTGACCCACTTAGCCATGCTGCATATCCTATTTCTGTCATTTCCCAGTTGATGAGGCTTGAGGCCATAACGTATCTTTTAACAGATCATTCCTTCATTTACTTTGAATGCCACATCGTCATACCCGTCAAATCACAAATTGATTTCCCTAAAAATACCACGGGTATAAGCTAAGAGAACCAAATTCCTCAGCTACCAACGTAAATACGTTTGAAACGATCAACTTACGCGATCTACCAGATATACTATGTCATACATTCGTCCATTCAAGTTGTCTTGGGACTGGACGACTCGAAGGCACTATTCTGTAAACAGGACAACCTTTGCATAACTCCGTCTTCAATTATCTTCATCTTATTTGATTGTCGCGCTAACGCCCACACGGAGTGGTTTTCAAATAATGAATCTGATCCCGGTCTCTCCGTATTAACAACGAAAATGGTCAAAAACTTTGATCGTCGGTGATTTAACTATCAAAGAAAACATATGTGCAAACAACGATATTATTTCCAGATGGAAATTCTATCGATCAATCATCAATCAACATTTATTCATTTCCCCATTTCTCATTTCCATATATTCATCAAATCCTTATTTTCTAATTTTAGAAAAATATACGTTATTAACTTTGGAAAACGTTTCCATTTCTGATTCACGCATCACTATCTTCTCACATATATCAGTCTCTTACTATAAACTAGTAAGAGAACAACCCTCTACGTATTAACTCCGAAGGCCAAAACCAACATCAGATCAACACCCTGACAACTGTTCAACTTAACTAATCTCCAGTTAGTTTCTAATTTCAGTAATTCCATTTAAATTCTTACTTCAAACCCCAAACTCCTTTATAATATTTTATTTGCAAAATATTTACTTTAAATCAGTATCATGTTACACTCGTGTGCGAAGCACGGGTCTAAACCTTCCTAATGTAAAATTCCCTTTTTATAAAACTCTATTCAGTTTCCAAATATTTCCCTTTTATAGTTCTATTTACTTTCTAAATCAATATTCCTTTTATAATTCTATTTATTTTATAAATATTTACTTTTATAAAAATTCTATTTATTTTCTAAATAAATATTCCTTAATTATATTCCTTTTATAATTCTATTCATTTTGTATAAATCCTTTTATATAATTCTATTTATTTTATATAAATCCTTTTATATAATTCTCTTTATTTTATACAAATCCTTTTATATAATTCTATTTATTTTATATAAATCCTTTTATATAATTCTATTTATTTTATGTAAATATTTCATTTTCATATTTACTTTGAAATTTTCCTTTTTGCATTCCAGTATTTCATATGGTATTTACAATACCAAATACCATGACCAATGCCATCATAATCCATCACAAATTTTAAATCACAATATATTAAAACAAACAGTATTTTAAAATTGAGGAATCCAATTGGATCCCCCAACCTGTCTCCCTGCATTCACAGATGTTAAACAACATAATTAACATCAATTTCATTTCCATATGAAATATTCCGATAAACAGAATCAATATATAATTAACGATTATATATATAGGTCTATCTATAATTTCAGCCAATTTAATTAACAATTCAACCAAAAATCAACACACAACAATCAATCATCATTTAACAATACTAGATTATATTTATAAAATATAAACTGTACAGAGTTAGTGAGATTTACTCACATTGGACGATTATCGTTAAATAATGATAATTGTCGGTTGATTCTGACAGACAATTTATTTCATTATAAATCGTAACGAGCTCTGATTCACTCCCAGTCAATTCCATCGTGTAGCTCCCATCCATACGATCCCAATGGATCTGACCGTTCGTATTTCTGATCATGTATGAGCGAGTTATGTATTTTACAAGTTCACATATATATTTAATTAAATAAAAACTTAGATTTTAAATGGTTTTGGGCCTCACCCATTTCCCTGGCCCATTTAAATACCCATGACAGTTGCTTCCTCTTCGTTTATACATTTGAGCATCCTAGCATTTGGTTCCTCCACTAAACAAACGCCCCCTTTACGCAATCACCCCATCGCCCAGCTTCTCTAGTTTGGCCCAAACCCAATAGAAATCAGTCCGACACCATCCCCTACCGTTGAACTACAGAGGAACACTCCTCCATTTCCAGTCTTAAATTCCTCTGCTGCTTTTATTTTCCTTTTACAGTCCCACATCCAGTTCCGTGTCTACCTCTATCCCAAGCTTCACATTCCTAATTCTATATTACCAACTTGCAAACTCCAGTTATCTGCTCACGCAAAAAGCTATTCGAACTCAAGTCTTCTCAAACTAAATGTAGCGCACGCTCTGTCTTTGACGCATGCACAGTGAAAGTATAGTAGTCTCCACAGTTGTTTCCACGCATGCACAGTACCTGGACTTTTGCTACAAACCAAATCCTCTACCATCTTCAACTGTTCTCACTTCACAGTACGTATCTATGCACTTTTCCCATTTCACAGTACGTATCCTTTCTATTGTGTATCCACGAGCCCATGCTTTCCGCTATTTAACCCAACACATCCCAATTTCCCAGCCCTTCACAACGTGTGTTGACCTCCAAACATAAAAGCTCCTCCGCGTTTCTTACTGATTCATACATCGAACCATTCCACATCCCATTCGACTCCTCCAAGCACCACCAGTTTGGCATTGACGTGCTACTGCTCTCCCCCAAGGATCCAAACTGATAACCGCTCCTGTACAGATCGTCATCTCCACAAATGAAGAGTGTCGAGTCCTCCCATACATGCTCTGAAATGGCGAGAATACTTTGAGGATTTCTCATAAATGATTTTCAAGATTTTAGTAGGAGGCTAAGAAGAAAACAACCCCTGCCTTTGCGTTGATATGTATATGTAGGTTCACGTGATTTCTTCGTTGCTAAGAAAGTGTAGTATAGAAGATTTAAAGTGGAAAGGTGACCATTCATTGCATTAAATATAATTGCAGATACCTAACAGTGAAGAAAAAGGGATAGGACATTTGAATGGAAAGGGGACGTGAGGTTTCCATCCAAAAATATTGCCTCGGGGTTAAGAAAAAAGGACTCTTCAATAAATGAAAGCATACGGCATATGCAGAGAAGAATATTGAGGAGTGGACGTTGGACATGAATGAGGGTTCGTTCGTAGTAAAGAAATGGCACGCTGGGTATTTTGTTTGCGTCCGACGCGTAAGATGCGTCGGACGCCAACGAGTTATTTCCCGTTGAAATGGAACGATTGGCGAAAGCTGGAAATTGAACCGTTTGCGTCCGACGCGTCGAACGCGTCAGACGCCAAGGGTTAATTTTTGTTAATAACGATGTTTGCATGGATGTTTTGTGCATGGATAAAAATGGACGGAAGTTAATGATGGTGGACTACAGTGCAAACAGTTAACTAGTGACCGCGCACGCGCCCTCGTGCCCCAAGTGCCCAAGTGCCCATCTTTGACACTTTTAATATATATGTATGAGTATTAAGCCTTCATGTTAATTCAAGGATTTTTGGTTTTATTTCAATTGTGTTTATAGTTTGTATACTTAAATATATACCAAGCTACTCATGATGTTTTGGCGGTGTGGGACTAAATACACATAAGAAACATTAATTGTCATACACGTAAGAAACATTAATTAAAATTAAACGTTTAAATTAATACAAAACAAACAAATTAACAACTAAATACACCGTTCAAATGCCCCACTCAAATACCCCGTTCATAGCTAAAAACACATTCCCCGTTCGCTACAGTACCACGCTCAAATTCCCCGCTCAAATACCCCGATCACATTCGTTAAGAACGCATCCTGAGTATATTTATATAAAATCGCTTTACTTCATAAGTAAGTAATAGTTTACCCCGTCATGTAAAACTCCATTCATTTACGGACTGCTAAAGACAAAAATAAAGATACGATCGTGACTAGAAATGTGTCACGATCCTAAAAGTATAATAAAATAGATAAGTTGACTTATATTGTGACATCCCAAACCGTTGACATAGGGTGTAAAATACTCCAAATAATAAGTTGCTTGTTTTCCAAAATAAAAATTACAGAAAAATTCTATAAATTAAATTATAGCTACGTCTCAAAGATCTTGTCCAAATTCGAAACCAATATTTAATTAAAATTAAATATATCGTTATGGTTTATAAACGATTCCATAGCACCTTTTCGAAAATTTGATTTGGACATAACTCAAAATCTATACGACGAAATCCCGATTTTTCTCTTCCATTAGAAAAATATGCTTCACCAGCTCAGAACGTTTCTTATTTCACAGAAATCCGATGTAATAACCCGGAAATCTGAGCCAATTTAAAAATTTTATTTTGTCAATTTTGATGAATTTTGATTATTTAAAATGATTTATTTTAAATAATAACGACGAGAAATTTATTTTGAATAGAAATAGAACATATATATTTATTTGAATCGTCGTTAGAATATAAATATTTTATTTTAAATTATAAAAGGAATCGAAAATGGAGCGGTAGTTTTAAAATTCAATTTCTAATTTCAAATGACTGTACAGGATTCAAAATAAACCAGATTTTAGCGAAACCAAAAATATTAGGATCTAATTGAGAATATCTTTCCAATGAATCCGAAAAATTGAAATTTCATAGCGGTGATAAAAAGTTATGCCCAGTTGAAAATTCAGAATAGTCGCTATGGAATTTTGGCAATTAAAATGGAAATTTTGCAAATGACCTCAGTTTTCGACGAAAGCACTTTTGTTGGATCCGGGATGTCAAATTATTGCAAGATTCCAAAATTCATAATTTTTCGAATCAATATGTGAGAATGGCGAAGTAAAACATGTTTTGACAGTTTCAGTAAATTTCGATCGACCAGAAAATGGTCATTTTTCAAACGGTCTTAGAATTTGACGAAATTAGTTTTATTAGGACCGTATCATCAATATGAAGCTAGAAAATATTTTTTTGGGAATTTTTAGAGTCCGTATGTGGCCCCAGTAAATTGATATGTGCGTTCAAATTCAATATATAGATTTATATTTTGATTTTTACGGAAACAGAATGAAACTATCGAATTGACCTACGTGACATATCCCATTGTGTTCGGAATGGGGGTAATTAGCTAGGGACGGTAGTCAGTGGGTTCGATTTCGAGTTCGAAATAAAAAGTTGCTTTTTGGAATTAAAAATAATATATATATAACCTTTCCCCCACGTTCTCTCTTCCCTCGTTGACCATATCAGAAATCGAAAATAGAAAGAAAATGAAAAAAAGGAATCGCGATTCAGAGAACCGCACTGCCCCTCTACCCACCGCGACGCCATCGCCTCCCCAACTCCGCTTACACTCCCCTTGGCTCCCCCTCCTCAATCCCCTTCCGCCGTTCATCATCCCCCTCCCCCAGGCGAACCCAAATCCCAAATTGAAGAGAAGTCGCTAGAACCCTAGGCCCCCATCGCCAGTCCGGGCGCGAGCACCAGTCTTCCCCCCTTCCCTCGGCCAATGACGCACAAGGAAACCCCCCCGTTCAAGAAAAAAAGTGAGCTTTTATTTTATTTTATTTTCTCTTTACTTATTTAGATAGTTAGTAATGGGATTTTTATTATATTACATCCGATTTGAAACGGATTCTATATATTCGTTTAAAGTTCGAACCGCCAAGTTATGAACTACAGCGCCAATTCGAGCCCGATTATAATTATAATAAAATTATACGTTCAAACTTCGTTTATTATATATATTCGTTATTATAATTCAACTGTAAACTGAATTATATCTTATAAATAATCCAATTCACACAATACTTCCATTTCAGCTATCTTCTGATTATTTCACAATTAAATATATTATTCTATTATTTATATTAATTAAATATTCAATGGTATTTAATTAAACAACGATTTAAATCTCTAAGTCACTTTTTAAATAATTAAATAAATAAATTATTATACGGTGAAAATACGGGTCGTTACATGTAACACCTCGTAATTTTGTTAATATTAATATTCACAAATTAAAGAATAACTAATCTCAGACATGAGAATTGTGGGAAACGGGTTGCGCCATTGTGTTCGTCTCGGAATTCTGGTTGAAATAGAGTCCGAGTTTGCGTGAATTGGACTTCGTATGAAGAAGTTATGGCCATCAGAAGTTTCAGAAAATTCAAAACAGATTTCAAAAAATTCAAAATTCAAAATTCCAAGTCAAACAGGCTAGGCGGGAAATTTCCTGCCCAGCACCCGAGGTCGACTGGGCAGTCGACACCCCCCAGGTCGACTGGGGAGTCGACTGGGCAGTCGACCTGGGTGTCGACCTGGTCCAGTCGGCTAGGGTTTGACTGAGCCCAATCTTGAGCTGCTGATGTGTCTTTAGGGCTGAGTTGGCAAATTTAACGGTTCAGTTTAGTTCTGAGTTGATCTGACGGTCTAAATAAATCCTAAACTCTATAAATACCTAGGTAGTCTCTCACTCTAAACTCACATGAAAAATAGAATAGCCACCGTCATACCGCCGCCATGGAACTCAGTGTAGCCGCCGCCAACTAAGAAGGAAGAAAGCTAATCAAAACCCTAATTCTACTCAACTCTAAAGCAAATCACGACTCTCTTTCTCTTCTAATTGTGAGTATGATGATCTTAACAAGATTATTATTAAACTAATTAGATTAAGTTATGAATGGATTATAAGTGAATGACGTGAATTGTCATATATGTTGTTGCAAACCTTATGCTATCATGTATGTTGTAAATCCTATGTTATGTGATGATGATATCCTATATGTTGTAAATCATGCTATGATGATATTGTACAGTTTGTAATTTTCTATGCTAAGTTTTGATAAATCATACATGTTATAAAATCATGAGGTTATTTTCTATGCTAATTAGTTCATGTTAATCAAGTCATAACGTTGATATTATTTGGGCTATGTTGATTTATATGACAAATCATGTATGCAAGTTTAGATTGATTAGTAAAGATTATGAACATATGCAATGACATCTATTTAGATCTAGAATTGTGCTATGACATGTGTGAGTTCTATGTGTTAGATGCTAGTTCACACCATCATTATGTTGCATAAAACCCCATATGCAAGTTTATACATGAATTTGGGTTATGATCATATCATTTAAATTGTGACATTTAACCAAACAAGTTGACACATTTAGATCCATAACATGTGTAGTTTTATGCAAGTTTCACACCTATTATGATTAGATCTATTTTATTTGTCTATATGTTGTGATAATTTATCTTTGTGTTATGAGTTAGACTATTCGAGTCTAACGTATATTTTGGGTTGAATAAGCGAACATATAACGTGGGGTAGGGGTAATATTAAGGATTTAATATTGAGAAAATTGGATGCATTTGATATGATTTTGCATGCCATAAGTGGATGGCCATAATTGAGTCAATTATGGACATCATTAAAATTGGAATTGATTAATAATTTGAATAGGGATATATTTAAAACTGGGGTAAAAGATTGTAAGTGTTAATCAATGCTTAGGACATGAGGTTGGACTCGTTTGTGACGTAAAACTGCCCAGACCAGCCCGGCAAATCCAGTAGTCATAGATGTCAGCCCAATGTGAGAGGTCCAAGGCCCAAATTAAAGCATAACAGTTGTAAAGACACGAGGTTAGACTCTTTTATGGTGTAAGACTGCCCGGACCCGCCCGACAAATCTAGCTGCCATAAATGCCAGTCTAATGTGAGAGGTCTTTATGAGGTTATGGCCTGAATGAATTAAGAAATACTTAACCAGATAAACATGTAAGGTGGGACATGGGGGTTAAGTAGGTGCCTTGGGTGGCATGAGGAATCTAGTGGTTGCCTTTAGTGGCATTTGAAATACGATTAGTAAGACTTAACCAAACACACATGTAAGTGAACATGACTAAGAAGAGGGTTAAGTGGGATATACTAGTGGGGACAAGCTTAGGTGGATAGCTTGTGGGGGGCCATTTCAACCAGTAACCCAAACGTATCTTTGTGGGCTCGACCCAAATCGAGGACGGGACACGCATACTGGGATTGACTATAAGAGGCCAAACGGGTTAGCGGTGGCAACGCAAGTCCAACGGGTTTCATATGTGTGTGTGGACCCGGGCTGGTAGGTAAGACGTTGTTGCATCGTGTAGGTATAAGCTGTGCATTCTCAAGTTGTATCGGGTTGCCACTTTAGGGGAGTGATACACTCCACTGTGGGGCCAGCACGGGTATCTACAAGTAGGGAGCCGATCGAAAGTGGGTAGTGGGGTACACCTAGTGGAGATAGGGGCAAGCGACACCTATGTAGTCAGCTAGGGGTACGTAAGGCTATTTATATAATTTCTAAGTGAAGCAAGTGGGATCAACTTTGAGGGTGACTGGTTTGGTACAGTGTAGTAATTATTCGTTAGTAATTAGGTGTGCCTTTAACGTTATCTTTATCTGCTCTTCCATACCCAATAGTTCATAGACATTTCCTTATTTTCCAGCTTATACCTTAGTCTAGTTACTTTGATAATAGTATTGTTAGAATTATCATACTCGCCAACTTTATTCTGACCCCCTCTATTTCTATCCTTTTTCCCCCTCTAGGTCCTCAGGGTGGGCCCAGCTCTAGTGGAGTTTGATTGGATTGCTTTATCTCTCTTTTGGAAAGCTTGGACCGTTGAAGTAAAGTCCATCTTGTTATCTTCTTTAATGGCTATTTATGTAATGGGATTATGTATTTTGTTTTATCAAGATGGATATTGTACTTGACTCTGATTTATGGTTTTATGATGTAACAAACATGTTTAATTTCCACTGCAATAAAATAAAGTTTTAGATTTCCAAGTACTACTTATTATCTGTCTTGTTGTAATTTTTCTGTTCTATATTCACTTAAAACCTCCATGGAAGTTAATGCATTCCCTTTGTGAGTGACATTAATGGACGTGGGGTGTTACACGTGGTATCAGAGCTTAAGGTTACCAGAACAGATAAATTTTTTAGAAAAACTATTTTTCTAAAGTATTTTTGGAAGAAGTGTTTTCAAAAACATGTCTTGATGAGTAATTTAAAGAGGAATTTTTTTATGAAAAACATAATCCCCAATAGCCATATATCTTTATCTTTCGAATTCTCCATTTTGAATCTTTCCTTTTTCGTTTCAGCATGGCTGAAGATCTTAACCTTCCGGATGGTGTAACGATACCAGGATGGTATAGGAGGTTATTAGAGGCTAGGGCCGCTGCAGGTCCAGCCAATGTTCCTCCACCACCAGTTGCACCCGCCCCTCCTCCTCCTCCTCCTCGCGTTGATACTTTTACAAAGACGTGCAAGGAATTTAAGTCTATGGGTGGAAAACCTTTTCAAGGGTCAGAAACGTTTGTGGAAGCTAGAGAATGGATTAAGGAGGTGGAAGAATTGCTAGAAATCTTTGAAGTAGAAGAAGGGAGGAAAGTCAAATTAGCAGCTTGGTTAATGAAGGGAGAGGCCTCGTTTTGGTGGGAGGTCACTAATGGGGAGCGTCCTGTTGATTCTTGGGCGGATTTCAGACGTAGGTTTGAGGCAAAGTTTCTCTCAAGGGCATAAGAGAATCTATATATGGAAAGGTTCTTGACATTAAAGAAAGGAAGCTCATCAGTGAAAGAATATGTCAACAAATTTAATCAATTAGCAAGGTTTGGCTTGGACTTAGTGAACACGCTGGAGAAGAAGGCTCTGAGGTTCGTTAATGGATTGAATGAGCCGTTGCAAGGGTTGGCTATGACCCACATCCCTATGGGGGCCACCTTTGAGAAGCTAGTAGACATGGCACTCATGCACGAGGAGAAAGGTGCTAATGCTAATAAGGCACCCGAGAAGAAAGGGGATCAGAAGAAACCACAACAGCAAAACAAGAAGGGTGGTGAAGACAATAATGGCAAGGGAAAGAAGAAATGCTTTAACTGTGGGACACCAGGCCATCTCAGCAAGGATTGCAGAAAGAAAAAGAAGACTGGCTGTTTTCACTATGGTGAAGCGGGACATCTAGTGAAGGACTGCCCAAAGAAGGGGCAGAGGGCAGGGTCTACCTCGGGAGGACAGGTGCAGGCACTTATGGCACCAGGGCAGGCAAGGGGACAAGTTCAGGCTCTCGCAGTCCCACCGCTGCAAGAACGAGGTAGAACCATTTCTGTTGAAAGCTTAGTTTTTCTGTTTGATCATCCTGTCCGTACCTTATTCGATTCGGGCGCATCGCATTCGTTTATCTCTACGTCATTAGTTGAATCACTACACTTAAACACCAGTTTAGTAGAGGATCCCTTAGTTGTTTTGAATCCAATTGTGGGCTCAGCTTATTTGTCCATGATGTGTTTGGATTTGAAAATTTCTATACTTAGCGTTGTGTTTAGATGTGATGCTTATGTTTTGGGCTTCACGGGCTATGGGCTAATTTTAGGAATGGATTGGTTATCCAGAAATGGGGCCGTTCTTGATTGTGAAAGGAGAGTAGTTAGGCTCATGACTCGACTTGGTAACACTCTCGAAATCTTTTGTAATCCCATAAATTCCGTTATGCTAAGTTATCTAGAATCTCTTGACGCGTCTGTGGAGAATCTACGATCTGTTAGAGTGGTCCGAGAATACTCGGATGTGTTTGAGGAGGTGAAGGGCTTACCTCCGAAGCGGGAGATAGATTTTCGAATATATCTAGTGGATAATGCAAAACCAGTATCTTTGCCAGTACGCCACATGGCTCCTCATGAAAGGAGGGAACTCAATAAGCAAGTGAAGGAGTTGCTTGAGAAGGGGTTCATAAGACATAGTATATCGGAGTGGGGTGCTCCAGTAGTATTTGCCACGAAGGCGGATGGCTCCCTTAGACTTTGTGTGGACTATAGAGAACTTAATAAACTTACTAAGAAAAACAGACACCCACTGCCGAGGATTGACGATCTCTTCGATCAGTTAGTTGGCGCCTCAGTGTTTTCGCAGTTGGACTTAGCCACTGGTTTCCATCAGTTGAGAGTGGCTGAGGATAGCATTGACAAGACTGCCTTTAGGACTCCGGACGGTTTCTATGAATGGCTAGTGATGCCCTTCGGTTTGACAAACGCCCCCGCATACTTTGATGATTTGATGAGTAGGGTGTTTAGGGAGTACCTTAACAAATTCGTGGTAGTCTTTGTAGACGACATCTTGATCTTTTCTAAGGATGAAGAAGAGCATGCCCTACATCTTAGGGAAGTGTTAGAGACCCTACGAGCGCATAACCTTAAAGCTAAATTTTCTAAGTGTCACTTATGGAGAAAGGAAGTACGATTCTTAGGGCACGTGGTTTCCAAAGAAGGGATAGCTGTGGATCCCGCGAAGGTGGTGGCCATCCAAGATTGGAAGGTCCCTAAAAATGTTACCGAAGTGAGAAGTTTCTTGGGGTTGGCTGGCTACTATAGGAAGTTTATCGAAGACTTCGCAAAGATATTAGCTCCATTAACACGCTTGACGAAGAAGAACCTAGTTTTCACACGGGACGTAGATTGTGAAGATGTGTTCCAACGTTTGAAGAGAGCTTTGACCTCAGCCCCAGTCTTAGTGCTGCCAGACGGGAGTAAGCCATTTACTATTTATACCGATGCTTGTGGGATAGGTCTAGGCGCAGTCTTAATGCAAGAGGGTAGGGTAATAGCCTATGGTGGAAGGCAGTTGAGAGTTCATGAAAGAAATTACCCTACACATGACCTAGAGTTGGCCGCTATTGTTTTCGCGCTTAAGTCTTGGCGTCATTATCTTCTTGGCGAGAAATTCGAATTATTCACTGACCACAAATCTTTAAAATACTTATTCTCTCAGAAGGACTTGAACTTAAGGCAGCAAAGGTGGATGGAGTTCTTAGCGTCCTACGATTTCGAAATAGCATATACCCCTGGCAAGGGTAACGTGGTGGCAGATGCCTTTAGTAGGAAAAGGCTGTCCTTGAGTCCGTTGTTTGTTGAACGGCGAAACTTAGAATTCATCTCTATGTTTGATTTTAGACCTTCCGTTGACTTTGTACCCGGTTTGCTAGCATCCTTGGAGGTCAGACCTACGCTTTTGGGACGGATTGGTGAGGCACAGCGAGACGACCCACATTTGGTTGAGTTAGTAGAAAAGCTCAAAAGAGGGGAGTCATCAAGCCATCTCCATAGGTATACCCTAGATGATAAGGGTTAGTTACGTAGGGATAGTAGACTTTGTGTACCTCGAGACGAAGGTTTGAGGAAGGCTATTCTTGACGAAGCACATCGTTCGAAGATGACCATTCATCCCGGCGGGGACAAGATGTATAAAGACATGAAGCGAGTTTTCTTTTGGGCCAGTATGAAGAGGGATGTGGCCGAGTATGTTGCTAGATGCTTGGTGTGCCAACAAGTAAAAGCAGAGAAAAAGAAACCCGGTGGGTTGCTTCACCCATTGGAGGTTCCACTATGGAAGTGGGGTAGTGTCTCGATGGATTTTGTGGATGGATTACCAAGATCAAGGAAGGGTAATACGGGGATTTGGGTTATAGTAGATAGACTTACTAAAAGCGCCCATTTTATTCCTGTGAATAGTAAGAGGACTGCTCCATGGTTAGCTTATGTATACGTCCAAGTGATAGTTCGTTTGCATGGTGTTCCTTCTAGCATAGTAAGCGACCGCGATCCTATCTTCACTAGCGAATTTTGGAAGAGCTTACAAGAAGCGGTAGGGACTCAGTTATGTTTGAGCACCGCGTATCATCCTCAGACGGACGGCCTGACCGAGAGGGTGAATCGTATTCTCGAGGACCTTTTGAGGCTATGTATCCTAGACTTTGGGGGTACATGGGAAGAGCATCTTCCATTGGTGGAGTTCGCATATAATAACAGCTTTCAGTCTAGCATTGGCATGGCACCTTTCGAAGCTCTTTATGGACGACCTTGTCGTTCACCTACATGTTGGTGGGAATCTACGGATAAGATCTTACTTGGGCCCGATATGATTAGGGAGACTTCGGAGAAGATCGACTTGATTCGAAGGAGGATGAAAGCAGCGCAAGATAGGAAGAAATCTTATGCGAACAAGAGGAGAACAGATCTTGAGTTTGATACTGGGGACATTGTCTTTATCAAAGTGTCTCCATTACAGAACGTTGTTCGCTTTGGGTCCGTTGGGAAATTAGCACCAAGGTTTGTAGGGTCGTTTCCTATTAAGGAGAAGATTGGACAGATGGCGTATAGAGTGGAGTTGCCCGAGAGACTTAGTGGTGTACACGGCGTATTCCATGTATCACATTTGAGGAAGTGCCTACATGAGACCGCGGAGGTGGTAGAGCCGAGCTTGCTTAGAGAGGTGGAGATAGAGCGTGATGCGACGAGCTCCTACATGCATTCTTGGGTCAGAGATCAAGAAGCTGAGAAATCGAGAGGTCAAACTAGTCAAAGTACAATGGGGAGATGATGAGAGCAACGCTACTTGGGAGCAAAGGAGAAGATGCGTTCACGATACCCTTTTCTTTTCGAGGGTATGTCTTTTAATTTCTCCTTTATCGCTTATCTTGTACTTATCTTACCTTTAGAGTATCCTCTCGCTAGTATCCTTGACCTTTAGTTAGGATAATCCTATGGTTGAAACATCTGTTTGAGACATGTTATGTATGATGGATGCAAAGTGGATGCAAGTGTTTGCTCGTGGACGCATATACACACACTATTAGGCACTAGATCGGCTCAGTCACTTCATACCGCATATTGCATATAAATGGATGTATTTAGTAAAATGGATGTATGAGGATTTTTTTATCATATGGATGCTGCATTCAGATGATGATTGTGCACGCATATAGAGATAATATGTAGCATTAAGGAACTTTTGCATACATAATGGACGCATGGCACTATCATAATTTGCATTAAGGAGGTCAACTGAATCAGTTGACCGCTTGATTTTGCATTAGATATGGACATATACACACACTGTGCATTTAAACATGAAAGCATTAGAAGTCAATAAGGACAATGGATGCTTGTGTTTGATGGTTGAGTAGATGGACGATTGGATGTTAGGATATACATTCTTCTTGACTTGAAGATTTTGGGGTTGAAATCCTTTAAGGAGGGGAGAATGTAACACCCCGTAATTCTGTTAATATTAATATTCACAAATTAAAGAATAACTAATCTCAGACGTGAGAATTGTGGGAAACGGGTTGCGCCATTGTGTTCGTCTAGGAATTCTGGTTGAAATAGAGTCCGAGTTTGCGTGAATTGGACTTCGTATGAAGAAGTTATGGCCATCGGAAGTTTCAGAAAATTCAAAACAGATTTCAGAAAATTTAAAATTCAAAATTCGAAGTCAAACAGGCTAGGCGGGAAATTTCCCACCCAGCACCCCAGGTCGACTGGGGAGTCGACTGGGCAGTCGACACCCCCCCAGGTCGACTGGGGAGTCGACCTGGGTGTCGACCTGGTCCAGTCGGCTAGGGATTGACTGAGCCCAATCTTGAGCTGCTGATGTGTCTTTAGGGCTGAGTTGGCAAATTTAACGGTTCAGGTTAGTTCTGAGTTGATCTGACGGTCTAATTAAATCCTAAACTCTATAAATACCTAGGTAGTCTCTCACTCTAAACTCACATGAAAAATAGAATAGCCACCGTCATACCGCCGCCATGGAACTCAGTGTAGCCGCCGCCAACTAAGAAGAAAGAAAGCTAATCAAAACCCTAATTCTACTCAACCCTAAAGCAAATCAAGACTCTCTTTCTCTTCTAATTGTAAGTATGATGATCTTAACAAGATTATTATTAAACTAATTAGATTAAGTTATGAATGGATTATAAGTGAATGATGTGAATTGTCATATATGTTGTTGCAAACCTTATGCTATCATGTATGTTGTAAATCCTATATTATGTGATGATATCCTATATGTTGTAAATCATGCTATGATGATATTGTATAGTTTGTAATTTTCTATGCTAAGTTATAAAATCATGAGGTTATTATCTATGCTAATTAGTTCATGTTAATCAAGTCATAACGTTGATATTATTTGGGCTATGTTGATTTATATGACAAATCATGTATGCAAGTTTAGATTGATTAGTAAAGATTATGAACATATGCCATGACATCTATTTAGATCTAGAATTGTACTATGACATGTGTGAGTTCTATGTGTTAGATGCTAGTTCACACCATCAGTATGTTGCATAAAACCCCATATGCAAGTTTGTACATGAATTTGGGTTATGATCATATCATTTAAATTGTGACATTTAACCAAACAAGTTGACACCTTTAGATCCATAACATGTGTAGTTTTATGCAAGTTTCACCCCTATTATGATTAGATCTATTTTATTTGTCTATATGTCGTGATAATTTATCTTTGTGCTATGAGTTAGACTATTCGAGTCTAACGTATATTTTGCGTTGAATAAGCGAACGTATAACGTGGGGTAGGGGTAATATTAAGGATTTAATATTGAGAAAATTGGATGCAATTGATATGATTTTGCATGCCATAAGTGGATGGCCATAATTGAGTCAGTTATGGACATCATTAAAATTGGAATTGATTAATAATTTGAATAGGGATATATTTAAAACTGGGGTAAAAGATTGTAAGTGTTAATCAATGCTTAGGACACGAGGTTGGACTCGTTTGTGACGTAAAACTGCCCGGACCCGCCCGGCAAATCCAGTAGTCACAAATGTCAGCCCAATGTGAGAGGTCCTAGGCCCAAATTAAAGCATAACAGTTGTAAAGACACGAGGTTAAACTCTTTTATGGTGTAAGACTGCCCGGACCCGCCCGGCAAATCCAGCTGCCATAAATGTCAGTCTAATGTGAGAGGTCTTTATGAGGTTATGGCCTGGATGAATTAAGAAATACTTAACCAGATAAACATGTAAGGTGGGACATGGGGGTTAAGTAGGTGCCTTGGGTGGCATGAGGAATCTAGTGGTTGCCTTTAGTGGCATTTGAAATACGATTAGTAAGACTTAACCAAACACACATGTAAGTGAACATGATTAAGAAGAGGGTTAAGTGGGATATACTAGTGGGGACAAGCTTAGGTGGATAGCTTGTGGGGGCCCATTTCAACCAGTAACCCAAACGTATCATTGTGGGCTCGACCCAAATCGAGGACGGGACACGCATACTGGGATTGACTATAAGAGGCCAAATGGGTTAGCGGTGGCAACGCAAGTCCAACGGGTTTCATATGTGTGTGTGGACCCGGGCTGGTAGGTAAGACGTTGTTGCATCGTGTAGGTATAAGCTGTGCATTCTCAAGTTGTATCGGGTTGCCACTTTAGGGGAGTGATACACTCCACTGTGGGGCCAGCACGGGTATCTACAAGTAGGGAGCCGATCAAAAGTGGGTAGTGGGGTACACCTAGTGGAGATAGGGGCAGGCGGCACCTATGTAGTCAGTTGGGGGTACGCAAGGCTATTTATATAATTTCAAAGTGAAGCAAGTGGGATCAACTTTGAGGGTGACTGGTTTGGTACAGTGTAGTAATTATTCGTTAGTAATTAGGTGTGCCTTTGACGTTATCTTTATCTGCTCTTCCATACCCAATAGTTCATAGACATTTCCTTTTTTCCAACTTATGTCTTAGTCTAGTTACTTTGATAATAGTATTGTTAGAATTATCATACTCGTCAGACTTTATGTCTGACCCCCTCTATTTCTATCCTTTTCCCCCTCTAGGTCCTCAGGGTGGGCCCAGCTCTAGTGGAGTTTGATTGGATTGCTTTATCTCTCTTTTGGAAAGCTTGGACCGTTGAAGTAAAGTCCAGCTTGTTATCTTCTTTAATGGCTATTTATGTAATGGGATTATGTATTTTGGTTTATCAAGATGGATATTGTACTTGACTCTGATTTATGGTTTTATGATGTAACAAACATGTTTAATTTCCGCTGCAATAAAATAAAGTTTTAGATTTCCAAGTACTACTTATTATCTGTCTTGTTGTAATTTTTCTGTTCTATATTCACTTAAAACCACCATGGAAGTTAATGCATTCCCTTTGTGAGTGACATTAATGGACGTGGGGTGTTACATTACAATGCTCATCTATTTATTGGCCAGTAGGAGTTGTGATGCTGAGTTTCCACATGATTGGGGTTCACTCATTTAGGCATGGGGATGTTTTGTTTTCCTTATGCTATATTTTATCTAGAGATATAAGACTATCAAAAGGTAAATTATGACCCCTATCATACAAAATTGGTCTGAGTTTCCTGACAAGGTCCTCGTGGAAAATCCATATGCGAACGTTCCTTAGCAGTTTTAGTTGTATACCTAATATGTTGGAATGTGAGATGCGAGCATTTTAGCTATGATTAATATTTATATTCTCAACATAGACATTATAATAATATATCTAAATTTTCATATAATTTTTTTTGGATATCGTAAGGTTAAAAACTAAGCTATATCTATGTGTGGTCGTGGTCTTCCAAAATATATTTCTTTCAAATGGCTTTTTTAAATTAAGAAAGTTGTTTGTGATATGAGTTTTCTCACTCTAGTGTTCTAGACTAATAATTATTTTCTTATAATGTCTGGGTCAGATCGGGTATATTTTGTAGATTAGTTTGGAGCTTTAGGAGGGGAGCTTTGGCCCGAGACATATTCCTGTGCTCTATTATTATATAATTTCCTATTGCGATGTATTGTATGTATTAGAAATTCTAAGACATGTTATTATAACTGTCCAGGCTAATTCATTCATGTTATGCTTTGATTATTCATGTATGTATGTATATATGCATATAATTTTCTTTGAATAAAAGAGTACTAAGATATAATATTTTATTTATTTTGATGTGAGATTCTAACCTGTTATTTTGTTTTTCCTCTTTTCTAATACTTTCCTTTTCTTTTACACTAACATTTTGCCTTTTCGGCACTTGAGTTCTTAACATATGAATACGGTAGACATATTTTGTGTAGACATTCAAGGGTCAAAAGGGCGATTAGTTATAAAAATATATTTAGATACTCTCTTAAAGAGATAATTTATAGGTCATATCATAATTTTAACAAAATCTATAAGCAATAACTGGAGATGTATACAATACGACATGTTTCTTTAACATTAGGTATCCATAAGATACTCTTATTTTTGTTGTTAATATATTTCCCTTATTGAACTCTCTAAAAGAGATTTGGAATTGTTTATATGCAATTATTACTATATATTATTATTTGGAAAATGTTTATGACTAATGTTCTAAAATGGTATTTGAGGTATAATCGAAGAATAAAACTTAATAACTTTATGTTGTGTATATAATTTATTTGACCCGTATGTTCATCATGGTTCCAAACTAAATATTTAGGATAGTATCATGTGGTCTTAAAGGATTCATATAGACACTAATCAATAAACAAAAAAAGTTAATTGTTTGGATATTTGTATTAGTTTGTTTTGAAATCACTAACTTAAATGAAAAAGAATATGCAAACTTATCGTATATATGTAATACTTAGACGCATGTATATATCTGTATACATTTATGATTAAATAGCAATCTGAAGAATGTTTGAATGAACAGATTTGAACTTATCTTATGAGTAACTCATATATATCATTTAATGATTTAAAAACCAATCAACATAAATGTAAAATGATCTGAAGTCGTGTATATATTTTATTTTTGGTACAGCCGGCCAGTTTTTATAGTAATTCATTACACTTATTATTCTAGCAAATATTAATTACAAAAAAGTATAGGATTTTGATAGATTGTCAAACTACTAATTCAGTTTTTTAAGTGGGTCGTCCACTACTAATGGTTTTTATGGTGGACCGTCCACTGCATCAGTTTTTAAAGTGGACCTTCCACTTCATCCTATCTAGATTAGAGAGTTGGAGCTTGACAAAAATTTACTTACTCCACGCAGGGAGACATATAACATAGGTGTAAAAAAGCAACAACAAATTGCAACCAAAAATAACATTAGTCACATAGTTGCATCAATGACAACAACACATTACATGCATCACAAGAGAAGCAAGCAACGCTCCACTATAGCTTATCGAATGGTAAAAGATAAATGAATAAGAACATGCTTTTTTTGGCAAAGCCGACCGGTTTTTATAGCGATCCGTAACTCTCTTTTATTAAAAAAATTTAAAAGTTACAATGATAATCGGTGATATACAAAGCGTATATCAGCAAAAGTTCCACGTAGGGAATGAAAGCTTAATTCATACATATTACATGATACAATGCATTACCAGATTCATAGTACAACCACATACAGCCTCATAATGCAGACACATTACAAGTACCCTGGTAGAGAAGAAAGATCTCTAACCATTTTCTTGTAGATTTCTCATTATTTCATTCTTCATGCTACGGGTGATGGGGGTATTCAGTTGCGCTTTCTCACCCGAGTCTGTATGAACCTGATCAAGGGTGATGTCAGGTGGCCTTGGCTTATGTTCCGGAGGTGGTTGAATATTAGCATAAGGTGACACATTTTCTTGTGTGGAATTAACTTTCAGACAAGGAGGAGTATCAAACCCTTTTTGGATATCTCGAATATTCACTCTCATCATTTTAGTAATGTCTTTGATCCACTCTTTCCTTAACTCGCCAGTAACCAGACCAGGCATTATTTTCATAACTTCAGCTAATCTTTTCTATAAATTATCAGTCCTTTCTGGACTATTGCCACCATCATCTAGTCTAATATCAAGCAGATCTGCAACTTCTATGACATGGATTCAGCTCTTTAAGCTCCTTGGCATTATCACCGGTACCAGTGCTCGTTTCATTCCATACATTGAGATTGATGTTCTTTTGCAAGTAGTCGTCGATTGGAAAATGTGATGAGTTTTGCTTTGCTGATACATTAACTGAAATAACCCTAGACTGGGTAGTACCATCAGATTATGGACCAGTTTCATTAGAATCGGTACTTCCACCGTTCTCATTATCTTTGTTTCTTTGCTTCCCAAAATTTTAAACTTCTTGTACCAATTCATTCAATGTAGCCAAGTTATCCCTTTTTTTCTATGAGTCTTCATGATTACTAGCCTCACCTTTTTGAATCTCCTTCTTTTGAATAACTCACTATTTCTTTACCCCTCTCTTTGGCTATGAGATTGTGTACAACACCTGACTGCACACACACTGGCCCAATCACAATTTCTGTGAAGACTAGCATTGGTATATCCCGGAAACCATCTTGTTCATCAGAATCAATTAATTCCCCTTCTTCAAGACCCACTGCCATATTAGAATCAACTAATTCCGTATCCATCAGCACTTCAAGTGTAGTGTCACAATGAGCACAATCACTATTTAAAGACTCAAATTTATTGTTAGTTTCGACAGCAGGTTTACATGCATTATCCATTACATCATTTTTCACTGAGACATGTTCTACCTTATTCCATTTTGTATGAAATTTAGAGGGTAGATATCTTACCTTATGACTGCTCCTCGAAGGTATGAACCTGTTATGTCTTTTGGAAGCTTCGGCTAGTTGGACATAGTTTCCTATGTCTTGAACTATCTTACGAACATTATTGGTTTCGGCCACTACGACTCCATCTTTCTTTTTAAATTTGTTAGTGCCTTCACAAGTATTATGGTAGTAGTTTATACTGCTATGACCACAAGCATCACAAGTTCAGCAAATATCAGGTTTCCAGACATAATTAACCTTAACCACGTGCTCAGTACCGTCATCAAGTAGAACAGGTATCGATTCAGAAAAATCACTTGATGGGGTTATCTCCACCGTAACTTTATCATAGCCTAGCCAGTCGAGGCTCTCGGTAGCCTTGTCCACATACAAGAACTAGCTAGCCAAGCTATTCTAGTTTTAGACCATGCTACCATCGGCAGATTGGTCATTCTTATCCATACCGGCATGTATCTGATACCCTTACCAGAGTTTCCTAAATTCACATCCCATTTCTGGATAATGAATACTTTATTCCTCATTACGATCAGATCAGCTTCCAATATCTCTTTTTGTCTTCTGCATCAATGAGAAGGAAGAAAAACATTGATCCTATAAATTTCACCTTGATAGCTCCATGGGGTTTCCATAAGTTCTTTAAATGATTGGACACCACGGTGTATGACAGCGGAGAGTCGAGAAAGTATCCCACAATGTATTCTTTCCATACCTCCATGCTTGCTAACATGCTTTCATCCGTGGGAATTAGCCTTTTACTTAAGAATTTGTGTGTGAAAGTTGGCGGTGAGAATTCTCCAGCACTTCGTGGCTTTGTAGCGAATAGCGTTGACCATCTAATTGAGGGTAGGGATAGTTGCGGCGTTGATTGGGATAGTGGAGCTTTGCTAGGGGGAGGGTCAGGGGGTGGCAGCGCTGGATCTGGTGGTGGATCTGACGAGGGTTGGGAATTTGGCAGCGACGGGGAAGGTGTTTTTGAGGGGCTCGAGGATTTTGTCAGAGGTGACGCCATTTTTTGAGGGGTTCGATCTCTTACAAGGGCCTTTGTGTCTCAAGAACAAACTTTTGAAGTATAAGAGTGCATCTTATCGAATGGTAAAATAAATATCCGCCTATAATTAACATATATACATATAATGTATTTGTTATTAGTATATTATAATAGATTAAAATGAGAATTTAAACAAGATAGTTTATGTGGTAGTGTTTGTTGACATTGAGGAGGAGGATAAAAAGTTTACAAGATTCATTTTGATGATCAAGATTAAATATTTGGTAACTTATAAAATGATGCAAAATATTAAGTGACTTGTATAAAATATCAATAATATCCTTGGTGAAATTGCTCCACTGTAGCTTTAAATCCTTGTAGATCAAAGGGTATGTATCTCATCTAAGGTATAGTAGAAAAGTCAATTCGCAATATTTTCAGAGTAAGTTATAACAATGTTAAATAAATGACAAGGTGCTCTTGAAGTGAAATCGAACGGTGCTTCTAAACATCGCATGACATAACTATCATACAACTCTCGAAGTGATTTTGATACCTAAAAATTGACGAATAAAGATATCAATGGATTATATTTGGAACTGATAAGAAATAATCATCGATGATAAAATTATAAATAATAAAGCATTTATATATAGATTAAAGATCCTACAATACAGGAAAAAATGATTGAACATCTTGAAATTCTCCTAAATAAGAAATTGTGATAACCCACCTATTCATACAGTTTAATTCGGCAATAAACCACATGTCTGATTTAAACCATTCAAAAAGATAGAATATCAATGTGTTTGTACTAAAGAAATAACATTCAGAAGAACTAATATGGAATCTCGAAGCGGAAATATTATAATATAATAAACAAATACCATAAGTACATAAAACATTTCATGAAGTTGTTTACATTTTTATTTCACTTACACAACATACACATAATTATACAAATTACTGAACAGAATAAACAGTACTTATATAATAATAGATAAGGTCTTCAACTCCATCTTCGTCCTCAGGAATGAGTTTCTGCGAAAAACTGAAATACCCGGTCTGACCAAGGCATAAAGTAAAGCAAAATACTCGAGTCAGGATCAATATTCTTATGCAAGTAAATTAAAACAAATGAAATGTTAGGTGAGATATACAAGTAATATGGGAATACTCGCAAGATCCAGACATCATATTTCATCTTATCAATTAGTTTGATTCAACTATCGACTTTGTTATCGTTTTCCAAAATCAATTCAATAGTAAAAATTCATACTTCAGATCCTAATTCAACTTCATTTATTGGATTAAACTTCAAATTTCAAATTTCCATATTTCAAGAAGTTTCAGTTTCCATAGCTTCAATTCGATTTAGATTTTTATATCACTTATCTCATTTATAATCTTTATATTTGAATAATTTGGACTTAGTTGCTTAGATTGGAAATAGACTGTATATCAACTAATCTATGTCTGAAATAGTAAAATTTAATACACACACACACACACACACATATATATATATATATACACACCATATATATATAGACATAATAGTATAAATAAAGTAGTAAATAAATTTTTAAATATACAATAATTATAAATAAGACAGAAAAATTTAATAGAAAATATTTTAATTAAAATTATTATAAATGAATAGTTAAATGTAAAATATTTTAACTAAAATCATATATATAAATAATAGATAAATATAATATAAAAAGTTTAAATTAAATCAATTGTAAGAATAAATAATTAATATAATATTAATTCAAGTGTTTCTATAATCTTATCCAATCCGATTCAATTCAATCCAGTATCAAACATTTCCAAATTCGGCTTAATATCCATTCAAATTTCAGATTCAATTTATCAATTCAACCGTTAAAGTTCAAATTAGTTAGATTAAATCTTTAGATTTATTAATTTCATTAAGTCTTATTTTTTTCAATTGAACAAATCAATCAGATTTTAAACTAAAATATCATTCTAAAATCTGAATCAAACATTTCAATAATTTATGATGTCATATATCCAAATTCCATAAAAATTTCATGCATAGTTTATGATGTTGAGAACTTGCAGATGTCATAACATGGGTGATAATAATCAAAATAACAAACATACAACGATCACAACTATTACTAAACATAAATCAAACATAATTACTGCATGAAATTATCAACATTTATTTCATATAAACTATAAACTGTCATTTCATATCATTTACATCATATCAACTAATAATTCAAATCAATATCAATCAGCAATTTATAACATTACGACTACAATTTAATAATTTAAATTCATGAAATTAACAACTAACTAATCAAGAAATTTTAAACTAACAATTCAAGCATTCATTACCCAAACAAACGAAAAATGAAACTAATACTAGCAGCATTTCATGTGTTGTTAATTTAAAGCATATGAATAATAACCGTGAGAGATTCTCACCTTTCGTGGTTTAGGGAGCGAAACAAACAACATGGATACACATACATGCTCAGGCACACACAATACCTATACTCTCATGCATGACTCGAGTTGAGCAGCGACACGATATAGAACAAGGTAGTGACGCAGGACAAAACAAATCCAAGATCCTCTTTATTTTTATTTCATTTTTTCAAAAGGAGAGGATGGAAAGTTTGGCTGGGTTGTAGCTTGTGTTTGGTTGTGCGACTTGGTAGTGCAGGTAAGTGGAGTTCGGACACGGGGATGTTTGAGATGAGGCATGTAAGTGGGGAGGTGTGGCAGTAGTGTTGCGACCTTAGGAAGAAGCATCATCTGAACCGAACTGGGGTCCGATGGAAGCTTAATGGTTGGGGTACTGGTGATGCGAGGAGTCGAGAGGTTAGTGCAGCAATGGAAAGAGAGGAAGAAAGTGCGAATTTTGTGGATTTTTTTGGCATTTGGGAAGGTTGTTTTTGGTCGGGTTCCGGGTGAGCGCGAGGATCAGGTAGAAGAAGGGTGTCGCTGATTGTAGTTGAAATGCGGTGATGTTAAGGGATTAGAGGATGAGGAGGTGATGAAGAAGTTTAAGCTTATTTTTATTTTTTTCATTTGTGGAGATTCACGTTTTAGAAGATGGAAACAAAGGAAGGAGATAGATGTGTATGCTTCCATGTTTTAAAACCTTTAAATTTTTTTAACAAATATTATCAGAAACGTGAATAGTCGGGTGAATTCTTCATTTCCGAAATTACATGTGCCCGGTGTCCCCAACCAATCACAGCCCTCTGATTTTCGTTTTTTGCAGTTAAATCCTTTAATTGTCCGAGGACTTAAATGTAAAAAAACGAAATGGAGAGATTTGATTGAAGGGGACATGGAAGATAGTGGAATTGGGTATTGAAGAATTGGTCTCTATGAATAGTAGGGGAAAGTAAGAGGTAAGCCCTTGTTATATTCTATGGCATACTCATCATCAATTTTTTTAATAAGTGCCTACCTGTTGGAAATGAAATAATGGGAGAAGATAAAGAAAGTGGGGAGTTACGAGGTAACCAAAGTGATGCTGTTGGACCTTGGAATTGGAAATGAAAGAGGTGAATGTGGTACACGTTACCCACTAGGACTTCAAATGCGAAGATGAAATTAAGTTTAAATTTAATCCAAAATCAATAAGATAGACCAATAAATGTTCGAATTTAGTAAAACGGAAAATAATGTTCTCTTTATAATACAGTCTACCGTTTTTAGTTCAAATTCACTCAAATTCTTTCAACGTTTCATTCATAGTAGTTTATTAAATGTTTAATTACATTAACACAAACAGAACAAATTTGCGTTTTTTTCTCCAAAATTCATTCTTCCGTCGTTTCTACTAAGACATACTCAAATATTAAATTTCCAATTTTTATTCAATTTTTAATTTTTACTGTTATTTATGATATATAGATTGTCGCTACCGCACATCAATCGTCAAAAATCGATTTAAAGGGAACAAGCGAACTTAGATGTTTTCGATATGTAATTGTTTAGACCACTTCTATATGAAAAAAAATATCTTAGGGATCAACGTTTTATTATAAATCGATTTCATGTTTTAGTTTCCAAATAAATACATTCTAAAATAAATTTATCGTTTAATTATTATTTTCAAATCAAAAGTACCTTATATACCGTTGACACTCGGCTTCGTGATAATTCTTATTAAAAATCATATTGAACCGTTCATTATTATTAATCATTGCATTTAATCCTGTATTAAAGTTTTTACAAATCAAGGATTCATCAGTTAAACTTATTTACAATAGTTCGCAGTTAATTATTCCAAATACACATATAATTTGATAACAATTTCCATTACTATAAATCACTACTTATCATATTATAAATTATTGTTTGTTAGAAATAATTTTGAAATCGTTCATTAATAATATCATAAATTTTATTTCTAAACCATTTTAAATTTAGTAATTAAATTTAATTCAATAGCTTAAATGGTCGAAATTTACGAGATGTCACAATTTCTCTCACTAAGAATTTTTCTTCCTCGGAAAGGTACAAAATAAGAAACTAGTAATTAAACGATATACCATTCATTTGCTTATCAACTTCGATTGCTTGTTCAAACATAAAATTTTGCTTCTAATTAGTATTTGTAATTCGATCACTCTAGTGCGGATTTTTGATTCAACTTCTTGATTATAAACTTCTGTTCTCTTTGCATAACAAAAAAAAACATGATAGAGAATTTTAGATTCATATCAAAAATTATTGCCAGTGTTCGTCATTGAAAATCAAGCGAACAATTCTATTTAGAATCAAAATTATATGTTCAAAACTAAATCTGTACTGTTATGTGAATAGAACGATTTACATTCAACTACACATCACGGATCGATAGGAATCATGGAATTTCATGATGGGGGAAATCTTCTAAGTACTCCGGGATTGGTATTTGTAAATTTGTATCCCAAGATCAGTATTTTCACCTTTTCTCCTGGGATCAGTGTGAATTCGGGCGAGGCCTTGGGATAAGCCTTTTTCTATTCCTCTTTCGGATCGGTATTTCTTGAGGCACTTCTAGGACCAGAAGTTTCAAGGATTGATACAAATAACTCGTGTTGTTGAATACAAAAATGGAGTTGGCAGTGGAATTAAAACATCAAATCAATGGGAAATTGTCTAAGTGCTCCCGGGTTCGGTACCAATCCCGGGTTCGGTACCGATCCCAAGAGACGAATTTCTTAAACTTTGAGCCCATTCCTATCCTCACCTATAAATACCCTTGTTTGGGGTTGGTTTAAGGATCTTCTGACTCATTTTCTGGACTTGGAGACACTTTAGTGGCTTCTATCTTGGCTTCATGGACTATGGAATTATCTTGGACTTGTGAACTTTCTTCTCAAAGTTAGATTGGAGTTCTTGACACTTGTCTTGCTACTCGGACCTTTTTGGACATTGAGGCATCACTTTGGACATTTGGACATTGGTGAGGACTTGTTCTCTTTGAGGACTTTGCTATTGCTAACACTTAGCTTTGTAATCAAAAGAACTATACATGTAACCATATAGTATAAATATACGAAGTTACATTGAAGTGGACATAGACACTCTTGTCAAACCATTATAAAACTCTGTTGTTATTTACTTTTTCTACATTTTGTGTTTAGATTATTTGAACTTGGATGTTAATATGTGAAGTTACAACTTTCCCACACCACCATCCTCATCCGCACTTCCATCGTAGTTGGCTACTGGAATATTCACTTAGTCTGCTCCACGCTTTCCGATTTGTTCCACCACTTTGACTGGAACATCTACATCATTACCGACCATAGCTACCTCATCCAATTTCCTTCAGCTGAACTTTACCACACTGCCCTCAACCGCCGATTCATCCACTCGCCAAGAACCTCACTAGCACTAGAAGCTTAAATGCCCACTTTGGATACCGCAGTCAGAGATCTAACCTACCACGTGGGTTAGAATAAGAGGCTTCCCTATCCATCTCCGACATCTTCCTAACTGCCATACCACCGCCATCTACCTAGTTGGCTTTTTCCTTAGGGAAAACGATTTCGGATGGGCCCAAAGCGACTTCTGTTTCGTCTTCGCTAGAGTGTGACTCCTTAAAGTTGTAACCCTACCCTCTACCTACTCCGTCTACCTCCACAACGCGCGTTACGTCATCACAGTAGAAGATTGGGACCACTTCCACCTAACCCTTAACCCAGAAGACCTCCTCCTAGGTAACCATTAGGATAACAACCGCGAGTTTATGATGGAACCCTTCAACTTACCTGAACCTGACCTAGAATCACGCTTTGACGCCATGCATATTGAAGCTACCATCCCTGAACCTATGGTGTCGTTTCCAGCTGACCCTGGTCCGCTTCTGCTATTTGACAGCTCCATAGAAGTGATTGGTCCATAAGGATGGGACCCATGGTCGTCACCTGAACACAGATGCGATGCCCTCACCGACATTGACATATCAGACCCTTTCCCCATAGTTGCCCAGCCCACCTCTCATGAAGATCAGACCCTCCCGTTACACCACCACCTCCTTTGAATGGCTTGCCTCCGATGATTGCTTCTGCACTTTCAATTTCTACCGTCCGCCGCAGCGCCAGGCTTAAAGCATCGTCTTCTGGTACCCAACCAATGTCGTACATACCAACCATCATGGACAATACTGTCATTTGGGATGAGTCAGTCGGCAGCTCAGAGGCGTCTGGTCATCAGAAACCAAGGAACTACCCCTGACCATGGTAATCTCTATATGCTCAGCTGACATTCATGCACTGGGTACACTTATGCATGTCTTTTGGTTTGTTACTAGTAGCAACGTTTTGGAGTTGTGCACTTCAGCTTGTATGTTTATTTTTTGGTTGTGTATTGTGGAAGTCTGTAAATCAACTTTGTATGTAACTATTTGCGCTACGTGCAATGTACTTCTGGTGCATGCATATCTACATGCATAACTAGCACTATTTAAGCCATCGGTCAGGCTTGTTGACCGATACATTATCCTATAATCTATAATATGTGAACCATATGTGTAGATCTGGTTTACACAACCGTTATGCTCAAATAAACAATTTATTTCAAATTTTGGATTGTGTATGCCTAAAAGGATTTGAAGATATGAAAATACCAAATCAAACCCCCATTAAACTCTAAAAAAACCAGAAGTGTCAATCTTTTCTGTTTGTATAGATTTTTTGGTTATGAAAGTAAATTATTGGGATTTGTGTGTTATTGTTCTATAATCTCTAACAAACCTAGTATAATTTTACTTTCTTTCTACCACTTATTCAAACCCTAGATTTGCATAAAAATATGAGATTTGGGAACCATAAACTATAGTCAATTAAAGTCATTGTTTTATTTATAAAATAGTGAATCTGAAGGCCTTAAAATACTTGTAATCCAAATCCTTCTTTAATATCAAGATTACAGAAATCGAATGGAAGTGAAATAAAATGAGAATAAAAAATTATTTACATATAAGTCCCTTTTTTACTGATGTAGTCGAAGATCCAAGGTTACAAGTCTTATTGAAGTATATGTTGATGTTGCTCTACTTTTATTTGTAAATCCTAATTTTTGATCTATCCTCTTGTGTTGTGAATTGTAGGGAACAAATTTATAAATCTATTATTGTGAGCAAGTTGAACTTTCTCGTGATTAATGCGATATTTCACGCATGTCCATTTAACGCCTTATTATTATAATTTAATATAGCGTAACCTACGCATTTTAAATATGTATTAATCACTTAGAAATTAGGTTATTCAAATTAAACATCCCCATTAGGTAATTGAGTTATATGTGGTTGTGTGTATTAATGGCTTTTACTTGACATTTAATGACATGAGGACGCGAGGTTAACCCCTTCTTATAATAGAAGTCTGCTCGAACAACCCAGCAACTGCAAAACTATGGCATAATGTGTGACGTCTAGTGCCATGGGCCATTTGGCACTATAAAGGTTGGCATCGGGGTTAGGTACTACGTGGTTGATTCATCTTTAGAGGTATTAAGTGATTGAGACTTGCTCTTTCCTCATGAATTTATCCTTAAGAGTACGGGTTGTAGTCATAAGGCTGACCCTTATTACGTATTAAGTAATCGACAGGTCCACCTCTCCCCAATTGAAGTATTAAATGGTCTTAAAACTGAGTAGATAGATTTTTGTAAGTTCTCTGCTTCCTCTATAGGGACTAGGGGAGGGTCTATCTTAGGATACGTTAATTAAGTATCGCCTTACATATAAGGGGATGACCTATCTATGAGAAGTATTAAGTGACTAGAAGATCGCCTTTAGTGATAACCAGATAGTAAAGAGGGATCCATCTGTTGTAAGGTAGTAAATGTTATGTTGTCACTTGCCTTCAGGGTCATAAGTGGTTGCATATTATCTCTCACACTATTGTAAGCATGTATATATTTTCAATTTATTAGGTACTAAGTGGTTGGATCTGTCATCCGGTACTAAGTGATCGTAGGAATCGCCTCCGTATTAAGTGACTATATGGCTCACCTCTTTCCAGTATACATAATTAAGTAATAAACAAAATTTGAATTTGTCTGTTAACGCCTTAGACATACCCTTGGTAGAATCATACTGTCCAGTATAGATAAAAGCGTTAAACTTAAAGATTTTATTCAGTAGAGCTTGTTATTCTGACCCGTCCTCTTAACAACACAGGTTATGTGAGATGGTCTCGAAGTTAGAGTTGGAAAATGAATGGTGTAGCATTGTTGTCAGTTTACCTTTTAGTTACTATTATTATTACGTGTGATATTGGCATGTATATTTTTTTAAGTAACCGAATTTATGACTCTATGGAAGCTTTTTAGTTGACATCTTTATTTTATTTTTATGAGATCGGTACATTATTTATGTACTATTACATTTTGTCCACTCCGTTGTGAGTTCTGATCGTATTAGCATGGCTCTATGAAATTTATTTCTTATAGAAACCAAAGACCCATTTTAGAGCAGCCCTAAGTTTCGATGGGCCTATTCTGCATTGGAATTTAGGCTTGTTCCAGGATGTTGTTACATTTGGTATCAGAGAATATGTTACTCGATTTCTGGGGGAAACTTACTTATGAGAGATATGTTTGTTATTTGAAAAAGATTTTCATATGTGTGTATATACACACACACATACCCCTAAGACACACACCAGGCAATATTTTTTTCTTTTTGATATTGCCACAAATTCTATCTTGGAAATTTCCATGAAATGTTTCAACTTACAGATATAAGACCTGGCCGAGAACCCTCCTTAACCCGATCGAGGAAGCCCTAATCCTGGAAGGCTTTGGGGTATGCCTGGATGGTTTCGATAGTACCTCGAGTGTAACACCCCGTGTATCTTATAACAGTGAAATTCACAAATTAAAGTATAATAAATTTCAAATCAAAGTATTAAGGGAAACGGGATATGCCATTGCGTTCGTCTCGGAAAAATACGCGAAATAGAGTCCGAATTTTTGAAATACGGAGCCCGTATGACCAAATTATGGCCCGATGAAGATTCAGAAAATTCAAATTTCGAAAATAGATTTAAATTCCAGCCCAATCAGAGTAGGCGGGAAAATTCCCGCCCAAACCCACCAGGTCGACCTGGGGGTCGACCCTAGGGTCGACCTGCCAGGCCAGGTCGACCTAGGTGTCGACCTGCCCCAGGCAGGTCGACTCTAGAGTCGACCTGGGGGTCGACCTGGCCCCGGAGCCAGGTCGAACCCAGCCCACCCTGGCTGGCCTGGTCTATGTTTGGTCGATTTTCTGAGCCTTGCCTTGTCACTAGGGCTAGGTGTCAGCTCCTGATTGGCCTCTCCTTCAAACGAACGGCTATTATTAAACCAAGCTTCATCGACGGTCTAAATCAACTCAAAAACTCTATAAAAAGGACCTAAGACTAACCCTAATTCACATAAACTAAAATGGAGATGAGACCGTCATGCTGCTGAGGAGAGACTGAGGATAGCCGTCAGAAAATAAAGAGACAATTAGGACATAAATCAAAAGCTTAAAGCAACGTCAAATCAATCAAAACAACGCCTACAACAAAGGATAGCATCTCCAAATTCAGAATTCAGATTCCTGAATTGAAGATTCGTCACACGTTGTAAGTAGAGTGCTATTCCGATGTGAATTAAATAATTGTGTTGATTTGTGTAAAGTAAGAAATGGAATTGTGGCGATAATAATCTATATTTGTATGTTGCTTTGATGCTAAACGATTTGGGAATATTATGGTATACGATTGGATATTTGCAAGTACGCGATTTGCGTTGGAAGTTAACAACGAAATGGAATTGTGGCGATAATAACTTATGTTTGTATGTTATTTTGATTTGGCAATGCTATGGTGTACGATTTGATTCATACAAGATAATGGTTTATGTTGACAACCACATGTTGTGGAATTTTAATTGGGATTCATGCAAGCATATGATTCATATTTAAAACTACATGTTTGTGGTAGTAATTTACAACACCCATTTGATAATTGCAAGTATATGATTCATGTTGAGAATAACAACTATATGTTGTAATAGTTTATTTGAAATTCATGCAAGTCTATGATTTATTGTTATGCCAACATGATGTAAAATTCTTTGGTCATCTTTAGTGTAATTTGATTCACCTAAGTATTATGATTCATATGAAGGTTATGTTGAAATTGGTGTCATAGTTCAAGTATAAAAATCATGATTTTGTAATAGTGACAAAAGCAAGCGTCTTTGTAAGCTTGTATTAATTTTATGAACATGACTAAACTATGGTTGTCATTATGCCTAGTTGAAAACATGTTTCTAGGCTTATGTTGTTATCATAATCATATGATAATATATTTGGCACATAAGTTACATTAGAAATTACACTAGAATTACATCCCACTTACAAGTTACATAGATAGGATAAAAACCATGATTATATGAATAGTAGGGTTCATGTTCAATTATGTTTATGCCATGACTATATGACTAGAAGGACTCATGTTCAATTATGATTATGCCATAATTATATGATTAGAATGGTTCATGTTTAAGTATCATTTATGCCATGACTACACGAATAGAATGATTCATGCTTTGTTTATACCATGATTATGTGAATAGAATGATTCATGTTTAAGTATTGCTTACATTATATGTTGTTACAATTGCAAGTTCACATGCGCCTACCTTATGTTAATTGAATCGTTATGTTGCAAGTTCATGCGTTTACACTCCCCTTTTTATGTTACCTTATAAACACCATGTTATAAGCCTCCCCTTTTCATATGGCTAAATTGGGTTTAAGTATTAAACCCAACACACCTTACATTTGAACGAACGTGTAAAACGGGGGTATTGACGTTTGGGCTAAAATATAGAACATATGTGTTGGCATGTTTGACGCATGCCAACAACCTTGAAAAACAATTAAGTGGCATAAATAAATCTTAATAAATAAAGATGAATTTGAATAATGGGCCACAAATATTTACATATAAAAAGAAAAGAGACAAAATATGTAAATGTAGAAAATACGATGTGTTTAACCCGAGGTTGGATTGAGTTGTGATGTAAACCTGCCCGGAACCGCCCGGCTGTCCAGTAGTCACAACAATACCTATCCAATGTGGGTGGTTGTACACGGAGCCCAATAAGGACCCGAGGTTAGACTGAGTTGTGGCGTAAGACTGCCCGGACCCAACCGGCAACAGGCAGCCACAACAATACCTGTCTAATGTGAGAGGTCAAGGCTTTAATAAGACAATTAAGGCTGAGTCAGGATTGATAGGATTAAGTGAATTAAGACTTAATCAAAATGGAACATGCTAAACTAAACAGACTGATTGGGGGTTAGGTTTATAAAACACTTAACCAACTTAGCATGTTGGCTAGAAATAGAAAACCTAGTAGCGGGGGACCCTTTTCAGCAGTAACCCTACAAGGCGTATCATGATACCCTGAAACTAGGCAGGGTGGGGCACGATTACTGGGCTGACTGTAAGAGGTCAAATCGACGGCGGTGGTGCAGCAGTGTAGGTTCTAACGGGGTGCGGGCGTGCACACACTCCGGCGCAGAAAAATAAGGCACTGGGCACCAGTAGCATACCTGTGCATTCTAGGATTGTGTCGGGCCGCCACCATGGGACTTGATACACCCCATGGTGGGACCAGCATAGGTAACTACAACATCGGGGGCCGTAAGACACATGTAACTATGCGAGTAGGAGCCGATCATCATAAAATGGATCACTTCGCCCTGATTATGGGGTGCCTGTTGGGAACTAGTTTATATGGGTACAGAGATTAATTTGGGGTACGATAGTATATTCGACCCTAGACAACTTAACTTAGTTTATGGTGCTTTCCCATTTCTAGTTTATACTTATCATACCCAGTCCTTTATTCATAGACTGAATAGTCCTAGACTTACTCAGGCTTTATGTCTGACTCTACTTTTCTTTCGTCTTCTTTTCTTCCGTTCCCCCCCCCAGGTCCACAGGGAGGGAAAACCGCAGCTTGACCAGCCTTCATATCCAGCTTGAAGAGAAAGAATGTATTGCTTGGATCTTTTCGTTTTGGACTATGGCTTTGGACAACAATTATGGGACTTTTGCAGTTTATTTATGTTTTCTTTATGCTTCTTTAAATAATGTAATCAAGACAGTTATGAAGATGTTATGTTTTTGGGAGTATTGTAAGACAATTATGGTATGGTTGGTGTAACACGTATTTTAATGAAATAAAAGTTGTTGTTTTCCGCTGTTCAAAAATATGTGTTCTTATATCTGTCTTGTATATCTGTGACTTATACTTATAAACCTCCACCAAAATTAGGGCATTCCCTTTGAGAGTGACCCTAACGGAGGTGGGGTGTTTCACTTGGTATCAGAGCACAGGTTTACCAGATAAGATAAAAAGTTTTGAAAATTTATTTTCAAAAAGGAAATTTAAAGAAGCATTTTAAGATAAAATATTATTTTATTTTAAAAGGCAAAGTCCCCCCAAAGCCATAGGAACTATCTCTTATCCTTCGTTTTGAATCTATCCTTTTTGTTTCAGCATGTCCGAAGAACTTAACTTGCCAGAGGGTGTACCAATACCTGGTTGGTTTAGACGGTTCTTAGAAGCAAGGGCCACTCAGCCAGGTCCTACCGTTCCTCCTCCCCCAGCTGCAGGAAATCATCCAGCTGCAGCAGCACCTCTTCCTCCACCTCCTCCGCGGGGAAACACCTTTGCTAAGATATGTAAAGATTTTAAAGCTATGGGAGGAAAGGATTTTCATGGAACTGAGTCCTTCGTGGCAGCTAGAAATTGGCTGAAAGAAACCGAGGACTTACATCATCTTTGAGGTAGAGGATCGACAGAAAGTACAACTGGCAGTATGGCTACTTAAAGGCGAGGCTTCCTACTGGTGGGAAGTCACTAATGCAGAAAGACCAGTGGAAACATGGGAGGATTTTAGGGCAAGGTTTGAGGCTAAATTTCTCTCAGATGCGGAAAGGAGTTTGCAGTTGGAAAAATTCTTATTTCTTAAGCAAGGGAACAAGACAGTCAAAGAGTATGTTAATCAGTTCGATGAGCTGGCTAGGTTCGGACTGGACCTAGTCAACACCCCGCACAAGAAGGCTCTCCGTTTTGTCAAAGGGTTGAATGAGCCATTACACAGTTTGGCCATGACCCATATACCCATGGGAGCTACGTATGAAAGGTTGGTACAGATGGCGTTGCTGAACGAAGAGGATAAGGGCAAGAAGGAGACAAAGGCAGAAAACTCTCAAGGGAAGAAAGAAGGTTTGCAGCCTAAGAAGCCAGACTTTAAGAAGGGCGGGAAAGGCAACAAAGAGAAGAGGAAGTGTAATTTCTGTGGCAAAGTGGGGCACTTAGTGAAAGATTTCCGGAAAAAGAAGGCCAAGATGAATGGTGGGTGCTTTTCTTGCGGTGAGACAGGCCACATGGCTAAGGACCGCCCAAAGAAACGAGGACAGGGGCAGAGGGCTGAATCCACCTCAGGGGCACAAGTTCATGTGCTAGAGGCGCCACCTCTGCAACAGCGAGGTATAAATACTTCTGTAGAAAGTGTAGTTTACCTTTATGATCACCCCGTTCGCACTTTATTTGATTCTGGCGCATCACACTCCTTTATCTCGTCTGCTTTAGTAGAATCTCTGCACCTAAAAACTAGTATGGTAGAGGACCCCTTAATTGTTTCAAACCCAATTGGGGGCCCAGCTCATTTGTCTATGATCTGTTTGGGATTGAAAATTTCTATTCTAAGCGTAGAATTTAAATGTAGTGCCTTTGTTTTGGGCTTTTCGGGATATGGTTTGATTTTGGGCATGGATTGGCTATCCAGTAATGGGGCCATCCTTGATTGTGAAAAAAGGGTTGTTAGGCTCCTGACCCAGTTCGGTAACACTTTGAAAATTACTTGTAATCCCTCGTATGTGGTTATTCTTAGTTATCTTGAATCGCTAGATGCCTCCGTTGAAAATTTGCAATCGGTTAGAGTGGTCCGGGAATATCCGGATGTCTTCGAAGAGGTGAAGGGCTTGCCTCCGAAGCGGGAGATAGACTTCCGCATATATCTTGTAGATAATGCAAAGCCCATTGCGTTGCCCGTTAGACACATGGCTCCACGGGAAAGAAAAGAGCTCAGTAAACAGATTAAAGAGATTCTAGAAAAGGGGTTCATTAGGAGGAGTATTTCAGAATGGGGCGCTCCAGTGGTGTTCGCTACAAAGGCGGATGGTTCACTCCGTCTATGTGTTGACTATAGGGAGCTCAACAAGCTAACGAAAAAGAATAGGCACGCTCTCCCCAGAATTGACGATTTGTTTGATCAGCTTGTAGGAGCGTCTGTTTTCTCCCAACTCGATTTAGCAACCGGTTTTCATCAGCTAAGGGTGGCTGAAGATAGTATCGATAAAACGGCATTCAGAACCCCAGACGGCTTCTTTGAATGGCTTGTCATGCCTTTCGGCTTGACAAATGCACCTGCTTACTTCGTGGACCTGATGAGTAGGGTATTCAGAGATTTCCTCAATAAGTTCGTAGTGGTCTTCGTAGACGATATCCTTATCTTCTCAAAGAGTGAAGAGGAACATGCTCAGCACTTAAGGGCAATCATGGAAACTCTGCGAGTCCATCAGCTAAAAGCCAAATTCTCCAAATGCCACTTTTGGAGAGAAGAAGTGAGGTTCCTTGGGCACATAGTATCCAAACAAGGGTTAGCAGTGGACCCTGCTAAGGTAGTGGCGGTACAGGATTGGAAGACACCAAGGAATGCAACTGCGTCTGAAGTTTTCTAGGACTAGCAGGTTTCTATCGAAAGTTCATAAAGGATTTTGCGAAAATCTCAGCTCCGCTCACAAAGTTGACCAAGAAGAATCTAGTGTTCAATTGGGACTTGGATTGCGAGTTTGCTTTCCAGCGACTGAAAAGGGCTCTTACAACAGCCCCAGTTTTGACGTTGCCAGATGGAAGCAAGATGTTCACCGTTTATACAGATGCATGTGGGACAGGGTTAGGCGCCGTCTTAATGCAAGAAGGAAGGGTAGTAGCTTATGGCGGGAGACAATTGAAAGTGCATGAAAAGAACTACCCGACCCACGATCTTGAATTAGCTGCCATCGTCTTTGCACTCAAGTCTTGGCGACACTATCTCCTAGGTGAGAAGTTTGAACTTTACACTGACCATAAATCGTTGAAATATCTTTTCTCGCAGAAAGATCTTAACTTGAGGCAACAGAGGTGGATGGAGTTTCTTGCCTCGTATGATTTCGAGATCTCCTATACTCCGAGCAAAGGCAACGTAGTGGCAGACGCGTTGAGCCGAAAGAAACTGACCCTAAGCCCGCTATTTGTTGAAAGACAAAGCCTAGAGTTTATAGCCAGCTTCGACTTTAGGCCTTCCTCCGATTTTGTACCAGGCTTGCTAGCATCTCTCGAAGTACGCCCGACTTTAGTGGACTCGATAGGGACAACACAACGCGAGGACCCTCAGCTTGTGGAGACGATTGATAGGCTAATTAGGGGTGAGACCTCAAGTCACCTCAACAGATACTCCATCGACGATAAGGGTTGGCTAAGGCGAGACGGAAGACTATGCGTCCCACAAACAAGGGATTTAGTAAAGAAGGTTCTCGAGGAAGCACATCACTCCAAGATGACGATACACCCAGGCGGAGATAAAATGTACAAGGACATAAAAAGAACTTTCTTTTGGAACGACATGAAGAAGGACGTGGCAGATTTCGTTTCTAAGTGTATGGTGTGCCAACAGGTTAAGGCGGAACAGAAAAAGCCTGGCGGTCTGCTACATCCTCTAGAGGTCCCGCAGTGGAAGTGGGATAGCATCTCAATGGACTTCGTCGATGGGCTGCCTAGGTCTAGGAAAGGCAACACTAGCATTTGGGTAATAGTGGATAGGCTTACTAAAAGCGCCCACTTTTTACCTGTCAAAAGTAAAAGAACTGCCTCATCCCTAGCATCTCTTTACCTCAAGGAAATCGTTCGACTCCATGGAATACCATCCAACATTGTTAGTGACCGAGACCCTATCTTCACAAGTGAGTTTTGGCGGAGTCTGCAAGAAGCGGTAGGCACACAGTTATGCTTGAGCACAGCCTATCATCCCCAAACCGACGGCCAAACAGAAAGAGTGAACAGAGTTTTGGAGGACCTTCTAAGACTGTGCGTCCTTGACTTCGGAGGGACATGGGAAGACCATCTTCCTTAAGTGGAATTTTCCTACAACAACAGCTATCAAGCAACCATCGGAATGGCGCCCTTCGAAGCTTTATATGGAAGACCGTGCCGATCACCCACTTGTTGGTGGGAGTCTACTGATAAGCTCATACTTGGACCAGATATGATCCGAGAGACTTCAGAAAAAGTAGACTTAATACGAAGAAGGATGAAGACGACCCAAGACAGACAAAAGTCCTACGCCGACAAGAGGAGGACCGACCTTGAATTTGAGGTTGGGGACAGAGTTTTTCTTAAGGTATCTCCGCTAAGGAACGTTGTTCGTTTTGGAACCACAGGAAAGCTAGCACCAAGGTTCGTAGGGCCATTCCCTATCATTGAGAAAATTGGGAAAATGGCCTATAGATTAGAGCTACCCGAAAAATTGACCGGAGTTCACAACGTCTTTCACGTTTCACATTTCCGAAAATGTCTACATGAGTGTGCTGAAGTGGTAGAGCCAAATATCCTAGAAGAAGCTGAAGTGGAACGCGAAGCAACCATAAGGAAAGTTCCAACCCGCATATTAGGAACGGAAGTGAAGAAGCTACGCAACTGCGAAGTCAAGCTTGTCAAAGTTCAGTGGAGCGACGCCGAAGAAGATGCAACTTGGGAAACTGAAGCTAAAATACACGCAGCCTACCCTTTTCTTTTCGAGGGTACATCTTTGATCTTTCTTTTTCCTTAAGTTGCGCTTTTATCTATCTTTTTAGGTATATCTCCTCGACCTTATCTTTTAGGAAGAAACCCTTTGGATGGAAACATGTAATTGAAACATGTTATGGATGATGGTTGCAAGTGGTTGCAAGTGATTGCTAGTGGTTACTCGTGGTTGCATATATACACACACAATCTAGGTTTTAGATCGGCTCAATCACTTCATATTGCATATGCATATATGTTTGCATTCGTATATGGTTGAACTTTAATGTGTTGTCATATGGATGTTGCATTTGTATGAATGATTGTGCACTCATGTAGAATCATGAATAGGAGGATTTGCATACATAATGGATTCATAACACTTACATAATTCGCATTAAGGAGGTCAACTGAATCAGTAGACCGCCTGATTTTGCATTAGATAAGTATATGTACACACACACTTCGCATATTATCATGAAGCATTAGAAGTCTTTTAAGGACAATGGATGCTCGTGTTTGATGGATGAGTAGATGGATGTTTGGATGTTAGGATGTACATTCTTCCTGAACTTGAAGATTTCGGGATGAAATCCTTTTAAGTGGGGGAGAATGTAACACCCCGTGTATCTTATAACAGTGAAATTCACAAATTAAAGTATAATAAATTTCAAATCAAAGTATTAAGGGAAACGTGATATGCCATTGCGTTCGTCTTGGAAAAATACGCGAAATAGAGTCCGAATTTTCGAAAAACGGAGCCCGTATGACCAAATTATGGCCCGATGAAGATTCAGAAAATTCAAATTTCGAAAACAGATTTAAATTCCAGCCCAATCAGAGTAGGCGGGAAAATTCCCGCCCAAACCCACCAGGTCGACCTGGGGGTCGACCCTAGGGTCAACCTGCCAGGCCAGGTCGACCTGGGAGTCGACCTAGGTGTCGACCTGCCCCAGGCAAGTCGACTCTAGAGTCGACCTAGGGGTCGACTGGGGAGTCGACCTGGCCCCTGAGCCAGGTCAAACCCAGCCCACCCTGGCTGGCCTGGTCTATGTTTGGTCGATTTTCTGAGCCTTGCCTTATCACTAGGGCTAGGTGTCAGCTCCTGATTGGCCTCTCCTTCAAACGAACGGCTATTATTAAACCAAGCTTCATCGACGGTCTAAATCAACTCAAAAACTCTATAAAAAGGACCTAAGACTAACCCTAATTCACATAAACTAAAATGGAGATGAGACCGTCATGCTGCTGAGGAGAGACTGAGGATAGCCGTCAGAAAATAAAGAGACAATTAGGAGATAAATCAAAAGCTTAAAGCAACGTCAAATCAATCAAAATAACGCCTACAACAAAGGATAGCATCTCCAAATTCAGAATTCAGATTCCTGAATTGAAGATTCGTCACACGTTGTAAGTAGAGTGCTATTACGATGTGAATTAAATAATTGTGTTGATTTGTGTAAAGTAAGAAATGGAATTGTGGCGATAATAATCTATATTTGTATGTTGCTTTGATGCTAAACGATTTGGGAATATTATGGTATACGATTGGATATTTGCAAGTACGCGATTTGCGTTGGAAGTTAACAACGAAATGGAATTGTGGCGATAATAACTTATGTTTGTATGTTATTTTGATTTGGCAATGCTATGGTGTACGATTTGATTCATACAAGATAATGGTTTATGTTGACAACCACATGTTGTGGAATTTTAATTGGGATTCATGCAAGCATATGATTCATATTTAAAACTACATGTTTGTGGTAGTAATTTACAACACCCATTTGATAATTGCAAGTATATGATTCATGTTGAGAATAACAACTATATGTTGTAATAGTTTATTTGAAATTCATGCAAGTCTATGATTTATTGTTATGCCAACATGATGTAAAATTCTATGGTCATCTTTAGTGTAATTTGATTCACCTAAGTATTATGATTCATATGAAGGTTATGTTGAAATTGGTGTCATAGTTCAAGTATAAAAATCATGATTTTGTAATAGTGACAAAAGCAAGCGTCTTTGTAAGCTTGTATTAATTTTATGAACATGACTAAACTATGGTTGTCATTATGCCTAGTTGAAAACATGTTTCTAGGCTTATGTTGTTATCATAATCATATGATAATATATTTGGCACATAAGTTACATTAGAAATTACACTAGAATTACATCCCACTTACAAGTTACATAGATAGGATAAAAACCATGATTATATGAATAGTAGGGTTCATGTTCAATTATGTTTATGCCATGACTATATGAATAGAAGGACTCATGTTCAATTATGATTATGCCATAATTATATGATTAGAATGGTTCATGTTTAAGTATCATTTATGCCATGACTACACGAATAGAATGATTCATGCTTTGTTTATACCATGATTATGTGAATAGAATGATTCATGTTTAAGTATTGCTTACATTATATGTTGTTACAATTGCAAGTTCACATGCGCCTACCTTATGTTAATTGAATCGTTATGTTGCAAGTTCATGCGTTTACACTCCCCTTTTTATGTTACCTTATAAACACCATGTTATAAGCCTCCCCTTTTCATATGGCTAAATTGGGTTTAAGTATTAAACCCAACACACCTTACATTTGAACGAACGTGTAAAACGGGGGTATTGACGTTTGGGCTAAAATATAGACCATATGTGTTGGCATGTTTGACGCATGCCAACAACCTTGAAAAACAATTAAGTGGCATAAATAAATCTTAATCAATAAAGATGAATTTGAATAATGGGCCGCAAATATTTACATATAAAAAGAAAAGAGACAAAATATGTAAATGTAGAAAATACGATGTGTTTAACCCGAGGTTGGATTGAGTTGTGATGTAAACCTGCCCGGAACCGCCCGGCTGTCCAGTAGTCACAACAATACCTATCCAATGTGGGTGGTTAAACACGGAGCCCAATAAGGACCCAAGGTTAGACTGAGTTGTGGCGTAAGACTGCCCGGACCCAACCGGCAACAGGCAGCCACAACAATACCTGTCTAATGTGAGAGGTCAAGGCTTTAATAAGACAATTAAGGCTGAGTCAGGATTGATAGGATTAAGTGAATTAAGACTTAATCAAAATGGAACATGCTAAACTAAACAAACTGATTGGGGGTTAGGTTTATAAAACACTTAACCAACTTAGCATGTTGGCTAGAAATAGAAAACCTAGTAGCGGGGGACCCTTTTCAGCAGTAACCCTACAAGGCGTATCATGATACCCTGAAACTAGGCAGGGTGGGGCACGATTACTGGGCTGACTGTAAGAGGTCAAATCGACGGCGGTGGTGCAGCAGTGTAGGTTCTAACGGGGTGCAGGCGTGCACACACTCCGGCGCAGAAAAATAAGGCACTGGGCACCAGTAGCATACCTGTGCATTCTAGGATTGTGTCGGGCCGCCACCATGGGACTTGATACACCCCATGGTGGGACCAGCATAGGTAACTACAACATCGGGGGCCGTAAGACACATGTAACTATGCGAGTAGGAGCCGATCATCATAAAATGGATCACTTCGCCCTGATTATGGGGTGCCTGTTGGGAACTAGTTTATATGGGTACAGAGATTAATTTGGGGTACGATAGTATATTCGACCCTAGACAACTTAACTTAGTTTATGGTGCTTTCCCATTTCTAGTTTATACTTATCATACCCAGTCCTTTATTCATAGACTGAATAGTCCTAGACTTACTCAGGCTTTATGTCTGACTCTACTTTTCTTTCGTCTTCTTTTCTTCCGTTTCCCCCCCAGGTCCATAGGGAGGGAAAACCGCAGCTTGACCAGCCTTCATATCCAGCTTGAAGAGAAAGAATGTATTGCTTGGATCTTTTCGTTTTGGACTATGGCTTTGGACAACAATTATGGGACTTTTGCAGTTTATTTATGTTTTCTTTATGCTTCTTTAAATAATGTAATCAAGACAGTTATGAAGATGTTATGTTTTTGGGAGTATTGTAAGACAATTATGGTATGGTTGGTGTAACACGTATTTTAATGAAATAAAAGTTGTTGTTTTCCGCTGTTCAAAAATATGTGTTCTTATATCTGTCTTGTATATCTGTGACTTATACTTATAAACCTCCACCAAAATTAGGGCATTCCCTTTGAGAGTGACCCTAACGGAGGTGGGGTGTTTCATCGAGACTATGGAACAAGTCCTGGTTCCTCTCACTACACCGGCGGAACCAATAGCCTAACCCGTTGATGCAACCCTCAATCGTCATAATTTCCCTTGTTTGTGCAGACTTCGTAAATCTAGGATAAAAAACTTTCTAAAGAGAGAAAGGATTTTTGGGAGCTAAGTCATAGCTATGTAAGTGTGATCGCATATTTGAGGTAATAAGAAGGGAAGACCAAATAAATATAAGGATATCGACATGCACTTGAAAGGAGAAGCATTGAAGTGGTGGAACATGGTATTTGAGGAAAATGCAAGAAGGATATTTTCATGGAACGAGTTCAAAGCAAGATTTGAGATTAAATTTCTAACAAATGCTGAGGTGAGTCTTTAAACGGAAAGTTTTATAAAACTCAAGCAAGGAGACTCTACTCTGAGGAAATACATTGCTAAGTACATGGGGTTAGCTAAATTTGGAAGAGGATTGATCAGTACGTCTATGAATAAGGCATTGAGATTTGTAAAAGGATTGAAAACCCTCTTTAGAGAGATGTTGTTTATGCATGTTTCTTTCAAAGAAAAATTTGAGGTCTTAGTTGAGATGGTTATTCTGTATATGGCAGAAGATGTGAGTAAAAAGGTAAAGGAAGATAAGGATGAGCATAATGCAAAGCAACTAGAAAAAATGAGAAACCCTTGGTATAAGAAGAAGAAGAAATGAAAGGATAGTTCAAGAGGGAAGGTAAAGTTTATGGTATGGGCCACAAGAAAGGTCACGATACCAAGGATTGTAGAGTGAGCTTGATTAGAGAAGGTTTCAAGGGGAAGCGTTTCCACTGCCAAGAAGAGGGACATCATATAAAGCAATGCCCAAAAACTTGTTATAAAAGGGCCAAGGGAAAAAATATATGCTTTAGAGGTTGCTCCCCTCGCTTGCTAGTTGCCTAGAGATTAAGGAGACGAAGCTCTTGAAGGTATTACTTTCATTCTAGGAATTATTGTTCACACCTTGTTTGATTCCAAGGCATCACATTACTTCACAGCAAGGAATGTGGAAAATTTATTCAAACTCCCTATTTCAATCGTCAACAATCGATAGCGGTTTCTAACACTATGGAAGGTTCGATGAAACTCTCTTTAATTTAAGGGCCTACTGTTAGATATCGACGATATCAATATCTTATGTAATGCATATATTCTTAATTATGAGGGTATGGACTGTCTTGGGTATGGATTGGTTCCTTAATTGCGATAGGAGAGTAGGAGGCTCTAATCTTAAAATTCCTTGTAAGGTCAAAAATATGAGTTATGTTGGCCTACCACACTTATTAAAATCTTTAGAATGTGATGGATAAGTTTCAGTACATAGTGTGCGAGTTTCTCAATGTCTTTGAGGAAGTATCAGGTGTCCCGACCCATAGAAATCAAATTTCGAGTTGATCTTGAGAAAGAATCTAGACCTATTTCTTTGCCTTTGAGGCACATGGCCCCTAAGGAAAGAAAAGAGTTAGACAAGCAGATATCAGAACTATTGCAGAAATGATTCATTTGAAGAAGTACCTTTGAGTGGAAAGTACCCATAGTATTAGCATTTAAAGCTGATGGATCATTGAAGATTTGTGCGGACTATAGGAACTCTACAAGCTTAGTAGGAAGAATAGATATCCTTTACCTAGGATGTATAACACATTTGATCAACTTGGAGGTGCTAGAGTCTTCTCTTAGTTGGATTTAGCAATCGAATTTCACTAGTTGAGGATTACTGAAGAAAGTGATCCCAAAACGACATCACGAAACCTAATGAATTATTAGAGTGGAAAGTAATACCCTATGGCTTGACCAATTCCCCAGCCTTCTTTGTAGATTTGACGAGTAAAGTGTTTAGGTGCATACTTAATAAGATGGCGTCATGTTTATGGATGATATTCTTGTTTTCTATAAGGATTATAAGGATCACAATGAGCATCTGAGAGAAATCCTAATATCTTTAACGAGGCATCATCTTAAAGCTATATCCTCCCAAAGTCAATTTTGGAAAGAAGAGGTCAAATTTCTTGGACATGTAGTCTCAGATAAAGGATTAGCAGTAGACCCCGCAAAGGTATACATTGTTCAAGAGTGAAGGGTTCTAAGAAATGTAATAGAGGTAAGAAGCATTTTAGGTTTAGCGGGCTATTATAGGAGATGTATAAAGGACTTTGCAAAGATTACATCCCCTTTGACCCAATTAATAAAGAAGAACCTAGAGTTTATAAGGAGTGATAGTTGTAATAAGGCTTTTGAAAGCTAAAGGAATCTCTTACGAGTGCTACTCGGTATTCCTGACGGAGCTAAGCTATTCACTGTATGGATGCTTACGGCTTGGGCTTAGAAGCCGTATTAATGCAAGAGAGAGGAGCAGCTATTTACGTGAATATACAACTAAAAGACCATGAGAAGAGATATCACGTGGATGGCTTGTTGTTAACAGCTGTAATTTTCACACTTAAGTTATGGAGGCACTATATTTTAGGGGAAATATTTGAGTTCTACACGGATCATAAATCAATTAAGTATATATTTTCCTAAAGGGATCTTAATCTTAGGCAGCAGAGCTAATGAAGTATGTAACATCTTTTGACTTTGATATCCAGATACTCCGAGGAAGGGTAATGTCGTCGTTGATGCTCTAAGTCGGAGACACTCTACCATAAGCATGATAGTTGAGTGGAAGAAGTCTGAATTTCTTTCTAATTTTAACCTTCAACTACCATCAGAACCCTCTCAAGGTTTTTTTACTAATTTAGAAGTGAGACCAGCCCTAATGGATCGGATTGAGTTCAAACAAAGTAATGAGGATGATATGGGAGAAATGATAGGACTTTTGAAGTTTGGAGAACGTTTTCCTTATGCCAATAGGTACTCAGTAGATGATGAAGGAATCTTAAGGAGAGATGGATGTCTTTGTGTCCCTGGGATTGAAGATTTGAGGAATAAAGTCCTTAAGGAATGCCATTATTCTAAGATAACTATACATCCCGAAAGGGGTAAAATGTATAGGGATATGAAGAGAACCTCCTTTTGGTGGAGGATGAAAAATGATGTGGTAGAATTTGTAGTCAAGTTCTTAACATGTCAAAATATCAAAGTGGAGTAAGGTATGCCCAAATGACTGCTACTATCACTAAGAATTCCCACTTGGAAAAGAACGTATTTCGACGGATCTTATGAAAGGACTACCTAGAAATCGGAAAGAAATGAAGCAGTTTGGTTTATAATTGACCAACTAACGAAGAATGCACAATTCCTTCGATCAAGAAGAATAGAAATGCGGGTTCATTAGCCTAGACGTACATCAAGGAGATAGTTCGACTTCATAAGATTCCGACTAGTACAGTAGTTGACCAATACCCTCTATTTATGAATTAATTTGGTGGAGATTTCAAACCACATTAGAGACATCCCTCAATCCGAGTACCACTTACCATCCTCAGACCGACAAATAGACAGAAAGAGTTAACCGGATTTTAGAAGATTTGTTGAGAGCTTGCATCATGGACTTGAAGGATCAAGGGAGAAACATTTATCTTTGGTTAAGTTTTCATACAATAATAGTTACCAAGATACGGTTGGTATGATCCCTTTTGAAGCACTCTACAAGCAGCCATGAAAATCGTCGAATTGTTGGTGGGAAACTCCCAATAAAATTTAACTCAAACCTGACTTGATCCGTGACTCCACGAAGAAAATTTTACTGATTAGGAAAAGAATGAAGGCAACTCGAGACCGGCAGAAATTGTATTCCGATAGGAGAAGAAATGAACTTGTGTTTAGTGTAGATTATCTAGTATTTGTTAAAGTCACTCCTGTCAAAAAGGTCATTAGATTTGGCAAAGTCGGTAAATTAGCTCCATGATTTATTGGATCATTAAAGATTTTGGAAAGTATAGGGAAACTGGCTTATGGTGTGGAACACCAAGAGAAATTAGCAGGAGTCCACAATGTTTTACATGTTTCTCATCTGAGGAAGTGCTTTTATGACTCTGCCATCAAACTAGTTTGAGTCTAGGGTACCCTTTGCCAATACACGCATTTTGAAGCATAGAACTAAAAAGCTTCAGAACAAAATCATTAATCGAGACAGAGTATAATGGGAAGATAACCAACCAGAAATCAATTGGGAAATGGAATAGAAACTGAAAAGGACCCACCTTGAGCCTCCAAATTTTAAATTCCTTAGTTGCATTGTGGTTTCTAGATTGGATGATAGGAATTGATTGCAATACTAATTCACCAACACAGTATACTCATATAGAAATTTATGCATATTAGGTGTTTTGCATACATGCAGCATCGTATATTACACTTTTATGCTACAACTGAGCTCTCTTAGTATGTTGTATTACACATTTAAAGTTGGTTGCTTAATGGACGTATAAATATTACATGGTATTTAAGACGTTTGTCAGAGCGAGCGATTTCGAGACAATTTTTAAAAAAGGGGAAAAACCTAACATCCCATAAAATGAACCCTAAAAAATAAAAGACTTAAATAATTAAAATAGGTCAAAATACAAAAAATTAATATTTATGGAATTTGACCATGAAAGTTATATGATTGCGTTCGTGGTAAGATTCTGATCCATTCTCAAATAAAGAATGTTGAAAAATGAAGTCCATATGAAAGAGTTACAGATGATTCAAGTTTTCAAACTTAAAATAAATAAAGTTTGAAATTTAAATTTGAATAAATAGTTATGAAAAGAAAATAATTCCAGATTTGAAATTTAAAACTTGTATATGCGTGTGTATATATAGGAAAGGCAATAATGTTAAAATATTAAACATTAATTAAATGTCATTAACTAGTAATAAATAAATACATGAGCAGTAATATTCTCCGTGCCCAGGCCAGGAGGGCGGCTAATAGCCCCTTAACATAAGGTTCGACCGCTCCTTGGGGGTTCATCACTTCATGTGTGTTCATGGGCTGGGGCTAGGGTTTTCTAGGTTAAAATATTAAAAGATGGATGTTATCAACACATCAGATTTTATTATTTGAATTTGATGGTTCCTACCGGCTCTAACACTATAAATAAGACCCTTACTCTAAATCACAATTTCCAATGGTTGCGTTCTCTATTTCTACCTCTTCTTTCAGATCTAGATTTAAAAAGGGTTAATCTTCCCCTTCTTCATTCCCTTTGCTTCTATTTATGTTTATATAGTTACAGGTCCAATGTTGTGTATGTGTTAACGTGGGAAATTGGTCCTCTCACACCAATACCCAAGTTGTATGAGTTATCCAGTAAATCCAGTCATAGAGATGCAAAAAGTAAATGAACACCGAGATTTGTAGTGGTTCGCCAAGTGTGCCTACGTCCACTTTGAGGTAACCTTTCATATTTGTGATGTAAAGTTACAAGTACAGTCCTTTTTGTTTACAATGTCAAGTTAGCAATAGCAAAGCCCTTGCTTATGGCCGACAAGTCCTCTCTGATGTCTAAATATCCAAAATGAAGCTTTAATGTCCGAAGGTCCAAGAAGATGAAGCCATGCCCAAAAGTGTGCAAGTACCAAGCCAAGTGTCCAAAAGAGTTCAAGAACCCAATCTAAATGCCAAGAGGAAGTTCACAAATCCAAAGAAGTTTCTAAGAAGGAAGAAGCCGTGATAGAAGCCACTAAAATGCACCAAGTCCAAGAATCCCAAATGTAGATTCACAGCCCCTAAAAACCCCCTGGAAACAGCCAATTGAAGGGGTATTTGCAAGCGGGGGATATGAGATTCGTATCCCGGGATCAGTTCTGAACCCTTTCACTTAGCCATTTTCCAGCTTCAATTCGAAGCGCCTTTATTCCATTTGCAAGTTTCATATCCCATGAAATGAATTCCAAAGTGCCAACCATCTCGTCTGCGAGATTATGAAGGATAGAAGATAGATCCTTGATTCCTTCATCTAATTGCCAAGTCCTTCCAAAATTCAGAAAGACAAAAACCAGAAATCAAAACATAGAAGACAAAGGGATCATACCGATCCTAAAAGCCATGAGTTTAAATTGATCCCAGAAGAAGAAACAGCAAACACCGATCCCTTAAGATGATTCAGAGGATACAAAAGATCACCACCGATCTGTTGTATGAAAAATGAATACCGATCCCAAGCTATGGATTTACCAATACTGATCCTCGAGAACTAGTGCATTATTTTTCCATCTTTGGTTATTCCGATCTAGGAGTGTTTAAGGAAGTTGTACTGATCCGAAGCACTTAGCTAAAATTCTGAGTATTCTGAAAACTTTGCGACTTTGTCCAAATTGCTCTAGGTTTTTCCAAGTTCGTAATTAAGTCCTGAGCACTCCAATAGCCAGAATTCTGAAGCAGTACTGCCTTGTAAAAAGGCGGGTCAACACTTGCCCCACAAAAATTGTCTTTCTACGGAAAACGTGTTTTGTATAAACCAGAAATTCGGGAATCCAAAAGCCCCAATTTGGGAGAAGTCCGAATAGAAATCCAGTAAATGAAAACCAAAAATTTAGACCACAATCACGCTAGAACGTATTAATAGAAATCCAAAATTCGACGTCCAAAGAAATCCAACGATCACTCCAGATCGTATTACTGGAGAAAGCTAAATCCAGAAATCCAAGTATCCAGAAAACCAAAGAAATCCAACGATCGCTCCGAATCATTTTACCAAGTCCTGTCAAAAGGATCCACAATCAAATGAATCATTTAGCCAAGTCCTTACAAAACAACCCACAACCAATCGAGCATAGTCCATACTAGAGCCATGACCATGCGGCCTTGCCAAGTCCTGAGAAGCCGGCCCGGCTCTTTCCAGCAAAGTCCTTACTTGGGGTCTAGTTTATTTTTGTACCTAATGTGCATAGTCCATACTCACTAAGTTCTTATAGAAATTTCTGATTTCATACTTTGCAAGCATAGTCCAAACGAGCGAAGACCTAATGGTTTGTAATCAGGCATTGAACATGCCTAGGGGTTAAGTTCTAGCCCCGGACATGGGTGAGACGACATAGTCATTTCCGATTACAAGTTCATTAAGTTTTGTTAGGTATAAAGGGGACGTTCTATCGTCTGCAAAGAGCATGCCTAAGGACTTCACCGATTCCTATACATAGTAAGCAAAAGTAGTCGTCCAAAACTAGAAAACCAAGGAAATTTATTAACCACAAGGTGAATGGTTTATAGTCCGGTACAGAGCATGCCTAGGGATCAATTTCTAATCCCGTACATTGGTAGACTGACTTAACCATCCAAACCCAAAAAACCAGAGAAACAACATCCAGAAGGCCGAAGAACATATAACCAAAGCCCAAAGGCCAAAAGCCAAAGTCCTGGTAGCCAAGTAACCAAAATCCAAAAGCCAAAGAACCGAAGTACCAGAAATGCAAGAGCCTAACAGCCAAAGAACCAAAAAACCATAGTGCCATAAACCCAAAGAAACAAAAAGTCAAAACCTAAGAACTGAAAAGCCATAAACAAAATAATCAAAAACCAAAATCTAGAAAGTTCGGAGAAATCTACATCAATCGATGATCAATCCACCCAGGCTATGTCCCGGCCCGTTCCTATCCCGAGACGGAGCAGGCAACTATGCCAATTCTGGTACTATAACCTGATTCTGAATATACTACGATAGTTCGCCACATCTAACACATTCCTTGATCATATATTAGAGATGCCTGCATTTGTTTGTATTATGACCATCAAGCTCATGAAACAAACAATGTTTACCAGAATCATTTTCTTTCTGAGTGGCTCCCTCATGGGAGGCTTTCTAAAGTGTGCAGTTAGGTAAACATCCAGATAAACTTCTTCCAAAGAAGAAGTAAGATCCATGTACGAAGGGATCTTGGGTTCCCTCCACTGTTGAGTATTCCAATTATTTCCAAACTAGGCTTTTCCTTTGCCTTTTTGTTTCCATATTCGAACGATCCTTCGCTCTTAACCATATTAACCATGATAACTTCCTTATCAGTCCTAGCTTCCTCTTCATGCATAAACCTATCTGCTTCAAAGTAGAACTCGCAATGGTCTCTTGGTGGATCTCGCTGAAGCAAGACCATGAAATCCATCTTATCGAGAATTTTAGAAGCAGTAGCCATCAAAACGATGGACGGACCAGGTTGATTAACCGACGCCACCACCGCATTAAACCTTTCCAAAAATTTCAGCAAAGTATCTCTAAACCTATGCTTGATTGCCGTAAGAGTCACAATGTTCTTTGATCGAGAAATGTGGTCCTTGAATTATTCAACAAACTTTTCAACCAAGACATTCCAATTACTTGTACTTTCCAATTCCAACTGCCGAATCCACATAGTAGCAACTTCCGTAAGGTAAAGTCGAGAGGACTTTTCCATAACATTATCTGACATCGTTAGCACTTCCATGTGGCGTATATAACGCATCAAGTTAACGGAAAGATCCTTCCTACCATCATAAGCATCTAAAACTGGTAACTTGAAATTCAGTGAGTTCTGAGAATTCCTAAAAGCCTGAATGAATGGGTTGTGACTAAAGTAGTCCAGATCTGAATGAGAAACCCCACCTTGGGTAAACCATCAAATCACATCTGCAATTCGATTACCATTTCCAAGCAACTGCCTAAAATCTTCCAGGCCAGCACTTGTTCCCCTGGTGTCCAATCCAACATGAGTCATCTATTAATCCCCAACATGAACATCCGCTTCTGCATTGATCTGAGGAGTTGTCGCGGGTGCAAACCTAACCTCCGTGTTAGGGTAGAGGATCAAGGATCTTACAGAAAAACAAACATTAGATGGGGTAAATAGCGTTTTAAAGAATTTATAGAAATCTTAACCAATTATTGATTACTCGAACTACTATACGAATCACATAATGAGTATTATAACAAAAATGATCACAGATGCAAATATAAACAAAAGTAAAGTGCAGAAAAGGAAGAAGATGATGGTAAGTTATAAAAAAATTTGAATTAAAGGCCTTTTTATAGTGTTCCAAAGGGTGCAGTCGTTTCTTAAACGTTTCAAAAATGAAAAGACACAACTTTTAAAATTAAAAAATATTATAGTTATATGTCGATATACATAAAGGTGTATGTCGACATACGCCCTTATTTTTAAATGATTTCTAAAGTATTTAAACTAATATATTTATCCTGAAAATTTATGAAATAAAACTAGTTGTTAAAATATTATTTTTCAAGTATAAAAACATAATAAAATATGATTAAAACATCTGATTAAAAACTATGTATATAAGTGATATAAAACTATATAGTATAATTATAAATACATATATATATATATATATGTATAGAGAGGAATTTATAAAGAGATATATATAAACATAAAAGGTTTATGAAAATTTAAAGTTAAATAAAAATATTGAAATTATAATCAAATATAAACTCAGTATATAAAATATTTATATAAATGATTTAATATATAAAACTATAAAAATAAGAAATTTATATATTAGGAAATACATTTGAAATCATAAGTTTGAAATCCTTGGATGATTAAAAATCATTTTGAGAGGAGTTTGAAATCAATATGAAAATAGTTTAAAATCAATTTGAAAAGAGATAATTTGAAAACAGAGTTTGAGTGCAATACAGAGTTTTACATAATATCTGGACTCTATTACCGTGATAGTCTTAGACTCTTGAACTCTTGATATCTTGATACTCATGAGTCTTGATTCTCCTTTGAAATCTTGAATCTCTTAACTGTACAGTCTTCAATATCTATTACCTGCATATAAATCCTGCATATACATATATATATTATGGATAAAACGTAAGTATATATTTTATAATCAATAATGATATGATTGAAACAAAGTTGTTGTCATCAAAACATCGTCAACATTCCATTTTCAACCAATATCCCCCTTTTTTATGATGACAACCTTGGTTTATAAAATATTCATACCTGATATTACTTGTTAATATGATTCTTCGATTACTCCCCCTTTCACCATGAATTCCTCCTAACTACCTCTTAAACTATACCTATTTTATAATTTCTCCCCCTTTGTCATCAACAAAAAGTATATCTATCTAATTTTGGAATCATCCTAGTGACTAATTGTATATATAACTCCCCCTAAATCAATAATTTTCCCTACATCTATAATTTTCTCTAACTCTCCCCAAATTTATGACTATACTATTGTAACAAGAATATAATGTAATACAAACATTGTATAATTTAAACCCAACGATCAATTTAGACAATATTTGCAAAACAATCTTAACACATATTTACGTACAACGAATACACGAATATAGGAATAAATGAAATCCTAATCGATTAGTGTTTCTTAACAATTGGGGACTTGTGAATTGGGCAATGGGGATAAAGAAGACAGAATTCTCCACTTTGCTCGATTACATTCCCGTCTTTATCGAAACACGCCTCTCCTACGTAAATAACTTGATCGTCATCTTCTGTTTCTTCGTCCAGTGCCTCTTCTTCCTCCTCCTCCTCTTCTTCTTCTACTTCTACTTCCTCCTCCTCCTCTTCTTCTTCCATTTGACTTTCTTGATTACCATCCTCAATGATAATAGAATTAGTTTGATTATACATCACATACGTTGAAATTCCTTATAGTCCTTCCTTGTTTTTATTGTTCTCTATTCATCCTTAATTGTAGAAATTGAATCTCGGTATTCATTTGTAGCAAATCCTTCATTGATCCTTCTAATTTCATCACTCTCGCTAACGTAGTACATTGGAATTGTCACACTTCGAAATCCCCTAATCTCCTAAGAGATGGGGAATCCCAGATTGTGTGAGAACACGATGCATCAGAACGCTGAACGACGGAACTTTTCATTGCTTTTACAACAATTTACATAAGAGTACAAGAATATCAAGTACGAATAAATAATACACAGGGGAAAAATAATATCAAAGATTAATAAAATACATAGCATTGCAAATAAATATGTATAAATACAATGCACAGCGGAAATACATCAACTAACACAACTGAAAGAAATACACGGATACAAAGCTTTCCGAATATAGCTCCAGCTGTACACCACGATCCTGTTAAATAGCAACTTGCAAAACCAAAGACTACTACCTGCCCATGTGGAAAATATGGGCGCCCAGAGTTTAGGCGAAAAAAATGAATTCCAGGTCAATCATGGGACTGGTTTAAGAACTTAAAACAGTTATTAAACTTAATTTAAGAGTTAGGAAAAATCATGGGACAACGCCGTATATCACAGAACGGGTTTACTTCACATGAATATCAGTTTAGAAATAAAACAATGCAATGTTTTTTCAAAAATGAAGCTATTGTAAGACAAAGGTCCCATCACACAATGCAACGCAAGTCAGAGGATAGAGTTTTACCTTATAATAGCCAAACATGCTTGGTACGCTTTAAAGCAAATCATTTGATATTACTATAAGTGGATAGTGTCAAAAACAACTTCGAAACAAATGTATCAATCATAGATGGCATAATACCCCATCCTACTATGTTGCCATATAGGTTTACAACTAAAATAGAAAGGTCGCGGATTGGAAATTGGATTCCATCTATGATTCAAAGCAAGGGATCTTCCTTACTGGTTTCGAATCACCTCTAGCAAGATGTCCAAGATCACACCTATGAGTAACCCTTGGTTAGCATCAGGGCCGGTCCGCACCTAATGTTTGTTGATTATTTAATCCTAAACAATACATTTCCCGGTCCTATAGGACCTACAACCTGGTCAGTACGTCGACCATATGAGCCTCTTAGTCGGCTCTATATCCGAGGTGCTTGGCAATCCATCATCTACGTAAGTAAAAATGTTTGGGCTCCATACCATGACATCACCCATAGCTAGAAAGAAACGCATTTCCTCCCTGAGGTCCTCATCCCATTTTGACTTACACCGGGGTGTGAAGCTTGTGAATTAATGTTATACACAAAGCTGTGCTTTGATCATCATCCACAAGGCCCTGCTTTTAAACAAAAGCCTTGATCATTTGCATCTTAGCATGCCACATTGAAAAACCATGCCATACAACTAATGTCTATCAATATATAACCTATAAGCTCGTACATCTCAGAGAAGGGTGTTAAGCAAGAGAATAAATTCTCCATCACCAAACATATATATATATATTCAATAGCAATCAATAAATATGTAACAAAATTCAACGTCAGACACACAATCCAATTGCAAGTTCATTCTGGGTCTGAACGAAACCGGAGGCACCTTATTCTTTGCCCCATATACCCAATACATGAGAGAGGCCCTTGCATATCCGGTCGATCTCCAAGTTGGATAACCACCACTTATTACCTTGTCTCGGGGGATCATCCCAATCAAGATATCAGTAATCATCCATTCGATGTGAAGATCTCCTGTCTTCAACCACCATCTTCATCATCGATTTTTAATCGTCGTAGTAGTTATTCAGAATGGGTTAAACATAGTCTTTCCGAATAACTGGCGCATCTTTATAATCACTTGATAAATACACAAAGATAGCACACATCGCATTCCAATCTAGAATATTCTTTTATTCACATATTCTTGGAAATCATTTCAAAAGATTTTATAATATCTTTTCACAACTTAAACCAAATTAAGGTTTATCAACTAGTCGGGATTAACGAGCCTTACCAAAGTAATTATTCATTTTATTATCCCAACTCCAACTTATTCATCCCATGGAGCAAAACTAGTGGTACTCCCTATTTAACACCCATCGTGTTGTTGGTAAACTTAACTACCATTTAACATTTCAAATCTAATTAATGATTTAGCTATCACATGGAGTAAAACTGGCAATACTCCATCTCGAATACTTCTCATGTTTGGTAAATTAAATTACCTGTAATGGACCGCAAATCCGTACTATTTGAGTTGACTACGTACATCACACGTCCAACCCAAATAACACAAAATACAAATCATTTTTTTTAGAAGAAAAAGTTAGAAGAAGAACAAAAATAACAACACAGAATCTCACATCGCAGCGGACCAAAATATAATATATCATAGCGTTTGAAATACGAAATTATAACTGTATAACATACACTTATCAGAGTACAACTCTTACAACACAATGGAAATAAAAATACTATATATCTAACACTGAAGCTTTCTGCTCCAAGCTCCTTTAGATAGATCTGTAAAATCCTGAACTACTTGACTGCCCGTACAAATTGGGCACCGAAGAGTTTAGGTAAAACAAAACAAATAAACTCTGGGTCAGTCATGGTACTGGTATGAGTAAACAATTTTAAACAGTTTGAGAAAATAGATGATATCTCATAAGACCACGCTGTATAACACGGAATGGGTTTTTCCCTTATGAGAATCCAAACACTTGATTTAACTTTCAAATCCTTTTGAAAGAAACGATAATCTTTATATCAAAACACTTTTGATATTATAATAATGTCTAAATCAAATAAATAGAAATCTTGTGGAACGATTTCATCTCACGCTCCACATATATAATATACAATCAAAACCGCGAGCACTTATTGGGTAATGGATTTCCAACTATGACAAGGTATGGAACCACCTTCCGATAGTGTATCTCTAGAGGAGAATACACTGGGTTCAACAAGAACATCGTGTAACCCGGCCACACATGACCGACCACTCATTTCGCTTGAGTGTATCGAATGTATATCACTAATGGTTGGGATCAGCAACCGTCTCCCGCATGGGACAGCATCGAATAGAATAAGGAATTAAATGAATTTCTCTAGATAGGTGATAATACACCCTAATGGAAGCTACCCACATAACCATGCTGCCTGCCCGATTTTTGTCATTTCCTGGTTGTTGAGGCCTGAGGCTAAGATTACTTATCATTCATTGATAACACAATCACTTTGAATGCCACATTGTCAGATCTATTAATCATTAATTGATTTTCACAAATATATTCTGGATATTATGCTAAGAGAATAAATTCTCTGCCACCATATATATTTATACAGACCAACCTATGCGATCATTGGAAATACTCTGTCGGACACTCGTCCATACACTTCGTTCCGGGACTGAACGAAACCGAAGGCACAATTTCTATTAATAGAAAAAGCCCTTGCACTTTACTCCATCTTCGATTATCTTCATATAATCTGATTCGCGATGCTACTGCCAATACGGAGTGGTTATCGGATAATAATCCAACCGGTCTCTCCATATTGACAACGATATTAGTAAACACTTCGATAGTCGGTTATTTAACTATCGAAGAAAGACAAACATCCATTCATAGCATCAAATAATCACTAGGCCCCTTAATTAATATTTCATCAATTAAATCACCACTCCATTTCCTTATCAATATTTGTTAACCAAATATTTTCTACAATCGTCTGGGCCCTTTTCGTTATTTGGAAAACATTTCCATATACCGCCTCCTTTTATTTTCAATACGTAGTAAATATATTCTATTTATAATTGGAAAATATTCCAATTACTTATCTTTTCCACGACCATTCATTTTTAGACTTAGGAAATATTTACAATCATATTTCCAAAATTTCACTTCCTTGGGTTAAAACGAATGTTATGTAAAACATCGTTACGACAACCCAAAACACTGCATTCAACTAACTCTTATTCAAATATTCCTCTTTGAGACTGGATCTTGCTATTTATCAGTTAAAAATGAAATCAATCAAGTTGGGGCATAACTACCTCGCAGACCTTGACTCAAAACATCCTTAACTTCAAAACGGACAAGACCACCACTTATCTCGAATAATTAACATCATATAAAACCAATTCTCCATTTTTAAAACGTATATACATTTCTCTTTCTATTTCCAGATTATCGATTTCCTTTTTGTCTACAATATTCTATTTTAAATTCGTTTCCTTATCGAATTCAATATATATTGATTTTCCAGTTATCCAATTTTCTTAAAAATATTCTAATTCCTTAAATTTTCGGAAAATTTCGCCATACCTCCTTTTTATCGGTCAACTGTTCAAACCTCAACTCGCCTCTCTAGGCCCTTTCCATTCAAAAAGAAAATCAAAAAGCCAAGCGGCTTGTCGATTCAGCACATAAAATCTCATATGGAATTTAAACGTGTACCTTTTTGTCGGGCACACAAATTATAATCTTCATATACTTCATTCCATACCTATCTAACCCATATACGTCCATTTACATTTTATTCCAACTCAATCTGGCCATTTTAATTCAATTCGCTAATTAATTCTCTAATTAGCTCTTTTGCCTATTCCACTTTCTGTTTGAACATATCAGTTCAAATACAAATATTTACTTGCTTATAAACCCATTTGAATTCCATTTTCAATTCAATTTCCATATTCGATTTCGAATATGAATTACAAACCCCATTCACTTATCCATTGTCCAATCCAACCCAAAGGTTCATTAATTAATTTTTCTTCTAATTAGTTAACTCTATTCAATAATTTAAAATCTGATTTTTGTTTCAAAAATCATTTTATTTACACAACTTGAGTGCGTATTTATTTTACAACTCAAATCCGGATTTTTCTAATGGAAATTCGGACTTTATTTACTTAAAATCCTTATATTTATTTATATAAACCATTATGGTTTTTAAACGATTTTGGCACTGCTTTTCTGAAAATTTGGTTTTGACAGAACTCAAAATATATCAGACGAAATCCAGATTTTTCTCTTCCATTAGAAAACTATTATTCAACAGGTCCTGAAGATTCTTGTTCCAAAGTATTCCGACTTAAATTGAGTTCCATATACTCAACTGAAGTTCGAAACGCCAATTTACGAACTACCATGCTGCGGCGAGTTCATTTTAATTATATATATATATATATACACACGTTTAAACTTCGTTTATAATAATTTTCAACTCCATTCTAATATATTTTAAACCAATTTTCCCAACTCATTTAATATTTCTGATTTTACCTACTCGTAAGTTATTTCATAATTCAATTATAAATTTATTTATGACTCACTCTGTTATATTAAATTCCAATTCCCTTTATAAGTAAATTATTTATAAAATTCGATATAATTGAATTCTAATTATAAATCACATAGATTTATTTCAATTCTATTTCGGAATAAAATTTATCGTCCTATTTCAAATCGTTTTCCAATTCACTTTTCATTTCATACTTGAAATATAAACTTCTAAATTATCCAGCGATAATTTATTTCCCTATTTTTATAAACATCGTTTATAAATAAATTTTCTTGTTTTAAAATTTAAAACAAGTTTTCCTTTCAAATATTTATTTGAAACCCAATTCCTTTTATATTCCGAATTCCGGAATAAAAACTATCATTCCCTTTTAACACGATTCCCAATTCATTTTAAGTTCTTATTTGAATTTAAATATTTTAAATTATCCAAATGATAAATTTCACCTTTCTTTATAAACATCATTTATACTACCTGTTTATATATTTAACAAGTCTCATTTCAATTCCATTTGAAATTATAATTCTACCTCGGGAAAATAAATTTCCCTTTTCAAATTCACACTTGTATTTACATTTTTCCAATTATTCATTGATAATTCATTTCGCTTCATTTATAAACATCGTTTCTAAATTCACTTCAGTTCCCTGATTATTTAATTTATAAACATCGTTTATAAATTTAATACTTGTTTTATTTATTCAAAACAAGTTAATGTTTCTAGTCCATTCGAAATTCGAATTCTATTTTTAGAAAAATAGATTTCCCTTTTAAATCTCAAAATCCCTTTTCACGATACATTTATAAATCAACATTTTAGACCAATGATATTCAATCAATCAAAAAAACACAATTCACAACCACAGGTTTTCTAACACATCATATATGATAATATATATGAAAACAAACAATAATAAATTTTAAGGAATCCAGTTGGATTCCTCCAACCTGTTTTTCCTGCATCCACAGACGTTAGCCAACATAAATAATACCCATCCTACTTCGAGGCAGGATATCGTGGTATGGAAGGTCATCCACTATCATAGCGTGGGGCATATAGGGTCATCCGCTAATGATATTGCGGGCATCCACTAATGGTACTGCGGGAAATTCAACCAACAATATATATAATAGCCACAAACACCAAGCCTAAATAACTAATATATATTTATAACCATAATTTATAAATAAACAACAATGCAACCAATCAACCAATAAACAGATTAAATAAAAAATTCGATTATAATATATTATAATCGAACCAGAGATTGAGTTTACTCACCAGGGTTTTTATTTTCCGAATATCTGATTTAAATTTCATATCTTGAACTTTTTTATTCTATTTGATTCTGAACTGCATCTGCAATTAGCATAAATTCCACTAAGCGCCATATCCATCTGGTATAGCTCCTACACGTAAATAGAGATAATGTGAATCAACAAAACTAACCATGTTTGATTTTTGACCTAGCATGGATATCATATCATATTTTTCCTCATACCGGTTTGAATGTAAATATATATATATATAATTAAACATTATTAATTAATGTATATTAACTATTTTTTTCTATTTACCTTAGTCTCATTTAATCACGTTTTAATATTGTATTTAAGTTAACATGAATATATATATAATCCTTTTTATAAATCTAACTAATTTATTAACATAAACATGATATATCTAATTTTATTTAACGATTTCCACTATTTAAATTTAAACTAAATATTAAAATAAACAATCTATTTTATGTATTTTAAATTCCTTAAAACAATACCTTAATTGATATTCAAACCGGTCTAGATTTCCTCTTCTGAAACTCCATTTTCCATTCATAGATCAAAACTTGTGTGCCTCACATTTCCAGCCTCCACTTCGAATACCATATAACACCTCTGGCCATTTCGAGTTGAAGCACCAGTTCCAACTTTGCTAGTACCACCTTGCGGTTAAATTGAAACCATGATTCCTGTCTTCAGCCCCATTATACAATTCGAGACCTTTATCCACTCAACAACTCCAAATCAACATTAGTACTTCTATTCACGATCGCTCTCTGACCTTCGTCGCGAATTATGAAACAACAAACTGACGCCTGCATCCCTTCCACCTTCATACATTCTTTCACTTCATCACCCAACATCTTCTCGCCATCCACACAAAAATCCTAACCGTCCCTAGAACGCAGCAACCACCCCATTCAATAATACATCGTTCGAACAACCAACGTCAAACCCCTCCGAGCCCTAAATCGCGAGCGTCAGATGGCATCGCGAGCTTCACGGGTTCCAATTCGAACCCAATTCCAACGTCGGCCTCTACAACATCGTGATTACCCACTCCGCCATTCACCCATTTCCTTCGAGCGCGAGCCTTAGCCAATTGATATTAATTGCAGAGTTCGAAAGTCTCCGTCGCAACAGAGTCTAAGACCCATGGAAATGAAGAACTCAACGAACAAACCCCTCAAATCACGGTTTTTAGGGTTTAAGAGTTTTCTAATGATTTTTTTTTTTATTTTGAGGAAGTGGGTTCAGATGTATTTCGGATGAGAATGAAATTGGAAAAAGAAAGAAGAGGGGTATCACGATATAATTATATACAGAGGAAAAAGCAGATAAGCACGAAGTCGTTTTCATGTAGGCATAGGTACGAAAACGAAGGCCTGCAGTTTGTAGTGTACTTGTTGTGAAGCTTAGAATGGAAGAAATTAGTTTTATAATATTTTTATTCATTTATTTTGAGTTATACCAGTGATGTTAACCCTTTCTAAAATTGGTGTTTTGTCGAACTCCTATTTAAACACAACAACCGGCATTCCTAAGGTTATACCACTATTCTGGACACACTAGGACAAGTTTCAAAGCCTCGTTTGATCATCTGGAGAAGATATTAATTTAAATCGACATAAATTTAAATTCAAAACAATTAGTTCATTGTTAATAAATTAATATTATTATTCTAATTCAAACATAATTTTGTATTGATCATCTGAACTGTTTTCAATTCAGTTTTAACTTTGAATTCAGTTAACTTCATTTTCGTTTTACGATAATTGTATAAATTTGAAATAAATCGTATATCGATTATTAAATCGATAACTCAATATGAAAATTGATTTATATTATCAACTCAGTATTTAAAACCATATTAAATATTTAAAATAAATCAACCAAAAATCCTGGTTGTTACATTCTTTCCCCCTTAAAAGAATTTAGTCCTCGAAATTACTAAGGTAGAAAAATGCTACAAACCCGTTAACTTTTCAAAATCTCTATTATGTTGAAACTCAACTTTTCATATTTCATATTTCTCAAAAATGTAGTTCCACAAACTTTTGGTTCTCATTTATTTAATTTGAATGATCTACAAACCATACATTCACACAATCTAATTCATATCCATTTAAATTGATTCTGATCAATTTATTTACTTCAATCCATTTAACTTGCTTAAGTTAAATTAAAATTTCGGAATTCAAATTCCCGGATTTTTATTTCAAATTGTTCTCAAAACACATAAATATATACATATATATTTATTTCCATTTCAAATTCAAAATATTTGAATTTTCCAAACCAACTTGTTTTCTTTCAAACAATTTCCATCAAAACTTTTCTAAGGTAGCAATTCATCACTTAGAAACTCAAAAATGAACATTAATGATGCTGTAGTCATCATCAAAATTATTTCCCAACCACTGAAGTGAGTTCACTGCTTTATTACTTTCAAAATCCATCAAAATGATTTTTGTTCAAAAATCCCTTTAAATAAAGCTATATCATTTTAACATACTTCCAAAAATATTTTCCAACTTCCCAGGATTAAATTCCAAATTCTGGTTTGAATTCAATTTTAATTAATCTCATTTGTATATTTGATTCTTATACAACTTAATTTGGTTATATATAACCATTCCAATTTTATAATATTATCTGATTATCATATTAATAACCAACTCATCCATATATGATAATAATTTCATAAAATTGTCCATTTTCTGGATATTATGCACATTGTCAGATCTGTTAATCATTAATTGATTTGCACAAATATATTCTGGATATTATGCTAAGAGAATAAATTCTCTGCCGCCATATATATCTATACAGACCAACCTATGCGATCATTGGAAATACTCTGTCAAACACTCGTCCATACACTTCGTTCTAGGACTGAACGAAATCGAAGGCACAATTTCTATTAATAGAAAAAGCCCTTGCACTTTACTTCGTCTTCGATTATCTTCATATGATCTGATTCGTGACACTACTGCCAATACGGAGTGGTTCTCGGATAATAATCCAACCGGTCTCTCCATATTGACAACGATATTGGTAAACACTTTGATAGTCGGTTATTTAACTATCGAAGAAAAATAAACATCCATTCATATCCCTTAATTAATATTTCATTAATTAAATCACCACTCCATTTCCTTATCAATATTTGTTAACCAAATATTTTCTACAACCATCTTGGCCCTTTTCGCTATTTGGAAAACATTTCCATATATCGCCTCCTTTTATTTTCAATATGTAGAAAATATATTCTATTTATAATTGGAAAATATTCCAATTACTTATCTCTTTCACGACCATTCAGTTTTAGGCTTAGGAAATATTTATAATCATATTTCCAAAATTTCACTTCCTTGGGTTAAAACATATGTTGTGTAAAACATCGTTACGACAACCCAAAACACTGCATTCAACTAACTCTTATTCAAACATTCCTCTTTGGGACTGAATCTTGCTATTTATATGTTAAAAACGAAATCAATCAAGTTGGGGTATAACTATGTAACGGCCCGTAAATCCGTACTATCTGAGTTTACTAATAACACCACACATCCAACCCAAATTGCACAGAAATACGAATCATTATTAGAAAGAAGTTAGAGGATGAGAAATAGAAAGAAAGAAATATTAGAATAGAAGAAAACGAAGAACACAAATCTCACAGCGGAATGAATAAAATATATTATATAACATAACTTTGAAATACAATTCGGCAACTTTATATACATACCATCATCAGAGCACAACAGCTATTTCTGGAATAGTTATAAACACCTGTTTTCAGATACAACATAGTACACATCGGAAATATGATAGTTTATAGCTAACTGGTGAAGCCTCCTGCTTCCAGCTCCTCCAAATAAATCTGAAAAATCCCGACTACTTGACTTCTCGTACCAATTTGGGCACCCAAGAGTTTAGGGAAAACAAAACAAAATAAACTCTGGGTCAGTCATGGTACTGGTGTGAGTAAACTCCAACCATTTGTTTAACTTTCAAAATTCTTTCGAAAGAAAGGATAATAGTAAGCCCAACCCACACATAAACATGGATGGGTTTTACCTTACTATAACCCAAAACACTTTGATACGAAAATCCAGTGATATTATAATAATGTCTAAATCAAATAAATAATAATCTAGCGGAACGCTTGCATCTCACACTCCATATATAATAAAAAAATCAAAAAAAAACCATAGGGCGCTTATTGGAGATTGGGTTCTAACTATGACAAGGTATGGGACCACCTACCGATAGTGTATCTCTAGAGTGGAATACACTGGGTTCAACAAGAACAACTTGCAACCCGGACCACACATGACCAACCACTCATTTCGCTTGAGTGTATCGAATGTATATCACCAACGGTTGGGATCAGCAACCGTTTCCCAAAAAAGGACAGCATCAATAGATTAAAGAAGTAAAAGGAATCTCTAGATAGGTGATTATACAACCTAATGGGAGCGACCCACATAGCCATGCTACCTGCCCATTTTTTTTCATTTCCCAGTTGTTGAGGCCTGAGGCTACGCTTACTTGCCATTCATTGATAACACAATCACTTTGAATGCCACATTGTCAGATCCGTTAATCATTAATTGATTTGCACAAATATATTCTGGATATTATGCTAAGGGAATAAATCCGTTGCCACCACGTATATTTATATAGACCAACATATTTGATTATTGGAAATACTCTGTTAGACATTCGTCCATATACGTTCATTCTGGGATTGAAGGAAACCGAAGGCACAATTTCTATTAATAGAAAAAGCCCTTGCACTTTACTCCTTCTTCGATTATCTTCACATAATCTGATTTGCAACACTACTGCCAATACGGAGTGGTTCACGGATAATAATCAAACCGGTCTCTCCATATTGACAACGATATTGGCAAACACTTCGATAGTCGGTTATTTAACTATCGAAGAAAAACAAACATCCATTCAAAACATCAAAGAATCACTGGGCCTTTTAATTAATATTTCATTAAATAAATCACTTATCCATTTCTTTATCAATATTCGTTAACACGATATTTTCGATAATCATATTAGCCTATTACGCTATTTGGAAAACATTTCCATATATCGCCTTCTTTTATTTTCTATATTTAGAAAATATCCTTTAATTGCAGTTGGAAAACATCCCAATTACTTATCTCTTTTACGACCATTTATTTCTATACTGAGGAAATATTTATTATTATATTTTCAAATTTCCACTTACTTGGGTTAAAAACGAACGTTGTGTAAAACATCGTTACAAACAACCAAAATATTTCATTCAACTATCTTTTATTCAACCATTGATCTTCGAGACTGGATCTTTGCTATTTATCGGTTAAAAGTGAATCAATCGAATCGGGGTAAAATTACTTCTCAGACCATGACTGAGAACATCCTTAACTTCAAAACAGACAAGACCATTATTCCCGAATAATCAACACCATAAAAACCAATTGTTCATTTTTAAAACATGTATACGCTTCTCTTTCTATTTTTAACAAATCTAATTTAATGATTTCCTTTTTGTTTATAATATTCTATTTTTAAATTCATTTACTTATCGAATTCTATATATATATCGATACATTGATTTCTAATTATCAAATTTTCTTAAAAATATTCTAACTCCTTAAATTTTCGGAAAATTTCGCCATAACCTCCTTTGTACCGGGAGCATCGGGAAAATCCCCAAACCGCCACACAGGTCATCTCTATTCAAAAAGAAAAACAAAAACCCAAGTGGCTTGCCGATTCGGTGCATAAAACCTCATATGGAATTTAAACGTGTACCTTTTTGTCGGGCATTTCAATTTATCCCTCTTCATATACTTCATTCCAAACCTGCTTAACACATATCCAAATATTTCCTATTTGGTTTCAACTCAATCTATTCGTCTTAACCCAATTCGCTAATTTATTTTCTAATTAGCTATTTTGCCTATTTCACTTCTTTGTTTGAACATTACATGTTCAAATAAAATATTTAACATGCTTATAACCAAATTGAATTCCAATTTCAATTCAAGTTTCCTTTTTGATTTGGAATATAAATTTCCAAATTGAATTCACTTATTCAAAGTCCGTTTTCATATCGAATTTCGATTAACTAATTATTATTAAAATTAGTTAGTTTTATTCAATAACTAAAAATCTGATTTTTGGCTCAAAAATCATTTCACTTACTTCACTGGAGTTCATATTTATTTCACGTCTCCCGTCTGGATTTTTCTAATGGCAATTCAGATTTTATTTCTTTAAAATCCTTTTATTTATTTAGATAAACCGTTATGGTTTTAAAACGGTTTTGGCACTGCTTTTCTGAAAATTTGATTTTGGCATAACTCAAAATATATCAGATGAAATCCAGATTTTTCTCTTCCATTAGAAAACTATTATCCAACAGGTCCTGACGATTCTTGTTTCAAAGAATTCCGACTTCAATCGAGTTCTGTATACTCAATTGAAGTTCGAAACGCCAATTCACGAATGCAGAGCTGCGGCGAGTTCGTTTTAATTATATTTATATATATATATAAAATTTAAAACTTCTTTAAAATAAATTCAACTCCATCCTAATATATATTTTTATATGTATCAAATCAAATTTTCTAATTCAACATAATATTTCCGATTTTCTAAAATTGTCGATTTTTCCTTACTCGATAATATATTTATTTATACTTCAATCTTATATATTTAATTCCAATTCCTTTGACAAGTAATAAATCCTTTGGATTTATTTCTATTCTGTTTAAAAATCCGCATTCTGAAATATATTTCGTCGTTCCCATTTCAAAACTTTCTATTTTCAAATTCTATTTTCAATTCTCTTTATAATAACTTATAACACCCAATTTATTTTCATATTCAATTTAACTGCTCTTTAATAAATTTGAATTAATCGAATTCAAATCATAAATCCTTACGGATTCATTTTAGTTTAATTTATATTTTGAACATCCGAATAAATTCAATCATTTATTTCTTAAACTGATTCTAAGTTCTCACTTTAAATTCAGGTTTGAATTTAAATGTTTAAATTATCTAAATGGTAATTCTTCACCTTTCTATTTACAAACACCTTTATTAAACAAGTCTCGCTTTCAAATAAAAATAATTCTTTTTTTTTGGAAAAATATATTTTCCTTCCCAAAGTCACATTTGTATTTCTATTTTCTGAATTATCCAATGATAATTCATTTTACTTCATTTATAAACTTTGTTTATAAATGAACTATTTATAAACTTCGTTTATAAAGGAACTACTTGTTTTATTTTTCAAAACAAGTTTATATTTCAAATCTATTTAAAAATTCAAATTCTATTTAAGAAAAATAGAATTTCCCTTTTAAATCTCAAATACCCCTTTCAGGGTATTTTTATAAATTAACACTTAGGCCCAGTGATATTTAAACACCAAACAACAAATTATTTATTTCAGGTTTTCTAACACATCATACATGACAGTATATATGCAAACAAATAAACAAACAGATAATACATTTTAGAGGAATCCAGTCGGATTCCTCTAACCTATTTTTCCTGCATCCAAATATGTTAGTCAACATAAATTATACCCATTCTGCTTCGAGGCAGGACATCGCGGTATGAAGGTCATCCACTAATATATATTTGTGGGGCGCATAGGGAAATCATCCGCTATGAAACTACGGACATCCGCTAATAAGACTGCGGGAACAATCCAATCATGAACCTAATATATATATATATATATAATAGTCAACCCTAAATAACTAATATATATTTAAAACACTCAGGAAGCATCCAAACAAGCATAAACAATTATTTTTAGTGGATAAAATTAATTCTAAATAAGGTGAGTGAGATTTACTCACCTTGATATTTATTTGTCGAATATCCCATTAAAATTCCATATTGTCGTGGCTACCACTCGAGTTGAATTTACTTAGTACCTACGATAATTTACTTTAACTTATTGATTTACCGGTTGTTTAATTTAAATTAACTACAAATAAATATGTATTTGTAAAAATGTATATACCTTATTGCCTCGTAAATAAATCAATCAGTCCACGAAGTAACCTCAAGCAGCCTTAGATCTGCAGTCAGCCCCAAACTGCCTTATACTGCATTTTCATTGTACACCATGCAGGCCATCTCCATTTTCTCCTTAACCTGAGTTTCACCGTGATCCTATCATCTTGACCCCGTGACCTTGCTTCGAAATCCACCAGGAACTGTACGCACTCCTTAAATCTAGTTTGAACAGTGCCCAAACAAGCTCGAGCTTCCCCTTTCCACTGCCTGCTTCCTGAAACTCCACCAGTAACAATACTGACTTCGCCCAAAATTTCCCATTTCTCGTATGCTTTCAGTTCCCCCAAATGACCTCTAGCTCGCTGTTACAGTCCTCATCATGATCTGGAGTTGGTTATTGCCGCTACAGTGACAGTGCGTCACTCCTTTAATTCGAACTCCCCTTGAAACCCATGAATTTACTACTCCAGCTCCCTACGCCATAAAAATAGGTAACCAGACCCTTCGCGACTACCAACGTTGCACTCATCTCCATCGAAATCACTAGAACCCCTTTGACTTCGACTATCGCGTAACATCGCGCCTCCTAGTTCTAGTTGTCCTGAAATTGATCTCAAATTCGAACTCGATTGCAGATTTGAGTTCGATTGCTTTTTTATTTAACGGATGATTTTAAGGATTAAATTGGAAGTGGTTTTCGATTTCAAAGGAGGAAAAGGAAATCACGGTTTGACATTTCTGCTGTAAATGAAATGAGGAAAGGCTTCGAAGGTTTTTTATTTGGAGTTGGCTTCGAACTAATTCTAACAGGAAGAAATAAATTAAACAGTGAGGAATTAAAGGCACTGATTTGTTTGGTTTACAGGAGAAGGTAGCGGCCATTTTAGGAGCTTTGGAATTCTTTCTGAAATGAAGAAATGAACGGGGGACATAGAAAGAAGATGGCGGTAGTCGCATTTATATAGAAGTGGAGAGGGAACCAGAAGCACACAACAAATCTTTGTATTTATTTTAAAAAGATTTTCTAATTAATTTGATTTGATTCTGATTCGATATAAAGGGATCTTTTATTCTTTTTAAACAGATATCGATTTGATTTTCTATTTGATTTCGATCTTATCCATTATAAATATCTCGGGGTTCATAATTAAAAATCATGAACCGCTATTTTAGCATACCGACTGTTGTTCCAATGTTATAGCGTTATACTGAACTCAACAGAATATTTTCTGAAATTTATTTCAAACGTGTATATATAAAATAACCATATTAAATCGATATAATATAATTTAAATTCAAAAATAATAAATTTTCTGATAATAAAATATTTTTATTATTATCTATATTCAAATACAATTAATACTAATCATCTGAATTGTTTTGATTTAGTTTCTAACTTCGAATTGAATTACTTTAGATTCTCGTATTACGATGATTTTATATAATCAAAATAAGTCATATTTCGATTATTAAATAGATAACTCAATATAAAATATCGTTTACATTATTAACTCCATATAAAATATGTTAAAATTAGTTGTTCAAAAATCCAGGTCGTTACATTCTTCCCCCCTTAAAAGAATTTCGTCCCCGAAATTACTAAGGTATGAAAAATGCTACAAACCCATTAACTCTTTTAAAATTCACTTATGTTGAAACTTAACTCTTCATATTCCTATGACTTTAATTCCAACCAAAACTTTTGGTTTCCATTCATATGAATTCTTATTTATTCAAATTGATTCTGATTCAATTTATTCACTTTGATTCATTCAACTTGTTTAAGTTAAATTTAAATTTCAAAATTCAAATACCCGGGTTTTTATTTCAAATCTTTCTGAAATCACATAAATATATACATATATTTATTTCCATTTCAAATTCAGAGCATTTGAATTTTCAAATCAACTTGTTATCTTTCAAACAAATTTCCATCAAAAACTTTTCTAAGGTAGCAATCCATCACTTAGAAACACGAAAATAAACACTGATGATGCTGCAGTCATCATCAGAATTATTTTCCAGCCACTGAAGTGGGTTCAATGCTTTATCACTTTAAAAATTCATCGAAAATGATTATTATTCAAAAATCCTTTTCAAAACAAAGCTATATTATTCTAATATACTTCAAAGATATTTTCCAACTTCCCAGGATTTAAATTCCAAATTCTGGTTTGAATTCAATTCTAATTCATCTCATTTGTATAATTAATTCATATACAAATTTTATTTTGGTTATAAATAACCATTTCAATTTTTATAATCTCATTGGATTATAATTTTTAACAATCAATACATCCATATAATATAATAATTTCAGAAAATTATTCTATTTATAGAAAAAATATAAATCTAGGGGAAAATTATTTCATTTACCCACTTTAAAGCAATATCGTGTCTAATCTTCTATTCAAGTATTTACAAACTCTTATCGACGTCGTGGCATCCCACGATTCGACCAGAATTCATAAACCACCCAACAGACTAGCCAACACAATATAAAATAGTTTTTACATCAATTAACAAATACGTGCTCTCATATAAATACTCTTAACTCATTCTAGGGTACTACTGACCCTATCTCTAATGAGAACAATCCCACCAAAGCTTAGGTGTTCGCTCAACCTAAGTTCTGATACCAACTATAACGGCCTGCAAATCCGTACTATCTGAGTTGACTAATAACACCACACGTCCAACCCAAATTGCATAGAAATACGAATCATTATTAGAAAGAAGTTAGAGGATGAGAAATAGAAAGAAAGAAATATTAGAATAGAAGAAAACGAAGAACACAAATCTCACAGCGGAATGAATAAAATATATTATATAACATAACTTTGAAATACAATTCGGTAACTTTATATACATGCCATCATCAGAGCACAACAGCTATTTCTGGAACAGTTATAAACACCTGTTTCCAGATACAACATAGTACACTTCGGAAATATGATAGTCTATAGCTAACAGGTGAAGTCTCCTGCTTCCTGCTCCTCCAAATAAATCTGAAAAATACCGACTACTTGACTGTCCATACCAATTTGAGCACCCAAGAGTTTAGGGAAAACAAAACAAATAAACTCTGGGTCAGTCATGGGACTGGTGTGAGTAAACTCCAACCATTTGTTTAACTTTCAAAATTCTTTCGAAAGAAAGGATAATAGTAAGCCCAGCCCATACATAAACATGAATGGATTTTACCTTACTATAACCCAAAACACTTTGATACGAAAATCCAGTGATATTATAATAATGTCTAAATCAAGTAAATAATAATCTAGCGGAACACTTGCATCTCACGCTCTATATATAATAAAAAATCAAAAAAAAAAACGGCAGGGCGCTTATTGGAGATTGGGTTCTAACTATGACAAGGTATGGGACCACCTGCCGATAGTGTATCTCTAGAGTGGAATACACTGGGTTCAACAAGAACGTCTTGCAACCCGGCCCACACATGACCGACCACTCATTTCGCTTGAGTGTATCGAATGTATATCACCAACGGTTGGGATCAGCAACCGTTTCCCGAAAAGGGACAGCATTGTGACACCCCACCTCCGTTAAGGTCACTCACAAAGGGAATGCCTTAATTTTGGTGGAGAGTTTAATGTGTATAGAACAGAAAAGTAAACAAGACAGATAAATATATTGGTACTTGGAAAATAAAAACCACTTTTATTGCAGCGGATAAATAGTTTGGTTACATCACATCAAAAACCAACTACAAAACCAAATACACTTATTATCCATGTTGATAAATAAGTTCTGAGTACATAAATAAAGGACATAACCCCAACATAAAATAGCCATAAATAAGATAGGCTGAACTTTACTTCAGAAATCCAAGCAACTTCCAAAAGAGAGGGATAAAGCTATCCAAATCAAGCTGCACTAGTACTAGTCCCACCCTGAGCACCTGAGGGGGAAAAGGAAGAAAAGAGGTGGAAACAAAAGGGGTCAGACATAAAGTCTGGCGAGTGCAATAACTTTAACAGTATAATCATTAAAGTAACTAGGATAAGGCATAAGCTGGAAAATAAGGAAATGACTGTGAACAAATGGGCATGACAGAGTAAACAAAGGAAATAAGATGAACAAAGATAACATTAAAGGCGCACCTAATCACTATAAGATAATTTCTACATTGCACTACACCAAACACCCTAAAAGTTGATCCCGCCCACAGAACTTAATAGTGATAATGGCAGTTTCGTGTACCCCTAGCTGTCTACATATGTGTCGCCTGCCCCTATCTCCACTAGGTGTACCCACTACCCCCATTTGATCGGCTTCCTAACTCGTAGATACCCGTGTTGGCCCCATAGTGGGGTGTATCACTCCCCAAAGTGGCAACCTGATACCACCAAAAATGCACGGCTTATATCTACACGATGCAACAACGTCTTACCTACCAGCCCGGGGCTACACACGCATATGACCCTGTTGGACTTGCATTGCCACCGCTAAACCGTTTTGACCTCTTACAATCAAACCCAGTACGCATGTCCCGTCCTCGACTTGGGTCGAGCCCACAAAGATACTTAATGGGTTACTGGTTTGAAAAGGGCCCCATGCATGACACAAGCTTTCACCTATGCTTGGTACCCTCTAAGGTTTTCCCCACTTAACCCATTCTTATTCATGTCTTCTTACATATTTCAATCTTGGTTAAGTGCATCTAATCGTATTTCACGTGCCACCCAAGGCACCCTCTTAATTTCACATGCCACCCAAGGCACCCACTTAACCCCCCATGTCCCACCACATGTTTATCTGGTTAAGTGTTTCTTAATTTATTAACACCGCAACCTTGTAAAGACCTCCCACATTAGACTGGCATTTGTAGCTGCTGGATTTGTCGGGCGGGTCCGGGCACTCTTACACCACGAACGAGCCTAACCTCGTGTCTTTACAACTGTTACGCATTTAATTCATGCCTTTGACCTCTCACATTAGACTGGCATTTGTGGCTGTTGGATTTGTCGGGCGGGTCCGGGCAGTCTTACACCACAAAAGAGTCTAACCTCATGTCTTAGGCGGTTTATTATTACACATATTTATTTAACCCCAAAGTGGATTAATATCCCTATCCAAATTTGTAAATAAATTCCAAATATACTTATGTCCATAATTATCACCTAAATTATGTCCATTTATTTCAGGTATATAAATTATACCAACTATTGCCTCAAATTAATTGCATGCCTTTTAAGGCCATTACATGCGTATGCCTTTTAAGGCCATTACATGCCAATTCTCAATATGTGTATATTCAATATTACCCCCATCGTTCCCACGTTGTTCGTTTGCTTATCATGACATATATATATTATAGACCAGCAATAAGTCTAATGACATAAAAAGGAAGAAACATCGCAAATTTGCATAACACACAAAATGGATCTAATCTTACAAATAAGGATTACAACATATCTAGCATAAACTTGATATTGTCATGAATCTAAACATAGGCTAAAAGGTGTGAACTTGTATACATAAATATAGTTTTCACCCAAAACTTGCATGTATGAATATAGTTTTCACCCAAAACTTGCATAGGCCATATTCACAAACTTGCATAAAATTATGTATGTCATAGATCTAAGTCTAATGGTGTAAGCTTGCATATATGTGAATCCAATTTCTACCTAAACTCGCATATAGTCACTTTATTTGGTTCACATGTAAACTTGTGTACAATTCACATAGAAACTAGCATATAATGTACACCCAAACTTGCATATAAAATGATGTCAAACATGAATCAGGTTGAACATAGGAGATTGGGCATATACAAAGGAATCCACAACAAAAACTGCCATTATGAACAACTAGCATATATTCACAAAATATCACATTTTCCCAATGTTTCACAAACATAGCCATATAACGCAAATTATAACTCAACCCAATTAACTTGTTAATTATCTTATTAAATAAATTGAACTCACAACTCAAAGAAGGTCTTGAGTTATGGGATCTGAGTTCTGAAATTGATTTAGCTTGCCTTTGAAGTAGACAAATTCGTTGTTGTTGTTATAGACTTGAGCTGAATTGAGTTGATTAGCTTTACTTTTCCTCTAGTTGATGACGGCTATTCTAGGTTGCATGGTGATAGCATGACGGCCATGGTTCTAATTTTGATTAGGTTTTAGGTTTTGAGTCTACATGTGTTTATATATAATTTAGGATTAATTTAGGCCATCCGATCAACTTAGAATCAATCAAGACCATCCAGTCAAGATAGAGTGACACCTCAGCCCTAATGACTCAGCACTGAGCCACAAAATCATCATCTTTCAGATCTGTCCGGGGGGGGGGGGCAGGTCGACCCCCAGGTCGACCTGTTGGGAGGAGGTCGACACTAGGGTCGACCCCCAGGTCGACCTGGTTCCTAGGTGGGAATTTTCCCGCCTAGCCCGCTTCTGACTTCTACTTTGAATTTTGAGTCCGGTTTCGAGTTGTTTGAATTTATTTGAATTTTTTGGAAACTTCCGACAGCCATAACTTCTTCATACGAAGTCCAATTTACGAAAAACTCAGACTCTATCTCAACCAGAATTCCGAGACGAACACAATGGCATAACCCGTTTCCCTTGATTCTTACATTTAAAATTAATTATTGTTTAATTCGTAATTATAACGTTAACAGAAAATACGGGGTGTTACATTCTCCCCTCCTTAAAGGATTTCAACCCCGAAATGTTGAAGTTACAAAGAATACATATCCTATCATCCAATCGTCCATATACTCAACCATCGAACACAGGCATCCATTGTCCTTAAAAGACTTCTAATGCTTTCATGTTTATATGCACAGTGTGTGTACATGTCTGTATCTAATGCAAAATCAGGCGGTCTACTGATACAATTGACCTCCTTAATGCAATTTTTGGTAGTGCCATGCGTCCATTATGTATGCAAAAGATCCCTAATAATACATATTATTTCTACATGCGTGCACAACCATTCATCCGAATGCAACATCCATTTGATAACACAACCATTATACATCCATTAATCTAAATAAGCACACATTTATATGCAGTATTAAAGTGATTGAGCCGATCTAGTGCCTAATGTGTGTGTATATGCATCCACGAGCAACCACTAGCAAACACTTGCATCCACTAGCATCCATCAATCATAACATGTTTCAAATACAAGTTTACATCCATTGGTCTCTACCTAAGGATAAAGGATATGACCGAGAAGATACACTAAAAAGGTAGATACAAGCTTGAATAAACTTAAGGAAAAAGAGATCAAATATGTACCCTCAAAAAGAAAAGGGTAGGCTGCACGTATTTTGGCCTCGATCTCCCAAGTCGCGTCTTCCTCGGCGTCGCTCCATTGAACTTTGACAACCTTAACTTCACGGTTGCGTAGCTTTTTGACTTCCATCCCCAAGATACGAGTTGGAACTCTCCTCACGGTCGCTTCTCGTTCCACTTCGACTTCCTCTAGTATGCTTGGCTCCACAACTTCTGCCGACTCATGTAACTACTTCCGTAGCTGAGAGATATGAAAAACATTATGAACTCTAGCCAGTCTTTCAGGTAGCTCTACCCTGTAGGCCATCGTCCCAATCCTTTCGATGATAGAAAATGGTCCTACAAATCGTGGTGCCAACTTTCCTACGGACCCAAAGCGGATGACATTCCTCAAAGGAGATACTTTAAGGAACACCTTATCCCCAACTTCAAACTCAAGGTCGGTCCTTCTCTTGTCTGCGTAGGATTTATGTCTATCTTGGGCAGTCTTCATTCTCCTTCGTATCAAGTCCACTTTCTCTGAAGTCTCTCTAATCATGTCCGACCCAAGTATACGTTTATCTGTGGACTCCCACCAACAAGTTGGTGATCGACATGGCCTTCCATATAAAGCTTCGAAGGGTGCCATGCTGTGACAACCCAGATTCCGATGGGCCGATTATTTTTCTCAAAAATCCAATCCACCGAAACCCGAGTTGGTTGCTCTGGTATCCTGCAGAAAAAGACAAAGAAAAGAATATGTTAGAGTTCGGAAAACACCTCACATCGGAAGGAGTAAAATATAATATATTTAAACGTGGCTTTACCTTAATCATAATACTGCTAAATCAGTATTCCCAAAGCTATAAGTCTCTGTCTAACCTGCGAACGTTATGAGGAGGGGGTCAGAACATAAGTTCTGTGTGAATGAATTTAAACTACACTTCTTGAATAATCTTACATATACCGTTCAATTACACTTTCTTATTTATTAGGTTATACGTGTTATTAGCACTCAAAGCTTACACACACGCCGCACCCATCTACCCCCTAGTAGATTAACCTAATATAGTATATACGTAGCTAACCCCAAACTGAGGTACACCCCGTGATACCACACTCGCACGGTCTCCCCCGTATCGCCACAATAATATGCGCAGTCCCTCATCCTATGCCATAGTAACGTACAACACTACATCTGCATAGAACCACTATCGCTGTGCTACGTAAGCGTACTGACTGCTGTCCTCAAACTATTCCATCGAGTTTGGTTCCATCACCAAATAATGCCCTCTAGTCTACGATACACCACCCAGAGCAGACATGGTTGTACCTAGACTTTCCCACGTACGTATCATGAATCGTACTCGATGTTTCTACTGCATATAATCTCTACTTGTGCACCCAAGTTCTGTGGCAGGGCTACACCAGAAAACACAGAGCTTGGTTGGGAGCTTTTCTATATCTTTACGGGCCCTCCTCTAAGAGTGTCCAATGTACAGATATCCCTCGGGTCTGGTTTTTCTACGGTGGCTATGGCCCCACCTCAGCCCCTCCCTCAACTAGTAAAGACCACATGAGCTAAGCGACCACCCCTAACAAGCAAACAATCTAAACATCCGTGTGGGGACTCCCCGCACCCGTCCCTCGATAGCAAAGGTTAACGATCTCTAGGGGTTAGCCCTTGTCTTTTCGCTTTCCTTAGGCTGCTAGTAATAGGCGTTCGATGATCTTGCTATCGTTTGGTCTTGACCCTCCACCTCCTCCTGAGGCAATCGCCGAACAACCCTTAATGCCACCGCGTATAACATTCTGACTGCCCCCTACTTGTGCAGTCAAGGCCCACCCACATGGTAGTTCCGCGTAGACCCAACCTCTGTAATCCTAGCCCAAAGCTAAACCACTACAGAGGACTACCAAGAGCACCTTTAACACCTCAAGAAGCCGCGTGCTTCCCCTTCCAGTCCTTTGGAGCCGCCAAAATAGCGAACGTGCGCTCTCCTCGTGCCTTATGACACCATCATGATCTACCTCGTTGGGTTATTCTTCCTACAACGTGCGGACTGCTTCAAGCGCCTTAGTTTTATATGTCATTAGACCTTAAGTCTAAGCATTTATTTCACGCTTGTGCCACCTCGTCAACTTTCTCATTTAACTTGGTTATTCACATTAGCTTCCTTTTTTCGCATTCACCAAGTTACCCTTGCTTGTTACTTCAGTTTATACTTAACCCACTTAAGTCCATTAATAAGCCCACAACATGTTATTTTCCCATTTCATAAATTATTCCCTTTTTGGGATACAACAACATGTTATACTTAATTCGTAGTTAAGTATGCCTTATCCCACATACATACTGATTAGGAGAATAACCCTCTAAACACCAGCCCCGAAGACCGAAATCAACATCAGACGGGCACCCAGAGAATTACTCATCCCAACCAACATATATGATTCTAATTTACTTCTTTTCCACTCATATAACTTATATCAATTTTCATTCCACATTTCTCCTTTCCAAACCACTTAATTTAAGTATATCTTTATATATAAGTTATCTCGTCTTCCTTATCGTTTCCCATAACTTATCGTGTCCCATAAGTTATAATTTCCACCTATTATCCTTTCTTGCCTTATTCAAGTTTATTCATAATAGGTTATTTTTCATTCCCTATTTCTTGTCATTAATTTTAGATTTGACTTATTTCATAGTATACGTCGTCCCACCCTTCAAGTCTTGTATTACATCTCAAGTCATAACCTTCCCTTGTCCCTATGACAAGTTTGCCTATTATTTAATTTTACATCCACACAACTCAAGTTTATAATAGGTAATTATCATTCCCCCATTACTATGTCATTGATTTTAGATTTGACTTAACCCTTCCTTTTACTTAACCCGTTACTTCAACTTTACCCAATTCAATTAATTTATGATACCCTTACGGGTCCCATTTGGTTAAGCATGTCTAAATTTTGTTTCACATGTCACACGTGTCCCACTTAACACCCTTTATTATAGTTTCCATATCTTACACATGTCTTACTACAGTTAAGTCTACCTTAGTCATGTTTTACATCATATTTTTTACAACGGTTAAGTCCACATTAGTCATGCTTTACATATCGTTTATGTCACCCACTTAACCCTCTAACCATACCCATGTCACCCACATGTCTTATTATGGTTAGTATTTCTTAATTTATTTATAATGCCATAACGATGTATGACCTCTCACATTAGATGTCCGTTCGTGGTTGCTGGATTTGTCGGGCGGTTTCGGGCAATCTTACACCACAAACGCGCCTAACCTCATGTCATAAACCGTTACGCCTCTAGTTCTTGCCATTGACCTCTCACATTAGACATCCGCTTGTGGTTGCTGGATTTGCCGGGTGGTTCCGAGCAGTCTTACACCACAAACGCGTCTAACCTCATGTCATAGGCATTCATTAACAATCGTCTTCCACCCAAACCCCAAATTCATGTCTTATGTTCCAAATTCAACTTAATTACATTTCATTTCTATGCCTATTTCCAATTTGTTATTCACTACACCAATTACATAATAGTTAGCCAAATTTCATATTACCCAAATTATCCAATTCTAGCCAAATTCACCAATTCCATGTTATTCATACCCAAACATACTAATTTCCAATATCCAATTATACCCAATTTCATATAATCAATATTTTCCCAATATATATATCCCAACATTCCCATGTTCATACATATAATCTAATTCACCCTCTAGGCTTACTTTTCGAGTCACGAATAAATTTCACCAATTCATGTTATCCAATTACATGTTGTTAATATTGAATTATACCAATTCCATATCCAGTGACAAATTATGTCAAACTTACATAAATTCAACATTATAGATTATATTCCTCGACTGCATAAATTAGATTATGCCCAATATATGCAATAACAATTGTTATGCCACAAACCCCAAAATTACAGATTATATTACAATATCCCCATATTCCAATTGTGCGTATTGTATAATAAGATTTCGTCTAGGTTCGAGATAACCTAGATCCAAAAATAAAAAGGGGAAAGGATAAAAAGGAGAGAACTCAAACGTAGGCATACATAAAATAACAGATCTTATTTAATTAACAACATATTCATTACGGGGAATGGTAAATGATAGAAGCAACATTATACAACAAATATATTTCAAATCCACTCACATTGACTGGATTAGAGAAATAAGCGATTTGTTGTTGATGTAGAACGCTGATTTAATCTTCTTATTTAAAGAGCATGAATTTTTGATGAAGAACTTTGCTTCTTGATTTGATTAAACTCCAAAGTTTGTGAAGAACTTGCAATTTAGTTTAGGGTTTTGGGGCAGTGGCCATGTTTGGTTGAAGTTTGACGGCATAGAGGTGTCAGAAGGAATTGTTTATGAATTAGGTTAGGTCTAGGCACTATTTTATAGGTGTAGAGAGTGTTTTAGAGCCCTTAGATTGACCTAGAAGCCATCAGATCCGTACAACACATTAAAACACGTCACAGGTGCTCAAAAATGAACTGGGCCTGCTTCTGGACCGAAATTCTCGTCCCAGGTCGAGATAGGTCGACCTCCCCAAGAGGTAGGTCGACACTAAGGTCGACCTCCCCCTTGGGAGGTCGACCTTGGGGGAGGTCGACCTCATGGTCGACCTGGTCTTTTTTTTTTTCTGTTCTGAGTTGGTTGATTTCTGAATTTTTCTTGCATCTTCCGAAGGCCATAACTTCTCATACGAAGTCCGATTTTCGCAAACTTGGACACTATTCCAAGCAAAATTTCGAGAAGAACGCAATGGTGATGTCCATTTTACTTAATTCCTGATATTTAAATTAAGTGTCCTTATCTTATTATCTTCTCCGTTACACATGCTGTTATTGAATCAATTTTTCCTTTTCTTCCACGTGTTAATAAATTTTCATTATACATCACCATTATTTACCTATCTATGCATATACACATATTTTTATATAATTTTGAATTATATTAAAAATGCGGGGTGTTACATTCTCCCACCCTTAAAGAATTTCATCCCCGAAATTCGATAAGAGTAAAATAGATATCCCCTCGCAATATCCATCCATCAAGTGTGCATCCAATTGTTGCAAACGTTGTGCACATGTGCAAAGTGAGATACATCATAGTAAAGTATGTATGCCTAATTTGGATCCACCTATATGTATGCAAACTTTAAAAACTCTTTCAAAACATGATGCTCACATCCTAAATATACTTGCAGTTCTATATGAATGCAATATTTTTGAAAAATCAAAACGTTTTTCATCCACATTTTCCTACACTCTTACAGAGTAAGAGCATAGTTCATCGAATTTTCGCATCCAAAATCTTACCAACCATCATTAAATTCAAAATTTAGAAAAATCTAATATTCCAAATTCGATTTATTATGTTACGAAAAGGTGTAAAACGGAAAATTTCACATCCTCCGTTTTTCTTTTCTAATCGTACTTGGATTTTTATATGACTATTCCATGAAGATTTCCTATTTTCCTATCCAGGTACAATCACATAAGAAAATTTCTTCTCTTTTTCCACTTATCTTGGAAAAATTTAATATTTATTCATGTTTTTCTTAAGATTTCCATTTTCTTTTCCCATCACGTTTTGTTGCTTGATTGATTCAGTTGTTTTCTTGTTAGTTAGGCTAGTCTTCTTCTTAAGTTTATTATTTCAAACAAGCTCTTCTGTTTTCAACTAAAACAGTATTATCCTACACAGCTACAACTATGGGCCAAGAATCATAGGACTTTGTCACGAGTCTACTCAACAAGATCTATACATTTGCTTGCCCTTCACTACCTAGCAGTCACTACTAGTCCATGCTGTGTATTACTAGCCTATACTTCTCTTTCAAGCAACAATCCAATACTCATACGGCTTATGCATTCTACAGGAAAATTTCCATTAGTTTAATATTATCTAATCCCTGACTGTAAATCGGAAAGAAAATAACTCTCTAAGTATCAACCCCGAAGACCGAAATCAACATCAGATTGATACTTAGAGAATTTCTCATCTCAACCAATTCCCAGTTGGTTCTAATAGCTTTAACTTTATCTCATTCTTTCTAGGCCTTAATCCTTACCTACCCATTTTTAAACATGGTTTGACCTTCTTGCTTTTCATTACATTCTTCTTCCAAAGATTAATGTGGTAAAAATTTTATTCTTCTCTCAAAAACTTGCTTTTGCTAAACCATAAAAACATGTTACAAGGTAAAATTGCAAAAAAAAAAAAATTCAAATCACAAAAACTGGAGTAGACAAGGACAACTAATGGGTTACACTGTTCCTATTTACAATGTTAACTTTGGCTGCTAAGGTGCAAATATCTATTCTATTCTTACACTCTACCGCTTATTTTGTTCACCCAACAAAAATTTCTTTTCAAAACAATAATCAGATTTTATTGTTAACAGAATAGAATTTCTTTTAAAAAACGCAACACTTTCTTTTCAATCCTGTCATATACTATAATATGAAAACTAGCGAGTCATATATGCTCTATATTATGCACCTTTTTAATAGATAATTCTTTTAAAATAAGAAATCATTGTTTTACAAAATATACCCCGCTTTACTTTAAAAACCCAACATGCACTAAATAATTTCTCAAACATCAGAAATACTTTTAAGATTAAAACTTGAAAAACACCACAAACACTTCTAAGATTCAAGGTCTTAAAAGTTTATTATTGGGTTAGACTCAAAGCGGGTCTTCAACTCACTAGGCTTTTCCTAGGCACTTTCGCGAATTCAATTCTCTCGACTATATAGATTCCTAATCCATTTTACACATCTTAACACTTTCCAATCTATAAGGTTTCACTTCCGAACCTACTACTCTGAAATAACATTCCAGTTTTAATCTTATGGGATACTTTCTTTCTCAAATACCAATTCATATTGTACACTTTCCAACCAAACCACCTAAGGGTCTCAGAGATTTCTATGTTTATTACTTTAGTGTACAAACTAAATATCCCAACTCTTTCCCTACCTAGTGGGATACTTTATGGATTAAGGTTTATATATATAATATATTTATATTTTAGAAAATACAAATACGTTCACTCAATATCTCCCTAAAATCACTAAACTGAAGCTCTAATACCAGATGTGACAACTCAGATTCCGACGGACCGATTTTTTTTTTCAAAAATCCAATCCACCGAAACCCGAGTTGGTTGCTCTGGTATCCTGCAGAAAAAGACAGAGAAAAGAGATATGTTAGAGTTCGGAAAACACCTCACAGCGGAAGGAGTAAAATATAATATATTTAAAACATAACTTTACCTTAATCACAATACTGCTAAATCAGTATTCCCAAAGCTATAATTCTATGTCTAACCTGCGAATGTTATGAGGAGGGGGTCAGAACATAAGTTCTGTGTAACGACCCGGATTTTTGGTGACTTTGGTTATCGACATAAGCTCGATGTCGATAACCAAAACATCGAAAAATCCCGGTAATTAATGAAAGAAATTAGAGGGTGAGAATAGATAAGATAGAAACTTAGAATAGAAGAAGAAGAAGGACACAACATCAGAGTAACACGAACCTCACAACGGAACGACTAACATATAATAGATAACATAACTTTGAAATATAACAGTTATGTATACAATAGCACTTATCAGAGTACATCACTTACAACACAGCGGAACAAAACTCTATATAACTAACGTTGAAGCCTCCTGCTCCAAGCTCCCTTCAGATAGATTTGAAAAATCCTGAACTACTTGACTGCCTGTACAAATTTAGGCACCCAAGAGTTTAGGTAGAACAAAACAAAATAAACTCCGGGTCAGTCATGGGACTGGTATGAGTAAAACAGTTTAAACAAGTAAACGATATCTCATAAGACCACGCCGTATAACGGAACGAGTTTTTCCCTTATGAGAATCCAAAATATCTTTATATCAAAAACCTTTTGATATTATAATAATGTCTATCAACCACAATATAATAACCATCTAGCAGAAACGCTTTCATCTCACGTTCTACATATAGTATACAATCAAAACCGCAAGCACGTATTGGGTAATGGATTTTCAACTATGACAAGGTATGGAACCACCTTCCGATCAGTGTACTCTAGGAACGATACACTGGAGTTCAACAAGAACATCTTGTAACTCAGCCACACATGACCGACCACTCATTTTGCTTGAGTGTATCGAATGTATATCACCAACGGTTGGGATCAGTAACCGTTTCCCGTATATATATGAGACAGCATTGATAGATTAAAGAAGCAAATGAATATTCTCTAGATAGGTGATTGTACACCCTACTTCGGTGCGACCGACTTAGCCATGCTGCTTGCCCGATTTTTGTCATTTACCGGATGATGAGGCTTGAGGTTACGCTTTATCATCACATCAGATTCACTTCGAATGTCACATCGTCAGATCCATCAAAATCACTAATTTGACGTCTACAACCATACATTACGTGTCAGCTAAAAGAAGTTTCCTTCTTCGCTTCCACTCTTGGTATGGTTGAAGAAATCAATGTACGTGACCTTTCTGGAAATACTCTGTCAGACATTCATCCATACAAGTCATCCAGGAACAGGATGAACCGAAGGCACTATTCAGTACATCCATCTTAGGCACTGTTATCTAAGACTTATACAATAGCCCTTGCACTTTTGTAACGACCCAGAAAATCTGAACCAATTTAAAATTTTTAAATTGGCTAAAATAATGGATTTTAAATATTTATAATGAATATTTTAAATAATGGCGATGAAAACTGAGTTTGAATCGACAATTGAAAACGAATATAATTAATTATAATTATAAACAAGGCCTGAAATGGCGCTGCAGTTCAAAAATTGAATTCAAACTTTGTCGGACTGTATCGGGTGCAAAACAATCCGGATTTTAGTGAAACCAAAAATATTTAAATATATTAGTGAATATCTTTCCAACGAATCTGACAAATCGGAATTTGATAGCGGGAATCAAAAGATATGTCCAATTGAAAATTCTGAATAGTCGCTATGGAATTCAGGCCCTTAAAAATGGACATTTTGCAAACGACCTCGGATTTCGACGAAACCACTTTTGTTGGATCTGTGATGTCAAATTATTGCTAGGTTTCAAATTTCATAATTTTTCGAATCAATATGTGAGCGTGGCAAAGGAAAACGCGTTTGACCGGTTTCAGTTGATTTTAATCGACTGGAAATTGACCATTTTTCAAACGGTCTCAGAATTTGACGAAACTAGTTTTGTTAGGACCGTATCGTCAATACGAAGCTAGAAAATATTTTTCTGGAATTTTTCGAGTTCGTATGTGGCCCCACTAAATTGAAATGTGCGTTTAAATTGAATATATAAAGAATTGCACTTTAAATTCAACGGAAACTGATTCAAACGATCGAATCAGCTTACGATACATATCCCATTGTGTTCGGGATGGGGGTAAAACGCTATGGACGACAGGTGGTGGGCCTCGTTTAGAGGTCGTATGTAAAAGTCAACTTTTTGCAAAATTAAATAATTAAATAATAAAAAAAAATTAATCCCCTCCCTTATCTTTTGTTCTGCCCCCCCCCCCCTTTTTTCTTTTCTTCCTCCAGTTCGAATCAAATAAAGAAAAAAAAACAACGAACCCTAATCCTACGCGACGCCGCCGCCAGAAGACCACCGCGCCCCGCCCAGGCCGGCGCCCCACCTTCGATGCCCCCCGACGCCCTCGCTCGCTCCTCCTCCTTTAATCCGACCCCCCCTAAACCGCTGGCCAGCTCCGCCCTAACAACCTCCGACGCATCCACCCCCCCCCCTCCCTCTTCATAAGCAACGATGTGAGTTTCCTCCTTTTTTTTTATTTATCTATTTTTGTTCTTTCTTTGTTTAATTTTAATGTAAGTAAATAGCAAATAAAAAAAATCAGTTTTACTTATGAAGGTTGTGAATAAAAAAAAATTAGATTTTTATTTATATATTAGTTTAGAATAAATTAGATTTTTAATTGATATATATGTTCTTTGTTAAAAGAGTTGATTTTTAAACATGGTCAAAGCTTTGATTTTTAAATCACAAAGTAGTGATTTTATAAATATGAAAGGTTTGATTTTTATAAGAAGTAAAAATATGATTTTTATATATTGAACATCGGAGTAAAAATATGATTTTTATATATTGAACATCGAAGTAAAAATATGATTTTTATATATTGAACATCGAAGTAAAAATATGATTTTTATATATTGAACATCGAAGTAAAAATATGATTTTTATATATTGAACATCGAAGTAAAGATTCGATTTTTATATATTGAATAGCATAATAAAAATTCGATTTTTATATATTGAATAACGAAGTAAAAATTCGATCTTTACATATGTAGTGAATACGGGCAACGAAAGCGACAAAAGGCGAGAACGGTGAAGATTTATGCAAAGAAGAGTCGTGGGATTGAATTAGCTAATCTGTGAGAATTTCTCACTCTTCCATTTCTTTTTCTAGCTATATATATATGTGTTGAAATAAAAGTGAATTGCTATATATAAATATATATATATATATATATACGCCCCTCGTCCACAAACCATGGACGATATTTATTGATTGTGATTGGTGTGAAAATTGATTGATAGCGAATGATTGTTTGGGATTGTTTGTGGTTGATATTGATTGATTGTGGTTGAAAAATACCCGTTTGTGATTGAGAAATATTTTAAAAAACCACATAGGATTAGTTTGTGGAAATGAAATAAATATATACATGCCGCCTGCGTGCGAACTAGATGCATGATCCCCATTGTCAAAAACCACGAGGTTTTAAGGTAGAGCGAGGAGCCGTACTAGGGACGGTCCCGGTTTTAACTACCCTGCCGTTATGCTGCCGAAATTTTGAATAATATTCGTGTGTTTGAATTATTTTCATTGCTTAAACTATATTTATTCATTGAATAGAAAACCTTCATGTGTTGAATTGATATTCATTCGTTGATTAGAAATTCATGTGTTGAAAGGTATTCGCGTTTTAAATATAAAAATCGCATTTTTATCTATATATAGAAACTATAGAAAACCTTCATGTGTTGAATTGATATTCATTCGTTGATTAGAAATTCATGTGTTGAATGGTATTCGCGTTTTAAATATAAAAATCGCATTTTTATCTATATATAGAAACTATAGAAAACCTTCATGTGTTGAATTGATATTCATTCGTTGATTAGAAATTCATGTGTTGAATGGTATTCGCGTTTTAAAATATAAAAATCACATTTTTATCTATATATAGAAACTATAGAAAACCTTCATGTGTTGAATTGATATTCATTCGTTGATTAGAAATTCATGTGTTGAATGGTATTCATATTTTGAAATAAATTGTTTGATAATAAAAATCACCTTTTATCGACTATATGAACTGTGTAAAACAATCTCATTTTAAAAGAAATTGTTTTATGATAAAAATCCTATTTTTGTCACCTATATGAACTATATAGAAAAATAGTGTTTTGAAATGAATTGTTTTACAATAAAAATCACATTTTTATTGTATGCATGAATCGTTGAAATGTGAAGTGTTAAAAATAACCACTTGTTCAAAATAAACATATATGAGTTGAAATATTCATTAATTAGCTAATGAAATGATTTGCACCTATGTATGTAACATTAGAATGAATGGTGTTTTTTTTAAACCAAATAGAAATCAAATATGAAGTTGAATAGAAAATGATAAATGATAAGAACTGTATATATATATATATATGTACATGCATATTCATTGAACAGGTTATAGCAAAGGGGCTAGAGAAGAGGAATAAAATTTTGTGCCCGACAAATTGGTACACATTTACTGTTTTGTTTGGGTGATGATTTTATGAGCCTGTTGGCTAGCCGCTTGGCTTTTTTCTTTTTCTTTTTGAGATTAGAAGGACCGGGAAAGCTATTTGCGATTTCCCGATGCTCCCGGTGCAGGGGAGGTTATGGCGAAATTTTCCAAAATTTTAAGGCGTTAGTGAAATATTTGAAGTGAAAACGATATTGAAATTGTTGAATGAACTATATTTATATAATTATATAAATATAAATAGAATTAAAACGAAACGTGGCCATGCAGTTCGCATTTTGAAACCGTGATTTCAAACAACTAGTACGGGAAATCCGACCATTGGATTTTCCCGAAACCTCAACCGTCGGGTTCGCCTTGGAAATATCTTCCCAACGGCACCAACCTTGTAAAAATCCAACGGTTGGATTGTCTGGAATGTTTAATTCAAATCTGATGAAAAACAGCGCCAGAAGCGATTATATTTTTATATATATAAATATAATTATATATTTAATCGAATAACGACGCTGCAGTTCGTATTTTGAAATCGAAAATTCAAACGATTGTACCGGGAGATCCGACCGTCGGATTTTCCCGAAACTGGAACCGTTGGATTCGTTTTGAAAAGACCTTTCTAATGATGTAAATTTTGTGAAGATCCAACGGTTAGATTTTCAGATATGTGTAAATCAAATCTGAAGAAAAACAGCGCCACGGCCGCTTTATGGCCCGAAGCGTCGTTTTGAATAAATTAGCTATTTTAAAATAAATAAAAATAGCGATAATTCGTTATAAAATATCATAAGCGATATGGAATGGAAATAAACTGAATTTGCTCGATTTGTGTGGCTTTTGATGGTTGAATGTATTTGGTGTGAAAATTACATTAAAGAACAAGATTGGTGTTGTCAAATAATTTAACCATTGAAATAAATTGATTTGAAATTCTAAATATACGTGAATTATTTGAAAGGGCCAAGTTTATTCTCATTTCAAATAATTGACCGACGATTGAAATTCGAAGTTGAAGACGATGGTCGAAGACCGGAGATCTTCACCGCGTTTGGATGGTAACCGAGGTCCTGATTGGGAGGCATCCCGAAATATGGATAATGAGTGGTGATCGTCCAGACGTACGTGGTGATCGATGGGTTTGCGAGGTTTTTAGTGCCTCCGGTTTCGTTCAGACCCAGAACGGACTTGTAAATGGACTGTGTGTCCGACATTGGAATTTGTTCTGTGTGATTGATAGCCATCAGTTGCACGGTGTGAATTGCCTGTGTGGCATGCTAAGATGCAGTGATCAGGGCTTCTGTTGAAAAGCAAAGTCTTGTGGTGATGATCAAAGCACCGCCTGTGTGGCGTAGCTTTGTGTATAACGTGAATTCGCGAGCCTCACACCCCGGTATGAACCAGAAACGGGAGGAAGGACCTCAGGGAGGACATGCGTTTCTTTCTAGCTAGGGTGGTGTCAGTGACCTACCAGCCCTGACATTTATATACTTTTCACCTATGTGGTTGTTGCTGTTGCGAGGCGCCTCGGTTTGATCGGACGATCCAGGTCCGATGGAGTCATTCGTTGGCTCGTTTACGCCCCAAAGGGCGGGGAAACGTATTGTTCAGGAATTTTAATCCACATCGGTGGACCGGCCCTGTCGCTCCTAGGGTCACTCGAGCTCTGATCCTGTGGCTCGGGCTAGAGAGTCACGAATTCGGTAAGGACTATCTTTTGCCTTGGTTCATGACGGAAATCCAATTTCCAAATACAACACCGTGCGGTTTTGATTGTATACCTATATATGGCGACATAGTGGTATAGGGCATTAATGCCGTCTATGATTGATAGTTATGATTTGAAATTGTTTTTCAAAACATATAAACACTAGCAATAATATCAAATGCCTTTGTTTTATTCGTATCAAGCATATTTGGCCGTTATAAGGTAAAAACTCTATCCTCCGGTTTGCGTTGCATTGTGTGATGGGAACGGAGTCTTATAACGGCTTCATTTTTATAAAAAGCATAGCGATGTTTAAAAGAAATATTTGTTTGAAAGCACTGGCAATCCAATGGAGTAAACCCGTTCCACGAAAGTGGCGTGGTCCTGTGATTAGCCATATTATATATGTGTTGAGTAGATTTCTCATACCAGTCCCATGACTGACTCGTAGTTTGTTTCACCTTCAAACTCGGGTGCCCCTTTTTCTACATGGGCAGCCTTGTATTCAGGTTTAGCTGGTTCTTTCTGGATAGCTGGGGCTGAAGATGGATTCTATCATTTATCTCCTTTTTATGCTGTTCAGCTCCTATTGTACATATTTTGTTTGTTTTCCGCTGTAGGCACTTATGTATAGCTGAACTGTATTTGTACTAAGTAAGATCCTGTATACTGTGTAACTCTGATGATTACTTTATCCAGTATATTCTATTGTTCATTATCTGGTGTATTTATTTAATTTTGTTCTGCTATAATCTGATTCTGTGTTATATTCCAAAGATAGCCCTTGTCTCTGTGAGAAACGGGATTTCGGGCCGTCATAACGTGGTATCAGAGCTTTGGTTAAGCTTAGTTCTGGAATACAACATTTGAACGAACTCGTCAGAAATAGAACTAGTAGAGTTCTAGGACGGGTAACTCTATACAGATAGGATCAGCAATATCCTAGTATGAGTAAAGCAGAATGAAATTACACATCGATAGACACATTTACATTCAAGTATTTGTCTCTATATTTTGAAATATCTTTTCTGTTGACCTGACACTTGATCTGCTATTTGCAGAAGAACTAGAAAATGAGTGCCAGAAACAGAAGAAGTAATATTGACCCGGATATAGAAGCTCTATTCATGAAATATAGAAATCTGGGTGGAAAACCCTTTACGGGTGAAGAAGCAATTATGAAAACACAAGCTTGGATTCGTTCGGCTGAGAAAATCTTTGAAGCATTAAAGCTGAGGGATGACCAGAAAAGATTACTGGCCTCCTGGGCACTCAAAGAAGAAGCTTTGTTCTGGTGGGATCCAATTATTAAGGATAATCCAGAAGGTGATATCACCTGGGATAGATTCAAAGTGATTTTTTTGGAAAGATTTACCCCTCCCGAAGCGACTGAGCGCCTCTGTGATGAATTTTCTTATTTGATACAAGGGGATATGACCATCCCAGAATATCATAAGAAATTCAACGAACTTGCTCACTTTGCACCCCATCTAATTCAGAATACGAGGAGAAAGAATTTGAGATTTATTTACGGGCTTCAAAGGAAATATCAGAATAAAGTAATGGGGCATGTGAAGCTCCCTTTTTCAGAAATGATTTATATGGCTTATCAGTATGAAGATCTCCATAAGAAAGGCATGTTGCGCGACGAAGAGGAAGTCAGCTCTAGTAATAAAATTGAGTCTGAAACTGATCGTCCTGAGGCCAGTACAATGTCTGAAGTCGGTAAGGAGCCCGGAGTAAATCGAAAAAGGGCCAGATCCGAAAAAGAACCAGTAACGACAGCTGTATGCAGTAACTGCAACAGGCAAGGGCACCTTTCGGTAAGTTGCAGATCTCTCAAGAAACGAGGAAAGGATGGATCTAAATCTGGCAAGAAGTTCCAAGAGAACAGAAAGTGCAGTTAATGCCATCAGTCCGGTCATCTTTCAAAGGCCTGTCCGCTATTCAGAAAACCTAAAGCAGTACATATAAACGAAGTAGCAGAAACTTCTGAGCCCTCAGATAAGCAAGGGAGGTCTGATGTTTTAGAAGGCACGCTCAATGTCAAGAACATTCCAGTTAAAGTACTGTTTGACACAGGCGCGTCGCGAAGCTTTATTGCAAAGAGTGCAGTCAAGAAGCTGGAATTGAATTTGAAGAAGCTCAGAGAGCCAATGACTGTCCAAAATCCAGTTGGGGGTTCCATCAATCTCAGTTGGATCTGTGCAGTACCAGTCTCTTTTTCTTGCTATAAATTCCCTATTATCTCTATCGTCATGAATTTTAATGAATTCGATCTTATTCTGGGATTGGATTGGCTAACAAAATATGAAGTAGAGGTTAGATGCGCCGAGAGAGTTGTAAAGGCAAAGGCACAATTGGGGAATTATATAACCATACCTTGTGAAGGCCCGACTTCAGACAGAAAAGATTTCTGGTCAGCTCTCGATGTCTCTCCAGCCCAAATAGAAAATATCCCTAAAGTTACTGAGGATATTCCAAACCTCATCAAAGACATTCCTGTCGTCAAAAACTATGCGGATGTGTTCGAAGAAGTTGTTCGCTTACCTCCGCAGAGAGAAATAGATTTCAAAATTGCTTTGATTCCTAATGCAAGGCCGGTAGTTCACGCTATTCGAAGAATGTCCTTGAAAGAGAAGGAGGAATTAGACAATCAAACACGACAGCTAGTATGGAAAGGTCTGATCAGGCCTAGTTTCTCTGATTGGGGTGCAGCAGTGGTATTTGTCCCAAAATCTGACGGTACTCTATGTCTATGTGTGGATTATCGTGATCTGAATAAGCAGACAATAGAGAACAAGTATCCATTGCCGCGGATTGATGATTTGTTGGATCGATTAAATGGAGCACAAGTATTCTCACGAATGGACCTAGCTACAGGCTTCCATCAACTTCGAATTGCCGAAGAGTGTGTTCCAATGACAGCATTCAAAGGTCCCGACTTATTCTATGAATGGTTAGTAATGCCGTTCGGCTTATGTAACGCTCCTGCTTACTTCGTCGATCTAATGAACAGAGTATTCAGAGGAGTATTGAATAAATTTGTTCTGGTTTTCATTGACGATATTCTAATCTTCTCTAAATCAAAGGCCGAACATGAAAAGCATCTGGAACAGGTTCTAGAAATTCTGAGACGGAATGTATTAAAAGCCAAGTTTTCCAAATGTATCTTCTGGCAAGATGAAGTAAAATTTCTGGGCCACGTCATATCGAAAGAAGGAATTGCTGTGGATCCAAGCAAAATCACAGCTATTCAGATTTAGAAACAGCCCAGTACCCCCGCTGAAGTCCGCAGTTTTCTCGGATTGGCTAGCTATTATCGGAAGTTCGTGAAAGACTTTTCGAAGATATCTGGTCACTTAACGAAGCTTACAAAGAAGCATTCTAAGTTCAAATGGACTCCAGAAAGTGAGGAGGCTTTCGAAGAGCTAAAGTTAAGACTAACGACAGCTCCAGTGTTAACCATCATTGATGGCAACCAAGATCTAAAAGTCTGGACTGATGCGTCTAGAGAGGGCCTTGGCGCAGTGTTAATGCAAAGAGGCCAAGTAATTGCTTATGCTAGCCGTCAACTAAAGCCGCACGAGAAGAACTACGTAACTCATGATCTTGAGTTATTGGCTATTGTGTTCGCTTTGAAAATCTGGAGACACTATCTTCTCGGTGAGAGATTTGAACTATTTATAGATCATCAGTCGTTAAAGTATCTATTCACCCAAAAGGACTTGAATTTGAGGCAGCAACGTTGGCTGGAGTTTCTTGGAGCATATGACTTCGAAATTATATATACTCCAGGGAAAGCCAATGTCGTGGCCGATGCGCTGAGTCGAAAGAATGTAATGATCGCCAGCTTTATTATCACGACTTCCTTGATTGACAAGATATCTATTCTTCAGAAGGAGGATAACTTTATTAAGGATATGATTAAAAGGATTCGGAAAGGCGAACCCTCGTGTTTTCAAATAGATAACGACGAGACCCTGAGATTGAAAGGAAGGATTTGTGTTCCTGACATCCCAGAGTTAAAAAGGGAAGTGTTAGACGAGTGTCACAAGTCCAAGCTGAGTATCCATCCTGGCGTGGCCAAAATGTATAACGATCTCAAAAGAACATTCTGGTGGAAGGCTATGAAGAGAGACGTTTCAATATATGTTAGCCGATGCCCTACTTGCCAGCTAGTCAAGAGTGACCAACAGAAATTGGCTGGATTATTACAACCACTAGAAGTTCCGGGTTGGAAGTGGGAACATATTTCTATGGATTTCATTGATGGTCTGCCCAGGACCAGAAAAGGAAATGACAGTATTTGGGTGATCGTAGATCGCTTCACGAAGACCGCCCATTTCATACCTGTCAGATCAAATAGAACCGCTCAGAGTCTGGCGCAGATTTACTTCAGGGAAATAGTTAGACTGCATGGAGTGCCGCTCAGCATAGTCAGTGATAGAGATACAATATTCACTAGCAAATTCTGGGAAGCATTTCAAGTCGAGCTGGGAACGAAGTTAAACTTGAGCACCGCTTATCATCCTCAGACAGACGGTCAGACTGAGAGGGTGAATCGCATTTTAGAAGATCTATTGCGGGCTTGTGTTATAGATTTCGGTGGATCATGGGAAGAACATCTGCATTTGGCTGAATTCTCTTATAACAACAGCTACCAGGAGAGTCTGACAATGTCGCCATTCGAAGCATTATATGGTCAACCGTGCCGATCCCCTGCTTGTTGGGTCGAACCAGGAAATAGACTTGTGTTGGGTCCTGATATGATTCGAGAAGCTGCCGACAAAGTCGATTTTATTAAGAAGCGATTACTCGCCGCTCAAAGCCGACAAAAGAGCTATGCCGATAGAAGAAGAAGAGATATATCCTTTGAAGTTGGCGACTATGTATATTTGAAAGTATCGCCGATGAGAGGAGTTATCCGGTTCGGTAAAACTGGAAAGTTGGCACCCAAATTTATTGGTCTGTTTCCTATTCTGGAACGGATCGGAACTCTTGCTTATAGGGTCAGATTGCCTGATTGGTTGCCTGGAGTTCATGATGTATTTCATATATCTCAACTTCGAAAGCACGTTCATGATCCAGACTTGATCGTGGAAGAAGCAGCTCAAAAGGACATTGAAATTACTCCAGAATTAGCTGTGAGAAGAGAGCCGCTAAAGATAATAGGCAAAGAAACCAAAGAGCTGAGGAACAAGAAGGTTCGCTTAGTCAAAGTGCAATGGAGTGGAGATCCAAGAGATTGTACTTGGGAAACTGAGGAGAGCATTCAGAAAGCTTATCCTAGATGCCGAGTAGATATCTCTGATTGACTCTGGTGCAAGGTACATTTACCCTACTTTGCATTACCATTTAATTCTCTATTCTATTGCTATTTTCTTCCCATGGATGTGCACTATTAATTATATAGTCTGAATGATTTTTAAAGGGTATAGGATTTGATTAGTATATTTTTGAAGGTTAAAAACAATTGGATTGGTTGTTGTGTTGTGTGATTGTAGATTTATCAAACCACTTTCGACTTTGTTCCTTTTCGGGGACGAAAAGTTTTAAGTGGGGGAGATTGTAACGACCCAGAAAATCTGAACCAATTTAAAATTTTTAAATTGGCTAAAATAATGGATTTTAAATATTTAAAATGAATATTTTAAAAAAATGGCGATGAAAAATGAGTTTGAATCGACAATTGAAAACGAATATAATTAATTATAATTATAAACAAGGCCTGAAATGGCGCTGCAGTTCAAAAATTGAATTCAAACTTTGTCGGACTGTATCGGGTGCAAAACAATCCGGATTTTAGTGAAACCAAAAATATTTAAATCTATTAGTGAATATCTTTCCAACGAATCTGACAAATCGGAATTTGATAGCGGGAATCAAAAGATATGTCCAGTTGAAAATTCTAAATAGTCGTTATGGAATTCAGGCCCTTAAAAATGGACATTTTGCAAACGACCTCGGATTTCGACGAAACCACTTTTGTTGGATCCGTGATGTCAAATTATTGCTAGGTTTCAAATTTCATAATTTTTCGAATCAATATGTGAGCGTGGCAAAGGAAAACGCGTTTGACCGGTTTCAGTTGATTTTAATCGACTGGAAATTGACCATTTTTCAAACGGTCTCAGAATTTGACGAAACTAGTTTTGTTAGGACCGTATCGTCAATACGAAGCTAGAAAATATTTTTCTGGAATTTTTCGAGTTCGTATGTGGCCCCACTAAATTGAAATGTGCGTTTAAATTGAATATATAAAGAATTGCACTTTAAATTCAACGGAAACTGATTCAAACGATCGAATCAGCTTACGATACATATCCCATTGTGTTCGGGATGGGGGTAAAACGCTATGGACGACAGGTGGTGGGCCTCGTTTAGAGGTCGTATGTAAAAGTCAACTTTTTGCAAAATTAAATAATTAAATAATAAAAAAAATTTAATCCCCTCCCTTATCTTTCGTTCTGGCCTCCCCCCCTTTTTTCTTTTCTTCCTTCAGTTCGAATCAAACAGAGAAAAAAAAAACAACGAACCCTAATCCTACGCGACGCCGCCGCCAGAAGACCACCGCGCCCCGCCCAGGCCGGCGCCCCACCTTCGATGCCCCCCGACGCCCTCGCTCGCTCCTCCTCCTTTAATCTGACCCCCCCTAAACCGCTTCAGCCCAAAACCGCTGGCCAGCTCCGCCCTGACAACCTCCGACGCATCCCCCCCCCCCCTCTTCATAAGCAACGATGTGAGTTTCCTCCTTTTTTTTTATTTATCTATTTTTGTTCTTTCTTTGTTTAATTTTAATGTAAGTAAATAGCAAATAAAAAAAATCAGTTTTACTTATGAAGGTTGCGAATAAAAAAAATTAGATTTTTATTTATATATTAGTTTAGAATAAATTAGATTTTTAATTGATATATATGTTCTTTGTTAAAAGAGTTGATTTTTAAACATGGTCAAAGCTTTGATTTTTAAATCACAAAGTAGTGATTTTATAAATATGAAAGGTTTGATTTTTATAAGAAGTAAAAATATGATTTTTATATATTGAACATCGAAGTAAAAATATGATTTTTATATATTGAACATCGAAGTAAAAATATGATTTTTATATATTGAACATCGAAGTAAAAATATGATTTTTATATATTGAACATCGAAGTAAAGATTTGATTTTTATATATTGAATAGCATAATAAAAATTCGATTTTTATATATTGAATAACGAAGTAAAAATTCGATCTTTACATATGTAGTGAATACGGGCAACGAAAGCGACAAAAGGCGAGAACGGTGAAGATTTATGCAAAGAAGAGTCGTGGGATTGAATTAGCTAATCTGTGAGAATTTCTCACTCTTCCATTTCTTTTTCTAGCTATATATATATGTGTTGAAATAAAAGTGAATTGCTATATATATATATATATACGCCCCTCGTCCACAAACCATGGATGATATTTATTGATTGTGATTGGTGTGAAAATTGATTGATAGCGAATGATTGTTTGGGATTGTTTGTGGTTGATATTGATTGATTGTGGTTGAAAAATACCCGTTTGTGATTGAGAAATATTTTAAAAAACCACATAGGATTAGTTTGTGGAAATGAAATAAATATATACATGCCGCCTGCGTGCGAACTAGATGCATGATCCCCATTGTCAAAAACCGCGAGGTTTTAAGGTAGAGCGAGGAGCCGTACTAGGGACGGTCCCGGTTTTAACTACCCTGCCGTTATGCTGCCGAAATTTTGAATAATATTCGTGTGTTTGAATTATTTTCATTTGCTTAAACTATATTTATTCATTGAATAGAAAACCTTCATGTGTTGAATTGATATTCATTCGTTGATTAGAAATTCATGTGTTGAAAGGTATTCGCGTTTTAAATATAAAAATCGCATTTTTATCTATATATAGAAACTATAGAAAACCTTCATGTGTTGAATTGATATTCATTCGTTGATTAGAAATTCATGTGTTGAATGGTATTCGCGTTTTAAATATAAAAATCGCATTTTTATCTATATATAGAAACTATAGAAAACCTTCATGTGTTGAATTGATATTCATTCGTTGATTAGAAATTCATGTGTTGAATGGTATTCGCGTTTTAAAATATAAAAATCACATTTTTATCTATATATAGAAACTATAGAAAACCTTCATGTGTTGAATTGATATTCATTTGTTGATTAGAAATTCATGTGTTGAATGGTATTCATATTTTGAAATAAATTGTTTGATAATAAAAATCACCTTTTATCGACTATATGAACTGTGTAAAACAATCTCGTTTTAAAAGAAATTGTTTTATGATAAAAATCCTATTTTTGTCACCTATATGAACTATATAGAAAAATAGTGTTTTGAAATGAATTGTTTTACAATAAAAATCACATTTTTATTGTATGCATGAATCGTTGAAATGTGAAGTGTTAAAAATAGCCACTTGTTCAGAATAAACTTATATGAGTTGAAATATTCATTAATTAGCTAATGAAATGATTTGCACCTATGTATGTAACATTAGAATGAATGGTGTTTTTTTAAACCAAATAGAAATCAAATATGAAGTTGAATAGAAAATGATAAATGATAAGAACTGTATATATATGTACATGGATATTCATTGAACAGGTTATAGCAAAGGGGCTAGAGAAGAGGAATAAAATTTTGTGCCCGACAAATAGGTACACATTTACTGTTTTGTTTAGGTGATGATTTTATGAGCCTGTTGGCTAGCCGCTTGGCTTTTTTCTTTTTCTTTTTGAGATTAGAAGGACCGGGAAAGCTATTTGCGATTTCCCGATGCTCCCGGTGCAGGGGAGGTTATGGCGAAATTTTCCAAAATTTTAAGGCGTTAGTGAAATATTTGAAGTGAAAACGATATTGAAATTGTTGAATGAACTATATTTATATAATTATATAAATATAAATAGAATTAAAACGAAACGTGGCTGTGCAGTTCGCATTTTGAAACCGTGATTTCAAACAACTAGTACGGGAAATCCGACCATTGGATTTTCCCGAAACCTCAACCGTCGGGTTCGCCTTGGAAATATCTTCCCAACGGCACCAACCTTGTAAAAATCCAACGGTTGGATTGTCTGGAATGTTTAATTCAAATCTGATGAAAAACAGCGCCAGAAGCGATTATATTTATATATATATATATAATTATATATTTAATTGAATAACGACGCTGCAGTTCGTATTTTGAAATCGAAAATTCAAACGATTGTACCGGGAGATCCGACCGTCGGATTTTCCCGAAACTGGAACCGTTGGATTCGTTTTGAAAAGACCTTTCTAATGATGTAAATTTTGTGAAGATCCAACGGTTAGATTTTCAGATATGTGTAAATCAAATCTGAAGAAAAACAGCGCCACGGCCGCTTTATGGCCCGAAGCGTCGTTTTGAATAAATTAGCTATTTTAAAATAAATAAAAATAGCGATAATTCGTTATAAAATATCATAAGCGATATGGAATGGAAATAAACTGAATTTGCTCGATTTGTGTGGCTTTTGATGGTTGAATGTATTTGGTGTGAAAATTACATTAAAGAACAAGATTGGTGTTGTCAAATAATTTAACCATTGAAATAAATTGATTTGAAATTCTAAATATACGTGAATTATTTGAAAGGGCCAAGTTTATTCTCATTTCAAATAATTGACCGACGATTGAAATTCGAAGTTGAAGACGATGGTCGAAGACCGGAGATCTTCACCGCGTTTGGATGGTAACCGAGGTCCTGATTGGGAGGCATCCCGAAATATGGATAATGAGTGGTGATCGTCCAGACGTACGTGGTGATCGATGGGTTTGCGAGGTTTTTAGTGCCTCCGGTTTCGTTCAGATCCAGAACGGACTTGTAAATGGACTGTGTGTCCGACATTGGAATTTGTTCTGTGTGATTGATAGCCATCAGTTGCACGGTGTGAATTGCCTGTGTGGCATGCTAAGATGCAGTGATCAGGGCTTCTGTTGAAAAGCAAAGTCTTGTGGTGATGATCAAAGCACCGCCTGTGTGGCGTAGCTTTGTGTATAACGTGAATTCGCGAGCCTCACACCCCGGTATGAACCAGAAACGGGAGGAAGGACCTCAGGGAGGACATGCGTTTCTTTCTAGCTAGGGTGGTGTCAGTGACCTACCAGCCCTGACATTTATATACTTTTCACCTATGTGGTTGTTGCTGTTGCGAGGCGCCTCGGTTTGATCGGACGATCCGGGTCCGATGGAGTCATTCGTTGGCTCATTTACACCCCAAAGGGCGGGGAAACGTATTGTTCAGGAATTTTAATCCACATCGGTGGACCGGCCCTGTCGCTCCTAGGGTCACTCGAGCTCTGATCCTGTGGCTCGGGCTAGAGAGTCACGAATTCGGTAAGGACTATCTTTTGCCTTGGTTCATGACGGAAATCCAATTTCCAAAAACGACACCGTGCGGTTTTGATTGTATACCTATATATGGCGACATAGTGGTATAGGGCATTAATGCCGTCTATGATTGATAGTTATGATTTGAAATTGTTTTTCAAAACATATAAACACTAGCAATAATATCAAATGCCTTTGTTTTATTCGTATCAAGCATATTTGGCCATTATAAGGTAAAAACTCTATCCTCCGGTTTGCGTTGCATTGTGTGATGGGAACGGAGTCTTATAACGGCTTCATTTTTATAAAAAGCATAGCGATGTTTAAAAGAAATATTTGTTTGAAAGCACTGGCAATCCAATGGAGTAAACCCGTTCCACGAAAGTGGCGTGGTCCTGTGATTAGCCATATTATATATGTGTTGAGTAGATTTCTCATACCAGTCCCATGACTGACTCGTAGTTTGTTTCACCTTCAAACTCGGGTGCCCCTTTTTCTACACGGGCAGCCTTGTATTCAGGTTTAGCTGGTTCTTTCTGGATAGCTGGGGCTGAAGATGGATTCTATCATTTATCTCCTTTTTATGCTGTTCAGCTCCTATTGTACATATTTTGTTTGTTTTCCGCTGTAGACACTTATGTATAGCTGAACTGTATTTGTACTAAGTAAGATCCTGTATACTGTGTAACTCTGATGATTACTTTATCCAGTATATTCTATTGTTCATTATCTGGTGTATTTATTTAATTTTGTTCTGCTATAATCTGTTTCTGTGTTATATTCCAAAGATAGCCCTTGTCTCCGTGAGAAACGGGATTTCGGGCCGTCATAACTTTACACCGTCTTCAATTATCTTTGGCATATATGATTCGCAACGCTTATGCCAATACAGAGTGGTTCTTTGGATGATAATCCAACCGGTCTCTCCATATTAACAACGTTAAAATGGTCAAAACTTCGATGGTCTGTGATTTAACCATCAAAGAAAAACAGGTGTGCAAACAACGATATTATTTCCAAATGGATATTCTATCAATCAATCATCAATCATATATATATTCATATTTCCTTATTTTCTATGTTTAGAAAATATACGTTAACACTGGAAAACATTTCCATTTCTAAACCATATTTCCAATTTCAATATTTGATTACGTTTCTGATTCTATTTGGAAAACATTTCCAAATCTCCTTTACTTGGATTTAAACAGGTGTTTTAAATCAACATCGCGACGACACTCAAACCACTATACTTATTTACTAAATTCACTTAACCACCTTCACTCTCGAACCTTAACCATTTCTAAATTAAAAACGAAGTCAATCAAGTTGGGGTATAACTACCTCTCAGACCTTAACTGAACAACATTTCAAATCTCGAAATAGGGCAAGTTCATCTTTTAACTCTTTAACACTTCCTTACGTAACTCTCGTTCGAATAAATCTCAATTCGATAACTCCTCCCTTCGAATAGCTATATTTGATAATTTCTCTTACGAATAACTAGATTCGATTAACCTTTCTTCGAATAAACTAAATTCGATTAACCCCAATCGATTTAACTCTTTTTACTTAACTCCTTACTTAACTCCTTTCGAATAACTAATTCGATAACTCCTTTCGATTAAACTATAATCGATAACTCCTTTCGAATAACTAATTCGATAACTCCTTTCGATTTAACTATAATCGATAACTCCTTTGTGTTTAACTCTATTCGAATAACTAAGTTGAATAACTCTTATTTATTTAACTCTATTCGAATAAACTAAATTCGATTAACTCCATTTGAATAACTCTAGTTCGATTTTAACTCTATCGATTAACTCTAACTGGTTTAACTCTAACTGATTAACTCTAACTGATTAATTCTAACTGGTTAATTCTAACTGATTAATTCTAACTGATTAATTCTAACTGATTAATTCTATTCAACCAACTCGACTCGACTAACCCCTTTCGAATAACATATTCGATTTACTAACTTTTGAATACCATATTTGATTAACTCCCTTCGAATAACTTATATTCGATTTAACTCCTTTCGAATACCATATTCGATTTAACTCCTTTCGAATACCATATTCGATTTAACTCCTTTCGAATAACTTATATTCGATTTAACTCCTTTCGAATACCATATTCGATTTAACTCCTTTCGAATACCATATTTGATAAACTGACTTTATTCGTTTTATAAAGATTTCCTTTTTAACAACGTTTATTCATTTTTAAAGATTTACTTTTAGTAACAGTTCTCCACTTTAAAAATGATTTCCTTCTTATAACAGTTTCCTTTTTATAACGTTTTACCAATATTTTTCCTTTTTAACTCTATTTGTAAATGATTTACAAATATTCCCTTTTCAAATTCTATTTGCAAATATTCCCCTTTTTAACCTTATTTATTTATCCTAAGTATTTCCTTTATTTATATCTTATTTATTTTCTAAATAAATATTCCTTATATCTTATGATATTTATTTAACAAATAAATATCTCCCTTTTTTATTCTATTTATTTAACAAATAAATAATCCTTTTTAATACTTATTCTGTTTCCTAAGTCAATATCTCTTTTATAACTTATTTACTTAACAAATAAGTATCTCATTTAACATCTCCTATTTATTTAACCAATAAATATCTCATTTATAAAATCTTATGATTTTATAAATATTCTCTTTTCTTTATAAATATTCCATTTATAAATATTTCCCCTTTCTATATAATTTCACCTATACAGATTTCTATTTTCTTTGATTTCTGAAAAAATATTCTAACTCCTTATATTCCCGGGAAAATTCGCCATAACCTCCTTTGTACCGGGAGCATCGGGAAAATCCCCAAACCCGCCACATAGGCCTTTCCATTCAAGAAGAAAATGTTTTGGAATTATTTCCTTTCTGAATATCTCATATTTATAAATATTCCAATTTATAAATATTCCTTATTTATAAATATTCAAATTTATAAATATCTCTTATTTATAAATATTCCATTTTTAAATATTTTATTTTCAATATCACTTTGAAAATCCCCTTATCAATATTCCGGTATGTTATGGTGTTTAACATATCAAATTACGATGTCCAATATCGTCCATATACACACAATCAACAACAGGTTATAATTCACATCATATATCAAAATATATGGAAAAAAATAAAATAACTGTTGAGGAATCTTGTCAGATTCCTCCAACCTGTTTCCCTGCATCCACAGATGTTACACAACATGATTGTCATCACTTTCAGTTCAATATGAATTATTCTGATAAACAGAATCAATATATAACTATATAACTGTTTATATATTATATATATATATACATATATAATATTTCATTAACTGACTAGCAGTTCAATCAAACAGTCAACACACAATCAAACAGACAATTTCTAACAGTTCTAAAAATACAACATGAAATTATAAACTGTTCAGAGTTGGTGAGATTTACTCACATTGGACTTTTATCGTTAAAACGATTAACTGTCTTTGATTTGATTCAGACGGACAATTTATTTTACAATAAATTGTAGCGAGCTCGGATTCACTCCCAGTCAGTCTCATTGTGTTGCTCCCGTCCATACGATCATAACGCAACAAACGGTTCGTCAAACTGACTTCCATTCCCAAACCCGGCCCAAATGTCTATACCCGCTCACTGTTAATACTTCATCTTCCTCAAATACGCTACAGCAGCTCCCACCGTTAACGCCACTTGTGCCATCCATTCTCCACTAAACAAGGCTACTGTAAAACGAACCCAACACAAACCGATATCTTCTTCCCTGACATCGATCCCTTCTACCTCAACATCTCAGCCAACACCCAAATACTCAGTACCACATCATAACGCTAAAACGAACCCAAACTTGCCCATTCCAATTCTTTCTTCCCTTCCTTAATACACGGCCCCTACAGACTCTCTTCCCTTCACCATTTGTTGATCTTAATGCTCCCAAGTTTTTTCATTTACCCAAAACCAATACCAATGAGTTCCACTTCATCTCGTTTTACAACAAACCTCACCATACAGTTAATACTTCTTCCCAAAATCGAAGAATAGAAATCCCATAACTCCAGAAACCACACGCACCCGAAAATATCCCGTACCTGCTTCTTGCTTCAGCATCTGTTGTTCCGTTCCGATACCCTCCCTTCTGCAGTGACTAACGCATCACTTAACACCACAAAACAAAGCTCCATCACCATTAATGATTTCTCCTGGAACGCTACCACCCTTTGTTTCGTTGCTCCGTCCCTCTCCCATCTGAACGCGTGCTCTAGCCTCCTAAACCCCTTGCGTTTCAAACTACAGTCAGCCCTAGCCTGCGTCGACTGAAAAAAGCCGAACCCACATCTCTTTGAACTATGAAAAAAAAAACCATGAGTTTGAAGAAGAACCCGACAGGAATTCAAAGATGCAATTAGCACGATTTTAGGGATTTTATAACTCACGAAAAATGGTTTTCCCAGAGAACGAAAGTGGCGGCTCAGAATTGCTGTTGACTTCGGAGGAATTGAAATTAGGTTTTAGGGGTGTTGAGGGGTATTTATAGGGTTAAGGAGATATTTTATTTTAAGGGTTTAAAGTATATTATTAGAATATACTTTTTTTATTCCTTGTCGAAGGCTTTTAAATCCATACAATTTGCATACAATACCCAAAAATCACCAAACTGGACATACTGCTAGAGTTTGACATTATGGTCCCAACGAAACTGGTTTCGTCGAATTCCGACTCCGTTTGCTCACACAACATATTTTTAACCGTCGAAATACTGACTGTTTTGCACTCTAAAAATCTGTACGACCACACAGTGACTCTAAAAATCACGAAAACTGACATCTAGCAATAATTTGACATTGCGGATCCAACAAAATTAGTTTCGTCGAATTCCGACTTTGTTTGCAAAAGTGGCTATTTTTAAATCTCTGGATGACCCATATGAATATATAAATATATTTAAATATAATTAAATTAAATATTTAAAAATAAATATTATCGTCTATATTCATAACAGAATATCATATAGCTCCACTGGGATTTATAACTCGATATTTCAAATCTGGGTCAACCCGATATTCGATTTATATTGAAATCCCTTTTTAAAATATAAATAATTCCTTTATAAATTATGAAGGAATTCCACAACGACTTTTCTAAAATTTGATTTGGACGTACGTCAAAATCTACACGACGAAATCCCGATTTTTCTCTTCCACTAGAAAGATATACTCCACCAGCTCCACACGTTTCTTGTTTCACAGTAATCCGGCTTAAAACGAATCCTGTACATTCAGTTGAAGTTCAAATCGCCAAATCGCGAACTGCAGCGCCATTTCAAGCTCGATTTTAATTATAATAAAATTATACGTTCAAACTGTCGTCGATTGAATATATTCGTCAATATATTTCAACTCTAAGCTGAATTAAATCTAAGGGACGACCCCGTTCATAGAATATTGTGATTCCCAATATTTTTGATTATTTCTGAATTAAATATATTATTTAATTATTTATTTTAATTAAATTTTCCACATTGTTTAATAAAACCTCTATTTAATTCACTACATCACGATATATATAATTAAATAAATTAATTATAATACCCCTGACAATGCGGGTCATTACATTCTGTGTGAATGAATTTAAACTACACTTCTTGAATAATCCTACATATACCATTCAATTACACTTTCTTATTTATTAGGTTATACGTGTTATTAACACTCAAAGCTTACACACATGTCGCACCCATCTACCCCCTAGTAGATTAACCTAATATAGTGTATATGTAGCTACCCCCAAACTGAGGTACACCCCGTGATACCCCACTCGCACGGTCTCCTCCGTATCGCCACAATAATATGCGCAGTCCCTCATCCTATGTCATAGTAATGTACAACACTACGTCTGCATAGAACCACCATCGATGTGCTACGTAAGCGTACCAACTGTTGTCCTCGAACTATTCAATCGAGTTTGGTTCATCACCGAATAATGCCCTCTAGTCTACGATACACTACCCAGAGCAGACATGGTTGTACCTAGACTTTCCCACGTACGTATCATCAATCGTACTCGATGTTTCTACTACACATAATCTCTACTTGTGCACCCAAGTTCCGTGGCAGGGCTAAACCAGAAAACATTGAGATTGATCGGGAGCTTTTCTATATCTGTATGGGCCCGCCTCTAAGAATGTCCAATGTACAGATATCCCTCGGGTCTGGTTTTTTTATGGTGGCTATGGCCCCACCTCAGCCCCTCCCTCAACTAGTAAATACCACATGAGCTAAGCGACCACCCCTAACAAGCAAACAATCTAAACATCCATGTGGGGTCTCCCTGCACCTGTCCCTTGATAGCAAAGGTTAACGGTCTCTAGAGGTTAGCTCTTGCCTTTTCGCATTCCTTTGGCTGCTGGTGATAGGCGTCCGACGATCTTGCTATCGTTTGGTCTTGACCCTCCGCCTCAGCCTGAGGCAATCGCCGAACCACCCTTAATGCCACCGCGTTCAGCATTCTGACTGCACCCTACTTGTGCAGTCAAGGCCCACCACCTGGTAGTTCCGCGCAGACCCAACCTCTGTAATCCTAGCCCGAAGTTAAACCACTACAGAGGACTACCAAGAGCACCATTAACATCTCAAGAAGCTGGTGCTTCCCCTTCCAGTCCGTTGGAGCCACCAAAATAGCGAACGTGCGCTCTCCTCGTGCCTTATGACACCATCATGATCTACCTCGTTGGGTTATTCATCCTACAACGTGTGGACTGCTTCAAGCGCCTTAGTTTTATATGTCATTAGACCCTAAGTCTAACCATGTATTTCACGCTTGTGCCACCTCGTCAACTTTCTCATTTAACTTGGTTATTCACATTAGCTTCCTTTTTTCGCATTCACCAAGTTACCCTTGCTTCTTAATTCAATTTATACTTAACTCACTTAAGTCCATTAATAAGCCCACAACATGTTATTTTCCCATTTCATAAATTATTCCCTTTTTGGGTTACAATAACATGTTATACTTAATTCATAGTTAAGTATGCCTTATCCCACATACATACTGATTAGGAGAATAACCCTCTAAACACCAGCCCCGAAGACCGAAATCAACATCAGACTGACACCCAGAGAATTACTCATCCCAACCAACATATATGATTCTAATTTACTTCTTTTCCACTCATATAACTTATATCATTTTTAATTTCACATTTCTCCTTTCCAAACCACTTAATTTAAGTATATCTTTATATATAAGTTATCTCGTCTTCCTTATCATTTCCTATAACTTATCTTGTCCCATAAGTTATAATTTCCACCTATTATCCTTTCTTGCCTTATTCAAGTTTATTCATAATAGGTTATTTATCATTCCCCATTTCTTGTCATTAATTTTAGATTTGACTTATTTCATAGTATAAGTCGTCCCACCCTTCAAGTCTTGTATTACATCTCAAGTCATAACCTTCCCTTGTCCCTATGACAAGTTTGCCTATTATTTAATTTTATATCACCGCAACTCAAGTTTATCATAGGTAATTATCATTCCCCCATTACTGCGTCATTAATTTTAGATTTGACTTAACCCTTCCTTTTACTTAACCCGTTACTTCAACTTTACCTAATTCAATTAATTTATGATACCGTTACGGGTTCTATTTGGTTAAGCATGTCTAAATTCTGTTTCACATGTCACACGTGTCCCACTTAACCCCCTTTATTATAGTTTCCATATCTTACACATGTCTTACTATGATTAAGTCTACCTTAGTCATGTTTTACATCACATTTCTTACAACGGTTAAGTCCACATTAGTCATGCTTTACATGTCATTTATGTCACCCACTTAACCCTCTAACCATACCCATGTCACCCACATGTCTTATTATGGTTAGTATTCTTAATTTATTTATAATGCCGTAACGATGTATGACCTCTCACATTAGACGTCCGTTCGTGGCTGCTGGATTTGCCGGGCGGTTCCGGGCAGTCTTATACCACTAACGCGCCTAACCTCGTGTCATAAACCGTTACGCCTCTAGTTCATGCCGTTGACCTCTCACATTAGATGTCCTCTTGTGGTTGCTGGATTTGTCGGGCGGTTCCGGGCAGTCTTACACCACAAACGCGTCTAACCTCGTGTCATAGGCATGCATTAACAATCGTCTTTCATCCAAACCCCAAATTCATGTCTTATGTTCCAAATTCAACTTAATTACATTTCATTTCTATGCCTATTTCCAATTTGTTATTCACTACAACAATTACATAATAGTTAGCCAGATTTCATATTACCCAAATTATCCAATTCTAGCCAAATTCACTAATTCCATGTTATTCATACCCAAACATACTAATTTCCAATATCCAGTTATACCCAATTTCATATAACCAATATTTTTTCCAATATATATATATATATATATATATATATATATATCCCAACATTCCCACATTCATACATGTAATCTAATTCACCCTCTAGGCTTACTTTTCAAGTCACAAATAAATTTCACCAATCCATGTTATCCAATTACATGTTGTTAATATTGAATTATACCAATTCCATATCCAATGACAAATTATGTCAAACTTACATAAATTCAACATTATAGATTATATTCCTCGACTGCATAAAATAGATTATGCCCAATACATGTAGTAACAATTGTTATGCCACGAACCCCAAAATTACAGATTATATTCCAATATCCCCATATTCCAATCGTGAGTATTGTTTAATAAGATTTCGTCTAGGTTCGAGATAACCTAGATCCAAAAATAAAAAGGGGAAAGGATAAAAAGGAGAGAGCTCAAACGTAGGCATAAATAAAATAAAAAATCTTATTAAATTAACATCATATTCATTATGGGGAATGGTAAACGATAGAAGCAACATTATACAACAAATATAGTCCAAATCCACTCACATTGACTGGATTAGATAAATAAGCGATTTGTTGTTGATGTAGAACGCTGATTTAATCTTCTTATTTGATTATTGGTGAAGAGCATGAATTGTAGATTAAGAACTTTTCTTCTTGATTTGATTAAACTCCAAAGTTTGTGAAGAACTTGCAATTTAGTTTAGGGTTTTGGGGTGGCGGCCATGTTTGGTTGAAGTTTGACGGCATGGAGGTGTCAGAATGAATTGTTTATGAATTAGGTCTAGGTACTATTTTATAGGTGTAGAGAGTGTTTTAGAGACCTTAGATTGACCTAGAAGCCATCAGATCCGCACAACACATTAAGACACGTCACAGGTGCTCAAAAATGAACTGGCCTGCTTTTGGACCGAAATTCTCGTCCCAGGTTAAGATAGGTCATCCTCCCCAAGAGGTAGGTCAACACTAAGGTCGACCTCCCCCTTGGCAGGTCAACCTCATTTTTTTTCTGTTCTGAGCTGGTTGATTTCTGAATTTTTCTTGCATCTTCCGAAGGTGTAATGACCCGGATCCTTAGGGGTTAATTTTTGAATATTTAATATTTAATTTAAATATTGGGTGGATAATATAAGTGGAATTTTATATTTGAGTTATCAATTTAATAATCAATTTCGATTTAATATCGAAAATATTAAATTATCAGAATACGAAAATGGAATTAGTTGAATTCAAATTTTAATTTGAATTGAAAACATTTCAAATAATTAATATGAAAATTTAACGGTAATAATATTTAATTATTATCAAGGAGAATAAATAGTTTGAAATTTAAATTACATCAATTTAAATTACATCAATTTAAATTAATATCTTCAACAGATGGTCGAATCGGACTTCGTGACCTATCCCAGTGTGTCCGGAACAGAGGTATTAGCCTGAGATCGACAGTTGTTGGGTTCAGAAGGGGATTCGGTATCATGAAGTGTTTTAAATTTAGGATATCGTTCTTTTTAAACCAAAAACAATTTAAAATAAAAATATAAATCCCTTGTTTAAGTGGACCAGAACTAAACCCCGTGGCTTGTTTAAACACCTCAAACAAAAGCCACCGTGCCTTTTTTTCTTCCACCCCTCTTCCTTATAAAACCGCTCCTCCCATCCTCAAAACAAATCGATGCCTTCCCCTTTTAAATCGAAACCGCTACTCCTACCTCCTCAATCAATTGCAAGGCCAAGAGGGTTTAAATCCAATTCGAGAATGGAAGGCATGAGCTTCCTGAAGCTCGTCGATACACCCGCAATCCTCGGGATGGGTGCGATATCGTTTCAGTAAGGGCAAAAAGGGGGTGACGCGATGGACTGATGAAGGTTGCGGTGGAGTTTGGCAAAGTCGAATGAAGATCTCGAGCCTTACCTTTTCTCAAAATCAATTCAACTGAATACAACCTCGTTCGTCTTTCCGATACGACGCCAGTTTGCTTACCCACTTCGAACAGTGAGACGGAGCCAAGTTCAAAAGGGAGAAATGGAAAACACGATGGCCACCAGATCGCGATAAGGGATTTTCTGGAGTGACGCTACAGGGGGTTGTTTCCTCTTGTACTTTTTGTTCGGAGGTTTGAAACCTTGGTCATTGTGATTAGTGATTGGTTCGCAGGTTGAAGTGAAGGTGGGGTTGTTCCTGTAGCGACGTGGGTGAACTCAGGGGGGGTCGACGGTGAAGTTAGGTGCGTTGTTTAACAGTATGAAGGTGATGGTGGTGGAGTACGTCGTCAACAACAATGAATAAAGGTGCGATTTTGGCTTATAGATCGTGATCTGGAGTTTCGAATAGGGAAGGCGATGGACGGGATTTTGTTTGGGGAGTCTGGTCGCGGTTTTGTGGTTGTATAAGAGGGTTGAGTTGTGGGTACAGCAGGAAGTTTTCATGAACTGTTGAGTTGGGTCTGGTGACAGTTAGACTCTGCACTTCGCAGTGAAGGTAACATCGTCAAAGGTTGGTCAAGGAATGCCTATTGCATTTAAGGAAAGAGATGACAGTGTTAAGGGATATTAAAAGGTAATTAATTTAATTTAACAATTTTATTTTATTTTATTTTCATTTAAATTGTTCGATAAATAATGAATGTCATTAAAATATATACAAGATCTTATCGGATAGAGTCCGTCTAGCAATGCATAGCTGTGAACTGTTTGAGCTGGAATTAGAAATTAATGAATGGAATAAATCAATGTACAAGGGTGAATCAATCAAGCTGTATGGACTTTTGGAGTTGAAATATCTTTGCTAAGGAAATCGATAAAAGGAAATTGAAGTTGGTACAAGCGCAAAATAAAAATCCTGGTGAGTAAACCTCACTCACCATTTAATTAGAATTATTTTTATATCGTTAAAAATAATTGTTATGCTTGTTTGAATGTTGTTTGGTTGATTTAAATATATATAGTTATTTAGGCTTAACTATTATATATATATTGGGTTGATGATTGGTTGGATTCCCGCGGTTTCATTAGCGGATGCCCGCGGTTTCATTAGCGGATGATTACCCTATACGCCCCCACGCTATGATTAGTGGATGACCTTCTATACCGCGATATCCTGCCTCGAAGCAGGATGGGTATTACTATGTTGACTAACATTTGTGGATGCAGGAAAACAGGTTGGAGGAATCCAACTGGATTCCTCAAAAAAAAATATTATCTGTTGTTGTTTGTCTGATTTCATATATATTCATATATGATGTGTTAAAAATCAAATGATTGAAAATTGGTTGATTTGATTGTTTAAAATATCCCTGGGGCTCGAATATTGATTTATAAAAATATCGAAAAGGGTATTTGAGATTTAAAAAGGAAATTCTATTTTTATAAATAGAATTTGAATTTTAAATGAACTATAGAAAATATTAACTTATTTTGAATATATATGAACGAGTATTGAATTTATAAACTCTGTTTATAAATGTAAAGGTGGGTTTTGAATCGAATTTATAAACTCTGTTTATAAATGGAAAGGTGGGATTTGAATTGAAGTTATAAACGTTGTTTATAAATAATGCAGAGAACTATAGAATTTGAATATGGAATTCAAATGGACTTTAAACTATAGAATTTGAATGTAGAATTCAAATGGACTTTAAACTATAGAATTCAAATGGACTTTAAACTATAGAATTTGAAAATTGAATTCAAATGAAGTTTAAATAAAGAGAATTCAAATAGGATTGAATTGGAAATTGAATAAGAAGTCGATAAGGAAACGAGAGTGTGAGTATAATTAGAATTTGTTAATATGCAAGTTAAAATATATTTGAACATGTCATGTTCAAATATGAAGGTGAAATAGACTGAAGAGTTAAGTAACAGATTTAATTAACAAATTTAGTTAAAATGATTGGTATAGTTAAAATAGATTGGACAGGTATAGACATACAGGAGACAGGTATGGAATAAAGTATAGAAGTGAAATAAATAGAATGCCCGATAAAAAGGTACGTATTTAAATTCATATATGAGATTTTATGCGCCGTATCGGCAAGCCGCTTGGCTTTTTCTTTTTCTTTTTGAGATGAGAAGGACCGGGAAAGCTATTTGAAATTTCCCGATGCTCCCGGTACAAAGGAGGTTATGGCGAATTTTTCCGAGAATTTAAGGAGATAGAATATTTTTAAGATAATTTGATAGTTAGAAATCAACGTATCGATATATATAGAAGTCGATAAGGGAACGAACTTAGAAATAGAATAGTATAATCAAAAAGGAAGACTAGAAATAAAATCTCGAAAGAATAGAAAGAGAAATATATATGTGTTTAAAAGTGAAGAAGTAGTTGTATGGTATTGATTATTCGAGTAAGTAGTCATATCTGTTTTGACGTTATAAATGTTATTCAGTCAAGGTCTGAGAGGTAGTTATACCCCAACTTGATTGATTTCATTATTAACAGATAAACAGTAAGATTCCAGGCTCGAAGATCAATGTTGGATAAGAGTTAGTTGAATATAGTATTTGGATTGTCGTAACAATGTTTTACACAACATCTGTTTTAACCCAAATAAATATTTCTAAAGCTAGAAATTTAAGGAAGGCGATATTCGGAAATGTTTTCCAAATAACGTAACAGGCCAATATGGTTATTGAAAATATTTGGTTAACAAATATTGATAAAGAAATAGAGAAGAGATTTAATTAATGGAATATTAATTAAAGGTTCAGTGATTGTTGGATGTTTGGATGAACACTTGTTTTATTCGATAGTTAAATCATCGACTATCGAAACACTTGTTTTTATTCGATAGTTAAATCACAGACTATCGAAGTTTTGACCATCGTTGTCAATATGGAGAGACCGGTTGGATTATTATCCGAAGAACCACTCCATATCGGCAGTAGCGTGCGAATCAGATTATATAAAGATAATCGAAGATGGAGTAGAGTGCAAGGACTTTTTCTATTAATAGAAATAGTGCCTTTAGTTCATCCTGTTCCTGGGTGACTTGTATGGATGAATGTCTGACAGAGTAATTCCAGAAAGGTCACGTACATTGATTTCTTCAACTGTACCAAGAGTGGAAGCGGAGGAGGAAACTTCTTTTAGCTGACACGTAATATACTGTTGTAGACGTCAATTAGTGATTTTCGATGGATCTGACGATGTGACATTCGAAGTGAATCTGGTGTGATGATAAAGCGTAGCTTCTAGCCTCATCAACCGGTAAATGACAGAAATCGGGCAAGCAGCATGGCTATGTAGGTCGCACCTATTAGGGTGTATAATCACCTGATCTAGAGTTTCATTTACTTCTAAAAATCTATTGTCGATGTTGTCCCATTCGGGAAACGGTTGCTGATCCCAACCGTTGGTGATATACATTCGATACACTCAAGCGAAATGGGTGGTCGGTCATGTGTGGCTGAGTTGCAAGATGTTCTTGTTGAACTCGGTGTATTCTCCTCTAGAGATATACCAGCGGAAGGTGGTTCCATACCTTGTCATAGTTGGAAACCCATTTCCCAATACGTGCTTGCGGTTTATGATTTGTATATATATGTGGAACGTGAGATGCAAACGTTCCACTAGATTGTTATCTACTTGATTGTAACAACCCGAAAATCTGGGCCAGTTTAAAATTTTTATTTTGGCAATTTTAGCGAATTTTGATTATTTAAAATAGATTATTTTAAATAATATCGACGTGAAATTTATTTTCAATATAATTCGACGTATATATTATATGCGTCGCCGTTAGAATATAAATAATTATATATATAATTATAATAGAATTGAAAATGGCGCGGTAGTTCGATAATTCGATTTCAAATTTCAATTGAATGTACCGGGTGCAAAACAATCCGGATTTTGGTGAAACCGAAAACAATAGGATCTAATTGGGAATATCTTTCCAGCGAATCCGAAAAATCAAGATTTCATAGCGGGAATCAGAAGATATGTCCAGTTGAAAATTCTGAATAGTCGCTATGGAATTCAGGCCCTTAAAAATGGACATTTTGCAAATGACCTCGGATTTCGACGAAACCAGTTTTGTTGGGTCCGTGGTGTCAAGTTATTGCTAGGTTTCAAATTTCATAATTTTTCGATTCAATATGTGAGCGTGGCAAAGGAAAACGCGTTTGACCAGTTTCAGTTGATTTTAATCGACTGGAAAATGGCCATTTTTCAAACGGTCTCAGAATTCGACGAAACTAGTTTTATTAGGACTGTATCGTCAATACGAAGTTAGAAAATATTTTTCTGGAATTTTTAGGGTTAGTATGTGACCCCGGTAATTTGAAATGTACGTTTAAAATTCAATATAGTGATTTAAATGTAAATTTAACGGAAACTGATTGTAACAGCCGAACCAGCCTACGATACATATACCATTTTGTTCGGAATGGGGGTAAAACGCTGTAGACGACAGGCGGTGGGCCTCGTTTCGAGGTCGTATGTAAAAGTCAACTTTAAGAAATTAAATAATATAAAATAAAATAAAATAAAAACCTCCCTCCTTAAAATCGTTCTGGCCCCCCCTATTTCATTCGATCCAATTCAAAAAAAAAAAGAATCGAATCGAAATCGCGTCGATGCCCCCCCCCACGCCGCCGCAGGTGGCAGAGCCACCACCACCGCGCCACATCCGTACGCCTCCCCTCCTCATCCTCCTCTTCTTCCCCCTATAGGCGACATCGAGCCCCCTCCCTCGCGCCAGCAACCGCCAGTCCTCCCCTTTCCGCCACCGCAACCGACGTCCTTCCCCCCCCCCCCAATCCGATTCGAAACCCCCCCCCCTCCGACCACTCCAGCCCAAGCCGCACCCTCCTGAACCCTCGGCGACGCCAACCGACGAGACCCCGATGATCCTCCGACGACGTGAAGTAGCAGGTGGCGATGGCTTTTCCAGTCGAGCTCATGGGTTTCGTGAATGACGAGTTACAGAGGCGGCTTTCAACAGAGGAGAAGATAAAGGTTTTTCCTTTATACTTTATTTTGTTTTAGCCAATTTGTATTAAGTTTAAAAATCAGTTTTATTTGGTAAAACATTAAGTTTAAAAATCAGTTTAGAAAAATATACATATACTTTGTTTAGCAAAATATAATATGCTATGTTTTGAAAATATAAAGATACGATTTTTGAAAACAGAAAAATGAGATTTTTATGTAGATAGTATAGAAATAAAAATATGATTTTTATTTATAAATAGCATAGGATGAAAATAGAATTCTTAATATGGTAGAAAATGGTTAACTAATATTTATTTTCAGCTTTTAATCTAAATAAGCAGTGTATTTATTTGCAAGTGTTAAAATAAATACGATGGAATTTTATTTTTAGTTTATAAAAATAAAATAGCAAAATAAAAATTTGATTTTTATATATTGAATAGCATACTAAAAATTCGATTTTTATATATTGAATAGCATACTAAAAATTCGATTTTTATATATTGAATAGCATACTAAAAATTCGATTTTTATATATTGAATAGCGAAGTAAAAATTCGATTTTTACATATGTAGTGGCTACAGCAACGAAGATGATAAAAATGAGATAACGACGAAGGTTTCTACAAAAGAAGAGTCAAGATGATTGGATAGCTATCGGTGAGAACTTCTCACCTTTCAATTTAAATTTTCTAGTTATATATATATACTAGGATGCAGACGGTGTTTAGTAGCACCCGACACCCGTCATCCACAGACCATGGATGGCTTGTTTGTTAAATTGTTTGGTTGTGTGGTTGATTAGATGATTGGATTTGAAATTGAATTGTTGGGTGAAATAAATTGATTTGATTAATGTGTGAATGGCGTGGGCCTTCACTAGACCGGGGATAAGGCCAGGCCTTGTCCCGTTTCTAGTATCGTGTCGTTATGCCGCCGAAATTTTCTAAAATAAATTAGAAAAATAAAAATATCATTTTATTTAAAGAATGAACTGAATAGAAATTCATAAGTTAAAATAAAATGTTTTGTCGTTAAAAATATAATTTTTAACGTGAAGTGAATAAAATAAAATATTCATTTACAAACCGGACGGTTTGTTTATGTACACCTATTTGAAGGACATTGATTGGGACGATAAATTTTACACATCGCCAACTGCACAAATAAAATATGCGTTTGATTGTTTGAAACCCCACACGGGTGTTGAGATGAAATTTGAAGTTCACTCATCCTGATTGATTAAATATGTCGATCGATTGATTGACATGCTGTTATAAGCGTTAGATATCTATATTTGATGCTTATACAGTGTAGTGCACTTTGGTTGATGGTTGATTATTTTTCAATGCTATTACATGTGTGTAATGTATGAAAATCCATATAATTAACTTTATATGGTGATTGATTGGGCCTCATTCCAATTTAGAAAATAAAGAATATTATAAAATAAAGGTTCATGTGTTGACTGTACTCATCCGTTGAGATTAGTCATGTGTTGAACGAAATATTTTAATAATAAATTTTATATCTTTATCACTATAAAATAAAGGTTCATGTGTTGACTGTACTCATCCGTTGAGGTTAGTCATGTGTTGAACGAAATAATTTAACAAAAATAAACACACATGGACAGTACTCATTCGTTGAGATTAGTCGTGTGTTGACAAAAATAAATATTCATTTGTTGAATAGAATAAAGGAATATATGAAGCCGTGTTGATTAGATTGACGCCATTTTGACGTGAACGATATTTATATCGATTTTAAACGATTTCGAAATGAATTGAATTGAAAACGATTTCGAAATGAATTGAATTGAAAACGATTTCGAAATGAATTGAATTGAAAACGATTTCGAAATGAATTGAATTGAAAACGATTTCGAAATAAATTAAATTGAAAACGATTTCGAAATGAATTGAAAACGAATTCAAATTGAATTGAAAACGAATTGAAATGAATTCAAATTGAATTGAAATTTGAATTGAATAGAAATGAATTTTAAAACGAATTTATAAAGAAGAATTCAATTTTGATTTGAATTGAAATGGAAGTTGAAATTGCTTTTGAAACGAATTTTAAAACTATTTATATAATTCGTTTTAAATAGAAATCGACGAAAAATATATTATATATATAATATAATGGCCTGAATAGAACGCGCCGCGCCGCGGCAGTTCGTGAATTTCGACCATTTATTTCAAGCGGACATTACGGGAGATCCGACCGTCGGATTCTCCTAAAACCGGAACCGTTTGGTTCGTATCGAAAAGAGCTTTCTAACGAATATTAGAAATTTGAAATCTAACGGTTGGATTTGGAATTATGTCCAAATCAAATTTGAAAAAGGTCGCTGTAAGTGCAGTTCGATAGCCGTTGATGGAAATCGACTGTACGGGCCTTGATAAAATTATTAAAAATAGTAATAATTTGTGTAAAATCATAAGAAATGATTTAGAAAGAATCAGGATGAAAAACTCCATATTTGAAAAGATAAAAATAGATTTTTATCGAAATGAACTAGTTTTGAACTAGAATTATAATTCTATTTATTTTTAAATAAATAAATTGAATTTGAAAAGGGTTTTAAAAATAACCAGAATTTCCAATGATTGCATTGGAGTGGAATTGAATCGAAATTGTCTTCGGAATATTTCGATGTTGGAATTCGTGATTATACGGATGTTGTTATGGAAATTTGAAAGATATATATTTTTATCGTTATTTCCAATACGACATTTGTTAATCGTAGAATTTGATAATGAATATAAGCCAATATATTTTCTATTCAGAGCCTTATATTGAATATCAAATGTGATTTGGGTTTGTCGTGAATGGTGTCTTCACTAACACTGTTCTTGAACCCAGTGGAGAAAAGATTAAATCTTTTTACTTGGATTTAATGAAGTGTACCAATTAAATAATATTTAATTGGAAAAGAATTGATATTGATTTTTGGGTTTATCGTGAACAGCGTTTTAAATAACACTCGTTCTTTAACCCGATAATTAATGGAATGTGATTTTGGGTTTATCGTGAACCGTGTTTTAAATGACACTGATTCTTTAACCCAGTTAACGATTAAAACTAAGTGGAGTTTTAATGAATCTTTAATTAGATTGAAATGGTCGAAAATGGAGTATCACCAGTTCTTGTTGCTGGCCCTGAGTAGGCCGGGTACGCATGATAGGGGGTTCTCGCTTCGCGGTTTGGTGGCGAACGGGAGACTCTTACCCCTACATGTCGCCGGGGAGGGCGTTGGTTCGCCAATAGGCGCGAGACTCGAGAGGGTCGCCGTAAAACAAGGGACTAGGGGACCATGTGGAAGCCACGGTGGGTATTACCTACTGCTTGGAGGATGAAGGGATGGTTGCAAAGCCTACCGGATTTCGACGGCTATTTCACAGTTGGTATCAGAGCTTTGGTTTACAAAGCTCAGAGGATAAGGCACATTAGAACCATACGAAAGAATTCATCAGATATTGGATTAGTAATATCCAATGGGAATGACTCGTTAGAGATGGGATCAGTAGTATCCTAGAGCGATTGTGAAGAGTATATTTTTAAAAAAATGAAAACAAATTTTGTTTTGAAAATCTAAATCAATTATTCGTATTTGATTATCTATTTATATTGATTTGGACAATCCAGTATATAAAGATTTTGCATATACGCCTTGCAAACGTGTATTTGAAATTTTAATATACTGGATAGATATAGAATCACATTCTAGTCGCCCGGAGATGTTCTGATGGTGGTTCGAAACATCATCAGCATTTATTTTCGAGTGACAAAGGTGTGATATCTATATGTTTCCATTAGACTGGTGGGAGAACCAAAAATTAGATAGGGCCTATTGTTGTGATTTGGCATCAAAAACATGATTTTTGTATATATATCAAATTATGAATTTGAAACTCTAATTCACTAATTGATTGATGTTTGTGTTGTTTGTTTATTTATTTGCTAATTTTTAGCCATTTAGCCTAATTGAATCACATATCGAATTATATTGAAAATTGGTTGCATTTGCTTGCATATACTTGCACTTACATTGAACAGGTCATAGCAAGGAGGCTAGAGCAGAGAATAAAATTTGTTTGCCCGACAAATAGGTACATGTTTACTACATAATTTACTGTTTTGTTTGGGTGATGATGATTTTATGAGCCTATTGGCTAGCCGCTTGGCTTTTTCCTTTTCTTTTTGAGATCTGAAGGACCGGGGAAGCTATTTGAGATTTCCCGATGCTCCCGGTGCAGGGGAGGTTATGGCGAAATTTTTCGAAAATTTAGGGTGTTAGCCAAATTTTTGAAATTTTGAAAATTCTCAGAAACTAAAGAGTTGGAGAATGGAAGCCAGATCGAGCGTAGAGTTGATTAATCAAACCACTTTCGACTTTGTTCCTTTTCGGGGACGAAAAGTTTTAAGTGGGGGAGATTGTAACAACCCGAAAATCTGGGCCAGTTTAAAATTTTTATTTTGGCAATTTTAGCGAATTTTGATTATTTAAAATAGATTATTTTAAATAATATCGACGTGAAATTTATTTTCAATATAATTCGACGTATATATTATATGCGTCGCCGTTAGAATATAAATAATTATATATATAATTATAATAGAATTGAAAATGGCGCGGTAGTTCGATAATTCGATTTCAAATTTCAATTGAATGTACCGGGTGCAAAACAATCCGGATTTTGGTGAAACCGAAAACAATAGGATCTAATTGGGAATATCTTTCCAGCGAATCCGAAAAATCAAGATTTCATAGCGGGAATCAGAAGATATGTCCAGTTGAAAATTCTGAATAGTCGCTATGGAATTCAGGCCCTTAAAAATGGACATTTTGCAAATGACCTCGGATTTCGACGAAACCAGTTTTGTTGGGTCCGTGGTGTCAAGTTATTGCTAGGTTTCAAATTTCATAATTTTTCGATTCAATATGTGAGCGTGGCAAAGGAAAACGCGTTTGACCAGTTTCAGTTGATTTTAATCGACTGGAAAATGGCCATTTTTCAAACGGTCTCAGAATTCGACGAAACTAGTTTTATTAGGACTGTATCGTCAATACGAAGTTAGAAAATATTTTTCTGGAATTTTTAGGGTTAGTATGTGACCCCGGTAATTTGAAATGTACGTTTAAAATTCAATATAGTGATTTAAATGTAAATTTAACGGAAACTGATTGTAACAGCCGAACCAGCCTACGATACATATACCATTGTGTTCGGAATGGGGGTAAAACGCTGTAGACGACAGGCGGTGGGCCTCGTTTCGAGGTCGTATGTAAAAGTCAACTTTTAGAAATTAAATAATATAAAATAAAATAAAATAAAATAAAACCTCCCTCCTCCTTAAAATCGTTCTGCCCCCCCCCCCTATTTCATTTGATCCAATTCAGAAAAGAAAAAAAAGAATCGAATCGAAATCGCGTCGATGCCCCCCCCCCCACGCCGCCGCAGGTGGCAGAGCCACCACCACCGCGCCACATCCGTACGCCTCCCCTCCTCTTCCCCCTATACGCGACATCGAGCCCCCTCCCTCGCGCCAGCAACCGCCAGTCCTCCCCTTTCCGCCACCGCAACCGACGTCCTTCCCCCCCCCCCCCCAAATCCGATTCGAAACCCCCCCCTCCGACCACTCCAGCCCAAGCCGCACCCTCCTGAACCCTCGGCGACGCCAACCGACGAGACCCCGATGATCCTCCGACGACGTGAAGTAGCAGGTGGCGATGGCTTTTCCAGTCGAGCTCATGGGTTTCGTGAATGACGAGTTACATAGGCGGCTTTCAACAGAGGAGAAGATAAAGGTTTTTCCTTTATACTTTATTTTGTTTTAGCCAATTTGTATTAAGTTTAAAAATCAGTTTTATTTGGTAAAACATTAAGTTTAAAAATCAGTTTAGAAAAATATACATATACTTTGTTTAGCAAAATATAATATGCTATGTTTTGAAAATATAAAAATACGATTTTTGAAAACAGAAAAATGAGATTTTTATGTAGATAGTATAGAAATAAAAATATGATTTTTATTTATAAATAGCATAGGATGAAAATAGAATTCTTAATATGGTAGAAAATGGTTAACTAATATTTATTTTCAGCTTTTAATCTAAATAAGCAGTGTATTTATTTGCAAGTGTTAAAATAAATACGATGGAATTTTATTTTTAGTTTATAAAAATAAAATAGCAAAATAAAAATTCGATTTTTATATATTGAATAGCATACTAAAAATTTGATTTTTATATATTGAATAGCATACTAAAAATTCGATTTTTATATATTGAATAGCATACTAAAAATTCGATTTTTATATATTGAATAGCGAAGTAAAAATTCGATTTTTACATATGTAGTGGCTACAGCAACGAAGATGATAAAAATGAGATAACGACGAAGGTTTCTACAAAAGAAGAGTCAAGATGATTGGATAGCTATCGGTGAGAACTTCTCACCTTTCAATTTAAATTTTCTAGTTATATATATATACTAGGATGCAGACGGTGTTTAGTAGCACCCGACACCCGTCATCCACAGACCATGGATGGCTTGTTTGTTAAATTGTTTGGTTGTGTGGCTGATTAGATGATTGGATTTGAAATTGAATTGTTGGGTGAAATAAATTGATTTGATTGATGTGTGAATGGCGTGGGCCTTCACTAGACCGGGGATAAGGCTAGGCCTTGTCCCGTTTCTAGTATCGTGTCGTTATGCCGCCGAAATTTTCTAAAATAAATTAGAAAAATAAAAATATCATTTTATTTAAAGAATGAACTGAATAGAAATTCATAAGTTAAAATAAAATGTTTTGTCGTTAAAAATATAATTTTTAACGTGAAGTGAATAAAATAAAATATTCATTTACAAACCGGACGGTTTGTTTATGTACACCTATTTGAAGGACATTGATTGGGACGATAAATTTTACACATCGCCCAACTGCACAAATAAAATATGCGTTTGATTGTTTGAAACCCCACACGGGTGTTGGGATGAAATTTGAAGTTCACTCATCCTGATTGATTAAATATGTCGATCGATTGATTGACAGGCTGTTATAAGCGTTAGATATCTATATTTGATGCTTATACAGTGTAGTGCACTTTGGTTGATGGTTGATTATTTTTCAATGCTATTACATGTGTGTAATGTATGAAAATCCATATAATTAACTTTATATGGTGATTGATTGGGCCTCATTCCAATTTAGAAAATAAAGAATATTATAAAATAAAGGTTCATGTGTTGACTGTACTATCCGTTGAGATTAGTCATGTGTTGAACGAAATGTTTTAATAATAAATTTTATATCTTTATCACTATAAAATAAAGGTTCATGTGTTGGCTGTACTCATCCGTTGAGGTTAGTCATGTGTTGAACGAAATAATTTAACAAAAATAATCACATATGGACAGTACTCATTCGTTGAGATTATACGTGTGTTGACAAAAATAAATATTCATTTGTTGAATAGAATAAAGGAATATATGAAGCCGTGTTGATTAGATTGACGCCATTTTGACGTGAACGATATTTATATCGATTTTAAACGATTTCGAAATGAATTGAATTGAAAACGATTTCGAAATGAATTGAATTGAAAACGATTTCGAAATGAATTGAATTGAAAACGATTTCGAAATAAATTAAATTGAAAACGATTTCGAAATGAATTTAAAACGAATTCAAATTGAATTGAAAACGAATTGAAATGAATTCAAATTGAATTGAAATTTGAATTGAATAGAAATGAATTTTAAAACGAATTTATAAAGAAGAATTCAATTTTGATTTGAATTGAAATGGAAGTTGAAATTGCTTTTGAAACGAATTTTAAAACTATTTATATAATTCGTTTTAAATAGAAATCGACGAAAAATATATTATATATATAATATAATGGCCTGAATAGAACGCGCCGCGCCGCGGCAGTTCGTGAATTTCGACCATTTATTTCAAGCGGACATTACGGGAGATCCGACCGTCGGATTCTCCTAAAACCGGAACCGTTTGGTTCGTATCGAAAAGAGCTTTCTAACGAATATTAGAAATTTGAAATCTAACGGTTGGATTTGGAATTATGTCCAAATCAAATTTGAAAAAGGTCGCTGTAAGTGCAGTTCGATAGCCGTTGATGGAAATCGACTGTACGGGCCTTGATAAAATTATTAAAAATAGTAATAATTTGTGTAAAATCATAAGAAATGATTTAAAAAGAATCAGGATGAAAAACTCCATATTTGAAAAGATAAAAATAGATTTTTATCGAAATGAACTAGTTTTGAACTAGAATTATAATTCTATTTATTTTTAAATAAATAAATTGAATTTGAAAAGGGTTTTAAAAATAACCAGAATTTCCAATGATTGCATTGGAGTGGAATTGAATCGAAATTGTCTTCGGAATATTTCGATGTTGGAATTCGTGATTATACGGATGTTGTTATGGAAATTTGAAAGATATATATTTTTATCGTTATTTCCAATACGACATTTGTTAATCGTAGAATTTGATATTGAATATAAGCCAATATATTTTCTATTCAGAGCCTTATATTGAATATCAAATGTGATTTGGGTTTGTCGTGAATGGTGTCTTCACTAACACTGTTCTTGAACCCAGTGGAGAAAAGATTAAATCTTTTTACTTGGATTTAATGAAGTGTACCAATTAAATAATATTTAATTGGAAAAGAATTGATATTGATTTTTGGGTTTATCGTGAACAGCGTTTTAAATAACACTCGTTCTTTAACCCGATAATTAATGGAATGTGATTTTGGGTTTATCGTGAACCGTGTTTTAAATGACACTGATTCTTTAACCCAGTTAACGATTAAAACTAAGTGGAGTTTTAATGAATCTTTAATTAGATTGAAATGACCGAAAATGGAGTACCACCAGTTTTGCTCCAGGCGATAGTTAAATCTTTAATTAGATTTGAACGTGAAATGGTAATTGAATTTACCGATAACACCGTGGTGTTAGATATGAAGTACTACCAGTTTTACTTCATGGGATGAATAGGTTGGGATTGGGAAATTAAAACAAATGATTACTTCGGTAAGGTTCGCTAATCCCGACTAGTTTTGAATTGATATTCAAAAATAGATTAAAGAATAAATTCAAGAAATTTATCTTGGATAAAATTAATGGGAACTTTTCCCTATGAATGTGAAATTTAGAAACTAACTGTCGGTTAGCTAAGCAGAATGATTTTCTGGATATTGATCTGATGTTGGTTTCGGCCTTCGGGGTTAATATTTGGGGAATTATTCTCTTGATTAATTTACGGTTAGTGACTGATGAATTGGAATGAGGCGTATGTTGTGTTTGTGTAACACTTATTTAAAATATACGTGAGTTATTCAGAAAGACCGGGTTTATCCCATTCTGAATAACTGATACGACGATAAGTCGAAGATGAAGACGGTGGTCGAAGACCAGAAGTCTTCACGTCGTTTGGATAATTACTGATAATCTTGATTGGGCTGTACACCCAAGAAGATGGAAACAGTTGGTGATCGTCCAGACGTACTTGGAGATCGATGGATATGCGGGGTACTAGGTGCCTCCGGTTTCGTTCAGACCCAGAACGGACTTGTAAATGGACTGTGTGTCTGACATTGGATTTTAGTCTGTGTGATTGATTTCTATTAAGTATATATCTGTTTGGCGGCGGAGAATTTATTCTCTTGCTTAACGCCCTTCTCTGAGACGTACGAGCTCAGAGGTTATATACTGATGGATATCAAACGCATAGAGTGAATTGCCGGTGTGGCATGCCTAAGTGGCGAATGATCAAGGCTTCTGTTGAAAAGCAAAGTCTTGTGGTTGATGATCGAAGCACGGCCTTTGTGGCGTAGCTTTGTGTAACGTTTACTTCGCGAGTTTCACACCCGGTATGAACCAAAAACGGGAGACGGACCTCAGGGAGGGCATGCGTTTCTTTCTAGTTAGAAGTGGCGTCAGTGGTTTTACACGCCCTGACGAGTTTGACTTATGTGGTTGTTGCTGTTGCGAGGCGCCTCGGTTTGATCCGACGATCCGGGTCCGATGGAGTCATTCGTTGGCTCATTTACGCCCCATAGGGCGGGGGAACGCATGTTCAGGGTTTAAGTTTAATCCACATCGGTGGACCGGCCCTGTCGCTCCAAGGCTTGACTGAGTACTTGCCTGTGGCTCGGGCTAGAGAGTCACGAATCGGTTGAGGACTATCTTTTGCCTCGGTTCATAGACGGAAATCCAATTTCCAAATACGTGACATTTGCGGTTTTAATTGTAGAACTAGTATGGCGACATGATATATGGTACCCATGCCGCCTATGATTGATACTTATGATTTGAAGTTGTTTTATACACTATGCACTGATAATAGTATCAAATGATTTGTTTTAAACGTATCAAGCATTCTTTGGCTGTTATAAGGGAAAACCCTATCCCCCGGCTTGCGTTGCATTGTGTGATAGGACCTGGGTCTTATAACAGCTTCATTTTTCTTTATTTAGCATTGCGCTGTTTGTTTTATGCACTGGTATTCTTGGGAGGAAACCCGTTCCGTGTTATACGGCGTGGTCCCTTGATTTACCTAACTTTAAAAATAAAGATTAACTGTTTTAGTTCTCACACCAGTCCCATGACTGACCTGGAGTTTATTGTTTTGACCTAAACTCTGGGTGCCCTTATTTTGACACGGGCAGCTAGTAGTTTTGGTTTTGCAGATTTATATTCACAGGATCCTGGTTTACAGCTGGAACGATATCCGGAAAGCTTTGTATCCGTATATCTCATTCTAGTTGTGTATTGTATTATTTTCCGCTGCTATGTATTTAAATGTAATTTAAATCTCTGATATTTCTGTGTAATATTCATTTATACTCTGTATATTCTTGTAATCTGGTGCATTGTTGTAATATACAATGAAATGTTCTTCCGTCTGCGTTCTGTTGTGGCTTGTTCTCGAACTATCCGACGCTTTCCTTTACGGGGAAGTTACGGGTTTTCACATTGATTTAGACATTATTATAATATCAAAAGAGTTTTGATATAAAGATTATCGTTCCTTTCAAAAGGGATTTTGAAAGTTAAATCAAGTGTTTGGATTCTCATAAGGGAAAAACCCGTTCCGTGATATACGGCGTGGTCTTATGAGATATCATTTAGTTTTCTGAACTGTTTTAAACTGTTTACTCATACCAGTCCCATGACTGACCCAGAGTTTATTTGTTTTGTTCTACCTAAACTCTTGGGTGCCTAAATTTGTACGGGCAGTCAAGTAGTTCAGGATTTTTCAGATATATCTAAAGGAGCTTGGAGCAGGAGGCTTCAGTGTTATCTAGTTATAGTGTTGTTCCGTTGTGTTGTAAGTGTTGTACTCTGATAAGTGTATGTTATACAGTTAAGATTTTGTATTTCAAAGGTTATGATATATTATATTTTGTTCCGCTGCGATGTGAGATTCTGTGTTGTTATTTCTGTTCTTCTTCTATCTCTTTCTTCTAAAAAAAATATGTTCTGTATTTTCGTGATATTTGGGTTGGACGTATGATGTATATAGTCAACTCTGATGTTACGGAAATCTGGGTCATTACACTTGGTATCAGAGCTTAGGTTGAGCGAATACCTAGGCTGTGTGGAATTGTGCTCATTAGAGATAGGATCAGTAGTATCCTAGAATGAGTTGAGCGTATATATATACGAGAGAGCGTATTTGTATTTGATATAAAAACTGTTTTATATTGTGTTGACTAGTTTGTTGAGTGAATTATAAATTTTGGTCGAATCGTGGGACGCCACGAAGTCGATAGGAGTTTATAAACACTTGAACCGGAGATTGGACATGATATTGTTTTTAATTAGTTAAGTTGATTGTTAGGATTATAATCAAATTTGATTATAAAACAGAAATAGTTATATATATATATAACCAATGGAATTTGTATATGAAATCAAATATACAAATGAGATAAATTGAAATTGAATTCCAACCAGAATTCAGAATATAAAATCCTGGGAAGTTGGAAAAAGTATATTAAAAGAATATAGCTTTATTTTGGAAGGATTTTTGAATAAAAATCATTTGAATGGATTTTGAAAGAAATATAGCACTGAACTCATTCAGTAGCTGGGAAATAATTCTGATGATGATCGCAACCTCATCAGTGTTCATTTTCGAGTTTCTGAGTGATGAATTGCTGCCTTAGAAAAGCTTTGATGGAAATTTGTTTGGAAGAAACAAGTTGTTTGAAAATTCAGATGTTTTGAATTTGGGATAGGTATAAATATATGTATATATTTATATTACTTCAAAGGAATTTTGAAATGGGAATTGGAATATAGATTTCAAATAGAAGTAAAATATAAGGGAATTCAAATATAGAATTTGAACATAGAAATTGAAATAGGATTTGAATAAAGACAAATTCAAATAGAAATTGTATAAGAAAAATTGAAATAGAATTTGAATTCAATGGAATTCAAATGGATTTGAATAAAGAAAGGTCAAATAGAGATTTGAATATTAGAATTCAAATGGAATTTGGTTAAATAGAATTTCAAAGAGAATATAAAGTGGAGGTTGAATATTAGAATTCAAAGAAAATATAAAGTTTGAAATAGAATTTGAATAGAAGAAATTCAAATAGAAATTGAATAGAAGGAAATTCAAATATAGAGTTTGAATAAAGAAATTCAAATGGAATTTGAATATTGTAAATATATAGGATTTGAAAATTTGAAGTGAAATAGATCGGGAATATTATGTTGAAATGGAAAAATGGATTTGATATATATTAAAAATATATCAAAATGGAGTTGAATTTATTATAAACAAAGTTAAAACGTTTATGTTTATAAATATAATTAAAACAAGCTCGCCATAGCGCGGCAGTTCGTAAATTGGCGATTCGAACTTCAATTTAGTATACAGAACTCAATTGAAGTCGGAATTCTTTGAAACAAGAATCGTCGGGACCGGTTGAATAATAGTTTTCTAATGAAAGAGAAAAATCTGGATTTCGTCGTATAGATTTTGAGTTATGTCAAAATCAAATTTTTTGAAAAGCAGCGCCAGAACCATTATAAAACCATAACGGTTTAATTAAATAAACAAAAGGATTTTTAGGAAATAAAATCCGAATTGGCACTAGAAAAAATCCAAACTGGAGATATAAAATAAATATGAACTCCAGTGAAGTAAGTGAAATGATTTTTAAAACAAAAATCATATTTTAAATGGTTAAATAGAATTAACTAAATTGGAAAATAATTAGTTAAAGGAAATTTGAATCGAAACTGGGTTTTTGGATAAGTGAAAGAGATTGAGGATTTATATTCGAAATCGAATATATAACTCGAGTTGAAAATATAATTAGATTAGTTTATAATTAAGTTGACATATATTTGAACAAGTGATATTCAAATAAAAAGGGTGAACTAGGCAAAACGGTAAATTAGCAACTAGTTAATGGAAATTTGAATGATTGAAATTAAATTTAACTTAAGTAAGTTAAATGGATCGAAATGAATAAATTGAGTAAAATCAATGTGAATGAAATATGAATTGGGAATGAAAAAAGGAAATGTATTTGTAAAACAAATAAAGTTATGTGCAAACAAATAGAAGGAGAAATATTTGTAAAAACATTTACAAATAGAATTTAAAGAGGAAATATTTGTAAAAACATTTACAAATAGAGTAAATGGAAATATTTATTTATAGAAAATAAGTAGAATGTTATAGATGAGATACTTATTTGTTAAATAAATAGAATTTAATCAAAGGAATATTTAGAAGATGAATAGAAAATGGAAATCTGTTTTAACAGATAAATAGAAAAGATTAATTTATAAATAACAGTTTATGAATTAAATTAAATATTTATCATTCGATAAATGGAATATATAAGTCTAAACTTATATAGAGGAGAGATATTGGTTTTTAAAGCCGATAGTTTTAAATAGAAGGGGTACACAACACTTGTATAAGTGAAGTAACGTTATTAAAGAGAACATTTATAAAGTGAAGAACCGTTACTAAAAGTAAATCTTTATAAATGAATAAACGCTATCCAATAGGAGTTATTCGAACAAGAGAAGTCGATTAGAGTTAGAATAAATCGATTAGAGTAAGAGTTAACCAGATAGAGTTAATTGAACATAGTTAATCGAAATTGGATTTAATTGAATGTTAGTTATTCAATTAAAGTTAATCGAATATAGTTAATGAGATAGAGTTAGTCAAACATAGTTACTCAGGGTAAGTTGCCATTTCGTACGACTGCTAGCGTAATTCGCAGGGCTGCAGATAGCCTAGGGCGGTCGGATGTTTCCTGGGGGGGGACAGGCGTAACCATTGTGATCGCTGCGATCTAGAGTCAAGCGAAAGGAGTTAATCGAATATAGTTTATTCGGATAGAATTAAAGGAGTTAATCGAATATAGTTTATTCGGATAGAATTAAAGGAGTTAATCGAATATAGTTTATTCGAAGGGAATTATCGAATTTGGTTATTCGGAAGGAGTTATCGATTATTTGTTAATCGAAATGAGCTATCGATTATAGTTTAATCGAAAAGAGTTATCGATTAGTTTAATCGAAGTGAGTTATAGAATATTGGTTATTCGAAGGAGTTATCGAATTTAGTTATTCGATGGAGTAAATCGAAAAGAGTTAAATCCAATAGGATTAATTGATAAGAGTTAATTGATAAGAGTAAATCGAATATAGTTTATTCGAAGAAGGGTTTTCGAATCTAGTTATTCGAAAGAAGAGATTACCGAATATAGTTATTCGAAGGGAGGAGTTATCGAATAGGGATTTATTCAAAAGAGAGACGTAAGGAAGTTTGAAATGTTGAGTATCAACATAAATAAGTTTTGGAAAAGTTAATGGGTTTGTAGCACTTTTTCTACCTTAGCAATTTCGAGGACGAAATTATTTTAAGTGGGGAAGATTGTAATGACCCGGATCCTTAGGGGTTAATTTTTGAATATTTAATATTTAATTTAAATATTGGGTGGATAATATAAGTGGAATTTTATATTTGAGTTATCAATTTAATAATCAATTTCGATTTAATATCGAAAATATTAAATTATCAGAATATGAAAATGGAATTAGTTGAATTCAAATTTTAATTTAAATTGAAAACAGTTCAAATAATTAATATGAAAATTTAACGGTAATAATATTTAATTATTATCAAGGAGAATAAATAGTTTAAAATTTAAATTACATCAATTTAAATTAATATCTTCAACAGATGGTCGAATTGGACTTCGTGACCTATCTCAGTGTGTCCGGAACAGAGGTATTAGCCTAAGATCGACAGTTGTTGGGTTCAGAAGGGGGTTCGGTATCATGAAGTGTTTTAAATTTAGGATATCGTTATTTTTAAACCAAAAACAATTTAAAATAAAAATATAAATCCCTTGTTTAAGTGGACTAGAACTAAACCCCGTGGCTTGTTTAAACACCTCAAACAAAAGCCACTGTGCCTTTTTTTCTTCCACCCCTCTTCCTTATAAAACCGCTCCTCCCATCCTCAAAACAAATCGATGCCTTCCCCTTTTAAATCGAAACCGCTACCCCTACCTCCTCAATCAATTGCAAGGCCAAGAGGGTTTAAATCCAATCCGAGAATGGAAGGCATGAGCTTCCTGAAGCTCGTCGATACACCCGCAATCCTCGGGATGGGTGCGATATCGTTTCAGTAAGGGCAAAAAGGGGGTGACGCGATGGACTGATGAAGGTTGCGGTGGAGTTTGGCAAAGTCGAATGAAGATCTCGAGCCTTACCTTTTCTCAAAATCAATTCAACTGAATACAACCTCGTTCGTCTTTCCGATACGACGCCAGTTTGCTTACCCACTTCGAACAGTGAGACGGAGCCGAGTTCAAAAGGGAGAAATGGAAAACGCGATGGCCACCAGATCGCGATAAGGGATTTTCTGGAGTGACGCTACAGGGGGTTGTTTCCTCTTGTACTTTTTGTTCGGAGGTTCGAAACCTTGGTCATTGTGATTAGTGATTGGTTCGCAGGTTGAAGTGAAGGTGGGGTTGTTCCTGTAGCGACGTAGGTGAACTCAGGGGGGGTCGACGGTGAAGTTAGGTGCGTTGTTTAACAGTATGAAGGTGATGGTGGTGGAGTACGTCGTCAACAACAATGAATAAAGGTGCGATTTTGGCTTATAGATCGTGATCTGGAGTTTCGAATAGGGAAGGCGATGGACGGGATTTTGTTTGGGGAGTCTGGTCGCGGTTTTGTGGTTGTATAAGAGGGTTGAGTTGTGGGTACAGCAGGAAGTTTTCATGAACTGTTGAGTTGGGTCTGGTGACAGTTAGACTCTGCACTTCGCAGTGAAGGTAACATCGTCAAAGGTTGGTCAAGGAATGCTTATTGCATTTAAGGAAAGAGATGACAGTGTTAAGGGATATTAAAAGGTAATTAATTTAATTTAACAATTTTATTTTATTTTATTTTCATTTAAATTGTTCGATAAATAATGAATGTCATTAAAATATATACAAGATCTTATCGGATAGAGTCCGTCTAGCAATGCATAGCTGTGAACTGTTTGAGCTGGAATTAGAAATTAATGAATGGAATAAATCAATGTACAAGGGTGAATCAATCAAGCTGTATGGACTTTTGGAGTTGAAATATCTTTGCTAAGGAAATCGATAAAAGGAAATTGAAGTTGGTACAAGCGCAAAATAAAAATCCTGGTGAGTAAACCTCACTCACCATTTAATTAGAATTATTTTTATATCGTTAAAAATAATTGTTATGCTTGTTTGAATGTTGTTTGGTTGATTTAAATATATATAGTTATTTAGGCTTAACTATTATATATATATTGGGTTGATGATTGGTTGGATTCCCGCGGTTTCATTAGCGGATGCCCGCGGTTTCATTAGCGGATGATTACCCTATACGCCCCACGCTATGATTAGTGGATGACCTTCTATACCGCGATATCCTGCCTCGAAGCAGGATGGGTGTTACTATGTTGACTAACATCTGTGGATGCAGGAAAACAGGTTGGAGGAATCCAACTGGATTCCTCAAAAAAAAATATTATCTGTTGTTGTTTGTTTTATTTCATATATATTCATATATGATGTGTTAAAAATCAAATGATTGAAAATTGGTTGATTTGATTGTTTAAAATATCCCAGGGGCTCGAATATTGATTTATAAAAATATCGAAAAGGGTATTTGAGATTTAAAAAGGAAATTCTATTTTTATAAATAGAATTTGAATTTTAAATGAACTATAGAAAATATTAACTTATTTCGAATATATATGAACGAGTATTGAATTTATAAACTCTGTTTATAAATGTAAAGGTGGGTTTTGAATCGAATTTATAAACTCTGTTTATAAATGGAAAGGTGGGATTTGAATTGAAGTTATAAACGTTGTTTATAAATAATGCAGAGAACTATAGAATTTGAATATGGAATTCAAATGGACTTTAAACTATAGAATTTGAATATAGAATTCAAATGGACTTTAAACTATAGAATTCAAATGGACTTTAAACTATAGAATTTGAAAATTGAATTCAAATGAAGTTTAAATAAAGAGAATTCAAATAGGATTGAATTGGAAATTGAATAAGAAGTCGATAAGGAAACGAGAGTGTGAGTATAATTAGAATTTGTTAATATGCAAGTTAAAATATATTTGAACATGTCATGTTCAAATATGAAGGTGAAATAGACTGAAGAGTTAAGTAACAGATTTAATTAACAAATTTAGTTAAAATGATTGGTATAGTTAAAATAGATTGGACAGGTATAGACATACAGGAGACAGGTATGGAATAAAGTATAGAAGTGAAATAAATAGAATGCCCGACAAAAAGGTACGTATTTAAATTCATATATGAGATTTTAGGCGCCGTATCAGCAAGCCGCTTGGCTTTTTCTTTTTCTTTTTGAGATGAGAAGGACCGGGAAAGCTATTTGAAATTTCCCGATGCTCCCGGTACAAAGGAGGTTATGGCGAATTTTTCCGAGAATTTAAGGAGATAGAATATTTTTAAGATAATTTGATAGTTAGAAATCAACGTATCGATATATATAGAAGTCGATAAGGGAACGAACTTAGAAATAGAATAGTATAATCAAAAAGGAAGACTAGAAATAAAATCTCGAAAGAATAGAAAGAGAAAATATATATGTGTTTAAAAGTGAAGAAGTAGTTGTATGGTATTGATTATTCGAGTAAGTAGTCATATCTGTTTTGACGTTATAAATGTTATTCAGTCAAGGTCTGAGAGGTAGTTATACCCCAACTTGATTGATTTCATTATTAACAGATAAACAGTAAGATTCCAGGCTCGAAGATCAATGTTGGATAAGAGTTAGTTGAATATAGTATTTGGGTTGTCGTAACAATGTTTTACACAACATCTGTTTTAACCCAAATAAATATTTCTAAAGCTAGAAATTTAAGGAAGGCGATATTCGGAAATGTTTTCCAAATAACGTAACAGTCCAATATGGTTATTGAAAATATTTGGTTAACAAATATTGATAAAGAAATAGAGAAGAGATTTAATTAATGGAATATTAATTAAAGGTTCAGTGATTGTTGGATGTTTGGATGAACACTTGTTTTATTCGATAGTTAAATCATCGACTATTGAAACACTTGTTTTTATTCGATAGTTAAATCACAGACTATCGAAGTTTTGACCATCGTTGTCAATATGGAGAGACCGGTTGGATTATTATCCGAAGAACCACTCCATATCGGCAGTAGCGTGCGAATCAGATTATATAAAGATAATCGAAGACGGAGTAGAGTGCAAGGACTTTTTCTATTAATAGAAATAGTGCCTTCAGTTCATCCTGTTCCTGGGTGACTTGTATGGATGAATGTCTGACAGAGTAATTCCAGAAAGGTCACGTACATTGATTTCTTCAACTGTACCAAGAGTGGAAGCGGAGGAGGAAACTTCTTTTAGCTGACACGTAATATACTGTTGTAGACGTCAATTAGTGATTTTCGATGGATCTGACGATGTGACATTCGAAGTGAATCTGGTGTGATGATAAAGCGTAGCTTCTAGCCTCATCAACCAGTAAATGATAGAAATCGGGCAAGCAGCATGGCTATGTAGGTCGCACCTATTAGGGTGTATAATCACCTGATCTAGAGTTTCATTTACTTCTAAAAATCTATTGTCGATGCTGTCCCATTCGGGAAACGGTTGCTGATCCCAACCGTTGGTGATATACATTCGATACACTCAAGCGAAATGGGTGGTCGGTCATGTGTGGCTGAGTTGCAAGATGTTCTTGTTGAACTCGGTGTATTCTCCTCTAGAGATATACCAGCGGAAGGTGGTTCCATACCTTGTCATAGTTGGAAACCCATTACCCAATACGTGCTTGCGGTTTATGATTTGTATATATATGTGGAACGTGAGATGCAAACGTTCCACTAGATTGTTATCTACTTGATTTAGACATTATTATAATATCAAAAGAGTTTTGATATAAAGATTATCGTTCCTTTCAAAAGGGATTTTGAAAGTTAAATCAAGTGTTTGGATTCTCATAAGGGAAAAACCCGTTCCGTGATATACGGCGTGGTCTTATGAGATATCATTTAGTTTTCTGAACTGTTCTAAACTGTTTACTCATACCAGTCCTATGACTGACCCGGAGTTTATTTGTTTTGTTCTACCTAAACTCTTGGGTGCCTAAATTTGTACGGGCAGTCAAGTAGTTCAGGATTTTTCAGATATATCTAAAGGAGCTTGGAGCAGGAGGCTTCAGCGTTATCTAGTTATAGTGTTGTTCCGTTGTGTTGTAAGTGTTGTACTCTGATAAGTGTATGTTATACAGTTAAGATTTTGTATTTCAAAGGTTATGATATATTATATTTTGTTCCGCTGCGATGTGAGATTCTGTGTTGTTATTTCTGTTCTTCTTCTATCTCTTTCTTCTAAAAAAAATATGTTCCGTATTTTCGTGATATTTGGGTTGGACGTATGATGTATATAGTCAACTCTGATGTTACGGAAATCTGGGTCATTACAGAAGGCCATAACTTCTTCATATGAAGTCCGATTTTCGCAAACTTGGACTCTATTCCAAGCAAAATTTCGAGAAGAACGCAATGGTGATGTCCATTTTACTTAATTCCTGATATTTAAATTAAGTATCCTTATCTTATTATCTTCTCCGTTACACACACTGTTATTGAATCAAATTTTCCTTTTCTTCCATGTGTTAATAAATTTTCATTCTACATCACCATTATTTACATATCTATGCATATACACATATTTTTACATAGTTTTTAATTATATTAAAAATGCGGGGTGTTACACATGCCTATAGTGGCTTGGTTGCTATTGTTATAGGCGAATTCCACCAAAGGGAGATGATCCTCCCAAGATCCTCCAAAGTCAAGAATGCATGGTCTCAAAAGATCTTCCAGTACTCTGTTCACCCTTTCCGTTTGACCATCGGTTTGAGGGTGATAGGTCATGCTTAAACATAGCTGTGTGCCTACAGCCTCTTGCAAACTCCTTCAGAACTCGCTTTTAAAGATAGGGTCTCGATCACTCACTATGCTGGAGGGTATCCCATGGAGTCGAACTATCTCCTTAAGATAATTGGAGGCTAAAGACGAGGTGGTCCTCCTACTCTTGACAGGTATAAAATGAGCGCTTTTCGTGGGCCTGCCCACTATTACCCAAATATCGGTATTGCCTCTTCTTGAACTAGGGAACCCATCAACAAAGTCCATCGAGATGCTCTCCCATTTCTACTGCGAAACTTCTAGAGGATGAAGCAAACCGCCTGGCTTCTTCTGCTCCGCCTTGACTTGCTGGCATATCATGCATTTTGAAACAAATTAAGCTACATCCCTCTTCATGCCATTCCATAAGAAAACTCTTTTGATATCTTTATACATCCACCGGGGTGTATGGTCATCTTGGAATGGTGTGCTTCTTCCAGAACCATCTTCACCAAATCTCTTGCTTGCGGGATGCATAGTCTTCCATCCCGTCTCAACCAACCCTTATCATCGATGGAGTATTTATTGAGGTGATTGAAGTCTCTCCCCTAATCAGCTTATCTATCACATCAACTAGCTGAGGGTCTTCACGTTGCGTGGTTCCTATTGAGTCCAACAAAGTAGGCCGCACCTCTAGCATTGCTATCAAGCCAGTCACATAATCAACAGAGGGTCTAAAATCAAATTTTGCTATGTACTCTAAACTTTGCCTTTCTACAATGAGAGGACTTAAGGTCAGCTTCTTTCTACTTAGGGCATCTGCTACTACGTTGCCCTTGCCAGGAGTATAGGAGATCTCAAAGTCATATGAGGCGAGAAACTCCATCCATCTTTGCTGCCTTAGATTGAGGTCTTTCTACGAGAAAAGGTACTTCAACGATTTATGGTTAGTATACAACTCAAATTTCTCACCTAATAGATAGTGGCGCCAAGACTTAAGCGCAAAAACGATGGCTGCTAACTCTAGATCGTGGGTTGAGTAGTTTTTCTCATGCACTTTAAACTGCCTTCCACCATACGCTACTACCTTCCCCTCTTGCATCAAAACAGCGCCTAGTCCCATACCGCATGCATCTGTGTATACCGTAAATATCTTGCTCCCATCTGGTAATGTCAAAACTGGGGCTGTTGTCAGAGCCCTCTTCAATCATTGGAAAGCGACTTCGCAATCCAAATCCCAAGTGAATGTCAGGTTCTTCTTCGTTAACCTTGTAAGTGGAGCTGAAATTTTGGAAAAATCTTTAATGAACTTGAGATAAAAGCCTAGAAAACTTCGAACTTCAGTTGCATTATTTGGAACCTTCCAATCCTGGACCGCAACTACTTTTGTGGGGTCCACAGCTAACCCTTCTTTGGACACCACATGCCCAAGAAATCTTACTTCTTCCCTCCAAAAGTGGCACTTGGAGAATTTTGCTTTTAACTGATGTGCACGGAGAGTATCCATGACTTCCCTTAAATGCAAAGCATGCTCTTCCTCATTCTTCAAGAAAATAAGAATATCATCTACGAAGAACACCACGAATTTATTGAGAAATTACCGGAACACTCTATTCATCAAATCGACTAAATAAGCAGGTGCGTTTGTCAAGCCGAAAGGCATGACGAGCCATTCGAAGAAACCGTCCAGGGTTCTGAACACGGTCTTATCAGTGCTATCTTCAGCCACTCTTAGCTGATGAAATCCGGTAGCCAGATCTAATTGGGAGAAAATTGTTGCACCTACAAGCTGATCGAACAAATCGTCTATTCTTGCAGTGGGTGCCTATTCTTCTTGGTCAGCTTGTTTAGCTCCCTATAATCAACGCATAGGCGAAGTGAACCGTCCGCTTTGGTTGCGAACACCACTGGAGCACCCCATTCAGAAATACTCGGCCTTATAAACCCTTTTTCTAGCAGCTCCTTAACTTGCTTGCTAAGCTCCTTTCTCTCCCTTGGAGCCATGTGTCTAACAGGTAAAGCAACGGGTTTTGCGTTATCAACTAGTTATATGCAGAAGTCTATCTCCTGCTTCGGAGGCAAGCCCTCTACTTCCCCAAAGACATCCGAGTATTCACGGACCACTCTAACAGACTGCAAATTCTCAACAGACGCGTCAAGCGATTCTTGATAACTTAGCATAACAGAATTCATGGGATTACAAGAGATTTCGAGAGTGTTGCCCAAGCGAGTCATCAGCCTAACCTCTCTCTTTTCACATCCAGGACGGCTCCATTATTGGATAACCAATCCATGCCCAAAATTAACCCATAGCCCATGAAGCCCAAAACATAAGCATCACATCTAAACCCAACGCTAAGTATAGATATTTCCAAATCCAAACAAATCATCGACAAATAGGCTGAGCCCCCAATTGGATTTGAAACAACTAAGGGATCCTCTACTATACTGGTGTTTAGGTGTAGTGACTCAACTAAAGCAGTAGATATAAAAGAGTGCAATGCGCCAGAATCAAAGAGTGTGCAAGCAGGATGATCAAAAGGATAAACTAAACTTTCAACGGAAATCGTTTTACCTCGTTCTTGCAGCGGTGGGGCCACGAGAGCCTGGACCTGCACCCTATCCTACCCTAGTGCCATGAGAGCCTGAATCTGCCCTCCAGAGGTAGTTCCTGCCCTCTGCCCTTTCTTTGGGCAGTCCCTAATCATAAGTCCTGCCTTGCCACAGTGGAAACAACCAGTCTTCTTCTTCCTGCAGTCTTTGCTCAGATGGCCTGATGTCCCACAGTTAAAGCATCTTTTCTTTCCATTGCCATTGTTGTCTTTACCACTCTTCTTGTTCTGCCGTTGCTGTTGTGGCTTCTTTTGATCCCCTTTCTTCTCAGGTGCCAAATTAGCATTGGCGCCTTTCTCCTCTTCATGCATAAGCGCTATGTCAACTAGTCTATCAAAGGTGGCCCCCATAGGGATGTGGGTCATAGCTAACCCATGTAGCGGCTCGTTCAAACCCTTAACAAATCTCAGGGCCTTCTTTTCGGGTGTATTCACCAAGTCCAAGCCAAATGTTGCCAACTGATTGAACTTGTAGATGTACTCTTTCACTGATAGATTTAACTTCCTCAATGCCAAAAACCTTTCCAATATAGATTCTCTTCGGCCCATGAGAGAAACTTTACCTCAAACCTACGCTTGAAATCCGACCATGTATCAACTGGACACTCTCCATTAGTGACCTCCCACCAAAACGAGGCCTCATCCTTCATTAACCAGGCAGCTAACTGGACCTTTCTTCCATCTTCTACCTTAAAGATTCCAAACAATTCTTCCACCTCCTTTAGCCCATTTCGAGCTTTAACAAACATCTCTGACCCGTGAAAAGGTTTTCCGCTCATTGCCCGAAAGTCCTTGCATATCTTCGCGAAAGTATCAATACGGGGAGGAGGAGGAGGAGGAGGGGGGAGGATTTGCTGGGCCTGTGACATTGGCCCTAGCTTCCAGATACCTTCTAAACCATCCTGGTATCACTATCCCCTCGGGTATCTCAGGAATTCCAGACATGCTGAAAAGAAAATGAAGAGATTCAAATGGAGAATTCGAAAGAAAGATTTATGGCTCTTGGGGGTTACGTTTTTAAAATAAACTCTTTTCTCTTAAAAATACTTTCCTTAAAACATATTTTTGAAAGTATTTCTTTATAAAATGCTTTTTTTTCAAAAAATAGTTTTTCAAAATATCTTATCTGTTCTGGTAACCTTCAGCTCTGATACCACGTGTGACACCCCACCTCCGTTAAGGTCGCTCACAAAGGGAATGCCTTAATTTTGGTGGAGCGTTTATTGTGTATAGAACAGAAAAGTAAACAAGACAGATAAATATATTGGTACTTGGAAAATAAAAACCACTTTTATTGCAGCGGAGAAATAGTTTGGTTACATCATATCAAAAACCAACTACAAAACCAAATACACTTATTATCCATCTTGACAAATAAGTTCTGAGTACATAAAATAAAAGACATAACCCCAGCATAAAATAGTCATAAATAAGATAGGTTGAACTTTACTTCAGCAATCCAAGCAACTTCCAAAAGAGAGAGATAAAGCTATCCAAATCAAGCTCCACTAGTACTACTCCCACCCTGAGCACCTGGGTGGGGGGGAGGAAGAAAAGAGTTGGAAACAAAGGGGGTCAGATATAAAGTCTGGTGAGTGCAATAACTTTAACAATATAATCATTAAAGTAACTAGGATAAGGCATAAGCTGGAAAATAAGGAAATGACTATGAACAAATGGGCATGACAGAGTAAACAAAGGAAATAAGATGAACAAAGATAACGTTAAAGGCACACCTAATCACTATAAGATAATTTCTATATTGCACTACACCAAACACCCTAAAAGTTGATCCCGCCCATAGAACTTAATAGTGATAATGGTAGTTTTGTGTACCCCTAGCTGTCTACATAGGTACCGCTTGCCCCTATCTCCACTAGGTGTACTCACTACCCCCATTCGATCGGCTCCCTAACTCGTAGATACCCGTGCTGGCCCCACAGTGGGGTGTACCACTCCCCAAAGTTGAAACCCGATACCACCAAAAATGCACGGCTTATATCTACACGATGCAATAACGTCTTACCTACCAGCCCGGGGCCGCACACGCACATGACCCTGTTAGACTTGCATTGCCACCGCTAATCTGTTTTGATCTCTTACAATCAAACCCAGTACACGTGTCCCGTCCTCGACTTGGGTCGAGCCCACAAAGATACTTAATGGGTTACTGGTTTGAAAAGGCCCCCATGCATGACACAAGCTTTCACCTATGCTTGGTCCCCTCTAAGGTTTTACCCACTTAACCCCATTCTTATTCATGTCTTCTTACATGTTTCAATCTTGGTTAAGTGCATCTAATCGTATTTCACATGCCACCCAAGGCACCCTCTTAATTTCACATGCCACCAAAGGCACCCACTTAACTTCCCATGTCCCACCACATGTTTATCTGGTTAAGTGTTTCTTAATTCATTAACACCGTAATCTTGTAAAGGCCTCCCACATTAGACTGGCATTTGTGGCTGCTGGATTTGCTGGGCAGGTCCGGGCAGTCTTACACCACAAACGAGCCTATCCTCGTGTCTTTACAACTGTTACGCATTTAATTCATGCCTTTAACCTCTCACATTAAACTGGCATTTGTGGCTGCTGGATTTGCCAGGCAGGTCCGGGCAGTTTTACACCACAAAAGAGTCTAACCTCGTGTCTTAGGCGGTTTATTATTACACATCTTTATTTAACCCCAAAGTGGATTAATATCCTTATCCAAATTTGTAAATAAATTCCAAATATACTTATGTCCATAATTGTCACCTAAATTATGTCCATTTATTTCAGGTATATAAATCATACCAATTATTGCCTTAAATTAATTATATGCCTTTTAAGGCCATTACATGCCAATTCTCAATATATGTATATTCAATATTACCCCCATCGTTCCCACGTTGTTCGTTCGCTTATCATGACATATATATATATATATATATATATATATATATTATAGACTAGCAATTAGTCTAATGACATAAAAGGGAAGAAACATCGCAAATTTGCATAACACAAAAAATGGATTTAATCTTACAAATAAGGATTACAACATATCTAGCATAAACTTGGTATTGTCATGAATCTAAACATAGGCTAAAAGGTGTGAACTTGCATATATAAATATAGTTTTCACCCAAAACTTGCATATATGAATATAGTTTTCACCTAAAACTTGCATAGGCCATAGTCACAAACTTGCATAAAACTGTGCATGTCATAGATCTAAATCTAAAGGTGTAAACTTGCATATATGCGAATCCAATTTCTACCTAAACTTGCATATAGTCACTTTATTTGGTTCACATGTAAACTTGTGTACAATTCACATAGAAACTAGCATATAATGTACACCCAAACTTGCATATAAAATGATGTCAAACATGAATCAGGTTGAACATAGGAGATTGGGAATATACAAAGGAATCCACAACAAAAACTGTCATTATGAACAACTAGCATATATTCACAAAATATCACATTTTCCCAATGTTTCACAAACATAGCCATATAACCTAAATTATAACTCAACTCAATTAACTTGTTAATTATCTTATTAAAGAAATTGAACTCACAAATCAAAGAAGGTCTTAAGTTCTGGGATCTGAGTTCTGAAATTGATTTAGCTCGCCTTTGAAGTAGAAAAATTCGTTGTTGTTGTTGTTATAGACTTGAGTTGAATTGAGTTGATTAGCTTTACTTTTCCTCTAGTTGATGACGGTTATTCTAGGTTGCAAGGTGATAGCATGACGACCATGGTCCTAATTTTGATTAGGTTTTAGGGTTTGAGTCTACATGTATTTATATAGAATTTAGGATTAATTTAGACCATCCGATTAACCTAGAATCAATCACACTACAACAAATTGCGTATTTGGTTACATCATATAGCGGCGTACCAACATTATATGCTGTTATTTTGTTGAGTAGATCTCCAGTTACAAGATTTAGGCGGACTTTTTTTCGTTCCCGCTTACCGTGTCATCTATTTTTCATTCTCTATGGTTGCTCGCGCCAAACCAAAACCCTAAAATTTATCTAATCCCGATTCCTCCTCTCCAGTCTCTAAAATATCTACTATCCAGCAATCATCTCCACCATAAAAAAACAAGATTGTAGTTTATCAATCATAAAATTCACCGATTGACTCAATTGTTAGCTTCAAAATTTAAGCTTCTGAAGTCGGATCTTACTATGTTCGACCAATGGCATCTTCTTTCAAATTGGAGTCGAAGTAAGAGAAATTCGACCTAGCCTGAAGCTGCTTTACTTTGGTTTGAATTGTCTCCGAATAAATCGAGCTCTTATGTCAGAAATTTCAGGTTTGCCGTGGTTATTTATATTGACAAGTATTTGGTATATTGTGTAGTTGCTATGTTTTTTCTTTGTTTAATCCTCAACCATGGAACTTTGCTTAAACTATGGTATTTGCATTATTTTTCTATGCAAAATAGTGAATCAGGTTATCTTAAAATACTTGATTTTGGGTATATGTTTGGGTTTGCTAAATCTTTGTGTGATGTAAATGGATTGAGTGCTGATGGTGTTTCAATTATGAAGGATGAGGCTGAAATAGTTGAGAAATGTTGCACTGATTCGATTGGGATTTGCACGGTTTTAGATTGTGAATCCAGTGCATTGATTAGGGTTTGTGTGAGGCTGCTAGGGATGATGTGGCAGCTGCATTTGATTTGTCGATATCAGGGGATGGGTTTTTGGATAAGGACAAGGTAGCTATGGTGAAAGAGTTGAAAACATTGCTTTTTAGTTCAAAATCCGTAGGTAGTGTTGATGCTTTATGTTTTAGTGATATCACTAGTGTGTGCACTAGTTTCAGAGAAGTAGTGAGATTGATCATCAAAAGGTTAGAATTGAACTGAATCTTGATTTGAATTTGTTAAATGGAGTATTGGAAGTTTTGGAATTGAGTAAGGTTTTTCAAACTCGGTTTTGTCCTTGGCCAGTTCTGTTAAATAAGTAGGGAAAGGTAGTTTGGATAAGTCAAAGTTGGTTACATAGTCGATTAGTGTGGTCGAATTGGAACCTAAAGTAGCTAAACTATTTGAGAAGGAATGTCTTAGTTTCAAAGTTAGGATTTCTTCGGCTTCTGAAAAATGGTTTTGTGTACAAAATTTGTTAAGGCATTTCGTGGATTGTATGATTTATTTGTGAAATTGAGAAAGTTTGATTTCCATGGATGATTTGCCGTTAACCTTAATTTTTTTTCTATCTTCACTATAAAAAGCTGTCAACTTACTCGAACTCATTTCTGAACTATTTTATACTGTTATCCTTCATTATATTGCCTTTACACACTTTGTTATATTGCCTTTACGTCCTTCTGCACTTCATTTGCCACTTTACTATAAGAAAAAACATATTTTCAAGGATGAATTTTATGAATTTGAATAGAACTCATACTATAAACATTATATGAAATTTTCAATCTTTTTTTATTGTCATCAAATGCATGTTCTGCCAAAACAATCTAAATTCTTATGACTTAAGCTATTAAATTTAAGAAACTATTTGCATGTTATATATTTTGTTGTCATATCTACTTCTGAACTTATACATGATATTAAATAATTTTGTTGATTTCATTAAACCTACTTGTAAATTTTAAGAGAAGAATGATGATAATAAAGAGGACATGCGTTCATTTTCTTATTTGATTTTTGACAATGGTTTCCTACTGATAACTTGGTTTTTGCCCAAAGATGGTATAAAGGATTATATTATTGTCTAGAACAAAACTGTTACATCTAATAATGTATATCAGTATCATCATATACATTTAAAACATGCAACATATACTTTATCTGTTGCAAGTTCAAAAGTTATTTTAGGTAACTTACGATTTTCTTCCATGCTATATAGCGAAATGCTATTTTCTGTATTATTATTTTTATGTTGACAGCAATATCTTATTCCTCCAACGGTACTTTACTTCTCCTTTCTGTGGAATATCCTGAGAATTTATCTTGCAGATTTTTTTTTTGGTTGTTGCCTTTACCTAGTTTTGTATCTCAATTGAGCAATTTTCTTTTTTGCATGGCAAATATCTGCTAGTATAGTGTGCGTTATCTCAGTGCAGTACGATAGTTTTGTAGGAATGTTTAGTGGGAAGCAGGTTCATGCAGTAGGTGTCAGCATCGGAATTGAATGCGTTTTTACTATAATGCAGCAAATTGGGAAAGACCGCAATCAGTTAATCCGCACAACTGAAACATAAGTGCTGGTTGCTATTCTATCCAAGAACGTACCCTTGGTAGCAGAAAGAGTTAGTAACCTATGGAATGCAAAGATAAAAGCTGAGCATGTAAGCAGTAAAAGAGTCATGAACCACATTAAGCAACCAAAACAATCTGGTTTCCCATGTAGTTGCCCTACCTGTTGATGCTTTTATATTCCAGGTATGCAGTGTAATAACAATACGGAAAAATTCTTACTTCTTATGCCTATCTAATTGTAATAACATATAAATATGCTTAGTGTTGAATGTTTTAATCAATATCAAATAATTTGTCCATTTTAATAGTATATCTTCACTTGAATATCAATAGGTAGCTGTTGACAATATTTTTTGCTGACTTATTTCAAGCACATCACAATTTCGATTTTCTTTATATGTAACGAGTTTTGTTCATCATCTAAAATCCATAGATTTGTTGGAAAACTTGTATTTTCATCGAAAGCTTCTTAGTACTTAAAAGATACTTCAGTTGAGAATTAACCTTTTTCATAAATAAGCAAATGTTTGGACCGATTAGAATCGTACAGAATCCGCGACATAGTTCGGAATAAGCAAATGTTTGGAAAACTCATATGCATATCAAAACGAGCGATCAACTATAAGATAATTGAGTAATTTTAGTTTTGTGATAGGTTCGACCAAAGTATTTTTGATCTTTATTGATTCGGCTAAATACTCCATACAAATTTTGCAGGTATTGTCTGGGTTTCAGGCAAAACTTAGCATACGAGTTTGGTCCTTCTAACAAAAAGGGAAAGTTAGGGAGACAACACAGAAGCGATGTTACGGTTTCTCCATTGCGCTCTGCTAATTATCATGAATAAATTTCCTGCTCTTTTTTTTGTGGTGTTTCACCTGGAGATGGATCGATGGTCGCCTGGAAGACAGTGACCTTCATGTCATAATTCAGGTGTGCGAAACTGTTTTCATGTTAATTCCATGTCATCCATGTTAATTCCATGTCATCCATGTTAATTCCATGTATGTCTCAGTCCAAGCAATACTTCCTCTGTTTCGCTAAAGAATAGATGCAAGTATCATATCTAAGAAGTGAGTAAAATAAATTTTGCAGACAAATTCAAGAAGTAGGCTTTCTGAAATCCAAAGTAGCGTTGTCGTACACATTATTTACTAATCAGGTTAATGTACAGAGTGATACGAAAAAGCGTTCATCTTTACATCTCAATTTTACTACTATAGAATTGATTACGTTAAACAATAGATTAAATGGAGATAATATAATGACACGAAGAAAACTACCCCTAATGTAGTTTAAGACGAAATTGGTTGATAGATCTGCTGATGAATAGGCATATGCAGGTAGGATCGATCCAATTGAAGTTATATAATTGCTGTGATAATGTAATGACAACAATATTGAATCCGTAAATTTTACATTGGTTGGAAACTGAAATTGCTGATAATCTGTGAGGAGAGAAGAATCAAACGTGGAAGGAGGAGGACGGGACTAATTTATGAGGGCCAAAAAATGATCGGATGTAGAGGAAGAAGAAGGAACATAATTTGTGAGCGGTTGAAAATTTTTTAGTTAAAGTAGGGTAAAAACATGGAGATAAGAATTACTGCAAAGAAAAAGAGCTACTGTTAATATATTTTTATGAGACGTGTTATTTTTTTTAAATCAGTTATTTTACTGCAAAGAAGGAACGTAATTTGTGTACACCAAGGATTGATTAAGTGCGATTCCCTGTTATACTTAAATCAGTTATTTTACTTACACGTTGATTGGTTCTAATAAATGATTATTCCATGGAGTTGGAAATTTGCCTACTCATATTGAAAACTATGACTTAACAAATTATCATGTTCAATTATCTTAGCACCATAGTCCGAAGTCAAAGAATATTGAAAATCATGACATATCAGCTGAAACCATGTAACTTGATTTTAATATGATTATTTCGATATATTAAAAAATAGAGGTTGACAATGGGTTAGCATATGAACTATTTTTTTTTAGTCTTTCTACTGTTAGTCGCAGATAAGCGGGAAATACTTGCTTACTTTAATAACATGGATTAAATATTGTTGGTCGCAGATAGCCATGAACGCTGCTATTTATTGTTGATCAACTGGAAAACGCTTGCCCTAAAAGGAGAGGTACTATTTGTTTTATTCCTGTTGTCGGTTACTAGATATATCATGAAATATATCTTTAATGTTCTCATTTTTTGCCGATGTGGAAGATCATCATTTTACTGCTGATGAAAATGACTGGGGGTTCTCTTCGTTTATTTGTCTTTCCGAACTAAAAAGGATCCAGCTAAAGGTTCTTCAGTGAGCGATGCATGTAGATTATGATTATGGAGGTAGAAGAGAAGTCAATGATGATAAGCGTAACATGCAACAAGATTAGGGGAACCTTAAATATCAATCAATGCTCTAGGAAAGGTATGTCTTCATGCTATTTTTTGTCTGAATGCTTGTATGTACTGAACATATTTTACACAGTTATTATCTAGTGACTGGTGTTACCTTAGACATCAGCCAAAACTTCAGGTATGCGAAGGATTTCCCATCTGGTTTTGTTACAGGTGTTCTTGATGCTGGTATGTTTATTCTACTTTTTTTTAATTTTGGTAACTTTTGAATTGGATCTATGATAATGTCTTTATACCAGTTTAAAAAGACCTTAAAAATGGTTTATTTTATAATAGGATATAGTACATTTTATAATACAGTATTTGGGTACGGTAGAAAAATGTGAATGAACTACAGTAAGGAGCAACACTGGGACAAAAAAGGATACAGCAAATGGAACCTTTGCATGAAATCTTTTATGTGAAATTTTAATTTATTTTGTGATATGGAAATATATAGCTCTAAATGATAGATGGCGTTCCAAATATATAAAAAATGGCTTAATGGATGTTATTTTGACTTCTACCCAGCATGTAGCAGCAGTCATTTTGTCTACGTCTTCGTTATTGTGGAATGTGCTTTTTGGATTTCTTGTCCTAAGCTTATAAGTAACTTGCATAAAAGGCTTTTTCCTAGTTTAGGAAAAGTATATACATTAGGGAGCAATGTATTTCTATGTATTACTGCATATGACATATTACTGATATTTTTGCCAAGAATTCCTGTGTGGCTATGATTTAGTTACCTATGCCCAGTGCAGTATCATATCGTAGAGAATGGGGCATCATTACCTAACAACTTGGAGGTGTTGAAAGTAAGTTGATAGGGGATGGACTAAGAGGAATGGTAAAATGGATTTGCATCCTATGATTACTCGCAAAGTGAATTGCTAAGAAGATTTGCTATAGTGGCAAGATTGTGCTTGTGACAGAAGCTCGCTAGCATGGACTAAAGAAGCATGAGCATGTGCTGAAAGTGCTGAAATTTTCGCAACATGAGCAAATGAAAGTGCTAATATCCAAGGTAACAAACTACAGGTATGTCTTCATGTTATTTTTGTCCGAAAGCTAGTTTGTATTGCACTTATTTCTCACAATTATTATTAGGTATTCTCATCTTAGAGCTCACAGTTTACACATTATTTAGGCGCATCATTTATATTTACCTTCTCCGTTTAGTAATTTCCTATTTTCAAGATATATACATTGTCTAGCGAAGGTTTCTTTTAAAATTGATGTCGAAAATTAAAGGTTTCTGAAAACATCTTGTTTGGAAAATATATTAGTTTCGAATACATAAAGCTTTTATGCATGATTTTGAAAGTTAAACATTTCAAAAGTTATCAAGTTTCGAATATATTTATACAGATGTGTTTTGTTTTTGAAAATATATGAGCTTCAACGTATCAATTTTGATTATATATGTATGGTTTTGAATATGTATGATTTCTTATAAACAGAATTTCATATTATTTCATTAGCATTTAAAACTTTATCATAGCATGTGTTGAGTCTGTATCATATCAGAATATTCAGAGGTAACTAAGGATGGTATTATTAATTATACACTTGGGCTATGAGGAACTTCAACATAGAATAACAATAATAAGATTACAACACAGGATCCTTGAGCATGCTTGTAGGACACGTACAATTCTTTTATACATGTCAATTGTGCTTGCTGTTGGATTAGACAAACCCAAAGCTAAATATGATTACTAAAATATGTTAGCAAGCACTTAGTTATCAAGCATCAATAGTCTAGGAGAAATAAAAATCTAAATTTGAGAGATTTCTCAGGTGGTGTAATACATTTTAACTCGAATTGTTGTACAATTCATTATATTTTTTTGTATATATATATATATATATATATATATATTTAAAATAACTCAACATGTTATGATGCTCCTACCGACTAATAACGACAGCCAAAAACACATATGTTTTCTGTTGTTATATCTGAATTTGTCATTTAACTCGATGGTACTCAGTGGTATCCTCTGTATATAGATGCTCTAACTCTTCTGGTTATAATTATCCACATCTTCTTCCTTCACAAAATGTAATTTCAACCCAAAATATATGTTGTATCTGGATATATCATCCTTCAAGTTTGTGAAAGATATTTACCATTGTATAGTAAAATATGAAGGGTGGTCATTTTGTTTACATCTATCTCGATTTTATATCCAGCTTGCTATAGTTTGAGATATTTACCATTGTACCCAAGTGTATAAATTCATGCAGATACGTATTACATAATATACATATGACATTTCACTAAATTTCTATAAATTTGTCATTCAAAATGCAGTAAATTTTGTCATAGCAAAATATAGTTTCCTTTTGAAATCTGACAGTTCTCATTCTAGAACCACATAATGTTTTAATTTTCGTATTTATTGGATGATGTTAATTTTTTGAGGTGAAAATATTGCCAGATAAAGCAAAACTGCTCATTCATAACAATGATTAGTTATAGATAGGGAGAGTGTTTTTTCTAATGAGTTCGGCCATTGGTGTGTGCAAAATATGAGTGCAAAATCATTGGATTCATCATTGTTCAAATGGCTTCCGTGGTCGTACGGTTAGAAAGTCAAATAATTCAAATGCAACTTATTCAATAAAAGGTGGAAGTTGGAAGAAACGCAGACAAAACTGCCACTGTCATATTATTAGTAAGAGATCATTAATCTATAAAAGTAAACACAAGAGACAAATGGCTACAGAACAAGTAGAATATTTTAATCTGTGTAAATGAAACTAACTAAATAATATTATGGTTTACAGGTTAGAGCTTGCATGGTTTGGTAGGGAGTCCGTATTACATAGCATCGGAAGTCATGGCTGGGGGATATAAGAAGCATCATATTATGGGTTGCTGGAGTTATTATATAGGAATGCATTAAGTCTTGGCCCAAAAAGCATTTAAACAAAATTGCATTATCCCAGTTGAATACATAAGGTAAGTTGGAAGCCATGTGAATGGAACCGTAGGGCAAAGTGCATGTGTAGAACTGAAAACTGTCCACTGGGACAAGGGAGGCCTGGTAACTAATGAGTTGCATTATGTATTGCTTGCGAGCTTAAAACGTTTGGGTCAGTTTGATGGGCCTAGGAGGTAGTTGAGGGGTTATTTGCATTGATACGCTAGCCTGAATTGATGATGGGCCTGGAAAAATGAATTTGGGGAATTGTTAAGGCCTAGATGGTGGTTACTGAATTGAGCTGACTCATTGATATTTTCAAAGCATGTAAACTAATGAGAATTTGATATCTGGCTGTTCTGGGGAATCTTAGCAAGAAAAATTAATGATTGCCATGAAAAAAAATTGGAGCAACTTCTGACTATGGCAATGGTAGCAAAGCTTAGATTTCTTTCTGACCATTGGACTATGTATCGGAGTACCAAAAATTTGATTATCAGTATGCTACAGAGGGATCCAAAAATGATACTAAATGCCAAGCAAGCGTTAGGTAAAGTATAAAAATTGTTTCTTTGTATGGCTAGCAACCACGATAACAAACTAGCCATGGAATTATGGTTGAAGCAGATTCTTGATATTAATGAGTTTGAGTTTATGTTGCAAGTTGCATAATTTTCCTAGAGTTGAACTTACTAGCCAGCTTCTTCAACCATAATCACTTCAGCAGGTGTGCCCTGTTGTACCTATTATATCAGAGATGAATAACTAGGCAATTGGTGTGCTCTGTTATATATAATTTATGCATTTTGCACATTTATGTAATTCTGACTGTTGACCATTATAGTTGTATATAATTATTACCGTTGACCATTATACTTATGTACAGGTAATTAGATTTCCGAAGTGAAGAGCAACCGTATCAAAGAACCTGTGGTAATAAAGCTATGAACAAGACCTTAACTGTTATTTTGTTTGTACTAGTCGTGTAGACTTGTTTGTAAGTAGTTGTGGTATGTGGATTTACTTATCTTATCGAAATACTACTATTGAGATGATTATGGGTGTTTTATTTCACATTGCGAGTAATGTGTTTTTTTTAAGTATTTAAATATAGTGTTATTGATTTTAATTCGAAAACGATACTTATATGATTATTTGTTTTAATATTTCTATTATTTATAAGTGATTGATGGAAATGTTACAAGCCATTAATAGTAAATAAGCACAATTAAAATGTGGTGTTCATCAGTAAGTTTTAGTAGCGTTGAAAAAGTGCTACAAATGTAATTTACAAAAGATATTGTAGCTGAAATGAAACGCAACAAAAAACATATAGTAGGACTGAAAAACTGCTACAAAAAAATTGGGAAATGATGCAAGTATCACTTTAATAGCATTTTTAACCCGCTGCCAAAAAAAACCTTTTGTAGGGTTTCTAAAACGCTACAATATGTTCATTTTTGGTTGCCTTTATTAAAACGCAACAAAAACTTTCAGACTTTTAGTTGCATGTCATATCGCAGCGTTCTCTAAAACGCTACTACAAGTTATGGTAGCGTTTTCTCAACGCTACCAAAAACCATTTATGGTGTATTGTCAAGACCATCCAGTCAAGATAGAGTGACACCTCAGCCCTAATGACTCAGCACTGAGTCACAAAATCGTCATCTTTCAGATCTACCCGGGGGGCAGGTCGACCCCCAGGTCGACCTATAGGGAGGAGGTCGACACTAGGGTCAACCCCCAGGTCAACCTGGGTCCTGGACGGGAATTTTCCCACCCATCCCACTTCTGACTTCTGTTTTGAACTTTTAGTCCGGTTTCGAGCTGTTTGAATTTATTTGAATTTTCGGGAAACTTCCGACAGCCATAACTTCTTCATACGTAGTCCAATTTACGCAAACTCAGACTCTATCTCAACCACAATTCCGAGATGAACACAATGGGGTAACCCGTTTCCCTTGATTCTTACATTTAAAATTAATTATTTTTTAATTCGTTATTATAACGTTAACAGAAAATACGGGGTGTTACAAGCATCGATAGATTAAAGAAGTAAAAGGAATCTCTAGATAGGTGATTATACACCCTAATGGGAGCGAACCACATAGCCATGCTGCTTGCCCGATTTTTGTCATTTCCCGGTTGTTGAGGCCTGAGGCTACGCTTACTTGCCATTCATTGATAACACAATCACTCTGAATGCCACATTGTCAGATCCGTTAATCGTCAATTGATTTGCACAAATATATTCTGGATATTATGCTAAGGGAATAAAACCGTTGCCACCATGTATATTTATACAGACCAACATATTTGATCATTGGAAATACTCTGTCAGACATTCGTCCATATACGTTCGTTTCAGGATTGAACGAAACCAAAGGCACAATTTCTATTAATAGAAAAAGCCCTTGCACTTTACTCCGTCTTTGATTATCTTCACATAATCTGATTCGCAATGCTACTGCCAATACAGAGTGGTTCACGAATAATAATCCAACCGGTCTCTCCATATTGACAACGATATTGGCAAACACTTCGATAGTCGGTTATTTAACTGTCGAAGAAAAACAAACATCCATTCAAAACATCAAACAATCACTGGGCCTTTTAATTAATATTTCATTAATTAAATCACTTATCCATTTCTTTATCAATATTCGTTAACACGATATTTTCGATAATCATCTTGGCCTATTATGCTATTTGGAAAACATTTCCATATATCGCCTTCTTTTATTTTCTATATTTAGAAAATATCCTTTAATTGCAGTTGGAAAACATTCCAATTACTTATCTCTTTTACGACCATTTATTTCTATACTGAGGAAATATTTATTATTATATTTTCAAATTTCCACTTACTTGGGTTAAAAACGAATGTTGTGTAAAACATCGTTACAAACAACCCAAAATATTTCATTCAACTATCTTTTATTTAACCAATGATCTTTGAGACTGGATCTTTGCTATTTATCAGTTAAAAGTGAATCAATCAAGTTGGGGTAAAATTACCTCTCAGACCTTGACTGAAAACATCCTTAACTTCAAAACAGACAAGGCCATTATTCCCGAATAATCAACACCATAAAAACCAATTGTTCATTTTTAAAACATGTATATGCTTCTCTTTCTACAAATCTAATTTAATGATTTCCTTTTTGTTTATAATATTCTATTTTTAAATTCATTTACTTATCGAATTCTATATATATATCGATACATTGATTTCTAACTATCAAATTTTCTTAAAAATAATCCAACTCCTTAAATTTTCGGAAAATTTCACCATAACCTCCTTTGTACTGGGAGCATCGGGAAATCCCCAAACCTCCACATGGGTCCTCTCTATTCAAAAAGAAAATCAAAAAGCCAAGTGACTTGCCGATTCGACGCATAAAACCTCATATGAAATTTAAACGTGTACCTTTTTGTCGGGCATTTCAATTTATTCCTCTTCATATACTTCATTCCAAACCTGCTTAACACATATCCAAATATTTCCTATTTGGTTTCAACTCAATCTATTCGTCTTAACCCAATTCGCTAATTTATTTTCTAATTAGCTATTTTGCCTATTTCACTTCTTTGTTTGAACATAACATGTTCAAATAAAATATTTAACTTGCTTATAACCAAATTGAATTCCAATTTCAATTCAAGTTTCCTTTTCGATTTGGAATATAAATTTCCAAATCGAATTCACTTATTCAAAGTCCATTTTCATATCGAATTTCGATTAACTAATTATTATTAAAATTAGTTAGTTTTATTCAATAACTAAAAATCTAATTTTTGTCTCAAAAATCATTTCACTTACTTCACTAGAGTTCATATTTATTTTACATCTCCAGTCTGGATTTTTCTAATGGCAATTCGGATTTTATTTCTTTAAAATCCTTTTATTTATTTAAACAAACCGTTATGGTTTTAAAACGATTTTGGCGCTGCTTTTCTGAAAATTTGATTTTGACATAACTCAAAATCTATCAGACGAAATCCATATTTTTCTCTTCCATTAGAAAACTATTATCGAACCGGTCCCGAGATTCTTGTTTCAAAGAATTCCGACTTCAATCGAGTTCTGTATACTCAATTGAAGTTTGAAACGCCATTTTACGAACTACAGCGCTGCGGCGAGTTCGTTTATTATATATATATATAAACTTTTAAACTTCATTTAAAATAAATTCAACTCCATTCTAATATATATTTTTATATATATCAAATCAAATTTTCTAATTCAACATAATATTTCCGATTTTCTAAAATTGTCGATTTTTCCTTACTCGATAATATATTTATTTATACTTCAATCTTCTATATTTAATTACAATTCCTTTAACAAGTTATAAATCCTTTGGATTTATTTCTATTCTGTTTAAAAATCCGCATTCTAAAATATATTTCGTCGTTCCCATTTCAAAACTTTCTATTTTCAATTCTCTTTATAATAACTTATAACACCCAATTTATTTTCATATTCAATTTAACTGCTCTTTAATAAATTTGAATTAATCAGATTTATTTTAGTTTAATTTATATTCTAAACATCAGAATAAATTCAATCGTTTATTTCTTAAACCGATTCTAAGTTCTTACATTAAATTCAGGTTTGAATTTAAATGTTTAAATTATCTAAATGGTAATTTTTCACCTTTCTATTTACAAACACCATTATTAAACAAGTCTCGCTTTCAAATAAAAATGATTCTTTTTTTTGGAAAAATATATTTTCCTTCCCAAAGTCACATTTGTATTTCTATTTTCTGAATTATCCAATGATAATTCATTTTACTTCATTTATAAACTTCATTTATAAAGGAACTACTTATTTTATTTTTCAAAACAAGTTTATATTTCAAATCTATTTAAAAATTCAAATTCTATTTTAGAAAATAGAATTTCCCTTTTAAATCTCAAATACCCCTTTCAGGATATTTTTATAAATTAACACTTAGGCCCAGTGATATTTAAACACCAAACAACCAATTATTTATTTCCGGTTTTCTAGCACATCATATATGACAGTATATATGCAAACAAATAAGCAAACAGATAATATATTTTTGAGGAATCCAGTCGGATTCCTCTAACTTGTTTTTCCTGCATCCAAATATGTTAGTCAACATAAATTATACCTATTCTGCTTCGAGGCAGGACATCGCGGTATGAAGGTCATCCACTAATATATATTTGTGGGGCGCATAGGGAAATCATCCGCTATGAAACTGTGGGCATCCACTAATGAGACTGCGGGAACAATCCAATCATCAACCCAATATATATATATAATAGTCAACCCTAAATAACTAATATATATTTAAAACAGTCAGGAAGTGTGACGACCCCAAACCCCGTACTGACGGTGGCAAGGGTAATCTTTGGAATATAACACATAAACAGATAATAGAAGAACAGAAATAAATAAATACAGCAGATAATGAAGAAATAATACACTGGATAAACGAAATCATCAGAGTTACACAGTTTACAGTATCATACTTAGTACAAATACAGTTCAGCTATAAATAAATGTCTACAGCGGAAATAAACATAATATGTACAATAGGAGCTGAACAGCATAAAAAGAGGTAAATGATAGAATCCATCTTTAGCTCCAGCTATCCAGAAAGAGCCAGATAAAACCTGAATACAAGGCTGCCCGTGTAGAAAAAGGGGCACCCGAGTTTGCAAGTGAAACAAACTACGAGTCAGTCATGGGACTGGTATGAGAAATCTACTTAACACATTTATAATATGGCTAATCACAGGACCACGCCACTTTCGCGGAACGGGTTTACTCCATTGGATTGCCAGTGCTTTACAACAAGTAAATCTTTTAAACACCGCAATGCTTTGTATAAAAATGAAGTCATTATAAGACTCAGTTCCCATCACATAATGCAACGCAAACCGAAGGATAGAGTTTTACCTTATAATGGCCAAAATATGCTTGATACGAATAAAACAAAAGAATTTGATATTATTACTAGTGTTTATATGTTTCAAAAGCAATTTCGAATCATAACTATCAATCATAGACGACATCGGTACCATATATCATGTCGCCATATATATATACAATCAAAACCGCATGATGACGTATTTGGAAATTGGATTTCCGTCATGAACCAAGGCAAAAGATAGTCCTTACCGACTTCGAGACAATCTAGCCCATGTCTCAGGACCCAGACTCAGGTGGGCCCTTGGATCGTCAGGGTCGGTCCACCGATGTGGATTATTATGCCTGAACACTACGTTTCCCCGCCCTTTGGGGCGTAAATGAGCCAACGAATGACTCCATCGGTCCCGGATCGACCGATATATCCGAGGCGCCTCGCAACAGCAACAACCACATAGGTGAAAATAATATAAATGACAGCCACTTCAAGCACTGACACCACCTCTAGCTAAAAGGAAACGCATGTCCTCCCTGAGGTCCTCTCCCATTTCTGGTTCATACCAGGGTGTGAGGCTCGCGAATTCACGTTATACACAAAGCTACGCCACACAGGCGGTGCTTTGATCATCAACCACAAGACTTTGCTTTTCAACAGAAGCCTCGATCACTGCATCTTAGCATGCCACACAGGCAATTCACACCATGCAACTGATGGCTATCAAACACACAGAATTAATTCCAATGTCAAACACACAGTCCATTTGCAAGTCCGTTCTAGGTGTGAACGAAACCGGAGGCACTATATACCTCGCATATCCATCGATCTCCACGTACGTCTGGACGATCACCACTCATTATCCATATTTCGGGATGCCTCCCAATCAGGACATCAGTTAACATCCAAACGAGGTGAAGATCTCCGGTCTTCAACCACCGTCTTCATCTTTGATTTCTTATCGTCGATTCAGTTATTCAGAATGGAATAAACCGGGTCTTTCTGAGCAACTCGCATATATAAATAACTAGTGCTACACAAACACAACATACGCCTCATTCCAATTCATTAGTCACTAATCGTCAATCAGTAAGAGAACGATTTACCAAATATTAACCCCGAAGGCCGAAACCAACATCAGATTAAAATCCAGGAAACCATCCGACTTAGCTAACCTTCGGTTAATTTCTAAATTTCACATCCCATATCGTTTATAATATTTTATAACGATTTATTGCTATTTTTATTTATTTTAAAATAGCCAGTTTATTCAAACGATGCTTCGGGCCATAACGCGGCCGTGGCGCTGTTTTTCTTCAGATTTGATTTACACATATCTGAAAATCTAACCGTTGGATCTTCACAAATTTAAAGATCTTTTCAAAACGAATCCAACGGTTCCAGTTTTGGGAAAATCCGACAGTCGGATCTCCCGGTATAATCGTTTGAAGTTTCGATTTCAAAATACGAACTGCAGCGTCGTTATTCGATTTAATATAATTATATATATATATAAAAATATAATCGATTCTGGCGTTGTTTATCTTCAGATTTGAATTAAACATTCCAGACAATCCAACCGTTGGATCTTTACATAGTTGGTGTCGTTGGAAAGATATTTCCAAAGCGAACCCAACGGTTTCGATTTCGGGAAAATCCGATGGTCGGATCCCCCGCACTAATCGTTTGAAATCACGGTTTCAAAACACGAACTGCAGCTTCGTTATTCGATATATTTCAATTCTATATATATATATATCGATTCTTCGATTTCAAAACTATATTATTTTCATACATGTAACAACCTGTATTTTTATAACATGTTAAAGTCATAAATCAAGGCAGAATTAAATTTTAAAATCAGAATCAAGGGAAACGGGTTGCGCTATTGCGTTCGTCTTGGAATTCTCTGAGTTTTTGAAAATCGGAGTTCGTATGACCAAGATATGACCCTCCGAAGTTTCAGGAATTTAAATAAAATAAAACAGCTCAAAAATAAAGCTAGATATTCGAAATTCAAATCCAGAGAAGGCTGGCGGGAAAATTCCCGCCCATATACCCAGGTCGATTGGGGAGTCGACCCCCCCCCCCAACCAGGTCGACTGGGGAGTCGACCTCCCCATGACCAGGTCGACTGGGGAGTCGACCTGGGGGTCGACCTGCCTCCCGAACCTATTTCCTGAGCCAGATGCATTCTGATGTATTTAGACTTGTTTCGTGACCAAATTCGTCTGCCTAACCCTATATAAGCAGCCCCCTAGCCTCATTCTCTCTACACCATTTCATTTTGTCCTTATGCTACCTCTGTGAAAATCAAAATGATAATATTTAGAGACTACTTCTTCTTCGTCAAGATAACATCTAGGAATTGCAAATTGGGGGTTTTCAACTAGAACAAGACTAAACAAATAGAGATTCAACAACTGCAATTACTGTTTCCAGAATCAAATCTCTGCACTCTAATTCTCGATCCATGCTCTATAAGTTCTAGATACTTTGAGATTGAAACTTGTTTAAATTAATATGGACATGGAATAAAATGAAATTGGACTTAAGCTTGATTATCTATTTGGATCTGTTCTTGTCTCTTCTTGAATCTATGATTTCGGGTTATTTCTTATCGACTGAATCATGCCCATTCATGTTGTTGGACCTAGTTTATTATTCAAACGCTAGATTGTGAAATGAATTCTTGGATCTTGACTTGATGATAAGACTTTTTAATTCAGTTTTCACCCTATCCACTCTTAAATCTTGAATTTGGGAATATTGCTATGATATTAATTTGGGCCTATTCATGTTATAAATCAAATATTATCATGCCTATGGCATTGAAACTATTGTTAATGGCCAAAGACTATGCCTATAACTGAGAACATAAGACTATTGCCTATGACTATGACAAGGACAATTGTGGTTAATCAGGTATGACTCGTGACTATGAATTACTGCCTATGATTATGAACAGAAGACTATTGTCTATGACTATGACCTTGAAACTATTATAGTTAACTGCCTATGACTATTAAGGGTAGTTGCCTAGAACTATTTTGGGATAATTATTCATGGCTCTTGTGATTAGTCGCTTATGATTCACTGTGACTATGACTATTGTGGCCAATTGACTATTATAGTTGATTGTTCATAACACTATAGTTGAAAACCATGTTGTACACCAAGACCATTGATCCATTATCCTTGTATTTGGCTTGCTTTTGCATGCCTATTCTTTTATGTCAATTTTTATCATGACTATCACCTTATTATGCTAGATTTGAAAGCCCATTATTCTCTATATGCCAGTGATGTTGTAACCAATTATCCCAAGCTATATCATGTCAAATTTATCACCTTGTGCTCGTTCTTTTGCCTATCATAGTTGGGGTGTTATTCCCTTTTATTTTGGACCTGGATCTACTTGTAATTTAGATTGATTTACGTTTACATGCGATGGGAATACGAATTGGGTAGGTTAGGCAAACATGAATTGGTTAGGAATATGAATCATGAACTTGATAATAGGCATAAGTGGAAACCTGAAAACTTGATATGAGAACTTGACATGAAACTCGCTTAGAAACTTGACACGAATGACTCCATCGGTCCCGGATCGACCGATATATCCGAGGCGCCTCGCAACAGCAACAACCACATAGGTGAAAATAATATAAATGACAGCCACTTCAAGCACTGACACCACCTCTAGCTAGAAGTAAACGCATGTCCTCCCTGAGGTCCTCTCCCATTTCTGGTTCATACCAGGGTGTGAGGCTCGCGAATTCACGTTATACACAAAGCTACGCCACACAGGCGATGCTTTGATCATCAACCACAAGACTTTGCTTTTCAACAGAAGCCTCGATCACTGCATCTTAGCATGCCACACAGGCAATTCACACCATGCAACTGATGGCTATCAATCACACAGAATGAATTCCAATGTCAGACACACAGTCCATTTGCAAGTCCGTTCTGGGTCTAAACGAAACCGGAGGCACTATATACCTCGCATATCCATCGATCTCCACGTACATCTGAACGATCACCACTCATTATCCATATTTCGGGATGCCTCCCAATCAGGACATCAGTTACCATCCAAACGAGGTGAAGATCTCCGGTCTTCAACCACCGTCTTCATCTTCGATTTCTTATCGTCGATTCAGTTATTCAGAATGGGATAAACCCGGTCTTTATGAGCAACTCGCATATAAATAATTAGTGCTACACAAACACAACATACGCCTCATTCCAATTCATTAGTCACTAATCGTCAATCAGTAAGAGAACGATTTCCCGAATATTAACCCCGAAGGCCGAAACCAACATCATATCAAAACCTAGGAAACCATTCGACTTAGCTAACCTTCAGTTAATTTCTAAATTTCACATTCCATATCGTTTATAATATTTTATAATGATTTATCGCTATTTTTATTTATTTTGAAATAGCCAGTTTATTCAAACAACGCTTCGGGCCATAACGCGACCGAGGCGCTTTTTTCTTCAGATTTGATTTACATATATCTGAAAATCTAACCGTTAGATCTTCATAAATTTAAAGATCTTTTCAAAACGAATCCAACGGTTCCAGTTTTGGGAAAATCCGACGGTCAGATCTCCCGGTATAATCGTTTGAAGTTTCGATTTCAAAATACGAACTGCAGCGTCGTTATTCGATTTAATATAATTATATATATATATATAATCGATTCTGGCGCTGTTTTTCTTCAGATTTGAATTAAACATTCCATACAATCCAACCGTCGGATCTTTACAAAGTTGGTGTCATTGGAAAGACATTTCCAAAGCGAACCCTACGGTTTCCTTTTCGGGAAAATCCGATGGTCGGATCTCCTTCACTAATTGTTTGAAATCACGGTTCCAAAACACGAACTGCAGCTTTGTTATTCGATATATTTCAATTTTATTTTTATATATATCGATTCTTCGATTTCAAAACTATGTTCTTTTCATACATTTGATAAAAATGATATTTTTATCCAACCGACAATTATTTCAACACTTCGCTATTTTTAACTATTCATGTATATAGTAAAAATGTGATTTTTATTGTAAAACAATTCATTTCAAAACACGACTATTTTATATAGTTCATATAGATGATAAAAATATGATTTTTATTATTAAAACAATTTATTTTAATACACGAATACCATTCAACACATGAATTTCTATTCAACGAATGAATTTCTATTCAACACATACATAATTTTTACAATGCATATATAACTTATATATCGAACGTACAACTTATACAACGCTTATACATGAGGTGTACAACGCTTATATAACTCATACATCGTCTATATAATTTATACATCGTCGTTTTCCATATCGTTTATAATTTAGAAATCTCACATTGGGTTCCACTCCACCAAAAATAGCAGAAGGCTCAAAAAAATATGCGGTCTCTTCTAGAATGTAGAAGACGCCCACACGAGTCCACTGTCTCTTGTTTCACTGAATTTCGTCAACAAACGAAAAAGATATTATTTTTACAGTGAAATCAAAAACCGTAGCGCTTAGAAGTGCTATAGTATATAAAATAAAATAAACTGCCGTATGTTTTTCATACCTGTTCAAAACTAGGTTTTAAATTTTTGCTCGGTCTGTGAAGCTATTCGTTGATCGGCCTTTGCAGCGTGAGAGAGCTTCGAAAACCGCTCCAGGTGGTGCCAACCGCGTCGAACTCGCGCGCACCAGAGAGGAGGATTTCGAGGGTGAATGGCGCGACTTCGTGACCTCCGTTCGAACGAAATACAGGGCGAGGGGAGGTGAATCAGGTATGGATTTGGAGAGGAGGAGGAGCTCTTCAAAAACCTTAACTGGGGCCCTTGATATTAGTGCGTGGATCGAGAGGAAAAGAGGAGGGAAGGATCGAAGCAGCGCCGCCGTCGATCGGGGGGGTTCAGAAAAAACGGGGAGAGAGAAGAATGCGTGGACCAATCACGTTTTTTCTTTAATTTGTATATTTTTAAATTTCGAAAATACCCCCTTTCACACACGAACTCCAATCCAGACGACTGTCGTTCCTAGCGTTTTGCCCCCATTCCGAACACAATGGGATATGTTTTGTAGGCCCGTTCAACTTTTCCAGTCAGTTTTCCTTTAAATTAAAATATAAAACATTCAATATTTAATTTGAACGTACATTTCAATTTGCCGGGGCCACATATTGATTCTAAAAATTCCCAAAAAATAAATCTAGCTATGTTTTGACGATACAGTCCCAACAAAATTAGTTTCGTCAAATTATGAGACCGTTTGAAAAATGGCCCTTTTCTGGTCGATCCAATTTAATAGAAATCGACCAAACACATTTTCCTTTGCCACGCTCGCATACTGGCTTCAAAAATTATGAAATTTGAAACTTAGCAATAATTTGACATCCTGGATCCAACAAAAGTGGTTTCGTCGAATTCCGAGGTCGTTTGCAAAATGGCCATTTTCACGGGCTATATAAACTCTATAGCGACCTTTCAGAAAATTCATTTGGCCATAACTTTTGCTTCCCGCTATGAAACTTCGATTTTTCAGATTCGTTAGAAAGATATTCACTAACATATTTAAATATTTTTGGTTTCACTCATATCCGTTTTGTTTTGCACCCGGTACAGTTAGTCAAAGTTTGAATTCAAATTTTGAAACTACCGCGCCATTTCAGGCCTTGTTTATAATTAGAATTAATTATATTTATTTTCAAACGTCGATTCAAACTCACTTTTCATCGTGATTATTTAAAATATTTATTTTAAATATTTAAAATCCACCAAAATAGCCAATTTAAAATTTTTAAATTGGTTCAGATTTTTCGGGTCGTTACAATCTCCCCCACTTAAAACTTTTCGTCACCGAAAAGGAACAAAGTCGAAAGTGGTTTGATTTATCAACTCTACGTTCAATCTGGCTTCCATTTTCCAACTTTTCAGTTTCTGAGCATTTTCAAATTCTTCAAAAAATTTGGCTAACACCCGGAATTTTCGAAAAATTTCGCCATAACCTCCTTTGTACGGAGAGGGGCTTGGAAATTTATTGGGCCGTATTAGGTACCCAATAAATCCTATAAAGCATACAAATATTTATAGTGATACATTCTGGTGTTTACAAGGTAGCGTGTATAGATAATAACTCCAGAGAATAAATTCTCGTCACCCTGTCAAAGCCTGAGGGGGTGTGTATTTTTAATTGCTCCAGAGAATAAATTCTCGTCACCTCGTCCCGTGTGGGAAATAAATAATCCATGTGTCGTATCTAATAACTAGAGAGACGTGATTATTGTCAACTCCAGACCCGTGTGGGGTTTTTTATTAATCTGGCAATTTATCGTTACATTTTTATATGGTCCATATTAGTCAATAGTTCAACCTGTAAAATATAGTCATCGCCACACAAGCCTCTCGCTCGTATGGTAAATCTTCCACCTCGTCACACAAGCTCCAAATGCTTATGTGGTATATGATGAAGTATGCCTATCTTCAAGAAGTATGCCATGTAGTGTAGTTCAAAATTAATTGTTACTATCCTATGGCGACATTTATTATTACACACAGAACAACCAGCACTCCGCATCCATTGGCATTCACAGGAGTCGATATAATAATATTTCGCCTCCAACTCATTAAGGTTTACCTATTTGTCGGGCACGCAAATAAATTTTTTACTCAACAGCTAATCCAATTACCTGTTCAAACATATATAATGCACATGTACATATTTCTATCTATTTTTAAATCAGTTCAATGTGTGATTTAATCGAATAAATTCTACCATTCATTCTCTTATTAATTAAATTAACTATCGTTCTAATAATTTAATTAATCAAATCTACTATCACACAATGCAAACAAAAATCAAATTGTTTTTAACTTTTCAAAAATATACTAATCAATTCCTATACTCTTTTAAAATCATTCAGACTATAGAATTAAAAGTGCACATCCATGGAAAGAAAATAACAACAGAGTAGAGAACTAAATGGTAATGCAAAGTATGGTAAATGTACCTTGCACCGGAGTCAATCAGAGATATCTACTCGACACTTAGGATAGGCTTTCTGAATGCTCTCCTCAGTTTCCCAAGTACAATCTTGCGGATCTCCACTCCATTGCACCTTGACTAGGTGAACTTTCTCGTTCCTTAGTTCTTTGGTTTCTTTGCCAATGATCTTTAGCGGCTCTCTTCTCACAGCCAATTCTGGAGTAATTTCAATATCTTGCTGTGCGGCCTCTTCCACAACCAAGTCTGGGTCATGAACATGCTTTCAAAGTTAAGATATGTGAAATACATCATGCACTCCAGGCAATCAATCAGGCAATTGAACCCTATAAGCGAGAGTTCCAATCCGTTCAAGAATAGGAAACGGACCAATGAATTTGGGCGCTAACTTCCCAGTTTTACCGAACCGGATAACTCCTCTCATCGGCGATACTTTCAAATATACATAGTTGCCAACAGCAAATGATATATCTCTTCTTCTCTTATCGGCATAGCTCTTCTGTCGGCTTTGAGCGGCGAGTAATCGTTTCTTAACGAAATCGACTTTGTCCGCAGCATCACGGATCATATCAGGTCCCAATACAAGTCTACTACCGGGTTCGACCCAACAAGCAGGAGATCGGCACGGTCTACCATACAATGCTTCGAATGGTGACATTGTCAGGCTCGCCTGGTAGCTGTTGTTATATGAGAATTCAGCCAAATGTAAATGGTCTTTCCATGATCCACCAAAGTCTAGAATACAAGCCCGCAATAAATCTTCTAGTATACGATTCACCCTCTCAGTTTGACCATCTGTCTGAGGATGATAAGCAGTGCTTAGATTCAGCTTCGTTCCCAATTCTACTTGAAATGCCTCCTTGAATTTTCTAGTGAATATTGGATCTCTATCACTAACTATACTGATCGGCACTCCGTGTAGTCTAACAATTTCCTTGAAATATATCTGCGCCAGACTTTGAGCAGTTCTGTTCGATCTGACAGGTATGAAATGGGCGGTCTTCATGAAGCGATCTACGATCACCCAAATACTGTCATTTCCTTTTCTGATTCTGGGCAAACCATCTATGAAGTCCATGGAAATATGTTCCCACTTCCAACCTGGAACGTCCAGCGGTTGCAACAATCCAGCAAATTTCTGTTGGTCGCTTTTGACTAGCTGGCAAGTAGGGCATCAGCTAACATATAAAGAAATGTCTCTCTTCATCGACATCCACCATAAAGTGCGTTTGATGTCATTATACATTTTGCTTACTCCCGGATGGATACTAAGTTTTGGCTTGTGGCATTCATCCAGCACTTCCTTTCGGAGCTCAGGAATGTTAGGAACACAGATTCGACCTTTTAGCCTTAGAATCCCATCATTATCAACTTGAAAACTCGAGGGCTCGCCTTTCTGAATTATCTCTCTGATCTTCTGAATGAAGTGATCATCCTTCTGAAGAGCAGATATTTTATCTATCAATGAAGTTGTAATAATAAAACTGGCGATCATTACATTCTTTCGGCTTAACGCATCGGCCACGACATTGGCTGTCCTTGGAGTGTATAGAATCTCAAAATCGTATGCTGCAAGGAATTCTAGCCAACGTTGCTGCCTCAGATTCAAGTCTTTCTGGGTGAAAAGATACTTTAACGACTGGTGATCTGTAAACAGTTCGAATTTCTCACCCAGAAGATAGTGTCTCCAGATTTTCAAAGCAAATACTATAGCCAACAACTCAAGATCATGAGTGACGTAGTTCTTTTCATGTGGCTTCAGTAGACGGCTAGCATAAGCAACAACCTGACCCCTTTGCATTAATACTGCACCAAGGCCTTCTGTAGAGGCATATGTCCAGACTTTTAAATCTTGATTGTCGTCGATTATCATTAACACTGGAGCCGTTGTTAATCTTAACTTTAGCTCTTCAAAAGCCTACTCACATTCTGGAGTCCACTTGAATTTTGAGTGCTTCTTTGTAAGCTTCGTTAAGTGACTAGATATCTTCGAAAAATCTTTAACGAACTTCCGGTAATAACTAGCCAAACCGAGAAAACTGCGGACTTCTGTAGGAGTACTAGGCTGTTTCCAATTTTGAATAGCTGTGATTTTACTTGGATCCACAGCAATTCCTTCTTTCGATACGACGTAGCCAAGAAACTTTACTTCATCTTGCCAGAATATACATTTGGACAGTTTGGCTTTCAATACATTCCTTCTGAGAATTTCTAGAACTTGCTCCAAATGTTTTTCATGTTTGGCCTTTGATTTAGAGAAGATTAGAATATCGTCAATAAAAACCAGAACAAACTTATTCAAAATTCCTCTGAACACTCGATTCATCAGATCGACGAAGTATGATGGAGCGTTACATAAGCCGAACGGCATTACTAACCACTCGTAGAATAAGTCTGGACCTTTGAGTGCTGTCATAGGAACACACTCTTCGGCAATACGAAGCTGATGGAAGCCTGTAGCTAGGTCCATCCTTGAAAATACATGTGCTCCATTCAGACGATCCAATAAATCATCGATTCGCGGCAATGGACATTTATTCTTTATTGTCTGCTTGTTCAAATCACAATAATCCACACATAGTCGTAGAGTACCGTCAGATTTTGGGACAAACACCACTGCTGCTCCCCAATCAGAGAAACTAGGCCTGATCAGACCCTTCCATACAAGTTGTCATGTTTGATTGTCTAGTTCTTCTTTCTCCTTTTGGGTCATCCTCCGAATGGCGTGCACTACTGGCCTTGCATTCGGAATTAAAGCAATTTTGAAATCAATTTCCCTGTGCGGAGGTAAGCTGATAACTTCTTCGAACACATCTGCATAATTATTTACAACAGGAATATCTTTGATGAGGTCGGGAATATTCTCTGTGACCACAGGGATATTTTCTATTTGAGCAGGAGAAACATCCAAAGCTGCCCAGAAGTCTTTTCTATTAGAATTCTGACCTTCACAGGGAATGGTTATATAATCACCTGATTTAATCTTCGCCTTAACAACTCCGTTGGCGCATTTAACCTCAGCTTCATATTTGGTCAACCAGTCTAACCCCAAGATAAGATCAAACTCTGTAAAATTCATGACGACCGCGATGGTAGGGAACCGATAACGAGAAAAGGAAACCGGCACCCCACAAATCCAACTGAGATCGAGGGAACCCCCAACCGGATTATGGACAGCCATTGGTTCTTTGAGCTTCTTCAAATTCAAGTCTAGTTTCTTAACCGTATTCTTTGCAACAAAGCTTCGCGACGCGCCGGTATCAAATAGTACTTTAACTGGAATATCTTTGACAGTAAGCGTGCCTTCTAAAACATTTGTCCTTTCCTGAATAGCTGAGGGTGCTGAGGTTTCTGCCACTTCATTTACCTGAGCCTCTTTGGTCTTTTTTAACAGCCAGCAATTTTTCGCAATATGACCGGCCTGGTGGCACTTATGGCATCCTCTGCCCTCATGAACCCTCTTATTAGACTTAGATTCTTCCTTTCTTTGCTTCTTTAAAGATTTTCATTTTCCTTGCAAATGCCCTTGCTTATGGCAGTTATTGCATACGACGGTCGTTACTGGTTCTTTCTCAGATCTGGCCCTTTTTCGATTGACTTTGGGCTTCTTACTCACCTCAGACATCGTACTGGCCTCAGGACGATCAGTTTCAAGCTCACCTTTATTACTAGAACTGACTTCCTCTTTGTAACGCAACATACATTTCTTGTCGAGATCCTCATACTGGTAAGCCATGATATCATTTCAGAAAAAGGAAGCTTCACATTCCTCATTACACTATTCTGAAATTTCCTTTGCAGACCATGAATAAACCTCAAATTTTTCCTCTTTGGCTCTTGAATCAGATGAGGGGCAAAATGAGAGAATTCATTGAATCTCTTATGATATTCCAGAATCGTCATATCTCCTTGTATCAAATAAGAGAATTCATCACATAACCGCTCAGTTGCTTCAGGAGGAGTAAATCTTTCCAAGAAAATCACTTTGAATCTACCCCAGGTGATATCACCTTCTGGATTATCCTTAATAATCGAATCCCACCAGAACAAAGCTTCTTCTTTGAGTGCCCAAGACGCCAGTAATCTTTTCTGGTCATCTCTCAGCTTTAAACCTTCAAAGATTTTCTCTGCAGAACGAATCCAAGCTTGTGTTTCCATAATGGACTCTTTGCCAAAGAATGGTGATCCACCTAGATTTCGATATCTCTTGAATAGAACTTCTATATCTGATTCTGGCTACGGGAGCACAACTGGCTCATTAGCTTGTCGAGCCATACGATTATTTCTTCTGTTTCTGTCACTCATTTTCTAGTACGTCTGCAATTAGCAAACAAAGCGTCAGGTCAACAGAAAAGATATTTCAAAACATAGAGACATATACTTGAATGTAAATGTGTCTATCGGGGTGTATTCCATTCTGCTTTACTCATACTAGGAAATTACTGATCCTATCTGTAATGAGTTACCCATCCTAGAACACTACTGGTTCTATTTCTGACTAGTTCGTTAATATGTTATATTCCAGCACTAAGCTTAACCAAAGCTCTGATACCACGATGTGACGACCACAAACCCAGTACTGACGGTGGCAAGGATAATCTTTGGAATATAACACATAAACAGATAATAGCAGAACAGAAATAAACAAATACACCATATAATGAACAAATAATACACTAGATAAACGAAATCATCAAAGTTACACAGTATACAGGATCATACTTAGTACAAATACAGTTCAGCTATACATAAATGTCTACAGCGGAAACAAACATAATATGTACAATAGAAGCTGAACAACATAAAAAGAGATAAATGATAGAATCCATCTTCAGCTCCAGCTATCCAGAAAGAGCCAGATAAAACCTGAATACAAGGCTGCCCATGTAGAAAAAGGGGCACCCGAGTTTGCAAGTGAAACAAACTACGAGTCAGTCATGGGACTGGTATGAGAAATCTACTTAACACATTTATAATATGGCTAATCACAGGACCACGCCACTTTTGCGAAACGGGTTTACTCCATTGGATTGCCAGTGCTTTACAACAAGTAAATCTTTTAAACACCGTAATGCTTTTTATCAAAATGAAGCCATTATAAGACTCAGTTCCCATCACACAATGCAACGCAAACCGGAGGTTAGAGTTTTACCTTATAATGGCCAAAATATGCTAGGTACGAATAAAACAAAAGAATTTGATATTATTACTAGTGTTTATATGTTTCAAAAGCAATTTCGAATCATAACTATCAATCATAGACGGCATCGGTACCATATATCATGTCGCCATATATATATATATATATATATATATACAATCAAAACCGCACGATGACGTATTTGGAAATTGGATTTCCGTCATGAACCAAGGCAAAAGATAGTCCTTACCGACTTCGAGACAATCTAGCCCATGTCTCAGGACCCAGACTCAGGTGGGCCCTTGGATCGTCAGGGTCGGTCCACCAATGTGGATTATTATGCCTGAACACTACGTTTCCCCGCCCTTTGGGGCGTAAATGAGCCAACGAATGACTCCATCGGTCCCGGATCGACCGATATATCTGAGGCGCCTCGCAACAGCAACAACCACATAGGTGAAAATAATATAAATGACAGCCACTTCAAGCACTGACACCACCTCTAGCTAGAAGGAAACGCATGTCCTCCCTGAGGTCCTCTCCCATTTCTGGTTCATACCAGGGTGTGAGGCTCGCGAATTCACGTTATACACAAAGCTACGCCACACAGGCGGTGCTTTGATCATCAACCACAAGACTTTGCTTTTCAACAGAAGCCTCGATCACCGCATCTTAGCATGCCACACAGGTAATTCACACCATGCAACTAATGGCTATCAAACACACAGAATTAATTCCAATGTCAAACACACAGTCCATTTGCAAGTTCGTTCTAGGTGTGAACGAAACCGGAGGCACTATATACCTCGCATATCCATCGATCTCCACGTACGTCTGGACGATCACCACTCATTATCCATATTTCGAGATGCCTCCCAATCAGGACATCAGTTACCATCCAAACGAGGTGAAGATCTCCGGTCTTCAACCACCGTCTTCATCTTTGATTTCTTATCGTCGATTCAGTTATTCAGAATGGAATAAACCCGGTCTTTCTGAGCAACTCGCGTATATAAATAACTAGTGCTACACAAACACAACATACGCCTCATTCCAATTCATTAGTCACTAACTGTCAATCAGTAAGAGAACGATTTACCAAATACTAACCCCGAAGGCCGAAACCAACATCAGATCAAAACCCAGGAAACCATCCGACTTAGCTAACCTTCGGTTAATTTCTAAATTTCACATCCCATATCGTTTATAATATTTTGTAAGAATTTATTGCTATTTTTATTTATTTTAAAATAGCCAGTTTATTCAAACGATGCTTCGGGCCATAACGCGGCCGTGGCGCTGTTTTTCTTCAGATTTGATTTACACATATCTGAAAATCTAACCGTTGGATCTTCACAAATTTAAAGAACTTTTCAAAACGAATCCAACGGTTCCAGTTTTGGGAAAATCCGACATTCGGATCTCCCGGTATAATCGTTTGAAGTTTCGATTTCAAAATACGAACTGCAGCGTCGTTATTCGATTTAATATAATTATATTTATATATATATAAAAATATAATCGATTCTGGCGCTGTTTTTTTTCAGATTTGAATTAAACATTCCAGACAATCCAACCGTTGGATCTTTACATAGTTGGTGTCGTTGGAAAGATATTTCCAAAGCGAACCCAACGGTTTCGATTTCGGGAAAATCCGATGGTCGGATCCCCCGCACTAATCATTTGAAATCACGGTTTCAAAACACGAACTGCAGCTTCGTTATTCGATATATTTCAATTCTATATATATATATATATCGATTCTTCGATTTCAAAACTATATTCTTTTCATACATGTAACAACCTGTATTTTTATAACATGTTAAAGTCATAAATCAAGGCAGAATTAAATTTTAAAATCAGAATCAAGGGAAACGGGTTGCGCTATTGCGTTCGTCTTGGAATTCTCTGAGTTTTTGAAAATCGGAGTTCGTATGACCAAGATATGACCCTCCGAAGTTTCAGGAATTTAAATAAAATAAAATAGCTCGAAAATAAAGCCAAATATTCGAAATTCAAATCCAGAGAAGGCTGGCGGGAAAATTCCCGCCCATATACCCAGGTCGATTGGGGAGTCGACCCCCCCCCCCAACCAGGTCGATTGGGGAGTCGACCTCCCCATGACCAGGTCGACTGGGGAGTCGACCTGGGGGTCGACCTGCCTCCCGAACCTATTTCCTGAGCCAGATGCATTCTGATGTATTTAGACTTGTTTCGTGACCAAATTCGTCTGCCTAACCCTATATAAGCAGCCCCCTAGCCTCATTCTCTCTACACCAATTCATTTTGTCCTTATGCTACCTCTGTGAAAATCAAAATGATAATATTTAGAGACTACTTCTTCTTCGTCAAGATAACATCTAGGAATTGCAAATTGGGGGTTTTCAACTAGAACAAGACTAAACAAATAGAGATTCAACAACTGCAATAACCGTTTCCAGAATCAAATCTCTGCACTCTAATTCTTGATCCATGCTCTATAAGTTCTAGATACTTTGAGATTGAAACTTGTTTAAATTAATATAGACATGGAATAAAATGAAATTGGACTTAAGCTTGATTATCTATTTGGATCTGTTCTTGTCTCTTCTTGAATCAATGATTTAGGGTTATTTTTTATCGACTGAATCATGCCCATTCATGTTGTTGGACCTAGTTTATTATTCAAACGCTAGATTGTGAAATGAATTCTTGGATCTTGACTTGATGATAAGACTGACAATTGTGGCAAATCACGTACGACTCGTGACTATGAATTACTGCCTATGATTATGAACAGAAGACTAATATCTATGACTATGACCTTGAAACTATTATAGTTAACTGCCTATGACTATTAAGGGTAGTTGCCTAGAACTATTTTGGGATAATTATTCATGGCTCTTGTGATTAGTCGCTTATGATTCACTGTGACTATGACTATTGTGGCCAATTTACTATTATAGTTGATTGTTCATAACACTATAGTTGAAAACCATGTTGTACACCAAGACCATTGATCCATTATCCTTGTATTTGGCTTGCTTTTGCATGCCTATTCTTTTATGTCAATTTTTATCATGACTATCACCTTATTATGCTAGATTTGAAAGCCTATTATTCTCTATATGCCAGTGATGTTGTAACCAATTATCCCAAGCTATATCATGTCGGATTTATCACCTTGTGCTCGTTCTTTTGCCTATCATAGTTGGGGTGTTATTCCCTTTTATTTTGGACCTGGATCTACTTGTAATTTAGATTGATTTACATTTACATGCGATGGGAATACGAATTGGGTAGGTTAGGCAAACATGAATTGGTTAGGAATATGAATCATGAACATGATAATAGGCATAAGTGGAAACCTGAAAACTTGATATGAGAACTTGACATGAAACTCGCTTAGAAACTTGACACGAACTTGACATGAAAATTGAACATGGACATGACATTTAGAATGAACTTGAAAATGGCCAACTCGAGGTTGGGTTGAGTTTGCAGCGTAATTCAACCCGGAACCACCCAGCAAATCCAGTTACTGCAAACAATAGGATCCAATGTGGGTAGTTGGTCATATCGCACTTGAAAACCCGAGGTCATACTGGGTTGTGGTGTAATTCTGCCAGGAACCGCCCGGCATATCCAGTGACCACAACAACAGGTCTGATGTGAGAGGTTGGGGTGCATTAATGAATTAATGTCACATGATAGGGTTAAGTCATGAACCGCTTGAATATACTTAACCAATTTAACACGATGATTTGATAGGGTTAAGTCATGAACCACTTGAATATACTTAACCAATTTAACACGATGATTCGATAGGGATAAGTCATGAACCACTTGAATATACTTAACCAATTTAACACGATAATTTGATAGGGTTAAGTCATGAACCGCTTGAATATACTTAACCAATTTAACACGATGATTTGATAGGGTTAAGTTATGAACCGCTTGAATATACTTAACCAATTTAACACGATGATTTAATAGGGTTAAGTCATGTACCGCTTGAATACACTTAACCAAATTGGACACGATGTTTCGGTAGGGTTAAGCCATGAACCACTTGAACATACTTAACTAACTTGACACATGATTCGTATGGCTAAGTCATGAACTTGAACGACAACACTTAGCCAATTTGACATGACACGTAGACGGTTTAAGTCACGAACTTGAATGACCACACTTAACCAACTTGACATGCTAGACTGATGGGGTTAAGTCTCGAATTTAAATGACAATACTTAACCTGCTAAACAGAAACCCTAGTTACGCGGTCCTTTTCAGCAGTAACCCACTAGATGTATCATGGTACCCTGGAACTAGGCAGGGTGGGGCACGATTACTGGGCTGATTGTAAGCGACCAGAACGACGGCTGGGTTAGTGCGCCATTGTAGGTTCAGGCGGACTATGGTCGTGCACATAGTCCGGAGTTGAAAAAGCAGGAATTGGGCACCTATAGGTTTACACTGTGCGTGCTTGATTCGTGTCGGTGGTTGGCACCCTAGGGCTTGATACACTCTATGGTGGACCTAGTACAGGTGACTATATTTCATGATTGGGCCATATGACACAGACACATGAACGAGCTAGGACTTGTAGGGAGCCGATCGATTAATAGATCGTTACGTGGAAAAAGGGTGTTGTTCGTTAGGTAGCATAATCCCTAGTGGTCTTAGGTGGCATAAACCCTAATCGAATCTAGAAAACGTTCAATAGGTAGCATAATCCCTAGTTGTCCTAGGTGGCATAAATCCTAGTTGAACACGCGAAAGTTCATGGTAAGGAAACCTAGCCAGAACAAGGGTGGCAGTCCAAACGATTTCAAGAATGGTGGCACTACGTTGAAGTAGTATAGAAATACATGATGAAACCCGTACGATATACGGCAAGGGACAGTACATATACATGGAAAGGATGATACGGGTTGGGGTACTAGTACAGTTGGTGCAGAGAATGTTAAACATGCGATGCTATACGTAGTTTATCTGGTTAGCATAGTTTATCTTGTTACCGTATTTTATCTGGTTAGCATAGTTTATCTTGTTATCATAGTTTAACTGGCCTATCTTGTCATCATCCTTATGTTTACTTTCAGTTTATACATGTCATGTTATCTTTACTTGTTTCTATGCTGAAAGTCACTAGGACTTACCAGTCTTTATGACTGACCCGTTTTCTTTCGCCTCTTTTTCTTCCGTTCCCCCCTCCCCCCAGGTTCTCAGGGAGGAAACACTACTACTTAGTTTGGACTTCTTTCTGCTTCAAGATCATCATATATGGCTTGGACCTTTCTTGGCTATGACTGCTTTACTGTTTTACTTGGGGAATGATTTATGACTATGATTTTATGCTTCTTTACTATTGCAAGACAGATTTAGATGTAATGGATTTAATGGCATTTTGATGTAAAAGGCTTTAGACCTTTCTAGATTTTAAAGCAATGAAATTTGGTTCTTCTTCCGCTGTTTTATATGTTCTGTCTTGTAATATTTCTGTGTATGTTTACCTAGATAATGCTCTACCAAAGCTATGCATTCCCTTTGTGAGTGAACCTATCGGAGGTGGGGTGTTACATTTGGTATCAGAGCAGAAGGTTACCAGACTGGGCAAAAGTTTTTAAAACCTTTTGAAATTATTTTCAAAACCATTTACAAAGAAGCATTTTTTTTCTAAGAAAAGTTTTGTTTTACGAAAGGCATATTCCCCAAAGCCATATGCATTATCTTTTGATTTTCTCCTTGAGTCACTTCTCTCTTTCTTTTTCACCATAGTTTTTAGGCATACAACGCATGTAGGAGGGCAAAGAAGTGCCCAACCTCCATCAGTAGCCGCGGTAGTTCCATCTGCAACTAGTCTTATTTCAAGCTTTGTAGGGTTGTCGTGTGATGGAGGTGGATTTCGAGAAACTTGTCAACAAGCTATACAAAGATAGTAAGAATGAGGATAAAAGAACACAAGCCTAAGGATAAGAAACTTGTTGATATGGCTTAATCCACGAAGGAGGAAAAGATGAAAAGGGATAGGCCAAAGTGAAAGAATAATAAAACCCATGACAAGAAAGAGTATCGTTAGTATGGTAAAAAGGGACATGTAGTTAAGTGTTATAGGACAAGGACAAGGGCAAAGAACAAGATCGTCGAGAGGGCAATTGTATGCTCTCATTACTACCATACCTAAGAGAGGTGGTAATGTTTCTGTTGAAGGTTTAGCTTTTCTTTTCTATCATCCCGTTAGAACTTTGCTTTTGTACATCACATCATTTTAATTCTGCTTCGATAGTTGAGTCTCTGCACCTTAGTACTAGCGTAGTAGAAGATCTCATTTTTGTCTCAAATCTGTTGGGGAACTGGCTCATTTATTCATGACTTGTTTGGATTTGAGAATGTCTATGCTAAGTGTTGAAGTTTAGAAGTAATGCTTATGTTTTTGGGCTATGGGTTGTTTCTAGGGATGGAGTGGTTATCCAGAAATGATACCATTCTCGAGTATGAAAAGAGGGTAGTTAGACTCTTGACTTGCCTCGGTAATACCCTCGAAGTCTAGTGTAACCCTTAGGGTTCTGCCATGCTTAGTTACCTAGAATCTCTTGATAAATTTATCAATCCGCTCGAGTAGTGTTCGCCACTAAGGCGGAAGGTTCATTTCACTTATACATGAGTTATAGAAAATCACCTTAGTAAGTACACTTGGCAACATGGTTGGCATTTGTTTATTTTCAAGAGATAATTCATTTATGTGGAATACCTTCTAGTAAGTGAATGAGATCCAAGATTCACTAGGGAATTTTGGGGAGCTTGCATGAAACCATGAGTACGCGGTTATGTTTGAATTGGGTATACTAGAAAGAGAATAAGAGAAAGTGGAACGAGAGGCGACAGTAGAATGAGTTCCAACTCATATTTTGGAAACAAGAATTAAGAAACTACGAAATTGTGAAGTTAAAGACGGTCAAAGCACAATGGAGTTAAGCTCAAGGAAATGTGACTTAGAAGATTAAAGACTAGACACGCGCATCATATCTCTTTTTAAGAGTATATCCTTGATCCCTCTTTTCCTGTAGAGCTTACTTGCATGCTATCTTTTAAGCATATCCTCTCGGTCCTATTCTCCATTCTATTTCTGTTGCAAACCCCATAGGGAGTATGACTCATCTGTTAGTAATACATGTTGGGGCTTGAGGGTGTCCGTTGGATTGACTAAACTTTTTGGGCTTTATAGGATATGGGTTGGTTTTAGGAAGGGATTTCTTGCGACCTAAAAGGAAGTTTATCATGCCTGGTTTCCTAGGATCATATATATTGGTTTTGGGCTGGTGTTTAGGGTACAAAGTTTTTCTTTACTTGCTTCTATCATTCGGCTATACCTTTAGGTAGGAACTAATGGATGTAAACATGTGTTTGAGACATGTTATGGTTGATGGTTGCAAGTGGTTGCTAGTTGTTGCTCGTGGATGCATGAACACACATTAGGCACTAGATCGGCTCAGTCACATCTCATATTGCATATGCATGGATGTTTATACTTGTACATGGATGAAATTGAATATGTTATCATGTGGATGTTGCATATGGATGGATGTTTGTGCACACATATAGTGTTTATGTGACTAGGACTATTTGCATACATGTTGGATTCATGACACTAGACATATTTTGCATTAGGAAGATGAATCAGGCCTGATCATTTGCATTAGATAAGGAACATATACACACAATTTCTGCATATGATCATACAACATTAGAAATCTCTTAAGGACAATGGATGCCTGTGATTGATAATTGTGTAGATGGATGATTGGATGTTAGGATATATTCTTCCTAACTTAGAGATTTCGGGGACGAAATCCTTTAAGGAGGGGAGAATGTAACAACCTGTATTTTAATAACATGTTAAAGTCATAAATCAAGGCAGAATTAAATTTTAAAATCAGAATCAATGGAAACGGCTTGCGCCATTGCGTTCGTCTCGGAATTCTGCATGAAATCGAGACTGAGTTTTCGAAAATCGGAGTCCGTATGACCAAGATATGACCCTCCGAAGTTTCAGGAATTTAAATAAAATAAAACAGCTCGAAAATAAAGCCAGAAATTCGAAATTCAAACCCAGAGAAGGCTGGCGGGAAAATTCCCGCCCATATACCCAGGTTGACTGGGGAGTCGACCCCCCCTCCCCACCAGGTCGACTGGGGAGTCGACCTCCCCATGACCAGGTCGACTGGGGAGTCGACCTGGGGGTCGACCTGCTTCCCGAACCTATTTCCTAAGCCAGATGCATTCTGATGTATTTAGACTTGTTTCCTGACCAGATTCGTCTGCCTAACCCTATATAAGCATCCCCCTAGCCTCATTCTCTCTACACCATTTCATTCCGTCCTTATGCTACCTCTGTGAAAATCAAAATGATAATATTTAGAGACTACTTCTTCTTCGTCAAGACAACATCTAGGAATCGCAAATTGGGGGTTTTCAACTAGAACAAGACTAAACAAATAGAGATTCAACAACTGCAATAACCGTTTCCAGAATCAAATCTCTGCACTCTAATTCTCGATCCATGCTCTGTAAGTTCTAGTTACTTTGAGATTGAAACTTGATTGATTCATTAAATTCTGATATTTTCATATTCTTCAAATGATTTCAAGTAAACAGTATTTTAATCATTAGATCATGAATCATCATATGTGGCCATCATCTTGACAAGTATGATTTGAAACTATGTTCTGTGTTGCTTTGATACATGTGCATAATCTATTATCTCGTCTGTTTGGGCTTGGTACTTAATAATTCTTTTGTCTATGACATTCTTGTTCAGTATCATGTTAAAATTCCTCGTAAATAGAGACACCAAGTGGTATCAGAAGCGCCTTATTTTTGTCTCACCCATCTGTACTTAGATTCAAATCTTCACCATGTATAAATCCACACACTCTTTTTGTCTTGTACACATTTTTCCCTCTTGTGCTTTACATAGCTCTTCATATTTCTCTTGTAATTGATTTTCAATTTTAAGATTATTTATTGATTATTTATTCATAAATTGAAATCAATATCCAAATTGGACTGTATTTAAAATTCATCAACATTATTATCAGAATTAGAAATTGTGATGAGTTATGACTGCAATATATTTCACAACAAGAGGAGATTTTATTTAAATTTTTAATGATGGTTGAACGTTTATTATAATATCTTTGAACTGGCAATTATTTCACGACCATCTTCATTATTTATCATCCTTCTGCCATCTGTTATGATTTTATATAAATGTGGAGGGTTTTCTTTTAAAAAATCATCTTGAATAAACAGTGAAAATATTGGTGATGGAATTGTGGTTATGTTATTATTCAAAATTAGTGATAATTGAAAATTTTCAATGATCCTGGTACAGTCGAACATATTTCATAATATAATTAATTTAGAAATTTATTTCATAGTCCATCTCTGTACCTACCCCATTTTCTATCATTCATATATTGGTTTTATATACTGAGGAGTTTTTCCTTTAAATGCTGAAAATAATAAATATAATTAATATATAAGTGTGTCTCTAACCTCATTTAAAAATCCAAGCTCTGGTCATGCATGGTTAAGAGACAACTTATAATTTAAGCTGCGACTGACCTCATTTAAAAATCCAAGCTCTGGTTATGCGTGGTCAGTGTGCTCTTAAATAAAAATAAAAGAAAAAGGAATAATGTGATATAAATTGAAATAAACTTGAAATTCTCCTTTGTGTATAAAAACCAGCCTATCAATCCATTTTCTAATCTGTGAAATGTGTTAATATTTTATGACGTATTATGATTTGTTGATTGATGGGTATTGGGATTTGAGGTTATTCGATTTTGTCACTTAAATTGAAATATTAATTATAGTCCAAATTCCATCTCTGTTTTTGAACCTCATTTTTATAAAAATTCTTTGGAAAAATAATTTTTTACTCTCCCCATTTTATATAAAATTCATCGTAAATCCGTCATTCTCTACAATGTGAAATATGCAATCTGTTCTCATAATATTATGATTTTCCTTTTTTTTTAACTGATATTGTATTTGTTAGTCATTCTTCATCTATATTTTAAATTCTATATCCTTTTGATGATAACAAAAGGGGGAGAATGGGTTGAGATTTTGATTTATGAGTGAAAATTTTATAAATATTTATAAAATTTTATAAATATTTATAATTTTGAAAATTTATTATTAATCATACATTTCACTCATGCACAGTTATAGGGGGAATTTCTGTTGTAGGGGGAGCTAATAAATAGGGGGAGTTCAATGTCAATCATACATTTCACTCATGCACAGTTATAGGGGGAATTTCTGTTGTAGGGGGAGCTAATAAATAGGGGGAGTTCAATGTCAAACACATTTTTTTTGTTTTCAAAATCTTTTATTTGTTTGTCATCATCAAAAGGGGGAGATTGTTGTATATAACGGTGTTGTATACACAATTATATGATTTTTGTTTGATGATAACAACCAAATAAATATTATTATTAATGTGTTTGAAATCGTACTGTTATTCTACACCACATACAATACAGGAATATTATATTTATATTTAAATAAAATACCACTGTATAGACATTCAAATTTTAATACAGTATTTTATTTAAATTAAATATTATATTTCAAACACTCGAACAGTACAACTCCACTATTTGTATATATTCACTGATATACAATTTTGTATTACATTTCATCACTCTACATACATTTTCATATACAGACATTTTTTATTGACACTGCATTCACTGTTTTTCATCTTCAGTCTTCACTGCTCACTGTCTGTCCAGTCATCCCTGCTTACCTGTCACATGTGAAACACACACACAGTACACTGCAATAGAAATGAAACAGAATATATGCGAATATAAATTTTATTTTTAAAAATTTTATTTGCCTCAGTTTTCTGGTGTGTTTGTCGTCATTTTTCTGACTCGATCTAATTTTCATATCCAACCGACTGTGTCTAGACAGCTTGTGATATTCACAGTGATACACTGTAAATACCACAAGGCAGACAACATATATATGTATATCAATGCAGGGACAAGAAATCTCTTCTGGATGGCTGCACATACACACGTGTATATATATACACATGTGCACTGCCTCGCCAATCCAGTGTGCAACTGAGGAGTAGCCTCGTGGACCCGCTCGACTCAGTGCACAACAAGTAAGGAACAGTGCAAAGTCAACATGGAGTCAAAAATCACCAAAGTCAACATGGAGCCAAAAATCAGCAAAGTCAACATGGAAAATCAGCATCAAATCTATGGCAGACCACAAGATCACATTCAAATCATGACAAGCAAGTGAAACTCATGTACATATAACCAGCAAAGCTTAAGTGAAAACATGTGTGCATGACAATAACATGGATGGTGCACCAAAGTGTCGAGAAATGCTTTCATAGGTTTAAGTCAAAGTGGTCAAGGCAGCAAGCAGCTCATTGCCGAGGCAAGCCATATACAAAGTCAACTCAGTCTAAACAAAGTTCAAAGCAGTTCAAAGCAGCATGGTGGTACATACATGCATGATAACACATGAAGTGGTGTCAACTCAGTTTTGCTAAGCAAATATCAAAGTGCAAGTATAACATGTATATAGAAGACAGCAACATGGAGGAACCAGTATGGATAAAGAGCACATGTACAAGAATGATCAACACAAATGAAGCAGCATGATCATGTTCAGTTGCACATGGTTAAAGATGTTCATGCAGCAATGCCAAAGTGTTTGCATGAGGCACAAGAATTTCAGTAAAACATATGCACATATATATATATGGGAGCATGGACTAGTCTATACATGATCATGCCAGTTCAGTGATATGCAAAATTGGTGTAGCAGTTTCATGTTCTAGTACACCATACAGTGAAGCATGCACAACAAACAGGTTTCATACATAACAGCATGAGCATGAGTAATTAAAGGGCAGTTTTTATGATGTACACATGGTGATACAGCAAATATACAAGTGACATGTTACATGGGTGCAGTTCAAAGGACAATGAGCAAAACAAATACAAATTGTTCAAGTCAGTGAAATTTCAATACAACTCATATCTGCCTTACACAGTTTTCAATCATGGTGATGGTTCAGCAAGGTGACACAAAATGGCTCAGCATTTCAAACAAAACAGAAATGAGCATGTCAAAATTCATTTTTAGCAAGTGCTAATTACTCAGAATGGACTGCATTGATTTCATGGTTGGAAGGAAACAATTTTCTTTCTTGAATTGGGAAGGGACATTTTTACTGGAAAACTAAATTCGAGCAAGGCAACAAAATGGATTTTCTTTCCAGTTTTGAATAGCAAGAACATCATTTGGTTTGTTTTCCAGAAATGCAAGTGAGAATTTAAATCAGCATGAACATATATGGGAAGTTATTCAAAATTGTTTAAAATGATTTCCAGAAATACAGAAAGCCAGATTTACAATGAAATAACATGGCAAGAATTATCCAAAAATTTCTGTAATTCATATGCACAGTTTGGGCAAGAAATTCACGAGTATTAAACAAGGCATTGTCAAATTCAATCTGTTTTTGGCAACACAAATTTCATCAATATCATTTCCAATCAAAGAAATTCAAAAGAGGAAACTTTCCACTATTTCACAAATCTGTTTTTGGCAACATGTCCATGGCACTCAATCAAAGCCGAGATTTAGCAAAAGGGATAATCACAAGGGGGCCACAAATCCAATTCTTGTTTCCAGAAAATGTTCAAATTGTTTTCGCAAGGGACAGGAAATATTTTTCCATAAATTAAAGCACGGCAAATTTACAGAGGATATTAAAGCCGTAGAAATCATCTCAACTAAAACAGGAAACACCACGCAAATCAGATTAAGTCAATATTAGCGAAATCAGAGTGTTAAGGGTTTTATTTTACCCTATATTACACACAGATTCATCACAGGCAAACACACAGAAAATCGAAAATCAACCCAACAAATTCAGAGCACAAATTGAATCAAAATCAGAGAACTTACAAAAGATTTTCGATCGCAACTCAAGACAGTCATTCGATCCAGAGCAACATCAAGTCGTCAAGCTTCAGAGATCAATTTCCAAGAATAACATCAACGATCGATTGATTTGGAGTCAACAGAGAAAACCCTAGCTTTATTTTAGATTGCCCCCGCCATTATCTTTTCAGGAGCAAAAGGATAAGGATCGGGTCAAACAAAAAGCAGTGCAACCTTTTCCCAAAATGACCGGCCATGTTTTAAGAGGGATGACCCCTTATTTCTATTTCCTTTTTGTCTAGGGTTTTAAAGTTGTTTATTTTTGTTTTTTTTAATTGCTTTGTAAAATCGTTCAAACAGTTTTCTAGTCTGTAAAACTAGGGGTTACTGACTACGTGGTTGTAGGCAGGGAAAATCTGATCTTGGGGACAAAGATCAGTCAAGGTTTTTTAGCATAGGGTTAGTACATCAGCAGGTATTGTGAGTGTACAAAACTGTATAGGCGGTTAGCGAGGGTCGCGAGTCTGTAAGTTTGTGTATGCGGGAGTCTGTATAATTCTATAATAAAAACCTTGGGGAATGCAGCAGTAGGCAGGGTTGCCGAAGCTGGGTATATATGTGTGTTATTTATTTACAGCATTTATTTACTCTGATCATTATTTTTGCTGAGATAATTTTAATATTATATACTCAGTTAAAAACTGTGATAAACCCTATTCACCCCCCTCTAGGGTTAATCTTGATCCAACATTTGGTATCGGAGCAAGGTTTTTGATTAACTCTAGAATCATGTTTTCCCCTTGTTGTCAGTCTTCTGAGAGTCAGTCCAGTTCATCTCCAACTATTTTCAATGGAACAGATTTTTCAATTTGGAAATCAGAAATGGAATCCTATTAAAAATCTGTTAATTCTGAATATTGGAATGTTATTGAAAATGTGGGTGACATGTTAGATAAGAAGAATAAAATTACCAATGCTCGTGTCATGCACATTCTCTATTCTTGTCTTAATAATAATCAGCTTAATCTCATATCCCACTGTTTAACTACGCAGGATATTTGGATTACTCAAAATACAAAGTATGGACGAAATGAAGACAACTGCTCAAAACCCCAGAATGACAACTCAAATTCAGATCTTTGCTTAACAGGTCGTGCAGATGAAACTTCGGATGGATCAGATGATGGAAAATCAACAAATGCTGAAACAGAAAATTTCACATATGAAGATCTGGTTTACATGTGTCTCGATTTAACGAAATCTGTTGATAAACTCCAACTGAAAAATAAGTCTCTGAAATCTAAGAGTTTTGAATTGACCAGCAAAATTGATGATTTGGAATCACAACTTGAATATGTTAAAAATTCTTCAAACTCTGTTTGCAAAAATTGTTTGAAATTGAAAACCAATCTTGTTCATCTCAATAAAAATATTCAAAAGTTTGAAAATGAAATTCTGATCTTAAATGAGAACAAGACTGAGTTGTCAAATTTGAATAACCTTCTGCAAAGGGAATTTGAAAATTTTAAAACAGATATAAATTCCAAATTTGAAATTGCTGAAAAGGAGAACTTGTTGAAATCAAATTTGATTTTAGAAGAACTTGAAAATGAGATTGAAAAATCCAAGAAATTTGAGTCTGAAAAGCAAAATCATTTTGAATCTGAAATCATGGAATCTCAAGCAAGAATTAAAATTCTTAAAGATGAAAATTTGGTTTTAAAATCTGATTTTGAAAGATGTAAGATCACTAAAAATCATTGTTCGGATTTAATGAAAGAGAACCGTGATCTTAAAACTAAATTTCAATAGCTTGAGTCAACTTTGACTAAATTTTCTAACGGTGAAAAATCTATGAATATGCTGTTGAAAAATCAATTTTTGTCTGGTAATAAAAATGGTCTTGGTTTTGGAAAAAGAAATGATTTTGAAAATTTGAACTCTTGTGATTTCAAAAATCCTTCAAACTGCTTTAAGAAGAGTCATTCTAAAAATTTGAATTTTAGAAATTCCAAAAGGTTTTTGAATCACAATCGAGATAAGAATTGGTTTGATAACAATTCATTTAATTCAGTTTGGACCCCGAAAGGAAATAAAGTAAATTCGTTTAATTTCAAACAAGTTTGGGTTCCGAAGGGTACAAAGATAAATTCAGATGGTTTGTTATATAGACAGGTTTGGGTACCGAAAGATCGATACACAGCTATGAGTGGTAAAACAATCTTTGTTAGACCACTTAACCCTCTCAACTGCTAGGTACCAGTGATGGCTGAGGAACTGCTGTGCTGAAAAGAATCTGATTTCAAGTTGTTCTATATTTCTGTATTCTTTGCAGTTCTTTAGCATAAGATTGTGTTGAGTTAGAGATTATGATTTACACTGGATTCTGGTATGATCTCTAAACTCACCTCTGTAAATATTTTTTGTTTTGATTTTTTTTGTTTATTTCTTCTTCTTCTTCCTTCTATCTCTTTCTTCTGTCTATTCTGATTTGATTTATCACTGCCATATTCTTTTTGCTTCTTGAATTGCAGTATTCATGATATTATGGAATTTTGTTTTCCGTGTATAAAACTCTGATACTTTTTAATCATTTCCAGATACTATTTTTTTTATTTTTATCTGCAATTATTTTGAAGTTCTTTTTCTATTTTCTGAATTCCTAACGGTGTTAACGTAGTCTTGTTATATATTGAACACTGTTAATCTGAATTCTAAATTGTTTTGAAGATCTGAAAATTATATGGAAATTCACACACCTTTGCTGTTTTAAGTTTATTCTAATTCATTTTAGAAAAGCTCAAAATATTATACTCATTACAGCACACTGTTATTTATCAGTTGTGACAATTCCAGAAATTTTCAGATTGGCTTGAATATATTTTTTTAATTATTCTTATAAATTTTGTGAAAAATTCCTTTGAAAATCTGGTCTTGAAATTCACTCATATTTCATGATTATTTGATTTAAATATTTGTTTGTTTAAAATCATTTGAAATTATTGATTTATTGAATCTCACACATATCTCGAATCAAAAATTTATATTCTCTTGTGATTGATTCATTAAATTCTGATATTTTCATATTCTTCAAATGATTTCAAGTAAACAGTATTTTAATCATTAGATCATGAATCATCATATGTGGCCATCATCTTGACAAGTATGATTTGAAACTATGTTCTGTGTTGCTTTGATACATGTGCATAATCTATTATCTCGTCTGTTTGGGCTTGGTACTTAATAATTCTTTTGTCTATGACATTCTTGTTCAGTATCATGTTAAAATTCCTCGTAAATAGAGACACCAAGTGGTATCAGAAGCGCCTTATTTTTGTCTCACCCATCTGTACTTAGATTCAAATCTTCACCATGTATAAATCCACACACTCTTTTTGTCTTGTACACATTTTTCCCTCTTGTGCTTTACATAGCTCTTCATATTTCTCTTGTAATTGATTTTCAATTTTAAGATTATTTATTGATTATTTATTCATAAATTGAAATCAATATCCAAATTGGACTGTATTTAAAATTCATCAACATTATTATCAGAATTAGAAATTGTGATGAGTTATGACTGCAATATATTTCACAACAAGAGGAGATTTTATTTAAATTTTTAATGATGGTTGAACGTTTATTATAATATCTTTGAACTGGCAATTATTTCACGACCATCTTCATTATTTATCATCCTTCTGCCATCTGTTATGATTTTATATAAATGTGGAGGGTTTTCTTTTAAAAAATCATCTTGAATAAACAGTGAAAATATTGGTGATGGAATTGTGGTTATGTTATTATTCAAAATTAGTGATAATTGAAAATTTTCAATGATCCTGGTACAGTCGAACATATTTCATAATATAATTAATTTAGAAATTTATTTCATAGTCCATCTCTGTACCTACCCCATTTTCTATCATTCATATATTGGTTTTATATACTGAGGAGTTTTTCCTTTAAATGCTGAAAATAATAAATATAATTAATACATAAGTGTGTCTCTAACCTCATTTAAAAATCCAAGCTCTGGTCATGCATGGTTAGGAGACAACTTATAATTTAAGCTGCGACTGACCTCATTTAAAAATCCAAGCTCTGGTTATGCGTGGTCAGTGTGCTCTTAAATAAAAATAAAAGAAAAAGGAATAATGTGCTATAAATTGAAATAAACTTGAAATTCTCCTTTGTGTATAAAAACCAGCCTATCCATCCATTTTCTAATCTGTGAAATGTGTTAATATTTTATGACGTATTATGATTTGTTGATTGATGGGTATTGGGATTTGAGGTTATTCGATTTTGTCACTTAAATTGAATTATTAATTATAGTCCAAATTCCATCTCTCTTTTTGAACCTCATTTTTATAAAAATTCTTTGGAAAAATAATTTTTTACTCTCCCCATTTTATATAAAATTCATCGTAAATCCGTCATTCTCTACAATGTGAAATATGCAATCTGTTCTCAGAATATTATGATTTTCCTTTTTTTTAACTGATATTGTATTTGTTAGTCATTCTTCATTTATATTTTAAATTCTATATCCTTTTGATGATAACAAAAGGGGGAGAATGGGTTGAGATTTTGATTTATGAGTGAAAATTTTATAAATATTTATAAAATTTTATAAATATTTATAATTTTGAAAATTTATTATTAATCATACATTTCACTCATGCACAGTTATAGGGGGAATTTCTGTTGTAGCGGGAGCTAATAAATAGGGGGAGTTCAATGTCAATCATACATTTCACTCATGCACAGTTATAGGGGGAATTTCTGTTGTAGGGGGAGCTAATAAATAGGGGGAGTTCAATGTCAAACACATTTTTTTTGTTTTCATAATCTTTTATTTGTTTGTCATCATCAAAAGGGGGAGATTGTTGTATATAACGGTGTTGTATACACAATTATATGATTTTTGTTTGATGATAACAACCAAATAAATATTATTATTAATGTGTTTGAAATCGTACTGTTATTCTACACCACATACAATACAGGAATATTATATTTATATTTAAATAAAATACCATTGTATAGACATTCAAATTTTAATACAGTATTTTATTTAAATTAAATATTATATTTCAAACACTCGAACAGTACAACTCCACTATTTGTATATATTCACTGATATACAATTTTGTATTACATTTCATCACTCTACATACATTTTCATATACAGACATTTTTTATTGACACTGCATTCACTGTTTTTCATCTTCAGTCTTCACTGCTCACTGTCTGTCCAGTCATCCCTGCTTACCTGTCACATGTGAAACACACACACAGTACACTGCAATAGAAATGAAACAGAATATATGCGAATATAAATTTTATTTTTAAAAATTTTATTTGCCTCAGTTTTCTGGTGTGTTTGTCGTCATTTTTCTGACTCGATCTAATTTTCATATCCAACCGACTGTGTCTAGACAGCTTGTGATATTCACAGTGATACACTGTAAATACCACAAGGCAGACAACATATATATGTATATCAATGCAGGGACAAGAAATCTCTTCTGGATGGCTGCACATACACACGTGTATATATATACACATGTGCACTGCCTCGCCAATCCAGTGTGCAACTGAGGAGTAGCCTCGTGGACCCGCTCGACTCAGTGCACAACAAGTAAGGAACAGTGCAAAGTCAACATGGAGTCAAAAATCACCAAAGTCAACATGGAGCCAAAAATCAGCAAAGTCAACATGGAAAATCAGCATCAAATCTATGGCAGACCACAAGATCACATTCAAATCATGACAAGCAAGTGAAACTCATGTACATATAACCAGCAAAGCTTAAGTGAAAACATGTGTGCATGACAATAACATGGATGGTGCACCAAAGTGTCGAGAAATGCTTTCATAGGTTTAAGTCAAAGTGGTCAAGGCAGCAAGCAGCTCATTGCCGAGGCAAGCCATATACAAAGTCAACTCAGTCTAAACAAAGTTCAAAGCAGTTCAAAGCAGCATGGTGGTACATACATGCATGATAACACATGAAGTGGTGTCAACTCAGTTTTGCTAAGCAAATATCAAAGTGCAAGTATAACATGTATATAGAAGACAGCAACATGGAGGAACCAGTATGGATAAAGAGCACATGTACAAGAATGATCAACACAAATGAAGCAGCATGATCATGTTCAGTTGCACATGGTTAAAGATGTTCATGCAGCAATGCCAAAGTGTTTGCATGAGGCACAAGAATTTCAGTAAAACATATGCACATATATATATATATATATGGGAGCATGGACTAGTGTAACGAACTGGGGTTTTCGACTCCGAAAATCAACATCAAACTACCGTGTTGACCATTCAGACATCGAACATTCCAGATCATTAATAGAATGAAGTTAGAGGGTGAGAATAGATAAGGTAGAAATATTGAATAGAAGAAGAAGAAGAAACACCACACAGAGTCTCACATCGCAGCGGAACAAATATAATACAGAAATAAATCTTTACTGAAAGCTTTTAAAATACTTACATTATCAGAGTACACATCTGGACAGTGATAATAACTTGTCCTCATATACAACACAACGGAATAGTAGTAATATCATACGTCTGGACTCTTCCAGGTCGTCTCTGGACTTCACAGCATTCGATAAGCTGAACCTGTACACTCCGGGCTAACCCGAGCATTTACAAAACACCGGGTCAGTCTGGTGAACCAGAGTGAGATAAACTCGCACAGTATTAAGGGTAAATCATCCAATCATGATTTTAAAGTTCAAAATCTTTTCAAAAGAAAAGGATAATCGTAAGACCAAATCCACACATAAACACGGACGGTTTTTACCTTACGATAACCCAAAACAGTTTTGAAACCAATATCTTGTTCTGATATTATAATAATGTCTAAATACAAGTAAATATCAATTTAGTGGAACGCTTGCATCTCACGCTCCACATATATAGTATACAATCAAAACCGCAGGCGCTTATTGGAGATCGGATTCCAAACTTGACAAGGTATGGGACCACCTGCCGATAGTGTATCTCTAGAGACGAATACACTGGGTTCAACAAGAACTTCTTGCAACCCGGCCCTCACATGACCGACCCCTCATTTCGCTTGAGAGTATCGAATGTATATCACCGACGGTTGGGATCAGCAACCGTCTCCCGACAAGGGACAGCATCGAAACATAGATTTAAGAAACAATAGGATTTCCTCTAGATAGGTGATTATACACCCTAATGGGAGCGACCCACATAGCCATGCTGCCTGCCCGATTTTTGTCATTTCCCGGTTGATGAGGCTTGAGGCCAGAATTTATCTTTGAACATCATACACTTTGAATGCCACATCGTCAGATCCTCCAGATATCACTAATTGATGTCCACAAAAATACTCTAGCTGGAAGCTAAGAGAGCGGCAATTCTCCGCCAACAACCATAGCACGTTTGAAGAAATCAACGTACGTGATCCTTTTGGAAATACTCTGTCAGACATCCGTCCATACAAGTCATCCAGGAACAGGATGAACCGAAGGCACTCTCCTACTGCACCCGATATAGGAATCACCCCATGGATCAGTAGCGAGAAGTCCTTGCAATCCCGTAGATTCCAACTACGACAGAATCACAGCTTATCTCTGCTTGCCAGGCAGAGAATATTAGTGGTTCTTCCGTTTGTGAAAATCCACGGTCTTCACAGCACCATCTCGATCATCTTCTGATAACTTCACGTATTTGTTGGTCGGAATGGTTTTCGAATATAAATTCGATCCCGGTCTTTCCATACCAACAATCGTATTGGACAAGTTTGATAGTCGGTGTTTTAACTATCAAAATAAACAGTGTTTCAATCATGACACTCCAATGAGTTTACTAGTTCGGTATTCAGCACCACTTGGCCTTTAACAAACTGGTTTACTCTTGTTACATTAAAAACTCCAACTCTTTTAATATTCAAAAATACGATGTTTGAATAACTCTAATTCGATTTAACTCTAATCAATTAAATCTAACTGGTTTATTCTAACTGACTAACTCGACTTATTTACTCCAATCAATTAACTAATATTCGACTTAACTCCATTCGCTTGACTCTAGATTGCAGCGATCACAATGGTTACGCCTGATTCCCTCAGGAAACATCCGACCTCCGTAGGCTATCTGCAGCCCTGCGAATTACGCTAGCAGTCGTACGAAATGACAACTCATCCTTTATTATTTAAATCGGGAAAATCCATTTGTTTTTAATAAGGAAATTTATAGCACATATGTTATAACAATAGCATTATAATTACTATTTAGATTTACAAACAACAGCGCTATAATCGCTGTTTAGGTTTACAATCCATTTACTATAGCAACAGTGCTAAAATCGCTATATTTGATTTACAAAACATATATTATAACAACAGCGCTAAAATCGCTGTTTAGATTTCAAAACATATCCACTAACGTCTCTTACGATTACCAACTAATACTATCTTCAGATAATCCCGATGTTGTTCAAGTTGGGGTATTTTAATTACCTCTCAAACCTTGATCAACACCGTTCTCATCCTCAGATAAATATGAATTGTAATCAAAATCAATATTTCATTCTAGTCTCAAACAAATTCCATTTAACTATTGGATTTGGTTATACAACTCTATAACCCAGTTCTTTAACCAGATTCGCTTATTTCCAATCTCCTTTGATTTCATTTCACTTCAATTACTTTTGGAAAGTAATTGTCTAAATTATTATTAATTAAAATAATAATTTATTTCAATCATTAACTACATGAGTAGTTAATTTCTTTAATGACAAAATTAAATGGTAAATCCCTTTTTAAAACCCTATTTAAATTTAAACAATATTTATTAAACTATTCAAATCAAAACACATCAATTTTGATAATCAAATCCCAATTCAAACGGTCGATTTAATTAACCCAAAACTCAATTATCTCGTTAATCGATTCCAATTAATCCTCACTTTAAATTAATTAAAAATATAATTAATTTAAATAATCCCATTAATTGTTTTCTTTACAAAACAATTATCAAAGTTAAATCCTTCGATTCTTTACTTGTTCTCATACTCGTAAACCTGATTAACGTCAGCATTTACTTTATAAAATAATTTAATAACAATCAAAGTCTTAAATAAATAAAATATTTATTTAATTCCCTATTATAACTTTTATTCAAAATAATATATTCAAAATCCAACTCCAGTTATATAATAAATTTTATAACCTCATCTTTATCGATTCACCTGACGGTGAATCAATATTTATAACACGATTGATTTTATAGGCCATACGCTGCTAAATACTCAACCAATACCGCTCACTGGTTTAAACACAACACAGGTTGAATTCCCAGTCCAAATCAATAATCAATCAATCAACCAAACAGGACAGTTCATATGGGAAAATATGAAATAAATAATATACTTGAGGAATCTGGTTGGATCCCTCCAACCTGTTCTTCCCTGTATTCAAATGGTTTTTCTCAAATCAGACGGTTCAGTTTTGTTTAACTGATAAATTAAATAACGACCATTTAACATTGACCATAAGCAATTCAAACAATTCAACCATTTAAACATGTTTATAAATAAACATGACCAACCAAGGTGAGTCACCTTTATTGGAACCAATCGTTAAAAATAACGATTTGGTATTTCACTGAAATTAAACACAGTTTAATTTCATCGGTTAAATCAACAGATAAGCAGATAACTAGCAAAACAGTCAACCATTGGCAAGAAGAGCACACAAAATAAAAATACCCAATTTATATAAAATATAAAAAGGGTAACTGAGTGAGTTTAACTCACCTTGATTTCGTTTCATTGTCCAAACGGTTCGTTCTACACGCTTCTAGTCGCGTTCAATTTCGTTTGTCCCAACTCCAAGATCTTGTGTCCGTCAATATGGGTCCAACGCTCCTTGTTTGCTCTGGTTCTGTTACACTACCGCCGCATCTCCCCTTGTCGACTATGCTGACCCCACCGTCCATGCTTCTTCTCCACGAAATGAACCCAACAACCACCGAACACTCCTCTTCATTTTTCACTTACTGACCCCCTCTGTCTCCACTTCCATGCAACTGCACCCTTCACGTTTTCTTACACCCGCCTCGCCCCTCTTCTGTTCTCCTCTTCCCCTTCTGTTTTTAATCCCACTTCCTTGTTCTTGCATGGTACCCAGCATCACCGAACCATACTTCATTGTATTTCCTCTTGTCAAAAGCCCAAGCCAACACTGCACTGTATCAATGCGGACCATTCCCTCTTCTCGGAACTGGTCCTCCCTCCCACTGTTCACGCTCTACCACTCATCAGAACCTTCGAAGCCCCATTTTTTTCCGAAAACTGGAGATTTTGTTTTAAACCCGTGCTCAGGAATGAAGTAGCAGCACACCCATTTATAGGGTTGAAGTTCCGTGACGGCCACGTTTTGTAATATATATTTTATACAATCGTAGGTCTGCATTGAATGTAGATTAGCATGTTTAAGGGTGGGGTGGTCTGCTCGCATTGTCAGTGTATTGTCTTAGGGAGGGACGGGTTTTAATGGTGATGTTCAGTTCCCGTATGAGTATAGATATGCTGCCTCCTTTTTATACAGTAGGCGGTTGCATGTGAAGTTGTTTTTAGAGGCTGTGAAGACTGGAGCCAGTGCAGCGTGTCTTCTCCATCAAGTCCCCTCAAGTTATACAGGTAGTAGAAAAGAAAGGAGCTAGAGTAGGTCGACTACATGTGAAGATTGTGCAGACGTGAAAAGATAAAATGGTGCAGAGATTTTTATATATTTTTGTCAATTGAACCAAATCTTGTCTGCTCGATTTTAACTTGATGAGAAAAACATATAGGATAGGTTAGATCAAATTAATATTATTTTAAAATTTAACGAAACTTACGGGTAAAGTAGTTGATTAAAACCCCTATAAATGATCTCTGTTTACTGATAAAAATGCTAATCTTAGTGTAATAAGGTATTCCGGACCCAATGGGACAAGTTTCGTCGAAATCCGACTTCGTTTGAAAAAAATTCCCTTATCAAACCAGAAATTGACATGCGTTTTAATTTACCACGACCACCAGCTAAATCGAATCAACTTGAAACCTTGATATCTTAAAATAACTTTTCGATACGAACCCAACGGCACTAGTTTCGTCGCATTCTGAGACCGTTTGCCCGATAGGCTGTTTTTACCCTGAACCGCCCTACCCTTTTTAACGCCAAATTTCTCGATCTCTAAAAATAACAAACTATATACCTATCCTGACTCTAATCGACGATACGAATTCAACGGAACTGGTTTCGTAGCCTAATTCGATCGTCTGCTCAAGTTACACTCAAATATCCTTTTATTTATTTAAATACACGCTATAGAAAATGAACGAGCGTTTATAGCTACCGTGGTCACATACGACATCGGTTTTCCACGCCATTCACCACCGTACAATAATTTAACGTTACGGTCCCGATGAAACTGATTTCGTCGAAACCTGAGTCCGTTTGCAAAACGGCTATTTTAACGTGTATATTTTAAATAACGATTTTCCATAGCGACTATTTCAAAATTTGATTTAGCCATAACTCGCAATCTATAACACGAAATCTGGATTTTCCTCTTTCATATGAAAACTATCGTCAATACGGTTCCAACGTGTCTTGTTTCACAGAAATCCGACTTATATCGAATCCTGTATTCTCAGTTGAAGTTCAAAACCAAATATTACGAACTGCACGCCATTTTGAGCTCGTTTTATATTATATAAATAAAATTAACGTTCAACTTCGTTTTATTATCGAATTAAATATTAAATTCCATTAATATTCCCAATATAATATTTAAAATAAATAAATTAAATTAAATATTTAATGGTCAAAAACACGGGTCGTTACAACTAGTCTATACATGATCATGCCAGTTCAGTGATATGCAAAATTGGTGTAGCAGTTTCATGTTCTAGTACACCATACAGTGAAGCATGCACAACAAATAGGTTTCATACATAACAGCATGAGCATGAGTAATTAAAGGGCAGTTTTTATGATGTACACATGGTGATACAGCAAATATACAAGTGACATGTTACATGGGTGCAGTTCAAAGGACAAGGAGCAAAACAAATACAAATTGTTCAAGTCAGTGAAATTTCAATACAACTCATATCTGCCTTACACAGTTTTCAATCATGGTGATGGTTCAGCAAGGTGACACAAAATGGCTCAGCATTTCAAACAAAACAGAAATGAGCATGTCAAAATTCATTTTTAGCAAGTGCTAATTACTCAGAATGGACTGCATTGATTTCATGGTTGGAAGGAAACAATTTTCTTTCTTGAATTGGGAAGGGACATTTTTACTGGAAAACTAAATTCGAGCAAGGCAACAAAATGGATTTTCTTTCCAGTTTTGAATAGCAAGAACATCATTTGGTTTGTTTTCCAGAAATGCAAGTGAGAATTTAAATCAGCATGAACATATATGGGAAGTTATTCAAAATTGTTTAAAATGATTTCCAGAAATACAGAAAGCCAGATTTACAATGAAATAACATGGCAAGAATTATCCAAAAATTTCTGTAATTCATATGCACAGTTTGGGCAAGAAATTCACGAGTATTAAACAAGGCATTGTCAAATTCAATCTGTTTTTGGCAACACAAATTTCATCAATATCATTTCCAATCAAAGAAATTCAAAAGAGGAAACTTTCCACTATTTCACAAATCTGTTTTTGGCAACATGTCCATGGCACTCAATCAAAGCCGAGATTTAGCAAAAGGGATAATCACAAGGGGGCCACAAATCCAATTCTTGTTTCCAGAAAATGTTCAAATTGTTTTCGCAAGGGACAGGAAATATTTTTCCATAAATTAAAGCACGGCAAATTTACAGAGGATATTAAAGCCGTAGAAATCATCTCAACAAAAACAGGAAACACCACGCAAATCAGATCAAGTCAATATTAGCGAAATCAGAGTGTTAAGGGTTTTATTTTACCCTATATTACACACAGATTCATCACAGGCAAACACACAGAAAATCGAAAATCAACCCAACAAATTCAGAGCACAAATTGAATCAAAATCAGAGAACTTACAAAAGATTTTCGATCGCAACTCAAGACAGTCATTCGATCCAGAGCAACATCAAGTCGTCAAGCTTCAGAGATCAATTTCCAAGAATAACATCAACGATCGATTGATTTGGAGTCAACAGAGAAAACCCTAGCTTTATTTTAGATCGCCACCGCCATTATCTTTTCAGGAGCAAAAGGATAAGGATCGGGTCAAACAAAAAGCAGTGCAACCTTTTCCCAAAATGACCGGCCATGTTTTAAGAGGGTTGACCCCTTATTTCTATTTCCTTTTTGTCTAGGGTTTTAAAGTTGTTTATTTTTGTTTTTTTTAATTGCTTTGTAAAATCGTTCAAACAGTTTTCTAGTCTGTAAAACTAGGGGTTACTGACTACGTGGTTGTAGGCAGGGAAAATCTGAACTTGGGGACAAAGATCAGTCAAGGTTTTTTAGCATAGGGTTAGTACGTCAGCAGGTATTGTGAGTGTACAAAACTGTATAGGCGGTTAGCGAGGGTCGCGAGTCTGTAAGTTTGTGTATGCGGGAGTCTGTATAATTCTATAATAAAAACCTTAGGGAATGCAGCAGTAGGCAGGGTTGCCGAAGCTGGGTATATCTGTGTGTTATTTATTTACAGTATTTATTTACTCTGATCATTATTTTTGCTGAGATAATTTTAATATTATATACTCAGTTAAAAACTGTGATAAACCCTATTCACCCCCCTCTAGGGTTAATCTTGATCCAACAATGTTGTAACCAATTATCCCAAGCTATATCAAGCCAGATTTATTACCTTGTGCTCGTTCTTTTGCCTATTATAGTTGGGGTGTTATTCCCTTTTATTTTGGACCTGGATCAACTTGTAATTTAGATCGATTTACGTTTACATGCGATGGGAGTACGAATTGGGTAGGTTAGGCAAACATGAATTGGTTAGGAATATGAATCATGAACTTGATAATAGGCATAAGTGGAAACCCGAAAACTTGATATGAGAACTTGACATGAAACTCGCTTAGAAACTTGACACGAACTTAACATGAAAATTGAACATGGACATGACATTTAGAATGAACTTGAAAATGGCCAACTCAAGGTTGTGTAACAACCCGGATTTTTACAACATGCTAAGACAAGAATCAAGGCAGAATTTAATTACAAATTCTGAATCAGGAGAAACGGGTTGCGCCATTCCGTTCGTCTCGGAAAAATACGTGAAATAGAGTCCGAGTTTTCGAAAATCGGAGTCTGTATGACCCAGTTATGGCCCGTCAAAGTTTTCAGAAAATTTCAAGTTCAAAAACAGTTCAAATTTGAATTCAGAATTCAAATTCAGCCAAGCAGAACAGGCGGGAAAAATTTCCGCCACCCCCAAGTCGACTGGGGAGTCGACTTGGGAGTCGACACACCCCAGGTGGTGTCGACTGCCCAGTCGACACCCCTGTCGACTTGGGTGGTCGGCCATCTTGGCCTGGGTGCACCTGACTTGTTCCTCAAGACATGTTTGGAGGCTTGTGACAGATTTTAAAGGCTCAGATCTATCCTAGGGTTATTCTAAGGGCCTAAACTACTCCTAATCTCTATAAAAAGACCCCTAAGCCTACCCTAAACCCTCACAAATCACTCATGCCATGAAGTGCCGCCCAAATGCCAAGTGATCATGGCCTCCATCTCCAATTCCTAGAGACTATGCATTCAAATCGGGTTCAAATCAAAAGGTGCAAGCTTCCTATGTCAAATCGAGGGTAGAGCAACGTTGCTACGCAAATTTCATGACGATTCTTCAACAAAGGAGCCACCTTTCTTTGTCAAGACGATTCATACTTCTAGCCCTCTTGCCACGCTATGTAAGTTCTAGCTACTTGTAGATTCTAACGGTGGTTCAAATGTGACATGGAATAAAATGCGATGAAACATAAGTATGCTAGCCTATGTGAACCTAATTTTGCCCCTTTTCTATGATCTATGACCTTGGGCTAAGTTTTAGCGACTTAATCATGTCACTCATGCTATGTTTAACCTAGTTTATCTTGCAAGTTTGAATCTTTATCTATGGAATGTTAGCAAGAACCTTTGGGAACCATTTGACTTGTGAAACATTGGCAAAGACTTGACTTTGGGGCTTATGCATGTAAATGAACCCAAACCCCCTTATGTTATCATGCATGTTTGTGGTCAAATTCCCTTATGATACTATGCATGTTTGTGGCCAAATTCCCTTATGATACTATGCATGTTTGTGGCCAAATTCCCTTATGATGCTATGCATATTTTGAGGCCAAACCCCTTATGATACCATGCATGTTCGTGGCCAATCCTTTTTTGACATCGTGCATGTTTTGAGGCCAATATGTAGCATAGTATCCTTACTATGTTGACTCGCTTTTACTTGGGTTGGAAACACGATTTGGGGTAGGTTAGACGTGCGTGATTATGACATGATAATTTGACATGGGATTTCATGAAAATATGGCACTCATGATACACCTAAATGTGGACATGACATGTGGGGTAAACATGGAACATGAAACTAGACACATATGGGTTGTAAGTGTAATATGACACTAGACCAAACATGAAAGTGGCCAACTCGAGGTTGGGTTGAGTTTGTAGCATAAATCTACCCGGACCCGCCGGCTTAACTAGTGGCTACAAACAATAGGACCCAATGTGAGTAGTTGGTCATATAGCACATAAGACCCGAGGTTAGACTAGGTTGTGGTGTAAAGCTACCCGGACCCGCCCGGCTTAACTAGTAAACACAACAAAGTCTAATGTGAGAGGTTGGGGTGCATTAATCTAATTAATGCCACATGAAAAGGTTAAGTAATTTTGACTAATGACACTTAACCGATATGACACGAATGGGTAGGTTAAGTGGAACCAGACTTGATTTCTTAATGACACTTAACCATACAAGACAATTAGGGGATGGGGTTAAGTAATTTACACTTAACTAATCTGACTTGGTAATTAGATGGGGTTAAGTAACTTAGACTTAACTAATCTAAACATGGTAATTAGATGGGGTTAAGTAAATTAGACTTAACTAATCTAAACACGGTAATTAGATGGGGTTAAGTAACCTACACTTAACTAATCTAAACACGATAATTAGATGGGGTTGAGTAACCTACACTTAACTAATCTAGACACGGTAATTCGATGGGGTTAAGTTAAACACTTAACCAATATAAACTTGGTAATTCAATGAGATTAAGTAACCAATACTTAACCAACTTAACATGATAATTTAATGGGGTTATGTAACTTATACTTAACCAATTATACATGATGATTTGATGAGGTTAAGTAACCTATACTTAACCAATCCAATATGAGAACTTGATAGGGTTAAGTCACAAGACCGTTTAAATATACTTAACCATTATAATATGATTAGTGGATGGGGTTAAGTTAACCTATAGTTAACCAATCCAGTTCGATAATCCGATGAGGTTAAGATAATCTATGCTTAACCAATCTAACACGATAATCTGATAGGGTTAAGATAAACAAATACTTAACCAATTTGACTTGATGATTAAATAGGGTTAAGTCATGAGCTTCTTGATATACTTAACCAACTTGTAGGGCTAGGTCTTAGACTTGAATACTTAGCCAAATCTTGACATGATTCGTAGGCAGGTTAAGTCATGAACTTAAACGACAATACTTAACCCATTAGACAAAACCCTAGTTCAGGGGACTAGGTGGAAAGCCGGGATTAACAATGATAACGGGAAAAGAAGCTAAGTGGTAAACCTTAGTTAAGAATAACTAAGTAATAATTCTTAGCCTAGGACATGGGACTAGTTCATAAATAGATGAGTAACCTGATACGGTAGGTCATCGCTTAGTATACGAGGAGGAGCAACTTATCTGACTTGGATAAAAAGCTCCAGCGAGCTGGGTAACGAAGCGGTAGCTTCGGGGGACGTGAGGGTACTCTTGGTATCCCTCTGTAAGGTGGAAGATGGTCCATGAAACCTGGCCTCACAGAGGTTAAGGTCTGCGGTAGAAGAGCCAAGAGTATGCCTTGGTTGTTATGCGAGCAACCTAAAGACGGGGATGGATTAGCGTGGAGTCGACGATACTTGATTTTTGCCCTGGATAGCGCGTCGCCGACTACCTACCATCTTTAGTCAATCATGTACGTACGGAAAGGCAGAGAACTCCCAACAGAGCAAGTATATCGAGTTATGGGTGAGGTTGGCCAATAGGAAAGTGGGGCTATAGTGGGGCCGGGATGTAGTTCTCATACATGATTTTTCTTGGATTGCCTTTCAGTAGTTGAGGGAGGGGTCACGTGGGACCATAGCCACGGATACAAAAACAGACCTTGATATCTGCATCGGCAGATGACTTAAAGCTCCCGACCGAGTTCCGTATTTCTTGATTTGCCCTGGCATGGAACTCGGATGGCACATTGAGATACATGTGCGTCTAGACATGGAAAACGATTCACGATACATACGTGGGATAAAGGGCGTGGTTGATGGGTGGCATAATCCCTAGTGGCCCTAGGTGGCTTGAACCCAAACCGAGACACGGAAACGTTCATTAGGTAGCATAATCCCTAGTGGTCCTAGGTGGCATAAATCCTAAGTGAACACTCGATAGTTCATGGTAAGAAAACATAACCAGATCAAGGGTAACAGTCCAAAACAACTTCAAGGATAAAATGGTACTACGTTGAGGTGGTATAGATTTACATGAGAAAGCCCATACGGCCTACGGCAAAGGACTGAACTTATACATGGAAAGAAACATACGAGTTGGGAAAACCTACATATGCTATATATTAGGTTGACATGGACCATTACATGACATTGGGCAAGGGACATTCATAGTTAACACATGACGCAGGTTGGGATACTAGTACGAGAGGTGCAGAGCAAATATACATGATAAATACCTTGGGATGTTATACATGATAGATACCTTGGGATTGTATACTTGATAGAAACCTGACGATGTGATACCTTGATTTATCTTGACACCGTAGTTTATCATGATACCTTAGTTATCTTGCTACAGTAGTTCATCCAGTTATCTTGGTTTAGCTTATCTATCTTGTCGTCATCCTTATGTTTACTTTCAGTTTATGCATGTCATGTTACCTTTACCTGTTTTTATACTGGAAGTAGATAGGACTTACCAGTCTTTATGACTGACCCCGTTTTCTTTCGCCTCTTTGTCTTCCGTTCCCCCCCCCCCCAGGTTTTCAGGGAGGAAATGATGTTGTTTAGTTCGGACCTCTTATGCTTGAAGGTCATCATGTATAGCTTGGTCTTCTCTTGGCTATGGCTGCTTCATCGCTTTATTTTGGGGAATAATTTATGAAAAGGTTTTATGCTTCTTTACTATTGCAAGACAGGTTTTGATGTATTCAGATGTAAAAGGCTTTAGACCTTATTTTATAAGGTAATGAAATTTGGTTTACTTCCGCTGTTTTGTATATGTTCTGTCTTGTAATATTTCTGTGCATGTTTACCTCGATAATGCTTTACCAAACCTAGCGCATTCCCTTTGTGAGTGACCCTAGCGGAAGTGGGGTGTTACAGGTTGGGTTGAGTTTGCAGTGTAATTCTGCCCGGAACCGCCCGGCAAATCCTGTTAATGCAAACAATAGGATCCAAAGTGGGCAGTTGGTGATATCGCACTTGAAAACCCGAGGTCAGACTGAGTTGTGGTGTAATTCTGCCCGGAACCGCCCGGCATATCCAGTGACCACAACAACAGGTCTGATGTGAGAGGTTAGGGTGCATTAATGAATTAATGCCACATGATAGGGTTAAGTCATGAACCGCTTGAATATACTTAACCAATTTAACACGATGATTTGATAGGGTTAAGTCATGAACCGCTTGAATATTCTTAACCAATTTAACACGATGATTTGATAGGGTTAAGTTATGAACCGCTTGAATATACTTAACCAATTTAACACGATGATTTGATAGGGTTAAGTCATGAACCGCTTGAGTATACTTAACCAATTTAACACGATGATTTGATAGGGTTAAGTCATGAACCGCTTGAATATACTTAACCAATTTAACACGATGATTCGATAAGGTTAAGTCATGAACCGCTTGAATACACTTAACCAAATTGGACACGATGATTTGGTAGGGTTAAGCCATGAACCGCATGAACATACTTAACCAACTTGACACATGATTCATAGGGCTAAGTCATGAACTTGAATGACAACACTTAGCCAATTTGACATGACACGTAGATGGTTTAAGTCACGAACTTGAATGACCACACTTAACCAACTTGACATGCTAGACTGATGGGGTTAAGTCTCGAATTTAAATGACAATACTTAACCTGCTGGACGGAAACCCTAGTTACGCGGTCCTTTTCAGCAGTAACCCACTAGATGTATCATGGTACCCTGGAACTAGGCAGGGTGGGGCACGATTACTGGGCTGATTGTAAGCGACCAGAACGATGGCTGGGTTGATGCGCCATTGCAGGTTCAGGCGGACTATGGTCGTGCATGTAGTCCGGAGTCGAAAAAGCAGGCATTGGGCACCTGTAGGTTTACACTGTGCGTGCTTGATTTGTGTCATTGGTTGGCACCCTAGGGCTTGATACACCCTATGGTGGACCTAGCACAGGTGACTACATTTCATGATTGGGTCGTATGACACAGACACATGAACGAGCTAGGACTTGTAGGGAGCCGATCGATTAATAGATCGTTACGTGGAAAAAGAGTGTTGTACGTTAGGTAGCATAATCCCTAGTGGTCCTAGGTGGCATAAACCCTAATCGAATCTAGAAAACGTTCAATAGGTAGCATAATCCCTAGTGGTCCTAGGTGGCATAAATCCTAGTTGAACACGCGATAGTTCATGGTAAGGAAACCTAGCCAGAACAAGGGTGGCAGTCCAAACGATTTCAAGAATGGTGGCACTACTTGAAGTAGTATAGAAATACATGATGAAACCTGTACGATATACGGCAAGGGACTGTACATATACATGGAAAGGATGATACGGGTTGGGGTACTAGTACAGTTGGTGCAGAGAATGTTAAACATGCGATGCTATACGTAGTTTATCTGGTTAGCATAGTTTATCTTGTTACCGTATTTTATCTGGTTAGCATAGTTTATCTTGTTATCTTAGTTTAACTGGCCTATCTTGTCATCATCCTTATGTTTACTTTCAGTTTATACATGTCATGTTATCTTTACTTGTTTCTATGCTGAAAGTCACTAGGACTTACCAGTCTTTATGACTGACCCGTTTTCTTTCGCCTCTTTTTCTTCCGTTCCCCCCCCCCCTCCCCTAGGTTCTCAGGGAGGAAACACTACTACTTAGTTTGGACTTCTTCCTGCTTCAAGATCATGATATATGGCTTGGACCTTTCTTGGCTATGACTGCTTACTGTTTTACTTGGGGAATGATTTATGACTATGGTTTTATGCTTCTTTACTATTGCAAGACAGATTTAGATGTAATGGATTTAATGGAATTTTGATGTAAAAGGCTTTAGATCTTTCTAGATTTTAAAGAAATGAAATTTGGTTCTTCTTCCGTTGTTTTATATGTTTTGTCTTGTAATATTTCTGTGTAGGTTTACCTAGATAATGCTCCACCAAAGCTAGTACATTCCCTTTGTGAGTGAACCTAGCGGAGGTGGGGTGTCACAATACATTTGATAAAAATGATATTTTTATCCAACCGACAATTATTTCAACACTTCGCTATTTTTAACTATTCGTGTATATAGTAAAAATGTGATTTTTATTGTAAAACAATTCATTTCGAAACACCACTATTTTATATAGTTCATATAGATGATAAAAAATGATTTTTATTATAAAACAATTTATTTTAAAACACGAATACCATTCAACACATGAATTTCTATTCAACGAATGATTTCTATTCAACACATATATAATTTTTACAATGCATATATAACTTATATATCGAACGTACAACTTATACAACGCTTACACATGAGGTGTACAACGCTTATATAACTCATACATCGACTATATAATTTATACATCGTCGTTTTCCATATCGTTTATAATTTAGAAATCTCACATTGGGTTCCACTCCACCAAAAATACCCCCTTTCACACACGAACTCCAATCCAGACCCAACGACTGTTGTCCCTAGCGTTTTACCCCCATTCCGAACATAATGGGATATGTTTCGTAGGCCCATTCGACTGTTTCAGTCAGTTTTCCTTCAAATTAAAATATAAAACATTCAATATTTAATTTGAACGTACAATTCAATTTGCCGGGGCCACATATTGATTCTAAAAATTCCCAAAAAATAAATCTAGCTATGTTTCGACGATACGGTCCCAACAAAACTAGTTTCGTCGAATTCTGAGACCGTTTGAAAAATGGCCCTTTTCTGGTCGATCCAATTTAATAGAAATCGACCAAACACATTTTCCTTTGCCACGCTCGCATACTGGCTTCAAAAATTATGAAATTTGAAACTTAGCAATAATTTGACATCCCGGATCCAACAAAAGTGGTTTCGTCAAATTCCGAGGTCGTTTGCAAAATGGCCATTTTCATGGGCTATATAAACTCTATAGCGACCTTTCAGAAAATTCATTTGGCCATAACTTTTGCTTCCCGCTATGAAACTTCGATTTTTCAGATTCTTAGAAAGATATTCACTAACAGATTTAAATAATTTTGGTTTCACTCAAATCCATTTTGTTTTGCACCCGGTACAGTCAGTCAAAGTTTGAATTCAAATTTTAAAACTACCGCGCCATTTCAGGCCCTGTTTATAATTAGAATTAATTATATTTATTTTCAAACGTCGATTCAAACTCACTTTTCGTCATGATTATTTAAAATATTTATTTTAAATATTTAAAATCCACCAAAATAGCAAATTTAAAAATTTTAAATTGGTTCAGATTTTCCGGGTCGTTACAGGAAGCATCCAAACAAGCATAGACAATTATTTTTAATGGATAAAATTAATTATAAATAAGGTGAGTGAGATTTACTCACCTTGATATTTATTTGTCGAATATCCCATTAAAATTCCGTATTGCCGCAGCTACCACTCGAGTTGAATTTACTTAGTACCTACGATAATTTACTTTAACTTATTGATTTACCGGTTGTTTAATTTAAATTAACTACAAATAAATATGTATTTGTAAAAATGTATATACCTTATTGCCTCGTAAATAAATCAATCAGTCCACGAAGTAACCTTAAGCAACCTTAGATCTGCAGTCAGCCCCAAACTGCCTTATACTGCATTTTCATTGTCCACCATGCAGGCCATCTCCATTTTCTCCTTAACCTGAGTTTCACCGTGATCCTATCATCTTGACCCCGTGACCTTGTTTCGAAATCCACCAGGAACTGTATGCACTCCTTAAATCCAGTTTGAACAGTGCCCAAACAAGCTCGAGCTTCCCTTTTCAACTGCCTGCTTCCTGAAACTCCACTAGTAACAATACTGACTTCGCCCAAAATTTCCCATTTCTCGTATGCTTTCAGTTCCCCCAAATGACCTCTAGCTCGCTGTTACAGTCCTCATCGCGATCTGGAGTTGGTTATTGCCGCTACAGTGACAGTGCGTCACTCCTTTAATTCGAACTCTACTCGAAACCCATGAATTTACTACTCTAGCTCCCTACGCCCTAAAAATAGGTAACCAGAACCTTCGTGACTACCAATGTTGCACTCACCTCCATCGAAATCACCAGAACCCCTTTGACTTCGACTATCGCGTAACATCGCGCCTCCTAGTTCTGGTTGTCCTGAAATCGATCTCAGATTCGAACTCGGTTGCAAATTTGAGTTCGATTGCTTTTTTTATTTAACGGATGATTTTAAGGATTAAATTGGAAGTGGTTTTCAATTTCAAAGGAGGAAAAGGAAATCGTGGTTTGACATTTCTGTTGTAAATGAAATGAGGAAAGGCTTCAAAGGTTTTTTATTTGGAGTTGGCTTCGAACTAATTCTAACAGGAAGAAATAAATTAAATAGTGAGGAATTAAAGGCACTGATTTGTTTGGTTTACAGGAGAAGGTAGCGGCCATTTTAGGAGCTTTGGAATTCTTTCTCAAATGAAGAAAATGAACGGGGGACATAGAAAGAAGATGGTGGTAGTCGCGTTTATATAGAAATGGAGAGGGAACCAGAAGTACACAACAAATCTTTGTATTTATTTTAAAAAGATTTTATAATTAATTTGATTTGATTCTGATTCGATATAAAGGGATCTTTAATTCTTTTTAAACATATATCGATTTGATTTTCGATTCGATTTCGATCTTATCCATTATAAATATCGCGGGGTTCATAATTAAAAATCGTGAACCGCTATTTTAGCGTACCGACTATTGTTCCAATGTTATAGTGTTATACTGAACTCAACAGAATATTTTCTAAAATTTATTTCGAACTGTATATATAAAATAAACATATTAAATCGATATAATATAATTTAAATTCAAAAACAATAAATTTTCTGATAATAAAATATTTTATTATTATCTATATTCAAATACAATTAATACTAATCATCTAAATTGTTTTGATTTAGTTTCTAACTTCGAATTGAATTACTTTAGATTCTCATATTACGATGATTATATATAATCAAAATAAATCGTATTTCGATTATTAAATAGATAACTCAATGTAAAATATCGTTTATATTATTAACTCCATATAAAATATTTTAAAATTAATTGTTCAAAAATCCAGGTCGTTACAAACTGCCTCCCATACCTTGACTGAAAACATCCTTAACTTCAAAACGGACAAGACCACCACTTACCTCGAATAATTAACATCATATTAAACCAATTCTCCATTTTTAAAACGTAAATACATTTCTCTTTTTATTTCCAGATTATCGATTTCCTTTTTGTCTATAATATTTTATTTTAAATTTGTTTCCTTATCGAATTCAATATATATTGATATATTGATTTTCCAGTTATCCAATTTTCTTAAAAATATTCTAACTCCTTAAATTTCAGAAAAATTTCGCCATAACCTCCTTTGTACCGGTCACTAGTTCAAACCTCAACTCGCCTCTCTAGGCCCTTTCCATTCAAAAAGAAAATCAAAAAGCCAAGCGGCTTGCCGATTCAGCACATAAAACCTCATATGGAATTTAAACGTGTACCTTTTTGTCGGGCACACAAATTATAATCTTTATATACTTCATTCCATACCTGTCTAACCCATATACGCCCATTTACATTTTATTCCAACTCAATCTGGCCATTTTAATTCAATTCGCTAATTAATTCTTTAATTAACTCTTTTGCCTATTCCACTTTCTGTTCGAACATATCAGTCAAATACAGATATTTACTTGCTTATAAACCCAGTTGAATTCCATTTTCGATTCAATTTCCATATTCGATTTCGAATGTGAATTACAAACCCCATTCACTTATCCATTGTCCAATTCAACCCAAAGGTTCATTGACTAATTTTTCTTCTAATTAGTTAACTCTTTTCAATAATTTAAAATCTGATTTTTGTTTCAAAAATCATCTTATTTACACAACTTGAGTTCGTATTTATTTTACAACACAAATCTGGATTTTTCTAATCGAAATTCAGATTTTATTTACTTAAAATCCTTATATTTATTTATATAAATCATTATGGGTTTTAAACGATTTTGGCGCTGCTTTTCTGAAAATTTGTTGTTGATAGAACTCAAAATATATCAGACAAAATCCAAATTTTTCTCTTCCATTAGAAAACTATTATTCAACTGGTCCTGACAATTCTTGTTCCAAAGAATTCTGACTTAAATTGAGTTCCATATACACAATTGAAGTTCGAAACACCAATTTACGAACTGTCGTGCTGCGGCGAGTTCGTTTTAATTATATATGTATACACATTTAAACTTTGTTTATAATAAATTTCAACTCCATTCTAATATATTTTAATATATTTTAAACCAATTTTCCCAACTCACTTAATATTTCTGATTTTCCCTACTCGTCGGTTATTTCAAAATTCAATTATTATTTACAACTCACTCTTTATAAATTCCAACTCCCTTTATAAGTAATTTATTTATAAAGTTCGATATAATCGAATTCTAATTATAAATCACACAAATTTATTTCAATTCTATTTATATTCCGAATATCGGAATAAAATTTATCGTCCTATTTCAAACCGTTTTCCAATTCACTTTTCATTTCATACTTGAAATATAAACTTCTAAATTATCCAGCGATAATTTGTTTCCCTATTTTTATGAACATCATTTACAAATAAATTTTCTTGTTTTAAAATTTAAAACAAGTTTTCCTTTTAAATATTTATTTGAAACCCAATTCCTTTTATATTCCGAATTCCGGAATAAAAACTATAATTCCCTTTTAACATGATTCCCAATTCATTTTAAATTCTTTTTTTAATTTAAATGTTTTAAATTATCTGAATGATAATTTTCACCTTTCTTTATAAACATCGCTTATACAACCTGTTTATATATTTAAACAAGTCTCATTTCAATTCCATTTGAAATTATAATTCTACCTCGGGAAAATAAATTTCCCTTTTCAAATTCACACTTGTATTTACATTTTTCCAATTATCCAATGATAATTCATTTCTCTTCATTTATAAACATCGTTTCTAAATTCACTTCAGTTCCCTGATTATTTAATTTATAAACATCGTTTACAAATTTAATACTTGTTTTATTTATTCAAAATAAGTTAATATTTCTAGTCCATTCGAAATTCGAATTCTATTTTTTTTAAAATAGATTTTCCTTTTAAATCTCAAAATCCCTTTTCACGGTACTTTTATAAATCAACATTTTGGACTAATGATATTCAATCAATCAAAAACACACAATTCACAACCACAGTTTTTCTAACACATCATATATGATAATATATATGAAAACACACAATAATAAATTTTGAGGAATCCAGTTGGATTCCTCCAAACTTTTTTTCCTACATCCACAGACGTTAGCCAACGTAAATAATACCTATCCTGCTTCGAGGCAGGATATCGCGGTATAGAATGTCATCCACTATGATAGTGTGAGGCGTATAGGGTCATCCGCTAATGATACTACGGGCATCCGCTAATGGTACTGCGGGAAAATCAACCACCAATATATATAATAGCCACAAACACCAAGCCTAAATAACTAATATATATTTATAACCACAATTTATAAATAAACAGCAATGCAACCAATCAACCAATAAACATATTAAATAAAAAATTCGAGTATAATAAATTATAATCGAACCAGAAAGTGAGTTTACTCACCAGGGTTTTTATTTGCCGAATATCTGATTTAAATTTCATATCTTGTGCTATTTTATTCTATTTGATTCTGAACTGCATTTGCAATTAGGAGAAATTCCACTAAGCGCCATATCCATCTGGTACAGCTCCTACACGTAGATAGAGAAAATGCGAATCAACAAAAATAACCATGTTTGATTTTTGACCTAGCATGGATATCATATCACATTTTCCCTTATACCGGTTTGAATGTAAATATATATATATATATAATTAAACATTATTAATTAACGTATATTAACTATTTTTTTCTATTTACCTTAATCTCATTTAATCACATTTTAATATTGTATTTAAGTTAACATGAATATATATATAATCCTTTAAATAAATATAACTAATTTATTTATATAAACATGATATATCTAATTTTATTTAACGATTTCAACTATTTAAATTTAAACTAAATATTAAAATAAACAATCTATTTTATGTATTTTAAGTTCCTTAAAACAATACCTTAATTGATATTCAAACCGGACTAGATTTCCTCTTCTGAAACTCCATTTTCCATTCACAGATCAAAACTTGTGTGCCTCACATTTCCAGCCTCCACTTCGAATACCCTATAACACCTCTGGCCATTTCGAGTTGAAGCACCAGTTCCTACTTTGCTAGTACCACCTTGCGGTGAAATTGAAACCACGATTCCTATCTTCAGCCCCATTATACAAGTCGAGACCTTTATCTACTCAACAACTCCAGATCAACATTAGTACTTCTATTCACAATCGCTCTCTGACCTTCATCGCGAATTATGAAACCACAAACTGACGCCTGCATCCCTTCCACCTTCATAAGTTCTTTCACTTCATCAGCCAACATCTTCTCGCCATGTGCACAAAAATCCTGACCTTCCTTTGAACGCAGCAACCACCCCATTCAATAATACATTGTTCGAACAACTAACGTCAAACCCCTCCGAACCCTAAATCACGAGCATCAGATGGCATCGCGAGCTTCACGGCTTCCAATTCGAACCACATTCCAGCGTCGGTCTCTACAACATCGCGATTACCCACTCCGCCATTCACCCATTTCCTTCGAGCGCGAGCCTTAGCCTATTGATATTAATTGCAGAGTTCGAAAGTCTCCGTCGCAACAGAGTCTAAGACCCACGGAAATGAAGAACTCAATGAACGAACCCCTCAAATCACGGTTTTTAGGGTTTAAGAGTTTTCTAATGATTTGTTTTCGATTTTGAGGAAGAGGGTTCTGATTTATTTCGGATGAGAATGAAATTGGAAAAATAAAGAAGAGGGTTATCACGATATAAGTATATACAGAGGAAAAAGCAGATAAGCACGAAGTCGTTTTCATGTAGGCATAGTTAGGGAAACGAAGGCCTGCAGTTTGCAGTGTACTTGTTGTGAAGCTTCGGATGGAAGAAATTAGTTTTATAATATTTTTATTCATTTTTTTTGAGTTATACCGGTGATGTTAACCCTTTCTAAAATTGGTGTTTTGTCGAACTCCTATTTACAACAACCGACATTCCTAAGGTTATACCATTATTCTGGACACACTGGGACAAGTTTCGAAGCCTCGTTTGATCATCTGGAGAAGATATTAATTTAAATCGATGTAAATTTAAATTCAAAACAATTAGTTCCTTGATAATTAATTAATATTATTATTCTAATTCAAACGGAATTTTGTATTGATCATCCGAACTGTTTTCTATTCAGTTTTAACTTTGAATTCAATTAACTTCATTTTCATATTACGATAATTATATAAATTTGAAATAAATCGTATATCGATTAATAAATCGATAACTCAATATGAAAATTGATTTATATTATCAACTCACTATTTAAAACCATATTAAATATTTAAAATAAATCGACCAAAAATCCGGGTCGTTACATTACCTCTTTTTACGTTTCAATCTAATTAAAGATTCATTAAAATTTCAGCTTAGTTTTAATCTCAAAAATCATTACTCATGGGTTATTCAACTTTTGGAAATTTATCTTGCCTTTACTTGGGTTAAAGAACGAATGTCATGTAAAATCACTGTTCATAATATACCCAAAATCACCTTCCATTTAATATGGAATCTTCGCGGAAATCTGAACAATTTATAATCAATATAAATTTCCAAATCCGACCAATACTATAAGTGGAATAACGGCAAGGCCTTTTAAATTCCATAAATAGTAAACGCCTTCCTCCATAGAAACTCATCTCGATTATTATTAACTCGAATTCCATTCAATTCCAATTTAATTAATAAACTGGAAACTTCATTAAAGATTAATTAAAAGATTTATTTATGAGCAGTATTATTTTAGATACCATTCACAACAAACCCAAAATCTAATTTTATATTAAATATAAGGCTTTAAATGAAAATCATATGGACTTATATACAATACCAAATTCTGAAACTAACAAATATTGTTTTGGAATAATGATATCAATATCTTCCAAGTTCTTCAATGATATCCACATAGTCACAGAATCCAATATTGAAAATATTCGAAGATAATTTCCATTTTGAATCCCTTCCAATTTATATGTTCGAACTTCTGGTTATGTTAAAAACCATTCGCAAATTCAGTTTATTATTTCTAAAAATCTTTGGATTAATATTCTAGTTATTAACAAGTTCATTCGGATAAAAATATCTTTTATCTTTTCAAACATGGAATATTTCATCCAAAATCCTTCCGAATCATTTATTATGATTTTACATAATTTATTCATATTTTTAATAATTTTATTAAGGCCCATACAATCGGTTTCCAATACCGGCCATCGAAATGCATCCATAGCGACCTTTTTCAAAACAGATTTGGACATATTTTAAAATCCAACAATTCAAATTTGAACCGCTTATGTTCATCAGAAAGATCTTTTCGTTATAGACCCAACGTTTCCGGTTTTAGGAGAATCTGACGGTCGGATCTCTCGTTACGTCCATTCAAAGTTAATGGTTGAAATTCACGAACGGTCGCTGCGTGACGCGCTCTATTCAAGCCATTTAAATATATATATTATATTCGTTAGTTTCCATTCAAAACTTATTTTATAAAATGTTTGGAAATTCGTTTAAAAACGATTCCAACTTCCATTTCAATTTTAAATTAAAACTGAACATCCCATTTTTTGTTATCTCAAAATGATAATCTTTTCAAAATGTCAGATTTTGAAATTCAATCTTCTTGATATTCATTATAAAATGAATAAAATCGATATAAAATCCATTTGGGTTAAAATAGTATTTTCTACTTAACTCGACTTCAGATATTTATTTTCGTGTCCATCCGAAATCAGATGTCATAGCCAAACTTCTAATCTTCATTAAATATTACATTATAAAAATATTCACATCTATTCCGAATTGGAATAAAATTTAAACCAATATCCATATAAATAAATTTATATGGATTCCATTCATCATATATATCCAACAATAGTTGTAACCAACTATCAACATCCAAAATGACATCCAGTGTGCATTTATTTTCTTATAAGCTTCAATCAAATAATTAACGCCTATATAAATATGTCAATCAACCGATTAACCTCAATTTCACACAAGGGAGACGTGTGAGTCAAATATCATCCCAAGACCCGTGTGGGGTTTTCAACCAACAATAATCAATTTAAATTGATCACTGATTTATGAATTTAATCACTTGTAATTCAGTTCGAATAATTTTTCAAACTAGCTAATTTTCACTTTTCAAATTATAAATGGATATTTATATCAAATTTAACTAACACAATAATATTAACATTATTTTGACATGTTAAATATTTCAAATTCACAATCAAGTCATACCACAACAAATTAACAATTCGTCCATGGGTTTGCAAACAACTGTGATGTGAGCTACCAAGCACAGTATAACAAATTATGATATAATAACATAACAAAATAATCGAGTATAGGAGTTCTCACCCAATAGCTAAACCAAACACCGTGACACTTCTTATGTAGAATGTTCGTCGCGCACTCGCCGTTGTTGCACTTCGTAACTCAAATTCACCATTTTGGCTCTAAAGCTTGCATACGATCTCCAGTCTTCATCAAACTTGGTCACCAACACAAAAACGCCATTCCGTACAATTTTTGTCTAGTGCACTTTCTTCTGAAAAAGCTCGGATTCGCGAGAAATCACCGAAAACAGCTCCAGGCCAACAAACTTCAATCGCATTTTTAGAGCAGCTCCGAACTACAAAATTCAATTTTGAAAGGTGCATTTCATAGAGAAAAATGAGATTTACGACTCTCATTTGTAGGGCCTTGGCTAGAAGCACGGATCAACGTTTGTTGAGCAAAGAAGGAGAGAATTGTATTTACAAACGGTAATTTTTGTAAAAGAGGAGTTTTTGGCTAAGGCGGGGACCACCACCGGAGGAGGAGGGGGCGGCAGGCGGAGGCAGGCGACACAGGTCAGAGGGGAGGTGGTTGCGGCGGTGGTGTGGCACGTGGAGGTGGTTGGTGGAGTTTGGGGGTTTAGGGTTTGTAAAGGAAGAGAGAGAGGAGGAGGAAGGAGGAGAGGAGATGGCGGGGAGGTGCAGCGGTAGTGGGGGAGGAGTGCCGCAACACTTGGAAGAGGAGAGAGGCCATTTTTAGAGGAAGGAAGATGAAATGAAGAAAGAAAGAAAAGTGATAAGAGAAAAGGGAGAAAGGAAATTATATGCAAATTTCTATCTCCATGTCTCTCCGATTGTCTGGCTGCAAACGATCTCCGTTTGCTATGAAAATTCAGCATGAATAATATACGGAATTACGAATCCAACAAATCAAGTTTCGTCGAATTCCGAGTTCGTTTGACCTTCCGTTTAATTTCTCAATTATGCTCAAATTAGCTTAAAAAAACCGATTTTAGCGTACATTTTATTCTTGCACACCCACACGCTAACTCCAAAAATTACGAAATTTTGGATTCCACCGTTATGACGATACAAATCCAAAAAAAAAAGTAAAATCGAATTCTGAGATCATCTCAATGACGTTCGTTTGTAAACCGACTATTAGTTTTACTCTAAACGGGTTTGCCTCTCACGACCATATATTAACTCCGTTTTGCGTGAAATTTGAAATCTAGCCATGACTTACTATTATGAATCCAATAAAAATGGTCTCGTTGAATTCTGAGCTCGCTAGCAAATTTTCACTTATTAAGGGCTATGCGATGATTTTAAAAATCGAATTTTCAAAATTTTCAAATATCAGGCTTGTAAATCAGTTTAATAATTTTAATGAGTTTTTTTAAGTCAAATAAAATGTAAAAACTAATTTTAAAATTATTCTCAAATTTTATTTTGCAAAAATACCCAATATATATTCCCATATTCCTAAATTTAAAATTGGTTCTGAAATTCCGGGTTGTTACACGAATGGACCATCGGAGGGTTCGGGGAATGAAATGGAGTTGTTTAGGTTTGTATTATGAGAGGAGGCCATTATTTAATTTATTTCAAAGTTTAGTCGGAGAGAAAATGAAGAGGAGAAGAATAAAATACGAAATTAAGAGTTTAAATATAAGTTATAACTACTTTTTGGTGGGAATTAATCATTTTTCTAGAAACTAGAAGTTATATGTTGACATGCAACTTTGTGTATGTTGACATACATGCAAATTTTTTGATTTTTCCAAATTTTATTATATTTTATACTATATTTATATTAATATATTTAATTACACTATTACAGTTAAAGAGCAAATGCCTAATTCTCTTCTAAATTTAGTAAATGTTGCTTCGTTTAAAGGTTTGGTTAATATATCTGCTATTTGTTTTTTTGTTTCTATAAATTCTAGTGAATTTTTTTCTTTACTTACGTTATCTCTTAGGAAATGATGTCTTATATCAATATGTTTAGTTCTCGAATGATGTGTTGAATTTTTAGATACACTTATGACGCTTGTATTGTCACAGTATATTGATGATTTATTTATATTTAATCCAAAATCCCTTAGAGTTTGTTGCATATATATTACTTGAGAACAAGACAAAGCAGTAGAAAAAAAGCTTTGCTGCAGAAGGGACGACAGTGAATGGCGTCAAGGTTTTTCTTCCATTTCTTTTTCAATGTTCTATCTCCATAAAATCGCAAATTTCTTCATGCCTGTCTCCACTATCTCCTCATTTCCCTTATCCTTGCTTTTGTCACGCATGGTAGCCCCTCCTACAACCACATCATCAATTTTAGATCTAAGCTTTTTCCCTTGAAATCTGAACTGAGCACCGGTTTTCCCCATTTTCCATCATCCTTATCTCATTGAAAGTCTACTCCCTGATGTCACTGCCGACACCACTTCTTCTCGCATCGCAGTGGCTTCTCTACTGGAAGCTACGGTGCTGATTGGAAAAATGGCACTAACGTGGAGGTTCTGGTTATGTAGGAACTCTCAATTGGTCAATTTGTTTCGCGTCTCGACATTGTCGTCTATGATGGTACTTTTTTTGTTGTTTGGGTCTTCTTTGTATGACTGTTTTCGTCTTGTTGGTAGGTTCGGGTATTGGTCTTGGATATGGTTGTTTTTGTTTTCATTGAGTTGTTTGGATTTCTTCTTTGATATTTAGGTACTTGGCTCTATGCCATGTTATATTGCGTGCTGCTTGTTCCGAGTTTGCACCTTGATTTTTCTGCTCAGTTTTGCTTGGTCTTGTCCAGCGACTGGAGGCTATCCACGAGATGCTTTGCAGCACTGACCTTAGTCGTTCTGGTCGGTGGTGGATGAGTCTATGCAACTCCCTTTTTTGTGTGTGAGTTGGAGTAGTAGTATGTATTAATATTAAGTAGTTGTTGCAAACTCCATGTTCTTGATCAGTGTTTGTACGGATGGGTTATCATCTTGCTCAACGGTAATGCAGGAGATGCGTATGCATTGAATTTTGTTGTCGATTAAGGTGGTGTTTTGCCTTTCTATGCAGATCTGGTCCTGTGGTTGTTTTGCAGTGTAGTATGAAATATTGGTTTTTCCGTTCTGCCAAGAGATGGCTAGCTCCTCAGCCTTTACCTTTGTGGTGAAAATCATTTACTCCTCTCTTTGGATATGACCTTTCACCAACTAATGGGACAACTACCTGTTGCCGTCCTAGCTAGTATATCAAGCCTCATCTGTAGTGGTGTGGTGCCTAAAGAAAGTACGGTGTAGCTATGTGATCTCTTCTCTATCTAGTTCTACTACAGTCTCTAAGAAAGGGTACACAATATACACTACTCCGTGTATTGTTGTGTTATATCATGTCACCCATGTATTCACTATGCTTCAATGATGTGTTGTGGTACAGTGTACCATTGTACTGTGTATTCATTGTACTATGTTTAGTTGAATATGTATGTAATTGCTCTACTTTTTGTAGAATGAAAGTCTCTCCCTGTGTGGAGATGTTTTTGTAGTCTAGTAACTTAGCTAGCTCTAGTGTTGTAAGCCTGATAGGTAGAGTGGATGGAACATTATAAACTCCGTATGTAGTGAACGGTCCACCTTAAAAACCGAATTTATCTGACTGCTAACTACAGTCACTTGTACCATATCGTAATTTTATTATTAGTCATAATAAAGTAGTGTTACGGAACACTATAAAAACCGGTCGGCTATACAAAAAAAAAGACAAAGCAGCAGATATATATTCTGCTTCAGTTGTTGATAAAAATACTGTATTTTGCTTTTTACTAAACCATGAGACTAGGGAATGACCTAAGAAGTGACATGTTCCACTAGTGCTTTTACGACCCGATTTGCATCTTGCATAGTCAGCATCACAATAGGAGATTAAATCAAATGAATCATTTTTAGGGTAAAATAATCCAAAATCTATTGTATGTTTTACATACCTTAGAATACATTTTGAGGCCTTTAAGTGAGTTTCTTTAGGTTGTGATTGATATCTTGCACAGAGACATATACTATGCATTATATCTGGTCTACTAGCAATTATATACAATAATGATCCTATCATTACTCTATATAATTTTTGATCGACATCTTTTGATGTATCGTCCTTACTTAGGGCAATATTAGTTGCCATCGGTGTAGGTCTTCCATTAGTTTAAGTTAAATTATATTTATTAATTAAATCTCGAGCGTATTTTTCTTGATTAATAAATATTTCATTCTTTAGTTGTCTTATTTGTATGCCTAAGAAGAATGTAAGTTCACCCATCTGACTCATCTCAAATTCTCGTGTCATAATATCTGAGAATTCTTTATTTATTTTATTATTTGTTGATCCAAAATTTATATCGTACACGTAAATTTGTACTAATTGAATATCGTCTATATTTCTTTTAATCAAAAGTGTATTATCTACTTTACCAATTTCGAAGTTAGATTGTAATAAATAAGTTCTTAACCTATTGTACCAGGCTTTAGGATCTTATTTTAATCCGTATAATGCTTTCTTTAATTTATATATGTGTTTGGAAATTTTTCGTCTTTAAAAAGAGGAGGTTGTTCTACATATACGTCTTCTTTAACATATCCATTTAAAAAGACACTTTTAACATCCATTTGAAATTGTTTGAAATTATTATGATTAGCGAAGGCTAGTAAAATTTTAATCGCTTCTAATTTTGCTACGGAAGCAAAGGTTTCATCATAATATATTCCTTCTTCTTGACCATATCCTTGTGCAACTAACCGAGCTTTATTTCTTACGACCTCACCGAGTTCATTCATTTTATTTTTACTAACCCATTTAGTTCCAATTACAGTCTTATCCTCTGGTCTAGGAACAAGTTCTCATACATCATTCCTGGTTAATTGATTCAATTCCTCTTGCATAGCAAGGATCCATGAATCATCAGATGATGCTTCCTTTGGATTCTTAGGTTCAATGATTGAAATAAAAGCTAAATTACTCATATTATTTAATTGGTTCCTAGTCCTAACGAGAGATTCAATATCCCTAAGATATTGACTACAGGATGGTCTCTTAGAAGTCTAGCTCTTTTATCTGGTTGGTTAATTTCATTATTTATTTCATCGATCTCATTTTCACATTCATCTTCATTATGTTGTGTTATATTCTTATAATTTCCATCAAAAGATACATTTAATGTCTCTTCTATATTACTAGTTCTTAAATTAAAAACTCTATATGCTTTACTTCTTTTTGAATATCCAATGAATATTCCTTTATCAGATTTAGAGTCAAATTTGTATTAATTTTCTTTAGTGCAAAGAATAAAATATTCACTTCCAAATTTTTTAAAATACGATACTTTTGGTTTCTTATTATATAAAAGTTCATATGGTTTTTTACGAGTTAAGGGTCTTATTAAAATTCTATTTAATATATAACAAGATGTTGCAATTGCCTCAGCCCAAAAATTTCTTGGTAAGTTACTATCTGGTAACATGGTTCTCGCACATTCTTGAATTGACCTATTTTTACGTTCAACAACTCCGTTTTGTTGAGGGGTTCTAAAGAACGAAAAATTATGAGCTATCCCTTTTTTATTGCAAAATTTTCATTTTCGAACTCTCCGCCATGATCACTACGTGTCATTTTAATTTTAAAGATAATAAATTTTGAATTCTTTTAGCAAAGGTTTTTAATTAATCAAAAGCATCACTTTCATTTTTAAGAAACAGTGTCCAAGTGAATCTAGAAAAATCGTCAACTATTACATAAACATATCTATTATGATTTATCGATTGTGTTTGGGATGGATAAAATAGATCCATGTGAATTAATTTTAACGATTTTGATGTTGTAATTTATTCTTTTGATTTAAATGAACTTTTCAATTTTCCAAATTGACAAGCGTCACATAAATTATATACTTTAAAATTCATTTTAGCTAAACCTCTAATTGATTCTAATTTTGAAATTCTAGAAATATGTTTAAAATTTATATGACCGAATCTCTTATGCCAAATCCAAGGGTACATGTATTGGCTATAAGACAAAAATTATCGTTAGAAATCATACTTTGTATATAGATATTTTTCTTTCTATCTCCTTCATAAATTATTTTTGAGTTTTTATCTTCAATAAAACATTTAACTGATTCAAATTTGATTTTATAGCCTTTATCACATAATTGACTTATACTTAGTAAGTTATGGTTCAAATTTCTAACTAATTAAACATCAAAAATAGTAGGAGTTTCAGAATTACCAACATTGTCGATGCCAACCACATATCTTTTAGAATTATCACCGAAACTGACCATTCCTCGGTCTTCATATACTAGATTGTTTGGTAGTTCTGGATTTCCCATCATATGTCTTGAACAACCACTATCTAATATCCATTTATCCTTTTTGATTTCCACCATTTGACCATCAAGATTTGAATTTTCAACAGCCATGTAACACACCTTTTCTTGTACAGAACAACAATTCAGTAGTTAACTTGATTTTTCAATAGAATAAAATGCAGACTGATCTAATATTGATGCAATGCATGAATTTAAACTAGTGTTATAAATCATTTCTAAACATGCCATTTAATATTTCCAAAATTCATATGATGAAATTTTGAAAACATATGCTCTGATACCAATTGTTAGGGTTGAGGATCAAGGATCTTACCACAAAACAAACACTGGAGGGGGTGAATAGTGTTTTAAAGAATTTATAGAAATCTTAACCAATTATCGATTAATCAAACTACTATATGAATCACAAAATGAATATTATAACAGAAATGATCACATATGCAAATATTAATAAAAGTAAAGTGTAGAAAAGGACAGAACACGCCGGATTTTATACTTATTTGGATTACTCCTTCATCCAGCCCCGTACGACGCTGGATTGTGCATAATTTTATTAATATCACTATCCAATTACAACACCCTTGATTTCACGAGCTACAAGGTTAACACCCCTTCATGGGCTATGAGGAACACACCCCCGCCTTCCCTTGATTTCAAGGCTATAAGGAACACACCCATACCTTTCCACACTCTTTCTGATTACAATTGCCCTAAAACTCTTGAGTAACCCTTTCAAACAGAGAGTATTTGATAGAGAATGAAAATAGAAGAAGAATGATATAATTTTTCTTGAAACGACGGAGTACAAGTGTATAAACTTGTGATTTTGAGAATAATAATGGTGGTATATATGTTAAGGGAGGAAGAAGATGACGATAAGTTGTAAAAAAAAATCAAATTTAAAGCCTTCTTATAGTGTTCCAAAGGGTGTAATCGTTTCTGAAATGTTACAAAAATGAAAAAACATAACTTTTAAAATTAAAAAAAATATTACGGTTATATGTCGACATGCATAAAGGTGTATGTCGACATACCCCCTTTATATTTTATTTTTAAATGATTTTTAAAGTATTTAAACTAATATATTTATCCTGAAAATTTAAGAAATAAAACTAGTTGTTAAAATATTGTGTTTCAAGTATAAAAACATAATAAAATACGATTTAAACATATGATTAAAAACTATATATATAAGTGATATAAAAATTATATAATGTAATTATAAACACACACACACACACATACATATATATATATATATATATATATATATATATATATATATATATAGAAATTTATAAAGAGATATATATAAACTATATAAACATAAAAGGTTTCATGAAAACTTAAAGTTAAATAAGAATTTTTGAAATTATAATCAAATATAAACTCGGTATATAAAATATTTATATAAATTATTTAATATATAAAGCTACAAAAATAAAAAACTTATAAATTAGGAAATTTATTTGGAATCATAAGTCTGAAATCCATGGATGATTAAAAATCATTTTGAGAGGAGTCTGAAATCAATTTGAAAATAGTTTAAAATCAAGTTGAAAAGAGATAATTTGAAAACATAGTCTGAGTGTTATTCAGAGTTTTACATAATATCTAGACTCTATTACCCTGATAGTCTTGGACTCTTGAACACTTGCATCTTGATACACATGAGTCTTGATTCTCCTTTGAAATCTTGAATCTCTAAATTGTGTTGTCTTCAATATCTATTACCTGCATACAAATCCTGCATATACATATATATATTTTGGATAAAAGTGTTATTCTATATTTTTTTAATCAATAATGATAATGATTGAAACAAGGTTGTTGTCATCAAAACATCATCAATATTCCATTCTCCAACACTCCGTAGTCGTAGGAGTTCTTCCAGCATATGTTCCTTCACACACTGGTGCTTGAGTCACAGTTCCAACTCTAGATCCCATAGCTTGACCAAACAAAACATCACGAACCATACTTCCGTCCGGATTGGGGAGATGCCTTCAAACCGAGCAAGATTGGCTTGGGATTGACTTGGGGGGACTTCCCCTAAGCCCTGAAAACCTTGAGAGCCTTACGCACTCGTTCCTGTCTGTATTCCTTGGCCTGTCGTCCTTCCAAATCCTTCCATTCGAGACATAAAAGCATTCATGGCCTCCTGTTGCCGTCTGAAAAGTTCTTCTTGCCTTTCCAAGCGGGTATTCAATTCCTTAACCAATTCATCCATCTCTTCCCTAGGTGTATAGTTTGATGGATTTCCAGTAGAGGAAACCTCCTGGCTTCCTTCAATTCCATCCCCTTTTAATGGAGCTAAAGTAGCATTTCTTAAAATTACGAGCGTTCGAAATCCTTAATAATCCCAAGTTTGTGTAGTCACCCCCTACCTGGCATACCAAAATATTAATGTGGAAAATTGATCCTCTTACGCTAACTGTAATGACCTGTATTCTACGCATCATAGGATCGTAGAATATTTATTTCTTTCCCGTATGAAGTCGTATGGTCGTGTAGCTTTGGGAAACATCTATTAGAGTCATTTCCATGTTCATGATTTTTGTCGATTTTTAAATGACCATTTTGCCCCTAGTTGGTACTATTTTGGCCATAACTTTTGATTGGAAAGGAATTTTGACCTGAAACCACTTCCATTAGATTCGTTTGATGGTTTATCTTTCCGTAGAGTGGTCATAATAACCAAACGGACTTACCGTTTGGGAGATATGGCTGAAATAAGGTTTGGAGGATGAAAAACTGCTTAACCGGGCCAAATAGGGTGATTAGTGAGTAGGCCCATAACCCATTTCGGGATTAGGGTTATGGGAAGGCTGAAATGAGATAGAGGATCATTCCATTTCAGTTTTCTAGTCTCCACTTATCACCAAGGAACCCTAAAAATGGCCTCTAACCTCTAAATCACCTTTTAGTCAAGGATTTGGCTTAGCAACCTCTAATCAAGGAAGACCTGCACCAAAGCAACGTTAGAGCTGCTGTTTAGCATTGGGATTCACACCAAATCAGATCTTAGTTTATTTGTGGCTAAGGTGAGTGATTTGCATAGTTTTGCACTAATTATGGCTAATTAAGGGTAATTAGTGTTAATTAGCGAATTTAAACGTGATAAAATTCTGGAAAAATATTTATAAAATCCGAAATGATGTTTTAGACCTCTGATATGAATTTGGGTTAATTTGGTTAAGTTTTGCTAATCCTATCATTAGTTTCACCTAAACATGCTTAAGGGGAAATATGGGGTTTTTGGGTATATTTGATCCATTTTAACCTATCATGTTGATGTTTGGATGGTTGTGCTTGATTATGCATGTTGCTATGACTGTATAAAATGCTTTGTGATTGATTTCAATAGTTAGAATGGTCGAAAACGTCGTCGAATGGCGTAAACACTTGCTGGAACAGTTTCAGAAAACAGTGTAGGTTTCGGATCGGATCGGATATGGGGCTCGGATCGGATATGTTGAACTGGGCAAGGAATCCGATCGGATCAGAACCTGACACTTGAGAAAATTGGCAAAAAGGAAGGCCACGCTAACTGAACTGGGATCGGATCGAATTAAGGAGGACGGATCGGAGCAGAAACATGAAGACGGATCGGAGCGGAAACATGAAGATGGATCGGATAGGAGCATGTGAAGGAAGCATGGAGACGGATCGGATCAGAAGCACGAACTGGAGGGGGATGGCACCCGACCCGACCCGAGGAGAAATACTCGACCCGAACCAGAAGAAGACCCGACCCGAACCGGTGAAGGATACTCGACCCGAACTGATGGCTTGAGGAGGAACCCGACCCGACCCAGTATTGACCAATAACCCGAGATGCAAAGATAGTCCAATATGGGAAGTTAGAGCTCGGGATCCAATTGGGAACCGATGAGTTCACTTCATGGTTGGGCTTTGCTGCGGGACGTGTGCTAAGGAGTTGTCGACGTTCATAACTTCGATTCACCACTAAAAATGAATGATGGCTACTTATCAGTGCAGTAGGGTCATTATGACCTGAGGGGCAAGGTGATGGTAGCAAGACTACGTTATCAGTGTAGTAGGGTCATTATGACCTGAGGGGCAAGGTGATGCGTAGTAAGACTATGAGCCAGCGCAGATGGGGTGAAAAATTCCATGGGGCAAGTGGACATAGTAAGGATTGGTAAGGCTATGAGCCAGCGCAGATGGGGTGAATAACTCCATGGGGCAAGTGGACATAGCGAGGAATTAGTGGCTACGTTATCAGTGCAGTGAAGCCATTTATGACTTCATGGGGCAGAGTGATCGTAGCAAGGTATGTCGGGTGATCGAAGTGGTGAATATCGTATGCTTTACGCACTGAGTGAGAGATGTGAGGATGGATGCTATGTTTGATTGTTGCCATCACTATGACATGCACACCTCCCCCACCTCCGTATCTTTACACTGTTTGATATGGTACCTTAGAGTGTTGTACAGTATGTAGTGCTAACTCTTTGGTTGCAGGTCCAGGTTCAGGTATGTTTTAGTCTGCCTGTTATTGTTCACTTTAGATGCTTATCGCTCATACCAGGCTTTATGTCTGACCCAGAGTTTTATGTCTCCTCTTATTACTCTGGGTGCTCACACGAGCAGACTAGAGACAAGTTAGCTGGTGATGCGCGAGTAGCTGATTCAGAGGCGAGCAAGAGGCTTCCACGTATGATATATATATGCACATTCTCCCTGTGTCGTTGGTGGTCGCTACTTGGGCATTAGTAGTGTACCTCCTTTATCTTGCTTTTGCTTTGAGACAGTTTGAAAAGTTGTAATAATGTTTAACTTCGGATCATAAGCTGCACTTGGATTTTCCGCTGCTATGTTAGTTGTTTCAGCTTATGCACTGTCTCGCCTGTTTTATGTCAAGTATGTTATTATTATATTTTATTCTATGCGCTGTGAGACATTCTACAGGTTCTTTGTTAGTTCATTTCCTTCTTCCCTTTCCTTCTGACGACCCGTTCCGTGCTAACTGGACATGTGTACAGCGCACATTTGGAGTAAATGTCGGTTGGTGCGGGGCGGGCCGTCACACTTGGTATCAGAGCTCTAGGTTGCGTAGTTAACCTAGGAAAAGACACCAGGGAGAGATAGTACGTATATGAGAGCGCGTATTTGTGATTACTTTGGTTTTCAAAAGCTATGTATATATATACTATTAGTAGTATAAGAATGAAGTCGCACTGCACTAGCACCACTATGGGGTCGTTAATCGTTTCCCTTTTTCAGATTGACGATGAGCCGAGACACGAGGGGTGTTGGTAGAGGAACCAACCCAGGGAATGCCGCTGACATGAGGGCGATGTTTACTAACCTCATGAGAGACATGCTTAGAGAAGTGCAAGGGGCAGTTCCCAATCCCGGAGTTGGTGTTGGCCCAGTAGTGCAGGCGCCTAGGGTCGATTTCGCCAAGTTGTGCAAAGATTACACTAATCTTGGTGGAAAGCCGTTTCACGGAACGGAATCGGCCACGGATGTTCATGACTGGATGGATAGCTGTGATCGTATCTTCGATGACTTGGGTCTTGAGGATGCGATGAAGAGAAGGCTAGCGTCTCGTCAGCTGCAAGGGCGAGCGATGAATTGGTGGAATGCCATTAGAACAGCTACTCCGGAAGATCAGGTTACTTGGGATCAGTTCAAGGCTCGCTTTAGCGAGAAGTTTATTCCAGCTGCCCAGAAGTCAGTGTTGTTTAAGAGGTTCTTGGAACTCAAGCAGAACGGAAGGGCAGTTTCTGATTATATTGCTGAGTTTGACACTTTGTCGAAGTATGGACTGTCTCTTATTGATACTCCTGAGAAGAAGATTGAGAAGTTCATTACTGGTTTGGATGGATACTTGGGGGAAAGGCTTATCAATCACATCGATGAGACTTTTGAATCGATCGTGGGGAAAGCTTTGAGATCAGAGAGTCTTTACCCTAAGTCAAAGACTGAGGCTGCATCTGCAGAAGGGCCAAAGCCGCAAGCAGGCGGTAGAGGCAAGAATAACTCTCAGAATAAGAGGAAGCAGGACCAATCTAAAGGTGGCCAGAAAAAGAGCAAGAAGGATGTTGAGTGCTTCAGCTGTGGTAAGAAGGGCCATTATGCTAAAGAATGTTGGGCCAAGCCAGCGGAAAGGAAGTGCTATAACTGCGGTCAAGTGGGACATCATAAGGATAAGTGTCCGCAACCTCTTAAGGAGAAGCAGATTGTGAAAGCATATGCTATTGATGTTGTTCCTTCTTCGTCGAATGCCCTAACTGCGGCGGAGAAAGGAAAGAATGTTGTTATTCAAGGTATGCTTTCTATTTATGATGTACCAGTTCGAGTTTTGTTTGATACTGGGGCCTCCCGTTCTTTCATATCTAGTGACCTGGTAGATAGGTTGGGACTGGAACCCGAGATAGTCGATAGACCATTGGTTGTGATGAACCCGATTGGTGGTTCGACTAGCCTTAGTATGATTTGCAGGAATTTGGTCTTATCGAGTCATGGATGTATGTTTGTATGTGATTGCTTTGTTTTGGGCTTTACTGGGTATGGCATTATATTGGGAGTCGATTGGCTCCAAAGGTACGGGGTGGTGGTAGACTGTGAGGGCGGATGATGGGCGGAGGGTAGTGTTTGGTAGTCTACCTAGTGATGGGGTTATGGCTAGTTTTGTAAATTCCCTCGACATCCCGCAGGATGAGTTGTCAGATGTGCCCGTGGTTGGCCAGTATCCGGACGTCTTTGAGGAGGTGACCGGGCTTCCACCACACCGAGAGATTGAGTTCCGTATTGATTTAGTGAAAGATGCCAGACCTATAGTGATGCCACTTCGTCGTATGGCACCAAGGGAGCAGCGAGAGCTCGGGGTGCAAGTCAGCAATCTTTTGAAGAAGGGATTTATTAGAAGGTGTCTCTGAGTGGGGAGCACCAGTTGTGTTTGCCACTAAGGCAGATGGTTCCCTTCGTTTGTGTGTGGACTATCGCGAGTTGAATAAGGTGACGAGGAAGAATAAGTATCCTCTACCGCGGATAGATGATTTGTTTGATCAACTGGAAGGAGCAAGAGTGTTCTCCCAGTTGGACCTCGCGACAGGAATTCATCAGCTACGAGTAGCGGATGAGAGTATTCCGAAAACGGCATTTAGGACGCCGTCTGGATTTTATGAGTGGTTGGTCATGCCATTTAGGTTGACCAATGCACCATCCTACTTTGTGGATCTTATGAATCGAGTATTCAGAGATCAGTTGAATAAGTTTGTTCTTGTGTTCGTAGACGATATCCTTGTTTACTCAAGGACAGAGGAGGAACATAAGGGACACTTGAGGATAGTGATGGAGGTGTTGAGGAAACACCAATTGAAAGCGAAATTCTCTAAGTGTCATTTTTGGAGAAGGGAAGTGAGATTCTTGGGTCATGTTGTTTCAGAGAGTGGTATTGCCGTGGACCCTGCGAAGGTGGCTATGGTACAGGATTGGCCTACGCCCAAGAATGCAACAGATGTAAGAAGTTTCTTGGGGTTAGCTGGATATTATCGTAAGTTTATCCAGGACTTCTCCAAGATAGCGGCACCGTTGACTCAGTTGACTAAGAAGAATCAGTCCTTCGTCTGGGACGGAGTGTGTGAGGATGCCTTCAAGAGTCTAAAAGAGAAGTTGACGCGTGCGCCAGTGTTAGTCATTCCTAAAGGGAATGCAGAGATGACGGTATACACGGATGCTTGTGGTACCGGACTGGGTGCAGTATTGATGCAAGGAGGTAGGGTTGTGGCTTATGCTAGTCGACAGCTAAAGCCTCATGAGAAGAAGTATCCTACCCATGATTTGGAATTAGCAGCGATTGTGTTTGAGCTGAAGATGTGGAGAAATTATCTCTTGGGAGAAAGATTTGAGTTGTTTACCGATCATAAATCGTTAAAGTATCTCTTCTCTCAGAAAGATCTGAATCTCCGTCAGCAAAGATGGCTAGAGTTCTTGGCTTCGTATGATTTTGATATCGCATACACACCTGGGAAAGGTAATGCGGTAGCCGATGCTTTGAGTAGGAGACATGCCAGCTTAGGGGCAATGTTTCTTGAATGGAAGCAACTGGAGTATATCGCGGGGTTTGATTTCAGACCAAGGTGCGAATTGGATCCAGTCATGCTAGCTAGTTTGACGATCAGACCCACTTTGATAGAATGGATTGGTTCCAGCCAGAGGAACGATCCTAATCTATTGGAAATCATCTCCAAGTTAGAGATGGGTATCGATGAGGAGATGAATGTGTATGGGCTTGATCGAGATGGATGGCTTCGGAAGAATGGAAGACTAGTTGTGCCCAACGTGAATGGTTTGAGAGATGAAGTGCTTAGAGAATGTCATCACTCAAAACTGACTATACATCCCGGTGGTAATAAGATGTATCGAGACATGAAGCAAGCTTACTACTGGGAAGGGATGAAAAGAGACGTTGGGAAGTTTATATCCAAATGCATGAATTGCCAGCTAGTTAAAGCCGAGCAAAAGAAGCCTAGTGGTTTGTTGCAACCATTAGAAATTCCCGAATGGAAATGGGAGCAAGTCTCGATGGATTTCATCGATGGTTTACCAAGGACTAGAATGGGACATGATAGCATTTGGGTAATTGTGGATCGATTGACTAAGAGTGCAAGATTTATACCAGTCAAATCGACCAAAATGGCAGCCAAGTTGGCAGAATTGTATATGAAGTGGGTAGTGAGATTCCATGGAGTACCCAAAAGCATTGTGAGTGACCGAGACCCGTTGTTCACTAGTGGGTTTTGGAAAAGCTTACAAGAGGCTCTAGGGTCAGGATTACATCTCAGTACCGCATATCATCCTCGGACCGATGGTCAGACAGAGAGGGTGAATCGTATTTTGGAAGATCTCTTGAGAGCATGTATATTGGATTTTGATGGATCGTGGGATGACCATTTGCATCTAGTAGAGTTTGTGTAACACCCCGAATTTTCTATTAACACTAAAGTTGCTAAAATAATAATAAGTGTGTAGAAGAGGGGATGTATCTAATATGAATATAAAGATATTAATAAGTATGTAAGAGAGGGGATGTATCTAATATGAATATAAAAATATTAATAAGTGTGTAAGAGAGGGGATGTATCTAATATGAATATAAAAATATTAATAAGTGTGTGAGAGAGGGGATGTATCTAATATGTATATAAAAACAATAATAAGTAAAGGGGGATGTATCTAATATGTACATTGTAGAAAAAATATATATATTTATGACATGAATAGAAGTTTATTAATATGCTGAGTGTTTGCTGAGTCACTTCTGACTCATTGCTGAGTCAACAAGATAAACCCCATCTTGTCTGGACGGCTGCGGTTATTTCTAGGTTAAATCTAATGGCCTAAATGAATTCTAAAATCTATAAATAAGTGGGTAGACCCTAGACCTAAATCACTTGTAAAATTAGAGAAGCTACCGTCATGCTGCTGCCATGGAGTTCAGCATAGCCGTCACAAACTAAGAAGAGGAAGCCTAATCATCTACAACTAAATCTACACAAATCAAATCAAAAGATCTCTCTTTCTCTAATTCTTTTCTTTTGTTGGTGAGTATGATGATTCTCACAAGACTATTACAAACTAATTTGACTCAGTTATGAATGGATCACAAGAAAGTGATGTGATTTGTAATTGTAAATTCTATATATTGTGGATTCTCTTATTATGTTATTATGTTGTCGTATGATGTAAATTATATATGCTATGTCATGCTATGTTGTAAATTCTCTTATGCTATGTCGTGCTATGTTGAGAATCATGTCAAGCTATGTTATACTATCATACTATGCCATGTTATAAATCATGCTATATTATGTTGAAAAATCATGATGTTGTTGGATCATGCTTAAAGTTATGTTTTTTTTTCTTAATTTAAATGGATCTTGTTTATGGGAATTTGCCTATTAGGTTAGGTGTACCCATAAACTTGAAACTATAATTAAATAAAACTTGATTATGGGAATTTGCCTATTGAGTTAGGTGTACCCATATAAAACCATGTTGTTAAAAAATTAGATGATGTTGATTCACACATGTTCATATGTAAGTTTATGAAAATTGATTGAGATTATATTAGGTGAATTTTGAACAAGTTGACACCTTTAGGTCCATGACATGTATAATCTATGCAAGTTGGACATATGCAAGTTTCACCCCTTATTATGATTCATTTGGTCACATATACATGTTGTTATTATGATAATCTCTTTTATGCTATGAGTTAGGCTATTCGAGTCTAACATATATTTTGCGAATAAACGTTCAAACGTGGGGTAGGGGTAATATTAGGAATTAATAAATTGGGTGCAATTTTGTAAGATTTTGCATACCATGAATGGATGTCCATAATTGAGTCAATTATGGACATTGTTAAAAATTGGAAGTAATTAATAATTCAAGTAGGGAATTATTAAAATTGGGGGAAAGTGGATTATTATTAATAATCAATGCTTAGGACACGAGGTTGGACCCGTTTGTGATGTAAACCTGCCCGGACCCGCCCGGCAAATCCAGTAGTCACAAATGTCGGCCCAATGTGAGAGGTCCTAGGCCCAAACTAAAGCATAACAGTTGTAAAGACACGAGGTTAGACTCTTTTATGGTGTAAGACTGCCCGGACCCGCCCGGCAAATCCAGCTGCCATAAATGCCAGTCTAATGTGAGAGGTCTTTATGAGGTTATGGCCTTAATGAACTAAGAAATACTTAACCAGATAATCATGTAAGGTGGGACATGGGGGTTAAGTAGGTGCCTTGGGTGGCATGAGGAATCTGGTGGTTGCCTTTAGAGGCATTTGAAATACGATTAGACTTAACCAAACACACATGTAAATGAACATGACTAAGTGGGTTAAGTGGGATGGACTAATGGGGACAAGCTTAGGTGGAATGCTTGTGGTAAATAGTGGGGGCCCATTTCAACCAGTATCCCAAAACGTATCTTTGTGGGCTCGACCCAAGTCGAGGACGGGACACGCATACTGGGTTTGACTATAAGAGGCCAAAACAGGGAGCGGTGGCAACGCAAGTCCAACGGGTTTCATATGCGTGTGTGGACCCGGGCTGGTAGGTAAGACGTTGTTGCATCGTGTAGGTATAAGTCGTGCATGTCCGTTGTATCAGGTTGCCACTTTAGGGGAGTGATACACCCCACTGTGGGGCCAGCACGGGTATCTACGAGTTAGGGAGCCGATCGAATAATGGGAAGTAGGGTACACCTAGTGGAGATAGGGGCAGGCGGCACCTATGTAGTCAGCTAGGGGTACGTAAAGCCATTGGGAAAGTTTCTAAGTGAAGCTAAGTGGGATGAATCTTTAGGGTGACTGGTGTGGTGCAGTATAGTGTTTATCCTTTAGTATTTAGGAGCGCCTATAACGTTGCCTTTAGCGATTGTCTATGTCCTTAATCTGCTCTTCATAGACATTTTCTTGTTTTCCAGCTTATGCCTTAGTCCAGTTATTTTGGTAATAGTATTGTAGAATTATCATATTCACCAGACTTTATGTCTGACCCCCTCTTTTCCATCCTTTTTCTCCCTTCAGGTCCGCAGGTTGGGCCAAGTTCTAGTGGAGTCTAGTTGGATCGCTTATCTTCTCGAAAGCTTGGACTGCTGAAGTAAAGTCCAGCTTGTTATCTTTCTTTTTAATGGCTATTCATGTAATGGGATTATGTACTTGTTTTATCAAGATAGATATTGTACTTGACATTGAATATGGTGTTATGATGTAATCAAACATGTTTTGACTTCTGCTACAATGAAATAAAGTTTTTGAATTTCCAAGTACCATTTTATATCTGTCTTGTTGTAATTTTACTGTTCTATATTCACTTAAAACCTCCATGGAAGTTAATGCATTCCCTTTGTGAGTGACATTAATGGACGTGGGGTGTTACACGTGGTATCAGAGCATAAGGTTACCAGAACAGATAAAAAAAAAAAATTAGAAAAATATTTTTTTTCTAAAGTATTTTTGGAAGAAGTGCTTTCAAAAAAAAAACATGTTATTTAAAGAGAGTTTTTATGAAAAACATAATCCCAAATAGCCACATCCTTATCTTTATCTTTCGAATTCTCTATTTTGAATCTTTCCTTTTTCGTTTCAGCATGGCTGAAGATCTTAATCTCCCAGAAGGTGTGACGATTCCAGGGTGGTTTAGGAGATACTTGGAGGCTAGGGCCACCACTGCAGGCCCAGCGGATACTCCTCCACCCCTAGTTGCACCCATTCCTCCTCCTCCTCCTCGTGTTGACACTTTTGCAAAGACGTGCAAGGAATTCAAGGCTATGGGAGGAAAAACTTTTTAAGGGACTGAGACGTTTGTGGAGGCCAGAGATTGGCTTAAGGAGACTGAGGAATTGTTGGATATCTTTGAAGTGGAAGATGGGAGGAAAGTCCGTTTAGCTGCTTGGTTAATGAAGGGAGAGGCCTCGTTTTGGTGGGAGGTCACTAACGGGGAACGTCCAGTTGATTCATGGGCGGATTTCAGACGAAGGTTTGAGGCAAAGTTTCTTTCAAGGGCAGAGGAGAACTTAAATATGGAAAAATTCCTGGCACTAAAGCAAGGGAGCTCATCAGTAAAGGAATATGTCAATAAATTTAATCAGTTAGCAAGGTTTGGCTTGGAGTTGGTGAACACGCCAGAGAAGAAAGCTTTGAGGTTCGTTAGAGGCTTGAATGAACCGTTGCAAGGGTTGGCTATGACCCACATCCCTATGGGAGCCACCTTTGAAAAGCTAGTAGAAATGGCACTTATGCATGAGGATAAGGCAGTTGAAAAGAAAGGGGATCAGAAGAAACCCCAACAGCAAAATAAGAAGGGTGGTAAAAACAATAATGGCAAAGGGAAGAAGAAATGCTTCAATTGTGGGACGCCTGGCCATCTCAGCAAAGATTGTAGAAAGAAAAAGTAGACTGGTTGTTTTCATTGTGGAGATGCGGGACATTTAGTGAAGGACTGTCCAAAGAAGGGGCAGAGGGCAGGGTCTACCTCGGGAGGACAGGTGCAGGCTCTTATGGCACCAGGGCAGGCAAGGGGGCAAGTTCAGGCTATTGCGGCCCCACCGCTGCAAGAAAGAGGTAGAACAATTTCTGTTGAAAGCTTAGTTTTTCTGTTTGATCATCCTGTCCGTACCTTATTCGATTCTGGCGCATCTCATTCGTTTATCTCTGCATCATTAGTTGAATCACTGCACTTGAACACCAGTTTAGTAGAGGATCCCCTGGTCGTTTCAAATCCAATTGGGGGTTCGGCTCATTTGACCATGATATGTTTGGATTTGAAAATCTCTATACTTAGCGTTGAATTTAGATGTGATGCTTATGTATTGGGCTTCACGAGCTATGGGCTAATTTTAGGAATGGATTGGTTGTCTAGAAATAGGGCCATTCTTGATTGTGAAAGGAGAGTAGTTAGGCTTGTGACTCGCCTTGGTAATGCTCTCGACATCTTTTGTAATCCCATAAATTCCGTTATGCTAAGTTATCTTGAATCGCTTGACGCGTCTGTAGAGAACCTGCGATCGGTAGAAGTGGTCCGGGAATATCCGGATGTGTTTGAGGAGGTGAAGGGCTTACCTCCAAAGCGGGAGATAGACTTTCGAATTTATCTTGTGGATAATGCTAAACCCGTATCTTTGCCAGTGCGCCACATGGCTCCTCGTGAAAGGAGGGAACTCAATAAGCAAGTAAAGGAGTTGCTTGAGAAGGGGTTCATAAGACGTAGTATATCGGAGTGGGGTGCTCCAGTAGTTTTTGCCACAAAGGCGGATGGGTCTCTTAGACTTTGTATGGACTATAGAGAACTAAACAAGCTTACTAAAAAGAACCGACACCCACTGCCGAGGATTGACGATCTCTTTGATCAGTTAGTTGGCGCCTCAGTGTTTTCGCAGTTGGACTTAGCCACTGGCTTTCATCAACTGAGAGTGGCTGAGGATAGTATAGATAAGACTGCTTTTAGGACTCCTGACGAATTCTATGAATGGCTAGTGATGCCCTTTGGTTTGACAAACGCCCCTGCATATTTTGTTGATTTGATGAGTAGGGTGTTTAGGGAATACCTTAACAAATTCGTGGTAGTCTTTGTGGATGACATCTTAGTCTTTTCTAAGAATAAAGAAGAGCACTCCCTATATCTTAGGGAAGTGTTGGAAACCCTTCGAGCGCATAACCTTAAGGCAAAATTTTCTAAGTGTCACTTCTGGAGGAAGGAAGTACGGTTCTTAGGGCACGTGGTTTCCAAAGAAGGGATAGCAGTGGATCCCGCAAAGGTGGTGGCCATCCAAGATTGGAAGGTCCCTAAAAATGCAACCGAAGTAAGAAGTTTCTTGGGGTTGGCTGGCTATTATAGGAAGTTTATCAAAGACTTCGCAAAAATATCAGCTCCATTAACACGGTTAACGAAGAAGAACCTGGTTTTTACGTGGGACAAAGATTGCGATGATGCGTTCCAACGTTTAAAGAGAGCCTTAACTTCAGCCCCAGTCTTAGTGCTGCCAGACGGGAATAAACCGTTTACCATCTATACTGATGCTTGTGGGACGGGACTTGGCGCGGTCCTCATGCAAGAGGGAAGAGTAATAGCCTATGGTGGAAGGCAGTTGAGGGTTCATGAAAAGAATTACCCCACGCATGACTTAGAGCTAGCCGCAATTGTTTTCGCGCTTAAGTCTTGGCGTCACTATCTTCTTGGTGAGAAATTCGAACTGTTCACTGACCACAAATCATTAAAATACTTATTCTCTCAGAAGGATTTGAATTTAAGGCAGCAACGGTGGATGGAATTCTTAGCCTCCTACGATTTTGAAATAGCATATACCCCGGGCAAGGGTAACGTGGTGGCAGACGCCTTAAGTAGGAAAAGGTTGTCCTTGAGTCCGTTGTTTGTTGAACGACAAAGCTTAGAATTCATCTCTATGTTTGACTTTAGACCCTCCGTTGACTTAGTACCCGGTCTGTTAGCATCCTTGGAGGTTAGACCTACACTTCTAGGACGGGTTGGTGAGGCACAGCGAGACGACCCACAGTTGGTTGAGATAGTAGAAAAGCTCAAAGGGGGGGAGTCGTCAAGCCATCTTCGTAGGTATACCCTAGACGATAAGGGTTGGTTACGAAGGGATAATAGACTTTGTGTACCACAAGACGAAGACTTAAGGAAGGCCATTCTTGATGATGCTCATCGCTCAAAAATGACCATTCATCCCGGCGGGGATAAGATGTACAAAGATATGAAGCGGGTTTTCTTTTGGGCCGGTATGAAAAAGGATGTGGCCGAGTACGTCGCTAGATGCTTGGTGTGACAACGAGTTAAAGCAGAACAAAAGAAACCCGGTGGGTTGCTTCACCCATTAGAAGTTCCACTATGGAAATGGGAAAGCATCTCAATGGATTTTGTGGATGGATTACCAAGATCAAGGAAGGGTAACACGGGGATTTGGGTTATAGTAGATAGACTTACTAAAAGCGCCCATTTTATTCCCGTGAAAAGTAAGAGGACTGCTCCGTGGTTGGCTTCTGTATACATTAAGGAGATAGTTCGTTTGCACGGTATTCCTTCTAGTATAGTAAGCGACCGTGACCCCATCTTTACTAGCGAATTTTGGAAGAGTTTACAAGAGGTGGTAGGGACTCAGCTATGTTTGAGCACCGCATATCATCCTCAGACAGACGGCCAGACCGAGAGGGTGAATCGCATTCTAGAGGATCTTTTAAGGCTTTGTATCCTAGACTTTGGGGGTACATGGGAAGAGCACCTTCCGTTAGTAGAATTCGCATATAATAATAGCTTTCAGTCTAGTATTGGCATGGCACCTTTCGAAGCTCTTTATGGAAGGCCTTGCCGTTCGCCTACATGTTGGTGGGAATCTACCGATAAAATCCTACTTGGGCCCGATATGGTTAGGGAAACCTCGGAGAAGATTGAGTTGATTCGAAGGAGGATGAAAGCAGCACAAGATAGGCAAAAATCGTATGCTGATAAGAGGAGGACAGATCTTGAGTTTGACATTGGGGACATGGTTTTTATCAAAGTATCTCTGTTACAGAATGTTGTTCGCTTTGGGTACGTGGGGAAATTAGCACCAAGGTTTGTAGGGCCGTTTCCTGTAAAAGACAGGATTGGGAAGATGGCATATAGGGTGGAGTTGCCTGAGAAACTTAGTGGAGTACACGACGTATTCCATGTATCACATTTGAGGTAGTGTTTGCACAAGACCGCGGAGGTGGTAGAGCCGAGCTTGCTTAAAGAGGTGGAAATAGAGCGTGATGCAACAATTAGACGAGCTCCTACATGCATTCTTGGGTCGGAGATCAAAAAGTTGAGGAATCGAGAGGTCAGACTGGTTAAAGTGCAATGGGGAGATGATGAGAGCAACGCAACTTGGGAGACAGAAGAGAAGATGCGTTCGTTGTACCCTTTTCTTTTTGAGGGTATGTCTTTTAATTTCTCCTTTATCGCTTAGCTTATCTTATCTTATCTTTAGTATGTCCTCTCATTAGTATCTTTGACCTTTAGTTAGGATAATCCTATGGTTGAAACATGTGTTTGAGACATGTTATGTATGATGGATGCAAAATGGATGCAAGTGTTTGCTAGTGGTTGCTCGTGGATGCATATATACACACACTTTAGGCACTAGATCGGCTCAGTCACTACATATTGCATATTGCATATATATGGATGTATTTAGTAAAATGGATGAACGATGGTTGTATTATCATGTGGATGCTGCATTCAGATGATGGTTGTGCACGCATATAGAAGTATTATGTAGCATTAAGAATCTTTTGCATACATAATGGATGCATGGCACGATCATAGTTGCATTAAGGAGGTCAACTGAATCAGTGGACCGCCTGATTTTGCATTAGATACGGACATATACACACACTGTGCATTTAAACATGAAAGCATTAGAAGTCTGTAAGGACAATGGATGCCTGTGTATGATGGATGAGTAGATGGACGTTTGGATGGTAGGATATACATTCTTCCAGACTTGAAGATTTCGGGGACGAAATCCTAAAAGGAGGGGAGAATGTAACACCCCGAATTTTCTATTAACACTAAAGTTGCTAAAATAATAATAAGTGTGTAGAAGAGGGGATGTATCTAATATGAATATAAAGATATTAATAAGTATGTAAGAGAGGGGATGTATCTAATATGAATATAAAAATATTAATAAGTGTGTAAGAGAGGGGATGTATCTAATATGAATATAAAAATATTAATAAGTGTGTGAGAGAGGGGATGTATCTAATATGTATATAAAAACAATAATAAGTAAAGGGGGATGTATCTAATATGTACATTGTAGAAAATATATATATATTTATGACATGAATAGAAGTTTATTAATATGCTGAGTGTTTGCTGAGTCACTTCTGACTCATTGCTGAGTCAACAAGATAAACCCCATCTTGTCTGGACGGCTGCGGTTATTTCTAGGTTAAATCTAATGGCCTAAATGAATTCTAAAATCTATAAATAAGTGGGTAGACCCTAGACCTAAATCACTTGTAAAATTAGAGAAGCTACCGTCATGCTGCTGCCATGGAGTTCAGCATAGCCGTCACAAACTAAGAAGAGGAAGCCTAATCATCTACAACTAAATCTACACAAATCAAATCAAAAGATCTCTCTTTCTCTAATTCTTTTCTTTTGTTGGTGAGTATGATGATTCTCACAAGACTATTACAAACTAATTTGACTCAGTTATGAATGGATCACAAGAAAGTGATGTGATTTGTAATTGTAAATTCTATATATTGTGGATTCTCTTATTATGTTATTATGTTGTCGTATGATGTAAATTATATATGCTATGTCATGCTATGTTGTAAATTCTCTTATGCTATGTCGTGCTATGTTGAGAATCATGTCAAGCTATGTTATACTATCATACTATGCCATGTTATAAATCATGCTATATTATGTTGAAAAATCATGATGTTGTTGGATCATGCTTAAAGTTATGTTTTTTTTTCTTAATTTAAATGGATCTTGTTTATGGGAATTTGCCTATTAGGTTAGGTGTACCCATAAACTTGAAACTATAATTAAATAAAACTTGATTATGGGAATTTGCCTATTGAGTTAGGTGTACCCATATAAAACCATGTTGTTAAAAAATTAGATGATGTTGATTCACACATGTTCATATGTAAGTTTATGAAAATTGATTGAGATTATATTAGGTGAATTTTGAACAAGTTGACACCTTTAGGTCCATGACATGTATAATCTATGCAAGTTGGACATATGCAAGTTTCACCCCTTATTATGATTCATTTGGTCACATATACATGTTGTTATTATGATAATCTCTTTTATGCTATGAGTTAGGCTATTCGAGTCTAACATATATTTTGCGAATAAACGTTCAAACGTGGGGTAGGGGTAATATTAGGAATTAATAAATTGGGTGCAATTTTGTAAGATTTTGCATACCATGAATGGATGTCCATAATTGAGTCAATTATGGACATTGTTAAAAATTGGAAGTAATTAATAATTCAAGTAGGGAATTATTAAAATTGGGGGAAAGTGGATTATTATTAATAATCAATGCTTAGGACACGAGGTTGGACCCGTTTGTGATGTAAACCTGCCCGGACCCGCCCGGCAAATCCAGTAGTCACAAATGTCGGCCCAATGTGAGAGGTCCTAGGCCCAAACTAAAGCATAACAGTTGTAAAGACACGAGGTTAGACTCTTTTATGGTGTAAGACTGCCCGGACCCGCCCGGCAAATCCAGCTGCCATAAATGCCAGTCTAATGTGAGAGGTCTTTATGAGGTTATGGCCTTAATGAACTAAGAAATACTTAACCAGATAATCATGTAAGGTGGGACATGGGGGTTAAGTAGGTGCCTTGGGTGGCATGAGGAATCTGGTGGTTGCCTTTAGAGGCATTTGAAATACGATTAGACTTAACCAAACACACATGTAAATGAACATGACTAAGTGGGTTAAGTGGGATGGACTAATGGGGACAAGCTTAGGTGGAATGCTTGTGGTAAATAGTGGGGGCCCATTTCAACCAGTATCCCAAAACGTATCTTTGTGGGCTCGACCCAAGTCGAGGACGGGACACGCATACTGGGTTTGACTATAAGAGGCCAAAACAGGGAGCGGTGGCAACGCAAGTCCAACGGGTTTCATATGCGTGTGTGGACCCGGGCTGGTAGGTAAGACGTTGTTGCATCGTGTAGGTATAAGCCGTGCATGTCCGTTGTATCAGGTTGCCACTTTAGGGGAGTGATACACCCCACTGTGGGGCCAGCACGGGTATCTACGAGTTAGGGAGCCGATCGAATAATGGGAAGTAGGGTACACCTAGTGGAGATAGGGGCAGGCGGCACCTATGTAGTCAGCTAGGGGTACATAAAGCCATTGGGAAAGTTTCTAAGTGAAGCTAAGTGGGATGAATCTTTAGGGTGACTGGTGTGGTGCAGTATAGTGTTTATCCTTTAGTATTTAGGAGCGCCTATAACGTTGCCTTTAGCGATTGTCTATGTCCTTAATCTGCTCTTCATAGACATTTTCTTGTTTTCCAGCTTATGCCTTAGTCCAGTTATTTTGGTAATAGTATTGTAGAATTATCATATTCACCAGACTTTATGTCTGACCCCCTCTTTTCCATCCTTTTTCTCCCTTCAGGTCCGCAGGTTGGGCCAAGTTCTAGTGGAGTCTAGTTGGATCGCTTATCTTCTGGAAAGCTTGGACTGCTGAAGTAAAGTCCAGCTTGTTATCTTTCTTTTTAATGGCTATTCATGTAATGGGATTATGTACTTGTTTTATCAAGATAGATATTGTACTTGACATTGAATATGGTGTTATGATGTAATCAAACATGTTTTGACTTCTGCTACAATGAAATAAAGTTTTTGAATTTCCAAGTACCATTTTATATCTGTCTTGTTGTAATTTTACTGTTCTATATTCACTTAAAACCTCCATGGAAGTTAATGCATTCCCTTTGTGAGTGACATTAATGGACGTGGGGTGTTACACGTGGTATCAGAGCATAAGGTTACCAGAACAGATAAAAAAAAAATTTTTTTAGAAAAATATTTTTTTTCTAAAGTATTTTTGGAAGAAGTGCTTTCAAAAAAAAAAAAAAAACATGTTATTTAAAGAGAGTTTTTATGAAAAACATAATCCCAAATAGCCACATCCTTATCTTTATCTTTCGAATTCTCTATTTTGAATCTTTCCTTTTTCGTTTCAGCATGGCTGAAGATCTTAATCTCCCAGAAGGTGTGACGATTCCAGGGTGGTTTAGGAGATACTTGGAGGCTAGGGCCACCACTGCAGGCCCAGCGGATACTCCTCCACCCCTAGTTGCACCCATTCCTCCTCCTCCTCCTCGTGTTGACACTTTTGCAAAGACGTGCAAGGAATTCAAGGCTATGGGAGGAAAAACTTTTCAAGGGACTGAGACGTTTGTGGAGGCCAGAGATTGGCTTAAGGAGACTGAGGAATTGTTGGATATCTTTGAAGTGGAAGATGGGAGGAAAGTCCGTTTAGCTGCTTGGTTAATGAAGGGAGAGGCCTCGTTTTGGTGGGAGGTCACTAACGGGGAACGTCCAGTTGATTCATGGGCGGATTTCAGACGAAGGTTTGAGGCAAAGTTTCTTTCAAGGGCAGAGGAGAACTTAAATATGGAAAAATTCCTGGCACTAAAGCAAGGGAGCTCATCAGTAAAGGAATATGTCAATAAATTTAATCAGTTAGCAAGGTTTGGCTTGGAGTTGGTGAACACGCCAGAGAAGAAAGCTTTGAGGTTCGTTAGAGGCTTGAATGAACCGTTGCAAGGGTTGGCTATGACCCACATCCCTATGGGAGCCACCTTTGAAAAGCTAGTAGAAATGGCACTTATGCATGAGGATAAGGCAGTTGAAAAGAAAGGGGATCAGAAGAAACCCCAACAGCAAAATAAGAAGGGTGGTAAAAACAATAATGGCAAAGGGAAGAAGAAATGCTTCAATTGTGGGACGCCTGGCCATCTCAGCAAAGATTGTAGAAAGAAAAAGAAGACTGGTTGTTTTCATTGTGGAGATGCGGGACATTTAGTGAAGGACTGTCCAAAGAAGGGGCAGAGGGCAGGGTCTACCTCGGGAGGACAGGTGCAGGCTCTTATGGCACCAGGGCAGGCAAGGGGGCAAGTTCAGGCTATTGCGGCCCCACCGCTGCAAGAAAGAGGTAGAACAATTTCTGTTGAAAGCTTAGTTTTTCTGTTTGATCATCCTGTCCGTACCTTATTCGATTCTGGCGCATCTCATTCATTTATCTCTGCATCATTAGTTGAATCACTGCACTTGAACACCAGTTTAGTAGAGGATCCCCTGGTCGTTTCAAATCCAATTGGGGGTTCGGCTCATTTGACCATGATATGTTTGGATTTGAAAATCTCTATACTTAGCGTTGAATTTAGATGTGGTGCTTATGTATTGGGCTTCACGGGCTATGGGCTAATTTTAGGAATGGATTGGTTGTCTAGAAATAGGGCCATTCTTGATTGTGAAAGGAGAGTAGTTAGGCTTGTGACTCGCCTTGGTAATGCTCTCGACATCTTTTGTAATCCCATAAATTCCGTTATGCTAAGTTATCTTGAATCGCTTGACACGTCTGTAGAGAACCTGCGATCGGTAGAAGTGGTCCGGGAATATCCGGATGTGTTTGAGGAGGTGAAGGGCTTACCTCCAAAGCGGGAGATAGACTTTCGAATTTATCTTGTGGATAATGCTAAACCCGTATCTTTGCCAGTGCGCCACATGGCTCCTCGTGAAAGGAGGGAACTCAATAAGCAAGTAAAGGAGTTGCTTGAGAAGGGGTTCATAAGACGTAGTATATCGGAGTGGGGTGCTCCAGTAGTTTTTGCCACAAAGGCGGATGGGTCTCTTAGACTTTGTATGGACTATAGAGAACTAAACAAGCTTACTAAAAAGAACCGACACCCACTGCCGAGGATTGACGATCTCTTTGATCAGTTAGTTGGCGCCTCAGTGTTTTCGCAGTTGGACTTAGCCACTGGCTTTCATCAACTGAGAGTGGCTGAGGATAGTATAGATAAGACTGCTTTTAGGACTCCTGACGGATTCTATGAATGGCTAGTGATGCCCTTTGGTTTGACAAACGCCCCTGCATATTTTGTTGATTTGATGAGTAGGGTGTTTAGGGAATACCTTAACAAATTCGTGGTAGTCTTTGTGGATGACATCTTAGTCTTTTCTAAGAATAAAGAAGAGCACTCCCTACATCAGAGATTTATTTCAGATCTTAGTTTATTTGTGGCTAAGGTGAGTGATTTGCATAGTTTTGCACTAATTATGGCTAATTAAGGGTAATTAGTGTTAATTAGCGAATTTAAACGTGATAAAATTCTAGAAAAATATTTATAAAATCCGAAATGATGTTTTAGACCTCTGATATGAATTTGGGTTAATTTGGTTAAGTTTTGCTAATCCTATCATTAGTTTCACCTAAACATGCTTAAGGGGAAATATGGGGTTTTGGGTATATTTGATCCATTTTAACCTATCATGTTAATGTTTGGATGTTTGTGCTTGATTATGCATGTTGCTATGACTGTATAAAATGCTTTGTGATTGATTTCAATAGTTAGAATGGTCGAAAACGTCGTCGAATGGCGTAAACACTTGCTGGAACAGTTTCAGAAAACAGTGCAGGTTTCGGATCGGATCGGATATGGGGCTCGGATCGGAAATGTTGAACTGGGCAAGGAATCCGATCGGATCGGAACCTGACACTTGAAAAAATTGGCAAAAAGGAAGGCCACGCTAACTGAACTGGGATCGGATCGAATTAAGGAGGACGGATCGGAGCGGAAACATGAAGACGGATCGGAGCGGAAACATGAAGATGGATCGGATAGGAGCATGTGAAGGAAGCATGGAGACGGATCGGATCAGAAGCACGAACTGGAGGGGGATAACACCCGACCCGACCCGAGGAGAAATACTCGACCCGAACCAGAAGAAGACCCGACCCGAACCGGTGAAGGATACTCGACCCGAACCGATGGCTTGAGGAGGAACCCGACCCGACCCAGTATTGACCAATAACCCGAGATGCAAAGGTAGTCCAATATGGGAAGTTAGAGCTCAGGATCCAATTGGGAACCGATGAGTTCACTTCATGGTTGGGCTTTGCTGCGGGACGTGTGCTAAGGAGTTGTCGACGTTCATAACTTCGATTCACCACTAAAAATGAATGATGGCTACTTATCAGTGCAATAGGGTCATTATGACCTGAGGGGCAAGGTGATGGTAGCAAGACTACATTATCAGTGCAGTAGGGTCATTATGACCTGAGGGGCAAGGTGATGCGTAGTAAGACTATGAGCCAACGCAGATGGGGTGAACAACTCCATGGAGCAAGTGGACATAGTAAGGATTGGTAAGGCTATGAGCCAGTGCAGATGGGGTGAATAACTCCATGGGGAAAGTGGACATAACGAGGAATTAGTGGCTATGTTATCAGTGCAGTGAAGCCATTTATGACTTCATGGGGCAGAGTGATCGTAGCAAGGTATGTCGGGTGATCGAAGTGGTGAATATCGTATGCTTTACGCACTGAGTGAGAGATGTGAGGATGGATGCTATGTTTGATTGTTGCCATCACTATGACATGCACACCTCCCCCACCTCTGTATCTTTACACTGTTTGATATGGTACCTTAGAGTGTTGTACAGTATGTAGTGCTAACTCTTTGGTTGTAGGTCCAGGTTCAGGTATGTTTTAGTCTGCCTGTTATTGTTCACTCTAGATGCTTATCGCTCATACCAGGCTTTATGTCTGACCCAGAGTTTTATGTCTCCTCTTATTACTCTGGGTGCTCACACGAGCAGACTAGAGACATGTTAGCTGGTGATGCGCGAGTAGCTGATTCGTAGGCGGGCAGGAGGCTTCCACGTATGATATATATATGCACATTCTCCCTGTGTTGTTGGTGGTCGCTACTTGGGCATTAGTAGTGTACCTCCTTTATCTTGCTTTTGCTTTGAGACAGTTTGAAAAGTTGTAATAATGTTTAACTTTGGATCATAAGCTGCACTTGGATTTTCCGCTGCTATGTTAGTTGTTTCAGCTTATGCACTGTCTCACCTGTTTTATGTCAAGTATGTTATTATTATATTTTATTCTATGCGCTGTGAGACATTCTACAGGTTCTTTGTTAGTTCATTTCCTTCTTCCCTTTCCTTCTGACGACCCGTTCCGTGCTAACTGGACATGTGTACAGCGCACCTTTGGAGTAAATGTCGGTTGATGCGGGGCGGGCCGTCACACCAACACCTAAGTTGTATAAGTTATTTAGTTACTCCAATCGCAGATATGCAGAAAGTAAATGAACACCAATATTTATAGTGGTTCGGCAAGTGTGCCTACATCCACTTTGAGGTAACCTTTCATATTTGTGATATAAAGTTACAAGTGCAGTCCTTTTTTATTACAATGTTAAGTTAGCAATAAAAAAGCCTTTGCTTAAGGCCAGCAAGTCCTCTCCGCTAGCCAAATGTCCAAAATGGAGCTTTAATGTCCAAAGGTCCAAGAAGATGAAGCTATGCCCAAAAGTGCGCAAGTAGCAAACCAAGTTTCCAAAAGAGTTCAAGAATCCAATCCAAATGCCAAGAGGAAGTTCACAAATACAAAGAAGTTGAGGAAGAAGCCATGATGAAAGACATTAAAATGCTCCAAGTCCAAGAATCCTGAGTGCAGAATCACAGCCCAAAAAACCCTTGGAAACAACCAAGTGAAGAGGTATATATAGGCAGGGATATGAGATTCGTATCCCTAAAAATTCATATCTTGGGATTGATACCGAACCGTAGCTACTTAGCCATTTTTCCAGCTTCGCTTCGAAGTGCCATAATTCCATTTGCAAATTTTGTATCCCACGATATGAATTCAAAAGTGCCAACCATCTCATCTTTGGGAATACGAAAGAAAAAAGGACCGATTCTAGATGCCTTCATCCAATTGTCAAGTCCATCCCCATTTCATATCCGTGGATACGAAATCCACAAAGAAGAAAACTAGAAACCAAAACAGAGAAGATGAAGGGATTATACTGATCTCAATGCCACGAGTATAAACCGATCCCAGAAGAAGAAATAGCCAACATCGATCCTTGCAGATAATTCAAGGGATACAAAAAGATCACCGGTGATCCTATGATATGAAAAATGAATACTAATCCCGGGATACGGATTTACCAATGCCGATCCTTGAGAAGTTGTGCATATTTTTGCCATCCTGAGTTGTTCTGATCCAGGATTGTTTCGAGGAGTTATACCAATCCTGAAACACTTAGCCAAAATTCTGAGTTTTCTGAAAACTTCGCGACTTCGTCCAAGTTTTTCCAAGTCCATATTCAAGTCCTGAGCACTCCAATAGTCGACAGAATTCGGAAGCATGACTTCCTTGTAAAAAGGTGGGTCAACAGTATGTATATAAATCTTCCTTGATTATACATATGTAAATACAAAATAAAGGAGACTTAGATTCGATTCTTAGATGGAAAAATCCAAGAAGGGATTTCATAATTGATACAACATCATTCCTCAAAGGATGTGAGTGGAATCTTTATAGTTTTCTTTTTATTATATTTGTTTAGTTTAAATTCTAGATTGTGTATGCTAAAGGTATTTAAGCTTATGTAAAAATCAAAACCCCTTTAAAACCCTAAATAAAAAGGAAGTGTCAATATATTGTGTTTGTATAAATTTTTGGTTATGAATCTAAATTGAAAGGATTTTTTTGTTTATGATCTAAATCTCAAACAAGCCCAATACATTTTACTTTCTTTGTTCCACTTATTCAAACCCTAGATTAACATAAAAATATAGGATTTGAGAGTTGTAAACTACCTGTTTTATTATAAAATAGTGGGTTTGAAGGCTGTAAAATACTTATAGTCCATATTCTTAATTTTATGTAGAGATTACAGAAACAAAAAGGAAGTTGAATAGAACTAGAATAATACACACACCCACAACACACACATATAATATACAAATACGTCCCTTTTTATTTACAGAAGTAATCAGAGATCCAAGTTTATAAGTCTTATTGTGGTATATGTTGTTGTTGCCTTACTTTTATCTATAAATCATATTTTTGGATCTTTCATGTTGTATTGTGAATTATAGGAGAAAGACTTGTAATATATTATTGTGTGTAGGTTGATATTTCTCACGATTAGAAAGTTATTTCACGCGCCCATTTAATGCATTACTATTATTATTTAATAATATAGCATAACCAATGTAATATAAATATGTATTAATTTCTTAGAAATTACATTTCGAATTAAATTTACACATTAATAAATTGTATTATGTGTACTTATGTGTGATAATGGCCTTTACTTTGTATTTAATGACATGAGGACGCGATGTTAACCTCCTCTTGTAGTAAAAGTATGCATGGATAATCCGACTACCACCGACTACAAAAGGTGGGTTAATGTGTGAGACATGTAGTGTCATGGGTCATTTATCTTTGTGAAGACCTGTTTCGAGGTTAGGTATTAAGGGGTTGATCCACCTTTACGGGAATTAAGTTGTTGAGACTCTTCCCTTATGGATTTATCCTTAGGAGTACGGTCTGTAGTCATAGGTCCGCTCTTATTAGGTATTAAGTGATCAATGGGTCCTCCTCTCCCTAGTAAATTATTAAATGGTCTCGAATTTGAGTACATAGATCTCCATAAGTTGCCTGCTTGCACTATGGTGACTAGGTGAGGGTTTATCTTGGGATAGGTTAATCAAGTGTTGCCTCACATGTAAGGGGACCACCTATCTATAGAAAGTATTAAGTGGCTAAGAGATCATTTTTAGTGACAGTTATATAGTGACGAGGGGTCCATCTGTTGTAAAGTAGTAAATGGCAAGTCATTGCCTGCTTTCCATATCATAAATGGCTGCATACTATCTCTTGCATCATTTTGTAAGTGTGTGTGTGTATGTGTGTGTATATATATATATATATATATTTGTGATGTCTACTCGGAATTAGTTATTAAGTGTTGGGATCCGTTATTGGGTATTAAGTAATCGTAGGATCTACTTTGGTATTAAGTGATCATAGGGCCCCCTCTTTCTAATATACATATTTGAGTTGGAGAAAAAAATTCGTATTTGTATGTTAACGTCTTAGACACCCTTGATAGAATTCGTAACGTCCAAATATAAGTGAAAGGATTAAAGTTAAAAAAAATTATTCACCAAAACTTGTTGGTACGACCCTCCTCTTAACAACACAGGTTAGGTTAGATGGTCTTAAAGTTAGAGCTGGAAAATCAATGGGGGCGCTGGTGGCAGATTATCTTTTTAGTTACTATTATTATTATGTGTGATATTAGTATGGATATTTTTGATATACCCGCATTTATGACTCTACGGGAGCTTTGTTTTGACATCTTTATCATGGTTTTATGAGATTGGTACATTATTAATTTACTATTACGCTTTATCAATTCTGTTGTGAATTCTGGTCGTATTAGCATGGCTTTGTGAAATCTGTTTTTATAGAAATTAACGACCCCTTTTAGAGTCTAAGTTTTACTTGGTCTTTTTTCGGTCGGATTTAGGCATGTTCTACAGTGGGTTGTCATACACGTCGTGTGATAAGTTCTACCTCAAGTTCCAAAGTCTCTATATAAATGAGCCTATGTAATGGGAAATGATATACCAAAAATCTACAATGAAAGACCATTTTTTACCTTTCTCCAGTGGCTTCTTTTCTTGTAATTCGTATGATTTTGTTTATCTCGCAACATTGATACGATTTAATTCTAAACTTTATGAATAGTAGGACATCATTACTTATGTTTCTATAGTGGACTTCAATCCTCCGTAAGTAGATTAAGTTCCAAGTTAGTTGTTCTATTTAGATGACTTACTTTGGAAATTGCTTTTCACTTCACGAAACAATCCACTGAGACGGTTTGACAAAGATCCCTATTAAGTTTCAAAATAAACAAAACATTCTTGTCAATAAAAACTATGTAAATTAGGTTTCTTTTTTTCAAAAATCATTCGGACACATCAAAAAGAAACTCCAAATTTCAAAATGTATTTCAATTTATATTTATCTTCATATTTATATTTGAAAAAAAGGGGATGGAAAACGGAAAAAAAGAAAACATTAAACAATAGAAAAACCTGCAAAAATATATCCAATTATGCAAACTATTGTTGATATCTAAGCAAATATAGTCAATATTTGCACAACTTTATGCAATTTTCAATGAAAATTTCAAAATTTATTTCAAATTATATTCATTATCATATTTAGTGTAGGAAAAGTATTTAAAAAAAATTGGTATAATCGACCGGTTTTTATAGTGATTCGTAACACTTTTTTATTATAACCAATAATAAAAAATACAAATATGTACAGGTGACTGTAGTTGACAGTTAGCTAATTGATTTTTAAGGTGAACCGTCCACCACATACGAAGTCTATAGTGTTCCATCCACTCTACATATACAGGCTTACAGTACTGGAGCTAGCCTAATATAACTAGACTACAACATTTCCTACTCCACACAGGGAGTGAATTACTTTTAACTTACATAAAGCAGCTGTGACATGGTACATCATAACATACACTAGAAAATACATGTGACTCCACATATCTGCCAACCCTACTCTACGGCCAATGAAGGGAAAACCAAATATGTGTGCATAGCAAGTATTGAAGAGAAGCATCACATTGGAAGTCCATACTGCAGAGAGAAGGACAATAGATTGAGCCTCACAAAGACAATGACCATTCAAACAAAACAACGAGAGCATTGTGTGAGCAGCAGAAAATTAACACCCAAAGTCGAGGCCCAGCTAATTGAGGGGAAAAAATTCTTCCCCTGCTAACTAAGACTCGAACAAGGGTGAAGAAGAAGCACAATACCTCAACACAAAAACAACCCAAAGATTGCTGAAAGAATTGCATAAACATATGACATGTTGAATATATCGATAAGCCCAAAACACACGAATCCACTTCAAACCAGCAAATTAACACAGTAGTACCAAACTACAAACTGAGCAAAAAGAGCAGTCACTAATGTAACAGCAACTAATCAGTCGTACCAATGTAGAAAAACCAAATCGCAATTGGAAAACAATCACCAGATGTAAGATCTGACCTAGCAACGAATAATCGTTCCATTTCTAGATATTAACTCAAAGAGCATACCTAGAAACCGCTTTTTAGGAGAACTTACATTGGTAGATAGCGACGCCTATGAAAAAATCACTGCACTGAGCCCAGGAGCGTCAACAAGCGGCTGCCTTTTGCCAGAGTAGAAAAGCACTGGAGGCGTTCAGATGCGGCTAGAAAGGAAGTGAATAAGTGTGAACTAAATCGATTCGCAAGGAGGAAAATAAATCTGAACAAGGAAAAAATTCGCGAATCGATTCAGGGTTCGTGAAGCTGAACCACGATGACGAAAACTGAGGGAAGCTTGAATGCGTGGGGACGATTAGCAATGGTAGGAGTTGAAGATGAGGGGAGAATGGCTGGAAGAGGAGATTATAAGAAGAAACGAAGAAAAGAATTAGGCCTCAATCGCCACTAATAGAAAAGCTTCACGAACCGATTTTTAAAAATATTTTAGAGGAAGTATTAAAAAAACTTAATTCAAAACAGACATTAAAACAGACCATCTCCAATGGAAAATTGTGACATGTCTGCAATTTGATGAAATAATTCACTACGCCATAAATGACCTGCTACAACACCAGACAAGTGATGCAGGAAGTGCCAAAAAATGTTGCTACAGGCAAAAAATGATCAAAGGCAACACTTTCTCGGTGTTGCATTTTGTCGCACTTCCCTAGAGTCAAAGGCAACATCTTTACCATCCAATGACAACATTTTCCTGGTGTTGCCACAAATACTAATTTTACTTAAAAGTAGGCCCCACATTATCTATAGCAACACTTTTACCATTCAATGGCAATACTTTTACATTCCAAAAACATTGCTATAGATATTTCATCTCTAACAGGTTTAAATATAGCAGAATACTACTGCACGAAATTTGAATTCAAACAGTGTTTTATTAAATAAAATATTTTATTTCAACAACTGAAATAGTACAAATTTACGACTCCAACTATTTACAACTCATTGATTTACTATAATACTGATTATTCACATATACAGCTATTCCTTACTACATTACTCAGTTCACTCATTACATATGCGGTTTCAATTTACACAAACACCGACAATGACAAATATATGACGAGCCAAGTAGCAGGTCCAGGCGCAGCGCCGGCGGGGATCCGGGGCATCGCAGTCCCGACGAGGATCGACCTACGTGGTTAGGTCGAACAAGTGGGAACCGCCCAATTCATTTGATATCGGAAGACCAAGCCTTCTTTGAAACACTGCACGCCAAGTCCATCACCACCCAAAGCCTTAAATAATAACAACAAACAATGAACTTCAAAACTTCCACTTTTGTAACACACTTACATCCTCTCCGACCACAAACACCTTATATCCCCTTGCCTACACTTATCCTCCTTCAGCACCACCTCAAAACAACATCAGTCGACCGTGACCGCTAGCCTAAATATAAGGGATGTTTATTAAAAGAAAACACGATCACATAAGTGAAATAGTAATATTAGATGATTGAATATGTCACCAAATATATGTTGTTTCCACAATCGCAACAAAAGATAACTCTTCCTTCGTTTAATCATAGTAAAAAATATAGTGAATGACGATGATGATCATTGTTACCTGCATATTTTAGCCACGAGGATGCTTCCTTGCCCCCCTTTTCTGAAATGTTAACAACCTGATCAAGAAAACAAATAAGATTCAAATGTTGTTATCTTGAAATAAACAGTTACAAAAAAAGCAACATCAGACTAGCAGGGCTCTCCGCTTATAAAGAGCTATACCCATTAGTAGAAATTCATTAGGGAAAAGGTATAATTAATTAATGTGTCTTTGTAATGAATAAGTGAATCTGAAAAATTCTCATATAGCATTCTATATTAAAAGAGGAGTAGGCAAACACGGTAATAGCAATATGAGTGAACTAGGAGAAATTAAGATAGCTTGGTGTAATACCTGCTGCATGCCTTCACCAGATACATCTCTACTAATTATTAAGGCTCTCAGCCTGCATACCAAATGATAATCAATATTACCCCTAGATTAAAAGACATATCACACTATAATTAAGACAGTTTGGTGTAATACATGCTGCACGCCTTCACCAGATACATCTCTACTAATTATTAAGGCTCTCAGCCTGCATACCAAATGATAATCAATATTACCCCTAGATTAAAAGACATGTCACACTATAAAGGATGTGCTTGAGCTACCTTCTTGGTAATTTTATCAATTTCGTCAATATACACAATGCCTTGTTGAGCTGCCTGTACATTGAACCCGGCCACCTAAACTAGAAGAACAAATGGATATATGATTAATACTCTCTTTTATTTTTTCCAACTTAACTTATTCATAAATATTAATAACTATGCACAGTTACTAAGTTATGAATTTCAAGCATTCTTAACAAACTAAGTTGTGAATCGAACTTACAAAGAAATCATCACAGTTGTAGATCATGGAGTAAGTAATTGTCGAACTCCTTATTTCTGGACTTGTAGCCCTAAAGAATTCGAAATCAGTACTTAGCCTAAAATCTTCCAGTTTCATTTTATCTGCTATAACACAAATATTCGATAAATCCGGACTAGTCAATGAATCAATTCAAATCAACTAAAAAAAGTGAAGGCAAAATATCAAACCTAAAACATCAGCAGAAATTTAACATCACCCGCATCCGTAACGAAACCATCACCCGAGACCTTCTGCCCATCCCATTGTATTTATGACCATTCCTGCAGCTCTGGATTCAGCGTTACCAGAGATCCGCCTTTCTAGAGTTTTTGCGAGTTCCTTCACAAGCACTTTGTATGACTCTGCATTCAAACTTGGACTTGTGTGTCCATAAAAATACACGATGAGCATTTTTAAAGGAATTCCTTCTACATCATCAATAGGCATTTCAATTGGAATAGCAGGAATACATCCAGGAATTGTAATTGAGCCCTGACCATTAAAAATTTCTATAAACGTAGTTTTCCAACCCTGTTTACTAGCCCAATCAAGAGCATCCTGCATAAGCTACTCTCTCCAAAATCAGTTGGCCCGACAACTATCACTCGAGGTCGCTGTGAATTATCTACATCACTATTCGACTCTGCCTTGGTCCTTCTTTGGTCTAATATTGCATGCACATTAACATAGCTAGCCATAGGAGTCTCATCTTCCACATACCCAACTTCACTAACTGTTGAAGTATGCGATACTATGTGTTAGATCTAGAGGATATTTTGGATCTGGAGGATATTTTGGATCTAGAGAATATTTTGGATCTAGAGGATATTTTGGATCTAGAGGATATTTTGGATCTGGAGAATATTTTGGATCTAAAGGATATTTTGGAGGAAATTTTGGGAATTTCCATATACTTCTCTATGCATATATAAGTTGCATCGAATACAAAAGGAGATCATCACAAATCAAGAGATTAGATCTAAGATTATTCTAATTAGGGTTTAGGCAATTCTAATCTTCTTCAATTCCTTTCTCCACAAAATCAAATTTTTCTAGTAAATTTGATCATTGTAATCAATCTCTTGTACTCTTCTATTGATATTAATAAAGGTTTCTCTCTCAAAGTGGACGTACACTGACAAGGCGTTGGTGGAACCACTATAAATCCATGTGTGATTTAGTTTCTCGTTATTGCTCTATTATTTCCATTGTTCGGTGATTGTGATTGGCTTGGATAAGATTGATATTGTTCGATTGTTTGTTTTTGCACTATTACCACGATCTCGTTTTCCACGGCTTTGGGGATTTTTGATTTAAGCGGTCTTGAATCAAAATTTCTCCACAACATTTGGTATCAGAGCATTGGTGTTGGTAGATAGTTGTAGAAATGCTGGAATCAGGTTCAAATAATCCATCAACAGGTGGTCCAAGTGGTGTAGCTCCTTATGTACGTGGGTTGAGTGCAGCTGCTAGTTCACAATTGGTTATCGACAAGTGGAATGGCGATAATGATTTCGAAAAGTGGCAATGGAAGATGAAAGCGGTTCATAGGCGGAATCGGGTACATTGCGTGGTGTTTGATACACATTTATTGCCAGAGGACATCTCAGATGTAGAGAGAGAAGAAATGGAAGAGTAGGCATTCACTACACTTCAACTTGCCATGGGGGAGAATGTTATTTCCGAAATTAGTGGTGAGACAACTGCTAAAGGTATTTGGAACAAGTTGGAGGAGTTGTATATGAAGAAGTCACTCACAGATCGACTGATCTTGTTGCGGACTTTCTTTACCTATAAGATGAAGGAAGGAACTTCGCTAAAGGCGCACTTAAATGTGTTTGATGATTTGCTAATGAAGATGAAGGCGGTAGATTTGAAGATTGAGGAGGAGCAGAAGGCGATGATATTGCTATGTTCGTTGCCTGAACGCTATACTTGGTTCTCAAATAGTTTGATATATGGCCGGGATACATTGACTCTAAATGATGTCAAGATGGGTCTTCTTAGTGAGGAATTACAAGATCAGATGAAGGAGCTGAGTGATGGTAGTAGTGGTGCTGGTAATGGTCAAGGTTTATTTGCGAAGAAAGAAAAGTCAGAGAAGAAGGGAAACCGGGGGCGTTCTAAGTCTAAGAAGCCCAGTGGAAGAGGAAAATCGAAGGAAAGAAATGGAAAGTGCTTTATATGTAAGAAACCTGGTCACTGGAAGAATGATTGTCCAGACAAGGGGAAGAAGCATCTTCATCACTTGCGGGGGAGAGAGATGTTGGTGAGGAAGACATAGATGTTTTGTCGGCTGTTGCATCGGATGTTTCGGGCAGCGATTGCGTGCTTGATTCGGGGGCTTCATATCACATGACGCCTAATAGGAATTGTTTTTCTTCTTATGTTGATCGAGATGGAAATTCAATTTTTATGGGAAATGGTGCAGTTTGCAAGTCGAAAGGCATTGGATCCGTGCAAATTCGAATGTTTGACGGAGTGGTTCGTACTCTCACTAATGTGCGCTATGTTTCGGGACTACGGAAGTCACTTATCTCTTTGGGACAGTTGAATTCTCTAGGTTGCAAGATCACCATTGAGAGTGATAGCTTGAGGGTTTCGAAGGGTGCGCTTGTGGTTATGAAGGGTGTTAGAACTCATGGTATCTATTTGCTTCAAGGAGTGACCATGGAATGCGAAACGTGTGTCAGTGTTGATAGTTCTCGTGGCTTAGATGCGACACGGCTGTGGCATTTGAGATTGGGTCATGTCTCGGAGAAGAGTTTAGATGTTCTTCTTCGAGGGGAGATGATTGATGGTGAGAGTTTCAGCAAGTTAGAGTTTTGCGAGGAATGTGTCATGGGGAAGCAAACTAGAGTGTCATTCGATGAAGGAAAACATGATTCAAGAGGGATTCTTGAGTATGTGCACACGGATGTTTGGGGACCAGCAACTGTAGCTTCTTTGGGAGGAGCAAGATATTATATTTCTTTCATTGATGATTTTTCTCGAAAGGTTTGGGTGTATGTAATGAAGGCCAAGTCGGAGGCATTTGCAAGATTCAAAAAATTGAAGGCTCTTGTTGAGAATGAGAGTGGAAAGACTTTGAAGGTTCTTACGTCCAATAATGGCGGCGAGTATGTTTCCGGAGAATTTCTGAATTTTTGCAAGCATCATGGTATTCGGAGGCATTTTACTACACCGGGAGATCCGCAATCTAATGGAGTGGCGGAGAGAATGAACCGAACTCTATTAGAGAAAGCTCGATGCTTGAGATTGACATCGGGTTTGTCTAAGGGATTTTGGGCCGAAGCTTTGTCAACCGCGGTGCATATTATTAATCGAATTCCATGCTCGGCTATTGGTAACAAAATTCCGGAGGAAGTGTGGAAGGGGAAGAGCATTGACTTGAGTTATCTTCGTGTATTTGGCAGTCCTGTTTATGTGCATGATCCGGGGAATGATAAGCTCTCACCTAGAGCTTTCAAAGGGATTTTGCTTGGTTATATGAATGGAGTCAAAGGCTATCGGATTTGGAATCCGAAAACGAAGAAGGTTTCAGTTTCTCGTCATGTTACTTTTGATGAGTCGGCTATGTTCAAGGATAATGAAGGCTCATCGGATGTTCTGAATTTGGTTCATGGTGAATCAAAGGAGAAGGAAGTTATTCCCACTTTCAGGCCTAGAGAGAGTAGAGTTGTTGGAGGTGCTTGCGAGGTGAATGCGGTTGATGTTACATCACATAGTCCACAGGATTCCTCTAGTAGTGTTGGTGATGTGCACGAGCCTAGAGAAGATTCGGTTCAAGGTGGAGCTGAAGGAAGACCGGGTGATGGTATTGCTACTCGGGTTGGTCGTCGTGCTATAAGGCCACCCGAAAGATATGGTGATTGGAACTATCTTAGCTTTTGTGAGAATTTGGACTATGCTCTTCATGTAGTCCAAGATGAGCCAATGGACCTTGATGACGTCATGGATTCGAGTGATAGCTCGAAGTGGATTTGCGCCATGGAGGAAGAGATGCAATCGTTAATGAAGAACCAGACTTGGGAGTTGGTTCCACTTCCTCAAGGAAACCGTGCTATTGGGTGCAAATGGATATATAAGGTGAAGGACGATGGAAGATACAAAGCTAAGCTAGTGGCTAAGGGGTTTCACAGAGGAAAGGAAAGGAGTATGATGAGATCTTCGCACCGGTTGTGAGACAAACTTCTATCCGGATATTACTTGCCATGGTTGCTATTCACGACTTGGAGTTGGAGCAACTAGATGTGAAAACCTCCTTCTTGCATGGAGACTTGGATGAAGGCATCTACATGGAGCAACCAGAAGGGTTTGTTGTAGAAGGTAAGTCAGAACTAGTTTGCAAGTTGAAGAAATCACTGTATGGTTTGAAGCAATCACCTAGGCAATGGTACAAGAGATTTGATCATTTCGTGCTTGAAAGTGGCTTCCGTCGAAGCATCAAGGATGCTTGCGTTTATTTCAAGAGGTTAGGAAATGATTGTTGGGTGTATTTACTCTTGTATGTGGACGATATGCTCATTGCTTCTAAGGACAAGGCAGAAATCAACAAGTTGAAAGAGAAATTAAAGGTGGAGTTTGAGATGAAAGACCTTGGAGAAGCAAAGAAAATCTTGGGCATGGAGATTGTAAGGGACCGAAAGCGTTTTGAGTTGAGATTGACTCAAAAGGAGTACATTAAGAAAGTGCTTTGTCGGTTTAGCACGGAGGATGCAAAGGCGTCAAATACACCTTTACCTTTGCATATAAAGCTTTCGAGTAAGGAATCGCCTATCGAGGAGAAAGACAAGGCTTACATGGCAAAGGTGCCATATTCTAGTGCAGTTGGAAGTTTGATGTATGTAATGGTGTGTACAAGACCCGATATTGCAAATGTCGTCGGGGTGGTTAGCCGGTTCATGGCTAATCCGGGGAAATCGCATTGGGAAGAAGTGAAGCTTATCTTGAGATACTTGAAAGGTACAGCATGTCATGGCCTTGTTTTTGGGGGTAGTAAAGAGAAGAATTGCACGTTGGTTGGTTACTGTGACTCTGACTACGCTGATGATAGGAATCGAAGAAAATCAACTTCTGGATATGTCTTCACTCTTGGTGGTACAGCCATAAGTTTGAGATCGAGATTGCAGACCGTAGTTGCTTTATCCACTACGGAGGCGGAGTTGATAGCTGCGGTAGAGGCAGCAAAGGAAGCATTCTATTTGAAGCGACTGTTGTGTGACTTGGGTTTTGAACATGACAGTGTTGATGTTCAATGTGATAGCCAAAGCGCTATTCACTTGGCTGAGAATTTGGCATTTAGCTCACGGACGAAGCATACTAAAGTGAGGGAGTCATTTCTAGTAGCCATGGACGAAGACAAGCAAGTATGCCTTCGGAAAGTGCACACAAAGGATAACGCGGCGGACATGTTCACTAAGGCGTTACCGGTTGGAAAGTTCGAGCATTGCTCGAACTTAATTCGCTTGAAGAGATGCTAGGTGACACGGGGTGGCACATTTGAGAGAGAAACTTGGATGTAGAAGAGTATCGGTGAGAGGTTGGTGTTCTATCTTCATGTTAAGTACTTGTTTTCACTCCTGAGTACATTGTCTTTTGGTAAGACTGGTTTAGGAGTTGGATGTTTCAACACTTCATTGACGGGTGGGGGCTATGCCTGAACTCGTTAGTGAAGTGCAATGGGCGGTGGCTATGCCGGAGTTAATTGGGGAAACATTCAAGCTTTCTTGATTGAAGATAGAAGGAAATGCTTGGGTGCATTGGAGTTTGTGATGTAGACGGATATAGTATCGAGGTGGAGTGTTGAAGTATGCAATACTATGTGTTAGATCTAGAGGATATTTTGAATCTGGAGGATATTTTGGATCTAGAGAATATTTTGGATCTAGAGGATATTTTGGATCTAGAGAATATTTTGGATCTAGAGTTTGGATCTGGAGAATATTTTGGATCTAGAGGATATTTTGGAGGAAATTTTGGGAATTTCCATATACTTCTCTATGCCTATATAAGCTACATCGAATACAAAAGGAGATCATCACAAATCAAGAGATTAGATCTAAGATTATTCTAATTAGGGTTTAGGCAATCCTAATCTTCTTCAATTCCTTTCTCCACAAAATCAAATTTTTCTAGTAAATTTGATCATTGTAATCAATCTCTTGAACTCTTCTATTTATATTAATAAAGGTTTCTCTCTCTAAGTGGACGTACACTGACAAGACGTCGGTGGAACCACTATAAATCTCTATGTGATTTAGTTTCTCGTTATTGCTCTATTATTTCCATTGTTTGGTGATTGTGATTGGCTTGGATAAGATTGAGATTGTTCGATTGGTTGTGTTTGCACTATTACCACGATCTCGTTTTCCGCGGCTTTGGGGATTTTTGATTTAAGCGGTCTTGAATCAAAATTTCTCCACAACACTAACTCCATCTAAGTCCATTGCTGCCCCATTCCATGTAAATAACTCGGTACAAAAAATTAAAGTTAAATAATAAAATAAATAATTGTTGTATTAACTAAAAGTAGTACAAAATTATTGCTATTTACTGCAAATTTATGACGAGGTGGAATTGAAAGCCAATTCTCCGGTGGAAGCTCAGTACCAAAAATCTCGGTTGTTCTGTTCAGTAGTCGGATCCGAAGTGGGTTGTCGGGCCCGACTTCGACTTGGAGTTGGGTTGTCGGGCCCAACTTCGACTCGGAGTTCTTTCTCCTTTTATAGGTCGAACTGTGTGGCACAGTTCGTGGATGGACCGGGACCGGTGACTAGTGTCGTGAACATTAATAACCTGTGAGTGCAAATTACCGAGAACTAAAATTTTGGTAGAGAAGAAACACCAATATCATTTTATATTTGATAATTAGGTTTTCAGCTTGGAGACTACATTAATACCCGAAAATGTTGACTATGGTTTTCGATTGATGAAAAGCAATTGCTTACAATTTAGATGAGGAGGAGGCGATTTGATTTTTGGTTGCTGGTGATTTGATTTGATGGGAGGCGATCTGGAGGAGGGCGATTTGAGGAGGAAGCTATTTTGGAGGGGATTGTTAAAGGGACTCCAATTTTTTGTTAAGGGGAGGACAATTTTCTAATTTTTGATGAATTGTAAAGGGGGAACAAAACAAGCTAGTTCTCCCTTAACCATATAATTAAAAAAACTCAGTACTATCCCTATAATCCTCTTATACCTTCACATATACATACACAAAAATTGACACCAACATTACCCATATACATACAAATACATAACACATAAGCCCTCCTAACAGAGCAAAATTAATGCATACCTGTACATAATTATATAAATTTAAACACTTAAGCATCATACCACACTTGCATGAATTCAAACACATAAACATAAGCCAGGCACTTATTAACACTTCTTAGTCTAATAAGATACATGAATAATTAACTCTGCAAATTGCAAAATAAATTTAGAAACAATATACAGTGACCTTCTACAATTCAACCAAAAAGGAAAATAAAAAGAAATAACAATCAGACGAAGATCCACCTCTTTCAATTCCCCTGATTCAAACAAAGTTCATATAATCTCAGTATTCTAGTTTAAATCATGTATTTATCACTCATATATATAAATAAATAAATAAATAAATAAATAAATAAAAATAATAATTACGGTTGCATGTGCCTTCTATTTGGTGATGATATAAATAACGTAGATGATTCCTACAACAAGTATCCAAAGAAAATCAATATTAAACATATCCAAAACTTAGCTTGGAATTATGACAAGTAATTAACATATTAAATTATAGTTATTCACTGCATGTCTAATTAATTAAGGTTACGAGGGGCGGTTTAGTCCATGCTTCTTTTAAAATAAAAATAAAAAAACCAAACCCTCCCTTAACAAATTTTGTTTAAGGTGGAGTCCCCTTTAAAATGTCCTTCCCTTAACCAAAAGTAGAGTCCCTTTAACAATTCCCATTTTGGATGATTTGGGGAAAGCGAACTCGGGCGGAAGTGAAAAAATGAAGGGGAAATATTGTTTCTACGATTGATGGTGTAGATTGTGTGGACCGATGGTTGAGATTTTGTTTTAAATGATGATGTGGATCGCAATTTTTTTAATTTGAATATATTTATAGTTACTGCAACATCGTGTTAATATCTGTGCTAACATCTTGAAGCATGTGTTGCAATAGACAAAAATCAGCACAGTTATCGTTACATTGTAGCTAGCAACACCTTGTATTTTCGTTGCAGTAGGTCATCTATGGCGTAGTGATTGTAGACACTTATGTAGTTTTTCTATGTTTGCACATATGGACTTACTAAACGAATATTATGCCTGCAATTATTAGGTAAATATTTGGTTATTTGTCTACAATATTTCGTAATAATTGCGAAGATTTCTACACTTATTCTTTGTTATTTCTATTTGCATAATTTTAATATTTAAAATTTTATGATTTTGTTTTTATTCAATTGAACAAATAAATCATGAAACAAACTCGCTATAGTAAAATAGCTATAGGAATCTGTTTTACATTTGAAAAATACGTGATGATCCGCTTTGAGATTTTAGAGATGTATGCTTAATATTCACAAATTTATAGAAGACTTAAATCCAAACGCTATGAAATGATAAGAAAATGACGGGCAAGCATATTCAAAAGCAAAACCGCTTTTCTTTCTCCATACCATCCCACGTATACAAATAAACCAAAGTTATTACGCTAAGTATCATCATAAATCTAATGGAATGTGTCATCTTAACAACAAATAAAATACTTTACAGAATTTTATTTCAATTTTTTTTTACATTACAAGGAAAATAAACCTACAACTATTAAGTATTTTTTAGAAGAAAAAAAGAACCTGCAACCGCTTGAAATTACCATACGCTTGAAGTAACCATACGCTTGGAAGAATAAGTCTATAGAAGTCTTTCAATAAATTTTTGCATTTCAAATTCAATGATCCAGCCTACAATGATTACTTTCAGTTTGCATATTTTTTTGATCCAAAAGGAATCGTGCGTTCAATTTAAATCTTGAAGTGGTCATGTGGGCAGCTCATCAACCCCATGGACTGGGGCAATCCATACAGGTTACAGCAACAAAAAATAGAATGTAATATGTATGTATATTTTGGTTATTTATACAATATGGATTAAAAATAAAAAAGGATGTTTGTCCCAAGTTGTTAGTATAATGAGATAGTGACAAAGAGATGAGATTTTAATTCATATCTTTATAGTTTTTATACTCGTATAGTCTAATTGAAATTTTGAAGGATAATTTGATTTTGATCCCTACAACTATTATTACATACTATAACAACAATTTAAAATTACATTACACTTTTCTTTTTAATCATTGTAGAAGCCGTAAATGTTGATGGAATATACATTAAACTCGATGCAAATGCTTTGTTGATCATAAGGACATTATATTTTTGTCATATAAGTAGAAGAAAGAAATGATCTTGATGGACATCATATGCCCAATGCATATTTTATTTTAAAGTTACACTAATTAAGGATTTTAGCGTTTGAAATATTAATTAGGAAAGCTATCCAAAATTTTCGTATAAAAAATATATTGTAAAAAAGTGCATATATTTAATTCCTTTCGAAACATGAAAAATTATGGAAAAGAAAATTAACCTGACAAAATATATCATAAAATCACATATCTAATTATCTATAAACCTTGTCATATAACTAAAAGAATGGTAGTTTAACATTTTATTTATTTATTTGAAATTAGATACTTACATACAAATTTGAATAGTATGAACCATACTACGCTGGGATTGAGAATCATACCCATGATAGTTTAACATTACATCATAACATATATTTTTTTCACGTTCTCAATCATTCTTACCTTGTTTCAAGCGATTAATAAAATAATACTTATAAACCCTAGTTCTTTTGCTTTGAAATAATTTAATATATTACTTATTGGCGTAAAAAACTCTACAGGTGGGAAATCTATCAAAACCATCATCAAATGTCATATTGTTATATGATTTATCTTCTAATAATTTAAACATTCTCAATTTTGTAAAAACAATATAATATCAAATAGAGATATTGGTAGGTTTAATGTAGTATGATAATGTGAAATTATATGAATTGTACTATAATACTGTGCAATATTTTCGTAAAAAGTTCTGAGGCAACAAAATTTCTTTTTTGGGCTAGGAAAACCCACCATGTTGGGCAGCCACTATTTAAATCCAAGTAAATAAAATAAAATAAATTTTTATCATACAAAGTGTGATGCTAAGGGCACTCTAATATGTACTTCCTAATACCGCAATTAAAAAAATAAAACTCATTAAATTTTGTATGCTTCCTAATACCACATTATATCTTCATTTTAATCTCTCAATCATTATTTGCTGAACTAATCATGTACTAAGCTAATCTAAAAATCATAATCTCTCGTAATCGTTGTCTTTTTCGCATTTCTCGCGAGAAAATTCAAATTCGTATGGTAATCTCTCAATTATTTGATAATCTGAAAACCCTAATCTCTCACTTTCTTTTCTAGTTTGCTTAATTTAAACCTTATTCACGGCTTTTGTATATTGCAACGTCGAATTCATTGATCGGTTATAGATCTAGAGTTTAGCTCGTTGATTGGTTTTACAAATGAGGACGAACGAATATCGAGCAAAATAGAAATAGGGTAAAACAGTGTGATAGCCTCTATTTTCTAAGTGTGTGGTATTAAGAAGAGTGTAATATTAATTCTTGTGGTATTAAGAAGAACATCTTGGGATGCTCTTAGCACCACACTACAAATATAGGAAGAAAATTGCCACAAAGATAAACTTCGAGAAGAATAAGCTGATGTTATAGTACAAATGTAAAAGATATTACATGATACTGCCCTCCCAATTAAGTACAACCAACACTAACAATTTTCTCATTATGCTAAATAACTGCACTGCCTGTTTCTTGCCTGACTCAGCTGTCATAGCATTAAGTTTTGTAGGTGCTTAGCCCGGCTACCATTTTACAGCCTCTTTTGTGGGTTTACCAACCAACTGGCATATGTTACAGATCATGCGTCTTCAAGGAAGCTCTTCAATGCTAGGCCTTCACGTCTGAACTTCTACAATCAGAATTCTCGGTAAATAAGAAATGCTTAGCTGCTTAGAATAAAATATGAAAAGGAAAAATAACCCACGCAATTAGAAATTACGGTGTTGTACTTGTTAGCCAAATTTAAAGTATTTTCTTCTATTTGAGCGTTATTATTTAGGTATCCAAAGTAGGGTTTCACATGGATCAACGTCTAATCCAACATTCAATTATGTCAGCTAGTAAATCTTTGGTAGAAATCAAATAGATGCTGTTCCAACTTATTTCAAATTACCGAGAACTCAGTGCATTTATTTTTAGGACGCAGAGAAAAATTTCAAGCAGATTTTTAGTGCAAGGACAAATTTTGAGAGCGACCAAAATGGCGGCTGCTTTGGCAAGCATGGATGATCGCTTGGTGGTCGATGACATGGCTATGGTAGTTGGTCGAGACGATAGGGTCATAGCTTGTTAGGAGACGATGTGGTGGATGGAAGTGGATTGGTGGCGACGAACTAGGTGGATTGGAAGGCGATGGCCAACGTGGTTGCTCGAGGTGTAACAGTGAATGATCGATCTATTTTAACAGTGCACAGTCGAAAACACTATATAGAACTAGCATTGTATGTGTATAATGCTTTCAAACTATAAAAAAGAATGATAATGCTGGTTTGATTTATCATTCTTTAAACTATAAAATTTGAATATCAATATGCCAATTCTATATTAGTTAAATTTAGTGTATTTTTGAATTGCAAAAAAAAAAAATGAATATAATATCGCTTTATCATGCTAATATAATTTAATACTTTTTAATCTATGAAAATGAATGATAGTGCTAGTTCGAAAGAATGAACTAAATGTGCTTAATGGTAATTGAAAAATGCGAAGTGATAGCATAATATAGTATTTTATGTAGCATTTCAACTATGAAACACACTAGCATGTTACAAAAATGCAAAACAATATTTTAATGTATCGTTTTTGTTTACAAAATCTATTAGCATGTTTACAAAATTAAAAATGAAAATTTAAGATAGCATTATTATTTGTAAAGTCTACTAGCATGTTTGCGACATGTGAAATATTAGCTTGATGTGTCATTTTAACTATAAAATTCACTAAAATATTTGAAACATGTAAAGTGATAGTTTAGTATAGCATTTTAATCGCAAAGTCTAGTTACATATACGTAATATTTGAAATGATAGACTCACGTAGCATTTTAACTATGAATTACACTAGCATGTTTGAAATATGTAAAACAATAGTATAAGTTAACATTTCAGAACTATAAAAAAATAAGCACAGATGCATTGAATAATAGTTAAAGTAACATATGTGTATTTTTGAAATGCATTAGACAGAATGAAATACACTGACTAACATGTTTAAAGAATGCAAAATAACAGTATAATGTAGCATTTTTGAACTATAAAGAAATGAATAGGGCAATATAATGATTTGATTCTAGTTTAATCTAGCATTATTAGTGTGTCACCGACTTCTTTTTTAAATTCAAATCAACGACGATGAGGGTGTCTGATGGTACCAAGGTTATCACGACGTCAAGTCGAGCCAAGTTGAGTTGCTAGACAAATCGCCCGACTAGTCGTGACTAGTCGACAAGTCTTTTATATACATAGATTTATTAGACTTAAATATATAATATAATTATATATAATTATAAATTTATAATAAGTTCAAATTCAACAAAGATAACAAAATACTAGGTTCAAATTCAACAAACATCCATAATAATAGGTTCAATTTCAACAAACATCCATAAATTCAAACATCCATATAATATAATTAGGTTATGTTTCATCGATGTGCGATATCGATCTGGTCTGTTATGCGACGTGGAGCATTTTGGTTTTCTCGATGTCGATTTAGGGTTTTTGGGCTTGATTTAGTGTTTTTTGGGCTCGATTTAGTGTTTTCTGGGCCGGTTAAGCCCAATATCGTCGAAATGGAAAAGTTGACCATCGTCGAATCTTCTCGAGCAACTGGTCGACTAGTCGTCGTCGTGATAACAATGGATGGTACAACAGTAGATGGTATAGTGTGATTGAGGAGACAGGAGAGGACGACGATTCTGGGAGTAATTTTAAGGGGGAAAGGCTATCGGCAGCTACAATGAAGACGTCAAGGTGACAGTGATGAGAGGGAAAGGAGCAATCGACGGTGACGATGAAATTGTTAAAGGTTTGGTTAGGCGGCAGCGGCTTGGTTAAACGACGGTGGCTAGGACAAACGGCTGATGGTAATCGAAGGTGGAGGAAAAAGCAGAAATAGATGGTAGTGGAGAAAAAAAACGATCTATTGTCCTTCCATCTAATTTATGAAAGTTGCGGCCTAAATTTTGAATTTTATCAAAAAATTGTTCTTTAAACTAATTACCTCATTGACAAATCACTTAATTTTGATTTGTTAATTTGTCATGTTTCTATTTGAACTTTAACTTCGTTATGCATTTTCATGCTTTAATACTTTATTCGTTCACCAATTAATATTTTCATTCCTTAAATTATACATGTAATTTATTTAAAAACTTATTGCTTAAATAGCACTGGTTTTTTTGCCTACTACCACGAGGTCGCTTGTTTATTAATCAAATTATGACTTTCTATTATCTAGTTTATTTCAATTAGAGAGTAGAAAAGGATAGTTTATATTTCATCTTGTTCTATGTTTAATTTTGATTTTGTTTATCTCATGATAAAATGATAACTTATCCCTTCAATTAATAAACATCATCTCGTTTACAATCTCATACTTTTGATATGAGCAATTACTTGTAATAACATTATAATTCCATAATAAAAATGACCAGAAAACAAAAAATAACTATTATAGACCATACAGTAAAAACAATCATTCCTACATAATATAATTAATAATTAGTGTGTTTAATAAAATAAGAACTAATACACAATCAAAGATTTTCATGCAAACAGTCAAGTAGATCGATTTGGCAAATTTTATCACAAACAATAACCAATATCCGATCCGATCCAGTCAAAAAAATTCTAGTTCGAGCCGATTCAGATATAGGTTAAGGCACACAGGACGCAAATCAAAAACGTAAAAAGTTAAAATTCAACAACAAATTGGATCTGATCGATTATGTCTAAATCTATCGGATCTGATCTGCCTTCCAGCCCTGATCCAAGTGTGAACATGTGGAAAATTGTTTGAGACTTAAAAACCATAATTGGATCTGATCGATTATTGTCTAAATCTATCGAATCTGATCTGCCTAGCAGCCCGATCCAAGTGTAAACATGTGGAAAATTGTTTGCACCTTAAAAACCATAATTCAATAGGTTGGTAAGCTTTTGTAAATATCATTGGTTAAAATTTGTGCTTTTTGCCTATTTATGCACTTTCGTCCAATTATCCAAGTTGGCTCTTATGATCATCTTTCAATATTTCCCTGTTCATTACCTTATCACTGTTTAAGGGTACCAAAGGTTACTAACCTTTCAGAGGACTTCTGTTAATTCATTTCCTTTACATTCTCTTGAAGCCATGTGCTGCTTTGATAAGATATCAGCAATGATTTGCTTGTCACCAAAAAGGTGAGAATTTTTTAGGAGTAAGTTCCTTGATGTCGAGTCCACAACATATCCTTGCCTTGTCATCCATTGAAGCAAATGCAGAAGTAGGTTCTTCTTCTCAGGTTTTGTAATATATCGAGAAATAGCTAAATGGAATGTTTCCTGAATAAAAAAAAAACAAATAAAAAAAAAATGTTATGTAACGTCAAAACAAAAACTGAGTTAAACTTTTGATCCTTTATCATGATATTGCCCAAGAATTTTATCTACGAGTCTTTGGTAGCTCTTCTTCATATCGCAAGAAACCTTCTACTCAAGGAACAAATCTTCTGGTCGATAGAACTGCTTATATGGATAGTTTTAACTTTTAATTAATAGAGATGAGGTCCCTAAAATTAGAAGTCAAAGTTTCGTGATTATTTTATACAATCTTTTTATTTGTAATTTACTTCCATTTTTCTTGTCAATCTGCCCCTAGGGATGTGTATCACTTACGGTGCTATTTTTTGTGCCAATGGAGAAAGGCCCCCTTTTATTTTGATAAGCAGTGGACTCTTTTTCTACAGCAGGATTCTTCACAAAGTATTCTCTTGCTGGGCTTTGATGAGATGCAGTTTTTAGTGAATAAAAAGTACAAGATTGAAGAAAAAGAAGCCAAGTATGTCTCAGAGCTAAGAAAACTATACTAGGACCCAAAGCTTTCACATTGAAACAAATTGCTAGATGTGAAACTGTATCATCATCCATAGGGCTGTCAATGGATACCCGAAAAATTCGAAATTCATTCGCATCTGTATCTGGGAAACGGAAAAATATCCGATATAAAAAAAAGGGATGTGGATACGAAGACTTCTGCATTCAAAAAATTATCCATCCGTTTTTTTAAGGTTATAGCTTAAATTCCCTGTATTCTTGTATGTCAAAAGATTTTTTTTATTGTTTGATTAAGTTCAAAGTTCGTTTAATACGCATTAAATGCGTATCAACCCGCTCAAAACTATTTTTTATCATCATATTGTTTACTTTTAACACTTTAATAACAACGAAATTAAAAAAAAAATATTAAACTAAAATTTCCTATTTATGTTTTTTATTTATTTATCAATAGTTAGCGGACGGGGCAATTATCCAATATCCAGCCGTATCCGTGGATGCGGATATCCGGATACAGATATAGCACTATCAATGTTCGAAAGTATTCATTGACAGACCTATTCGTCCTCATTTCACTGGTACCATTGATGTTTATCAATAGCTCAATATCACACATTAATAGCCAGTTTGTCATATCTTTTACCTTGTCTAGACTGCATCCGGACCGATGAAATGCTTTCAGAACATCATTAATCGAATTTATGTTGCCAGACTTCATAAATGCCATCACAAACTTCTCCATAGAGTGGACAGGTATAAACTCAGAATTATCCTGCCATAAAAATAAAAAATGATGAGACTTGATACTTGAAGTCTGAGGCACATCCAATGAAAACATTGCCATACCTTCATTACAACATATGCCTCTTTTAGGAGCCCAGCTGAAACTAAAATGTTCAACATTTCTTTGTGTAGGGATTTAGATAGTCTTCTTTTGCCGTATCTCAACATATTGTAAACTGAAAGTGCTTCTGATGGAGAACCATTCCTACCCAATTCTATAATAAGTGAAGTGCACAGTTCCTACAAAAGAAAATTTATTTACAATAGATCATTGCGCCAAAGATACTATACATATTAACTTTCCTCCAATTACCCATCCTTGCTAAGGCAATCAGTAAAATTAGATATCAATGGTAATCAAACCAGCTTCATTGTTGTGCTGAACTATTATGAAGATACATAATTAATTTGTAAGCATCACATATGCGAATACTGTTACCAGGGATAACATAAGGATCATAGATATTCAGTTGAACGTACACATACTTAAAAAATTAAACACAGCATGAACGGAAATATTCAAAGGTGATTTGAATATATTCATCAATGGCACTGGCAGAGATAATACGATTGTGCAAAACGTTAACAGATAGACCAAAAAGGCCATGTCAAAAGGTGATAAAGAGTAGCAGCAAAGCTTAAAGGAGCATGTGGGTTGCTTAGAGAGCAGTGATTTGGAAACACAACCAAAATTAATTGTGTCCACAAAGCCAACTGGATATCATTCGAATTAATGCAGAAAATACGATGATAAGATGTATTTTTCAAGGAGTTGCTTAATCACATATATACCGCATAACGAATTACCTCATCTAGGTGATGACCTTTCCTATGCATATCCTCGATAACTTTATAAGCAAGATTATATAGCCTTTCTTTGCAATAATATTTAACAAGGATGTGAAATGTGTTCCAGTCAGGAGCTATAGCCAATTCATCCATTTTTCTCATTATTTGCATTGCACTATCCATATCACCCGAATTGCAATAAACCCTGAGCAATGTATTTATCATAACTATATCATATTTAGCGAAATTAGCTTCAAAATCCTTTGCAAGTTGCCTTGCTTCTTGATATAGCCTGCTTCGACATAAACCAGATATCATAATACTGTATGAGTATCCATCTGCACAAAACCATACATAAAATCATTTTTAAGGGAAATAATTTTGCATTGATAATGAGCACAAATTTGAGTACAGCATTCCATTTTAAGTTTATGTATAGAATAAGATATCTGGTCCTGAGGACAGATAAGATTACCTCGGAAGTAATATTGCAATGGAAAAAACAAAAAGGCCCATTAACGACTCACAAGCTCCTACAAAATTAGGTATTCTCGCTTTTCAAGTATACCTTAAATTCTAAGTTGAGCCATAGATTCACAGCTAAGATCATTGCACTAAGAGAATATTCTTTGTTATAATATATTTAGCCAAATTCCATTCATACTAATCTTGCATAAATGTTCTGATATTGAGCTAATTAAGAATTTTGCAAGTTCAAGAGGTAACATGTTAGGCTGTTAGCGCCTCTTCTATGTTTCCGAGGAATGGGACGAGGGGGGAAAAACCTAATTGCCAAACAAAATTGTTTAACAATTACATGAACAACTCTTTAAGCAAAACAATATTAATATATCATGCACCTTTTTTAACAAAATGTCATTTTTAATTAAAAAAATAGCTAGACAAAGAAGTAAACTGATGATGTTCAAAGCTTCAAATAGTTACAACTGATATTTAACTTATATTCCAACCTTTCAATTTCATTGAACTTTTCAGTTATTTATAAGGGCGTTCTGGAAGCCATCAAAATAGTATGCTACATCGCTTGACTCACCGGAATGCACATTTTTCTCCTTCATCTCAGAAAAGATTTCCTTTGCTTCTTCAATGCGGCCTTTCTTCGCAAGATTGTCCATCAATAGACAATATGGCATCTACACATTGAATTGCATACACAAGTTTTACTGGCAAAGAAAAATATCATAGGATCATAATACATGTCATTACCATAAAGCCATCTAAAGAAAACTATAGACATCAAAGTATGTTTGGGGCTTTATTTTTGTATGAGATCCACAAAAAAAGGTAAATGCAAACACGAGTATTTGAAGAATTTTGTTGCTTGTATGATTATCACCCAAAATTTGAAAGATTTTTTTTCTTTCATAATTTTGTAAGGAGACAACTTACTGGGAACAGTATAGCGATGTACTGAATTTAACATGGGAAGAAAATATCAAAAGGTGAAATATAACTAGTAATACAACTCAAGATAAAAACTTAAGGATATTGAGAATTTAAGTGGCCGATCCCAATGTATTAAATCTTTTCAATATATTCTCGTACCTCATCATTAGCATAGCCATTAATCTGCAGTTCACTCAAAAGTTCCATTGATTTGTCAAATAAGCCACCTTTGACATACACCTTCAATAAAGTAGTCAAAATAACCTGCGTGAAGCGATATAATATAACTAAAATATGTAATGCATCTGTGAGTATAGAACTGAACTCAAGGTTTTAAATTTTGGATTTTACACAAGATTTCGGACTGAGACATCCAGGTCTATATCTAGGGTTGAGATCTTAATTTCTTAGTTGAATAAGTTTCAAATAAGATAAAAGTTATGTTTGAAGTTTTGTCGTGCCCAAGTGCAAAAACAAGATCTTGGGAAAAAATATGGGGTGAGATGAAGAAGATTTAAAACTCTAAAACTGATAAGATTAAGGAAATTCTGTGTCAAATTACTGAACTTCTCTGTAGCACAATTCAGTCGTAAAGCTATCAATGATAGTGAAATGACTTATAGATGAATGAGCAAATATGATGACATGACTCAATCTTGTGTATCCCGATGGTAAAACACCAGGCTTGAATCCCGGTTGGTGCATGAAGTGCATAATTTTTAAAGTTTTTACTTTCTAAAGTTGTTTACATCCAAGAACTTGATAGCTCATGATATAAGAGCACATGAATATTAGAAGATATATGTAGCGAGGATCTAAATGTAAGCAGGAAGGGCAAAAGAATTTTACAACATTAACATTATGGTATTTAATAATTGATATATGTTTGTACTTGGTTACATGTTCATCCATGGATCGAATTAGGTAGTATTTCTTCCAATAAAAACTAGTGCAGTCATATCTAGCTAAAATCAGGTTAAACCCAACTTGAAAAATAGTCACAAACTGAAACTCAATGGCTATATCAAATGAAATGCATGCACTGTTGACTACTTCCCATTGACGTAAACTGGTGCTTGATGGTGACACTAGGTGTAACGAACCAAAATTTTCGACATTCTGAAAAATATGAATTAATTTGGGATTTGCATTTTAAAAATTGAAATTTGTTTATAAATTTGAAATCTAGTTATTTAATTTGGTTTTAACTTGATTTTATAAGTGTGAATTTAAATTTTTAATCTTTGAATCTGAATGGTTTTATTAATCGTTGCTAGTATTTTAATATCGATGTTTTAATATTTGTGAAATTTGATTCTATTTTTATTGATAAGCTATAAACCAATTTGTTATATTGTTTTAGAATTTGAATTTTATTTAACTTGGAAATTTATTTTATTTTATTTGTTGAATTTTGAATTTTATGTATTTTGAGAATTTATTTTAATTTAGTTAGATTTAAATTGGTTTTAAATTTTAATTTAAGCTGTATTTTAAATCGATAAATACTCATTAGTGTTTGAAAATATAGTGTAATATAGGGTATTTATACTTTGGAATTATTTGTTTAAGGGAGATTTATACCTGTACAAAATTGTCAGTGATCTCACACATGTCCAATGTCCTGGAATTGATCTAACATGCGTTGTTTCTTACCACGCGTGTCCCCCTTTTTCTTTGTTTTTCTCCGTGTCCTCTCCCTTTTCTCTTACTTTTTTGTCCCTCTTCTTTCATTTTATATCCCTTCAGAAAATTGTTTGGCCCAAAGTCACCTTTCCCAGAACCGTCTGCTCCCTCAAAACTGAAATCCCCAAAAATCAGAAATCATCGCCGACTCCGCAACTCCACCACAGACCACTCAAAACCCCGGCTTCCCCTTTCTTTCCCCATAAGAAGGCCGCAGTTCCCTGTTTGCTCAACAACAGTTCCGTCCTTCTATTCTACACACCATTTAGCCTTTCTCGTTATTTGCATGCAGCAGTTCTAGGTCCCCTCACCACTTTTCTCCGAACAGCTAGATGCTTGCGCCTCGTCTTTGCTGAACCAGAACTCGTCCCCTTCACCCTGCTTCAACCAGATCCACCGCACCCAACGCCCGCTCTTCTTTGCCGAACCCTGCAGCGGCTACCTACCTTTGCTCTGACCGCCCACCCGCTAGCTGCCACCGCCTTGGCTCCACAACTGTTAAACCGCGAACCCCTGGAAGCGCACCGCATCACCGCACCACTTCCGGCATTATCTACGCCTGAGCAACCCCAGTCGACGCAAGCACTATTCCATCATTTCCCGCGAGCGCAAGTCTCCGCCTGTTGCTCGACAAGCGAGCACTACGGTCACCAGCGCTGCAGTCCTAATGCCGCACCAAATCCATTGCGGCTGCTAGCATAGATAGTAGCTTCCGCTCTTCCTCCGCTGTCCGCTATCGCGATTGAAAGTAAGTTTACTTACGATTAAGCTTAGTACAAGTATCTTACTTCGTTTCTTCACTGAGTATAATTGTCGAGCTATTGGCCACTACATGAAACCTTAAGTTATTACCCGAATCCGACTTTGAACAGTCCGAAACCCAGTTGTTGTATGCACTTGCTCGCTATTTTATTTTGGGTATATATTACTGTATCATGGGTTAGAATCGCTACTGGACCTTGCAATGTGTCACCCAGTTAATACATGCAGCCATTCCTGTAGGTTATCTAGCCTTCTTGACAGATACCCTCTTGTTTCATAATGTGAGCTCCTCATTTTAGCGTGTATATATATGCAGTATGTAGGTTTGGGTTAGGAATTATATAACCATTTAAATACTTTGAGTTCCTGGGTACATGCACATTGAATTATGAGGCAAACCTTGTAGCATGACAGTATGAAAACAGCGGGCAGACTTTTTTTTTTTTTTTTTTTATTTAGAACCTCTACTAAATTGGGATAAGAGACATAGATAGGAGCATATGGTTTGAGTATGGGAGTGTAGCTAGTTGGGTCTTCATGTCAAAACTGGAAATCAATATGGAAACAGTAAGTGAATGTGAGTGAACCCCAACTGTTTCCCCTTTTCTAGTGTTGCTTGTTCACTTGATGGCCACTTAGATTTCATCTAATTTGATAAAAAAAAGGCATGCAAGTGCTTTGCATGTTACCTCACTGTAGTTTCCCTTCATATACGAAGAATAACCCGGTTGGTGTTAATGTCCATTTCACGCATGAGTATAACTACTAAAATTTATACTAGAAATTTCATTTCACAGTACAAAATCAAACTCTACTTTTGTGGTTCTGGCATTCTAAAATACATACAGTATGTTGTTGAATTTGTGATAAAACTATGTCATTTTACATGTATAAATCCTTGGAAATGTTTTGAACGACCATGTATATGTTATTTTACTGCATATAAGGGTGAAATCGTTTTTTTTCGTGCCTTGCCATTTCGGAACGTGTGCCTGTATAGTCCAGTTCGTCTATTTGTCACCCTTATTTGTTGTAGCCTCTCTGTTTGCATGATTCATATGGTGTCCTTGCGCTGTATATATGTTTTCTTGGGTTACTCTAGTCGTGCTTTTATTAACTATGGCGCAAACTTTTTGATCTTATTTTTTTTTCATTTGAGTTGCTGTGGTATTTTTATGCATGCACACTTTGCTTTTGGAATGGACACATATTTCACACATTGTTGCGTTATTTGCTCAATGATGTTGTCTGTGTTAACCTAGTTATCTGGCTATTTCATGGGTTATTATACTCAAAGGTGGTTGGAATTAAATTAATTATATTTATGTGATTTAATCGAAGTGTGCTAACTTGAAATAAGTTTAATCCTGACTCGGGTGTTTTGTGTATTTTGCATGGAACGCTCGGATCAGGTCCTAAGTGTTCCAGGTTTAGATATCTCAGCTCTCAACGGAGTGGAGAGGCACGTGAAGACGCATGCGCGCGCTAGGCCCGACAAAACCGTAATGCTTATTTTTAAAATTCATGTATATAAATTTATGTCCCGCTGTGCAAATATTTTGTAAACTCTGATTTGTATAAAAATTTCCATTGTGAGATAAACTGTAATCTTTTGTGTTCTGTGATTCTGTGTTATTTCTGTTAAACCTGATAAGTTAATAACGAACTGTCATTTGAGCGTTCTGAGTTGGTTTAAATACCGATTTGGAGCAGTCAAAAGGCAGGTCGTTACATTGTGCTATCAGAGCTTTGATTTGACAAAGCTTAGCTTATCGGGTTTAAAAACTCATTAGAGATAGAGTAGCAATACTCTAGAATGAGTGGAACTGACACAAGAATTACGGTCGAGAGAGCGTATTTTGAAAATATAAATATTTTTGAAATAAAATAAATCGTTTTGAAAATGTAATTATTTTTTTGAAATATAAATTTTGATAAGAGTGAGTATTTTATCGACGTCGAAGTTGGACTGTCAAGTATGTATGGATTTCGAATATACGGCTGGCTCGCGTATGTACAAAGTCCTATGCGTACTAGGCAGATATAGAATCACACTTTAGTCGTCCGAGGATGATTCTGATGATTAATGCATCATCGTCAGATATTTATTTTCGAGTTTCGAAAGTGGGATGACTGTATGGTTCCGATTTAAACGTCGAGAAATACTTGAAACCATATAGACAGGCGTTTGGAAATTCTTTGGAATTTTAGTAAAATATTTTGATAAATGGATATGAACGGGAATAGATAAGCGGGAATTAAAATAAACCACATTTTCATTGTTTGTAAAGAACAAATTGAATCCGCAAATAAAATTGAAAGTGGGAAAAATATTGGAATAAAAATGAAATTGCAAATGAATTGCGATGAATTTTGAAATAAATTCAATAAAATTTGAATAAAAATGAATGTTTCGAAATATAGTTGTCGTTTCATTTGTTGATGTGTTTCGTTTTCCCTTGAGTTGCCCTCACTTTTTCGCTTATCGATTCAAACTGTTCGTGCTTAAATTCTTGAGACCGTCTGAATCTCACCCTTGTATCCTTTGCCTTGTATCGACAAATTCTTGGACAAATGGATTGATAACATCGTTTTAGATTTGAAAAAAAAGGTGTTTAAATTTTCTCTTTGAATGATTTGGGAAGGAAATATTGATTTGATAATTTAAGGTCCAATATTTTGAAAGCGATTTCTAATATTTTAGAATTGATATTTCGAAACAAAAAACCAGTTTGAATATGTATATGCTAAATCAGAGTAGCGCATCGAAAGCGTGAATATATTTTCGAATAAATTGTTTCAAGAAATTTTTTACTATGCGAAAGCCTTTTCAAACAAGATTTAAGTATTTGAAACTGGAATGGAAAAAAAAAATCCTATATTTGTATAAATGATTTCGAAATGAAGTTTGAAAAGGAAAATGATGTGGATCTCTTGGAAAATTTTATCGTATGTAAAATCGTTGGAAATTTTATTTCTAGGATATTTCGAAATGATTTCAAATTTATTTTCATAAACCCGATATGGCTTATATATTGAAATGGTTGTAAGGTGTTTTATTAACAAAGAATTTTCGACGACTTGACTCCCGAGATTTTTGAAAAGATTCGAAAAAACGTAGTATTCGAAAGTATTTGTAAATTATTTTGATTACGAAATGATTTATAACTTCGGAATATGAAATAAAATGATTCGTACTGAGATTCAAGTAACCCGTGACTAAAAAAAGGTGTGACGTGGGTGTAAACCCTTAATGATGGTCTGCTTTGGGGTCCGGAGAGACATCATTATTCGATATCGATACATGCGTAGGCCGTGCCTCGTGGCCTTGTCACTGGGAGAAACCTCTCGACTTGGGACATAAATGTTTATGTCGCCTATCGTAAAAATTTCGAAATGATTTTGGTTTTGAAATCCCGAAGCAAGTATGATTCGATATGAAAACATGTAGTATTTCGAATGATTTGAAAACAAATCGGGATTTAAGTCGAAGAAGTTATACCATATTTTGATTTTCGAATTGTAAATTATATGGTCTATCTTGTTTTAAATTATATCAAGTATGGGTAAATATTTTGTTTTCAATATGTATGTTTTTAACACTCTCTCCTTTTCGAGGACGAAAAGCCTTAAGGGGTGGAGATTGCAACGAACCAAAAATTTCGACATTCTGAAAAATATGAATTAATTTGGGATTTGCATTTTAAAAATTGAAATTTGTTTATAAATTTGAAATCTAGTTATTTAATTTGGTTTTAACTTGATTTTATAAGTGTGAATTTAAATTTTTAATCTTTGAATCTGAATGGTTTTATTAATCGTTGCTAGTATTTTAATATCGATGTTTTATTATTTGTGAAATTTGATTCTATTTTTATTGATAAGCTATAAACCAATTTGTTATATTGTTTTAGAATTTGAATTTTATTTAACTTGGAAATTTATTTTATTTTATTTGTTGAATTTTGAATTTTATGTATTTTGAGAATTTATTTTAATTTAGTTAGATTTAAATTGGTTTTAAATTTTAATTTAAGCTGTATTTTAAATCGATAAATACTCATTAGTGTTTGAAAATATAGTGTAATATAGGGTATTTATACTTTGGAATTATTTGTTTAAGGGAGATTTATACCTGTACAAAATTGTCAGTGATCTCACACATGTCCAATGTCCTGGAATTGATCTAACATGCGTTGTTTCTTACCACGCGTGTCCCCCTTTTTCTTTGTATTTCTCCGTGTCCTCTCCCTTTTCTCTTACTTTTCTGTCGCTCTTCTTTCATTTTATATCCCTTCAGAAAATCGTTTGCCCCAAAGTCACCTTTCCCAGAACCGTCCGCTTCCTCAAAACTGAAATCCCTAAAGATCAGAAATCATCGCCGACTCCGCAACTCCACCACAGACCACTCAAAACCTCGGCTTTCCCTTTCTTTCCCCATAAGAAGGCCGCAGTTCCCCGTTTGCTCAACAACAGTTCCGTCCTTTTATTCCACACACCATTTAGCCTATCTCGTTATTTGCATGCAGCAGCTCTAGGTCCCCTCACCACTTTTCTCCGAACCGCTAGATGCTCGCGCCTCCTCTTTGCTGAACCAGAACTCGTCCCCTTCACCCTGCTTCAACCAGATCCACTGCACCCAACGCCCGCTCTTCTTTGCCGAACCCTGCAGCCGCTACCTACCTTTGCTTTGACCGCACACCTGCTAGTTGCCACCGCCTTGGCTCCACAACTACTAAACCGCGAACCCCAGGAAGCGCACCGCATCACCGCACCACTTCCGACATTATCTACGCCTGAGCAACCCCAGTCGACGCAAGCACCATTCCATCGTTTTCCGTGAGCGCAAGTCTCCGCATGTAGATCGACAAGCGAGCACTACGGTCACCAGCGCTGCAGCCCTAACGCCGCACCAAATCTGTTGCGGCTGCTAGCATAGACAGTAGCTTCCGTTCTTCCTTCGTTGTCCGCTATCGCGATTGAAAGTAAGTTTACTTACGATTAAGCTTAGTACAAGTATCTTATTTTGTTTCTTCACTGAGTATAATTGTCGAGCTATTGGCCAATACATGAAACCTTAAGTTATTACCCGAATCTGACTTTGAACAGTCCGAAACCCAGTTGTTGTATGCACTTGCTCGCTATTTTATTTTGGGTATATTTACTGTATCATGGGTTAGAATCGCTACTGGACCTTGCAATGTGTCACCCAATTAATACATGCAGCCATTCCTGTAGGTTGTCTAGCTTTCCTGACAGATACCCTCTTGTTTTATAATGTGAGCTCCTCATTTTAACGCGTATATATATATGCAGTATGTAGGTTTGGGTTAGGAATTATATAACCATTTAAATACTTTGAGTTCCTGGGTACATGCACATTGAATTCTGAGGCAAACCTTGTAGCATGACAGTATGAAAACAGCGGACAGACTTTTTCTTTTTTTTTTTCTTTTTTATTTAGAACCTCTACTAAATTGGGACAAGAGACATAGATAGGAGCATATGGTTTGAGTATGGAAGTGTAGCTAGTTGGGTCTTCATGTCAAAACTGGAAATCAATATGGAAACAGTAAGTGAATGTGAGTGAACCCCAACTATTTCCCCTTCTCTAGTGTTGCTTGTTCACTTGATGGCCACTTAGATTTCATCTAATTTGATAAACAAAAAGGCATGCAAGTGCTTTTCATGTTACCTCACTGCAGTTTCCCTTCATATACGAAGAATAACCCGGTTGGCGTTAATGTCCATTTCATGCATGAGTATAACTACTAAAGTTTATACTAGAAATTTCATTTCACATTACAAAATCAAACTCTACTTTTGTGGTTCTGGCATTCTAAAATGCATACAGTATGCTGTTGAATTTGTGATAAAACTATGTCATTTTACATGTATAAATCCTTGGAAATGTTTTGAACGACCATGTATATGTTATTTTACTGCATGTAAGGGTAAAATCTTTTTTTTTTTCATGCCTTGCCATTTCGGAACGTGTGCCTGTATAGTCCAGTTCGTCTATTTGTCACCCTTATTTGTTGTAGCCTCTCTGTTTGCATGATTCATATGGTGTCCTTGCGCTGTATATATGTTTTCTTGGGTTACTCTAGCCGTGCTTTTATTAACTATGGCGCAAACTCTTTGATCTTATTTTTTTTTTCATTTGAGTTGCTGTGGTAAGGTTACCCGGCTGGTAATCTGGAGCGCACAAGTTCGAGCCCCGGCCTCTTCACATAATGTGAGGGAAAGGCTGAGCGCGCTAATCGACCACCCCCAGAGCCCGAAAAGCCGTGAATAGTACCAGGATGGGAGACTGACCTGGAAAGTCCTCGCGCTTGAGTACGGGAGCCTTTGGCACTGGGTATCCACCACCTTGAGTTGCTGTGGTAAGGTGGTGTCTGACGCAACGGTAAGGTTACCCAGCTGGTAATCTGGAACGCTCAGCCTCGAGCCTCGGCCTCTTCACAATGTGAGGAAAAGGCTGTGCGCGCTAATTGACCACCCCCAGAGCCCAGAAAGCCGTGAGAATAGTACTAGAACGGGAGCTGATCTAGGAAATCCTCGCGCTTGAGTACGGGAGCCTTTGGCACTGGTTATCCACCTTTTTGAGTTGCTGTGGTATTTTTATGCATGCACACTTTGCTTTGGGAATGGACACATTTTCACACATTGTTGCCTTATTTGCTCAATGATGTTGTCTGTGTTAACCTAGTTACCTGGCTATTTCATGGGTTATCATACTCAAAGGTTGTTGGAACTAAATTATTTATGTGATTTAATCGAAGTGTGCTAACTTGAAATAAGTTTAATCCTGACTCGGGTGTTTTGTGTATTTTGCATGAAACGCTCAGATCAGGTCCTAAATGTTCCAGGTTTATATATTTCAGCTCTCAACGGAGTGGAGAGGCACGTGAAGACGCATGCGCGCACTAGGCCTGACAAAACCGTAATGTTTATTTTTAAAATTCATGTATATAAATTTATGTTCTGCTGTGCAAGTATTTTGTAAACTCTGATTTGTATAAAAATTTCCGTTGTGAGATAAACTGTAATCTTTTGTGTTCTGTGATTCTGTGTTATTTCTGTTAAACCTGATAAGCTAATAATGAACTGTCATTTGAGCGTTCTGCGTTGGTTTAAATACCGACTTGGAGCGCTCAAAAGGCAGGTCGTTACACTAGGCATGATAAATTAAACAAGAAAGGTAACTAAACAACTTGTGCAAAGACAAGAGGTATATCTCATGGTGTTCAGCGCACTCAAATATCTTTCCATCAAGTTCTCGAATAAGAAACGCCAAACTATGACTATTCCTAGACTAAAACTGCCCATGCCAAACAAGTTTCTAGCTTCTAAGGTGTGGTGGATCAACTAAAAATCCAAACACGGTATTAGTATTTTTCTGGTAAACACGCAGCATCCGAAATACCCGATTATAGCTTCATTTCGGAGAAGTTAAGCATATTGTTTGTGTTACTTAGTTTATTTAATTAAGATAGGCATACCAAACACTAGAAAATATACTTACTCTCTTCTATATATTAGGACATGGATTGCATTTTTATACGTTAGTACAGTAGGGCATCACTAGGAATGGAAAACAAAGGTATCGCCTATTCAGATTGATATGCGTGAATTCTCTGAAATTCACATTCCAAAATAAATTAACATGCTAGAAAGAGGGCAAATCAACGTATCGACTTAGAAAGGCAAATAATAACAACTCAACAAATTTTCCTAAGCATTTTTACAGCGGAAACTGAAGTGGATCCAATGAAGAAAATTAGTGATTTTAAATATGAAAACTGAGAAAATATTGGAGATGTAGATAAACTAGAGTCACAAAGCTCATAATTGTTAAGTTCTTTATATATTTCTTTTGTCCAAATTTAAGGCCTTACAGTTTATCCTTTAAACTCATGAAATTGAAGTATACATACAGAATTACTAGCCACATCAAACCCCTTTCACTCATCATTATAATGAAACATAATCATAACCATACCTTGTTTGGTACCAACCCCAAGGATCTCATATCTTCTATCAACGTATCAGCCTTAGCATAGTTTCCTTCTTCTGAGTATGCGTTTAGCAAAGAACTGTAGTGGAACAAATTAGGAGTGTAACCCTCATTTTTCATCTGCTGAAAGATGATCTCTGCTTCTTCACATAGTTTATTCGAAGCACATATGGCTAGAAGATTTCCATATATTACAGTGTCCATGTGCAAACCATTAGATTTGAGCTCATCTACTAATTGCATAGCTTTCGGGTAACCATCCTTTAATTTGGTGCAACCAGCTAAAAGCTAAAATAACAAAAGATAATAATTGAATTAAATTTTAAACAAATAACTCCACAAAATAGATACTGCTTACTAAAACCATCCTAACATCTCCTATTGCACTTGGATGCCCTTATGAATATCTATTTTTTTCAGTTGACACCTCTCTAAAACATATAACAGTTAACCTCACAATGTAATGCACTTAGATATCTCAAAGCTAAATGCCAGTATAGAGTAATTTGCAAAGAAAAATGCATCACACCAGGGAATTAGGTGCAACTTTCATAATATCAAGTATTTTAGGAGAGAGTAACCACATTGGGAATTTAAAGCGTACTTATTAGGAACTAGGAGAAACTAAGAGACTGATGAAAACGTAAAGAGGGTAAATAGCATACATGATACATGCTTCTTTTGATGATGAAAAGGTAAAAAGGGTAAATATCACTCATTATACATGCTTCTTTTGACGTGCGCGCGTGCACACATAAAGAAGAAGAACCCAACTGTTATTTTTGTATTAGTATTTAGTAGTGATGATCCTAAATGCTGGCCCTTATAGCTCCTCAACATCGATTTCACATTATGCGGTGAAAGCCTTAGAATCCTAAGACTTGTACTAAGGTATAACTTGTCATAGAAGAGCCCAGAAATTGCAGTTCTGCAAACACTAAGGTGAACAGTACAGTAAGAGATGCTAGAGTAGGTTGAAGCACCAACGTTTTGGAGCAGGATACAGAACAAAAAGGGTACTCAAGAAGTAAGACAGCATGCAATGCTTAAAAATAAAATATATGGCTAACTGTCTTGACACATACTGAACTATAAGTCACCAAATCTGGCTCTAGACCATCACTCTTCATTTGATCGAATAATTTGATGCTGCTCTCGGACTTCCCATTTTTTACCAAGCAACCAATAACCGAATTACAAACAGATGCATGAACCTTGATTGATTTATCTGGTATACTATCATATAGTTTCAAAGCTTTTATCGGATTGCGGCTTATACCCATATACTTGATATATCTGCTGTAAGAAGCAAAATTAACTTCATTACTTTTCAGCATCCAATCAAAAACCTGCAAGATATTGCACATGGATTAATATAAATGTATTTTTATTGAAAACAACAGGTCATCAAGAGAAATATAAAGTTTACATCTTTTTAGTGACATCATCATTGCCATGCCGTACATAATTTTCATGCGCAACCACCATGTATTATGTTTATCTCAATTTCATCAGAAGACCGATAAAGGCATCACATGAGAACTAAAGAAACATGATGACAGATAGGTTATATAAAGGCTTCAAATTAGTTGGATTAAGATGGTAAGCTTTAAGGACTACACCAATTCAAATTACATTGATAACCCCAACAGCCATTATCTATTACATCAATCATCGTCATAATTGTTGCGATCAAACAAATTTTCTCAAAATGATACAACATTAGGGCTTAAAATAATCCATAAATTCGATCAGGGTGAATGAAAATCTTCACTCGGCTTCATTAAACTTACGACTGCGCTCCATGACTGTTTATTTACTTAGCAGGTGGATATCCGGTGTCAAAGGGTCCCGTACTCAAGCGCAAGAGGACTTCCCAGGCAGTCTCTCGTACTGGTACTATTCTCACGGCTTTCCGGGCTCTGGGGGTGGTCGATTAGTGCGCACAGCCTTTCCCTCACATATGTGAAGGGGCCGAGATTCGAACCTGCGCGCTCCAGATTACCAGCCGGGTAACCTTACGTTGCGTCAGGCACCACCTGTGTAATCGTTTATTTATTTAAAGAAAAAAAATGGTTACTCGTGGTTTCTCCAAAAGGTAAATGTCATTTTAGCTATTTCATACAATCTTGAAGTTCTTGATGGATTTCATCGTTGTGAAGCAATTTAACTAGTCCACTATGAAATATATTTGTAGTTATTTAAAACTCTGAAATGATTTTAAGATTACCGTTTACTATAAATTACTAGTTGAAATGAAAAAAAAGAAAAATTGAACCTCCCAAATGTCTATAAATAGTTTTTTTGAGCTACAACCGAGTTGTGACAATATAACTGTCAAAGGTGTAGTAAATCTTTGAAAGAACCCCGTTTTACATATTATGGATCTCAAATCTCCAAAGTCAAAGTTATGGTTGTTCAAAGAAGCAAAAATTAATTACATAATGTGTATTGGACCAATCACTATCACCCATAGGGACTCGGTTGCCGCCACCTACGGGGCCTAGTCACTATCATTTACAGGGACTCAACCATCGCCGCATATAGGAACACAGTTATCAACACCTACAAGGACCTGGTTTTGATCGCCTATAGTGACTCAATCGTCATCACCTGTAGGGACTCGTTAGATACTCTGGGCAATGTGCTACCATCACTGGGAGACACTCGCATAGGATCTTGATTGCTCTCTCATCTAGGGGACGGCAACTTACGCCAGTATGAGATATTTGTTGCCTCTTGCACTCGGCACTAGGACTGCATTATTCAGTCTGCATGAAGAACAAGTCAACCAGAGATGGTTCTCCTCTAAAATGGGTCAAATTCATTTAAATTCGAGACCAACTATACTGTGGGATATTTTAAGGTATTTCCCCATACTCCTCAGCTAAGGTGGTGCATGGCGCAGCGGTAAGGTTACCCGGATAGTAATCTGGAGTGCGTAGTTTCGAGTCCCGGCCTCTTCACATATGTGAGGGAAAGGCTGTGCGCACTAATCGACCACCCCCAGAGCCCGGAAAACCGTGAGAATAGTACTAGGACGAGAGACTGACCTGGGAAGTCCTTTCGCGCTTGAGTACATGAGCCTTTGGCACTGGGTATCCCCATAATCCTAAGCTGCAAATGCATGCTTCTTCCAATATAAAAAAGGGTCGAACCTTTTTCTCTCCAAAGCCACATAATGTCATATTTCCACTAAGCACCAGCTGCTATTTTCATTGCTCGTACAACGAACATATTACACTTAAATTCTCCTTAATCACAAGAAACAAATTATAAAGAAGACACGGATCATGCTGATCTAACCACTATAAAACCATGTTTTCAAAATAGGATTTGAATCGTAAATCTTTAAGTTCAAACTTTAAAACGGAATTCAGATGGTAAATCGTAGTTTTAGAAGACCTGCATTTTAAAGTTTGCACATAGTTTGAATTGATTTTGATGTTTGAACTTCCACAGTTAACCATAAAACACAATATTCTCTCTTATTCCACTATATTTTGTTCTAAAACCATCAAAATAAGTACATTGAATATGTTAGTATTTAATACAAGTTAAATGTATTTTTTGTTTGCGGTTTTGACTAAATGTGAATCGGAATGGAAATCGAATTTGAATTAGAATGTAAATCATAAGATAAGATTTTTGACAACATTGTTATATAAATCTATGCATCTCTTTATTTTTTGCACTAGCTATTTATTTTCTAAATTTGGTCACTAATTTTACGCCATATATCTGCAGAGATATAATATCACTGATCTTCACTAGAAAAAAAAAATCTAACCACCTCTCAGAAGTTAGGAACCCATAAACTCAATGCTGATGATTTACATCCATTTTTGACACATACAGTTACTAATAACACATGTCATGAACGCATACATGCACGTGATGTAAAGATGAATAAATTTTTATAAACTGAGAGTATCTATGTAACTTTAATGATGGTTGAAATGATGAAAACTAGTGAATCACCTACAATTAATTCCTTTTTAATTTAAATAATAGATAAACGGTTTGTCAAACATAGTTTTGAAAGGTGTGATATGGTCAGCCCCGAGTCCCGACCCTAGGAGTAGGCTGGCAAGCCAACCACCTAAGGCAGCAAGGCAGGAAGGGACAACATTTTAAGAATTTGGATATGCTTTAACTTTATACGACTATAATATAATAAATGATAACATCTCCAGGTGATTGTTTGCATTGCCCTTAACATGGGCAGCTAGAGTTCGATACCTGAAAGCGGTGTTATTAAAAGCGCGCATATGCGTACTTGAAGTGCTTCGCTTAAGGTATATGATGTGGCTTGAACTATGCGCGCATTTTTATTGCTTATGCCCTATGTGAAACGCGCATCAACACGGCAAGTATGCACGCTCAGTTGAAGCTGTGCGAAAATATGGGGAAAAAAAAGGAAAAAGATGTAATTGACAAGCTTTGATCAGCAGCTTCAAACGAGATCTTCTTCTTCCGACGGCTTCAGCTCATACAACGACCAAATAAATTTCTCTTCTTCTTTAATTTTTTTCTTTTCTTTTTGATGTATTTCATTTGTAACTTCTTCTTCTGTTTTCTTTTTCATTATTTTAATTTGTCTGCTATGTGCATGTCAGTGGGTCTGTTCAGTACTGAATTGAGTTCTTTAGTGGCATATGTAGTCTGGTATGTCCTCGTCAATTTATCTCATTGAGTTTCTTCAGTATTGAAATGAGTTCTTTAGTATTGTATGCATGTATTCATTATATATATAATATATATGTGTGTGTATGTGTTTATGTGTGTGTTTATATATTACTTGTGCACATATATACAAGTTAATTTGGTACTTCGCTTTAATTTTTTTAATGGGGTTCGTCATTACTATTATTTATCTAATGTGTATGTTATATACACATGTATATCCAAGTTACGTACATGGTTTGAGTAGTTATGTATAAGTTTTCTTTTTGCTTTTATAGGAACATAGCTACTGATTTTTGCACCATAACTCCACGAGTTTCTTTGATTTTGTTCGTTTGTATTAAATTAGTTTGTATAAACATAATAATCGTCATGCATTTCTTTCTAATACTACACTGTATGTTCTTTAACGTTTACAGTTTTGTTGATATAGTGACAATTTGATTTGCTTATGAATGTGTTATTTTCTATTAGTTCATAACGTTTACATTACTTACATGTGCAAGATGTGTGCATCTAAAAATTTACACATTATGCGCTTCTCTTTAATGAAGCGCGCGTTTTGCGTTTGCGCGTTGCGCTTATGCTCCAAAGGGTCTTCTCGCTTCGGTGCGCGTCTCACGTTTAATAACACTGCCTGAAAGCCTATCGAATTTTTTTTCCCTTCGATTCTTCTTATGCTTCAAGAATTTATGTGTAATATGCTTCCTAGGAAGTTAGTTTACTGTAATATTACAATTATTTTTCTTAGTTTGAAGTTATCTATGTTTTATGATTACAAGACATCATTTGCCTTCTCTTATCGTGAAGCGATTCTATTCACATAGTGTATATATCTTTTATAGGAAAAGATAAGTTACCTTCTGCTAAAAAAAATAACTCAAAAAATATCATAATAAGCTAACCATAAAAAGGTAAGATCATTCTGTAGCAACAAATCACTTCAAATCGACAAATAATCTTGTAATTAAATGAAGCTACTTTGTGGCAATCAGTAATCATAAAATCACCACATAACTACGAATAACTACAATATCGCATCGTATTAAACTAACTAAATCACTTCATATTGATAACGAGATCATTAAGAAGACCTCAAAATTATGTGAAAACTAACCTGAAAAGTTAAAAGATCTAATATTGCATTTATTTATAAATCACTTCACAGTTGATTAAAGAAAATAGTCATCCTTAGCAAAGATCATACAAAAAGGTAACGGAGTTGACAAAAATCATAAATCAACTAAAACATTATTTATAGTAAACAAATGGAACACAAGATACTGATACTAAATCATTTAAAAAAAAAATCAATATTACATAACAATATATCTTAAAATGATAAAAGTGGTTAAATCGTGTTAACCTTTCAAAATAAACCACGAGAACCCGAGTTTTTAGGGGGAAAATGGAAGAATGCCGTTGAATGAAAAATATGTCCTTATGATGAATTCGAGTCAAAATTTCATTTATCGTAAGCCAATTGCTAGATTATTCAATCCTTGATTTTATGTCAATTTTCAAATTTGTTTTATCACGGTATAGTTGATGTAAAGAAAAAAAAATCAGGGGTGTTGATATAATTAATTAGGTTCGTCCTTAAAGCTAAGAATGTAAAAGGCATTCCTTAAAACCGTAATCCAGCTAATAAAAAGCTCCTGTAATGCGTGCACATGTGTGCACCCACATAAAGAGGGAAAAATGGGGGAGGGGATTGGTTACATGCCTATGTACACATTAATTATTTTTGAAGTTATACAAAATTTCAAATGAAACTAAATTTCGATAAGTTCTTATATCTTTCAAGACAATCTTCATAAAATTTTAGTTCTTAGGATTATAGTATAATTTTCAAATTTTGAATGGTATGCCTAAACAGCATGGTAAATTTTCATAAACAATCATTGTGAGTAGTTAAGTATCATTTTATTGATTTTAACCTCATCAAACTTCAAATCATGAGAAAACAAATGTCTTTGTTCAAACCTGAGACATTTCACGCCATTTGCTTGATTCTCCAAAAAATCTTAGAAGGGAGTTTAACTCTTGTACTTGGAGTATTCCATCTGCACTGATTACATACATGACAAAAGTAGGAAGTAATGGTTATTTGAAGTTTCATTTGCATAATCCACAAATTTAAGTGCAACTTAAGGGGAAGAAAATTATGAAGTTATTTGAAGTGCTAATTTGAGTGACGTTTATTTGAAGTTTAACCTTGTCGTTATCTACCAAGTGTAAATGGAAGCAATCTTTCAGAGGTAAGACAAGCACTTAACTGCTTCTAACAATTATGATACCTTACATTTCTCTTTCCTCCACTGAATAACAACACGTTCAAGCAGTTAAAACTGACTTTTATTTTTAGTATAACCTCAAATAACATTGACCTAATATTATTAGTTCTTGAATCTTGAGATCCTATTACTTGTTTAGCAACATCACTGTGATAAATTAAAGATTGTGTAACAGATGGAATCCTACAAAAAATGGTTACTCATGTGTACAATTCGTCATAAAAACTATCAAGTTCTGTCTTTCAATTGTGTCCATACGGGTTTACTATGATGTCACTTTTCCCTAACTTCCTTCCAGATCTATTGCTATAATGCAAAACTCCACTCTTCAATCAAAACCTGTTAATCTACTGAAGTGAATGCTTATCAAAGAAAACACGAGATCATGTGAGCGCAAGAAGCAATCAATAACAGAAAGTACGTGGAACTAAAGGACAACCATATAGGTATCTTATTGTCACAGGATGACTTATAAGAAAATAAGCAATACGTAATTGTACATAGCTCCCAAGGATATAGGAATACAACATGGAAAAGCACAAATAAAACATATGTCAAAATATCTATCTTCATGCTCCCCGCAATATCTTAAAATATGACGGACGACCAATTTCTAGGTAACACCAAAAATGTGGTTTGACACTTGATAAAAGATGGCCTGCTAATCAACAATCGGAACTTCAAAGTGTTATGCACTCCTAAGTCCTAGGCAATTCAAATTTATATGATGACCTTGCATGGAAAAGTGTAAAGTTTGCATGCATAGTAGAAATTTAGAAAATCGATTTATCCTTCACATCTCATCAAAATCTCATTTTTGTACACGTATTATGAATATGCATCATCAGTATGAGCATATTCTGTATTTTCACCAACAGAAGCGTACATTTTACCGAAACTTTAAGACAATTAATCAAAATCAGCACCAAAAACCAGTCAGCTGAAAATCCAAGATAATACCCAACCTTTAATGATATCATTCTTTAGTTCGCATCTACAAGATTCAATAATCTGAATATTACAGAACAAACCTTGATAAATCGGATTCCAAATCCGTCGAAACTTGAATTCGTTTAATGGCAGCTCGTCTAGCTACTGAAGGAAACATCGGGTTTTTATCCAAGGTTTTGGAACATCTAACAGCTGTCTTAAAGTTGCATCTTTTAAGATGAATTTTGCGGAGCTCGGCTCTGTGCTTCGTTTCCACTATGACAAGAGGAAGAGGATGGGATGAGTTGCAGAAGGCCAGCATTTTTTTTCTTTGTCGTGTTCTATCCTCAGAACACCTTTCTCGTAAGTATAATTTGGCAAGTTTTATTTTGGGCTTTCTTAACAACACCTCAGTTTTCTGATGATACAGATTTCAGTTTTTAAAATTTTGTTAAGGGCAATACATTACAATTTAAATACCCTTTAACAATACATAATAGCAAGGCAAAATTACCCTTAATCTAAAAAAGAAGCACGACGTGGTGAAATTCGGTCGTGAGTCACCGTTTTCCAAAGCACGGCGTAGATGTGAAAATACGAAAAAATGTAGAGTATAACCGTTTTTAGTGTGCAAACACGGTAGAGTATAACCATTTTTGTTGTTTTTGTTAAGTTTGTTATAGAGATAGAAAAGATGTTCTAATGCTACTGTTTTTATTAAATAAAAACGGTGTACTCTTACCGTTTCTACTGGTTCGAGCGCGAGCTTTAAAATACAGCAGGGGTAATTTTGTCTCTTAAAAGTAATACTTGTGTTGCCCCTTAACATTAAAATATTGGACGGGTGTGTACTTAAAATATGACACCTCTTACCCAAAAACGAAGTATCATTAACAAAGCCCTTTATTTTAGAATACGAGAAAGTGTGCTTTACACTAGGTTAGGTTTTCGGTCCTTATTTGAGATTGTTTCCGGATATCTAATGTCCGTGTATATACAGATATAGACAATTGTGGACTAATTATCCGATCCATCAATGATCGATAAATTGGAAAACATAATGATTTTTTTTTTTAATTTAACATTATGTTTTTTCAATCCAATTAATTATTAAAATGCTAAAAATAAACAAATACGATGATAATAAAAGATTTTAAGTGGTTATTATGCGTTTAATATGTATAATATAGATTTTCAACTTAAGTGAATAATAAATTAGTGTATTTTATTATGCTAAAATACATATAATTTAAGCGATAATCATTAAAAACGAATGGATGATTTTCGGATGCGAATATGCATACATCCACATCCATTTTTTCAGATATTTATCCGTTTTTTGAATGTGGATACGAATGGATTTAGAATTTTTTCGATTATTCATTGACAACCCTACTTTACGCTACTTATTCTGAGTTACCCTCCGTTACAAGAAAAAGAAAGTTTCGAAAAATACCTCAATACTATTGTGTGTTCACTCACCACGCGTTGACTCAGCGTGGTGCCCTAAAGTCAACGCGCAATGACATTAAGCGATGCTTTCAGGATCACTCTGTGGTGCCATTAACGTATCACGTTGTGCCACTGCATAGTTGACGGGAAATCTAGAGAAAAACATAAATTTAAATAGAAAATAAGTAAACGATATTTTTATCATTATATATGTTTTCATAAAAACGGAGAGCAATTTAGTAATTGAGCTCAAATAGAATTTGTCATATAATTTTCTTCATTTAAGTGTTTGAAGAAATTAGCGTTAGACCTCAGTGTCACCGTTTAGTTGGTATTAAAATGCAATATAAACACAAAATTTGACAAGCAAACATCCAATTGGATTCTTATTACATAATATATGCAAAACATAACAAACTGGTTATGATAAAATCTAAATCAAGCTTGATATCTTTTTCAAAACACAACCAAAATTATCTAATATTTGCAGAAAATAAATAACAAATATAAAATTAAACTTTTTCAATCGTGTTTAAGATGGTAAAAATTTAACTAAATGTTTACTTGATTTATTAAGAAATGAATTGTCAAATCAGCTTGCATGTTTTGTGAAGCATTTGATTGGTCGACTTCTTCTTTATTTCACTATACAAAACCTTTTCATTTGAAACGACAATTGCCTTCTCAATTGTATTGTGGTTTTTATTGTTTCTGTAACAACAACAAAATGAGAAAATATAAGGGATAATGGCATAAAATGTGTGTGACCAAAGATAACAATTTGATGGCCTACATTGGGATTTTTGATTGCAGCATCAACACTTTATATCCTTCGAATTTGGGATAATTGATGTGCAACTCAATGTTGGTTAGTGCTTCGATTGTAAACTCAAGTTGGAGTGATCGAAGCTGGATTGATATAATACTGATCGCGGGATGATGTGTGATCCAGTAAGATGATGGATTGACTTAGGTAAGGGTTGATCGAGGATGATAATGGAATTGGTTTGAGAAATCGCTCGAATTAAAGATGTGATCGCCTAGAAGGAAGGCTCGACGGATTTGAAGCACCAAGGAATCATTGATTATCGAAGGTTTTAGCGGACTCAAAGCAGGGGTATTATGGGGACACCCATAGAGGTCACGGTGGATTTAGCACTCTGGTAGTCATCATGAATGTAGTTATCTTGATGGAGATAAACATATGTAGTCACAATGGCTTATGGAAGTTTGGCTAGAACCGGATTTTTCCTTTAACCCTTTTTGATCGTTGAAAGCGAATTCAATAATTAATGTATTCAACGCAGTAGTCGTTGATAGCTAGGAAATTGGATGATATGAATGATATGCTTGATCATGTGTTCTCTTTTCTGTTTTCTCTGGTTGGCTATCACCGTAGGTTGTCGAAGAGAAGCGGGATTAGGGATGTCCTTTTCTATTCTGGAGTGGCATATAATAGATGATTATCATGTGCTGGTCTTTGTATTGTTGGACAGATCAGATGATTGAACTGTCTATATTCATATTATATTGTGTAAACGTTGTTAGTTATTTTATCGCTCACTAAGATTGTTGTCTGACTCAAAATTTTATGTTTCCCTCTTATTAACTTGGGTTATTCATCGATTGTGTTGATGAGTAAACTGAGATAGTAGATAACAGGTTTTGGTGCCGTGGATGTTGTGCGAAGACGATCAGGAGATTGGCATACTATTACTACCAACTATATTGATATTTTTATGTTATTTCCGATGTCTATTAAGACTTTATTGACTCTGAGATATATGTAGTGAGGCTTGATGTATAGATAACTTATTATCATAGATGTTTTGTATTGAAGATTCTGAGATGTTATGAGATTTGAGTTTTTATTTTGTTATGATTCACTACTATATCATGTTGCATACTTTCCTATTATATGTTATCCATGCGCTGTGAGTTATACGATAGGTTTATTTCGAGTTATTCTTCTCTAACGATCGTCCCATATCGGCCTGACACGTCATACGATGCACCTTTTCCATATTTCGGTGCAAGAGGTATGGAGCGGTCGCCATATTTAGTATTAGAGTTTTGGTTACTCGATTTTACCTAAAGTTCGCTAGTGTAAAAGCGTATGAGAGACGTACTTGTAATTTTTAATGGATGATTAAAATATATAGTTTTGTAGGTTAGTAAGCACTTAAGCACCAATGTGGTCTTTCTCTAATGTGAATTGATTATTCTCGTTTCAGATAAAGAATGAGTCGATGAACTTCGAGACACGCTGCTAGGAATGAGCCTGCTACTGGAGGGGTAGGCGAGGGCAGCCAATCGGGAGCTATAGCTGCTATGCCCGATTATCCTACTATGTTCAAGGCCATGATGACAGCAACCATGAGGAGGATGCCCACTCCAGAAGCGGTGGTAGAGCGTGGTGTTCCCGTGTAGGCACCTAGGGTTGTTGATTTCGTGAAATTCTGCAAGAACTATACTTCTCTGGGTGGCAAGCTATTTGTTGGTACGGAACCTACCGTTGAGATTCAGAATTGGTTGAATACTTGCATTTGGATTTTCGGAGATTTGGGAATTAACGATGCGACTAAGAGGAAGCTTGCATCGATAAAGCTATAAGGTCGAGCAATAGATTGGTGGAACTCTATTACTTTGGAGACTCCAAAGGACTAGATCACTTCGGATCAGTTTAGAACTAAGTTTGAAGAGAAGTTCATTTCTATGGTTCAGAAGTTGATACTCTTTAAGAAGTTGTTGAGCTTAATTAAGGAGGCAGTCCAGTATGTGGTCGATTTTGAAGCTTTATCTACGTATGCTCATTCGTATAATGAGACTCCTTATCAGAAGAATGAGATAATTATTTTGGGATTAGATGAGAATATTGGAAAACAATTGATTGATATATTGATGATTCCTATGAGAAGCTAGTCGAGAAAGCTTTGAGGAAGAAGAGCTTGTTTCCACAAAAGGTTAAGGTTGTTGTTGAAAATAAGCATGATTTGAAACTACAAGAAGGTGTAAATAATAAGAAAAAATGGAATGGAAAAAGGAAACAACAATAACAACAAGGGAAGAATGGCCAAAAGAAGCCGAAAGGTGAGGTTGTTTGCTGTAACTGTCAATTGAAAGGCCACCTTTCCAAGGATTGTAAGAATGTGAAAGTGCAAAAGAAGTGTTTTAACTGTGATAAGCCTGGGCTTATGAAGAAGAATTGTCCAAAACCACATTAAAATAAGCAGGTTGTGAGAGCATATGCTTTGGATGTTGTGTCGTCTTCCTCGAGGGGTCCGACTACTGTGGAATAGAGGAAGAATGTTGTTATGCAAAGGATGCTTTCTATCAGAGATGTTTCAGTTCAAATTTTTTTTAATACCGGAGCATCGCATTCTTTTATTTGCAATGAGCTTATTTGCAAGTTAGTTTTAGAACCTGAGATTATTGATAGACCATTGGTTGTGACTAATCCAGTAGGGGGTTCGTTTAGCCTTTGTATGCTTTGTCGTGGTCTAGTTTTATCGAGTCATGATTTCTCGTCTGTATGCGATTGTTATGTTTTGAACTTCATTGGATTTGGTATCATTTTCGGTATGGACTGGCTCAAGAAGTATGTGGCTATTTGATAGTCTATATGGGTGGATCGTGTGTATGCAAGTATGAACGTGTATGCTAGAGAAATATAGTAAAGTAAAATGTTAGTAAGGAAAAAAAGCACACTAGAGTTTTTATACTAGTTCGGATCTCCCGTCCTACGTCAAGTTCCAAAGCTCCCCTTCGGTATTCTACTATCACAAACTTTCGCTTCGCCCGAAGGAATAGGCTCAATTACGACAAAGTTTCTTGTCAAGTGTGTGTTCTTGTATTACATGAATGTTGACTAATCAGTACACGATCTTCCAAAATGTTCTTGAATAATAATTTCTTTGAAGTGCAGATATATATATATATATATATATATATATATATATATATATATATATATGGAAGAGTAGTAGATGGTTGTGATGCTTTGAAGTGCAGATATATATATATATATATATATATATGTATATATATGTATATATATTTGAAAGAGTAGTAAATGGTTGTGATGCTTTGAAGTGCAGATATATATGGAAGAGTGGTAGATGGTTGTGAGTGATTTGAATTTCTTGGGTGTTGATAGAGTATAGAAGTAATAGAATGCAGAGAGTGCGTAAAGGTGGTGTTCTCCTTGATTATTGATGCCTTAAATAGTGTTGAGGAGTGGTAGTTGAAGAGTAGTAGCAATTAGTCTTCATTCAATAGTTGCCTTGATTGGTATTAAAGAGTTATGATGAAGAGAAGTGAAAGTGGCTATTCAAAATATGACAGTGACTTATTATTTTTTTGGGTTGAACTCCACGTCAGACGTCTAGTTTTTATTCCAGACGTCTAAATGCTTCTTCAGGCATACATATATTTTTAGCCCGGGAGGAAATCCAGACGTATAGATAAAATATCAGACGTCTGATCATTGTGCAAATTGTTTTCTGATTCTGAAATCATACGTCTGGTAATATATCCATACGTCTGACACACCTGTGTCAGCTGTGCCTATCTTGACTTCTTTTTCTCCTTTCTTTGTGCATACTCTTCTTTGTTTTTGTATATTTTCCTTGCTGTCGAGTTGTGTTTTATACTTTATGTTGAGTCAATCTTGGGTATTTTCCTCCATAAACTAATAATATATATGGTTTCCATTGTGCAGTTGTTGTCATCAAAATCAAAGAATGAATTTCCTAACATCCCCCTTTTCAATGATGACAACACAATGTACTTAAAAATAAATTTTCTAACTCTCCCTTAATATGTGATCTCTCCCTGAAAGTATTCTCCCCCTTTGTCATTGTCAAAAATGAATATAATATAACTTTATTTTAGATAGCATGTACATACTATTTTTCAAAGAGTAATAAAACATTTCCATTTTTTAGATAGCATGTACACACCAGTATAAGATAATATAATTGTGCATATAAAGGAGATATAACAAATATTAACAAGGTTAAAGCATCATATTCACAACACATACCAAAATAATATCACCAAGTGTTTCACAAGCATACTACATATCAAGTCACAAGCACAATACAAAATAATACTACAACCACGTCACAAAATAGAAGTTTTAATAATTACTTTTTTTTCTTTAGAGTATGTTAATTAAGCGTCGGTGTCTTTAGGGTCGATTGCTGCTTCTTTACGTTTGCTTTCCACCTCCTTATCTTCCACTTTCTCTTCTTTATCACCAGATTCTTTAGAGTGCTCTTGTTTAGAAGCCTTTTCCGGTGAGGAGAATGGCGATGGGGGAGATAATGTTGGAGGTCAAGTGCATCGTAAGAGTTCCTTTAGAGAAAACGCAACCATACTCATCGTTTTCTCTATCGTTGCTAGATGAGGCGCTAGGTCAAATTCCATATTCACAATTTGATTTTCCAAAGCAATTTGATTTTGATATAAAATTTATTGATTATGAATAACAACTTCAAGTAACGATTTATTTGGAAGTATTTGCATCTTGGGAGAAGTCATACCTTCGAATGTTTGATGTTGGTGTGATCAGTATTTTGGCATATCCTGAATGTGTTCTTCTTGATGATGTTCTTGTGGCAGAACTTGTTATCCTTGATGTCTTTCTCTCCATTCATTGAGAGTGCAAAAAGTATGTGGCTTTTGTGGAAGTTGCATCAAGGAAAATAACTTTTTAGCTACCTCCTTACCTGGAATTTCCTTGAATGTTGATAGATAAGTAGGAATTTCTTTTGCCTTTAACAAGCGCATAATAAAAGAAGCGTACATGATTAGTTATCGAGATTGATTCCAAAAATCTTTTAGCTCATCAAAGATAAATTGAGCCAAATTAACTTGAATACCTGCAAATATAGCATATAGGGCTCTATGTTCTAAATCCAGAATTTTCTCATTAATACCAAGATGGGGGAAAACTGTATTAATAAGGACTCTAGTAAGAAGTCTTGCTTTCGATCTTAAGTATTTAGTAGAAAATTAGGGCATATGATCTTCTTAAATCCGATGTGTAATATTATCTCGTGGCTTATATCGCATGTCGGGGATATCATTGATGTTTGTACCGGTATTAGAACATTACAATATATCTCTTATATCCTTAGTAGTGAATCTAAACGTAACCCCGTGAATACTTGACCAAATCCAATTTTTTTGGACTTGAGGATTCCAAAAACCAGTACTATCTAAGTTCTCATATAATAGAAATATGGATAATTGGTCTATGTGTAAATTTTTAGAAGAGAATGATACTAGTGTCACAAGACTAACATCTTGGCATAAGCTATTTAATCTATATAAATGAAAGTCAAGGAGATTGTAGAATGGACCAGTATGTAGAATCTTTTTTCTATATTAATCCATATCTCTCGATTGCTAAGGGTGCTTTGTTCATCCACTTGTTGATTCTTGATTGCGAGACCACCCGAGGTGTTTCTTCTGCAATTTAAGGAAGATATGATGATTCTCCTTCTTGCCTCTTTCGTTTAGATGAATATTTTGATTCGGAGGCCATGTTTTGGACTGAAATTTAGTCTTTAGGGTTAGGTAATTTTGATTTTGAACGGTGAAATAAAGAAGTGAAGAAGAGAAAGTAGCGGTTATGCATATATAAAAGTTGACATTTCGTATTTCATAAGTTTGGATTTTAAATCAGATGTCTTAACAACCCGTATTTTTATAACATGTTAAAACCATAAATCAAGGCAGAATTAATTTTTAAAATAAGAATCAAGGGAAACAGGTTGCGCCATTGCGTTCGTCTCAAAATTCTGCTTGGAAACGAGTCCGAGTTTTCGAGAAACGGAGTCCGTATGAGGGAGATATGACCCTCCGAAGTCTCAAAATTCAAACCCCAATGCAGACTGGGCGGGAATTCTCCCGCCCAGGACCATGTCGACCTGGGGGTCGACACTATGAACGACCTCCCAGGGATCAGGTCGACCCTATAGTCGACCTAGGGGTCGACCTGGTGCCAGAGCCCAGTTTTGAGCCTGGGTTCATTCTGATGTATCTGGTCTCGTCTTCAGTCTAGATTCGTCCGCCTAATCCTACATAAGCAGCCTCCTAGCCTCATTCTCTTTACACCATTCTTCTCTAACCTTATGCTGCACAAATTCTTGATGGACATGGCTTCTTTTAAATTAAATTAAACTAATATAAAACACGAAGACTGTTTCTTGAAGACTACGGCTAGGAATTGCATATTGGGGATTTGCTTCTACAATCAAATCAAGATTCAACAATTCGACGACTAGTTTCTGGACTTGACTTCTGCATCTCAATTTCTTAGACCATGATCTGTAAGTTCTAGTTACTTTGAGATTTAAACTTGTTAATTCTAATTTGGACATGAGATAAAGTGAAATTGGACTTAAGTATGATAATCGATTCACATCTATTCTAGTTTCCATGTTGGATCTTGACTTTTGGGAATATTGCTATGAAATCAGTTTGGACCTATCCATGTTGTAAATCAAACTCTTTCATGTACATAACATTATCATGCCTGTGATGTTGAATCTGTCTATTATTTACAAGTTTGGGACTATCACCTTATGCCATGACTATCACCTTATTTTGCTAGATTTGAAATCCTACTATTATTCTTTATGCCAGTGATGTTATAACCAATTATCTCAAGTTATATCATGCTAGATTTATCATCTTGTGCTCGTTCTTTTGCCTACCATCGTTTTGATGTTATTCCCTTTATCTTTGGATCTAGATTTACTTATAATTTAGATCAATTCACGTTTACGTGCGATGGGAATACGATTTGGGTAGATTAGGCAAAACATGAATTGGTTATGAACATGAATCATGAACTTGATAATAGGCATAAGTTGAAACATGACATGAAACTTGCCACGAAACTTGACACGAACTTGACATGAAATTTGAACATGGACATAACACTAGAATGAACTTGAAAATGGCCAACTCGAGGTTGGGTTGAGTTTGCAGTGTAATTCTGCCCGGAACCGCCCGGCAAATCCATTGGCTGCAAACAATAGGATCCAATGTGGGTAGTTGGTCATATCGCGCTTGAAACCCCGAGGTCAGACTGAGTTGTGGTGTAATTCTGCCCGGAACCGCCCGGCATATTCAGTGACCACAACAACAGGTCTGATATGAGAGGTTGGGGTGCATTAATGAATTAATGCCACATGATAGGGTTAAGTCATGAACATGAAAGACAACACTTAACCAACTTGACACAGGATTAGTGGGGTTAAGTCATGAAATTGAGAGTCAATACTTAACCAACTTGACATGCTAGACTAATAAGGGTTAAGTCATGGATTTAAATGACAACACTTAACCTACTGGACGGAAACCCTAGTTACGCGGTCCATTTCAGCAGCAACCCACTTAGATGTATCATGGTACCCTGAAACTAGGCAGGGTAGGGCATGATTACTGGGCTGATTATAAGCGACCAAAACGGCGACTGAGTTGGTGCGCCAGTGTAGGTTTAGGCGGACTATGGTCATGCACGTAGTCCGGAATTGAAAAAGCAGGCATTGGGCATTAGTAGGTTTACACTGTGCATGTTAGATTCGTGTCGATGGGTGGCACCCTAGGGCTTGATACACCCTATGGTGGACCTAGCACAGGTAACTACATTTGTGATAGGGCCGTATGACATAAACACATGACGAGTTAGAACTTGTAGGGAGCCGATCTATTAATGGATCGTTCTGTTGGATCTAGTAATGGGTCATTCATGATATTGGGCCAAGGGATCATTTCATGGTTAATACATGACATGGGTTTGGGATACTAATACAGTTGGTGCAGCGAACCTTGAACATGCGATGCTATACTTGATTTATACTTGAATTATCATGCCATCTTAGTTTATCTTGCCCATCTTGTCATCATCCTTATGTTTACTTTCAGTTTATACTTGTCATGTTACCTTTACCTATTTTTATGCTGAAAGTCACTAGGACTTACCAGTCTTTATGACTGACCCGTTTTCTTTCGCCTCTTTTTCTTTCGTTTCCCCCAGGTTCTCAGGGAGGAAACTCTAGCACTTAGCTTGGGTTTCGCTTGCTTTCGGTTCAGCTCATGTACGGTTTGATCTTGAGCTATGTTATGGCTGCATTTCTGCTACCTTTGGGGAATTAAGCTACTTTCGTTGTTTTAAGTTTATGCTTCTTTATTTATGCAAGACAGGATTTGTTGTAAGGGAAAATAATGACTTTGGCTATTTGGTACTTTGGATGAAAAAGATTTTGACCCTTCTTGAAAGTAATGAAATTTATCTTCTGATTCTTCCGCTGTTTTATTTATGTTCAGTCTTGTAATATTTCTGTGTTTGTTTACCTCGATAACGCTCCTCCAAAACTAGTGCATTCCCTTTGTGAGTGACCCTAGCGGAGGTGGGGTGTTACACTTGGTATCAGAGCAGAAGGTTACCAGACTGGGCAAAAGTTTTTAAAACCTTCTAAAACTATTTTCAAAACCGTTTACAAAGAAGCATTTTTCAAGAAAAAGTCTTTATTTATTTAAAGGCTATTCCCCAAAAGCCATTAGCACTATCCTTTGTTTCACGTTTTGAATCTCTTCTTTTTTTCATTTCAGCATGTCTGGGAATCTTAACCTTCCAGAGGGCGTGCCAATACCTGGTTGGTTCAGGAGGTACTTAGAGGCTAGTGCCAACGATGCAGGCCCAGCAGATATTCCTCCTCCAGCTGCAGCGGTTCCTCCTCCTCCGCCCCCTCCTCGCGCAAATGCTTTCTCAAAGATCTATAGAGATTTTAGGGCCATGGGTGGAAGGGATTTCAAAGGAACTGAATCATTCGTAGAAGCGAGGAACTGGCTCAAAGAAACTGAGGATATGTTCGTTATCTTCGAGGTGGACGATAGGCAGAAGGTACATTTGGCAATATGGTTGCTCAAAGACGAAGCTTCCTATTGGTGGGAAGTCACTAACGCTGAAAGACCTGTTGACACATGGATGGATTTCAGGATGAGGTTTGAGATGAAATTCCTCTCACAAGCTGAACGAAGTTTACAGCTGGAAAAGTTCTTATCTCTTAAGCAAGGAAGTATGACGGCCAAGGAGTACGTCAATCAATTCAATCAGATGGCTCGGTTTGGACTGGACTTACTGAATACTCCTCATAAGAAGGCTCTCCGTTTTGTCAAGGGATTGAATGAGCCACTCCACAGCTTGGCTATGACCCACATACCTATGGGGGCTACTTACGAAAGGTTAGTAGACATGGCACTCTTAAGTGAGGAAGACAAGGGCAAGAATGAGACAAAAGCAGAAGGGCCACAAGATAAGAAGGGGGAAGGGTCACAGAACAAGAAGACTGATCCAAAGAAAGGCGGGAAGAACAACAAACCTCGTGAAAAGAGAAAGTGTAATTTCTGTGGCATTCCTGGACATTTGGTCAAAGACTGCAGGAAGAAGAAAAGGAAGATGGGTGGTTGTTTCCACTATGGTGAGACAGGACACATGGCTAAGGTCTGCCCAAGGAAGCAAGGGCAAGGAGTTGGACCTTCTTTTGGAGGACAAGTCCACGCTCTCATGGTACCTCTGCAAGAACGAGGTAGAAATATTTCTGTCGAAAGTTTAGTCTATCTTTTTGATCATTCTGTTCGAACCTTGTTTGATTCTGGTGCATCGCATACTTTTATTTCTTCTGATATTGTTGAAACTCTGCACCTTAGTACTAGTCTAGTTGAGGATCCCGTTATTGTTTCAAATCCAATTAGTGGCTCCGCTCATTTATCTATGATTTGTGTGGATTTGAGGATTTCTATCTTAAGCGTAGAATTCACGTGTAATGCTTAGGTTCTCGGATTTATGGGATACGATTTGATTCTAGGCATGGATTGGTTGTCCAATAATGGAGCCATTCTCGATTGTGAACGAAGGGTAGTTAGGCTCGTGACTCGCCTTGGTAATAACCTTGAAATTTCTTGTAACCCTATGGGTCCTGTCATGTTATATTATCTAGAATCTCTTGACTCGTCTATCGATGATTTGCAATCAGTAAAGGTAGTCCGAGAATATCCCGATGTCTTTGATAAGGTTAAGGGGTTACCCCCTAAACGCGAGATAGATTTCCGTATATATCTTGTTGATAATGCTAAGCCAGTTGCATTGCCCGTTACACATGGCCCCGCGAGAGAGAAAAGAGCTTAGTAAGCAAGTTAAGGAGTTGCTTGAGAAAAATTTCATTAGGCGAAGCATTTCTGAATTGGGTGCTCCAGTGGTATTCGCTACTAAGGCAGATGGTTCACTTCGTCTATGCGTAGATTATCGTGAGTTAAACAAGCTGACTAAGAAGAATAGGCACCTACTACCGAGAATCGATGACTTGTTCGACCAGCTTGTAGGAGGGTCTGTTTTCTCTCAACTCGATCTAGCTACAGGATTCCATCAGCTTAGAGTGGCCGAGGATAGCATTGACAAGACCGCGTTTAGGACTCCGGATGGATTCTTCGAATGGCTCGTCATGCCGTTTGGTTTGACGAATGCACCCGCATACTTCGTTGATTTAATGAGCAGGGTGTTCCGAGAGTTCCTTAACAAGTTTGTGGTGGTCTTCATGGATGATATTTTGATCTTCTCAAAGGATGAGGAAGAACATGCTAGACATCTCAAGGAAGTCATGGATACGCTTAGAGCACACGAGTTAAAGGCTAAGTTCTCCAAGTGTCATTTTTGGAGAAAAGAAGTTCGGTTTCTTGGACATGTAGTTTCTAAGCAAGGTATAGCTGTGGACCCCGCAAAGGTAGCTGCGGTGCAAGACTAGAAGGTCCCTAAGAAAGCAACGGAAGTGAGAAGCTTTCTCGGTTTGGCGGGCTACTATAGGAAGTTCATTAATGACTTCGCTAAGATTTCAGCCCCTCTTACTAGGTTAACGAAGAAGAACCTAGCTTTTGCATGGGACATAGATTGTGACGTTGCTTTTCAAAGGCTTAAGAGAGCCCTTACCACAGCTCCAGTTTTGGCATTACCCGACGGAAGTAAGATGTTTACGGTGTACACAGATGCGTGCGACACGGGATTTGGCGCTGTCCTAATGCAAGAAAGGAAGGTGATATGCTATGGGGGTAGACAACTTAAAGTTCACGAGAAAAACTATCCCACACATGACTTGGAATTGGTCGCGATTGTTTTTGCGCTTAAGTCTTGGCGCCACTATCTTCTAGGTGAGAAGTTCGAGTTGTACACCAATCATAAGTCGCTTAAGTACCTCTTTTCACAAAAAGATTTGAATCTAAGGCAACAAAGGTGGATGGAATTCTTGGCATCGTATGACTTTGACATAGCTTATACCCCTAACAAGGGTAACGTGGTGGCGGATGCGCTAAGTAGGAAAAGGTTGACTTTGAGTCCTTTGTTTGTTGAAAGGAAAAGTCTAGAGTTTATAGCAACCTTTGATTTCACACCTGTTGTTGAGTCGTTGGCTAGCACGTTAGCATCTCTCTAGTTAAGGCCTACGCTTCTAGACCAAGTAGGGACTTCACAGAAGGAAGACCTACAGATAGTCGAGATCATGGACAAGTTGATTAGAGGTGAGATGTCAAGTCACCTCAGTAGGTATACCATAGATGACAAGGGATGGCTAAGGCGTGATAGTAGACTATGTGTCCCACAAGTGGGAGATTTAGTAAAGAGAGTTCTCGAAGAGGCGCATCACTCGAAGATGACTATACATCCCGGAGAATATAAAATGTACAAGGATATGAAACGCATTTTCTTTTGGAACGAGATGAAATAGGACGTGGCGGAATTCGTTTCTAAGTGCATGGTGTGCCAACAAGTAAAGGCCAAGTCGAAAAAGCCCAGTGGGCTATTGCATCCTTTGGAGGTTCCGCTGTGTCTCAATGGATTTCGTGGATGGATTGCCTATGTCAAGGAAGGGAAATACTAGCATATGGGTTATAGTAGATAGACTCACGAAGAGCGCTCACTTCATTCCTGTGAAGAGCAAGAGGACCGCATCATGGTTAGCGTCCATATACCTTCGAGAAATAGTACGGTTGCATGGAGTTCCTTCTAGTATAGTTAGCGATCGTGACCCGATTTTCACTAGCGAATTTTGGAATAGTTAACAAGAGGCAATGGGTACACGACTAAGTTTAAGCACGGCCTATCACCCACAGACGGATGGACAAACCGAAAGGGTAAATAGGGTACTAGAGGATCTTTTGAGACTATGCATTCTTGACTTTGGTGGTACTTGGGAAGATCATCTACCTCTCGTTGAGTTCGCGTATAATAATAGTTACCAAGCTAGCATAGGGATGACACCATTCGAAGTTTTATACGGAAGGTCGTGCAAGTCACCAACTTGTTGGTGGGAGTCGACAGACAAACTCATACTTGGACCTAACATGATAAGGGACACTTCCAGGAAGGTTGAGTTGATACGAAGATGGATGAAAGCGGCCTAAGATAGACAGAAATCCTACGCGGACAAGAGAAGGACAGACCTAAAGTTCGAAGTCGGAGATATGGTCTTTATAAAAGTTTCTCCTTTAAGCAACGTGGTTCACTTTGGAGCGGTTGGAAAGTTAGCACCGAGGTTCGTAAGACCGTTCCCTATCATCGAGGGGTTTGGACAGATGGCCTATAAGGTAGAGTTGCCCGAGTGGCTGGCCGGAGTACACAATGTCTTTCACGTTTCGCATCTCCGCAAGTGCTTACATGAATCTGCCGAAGTGGTTGAGCCAAGCATCCTTGAAGGCATAGAAGTGGAAAAGGAAGCAACATTGAGGCGAGTTCTGATTCGTATCTTAGGAACGGAGATCAAGAAGCTAAGGAATCGAGAGGTCAAGCTAGTTAAAGTACAGTGGAGTGAAGCCCAAGAAGACACAACTTGGGAAACCGAAGAGAAGATACGCTCACTATACCCATTTCTTTTGAGGGTACATTCTCGATCTCTTTTTCCTATAAGTTTACATACCTTCGTATCATGTACATGCTTTTGCTATCCATGTTTGTCTTGTTATCTTCTCGATCTTATCTTGAGAACCTTAGGTAGAACCCTTTTGGATGTAAACATATATGTGATTGAAACATGTTATGGTTGATGATTGCAAGTGGTTGCTAGTGGTTGCTCGTGGTTGCATAACACACATTAGGCACTAGATCGGCTCAGTCACATATCTCATATTGCATATACATGGGTGCTTATACTTGTATATGGATGGAAACTTGATATGCTATCATTTGGATGTTGCATATGAATGAATGTGTGTGCACTCATGTAGAGATTATAAAGTATGTTAGGAATTTGCATACATGTTGGACTCATTACGCAAACATATTTTGCACTAAGGAGGTCTACTGAATCAGTAACCGCCTGATATTTTGCATTAGATAATTACATACACACACACACTCTTGCATAAGTTCATACAGCATTAGAAATCTTTTAAGGACAATGGTTGCTTGTGGATGATGGTTGAGTAGATGGATGATTGGATGATAGGATTCATTCTTCTTAACATGAAGATTTCGGGGACGAAATCCTTTAAGGAGGGGAGAATGTAACAACCCGTATTTTTATAACATGTTAAAACCATAAATCAAGGCAGAATTAATTTTTAAATTAAGAATCAAGGGAAACGGGTTGCGCCATTGCGTTCATCTCGAAATTTTGCTTGGAAAAGAGTCCGAGCTTTCGAGAAACGGAGTCCGTGTGAGGGAGATATGACCCTCCGAAGTTTCAAGGATTTTCAGAACAGAAAAACAGCTCGAATTTGAATTCGAAATTCAAATTCAAACTCCAGTGCTGACTGGGCGGGAATTCTCCCGCCCAGGACCAGGTCGGCCTGGGGGTTGACACTATGGTCGACCTCCCAGGGACCAGGTTGGCCCTATGGTCGACCTGGGGGTCGACCTGGTGCCAGAGCCCAGTTTTGAGCCTGGGTTCATTCTGATGTATCTGGTCTCGTTTTCAGTCTAGATTCGTCCGCCTAATCCTATATAAGCAGCCTCCTAGCCTCATTCTCTTTACACCATTCTTCTCTAACCTTATGCTGCACAAATTCTTGATGGACATGGCTTCTTTTAAATTAAATTAAACTAATATAAAACACGAAGACAGTTTCTTGAAGACTACGGCTAGGAATTGCATATTGGGGATTTTCTTCTACAATCAAATCAAGATTCAACAATACGACGACTAGTTTCTATACTTGACTTCTGCATCTCAATTTCTTAGACCACGATCTGTAAGTTCTAGTTACTTTGAGATTTAAACTTGTTAATTCTAATTTGGACATGAGATAAAGTAAAATTGGACTTAAGTATGATAATCGATTCACATCTATTCTAGTTTCCATCTTGGATCTTGACTTTTGGGAATATTGCTATGAAATCAGTTTGGACCTATCCATGTTGTAAATCAAACCCTTTCATGTCCATAACATTATCATGCCTGTGATGTTGAATCAGTCCATTATTTACAAGTTTGGGACTATCACCATATGCAATGACTATCACCTTATTATGCTAGATTTGAAATCCTACTATTATTCTATATGCCAGTGATGTTATAACCAATTATCTCAATTTATATCATGCTAAATTTATCACCTTGTGCTCGTTCTTTTGCCTACCATAATTTTGAGGTTATTCCCTTTATTTCTGGATCTAGATTTACTTGTAATTTAGATCGATTCACGTTTACGTGCGATGGGAATACGATTTGGGTAGATTAGGCAAAACATGAATTGGTTATGAACATGAATCATGAACTTGATAATAGGCATAAGTTGAAACATGACATGAAACTTGCCATGAAACTTGACACGAACTTGACATGAAATTTGAATATGGACATGACACTAGAACGAACTTGAAAATGGCCAACTGGAGGTTGGGTTGAGTTTGCAGTGTAATTCTGCCCGGAACTGCCCGGCAAATCCAGTGGCTGCAAACAATAGGATCCAATGTGGGTAGTTGGTCATATCGCGCTTGAAAACCCGAGATCAGACTGAGTTATGGTGTAATTCTGCCCGGAACCGCCCGGCATATTCAGTGACCACAACAACAGGTCTGATATGAGAGGTTGGGGTGCGTTAATGAATTAATGCCACATGATAAGGTTAAGTCATGAACATGAAAGACAACACTTATCCAACTTGACACAGGATTAGTGGGGTTAAGTCATGAAATTGAGAGTCAATACTTAACCAACTTGACATGCTAGACTGATAAGGGTTATGTCACGGATTTAAATGACAACACTTAACCTGTTGGACGGAAACCCTAGTTACGCGGTCCATTTCAGCAGTAACCCACTTAGATGTATCATGGTACCCTAAAACTAGGCAGTGTGGGGCACGATTACTGGGATGATTATAAGCGACCAAAACGATGACTGAGTTGGTGCGCCAGTGTAGGTTCAGGCGGACTATGGTCGTGCACGTAGTCCGGAGTTGAAAAAGCAGGCATTGGGCATTAGTAGGTTTACACTGTGCATGTTAGATTCGTGTCGATGGTTGGCACCCTAGGGCTTGATACACCCTATGGTGGACCTAGCACAGGCTACTACATTCGTGATAGGGCCGTATGACACAGACACATGACGAGTTAGAACTTGTAGGGAGCCGATCAACTAATGGATCGTTTCGTTGGACCTAGTAATGGGTCATTCATGATATTGGGCCAAGGGATCATTTCATGGTTAATACATGACATGGGTTTGGGATACTAGTACAGTTGGTGCAGCGAACCTTGAACATGCGATGCTATACTTGATTTATACTTGAATTATCATGCCATCTTAGTCTATCTTGCCCATCTTGTCATCATCCTTATGTTTACTTTCAGTTTTTACATGTCATGTTACCTTTACCTATTTTTATGCTGAAAGTCACTAGGACTTACCAGTCTTTATGACTGACCCGTTTTCTTTCGCCTCCTTTTCTTTCGTTCCCCCCCAGGTTCTCCGGGAGGAAACTCTAGCACTTAGCTTGGATTTCGCTTACTTTCGGTTCAGCTCATGTACGGTTTGATCTTGAGCTATGCTATGGCTGCATTTCTGCTACCTTTGGGGAATTAAGCTACTTTTGTTGTTTTAAGTTTATGCTTCTTTATTTATGCAAGACAGAATTTGTTGTAAGGGAAAATAATGACTTTGGCTATTTGGTACTTTGGATGAAAAAGGTTTTAACTCTTCTTGAAAGTAATGAAACTTATCTTCTGATTCTTCCGCTGTTTTATTTATGTTCTGTCTTGTAATATTTCTGTGTTTGTTTACCTCGATAACGCTCCTCCAAAACTAGTGCATTCCATTTGTGAGTGACCCTAGCGGAGGTGGGGTGTTACATGTCTGATTTTGGAATAGATTGAACTCGAGAAAATTTTCAAACATCAGGTCCAGACGTCTGGTTGGGATCTTTGGTGAATTGCTGAAATAGTTTTCAAACATCTGGGGAAAGTTTCAGACGTCTGTTTTGGGGATCTTTCAAACTCGAGAGTATTTTTAGACGTCTGGTTTTAATTTTTCCTGTTTTTATTTTAATCGAACCAATTTTCAGACGTCTCCCTTATGAATTCAGACGTTTGATTTTGAAGTTTGTTATTGTTTTAATGGTGGAAATAATAGTTTCTATTTTAAGAATTTTAGAATTCATATATTATATTACTTATATATAAACACAAACATATTTATGATATCATTTTATTGTACAATAATCTTTATGTATTAAATTGTTATTTATTGGCGACCATGATGGTGGTTTTGGAGAAGTAGATGATGGTCTGTCTTCCGCATTTTCTCGAAAGCATATTCTTTCCTGGGAGTTTCACAAAGACGATGAGATTTCTTATGCAAACATCTTTTCGTTAGAGAATGATTGCACATAGCGTAAAACGCTCTTTCGAGGAAATTTAGATGACGCATAGTTCTTTCTTGCTTGTAATACATTTCTTTTTGGACATCCATTATTTCGCGCTGATAGTGAGACATTTCATCTAGCTTCTCATCGATCATTGGTTTATCATTCCTTTTTAATCGTTTGAGTAGTGGAGACAAACCCCATTTTTGTTTTTGAAACTCCGGAGTTGGAAGAAATCATGGAGGAGATGGAGTTCTTATTAGACATGAGTCGGGTGTTATAATTTGCTTAGTATTCATAATGTATAGGAGGATTGATTTTCTTTTTGTTGTTATTTATAGCATAAAAATTTGTTAGAGTTATGTGGAGTAGAATTACTTGGAACATTGAATGGTTATTAGAATTTATTTATCCGTGAAATAATGGTGTTCTTATTTTTAGACAATTAATCTTTGTTATATCAATTCGGAGTAGGAACAAATTCCTAAGTCACGATGTAATTTATCGAATGTTTGTTTGTTTAAGGATTTAGTAAATATCTCTGTTATTTGATTTTTGGTATTTACATGTTCTAGAGTTATATTACATTTTTCTACATTGTCTCATAAAAGTGGTGTCATATATCTATGTGTTTAGCTCTAGAATGGTCAAACGGATTTTTCGACAAGTTAATGGGACTTGTATTACCACAATAAATTGGTGATTTATCAATGGTATTTCCCGTAATCCCTAAGTGTTTGTTGCATATACATTACCTGTTCACATGTTAGGGCAGCTAAAATATATTCGGCTTCGCATGTTGATAATGATACACAATTTTGCTTTTTACCGAACCATGATATTAACGATTGTCCTATAAAATGACACGTATCACTAGTGCTTCTATGATCTATTTGACATCCACCGAAATCAGCATTGCTATAGGATACTAATTCGAAAGATGAACCTTTAGGATAAAACAAACCATAGTCTCTTGTATTAGATAAATATTGTAGAATTCTTATAACCGCACGTTGATGAGATTCCTTTGGTTTTTCTTGAAATCTGGCACATAAACATATGCTCATCATAATATCAGGTCTACTAGTCATTAAGTACAATAGAGGACCTATCATACTTCGATATAGTTTTTCATCAAAATCTTTTCATTATCATTTTTTCTAAGTGAACACTAGTACTCATGGGTGTCGGTTTACTTGACGTTTTCTTCGTACCAAAACATTGTAATAAATTGTTACAATATTTTTCTTAATGAATAAAATTTCCATTTTCAAGTTGTTTTATTTTTAAGCCTAAGAAAAAATTTAATTCACCCATATGTGACATTTCAAATTAATTTTTCATTATATTTGAAAATTTGATACATAGTTTTTCATTATTAGATCCAAAAATAATGTCATCAACATATATTTGTACGACTAAAATATCATTGTTTTCTCATTTAACAAAAAAGAGTAGTGTCTATTTTTCATATTTGAAAACTGGATGATACTAAATGGTTTTTAAGTATTTCACACCAAACTCGAGGAGCTTGTTTTAATCCATAAAGGGCTTTGTTAAGTTTTAAAACATGATTGGGATATTTCTCATGAACAAAAAGCGATTAATGTTCTACATGTACATTTTCTTTAATAAAACCATTTAAAAATGGTCTTTTAACATCCATTTGATATAATTTTAATTCAAGATGACACACAAAGGTTAATAAAGTTCGTATTGCTTCTAATCTAGCTACAGGTGTAAATGTTTCATCATAATCGATCCCTTCTTCTTGATTATACTCCTGGGCTACTAAGCGTGCTTTATTTCTAACTATATTTTCATCTGATTTAGTTTTTAATACCCATTTGGTTCCAATAACGGATTGGTTATCTGCTCATGGAACTAATTCCCATACGTTTTTACCTGCAAATTGATTTAATTCTTCTTGCATTGCTAATATGCAAAAATCATCATTAGCGGCTTCATTATAACTTTTGGGTTCAAAAGTTGAAATAAATGAAATATGACTCATTTGATCTAATTGATGCCGTGTTGATACCGCTGTGTTTAAATCTTCGATAATATTATTTGAAGGATGATCTTTTAAAATACGAGGAGGTGGTCTTAATAAATTTGTTGATTCATTATTAGAAATTGTATTATTTTCAGTGGATTGTATCATAACTTCTTCTACATCATTATCTTTGTTAGTCAAAAAGTTTTCATCAAAAGAAACGTGTAAACTTTCTTCTATAATGTTCGTTCTTTTATTAAAAGTTCTATATGATTTACTACGATCCGAATATCCAATAAATATTCCTTCGTCGGCCTTAGGATCAAATTTTCCTAAGTTATCTTTAGCGTTTAATATAAAACATTTAGATACGAAAGTTATAAAGTATGAAACTTTGGGTTTTCTTCCAAAAAAAATAGTTCGTAAGACGTATTTTTAGTCATGGGTTGTATTGATATTCGATTTAAAACGTAGCAAGCTGTTGCAATAGCTTCAGCCCAAAAATGTTTTGGTAAGTTACTGCTACTTAAAAGTGTACGAGCACATTCTTGTAATGTATGATTTTTTCTTTCTACTACACCATTTTATTGTGGTGTGCGAGGAAAAGAAAATTTGTGACTTATTCCTTTCTTTTCATAAAAATTAGTGAATAAGTCATTTTCAAATTAGCCATCATGATCACTTCTAATATTTTTGATTTTCAAATCCATTTGAGTTTTAATACGTTTGACAAAGATTTTAAACATATTAAAAGTATTACTTTTACGTTTTAAGAATAATGTTCATGTATATCTAGAAAAATCGTCAACTATTACAAAAACATACTTACTATGATTTATTGATCTTGCTTGAGTCAGACCAAATAAATTTAAATGTAAAAGCTCTAACGGTTGTTTTGAAGAAATATTTTTCTTAGATTTAAACGTACTTTTCTTTAATTTGCCAAATTGATAGGCATCAAATAAATTATTGACTTTATGATTTATTTTAGGTAATCCTTTAACTAGTTCTGTAATAACCCGGAAATCCGAGCCAATTTAAAATTTTTATTTTGGCAATTTTAGCGAATTTTGATTATTTAAAATGAATTATTTTAAATAATATCAACGAGATATTTATTTTGAATAGAATTCGAACGTATATATTATATAGATCGTCATTAGAATATAAATATTTATTTTAAATTATAAAAGGAATTGAAAACGGCGCGGTAGTTCGATAATTCGATTTCAAAATTCAAATGAATGTACCGGGTGCAAAATAAACCGGATTTTAGTGAAACCAAAAATATTTGAACCTAATTGAGAATATCTTTCCAACGAATCCGGGAAATCAAAATTTCATAGCGGGAATCAAAAGATATGTTCAGTTGAAAATTCTGAATAGTCGTTATGGAATTCAGACCCTTAAAAATGGAAATTTTGCAAATGACCTAGGATTTCGACGAAACTACTTTTGTTGGGTCCGCAATGCCAAATTATTTCTAGATTCCAAATTTCATAATTTTTCGAATCAATATGTTAGCGTGGCAAAGGAAAACGTGTTTGACCAGTTTTCAGTTGATTTTAATCGACTGGAAAATGGCAATTTTTCAAACGGTCTCAGAATTTGACGAAATTAGTTTTGTTAGGACCGTACCGTCAATACGAAGCTAGAAAATATTTTTCGAGTTAGTATGTAACCACAGTAAATTGAAATGCGCGTTTAAATTCAATATATAGAGTTATATTTTGATTTTGACGAAAACTGATCGAAACGATCGAATCAGCTTACGATACATATCCCATTGGATTCGGAATGGGGGTAATTAGCTATGGACGACAGACGGTGGGCCCCGTTTCAAGTTCGAAATAAAAAGTTGCTTTTTTGAAATTGAAAATAATAAAATATATAAATAAATTATAATTAGACCCCCCCTATATCCTTTCCTCTCTCCCTCGATTGACCAGTTTAAAATCAAAAAGAATAAAAAATGACGAAACCTCATGCTCCCTCCAACCCGCCACCGCCGCCTCGACCAGCCGCCCGCCACCTCGCCTAACCTCCGCCGCAGCCCTCCCCTCCTTCCCCCGTCCTCCTCCTTCTCTCTCCACTCCTTCCTCAAGCAAAACCGCCACAGCCCCGAATTGAAACCCGCCACCACCAGAAGAGGAGCCGTCGCACCCTCTGGCCCACCGTGCCACCTCGATCCGCCCCCCCTCCTCCTCTACTCCACCGACGCACACCCTCAACCCCCCCCTCGGCGAGCCTCCGTGACCACCAGCGCCCCCCCACTTTCAAAACCAAGGTAAAGCTTATTTATTTCAGTTTCTTTTATATATTATTTATTTTGTATGAAACTGAAAAAGAAGATTATAATTTTAATTAGGAAAAAGATTATATTTTTATTTAGAAAAGATAAGATTCTTAATGTGAAAAGATCGAATTTTTAATATGTGAAAAGATCGAATTTTTATATATTGAATAGCAAAGTAAAAATTCGATTTTTATAGATTGAATAGCAAAGTAAAAATTCGATTTTTATAGATTAAATAGCAAAGTAAAAATTCGATTTTTATATATTGAATAGCAAAGTAGAAATTCGATTTTTATAGATTGAATAGCAAAGTAAAAATTCGATTTTTATATATTGAATAGCAAAGTAAAAAATTCGATTTTTATATATTGAATAGCAAAGTAAAAATTCGATTTTTATATATTGAATAGCGAAGTAAAAATTCAATTTTTCTATATGTAGTGAATACGGATGACGAAAGTGAGGAAAGAAGAAACGGCGGAGATTTTCTACATATGAAGAGTCGTGGCGTTTGGTTAAGCTAATCTGTGAGAACTTCTCACCTTTAATTTAATTTTTCTAGTTAAAAATATATACTAGGATGCAGACGGTGTTTAGTAGCACCCGACACCCGTCGTCCACAGACCATGGACGGCTTGTATGCTTGTTTGTTGGATTTTGATGTGTAGTTGATTGTGTGATGTGATGTGAAATGAAATAAAATATTTATATAGTTAAAATATTTTATAGTTGAAAATAGAATTTTTAACGTGTATTTAAAATAAAATAAAATAAACAAATCGGACGATTTGTTTATATACATAGATTTGACTGATATTGATTGGGACGATAAATTTTACAAATCGCCCAACTGCACAAATAAAATCTGTGTTTGATTGTTTGAAAACCCCACACGTGTATTGGGATGATATATGACATACACTAGTCCCAATAATTAGCTGTATGTCGATCGATTGATGGACAGACTGTTATGAGCGATAACTTGTTATATTTGATGCTTATACAGTGTAGAATGCACTTTGGATTATGGTTGATTATTCATCGTTGTTATTGTATACATGCGTTGTAGAAAATCCATATAATTAACATTATACGGTAATTGATTGGGCCTCATTCCAGTTTTGAAAAAGAAATATTTGAAATAGAATATTTGAATAGAATATTTGAAATAGAAATATTTGAATAGAGATATTTGAAATAGAATATTTGAAAATAGAAATATATGAAGCCGTGTTGATTAGATTGACGCCATTTTGACGCGAACGAGATTTATATCGATTTTATTCATTTTTCAATGAATATTGAAAAGAATTGAAATTCGAATTATATTGAAAAGAATTGAAATTCAAATTAGATTAGATTGAATTGAATATAAAACGAATTCGAATTGAATTGAATATAAAACGAATTCGAATTGAATTGAATGTAAAACGAATTCGTATTGAATTGAATATAAAACGGATTCGAATTGAATTGAATTGAAAAGAAAATGAATTCAAATCGATTTGAATTGAAATCGATTTGAATTGAATTTAAAACGAATTTATATTGGAAAATTTAATTTTGATTTGAATTTGAAATGAAGTTGAAATCGTTTCGAAAACGAATTTAAAACGATTTATAAAATACGTTTTAAAAGGAAACCGACGAAGTATATATTATATATATTATATATATAATATAATGGCATGAATAGAACGCGCCGCGCCGCGGTAGTTCGCGAATTTCGACCATTGACTTCGAACGGATATTACGGGAGATCCGACCGTCGGATTCTCCTAAAACCGAAACCGTTGGGTTCGTATCGAAAAGAGCTTTCTAACGAATATTGGAAATTAGAAATCTAACGGTTGGATTTGTAATTATGTCCAAATCAAATTTGGAAAAGGTCGATGTAAGTGCAGTTCGATGGCCGTTGATTGAAATCGACTGTACGGGCCTTGATAAAATTATTAAAAATAGTAATAATTTGTGTAAAATCATAAGAAATGATTTAGAAAGAATTTGGATGAAAAACTCCACATTTGAAAAGATAAAAATAGGCTTTTATCGAAATGAACCAGTTTTGAACTAGAATAGTAATTTATTTATTTTTAAAATAAATAAATTGGATTTGAAATGGTTTTGAAAATAACCAGAATTTCCAATAATTGCATTGGAATGGATTTGAATCGAAATTGTCTTCGGAATATTTCGAAGTTGGATTTCGTGATTATACAGATAGCGTTATGGAAATTTGAAAGATATATATATCGTTATTTCCAATACGATATTTGTTGGTCGTAGAATGTGATATTGAATATAAGCCGATATATTTTCTATTCAGAGCCTTGTATTTAATATCAAATGTGATTTGGGTTTGTCGTGAATGGTGTCTTCATTAACACTGTTCTTAAGCCCAGCTGAAGAAAAGATTAAATCTTTTTATTTATATTTAATGAAGTGTACCAATTAAATGATATTTAATTGGAATTGAATTGGTATTGATTTTTGGGTTTATCGTGAACAGTGTTTTAAATAACACTTGTTCTTTAACCCGATAATTAATGGAACGTGATTTTGGGTTGTCGTGAACGGTATCTTCAATAATACTGTTCTTAGACCCAAAGGAGTTAAGAAAATCAGGAACTAACTCGAGATTAGTTAAGTTGAATGGTTTCTGGGGTATTGATTTGATGTTGGTTTCGGCCTTCGCGGTTAATACTTAGGGAACTGCTCACTTGCTAATTTACGGTTAGGAACTGATTAAAATGTGATGTGATTTTGGGGTTTATCGTGAACCGTGTTTTAAATGACACTGATTCTTTAACCCAGTTAAAGATTAAAACTAAATGGAGTTTTAATGAATCTTTAATTAGATTGAAAAGATCGAGAATGGAGTATCACCAGTTCTTGTTGCTGGCCCCGAGTAGGCCGGGTACGCATGATAGGGGGTTCTCGCTTCGCAGTTTGGTGGCGAACGGTAGACTCTTACCCCTACAAGTCCCAGTTTAGAGGGTTGGTTCGGCAGTAGCCGCGAGACTCGAGAGGGTCGCCGTAAAACAGGGGATTGGGGGACCAGTGTGAGCCACGGTAGGTTTCACCTGCTGTACTGGAGGATGAAGGGATGGTTGCAAAGCCTACCAGATTTCGCGGTATTGTCACACATGGTATCAGAGCTTTGGTTTACAAAGCTCAGAGAAGAAGACACGTTAGAACCAAACGAAAGAACTCATCAAAAATTGGATTAGTAATATCCAATGAGAATGACTCGTTAGAGATAGGATCAGTAGTATCCTAGAACGAGTGTGAAGAGTATGTTTTTAAAATGAAAACAAGTATTGTTTTGAAATTTAAATCAATTATTCGTTTTTGATTATTTATTTTATATTGAATTGGGACAATCCAATATATAAAGATTTTGCATATATGTCTTGCAAACATGTATTCGAAGTTTTAATGTATTGGATAGTTATAGAATCACACTCTAGTGCCCGGGGATAATTCTGGTGACGGGGCACCATCGCTAGTAATTTTCGAGTTTCGAAAGTGGGATTTCTATATATTTCCAATTGACTGGTGTGAGAACCGGACCTAGATAGGGCTTATTGTTATAATTTGGCATCAAAAATCTGATTTTTGACTATGTATCGAAGCTATGAATTTCAAAAGCTAATCAACTAATTGATTGATGGTTGTGTTGTTGATTATTGGTTGATTAATTAAAATTTGTACCATATAGCCAAATTGAACCAAAAAGTGAATTGTATTGAAAATTTGGTCGCATTTGCTTGCATATACATGTACTTACATTGAACAGGTCATAGCAAGAAGGCTAGAGCAGAGAAATAAAATTGTTTGCCCGACAAATAGGTACATGTTTACCATAATTTACTGTTTTGTTTGGGTGATTATGATTTTATGAGCCGATTGGCTAGCCGCTTGGCTTTTTCTTTTTCTTTTTGAGATCAGAAGGCCTGTATGGCAATTTCGGGATTTTCCCGGTGCTCCCGGTGCAGGGGAGGTTATGGCGAAATTTTTTGAAATTTTAGGGTGTTAGCCAATTTTTTGAATTTTTTTAAAAGTTCTTAGAAACTGAAAAGTTGAAGAACTTAAGCCGTAATGAAAATAATGAAAGTTGAGTTGATTAGTTAAACAACTTTCGGCTTCGTTCCTTTTTGGGGACGAAAAGTTTTAAGTGGGGGAGATTGTAATAACCCGGAAATCCGAGCCAATTTAAAATTTTTATTTTGGCAATTTTAGCGATTTTTGATTATTTAAAATGAATTATTTTAAATAATATCAACGAGAAATTTATTTTGAATAGAATTCGAACGTATATATTATATAGATCGTCGTTAGAATATAAATATTTATTTTAAATTATAAAGGAATTGAAAACAGCGCGGTAGTTCGATAATTCGATTTCAAAATTCAAATGAATGTACCGGGTGCAAAATAAACCGGATTTTAGTGAAACCAAAGATATTTGAACCTAATTGAGAATATCTTTCCAACGAATCCGGGAAATCAAAATTTCATAGCGGGAATCAAAAGATATTATCAGTTGAAAATTCTGAATAGTCGCTATGGAATTCAGGCCCTTAAAAATGGAAATTTTGCAAACGACCTCGGATTTCGACGAAACTACTTTTGTTGGGTCCGCGATGTCAAATTATTGCTAGATTCCAAATTTCATAATTTTTCAAATCAATATGTGAGTGTGGCAAAGGAAAACGTGTTTGACCAGTTTTCAATTGATTTTAATCGACTGGAAAATGGCCATTTTTAAAACGGTCTCAGAATTTGATGAAATTAGTTTTGTTAGGACCGTATCGTCAATACGAAGCTAGAAAATATTTTTCTGGAATTTTTCGAGTTAGTATGTAACCACAATAAATTGAAATGCGCGTTCAAATTCAATATATAGAGTTATATTTTGATTTTGACGAAAACTGATCGAAACGATCGAATCAGCTTATGATACATATCCCGTTGGGTTCGAAATGGGGGTAATTAGCTATGGACGACAGGCGGTGGGCCCCGTTTCGAGTTCGAAATAAAAAGTTACTTTTTGAAATTGAAAATAATAAAATATATAAATAAATTATAATTAGACCCTCCCTGTATCCTTTCCTCTCTCCCTCGATTGACCAGTTTAAAATCAAAAAGAAAAAAAAACGACGAAACCACGTGCCCCCTCCAACCCGCCACCGCTGCCTCGACCAGCCGCCTGCCACCTCGCCTAACCTCCGCCGCAGCCCTCCCCTCCTTCCCCCGTCCTCCTCCTTCTCTCTCCACTCCTTCCTCAAGCAAAACCGCCTCAGCCCCGAATTGAAACCCGCCACCACCAGAAGAGGAGCCGCCGCACCCTCTGGCCCACCGTGCCACCTCGATCCGCCCCCTCGCCTCCGCCCTCCTCCTCTACTCCACCGACGCACACCCTCAACCCTCCCCCCGCGAGCCTCCGCGACCACCAGCGCCCCCCCCCCCACTTTCAAAACCAAGGTAAAGCTTATTTATTTCAGTTTCTTTTATATATTATTTATTTTGCATGAAACTGAAAAAGAAGATTATAATTTTAATTAGGAAAAAGATTATATTTTTATTTAGAAAAGATAAGATTTTTAATGTGAAAAGATCGAATTTTTAATATGTGAAAAGATCGAATTTTTATATATTGAATAGCAAAGTAAAAATTCGATTTTTATAGATTGAATAGCAAAGTAAAAATTCGATTTTTATAGATTGAATAGCAAAGTAAAAATTCGATTTTTATATATCGAATAGCAAAGTAGAAATTCGATTTTTATAGATTGAATAGCAAAGTAAAAATTCGATTTTTATATATTGAATAGCAAAGTAAAAATTCGATTTTTATATATTGAATAGCAAAGTAAAAAAATCGATTTTTATACATTGAATAGCGAAGTAAAAATTCGATTTTTATATATGTAGTGAATACAGATGACGAAAGTGAGGAAAGAAGAAACGGCGGAGATTTTCTACGTATGAAGAGTCGTGGCGTTTGGTTTAGCTAATCTGTGAGAACTTCTCACCTTTAATTTAATTTTTCTAGTTAAAAATATATACTAGGATGCAGACGGTGTTTAGTAGCACCCGACACCCGTCGTCCATAGACCATGGACGGCTTGTATGCTTGTTTGTTGGATTTTGATGTGAAGTTGACTGTGTGATGTGATGTGAAATGAAATAAAATATTTATATAGTTAAAATATTTTATAGTTGAAAATAGAATTTTTAACGTGTATTTAAAATAAAAAAATAAATAAACAAATCGGACGATTTGTTTATATACACACGTTTGACTGATATTGATTGGGACGATAAATTTTACACATCGCCCAACTGTACAAATAAAATCTATGTTTGATTGTTTGAAAACCCCACACGGGTATTGGGATGATATATGACATACACTAGTCCCAATAATTAGCTGTATGTCGATCGATTGATGGACAGACTATTATGAGCGTTAAATATTTATATTTGATGCTTATACAGTGTAGAATGCACTTTGGATGACGGTTGATTATTCATCGTTGTTATTGTATACATGCGTTGTAGAAAATCCATATAATTAACATTATATGGTAATTGATTGGGCCTCATTCCAGTTTTGAAAAAGAAATATTTGAAAAAGAATATTTGAATAGAATATTTGAAATAGAAATATTTGAATAGAGATATTTGAAATAGAATATTTGAAAATAGAAATATATGAAGCCGTGTTGATTAGATTGACGCCATTTTGACGCGAACGAGATTTATATCGATTTTATTCATTTTTCAATGAATATTGAAAAGAATTGAAATTCGAATTATATTGAAAAGAATTGAAATTCGAATTATATTGAAAAGAATTGAAATTCGAATTAGATTAGATTGAATTGAATATAAAACGAATTCGAATTGAATTGAATATAAAACGAATTCGAATTGAATTGAATGTAAAACGAATTCGAATTGAATATAAAACGGATTCGAATTGAATTGAAAAGAAAATGAATTCAAATCGAATTAAAATCGATTTGAATTGAAATCAATTTGAAATGAATTTAAAACGAATTTATATTGGAAAATTCAATTTTGATTTGAATTTGAAATGAAGTTGAAATCATTTCGAAAACGAATTTAAAACGATTTATAAAATATGTTTTAAAAGGAAATCGACGAAGTATATATTATATATATTATATATATAATATAATGGCCTGAATAGAACGCGCCGCGGTAGTTCGCTAATTTCGACCATTGACTTCGAACGGATATTACGGGAGATCCGACCGTCGTATTCTCCTAAAACCGGAACCGTTGGGTTCGTATCCAAAAGAGATTTCTAACGAATATTGGAAATTAGAAATCTAACGGTTGGATTTGGAATTATGTCCAAATCAAATTTGGAAAAGTTCGTTGTAAGTGCAGTTCGATGGCCGTTGATGGAAATCGACTGTACGGGCCTTGATAAAATTATTAAAAATAGTAATAATTTGTGTAAAATCATAAGAAATGATTTAGAAAGAATCGGGATGAAAAACTCCACATTTGAAAAGATAAAAATAGGCTTTTATCGAAATGAACCAGTTTTGAACTAGAATAGTAATTTATTTATTTTTAAAATAAATAAATTGGATTTGAAATGGTTTTGAAAATAACCAGAATTTCCAATAATTGCATTGGAATGGATTTGAATCGAAATTGTCTTCGGAATATTTCGATGTTGGATTTCGTGATTATACAGATAGAGTTATGGAAATTTGAAAGATATATATATCGTTATTTCCAATACGATATTTGTTGGTCGTAGAATGTGATATTGAATATAAGCCGATATATTTTCTATTCAGAGCCTTGTATTTAATATCTAATGTGATTTTGGTTTGTCGTGAATGGTGTCTTCATTAACACTGTTCTTAAGCCCAGCTGAAGAAAAGATTAAATCTTTTTATTTAGATTTAATGAAGTGTACCAATTAAATGATATTTAATTGGAATTGAATTGGTATTGATTTTTGGGTTTATCGTGAACAGTGTTTTAAATAACACTTGTTCTTTAACCCGATAATTAATGGAACGTGATTTTGGGTTGTCGTGAATGGTATCTTCAATAATATTGTTCTTAGACCCAAAGGAGTTAAGAAAATCAGGAACTAACTGGAGATTAGTTAAGTTGAATGGTTTCTGGGGTATTGATCTGATGTTGGTTTCGGCCTTCGGGGTTAATACTTAGGGAACTGCTCACTTGCTAATTTACAGTTAGGAACTGATTGAAATGTGATGTGATTTTGGGGTTTATCGTGAACCGTGTTTTAAATGACACTAATTCTTTAACCCAGTTAAAGATTAAAACTAAGTGGAGTTTTAATGAATCTTTAATTAGATTGAAAAGACCGAGAATAGAGTATCACCAGTTTTGCTCCAGGCGATGGTTAAATCTTTAATTAGATTTGAACGTGAAATGGTAATTGAATTTACCGACAACACCGTGGTGTTAGATATGAAGTACTACCAGTTTTACTTCATGGGATGAATAGGTTGGGATTGGGAAAATTAAAACAAATGATTACTTCGGTAAGGTTCGTTAATCCCGACTAGTTTGAATTGATATTCAAAAGTAGATTAAAGAATAAATTTAAAGGATTTATCTTTGATAAAATTAATGGGAACCTTTCCATATGAATGTGAAATTTAGAAACTAAATGTCGGTTAGCTAAGCAGAATGGTTTTCTGGATATTGATCTGATGTTGGTTTCGGCCTTCGGGGTTAATATTTGGGGAATTATTCTCTTGTTAATTTACGGTTAGTGACTGATGAATTGGAATGAGGCGTATGTTGTGTTTGTGTAACACTTGTTTGTAATATACGCGAGTTATTCGGAAAGACCGGGTTTATCCCATTCTGAATAACTGATACGACGATAAGTCGAAGATGAAGACGGTGGTCGAAGACCGGAGGTCTTCACGTCGTTTGGGTGATTACTGATGATCTTGATTGGGATGTACACCCAAGAAGACGGAAATAGTTGGTGATCGTCCAGACGTACTTGGAGATCGATGGATATGCGGGGTGCTAGGTGCCTCCGGTTTCATTCAGACCCAGAACGGACTTGTAAATGGACTGTGTGTCTGACATCGGATTTCATTCTGTGTGACTGATATCGGTTGCATAGAGTGGTTTACCTGTGTGGCATGCTAAGATGCAAATGATCAAGGCTTCTGTTGAAAAGCAGAGTCTTGTGGTTGATGATCAAAGCACGACCTTTGTGGCGTAGCTTTGTGTAGCGTTGATTCGCGAGCCTCGCCTCCCGGTTGTGAACCAAAAACGGGAGAGGACATCAGGGAGGGCATGCGTTTCCTTCTAGTTAGAAGTGGCGTCAGTGGTTTTACATGCCCTGACGAGTTTGACTTATGTGGTTGTTGCTGTTGCGAGGCGCCTCGGATATATCGGTCGATCCGGGACCGATGGAGTAGTCAATCGTTGGCTTACTCACGCCCCAAAGGGCGGGGAAACGCATGTTCAGGCATTTTAATCCACTCAGTGTGGACCGGCCCTGACGATCCAAAGGCTTGACTGAGTACTTGCCTGAGGGGCGGACTAGATCGTCTCGAATTCGGTGAGGACTATCTTTTTCCTCGGTTCACAGATGGAAATCCAATTTCCAAATACGTTGACTTTGCGATTTTGTTTGTAGAGCCTAGTATTGGCGACATGATATATGGTACCCATGCCGTCTATGATTGATACTTATGATTTGAAGTTGTTTTATATACTATGCACTTATAATAGTATCAAATGATTTGTTTTAAAACGTACTAAGCATGTTTGGCTATTATAAGGGAAAACTCTATCCCCCGGCTTGCGTTGCATTGTGTGATAGGACCTGGGTCCTATAATAGCTTCATTTTTTCAAAAAGCATTGCGCTGTTTTGTTATATGCACGGGTATTCTTGGGAGGAAACCCGTTCCGTGTTATACGGCGTGGTCCCTTGATATAACTGATTTAAAGTAAAGTTTTAAATAACCGTTTTAGTTCTCACACCAGTCCCATGACTGACCTGGAGTTTATTGTTTAAACCTAAACTCTGGGTGCCCTTATTTTGACATGGGCAGCTAGTAGTTTTGGTTTTGCAGATTTATATTCACAGGATCCTGGTTTACAGCTGGAACGATATCCGGAAAGCTTTGTATCCGTATATCTCATTCTAGTTGTGTTTTGTATTATTTTTCCGCTGCTATGTAATGTATTGTAATCTCTGATATTTACCGAATGTATTTTATTCATTTATACTCTGTATATTCTTGTATTCTGATGGAATTGTTGTAATATACAATGAAATGTTCTTCCGTCTACGTTCTATTTTATCGTGTTCTCGAAACAATCAGGCGTTTCGAACGGTCTGGGTCGGTTTAGCGACTGATTCGGATCGAGCGAAATTCCTTGTTGTCACACGTTCATATTTTGCTAATTGATTAATAGATTTGAAATTAAGATAACAAAATCGTTTCTGTCATAACTAAGGATCATTATGATTTATGGTTAAGCAAAAATAAGAATTTTGTTTAACTTTCATATTTAGGATATATATATATATATATATATGTTTTTAATTCTAAATTCTTCGAAAACTAAATTTTTATTGTTATCAAGTATGTTGCATTTATCCTTTTTCAAAATTAATTTGAAACCCTTCATAGCATGACTGACTAATACTTAAAAGATTATGCTTAAAGTTTTTAACTAATAAAACATTAGAAATAATGGGAGAATTAGATATACCGATATTGATGACTTCACCAATGTTAATGACGTATCCTTTTGAGTTATCGCCAAATGTTATCGTGCCACCATACATGTATGTGATATTTGATAACATGCTTTTGTTTCCCGTCATGTGCTTGGAGCATCCACTATCTAATATCCATTTCTCCTTTTGTTTTGTTTTGGGTGCTTGCTAGATAAGAAAATTTAATTGGTACTCACTTCCTCCGTTAGGGTCCTATATGTTAGGCGGAGAAGGCAGCCATACTCAGTGGGTTTGGGGCCTTTAAAAACATAATTTTAATTATAAACTACATCTTATAGAAATTTTTTGACATATTTTTGTCTAATAAGTTTGTTATTGGATTTTGGAATCCATATTTTCATCTCTTTAGGTTTTAACACTTTTTTATTGAAAGTTTCCTTTTTAACCTTGTTATAAAGAAAACTATGGTTTTTAGATTTCAAATCCTTCTTAAAACCTAATCCGTTTCTATTTCCCAAAGGTTTGGAACTATTGATGATATTTTCCAATTTTTGTTTTCCTTTATTAAATTTTGAAACATTTGTAGTAATCTTTTCTAACTCATCTTTGAGTTTTGAAATTTCAGAAAGTGAAACTTCTAGATTACTGCTCAAAGTCATGTTTTAATTGAAAATTCCGTATTTTCTAGTTTAACTTTTCCTAACTCTTTTGATAATAAATCATTTTCAGAAATCGAATTTTTATGATCATTTTGAGCTTTTTCTAGTTCTTCTTCTAAAATAACTTTTTCATCCTTTAATAACCCTATCTCAATTTCCAATTTATTTATTCTAGCGATATGATCCTTGTTCGATTTTTTTTGTTGTCTATACTTATCATCTAATTCTATACTAATTTCTAAAATTTCATTATAAGTAAGTTCAGGGCATACCTCATTTGTATCTACCACAAAGCACACATCTGCTTGTTCCGTATCACTATTGCTCTCACTTTTCGATGACGAAGAATCAAAATCATCTCAATCTTTGGAAAATCTTTCTTCATATGACCAAATTTGTCGCATCCGGAGCATTTGATAGATGTCTGATTTGCTGAACTCGATTTCCCATCCTTTTGAAACCTTGTCATTTTCCTGAACTTCCTTAATTTGTTATAGTTTATGGTTATGAAAACAATTTTGTCCTCGTCTAAGTTGGAATCTTCTTCGTTCGCTTGAAATGCTATATTTTTCTTTTTAGTATTTTGTTCCTTTCTAGCATGCAGGTTAGCTTCATATGATAATAAATTTCCAATTAATTATTCAACTTTGAGTTAAGAAAGGTCGTTTGTCTCTTCTATTGCTAAAACTTTCCTTTTCCAATCATTCGTCAAAGAATTTAAGATTCATGTAACTAAATCAAAATCAATGAACTTGACTCTGAGTGCCATAAGATCATGTTGTATAGTTTGGATTCTATTGTACATATCACTATGGACTCATCTGCTTTCATTTTATAGGATGAAAATTGATTTTGTAAAATCGATATTTTTTTGCTTAACTTTTATGGCACCTTCGTGAGTGATTTGTAAGGTACACCATATATCGTAGGTTGTTGTGCACATTATGATACGTGAAAATTCATTTTTATCTTACGCACAAAATAAAACATTCATTGCTTTTGAATCGTTAGAAGCTGCGGTTTTTTTGAGCATCCGTCCATGCACTCAATTCAATAGTTGGTGCTTCATACTTGTTTTGAGTGGCTGACCAAATTTTCAAGCAGTTTGCTTCCATAAAAATCCTCATACGAATTTACCAGTATGCATAATTTGACCCATGGAAAAGCAGAGGATGTTGTGTCGACAGACCTTCTTGAAATATACTTATACTTTCCATATTAAGTGATGCAAATATAAGTTATTGTAATTTGATCAAACCTTGCTCTAATACCAATTGAAAGTTTATGTGGGTAGATCGTATGCAGGCAAGTATGAATTTGTATACTAGAGAAATATAGTAAAGTAAAATGCTAGTAAGGAAAAAGCACACCAGGGTTTTTATGCTGGTTCGGACCTCTCGTCCTACGTCCAGTCCCGAAGCTCCCCTTCGGTATTCCACTATCATAAATCCTCACTTCACCTAGAGGAATAGGCTCAATTACAAAAGAGTTTCTTGTCAAGTGTATGTTCTTGTATAACACGAATGTTGACTAATCAGTGCACGATCTTCCAAAATGTTCTTGAATAATAATTGCTATGAAGTGCAAATATATATGGAAGAGTAGTAGATGGTTGTTAGTGATTTGAATTGCTTGAGTATTGATAAAGTATAGAAGTAATAGAATGCAGAGAGTGTGTAAAGGTGTTGTTCTCCTTGAGTGTTGATGCCGTAAATAGTGTTGAGGAGTGGTAGTTGAAGAGTAGTAGCCCTTAGTCTTTATCCAAGAGTTGCCTTGATTGGTATTGAAGAGTTATGATGAAGAGGAGTGAAAGTGGCTATTCAAAATATGACAGTTTCTTATTGCTATTTTCGATCGAACTCCAGGTCAGACGTTTGCTTTTTATTCTAGGCATCTGGATGCTTCTTCAGACATATATATAGCCCGGGAGAAAATTCAGATATCTGGATAAAATATCAGACGTCTGGATAAAATACCAGTCAACTGATCATTATGCAGATTGTTTTCTGATTCTGAAATCAAATGTGTGGTAATATATCCAGACGTTTGACACACTTGTGTCAGTTGTGCATGTCTTAACTACTTTTTCTCCTCTTTTGAGCATACTCTTCTTTCCTCTTGTATCTTTTCCTTGTAGTTGAGCTATGTTTTTTTGCTTTATGTTGAATCAATCTTGGGCATTTTTCTATATAAACTAATGACATGTGGTTTCCATTGTGTAGTTGTCGTCGTCGGAATCAAAGAATGGATTTCTTAACACTACTGTGGATTGTGAGAGGCTTGAGGTGATGACTAGGAATGTGGAAGGGCGAACGATGGTGATATGTTGCCTACCAGAAGATGGAGTTTTGATTAGCTTTTTATATTTGCTTGTAATTCAACGGGATGGGTTGTCATCCTAGCCAATCATTCGAGAGTTTTCTAATGTTTTTGATGAGGTCAGAGGATTGTGACTGCAACGAGAGATTGAGTTTTCGATTAATTTGGTGGATGGATGTAGAACTATTATTATGTCTCTTAGATAGATGTTGCCTAAGGAACAATGAGAGTTGGAGGTATAAGTGAACGATCTTTTGAGTAAGTGATTCATTCAGAGAAGTGTATCTAAATGGGATACACCAGTTGTGTTTGTGACCAAGGCTCGTGGATTGTTACGTTTTTGTGTTGATTTTCGTGAGCTGAATAAGGTGACCAAGAGGAACAAGTATATGTTGCTGAGAATAGATGAATTGTTTGATCAGCTTCACGAAGCCAAGGTGTTTTCCAAATGGATTTGGCGACAGGATTTCACCGACTGAGAGTGGCTAGGGATAGTGTGCCGAAGACTACCTTTGTAATGACACAGGGATTTCCGACTCCGAAAATCAACACAAAACTACCATGTTGACTATTCAGAGATCTGAAATACCTAATCATTAATAGAAAGAAGTTAGAGGGTGAGAATAGATAAGATAGAAAATTAAAATAGAAGAAGAAGAAGATCACCACAGAACAGAATCAGAGTACTACGAATCTCATAGCGGAATGAATAAAATATAATACATAACTCCACAATAAAACAGTATATATGTATAGAATAACATTATCAGAGTACAACACTTACACACAGCGGAAATAGCAATAGCTATATAATCCTGAAGCCTACTGCTTCAAGCTTCTCCAAGTATATCTGTAAAGACCTGAACTACTTGACTGCCCGTACAAATTTGGGCACCCAAGAGTTTAGGGAAAACAAAAACAAAATAAACTCTAGGTCAGTCATGGGACTGGTGTGAGTAAACTCAAATCATTTGGTTTAACTTTTCAAAATCCTTTTCAAAAGAAAAGGTAATCGTAAGACCGGTCCATACATAAACACAGAAGGTTTTTACCTTATGATAACCCAAAACAGTTTTGGAAATCAATACTTATATGATATTATAATAATGTCTAATCATAAGTGATTAACAATCTAGTAGAACGCTTGCATCTCACGTTCCATATATATGGTATACAAACAAAACCGCGGGCGCTTATTGGAGATTGGGTTCCAACTATGACAAGGTACGGGACCACCTGCCGATAGTGTATCTCTAGAGGCAAATACACTGGGTTCAACAAGAACGTCTTGCAACCCGGCCCACACATGACCGACCACTCATTTCGCTTGAGTGTATCGAATGTATATCACCAACGGTTGGGAGCTACCCACCGTTTCCCGAAAAGGGACAGCATCGAACATGGATAAAAGAATGAAATGGATTTTCTCTAGATAGGTGGTATACACCCTAATGGGAGCGACCCATATAGCCATGCTGCCTGCCCGATTTCTGTCATTTCCCGGTTGATGAGGCTTGAGGTGATTACGTATCTTTTGGAACACTGACCACCATTCACTTTGAATGCCACATCGTCATACCCGCCAAATCATAATTGATTTCCCTAAAAATACCACGAGTATAAAGCTAAGAGAAACGAATTCCTCCACCACCAAACGTAAGTACGTTTGAAGAGATCAACTTACGCGATCCGTTAGATATACTCAGTCAGACATTCGTACATTCGTGTTGTCCTGGGACTAGACAAACCGAAGGCACTATTCTGTAAACAAGATAGCCCTTGCATAACTCCATCTTCAATTATCTTCATCATATTTGATCGCAACGCTAACGTTCATATAGAGTGGTTTTCAGATAATGAATCTGATCCCGGTCTTTCCGTATTGACGACGGAAAAATGGTCAAAAACTTCGATAGTCGGTGATCTAACTATCAAAGAAAAACAGGTGTGCAAACAACGATATTATTTCCTGATGGAAACTCTGTCGATCAATCATCATTCAACATTTATCTCTTTTGATTTAATTTATCATACATTTATTCATTTCCCCAGTTCTATATATTCTTTTACTTACAGAAATATTCATACGAAGTCTCCTTTTTATTTCTAACACTTAAATTTCTTTTAAATTCTTTATAAATGTTGAGTTCACGTTCTATTTAAAATATCGGTGTTAAAACCAATTTCTACTTCTATACATAAGTTTGGACTTATGTATTCTATTTATCAAATGATAAATATTCCTTTTAATTTATAAACATTGTTTATAAATTTATCTGCTCAGTTTATCTGTTAAAACAGATTTCTATTTAAGAATCTCCTTTAAATCCATCATCTCATAGTTCTTTAATATCTCGCTGATTTCCTTTTAAATTTTTATTTATTTCCCAAATAATCCCTTTTTAATTATATTTGTTTCCCACATATTTCATTTATAGTATCCTATCTATTTGATATAAATATTTCCTTTTATATATTTCTTTACTGACTTCTTATTACTTCTATTAAGTAATTTACCCAATAACGGTCTTTGAAACTTCCACATAACTGTTGAAAATTTTATATAGAAGTTTCTTATTTAATTTTCACATATCCCTTCTTTTAAATAAAAACCCTCTTGATTTCATAAAATTCTTATTTCAATATATTTCCACAAATTCCCTTTTTCTATATTACCCTTTTGATTTTATAAACTTTCAAAATTTACTATCTACTTCAATTTCTTTTATTATAGAAAATCCTTTGATTTTATATATAAATATTTTATCTCAAATTATAGTTTGAAATTTCCCTTTTTTACTTTCCAATATCACTTTTGGTATTTAAAGGTACCAAATAACAAGACTAGTGTCATTAAGATCAATCATAGGTCATATATCACCTCATATATCACAATATATGAAAAACAATAAAATAAATGTTGAGGAATCCAATTGGATCCCTCCAACCTGTTTTCCCTGCACCCACAGATGTTAATCAACATAAATAACACGAGTATAAAATATTCTGATAAACAGAATCAATATTCGATTAATGATTTATAAATATCGTTATCGCTATTTTCAACCAATTAACTAGCAGTCCAACCAAACAGCCAACACACAGCAATCAACCAATATTTATCAGTTATACAAATACGTTATAAAAATATGAGTTGAGCAAACTTAGTGAGATTTACTCACTTTGTTCGGTTTATCGTTAAATAATGATATATGTTCATTGATTTGATTCAGGCGTTTAATTTCACCATAAATCCAAACGAGCTCCAATTCACTCCCGGTCAATTCCATGGTGTAGCAACCGTCCATACGATCCCAATGGATCTGGTTTTGCTGAATTTGGTTAACGTATGAGCTAGATATTCAAATTACAAGTTTATATATTAATTAAATTTAAATAATCTAAGTTGTTTTATTTTTTATGGGCTCACCTCTATTACATTTTCCCCAGCCCAACTGTGTAACGTGAATACCAGATCCAACATGGATTTGACCCGTCTTCTACAAATATGCCTCCAGTATACGCTCTTCATAACCAAAACCTATCCCTTTTCAACCGTAAGTCTTCCTCCCTCATCATTCAACTAAAAACAAAATCGTCCTCACCATAAATCCGCCCTTCTTCTTCCCTTCCGAACGATGTCCACAACCTCACACTCGCTCCTACTCCTCAAATCGCGACTCCAGACCCAAACTGAAAGCTACAGGAAACTGGAGGATGCTTCATGGCACCGTAACGCACCATGCGCCGCCAACATTCCCTTCCACTCCACAGATAATAGCGTCTGGAATCTGCAAGTCCTGGAATCATAGATCTACACAGTTTGAACCTTTATTTCATGATTTAAGTGAATTATAGATCGCGTTTTGATTTTGCATAGCAAGGTTGTTTTGGGTTTGTTCTGGAAATGGTGAATTTTAGAAGGGAAAAGAGTGGAGATGACAATCACGTATGTTGTTGTATAAATAAGGGTGCAGTTCCTTGGCACCTAAGGATTATTTCTCTTAGGTTTGCAGTGATTTTTGTGGACATGTGGTCTAGTTGTAGGTAGGTTAAATTTTCAATAATGTAGTTGTGCTCTACTTTAGACCTACGCATATGTACATTGGGTAGGAGTTGAAAATACATCTCTGTTCAGTTTTTTTATTCGCAAGTGCTATGCATAGGTTAGCAGGGTAGAAGATTTGCGACTTGGCCATGAAGTAATAGGAGATAGGTCCGCTGGGGAGGAGGCTTCATTGGTGAAAGCTCAACACATGAAGGGTAGGTTATAACATATTAATGAAGAGGGTACTGCGTTTGAGTTTTCACGCCAGTCTTTGCTAGGCATGTGCATGTATCAGCCTTTATGTATTCAGACGAGCATGTGTCCCATATGCTATAGCTCAGTTTTGAAGGAAATAGATTAGGCAAACTCAGTTGATGGTGATAAGTGAGGCAGCGTTGTGTCAATCCGAGTTGATTACTGCTTATGAGAAATGAAGGGGAACAAGTTGCGGTGTGGTAGCTGGTGATAATTGACGTGCAGAGGTACCGCGGATGTGAAAGCATAGGGTAGTATTTTGATGTGAATATACATATATAGGTACCATGTGTACGTATATTTACTGTGTTTCATATCTTGACTGTGTTTTTATATATCTAACAATATAAATACTTAAATCCAGTGCATCACTGTTGCACTGATGGTAAACATTCGTACTGCCTTTGTTGCTCGAGAAGGACCTTTTCTAACGTGATATGTAAAATATGAGAATTTGCTTTGTTGAGCTTTTTTTCTTTTTGTTGAATACTATCACTATGGACTGGTTATGTTGATTATTGTTATTATTATTATTTATTATATATATATATATTCGTTAATAGTGCCTGTTGGTTTTGGGATCGCTCGGACCAAGAGAGAACGTGTATGAGATATGATCCACTATTTCCTTTCACTTGCTGTTTAGTTGGTATATATTCATGATGTAAGTTCTAAGATGAACCTGTACTGATACCAAGGAAAACGTTGTTCTATTTTACTTCATTTGAAGTCACTGAATTATCTTGGAGTAGTAAATTTATAACGAGCTGGATATACATACATAAATATACTAGAACACTTAACAATTATATTTAGTGGACAAGCAGCATCCATGGAAAAAGGAACGGCATGTGCTTGAGAAAATGGGTTTGCTGATATGTAACGTTTGCCATTTGTTCTTGTTCCACCAACTATATCGATGGTACCAGTTAACATAGGTGTATTCACGTGTTGTATAGGATGTTTTATTTTATTTTTAGTTATGAAGTGTAGCGTCCCCTACTATGAAAAACTCACATTCACACATGGACTGTTACAGACAGAAATGAAAATACAGTCGTATCCAGCGAGGTGCCAGGGTCCCAAAAATATAATAATACCGGTAGGTTAACTTATATTGTAAAACCCTAAAATGTTGTTATAGGGTGCAAAATACCCCAAATAAAAAGTTGTGTATTAAATTATTTAAAAATTACAGTAAAATTCTAAAAATTAAATTATCACTATGCCTTAAAAGAATCTTGTCCAAATTCGAAATCGATATTTAAATATATTCAAATAACCGTTATGGTCCATATATGATTTCATAACGACTTTCTGAATATTTGATTTGAGCATAACTTGCAATCTACGAGACGAAATCTCGATTTTTCACTCCTATTAGAAAAAAATAACTTAACAGATTCAAATGTTTCTTGTTTCACAGAATTTTGACTTAAAACGGATACTGTATATTCGTTTAAAGTTCGAATCGCTAAATTATGAACTGCCGCTCTATTTCGAGCTCGATTATAATTATAATATAATTTATATACCCTAACGCCGTTTTATTAAATAGACCGTCATTAAAATTCGAATCTATCTTAACGAAACATCTTATACTGTCCAATTCACACAATATTGTGAATTCTACTATTTCTGACTATTTCAGAATTTAATATATTATTTTATTATTTATATTAATTAAATGTAAATATTATTTAACTCCAGTTATCGATATCGCCAAATTGATATTTAATAATTAAATAAATTAATTATTTCACCGTAAAAATACGGGATGTTACCACTTTTAGGATACCATCCAGATTTTATGAGTGGCCAATAGTGCCATTTAGATTGGCTAACGAGCCAAGGTATTTTTTAGACCTTTTGAATCGTGTTTTTAGAGATCAATTAAACAAGTTCATACTTGTGTTCGTAGATGATATATTGGTTTATTCCAAGACTGAGGAGGAACATAATACGCACTTGAAAATTATTTTGGGAATCTTACGAAAACATCAGTTGAAGGCTAAATTTTTGAAGTGTCGCTTCTAGAAGGAAGAAGTGAGATTCTTAGGTCATGCCATATTAGGACAAAGAATAGCGGTGGATCCCACTAAGGTGGCAATGATATAGGATTTGGATCGACCTAAGAGTGCAACGGATGTTAGGAGCTTCCATGGTTTAGCTGTATATTATTGACAATTTATGAAGGATTTTCAAAGATAGCTGCATCATTAAGTGGATTAACAAAGAAGAATCAAGTCTTTGCGTGGGATGCAAAGTGTGAGCAAGCCTTTGGAATTCTGAAAGAAAGTTTGACGAGTGCTCCTGTGTTGACTATTTTGAGCAGGAATGAAGAGATGACAACATATACCGATGCATGTGGTAATGGAGAAGGATAGAGTCATAGCTTACGCAAGTCAACAACTAAAACCGCACGAAAGGAATTACCCGACTCACGATTTGGAATCACCAGCGATAATGTTTTCTCTGGAGATTTGGAGGCATTATTTATTGGCAGTTAGGTTCGAGTTGCTTGCATATCATAAGTTGTTGAAGTATCTTTTCTCCCAAAAGGATTTAAATCTTCGGCAGTAACGATGATTAGAGTTTCTGGCATCATACGACTTTGGTATAGCTTATACTCCAGGAAAAGGTTACGCAGTGACTGATGCGTTGAGTAGAAGACATTCGAGTTTGGGAGCCATGCTTTTGGAATGGAAGCATCTCGATTATTTAGCCTGATTTGATTTTAGACCTTGTTGTGAGTTAGAGCCCAAGATGTTAGCAATCTTATCGATTAAACCGACTCTTATAGGATTGGCGAAAGCCAAAAGTTAGACTATAATCTTATGGAAATCATATGGAGATTAGAGATGAGGGTCGCTTCTAGAAGATTAAGGGTTTTGAAGTCGATCGGGATAGCCGGCTTCATAAGGATAGATGAGTGGTTGTTCCTGACTTAGATGGATTGAGAGATGAAGTTTTGAGGGAATGTCATCACTCTAGATTTACGATTCAACCTAATGGTAACAAAATGTATCGAGATATGAAGAAAGTTTACTAGTGGGAAGGCATGAAGAGGGATGTTGGGAAATTTATTCGAGGTGTATGAACTGTCAATTGGTTAAAGCCGAGAAGAATAAGCCGAGTGGATTGCTACAACCATTAGAAGTTCCTACATGGAAATGGGAGCAAGCGTTGATGGATTTTATTGATGGATTACCTAGGACAAAGGCAAGAAATGATATCACTTGGGTTGTCGTGGATCACTTGACTAAAAGCGCAAGATTTTTTCCTGTTAGATCAACTAGGACTGCATCGAAGTTGGCTGAGTAATATATTAAGTGGACAGTTCGATTCCATGCAATTCCGAAGAGTATATGTAACACCCCACACTTTTCTGAGCCCAGATTTTGACAAAAATTCGAAACCCAACACCATCTACGCATGAAGCGTGTAAATCTAGTACTTTCAATATAAAAGAGCATGAGCATAATCAGGGTACGATAAAATATCTCCCAGGTTATCTGGAGAAAGTCGGGTTTCCTCAAGAAGTGTGGGGTGTTTCAGTATTGTTAGTAATCGAGATCCATTATTCACCAGTGAATTTTGGAAGCGTTTGCAAGATACATTGGGAATCCAACTATGTATGATACGGCTTATCATCCCCAGACATATGGTTAAATTGAAAGAGTTAATCCAGTATTAGAAGGTCTGCTTAGAGCTTGTGTATTGGATTTTGGAGTGTCATGGGAGGACCATCTGCATTTAGTCTAGTTTGCTTATAATAACAACTACCGGTCGAGTATTGGAATGACACTATATGAGGCGTTGTATGGTAGACTGTGTAATTTTCCATCCCGTTGGTTAGAAACTGGCAAGAAGTAAGTACTTAAGCCTGAAATGATAGGAGAAACATCGAATAATGTTATCATCTGACAATGAATGAAGGCAACCCAAGATCGATAGAAAAGTTATGCCGATAAGAGACGAAAGGATTTGGAATTCTTAGTTGAAGATTCGGTACTTGTTAAGGCTTCACCTCTAAGGAATGTTGTTCGTTTTGGAAACAAAGGAAAGTTAGCACTAAGACTTGTTGGGTAGTTTTCGATTGTCAAGCGTGTTGGGAAGCTTGCATATAGAGTAGATTTACCTGAGAAGATGGCGGGTGTGCACAATGTATTTCATGTATCGTTTCTACGAAAGTTTGTGCATGACTCGAGTGTTGTGGTATCCCCTGATCAGATTGAAGATTTAGAAGTCGAGCCCAAAATTTCTAGGCCTTGTATGTAACAATCCTGATTTTATTAAGAAATATATAATGTATATTAAATATTTAAAACGATTTATTTTAAGAATTTATGACTTGAAATTTATTTAATTTAACATTTGAATGTATAATTTATAATATAATTGAAAACAAGCTCGCAGCAGCGCGGTAATTCATAATACTATATTTTGAACTTTATATGAATATACTGAATTCAATATAAGTTATTATTTGTTGAAACAAGAAATGTTAGAATCCATTTAGCTATATCTTTCTAACGAAAGTGAAAAATCAAGATTTCATCATATAGATTGTAAGTTATGTCCAAATCAAATTTCCAAAAAGTCGCTATGGAATCGTTTATAAACCACAACGATTTATTTAATAAAATAAAAGGATTTTATAATATATTGAATATCGATTTAGCTTAAAAATGAGATAATGAGTTTTAAATCCACTATAGTTTATTCTGAAGCTATATGATATTCTATTTGGATATATATGTATATACGATAATAATAAATAGTTTATTATTAAATTGAATAGTTTGGAATTAGATAATATATAATAATATTACATAGGCCTTAAAATAGCCATTTTGCAAACGACCTCCGTTTTCAGTGAAACTAATTTTGTTGGATGTTTTGTGATCGTGCGTAATTAAGATGCGAACCGGTCTATAATTTGAGCTCGACCTAGTGCTTTTTGAGCAAATTGATTGGAAATTCTACGAAACAAGTTTCATTAGGACCGTAATGACAAATCATAATTGCATATCAATTTTCATCTCGAACGAAGTTCGTATGTGCTCGTGCGAATTTTTAAATGACTATTGGAAACAATGATTGAATAAAAATTAATAAGATAAGAATGAAATTTCACCAACAAACTAATCGCTTCCCAATAAATGCACCCCCAAACCAACACCCCTCCTCCACAATTTTCAACCACCAAAATTTGCAAATAAGTCCCTCCTTTTAATTCAGATTTTATCTTCCAAACGATTGTGAATTGGAAGAAACTTCCAAAATGAAATTTATAGAGGATACTTAGAGCTACCTACACTAAAAATTCCATGGCCAAAGTACGTCGAAGATTATCGGGACCTAGCCCGAAATGTGGCGTGTTGAGTTTTGAATTATGGGGTCTTGGGGACAAATGGCTGAGAATTAGCCAAAGTCATCAACTAGGAAGTTGGAGAGGGGGGAGAGGGATATGAATTTGTAGTTACGGATTAGCCTGAAAGTAGTCGTGGTGGCGGCAAAATGGACATGATCGGAGGCAGGCTGTCGGGAGGTGCAGTAAGAATAAAATCACAAATTCCAGTGAATGGAGGCCGATTCGAACGAAGTGGCCAGCATGAAAGTTGTTCATGATGGTGAGGTGGAGGTGCATGTCAAATTTGGTAGCAAATGCTTGTGTGTGGTGGCGGTAGGTTGGCCACCGTGATTTTGGTTCGCGGGGGATTTCTTGCGCGATGGTGACAAGATGGGGGCCCTACCTTCTGGCGTGGTGGTGTCTTGTCAAGGCGGTGCTGGTAATGGGGGATGTTGGACCTCCGGCGGCAGTCTCTAGTTTGGGCGGCGTGAGCTCGAAAGGGGAGGGAGCCATGGGTTTGAGAAAGTAAAGAAGAAGGTTAATTACATGATATAATCTGATGTAAAAGTTATTGTAATGATAATGTAAAAGTTGTTTTGTTCAGTTCTTATTAGTCGTAATCCCAAGCGATACGTCTTATTGATCAGTTTAAGCCGGTTGGATTATCGGTTCGAGCTGGGCGGTAGGGCTGATCGTCACAGTTGGTATCAAAGCTTTGTTTTATACAAAGATTTAGGGTGCGACTTGTTTGAAAGAAAGGAAAGAACCCATCAGAGATAGGATTAGTAATATCCTAGAAGAGTGACTCATTAGAGATAGGGTTTGTAATGCCCTAGAATGAGTTTGAAGAGTATTATATATAGAAGAAAACAAATTTGCGCATGTACAATAAAAATGAATTTGGTATTGAAAGATTATCTATAATAATGGTTTGAGTATTTTATTTGATGTTGACGTTGGATGATTGAGTATAAGAAGATTTTTGAATATATGCTTAATTAACGTATATTCAAAGTATTAGGTATACTAGACAAATATAGAATCACATTACAATGGCTTGAGCATGATTCTGTTGATGATTGCATCATCAGTGTTTATTTTTGAGTTTCGAAAGTGGGATGACTATATAATTGCAATTAAAATGTCGAAATATACTTAGACACATTATGGTTTAAGCTTTAAATTTAACTAATACAAATTAAATAGATTGAAAGGATAAAAGTGAGTCAAATGAATTAAAATTTAACTTAAGAGAAGTTAAATTGAATTGGAGTGATAAAACCAATATATGAATGGAAAATAAGTTGAGATAAGTCAAATTTAACAGTTAATGTTGAAAAGAATTAGAAATTAGTTGGAATTGGATGTATAAGTTTATTGTATGGAAGCTAAGAAGAGGATTAAAGTTGAATGCCCGACAGAAGGTACACTTTTACTGTAATTGATTAGGTTTGATGATTTTATGAGCCGATTGGCTTTTGGATTATTTTTTTGATCGATGAGGGCCTAAAGAGGTGAGTTGCAGTTGTACCGAAAGGGCTGTATGAAGGAGGTTATGGCATTTTTTTAAATTTAGGCATTAGCCAAAATTTTAGAAATGGGAAGTTCTTAAGAAAATGAAAGGTTGAAAAACTTAAGTTGGTTAGAACTAAGACAAAGTTGGTCAAGTAAACGACCTTTCGTTCCGTCTTCGATTTCGAGGACGAAATCTTTTTAAGTGGGGGAGAATGTAATGACCTAGATAATATAATTAAAATGAGCTCGCAGCAGCGCGGTAGTTTGTAATAATCCGTTTTGAACTTTAAATGAATATCGATTTAGTTTTAAAATGAGATATTGAGTTTTAAATCCACTATAGTTTATTCTGAAGCTATATGTACTTTGACATATATATACATATATACGATAATAATAATTAGTTTACTATTAAATTGAATAGTTTTGGAATTAAATAATAATATTACATAGGTCTTAAAAATAGCCATTTTGCAAATGGCCTCCATTTTTTACGGAACCAATTTTGTTGGATCCAGAATAGTAAATTATTGCTAGATTTTAAATTTCGTATCATTCGGAGTTGTTTGTGATCATGCATAACTAAGATGTGAACTGATCAATAATTTGAGCTCGAACTAGCATTTTTTGAGCAAACTGACTCGGAATTCGACGAAAAAAGTTTTGTTAGGACTGTAAGGACAAACCATAGTTGCATATCAATTTCCACCTCGAATAGAGTTCGTATGTGCCCGTGCGAATATTTAAACGATGATCGGAGATAATGATTGAGTAAAAACTAATAAGATAATGAACGGAATTTCACCACCAAGCTAATCTCTTCCATATAAATGCACCCCCAAACCAGCACCCCTCCTCCACAATTTTCGGCCACCAAAATTTGCAAATAAGTCTCTCCTTTTAATTCAATTTTTTTCTTCCAAACGATTGAGAATTGGAAGAAACTTCCAACATGAAAGTTGTAGAGGATGTTGAGAGCTACCTGCTGTAAAAATTTCATGGTCAAAGGACATCGAAGGTGATGGGGATTTGGCCCGAAAGGCATCAGGTTGAGTTTTGAATCATGGGGTTTTGGGGGCAAACGGTTGAGAATTAGCCAAAGTCACCAACCAGGAAGTTGGAGAAGAGAGAGAGTGCTACAACTTTGTAGTTGGGGGTTCGGCCAAAAAGTGGTCGTGGTGGCGGCAAAATGGACATGATCGGAGGTGGGCTGTTGGGAGGTGCAGCGAGAATAAAATCACAAATTCCGGCGAATGGAGGCCGATTCAGGTGAAGTGACCAACAAGAAAGTTGTTCGTGATGGTGAGGTGGAGATGCATGTAAAATTTGGTGGAAAATAGTTGTGTTTGGTGGTCGGTAAGGTAGCCGGCGTGATTTTGATTCGCATGGGATTTCGGCGCGATGGTGATGAGATGAGGGACCCATCTTCTGGCGTGGTGGCGCATTAGCAAGGCGGTGCTAGTGATGGGGGACGCTGGACCTCCGGTGGGCGACATGAGCTCGAAAGGGGAGGGAGCCATGGTTTTGAGCAAGTAAAGAAGAAGGTCGATTATATTATTATTTAATTAATGTATTCTAAGTTCGAACGATTATAATTCGTTTGTATGAACTCAGAATTGAACGATACTGGATCCTTTGGAATCGTGGAGTCGAGAGCTTTACAACAAAACTAATTTGGATGAATTTGGAGAAAGTTGAAATTTTGGGTTAAATTAAACCCACATTTAATTCAATCCAAAAGCGATTGTTATTATAACGATCAAAAATCAATATGAAAACTCGTTGAACTGATTTAAAAGTTATTATAATCTTATCTGATTATTTATTGATTACCTGTGATTGCAACGGTTACTTCGTGGGTGATGGACGTTTATATATAGTTTTATATATATTGTTTATGTACATTTAGGCGCTAAAAATTATAAACGCTTATCTTATGACTGTTGTTTGATGGATGATGAACTGTTATGGATGTTGTTATTATTGTTAACACAACTGACACCATGAATATGAATTTATTTGGGAATTGATTGAGTCGAGTTCCATTAGGATTTTAAATGAATATTATATTCATTTAGTAGAAATAAGGTGTAAAAATGAAAATTGGATTTTTAAATTCAAAACGATTTGGAAATGAAATTGATATCATTTCAAACAACTATTGAAAAGGTTGAGATGGATTTTAAAGAGATTTGAATTAAAAATGATTTGTTTTAACTCAAACTTGAATTTGAATAGTAAATTGAAGAAGTAAATTCGAGCTAGATATATAAACGATGTTTCTAACTCGAATGGATTGTTCCGATGATATTATTAATTTTTATAGTGGATTTCAGAAAAATTTGGATTTCAAAATATTATTATTTTAATATTATAATAATATAGAATATTCAATTTTGTTATATAATTGAATTTGAATCGATTTAAACGAATTTATAAACGTTTTATAAAAAATATTTGAACTGAATCGACAAATTTTATTTTAAATAATATTATGGTTTGAATAGGACGTGTCGCACAGCGACTGTTTGCGAATTTCGACCATTGACTTCAAATTGAAATACTTGGAGATCCGACCATCATATTTCCCCAAAACAAAAAATGTTTAGTTCAAAATGAAAAAAGATTTCAAATGTTATGTGAAAATTCAATTGTTAGATTTTGAAATAAGTTCAAAACATATTTGAATAAAAACAACACTAGTGTCGTTAGTGACCTGAAAACGGATTTTAACGAAATGAGCTATTTTTAAATTACTAAAGATATGAGGAAATTATGGTAAAACATGATTAATGATTCAAAGTTATTTGGAAAATAAATATGAAGTTTCAATCTATATTTTGTATATTCATGTTTTCAGCCAAACTGACCGAAAGCGGTAAACGACGCTTTTGTGAAATTAAGTGAAATAAACCTAAGATTTCCAAGTATTGAATTATTGGATTTGAAAGATGAGTTTAAAGAAACCTTCAAATTAAAGTTAATTGATTTAGATAGAAATGATATTCTAATATTTGGTATTAATTGCCGTTGTGTAGGCGTTTACTATATATGGAATTCAGAGATATTTATATCGTTATTCCACTTATATTATTTGTTGATTACGAGAATTGGTGTTGAATATAAGTGAATATAAATTTCATTTAAATTCTTATATTTAATGTCAATTGGTTTGGGGTTTGTTGTGAATGGTGTCTTCAATAACACTGTTCATAAACCCAGTTAAAGATGAAGAGTATGGAATAAATCTTTTAATTTATATTAATGAAGTTTTGCAATAATAAACTAATTGGAATTGGATGGGAATCAATTTGGTGGTAATCGAGATGAGTCCCTGTGGATGAAGACCTTTACTATTAAGGAATTTAAAAGGCATGGCCGTAATTCCGTTTATAGTATTAGTCCGATATAGGAATTTATATCAATTATGAAACTGATATGATTTCCGTGAAGATTTCATTTAAAATGAGAGAATGATTTTGGGGTCTGTCATGAACGATGTTTCAAATAACACTTGTTCTTTAACCCTTGTAATGGAAAAACTAATTTTCCAAGGTTGGTTGAAATGAAATCTTTATTTGAATTGAATATAAAGATTTAAAGAATGAAGTTGGAACTCAATGGTTTATCGTTGAGTTAGGTAATCTTTTGGGTATTTTGATCTGATGATGTTTATGCCTTCGGGGTCATACACTTGATAGATTATACTCTTGGCATTGGGCAATCGAGAACCCATTTTGGTTAATGAATGGTTTTCCATAACGATATGAATTAGAAATCGCAAGTATGAATTTGCACCAAAGATATGATTGAGGAAAGTTAAAAGTGATTTACCATGTGATGGTTAATGAATGATTTGATTTTAAGTAAGCGTGTTTTCACATAATGACAAGATTTAATCTTTAATTAGATTTGAAATGAAAGAAGATAATTAAACTTACCAAAATACAAGAGGTATTGGATATGGGGTACCACCAGTTTTGCACCATGGGATGAATAGGATCGAAAATGGATAATGATTTTAGAAATTACCTTTTTATAATGTTTGATAATCCCGATAAATTCTAGAAAACTCGATTTGAGTTAAAGTTGTGAAATGAGATTTTTATAATCTATTGAAATGATTTCCAACAAAATATTTAAACAAGGGTTTAATGAATGTAAATCTTTCGTAAGATTTAAGGGATAAATTCCCAATGTAAAGAGTGATTTGAGTAAATGAATATTCTGAAATGGAATGAGACTCATGATATGTTCATATATCGATTGGTTTGAAAGATGCGCTAGTTATTTCGCAAAGACCGGGTTTCGACCCATTCCGAATAACTATACAACGAGTATTGAAAATACTGAAGATGGTGGTTAAAGACCGGGGATCTTCACATCGTTTATTATTATTGATGTCTTGATTGGGAGGTAGACCCAAAACGAGGCAATATGTGGCAGTCGTCCAGACGTACTTGGAGATTATCCGGATATGCAAGGGCCTCTCTCCTTAGTTGGACAAGGAATAAGGTGCCTTTGGTTTCGTTCAGACCTAGAATAGACTTGTAAATGGATGTGTATGATGTTGTTTTTTACAACATAACCAATTGGTTTTTATTGATTTTATATCAGCTGGTGGCGGAGAATTTATTCTCTAAGCTTAACACCCTCCTCTGGGACTAATATAGTGAGAGGGTAATATATTAGCAGACCCCGATTACATGTTGTTAATTGACAATGTGGCTTGCTAAGTGCTGAGCCGATCATAGCTTTTGTTGAAAAAAAGATCTTTGTGGATGATGATCAAAGCATGGATGATATAGCATATCTTTAGGATGAAATGTGACTGTAGATCCTCACAACCCGTGAATGACTGTAAACATGATGATGGACTGCGGAGATAAGGACTAACGTTTCCTTCTTGCTGAAAAGTGAAGCTGGTATGAAGCTCAGGCAAGTTTACTTATGTGGATGAAAAATGAGGCGCCTCGGATGATGGTTAAATACGACCGGTGAATGTTATGTTCAGGAAAGATCCTAATCAGCCTGTTAGTGCTGACTAACACCGCCGCTCCAAAGGATCTCATGCGTGTGAGTCCCGAGACATATTGCTAGGTGTTCAGAATGGTTAAGGAAAATCCTTTGCCTTGGTCATTGATGGAATCCAACTTCCAATACAAGCTTTGAGTTTTTAGTTGCATCCTAATATCCAACATAATGAGTTGGGGGCATTATGCGAGCTAATATTTATACCTTTACGTTCGAAAGTGATTTTGACACTTTGCACTAGTAATAATGGAAGAGAATTTCTTGTATCAAGCATGTTTGGTTATTATAAGGTAAAATTCTTTCCTCCGTATGTGTTGCATTGTGTGATGAGACTTGAGTCTTTTAATAGCTTCATTTTTCAAAAAAATGCTAGCAATTTATGTTTGGTATTCATGTGGAGAAAACGCGTTCTGTGTTATACAGCGTGATCCTGTGATCTACCTAACTTTAAAATAAAAGGTTAATAATTGTTTTAGTTCTCATACCAGTCCCATGACTGATCCGAAGTTTATTGTTTCCCACCTACACTTTGGGTGCCCATATTTTCCACACGGGCAGTCTAGTAGTTTTGGTTTATAGATATTTTATTGAGCAGGTGCTGGATTGAAGCTAAAGCTGTGTTTGGAGCATTTTTATTTCTTCCGCTGAGTTTATTTTTTCCGCTATGTATATGATATACTCTGATATTGTTATATCCGCTGTGTGTTGTATTTATTTTTGTACTCCAATATATTTCTGTACTCTAATGTAAAAGTTATTTTAATGATAACGAAAAGGTTTTTTTGTTTCGTTCTTATTTGTTGTTATCCCAAGCGATACGTCTTGTTGATCGGTTTAAGCCGGTTGGATTATCGGTTCGAACCGAGCGGTAGGGCAGGTCGTCACATCGTAAGTCGCTTCGTGTCATAGGGAATGACACGAAATAGATTAGAAGGAAGATCGTTAAGCTAGTCAAGGTATAATGGAGCAAGGACGATGATGATTGGACATGGGTAATGGAAGAGAGTATGAGGTCGACCCATCTAGAGCTCTTTGAGTGGTATTTCCCATAAATCGTATCTTACTTGTACAATTAAGTCTTGCACTATTAGAGTTTCGCATGGTAGATCAGATGGTAGATTGGATACTCGTAGATGGTAGACATATGGAATACCATGTTTGCTCGTGTTTCCTTGGAATTTCTAGGGTGAAATTTCTAAAGGGGGAAAATGTAATGAACTATATTTTACGTATCCGAGGATTGTAAAATAATTATTTTAAATTCCCTAATGGTCAGATCATTCTCATATTTTAACATGTTGTTAGATGTGAGATATGTCCATGATTTTTTACCAAGCTGAATTGTGATCGATTTATCCTCATAACATTATTTTAGTTATAACTTTTGATAGGGATTGAGTCAGGTGCTGAAATCAGTCTCATTGGATCAAAATGGTGGTTTACAATTCCAAAGAGTGGTCACTTGAAAGATTTAGTATAGGGATTTGGGAGAAATCATTGTTTTAAGTTTTTGTTTATGTTAGACAGACAAATTAGCAGCTAATGAGCTGATTAGTCAAGTCCATTAGTCTAATTACCTACAATTATGAATAGAGGGGATTGGGGGAGAGAATTAGGGTTTCTCTCTTCATTCAAACATCAGGTTAGGCGCCTACGATTCTCCGGTTCAACCTAATCCCTAATTTCTCCATTCTTTTCATTCAAATTCATCATAGATTACATCTAGAGGCTAGATCATCATCAAGGAAGAGTATATCATCACTATTTAATCGATTGTGTTTTTTTATTGTTGTCCAATTCTGATTTCACCAGTATTGCATTGGATTTGGAAATTGGTGAGTGTTATATTTCTCTCACACGGAAACTACGGATTATATGGGTAAATTAGGATCAAATTCATATATTACATGTTAAACTCACCCTAGATATGATCATATATGTTAAACTCAAATTTAGACATCTTAGGAAAACCTAATTGTTCATGTTAATCGAATAATTGTTAGATTGATCATGTTTAATCATATGTTTAGATCAAAATCATGTCAAATCTTTTTTTATGATATGTTTATGCCATAATTGTGATATGTTCATGTATGTATTGTCTATATTGTGTGAATCGACGTTCAATTTGATTGAATTGATTACATCGTTCAATTTTTTTTGTTAGAATTGGTTGTCATAGATCTTAGGAATGAAGAACAGAGCAAATCAGAGGTTCAGATGATCGGATGTAGACGAAATTTGGCGGAGGAGCTCCGGATGAGGAGGAAAGGAAACCCAGATAATTTGGGTAAAAATACGCTAACTGCATGGACCGGCATGTTGTATATAACGGTGTTGTATACACAATTATATGATTTTTGTTTGATGATAATAAACAAATATATTTTATTTTAAATGTGTTTGTTACTGTATTGTTATATAACATCACAGACAAGAATATAATATTTATATTTAAATAGAATACGACTGTATAGAATTTCATATATTCACACAATATCTTATTTAAATATAAATATTTCAACATTCAAATAGTACAAATTATATGACTCCATTATTTGTACACATTCACAGATATTACACATGATATTGTACTTGTATATAAACTGAACACGTTAGATAAATTTTGAACACAATAAAAATAATATTTTATTTCAGACAAATTTGTTTAATACAAACATCGGTACAATTCTGTTGTTACACAGCTCCTCACTATAACACTCTGTCTATATATCTCATACAATCACTCATTTGATATTTTCATATTCATATATACATTCGTTCACTGTTATACACACTGACACTGCAATATACTTGTCTTCTGTCTTCTGCTTCAGTTAGTCCATCATCTTCACTATCAGTCCTGTCATCATCTTCATACCTGTCATACACACAGAAACACACACAGTACACTGCAATAAAAATAAAAACTGAATACATGCTGATTTGAATTTTATTTTTGGAATTTTATTTGCCTCAGTTTTCTGGTGTGTTTCTCATCATTTTTCATAACTTGATCTGATGCATCTGTGTCTAGGCAGGCAGTTTGTATATGTACATGGACAGGAAATTTTTTGATGGCTGCAAATACACACGTGTATAAATACACGTGTGCACTGCCTCGCCAATCAGTGTATACAGCTGTGGAGCAGTCACATAGACCAAGCTCGACACAGCGCAAATGTCAAGTACAAACAACCATGAGTCGAGCAACAAAGTCAACACATCTCAAAGTACAAAGCAGAATGGTCGAGGCAACAAAGTGCCAAAAGTCAAAAGCAGACACAAAAATTAATGGAGCAATTTCAAGCATGGTGGTCCCCAACACTACAGTGAACATGGAAGTGAAATGAAGTAACTAAGCAAGGCAGTATGGAAAAAAGTAGTGTATACAAATTCAAGTCAGCTTGGTAAAGCCAACAAAGAACTGGATGGAGCATGTAGCAGTAAAGTGTCAACACAACAGCTCATCAGAATATCAATGTCTCTTACAACAATATGTACAACATGCATGGGGGATGTGGCATAAGCAAGCACAGCAAGTATAGTGGGTGGTTCAAGCAAGAATGCTCAAATCTGCACAAGCATAAGAATGGTACAACAATGTCAACTTGTACATAAACACATGGAGTGGCGAAGCAGATTTCAACTGTGGTATGCATGTACAAGACTTGCATGGAGCATCAACAAATAACATGGCAGCAACTATTTTTTAAAAGCAGCAAGGGGACGAACAAAGCAACATAAATGATGCACTATCAAGCCAGCGTGGTTCATGTTAACACAGTGCGTGTGAACTGCATTTACATGAAAGTGTCAAGCACAAAATGGTGTAGGCTCAATAGCAAATCAAGTTTGAAATGATTCCAGAAATTCAAGTTATCTTTGCATTCAAGGATAAAACAATTTTGGCAAAAGATTCTAGTTTCGATCAAGTAATTTTTGGGCAACAATTTAAAATGGTGCATGAGATACACAAGTACATGTGTCGAGGTGCATTTCAGCTTAGGCAAGAAATCAATTCTCAAAATGGAAAATTTCTTCCAGTATCAATCAAGGCAGAGATAAATTGGCCCCTGAAAACCAACAAGTTTTTAAGACAAGATTTAAATCGATTTTCCTTTTGGTAAAATCGAATATGGAAATAAATCAGAGGGTTGCATTCAGAAAACCAAGCCGAGCCAATTAGAGGGGCCAGCAGAATGAATCAAGGATGTTTGGCAATATTTTAAATAAGGCAGCCTATTTAACATTATCAGTTTTTTAATCAATTCAAAGGCCAAACAAATCAGTGGTAAAATTCACAGCAACTAATTCAAGTTGAAAGACCAGAGAATTTAAAAATCAAATTCACTCACATTTTCTGGAGACTTCAATCAAGAGGAAGAGGAACCCCAAATCGTGATTATGAGAATCAACGCAAGGCTTAAGAATCTTTCAAAGTATTCAAGAAATTTAATCACAATTCAATTTGGGGATTTATTGGAGAAGCCCTAGCCAAATTTCCAACCGTCGTTTCTAATTTTCAAGAAGGAAAGTGATCGAGTAAAAAGGGTGCAAAGAATTAAAGAAGTGGGCCGACCATTTTTTCTAGTCCAACATTTGAAGTGAAAAGGGGATGACCCTTATCCTTTAAACTCTTTTATTTCTTAGGGGTTCTATTCTATTTTTGTTTTATTTTTGTATTGTTGTAATCTGTAAAACAAACGAACAGTTTTCTAGAGTCTGTAAAATTCTAGAGGAATCAGTCAGGGTGTTGACTGACAGTTGCTAGAGTCTGTAAAATCTAGGTTACTGGTTACGGGATCGTAACTAGGGGAAATCTGATCGAGGGGATATCGTCTAGTTTAGGGTTTTGAGCGTGGGGTTAGGACAGGAGCAGGCGCTGCGAGTGTACATGGTCTTGTATGCGGGATCTGTTTATAACACCTAGTAGAAACCTTAGGAATGCAGCAGTAGGAAGGGTTCTGTCGAAGCTGGGTATATCTGTATGTGATTTATTTTCTGCACTTTTATTTCTTCTACATTCTGTGATCTGTTAATTATTTTAATATCCTGTCAGATTTTCAATTCAGTTAAAAACTGTGATAAACCCTATTCACCCCCCTCTAGGGTTAATCTAGATCCAACAATTAGTATCAGAGCCTGGTTATCTCATTAACCTTAGAATCATGGATCCTAGTTGCCAGTCGATAGAGAGTCAGTCCAGTTCATTTCCAACTACTTTCGATTGAACAGATTTTTCAAACTGTAAATCGAAAATGGAATTTTATTTAAAATCTGTTAATACTAAATGTTGGGATGTTGTTATCAATGGGTTTAGTAGTGTAGATATTAATTTCAATGCTCGTGCTATGAAAATCATATTTGATTATCTTAATACCGAACAGTTTAATCTTATCTGTCATTTTTTTATCTGCACAGGAAATCTGGGATACTCTCAATACGAAGTATGGAAGATCTCACAACCACAGCTCAAAACCCAATAAAGTCAACTCAGATTCAGAGTTCTGTTTAATAGGATTTACAAATGAAAATACAGAAGGATCAACTGATGGAGACTCAACAGATAATGAAGTAGAAAATTTCTCTTATGAAGATCTGGTTTATTTTTGTGCTGATCTAACTAAGTCTGTTGATAAACTCCAATCTAAAAACAAATTTTTAAAATCTAAGAATTCTGAGTTGACCAGCAAAATTGTTGTTTTGGAATCACAACTTGAATATTTTAAAAATCCTTCAAATTCAGATTGCAATAATTGTTTGAAATTGAAAACCAATCTTGTTCATCTCAATAAAAATATTCAAATTTTTGAAAAGGAAATTCTTATCTTAAAAGAAAACAAGATTGAGTTGTCAAGTTTGAACAATTTTGTACGAAAGGAATTTGAAAATTTTAAGACTAATATATATATTCCACATTTGAAATTGTTGAAAAGAAGAATGTGTTGAAATCTGAGTTGATTTTGAAAGAACTTGAAAACGAGATTGAAAAATCCAAGAAATTTGAGTTTGAAAAACAAAAACGATTTGAATCTGAAATTTCTGAGTCCCAAGTCAGAATTGGATTACTTGAATCTGAAAATTTGGTTTTGAAACAATATGATGCTGAAAGGAAGATCACTAATAACCGCTGTTCAAATTTAATAAAAGAGAACGGTGATCTTAAATTCAAAATTCAACAACTAGAGTCAACTTTGGTTAAATTTTTTGATGGATAAAAATCTTTAAATATGTTGTTGAAAAACCAAATTTCTGCTAGAAATAAATGTGGACTCGGATTTGAGAAAAATAATGTTTTTGAAAATCAGAACTCAAATGATTTTAAAAATCCTTTAAACTGCTTTGGAAAGAATCGATATGAAAATTCAAACTTGATAATCGCAAAGGATTTTGGAATCATGAACGTGATGTGAATTTGTTTTATAATAATCCAGTTGAACAATTCTGGATCTCAAAAAGAAATAAAACAAACTTCATTAAATTCAAACTGATTTGGGTTCCAAAGGGTACGAAGATAGATTCGAATGGATTATTATACAAACAGGTTTGGGTACCAAAACGTACAAATATAACTCTGAGTGGTTTTACTACTTTTGTTAGACCAATCGATCCCTTCATTTTCTAGGTACCAGTGGAGGCTGAGGAACTGCTGTGCAAAAACAAATTTGAAATCAAGCTGAGTTATACTTCTGTATTCTTTACAGTTCCTTGGCCAAGATTTGTTGAGTTAGAGATTTCTTTAGTTTACATAAATTTCAGGTATGATCTCTGAACTCACCTTCGTAAATATTTATTTTCTTTGTTTATTCCTCCTTCTGTCCTTTCTGTTTATTTTTTATTTCTCTTTTAATTTTTCACTGCCATACTTTTTTTTGAAAGGCAAAAAAATTTTATTCACTAGAGTTTCAACAGTTACACAACATAGAAACAAAACCAGATCACAGCTCGGCATTGAGAAAAAAAACTATACAATACTCATGACAAAACAAAAAAAACTCAATGCCGTAAACAAAACACCATTACAGATACCAAAACATACATGAAAACAAAAGAAATAGTAACTCAAGAATGAATCACCAGCAACAAATGACACGAAGCAACAACTAATCAATCAACTCGAGCTCACTTTCTTCAAAATTGCATTGCAAATCAGCGAGAACAACTGGTCCGAACTCAAGGAAGCAGAATTGAAGACCCTCCTATTCCTTTCCATCCAGATTTCAAAAACAAATTTTTTTAAAATCCTTAATAACATCAAGCTTTTGCTGTCCTTCCAACGTGTAGCCTTAAAAAGGATGAACCACTCTTCTTTACTAATCTGAGAAGGGACATGAAACTTACTAGAGATCAACACACTCTTCCACAATTGATAAACAAACAAACATTCAAAAAACAAATATGTGTTGCACTCAGAATCTTCATTACAGAACACACATGAATCATCAGCAATTACTCCCATCTTTGCCAACTTATCCGTTGTATTAACTGCATTAGACATCACTTTCCACAACAAAAAATTCTGCTTCGCATTGCTCATCATATTCCAAATCCTCTTATGCCATGGAAACAAAGGCTTATCACCTACTAATAGATCATAAACTCCACTAATCGAATGGCATTTTCCTTTCCAAGTGATAACATCAAAATCAGACCTAAAACTTTCAATTACTTCAGACCATAATTTCCTTAGTAATGCTGAACTACTATGAGGTAACTCAAGTACTCCATCATGAACCATATCTTCAACACATGCATTCTCTGAAATACCACTGTTCCTTCTCAAAGTATAATCGACAACCTGACTTAAGATTAACCCATCACCAGCCCAAGGAGTATGCCAAAAAGATCATCTTTTCAATTTTTTGGCATTGCATCTTATAAAAGGTAAAAATTATTCTCTGAGATTAAGAATTTGCCGCCAACTCCAACTACAAAAATTTGGTACAGGCATTGTCCAAAAATGTTTTCTTCCTATTAAATTGTTTTTCACAAATTTTGTCCATAAACTCTCATCATCAGAAAAAAGCTTATTAAAATACGCAGAAATAGCTGCCTTATTCCAAGTAATAAGATTTAATAACCCCATTCTCCATGCTTTTTATCCTCACATACTTTTGCAAAAGAAATAGGATTAATCTTCTTAACAAATGGATCACCATGCCACAAAAACTTATTCATAGCACTAACAATCATATTTATCAGCTTTAAAGGAAGTATATAATGCCTGGTGTAAAAGTAAGTCATAGACACCATTATGGATTGAACAATAGTAAATCTACCTGCCTGAGAGAGCTTACAGGAAGTCCATTGCTTCATACGGTCTATAATCTTTTCATACAGCAGCATACATTTGTCTTTTGTAATTCTTCCAGTGAATAAAGGTAGTCCAAGATATTTTGAATTATCGGCAAATCATTCAACCCAGATAAAGCAACCAACTCCTGCTTCTTATAGTGAGATAACCCAACAATTTTAATATGAGATTTCAACAGATTAATTTCCAAACCAGTAATCTTATAGAGAGTCTTCATAATGTCCAGTAAACAATGAATGTTCTTTAAAGTTGGCTTGGTAAATATAATTAGGTCATCAGCAAAGCATAAATGGGAGATTAAAGGATCTTTACAACGAGGATGTAATTGAAAATTACCCTTTTGGACTTGTTCCTTAATCAAAGCATTAAACAGTTCCATCACTATAATGAACAAGTATGAAGAAATGGGATCCCCCTGCCTAACTCCTCTTTTACTTTTGAAATAACCATGAAGCTGACCATGCCTTGATATTGAAAACATTGGAGAAGAAATACAGGTATAAATCCATGCCATAAAAGGCTTAGGAAAATTCATTCTCGACATTATAGCAATAATTGAAGACCATGATACACTATCAAAAGCTTTTTTTAATGTCAAGTTTAATCATACAACGAGGAGAAATATTTTTCCTATCATAACCATGAAGTAACTCCTGTGTAATCAATATGTTATCACTAATAGTTTGCCCAGGAACAAAAGCAGACTGATTTTGCGAGATAACTAAAGGCAGAACTTGTTGAATTCTATTAGCGAAAACCTATGAAATGACCTTGTAGAAAACACTGCAGCATGAAATTGGCCTAAAATCAGACACACAGGATGGATTCTCCAATTTAGGAACCAAAGCAATAAAAGTGGCATTGAAAAAAGGAGGAAGAAAGTTCTTCAGGAAAAAAATACTTGACAGCCTCAATTATATCAGATCCAATAATAGGCCAACTCTTATGTAAAAAAACAGGCATTAAACCCATCAGGCCCACCAGAACTAGAAGAATCTAAACTAAATACTGCTGACTTAATCTCTTCACTGGTCACTGGAGTGATGAGCTTAGAAGCATGATCAACTTGGATATAAGGCAACACAATATTATACAAAGGATCAACATTAATAACAGGTAAATCATTTGGAGCTAGCAAGGAGCTAAAAAAATCAATAAATGCATGATCCATACTATCTTGAGAAGAAAGAATAGTACCATCAGTATCCTGTATCATATGAACCATCTCCTTAATTTTAGCAACCTTTAAAGAATTATGAAAAAACCTGGTGTTTCTATTTGCTTCCAATTCCCTCTTTGCATTTGATTTCTGCCATGAAGACTGCAATTCCACATCTAAAGAATTCTTTAGCTTATCCTGTAATTCTATTTCCAAGGCTTGTAAATAATTATCATGAGGATTATTCACCAATCCAGTCTGCACTTGAACAAGCTGTAATCTAATTGAATGAGATTGCAAATATGCATCATCAAAATTATGACTAGACCAGGCCTTAAGATGAATCTTCCGTAGCCTTAATTTGTGAATCAATTTCTCCAAAGGATTTTTAAAAGAAAGAATACTCCAGACCTGCAGCAATATACTTTTATAATCAACATGAGAGCACCAAAAATTAAAAAAATTAAAGGAGGACTTCCCTTTAACAATGGAATCTGAATTCCCCCAATATAAAAGCAAAGGACAGTGATCTGAAATAGAGGGAGAAAGAATCTAGTAAAAGGAATTAGGCCAGGATAAAAGAAAAGATGAGTTGGCAAAAATGTGATCAAGTCTGCATAAGGTAGGAGGACAAGAATGACTCCTGTTTGACCAAGTGAACAAAGGACCAAAACTATTAACAGGACATAGATTAGAAGAAATTAATGCTTGACAAAGAGGGGCAATATCATTAATAGTTAGAGCATAACAACCTTGTTTGTGAGTTGAAGAAAACATACAATTAAAGTCCCCACCCAAGACCTAAGGATCATTGGACTTTTGAATATTGCAAAGATTAGATAAGAATGGGACTCTAAGAGAAGAAGCATTATGAGCATATACAAAAGTAAGAAAGAAAGTAAAATTGGAAGGCAAATAAACACATTGATAATGAATGAATTGATCTGAAAAAGAAATCTTTGAAAGCCTGAAAACAGTAGGATTCCATAATGTTAGCAAGCGACCAAAAGATGCACGATCAAGATTATGATCACAACTCCATCTAGGAGCTATAAAGAAGGCAGCATGAGAAGTTGAAACAATGTCAAGCTTTGTCTCTGATAAACAGAGCAAATGAATATTATTTTCCTTCAAAAAGAATTTGATCTCACTTTGCTTAGAGGGAAGATTCATCCCTCTAACATTCCAAAAAGATATGTTGTGCTTCATAAATGGATATTAGTGATGTTTGAAGGAGGACCACGATTATTCCTAGTATGTCTTTTTGACTTTTTAGATTGATTACTCAATGGAAGAACATCATTCTGACTATATGTTACTCCATCATCAATATCCTCTTTCCCTGCAGATTTAGCATTAACTTTCTTTTTCCTCCCTCTCTTGGACTTAGTGATAGATAGAGAACCTTGTTTTGAAGGAGATTTTAAAGCAGCATCAATGTAGTCATTAACCATAGCTTTAGGGACATTAGAAGGAGAAAATTCATTGAGGTTATTTGAAGGATGTGAGATATTTGGAGGAGGAGGAAGGATAATACCATCAGGAGGAGATAAATGGGCATAAGGGGATGAAGTTTTAGTTGAAGAGGTAAAAGTTTAGAGCTGAATTTTGAGTGAGGATGAATATTGAATTTGAGAGGAGAATTACCAGAGAGAATTACAATTTTTGGAAGAAGTAACAGGATAAGATTGAGAAGTATTAGATGAAGAGAATTTACTAGATTTTACAGGGACACTGGTTGAGGTAGAAGGCATGGTGAAATCATCAGATAACAATGAGAAGGAATTGTGAACTTGGAACTCATGATTAATTCCTTGTTGATCATTAACTTTTTCCTTACCTTTACTAACAGCATCAGCCTTTTTGATAATCCTACATACTCCATTCTCATCCACAACCATAAAATTTTGGTCACAATCACCTTTTATCTCCATCGATTCTTCATTATTCAATTCATTCTGCAAATTACCAGAGCCACTAATTTCAACAACCTCTTCCATTACTTTATTAACCTCTTTTTCAACATTAGTTCCAAAATTCCCTTCTTTCCTCTGCCAAAACATTTTCTTTTTCCTATTAACTCCATTCCAACCATTGCTAATATGATTTTGATGGTCATTGGGAAGAGATTTCCTTCCAGGAATAGGCATTTCCTTTTGATAAACTTCATTAACCTCATCCACTGGATATTCACCTGTTTTATTTCCCAACCTATGAACATCACAGTGAGTACAAATAGCTAGCCTCCAATCATAAGAGACAATTACTGGTGGACAGTTATCACCTAATTCACCCAGTTCAATGATTTGAGGTAAATCCTCTTCAGCATCAATCTCAACTAGCACCTTGGCATATTTTATTCTGTGCATTCTTTTAGTATTCAAATCAAAACAGATTAGTTTGCCAACTTGGCAAGCTAACCAATTGATACACATAAGAGTCCAAAGCAGCAAAGGAATACGATGCAAATGAATCTAGATTGGCACTCTTTTAATCCGAGACTGAGCACTTCCAGTTGATGGATCCCATCTGGTAATAATGAACATTCTCCCTCTAATGAAAATTGGATCTGCCTTCAACACTTTGTCTCGATCAAAATCATTAGAAAACTTAAAATAGAAGTTAACACCATCAGATTTTATATCAAATTCTCCATGAAGAGTCCAATAATTCCTCAGAAAGTTGACCACAAACAAATATGATAAGGATCCATCAAGAAAGAACCCCACCAAATATTGGTTCCAATATTTAATCCCTTCAACTCTAACTATACCAGGAGGATTTTTCTTCTTTCTATCCTTAATTTTCTCAAAATCAAGAGGTTTAAAGGATCCAGCAATCCTAGGAAGCAAATTGAATAAAGAAAGATAATCAGACTTTATAGCAGTAGAATGATTTACCGATGATTTAACAGGAATAGAATTGATCATATTAGGAGGAGCAGAATTGTAACAACCCGAATTTTTATAACATGTTAAAACTAGAAATCAAGGCTGAATTAAAAATTTTAAAATTTAATTCAAGGGAAATGGGTTACGCCATTGCGTTCATCTTGAAATTTTACATGAAATAGAGTCCGAGTTTTCGAAAATCGGAGTCCGTATGAGGGAGATATGACCCTCCGAAGTTTCAGGAATTTTCAGAATCAAAAACAGCTCGAAATTCGAATTCAAACCCCAGAACAGGCTGGGCGGGAAAATTCCCGCCCATGGACCAGGTCGACTTGGGGGTCGACTATAGTGTCGATCTCCCAGGGGCCAGGTCGACCATAGTGTCGACCTGGGGGTCGACCTGCCTCCCGAACCACTTTTCTGAACCAGATGCATTATGATGTATTTAGACTCGTTTTCTGTCCAGATTCGTCTGCCTAATCCTATTTAAACAACCCCCTAGCCTCATTCTCTCTACACCATTTCATTTTGTCCTTATGCTACCTCTGTGAAAATCAAAATGATAATATTTAAATTAAAAGAGACTACTTCTTCTTCGTCAAGACAACAACTAGGAATTGCAAATTGGGGGTTTTCAACTAGAACAAGACTCAACCGTTTCTAGAATCAAATCTCTGCACTCAAATTCTCGATCCGCGCTCTGTAAGTTCTAGTTACTTTTAGATTGAAACTTGTTAAATTTGATATGGACATGGGATAAAATGAAACTGGACCTAAGCTTGATTATCTATTTGGATCTGTTCTTGCCTCTTCTTAAATCTATGACTTTGGGTTATTTCTTATCGATTGAATCATGCCTATTCATGTTGTTGGACCTAGTTCAAACGCTAGATTGTAACATAAATTCTTGGATCTTGACTATTGGGAATATTGTCTACGATGTTGAAACTATTGTTAATGACATAAGGCTATTACCTATGACTATGACAAGGACAATTGTGGCTAATCACCTATGACTCTTGACTATGGGAATTATTACCTATGATTATGAACATAAGGCCATTATCTATGACCATGACTTTGAAACTATTACTGTTAATTGCCTATGACTATTGCCTAGAACTATTTTGGATAATTAACCATGACTATTGTGATTAATCGCTTAGGGTTCTTAATTATGAGATTTTTACCTATGACCATGACCATGATTGTTGGGGTTAATTACCTGGGACTATTATAGTTGATTGAAACCCATGTTGTACACCGAATTGGCATTTTGTTGGATCTCATACCAAGGGTGTGACTTGCTTAGTTTATTCGCTATTATGTACACCAAAACCATTGGATCCATTATCCTTGTATTTGGCTTGCTTTTGCATGCCTATTCTTTTATGTCAGCGTTTACCATGACTATCACCTTATCTTGCTAGATTTGAAATCATATATGCCAGTGATGTTGCAACCAATTATCTCAAGTTATGTCATGCTAGTCTTGTAACCCCTTTTATTGCTTTATGCTAGTCCCTTTTTCCCTATCATAGTTTTGATGCTATTCCCTCTATTTCGAGATTTGGATTTATTTGTAGTATAGATCGATTCACGTTCACGTGCGATGGGAATACGATTTGGGTAGAATAGGCAAAAACATGAATTGGTTATGAACATGAATTATGAACTTGATAAAAGGAAAAACTTGAAACATGAACGCTGTTATAACTTGAACCTGGATATGGGCACGAACTTGACATTGACTTGACACGAAATTTGCCTTGGAAACTTGACACGAACTTGACATGAAACTTAAACATGGTCATGACACTTAGAATAAACTTGAAAGTGGCCAACTCGAGGTTGGGTTGAGTTTATAGTGTAATTCTGCCCGGAACCGCTCGGCAAATCCAGTTACTACAAACAATAGGATCCAATGTGGGTAGTTGGTCATATCGCACTTGAAAACCCGAGGTCAGACCGAGTTGTGGTGTAAATCTGCCCGGAACCGCCCGACATATCCAGTGACCACAACAACAGATGTGAGAGGTTGCGGTGCATTTATGAATTAATGCCATTTGATAGGGTTAAGTCATGAACTGCTTAAATGTACTTAACCAATTTAACACGATGACCTGATAGGGTTAAGTCATGAACTGCTTGAATATACTTAACCAATTTAACACGATGATTTGATAGGGTTAAGTCATGAACCGCTTGAATATACTTAACCAATTTAACACGATGATTTGATAGGGTTAAGTCATGAACCGCTTGAATATACTTAACCAATTTAACACTATGATTTGATAGAGTTAAGTCGTGAATCGCTTGAATATACTTAACCAATTTGACACGATGATTTGATAGGGTTAAGTCATGAACCGCTTGAATATACTTAACCAATTCAACACGATGATTTGATAGTGTTAAGTCAGGAACCGCTTGAATTTACTTAACCAACTTGACATGCTAGACTGATGGGGTTAAGTCTCAAATTTAAATGACAACACTTAACCTACTGAACGGAAACCCTAGTTGCGCGGTCCTTTTCAGCAGTAACCAACTAGATGTATCACGGTACCCTAGAACTAGGCAGGGTGGGGCATGATTACTGGGCTGATTGTAAGCGACCAGAACGACGGCTGTTTTGGTGCACCATTGTAGGTTCAGGCGGACTATGGTCGTGCACGTAGTCCGGAGTTGAAAAAGCAGGCATTGGACACCCGTAGGTTTACACTGTGCGTGCTTGATTCGTGTCGATGGTTGGCGCCATAAGGCTTGATACACCCTATGGTGGACCTAACACAGGTGACTACATTTCGTGATTGGGCCGTATGACACAGACACATGAACGTGCTAGGACTTGTAGGGAGCCGATCGATTAATAGATCGTTACGTGGAATTCGTTAGGTAGCATAATCCCTAGTGGTCCTAGGTGGCATAAACCCTAATCGAATCCAGGAAACGTTCAATAGGTAGCATAATCCCTAGTGGCCCTAGGTGGCATAAATCCTAGTTGAACACGCGATAGCTCATGATAAGGAAACCTAGCCAGAACAAGGGTGGTGGTCCCAACGATTTCAAGAATGGTGGCACTACGTTGAAGTAGTATAGAAATACGTGATGAAACCCGTACGATATACGGCAAGGGACTGTACATATACATGGAAAGGATGATACGGGTTGGGATACTAGTACAGTTGGTGCAGCGAATTTAGGAAATCAGAGCAAATAGATATCGTTCTAATGGTGAAGCAGAGAAATCTTGCGATGCTTGATAGAAATCGTGCGAAACTATACTTAGTTCATCCTGAACGGGAACCTTGCAATGTTATACAGATGTTATTCTTAGTTATCGTGCCTGTAGCTTATCTTGTCACCATGCTTATGTTTACTTTCAGTTTATTCATGCCATGTTATCTTTACCTGTTTTTATGCTGAAAGTCACTGGGACTTACTCAGTCTTTATGACTGACCCAGTTTGTTTCGCCTCTTTTTCTTCCGTCCCCCCCAGGTCCACAGGGTGGGAACACAACTTAGTTCGGATCTTATCAAGCTCCAAGGATATTTCATGAAGGCTTGGATTGCTCTTGGCTATGGCTTTCTTTGCTGCTTTATTGGGGAATGATTTATAATTATGGTTTTATGCTTCTTTACTATTTCAAGACAAATTTCGATGTAATGGATTTAGTAGCATTTTGATGTAAAAGGCTTTAGACCTTTCTAGATTTTAAAGCAATGAAATTTGGTTCTTCTTCCGCTGTTTTATATGTTCTGTCTTGTAATATTTCTTTACCAGTACCCATAATGCTCCATTGAAGTTAAGGCATTCCCTTTGTGAGTGACCTTAACGGATGTGGGGTGTTACATTTGGTATCAGAGCAGAAGGTTACCAGACTGGGCAAAATTTTCTTAAAACCTTCTGAAATTATTTTCAAAACCGTTTACAAAGAAGCATTTTTCAAGAAAAATCTTGTTTTATTTAAAGGCTATTCCCCAAAGTCATATGCACTATCTTTTGATTCTCTCCTTGAGTCTCTTCTCTCTCTCTCTTTTTCACCATAGTTTGTAGGCATGCGACACATGTCAGAGGGCAAAGTAGTGTCCAACCTCCATCTGTAGCCGCATTAGTTTTACTTGCGACTAATCTTATCTCAAGCTTTGCAGGATTGTCGTGCGCTGGAAGTAGCTTTCGAGAAACTTGTCAACAAGCTATACAAGGATAGTAAGAACGAGGATAAAGAACAAAAGCCTAAGGATGAGAAACTTGTTTATGAGGCGTAGTCCACGAAGGAGAAAAAGGTGAAAGGGAAGAGGTCAAAGTAAAAGAATAATAAAACCCATGACAAGAAAGGACATCGTTGGTATGGTAAAAAGGTACATGTAGTTAAGTATCGTAGGATAAGGACAAGGGCAAAGAACAAGATCGTCGAGAGGGCAAATTGTATGCTCTCACTACTAGCATACCTAAGAGAGGTGGTAACGTTTCTGTTAAAAGTTTAGCTTCTCTTTTCTATCATCCTGTTAGAACTTTGTTTTTGTACATCACATCCTTTTAATTCTGCCTCGATAGTTGAGTCTCTGCACCTTAGTACTAGCATAGTAGAGGATCCCATTTTTGTCTCAAATCATGTTGGGGAATCGACTCATTTATTCATGACTTGTTTGGATTTGAGAATGTCTATGCTAAGTGTTGAGTTTAGAAGTAAAGCTTATGTTTTTGGGCTATGGGTTGATTCTAGGGATGGAGTGGTTATCTAGTAATGGTGCCATTCTCGAGTATGAAAAGAGGGTAGTTAGACACTCGACTTGCCTTGGTAATGCCCTCGAAGTCTAGTGTAACCCTTAGGGTTCTGCCATGTTTAGTTACCTAGAATCTCTTGTTGCACTTATCAATCCGCTCGAGTAGTGTTCGCCACTAAGGCGGATGGTTCATTTCGCTTATGCATGAATTATAGAAAATCACCTTAGTAAGCACACTTGGCAACATGGTTGGCATTTGTTTATTTTCAAGAGATAATTCATTTATGTGGAATACCTTCTGGTAAGTGAATTTTGGAGAGCTTGCATGAAACCATGAGTACGCAGTTATGTTTGAGCCGAGTATACTAGAAAAAGAATAAATGAAAATGGGACGAGAGACAACAGTGAAATGAGTTCCAACTCATATTTTGGAAACAAGAATTAAGAAGCTACGAAATTATGAAGTTAAAAACGGTGAAAGCACAATGGAGTTAAGCTCAAGGAAATGCGACTCAGAAGATTGAAGACTAGATACGCGTATCATATCTCTTTTTAAGAGTATATCCTTGATCCCTCTTTTCCTGTAGAGCTTATTTGCATGCTATCTTTCAAGTATATCCTCTCGGTCCTATTCTCAATCCCATTTCTGTTAGAAACCCCATAGGGAGCATGACTCGTCTGTTAGTAACACATTTTGGGGCTTGAGGGTGTCCGTTGGGTTGACTAAACTTTTTGGGTTTTGGCCTGGTGCTTAGGTAATTCTTCTCCTATTCAGTATATATGTGACGTAGATTTCCAGCTTTGACATTGCCTAATGGGCACACAATTTTTACTTGCTTCTATCATTCGACTATATCTTTAGGTAGGAACAATTGGGTGAAGCATGTGTTTGAGACATGTTATGATTGATGGTTGCAAGTGGTTGCAAGTGGTTGCTCGTGGTTGCATAACACACATTAGGCACTAGATCGGCTCAGACACATTTTCATATTGCATATGCATGAGTGTTTATACTTGTTTATGGATGAAATTGGATGTGTTATCATATGGATGATGCATATGGATGGATGTTTGTGCACACATATAGTGTTTATGTGACTAGGACTATTTGCATACATGTTGGACTCATTGCACTAAACATATTTTGCATTAAGAAGATCAATCAGGCATGATCATTTGCATTAGATAAGGAACATATAAACACACTTTCTGCATATGTTCATACCGCATTAGAAATCTCTTAAGGACAATGAATGACTGTGATTGATGATTGAGTAGATGGATGGTTGGATGGTAGGACACATTCTTCTTAACTTGAAGATTTCGGGGACGAAATCCTTTAAGGAGGGGAGAATGTAACAACCCGAATTTTAATAACATGTTAAAACTAGAAATCAAGGCAGAATTTAAAATTTTAAAATTTAATTCGGGGGAAACGGGTTCCGCCATTGCGTTCGTCTCGAAATTTTACATGAAATAGAGTCCGAGTTTTCGAAAATCGGAGTCCGTATGAGGGAGATATGACCCTCCGAAGTTTCAGGAATTTTCAAAATAAAAAATAGCTCGAATTCGAAATTCGAATTCAAACCCCAGAACAGGCTGGGCGGGAAAATTCCCGCCCATGGACCAGGTCGACCTGGAGGTCGACTATAGTGTCGACCTCCCAGGGGCCAGGTCGACCATAGTGTCGACCTGGGGGTCGACCTGCCTCCCGAACTACTTTTCTGAACCAGATGCATTCTGATGTATTTAGACCCGTTTTCTGTCTATGTATTTAGACTGGTTTTCTGTCCAGATTCGTCTGCCTAATCCTATTTAAACAGCCCCCAGCCTCATTCTCTCTACACCATTTCATTCTGTCCTTATGCTACCTCTGTGAAAATCAAAATGATAATATTTAAATTAAAAGAGACTACTTCTTCTTCGTCAAGACAACAGTTAGGAATTGCAAATTGGGGGTTTTCAACTAGAACAAGACTAAACAAATAGAGATTCAACAACTGCAACAACCGTTTCTAGAATCAAATCTCTGCACTCTAATTCTCAATCTGTGCTCTACAAGTTCTAGTTACTTTTAGATTGAAACTTGTTAAATTTGATATGGACATGGGATAAAATGAAACTGGACCAAAGCTTGATTATCTATTTGGATCTGTTCTTGTCTCTTCTTGAATCTATGACTTTGGGTTATTTCTTATCGATTGAATCATGCCTATTCATGTTGTTGGACCTAGTTCAAACGCTAGATTGTAACATAAATTCTTGGATCTTGACTATAGGAATATTGTCTACGACGTTGAAACTATTGTTAATGACATAAGGCTATTACCTATGACTATGACAAGGACAATTGTGGCTAATCACCTATGACTCTAGACTATGGCAATTATTACCTATGATTATGAACATAAGGCCATTATCTATGACCATGACTTTGAAACTATTACTGTTAATTTCCTATGACTATTTCCTAGAACTATTTTGGATAAGTAACCATGACTATTATGATTAATCGCTTAGGGTTCTTAATTATGAGATTTCTACCTATGACCATGACCATGACTGTTGGGGTTAATTACCTGGGACTATTATAGTTGATTGAAACCCATGTTGTACACCGAATTGGCATTTTGTTGGATCTCATACCAAGGGTGTGACTTGCTTAGTTTATTCGCTATTATGTACACCAAAACCATTGGATCCATTATCCTTGTATTTAGCTTGCTTTTGCATGCCTATTCTTTTATGTCAGCGTTTACCATGACTATCATCTTATCTTGCTAGATTTGAAATCCTATATGCCAATGATGTTGTAACCAATTATCTCAAGTTATGTCATGCTAGTCTTGTAACCCCTTTTATTGCTTTATGCTAGTCCCTTTTTTCCTATCATGGTTTTGATGTTATTCCCTCTATTTCGAGATTTGGATTTATTTGTAGTATAGATCGATTCACGTTCACGTGCGATGGGCATACGATTTGGGTAGAATAGGCAAAAACATGAATTGGTTATGAACATGAATTATAAACTTGATAAAAGGCAAAACTTGAAACATGAACGCTGTTATAACTTGAACCTGGATATGGGCACGAACTTGACATCGACTTGACACGAAATTTTCCTTGGAAACTTGACATGAAACTTGAACATGGTCATGACACTTAGAATAAACTTGAAAGTGGCCAACTCGAGGTTGGGTTGAGTTTATAGTGTAATTCTGCCCGGAACCGCCCGGCAAATTCAGTTACTGCAAACAATAGGATCCAATGTGGGTAGTTGGTCATATCGCACTTGAAAACCTGTGGTCAGACCGAGTTGTGGTGTAAATCTGCCCGGAACCGCCCGACATATCTAGTGACCACAACAACAGGTCTGATGTGAGAGGTTGGGGTGCATTAATGAATTAATGCCATTTGATAGAGTTAAGTCATGAACCGCTTGAATATACTTAACCAATTTAACACGATGACCTGATAGGGTTAAGTCATGAACCGCTTGAATATACTTAACCAATTTAACACGATGATTTGATAGGGTTAAGTCATGAACCTCTTGAATATACTTAACCAATTTAACACGATGATTTGATAGGGTTAAGTCATGAACCGCTTGAATATACTTAACCAATTTGACATGATGATTTGATAGGGTTAAGTCGTGAACCGCTTGAATATACTTAACCAATTCAACACGATGATTTGATAGGGTTAAGTCATGAACCGCTTGAATTTACTTAACCAACTTGACATGCTAGACTGATGGGGTTAAGTCTCGAATTTAAATGACAACACTTAACCTACTGAACGGAAACCCTAGTTGCGCGGTCCTTTTCAGCAGTAACCCACTAGATGTATTACGGTACCCTGGAACTAGGCAGGGTGGGGCATGATTACTGGGCTGATTGTAAGTGACCAGAACAACGGCTGTGTTGGTGTGCCATTGTAGGTTCAGGCAGACTATGGTCATGCACGTAGTCCGAAGTTGAAAAGCAGGCATAAGGCACCCGTAGGTTTACACTGTGCGTGCTTGATTCGTGTCGATGGTTAGCACTTTAGGGCTTGATACACCCTATGGTGGACCTAGCACAGGTGACTACATTTCGTGATTGGGCCGTATGACACAGACACATGAACGAGCTAGGACTTGTAGGGAGTCGATCGATTAATAGATCGTTACGTGGAATTTGTTAGGTAGCATAATCCTTAGTGGTCCTAGGTGGCATAAACCCTAATCGAATCCAGGAAACGTTCAATAGGTAGCATAATCCCTAGTAGCCCTAGGTGGCATAAATCCTAGTTGAACACGCGATAACTCATGATAAGGAAACCTAGCCAGAACAAGGGTGGCGGTTCCAACGATTTCAAGAATGGTGGCACTACGTAGTATAGAAATACATGATGAAACCCGTACGATATACGGCAAGGGACTGTACATATACATGGAAAGGATGATACGGGTTGGGATACTAGTACAGTTGGTGCAGAGAATTTAGGAAATCAGAGCAAATAGATATCGTTCTAATGGCGAAGCAGAGAAATCTTGCGATGCTTGATAGAAATCGTGCGAAACTGTACTTAGTTCATCCTGAACGGCAACCTTGCAATCTTATACATGACAGAAATCCTATGATGTTATTCTTAGTTATCGTGCCTATAGCTTATCTTGTCACCATGCTTATGTTTACTTTCAGTTTATTCATGCCATGTTATCTTTACCTATTTTTATGCAGAAAGTCACTAGGACTTACTCAGTCTTTATGACTGACCCAGTTTGTTTCGCCTCTTTTTCTTTCGTCCCCCCCCCAGGTCCACAGGGTGGGAACACAGCTTAGTTCGGATCTTATCAAGATTCAAGGCTATTTCATAAAGGCTTGGATTGCTCTTGGCTATGGCTTGCTTTGCTGCTTTATTGGGGAATGATTTATAATTATGGTTTTATGCTTCTTTACTATTGCAAGACAGATTTCGATGTAATGGATTTAGTAGCATTTTGATGTAAATGGCTTTAGACCTTTCTTGTAACACCCCACCTCCGTTAAGGTCACTCACAAAGGGAATTCCTTAACTTTGGTGGAGCATTTTAGTAAACAGAATAGAAACTTACAAGACAGATAAAACAGTACTTGAAAAATTTATAACTTTTTTCAACAGAAACCGAAATAAACTTGGTTACATCCTTTCAAATCACATTTTCAGAATTCAAGTACAAAATATCAATCTTGTACAAAAGCCTTCAGAATGCATAGTTTAAAATCATAATCCCTATAGAACAGAAGCTATACAGAGCCAAGCCATACTTTAAGCACTTCAAGCAGAAGAAATCCGGATCAAGCTAAAGTATTCCCTCCTTGGATAACCTGGGGGGGGGGGGGAAACGGAAGAAAGGAGGCGAAACAACAAGGGTCAGACAAAAAGTCTGGCAAGTCCAGTGATTTTCAGTTATGAACAGATAATAATAACATGACATGAAAATAAAACTGGATGAGAGATAACTGTAACAGGTGTAACAGATATAATAGAAGAACAGAATGATATAAGCTATTATTTTACACTTCTCTGCACTAATACTAGTATAACAGAATTACGGTGTCACCTTAATGTCTAAACTGAAACGGAAACGGGTACAGAACAATTTAACAGAAACATGATGCTAATAATGGGCCTTTACTACCCGATCAGAAACAGATTAATCCCTATGGAAACAGAATGTAGAATTAGGTGTACACTAGTAATGGGCCTTTACCACCCGAACAGACGGTACCACGCAGAAACAGACAGGTGTTACCACCCAACAGAAATAAACGGTACCAACAGAAACAGACAGAACTAAGTGTACCCTAAAACCCTACCCCAAGCGATCGACTCCCTAATACATAAATATCCTGTGTCGACCCCACAGTAGGGTGTATCACTCCCTAAAGTGACAACCAATCGGCACAGACCTATTTACAAATGTCATGGCGTCTTACATCCTCAGAGGCAGACCGAGATCCATGCACGCACATGACCCGGTTGGAACGCACCATCAACACCCCTCACCATTATCAGAATGAACCACTTATAATTAGTTCAGTAAGCGTGCCCGGACCCTACCTACTGTTGGGTCAAAGTTTTGATACCAGAAAGGGTTACTGACTAATATGGGTCCCAAACAACAGATGACACAAGTAATTCCCCTCCTAACCTTGTGTCCCCAGACTAACAGATTTCAGATTAACTTGTTTACAAGTTCAGACATACATAATTCAGATCAACCAGTTCACAGACAAGTTTTCAGACTAACGGATCAGATATACAGATTTAACAGACTTACCGATTAACCAGTTACAGATTAACAGACTTACAGATTTGTCTAACTTTGTAATTGGGCCTACAGATTCACGAAACAGATTTATTAAATTCATCAGTCTAGTGGGTTTAATCCTATCCGCCCAACATGTTTTAGACATCATATTTATCTCAGATTTTCATTAATTAAATATTAATGCCCAGACCTCTCACATTAGACTGACAGTTTGCGGCTACTGGTTAGGCCGGTTGGTTCCGGGCAGATTTCTGTCGCAAACTGAGTCTAACCTCGGGTTTCAAGCACGTTATGACTAACTTCTCACATTAGAACCTATTGTTTGCGACCACTGGAATATGCCGGGCGGTTCCGGGCAGAATTACGCAGCAAACTCATTCTAACCTCGAGTTAGCCATGTTTATCTTTGCTGCCAATTAATTAATGATTTACCATTTATACCCACACCTATTATACATGTCAATTATTCATAACTATAGCCAATTCATATTATGTCAATAGCGGACTAATTATACCAACTCAACAGATATAGCAGATAACAGATTTTTCAGATTAGGCGACTTAACGGATTTAGCAGATTAAGCAAACTAGCAGATTTAGCATTTTCAACAGACTTAGCAGATGACAGATTTGGCAGATGAACAGATCTAGCAGACTAGGCAGAAGAGCAGAACTAGCAGATTAAGCAATATAACAGAACTAACAGATTAGGCAATATAACAAAACAAGCAAATTAGGCAAATATAACAGATTTAATCATTACTTAAAGTTTCACAAACATATCTTGCCTAATTATAAATCTTGCCTAAGTTCACATGCATAAATAATAGTCTTGGTTCACAATATTATCATATACCCCATGTTTGCATTAAATTTACCTAGCACAGATTATAGTCATAAATTTACCATATATCATATGTTTCAATTTTTATTAAACTTGCATAGTACAGAAGATCCCTATATAAATTATACCAAATATAGCCATCGATTTCTATGCATATCATATATCCCAAAGATCCCTTACTTAGGTGTTTATGTACATTAATAGATACCCTACTCTCATGTAAATCTTTATGCCTAAGCCATATTCTCTTTATCTCAAATCATATGTTCAATACAATTTATATTATAAATATAACATGTCCAGTCATATGCCTCAGATTTTGTTCTAACTACAGTCCATGTTCTTTCCTCAAATCAGTCACCTATTGGTCATGCCCAATTCATGCATCATTCATTTTATTGTCCCAACATTTTAGCGTATGTTAATCTCTTATGAGATCGGCTCAGGCTCGTGGTAGCCTGGCTATAGAACAGAAAGAGGAAAGAGATACAAAATAAGATAGATCCAAACAGAACAGAACAAATATAACCTCAGATTCAGATTTATAATTCATGTCACAATCAGAATTAACGTTTATATCGGAAAATAACTGCACTTGCCTTGGTTGGATTCTAAAAGAAAAAGGTGTTGTAGCTGTTCTCTTTTAATCCTAATCAGAATTGGAGGAAGAAGAAGCACAAGTCTTAGCTTAGGTTTCAGCAGAGTAGAGACGCCATTGATTTATTTTTTTAGAGAGGAAGAGAGCAATGGAGGCTAGAGAATTGTACAATAGATTTAAGTTTAGGTTAGGGATGTATATATAGGTGTAGCAATTCATTTCAGCCATCAGATTAACCCTAAAACCAATCCGGACCATCAAAAATCGTCCCTGGGCTTCAAAAATGTGTTCTGGATCGAAACAGGCCGACCAGGTCAACCTGCAGGTGGGGGGGTCGACACTATAGTCGACCCCCATAGGGGAGGTCGACTCCCAGATTGACCCCCTGGTCGACCTGGACCCAGGTCGACCCCCTGGTCGACCTGCCCAGTTCTGTGCTGACCGAAACCTTCTGAATCTTCTACAGGCCATAACTTCCTCATCCGGACTCCGATTTTCGAAAACTCGGACTCTATTTCATGTAAAATTTCGAGAGGAACGCAATGGTGATGCCAATTTTACCTAATTACTGATTCTTAAATTAATTATCCTCACTTTACTGTCTTTTCTGTTACACACACCGTTATCGAACTAATTTTTCTTCTCTTTCATGTATTAATTAATTCTTCTTATGCATCACCATTATTTACCTATCATAAGCATATTTTCATATATTTTATTTCATTTTTAATTATACTTAAAAATGCGGGGTGTTACATTCTCCCCTCCTTAAAGGATTTCGTCCCCGAAATCTTCAAGTTAAGAAGAATGTGTCCTACCATCCAATCATCCATCTACTCAATAAACAATCACAGGCATTCATTGTCCTTAAGAGATTTCTAATGCTGTATGTACATATGCAAGAAGTGTGTGTATATGTTCCTTGTCTAATGCAAAGATCAGGCGGTCCACTGATTCAATTGACCTCCTTAATGCGAATTATGCCAATGCCGTGAGTCCAACATGTATGCAATTTTCCTACTCGATACATATCATTTCTATATGAGTGCACAACCATTCAATCATATGCAACATCCATGTGCTGAGTCAATCATTTTGCATCCACAAAAATTAAAAATGCTCACACATCCATATGCAGTATGAGAGTGTTTTCGAGCCGATCTAGTGCCTAGTGTGTGTATATGCATCCACGGGCAACCACTAGTAACCACTTGCATCCACTTGCAACCATCAAACATAACATGTCTAAAACACATGTTTACACCCATTAGTTTCTACCTAAAGTTCGAAGATTTCGATCGATAGGATACAGTCGAATGATGGAAGCGAGTATAGATAGAACAAAAACTTGGTTCCCATTAGGCATGGGTCCTAAGTATCGGCCCCGAAGACCGAAACCAACATCAAATTGACACCCAGAGGATTACCCTCTTTAGACAATGTCAAAACTGGAAATCTTAACCTTATCAGAAATATTCAGAAATTTACAGATTACTGGTATAGATCAGATTACCGAATGATTCTTAGGAAACTAAGCATGATAAAACCCAGAATGTATGCGTCCTACTTGACGCCTAACACATATATCTCTCAAACCCCAACCTATCACCAGCAGATGAGTCGTAACCCCTATGGGGTTTAAGACTATAACCAGATCAGAAACAAGACTAGTATTAAAGTGCAGAGACTCAACTACAGAATCAGAGTGTCAGAATCAGAAAGAGTTATACTCAATAACCAGATAAAGAAATTAAACCTCCTACAGATAGTTTTCCCTATTTTTACCCTATCCACTAGCCTCGAGAGTGCTCGCCTGCCTTCCAGAAATAGGTCCTGTCCTCTGCCCTTACCCTCGTTTCTTTGGGCAGTTCCTAGTGAAGTGTCCCATCTCACCACAGCTGAAGCAAGCGCCCTTCCTCTTTCTGCAATCCGTGTTCAGATAATTCGAGCTTCCACAAGTAAAACACTTTTCTCCCCCTTATCTTCAGACTTTTCTTTCCTCTTTTGTGTTTCCTTTTTTTTTGCCTTCTTTTTGAACCAAGTTCATATCCATGGGTTTCTTATCTTTGGGTTGTGCTCCTTGGCCAAACTCCCTCATTCTCATCTTTACTATGCTTGTGTAACACGTTGACCTGTCCCTCGAAAGCTTCCTCCATCGCACGGAAAAATCCTACAAAGCTCGAAAGAAAATTAGCCGTAGGTGAAACTACTGCGGCTACAGATGGAAGTCGGGCGCTTATTTGCCCTTTTGACAGGTGTCGTAGTCTTATCAAGCCTACGGAACCATGCCATGATGAGGTTACCTCCCAGAAAGCCAGGAGCCCTGGAGACTCAAAAAAAGAAGGAAACAAGGATTCAGACAGAGAATCAAAAGATAGATATATGGCTTTGGGGATTATGTTTTTCAAAATAAACTTTACTTTTGAAAATACTTTCTTTTAAAGCCTTTTTGAAAATAGTTTTTCAAAAACTTTACCCAATCTGGTAACCTTCAGCTCTGATACCAAGTGAAACACCCCACCTCCGTTAAGGTCACTCACAAAGGGAATGCCTTAGCTTTGGTGGAGCATTTTAGTAAACAGAACAGAAACTTACAAGACAGATAAAATAGTACTTGAAAAATTTATAACTTTATTTCAACAGAAACCAAAATAAACTTGGTTACATCCTTTCAAATCACATTATCAGAATTCAAGTACAAAATATCAGTCTTGTACAAAAGCCTTCGGAATGCATAGTTTAAAATCATAATCCCCATAGAACAGAAGCTATACAGAGCCAAGCCATACTTTAAGCACTTCAAGCAGAAGAAATCTGGATCAAGCTAAAGTATTCCCTCCTTGGATAACCTGGGGGGGGGGGGAACGGAAGAAAGGAGGCGAAACAACAAGGGTCAGACAAAAAGTCTGGCAAGTCCAGTGATTTTCAGTTATGAACAGATAATAATAACATGACATGAAAATAAAACTAGATGAGAGATAACTGTAATAGGTGTAACAGATATAACAGAAGAACAGAATGATATAAGCTATTGTTTTATACTTCTCTGCACTAATACTAGTATAACAGAATTAGGTGTCACCCTAATGTCTAAACTGAAACAGAAACGGGTACAGAATAATTTAATAGAAACAGAATGCTAATAATGGGCCTTTACTACCCGATCAGAAACAGACAGAAGCAGAAACAGATTTATCCCTACGGAAACAAAATGTAGAATTAGGTGTACACTAGTAATGGGCCTTTACCACCCGAACAGACGGTACCATGCAGAAACAGACATATCTTGCCTAATTATAAATCTTGCCTAAGTTCACATGCATAAATAATAGTCTTGGTTCACAATATTATCATATACCCCATGTTTGCATTAAATTTACCTAGCACAGATTATAGTCATAAATTTACCATATATCATATGTTTCAATTTTTATTAAACTTGCATAGTACAGAAGATCCCTATATAAATTATACCAAATATAGCCATCGATTTCTATGCATATCATATATCCCAAAGATCCCTTACTTAGGTGTTTATGTACATTAATAGATACCCTACTCTCATGTAAATCTTTATGCCTAAGCCATATTCTCTTTATCTCAAATCATATGTTCAATACAATTTATATTATAAATATAACATGTCCAGTCATATGCCTCAGATTTTGTTCTAACTACAGTCCATGTTCTTTCCTCAAATCAGTCACCTATTGGTCATGCCCAATTCATGCATCATTCATTTTATTGTCCCAACATTTTAGCGTATGTTAATCTCTTATGAGATCGGCTCAGGCTCGTGGTAGCCTGGCTATAGAACAGAAAGAGGAAAGAGATACAAAATAAGATAGATCCAAACAGAACAGAACAAATATAACCTCAGATTCAGATTTATAATTCATGTCACAATCAGAATTAACGTTTATATCGGAAAATAACTGCACTTGCCTTGGTTGGATTCTAAAAGAAAAAGGTGTTGTAGCTGTTCTCTTTTAATCCTAATCAGAATTGGAGGAAGAAGAAGCACAAGTCTTAGCTTAGGTTTCAGCAGAGTAGAGACGCCATTGATTTATTTTTTTAGAGAGGAAGAGAGCAATGGAGGCTAGAGAATTGTACAATAGATTTAAGTTTAGGTTAGGGATGTATATATAGGTGTAGCAATTCATTTCAACCATCAGATTAACCCTAAAACCAATCCGGACCATCAAAAATCGTCCCTGGGCTTCAAAAATGTGTTCTGGATCGAAACAGGCCGACCAGGTCAACCTGCAGGTGGGGGGGTCGACACTATAGTCGACCCCCATAGGGGAGGTCGACTCCCAGATTGACCCCCTGGTCGACCTGGACCCAGGTCGACCCCCTGGTCGACCTGCCCAGTTCTGTGCTGACCGAAACCTTCTGAATCTTCTACAGGCCATAACTTCCTCATCCGGACTCCGATTTTCGAAAACTCGGACTCTATTTCATGTAAAATTTCGAGAGGAACGCAATGGTGATGTCAATTTTACCTAATTACTGATTCTTAAATTAATTATCCTCACTTTACTGTCTTTTCTGTTACACACACCGTTATCGAACTAATTTTTCTTCTCTTTCATGTATTAATTAATTCTTCTTATGCATCACCATTATTTACCTATCATAAGCATATTTTCATATATTTTATTTCATTTTTAATTATACTTAAAAATGCGGGGTGTTACATTCTCCCCTCCTTAAAGGATTTCGTCCCCGAAATCTTCAAGTTAAGAAGAATGTGTCCTACCATCCAATCATCCATCTACTCAATAAACAATCACAGGCATTCATTGTCCTTAAGAGATTTCTAATGCTGTATGTACATATGCAAGAAGTGTGTGTATATGTTCCTTGTCTAATGCAAAGATCAGGCGGTCCACTGATTCAATTGACCTCCTTAATGCGAATTATGCCAATGCCGTGAGTCCAACATGTATGCAATTTTCCTACTCGATACATATCATTTCTATATGAGTGCACAACCATTCAATCATATGCAACATCCATGTGCTGAGTCAATCATTTTGCATCCACAAAAATTAAAAATGCTCACACATCCATATGCAGTATGAGAGTGTTTTCGAGCCGATCTAGTGCCTAGTGTGTGTATATGCATCCACGGGCAACCACTAGTAACCACTTGCATCCACTTGCAACCATCAAACATAACATGTCTAAAACACATGTTTACACCCATTAGTTTCTACCTAAAGTTCGAAGATTTCGATCGATAGGATACAGTCGAATGATGGAAGCGAGTATAGATAGAACAAAAACTTGGTTCCCATTAGGCATGGGTCCTAAGTATCGGCCCCGAAGACCGAAACCAACATCAAATTGACACCCAGAGGATTACCCTCTTTAGACAATGTCAAAACTGGAAATCTTAACCTTATCAGAAATATTCAGAAATTTACAGATTACTGGTATAGATCAGATTACCGAATGATTCTTAGGAAACTAAGCATGATAAAACCCAGAATGTATGCGTCCTACTTGACGCCTAACACATATATCTCTCAAACCCCAACCTATCACCAGCAGATGAGTCGTAACCCCTATGGGGTTTAAGACTATAACCAGATCAGAAACAAGACTAGTATTAAAGTGCAGAGACTCAACTACAGAATCAGAGTGTCAGAATCAGAAAGAGTTATACTCAATAACCAGATAAAGAAATTAAACCTCCTACAGATAGTTTTCCCTATTTTTACCCTATCCACTAGCCTCGAGAGTGCTCGCCTGCCTTCCAGAAATAGGTCCTGTCCTCTGCCCTTACCCTCGTTTCTTTGGGCAGTTCCTAGTGAAGTGTCCCATCTCACCACAGCTGAAGCAAGCGCCCTTCCTCTTTCTGCAATCCGTGTTCAGATAATTCGAGCTTCCACAAGTAAAACACTTTTCTCCCCCTTATCTTCAGACTTTTCTTTCCTCTTTTGTGTTTCCTTTTTTTTTGCCTTCTTTTTGAACCAAGTTCATATCCATGGGTTTCTTATCTTTGGGTTGTGCTCCTTGGCCAAACTCCCTCATTCTCATCTTTACTATGCTTGTGTAACACGTTGACCTGTCCCTCGAAAGCTTCCTCCATCGCACGGAAAAATCCTACAAAGCTCGAAAGAAAATTAGCCGTAGGTGAAACTACTGCGGCTACAGATGGAAGTCGGGCGCTTATTTGCCCTTTTGACAGGTGTCGTAGTCTTATCAAGCCTACGGAACCATGCCATGATGAGGTTACCTCCCAGAAAGCCAGGAGCCCTGGAGACTCAAAAAAAGAAGGAAACAAGGATTCAGACAGAGAATCAAAAGATAGATATATGGCTTTGGGGATTATGTTTTTCAAAATAAACTTTACTTTTGAAAATACTTTCTTTTAAAGCCTTTTTGAAAATAGTTTTTCAAAAACTTTACCCAATCTGGTAACCTTCAGCTCTGATACCAAGTGAAACACCCCACCTCCGTTAAGGTCACTCACAAAGGGAATGCCTTAGCTTTGGTGGAGCATTTTAGTAAACAGAACAGAAACTTACAAGACAGATAAAATAGTACTTGAAAAATTTATAACTTTATTTCAACAGAAACCAAAATAAACTTGGTTACATCCTTTCAAATCACATTATCAGAATTCAAGTACAAAATATCAGTCTTGTACAAAAGCCTTCGGAATGCATAGTTTAAAATCATAATCCCCATAGAACAGAAGCTATACAGAGCCAAGCCATACTTTAAGCACTTCAAGCAGAAGAAATCCGGATCAAGCTAAAGTATTCCCTCCTTGGATAACCTGGGGGGGGGGGGGAACGGAAGAAAGGAGGCGAAACAACAAGGGTCAGACAAAAAGTCTGGCAAGTCCAGTGATTTTCAGTTATGAACAGATAATAATAACATGACATGAAAATAAAACTAGATGAGAGATAACTGTAACAGGTGTAACAGATATAACAGAAGAACAGAATGATATAAGCTATTGTTTTATACTTCTCTGCACTAATACTAGTATAACAGAATTAGGTGTCACCCTAATGTCTAAACTGAAACAGAAACGGGTACAGAATAATTTAATAGAAACAGAATGCTAATAATGGGCCTTTACTACCCGATCAGAAACAGACAGAAGCAGAAACAGATTTATCCCTACGGAAACAAAATGTAGAATTAGGTGTACACTAGTAATGGGCCTTTACCACCCGAACAGACGGTACCATGCAGAAACAGACATATCTTGCCTAATTATAAATCTTGCCTAAGTTCACATGCATAAATAATAGTCTTGGTTCACAATATTATCATATACCCCATGTTTGCATTAAATTTACCTAGCACAGATTATAGTCATAAATTTACCATATATCATATGTTTCAATTTTTATTAAACTTGCATAGTACAGAAGATCCCTATATAAATTATACCAAATATAGCCATCGATTTCTATGCATATCATATATCCCAAAGATCCCTTACTTAGGTGTTTATGTACATTAATAGATACCCTACTCTCATGTAAATCTTTATGCCTAAGCCATATTCTCTTTATCTCAAATCATATGTTCAATACAATTTATATTATAAATATAACATGTCCAGTCATATGCCTCAGATTTTGTTCTAACTACAGTCCATGTTCTTTCCTCAAATCAGTCACCTATTGGTCATGCCCAATTCATGCATCATTCATTTTATTGTCCCAACATTTTAGCGTATGTTAATCTCTTATGAGATCGGCTCAGGCTCGTGGTAGCCTGGCTATAGAACAGAAAGAGGAAAGAGATACAAAATAAGATAGATCCAAACAGAACAGAACAAATATAACCTCAGATTCAGATTTATAATTCATGTCACAATCAGAATTAACGTTTATATCGGAAAATAACTGCACTTGCCTTGGTTGGATTCTAAAAGAAAAAGGTGTTGTAGCTGTTCTCTTTTAATCCTAATCAGAATTGGAGGAAGAAGAAGCACAAGTCTTAGCTTAGGTTTCAGCAGAGTAGAGACGCCATTGATTTATTTTTTTAGAGAGGAAGAGAGCAATGGAGGCTAGAGAATTGTACAATAGATTTAAGTTTAGGTTAGGGATGTATATATAGGTGTAGCAATTCATTTCAACCATCAGATTAACCCTAAAACCAATCCGGACCATCAAAAATCGTCCCTGGGCTTCAAAAATGTGTTCTGGATCGAAACAGGCCGACCAGGTCAACCTGCAGGTGGGGGGGTCGACACTATAGTCGACCCCCATAGGGGAGGTCGACTCCCAGATTGACCCCCTGGTCGACCTGGACCCAGGTCGACCCCCTGGTCGACCTGCCCAGTTCTGTGCTGACCGAAACCTTCTGAATCTTCTACAGGCCATAACTTCCTCATCCGGACTCCGATTTTCGAAAACTCGGACTCTATTTCATGTAAAATTTCGAGAGGAACGCAATGGTGATGTCAATTTTACCTAATTACTGATTATTAAATTAATTATCCTCACTTTACTGTCTTTTCTGTTACACACACCGTTATCGAACTAATTTTTCTTCTCTTTCATGTATTAATTAATTCTTCTTATGCATCACCATTATTTACCTATCATAAGCATATTTTCATATATTTTATTTCATTTTTAATTATACTTAAAAATGCGGGGTGTTACATTCTCCCCTCCTTAAAGGATTTCGTCCCCGAAATCTTCAAGTTAAGAAGAATGTGTCCTACCATCCAATCATCCATCTACTCAATAAACAATCACAGGCATTCATTGTCCTTAAGAGATTTCTAATGCTGTATGTACATATGCAAGAAGTGTGTGTATATGTTCCTTGTCTAATGCAAAGATCAGGCGGTCCACTGATTCAATTGACCTCCTTAATGCGAATTATGCCAATGCCGTGAGTCCAACATGTATGCAATTTTCCTACTCGATACATATCATTTCTATATGAGTGCACAACCATTCAATCATATGCAACATCCATGTGCTGAGTCAATCATTTTGCATCCACAAAAATTAAAAATGCTCACACATCCATATGCAGTATGAGAGTGTTTTCGAGCCGATCTAGTGCCTAGTGTGTGTATATGCATCCACGGGCAACCACTAGTAACCACTTGCATCCACTTGCAACCATCAAACATAACATGTCTAAAACACATGTTTACACCCATTAGTTTCTACCTAAAGTTCGAAGATTTCGATCGATAGGATACAGTCGAATGATGGAAGCGAGTACAGATAGAACAAAAACTTGGTTCCCATTAGGCATGGGTCCTAAGTATCGGCCCCGAAGACCGAAACCAACATCAAATTGACACCCAGAGGATTACCCTCTTTAGACAATGTCAAAACTGGAAATCTTAACCTTATCAGAAATATTCAGAAATTTACAGATTACTGGTACAGATCAGATTACCGAATGATTCTTAGGAAACTAAGCATGATAAAACCCAGAATGTATGCGTCCTACTTGACGCCTAACACATATATCTCTCAAACCCCAACCTATCACCAGCAGATGAGTCGTAACCCCTATGGGGTTTAAGACTATAACCAGATCAGAAACAAGACTAGTATTAAAGTGCAGAGACTCAACTACAGAATCAGAGTGTCAGAATCAGAAAGAGTTATACTCAATAACCAGATAAAGAAATTAAACCTCCTACAGATAGTTTTCCCTATTTTTACCCTATCCACTAGCCTCGAGAGTGCTCGCCTGCCTTCCAGAAATAGGTCCTGTCCTCTGCCCTTACCCTCGTTTCTTTGGGCAGTTCCTAGTGAAGTGTCCCATCTCACCACAGCTGAAGCAAGCGCCCTTCCTCTTTCTGCAATCCGTGTTCAGATAATTCGAGCTTCCACAAGTAAAACACTTTTCTCCCCCTTATCTTCAGACTTTTCTTTCCTCTTTTGTGTTTCCTTTTTTTTTTGCCTTCTTTTTGAACCAAGTTCATATCCATGGGTTTCTTATCTTTGGGTTGTGCTCCTTGGCCAAACTCCCTCATTCTCATCTTTACTATGCTTGTGTAACACGTTGACCTGTCCCTCGAAAGCTTCCTCCATCGCACGGAAAAATCCTACAAAGCTCGAAAGAAAATTAGCCGTAGGTGAAACTACTGCGGCTACAGATGGAAGTCGGGCGCTTATTTGCCCTTTTGACAGGTGTCGTAGTCTTATCAAGCCTACGGAACCATGCCATGATGAGGTTACCTCCCAGAAAGCCAGGAGCCCTGGAGACTCAAAAAAAGAAGGAAACAAGGATTCAGACAGAGAATCAAAAGATAGATATATGGCTTTGGGGATTATGTTTTTCAAAATAAACTTTACTTTTGAAAATACTTTCTTTTAAAGCCTTTTTGAAAATAGTTTTTCAAAAACTTTACCCAATCTGGTAACCTTCAGCTCTGATACCAAGTGAAACACCCCACCTCCGTTAAGGTCACTCACAAAGGGAATGCCTTAGCTTTGGTGGAGCATTTTAGTAAACAGAACAGAAACTTACAAGACAGATAAAATAGTACTTGAAAATTTTATAACTTTATTTCAACAGAAACCAAAATAAACTTGGTTACATCCTTTCAAATCACATTATCAGAATTCAAGTACAAAATATCAGTCTTGTACAAAAGCCTTCGGAATGCATAGTTTAAAATCATAATCCCCATAGAACAGAAGCTATACAGAGCCAAGCCATACTTTAAGCACTTCAAGCAGAAGAAATCCGGATCAAGCTAAAGTATTCCCTCCTTGGATAACCTGGGGGGGGGGGAACGGAAGAAAGGAGGCGAAACAACAAGGGTCAGACAAAAAGTCTGGCAAGTCCAGTGATTTTCAGTTATGAACAGATAATAATAACATGACATGAAAATAAAACTAGATGAGAGATAACTGTAACAGGTGTAACAGATATAACAGAAGAACAGAATGATATAAGCTATTGTTTTATACTTCTCTGCACTAATACTAGTATAACAGAATTAGGTGTCACCCTAATGTCTAAACTGAAACAGAAACGGGTACAGAATAATTTAATAGAAACAGAATGCTAATAATGGGCCTTTACTACCCGATCAGAAACAGACAGAAGCAGAAACAGATTTATCCCTACGGAAACAAAATGTAGAATTAGGTGTACACTAGTAATGGGCCTTTACCACCCGAACAGACGGTACCATGCAGAAACAGACAGGTGTTACCGCCCAACAGAAACAGACGGTACCAACAGAAACAGACAGAACTAAGTGTACCCTAAAACCCTACCCCAAGCGATCGGCTCCCTAATACATAAATATCCTGTGTCGGCCCCACAGTAGGGTGTATTGTAACGGCTGGAAATTTTCGACTCCTCGAGAGTCGAAAATTCCGAGAACGTTAGTGAAAGAATTTAGAAGGTGAGAAAGAAAAGATAGAACTAATAGAATAGAAGAAGAAGAAGAACATCAGAATCATCAGAGTAACACGAATCTCACAGCGGAACGAATAACATATAATATATAACATAACTTTGAAGTAAACAGTTATATATATACAATAGCACTTATCAGAGTACAACACTTACAACGCAGCGGAAATAACTATAGCTATAAAATCTTGCAGCCTCCTACTCCAAGCTCTCCAAGTATATCTGTACATCCCGACTACTTGACTGCCCGTACAAATTTAGGCACCCAAGAGTTTAGGGAAAACAACAAAGTAAACTCCGGGTCAGTCATGAGACTGGTATGAGTAAAATAGTTTAATACAGGTATAGGATATCTCATAAGACCACGCCGTGAATACGGAACGGGTTTTTCCCTTATGAGTATCTGAACAACTTTGACAAGCAATATCATTGTGATATTATAATAATGTCTAAGTACAAATAGGTATCAATCTAGCAGAAACGCTTGCATCTCACGTTCTACATACATAGTATAAAATCATAAACCGCAGGGCGCTTATCGGAGAATGGATTCCAACAGACAAGGTATGGGAGCACCTTCTGAATAGTGTACTCTAGAGGTGATACACTCAGGGTTCAACAAGAACGTCTTGCAACCCGGCCACACATGACCGCTCACTCATTTAGCTTGAGTGTCGCGAATATATTGCCACCACGGTTGTAGGCCATCAAACCGTCATCCGAAGATACAGAATCAAAAAGAAGTATAAATATGAATATTCTCTAGATCGGTGACAATACACCCTGCTTGGGGATGACCCAACTAGCCATGCTGCCTAGCCCAACTTTTGTTACTTGCCGGTGTGAGGCTAGAAGCTACGTCTATCTTCAGAACATCTGATCACCATTCACTTTGAATGCCACATCGTCATACCCGCCAAATCACAAATTGACTTATACAAAAATAACACGGGTATATAGCTAAGAGAAACGAATTCCTCCGCCACCAAACGTGAATACGTTTGAACAGATCAACTTACGCGATCCATTGGATATACTCTGTCAGACCTTCTTCCATATACGTTGTCCTGGGACTGGACAAACCGAAGGCACTATTCAGTATATCCATCTTAGTCACTGTTATCTAAGACTTATACAATAGCCCTTGCACTTTACTCCGTCTTCAATTTTCTTTGGCATATATTGCTCGCAACGCTTATGCCAATACAGAGTGGTTCTTTGGATAATAATCCAACCGGTCTCTCCATATTAACAACGTTAAAATGGTAAAAACTTTGATAGTCTGTGATTCAACTACCAAATGAAAACATGTCGGTGTACAAACAACGATCTTATTTCCAAATGGAAATTTGATCGATCAATCATCATATGTTCATATTTCCTTATTTCATATATTTAGAAAATATCTGTTATTAATCATTGGAAAACATTTCCATAGCTTAATTTCACATCACTATTATTTCGCAACTATCAGTCCCTAACTGTAACTAGTATGAGAACAATTCTCTAAGTATCAATCCTGAAGGTCGAAACCAACATCAGATCGTCACTTAGAAAACCGTTTAACTTACCCTCTCCAGTCAGTTTCTGAATTTGCTTAACTCTATTTCTTAAATTATTATCATGAAAACATTTCATTTTCTAAGTTTAGAAAACATATCTGACTATATTTGGAAAACGTTTCCAAAACTCATTTACGGATTTCAAATGAACGTTGTATAAAACATCGTTATGCTTAATCCATTAATCGCTTATTACTTAACTATATTTCAAATCAACCTTTTCTATCGAACCACAACTATTCCTTTGTCAATTCTGAAGTCAATCAAGTTGGGGTATAATTACCTCTCAGACCTTAATTGAACAACGTCCTTTACTGTGAAATAGATGCTCGTCACTCACTTTTTCCAATCATCTGTTTACGCAAATTCTCGGATTCAGGTTACGAATCTACTTCTGCAATATCTAACCTAAATTATAACTTTATCTCCTAACTCGAATAATTTAACAGACACCTAATTTCTAAATCAATAACTAAATCTTGATTTAAACCCTGGAAGGTAAATAGTACTTTCCCGAATTCGCTATAATCGAATTCGACGTATAACTCTCTTTCGAGTAATCTCTATTTGATTAACTCTTCTTCGAATAACCTATATTCGATTATCCCTCTTCGAATAACTCATATTCGAAATCTCTCTCTTTCGAATAAACAATATTCGATCTCTTTCTTTCGAATATGCTATATTCGAAAATCTCCTTTCGATTTACTAATCGATAACTCCTTTCGATCAAACTAAAATCGATAACTCCTTTAACTCTATTCGAATAACTAATATTCGACTAACTCCTTTGGATCAACTCATTTGATTAACTCCTTCGAATAACTAATTCGAATAACTTACCTTCGAATAACCAATATTCGATTTACTCTAACTCGATTAACTTAATTCTAATCGATTTACTCCATTTCGATTCAACTTAATTCAAATCGATAAACTTAACTCAAATTGATTAACTCCTTTCGAATAACTAAATTCGATTTAACTCTAATTGAATAACTAATATTCAATTAACTCTTACGTGTTTACTCTATTTGAATAAGTAATTCGAATCACTCTAATGTGTTTAACTCTATTCAAATATCTAATTCGAATAACTCGTTTCGAATAACTAAATTCGATTAACTCTTTTAACTTTACTCGAATAACAATATTCGATTAACACCTTCTTTCGAATAACTATATTCGATTAACTCTTCGACTAACTCTTTTGGATTAACTAACTTCGAATAACTCCTTTGGATTAACTCTTCGACTAACTCCTTCGGATTAACTCTTCGATTAACTTCTTCGGATTAACTAACTTCGAATAACTCCTTTGGATTAACTAACTTCGAATACTCTTCGACTAACTCCTTCGGATTAACTAACTTCGAATAACTCCTTCGGATTAACTAACTTCGAATAACTCTTCGACTAGCTCCTTCGGATTAACTAACTTCGAATAACTCCTTTGGATTAACTAACTTCGAATAACCAATATTCGATAACTACTCTTCGAATAAATAATATTCGATAACTCTTCTCAAATGAATCACATTTGATTTCTCCACTCGAATAAACTATATTCGATAACTCTTCTCAAATGAATAACATTTGATTTCTCCACTCGAATAAACTATATTCGATAACTCTTCTCTCGAATACACCATATTCGATAACTCTACTTCGGATAAGAGATATTCGACAACTCTACTCGATTAACTCTACTTGGATAACTCTAACTGATCAACTCTAACTGGTCAACTCTAACTGGTCAACTCTAACAGGTCAACTCTAACTGGTTAACTCAACTGGTTAACTCTAACAGATTAACTCTAACTGGTTAACTCAAATGGTTAACTCTAACTGGTTAACTCAAATGGTTTACCCTAACTTGATTTACTTGTCTCGATTAACTGAACTAATCCACTTAGTTTAACTTAGTTAATTCACTTTGATTAACTCTAACCGATTTACTTAGTTTACTCAGCTAATTCACTTTGATTAACCCAACTAATTTACTTCGATTAACCAATTTATTTAACTTGACTAATTCACTTAGTTTGACACAACTAATTCGCTTTGATTTACCAATTAGTTAACTTAACTAAGCCACTTAGTTTGACGCAACTAATTTACTTAGTTTGACGCAACTAATTCACTTTGGTTAACTTAACCAATTCACTTCGATTTACTCGACTAACTTGCTTTGGTTAACCTAACCAATTACTTTGTTTCTCTCGACTAACTTTGCTTTGGTTAACCTAACCAATTACTTCGATTAACTCGACTAACTTAGCCCATTTGTTTAACTCGACCAACTTAGCCCATTTGTTTAACTCGACTAACTTAGCCCATTTGATTCGGTTTGACTAATCCATTTGATTCGGTTTGACTAACCCATTTGATTCGGTTTGACTAACCCATTTGATTCGGTTTGACTAACCCATTTGATTCGGTTTGACTAACCCATTTGATTCGGTTTGACTAACCCATTTGATTCGGTTTGACTAACCCATTTGATTCGGTTTGACTAACCCATTTGATTCGGTTTGCTCGACAAATCCACTTTGTTTAATCTCGACTAATTTACTTAGTTTAATCTTTAGCAAATCACTTTGTTTAATCCTTTTATCACACTCTGGTATTTCTTACGGTTTTTAACACATCATCTAACAACGATGAATATCGTCCAACCACACGTAATCACATCAGATTATATATATATCACATTTATATATCACAATACATAAATCACAGTAAAAATAACTGTTGAGGAATCCAGTTGGATTCCTCCAACCTGTTTCCCTGCACCACAGATGTTAGACAACACCAGTATAATATTCTGATAAACAGAATCAACATATAACTATTTGACGGTTTATATATATATATATACATATATATATAATCTCTACTAACTGACTATCAGTTCAAGCAAACAATCAACACGCAGTCAAACAGACAATATTTTAACAGTTCTAAGAATACAACGTGAAAATAAAACTGTTTAGAGTTTGTGAGATTTACTCACTTGTTTCGATCCGACGGTTCGCGCTTTATTACACTCTGTTCCAGCTTTTCACAGTATGTCCAACTGCTCCACCCAACTTCCATCAGTCCACCTCCTTTGTACACAGCTCGCACTCTTCCCAACCGACCCCTACTCATTCATTCCCGCTCAAAAAGTGCCACAAATGATGGAACTTGTTCAGCACCATTCACCACCCCTTCGCGCTCTCCGACGTCCGTCTTTACATGCCATCACGTTATACTTACTGAAGCCATTCTCAAACTCTTGAGCCATTATATGTCCATGCACGTGATCATTTCCGGCCCCCTTGTAGTTGCCAACAGTGGACGTCACCTTCACATATGCCGCCGCCAACTGCAGTTCATCTCACCAACAAGGAACACCAACCTTTTCCCCATCTCATGCTCCAGCAAGAACAATACAACTACTTCAGTTTCTCAATGCCTGCACCAACTGTCCCTTATTTCCTTATGGCGCATGCCCATTTTCCTACCCGCCTTATTCACGAAAGCCATGATACATGACTTTACTGTCACCAACTTCTTCTTGAATTACAGCTCCAAGACCTCACAAACAAACTACACCCTTAAGCTTCTCTTTCTTCTTTGTTTAAACAAACAGACCACCCTTCTGTGTCACATTTCAACGCAAATGAAGATGCCGCCTCCCATATATATAACTCCTATCACCTTTTCAATGAACATGAATGCCTCCCGAATGATTTGGACCTCACGCAAGCTGCTACTCACACTTCACAAACGCACCCATCACCTCCCCTCTAGCAAACGCATGTACTCCCATGCTCACAACTCCATAACCAGTATTTCACTTCCGATTTACATCCCCTCTCATCAACTTCATCCGCTTCTATATGAGATCCGACATATGGGGTGGAAGCTCTTGAACGTACGAGTTGAATGGATCATAAGCGGATTTATTTCATTTAGTAAATTGTTGGTTTCAATTGTATGAAATCTTGAGGAGTGGCGGCCTCTTTATTATCTACAGAAGAATGAACGTTCAGATTTCGGTTTTAAGGAGTTTGGATGTATTTGTATGTTAAGTTTTTAGATACTTCTTTGATTTTTCTTGGACATTGGAAGGCCACGAACTGGTTTTTGGGGACCAAGGATTTTGTAAGGCTGAAAGAATGAAGGAGACGTTGCCTTCTTTTGCGTCACAAAATGACTTAGGATATTTTTAATTTTAAAAAGTTAGGATACCGTATCTCGTTTTTATAAAATTTCGTGCATTTACTAATTGCTATCAACAGAAATCAGAATAGAGTTATGATGAGCAATGCGCTACGATGCCAAAAATATAATAATACCGGTAGGTTAGCTTATTCTGTGAAACCCCAAAATATTGATTATAGGGTGCACAATACTTCAAATAAAAAGTTGCTTATTTAATTAATTAAAAATTACAGTAAAATTCTAAAAATTAAATTATCACTACGTCTCAAAAGAACCTCGTCTAAATTCACATCCGATATCAAATTATTTTGAAATAACTGTTATGGCCGATAAACGATTCTATAGCGACTATTCTAAAATTTGATTTGGACATATCTCAAAATCTACACGATGAAATCCTGATTTTTCTCTTCTACTAGAAAGACATACTGCACCAGCTCCACACGTTTCTTGTTTCACAGAAATCCGGCTTAAAATGAATCATGTACATTCAGTTGAAGTTCAAATCGCCAAATTGCGAACTGCCGCGACGTTTCAGGTTCGTTTTAATTATAATTATAAATTATAAGTTCGAACGTTGTACTTTAAGTTATCGATATCGCTAAATCGATATATAAATAATTAAATAAATTAATTATTCGACAGCTAACAAAACGCGCCATTACATGTATCACTCCCTAAAGTGACAACCAATCGACACAGACCTATTTACAGATGTCATGGCGTCTTACATCCTCAGAGGCAGACCGGGATCCATGCACGCACATGACCCGGTTGGAACGCACCATCAACACCCCTCGCCATTATCAGAATGAACCACTTATAATTAGTTCAGTAAGCATGCCCGGACCCTACCTACTGTTGGGTCAAAGTTTTGATACCAGAAAGGGTTACTGACTAATATGGGTCCCAAACAACAGATGACACAAGTAATTCCCCTCCTAACCTTGTGTCCCCAGACTAACAGATTTCAGATTAACTTGTTTACAAGTTCAGACATACAGAATTCAGATCAACTAGTTCACAGACAAGTTTTCAGACTAACGGATCAGATATACAGATTTAACAGACTTACTGATTAACCAGTTACAGATTAACAGACTTACAGATTTGTCTAACTTTGTAATTGGGCCTATAGATTCACGGAACAGATTTGTCTAACTTTGTAATTGGGCCTATAGATTAACAGACTTACAGATTTGTCTAACATTAGAACCTATTGTTTGCGGCCACTGGAATATGCCGGGCGGTTCCAGGCAGAATTACGCCGCAAACTCATTCTAACCTCGAGTTAGCCATGTTTATCTTTGCGGCCAATTAATTAAAGATTTATCATTTATACCCACGCCTAATATACATGTCAATTATTCATAGCTAATTCAGATTATGTCAATAACAGACTGAATATATCAACTTAACAGATAACAGGTTTAGGCGACTTAACGTATTCAGCAAATTAAGCAACTAACGGATTTAGCAGATAACAGATTAGGCATCTCAACAAATTTAGGTTGGCATTTTTAACAGAATTAGCAGATGACAGATTTGGCAGATGAACAGATCTAGCAGACTAGGCAGTAGGGCAGAACTAGCAGATTAAGCAATATAACAGAACTAGCAGATTAGGCAAATATAGCAGAACTAGCAAATTAGGCAAATATAACAGATTTAATCATTCCTTAAAGTTTCACAACATATCTTGCCTAATTATAAATCTTGCCTAAGTTCACATGCATAAAAAATAGTCATGATTCGCAATATGATCATATACCCCATGTTTGCATTAAATTTGCATGTCACAGATTATGGTCATAATTTACATGTCCCAATTTAGTTCAACTTGCCTAGTACAAAAGATTCACATATAAATTATACCAAATATAGCTATTGACAAAAATCTCCTACTTAGGTATTATTAACATTTGATAGATATCCTACTTTAATGTAAATCTTTATACCTAAACCATATTTTCTTTGTCTCAAGTCATATGTTAACACATGGTTCCTCTTCTTTCAATTCACAGAATATGCATAGATCTAAATCTAGTTTACAACCTATGTCCTTTTTCTTAAATCAGTCACATATTAACCAACTTCTCAAGTCGTATGTTCAATATTCTTTATGCCACAAACTCAGGTCATAGGTTCAATTATATGCCTTGGATTTATGTCCTAAGTTCCAAGTTCAACCTATGTTCTTTCCTCAAATCAGTCACATATCGGTCATGCCCATTTCATGCATTATTCATTTTATTGTCCCAAATATTTTAGCGTATGTTAATCTCTTAGGAGATTGGCGCAGGCTCGTAGTAGCCTGGCTATAGAACAGAAAGAAGAAGAGATACAGAATAAAATATATCAGAACAGAACATACACAATCTCAAATTCAGATTTACAATCATGTCACAATTATGATTAAAGTTTATAACGGAAAATAACTGCCCTTGCCTTGGTTGTATTCTAAAAGAAAAAGGTGTTGTAGCTGTTCTCTTTTAATCCTAATCAGAATTGGAGGAATAAGAAGCACAAGTCCTAGCTTAGGTTTCAGCAGAGTAGAGACGCCATTGATTTATTTATTTTTAGAGAGGAAGAGAGCAATGGAGGCTAGAGAATTGTATATGAGATTTAGGTTTAGGTTAGGAATGTATATATAGGTGTAGGAAGTTATTTAGGACCATTAGATTAACCCTGAATCATGAGAACCATTCAAATGCAAAATCTACATTTGAGCGAATCGGCCCACGGGATGACAGCCAAACACCCTGGATTAACCCCTAGTCGACCCAGCGGGGCTTGGGTCGACCTCAAAAATGGGTCGGTTCGGTTTTTCCCCCCTCCCAATTTGCTGTTTTGAACTTTTTTGCATATTTATTTATTTAATTTTTTTATATAGCTATATATATTTCTCTCATATGCATACAAACTTCAAGGCTTAATAACTTCTTCATAATTAACCATTTTCACACTAAACCACTCTTTGAACTGCGTTCACACTAAGCCACTTTTTAGCCATTCCCCTAAAACAAAAATATGGCGCTGGCGGGGATCGAACTCTGTACCTCTTGTATGCAAGTCACATGTTCTAACCAAATGAGCTACTAAATCTTTTGCTTACAAAACTTAGAACAATGCTATCATTCTTTTCTCATTCCTCTTTTTCAAATTAATTATTCTTTAATTTGTATTTTAAATATTCTCAGAAAATACGGGGTGTTACATTCTCTCCTCCTTAAAGGATTTCGTCCCCGAAATCTTCAAGTTAAGAAGAATGTATCCTAACATCCAACATCCATCTACTCAACCATTCAATCACAGGCATCCATTGTCCTTAAAAGGTTTCTAATGCCGTATGAGCATATGCAAAGTGTGTGTATATGTTTCTTATCTAATGCAAAATCAGGCGGTCTACTGATCCAGTTGACCTCCTTAATGCGAATCATGTTAGTGTCATGAGTCCAACTATGTATGCAAGAAATCCTATTTGGTACACATCATTTCTATATGAGTGCATAACCATTCATCCAAATGCAACATCCATGTGCTGAGTCAATCATTTTGCATCCACAAAAATTGAAAATGCTCACACATCCATTTGCAGTATGAGAGTGTTTTCAAGCCGATCTAGTGCCTAGTGTGTGTATATGCATCCACGGGCAACCACTAGCAACCACTTGCATCCACTTGCAACCATCAAACATAACATGTATCAAACACATGTTTACACCCATTAGTTTCTACCTAAAGTTCGAAGATTCAATCGATAGGATACAGTCGAATGATGGAAGCGAGTACAGATAAAACGAAGACTTGGTTCCCATTAGACATTGGTTGAGAAAATAATTCCCCTAAGTATCAACCCCGAAGACCGAAATCAACATCAGATTGACACCCAGAGGATTACCCTCTTTAGACAATGTCAAAACTGGAAATCTTAACCTTATCAGAGATATTCAGATATTTACAGACTACTAGTACAGATCGGATTACCAAATGATTCTTAGAAAACTAAGCATGATAAAACCCAGAATGTATGCGTCCTACTTGACGCCTAACACAAATATCTCTCAAACCCCAATTTATCACAAGCAGATGAGTCATAACCCTTATGGGTTTGAGTCTACAGCGGAATCAGAAACAATACTAGTATTAAAGTGCAGAGTATCGATTACAGAATCAAAATGCCAGAATCAGAAAGAGTTTTAACTCAACAATCAGATAAAGAAATTAAACCTCCTACAGAAAGTTTTCCTAATCCTATCCTATCCACTAGCCTCGAGAGTGTTCGCCTTCCCTCCAGCAGTTGGTCCTGCCCTCTGCCCTTGTCCTCGTTTCTTCGGGCAGTCCCTAGTGAAGTGTCCCATCTCACCACAGTTGAAGCAAGTGCCCTTCTTTGGATCCACTTTCTTATCGTGTGTCCTATCCATGTCTCCCATGTACGTTCCCCATTCGTGACCTTCCACCAAAATGAAGCTTCATCCTTCATTAACCAAGCAGCTGGTTGAACCTTCCTCCCAATTCGCTCAACCAACTTCTAGCCTCGACAACGTCTCAGTCCCATAAAGCGGTTTTCCGCCCATCGCACGGAAGTCCTTACATATCTTAGAAAAAGCATCTATACGCGGAGGAAGAGATTCAAAAAGGGAAAGAGGAAGGAACTCGAAACAAAGAATCGAAAGAAAGATATATGGCTTTTGGGGATTATTTATTTTATTTTTCAAAAATAAGCTTTACTTTTGATACTTCCTTTTTAAATCCTTTTTGAAAATAGTTTTCAAAACTTTTTATCAAATCTGGTAACCTTCAGCTCTGATACCAAGTGTAACACCCCACCTCCGTTAAGGTCACTCACAAAGGGAATGCCTTAACTTTGGTGGAGCATTTTAGTAAACAGAATAGAAACTTACAAGACAGATAAAACAGTACTTAAAAATTTTATAACTTTATTTCAACAGAAACCGAAATAAACTTGGTTACATCCTTTTAAATCACATTTTCAGAATTCAAGTACAAAATATCAGTCTTGTACAAAAGCCTTCAGAATGCATAGTTTAAAATCATAATCCCCATAGAACAGAAGCTATACAGAGCCAAGCCATACTTTAAGCACTTCAAGCAGAAGAAATCCGGATCAAGCTAAAGTATTCCCTCCTTGGATAACCTGGGGGGGGGGACGGAAGAAAGGAGGCGAAACAACAAGGGTCAGACAAAAAGTCTGGCAAGTCCAGTGATTTTCAGTTATGAACAGATAATAATAACATGACATGAACATAAAACTGGATGAGAGATAACTGTAACAGGTGTAACAGATATAACAGAAGAACATAATGATATAAGCTATTATTTTACACTTCTCTGCACTAATACTAGTATAACAGAATTACGGTGTCACCTTAATGTCTAAACTGAAACGGAAACGGGTACAGAACAATTTAACAGAAACAGGATGCTAATAATGGGCCTTTACTACCCGATCAGAAACAGACAGAAGCAGAAACAGATTAATCCCTATGGAAACAAAATGTAGAATTTGGTGTACACTAGTAATGGGCCTTTACCACCCGAACAGACGGTACCATGCAGAAACAGACAGGTGTTACCGCCCAACAGAAACAGACGGTACCAACAGAAACAGACAGAACTAAGTGTACGGTAAAACCCTACCCCAAGCGATCGGCTCCCTAATACATAAATATCCTGTGTCGGCCCCACAGTAGGGTGTATCACTCCCTAAAGTGACAACCAATCAGCACAGACCTATTTACAGATGTCATGGCGTCTTACATCCTCAGAGGCAGACCGGGATCCATGCACGCACATGACCCGGTTGGAACGCACCATCAACACCCCTCGCCATTATCAGAATGAACCACTTATAATTAGTTCAGTAAGCATGCCTGGACCCTACCTACTATTGGGTCAAAGTTTTGATACCAGAAAGGGTTACTGACTAATATAGGTCCCAAACAACAGATGACACAAGTAATTCCCCTCCTAACCTTGTGTCCCCAGACTAACAAATTTCAGATTAACTTGTTTACAAGTTCAGACATACAGAATTCAGATCAACCAGTTCACAGACAAGTTTTCAGACTAACGGATCAGATATACAGATTTAACAGACTTACTGATTAACCAGTTACAGATTAACAGACTTACAGATTTGTCTAACTTTGTAATTGGGCCTACAGATTCACGGAATAGATTTATTAAATTCATTAGTCTAGTGGGTTTAATCCTATCCGCCCAACACGTTTTAGACATCATATTTATCTCAGATTTTCATTAATTAAATATTAATGCCCAGACCTCTCACATTAGACTGACAGTTTGTGGCTACTGGTTAGGCCGGTTGGTTCCGGGCAGATTTCTGTCGCAAACTGAGTCTAACCTCGGGTTTCAAGCACGTTATGACTAACTTCTCACATTAGAACCTATTGTTTGCGGCCACTGGAATATGCCGGGCGGTTCCAGGCAGAATTACGCCGCAAACTCATTCTAACCTCGAGTTAGCCATGTTTATCTTTGCGGCCAATTAATTAATGATTTATCATTTATACCCACGCCTAATATACATGTCAATTATTCATAGCTAATTCAGATTATGTCAATAACAGACTGAATATATCAACTTAACAGACATAGTAGATAACAGGTTTAGGCGACTTAACGTATTCAGCAGATTAAGCAACTAGCGGATTTAGCAGATAACGGATTAGGCATCTCAACAAATTTAGGTTGGCATTTTTAACAGAATTAGCAGATGACAGATTTGGCAGATGAACAGATCTAGCAGACTAGGCAGTAGGGCAGAACTAGCAGATTAAGCAATATAACAGAACTAGCAGATTAGGCAAATATAGCAGAACTAGCAAATTAGGCAAATATAACAGATTTAATCATTCCTTAAAGTTTCACAACATATCTTGCCTAATTATAAATCTTGCCTAAGTTCACATGCATAAATAATAGTCATGATTCGCAATATGATCATATACCCCATGTTTGCATTAAATTTGCATGTCACAGATTATGGTCATAATTTACATGTCCCAATTTAGTTCAACTTGCCTAGTACAAAAGATTCACATATAAATTATACCAAATATAGCTATTGACAAAAAACTCCTACTTAGGTATTTTTAACATTTGATAGATATCCTACTTTAATGTAAATCTTTATACCTAAACCATATTTTCTTTGTCTCAAGTCATATGTTAACATACCATGGTTCCTCTTCTTTCAATTCACAGAATATGCATAGATCTAAATCTAGTTTACAACCTATGTCCTTTTTCTTAAATCAGTCACATATTAACCAACTTCTCAAGTCGTATGTTCAATATTCTTTATGCCACAAACTCAAGTCATAGGTTCAATTATATGCCTTAGATTTATGTCCTAAGTTCCAAGTTCAACCTATGTTCTTTCCTCAAATCAGTCACATATCGGTCATGCCCATTTCATGCATTATTCATTTTATTGCCCCAAATATTTTAGCGTATGTTATTCTCTTAGGAGATTGGCGCAGGCTCGTAGTAGCCTGGCTATAGAACAGAAAGAAGAAGAGATACAGAATAAAATAGATCAGAACAGAACATACACAATCTCAAATTCAGATTTACAATCATGTCACAATTATGATTAAAGTTTATATCGGAAAATAACTGCACTTGCCTTGGTTGGATTCTAAAAGAAAAAGGTGTTGTAGCTGTTCTCTTTTAATCCTAATCAGAATTTGAGGAAGAAGAAGCACAAGTCCTAGCTTAGGTTTCAGCAGAGTAGAGACGCCATTGATTTATTTATTTTTAGAGAGGAAGAGAGCAATGGAGGCTAGAGAATTGTATATGAGATTTAGGTTTAGGTTAGGAATGTATATATAGGTGTAGGAAGTTATTTAGGACCATTAGATTAACCCTGAATCATGAGAACCATTCAAATGCAAAATCTGCATTTGAGCGAATCGGCCCACGGGATGACAGCCAAACACCCTGGATTAACCCCTAGTCGACCCAGCGGGGCTTGGGTCGACCTCAAAAATGGGCCGATTCGGTTTTTCCCCCCTCCGAATTTGCTGTTTTGAACTTTTTTGCATATTTATTTATTTAATTTTTATATATATCTATATATATTTCTCTCATATGCATACAAACTTCAAGGCTTAATAACTTCTTCATAATTAACCATTTTCACACTAAACCACTCTTTGAACTGCGTTCACACTAAGCCACTTTTTAGCCATTCCCCTAAAACAAAAATATGGCGCTGGCGGGGATCGAACTCTGTACCTCTTGTATGCAAGTCACATGTTCTAACCAAATGAGCTACTAAATCTTTTGCTTACAAAACTTAGAACAATGCTATCATTCTTTTCTCATTCCTCTTTTTCAAATTAATTATTCTTTATTTTGTATTTTTAATATTCTCAGAAAATACGGGGTGTTACATTTCTAGATTTTAAAGCAATGAAATTTGGTTCTTCTTCCGCTGTTTTATATGTTCTGTCTTGTAATATTTCTGTTCCAGTACCCATAATGCTCCATTGAAGTTAAGGCATTCCCTTTGTGAGTGACCTTAACGGATGTGAGGTGTTTCAAGAATCATGAGAAGAAGAGGAAGGATTAGATCTAGAAGCAAAACCTGATGGATCTAAAGATAACTTTGAGCCAAGATCACAATTAACACCTGTCTGCAAGGTATTCGATGGAAAGCTAGATCCAGATTTAACAGCAGCGATATCATGATTATCATTTCCAAAGTCAACAAGATCCTCCGAAACCTGATCAACACCATTCAAAACAGAGTTCAGAATATCATCCAAGATTTCAGAAGCAATCAAGGAAGAAGGAAAATCAAACAAGGAAGATGACATGGCAAGATTGTCACGGGGGAGAGGTGTTGTATATAACGCAGTTGTATACACAATTGTATGATTTTTGTTTGATGATAACAAACAAATATATATTATTATAAATGTGTTTGTTATTGTACTGTTTTATATATATACAACATAGATAGGAATATAATATTTGAATTGAATATTATATTCCAAACATTCAAACAGTACAACTTTTTATAACTCCACTATTTAAACATTCACTGTATATTGTACTTGTATATAACAGAATATGATAGACAAGTTTTGTTTGACATCAATAAAATGATATTTTATTTCAGACAAATTTGTTTATTACAAATAAACAGTACAATCTCTTTCATATACACAGCTCCTTTACTACTGACTCACTACAACATTCACACTCGATATACATTTTCATTCATATACTCATATACACATATACATAGTCTTCTGCTAGTCCAGTCCAGTCTTCACTGCTCAGTCAATCCAGTCCAGTTATCCAGTCAGTCCAGTCTTCATACCTGTCATTCACAGAAACACACACACAGTATCCAGAACAGAAATATATTCTAATGCACGCAAATATAATTTTTTTTTTATTTTGCCTCAGTTTTCTGGTGTCTTTCTCATCATTTTTCATGACTTGATCTGAATATAGCACGCACATACATGTATACACACACATGTGTATGTATATACACATATAACAGTGCAGGGACAGGGACAACTCTACTGATGGCTGCAAATGCACACGTGCGTATATACACACGTGTGCACTGCCTCGCCAATCAGCGAGCAACTGAGGAGTAGCCACGTGGACCTGCTCAACTCAGTGCATTCATAAAAAAAAAAAACTCAACATATACATGGAAATGGTCGAAATCAAGACAGTTTGCAAATCAGCCCAAAAACATATCAGCACAAGGGGTAGCACAACTCAGCATGAAGAAAACAGTGTTCAACAGGTTCAAAATGGTATGGATCAAGCCAAAATCAATACAACATGAAGTCAAAACAGCAAAATATGTGAGTACAACAATGATTAAAACATGCAAGGTGATGTAGCATATACAAGCAAGGAAGGGCCGAGCACAATAAAATTGGTTCAGCAATAATTAGTGAAGCAATGTAAGTGCAAATATAAAGTCACATAGCAGCATGATGTTTCTTCACAAACACAAGTCAACAAGGTCAAAGCAGTGAAGTGGAGTGTCAACTGTACATGGTGATCAGCATGAAGCTACAACTACACATGATCCAGTCAAACACAAATGAATACAGTGATGCAAATATGCAGCTACATGATCATATGGAGTAGCACATGCAAGCAGTATACACAACACACAAACAGGTGATACACAGCATTCCTTTTCTGAAAGCTTCATGAATTATTTCCAGATATCATTTTCCAGATTTGGTCGCAGAATGATCAAGAAATATTTCATATACATATATGGTAAGGAGTGAAGGGAAACAAATAATGCAAGAATGAATTAAATCGAGACATCAACTTTCTGGCAATCATGTGTGACCATTTTTGGAAAACAATTCAACAAATTCTAATTAGAGGTGACAAATAATTGTTCCAAGAAATCACAAATTTGGGTCAATATTTATGTTCCAGAAATCAAGCATTCATAATTGGGAAGAAGTTTCTCTAACAATGATCAGTTTTTAAAGGAGTTCCAAGAAATCATTTTTGGCAAGGGAATAAATTCAGTTTCCTGATTTTATCCACAAATATACAGCATCGAATCTCGGCAATTTTATCACAAACCATTCAAAACAAAGTCTTCTTGCGCAAAGCACTTGGAAAATCAACTATATGTTACCAAATATTATTCCAGTCAACCAAAGAAAACAATGATCATTCAAATAAGAAATCTCGATTCACTTTTGGCAAGATTTAAAACCATTTTTTGGCAAGCAAAGCAAGTCGCAGAAATTACTCAAATCTGGCAACAATTCAATTAGACAGCAAATTACTATTTCCAGAAATCAAGCATGTATTTCAAAGCTGTGGAAATCGAATTCAAATCAGTCGAGCCATTTGTGAAATCATAAAAGGCCATTGAAGACCAGATTCACAAGCAAAAATCAAAGCACCAAATTCACGCTGATTTTTCAAAGCCAAGAATTTCAAAAAGGGAAACAGACCGAATCATATATGAAATCAGTGATTTAGGGTTTTCTATTTCTAACCCTATATGTACACGCATTTCATCACTGGCAAATTTGGGGTAAAACTCAAGCAATTGAAATCGAAACCCACACAAATCAATTCAAGAATTCCAAAGCAAAAATGGATAAAGATCTAAATCAGAAAAACTCACAAATCTTCTAAGAGAGTTTCGATCACCCTCATCCCAAAACGGTCACGAGAATACATTCAAGAGCATCCACAGACTCAAAGCATCAGAGATTTTTGATTCCAGAAGATAACGATCGAGATTTGGGATTGGAGAAAACCCTAGTTTGAGAAGCCGCCGCCATTTTCAATTCTCAGAAGCAAAGAGACCGGGCTAAAAGGAAAAGGAGTGGACCAATTAACAAAATGGCCGGTCAAACTAATATTGGAGTGTAAAGGGGATGACCCCTTCTTAATTTAAACTCCTCTTCTATAATTTAACTCCTAGGGTTTTTATTTTAATTTTGTTTTTCTTTTTGTTTTGTTTTTGTTTTGAATTGTAAAACCGTTCAAACAGAGTCTAGAGCTGTAGAGTCTAGGATATCAGTCAGTGTGTTGACTGACAGTTTCAGAGTCTGTAAATCTGAGTAAAAAAAATTACAGGGTCGTAAACAGGGGAATCTGATTGAGTGGATATCGGTCAGTCTAGGGTTTTGAGCGTAGGGTTAGAATAGGAGCAGGGTTTGCGAGTGTACATGGTCTTGTATGCGGGATCTGTTCTATCACCTAGTAGAAACCTTAGAAATGCAGCAGTAGGCAGGGTTTTGCCGAAGCTGGGTATATCTGTGTGTGATTTATTTTCTGCATTTCTGTTTCCGCTATATTCTATGATCTGTTTATTTTTATTTATCTCGTTTGATTTTTAATTCAGTTAAAAACTGTCAAAAACCCTATTCACCCCCCCTCTAGGGTTATTCTAGATCCAACAGTGGTATCAGAGCCAGGTATTTGTGTTTAACTCTAGAGTCATGGGTAATTCTAGTCGTCAGTCTAGTGAGAGTCAGTCCAGATCATCTCCAACTATTTTCACTGGAACAGATTTTTCAAACTGGAAATCCAACATGGAATTTTATTTAAAATCTGTTAATATTAAATGTTGGGATGCTGTTATCAATGGGAGTGATATGTCTGATAATAGAAACATTGTTTTGGATTCTCGTGCTATGAATATCATATTTGATTATCTCAGTACAGAACATTTTTTTCACGTATCTCATTGTTTGACTGCGCAGGATGTTTGGAAAACTCTAAACACGCTTTATGGAAAATCTGACGACTGCTCAAAACCCCAGAATGTCAACTCTGATTCAGATCTGTGTTTAAAAGGAGAAACAGATAAATCAATCGAAGGAGATTCAACAGACGATGAGACAGGAAATTTTTCATACGAAGATTTAGTTTATATGTGTGCTGATCTAACTAAAGCAGTTGATAAACTCCAATCTAGAAACAAATCTCTGAAATCTAAAAATCTTGAGTTGACCAGTAAAATTGATGATTTGGAATCACAACTTGAACACTTTAAAAATTCTTCAAATTCAGATTGTAAAAATTGTTTGAAATTGAAAACCAATTTTGTTCATCTCAATAAAAATATTCAAAAGTTTGAAAAAGAAATTCTGATCTTAAAAGAAAACAAGATTGAGTTATCAAGTTTGAATAATTGTTTACAAAAGGAATTTGAAAATTTTAAGACAGATATATATTCAAAATTTGAAATTGCTGAAAAGGAGAATTTGTTGAAATCTGATTTGATTTTGAAAGAACTGGAAAACGAGATTGAAAAATCCAAGAAATTTGGGTTTAAAAAACAAAAACTTTTTGAATCTGAGATTGTCGAGTCCCAAACCAAAATTAATTTGCTTAAAGAAGAAAATTTGGTTTTGAAATCTGACTTTAAAAATTATAAGATCACTGAAAATCGTTGTTCAGATTTATTGAAAGAAAACGATGATCTCAAAACAAAACTTCAAAAACTTGAAACAACCTTGGCAAAATTTTCAAACAGTGAAAAATCTTTAAATATGTTGTTGAAAAATCAATTTTCTTCAGGAAATAGAATTGGACTTGGTTTTGGAAAATCTGAGTTATTTGAAAAGAAAAGTTCAAACGATTTTAAAAATCCTCTAAGCAGCTTTGGAAAGAATGGATTTGAAAATCTGAACTTTGGAAATTCCAAAGGATTTTTGAAACAAAAACAAAATGAAAAATTGTTTTATAATAAACCATTTAAACATATCTGGATCCCAAAAGGAAATAAAACGAATTCAGTTAACTTCAAACAGATTTGGGTTCCAAAGGGTACAAAGGTAAATTTAGATGGTTTGTTATATAGACAGGTTTGGGTACCAAAAGTGGTAAACACATATCAGAGTGGTTTTACAAATTTTGTTAGACCACTCGATCCTTTAAACTGTTAGGTACCAAAGGTGGCTGAGAAACTGCTATGCTGAAAAGAGATTAATTTCAAGTTGCTCTATATTTCTGTATTCTTTACAGTTCCTCGGCCAAGACTGATGAGTTAGAGATCCACAACGTCTTCTATGAATCAGGTATGATTTCTAATCTCATCCTTGTAAATATATTTTTTCACTATTTATTTCTGCTTCTTCTACCCCCTTTTTTTTTTTTCTTCTATTTGTTTTTATTTGATTTGTCACTGCCATATTCTTTTTTGTCTGTACCTCTTAAACTTCCAGTTGCAGAATTAATGATTTTTTTTTAAATTTGCCTTACTTGTATAAAATCATCATGTGTTAATCATTTCCATATCCTGAATTTGAACGTGTATATATCTGCAATTGTTTTGAAGTTTATTTTCTGATTGTTGAATTCATAACAGTATTGATGCATTCATATCATATCTTGAACACTGTTAACTAGAATTCTAAATTTTTTGAAGATCTGAATAATTAATGAAATTTCACACACTTATGCTGTTTTGAGTTCCTTTCAATCCATTTTGGAAACGCTTAAAGTATTACACTCATTACAGCACTGTTACTTCTCAGTTGTGATAATCTCATTAATTTTTTAGATTGGCTTGATTATTTCTGACTTGAAAAATATTTGGGTTGAATCAGTGGTACATCTTAAATTTCATCCTTATTCATGATTATTATGATTGAAATTAGTTTAGTTTGAAATCATCTGAAACTCCTGATATTTTGAATCTCACACACCACTTAAATCTGAAATTATTAACCTTGTGTGACTGATTCATTATATCTCAAAATTTGACATTGATTCAAATGATTTCAAATAAATTATTTTCTTTGGATCATGAATATCTCACAAAATTGATGTAGATGATCTGAAATTTCTTAAGGACTTGTCAGAAAATTCTTGTGAAAATTCTTTGAAAATCCGGTCTTGAATTTCTCTGTTATTTCATGGTTATATGATTTAAATATTAGTTTGTTGAAAATCATTTGAAATTGTTGATTTATTAAATCTCACACATATCTCAATTCAAAAATTTATAAATTGGTGTGATTGATTTATTAAATCATGATATTTTCATATTCCTCAAATGATTTCAAATAAACGGTATTTCTAATCTTGGATCATGAATGATCTTATGTGACCATCCGCTGACAAGTCTGACGTGATTTTATGTTCTGTGTTGCTCTGATACTTTTTCAAATAACTGCCTGCTTTAATCTGACCGCTGCTCTGATACATGTGCATAATCTGTTATCTTGTCTGATTGGGCTTTGTATTTATAATTCTTGTGTCTATGGCATTCTTGTTCAGTATCATGTTAAAATTCCTCGTAAATAGAGACACCAAGTGGTATCAGAAGCGCCTTATTTTTGTCTCACCCATCTGTACTTAGATTCAAATCTTCACCATGTATAAATCCACACACTCTTTTTGTCTTGTTCATTTTTTTCTTCTTGTCGTGTATAGATCAGCATATTCCTCTTGTAATTGTTTTTCAATTTTAAAATTATTTATTTTTTATTCATTCACAAATTGAAATCAATATCCAAATTGTTCTGTATTTATAATTCATCAAAATATATCAGAATTTGAAATTGTGATGAATTATGACTACAATATATTTCACAACAAGAGGAGATTTTATTTAGATTTTCATGACGGTTGAATATTTATTATAATGTCTTTGAACTGGGAATTATTTCACGAACATCTTCTATGCCTCTCATCATTCTGCCATCCATGATAATTTTTTTATAAATATGGAGAGTTTAATATTTATTAAAATCACCTTGAACAAACAGTGAAAATAGTTGTGATGGAATTGTGGTTATGCTATTTTTCAAAATTAGTGTCAATTGAAAATTTTCAATAATCCCGGTACAGTTGGTCATATTTCATAATATAATTAATTTAGAAATTTATTTCACAGTCCATTTCTGTACCTATCACATTTCTATCATTCATATTGGTTGTATATACTGGGGAGTAGTTTTTCCTTTAATTGCTGAAAATAATAAATATAATTAATATATAAGTGTGTCTCTAACCTCATTTAAAAATCCAAGCTCTGGTCATGCATGGTTAAGAGACAACTTATAATTTAAGCTGCGACTGACTTCATTTAAAAATCCAAGTTCTGGTTATGCGTGGTCAGTGTGCTCTTAAATAAAAAAAAAATTATTAAAAAAATGCTATAAATTGAAATTAATATGAAATTCTCCTTGGTGTATAATAATCAGCCTATCAATCCACTTTCTAATCTGTGAAATGTGTTGAAATTTTATGACGCATTATGTTTTGTTGATTGATAGATATTGGGATTTGAGATTATTCGATTTTGTCACTTAAATTGAATTATAATTATAATTCAAATTCATCACTGTTTTCTGAGCCTCATTTTTATGAAAATTCATTTGAAAATTAATTGAAATTCATTTTTATATAACTCTCCTCATTTATATATATTTCGTCGTAAATCAGTCATTTTCTGCATTGTGAAATATGCCACTAGTTCTTAGTTTATTATGATTTTTGTTTGACTAATTGAGATTTATGATGACCATTCCTCCTCTTAAGCTGAAATTTTTTTTTAGTCATTTTTATCGATATTTTAAATTCTATATCCTTTTGATGATAACAAAAGGGGGAGAATGGATTAGATTTTGATTTATGAGTGAATATTTTATAAATATTTTAATTTTCAGAATTCTGAATCTTTTTACATTACATTCTTTTCACTCATGCACAGTTATAGGGGGAGTTTCTGTTGTAGGGGGAGCTAATAAATAGTGGGAATTCAGAATTCACTGTCAAACACATTTATTGTAATCAAAATCTTTTATTTGTTTGTCATCATCAAAAGGGGGAGATTGTTGTATATAACGCAGTTGTATACACAATTGTATGATTTTTGTTTGATGATAACAAACAAATATATATTATTATAAATGTGTTTGTTATTGTACTGTTTTATATATATACAACATAGATAGGAATATAATATTTGAATTGAATATTATATTCCAAACATTCAAACAGTACAACTTTTTATAACTCCACTATTTAAACATTCACTGTATATTGTACTTGTATATAACAGAATATGATAGACAAGTTTTGTTTGACATCAATAAAATGATATTTTATTTCAGACAAATTTGTTTATTACAAATAAACAGTACAATCTCTTTCATATACACAGCTCCTTTACTACTGACTCACTACAACATTCACACTCGATATACATTTTCATTCATATACTCATATACACATATACATAGTCTTCTGCTAGTCCAGTCCAGTCTTCACTGCTCAGTCAATCCAGTCCAGTTATCCAGTCAGTCCAGTCTTCATACCTGTCATTCACAGAAACACACACACAGTATCCAGAACAGAAATATATTCTAATGCACGCAAATATAAATTTTATTTTTAAATTTTTTTTTATTTTGCCTCAGTTTTCTGGTGTCTTTCTCATCATTTTTCATGACTTGATCTGAATATAGCACGCACATACATGTATACACACACATGTGTATGTATATACACATATAACAGTGCAGGGACAGGGACAACTCTACTGATGGCTGCAAATGCACACGTGCGTATATACACACGTGTGCACTGCCTCGCCAATCAGCGAGCAACTGAGGAGTAGCCACGTGGACCTGCTCAACTCAGTGCATTCATAAAAAAAAAAAAAACTCAACATATACATGGAAATGGTCGAAATCAAGACAGTTTGCAAATCAGCCCAAAAACATATCAGCACAAGGGGTAGCACAACTCAGCATGAAGAAAACAGTGTTCAACAGGTTCAAAATGGTATGGATCAAGCCAAAATCAATACAACATGAAGTCAAAACAGCAAAATATGTGAGTACAACAATGATTAAAACATGCAAGGTGATGTAGCATATACAAGCAAGGAAGGGCCGAGCACAATAAAATTGGTTCAGCAATAATTAGTGAAGCAATGTAAGTGCAAATATAAAGTCACATAGCAGCATGATGTTTCTTCACAAACACAAGTCAACAAGGTCAAAGCAGTGAAGTGGAGTGTCAACTGTACATGGTGATCAGCATGAAGCTACAACTACACATGATCCAGTCAAACACAAATGAATACAGTGATGCAAATATGCAGCTACATGATCATATGGAGTAGCACATGCAAGCAGTATACACAACACACAAACAGGTGATACACAGCATTCCTTTTCTGAAAGCTTCATGAATTATTTCCAGATATCATTTTCCAGATTTGGTCGCAGAATGATCAAGAAATATTTCATATACATATATGGTAAGGAGTGAAGGGAAACAAATAATGCAAGAATGAATTAAATCGAGACATCAACTTTCTGGCAATCATGTGTGACCATTTTTGGAAAACAATTCAACAAATTCTAATTAGAGGTGACAAATAATTGTTCCAAGAAATCACAAATTTGGGTCAAGATTTATGTTCCAGAAATCAAGCATTCATAATTGGGAAGAAGTTTCTCTAACAATGATCAGTTTTTAAAGGAGTTCCAAGAAATCATTTTTGGCAAGGGAATAAATTCAGTTTCCTGATTTTATCCACAAATATACAGCATCGAATCTCGGCAATTTTATCACAAACCATTCAAAACAAAGTCTTCTTGCGCAAAGCACTTGGAAAATCAACTATATGTTACCAAATATTATTCCAGTCAACCAAAGAAAACAATGATCATTCAAATAAGAAATCTCGATTCACTTTTGGCAAGATTTAAAACCATTTTTTGGCAAGCAAAGCAAGTCGCAGAAATTACTCAAATCTGGCAACAATTCAATTAGACAGCAAATTACTATTTCCAGAAATCAAGCATGTATTTCAAAGCTGTGGAAATCGAATTCAAATCAGTCGAGCCATTTGTGAAATCATAAAAGGCCATTGAAGACCAGATTCACAAGCAAAAATCAAAGCACCAAATTCATGCTGATTTTTCAAAGCCAAGAATTTCAAAAAGGGAAACAGACCGAATCATATATGAAATCAGTGATTTAGGGTTTTCTATTTCTAACCCTATATGTACACGCATTTCATCACTGGCAAATTTGGGGTAAAACTCAAGCAATTGAAATCGAAACCCACACAAATCAATTCAAGAATTCCAAAGCAAAAATGGATAAAGATCTAAATCAGAAAAACTCACAAATCTTCTAAGAGAGTTTCGATCACCCTCATCCCAAAACGGTCACGAGAATACATTCAAGAGCATCCACAGACTCAAAGCATCAGAGATTTTTGATTCCAGAAGATAACGATCGAGATTTGGGATTGGAGAAAACCCTAGTTTGAGAAGCCGCCGCCATTTTCAATTCTCAGAAGCAAAGAGACCGGGCTAAAAGGAAAAGGAGTGGACCAATTAACAAAATGGCCGGTCAAACTAATATTGGAGTGTAAAGGGGATGACCCCTTCTTAATTTAAACTCCTCTTCTATAATTTAACTCCTAGGGTTTTTATTTTAATTTTGTTTTTCTTTTTGTTTTGTTTTTGTTTTGAATTGTAAAACCGTTCAAACAGAGTCTAGAGCTGTAGAGTCTAGGATATCAGTCAGTGTGTTGACTGACAGTTTCAGAGTCTGTAAATCTGAGTAAAAAAAATTACAGGGTCGTAAACAGGGGAATCTGATTGAGTGGATATCGGTCAGTCTAGGGTTTTGAGCGTAGGGTTAGAATAGGAGCAGGTTTTGCGAGTGTACATGGTCTTGTATGCGGGATCTGTTCTATCACCTAGTAGAAACCTTAGAAATGCAGCAGTAGCAGGGTTTTGCCGAAGCTGGGTATATCTGTGTGTGATTTATTTTCTGCATTTCTGTTTCCGCTATATTCTGTGATCTGTTTATTTTTATTTATCTCGTTTGATTTTTAATTCAGTTAAAAACTGTCAAAAACCCTATTCACCCCCCCTCTAGGGTTATTCTAGATCCAACAAGAGGTGGAGGGGGACGAGGGGGTAAAGGAGGGAAAGAGGACGAATCAAGGAAAGAGGAAGACGAGGCAAGATTAGGGAAAGAAGACACCATTATCAAGGGGTCTGCCATATGTTTTTTCTCTTGGGATTCTTTAACTTCCAGTTGCAGAAATCTTGATTGTCTAGAAATTTTCTTTACTTAAATGAAAATATGATATTTTAATCTTTTCCAGATCTTGAATTTAAACTTGATCTGCAATTGTTTTTGAAGTTCACTTTCTATTTTCTGAATTCCTAACAGTGTTGACGTATTCTTCTATTATCTTGAACACTGTTAATATGAATTCTAAATTTTTTTTGAAGATCTGAAATATTATTGAAATTTCATACATCTCTGTTGTTCTGAGTTTCTTCTAATTCAATTTAGAAAGGCTTGAAAATTTATATTCATTACAGCACACCAATACTTATCAGTTGTGATAATTTCATTATTTTTCAGATTGGCTTGGATATTTTTGAATTGTCTTGAATTACAGTGATACATCTTGAATCTCATCTTTATTCATCATTATTATTGTTGAAATTTATTTGTTTGAAATCATCTAAAATTCTTGATATTCTGAATATCACACACCTCTAAAATTTGAAATTATCAATCTTGTCTGACTAATTCATTATATCTCAAAACTTGACATTGATTCAAGTGATTTCAAATAAATTATTTTCTAAATTTTCTATATCATGAATACCTCTCAAACTGGATGTAAATGATCTGAAATTTCTCTTACTTGTCAGAAATATCTTGAAAATTTCGTTTGAAAAAATGGTCTTTGAAAATCACTGTTATTTCGTGATGATTTGATTTGAATATTTGTTTGTTTAAAATCGTTTGAAATTATTGATTTACTGATTCACATACATATCTTGAATGTGAAACTAGTAATTTGGTGTGATCGATTCATTGAATCTAGAGTTTTTTTTTTCATATTTCTCAAATGATTTCAAATAAACGGTATTTCTAATCTTGGATCATGAATGATCTTATGTGATCATCCTCTGACAAGTCTGCTGTGATATTGTTTTTCTGTGCTGCTCTGATACTGTTTCGAATATCTACTTGTTCTTGTCTGCAGCTTTGAAAAATGTGCAAATTTGTTAATTCTATCGGCTTGGGCTTTGTACTTATAATTATTTTGTCTATAATATACTTGCTCGTCTCCCTTGTCATGTTAAAATCCTCATTTATTGAGACATCAAGAGATATCAGTTGGTTAGAAGTGCTGAATCTGTTTTTGCTGTATAATTTTTTTGATCCCTCTTATCTTGTATAAATCTGCATATTCCTCTTGTAACTGATTTTCAATTTTAAAATTATTTATTGATTATTCATTCAGAAATTGAGATCAATATCCAAATTGAACAGTATTTATAATTCATCAAAATTATTATTAGAATTTGAAATTGTAATGAATTATGATTGCAGTATATTTCACAACAAGAGGAGACTTTATATGATTCTCATGATGGTTGAATATTTATTATAATATCTTTGAACTGGCAATTATTTCATGACCATCTCCTTTATCTATCATTCTTCTGCCATCCATGATAATTTTATATTAATATGGAGAGTTAATATGTTTTAAAATCTTTTTGGATAATAGTGGAAATATTTGTGATAGAAATGGGACTACGTTGTTATTCAGAATTAGTGATAATTGAATATTTTAATGATCCCGGTACAGTCGAGCATATTTCATAATATAATTAATTTAGAAATTTATTTCACAGTCCATTTCTGTACCTACCCCATTTTCTATCATCCATATATTGGGTTTATACCGAGGAATTTCTCCTTTTAAAAGCTAAAATGATAAACATATATAATAAATATATAAGTGTGTCTCTAACCTCATTTAAAAATCCAAGCTTTGGTCATGCATGGTTAAGAGACAATTTATAATTTAAGTTGCGACTGACCTCATTTAAAAATCCAAGCTCTGGTTATGCGTGGTCAGTGTGATCTTAAATAAAAGAAAAAGAAAAAGGAAATATTGTGCTATAAATTGAAATTAATCTGAAATTCTCCTCGGTGTATAAGAATCAGCCTATCAATCCATCTTTCTAGTCTGTAAAATGTGCTGAAATCCTATGAAGTGTTATGATTTGTTGATTGATAGCTATTGGGATTTGAGATTATACGATTTTGTCACTTAAATTGAATTATTAATTATAGTCCAAATCCATCACTGTTTTTTGTGCTTTACTTTTTTTTAAAAATCTTTTGAAAATAATTGGAAATGATTTTTTTTAAAACTCTCTCCATTATGTATGAAATTCATCGTAAATCCACCATTCTCCAAAATGTGAAATATGCCACCTGTTCTAAGAATATTATGATTTTTGTTTGACTGATTGAGATTTATGATGACCGTTCTTCCTCTTAAGCTGATATAATATTTGTTAGTCACTATTCATCTATATTTTAAATTCTATATCCTTTTGATGATAACAAAAGGGGAAGAATGAGTTGAGATTTTGATTTATGAGTGAATATCTTATAAATATTTTCAAATTTGAAAATTCATTCAATTTTCATATTTCTTCACTCATGCACAATTATAGGGGGAGTTTCTGTTATAGGGGAGCTTTCAAATAGGGGGAGTTCAGTTCTTCATTCTCAAACACATTTATTATATTCAAAACTTCATATTTGTTTGTCATCATCAAAAGGAGGAGATTGTTATATATAACAGTGTTGTATACACAATTATATGATTTTTGTTTGATGATAATAAACAAATATATTTTATTTTAAATGTGTTTGTTACTGTATTGTTATATAACATTATAGACATGAATGTAATATTTATATTTAAATAGAATACGACTGTATAGAATTTCATATATACACACAGTATTTTATTTAAATATAAATATTTCAACATTCAAACAGTACAAATTATATGACTCCACTATTTGTACACATGCACAGATATTACACATGATATTGTACTTGTATATAAACTGAACACGTTAGACAAATTTTGAACACAATAAAAATAATATTTTATTTCAGAAAAATTTGTTTAATACAAACATCAGTACAATTCTGTTGTTACACAGCTCCTCACTATAACACTCGGTCTATATATCTCATATAATCACTCATTTGATATTTTCATATTCATATATACATTCATTCACTGTTATACACACTGACACTGCAATATACTTGTCTTCTGTCTTCTGCTTCAGTCAGTCCAGCATATTCACTATCAGTCCTGTCATCATCTTCATACCTGTCATACACACAGAAACACACACACAGTACACTGCAATAAAAATAAAAACTGAATACATGCAGATTTGAATTTTATTTTTGGAATTTTATTTGCCTCAGTTTTCTGGTGTGTTTCTAATCATTTTTCATGACTTGATCTGATGCATCTGTGTTTAGACAGGCAGTTTTATATGTATAGGGATAGGAAATTTTCTGATGGCTGCAAATACATACGTGTATAAATACACGTGTGCACTGCCTCGCCAATCAGTGTATACAGCTGTGGAGCAGTCACATGGACCAAGCTCGACACAGCGCAAATGTCAAGTACAAACAAACATGAGAAGTCAACACATCTCAAAGTACAAAGCAGAATGGTCGAGGCAACAAAGTGCCAAAAGTCAAAAGCAGACACAAAAATTAATGGAGAAATTTCAAGCATGGTGGCCCCCAACACTACAGTGAACATGGAAGTGAAATGAAGTAACTAAGCAAGGCAGTATGGACAAAAGTAGTGTACACAAATTCAAGTCAGCTTGGTAAAGCCAACAAAGAACTGGATGGAGCATGTAGCAGTAAAGTGTCAACACAGCATGGTGCTCATCAGAATACCAATGTCTCTTGCAACAATATGTACAACATGCATGGGGGATGTGGCATAAGCAAGCACAGCTAGTACAGTGGATGGTTCAAGCAAGAATGCTCAAATCTGCGCAAGCATAAGAATGGTACAACAATGTCAACTTGTACATGAACACATGGAGTGGCAAAGCAGATTTCAACTGTGGTATGCATGTACAAGACTTGCATGGAGAATCAACAAATAACATGGCAGCAACTATTTTTTAAAAGCAGCATGGGGACGAACACAACAACATAAATGATGCACTATCAAGCCAGCATAGTTCATGTCAACACAGTGCGTGTGAAATGCATTTACATGAAAGTTTCAAGCACAAAAAGGCGCAGGCTCAGTAGCAAATCAAGTCTGAAATGATTCCATAAATTCAAGTTATCTTTGCATTCAAGGATAAAACAATTTTGGCAAAATATTCTGTTTTCGATCAAGTAATTTCTGGGCAAAAATTTAAAATGGTGCATGAGATACACAAGTACATGTGTCGAGGTGCATTTCAGCTTAGGCAATAAATCAATTCTCAAAATGGAAAATTTCTTCCAGTATCAATCAAGGCAGAGATAAATTGGCTCCTGAAAACCAACAAGTTTTTAAGGCATGATTTAAATTGATTTTCCTTTTAGTAAAATCAAATATGGCAATAAATCAGAGGGTTATTTTCAGAAAACCAAGCCGAGCCAGTTATAGGGGCCAACAGAATGAATTAAGGATGTTTGGCAATATTTTAATTAAGGCAGCCTATTTAACATTTCCAATTTTTTTTATCAATTCAAAGGCCAAACAAATCAGTGGGAAAATTCACAGCAACTAATTCAAGTTGATTCACTTTTAATCAAGGCCATAAATTCAATCACGCTGCCAAAAGGGGAAAGCAGCAAAATTGAAATACAAGAGCCAAGAAGAATAAATCACGCAAGCTTTTCAATGCCAAGATTTCAAATTCAAGAATCAATTTTAATTCGAGAATGTCAAAAAGGGACAACACAAAAATCAGCCAAGTCATCGATTGAAATCAGAGGCAACAAATTCTCGCAAATCAGATTTCGTCATTTCAGGAAATCAGAGATTTTATAGGAGTCTCTAATCCTATTTTTACACCATTACATCATAGGCAGAACGCATCGAAATCCAACACAACAAAATTTAAAGACCAGAGAATTTAAAAATCAAACCCACTCACATTTTTCTGGAGACTTCAATCGAGCGGAAGAGGAACCCCAAATCATAATTACGAGAATCAACGCAAGGCTTCAGAGACCTTTCAAAGTATTCAAGCAATTTAATCACGATTCGATTTGGGGATTTGTTGGAGAAGCCCTAGACAAATTTCCAGCCGCCATTTCTAATTTTCAAGGAGGAAAGTGATCGGGTAAAAAGGGTGCAAAGAATTAAAGAAGTGGGCTGGCCATTTTTTCTAGTCCAACATTTCAAGTGAAAAAGAGGATGACCCCTTCTCCTTTTAACTCTTTTATTTCTTTGGGTTTCTTTTCTATTTTTGTTTCATTTTTGTATTGTTGTAATCTATAAAACAAACAAATAGTTTTCTAGAGTCTGTAAAATTCTAGAGGAATCAGTCAGGGTGTTGACTGATAGTTGCTAGAGTCTGTAAAATCTAGGTTACTAGTTACGGGGTCGTAACTAGGGGAAATCTGATCGAGGGATATCGATCAGTCTTGGGTTTTGAGCGTAGGGTTAGGACGGGAGCAGGCGCTGCGAGTGTACATGGTCTTATATGCGGGATCTGTTTATAACACCTAGTAGAAACCTTAGGAATGCAGCAGTATGCAGGGTTTTGCCGAAGCTGGGTATATCTGTATGTGATTTATTTCTGCACTTTTATTTCTTCTACATTCTATGATCTGTTAATTATTTTAATATCCTGTCAGATTTTCAATTCAGTTAAAAATTATGATAAACCCTATTCACCCCCTCTAAGGTTAATCTAGATCCAACACGACACTGGTTCATGGCCAATGGACCAGCACCGGTCCATCATGATTAGTCGTATTGCCATGATATTTTATGCATGTCACTGTGGTGGTAAATCATGGCTTTGCACAAATTTTCAACTCATTTGGAAGAGATTTGGGATGGAACGAAGGTTGATTGCTAAAATGCAATTATGGACCGGTAGGAGTTTTAACTAGATGGTTGGAATGCTTTGATATTGGACCGGTAGGAAGCACATGGGATGAAGATCACAGAAGTGCAAACACTTAGCCACTCATGACTAAGTTTATGGACCGGTGCTGGTCCGTAACTGATGGACCAATATCGATCCATCATATTGGGTTCGATGGACTTGATTTCTGGGGAGCTCGTTTGTGATGTCTTATAAGGGTTTTTGATGAAGTTTGGTGATGGATGGACTTCGAATGATTGATGTGAAACTCAATTTTGGATAGTGCTTTGATTTTGAACTTAAGTTGGAATGGTCGAAGTTGGATTGATAAGATACTGATTGCGGGATAATGTGTGATCCCATAAGATGATTGATTGACTCAGGTATGGGTTGATCGAGGATGATAATTGAATTGCTTTGAGAAGTCGCTTGAACTAAAGATGTGATCGACGAGAAGGAAGGCTCAACGGATTTTAAGCTCCAAGGAATCATTGGTTATCGAAGGTTCTAACAGACTCAAAGCAGGATATCATAGGAACGCCCATAGAGATCACGATGGATCGAGCACACTGGGTAGTCATGATGGATCTAGTCGTCTTGATGGAGACAAACATACATATCACGATGACTTATGGAGGTTGGATAGAACTGGAGTTTTCCATTAACCTTTTTGATCGTTGAAAGCAAATTCAATAATTAATGTATTCAAGGCAGTAGTGGGTGATAGCTAGGAAATTAGATGCTATGGTTGATTGTGCGTTCTCTTCTATGTTTTATGAAACACCCCACCTCCGTTAGGGTCACTCTCAAAGGGAATGCCCTAATTTTGGTGGAGGTTTATAAGTATAAGTCACAGATACACAAGACAGATATAAATACACATATTTTTGAACAACGGAAAACAACAGCAACTTTTATTTCATCAAAATACGTGTTACACAAGCCATGCCATAATTGTCTTACAATACTTCCAAAAACATTACATTTTCATAACTGTCTTGATTTCATAACTTAAAGAAGCATAAAAACATAAGTAAACTGCATAAGTCCCCATAATTGCTATCAAAAGCCATAGTCCAAAACGAAAGAGATCCAAGCAATACATTCTTTCTCTTCAAGCTGGATGTGAAAACTGGTCAAGCTGTGGTATTCCCTCCCTGTGGACCTGGGGGGGGGGGGGACGAAAGAAAAGTAGAGTCAGACATAAAGCCTGAGTAAGTCTAGGACTATTCAGTCTATGAATAAGTAAATGAGCATGATAAGTACAAACTGGAAATGGGGAAGCACCATAAACTAAGTTAAGTTATCTAGAGTCGAATATACTATCGTACCCCATATTAATCTCTGTACCCCTATAAACTAGTTCCCAACAGGCACCCCATAATCAGGGTGAAGTGATCCATTTCTAATGATCGGCTCCTACTCGCATAGTTACATGTGTCTTACAGCCCCCGATGTTGTAGCTACCTATGCTGGTCCCACCATGGGGTGTATCAAGTCCCATGGTGGCGGCCCGACACAATTCTAGAATGCACAGGTATACTACTGGTGCCCAGTGCCTAATTTTTCTGCGCCGGAGTGTGTGCACGCCTGCACCCCGTTAGAACCTACGTTGCTGCACCACCGCCGTCGATTGGACCTCTTACAGTCAACCCAGTAATCGTGCCACACCCTGCCTAGTTCAGGGTATCCTGATACACCTTGTAGGGTTACTGCTGAAAAGGGTCCCCCGCTACTAGGTTTTCCATTTCTAGCCAACATGCTAAGTTTGTTAAGTGTTCTGTAAACCTAACCCCCAATCAGTCTGTATAGTTTAGCATGTCCAATTTGATTAAGTATTAATTCAATTTACTTAATCCTATCAATCCTGACTCAGCCTTAATTGTCTTATTAAAGCCTCGACCTCTCACATTAGACAGGTATTGTTGTGACTGCCTGTTGCCGGTTGGTTCCGGGCAGTCTTACATCACAACTCAGTATAACCTCGGGTCTTTATTGGGCTCAATGTTTAACCACCCACATTGGATAGGTATTGTTGTGACTACTGGACAACCGGGCGGGTCCGGGCAGGTTTATGTCACAACGCAATCCAACCTCGGGTTAAACACATCGTATTTTCTAAGTTTACATATTTTGTCTCTTTTCTTTTTATATGTAAATATTTGCAGCCCATTATTCAAATTCATCTTTATTGGGTAAAATTAATTTATACCACTTAAATGTTCACAAGGTCGTTGGCGTGCGTCAGACATGCCAACACATATGTTTTATATTTTTAACCCAACGTCATTACCCCCGTTTTATACGTTCGCTATATTATGTTGGGCTTAACATTTAAGCCCAACTTAGCCACATGGAAAAGGGGAGGCTTAGAACATGGTGTTTATATATTCTAAGTAACATCAAAAGGGGTGTGTGAACGCATGAACTTGCAACATAACGATCTAATTAACATAAATTAGGCACTTGTGAACTTGCATTGTAATAGCATATAATCTTGACATGAAACATACCTAAACATGAATCATGGTTTTAACCTAGTCATGTAAACTTGCATTTAAAATGTAAATCTAACTTATATTATCATATGATTTTGACAACAACATAGGCCTAAAACATATTTTCAATTAGGCATAACACCAAACGTAATCTTGTCATGTTCATAGAGTTAACACAAGTTCACAAAGATGCTTGCTTTTGTCACTAATACAAAAGTATGGTTTTCACTTGAATCATAACGCCTATTTCAACATAAATTCATATGAATCATAACACCCAAATGGATCCAACTACGCTAAAAATGATCATAAAAATATACATAGAAGGATCTAAAATCATGTTGGCATAATAGTGAATCATATACTTGCATGAGTCCCAACTTGGTTGTAATAAACTGCCACAAACATATAGTTGTTAACTTTCAACATGAATCATATACTTGCAAATATCCAATAGGTCTAACATCATTATACCACAACATCCCAAATCTATTCATAATTAGAATCATAGCAACATACAATTATGAATTATCATCACCACAAATTAAGTACAATTCCATTTCTCATTTTACACGAATCAAAACTCAATTATTCATTCACATCGGAATAGCACTCTACTTACAACGTATGACGAATCTTCAATTCAGGATTCTGAATTCTGAATTTGGAGATGCTATCCTTTGTTGTAGGCATTGTTTTGATTTAATTGTCGTGGCTTTAAGCTTTTGAATCGACTCCTAATCGTCTCTCAATTTTGACGGCTACTCCTAGTCTTTCTTCAGCAGCATGACGGTCTCATTCTCATTTTTATTTGTGTGAATTAGTTGGAGTCTTAGGTCCTTTTTATAGAGTTTGTGAATTGATTAGAGCCGTCGATGGAGCTTAGATTAATATTAGCCGTTCGTTTTAAAGAGAAACTAATCAGGAGCTGACACCTAGCCCTAGTGACAAGACAAAGCTCAGAAATTCGGCCAAGCACAGACCAGGCCAGCCAGGAGGGGCTGGGTTCGACCTGGCTCAGGGGCCAGGTCGACTACCCAGTCGACCTGGGTGACCAAGGTCGACTACCCAGTCGACTTGGGTGCCCCAGGTCGACTACCCAGTCGACCTAGGTGCCTTGGGCGGGAAAATTCCCGCCCAGCCCAATCTGGGTCCGATTTTTGAATTTTGAACTCGTTTCTGAACTGTTTCTGTCTGTTTGAATTTTAAACTGAATTCTGAAACTTCCGGAGGTCATATCTCCCTCATACGGAGTCCGTTTTACGCAAACTCGGACTCTATCTCAAGCAGAATTCCGAGACGAACGCAATGGCGTATCTTGTTTCCCTTAATTCTTTGATTTGAAATTAATTATAATTTAATTTGTGAATTTCACTGTTATAGAATACACGGGGTGTTACATTCTCCCCCACTTAAAAGGATTTCGTCCCCGAAATCTTCAAGTTTAGGAAGAATGTATATCCTAACATCCAAACGTCCATCTACTCATCCATCAAACACGAGCATCTATTGTCCTTAAAAGACTTCTAATGCTTCATGATCATATGCAAGGTGTGTGTACATGTACTTATCTAATGCAAGATCAGTCGGCCTACTGATTCAGTTGACCTCCTTAATGCAAATTATGTAAGTGTCATGAATCCATTATGTATGCAAATTTTCCTATTCATGATTCTACATGAGTGCACAATCATTCATATATAAATGCAACATCCATATGACAACACATTAAACTTCAATCATATATGAATATAAATACATATATGCATATGCAATATGAAGTGACTGAGCCGATCTAAAACCTAGATTGTGTGTGTATATGCAACCACGAGCAATCACTAGCAATCACTTGCAACCATCATCCATAACATGTTTTAATTACATGTTTTCATCCAAAGGGTTTCTACCTAAAAGATAAGGTCGAGGAGATATACCTAAAAAGATAGATAAAAGCGCAACTAAAGGAAAAAGAAAGATCAAAGATGTACCCTCGAAAAGAAAAGGGTAGGCTGCGCGTATTCTAGCCTCAGTTTCCCAAGTCGCTTCTTCCTCGGCGTCGCTCCACTGAACTTTGACGAGCTTGACTTCGCGGTTGTGTAGCTTTTTCACTTCCGTTCCTAATATGCGGGTTGGAACTTTCCTCACGGTTGCTTCTCGTTCCACTTTAGCTTCTTCAAGGATGTTTGGTTCTACCACTTCAGCAGATTCATGTAGACATTTCCGGAGGTGCGAAACATGAAAGACGTTATGAACTCCAGCTAGTTTTTCAGGTAGCTCTAATATATAGGCCATTTCCCCAATTTTCTCGATGATAGGAAACGGCCCTACGAACCTTGGTGCTAGCTTTCCAGTGGATCCAAAACGAACAACGTTCCTTAGAGGAGATACCTTAAGAAAAACTCTGTCCCTAACCCCAAATTCAAGGTCGGTCCTCCTCTTGTCTGCGTAGGATTTTTGTCTGTCTTGGGCTGTCTTCATTCTTCTCCGTATCAAGTCTACTTTCTCTAAAATCTCTCGGATCATATCTGGTCCAAGTATGAGCTTGTCAGTAGACTCCCACCAACAAGTGGGCGATCGGCACGGTCTTCCATATAAAGCTTCGAAGGGTGCCATTCCGATGGTGGCTTGGTAGCTGTTGTTGTAGGCAAATTCCACCAAAGGAAGATGGTCTTCCCACGTCCCTCCGAAGTCAAGGAAGCATAGTCTTAAAAGGTCCTCCAAAACTCTGTTCACTCTTTCTGTCTGGCCGTCGGTTTGGGGGTGATAGGCTGTACTCAAGCATAACTGTGTGTCTACCGCTTCTTGCAGACTCCGCCAAAACTCACTTGTGAAGATAGGGTCTCGGTCACTAACAATGCTGGAGGGTATTCCATGGAGTCGAACAATTTCCTTGAGATAAAGAGATGCTAGGGATGAGGCAGTCCTTTTACTCTTGACAGGTAAAAAGTGGGCGCTTTTAGTAAGCCTATCCACTATTACCCAAATTCTAGTGTTGCCTCTTCTAGACCTAGGCATCCCATCAATGAAGTCCATTGAAATGCTATCCCACTTCCACCGTGGAACCTCTAGAGGATGGAGCAGACCGCCAGGTTTCTTTTGTTCCACCTTAACCTGTTGGCAAATCATACACTTAGAAATGAAATCTGCCACGTCCTTCTTCATGCCGCTCCAAAAGACAGTTCTCTTTATGTCCTTGTACATTTTATCTCCGCCTGGATGTATCGTCATCTTGGAGTGATGTGCTTCTTCGAGAACCGTCTTTACTAAATCCCTTGTCTGTGGGACGCATAGTCTTCCGTCTCGCCTTAGCCAACCCTTATCGTCGATGGAGTATCTGTTGAGGTGACTTGAAGTCTCACCCCTAATCAGCCTATCAATCGTCTCCACAAGCTGAGGGTCTTCGCGTTGTGCTGTCCCTATTGAGTCCACTAGAGTCGGGCGTACTTCGAGAGATGCTAGCAAGCCCGGTACAAAATCAGAGGAGGGCCTAAAGTTAAAACTGGCTATATACTCCAAGCTTTGCCTTTCTATAATGAGCGGGCTTAGGGTCGGTTTCTTTCGGCTCAACGCGTCTGCCACTACGTTGCCTTTGCCCGAAGTGTAGGAGATCTCGAAGTCGTACGAGGCAAGAAACTCCATCCATCTTTGTTGCCTCAAGTTAAGATCTTTCTGCGAGAAAAGATATTTCAACGATTTATGGTCAGTGTAAAGTTCGAACTTCTCACCTATGAGATAGTGTCGCCAAGACTTAAGCGCAAAGACGATGGCGGCTAACTCAAGATCGTGGGTCGGGTAGTTCTTTTCATGAGCCTTCAATTGCCTTCCACCATAAGCTACTACCTTCCCTTCTTGCATCAAGATAGCGCCTAGCCCTGTCCTACATGCATCTGTATAAACTGTGAACATCTTGCTTCCATCTGGTAATTTCAGAACTGGGGCTGTTGTAAGAGCCCTTTTTAGTCGTTGGAAAGCAAACTCGCAATCCAAGTCCCAGTTGAACACTAGATTCTTCTTTGTCAGCCTTGTGAGTGGAGATGAGATTTTCACAAAATCCCTTATGAATTTTCGGTAGAAACCTGCTAGTCCTAGAAAACTTCGGACCTCAGTTGCATTCCTTGGTGTCTTCCAATCCTGTACCGCTACTACCTTAGCAGGGTCCACAGCTAACCCTTCTTTGGATACTATGTGCCCAAGAAACCTTACTTCCTCTCTCCAAAAGTGGCATTTGGAGAATTTGGCTTTTAGTTGATGGACTCGTAGAGTTTCCATGATTGCCCTTAGGTGCTGAGCATGTTCTTCTTCACTCTTTGAGAAGATCAAGATATCGTCTACGAAGACCACTACGAACTTGTTGAGGAATTCTCTAAACACCCTACTCATCAGGTCCACGAAGTAAGCGGGTGCGTTTGTCAAGCCGAAAGGCATGACAAGCCATTCAAAGAAGTCGTCTGGGGTTCTGAATGCTATCTTATCGATGCTATCTTCAGCCACCCTTAGCTGATGAAATCCGGTCGCCAAATCGAGTTGGGAGAAAATAGACGCTCCTACAAGCTGATCAAACAGATCGTCAATTCTGGGGAGAGGGTGCCTATTCTTTTTCGTTAGTTTGTTGAGCTCCCTATAGTCAACACATAGACGGAGTGAACCATCCGCCTTTGTGGCGAACACCACTGGAGCGCCCCATTCTGAAATACTCCTTCTAATGAACCCCTTCTCTAGAAGCTCTTTAACCTTTTTACTGAGCTCCTTCCTTTCCCGTGGAGCCATGTGTCTAACGGGCAATGCAACGGGCTTTGCATTATCTACAAGATATATGCGGAAGTCTATCTCCCGCTTCGGAGGTAAGCCCTTCACCTCTTCGAAGACATCCGGATATTCACGGACCACTCTAACCGATTGCAAACTCTCAACAGAGGCATCTAGCAATTCAAGATAACCAAGCATAACCGCATACGAGGGATTATAAGTAATTTCCAGAGTGTTACCGAGTTGGGTCAGAAGCCTAACCACCCTTTTCTCACAATCAAGGATGGCACCATTACTGGATAGCCAATCCATGCCCAAAATCAAACCATATCCCGAGAAACCCAAAACAAAGGCACTACATCTAAATTCTACGCTTAGAATGGAAATTTTCAATCCCACACAGATCATAGACAAATGAGCTGGGCCCCCGATTGGATTTGAAACAATTAAGGGGTCCTCTACCATACTAGTTTCTAGGTGCAGAGATTCTACTAAAGCAGATGAAATAAAGGAGTGTGATGCGCCAGAATCAAATAAAGTGCGAACTGGGTGATCATAAATATAAACTACACTTTCTACAGAAGTATTTATACCTCGCTGTTGCAGAGGTGGCGCTTCTAGCACATGAACCTGTGCCCCTGAGGTGGATCCAGCCTTCTGCCCCTGCCCTCGCTTCTTTGGGCAATCCTTAGCCATGTGGCCTGTCTCACCGCAAGAAAACACCCACCATTCAACTTAGCCTTCTTTTTCCGGCAATCTTTCACTAAGTGCCCCACTTTTCCACAGAAATTACACTTCCTCTTCTCTTGGGACTTGTTGTCTTTCCCGCCCTTCTTAAAGTTTGTCTTCTTAGGCTGTAAACCCTCTTTCTTCCCTTGAGACCCATCTGCCTTTGTCTCCTTCTTGCCCTTATCCTCTTCGTTCAGCAATGCCATCTGCACCAATCTTTCATACGTAGCTCCCATAGGTATATGGGTCATGGCCAAACTGTGTAATGTCTCATTCAATCCTTTGACAAAACGGAGAGCCTTCTTGTGCGGAGTGTTGACTAGGTCCAGTCCGAAGCTAGCCAGCTGATCGAACTGATTAACTTACTCTTTGACTGTCATATTCCCTTGTTTAAGAAACAAGATTTTTTCCAATTGGAGACTCCTTTCAGCTTCTGAGAAAAATTTAGCCTCAAACCTCGCCCTAAAGTCCTCCCATGTTTCCACTGGTCTTTCTGCATTGGTAACTTCCCACCAGTAGGAAGCCTCGCCTTTAAGTAGCCATACTGCCTGTTGTACCTTCTGCCTATCTTCTACCTCAAAGATGACGAATAAGTCCTCGGTTTCCTTCAGCCAATTCCTGGCTGCCACGAAGGACTCGGTTCCATGAAAGTCCTTCCCTCCCATAGCTTTGAAATCTTTACATATCTTAGCAAAAGCATTACCACGCGGAGGAGGTGGAGGAGGAGGTGCTGCTGCAGCTGGATGATCTCCTGCAGCAGGATGATTTCCTGCAGCTGGGGGAGGAGGAATAGTGGGACCTGGCTGATTGGCCCTTGCTTCTAAGAATCGTCTGAACCAACCAGGTATTGGTACACCCTCTGGCAAGTTAAGTTCTTCGGACATGCTGAAACAAAAAGGACAGATTCAAGATGAAGGATAAAAGATAGTACCTATGGCTTTGGGGGACTATGCCTTCTTAAAATAAAATAACATTTTATCTTTTAAAAATGCTTCTTTAAATTTTCTTTTGAAAATAAATTTTCAAAACTTTTTATCTTATCTGGTAAACCTATGCTCTGATACCAAGTGAAACACCCCACCTCCGTTAGGGTCACTCTCAAAGGGAATGCCCTAATTTTGGTGGAGGTTTATAAGTATAAGTCACAAATACACAAGACATATATAAATACACATATTTTTGAATAGCGGAAAACAACAGCAACTTTTATTTCATCAAAATACGTGTTACACAAGCCATGCCATAATTGTTTTACAATACTTCCAAAAACATTACATTTTCATAACTGTCTTGATTTCATAACTTAAAGAAGCATAAAAACATAAATAAACTGCATAAGTCCCCATAATTGATATCCAAAGCCATAGTCCAAAACGAAAGAGATCCAAGCAATACATTCTTTCTCTTCAAGCTGGATGTGAAAACTGGTCAAGCTGTGGTATTCCCTCCCTGTGGACCTGGGGGGAACGAAAGAAAAGAAGACGAAAGAAAAGTAGAGTCAGACATAAAGCCTGAGTAAGTCTAGGACTATTCAGTCTATGAATAAGTAAATGAACATGATAAGTACAAACTGGAAATGGGGAAGCACCATAAACTAAGTTAAGTTATCTAGAGTCGAATATACTATCGTACCCCATATTAATCTCTGCACCCCTATAAACTAGTTCCCAACAGGCACCCCATAATCAGGGTGAAGTGATCCATTTCTAATGATCGGCTCCTACTCGCATAGTTACATGTGTCTTACGGCCCCAGATGTTGTAGCTACCTATGCTGGTCCCACCATGGGGTGTATCAAGTCCCATGGTGGCGGCCCGACACAATTCTAGAATGCACAGGTATACTACTGGTTCCCAGTGCCTAATTTTTCTGTGCCGGAGTGTGTGCACGCCCGCACCCCGTTAGAACCTATGCTGCTGCACCACCGCCATCGATTTGACCTCTAACAGTCAGCCCAGTAATCGTGCCCCACCTTGCCTAGTTCAGGGTATCCTGATACACCTTGTAGGGTTACTGCTGAAAAGGGTCCCCCGCTACTAGGTTTTCTATTTCTAGCCAACATGCTAAGTTGGTTAAGTGTTCTGTAAACCTAACCCCCAATCAGTCTGTATAGTTTAGCATGTTCAATTTGATTAAGTATTAATTAAATTAACTTAATCCTATCAATCCTGGCTCAGCCTTAATTGTCTTATTAAAGCCTCGACCTCTCACATTAGATAGGTATTGTTGTGACTGCCTGTTGCCGGTTGGTTCCGGGCAGTCTTACGTCACAACTCAGTCTAACCTTGGGTCTTTATTGGGCTCAATGTTTAACCACCCACATTGGATAGGTATTGTTGTGACTACTGGACAGCCGGGCGGGTCCTGGCAGGTTTATGTCACAACGCAATCCAACCTCGGGTTAAACACATCGTATTTTCTAAGTTTACATATTTTGTCTCTTTTCTTTTTATATGTAAATATTTGCATCCCATTATTCAAATTCATCTTTATTGGGTAAAATTAATTTATACCACTTAAATGTTCACAAGGTCGTTGGCGTGCGTCAGACATGCCAAACACATATGTTTTATATTTTTAACCCAACGTCATTACCCCCGTTTTATACGTTCGCTATATTATGTTGGGCTTAACATTTAAGCCCAACTTAGCCACATGGTAAAGGGGAGGCTTAGAACATGGTGTTTATATATTCTAAGTAACATCAAAAGGGGTGTGTGAACGCATGAACTTGCAACATAACGATCTAATTAACATAAATTAGGCACTTGTGAACTTGCATTGTAATAGCATATAATCTTGACATGAAACATACCTAAACATGAATCATGGTTTTAATCTAGTCATGTAAACTTGCATTTAAAATGTAAATCTAACTTAATTATGTGTCGCATATATTATCATATGATTTTGATAACAACATAGGCCTAAAACATATTTTCAATTAGGCATAACACCAAACATAATCTAGTCATGTTCATAGAGTTAACACAAATTCACAAAGATGCTTGCTTTTGTCACTAATACAAAAGTATGTTTTTCACTTGAATCATAACACCTATTTCAACATAAATTCATATGAATCATAACACCCAAATGGATCCAACTACACTAAAAATGATCATAAAAATATACATAGAAGGATCTAAAATCATGTTGGCATAATAGTGAATCATATACTTGCATGAGTCCCAACTTGGTTGTAATAAACTACCACAAACATATAGTTGTTAACTTTCAACATGAATCATATACTTGCAAATATCCAATAGGTCTAACATCATTATACCACAACATCCCAAATCTATTCATAATTAGAATCATAGCAACATACAATTATGAATTATCATCACCACAAATTAAGTACAATTCCATTTCTCATTTTACACAAATCAAAACTCAATTATTCATTCACATCGGAATAGCACTCTACTTACAACGTATGACGAATCTTCAATTCAGGAGTCTGAATTCTGAATTTGGAGATGCTATCCTTTATTGTAGGCGTTGTTTTGATTTAATTGTCGTGGCTTTAAGCTTTTGAATCAACTCCTAATCGTCTCTCAATTTTGACGGCTACTCCTAGTCTTTCTTCAGCAGCATGACGATCTCATTCTCATTTTTATTTGTGAGAATTAGGTGGAGTCTTAGGTCCTTTTTATAGAGTTTGTGAATTGATTAGAGCCGTCGATGGAGCTTAGATTAATATTAGCCGTTCGTTTTAAAGAGAAACTAATCAGGAGCTGTCGCCTAGCCCTAGTGACAAGACAAAGCTCAGAAATTCGGCCAAGCACAGACCAGGCCAGCCAGGAGGGGCTGGGTTCGACCTGGCTCAGGGGCCAGGTCGACTACCCAGTCGACCTGGGTGCCCCAGGTCGACTACCCAGTCGACCTGGGTGCCTTGGGCAGGAAAATTCCCGCCTAGCCCAATCTGGGTCCGAATTTTGAATTTTGAACTCGTTTCTGAACTGTTTCTGTCTGTTTGAATTTTAAACTGAATTCTGAAACTTCCGGAGGTCATATCTCCCTCATACGGAGTCCGTTTTATGCAAACTCGGACTCTATCTCAAGCAGAATTCCGAGACGAACGCAATGGCGTATCCCATTTCCCTTAATTCTTTGATTTGAAATTAATTATACTTTAATTTGTGAATTTCACTGTTATAGAATACACGGGGTGTTACATTTTATTTGAGGCTATCATCGTAAGTTGCCGGGGAGAAGTAGGATTAGAGGATGTCCTCTCCTATTATGGAGTGGCATATGATAGATGATTATCCTATGCTAGTCTTTGTCTTGATGGACAGATCCAATGATTGAACTATCTATATTTGTATTACCTTGTGTAACCGTCGTTAGTTATTTATCACTTATTAAGACTATTGTTCGACTCAAGATTTTAGGTTTCCCTCTTATTACCTTGGGCTGTTCATCAATTGTGTTGATGAGCAAATTAGGATAGCAAATAGCACGTTTTGGTCCGAGGATGTTGTGCGAAGACGAGCATGAGGCTGGCGTACGATTACTACCTACTATAGTGATAATTTTTGTTATTTACGGTGTCTGTTGAGACTTTATTGACTCTGAGAGATATGTAGTGAGGCTTGATGTATGGATTACTCATTATCAAAGATGTTTTATATTGGATATTCTGAGATGTTTTTGGATTTGAATTTCTATTATGTTATGCTTTACTACTATATCATGTTGTATATTTTCCTAATATATGTTACCCATGCGCTATGAGTTATACAACAGGTTTATTTCAAGTTATTCTTCTCTGATGATCGTCTAATATCGGCCTAGCACGTTGTAAAGCACACCTTTTTCTTAGTTCGGTGTAGGAGTTATGGGGCGGTCATCACACAAGGTATAATTCTATCCGCTTACGCATCCTAGTTGGTCGTAATCCCTAATGGCTAACCGCATCCATCTATTCAAAATCAAATCAAGGTGCACCATTGAATCATCTATAAATATCGGAACCACTTTGATAACAGTGTATGCAGAGAATGATATTATGGTCGAGTTAATTAACATTTACTGGTATGAAGTAAGAGAACGATAGCGGATAACCTCGACATGTGTGTAGATTTGAAATGGATACAATATGACCCTATGCCTACCTAAGAGGTTATCTATCTTTAGAAAACATCCTTGGTTATACATATTTAGTAAACATCCTTCCTTAGTATGACTATCTTGGTTGTGGATTCAATTTATATACCTTTGATTTGGTTTTGGAGCAATGGATGTGGTTGACCATTACGGGTTATGACCAGCCAGAAATGGTAAATTAGTAGGATTTTATTTTGGGTGTTGTCTCATATGCCTTGTCGTTTGATTATTCCGTACGAGTTCAGTATGATTTTTTTTTATTAATGTACACTTATAAGGAACTCACCAACAACTATCAGTTTACGGTGATCTTACAATACATACATATACCATATGCTTATAAAATGTATTAAGAAGGATAAGAAGAAAACCTTAATGTTATTTTCAATAATGTGCTTTGCTAATAGACACTGCATATATAGTGTATTTTATTACATAGATAATTTAACGAGTCCGTAAGAGGACGAAAATCCTTTAAATCCTCTTAAGCTATTAGTATCCTTATTTCATTCTATCAATTTAACTTACATGAAATTTTTTATCCCTGACTCGAGCACAGTGTTTTCCATTATACTCGGGTCATCCTGAGTATTTCAATGTTCGAAAATGTTGTTTTTTGTAATGGTCGGTAAGAAATTCTGTTAACTACCAGAAATCCATTCAAGCATTTCATCGAACAATACGAATGCGCTCAACCAAATTTCTTTGTAGCTAACTAAGGATCGAGCAGCACCTACCATTTCTGGTCGTGCACTAGCCTCAGCTCGGTCAGCAGCTTCACCTCGGGACGATCAGCAATCCAGCCTTAGCTTGGGTCGAGCGGCATCACCATGGTCTCGTCAAGCACCAACCTTGGCCTGGTCAGTCGAACGTTGCTCCCTATTGACTAGGTCGAACACCAAGCATGCTGAGGGTTTGGTCGAGCATATCAGCACCACTGGTCGAGCAAGATCCGGTCAGGCAGGGAAAGTTGCGCAGCATCACCACTGGTCGAGCACGTCTTGTAACTGTGAGAGTTGAGCAATGCGAGCTAAAGGTCGAGCAGGGCATCATCGCCATGGGGTAGAGCAGTTGTGAGAGGAAGGATCAAGCTCATTTTGTGCGTGGAAAAGAGGAGGCTGAAGATTTATCTCCAAAATGGCACGTGAACTTATATTGAAACAAAGAGTGGCTGGATTGAAAAAGTGAGGCCACAGGTGCAGACTATAAATTAAAGTCGGGGACGGTTACAAATGGCTCATACACGAATATTCTGCTTGAACATTAAAGGGTCATTCAACATATATTATTTGGGTCGGTCATTGATAATAGGCGATGGCAGAATCGTAATTTTTTTCGGTCGGGCATGACAGCTGTTACCAGCTGTCCAGTGGTAGTTTCTAAATATGAGTACGCTCGACCAATACCATGTACACCATAATTACAGAATTGCCACTTGGTCCAAACTTCACCTATAAATACCCCATTTCACCACAATTCAAGGAACCGATCTAAGCCACCCCAAAGGGCTATCATTTCGGTTTTCCACCATTCCTAAGCTTCTCAAGCTCCATTAATGGCCTCCTAAGCTCTCTCTTTCTTCCTCTAACATCAAGTGGATCTCATCTTCTCCAAACACCATTAATTCTCACTCCAATTCAATTCAAGTGATCTCCCAACAGCCATTGCTTCACTTTAAAACTCGGATCTAACAAGGAAAATAATCTAATCACAAGATCTAATCAATTCCTTCTCGAATTTTAGTGAGATCTAAAGCGGAAAGAGAGTACGAAGTGGAGAATCATTGTAAAGAGTGAACAAGTGTAATAAACGAGATTGTATGAGAAGATGCTCTATGTAAATTTCCCCATGATAATGAAAATCATTTCAAAAGTGGACGTAGATCTTTCCTAGATCGAACCACTATAAAAATCCTTGTATTATTTACTTGCATTTGTGTTTGTGGTCCCATTTTCATTTTACATACCGTTTGGTGAAGTGTGATTTCATACCTTTGGTGTTTGAACCATTTTTTGGTTTAAACAAATTCAACGTTCGAATTTCGACAATAATACATAATCCCGTATTACAACCCCAAGTATCAAAAACACTAGATAGTTGATATAAAGAAATTAGAGGGTGAGAAATGAAAGAAATATTAAAATAGAAGAAGAAGACCAACAACATGGAGTTTCACAACGCAGTGGAATTAAATATAATATAGAAATAAATCTTTATTGAGAGCTTGAAATAATACTTACAATCATCAGAGTACAACAGACAACCAATACATCTGGACAGTTATAATGATTTGTCCTCATAAACAAAACACAACAGAATAAATACTAAATATATATGGACTCCTCTAGCATGTCTTCTAAAGTCCTTAGCATCCTAACCTAAACCTGTAAAACTTAGTCTGACCCGAGCATTGCAAACGCCACGTATCAGTCTGGTGAACTAGCGTGAATAAACTCACCAAGTTTATTGGTAACCTCCAACCTGTTTAAAGTTAAAAATCCCTTTTGAAAGAAAAGGATAATCGTAAGACCAGTCCACGCATAAAAACGGATGATTTTTACCATATGACAACCCAAAAAAAATTTGATATCAAATCCAGTGATATTATAAAAGTGTCTAGATCAAATAAATAACCATCTAGTAGAACACTTGCATCTCATACAGAAGACCGGACATTGACGCACATGTAGGGCATAATCAAATGTAGGATCACCAGTATATTAATAGGTGACTTGCGAGACCATTGGACGATGGCACCTACCCGATATCTTGTTCCTACCTAATCTAAACAACCAAAACTATTAAGACTAGCAGGAACACATCTAAATAGAGTCACATTCCTCTTCTCCCATAGAATCTGTATCCCTTTCCTCGTTCTCTTCGACCTTCAGGGGGGCTTCCTAATAAAGAAGGTCAATCTCTATCGAACAACTCTCATTAAGAATAAGGAATGAAGGTAATCAATTGGGGTCCTTCTTCGTGTACAGTTCTCTAAGAAATGTGCGATCAAAAAATTGAGGATTAGTGCATGAATTCCATTGCTATGGGCACATACATGCGAGTCCTCTTGCTCCAATACTTTCCTCCTACTGCTCATTATCTGGAGCGACTTCCATAATTATTTCCCCCGCAAGTCCCAATTAATATGCTTTCAACGATCCATTTGAGAATTTGCTCGTCGCGCTTCGCTGGTTTGTTTTTCGTAGCCGAATAGGAATCAAACTAACTCCAGTCCAGCCATAGGAGACACCTGAGTGAAAGGAGCAACTAGAGTTCCTTCAACTTCCCGAAAACAACGTGAAGTCAACGCCCTATATTAATGCTCCTCGTTTTTATTCAATGTTGATATGGCTTATCCAATATCTTGCACAGGGCTGAGAGAGAATGTAATTTATTAATAATTTCTATGATATTAACTAATTATTTAGTTAATACCATAGAAATTATTAATAAATTACATTCTCCTCCACATACATAGTATATAATCAAAAATCGCATGACACTTATTAGAGAATGGATTCCAACTATGACAAGTTATGGGATCACCTTCCGATAGTGTACCTATAGAGAGTAATACACTAGGGTTCAATAAGAACATCTTGCAACCTAGCCACACATGACCGACCACTCATTCAACTTGAGTGTATCAAATATATTGTCACCCTACGGTTTTGGAACCACCGTATTTCCCGTGAGATATAGAAATGGAAGAATAAATGAATTTTCTCTAGATGGTGAGAATACACCCTAATGGGAATGACCCATATAGCCATGCTGCCTGCTCGATTTTTATCATTTTCCCGGTTGATAAGGCTTGAGGTTGCTATTACTTTTTAGAAAAACACATCAGAATTTGAATGCCACATCGTCAGATCCGTCAAATCACTAATTGACATCCACAAATATACTCTGGGTGTTAAGCTAAAAGAAGTTACCTTATCCGCCACCAAACTTGGCATATTTGTAAAAATTAACGTACGTGACTCTTAGGAAATACTCTGTGATACATTCGTCCACACTAGTCATCCAGGAACAGGATGAACCAAAGGCACCTTCCTACCGCATCCTATATAGGAATCACCCTAAGGATCAGTGGCAAGAAGTCCTTGCAAATCCACAGATTTCGGCCACGATAGTGTCACAATATATCTCTAGGGATCAACAAGAGATTTAAGTAGCTCTTCCGTTTTATGAAGATCTACGGGTCTTCAAATGATCCATGTAACGAACCAACGAATTCCCGATCCTAGTTGTCAACAAAAATTCCATATCAACTAACCAAGCACCGAAAATTTACCAAATCATTAATGTGACAACAAGGAATTTCGCTCGATCTGAATCAGTCGCTAAACCGATCTAGACCTTTCGAAACGCCTGATTGTTTTGAGAACACGACAAAATAGAACGTAGACAGAAGAACATTTCATTGTTATTACAACAATTCCATCAGAATACAAGAATATACAGAGTATGAATAAATATTACACAGAAATATCAGAGATTTAAATTACATTTAAATACATCGCAGCGGAAATAATACAAAACACAACTAGAAGAGATATACGGATACAGAGCTTTCCGGATATCGTTCCAGCTGTAGATCAGGATCCTGTGAATATAAATCTGCAAACCCAAAACTACTAGCTGCCCGTGTGGAAAATAGGGGCACCCAGAGTTTAGGTTAAAACAATAAACTCCAGGTCAGCCAAGTGACTGGTGTGAGAACTAAAACAGTTATTATTCTTTGTTTTTAAAGTTAGGTAAATCAAGGGACCACGTCGTATAACACGGAACGGGTTTCCTCCCAAGAATACCAGTGCATAAAACAAACAGCGCAATGCTAAATAAAGAACAATGAAGCTATTATAAGACCCAGATCCCATCACACAATGCAACGCAAGCCGGAGGATAGGGTTTTCCCTTATAATAGCCAAATATGCTTGATACGCGAAATTTCATCTTATATTATTACTATAAGTGAAGAAAAAAACTTCAAATATAAATGTATCAATCATAGACGACATGGGTACCATATATCATGTCGCCAATACTAGGCTCTACAATCAAAACCGCAAAATGTCATATTTGGAAATTGGATTTCCATCATGGTGGCTCCTGATTCGAAAGATCGATCGCGTAATGCCATCTACAACGGCTTACGTCTCAGCTATAGAAAACACCGTAATGCACATCCGCACTTTTGGGAAATCGAGTATCACTGTGGCTTACGTCTCGGCGAGAGAAAACACTGCTTACCCTATCCCTCTGAGCACTCAATCTCGGTCGACCGAATCCACGACACCACTAAGGTGCCCATCCTCTAAAAAGCATACTGATCAAACCATCAGTTTACCACCATACCAGGGTGTGAGGCTCGCGAATCAACGCTATACACAAAGCCGTGCTATATTAAAGCTGCTCTTTGATCATCATCCACCAAACTTTTCTTTTCAACAAAAGTCTGGATCACTGCATCTTAGCATGCCACACTATCAATCCATATCGTACCACTGATTTCTGCCAATATATAACCTCTGAGCTCGTATGTCTCAGAGAAGGGCGTTAAGCAAGAGAATAAATTCTCCGCCGCCAAACAGACATATATTTAGCAGAGATCAACGAATACAATATAAAGGAATACAATGTCAGACACACCATCCATTTACAAGTCCGTTCTGGGTCTGAACGAAACCGGAGGCACTTTCCTCGCATATCCGTCGACCTCCAAGTACGTCTGGACGACTACTACTTTAGCCCCCTTCCAGGTAGTTACTCCCATCGTGAGCATTAGTAGCACCCATCCATTCGATGTGAAGATCGTCGGTCTTGCACTGTCTTCAATCTCTTCGACTCGTCGTCGAATCAGTTATTCAGAATGGGTTATACCCGGACTTTCTGAATAACTCGCGTATCTTAATCAACAAGTGCTATAAAACACAATATACGCCTCATTCCAATTCAGAATATTCTTTTATTCATATATTCACACTCCTAGGGAAATATTCACATTAATTTTATCAAAGATAAATTCTTTTAAATTTATTCTTTAATCTTCCTTTGGATGTCATTTCAAACTAGATTATGGTTTTCCAAACTAGTCGAGATTAGCGAACCACACCGAAGTAATTATTTATTTTATTTCCCAATCCCAACCTATTCATCCCTTGGAGCAAAACAGTTCTTACCCCATAACTAACACCACGGTGTTATCGGTAAATTTAATTACCATTTCACGTTCAAATCTAATTAAAGATTTAACTATCGCAAGGAGTAAAACTGGTGATACTCCCCTTTTCGATCATTTCCAAATTTTGATAATTTAAATTATCAATTCATATTTCAATCTAATTAAAGATTCATTAAAACTCCTTTTACTGGGTTAAAGAACTAATGTCATTTAAAACACAGTCCACGATAAACCCAATCACATTCTATTTCAATTCCAATTAAATATATTAGAATTTCTGGTTATTTAAAACCCATTTCAAATTCAATTTATTTATTTCAAAAATAAATTGATTTTAATTCTAGTTCAAAACTAGTTCATTTCGATAAAAATCTATTTTTATCTTTTCAAATATGGAGTTTTTCATCCCAATTTTTCCCAAATCATTTCTTTTGATTTTACACAAATTATAGATATTTTTAATTATTTTATCAAGGCCCGTACAGTCGATTTCCATCTACGGCCATCGAACTGCACTTACAGCGACCTTTTCTGAAATTGATTTGGACATATCTCCAAATCCAACCGTTAGATTTCAAATTTCTAATATTCATTGGGAAGCTCTTTTCGATACGAACCCAACGGTTCCGGTTTCAGGAGAATCCAACGGTCAGATCTCCCGCAACGTCAATTCGAAGTCAATGGTCGAAATTCGCGAACTGCCGTGGCGCGGCGCGTTCTATTCAAGCCATTATATTATATATATAATGTATATAATATATATAATATACACTTCGTCGATTTCCTTTTAAAAAACGAATTTTATAAATCGTTTTAAATTCAATTTCAAAATGATTTCAACTTCATTTCAGATTCAAATCAAAATTGAAATTTTCCCAATATAAATTCATTTTAAATTCATTTCAAATTGATTTCAATTCAAATTCGATTCTATTCAATTTCAATTCGAATTCATTTCTATTCAATTTCAATTCGAATTCATTTTATATTCAATTCAATTCGAATTCATTTTCTATTCTATTGAATTCGAATTCTATTTCTATTCTATTTAATTCGTTTTCTATTCTATTCTATTCAATTTCATTTTCTATTCTATTCTATTCAATTTCATTTTCTATTCTATTCTATTCAATTTCATTTTCTATTCTATTCAATTCAAATTGTATATCTCTTTCTAAATATTCATTTTAAAAACGAATATAATCGATATCAATATCGTTCGCGTCAAAATAGTGCATCTCTAATCAACACGGCTTTATATTTTTCAATAACTTCGTTATTCTATTCAACAAATGAATATTTATTCTATTCAACACATGAATCTATATTTCTTTCACCACATGACTAATATCAACAAATGAGTACTGTCAACACGTTAATCTTTATTTTATAATATTCTTTATTTTCCCAATTGGAATGAGGCCCAATCAATTACCATATAATGTTAATTATATGGATTCCATACAACACATGTATATAATAGCTGCGATAAATAATCAACCATCATCCAAAGTGCACCACACAACTGCATAAGCATTAAATATATATAATTAACGCTTACACAGTTTGTCGACCAATCGATCGACGTATAATTAAATAATTGGGATCGGTGTACGCCAAATATCATCCCAACCCCCGTGTGGGGTTTCAAACAATCAAACACAGATTTTATTTGTGTAGTTGGGCGATGTGTAAAATTTTATCGTCCCAATCAATATCAGTCAAATATGTGTATATAAACAAATCGTTTGATTTGTTTATAAATATTTATTTATTCACATTCACATTAAAAATTATATTTTTAACGATAAAATATTTTTAACTATATAAATATTTTATTTCATTTCACATCCACATTACAAACAAATTTCATAACACATCAATCAAACAAACAAGCCATCCATGGTCTGTGGATGACGGGTGCTGCTAAGCACCGTCTGCATCCTAGTATATATATATAACTAGAAAAAGAAATTTAGAGTAAGAAGTTCTCACCGACTAGCTAATCCAATACCACGACTCTTCCTATGTAGAAATCTTCGTCGTTCTCGCCTTTTGTCACTTTCGTTGCCGTAGCCACTACATATATAAAAATCACATTTTTATATTGTTGCTATGTATATAAAAATCATATTTTTATAATTACTCCATATGGATAAAATTTCTATTTTTACATCGCTACTATATAGATAAAAATTCTATTTTTACACCACTTTTATATAGATAAAAATTCTATTTTTACACCGCTACTATATAGATAAAAATTCTATTTTTACACCGCTACTATATAGATAAAAATTCTATTTTTACACCGCTACTATATAGATAAAAATTCTATTTTTACACCGCTACTATATAGATAAAAATTCCATTTTTACACCGCTACTATATAGATAAAAATTCTATTTTTACACCACTACTATATAGATAAAAATTCTATTTTTATCACGCTATTCTCTATATAAAGATTTCGCCTTTTCAAATATAAAGATTTCACCTTTTCAAATATAAAGATTTCGCCTTTTCAAATATAAAGATTATATTTTTATTTCATCACTATAAAAGTCACATTTTTATTTCAACATATATATAATAAAAATCAGATTTTTATTTCGCTATATATACAAAGATAATATTTTTATATTCTCTATTATATAGAGGTCATATTTTTAATACTCTACACAAGTAAAAATCATATTTTTGATTCACTACGTATATAAAGATCAAATCTTTAACACTTCCATAATGTAAAAATCATATTTTTATATTTCTACTCATATAAAAATTATATCTTTAACATTTCTACCCTATAAAAATTATATTTTTAACATTTCCACCCTATAAAAATTATATTTTTAACTAAATTAAAAATCGAATCTTTACTACATTAAAAATCTAATCTTTACTACATTAAATATCTTAACTTTACTACATTAAAAATCTAATCTTTACTATGTTATAAAGATCCTATTTTTATCTTGTCTATATATAAAAACGATTTTTAAATACAATCTAAAAAAAAAGACTCACTTTTAAATCGATCGGAAGAGGGGGCTGTTGAAGCTTGCGCGGTGCTGTGGAGTCACGACGGTCGCGGGTGGTGGCACAGGCGACGTGGGATCCACGACGGGTGAATCAGGGGCTGGAGCTAGGGTTTCCGGGGGTTTTGGGGTTGTGGCTTTGAACTGGGGTAGGGGAGAGAAGGAGAGGCAGAGGGAGGCGGTCAGAAGGGGAGGTGGGGTCGAGTGGAGGCGCGACACTTTCGGAAGGCCGATTGGAAGGGGGTTTCGATCGGAGGAGGCTGCGCGAGAGGTGGTGGCGGCAGGCTCGACGGAGGCGCCTTCGGTGGGGTGGAGCGGCTACAGTGGAGGCGGGGTGGACGAGCGCACGGTGGAGGGTGGGCAGACACGGCGGTGGAAGGGTTTCGTCGCACTTTTTTTTTTGATTGATTCAACGTGGAAAGGGGGGGGGGAGAAGAGTTGACTAAAGGATATAGGAGAGAGGGGGTATTCTATAAATTTAATTATTTAATTCTATTTTCAATTCTAAAAAGTAACTTTAAAATTCGAACTCGAAATCGAACCCACCGACTGTCGCTCATAGCTAATTACCCCCATTCCAAACACAATGGGATATGCATCACAAGCTGATTCGACTGTTTCGATCAGTTTCCATCAAAATCAAAATATAACTCTATATATTGAATTTGAACGCACATTTCAATTTACCGGGCCACATACTAACTCGAAAAATTCCTGAAAAATATTTTCTAGCTTCGTATTGACGATACAGTCCTAACAAAACTAGTTTCGTCGAATTCTGAGATCGTTTGAAAAATGGTCATTTTCCGGTCGATTAAAATCAACTGAAACTGGTCAAACACGTTTTCCTTTGCCACGCCCACATATTAGCTTCAAAAATTATGAAATTTGAAACCTAGCAATAATTTGACATCACGGATCCAACAAAAGTGGTTTCGTCGAAATCTGAGGTCGTTTGCAAAATGGCTATTTTTAAGGGCCGAAATTCCATAGCGACTATTCAGAATTTTCAACTGGACATATCTTTTGACCCCCGCTATGAAATTTTGATTTTTCGGATTCGTTGGAAAGATATCTTCAAATAGATCCTATTATTTTTTGTTTCACTAAAATCCGGTTTATTTTGCACTCGATACATTCATTTGAAGTTTGAAATCGAATTATCGAACTACCACGCCATTTTCAATTCCTTTTATAATTAAAATAAAATTTTATATTCTAACGACGACGTATATAAATATATACGTTCTAATTCTATTCAAAATAAATTTTTCGTCGTTATTATTTAAAATAATCTATTTTAAATATTCAAAATTCATTAAATTGCTAAAATAAAAATTTTAAACTGGCCCAGATTTTACAGGTTGTTACAATCTCCCCCACTTAAAACTTTTCGTCCCCGAAAAGGAACGAAGCCGAAAGTTGATTTAAAAACCAACTCAACTTTCAGTATTTTGACTACGGCTTAAGTTCTTCAACTTTTCAGTTTCTAAGAACTTTTCAAATTTTTCAAAAATTTGGCTAACACCCTAAATTTTCGAAAAATTTCGCCATAACCTCCCCTGCACCGGGAAAATCCCGAAATTGCCATACAGGCCTTCTGATCTCAAAAAGAAAAAGAAAAAGCCAAGCGGCTAGCCAATCGGCTCATAAAATCATCATCACCCAAACAAGACAGTAAATTATGGTAAACATGTACCTATTTGTCGGGCAAACAATTTTATTCTTCTGCTCTAGCCTCCTTGCTATGACCTGTTCAATGTATATATATGCATATGCATGCAATTCTAACAAATTTTCAATACAGTTCAGTATTTGGTTCAATTTGGCCTAACGGTTCAAAATTATCAAACAAATAAACAAACAACACAACCATCAATCAATTAGTTGATTAGAATTTCAAACACATAACTTTGATATATATATATAGAAAATCATGTTTTAATGCCAAATCACAACAATAAATCTATCTAGTTAAATTTTGGTTCTCACACCAGTCTAATGGAAATATATAGAAATCACACCTTCGAAACACGAAAATAAACCACTGATGTAGTACGTCATCAATGGAATCATCCCCAGGCTACTAGAGTGCGATTCTATATCTATCCAGTATATTAAAACTTCGAATATACGTTCATGACGCGTATATGCAAAATCTTTATATACTAGATTGTCCAAATTCAAAATAAATAAATATTCAAATATGTACACTTGAATTTAACTTTCAAAACAAAGTTTGTTTTCAAATTTTTATTTTAAAATATACTCTTCACACTCGTTCTAGGATACTACTGATCCTATCTCTAACGAGTCATTCTGATTGGATATTACTAATCCAATATCTGATGAATTCTTTCACATGGTTCTAATGTGTCTTGTTCTCGAGCTCTGTAAACCAAAGCTCTGATACCAAATGTGACAACAAGGAATTTCGCTCGATCCGAATCAGTCGCTAAACCGATCTAGACCTCTCGAAATGCCTGATTGTTTTGAGAACACGACAAAATAGAACGCAGACAGAAGAACATTTCATTGTTATTACAACAATTCCATCAGAATACAAGAATATACAGAATATGAATAAATATTACACAGAAATATCAGAGATTTAAATTACATTTAAATACATCACAGCGGAAATAATACAAAACAAAACTAGAAGAGATATACGGATACAGAGCTTTCCGGATATCGTTCCAGCTGTAGATCAGGATCTTGTGAATATAAATCTGCAAAACCAAAACTACTAACTGCCCGTGTGGAAAATAGGGGCACCCAGAGTTTAGGTTAAAACAATAAACTCCAGGTTAGTCATGTGACTGGTGTGAGAACTAAAACAGTTATTAATCTTTGTTTTTAAAGTTAGGTAAATCAGGGGACCACGCCGTATAACAGGGAACGGGTTTCCTCCCAAGAATACCAGTGCATAAAACAAACAGCGCAATGCTAAATAAAGAACAATGAAGCTATTATAAGACCCAGATCCCATCACACAATGCAACGCAAGCCGGAGGATAGGGTTTTCCCTTATAATAGCCAAATATGCTTGATACGCAAAATTTCATCTTATATTATTACTATAAGTGAAGAAAACAACTTCAAATATAAATGTATCAATCATAGACGGCATGGGTACCATATATCATGTCGCCAATACTAGGCTCTACAATCAAAACCACAAAATGTCATATTTGGAAATTGGATTTCCATCATGGTGGCTCCTGATTCGAAAGATCGATCGCGTAGTGCCATCTACAACGGCTTACGTCTCAGCTAGAGAAAACACCGTAATGCACATTCACACTTTTGGGAAATTGAGTATCACTGCGGCTTATGTCTCGGCGAGAGAAAACACCGCTTACCCTATCCCTCTGAGCACTAAGCTCAATCTCGGTCGACCGAATTCACGACACCACTAAGGTGCCCATCCTCTAAAAATCATACTGATCAAACCATCAGTTTACCACATACCGGGGTGTGAGGCTCGCGAATCAATGCTATACACAAAGCCGTGCTATATTAAAGCTGCGCTTTGATCATCATCCACCAAACTTTGCTTTTCAACAAAAGTCTGGATCACTGCATCTCAGCATGCCACACTATCAATCCATATCGTACCACTGATTTCTGCCAATATATAACCTCTGAGCTCGTATGTCTCAGAGAAGGGCGTTAAGCAAGAGAATAAATTCTCCGCCGCCAAACAGATATATATTTAGCAGACATCAACGAATACAATATAAAGGAATACAATGTCAGACACACCATCCATTTACATGTCCGTTCTGGGTCTGAACGAAACCGGAGGCACTTTCCTCGCATATCCGTCAACCTCCAAGTACGTCCGGACGACTACTACTTTAGCCCCCTTCCAGGTAGCTACTCCCATCGTGAGCATCAGTAGCACCCATCCATTCGATGTGAAGATCGTCGGCCTTGCACCGTCTTCAATCTCTTCGACTCGTCGTCGAATCAGTTATTCAGAATGGGTTATACCCGGACTTTCTGAATAACTCGCGTATCTTAATCAACAAGTGCTATAAAACACAATATACGCATCATTCCAATTCAGAATATTCTTTTATTCATATATTCACACTCCTAGGGAAATATTCCCATTAATTTTATCAAAGATAAATTCTTTTAAATTTATTCTTTAATCTTCCTTTGGATGTCATTTCAAACCAGATTATGGTTTTCCAAACTAATCGAGATAGCGAACCACACCGAAGTAATTATTTATTTTATTTCCCAATCCCAACCTATTCATCCCTTGGAGCAAAACAGTTATTACCCCATAACTAACACCACGGTGTTATCGGTAAATTTAATTACCATTTCACGTTCAAATCTAATTAAAGATTTAACTATCGCTAGGAGTAAAACTGGTGATACTCCCCTTTTCGATCATTTCCAAATTTTGATAATTTAAATTATCAATCCATATTTCAATCTAATTAAAGATTCATTAAAACTCCTTTTACTGGGTTAAAGAACTAATGTCATTTAAAACACAGTCCACGATAAACCCAATCACATTCTATTCCAATTCCAATTAAATATATTAGAAATTCTGGTTATTTAAAACCCATTTCAAATTCAATTTATTTATTTCAAAAATAAATTGATTTTAATTCTAGTTCAAAACTAGTTCATTTCGATAAAAACCTATTTTTATCTTTTCAAATATGGAGTTTTTCATCCCAATTTTTCCCAAATCATTTCTTTTGATTTTACACAAATTATAGATATTTTTAATTATTTTATCAAGGCCCGTACAGTCGATTTCCATCTACGGCCATCGAACTGCACTTACAACGACCTTTTCTGAAATTGATTTGGACATATCTCCAAATCCAACCGTTAGATTTCAAATTTCTAATATTCATTGGAAAGCTCTTTTCGATACGAACCCAACGGTTCCGGTTTCAGGAGAATCCGACGGTCGGATATCCCGCAACGTCAATTCGATGTCAATGGTCGAAATTCGCGAACTGCCCCGGCGCGTTCTATTCAGGCCATTATATTATATATATAATATATATAATATATACTTCGTCGATTTCCTTTTAAAAAACGAATTTTATAAATCGTTTTAAATTCGTTTTCAAAACGATTTCAACTTCATTTCAGATTCAAATCAAAATTTATTTTTTCCCAATATAAATTCATTTTAAATTCATTTCAAATTGATTTCAATTCAAATTCGATTCTATTCAATTTCAATTCGAATCCATTTCTATTCAATTTCAATTCGAATTCGTTTTATATTCAATTCAATTCAAATTCATTTTCTATTCTATTCAATTCGAATTCTATTTCTATTCTATTCTATTCGTTTTATATTCTATTCTATTCAATTTCATTTTCTATTCTATTCTATTCAATTTCATTTTCTATTCTATTCTATTCAATTTCATTTCTATTCTATTCTATTCAATTCGTTTTCTATTCTGTTCTATTCAATTTCATTTTCTATTCTATTCTATTCAATTTCATTTTCTATTCTATTCAAATTGTATATCTCTTTCTAAATATTCATTTTAAAAACGAATATAATCGATATCAATATCGTTCGCGTCAAAATAGCGCATCTCTAATCAACACGGCTTTATATTTTTCAATAACTTCGTTATTCTATTCAACAAATGAATATTTATTCTATTCAACACATGAATCTATATTTCTTTCACCACATGACTAATCTCAACAAATGAGTACTGTCAACACGTTATTCTTTATTTTCCCAATTGGAATGAGGCCCAATCAATTACCATATAATGTTAATTATATGGATTCCATACAACACATGTATATAATAGCAGCGATAAATAATCAACCATCATCCAAAGTGCACCACACAACTGCATAAGCATTAAATATATATAATTAACGCTTACATAGTCTGTCGACCAATCGATCGACATACAATTAAATAATTGGGATTAGTGTACGCCAAATATCGTCCCAACACCCATGTGGGGTTTCAAACAATCAAACACAGATTTTATTTGTGCAGTTGGGCGATGTGTAAAATTTCATCGTCCCAATCAATATCAGTCAAATATGTGTATATAAACAAATCGTCTGATTTGTTTATAAATATTTATTTATTCACATTCACGTTAAAAATTATATTTTTAACGATAAAATATTTTTAACTATATAAATAATTTATTTCATTTCACATCCGCATCACAAACAAATTTCACAACACATCAATCAAACAAACAAGCCAACTCTGGTCTGTGGATGACGGGTGTCGGGTGCTGCTAAGCACCGTCTGCATCCTAGTATATATATATATATATAACTAGAAAAAGAAATTTAGAGTGAGAAGTTCTCACCGACTAGCTAATCCAATACCACGACTCTTCCTATGTAGAAATCTTCGTAGTTCTCGCCTTTTGTCACTTTCGTTGCCGTAGCCACTACATATATAAAAATCACATTTTTATATTGTTGCTATGTATATAAAAATCATATTTTTATAATTACTCCATATGGATAAAAATTCTATTTTTACATCGTTACTATATAGATAAAAATTCTATTTTTACACAACTACTATATAGATAAAAATTCTATTTTTACACCGCTACTATATAGATAAAAATTCTATTTTTACACCGCTACTATATAGATAAAAATTCTATTTTTACACCGCTACTATATAGATAAAAATTCTATTTTTACACCGCTACTATATAGATAAAAATTCTATTTTTACACCGCTACTATATAGATAAAAATTCTATTTTTATCACGCTATTCTCTATATAAAGATTTCGCCTTTTCAAATATAAAGATTTCGCCTTTTCAAATATAAAGATTTCGCCTTTTCAAATATAAAGATTATATTTTTATTTCATCACAATAAAAGTCACATTTTTATTTCAACATATATATAATAAAAATCAGATTTTTATTTCGCTATATATATAAAGATAATATTTTTATATTCTCTATTATATAGAGGTCATATTTTTAATACTCTACACAAGTAAAAATCATATTTTTGATTCACTACGTATATAAAGATCAAATCTTTAACACTTCCATAATGTAAAAATCATATTTTTATATTTCTACTCATATAAAAATTATATCTTTAACATTTCTACCCTATAAAAATTATATTTTTAACATTTCTACCCTATAAAAATTATATTTTTAACTAAATTAAAAATCGAATCTTTACTACATTAAAAATCTAATCTTTACTACATTAAAAATCTTAACTTTACTACATTAAAAATCTAATCTTTACTATGTTATAAAGATCCTATTTTTATCTTGTCTATATATAAAAATGATTTTTAAATACAATCTAAAATAAAAAAAGAAAAGAAAGACTCACTTTTAAATCGATCGGAAGAGGGGGCTGTCAAAGCTTGCGCGGCGCAGTGGAGTCACGACGGTCGCGGGTGGTGGCACAGGCGACGTGGGGTCCACGACGGGTGAATCAAGGGCTGGAGCTAGGGTTTCCGGGGGTTTTGGGGTTGTGGCTTTGAACTGGGGTAGGGGAGAGAAGGAGAGGCAGAGGGAGGCGGTCAGAAGGGGAGGTGGGGTCGAGTGGAGGCGCGGCAGTTTCGGAAGGCCGATTGGAAGGGAGGTTTCAATCGGAGGAGGCTGCGCGAGAGGTGGCGGCGGCAGGCTCGACGGAGGCGCCTTCGGTGGGGTGGGACGGCTACAGTGGAGGCGGGGTGGACGTGCGCGCGGTGGAGGGTGGGCAGACACGGCACTGGAAGGGTTTCGTCGCTCTTTTTTTTTCTTTTTTCTTTTTTTGTTTGACTGATTCAACGTGGAAAGGGGGGGGGGGGAGAAGAAGAGTTGACTAACGGATATAGGAGAGAGGGGGTATTCTATAAATTTAATTATTTAATTCTATTTTCAATTCTAAAAAGTAACTTTAAAATTCGTACTCGAAATCGAACCCACCGACTATCGCTCATAGATAATTACCCCCATTCCGAACACAATGGGATATGTATCACAAGCTGATTCGATCATTTCGATCAGTTTCCATCAAAATCAAAATATAACTCTATATATTGAATTTGAACGCACATTTCAATTTACCGGGGCCACATACTAACTCGAAAAATTCCTGAAAAATATTTTCTAGCTTCGTATTGACGATACGGTCCTAATAAAACTAGTTTCGTCGAATTCTGAGATCGTTTGAATAATGGCCATTTTCCGGTCGATTAAAATCAATTGAAACTGGTCAAACACGTTTTCCTTTGCCACGCCCATATATTAGCTTCAAAAATTATGAAATTTGAAACCTAGCAATAATTTGACATCACGGATCCAACAAAAGTGGTTTCGTCGAAATCCGAGGTCGTTTGCAAAATGGCTATTTTTAATGGCCGAAATTCCATAGCGACTATTCAGAATTTTCAACTGGACATATCTTTTGAACCCCGTTATGAAATTTTGATTTCTCGGATTCGTTGGAAAGATATCTTCAAATAGATCCTATTATTTTTGGTTTCACTAAAATCCGGTTTATTTTGCACCTGGTACATTCATTTGAAGTTTGAAGTCGAATTATCGAACTACCGCGCCATTTTCAATTCCTTTTATAATTAAAATAAAATTTTATATTCTATCGACGACGTATATAAATATATACGTTCTAATTCTATTCAAAATAAATTTTTCGTCGTTATTATTTAAAATAATCCATTTTAAATATTCAAAATTCATTAAATTGCTAAAATAAAAATTTTAAACTGGCGCAGATTTTACGGGTTGTTACAATTAATAGGAAGAACTTAGAGGGTGAGAAATAAAAAGAAAAAAGTTAGAATAAAAGAAAAGAAAATCACAAGATCACAAAACAGAACAGATATAAATCTCACAGCGGAACAAATAAAATATATTGTATAATATAACTTTTAAATTACAAACTGAAAATGTATATACATACCATTATCAGAGTACAACACTTACAACACAGCGGAAATAAACAATATATATAAAATGCTGAAGCCTCCTGCTCCAAGCTCCTCCAAGTGTATCGGTAAAATCCCGACTACTAGACTGCCTGTCCAAATTTGGGCATCCAAGAGTTTAGGGTAAAATAAAACAAAATAAATTTTGGGTCAGTCATGGGATTGGTGTGAGTAAACTCCTACTACTTGGTTTAACTTTAAAAAATCTTTTTAAAAGAAAGGATAACCGTAAGACCGATACACACATAAACACATATGTTTTTTTACCTTATGATAAGCCAAAATATACTTTGTATCAACACTATTCTGATATTATAATAGCGTTAAACCAAATCAATAGCGATCTAACAACACGCTTGCATCTCGCGCTCCACATACATAGTATACAATCAAAACTACGGGCACTTATTGGGTAATAGATTTCCAATTATGACAAGGTATGGAACCACCTTCCGATAGTATATATCTAGAGAGGAATACACAGGGTTCAACAAGAACATATTGTAACCCAGGCCACACATGACCGACCACTCATTTCGTTTGAGTGTACCGAATGTTTTATCACCAACGGTTGGGATCAGCAACCGTTACTGAAGCATACAACAATGATAGAATAAAGAAGTTGTAACACCCCGAATTTCAATTAACACTAATGGTTAGTAATTAAAGTATAATTAATCTCAGATGTGAGAATCAGGGGAAACGGGCTGCGTCATTGCGTTCGTCTCGGAAAAATACGCGAAATAGAGTCCGAGTTTGCGTAAAACGGGTACCGTATGAAAGAGATATGGACGAACGAAGTTAGGCAGAAAAACCGAAAACAAGGAAGAATGCACTGGCGCACTTGTGAAGTGCGCCAACACAAAAATGCACTGGCGCACTTGTGAAGTGCGCCAACACATTTTTACACTGGCGCACTTGGGAAGTGCGCCCATGTCGGGACAGGAAACCTGCACAGTTTCTAGAGAGTTCTGTGGTTGGGTGCACCAGTTTGGGGTTTGGGCTTGGTCTTAGGGCTGGTTTCTGGAAGGTTCCGAAATCTAAGGGTCCTAATCTAATTTAGGGTTAATCTAATGGCCTAAAACACTTGCCTAATCCTATAAATAAGACCCTAAGCTAGCCCTAAATGGTCATAATCCTATCTCCTAACTAAACTATGCCAAAATTTTCTATGATCATGGCCTCCACTCAAAACCCTAGCCTCCATCCTATTTCTAAACTATTTCTATGAAGGCTTTCATGTGCATACAAGCATCTTTGAGTTGTATGAGTGATCATTGGCTTGCATTCATCATCAAGTTGCAAGCTTTATGTTCAAGGCTAGAGTTTTTGGGTGATTTGTGGCAAGGGTTTGCTTATTGGAGTTTAGTGGTGAGTTTCTATAGACTTAACAATCAATTGTTAAATTGATTATGATAGGATATGATAAGATATGGCTATGTTTGTGGAATCAATGTGTTTATGCAAGTTTAGTATAGTGTATGTTGTGTGCTATATGCAAGTTTAATGCTATGTTTTATGATGCAAAACACTATGTTGAACATTGATTCATATGTAACATGTTATGCAAGCTATATGGGAGATTATATGCAAGTCTATATGTAACATGTTATGCAAGTTATGTATTTGGTTTTATGCATGCTAAGTATTTGGTTTTATGCATGCTATGTATGTGGTTTTATGCATGCTAAGTATTTGGTTTTATGCATGCTAAGTGTTTGGTTTTATGCAAGTTTGTCTCTTTTTATGATATGCATAATATATGCAAGTTTGTCTCTAAGTATGGCATGTTATGCAAGTTCATATGCAAGTTATGATACATATTCATATGCAAGTTATGATGCAAGTTCATATGCAAGTTATGATACATATTCATATGCAAGTTATGATGCAAGTTCATATGCAAGTTATGATACATGTTCATATGCAAGTTATGATGCAAGTTCATATGCAAGTTATGATACATGTTCATATGCAAGTTATGATGCTAGTTCATATGCAAGTTATGATGCAAGTTCATATGCAAGTTTATGTGCAAGTTCATATGCAAGTTGTCTCTTTTATGATATGCATAATGCAAGTTTGGGTTAAATACTAGTTGGGTTTAATGTATGTTCATATATGCAAGTTGACACCTTTTGAACCCATGATAAAGTTACATGCTATGTTGGCTAAACCCATGACCTTTGTGATGAATCTTCCCTTTATTATGTCGTGTTATGAGAACGAACTACGTGGGGAACGATGGGGTTAATATGCATGTTAATAAAATGATGTGAAATGGGTATGATTAATCATACCACAAATTAAATGGACGTAATTGGGAATTTACCTATTAAGTTAGGTCTACCCATATTATGGAGTTGGGAATTTACCTATTAAGTTAGGTCTACCCATACTATGGAATTGGGAATTTACCTATTGAGTTAGGTCTACCCATATTCTTAAAAATGTGTAATTAATTAGGCATAATTAATTCAAATTATGGGGGTGATTAATTAGGTGTAATTAATCAACTAAGACACGAGGTTGGACCCTTTTGTAGCGGAAGTCTGCCCGGAACCGACCGGCCATCCAGCAGCTACAAATGATTGGCCCAATGTGAGAGGTCTTAGTCATAAATTAAATACGTGATTAAAGTAAAGACACGAGGTTAGACCTTTTTATGACAGAAGTCTGCCCGGAACCAACCGGCATATCCAGCAGTCATAAAAGATGGTCTAATGTGAGAGGTCTTTATGAGGTCATGATCTTAATTAATTAAGAAACACTTAACCATATTAACATGTAGAGGGACATGAGGGGTTAAGTGGGTGCCTTGGGTGGCATATGGAAATCTAGTGGGTTGCCTTGGGTGGCAATAGAAAATACGATTAGAATACTTAACCAAAGAGGAACATGTAATTAAACATGGGTAAAGGGTTAAGTAAGTGCTTTGGGTGGCATGTGGAAATCTAGTGGGTGCCTTAAGTGGCAATTGAAATATGATTAGATGACTTAACCAAACCTTAACATGTAGGTGGGCATGATTATAAAAGGGGTTAAGTGGGATACACTAGATAAAATAACAAGCTTAGGTGGTAGCTTGTGGGGGCCCATTTCAACCAATATCCCAAACGTATCTTAGTGGGCTCAACTCTAGTCGAGTGACGGGACACGCATATTGGGCTTGACTATAAGAGGCCAAAACAGGGTAGCGGTGGCAACGCGAGTCCAACGGGTTTCATCTGCGTGTGTGGACCCGGGATGGTAGGTAAGACGTTGTCGCATCGTGTAGATATAACTCGTGCACCATTTGTTGTATCGGGCTAGCCACTTTGGGGAGTGATACACCCCATTGTGGGGCCAGCACGGATATCTACGGTAGGGAGCCGATCGCTTGGGAGTAGTGGGTACACCTAGTAAAGATAGGGGCAGACGGCACCTATGTAGGGGTACACGAACCTACTGGGTAAAATTACTAAGTACACTTAGTGGGATCAACCTTTAAGTAGGAATTATCCTTGGGTAGGTAGAACTGGTGTGGTGCAGTGTAGGAATTACCCTTGGGTGGGTAGATCTGGGGTGGTGTAATCTAGTAATTATCCTTGGGTGGATAAATGCGTCTTTTCGGTTATCTTAGTACATCCTGTGTTTAGTTGGCTACTTAGTGTAGTCATTATCCCCAGAGGTACCGTACCTTGTTTATATCATACCCTAATTACTTTAATGATTGTATTGTTAGGGTTATAGGACTCACTCAGACTTATGTCTGACCCCGTTGTTTCTTTATTTTTTTTCCCAACCCTCAGGTTTTCAGAGTGGGCCTAGCACTAGTGGGCTTTGATCAGACTGCTTTATCTATCTTTTGGAGCTTGGACCGTGGGTGTAAAGCTCAGTTTATCCTTTCTATTATGGCTATTAGGTTATGTAGTGGGATTATGTACTTTCGTTTTTATCAGGATGGATATTATGTACTTGACTCTTATTTATGGTTTTGGTGTAACCAAACATGTTTTACTTTCCGCTGAAATGAAATGATGTTTTAAATTCTCAAGTATTACTTATATCTGTCTTGTTGTAATTTTTCTGTTCTATATTCACTTAAAATACTCCACTGATGTTATGGCATTCCCTTAGTGAGTGACCGTAGCGGGTGTGGGGTGTTACACGTGGTATCAGAGCTTAAGGTTACCAGAACAGATAAAATTTTTAGAAAAACTATTTTCTAAGAATATTTTTGAAAGGAGTATTTTCAAAAACATGTCTTTTAAGAGAAAAGTTTTTGAAAGAAAAGCATAATCCCTAATAGCCATATCTATATCTTTCGAATTCTCCGTTTTGAATCTCTTCCTCTCTCGTTTTGAGTTTCCCCTCCGCGTATAGATGACCTTTCTAAGATAGATAAGAACGGAAAACCACTTCAAGGGACTTAGACATTAGTCGGATTAGAAGTTGGTTCAAGAAGGAGGAGGACTGGTAGGTATCTATTGGATAGACGATGGGAGGAAGGCTCAAATAGTTGTTTGGTTAATGAAGGATGAAACCTCATTGGTGGGAGGTTACGAGTGGAGAATGGGAAGAAGAAGGCGAGTAGTTATCCTTTTGGAGGAATGGGACACCGTATTAGGATTGTCCAAAGGGGCATGGGCAAGGTATGGAATCTCCTGGAGGGTAGTTGTATTCCCTCGCGGCTAGTGTACCAGATGGGGATAGGACCGTCTAGGTTGGAATTTGGATTTCTTTATTATCCGGTTCGAACTTTATTAGATTCTGACGCATCGAGTTCGTTTATCTCATCGTTGTTAGTTGAGTCACTGCACTTAGGCACCAGTTTGGTAGATGATCCCTTAGTTGTTTCAAACCCAATTGGGGCTCCATGATGTGTTTGGGTTTGAAAGTTTCTATACTTAGCGTTGAGTTTAGATGTGATGCTTTTTGGGCTTCACGGGCTATGGGTTAGTTTGGGCATGGACTGGTTATCCAGTAGGGGTGCCGTTCTTGATTTTGAAGGAAGAGTTGTTAGGCTTATGACCCGCTTGGGTAACACTCTCGAGATCTCTTGTAATCCCATGGAATCTGTTATGCTAAGTTATCTCGAATCGCTTGACACGTCGGTCGAGAGTTTGCGATCTGTTAGAGTGGTCCGGGAATACTCGGATGTGTTTGAGGAGGTGAAGGGCTTACCTCCGGAGCGGGAGATTGACTTCCGAATATATCTGGTAGACAATGCTAAACCTGTATCTTTACCAATGCGCCACATGGCTCCTCGCGAGAGGAGGGAACTCCATAAACAAGTAGGGGAGTTGCTTGAGAAGGGGTCCATAAGACAAAGTATATCGGAGTGGGGTGCTCCAGTAGTTTTTGCTACGAAGGCGGATGGGTCCCTCAGACTTTGTGTAGGCTAAAGAGAGCTAAATAAACTCACAAAGAAGAATAGACACCCATTGCCGAGGATTGATGATCTCTTTGATCACTTGGTTGGCGCCTCAGTATTTTCGCAAGTTGGACTCAGCCACGGGGTTTCGTCAGTTGAGAGTGGATGAGGATAGCATAGAGAAGATTGCCTTTAGGACTCCGGATGGTTTTATGAGTGGCTGGTGATGCCATTTGGTTAGACGAACGCCTCCGCATACTTTGTTGATTTGATGAGAAGGGTGTTCAGGGAGTACCTAAATAAGTTCGTGATGATCTTGGTGGATGACATCTTGGTCTTTTCTAGGAGCGAAATAAGTTTTCGTATGTGCTCAATAGGTTGAGCAAAGCCAGTTATGGGATAAACGGTGGTTTTGGAGCGAGACTGGCAAGGACATCCAGAATTGGACAAGGGCTTAATTATTTAGCCATTTTTACTAGTATCATCTCACGTAGGTCGTCTGAATTCGAAGGAGGTATCCCTTGGGTGTTTGTCTGATATTGGTTTAGGCCTTTGGGGCTTGCATTTGGGGGATGTCGAGTTCAACTAGGGTGGTCTGCGTGAGAGATGGATAGTTGTGACGATTTTGCATGGGAGAATATCCTGATTTTCTCTAGAAGTGGAGAAAAGCATGCCCTACATCTTAGGGAAGTGTTGGAGACTCTTTGAGCGCATTGTCTTAAGACAATAAAGGAGGATGGAATTCTTAGCATCCTATGAGTTTGAGATAGCGTATACCCCTGGCAAGGGTAACGTGGTGGCAGACGCCTTAAGCAGAAAAAGGCTGTCTTTGAGTCCATTGTTCGTGGAATGGCGAAGCTTGGAGTTTAATTCTATGTTTGACTTTAGACCTTCCGTTGACTTTGTACCCGGTTTGCTAGCCTCCTTGGAGGTTAGGCCTACTCTTTTGGGGCGGATTGGTGAGGCACAGCGAGGCGACCCATAGTTGGTTGAGTTAGTAGAAAAGCTCATAAGGGGGGGAGTCGTCCAGCCATTTGAGTAGGTACACCCTAGATGGTAAGGGGTGGTTGCGTAGAGACGGTAGACTTTGTGTACCGCAAGACGAGGGTCTGAGGAAGGCTATACTTGATGATGCACATCGATCGAAGATGACCATTCATCCTGGTAGGGACAAGATGTACCAAGACATGAAGCGAGTTTTCTTTTTGGGCCGGTATGGAGAAAGATGTGGCCGAGTATGTCGCTAGATGCTTGGTGTGCTAGCAAATGAAAGCAGAGCAGAAGAAACCCGATGGGTTGCTTCACCCATTTGGAAGTTCCGCTATGGAAGGGGATAGTGTCTCGATGGGTTACCGAGATCGAGGAAGGGCAATACGGGAATTTGGGTTGTGGTAGACAGACTTACCAAGAGTGCCCATTTTATACCCGTGAAGAGTAAGAGGACCGCTCCATGGCTTGCTTCAGTCTATGTTAGAGAGATTGTTAGATTGCATTCATCCAGCATTGTGAGTGATCGAGATCCTATCTTCACTAGCGAGTTCTGGAAAAGTTTTCAAGAAGCAGTAGGGACTCAATTGTGTCTGAGCACCGCATATCATCCTCAGACGGACGGCCAGACTGAGAGGGTGAATCGGTCCTAGAAGACCTTTTGAGGCTTTGTATCTTAGATTTTGGTGTTACATGGGAAGAGCATCTTCCATTGGTGGAGTTCGCATATAATAACAGCTTTCAGTCCAGTATTGGTATGGCTCCTTTTGAAGCTCTTTATGGAAGGCCTTGTCGATCACCTACATGTTGGTGGGAATCTACGGAGAAGATCTTGCTTGGGCCTGATATGGTTAGAGAGACTTCTGAGAAGATTGACTTGATTCGAAGAAGGATGAAAGCAGCGCAGGATAGGCAAAAATCTTATGCGGACAAGAGGAGGACGGACCTTGAGTTTGAAGTAGGGGACATGGTCTTTGTCAAAGTGTCTCCGTTACGAAATGTGGTTCGCTTTGGATCTGTTGGGAAGTTAGCACCAGGGTTCGTAGGGCCGTTTCCTATTAAGGAAAGGATTGGACGGATGGCATATAGGGTGGAGTTGCCCGACAGACTTAGTGGTGTTCATGATGTATTCCATGTATCACATTTGAGGAAGTGCTTACATGAGACCGCAGAGGTGGTAGAGCCGAGCTTGCTTAGAGAAGAGGAAGTAGAGCGTGATGCGACTATTAGACGAGCTCCTACTCGCATCCTTGGGTCAGAAACTAGGAAGTTGAGGAACAGAGAAGTTCAGCTAGTTAAAGTGCAATGGGGAGATGACGAAAGCAATGCTACTTGGGAGACGGAAGCGAAGATGCGTTCTTTGTACCCATTTCTTTTTGAGAGTATGTCTTTTAACTTCTCCTTTATCGCTTGTCTAGTACTTATCTTATCTTTAGTATATCCTCTCGCTAGTACCTATGACCTTTAGATAGGGTATAATCTATGGTTGAAACATGTGTTTGAGACATGTTATGTTTGATGGATGCATGTGGATGCAAGTGGTTGCTAGTGGTTGCTCGTGGATGCATGTATACACACTCTAGGCACTAGATCGGCTCAATCACTTCATATTGCATATTGCATAAAATTGTGTGTAGGAAGCTATATCTATGGATGTATAATGATTGTGTTATCATATGGATGATGCATTTTGGTGAATGATTGTGCACTCATGTAGATATTGTATGTGTCGATAGGGTTCTCTCGCATACATAATGGATGCATGGCACTATCATGGTTTGCATATGTTCATACATTAGATAGGGAACATATACACACACTTTTTGCATATGCTCATACATCATTAGAAACTGTTTTAAGGACAATGGATGCCCGTGTTTGATGGATTGAGTAGATGGTTGTTTGGATGGTAGGATATGCATTCTCCTTAGCTTAGAGATTTCGGGGACGAAATCCTTTAAGTAGGGGAGAATGTAACACCCCGAATTTCAATTAACACTAATGGTTAGTAATTAAAGTATAATTAATCTCAGATGTGAGAATCAGGGGAAACGGGCTGGGTCATTGCGTTCGTCTCGGAAAAATACGCGAAATAGAGTCCGAGTTTGCGTAAAACGGGTACCGTATGAAAGAGATATGGACGAACGAAGTTAGGCAGAAAAACCAAAAACAAGCAAGAATGCACTGGCGCACTTGTGAAGTGCGCCAACACAAAAATGCACTGGCGCACTTGTGAAGTGCGCCAACACATTTTTACACTGGCGCACTTGGGAAGTGCGCCCATGTCGGGACAGGAAACCTGCACAGTTTCTAGAGAGTTCTGTGGTTGGGTGCACCAGTTTGGGGTTTGGGCTTGGTCTTAGGGCTGGTTTCTGGAAGGTTCCGAAATCTAAGGGTCCTAATCTAATTTAGGGTTAATCTAATGGCCTAAAGCACTTGCCTAATCCTATAAATAAGACCCTAAGCTAGCCCTAAATGGTCATAATCCTATCTCCTAACTAAACTATGCCAAAATTTTCTATGATCATGGCCTCCACTCAAAACCCTAGCCTCCATCCTATTTCTAAACTATTTCTATGAAGGCTTTCATGTGCATACAAGCATCTTTGAGTTGTATGAGTGATCATTGGCTTGCATTCATCATCAAGTTGCAAGCTTTATGTTCAAGGCTAGAGTTTTTGGGTGATTTGTGGCAAGGGTTTGCTTATTGGAGTTTAGTGGTGAGTTTCTATAGACTTAACAATCAATTGTTAAATTGATTATGATAGGATATGATAAGATATGGCTATGTTTGTGGAATCAATGTGTTTATGCAAGTTTAGTATAGTGTATGTTGTGTGCTATATGCAAGTTTAATGCTATGTTTTATGATGCAAAACACTATGTTGAACATTGATTCATATGTAACATGTTATGCAAGCTATATGGGAGATTATATGCAAGTCTATATGTAACATGTTATGCAAGTTATGTATTTGGTTTTATGCATGCTAAGTATTTGGTTTTATGCATGCTATGTATGTGGTTTTATGCATGCTAAGTATTTGGTTTTATGCATGCTAAGTGTTTGGTTTTATGCAAGTTTGTCTCTTTTTATGATATGCATAATATATGCAAGTTTGTCTCTAAGTATGGCATGTTATGCAAGTTCATATGCAAGTTATGATACATATTCATATGCAAGTTATGATGCAAGTTCATATGCAAGTTATGATACATATTCATATGCAAGTTATGATGCAAGTTCATATGCAAGTTATGATACATGTTCATATGCAAGTTATGATGCAAGTTCATATGCAAGTTATGATACATGTTCATATGCAAGTTATGATGCAAGTTCATATGCAAGTTATGATGCAAGTTCATATGCAAGTTTATGTGCAAGTTCATATGCAAGTTGTCTCTTTTATGATATGCATAATGCAAGTTTGGGTTAAATACTAGTTGGGTTTAATGTATGTTCATATATGCAAGTTGACACCTTTTGAACCCATGATAAAGTTACATGCTATGTTGGCTAAACCCATGACCTTTGTGATGAATCTTCCCTTTATTATGTCGTGTTATGAGAACGAACTACGTGGAGAACGATGGGGTTAATATGCATGTTAATAAAATGATGTGAAATGGGTATGATTAATCATACCACAAATTAAATGGACGTAATTGGGAATTTACCTATTAAGTTAGGTCTACCCATATTATGGAGTTGGGAATTTACCTATTAAGTTAGGTCTACCCATACTATGGAATTGGGAATTTACCTATTGAGTTAGGTCTACCCATATTCTTAAAAATGTGTAATTAATTAGGCATAATTAATTCAAATTATGGGGGTGATTAATTAGGTGTAATTAATCAACTAAGACACGAGGTTGGACCCTTTTGTAGCGGAAGTCTGCCCGGAACCGACCGGCCATCCAGCAGCTACAAATGATTGGCCCAATGTGAGAGGTCTTAGTCATAAATTAAATACGTGATTAAAGTAAAGACACGAGGTTAGACCTTTTTATGACAGAAGTCTGCCCGGAACCAACCGGCATATCCAGCAGTCATAAAAGATGGTCTAATGTGAGAGGTCTTTATGAGGTCATGATCTTAATTAATTAAGAAACACTTAACCATATTAACATGTAGAGGGACATGAGGGGTTAAGTGGGTGCCTTGGGTGGCATATGGAAATCTAGTGGGTTGCCTTGGGTGGCAATAGAAAATACGATTAGAATACTTAACCAAAGAGGAACATGTAATTAAACATGGGTAAAGGGTTAAGTAAGTGCTTTGGGTGGCATGTGGAAATCTAGTGGGTGCCTTAAGTGGCAATTGAAATATGATTAGATGACTTAACCAAACCTTAACATGTAGGTGGGCATGATTATAAAAGGGGTTAAGTGGGATACACTAGATAAAATAACAAGCTTAGGTGGTAGCTTGTGGGGGCCCATTTCAACCAATATCCCAAACGTATCTTAGTGGGCTCAACTCTAGTCGAGTGACGGGACACGCATATTGGGCTTGACTATAAGAGGCCAAAACAGGGTAGCGGTGGCAACGCGAGTCCAACGGGTTTCATCTGCGTGTGTGGACCCGGGATGGTAGGTAAGACGTTGTCGCATCGTGTAGATATAACCCGTGCACCATTTGTTGTATCGGGCTAGCCACTTTGGGGAGTGATACACCCCATTGTGGGGCCAGCACGGATATCTACGGTAGGGAGCCGATCGCTTGGGAGTAGTGGGTACACCTAGTAAAGATAGGGGCAGACGGCACCTATGTAGGGGTACACGAACCTACTGGGTAAAATTACTAAGTACACTTAGTGGGATCAACCTTTAAGTAGGAATTATCCTTGGGTAGGTAGAACTGGTGTGGTGCAGTGTAGGAATTACCCTTGGGTGGGTAGATCTGGGGTGGTGTAATCTAGTAATTATCCTTGGGTGGATAAATGCGTCTTTTCGGTTATCTTAGTACATCCTGTGTTTAGTTGGCTACTTAGTGTAGTCATTATCCCCAGAGGTACCGTACCTTGTTTATATCATACCCTAATTACTTTAATGATTGTATTGTTAGGGTTATAGGACTCACTCAGACTTATGTCTGACCCCGTTGTTTCTTTATTTTTTTTCCCAACCCTCAGGTTTTCAGAGTGGGCCTAGCACTAGTGGGCTTTGATCAGACTGCTTTATCTATCTTTTGGAGCTTGGATCGTGGGTGTAAAGCTCAGTTTATCCTTTCTATTATGGCTATTAGGTTATGTAGTGGGATTATGTACTTTCATTTTTATCAGGATGGATATTATGTACTTGACTCTTATTTATGGTTTTGGTGTAACCAAACATGTTTTACTTTCCGCTGAAATGAAATGATGATTTAAATTCTCAAGTATTACTTATATCTGTCTTGTTGTAATTTTTCTGTTCTATATTCACTTAAAATACTCCACCGATGTTATGGCATTCCCTTAGTGAGTGACCGTAGTGGGTGTGGGGTGTTACAGAAGCAAATGGATTTTTCTCTAGATCAGGTGATAATACACCCTAATGGGAGCGACCCACATAGCCATGCTGCCTGCCCGATTTTTGTCATTTCCCGTTAGTGAGCCTTAAGGCTATACTTACCTTTTTAATACCACAGCATCATTCACTTTAAATGTTACATTGTAAAACCCGCCAAATCAATTATTGATTTCCCCAAAAATATCACGGGCATAAAGCTAAGAGAAATGAATTCCTCCGCCACCAAACGCAAATACGTTTCAAGAGATCAATGTAGATGATATGATGTAACAACCCAAATTCTGACAGACTGATTTTTTTCAAAATTCCAGTCTATTGAAACTGGGATTGGTTTGCTCTGGTATCCTACAGAAAAGACAGAGACTTAAAACATGTCAGAGCTCAGAAAATATCTCATAGCAAAATGGATAAAATATAATCAAAATATAGCCTTAATAATATTGTCTAACCAGTATCCAAGGCTATCATGTCTCTGTTACAAATCTAACCAACGAGTATGTTATGAGGAGAGGGTCAGAACACAAGTTCTGGTGACTGGATTTAAATGATTCACTTTGGATAACACTGCATTTACCGTTCAATCATATTTTCTTATTTATTAGGTTACTTAGGTTAACAGCACTCAAGGCTTACACACGCGTCGTACCCATTTACTTCCCAGTGGATTAGCCTAATATAGTACATATGTAGCTACCCTTCAATACTGAGGTACACCCCATGGTACCGTACTCGCACGGTCTCCACCGTAATGCCACCGAAATGAACACAATCCCTCATCCTGCACCAGAGTGACGTACGGATCTCTACATAACAATGTTACGTTCCACATATATCTGTCATTACTACGCTACGTAATCATATGGACTGACATTGTCGATCGAATTAGATTCTATACCGGAATAATGCCCTCATGTCTACGATACACCACCTAGACCCGACATGCATGTATATAGAGTCTAGACTGTCCTATATATGTATCATCAATTGTAGCTCGATGCCTTAACCGCACATCCTCTAATGTGCACTGAGTTCTGTGGCAGGGTGATACGAGAAACAAGGAACTCGGTCGGCCCCACCCCGGCCCCTTCCTCAACTTGTAAAGACTACAAAAGCTAAATGACTACCCCTAAAGAAAACAATCTAAACATACATTTGGCGTCTTCCCTCAACCACCGTTCCTCGATAGTGAAGGGTGAATGGTGTACTGGTTTTAGCTCTAGTCTATCCACATCCCACTGACTGCCGATGACGGGTACCCAACGATCTACTATCATTATTAGTTGTGACCCTTCACCTCCCTATTGAGGAAACCGCCGAATCACCCTGGTGTCACCGCGTCACAACATTCTGACTCCATAGCTACTTCTGTAGTCAAGGCCTACCCACCTAGTAGTTAGGCGCAGACCCAACCTCTGCGATCGAGCACAGCCTAAAACATTTGCCACCATACGGAGGACTACGAGGAGCACCTTACGTACCTCAGGAAGCCGCGTTCTTCCCCTTCTAGTCCTTTGGAGCCGTCAGAACAATCAAATGAATGTGCGCTCCCCTCGTGTCTTATAACACCACAATGATCTACCCGTTGAGTTATTCACCCTCAAACGTGCAGACTGGTCCAACCGCCTCACTTTAATATGTTGTTAGACCCTATGTCTAAACATTATTTTATGCGCTTTCCTTACCTCATCAGGTTTCCATTTAACTTGGTTATTCTCATTCATATTGAGTTCTTAATAGTGTTACCAAGTTCCTCTTGCTTATTAATTTCAGTCATATAACTTAATCCATTTAAGTTTATTAATAAGCCAACAACATGTTATTCTCTAGATAGTGGCCCAAGGTCTGTAATCCACAATCCCTTTTATATTCTTGTTTGATTTCATTGTTACAATAACCTATTCTACTTAATATGTAATTAAGTATATCTCAATTCACATGTTTTCTTGTTTAACATGTCAGTCATTATTAATGATTAAATATAACTTATTTCATAAGTTTTCCTTATTTTAATCATAATTCCATTTTACACCATTACTACAACTTATCATTGTTTACTCATTGATTAACTTCTCTTAACTAAGGTCCATTAATAAGTTCCTCTACCCATTTATTATAACCTTATGTTATAATTTCCTCTTGTCCTTAGGACAAGTCTAAACATGTTATTCTAATCAGCGGGTTTCAAACTTCCAAGCTTACAGATTACTTAATTTATAATTAAGTACAACTTCTTATACTTCATATTTTTCCCCCTTTTCTCAACTAGTTTCCAGCTTTCCCATATACTGATTACTTAATTTACAATTAAGTATCCCTTATCTCATTTCACCAGTTATCCCATTTCCCTACTAGTTTATTATAACCTAAGTTATAATCTTCACTTGTCCCTAAGACAAGTCTACCTATTATACAACATTTTCATTAATGTTATTTATTTATAATGGGTTATTATCATTCCCCATTTAAACCATTCACTATTGTAATCAATTATCCTTTATTCACCGTAATATATTTTCCTTATTTTATTAAGGAATACACTTCATGCACCTTATCAGTTTGATTTATAGAAGGAATCAGTGATTTATTTTCATAATGTATTCCCATCTAAATTCATGGTGGCAAATAATTTCTTTCCTCTTTCTTACTTTATTCACCGTGGCTTACTTGCAACCACGTTCTAAAAAATAGGTCATTTAGGGAAATACATCACTTTTCCTTCGCATCACACTAACTCAATTCATTACATCCCTTCCTTTCTTATTTTCTATGTTAGACATTTAATTACCATCATTTCCATTTATTCATATATTGTTATATATATACATATGTATATATATATATATATATATATATATATATGTATGCACTAGACCTCTCACATTAAGCCTACACTTGTGGACGTTGGATTTGCCGGGCGGGTCCGGGCAGACTTCTAGACTTAACCTCGTGTCTTAGCACCATTACATGTTTTAATTATGCACTTAGACCCCTCACATTAGATTTACCACTTGTGAATGCTGGATATGTTGGGCGGTTCCGGACAGACTTCTATCACAAATGCAATCTAACCTCGTTTCTAAGAGCATTACAGTTTCAAATTACTGTGAATCTAGGCATGTTCATTCTTTAACGATTAGTCCTATTTCATGTAAATTTTAGGCATTTTGTCCTTTTTACTGTAATCTAGTTTACAGTAATCTAATTTACATGTCGTCCAGTTATGCCTATATTTTGTCGCATGTCCTTTTAACATATGTTTAGTTCTATTTTGGCATGTAAACATTCAAGAATCCAACAAGTTAAAATGTCGTTTACCCAATAATATGAATCGTATAATTATAACAACAGTAGTCATTGCCCGTATTCTAACAAGTTTGTTCAACATGTAATCATTCCAACTGTTTATCTGATTCAACGTATGAATTATTCATATTAACATCTCAACTTGTTATAGCAATAATTTATAATTAATCTGGCAATTTCATAATTAATAAAAAGGGGAATGCTAAAGGATAACATATTATCATCTAAAGGCTGTAGCTTAAACCCACTCACCTCGTACGCTTTCCCAATTCTGGATCTGATCCAGTTTTAGCATCCATGGTTTTTCTCCTTAATCGGATTCACAACCTAACGACCTTGGATTTATTATTTTCATTAAAAGAGAAAGGAAAAGAAAAATAAATGAATTTAAATAGATCGGATCTAGATAGTTACCTTACTTTGTTTAGAGATATGAAATTAACGTAGATTCGCTGTGATAGAAGTAGGATTGCACATCTCTAAACTTTAACTGATTGGCTCTAGTTGATTATTGAAGAAGAAACGGTTTGATTCAGTCTGGGCAGAAGCAACATCTAGTTCTCGATTGATTTTAGTGTGGAGTAACAAGAGAAATGGGGCATATTTATAGCCTAGAGCCAACCAGTAAACAGTCTACGGTCATTTTCAAGAATCCGCCCAGATCCGCAGTGGGGTCGACCCCTCTTCATGTGGCTCGAACCCCTTGTTGATGGGTCGACCCCTGGGTCGACACCCAACGGGAAAAATTCCTGCTCAACTTCCCGCCTAGTGAATTTTGATTTTTGAACTGATTTTTCGAATTTTCTGGATTGTATGCAAACTTCTAATGCTCATAACTTGTTCATACGGTGTCCGTTTTACGCAAACCAGGTGTCTATTTTGACCAGAATTTCGAGACGAATGCAATGGCGTAGTCCGTTTCACTTAATTATGAATATTTAATTAAATTATTATTATTTTATTATCTTAAGTTAAAAATGTAGGGTGTTACATTCTCCCACACTTAGGAAATTTCATCCCCGAAATTTGATAATGTAGAATTCAGTAACCCCTCACACAATATACATCCATCATGTATGCATCCAATTTTTGCCAACATTATGCACTTATGCAAAGTGAAATACAACATAATGATGCATGTATGCCTAAGTGGTACCTCCTATATATATGCAATTTTTTCAAAAATCCTTTTAAAATATGATGCTCATATCCTAAATACACTGGCAGTTATACATGAATGCAATATTTTGAAAATCAAAATGCTTTTTCATCCAAAATTTCCCACACTCTTACTGAGTAAGAACGTAGTTCATTCAGTTGTGGCATCCATAATCCTACCAACCAACTTTATTTTTCGAATTTCAGAAAAATCTAATTTTCTAAAATCGATTTCTTATGTTACAAAAAGGTGGAAAATGGAAAACTTCACGTCTTCCTTTTTCTTTTTCAACCTTTCTCTAACCGTACTTCGATTTTTTGTAACTATTTATAAAGATTCCCTATTTTCCTATCTAAACACAGCCCACATAAGAAAACTTTCTTTTGTTATTGATTTTCTTTTTCATCTTATCTTGGAAATTATTATCTTTATCCATCTTTTCTCATAACTTATCATGTTTGTTGCTTTACTGAATTTGATGTTTCCTTTTTAGTTGTACCATTTCTCTTTCCTTAGCTTATTTAATTATCTGACCTTAGTTTAAATAAGCTTCTAGTCTTTCAACTAAAAAAGGATAACAAACACCACCCTACACAACTACTACTAAGGGCCAAGAATCTCGGGACTATGGGATCCACGACAGGTTTAGGTGTTACCCTAACTACCCAACAAGAACAAAAATAACGGAACGATCCCAATAGAAATGCAGTAACGGGTTTTGCCCCTAACATGAAAATTAGCAACATGATCTAAACACTTGCCCTTTTTTACTAACTAGTAGTCACCACTTGTCCTAGCTGTGTACCAAAAATTAGTTTAGCAACACCCTAGGCTTTTCAATGCTTACGCATTCTATGAGAACTTACTATTATTCCAAGATAATTCTCGCTATTTACTTCATAGCCTCAAAAAAATTTCTTGTCTTTCCTAGACTCTAATCCTTTTCTACTCCATACTTTTTAAAACACGGTTTGGCCTTTTCGTTTCACTTTTCTTCCAAAAATTAAAAGTGTCAGAACTTTATTTTCCTCATCAAAACTTACTTTTTCCAAACCATAAAATCATGACATCTTAAAAAAATGTAAATCTTTTTTTTTTCAAATCACAAAAACTTGAGTAGATACAGACAACTATTACTCAATCGGGTTTACAACTTGTTCTTACCAATAAGGTTAGGTCGATCTCTTACTACAAGGTGCAAACATCCTCTTTATTATTAATTTCTACACTTATTTTGTCCATCTAACAAAATCTTCTCTTTTAAAACAATTTATCAAAAAATGGTTTTCTAAAGTATAGAGACTTCAAAACTTTCTTTATTAAAAAAAAAATTCTTTTATAAAATATAACAAGAAAACTAGCGAGTTATACATGCTCTATAATATGCACCTTTTTCTAGGAGAATTTTACTTTATACAAAGTTTTCATAAGAAATTACTATTTACGAAATATATCCCATTTTATTTCAAAACCCAATAAGTACTTCTTTACATATTTTAAAACTATAACTTTCAAGATTAAAACCTGAAAGCACCATAAACCATTTTCCTAAAAAAAATTAAAACTTCATGTTCTTAAAAGTTACAATGGGGTTAGACTCAAAGCGGGTTTCCAATTATTCTAGGCTTTTCTAGACACTCCCACGAAGTCAATTCTCTCAACTATATTTATTCCTAATCCATTTTCCTCTTTTCAACCTTTTCCAATTCATAAGGTTTTCAAGCCCACTAACCCAAAATACTAATCATATGGGATTCACTTTCCTTCCATACGAAGTATATTGTACACTCTCTACCCAAATTACCTAAGGGTCTCAAATTTCCATATTCATTCTTCTAGTGTACAAAACAAACATCCCATTTCTAGCCATGTTATACTCTTTCCATTTAGTGGGTTTCTCTATTGATCTAGGTATATATATAATATATTTATATTTTTAAAAATAAAAATACGTTCACTCACTATATATATAGGAATGCTAGCTCTGATACCAGATGTAACAACCCGAATTCCAACAAACCAATTTTTTTTTAAATTCCAATCTATCGAAACTCGGAATGGTTTGCTCTGGTATCCTGCAGAAAAGACAGAGGTATAAAACATGTCAGAGCTCAGAAAATATCTCACAGCGGAATGGATAAAATATAATATAATAAAAATATAACCTTACCGTATTAATAATACTGCCTAACCAGTATCCAAGGCTATCATGTCTCTGCCCCAAATCTAACCTGCGAGTATGTTATGAGGAGGGGGTCAGAACACAAGTTCTGGTGACTGGATTTAAATTATACACTTTGGATAACACTACATATACAGTTCAATCATATTTTCTTGTTTATTAGATTACTTGGGTTTACAGCACTCAAGGCTTACACACACATCGTACCGATTTACTTCCTAGTGGATTAACCTAATATAGTATATATGTAGCTACCCCTCAATACTGAGGTACACCCATGGTACCCTACTTGCACGGTCTCCACCGTAATTCCACCGAAATGAACGCAGTCCCTCATCCTACGCTGGAGTGATGTACAGATCTCTACTTAACAATGTTACGTTCCGCGTATATCTATCGTTCCTACGCAACTAAGCGTACATAATGCCATCATCGATCGAATCAGATTCTATACCAGAATAATGCCCTCAAGCCTACGATACACCACCCAGAGCCGACATGCATGTATTTAGACCGTCCCATATACGTATCATCAATTGTATCTCAATGCCTTAACCACACATCCTCTAATGTGCACCGAGTTCCATGGCAGGGCGATACAAGAAACACAGGACTCTGTCGGGAGCTTTGCCGTATCTGTACAGGCTTGTCTTTAAGAGCCTCTATATATAGATATACCTAGGGTCTGTTTTCAAGCTGGCTATGGCCCAATCTCGGCCCCTCCCTCAACTAGTAAAGATTATAAGAGCTAAACGACTGCCCCTAAAGAAAATATTCTAAACATCCATTTGGCATCTTCCCTCAACCACCATACCCTGATAGTGAAGGGTGAATAGTTTATTGGTTTTAGCTTTAGTCTTTCCGCATCCCACTGGCTGCCGATGATGGGTATCTGACAATCTACTATCCTTGTTGGTCGTAACCCTTCGCCTCCCTGTTGAGGCAACCGCCGAATCACCCTGGTGTCATCGTGTCATAGCATTCTGATTGCATAGCTACTTCTGCAGTCCAAGCCTACCCACCTAGTAGTTGCGCGCAGACCCAACCTCTGCGAGCACAACCTAAAACATCTGCCACCGCACTGAGGACTACTAGTGTAACACGCCGAAAATATTAGACATTTTAACTACATTATATAATGAATATAATGCGATAACTTAATTTAACACTGCGAATTAATTAAAATAGTCTGTACCATTATGTTCGTCTTGAAATTTTGGTCAAGATAGATATTTGGTTTGCGTAAAACAGACACCATATGAAGAAGTTATTAAGCCTTGAAGTTTGTATACATATGAGAAATATATATATATGTATAAAATTAAATAAATAAATACCCAAAAAAATTCAAAATAGCATAATGGGAGGAGGAATAGCCGAACCACCCCATTTTGGGGTCGGGGTCGATCCAGGGTGTTTGGGTGTCGACCCGTGGCCTGATTCGCCCTAGGGCTGATGTGGCATCTAAATCCTGGAAGCTGGTAGCTATAAATACATGGTCATTTCTCTTGTTTTCTTCATTGAGAATCCATGGAGGCCAAACTCTGCTGGCATATGAACTGAATTGGATCCTTTATCTTCTACAACTATCAACTAAAGCAAATCTGTTGGAAATTCAAGATCCAATCTTTTCTAGTTCTATCTTCTAATCCAAATTTTGTGAGTTATGAGTTACTTTTAGAATTAAATATTTAAAAGTAAACTTTACACGATTATAGTTTGGATTTGTTCATGTGCCTATATTATATTGGATCCATTGTAAATTATGAACATATGGCAATTTGGATTGGTTATAACTTGGATCTAGATTTCTATGATGTAGATCTTAATCCCTATTAGTGATAAATCCACTTTTATCTATTAGTTCTGAATTATGTGGACATTCTATGATATAGATCTTATCCCTATTTGTGTTAGATATACTTTTTCTATTAGATCTGAATTATGTGGACATTCTATGATGTAGATCTTATCCCTATTTGTGATAGATCTACTTTTATCTATTATATCTGAATTATGTAGACATTCTATGATGTAGATCTTATCCCTATTCATGTTAGATATACTTTTATCTATTAGATCTGAATTATGTGGACATTCTATGATGTAGTTCTTATCCCTATTTGTGTTAGATCTACTTTTACCTATCAGATCTGAATTATGTGGAGATTTTATGATGTAGATCTTAATCCCTATTTGTTAGATCTACTTTTAGCTATTAGATCTTATTATGCGGACACCTAAATTATTAATCAGATCTAGTTTATTATTTGGATCCCCTTGTGCTTCTCATATTAGATCTGAACTTGTTGGACATCTAAATTGAATTTAGATCTTGTCATGTTCATCTTATCACCTTTTCTATGTTACAACTAGTTAACTACCACAAGTTTATTAGATCTATGCTTATATGTTCAGCATGTTAGTATATGTTTATGCTGGTTATGTTAGAACATTCACCTTTATCATATATCCATTACCTTCCCTTTTTATTGTTCATGATTAGGCTAATGTGTAGCCTATACATGCCGTAAATTATGTGAACATGCCAGTTAGGGAACGGGGAGGGAAAAAGGTTAATATTGGCATAATTTGAATATAAACATGAGTTGGACATAAAATTCAAAAGGCGGAAGTGGGGACATAATCAACTATTAAGACATAGGTAAGAATTGGATAAAAATGGAATGTCTAGTAATTACAATTAGAAATTGTAATTGCACTTATGACACGAGGTTAGGTTGCACTAGTGGTGGAAGTTTGCTCGGACCTAACCGGCATATCCAGCAGCCACTAATGTTGAACCTAATGTGAAAGGCCTAAGTGCGCAAATACAAATCGGGCTAAGATACGAGGTTAGGCCCAACTTGTGGAATAAGACTGCCCGGACCCGATCGGCATATCCAGCATCCGCAAGTTGTAAGCCTAATGTGGGAGGTCTAGCCCATTATAAACCATAAATGGACATGGTAATGAATTGGACAACTTAACCTAATCTAGTCCATAGGGATTGTATGATTATGAACTAAAGTTATGGTTAAGTAAAAACGGGTTGGATAGTGGGTGGGTTAAGTTAAGTAAATCTTGGGTAGGTGGGTGATATTATTATATATAGGCCCAAAAACTTAACCGTTAAATAAACATGCTTGAATCAGTGGGAGGGTTAAGTAAATCTTGGGTAGGTGGGTAATAATCATATTAGTATATATAGGCCCACAAAATAACCTGTTGGGGATATGTAATTAAAGACACCGAACCAGTGGAAAACCTAGTAGTGGGGATGCAAGACACAGTGGAGAGCTTGCATCATCTTGTGTGGGACCCATTTCAATCAGTAACCCTTAAATAGGTATCAAACGGGTACTCCGAACTAGGTCAGAGTGGGGCACACTTACTGAGCTGAATATAAGTGATCCAAACGTGGAGGACAGTGTCATGACGGCGCGTTCCATCGGGTTCATGTGCGTGCATGACTCCGCCTGCTCGGGAAAATAAGACGTTGTGACATTAGTAGATATGGTTGTGCACATCCGGAAAATGAAGGGTTGCCACATTAGGGAGTGATACACCCCATTGTGGGGGTCAGCACAGGGTATCTACGAAATAAGAAGCCGATCGATTGGGGGGTTGTAAATAGGGTACATCTAGTGCTGTCTGTTTCTGTGGGGTACCTGTGTTTCTGTCTGGGCTAACACCCGTTATTTCTGTTTAGGTACCAGTTATGTTTGGGTTAAAACCCGTTACTAGAGTACACCTAAAATTACCATTATGTTTTTGTTGGGATCACCCTGTTTCTGTTAAGCAATTGGGGATTATGTCATATCTGTTATACAGTATTGGTGTAGAGCAAGGAATGTATTAAGAAGCGCCATCTATTCTATCCTATTGTCCTGTTTACTTGTCATGCCTGCCTTTTATATAGTAATCTCTCTTATCTACTTTATACGCCTGTCATGCTACTTTTATTTATTTACTTGCTAAAAGTAATGTAATGGCCCGAATTTCCATACTCTTTGAGTTGACCAATCTTACCACACGTCCAACCCAAATTGCACAGAAATACGAATCATTATTAGAAAGAAGTTAGAGGATGAGGAATAGAAAGAAAGAAATATTAGAATAGAAGAAAAAAGAAGACCACAAACTCACAGCGGAACGAATAAAATATATCAGGTAACATAAACTTTGAAATACAATCCAGTAACTTTATATACATACCATTACCAAAGCACATTAGTTATTTCTGGAACAGTTATAAACACCTATTTCTAGATACAAACATAGTACATAGCGGAAAATATGATAGTCTGTAGGTAACTGGTGAAGCCTCCTGCTTCAATCTCTTCCAAGTGAATCTGTAAAAGCCCGACTACTTGACTGTCCGAACAAATTTGGGCATCCAAGAGTTTAGCGTAAAACAAAGCAAAATAAACTCTGGGTCAGTCATGGGACTGGTGTGAGTAAACTCCAACCATTTGTTTAACTTTAAAAATCCTTTCAAAAGAAATGATAATCGTAAGACCGATCCACACATAAACACGGATGGTCTTTACCTTATGATAACCAAAAATATTCTGATATCAAATCTAGTGATATTGTAATAGTGTCTGTAACACCCCACATCCGTTAGTGTCACTCACAAAGGGAATGCGCTAAGTTCTGTGGAGCATTTGGGGTAAAAGATGCAGATAAATTACAAGACAGACAGAAATTAAACAGCGGAAAATAAAACTTTGCTTTATTGATAAAATAGTTTGTACATTGATTTCTTTACAATATCAGAGTATCAATTGTCTTACAAAATAAAGAAGCATAAAACAACATTTATATTCCCCAATTTTAGCAAGAGCCAGCCATAGCATCTGATAAGAGAATCCAAGCAAACTTCGACAAATCTTCAAGCTGGGAAAGAGTGACAGTCCAACTTAACCCGAGCTATACTATTCCCTCCTTTACTACCTGGGGGGGGGAACGGAAGAAAAGAAGACGAAAGGAAAACAGAGTCAGACATAAAGCCTGAGTAAGTTCAGTAACTTCTAGCATGTGAACATGGAAAAACAAAACGACATGAATTAACTGAATACAAGATTACACCATGACGATTGGGTCAGCAAGAATAGACAAGATAATCACAAGATATGCTAAGCTAAGATAAACTGGATATGCTCTAATACATTCGCCGCTTCGCTATTTCCTTATTATATAGATTTCTATTATCTCTGCACCAGTTAACTAATGTCCCAACTAGTAACGCTTACGTGATCCCAATCCCTGCATTTTCCATCGCCTTCAGGCATCCATTTATTTATTTGTTACCTAGATTTAATCTAGGGTTTTCTACCAAGTGCCTTTTAGATTCAACTAGAGTTTACGCTGTCTGCTGAACGCTTCTCGGATTCAGGATTTATGCCACCTAGTTTAACTAGGAATTATGCTACCTGTCGGACAATGCCCCCAAGTCTAGGACACACTACCTAGAGTGGTATATGTTCCTATACTTCCCCACGCATGTATCGCGAATCGTTATCGTTTGTCTAGATGCACATGTCCTGTAATGTGCGGTCCGAGTCCTGTGACAGGGCAAATCAAGGAATGCAGAACTCGGTCGGGAGCTTTCAGATATCTGCCGATGCAGATGCTAAGGTCTGTTTTTATCCCAGTGGCTATGGTCCCACTTGAACCCTCCCTCAACTAATGAAAGGCACACCTTGTAAAATGAGAACTATACGCCGGCCCCCGGTGCCCCACTATCCTATGGCCATCCTCACCCATAACTAGATAGCAAGTATATGGTCTTTTGGAGTTCTCCGCCTTTCCGCTTCACCTATCTCGATTGACTCAATATGGATGGTAGACGACGAGTCGCTATCACAGGGCTACCGTTTGCTCGTCGAATCACGCCGGTCCATCCTAGTCTTTAGGTTGCCATGTATTGCAACCAAGGCATACCCCTGGTTCTTCTACGCAGACCTTAACCTCTGTGGGCCCAGGAGGATCATCTGCAGCCTCACAGAGGGATACCAAGAGTACCCTCACGTCCCCTCGAAGCCTCGGGCTTCGTAACCCAATTCGTTGGAGCTTCTTTTTTACTCAGACGGGCATTCGCTCCTTCCCGTGTTATACTAAGAATTACTACTTAGTTTTACTAACTAAGATTTACCACTTAGTTTCCAGAATCGTTGTTTTCTTAACTAAGGTTTACTTAGTTCTCTTTCCCGTCAATTTGGATTGGTTAAGTGTCATAGTCAATTCAAGCTAACTTAACCCTCCTCATTCACCCTGTTAAACTGGTTAAGTGTTATCAGTAACTCATGTTGACTTAACCCTACCACAAACCAAGTTATATTGGTTAAGTATTTATTACTTAACCCTACCCATTCACCCTGTGTTGGTTAAGTGTTCCTTTTTAACTTAACCTTGCCCGTCTGTTTTAACTAACATGTTATTATTAATGGTTAAGTATTATCCCTTCATGTTTTAGAATTAACCCCATTCCTTTATCACAACCTGATGGTTAAGTGTTCAAGTTTACTTAACCCTACGGTCTAGCCCAGCTAACATATCAAATTGGCTAAGTGTATTAGATTTTACTTAACCCCAGCCTCTGGTCTAGTTAACATGTTAATTTGGCTAAGTATTTCTCAGTTACTTAACCCCTACAAGTCTCGTTTGCTACCTTGAGTTTGGTTAAGTGTCTCTATGGACTTAGCCCTCCCATTCTAGCTTAACTATGTTAAGTGTCAGTCTGAACCTAACCCCACCCATCAGTCTAGTTATCATGTTGAACTGGTTAAGTGTCTTAGTGAACTTAACCCTACCATTCTTGTTCTAGATTTAATTAAATAGATTAAAGCCACGACCGCTCACATTAGACAGATATTGTTGTGATTACTGGATGTGCCGGTTGGATCCGGGCGGATTTACATCGCAACTCAGTCTAACCTCGGGTTAGGCCTATTCATGTTTTCTAGTTCAAAGGGTTTTGATTAATTTTCAAATCAGGTTTTGAAAGTAACCATCCCGTCCGTCGGATCAGTTAGGGATAGCCAGGAAGAGCAGGAAACTTGTATTTTCCAAACTCAAGCCTAGACACTATCCTCTCTGTCACCCTAGAACTTTCTGGTGTACCATTAAAAGAGATGTCGTTAATAAACCTTTAATTTGTCTAAATTTGCCTTTCCTTATTTAGGACAAATTCTACAAGTAAATTAATCCTAATTTACTTATTTCCCAATTACTCTTTTAATGTAAATTGTCTACATTTATCCTTATGGCCCATTTCTCCCTCTAAATCATATCTATGCTTTTTGGTATGTAAACTATACCAATTAAGTGTCACTAACCATGATTTTGCTAAACCTGACGGTTATTCCCAATTATGGCCAATCTCAAATTTATACCAATATACTTATTACGCCAAATTAGCTAATCCAAACCTGATTTAACATTCTAATTACAGTTCACGTCAAACTAGACTTATTATTCTAGTTCATAACTCATGTAAATGCTAGATTTACAAGTCAATACTAGATTCAAATTACACATCCTATAATTCATGTTAAATTTATCCAATTTGTATTTCTATGAACATGCCATAATTCATGTTCCCAATTTATGCCAAATTCCAAGTTTATAACTTTGTTTTTAGTACATTTCACATTATGCCCAAATCGTATTCCCACCGTTCGTATAATTGCAATTCAATCTAGATTATGGATAAATCTAGACTCGTAGAAAATAGGGAATGAACCAAAGATGCTATGAAAAAGGATGGACATAATAACTGGCATAAAAGGTTTGAATAACGACGTAGGTTCAAGAACATGGGTAGACCTAACTTAATAGGTAAATTCCCAAGGTCTAAAACCAAGGATAGACAGAATAGAGACGCAGGTTCAAGAACATGGGTAGACCTAACTTAATAGGTAAATTCCCAAGGTCTAAAACCAAGGATAGACAGAATAGAGACGCAGGTTCAAGAACATGGGTAGACCTAACTTAATAGGTAAATTCCCATGGTCTAAAACCAAAGAAAACCAAGGATAGGCAGAATAAATAATCGGGTTTAGACCCAATCTCATAATCACAGAACTTAAGCAACACTTTCCTAGTCATGAATCATAGGTGTTTAATCACAGATGTCCTTGTTATGTCATAGGCAATAGTTTATGTTTTCTAATCAAAGGCATAGGCTTAGTCAAGGAAATAATCCTCATAGTCACAGTCACAGTCATAGGAAATGTTCATAGTCATAGGCAATGTCCATAGTCATAGGCAATGTTCATAGTCATAGGCAATGTCCATAGTCATAGGCATATGGTTTTAAGGTCCATAGTTTCATAGTCACGGTCTTATTTGTCCTCGAATCATAACAGTTCTTAATTATGTTCAAGGGTATAGGCACTGATTCGAATAGAGAGAGAGATTTGGCATATTCTTTTATTCCTTTAATTCATGTCACGAACAGAGAAAAACGTTCAAATCTAGAAATAACTGACTTACAGAGATTAGATTAGAATAGAAAGGAGGCGTTGCTATGATTCGTAGAAAAACAGTCGTTGAAGTCATTTGAACCTCCTCTTGAATCCTAGCTTGACTTGAACCTCTTCTTGAAAATCTTTAGCGGCATTTCCTCGTCTTGATTTATTTTATATATATTATTCTATTTATTATTTAATTAAGAGGAGGAGGAGAAGCCATGTTCACTAAGAATCTTTGCAGCATAAGGGTAGAGAAGAATTGTGAATAGAGAAGAAGACCAGGGCTGTTTATATAGTGTTAGACGGACGAACCTGGTCAGAAAACGTGACCAAATACATCAGAACGAACCAGTTTCAGAAAGCTGGAAAAAGCAGGCGGGGTCGACCCCCAGGTCGACTACCCATTCGACCTGGGTGACCCAGGTCGACTACCCAGTCGACCTGGGTGTCTTGGGCGGGAAAATTCCCACCCATCCCAATCTGGGTCTGTTTCGAATTTCAAACTCCATTTTCTGAACTGTTCTGAAATTTGAACTTCGCTGAATCTTCCGGAGGCCATATCTTCCTCATACGAACTCCAATTTACGCAAACTCGGACTCGTTTTCATGCAAAATTACGAGACGAACGCAATGGCGCATCCCATTTCCCTTGATTTAAATTTTAACTTTTGATTCTGCCTTGATTTGTGAATCTTAGTATTACAGAACTACGGGATGTTACAGTGTCTGCATCAAATAATTAGAATCTAGCGGAACGCTTGCATCTCACGTTCCATATATAATATAAAATCGAAAACCGCAGTGCGCTTATTGGAGATTGGATTTCCAACATGACAAGGTATGGAACCACCTTCCGATAGTGTATCTCGAGAGGGGAATACACTGGGTTCAACAAGAACGTCTTACAACCCGGCCCGCACATGGCTGGCCACTCATTTAACTTGAGTGTATCGAGCATACTATCACTAACGGTTGTGATCAACAACCATTACCGGAAGCATACAGCAGCGAATAGAATAAGAAGTAAATGAATTTTCTCTAGATCAAGTGATGATACCCCTAATGGGAATGACCCACATGGCCATGCTGCCTGCCCGATTTCTGTCATTTCCCGGTTGATGAGGCTTGAGGTCACGATTAACTTTCAGAACATATTTCCATCATTTACTTTGAATGCCACATCAAATCCTTCCATATACGTTGTTCTAGGACTAGACAAACCAAAGGCACCATTCTATTATTCCATCTTGGGTAATTTCTACCTAGGATTAGCAGAACAACCCTTGCACTTTACTCCGTCTTCAATTATCTTCAGCATAAGTTGATTTGTAATGCTTAAGCCAATACAGAGTGGTTTTCAGATAATAAATCTGATCCCGATCTCTCCGTATTGACAACGGAGGTATAAAGTAAATCAAAACTTTGATAGTCGATGATTTAACTATCAAAGGAAACATCCATATAATCAACGAACCTATTTCCAATTAGAAATTCTACCGACCAAGCATCAAACATCACAGGCCCCTTTTTAAATTAATTCCTTATTATATTATCATTTCCAATTCCTATTTCCCATCTTTTGTATCCTTTCAAAACTCAAATTTTCTCTCTCGATGCTTGGAAAAACCTTTCCAATACTATAATTTTTTTATTCAAGAAAATATCTCTTATTCCAGTTAGAAAAGATTTCTATATATTCATGAATCCTTATTTTCTATATTTAGAAAATATACCTTATTAATATCGGAAAATATTTCCATATTCCATTTCTAAATTCCTCGTTGACTAATTCATTTCATTTTCTATGCATAGAAAATATCTCTCATTTTATTTGGGATAACATTTCAAAATTATTTAAATTAACCCGATGTTATAAAAACATCGTTGTTATAACTCAAACCATTTATCGTTTATTAACTAACCATATTGCTAATCAATCTTCACTATCGAACCTTTACCATTCCTCCATTAATCATGAAGTCAGTCAAGTTGGGGTATAATTAACTCTCAGACCTTAATTGAATAACATTCTCAACTTCGAAATAGTCAAAGCTCACAACTTCAAACAAAACCTCGCTTAGGCGACTCTCGGATTCAATCTAAGAATCCGCTTCTTTTACAGAAAAATATTGATTATAATGGTAGCGTTATAATCGCTGTTTCCGAACATTAATTATAATGGCAGCGTTAAAATCACTATTTAGATTTACAAAACATTTATTATAACAACATCATTATGATCGCTGTTTAAATTTACAAAACATTTATTATAACAGCGGCATTATAATCGTTGTTTAAATTTATAAAACATTTATTATAACAGCAACATTATAATCGCTGTTTAAATTTATAAATCATTTATTATAACGATAGCGTTATAATGGCTGTTTTCAAATATTTGTTTTATAAAAAATATAGCTTGTACTTATTATTTCAATTAATAAGTAAATAATTGAAATTGATTCAAAACTAAAAGTAAAAATAACTACTTCCCTAAATTCGATATAATCGAATTCCAACAAATAACTCTCTCTCGAATAATCTATATTTGATTATATTCCGAACTTTGGAATTTACCTACCATTTCATGTTAATACAATTCCAAATTCACTTTTCAATTTACTCTTTCCAAATCATTACCGTATTCCTTTATAAATATCTCATTTGCAAAATATTCAATTTAAACCATTATTCACTTTAATCCTGAATATATTTCTTTTATATACAATCATTTGATTTCGTACTTATAAATATTCTCTTAAACCAAAATTCTATTTTATAACTTCTATTCAGAATTTTTTTAAACAAATCAAATTTTATTCCAATCACTTAAAATCTTGTTTATGATTTCCTTTATAATTTGCTAAGTTCAAATCTCATCCCAAATATATGTTTCAAATCTAATTTCCACTTTTCCATGTAAATTCAAATTTGAATTTATATTTCAATTCATCCAACGATAAATAATTAACTTAATTTATAAACTTGTTTAAAATCAACTTCTTATTTGAATAAAAACGAGTTTCTACTTTTAACTCCATTCGAAATTACACTTCAATTTTTGGAAAAATATATTTCCTTTTTAAATCTCAAATTTTATTTTCTAGATTCGAAAACATTTTACGGTATTTAAATACCAAAATTCTAGGGCCAGTGATATATAAACACAACAAGATCAGTCACAGTTAATATATCACAGCATATGTCACAATCATTGCAAACACAATAATATAAATGTTGAGGAATCCAGTTGGATCCCTCCAACCTGTTTCCTTGCATCCACAGATGTTAATCAACATCAATAATATTGTTTCACATCAATATGGTAAACATAATCAATAATCGATTGAACATTTATATATAACTATATCAACCATTTCAACCAATTTAATCAACCATTCACCCAAACAATCATCACACAGTATAAAATTACTTTAAATGAATTTAAAACTTGTTTATAAAAATATAAAAGAGACAGTGTTAGTGGGTTTACTCACATTGGTTTGTAGTTGACGATCTGCTTTTTGTTTCATTTTAAAAACGAACAGGTGCTTGGTTTCATCATGAAATTCTAGTAGCTCTTGTTTCAGCCACCTCAGTTCCACAACGAAGACTACACCTGTAACACCCCACGTCCATTAATGTCACTCATAAAGGGAATGCATTAACTTCTATGGAGCGTTTTAAGTGACTATAGAACAGAAACTTAAAAACAAGACAGATATAAGCAGTACTTAAAAATTTAAAACTTTATTTATTGCAGCGGTAAATACATAAGTTAGATTACATCATCAAAAACCAGAGTCAAAGTACATAATATCCATCTTGACTAAATCAAAGTACATAAATTGAAAGACAACCCCAGTTCAAAATAGCCATAAATAAGAGAGGCTGAACTTTACTTCAGCGATCCAAGAAACTTCTAAAAGCAGAGATACAGCTGTCCAAAATCAAGCTCCACTGGTGCTAGTTCCAACTTGAGCACCTGGGGGGGGGGGGGAGGGGGAGGGGGGAGGGGAAGGAAGAAAAGAGGAGGAAACAAAGGGGGTCAGACATAAAGTCTGGCGAGTGCGATAACTTTAACAATATAATTACCAAAATAACTAGGCTAAGGCATAAGTTAGAAAATAGGGAAATGACTGTGAACAATTGGGTATAACAAAACAAGGAAATAAGATGAACAAAGATAACGTTAAAGGCCCACCTAAACCACTATAAGATATTTACTATACTGCACCACCACTACTATACTGCACCACCACTAGTTACCCTAAGGTTGATCCCGCCTACAGAACTTAATAATGATAATGGTAGTTTTGTGCTCCCCTAGTTGCCTTCATAGGTGCCGCCTGCCCCTATCTCCACTAGGCATACCCACTGCCCCCATGCGATCAGCTCCGTAACTCGTAGATACCCATGCTAGCCCCATAGTGGGGTGTATCACTCCCCAAAGTGGCAACCCGATACCACAAATAATGCACGGCTTATAACTACACGATACAACAACGTCTTACCTACCAGCCCAATCCCACACACGCATATGAACCCGTTGGACTTGCATTGCAACCGCTAACCCGTTTTGGCCTCTTACAGTCAAGCCCAGTATGCGTGTCCCGTCCTCGACTTGGGTCGAACCCACAAAGATACGTATGGGTTACTGGTTGAAAAGGGCCCCCATTAGTTGACACAAGCTATCCACCTAAGCTTGGTCCCCTCTAGTACATCCCACTTAGCCCTCTTCTTATTCATGTTCACTTACATGTTTCAAATATTGGTTAAGTGTTTCTAATCGTATTTCAAATGCCACCCAAGGCACCCACTTAACCCCCTCATGTCCCACTACATGTTTATCTGGTTAAGTGTTTCTTAATTCATTACGACCGTAACCTTATAAAAACCTCCCACATTAGATGGGCATTTGTGGCAGTTGGATTTTCCGGGCGGGTCCGGGCAGTCTTACACCACAAACGAGCCTAACCTCGTGTCTTTACAACTGTTACGCATTTAGTTTATGCCTAAGACCTCTCACATTAGACTGGCATTTGTGGCAGCTGGATTTGCCGGGCGGGTCCGGGCAGTCTTACAACCACAAAAGAGCCTAACCTCGTGTCTTAGACGATTAATTACACCTAATTAATTATTCCCCAATTTGAATTAATTTCCCTATTTAAATTATCAATTAATTCCATAATTAACTATGGCCATAATTGACTCAATTATGTATATCTATTTATGGTATGAAAAATCATACCAATTTTCATCACAAATTAATTTTATGCCATTTAAGGCATTTATGCCAATTCTCAATATTAAATCTTTTAATATTATCCCATTACCCCAAGTTGTACGTTCGTTCGATTAACGTAAAATATACGTTAGACTCGAATAGTCTAACTTATAAAATTAAGAGAAAACATCACAACATACGTAGAAATAAAACTAGATCTAAACATAAGGGGTGAACTTGCATGTGTAAATGATGTTCTACATCTAAAACTTACATAGGCCAAAGTTACAACTTGCATAAAACTACATATGTCATAGATCCAAATCTAAAGGTGTGAACTTGTTTAGCTAATGGTCACAACTTACATAAATCATGTATGTCATAGATCTACATCTAAAGGGGTAAACTTGCATAGGAAATAACCACAAACTTCATAACATGAATATTCCAAACTCATATATTTATATAAACTTGCATATGTGATTTATGCAACATAACAATGGTGTAAACTTACATCTAAACATATAAACTAACATGTAAAATTTAGCATATAACTTACACATGTCATAGCCTAACTTTTGATCTAAAATAGATGTCATGAAATATGTAAAGTTATACATAATCTTTACTAACTTGCATATGATCCACATCTAAATCAACACCTAAACTTGAATACATACATATGATTTATCATATGAATCAACATAACCAAACTAGCATATGAAACATCATCATGAATTGGTCAATTATAAAATTACAACATAGATGATAACATCACAACTTTACAACATAGATGATAATCATCATAGAATTTACCACATAAATGATAACAACACAATTTTTACAACATAAATAATAACATGCGGTCAATAATTCACAACATAGCTATATGATCCACATCATAACTCAATCCAATTAAATTGCTAATTATTTTATTAAAGAAATCGAACTCACAACTCAAAGAAGGTCTTGAGTTCTGAATTCTGAGTTCTAAAGTTGAATTAGCTTTCCTTTGAAGTAGATTCGTTGTTAGAGTTGAATTGAATTTGATTAGCTTTCTTCCTCTCTAATTGGTGGCGGCTATTCTGAGTTGCAAGGTGACGGCATGGAGGCCATGAATCTAATTTTAATTTGATTTTAGGGTTTGAGTCTTCATGTCTTTTTATAGAGTTTAGGATTAGTTTAGACCGTCCGAACAACCAAGAATTAATCCCAGCCAATCAGAGCAGATCAGAAACCCTAATGAGTCAGCACACAGTCATTAACAGGTCACTAATCAAATCTGCCCGGGGGAAGGGGGGCAGGTCGACCCCCAGGTCGACCCTGTGGTCGAGCTGGTCAGGGTAGATCGACCCCCAGGCCGACCTGGCCTTGGAGGGAATTTTCCTACCTAGCCTATCTGACTCTGAAATTTTGAATTTTGAAATCTTTTTTGAATTTTCTGAGGATTTCGATGTCCATAACTTCTTCATACGAAGTCCAATTCATGCAAACTAGGACTCTATCTCAACCAGAATTCCGAGACGAACACAATGGAGCAACCCGTTTCCCTTAATTCTCACATCTGAGATCAATTATTCTTTAATTTGTTACTATAATGTTAACAGAAATACGGAGTGTTACATTGTCCCCTCCTTAGAGGATTTCGCCCTCGAAATCTCCAAGTTAAGGAGAATGCATATTCTAACATCCAAACAACCATCTACTCAACCATCAAGCACCGGCATCCATTGTCCTTATAAAATTCCTAATGCTGTATGAACATATGCAAGAAGTGTGTGTATATGTTCTTTATCTAATGCAAAATCAGGCGGTCTACTGATTCAGTTGACCTCCTTAATACAAACCATGATAGTGTCATGCATCCATTATGTATGCAAAAGAATCCTATCGATACATATTATTTCTATATGTGTGCACAACCATTCACCAAAATGCAACATCCATATGATAGCACAACCATTATACATCCATTAACTTAAATATGCACACACATTTATTTGCAATATGCAATATGAAGTGACTGAGCCGATCTAGTGCCTAAAGTGTGTGTATATGCATCCACGAGCAACCATTAGCAAACACTTGCATCCACATGCACCCATCATACATAACATGTCTCAAACACATGTTTCAACCATAGGACTACCCTATCTAAAGGTCAAAGATACTAGCGAGAGGACATACTAAAGATAAGATAAGTACAAGCTAAGCGATAAAGGAGAAATTAAAAGACAAACCCTCGAAAATAAAAGGGTACAATGAACGCATCTTCTCTTCCGTCTCCCAAGTGGCGTTGCTCTCGTCATCTCCCCATTGCACTTTGACTAGCTTGACCTCTCGATTCCTCAACTTCTTAACCTCCGACCCAAGAATGCACGTAGGAGCTCGTCGAATCGTCGCATCACGCTCTATCTGCACCTCTCTAAGAAAGCTCGGCTCTACAACTTACGCGGTCTTGTGCAAGCACTTCCTCAAATGTGATACATGGAATACATCGTGTACACCACTAAGTCTCTCGGGCAACTCCGCTCTATACGCCATCTGCCCAATCCTCTCTTTAATAGGAAACGGCACTACGAACCTTGGTGCTAACTTCCCAGCAGACCCAAAGCGAACGACATTCCGTAATGGAGACACCTTGACAAAGACCATATCCCCAATATCAAACTCAAGATCTGTCCTCATCTTGTCAGCATACGATTTCTGCCTATCTTGCGCCGTCTTCATCCTCCTTCGAATCAGATCGATCTTTTCCGAAGTCTCTCTAATCATATCGGGCCCAAGCAAGATCTTATCTGTAGACTCCCACCAACATGTAGGCGAACTACACGGTCGTCCATAAAGAGCCTCGAACGGTGCCATGCCGATGCTAGACTGAAAGCTATTATTATATGCGAACTCCACCAACAGAAGATGTTCCTCCCATGTACCTCCGAAGTCTAAGATACACAACCTCAACAAGTCCTCTAGAATACGATTCACCCTCTCGGTTTGGTCGTCCGTCTGAGGATGATATGCGGTGCTCAAACATAACTGAGTCCCTACCGCCTCTTGCAAGCTTTTCCAAAACCTGCTAGTGAAGATAGGATCGCGGTCGCTCACTATTTTAGAATGCAAACGAACTATCTATCGAATGTATACGGAGGCTAACCATGGAGCAGTCCTCTTACTCTTCACAGGAATGAAATGGGCGCTCTTAGTAAGTTTGTCTACCACGACCCAAATCCCTGTATTACCCTTCCTCGATCTCGGTAACCCATCAATAAAGTCCATCGAGACACTTTCCCACTTCCATTGTGGAACCTCCAATGGGTGAAGTAACCCACCAGGCTTTTTTTTCTTTGCTTTTACTTGTTGGCACACCAAGCATCTAGCGACAAACTCTGCCACATCCCTCTTCATGCCGGCCCAAAAGTGAACTCGTCTCATGTCCATATACATCTTGTCCCCGTCGGGATAGTTGGTCATCTTCGAACGATGTGCATCATCAAGAATGGTCTTCCTCAAACTCTCGTCCCGTGATACACAAAGTCTACCGTCCCTACGTAACCAACCCTTATCATCTAGGGTATACCTACGGAGATGGCTCGAAGACTCCCCTCTTTTGAGCTTCTCTACTAACTCAACCAACTGTGGGTCATCCAGCTAGGACTCACCAATCCATCCCAAAAGCATAGGTCTGACCTCTAAGGATGCTAGCAAACCGGGTACAAAGACAATGGAAGGTCTAAAGTCAAACGTAGAGATGAACTCTAAACTTCGCCGCTCAACAAACAACGGACTCAAGGACAACCTTTTCCTACTTAAGGCATCTGCCACCACATTACCCTTGCCAGGGGTATATGCTATCTCGAAGTCGTGGGATGCTAAGAATTCCATCCACCTTTGTTGCCTTAAGTTCAAGTCCTTCTGAGAAAACAAGTATTTTAGCGATTTGTGGTCAGTGAACAATTCGAATTTCTCGCCAAGAAGATAATGGCGCCAAGACTTAAGCGCGAAAACAATAGCGGCCAACTCTAGGTCATGTGTAGGGTAATTTCTCTCATGCACTCTCAACTGCCTTCCACCATAGGCTATTACCCTTCCCTCTTGCATTAAGACTGCGTCTAGTCCTGTCCCGCAAGCATCGGTATAAACGGTAAATGGCTTACTCCCATCTGGCAACACTAAGACTAGGGCTGTGTTCAAAGCTCTCTTCAAACGTTGGAACGCATCATCACAATCTACGTCCCACGTGAAAACTAAGTTCTTCTTCGTCAAGCGTGTTAATGGGGCTGATATTTTTGCGAAGTCTTTGATAAACTTCCTATAATAGCCAGCCAACCCTAAGAAACTCCTCACCTCGGTAGCATTTTTAGGGACCATCCAATCTTGGATGGCCACTACCTTCGCGGGATCCACAGCTATCCCTTCTTTGGAAACCACGTGCCCTAAGAATCGCACTTCCTTCCTCCAAAAGTGACATTTAGAAAATTTATCTTTAAGGCTATGCGCTCGAAGAGTCTCCAACACTTCCCTAAGGTGTAGGGCATGCTCTTCCTCGCTCTTAGAAAAGATTAAGATGTCGTCCACAAAGACTACCAAGAATTCATTAAGGTACTCCCTAAACACCCTACTCATCAAGCCAACAAAGTATGCGGCAACATTTGTCGAACCGAAGGGCATCACAAGCCACTCGAAAAAGCCGTCTGGAGTCCTAAAGGCAGGTTTGTCTATGCTATCCTCAGCCACTCTCAACTGATGGAAACCCGTGGCTAAGTAAACAACTGCGAAAACACTGAGGCGCCAACTAACTGATCGAAGAGATCGTCAATCCTCGGCAATGGGTGCCTATTCTTTTTAGTAAGCTTATTAAGTTCTCTATAGTCCACATAAAGTCTAAGGGACCCATCTGCCTTCGTGGCAAATACTACTGGAGCACCCCACTCCAATATAATACGTCTGATGAACCCCTCCTCAAGCAATTCTTTCACTTGATTACCGAGTTCTCTTCTCTCTCTTGGAGCCATGTGGTGCACTGGCAATGCAACTGGCTTTGCGTTATCTACTAGGTATATTCGAAAGTCTATCTCATGTTTTGGGGGTAAACCCCTCACCTCATCGAAGACATCAACAAATTCACGGACTATACGAACAAAATGTAAATCATCATCGGATGCGTCAAGGGATTCTAGGTAGCTAAGCATTACTGGACCTCTAGGGTCACAAGAAATATCAAGGGTCTTTCCACAACGAGTCAACAATCTAACTACCCTTCTTTCACAATCTAGGATGGTCCCGTATCTAGTTAGCCAATCCATACCTAGAATCAAGCCATAGCCCATGAAGCCAAGAACAAAGGCGTTACATTCAAACTCAACGCCCAAGATAAACACTCTCAAATCCCAACAAATCATAGAAAGATGAGCCGAACCACCAATAGGATTTGAGACTACTAAGGGATCCGTAATTAGACTAGTATCTAGGTGCAGTGTTTCAACTAATGATGTAGAAATAAACGAATGTGATATGCCAGAGTCGAATAAAGTACAAATAGGATGATCAAACAGAAAAACTAAACTTTCAACGGAAATTGCTCTACCTCGTTCTTGCAGCGGTGGGACCATGAGAGCCTGAACTTGCCCCCTTGCCTTCCCTGGTGCCATAAGAGCCTGCACCTGTCCTCCCAAGGTAGACCCTGCCCTCTGCCCTTTCTTTGGGCAGTCCTTGATTAGATGTCCCGCTTCGCCATAGTGGAAACAACCAGTCTTCTTTTTCTTCCTACAATCTTTGCTTAGATGGCCTAGTGTCTCACGGTTAAATCATCTCTTCTTCCCCTTACCATTGTTGCCTTTTCCATCTTTCTTGTTCTGTTGTTGCTGTTGCAGTTTTTTTGATCCCCTTTCTTCTCGGGTGCCTTATTAGCATTGGCGCCCTTTTCTTCTTCATGCATAAGTGCCATGTCAACTAGTCTCTCAAAAGCAGCCCCCATGGGGATGTGGGTCATAGCTAACCCATGAAGAGGCTCATTCAAACCCTTAACAAATCCCAGGGCCTTCTTTAATGGTGTATTCACCAAGTCCAAGCCAAATCTTGCCAACTGATGGATTTTTTGACGTATTCTTTCACCGATAGATTCCCCTGCTTCAATGCTAGAAACATTTCCATGTATAGATTCTCTTCAGCCCGTGAGAGAAACTTCGCCTCAAACCTCCGCCTAAAATCTGGCCATGTATCGACTGGACGTTCTCCATTAGTGATCTCCCACCAAAACTAGGCCTCATCCTTCATTAGCCAGGCAGCTAACTGGACCTTTCTTCCATCTTCCACTTCAAAGATCCCAAACAATTCTTCCACCTCCTTTAGCCTATTTCGAGCTTAAACAAATGTCTCTGTCTCGTGAAAAGGTTTTCCACCCATTTCCCGAAAGTCCTTACATATCTTTGTGAAAGTATCGACGCAAGGAGGAGGAGGGGGAGGAGGAGGAGGATTTGCTGGACCTGCAGTGGTGGCCCTAGTATCCAAATACCTCCTAAACCATCCTGGTATCGTTATCCCCTCGGGTATCTCGGGAATTCCAGACATGTGAAACGAAAAAGGAAAGATTCAATACAAAAGAACCGAAGGAAAGATATATGGCTCTTGGGGTTATGCTTTCTAAAATAAGCTTTTCTTTTGAAAATACTTTCCTTAAAACATACTTTTGAAGGTACTTCTTTATAAAAGTTGTTTTTGAAAAACAGTTTTTCAAAATTCATATCTGTTCTAGTAACCTTCAGCTCTGATACCATGTATAACACCCCACGTCCATTAATGTCACTCACAAAGGGAATGCATTAACTTCTATGGAGCGTTTTAAGTGAGTATAGAACAGAAACTTAACAACAAGACAGATATAAGCAGTACTTAAAAATTTAAAACTTTATTTATTGCAGCGTTAAACACATCAATTAGATTACATCATCAAATACCAGAGTCAAAGTACATAATATACATCTTGACTAAATCAAAGTACATAAATTAAAAGACATAACCCCAGTTCAAAATAGCCATAAATAAGAGAGGTTGAACTTTACTTCAGCGATCCAAGCAACTTCTAAAAGCAGAGATACAGCTGTCCAAAATCAAGCTCCACTGGTGCTAGTTCCAACCTGAGCACCTTGGGGGTGGGGGGGGGGGGAGAGGAAGAAAAGAGGAGGAAACAAAGGGGGTCCACTACAACAAAATATGATAATTATAACGCTTTTTAATAACACGTTTTCTTAAACTGTTATTAATGACACTTAATTCTTTCTTTAGCCTTTAATTTTTTTGGGTAATTAAGGTGTAACGCCTTCTTCAATTATAGGCAGCCACTTCACAAATATTATTCCTCTCCCGTAAGCCCTTCCTCCATTGCAACATCTCACCAATTATTCACGTAAGCCCTTCCTCCATTGCAACATCTCACCAATTATTCACGGTCTCCACTCCTCAATGAATATTCACGGTCTCCATCTCGTCAACAAGTATTCACGGTCTCCGTCCAAAACTTCTCTGTGGAATATAGGGCGCGTTTCTGTCATTCGATTTGGAGTTTGGTAAGAAATCCCTGTTCTTTGTTTGAGTATGTTGTAGATCTGAATCTTGGGTTGCGATCTGAATTTACGAAATCAATTGCGATTTGGATTTTAGGGTTGCGATCTGATTTTGTGTATGTTTGTGTATGTTTGTGATTTTACTAAATGAATCGCGTTTCTGGAAATCTGTGGTAAATTGGTAATTGGTAAATTGATAATCTGATTTTATTGGTTTTGAACTTTTGTTAAATAATCTCTGCTAAATTGATAATCTGGCAAATTGGTAATTGGTGAAATATGAAAATATATTTTCATGAAAGAGATTTCTGGAAATCTCTCCACCATTACCAGCTTATGATGCTGCCTAAAATCTCACAAGTCCCTTTAATATTTTTCCTGTGATAATATTTTTCCTGTGATAATCTTCAAGAAACGTTGTCCTAATACATAACTAGATTAATTACGTACATATCAAACGGAGCATGCTGGGTTGAATTCCAAAATTCGTTGACTACAGTACGGTCTGTAGGGACAAGGCATGCGTGTCTTATGTCTCAAGTCAAAGGAAAAAACAACAAATCAGCGATCCTAACTGAATTGCAGTGGGAAAACAAATTTTCTAACTGGGCCTTCAATAACTCGCACATCAAAGACTTGACTTCATAATCACCATTATTACCGACTTAGCTTCATTATATTTTTAGTCTACGCGTGCCAATTCTTAAGAGTTTGGTATCAACTTAAAAAAAAAATATACTGCACCTCGATTTAGATTTTCAGTAGCTTTGTGGCTAAATTCTTTAATTTTGACAAGAAATTGAATAAAAGGAAGCAGATATCAACTTCAACTCCTAAAAAATTGCTTGTTAAGCAGATATTAACTTCACCTCCTTGGCATATACAGAAGCATCTGCATCAATTATAAATTACGTATTAACTATAATTTTTTAGAAAGGAAATTAATTATGATAATAGTGTAATAAAAAAGTAAACCTACTTAGATTTGTTATATGTATTAAGAACATGCATTACCACCACTTGATATCGATTGAAAAGTGAATGAATCATGAGAATAGAGCATCTGAATAATAAGTAATTATGCTATTATGTTATTTTTTTTGTAGGTTGGTACACTTTTATTAAATTATGTAATAACAGTACAAAGCCAAGTTAACATACTAACCTGCTTAAGCAAACGAAGATAAACTAAAAATAAAATTGAAATACATACACCCAAATAAAAGGAGAAATAAAACAAATATAACATTAAGCATGACCCATGGAAGGTCTTCTATGATCCAATCCCGCATTTCCATAGCATAAACTAACGGACTTCTACACTTCTTCCATGTACTAACCATGTTGTAGCATCTGTAGCTAAACTGTGGATCTCCACTTTAAGTTGCTGATCAGAACCTACTTGTTCCATCTGAAGCCAATTGGTGAATATTTGTTCTTCACATTACGATGCTCTAAAGCAAATTGTTCTAGTAACAACACTTATCATCTTCTGTGAAAAGACGCCCATGTTCCCTCATTCTTAATGTGCTAACTGCCGATCTCTAATACTTCCTTACTGTTTTTCCCACTCTCAATCACACACCCAAACAAAGAAAACTGAAACCATCCTCTTTTAACAATACGTTGGCTCAAATTCTCAATAGGCAGTAACAATTCACAAGTTGACAGAGCAACCTCAATCAACCATCTAAACACCAAAACAACGAATAAGAGTGTCTTCATATGCAAATTGCCTTGTTTCTAATTAATACCAATGAACTCGAACCTAATTGTTAAAGTTGGTAAACAATTTAGATAATGCATAAAGAGTCACAGATAATGCATAATATTATAAATATTGTTGAATTGACATAGTGATTTTTGTGTTTTGACACATATGGTGTAATTAACATTACATCCTATTTGAATTGTGGATGCTCTAAGTTAAATTTTAATATATATAGCAAAATATCCAGCAATTTTCATCTCTTGTTGGAAGGAATTCCTTCCAACAATATTTTTCTGGACGGAGACGGAAAACAAAATTATAGGAAATTAGCGGATGGAATTCCACGAAAATTGGAAAACTGGAAAAAAATCCCAGCCCTAAGTGTAACATGTGGCAATGTTCCTGACAAAACTATATTCCTGAAAAAAGTTATTTAGGAATGGTTGATTTGGTTTTACTGTGTTAGGCAATTGCATTTTTAACATATTATACAATAATCAAGCATTTCTCCTTATTTTTGGAAATGTGTGTTTTGTTTAGTAAATGTTCATTCAAATGTGCCAATATTCACTAACAAATTTGTCGTTCGTAACAGAGTGAGTACAAATTTAATGTACTTTATGCTGTAGAAATCTTTTTTCTATTTAGTTTTGGAGCTTGAGCACTATTTCTACCCGTGCTATCCTTAATTGTATGTTGATGGAAAAAGATTGGGTTTATTTACATAGGTAAACAGATAATTCAATATTTTCAAATGTATTTAATTTCAGAAAATCAAAAAATTTGATGTTAAAACTCAACTATTATGTTGATTTTATTTTCATTATAGAACTTCCAAGGAGTACTCGCAAGGGGCAAAAGGCCCAATTGAAAGTTGAAAATGACTCATATCCAAAGTGAATAGGATATTCCTGTTAATGATATGAAATGGAATAAAATGGCTAATTATTTATAGGTGTTTTGTTTCATCTTATCTGGTAGCACAAACACTGTATGTTCACTGCAGTTCTTTTTACACATATTGACCGACGAATTTTAATTGAGCATAGTATCGGCATTTTACCTTGTAAACCCAAAGTTCATATTGTGTTGAAACTGGTGTTGCACTTTCATGATGCATTAATGCTTGTGTTCCACTGTATGGCAGCTGAAATAAACATATCAGTCCATAAGAATTAAGTTGCTAGCAGCCACTGTTGTATCTTTTAAATGCGCAGTATATTCATTTATTGACATGCTTAAACCAGTTGCTATATTCCATTTTTTTTAAATAAATCTTGAGTACTCCTGTTTCAAATGGTAACAGTGTGTGTATGTTTACCTACATATGTGTGTGTGTCCATATATAACTGTGCACATGTGTATGTATATACATTGATTAAGGCATGTCTGCATATTTACATATATACACAAGCTTTATGGGTGTGTGCCATTCATCTCTTGTATCCTCACATGTTTGGTCTGTATAATGGTCATGCTTTATTTGACCCTCTTTGTGTGTTCACTGTGTACACTGGTTTGACCATGAAGTTTGACAGTGGTTGAACCATTGCTTTTACTCGCTTAAGTCTTAGGTACCAAATATATGCATACCCGTTCAGCTGCAAAAATTTTGGGCTGTTGGGCACATGTAATTGACTTTGTTTCCCTTCCCCATGGTGGAGCTGCTCTGTTTTTGATGTGTACTGCTACTGACTAATTTCATGTGGCACATTATCCATATTTTCCACGCAGCCTGAGCTCCTCACTTTCGAAATGCTTCATACATATTGTATGTTTTGGTCTGCACTTGAACCCCTGTGATGTCTTTGATATTCTGTACTATTTTTCCATCACCTGCTTATACCTGGACTTGAATATGACGTATAACCCATTGGGAACTATTATACACGTATTAAACCATGCATGCACCCTTTTAAATGAATACTGTTGGTTACTTGGTCCTTGAAAACGTGAGTCAAGACCTCTGGACATTTTCAAATAGTTGTATTTCCATTTAAAAACATGTTTATATGTGTGACCTTGTTTAGCCACTGCTATGTCTTGCCTTGTACAAACTGATGGGTATCTTTCCTATTTAGTACCTTGTTCATTTGATACATAACTTAAATATGGTTGGCCGCCATATGCTATTGGTTACACCCTGGACTTTCGAAACTAATGCTTTATTTGCTCTAAACTTATGCTGCTTGGACATCATGACACATGTCCCCTTGAGAAATATACACATAGGAAAAATTCATACAGACACTTGAATATTATTGAAGCAAAATATATTGGTTACTCTAATTTTCACTCTATCTTGGTTCAAAGCGGAACCTATATTATCACATAAATCATCAAAAAAAAAAAAAACAGTGGCATTGGTTGTGTTTTGGAAAGTATTTATTATTTTTGTTACTATGTTGTGACAGTAAGCATTTAACAATTTGCCAACTATACCTATATAGTGACAGTAAAGCCTTTGTTAGTTTTGCCAAACATGTTAGTTACGGTAAAGCATTTGCATTTGTAGTTTTGCCAAAAATGTTGGTTACAGTAAAGCATTTGTTAGTTTTTCCAACAACGTTAATGACAGTAAAACATTTGGTAGTTTTGCAACACTGTCAATATACCCTGAAGTGATCACTTTAGCATAAATTACATTTGTATAGTGCTTGCCTTACTGTATGACATTATGTATTCTAACTAACATTGTCACTTTAGCTTAAATATTACATTTGTATATAATTCTAACTACCTTTATAATTTCTAAGATTTTGCAGAGTAGACACAGTGGGACAGAAGTAAACAAACCTCAAGTATTTTTTTTTAATTGGTTTCGCATTGTTCAATTTTTAACTTTTTATTCAATTAGTATCATAATTTTCCTATGTTTGAATGTAGTGTAACGTCGATGAAAATATGAAGAAGCGTGATTTATTGGATTGGCGAGGGAATGAAGAGATCGTTGTTGAAGGAAGATTCATGTCAGACGATCCGAACCAGCTTGTCAATGATGTTCCTTTAGGGCCGGAAGCGAACATTATTTTTGTTGAAAAACCAATCAAGCTGGATGCTTTTCTATGGAGGCCTACAACTTCTTTCTCACTTATTGGGGAAGCAAAAGATAATATTGTGGCATGGCCGAAGAATAGTGTGGTTCTACATTCAACCAATCACAATGGAGGAGAAGAAGATAAGGTAAACATTTTTATTCATAATCAACATGCAATTTTATCATATACATTTTTTGCTAAATAAATATTTTTACATCTAATAGAGTAGAAGCAGCAGCGTGGAATGCAAATGCAAGATTTTTGATTGGGCAGGGGGCAACCAATTAGTGGCTTTAGGACGATTACATTCGAGCATTTCGGAGGAAATTGTTAACAATGTTCCTCTTGGACCAGCAACTATGATAGTTTGGATAGATGAACCCCTAAATCTGGAAGCTTTTTTGTGGAGGCCATCCCCTGGTTTGTTCCGAATTGGAGATGCTGCTGGTAAGAAGGTTGCATGGCATGAATCGCAAGTAGTTGTTGAGACAAATGATACTCCAGTTAATACTACGACGAAGGATACGGTGAAAACATTTACGGTACTTGATTTTTATGTTGTCTTTTTATTTTTTGCAAGGATTAGCAACTTCATTTTTATTTTTTAATTTTTTTCAAGTTGCAGACTGCAAATTCAAAAACAAACAGTAAATGCAAGATAATGAGTTTATCGGGAAATGGGAAAGCAGTAGCTTTAGGACGGGTGGAGTCAACCGATCCAAATGCAAGGGTACATTTCAGACCATTAGGAAACAATGCAGTTAAAGTTTGCATAGAAACCGTAAAAGAGCCAGAAGCAGAGCTATGGAGGCAGACATCCGAATTTCATTACATGGAAGATGCCCTCTCTTCTTTTATAGCTTGGCCTGCTGAGCACGTCATTATGGAATGAATTTACAGTAAGTCTCTGTACCTACATTAATTTTAATTTTAATTTTTTAAGTCAGCATGTAGCTGCAGAACTTCCTGCACCTACATTAATTAATAAACTTGTAACATGCAATGTCCCCATTAGTCACATTAGCATAGGAAGTGAACTGCCGACACTTTGCATCCATGCCATTAAGTCAGGGAAGATCTGTATGGATGCCTAGTTGATTATCAGACTTTTATTAATCATGACTGATGTTACAAACCGCTTTTTTAGAATGAGTCCAAAGGAGGTGTGGGTTCGGGTTATGGGGCTGTGTATTATTACAGCTGCATTTTTAGTTTGGGGTGTAGACAAAACTGAATCCATAAATAAAATCCATAAATTATGAACTTTAAATGACGAGTTTGTAGGGCTGTTTTGTCTTGTGTCTTTTCTGCGTTAACTGAACAATTATAAACTATGTTTTATATTTTGTGTACTCAAGTTGACATTTTTGGGAATTGACAACATATGTATTGAATTAGGTGTAACACCCCACACCCGCTACGGTCACTCACTAAGGGAATGCCATAACATCGGTGGAGTATTTTAAGTGAATATAGAACAGAAAAATTACAACAAGACATATATAAGTAATACTTGAGAATTTAAAACATCATTTCATTGCAGCGAAAAGTAAAACATGTTTGGTTACACCAAAACCGTAAACAAGAGTCAAGTACATAATATCCATCCTGATAAAACAAAAGTACATAATCCCACTACATAACTTAATAGCCATAATAGAAAAGATAAACTGAGCTTTACATCCACGGTCCAAGCTTCAAAAGATAGATAAAGCAGTCTGATCAAAGCCCACTAGTGCTAGGCCCACTCTGATAACCTGAGGGTTGGGAAAAAGATAAAAACAACGGGGTCAGACATAAGTCTGAGCGAGTCCTATAACTTTAACAATACAATCATTAAAGTAACCAGAGTGAGACATAAGCTTGATATACGGTAACGACTGGGGATAAATGGCTACACTAAGCAGCCAACTAGACTTAGGATGAACTAAGATAACCGTAAAGACGCATTTACCCACCCAAGGATAATTACTACACTGCACCACCCCAGATCTACCCACCCAAGGGTAATTCCTACACTGCACCACACCAGTTCTACCCACCCAAGGGTAATTCCTACTTAAAGGTTGATCCCACTAAGTGTACTTAGTAATTTTTTAATAGTAGTTTCGTGTACCCCTAGCTGACTACATAGGTGCCGTCTGCCCCTATCTCCACTAGGTGTACCCACTACTTCCCAAGCGATCGGCTCCCTAACGTAGATACCCGTGCTGGCCCCACAGTGGGGTGTATCATTCCCCAAAGTGGCAACCTGATAATATCAACGGTGCACGGCTTATACCTACACGATGCAACAACGTCTTACTTACCAGCCCGGGTCCACACACGCATATGAAACCCGTTGGACTTGCGTTGCCACCGCTAACCCGTTTTGGCCTCTTACAGTCAAGCCCAATATGCGTGTCCCGTCCTCGACTTGGGTCGAGCCCACAAAGATACGTTTGGGATATTGGTTGAAATGGGCCCCCACAAGCTACCCACCTAAGCTTGTCATTTATAGTGAATCCCACTTAACCCTTTAACCATGTCCACTTACATGTTATAAATTTTGGTTAAGTCTTTTAATCATATTTTAATTGCCACTCAAGGCACCCACTAGATTTCCACATGCCACCCAAGGCACTTACTTGATTCCCACATGCCACCCAAGGCACTTACTTAACCCTTTAATCATGTTTAATTACATGTTCCACTTTGGTTAAGTATTCTAATCGTATTTTCTATTGCCACCCAAGGCAACCCACTAGTTTCCTCATGCCACCCAAGGCACCCCACTAGTTACTACATGCCACCCAAGGCACCCACTTAACCCCTCATGCCCCACTACATGCTAATTTGGTTAAGTGTTTCTTAATTAATTAAGATCGTAACCTTTGTAAAGACCTCTCACATTAGACTGTCTTTTATGGCAGCTGGATATGCCGGTTGGTTCCAGGCAGCCTTACACCATAACAGAGTCTAACCTCGTGTCTTTACACTTGTCACGTATTTAGTTTATGACTAAGACCCCTCACATTGGGCCAATCATTTGTAGCCGCTGGATTTGCCGGTCGGTTCCGGGCAGTCTTATGCTACAAAAGGGTCCAACCTCGTGTCTTAGTCGATTAATTACACCTAATTAATCACCCCCATAATTTGTATTAATTATCCCTAATTAATTACCAATTTCAAGAATATGGGTAGACCTAACTCAATAGGTAAATTCCCAATTCCATAATATGGGTAGACCTAACTTAATAGGTAAATTCCCAATTCCATAATATGGGTAGACCTAACTTAATAGGTAAATTCCCAATTATGTCCATTCACTTTATGTTATGCTTAAGCATACCCATTTCACACCATTTTATTAACATGCATATTAACCCCATCGTTCCCCACGTAATTCGTTCTCATAACATGACATAATAAAGGGAAGATTCATCACAAATGCCATGGGTTTAACCAACATAGCATATAACTTTATCATGGGTTTAAAAGGTGTCAACTTGCATATATGAGCATACATTAAACCCAACTAGCATTTAACCCAAACTTGCATGAAGCACATATGTCACAAAGGGGTAACTTGCATATGATTCTTATGTCATACAAAGGTGTGAACTTGCATAGCATATCACATGTTAACTTGCATATAACCAAACACATAACTTGCATAACATGTTACATATGAACTTGCATATAATCATGCGCATAACTTGCATATAACCAAACACATAACTTGCATATGAACTTGCATATAATCATGCACATAACTTGCATATAACCAAACACATAACTTGCATAACATGTTACATATGAACTTGCATATGTATGTATGACATACAAAGGTAAACTCGCATATGTTATGCATATCACTAATCCAAACAACTTGCATAGATTATGCATATTATAAATCCAAACTCATAGGTTAAACTTGCATGTCATGTCACTTATTTCACACATGATTCTAGCATAAAACCAAGCATTTAACTTGCATAAAACCAAACACTTAGCATGCATAAAACCAAATACTTAGCATGCATAAAACCCACCACTTAACATGCATAAACCCAAACACTTAGCATGCATAAAACCAAATACTTAGCATGCATAAAACCCACCACTTAACATGCATAAACCCAAACACTTAACTTGCATAAACATAGTGTCATCATGAATAAGTGTTAAACATAGTGATTAGCAAACTAGCATCATAACATATGACCTAAAACCCATTGATCCGTAAGCAAAACCATATGATCTCATCACATCTCATCTACTTAGTTTAGCAATTGGTTATTAAAGTGATAGAAACTCACAAACTCCAAGATTAGCTCCTTAGATAGTTGCTAGAGTTGAAGTAGAGGTGGATTAGTAGTTGATTAGCTTGCAATCCTCTTCTCTAATTAGTGGAGGCTCCTTCTAAGTTGCATTTTGGCGGCATGATGGCATAGATTCTATTTTTAGTATGGATTAGGGTAGTCTTAGGGTATATTTATAGGATTAGGTTGTGTTTTAGACCCTTAGATTAACCCTAGGTTAGTTTAGGTCCGTCAGATTTCGTCCCAAGCCCTCCAACCCAGCCCAAAACTCAACCAGGTGCACCCAGGCCAGAATCAGCCGACAGGGCAAGTCGACAGGCAAGTCGACAGCCCTGTCGACAGCCAAGTCGACTTGGCTGGGCGGAAGTTTTCCCGCCTGGCCCCCCATTTCTGCATGTTTCAAAATTCAAATTTCCCGAAAACTTCTTTGGGCCTTAACCGGGTCATACGGACTCCGATTTACAAAATTTCGGACTCTATTTCGCGTATTTTTCCGAGACGAACACAATGACGTAACCCGTTTCCCCTGAGATTATTAATTCTGTAATTAGTGAATATCAGTGTTAATTGAAATTCGGGGTGTTACATTCTCCCCTCCTTAAAGGATTTCGTCCCCGAAATCTCCAAGTTAAGGAGAATGCATATCCTACCATCCAAACAACCATCTACTCAATCCATCAAACACGGGCATCCATTGTCCTTAAAACAATTTCTACTGATGTATGAGCATATGCAAAAAGTGTGTGTATATGTTCCCTATCTAATGTATGAACATATGCAAACCGTGATAGTGCCATGCATCCAATATGTATGCGAAAGAACCCTATCGACACATACTATATCTACATGAGTGCACAATCATTCACCAAAATGCATCATCCATATGATAACACAACCATTATACATCCATAAATATAGCTACCTACACACAATTATATGCAATATGCAATATGAAGTGATTGAGCCGATCTAGTGTCTAGAGTGTGTGTATATGCATCCACGAGCAACCACTAGCAAACACTTGCATCCACATGCATCCATCAATCATAACATGTCTCAAACACATGTTTCAACCATAGGTTTACCCTATCTAAAGGTCAAAGGCACTAACAAGAGGACATACTAAAGATAAGATAAGTACTAGACAAACGATAAAGGAGAAGTTAAAAGACATACCCTCAAAAAGGAATGGGTATAATGAACGCATTTTCGCTTTCGTCTCCCAAGTAGCGTTGCTCTCATCTTCTCCCCATTGCGCTTTGACTAGTTGAACCTCTCGATTCCTCAACTTCCTAGTCTCTGACCCAAGGATGCGAGTAGGAGCTCGTCGAATCGTCTCATCACGCTCTATCTCTACTTCTTTAAGCAAGCCCGGCTCTACCACCTCAGCGGTCTCATGTAGGCACTTCCTCACATGTGACACATGGAATACATCATGTACACCACTAAGCCTATCGGGCAACTCCACTCTATATGCCATCTGTCCAATCCTTTCCTTAATAGGAAACGGCCCAACAACCCTTGGTGCTAACTTTCCAACAGATCCAAAGCGAACCACATTCCGTAACGGAGATACCTTGATAAAACCATGTCCCCAACATCAAACTTAAGCTCTGCTTTCCTCTTGTCCGCATAAGATTTCTGTCTGTCTTGCGCCGCTTTCATCCTTCTTCGAATCAAATCAATCTTTTCCGAAGTCTTTCTAACCATATCGGGCCCAAGCAAGATCTCATCCGTAGATTCCTACCAACATGTAGGTGATCGACAAGGCCTTCCATAAAGAGCTTCGAAAGGAGCCATGCCAATACTAGACTGAAAGCTGTTATTATACGCGAACTCCACCAATGGAAGATACTCTTCCCCTGTACCTCCAAAATTCAAGATACATAGCCTCAAAAGGTCTTCTAAAATACGATTCACCCTCTCGGTCTGGCCGTCCGTCTGAGGATGATATGCGGTACTCAAACATAACTGAGTCCCTACCGCCTCTTGCAAACTCTTCCAAAACTCGCTAGTGAAGATAGGATCTCGATCGCTCACTATACTGGAAGGTACACCATGTAATCTAACAATCTCTCAAATGTAAACTGAAGCTAGCTCTACAGCAGTCCTCTTACTCTTCACGGGTATAAAATGGGCACTCTTAGTAAGTCTGTCTACCACACCCCAAATTCCCGTATTACCCTTCCTCGATCTCGGTAATCCATCGACAAAATCCATCGAGACACTATCCCACTTCCATAGCGGAACTTCCAATGGGTGAAGCAACCCACCGGGTTTCTTTTGCTCCGCTTTTACTTGTTGGCACACCAAGCATCTAGCGACATACTCGGCCGCGTCTTTCTTCATACCGGCCCAAAAGAAGACTCGCTTCATGCCTTGGTACATCTTGTCCCTACCGGGATGAATGGTCATCTTCGAACGATGTGCATCATCAAGTATAGCCTTCCTCAAACCCTCATCTTGCGGTAAGTCTACCGTCTCTACGCAACCACCCCTTACCATCTAGGGTGTACCTACTCAAATGGCTGGACGACTCCCCCTCCTCATGAGCTTCTCTACTAACTCAACCAACTGTGGGTCGTCTCGCTGTGCTCCGCCAATCCGCCCCAAAAGAGTAGGCCTAACCTCCAAGGAGGCTAGCAAACCGGGTACAAAGTCAACGGAAGGTCTAAAGTCAAACATAGAAATAAACTCTAAGCTCCGTCGTTCAACGAACAATGAACTCAAGGACAACCTTTTTCTACTTAAGGCGTCCGCTACCACGTTACCCTTGCCATGGGTATACGCTATCTCAAACTCATAGGATGCTAAGAATCCCATCCACTTTTGCTGTCCTAAGACTATGCGCTCGAAGAGTCTCCAACACTTCCCTAAGATGTAGGGCATGCTCTTCTCCACTTTTAGAGAAAACCAGGATATTACCCCATCCAAAATCATCACAACTGTCCATCTCTCACGCAGACCACCCTAGTTGAACTCGACATCCCCCAAATGCAAGCCCCAAAGGCCTAAACCAATATCAGACAAACACCCAAGGGATACCTCCTTCGAATTCAGACGACCTACGTGAGATGATACTAGTAAAAACGGCTAAATAATTAAGCCCTTGTCCAACTCTGGATGTCCTCGCCAGTCTCGCTCCAGAACCACCGTTCATCCCATAACTGGCTTTGCTCAACCTATTGAGCACATACGAAAACTTATTTCGCTCATAGAAAAGACCAAGATGTCATTTACAAAGACCATCACGAACTTATTTAGGTACTCCCTGAACACCCTTCTCATCAAATCAATAAAGTATGAGGGGGCGTTCGTCAAACCAAATGGCATCACCAGCCACTCATAAAAACCATCTAGAGTCCTAAAGGCAGTATTCTCTATACTATCCTCAGCCACTCTCAACTGACGAAACCCCGTGGCTAAGTCCAACTGCGAAAATACTGAGGCGCCAACTAACTGATCAAAGAGATCATCAATCCTCGGCAATTGGTGTCTATTCTTCTTTGTGAGTTTATTTAGTTCTCTTTAGCCTACACAAAGTCTGAGGGACCCATCCGCCTTCGTGGCAAAAACTACTGGAGCACCCCACTCCGATATACTTCGTCTTATGAACCCCTTCTCAAGCAAATCGCCTACTTGCTTATGGAGTTCCCTCCTCTCACGAGGAGCCATGTGGCACACTGGCCAAGATACTGGTTTGGCATTGTCTACTAGATATATTTGGAAGTCAATCTCCCGCTCCGGAGGTAAGCCCTTCACCTCCTCAAACACATCCGAGTATTCCCGGACCACTCTAACAGATCGCAAACTCTCGACCGACGTGTCAAGAGATTCTAGATAACTTAGCATAACAGATTCCATGGGATTACAAGAGATCTCGAGAGTGTTACCCAAGCGGGTCATAAGCCTAACAACTCTCCCTTCAAAATCAAGAACGACACCACTACTGGATAACCAGTCCATGCCCAAAACTAACCCATAGCCCGTGAAGCCCAAAAAGCATCACATCTAAACTCAACGCTAAGTATAGAAACTTTCAAACCCAAACACATCATGGAGCCCCAGTTGGGTTTGAAACAACTAAGGGATCATCTACTAAACTGGTGTCTAAGTGCAGTGACTCAACTAACAATGATGAGATAAACGAACTCGATGCGTCAGAATCAAATAAAGTTCGAACCGGATAATAAAGAAATCCAAATTCCAACCTAGACGGTCCTATCCCCATCTGGTACACTAGCCGTGAGGGAATACAACTACCCTCCAGGAGATTCCGTACCTTGCCCTTGCCTCTTTGGACAATCCTAATAAGGTGTCCTATTCCTCCCAAAAGGATAACTACTAGCCCTCTTCTTCCCATTCTCCACTCGTAACCTCCCATCAAAATGAGGTTTCGCTCTCCATTAACCAAATAACTATTTGAGCCTTCCTCCCATCGTCTATCCACTAGGTACCTACAAGTCCTCCTCCTTCTTGAACCAACTTCTAGTCCGACTAATGTCTAAGTCCCTTGAAGTGGTTTTCCATTCTTATCTATCTTAGAAAGATCATCTATACGCGAAGGGGAAACTCAAAACGAGAGAGGAAGAGATTCAAAACGGAGAATTTGAAAGATATAGATATGGCTATTGGGGATTATGCTTTTCTTTCAAAAACTTTTCTCTTAAAAGACATGTTTTTGAAAATACTCCTTTCAAAAATATTCTTAGAAAATAGTTTTTCTAAAAAAATTATCTGTTCTGGTAACCTTAAGCTCTGATACCACGTGTAACACCCCACACCCGCTACGGTCACTCACTAAGGGAATGCCATAACATCGGTGGAGTATTTTAAGTGAATATAGAACAGAAAAATTACAACAAGACAGATATAAGTAATACTTGAGAATTTAAAACATCATTTCATTGCAGCGGAAAGTAAAACATGTTTGGTTACACCAAAACCGTAAACAAGAGTCAAGTACATAATATCCATCCTGATAAAACAAAAGTACATAATCCCACTACATAACTTAATAGCCATAATAGAAAAGATAAACTGAGCTTTACATCCACGGTCCAAGCTCCAAAAGATAGATAAAGCAGTCTGATCAAAGCCCACTAGTGCTAGGCCCACTCTGATAACCTGAGGGTTGGGAAAAAGATAAAAACAACGGGGTCAGACATAAGTCTGAGCGAGTCCTATAACTTTAACAATACAATCATTAAAGTAACCAGAGTGAGACATAAGCTTGATATACGGTAACGACTGGGGATAAATGGCTACACTAAGCAGCCAACTAGACTTAGGATGAACTAAGATAACCGTAAAGACGCATTTACCCACCCAAGGATAATTACTACACTGCACCACCCCAGATCTACCCACCCAAGGGTAATTCCTACACTGCACCACACCAGTTCTACCCACCCAAGGGTAATTCCTACTTAAAGGTTGATCCCACTAAGTGTACTTAGTAATTTTTTAATAGTAGTTTTGTGTACCCCTAGCTGACTACATAGGTGCCGTCTGCCCCTATCTCCACTAGGTGTACCCACTACTTCCCAAGCGATCGGCTCCCTAACGTAGATACCCGTGCTGGCCCCACAGTGGGGTGTATCATTCCCCAAAGTGGCAACCTGATAATATCAACGGTGCACGACTTATACCTACACGATGCAACAACGTCTTACTTACCAGCCCGGTTCCACACACGCATATGAAACCCGTTGGACTTGCGTTGCCACCGCTAACCCGTTTTGGCCTCTTACAGTCAAGCCCAATATGCGTGTCCCGTCCTCGACTTGGGTCGAGCCCACAAAGATACGTTTGGGATATTGGTTGAAATGGGCCCCCACAAGCTACCCACCTAAGCTTGTCATTTCTAGTGAATCCCACTTAACCCTTTAACCATGTCCACTTACATGTTATAAATTTTGGTTAAGTCTTTTAATCATATTTTAATTGCCACTCAAGGCACCCACTAGATTTCCACATGCCACCCAAGGCACTTACTTGATTCCCACATGCCACCCAAGGCACTTACTTAACCCTTTAATCATGTTTAATTACATGTTCCACTTTGGTTAAGTATTCTAATCGTATTTTCTATTGCCACCCAAGGCAACCCACTAGTTTCCTCATGCCACCCAAGGCACCCCCACTAGTTACTACATGCCGCCCAAGGCACCCACTTAACCCCTCATGCCCCACTACATGCTAATTTGGTTAAGTGTTTCTTAATTAATTAAGATCGTAACCTTTGTAAAGACCTCTCACATTAGACTGTCTTTTATGGCAGCTGGATATGCCGGTTGGTTCCGGGCAGCCTTACACCATAACAGAGTCTAACCTCGTGTCTTTACACTTGTCACGTATTTAGTTTATGACTAAGACCCCTCACATTGGGCCAATCATTTGTAGCCGCTGGATTTGCCGGTCGGTTCCGGGCAGTCTTATGCTACAAAAGGGTCCAACCTCGTGTCTTAGTCGATTAATTACACCTAATTAATCACCCCCATAATTTGTATTAATTATCCCTAATTAATTACCAATTTCAAGAATATGGGTAGACCTAACTCAATAGGTAAATTCCCAATTCCATAATATGGGTAGACCTAACTTAATAGGTAAATTCCCAATTCCATAATATGGGTAGACCTAACTTAATAGGTAAATTCCCAATTATGTCCATTCACTTTATGTTATGCTTAAGCATACCCATTTCACACCATTTTATTAACATGCATATTAACCCCATCGTTCCCCACGTAATTCGTTCTCATAACATGACATAATAAAGGGAAGATTCATCACAAATGCCATGGGTTTAACCAACATAGCATATAACTTTATCATGGGTTTAAAAGGTGTCAACTTGCATATATGAGCATACATTAAACCCAACTAGCATTTAACCCAAACTTGCATGAAGCACATATGTCACAAAGGGGTAACTTGCATATGATTCTTATGTCATACAAAGGTGTGAACTTGCATAGCATATCACATGTTAACTTGCATATAACCAAACACATAACTTGCATAACATGTTACATATGAACTTGCATATAATCATGCACATAACTTGCATATAACCAAACACATAACTTGCATATGAACTTGCATATAATCATGCACATAACTTGCATATAACCAAACACATAACTTGCATAACATGTTACATATGAACTTGCATATGTATGTATGACATACAAAGGTAAACTCGCATATGTTATGCATATCACTAATCCAAACAACTTGCATAGATTATGCATATTATAAATCCAAACTCATAGGTTAAACTTGCATGTCATGTCACTTATTTCACACATGATTCTAGCATAAAACCAAGCATTTAACTTGCATAAAACCAAACACTTAGCATGCATAAAACCAAATACTTAGCATGCATAAAACCCACCACTTAACATGCATAAACCCAAACACTTAGCATGCATAAAACCAAATACTTAGCATGCATAAAACCCACCACTTAACATGCATAAACCCAAACACTTAACTTGCATAAACATATGTCATCATGAATAAGTGTTAAACATAGTGATTAGCAAACTAGCATCATAACATATGACCTAAAACCCATTGATCCGCAAGCAAAACCATATGATCTCATCACATCTCATCTACTTAGTTTAGCAATTGGTTATTAAAGTGATAGAAACTCACAAACTCCAAGATTAGCTCCTTAGATAGTTGCTAGAGTTGAAGTAGAGGTGGATTAGTAGTTAATTAGCTTGCAATTCTCTTCTCTAATTAGTGGAGGCTCCTTCTAAGTTGCATTTTGGCGGCATGATGGCATAGATTCTATTTTTAGTATGGATTAGGGTAGTCTTAGGGTATATTTATAGGATTAGGTTGTGTTTTAGACCCTTAGATTAACCCTAGGTTAGTTTAGGTCCGTCAGATTTCGTCCCAAGCCCTCCAACCCAGCCCAAAACTCAACCAGGTGCACCCAGGCCAGAATCAGCCGACAGGGCAAGTCGACAGCCCTGTCGACTGCCAAGTCGACAAGCATGTCGACAGGCAAGTCGACAGCCCTGTCGACAGCCAAGTCGACTTGGCTGGGCGGGAGTTTTCCCGCCTGGTCCCCCATTTCTGCATGTTTCAAAATTCAAATTTCCCGAAAACTTCTTTGGGCCTTAACCGGGTCATACGGACTCCGATTTACAAAATTTCGGACTCTATTTCGCGTATTTTTCCGAGACGAACACAATGACGTAACCCGTTTCCCTTGATTCTCACATCTGAGATTATTAATTCTGTAATTAGTGAATATCAGTGTTAATTGAAATTCGGGGTGTTACATTAGGTGTTAACTCATGTATTGAATTTCTTTTGTTAGTTGATACTTTATTTGCAATTAGTATATTTTCTGTGTTCATCTTTAATTTTTTATGAATATTCTTTTAGATATATTATTATTAAAATGCATGAGCTATCAATATATGTTATAGCAGTAAACCTGCGTTATGAATAATCTCAAATTTATTGAGATTTTGACGTATAATAGCGGTAAATCTGAGCTATTGTACATCTGTAGAATAGCGGCAAAAAGGAGCTATTGTATTTTCTGATTATAGCGGCAGAAATGAGCTGTCAAAGGGGTTAGTAAAAACTATAACACAGTCATTAATAGCATTAAATATCCGTTATTGATTAAGTATTTTATAACGGTAATATTTTGTTATCAATATTTTCTCTATGAATGAGATTTTGATGTATTATAGCAGTCATCATAAGCTATTGTAATAATATAACATAGCGGCAAGACATCGCTATCAAAATTGATCTTTAATAACGGCAGAGAAAGTGCTATAAATGTGTAGCAGTTTTTAATAACATGTTCATATACAGCGTTTATGAAACCGCTATGTTTGTTATTCATAGCGGTTTTGGGCCGCTATAAAACTGCAGTATTGTTGTAGTGGTCAGACATAAAGTCTGGTGAGTGCGATAACTTTAACAATATAATTACCAAAATAACTAGGCTAAGGCATAAGTTGGAAAATAGGGAAATGACTGTGAACAATTGGGTATAACAAAACAAGGAAATAAGATGAACAAAGATAACGTTAAAGGCGCACCTAAACCACTATAAGATATTTACTATACTGCACCACCACTACTATACTGCGCCACCACTAGTTACCCTAAGGTTGATCCCGCTTATAGAACTTAATAATGATAATGGTAGTTCCGTGCACCCCTAGTTGCCTTCATAAGTGCCGCTTGCCCCTATCTCCACTAGGTGTACCCACTACCCCCATGCGATCGGCTCCCTGACTCGTAGATACCCGTGCTGGCACCACAGTGGGGTGTATCACTCCCCAAAGTGGTAACCCGATACCACAAATAATGCACGGCTTATACCAACACGATGCAACAACGTCTTACCTACCAGCCCAGGCCCACACACGCATATGAATCCGTTGGACTTGCGTTGCCACCGCTAACCCATTTTGGCCTCTTACAGTCAAGCCCTATATGTGTGTCCCGTCCTCGACTTGGGTCAAGCCCACAAAGATACGTATGGGTTACTGGTTGAAATGGGCCCCCATTACTTGACACAAGCTATCCACCTAAGCTTGGTCCCCTCTGGTACATCCCACTTAACCCTCTTCTTATTCATGTTCACTTACATGTTTCAAATTTTGGTTAAGTGTTTCTAATCATATTTCAAATGCCACCCAAGGCACCCACTTAATTCCACATGCCACCCAAGGCACCCACTTAACCCCCTCATGTCCCACTACATGTTTATCTGGATAAGTGTTTCTTAATTCATCAAGACCGTAACCTTGTAAAGACCTCCCACATTAGACTGGCATTTGTGGCAGTTGGATTTGCCGGGCGGGTCCGGGCAGTTTTACACTACAAACGAGCCTAACCTCATGTCTTTACAACTGTTATGCATTTAATTTATGCCTAAGACCTCTCACATTAGACTGGCATTTGTGGTAGCTGGATTTGTCGGGCGGGTCTGGGCAGTCTTACACCACAAAAGAGCCTAACCTAGTGTCTTAGACGATTAATTACACCTAATTAATTATTCCCCAATTTGAATTAATTTCCCTATTCAAATTATCAATTAATTCGAAATTTAACTATGGCCATAATTGACTCAATTATGTCCATCTATTTATGGTATGAAAAATCATACCAATTTTTATCACAAATTAATTTTATGCCATTTAAGGCATTTATGCCAATTCTCAATATTAAATCTTTTAATATTATCCCATTACCCCCACGTTGTTCGTTCGTTCGTTTAACGTAAAATATACGTTAGACTCGAATAGTCTATCTTATAAAATTAAGTGAAAACATCACAACATACGTAGAAATAAAACTAGATCTAAACATAAGGGGTGAATTTGCATGTGTGAATGATGTTCTACATCTAAAACTTGCATAGGCCAAAGTTACAACTTGCATAAAACTACATATGTCACAGATCCAAATCTAAAGGTGTGAACTTGTTTAGCTAATGGTCACAACTTACATAAATCATGTATGTCATAGATCTACATCTAAAGTGGTAAACTTGCATAGGTAATAACCACAAACTTCGTAACATGATTCATATTCCAAACTCATATATTTATATAAACTTGCATATGTGATTTATGCAACATAACAATGGTGTAAACTTACATCTAAACATATAAACTAACATGTAAAATTTAGCATATAACTTACACATGTCATAGCCTAACTTTTGATCTAAAATAGATGTCATGAAATATGTAAAGTTATACATAATCTTTACTAACTTGCATATGATCCACATCTAAATCAACACCTAAACTTGCATACATACATATGATTTATCATATGAATCAACATAACCAAACTAACATATGAAACATCATCATGAATTGGTTAATTATAAAATTACAACATAGATGATAACATCACAACTTTACAACATAGATGATAATCATCATAGAATTTACAACATAAATGATAACAACACAATTTTTACAACATAATTAATAACATGCGGTCAATAATTCACAACATAGCCATATGATCCGCATCATAACTCAATCCAATTAAATTGCTAATTATTCTATTAAAGAAATCGAACTCACAACTCAAAGAAGGTCTTGAGTTCTGAATTCTAAGTTCTGAAGTTGAATTAGCTTTCCTTTGAAGTAGATTCGTTGTTAGAGTTGAATTGAATTGAATTGAATTTGATTAGCTTTCTTCCTCTCTAATTGGTGGCGGCTATTCTGAGTTGCAAGGTGATGGCATGGAGGCCATGAATCTAATTTTAATTTGATTTTAGGGTTTTAGTCTTCATGTCTTTTTATAGAGTTTAGGATTAGTTTAGGCCGTCCGATCAACCAAGAATTAATCCCAGCCAATCAGAGCAGATCAGAAACCCTAATGAGTCAGCACACAGTCATTAACATGTCATTAATCAAATCTTCCTGGGGGGGGGCAGGTCGACCCTATGGTCGACTTAGTCAGGGTAGGTCGACCCTTAGGTCGACCCTATGGTCGACCTGGCCCTGGCAGGAATTTTCCCGCCTAGCCTGTCTGACTCTGAAATTTTGAATTTTGAAATCTGTTTTGAATTTTCTGAAACTTCCGATGGCCATAACTTATTCATTCAAAGTCCAATTCACGCAAACTAGGACTCTATCTCAACCATAATCCCGAGACGAACACAATGGCGCAACCCGTTTCCCTTAATTCTCACATCTGTGATTAGTTATTCTTTAATTTGTTATTATAGTGTTAACAGAAATACGGGTGTATTGTCAATACGAAGCTAGAAATAATTTTTCGGGAATTTTTAGAGTTAGTATGTGTTCCCGGTAAAAAGGAATGTGCATTTGAATTTAAAATAAAAGGATTTATATTTTAAATTTTAACGAAAATTGGTCGAAATGATCGAATCAGCTTACGATATATATCCCATTATGTTGGGAATGGGGGTAATTAGCTAGGGGCGACAGTCGTTGGGCCTCGTTTAGAATTCATATGAAAAGTCAACTTCTTAAAGAGAAAATAATAAATTAAATTATAAAATCCTTTACCCATAAGCCCTCCCCTTTATTTCTCTCCCTCCCTCCCATAATTCCACCGTCAGTTTTCTGAAACAAAAAAAAACCCTAAACTAAATCCCGTCGCTGCCCTAGCCACCTCCCACCCCATCGCGATCCGCCACCCGCCTCGGCCCAAAACCTCCTCCGGCCTCCTCTCACACACCCCCTCTCTCATTCTTCCTCCTCCCCCACATCGAGACCCCCCTTTTTTCTAGAAACCCGCGCCCACCACCGAACCCCCTGACCCCGTGCCTCCAGCCTACTAAGGACCCGCCACCGCCAATGGAAGGCCGCGGCACACTCCCCCATCTCCGATGACCACTAGCGAGTCCCACCCCCCCACGCGGTAAGCTTTTATTATTTGTTTTATTATTTTTCTTTCTTCTATTCTATGATTTTAGTTAGATATAAAAACTGATGTATTTCATTTTATTTTATGTTGTAAAAGAAGTGATTTTTATGTTATGAAAGACATGGTTTTTAATATCATAAAGATATGATTTTTACCTAAGTAAAAATGTGATTTTTATTATAAAGTTAATGGATTAAAGATGGGATTTTTATTGGGTAAAAAGATTTGGTTTTTAAAATAGAAAAGTATGATTTTTAGAGAGAAATGATCACATTTTTAAATTCATAAAGTTGGGATTTTTAGCTTAGTAAAGATACAGTTTTTATTTTCATAATAACATGATTTTCATTTGATTCTTATTTAAATGAATAACAAGAAAAAATATATAACCTTTGAATAGAATAAAAATATGATTTTTATATATATGGAAAAGCGATATAAAAATGAGTTAAAAATAGGATTTTTAACATAAACGGTGTTGAACAGATTTCGTGGAAAACCCGGTGAAGGACACCACAAGCGAGAAAGGAGTAATTCAGAAATAAAGACTGGAGGAGTGGAACCCTCGGTGAGAACTCTCACTTTTAATTTAATTTCTAGTTTGAAATATATACTAGGATGCAGATGGTGCTTAGCAGCACCCGACACCAGTCGTCCACAGACCGTGGACGGCTTGTTTGTTTGATTGATGTGTTGTGAAAATTGATTGTGTGATTAGAATTGAAATAAAATATATTTTCTTGTGTTGAAATAAAATATATATTCATGTGTTGAAATAAAATGTATTTTCATGGGTTGAAGTAAAATAAATAATCATTTACAAATCGAACAATTTGTTTATGTACACCGATTTGACTGATATTGATTGGGACGATAAATTTTACACATCGCCCAACTGCACAAATAAAATCTGTGTTTGTTGATTTGAAACCCCACACAGGTGTTGGGATGATATTTGCCGTACACTAATTCCAATTGTTTAGTGATATGTCGATCATTTGATTGACAGGCTGTTGTACGCGTTAAATATTTATATTTAATGCTTATGCAGTGGTGTGGTGCACTCTGGATGATGGTTGATGATTTATCGTTGCTGTTATATACATGTGTTGTAGGGAATCCATATAATTAGCGTTATATGGTAATTGATTGGGCCTCATTCCAATTTGGAAAATAAGAAGTATAAATTCATGTGTTGAATAGAAATATAAATTCATGTGTTGAATAGAAATATAAATTCATGTGTTGAATAGAAATATATATTCATGTGTGTAATAGAAAAATAAATATTCATGTGTTGAAGAAAATATTCATGTGTTGAAGAAAATATTCATTTGTTGAATAGAATAACGAAGTTATTGAAATATATAAAGCCGTGTTGGTTAGATATGCGCCATTTTGACGCGAATGATATTTATATCAATTTTATTCATTTTTATAATGAATATAGAAAAGGAACTGATTTCAAAATATAAAATTTTGAAAATATTATCATTTGTATATCGATGATGTGGAATATTCAATTTTGATTAGAAATTGAATATGAAGTTTAAATCGTTTTGAAAACGAATTAAAAACGATTTTTAAAATATGTTTTAAAGGAAATCGAAAAAATATATATAATATATATATTATATATATAGAATGGCCTGAATAGAACGCGCCGCGCCGCGGCAGTTCACGAATTTCGACCATTGGCTTCGAATAGATATTGCGGGAGATCCGACCGTCGGATTCTCCTAAAACCGGAACCTTGAGTTCGTATTGAAAAGAGCTTTCTAACGAATATTAGAGATTTGAAATCTAACGGTTGGATTTGGAATTATATCCAAATCAAATTTGGAAAAGGTCGTTGTAAGTGCAGTTCGATGGCCATTGATGGAAATCGACTGTACGGGCCTTGATAAAATTATTAAAAATAGTAATAATTTGTGTAAAATCATAAGAAATGATTTGTGAAGAATTGGGATTAAAAACTCCATATTTGAAAAGATAAAAATAGATTTTTATCGAAATGAACTAGTTTTGAACTAGAATAATAATTTATTTATTTTTAAATAAATAAATTAGATTTGAAAGGGTTTTAAAAGTAACCAGAAGTTTCAATAATTGAATTGGAATGGAATGTGATTTTGGGTTTATAGTGAACCGTGTTTTAAATGAGATGGGTTCTTTAACCCAGTTAAAGACAGGATATGATTTCCCAAATTAAATAATCATCGATAGTGATTATTGGGAAGATTAAAACCAAGTGGAGTTTTAATGAATCTTTAATTAGATTGAAATGATCGAGAATGGAGTATCACCAGTTTTGCTCCAGGCGATAGTTAAATCTTTAATTAGATTTGAACGTGAAACGGTAATTAAATTTACCGATAACACCGTGGTGTTAGATATGATGTATTACCAGTTTTACTTCATGGGATGAATAGGTTGGGATTGGGAAATAAAATAAATGATTACTTCAGTGTGGTTCGCTAATCCCGACTAATTTGAATTGATATTCAAAATTTGATTAAAGAATAAATTTAAAGAATTTATCTTTGATAAAATTAATGGGAACCTTTCCCAAAGAATAAGAATATTTGAATAAAAGAATATTCTGAATTGGAATGAGGCATATGTTGTGTTTGTGTAACACTTGTTTATTATATACGCGAGTTATTCCAAAAGACCAGGTTTATCCCATTCTGAATAACTGTTTCGACGTGGTGTCGAGGATGAAGACGGTGGTTGAAGACCGGAGGTCTTCACATCGTTTGGTGATTACTGATGATCTTGATTGGGCTGTACACCCAAGAGGAGGGAATCAGTTGGTGATCGTTCAGACGTACTTGGAGATCGATGGATATGCGAGGTACAAGGTGCCTCTGGTTTCGTTCAGACCCAGAACGAACTTGTAAATGGACTGTGTGTCTGACATTGGATTTTATTCTGTGTGATTGATTTCTATTAAATATATATCTGTTTGGCGATGGAGAATTTATTCTCTTGATTAACGCCCTTCTCTGAGACATATGAGCTCAGGGGTTATATATTGATGGATATCAATCGCATGGGGTGAATTGCCTGTGTGGCATGCATAAGTGGCAATTGATCAAGGCTTCTGTTGAAAAGCAAAGTCTTGTGGTTGATGATCAAGTCACCGCCTGTGTGGCATAGCTTTGTGTTGCATTGATTCGCGAGCCTCACACCCTGGTTGTGAACCAGAAATGGGAGAGGACATCAGGGTGGGCATGCATTTCCTTCTAGCTAGGGTGGTGTCAGTGACCTACCAGCCCTGACATTTATATTATTTTCACCTGTGTGGTTGTTGCTATTGCGAGGCGCCTCAGATATATCAGTGATTGTGTGGAGCCGATGGAGTCATTTGGCTCATTTACGCCCCAAAGGGCGGGGAAACGTAGTGTTCAAGCATAATAATCCACATCGGTGGACCGGCCCTGACGATCCACGGGGCAGTTGCGGCTGTTCCTGAGACATGGGCTAGATTGTCTCGAAGCCGGTGAGGATGATCCCTTGCCTCAGTTCATAGATGGAAACCCAACTTCCAATACGTGACTTTGCGGTTTTCGATTGTAGAGCCTAGTATAGCGACTTAGTGGTATGGGGCGCTTATCCCGTCTATGATTGATACTTATGATTTGAAATTGTTTTGACACTATACACTTATAATAATCATAAAACATGAAATTTAGCGTATCAAGCATTCTTTGGCTATTATAAGGTAAAAACCCTATCCTCCAGCTTGCGTTGCATTGTGTGATGTGACCTGGGTCATATAATAGCTTCATTTTTCTTTATCTAGCATTGCGCTGTTGTTTTATGCACTGGTGTTCTTGGAAGGAAACCCGTATTGTGTTATACGGCGTGGTCCCTAGATTTACCTAACTTTAAAATAAAAATTAATAACTGTTTTAGTTCTCTCACCAGTCTCGTGACTGACCTGGAGTTTATTATTTTAACCTAAACTCCGGGTGCCCCTATTTTCCGCACGGGCAACTAGTAGTTTTGGTTTTGCAGATTCATATTCACAGGATCCTGATTTACAGCTGGAACGATATCCGAAAAGCTCTGTATCCGTATGTTCTTTTCAGTTGTGTTTTGTATTATTTTCCGCTACTATGTAATTTATTGTAATCTCTGATATTTATCGAATGTAATTTTTATTCATACTCTGTAATATTCCTGTATTCTGATGGAATTGCTGTAATTAACAATGAAATGTTCTTCTGTTTGCGTCCCGATGTGGCTTGTCCTCAAAGTATCCGGGCTTTCCTTACCGGGGAAGTTTCGGGTTGTTTCAGTTTGGTATCAGAGCTTTGGTTTACAAAGCTCGAGAACAATACACGTTAGAACCAAACGAAAGAATTCATCAGAGATTGGATTAGTAATATCCAATAGGAATGACTTGTTAGAGACTAGATCAGTAGTATCCTAGAACGAGTGTGAAGAGTGATGTTTTTAAAATACAAATGATAACAATTTTTGTTTTGAAAATTTAAATCAATTATTCGTATTTGATTATTTATTTTATATTGAATTTGGACAATGCAGCATATAAATATTTTGCGTATACGTCTGATCTGCGTGTATTTGAAGTTTAATATACTGGATAGATATAGAATCACACTCTAGTCACCCGGAGATGATTCTGATGATGCCGCGACATCATCAGTATTTATATTCGAGTGTCGAAAGTGGGATATCTATATATTTCCAATTGGCTGGTGTGAGAACCAAAATTAGATAGGGCCTATTGTTGTGATTTGGCATCAAAAATGTGATTTTTGACTATATAACAAGATTATGTGTTTGAAATGCTAATCAACTAATTGATTGATGGTTGTGTTGTTTGATTATTGTTTGATTAATTAAAATTTGAACCATTTAGCCAAATTGTACCAAATAGTGAGTTGTATTGAAAATTTGTCACATTTGTATGTGTATACATGTACTTACATTGAACAGGTCATAGCAAGGAGGCTAGAGAAGAGGAATAAAATTGTTTGCCCGACAAATAGGTACATGTTTATTGTATTTCTTGGTTTTTGATGATTTTATGAGCCGATTGGCTATTTCTTTTTCTTTTTGGATTGATGAGGGCCATGGGAGGCTATTTGAAATATCCCGAAGTCCCCGGTGCAGGGGAGGTTATGGCGAAATTTTTCGAAAATTTAGGGTGTTAGCCAAATTTTTGAAAAATTTGAAAAGTTCTTAGAAACTGAAAAGTTGAAGAACTTAAGCCGTAATGAAAATAATGAAAGTTGAGTTGATTAGTAAAACAACTTTCGGCTTCGTTCCTTTTCGGGGACGAAAAGTTTTAAGTGGGGGAGATTGTAATAACCCGGAAATCCGAGCCAATTTAAAATTTTTATTTTGGCGATTTTAGTGAATTTTGAATATTTAAAATGAATTATTTTAAATAATAACAATGAGAAATCTATTTTTGAATAGAATTAGAACGTATATATTTATTTGAATCGTCGTTAGAATATAAATAATTATTTTTAATTACAAAAGGAATTGAAAATGGCGCGTAATTTGAAATTCGATTTCAAAATTCAAATGAATGTATAGGATTCAAAATAAACCGGATTTTAGCGAAAACAAAAATATTAGAATCTATTTGAGAATATCTTCCCAACGAATCCGAAAAATCAAAATTTCATAGCGGGAATAAAAAGTTATGCCCAGTTGAAATTTCAGAATAGTCGCTATGGAATTCTAGCCCTTAAAAATGGAAATTTTGCAAACGACCTCGGTTTTCGATGAAACCACTTTTGTTGGATCTGAGATGTCAAATTATTGCTAGATTCCAAAATTCGTAATTTTTCGAATCAATATGTGAGTGTGGCAAAAGAAAAACGAGTTTTAACAGTTTAAGTCAATTTCAATCGATTGGAAAATGGCTATTTTTCAAACGGTCTTCAAATTTGACGAAATTAGTTTTGTTAGGACCGTATCATCAATACGAAGCTAGAAATAATTTTTCAGGAATTTTTAGAGTTAGTATGTAGTCCCGGTAAAAAGGAATGTGTGTTTGAATTTAAAATAAAAGGATTTATATTTTAAATTTTAACAATAATTGATCAAAACGATCGAATCAGCTTACGATATATATCCCATTGTGTTCGGAATGGGGGTAATTAGCTAGGGGCAACAGTCGTTGGGCCTCTTTTAGAATTCGTATGAAAAGTCAACTTCTTAAAGAGAAAATAATAAATTAAATTATAAAATCCTTTAACCATAAGCCCTCCCCTTTATTTCTCTCTCTCCCTCCCATAATTCCATCGTCAGTTTTCTAAAACAAAAAAACCATAAACTAAATCCCGTCGCTGCCCTAGCCACCACCCACCCCGTCGTGATCCGCCACCCGCCTCGGCCCAAGACCTCCTCCGGCCTCCTCTCGCACATCCCCTCTCTCGTTCTTCCTCCTCCCCCACATCGAGACCCCCCTTTTTTCTAGAAACCCGCGCCCACCGCCGAACCCCCAGACCTTGCGCCTCCAGCCTCCTGAGGACCCGCCGCCGCCAATGGAAGGCTGCAGCGCCCTCCCCCATCTCCGATGACCACTAGCGAGTTCCCCCCCTCACGCGGTAAGCTTTTATTATTTGTTTTATTATTTTTCTTTCTTCTATTCTCTGATTTTAGTTAGATATAAAAACTGATGTATTTTATTTTATTTTATGTTGTAAAAGAAGTGATTTTTATGTTATGAAAGCCATGGTTTTTAATATCATAAAGGTATGATTTTTACCTAAGTAAAAATGCGATTTTTATTATAAAGTTAATCGATTCAAGATGGGATTTTAATCGGGTAAAAAGATAGGGTTTTTAATAAAGAAAAGTACGATTTTTAGAGAGAAAAGATCGCATTTTTAAATTCATAAAGTTGGGATTTTCATCTTAGTAAAGATACGGTTTTTATTTTCATAAAAACATGATTTTCATTTGATTTTTATTTAAATGAATAACAAGAAAAAATATATAACCTTTGAATAGAATAAAAATATGATTTTTATATATATGGAAAAGTGAAATAAAAATGAGTTAAAAATAGGATTTTTAACATAAACGGTGTTGAACAGATTTCGTGGAAAACGCGGTGAAGGACACCACAAGCGAGAAAGGAGTAAATTTCAAACCGTTCAGAAATAAAGACAGGAGGAGTGGAACCCTCGGTGAGAACTCCTCATTTTTAATTTAATTTCTAGTTTGAAATATATACTAGGATGCAGACGGTGCTTAGCAGCACCCGACACCCGTCGTCCACAGACCATGGACGGCTTGTTTGTTTGATTGATGTGTTGTGAAAATTGATTGTGTGATTAGAATTGAAATAAAATATATTTTCATGTGTTGTAATAAAATATATATTCGTGTGTTGAAATAAAATGTATTTTCATGGGTTGAAGTAAAATAAATATTCATTTACAAATCGAACGATTTGTTTATGTACACCGATTTGACTGATATTGATTGGGACGATAAATTTTACACATCGCCCAACTGCACAAATAAAATCTGTGTTTGTTGATTTGAAACCCCACACGGGTGTTGGGATGATATTTGGCGTACACTAATCCCAGTTGTTTAGTGATATGTCGATCGTTTGATTGACAGACTGTTGTAAGCGTTAAATATTTATATTTAATGCTTATGCAATTGTGTGGAGCACTCTGGATGATGGTTAATGATTTATCGTTGCTGTTATATACATGTGTTGTAGGGAATCCATATAATTAGCGTTATATGGTAATTGATTGGGCCTCGTTCCAATTTGGAAAATAAGAAATATAAATTCATGTGCTGAATAGAAATATAAATTCATGTGTTGAATAGAAATATATATTCATGTGTTGAATAGAAAAATAAATATTCATGTGTTGAAGAAAATATTCATATGTTGAAGAAAATATTCATTTGTTGAATAGAATAACGAAGTTATTGAAATAGATAAAGTCGTGCTGGTTAGATATGCGCCATTTTGACGTGAACGATATTTATATCGATTTTATTCATTTTTATAATGAATATAGAAAAGGTAGTGATTTCAAAATATAACATTTTGAAAATATTATCATTTGTATATCGATGGTGTGGAATATTCAATTTTGATTAGAAATTGAATATGAAGATGAAATAGTTTTGAAAACGAATTTAAAATGATTTTTAAATTACGTTTTAAAGGAAATCGACGAAATATATATAATATATATATTATATATAAAGAATGGCATGAATAGAACTTCGCGAATTTCGACCATTGGCTTCGAATAGATATTGCGGGAGATCCAACCGTCGGATTCTCCTGAAACCGGAACCGTTGGGTTCGTATCGAAAAAAGCTTTCTAACGAATATTAGAGATTTGAAATCTAACGGTTGGATTTGGAATTATATCCAAATCAAATTTGGAAAAAGTCGTTGTAAGTGCAGTTCGATGGCCATTGATGGAAATCGATTGTACGGGCCTTGATAAAATTATTAAAAATAGTAATAATTTGGGTAAAATCATAAGAAATGATTTGTGAAGAATTGGGATGAAAAACTCCATATTTGAAAGATAAAAATAGATTTTTATCGAAATGAACTAGTTTTAAACTAGGATAATAATTTATTTATTTTTAAATAAATAAATTGGATTTGAAAGGGTTTTAAAAGTAACCAAAAGTTTCAATAATTGAATTGGAATGGAATGTGATTTTTAGGTTTATAGTGAACCGTGTTTTAAATGACATGGGTTCTTTAACCCAGTTAAAGACAGGATATGATTTCCCAAATTAAATAATCATTGATAGTGATTATTGGGAAGATTAAAACCAAGTGGAGTTTTAATGAATCTTTAATTAGATTGAAATGATCGAGAATGGAGTATCACCAGTTTTGCTCCAGGAGATAGTTAAATCTTTAATTAGATTTGAACGTGAAATGGTAATTGAATTTACTGATAACACCGTGGTGTTAGATATGAAGTATTACCAGTTTTACTTCACGGGATGAATAGGTTGGGATTGGGAAATAAAATAAATAATTACTTCGGTATGGTTCGCTAATCCCCACTAATTTGAATTGATATTCAAAATTAGATTAAAGAATAAATTTAAAGAATTTATCTTTGATAAAATTAATGGGAACTTTCCCAAAGAATAAGAATATTTGAATAAAAGAATATTCTGAATTGGAATGAGGTGTATGTTGTGTTTGTGTAACACTTGTTTATTTTATACGCGAGTTATTCAGAAAGACTGGGTTTATCCCATTCTGAATAACTGATTCAATGTGGTGTCGAGGATGAAGACGGTGGTTGAAGACCGGAGGTCTTCACATCATTTGGGTGATTACTGATGATCTTGATTGGGTTGTACACCCAAGAGGAGGGAATCAATTGGTGATCATCCAGACGTACTTGGAGATCAATGGATATGCGAGGTACAAGGTGCCTCTGGTTTCGTTCAGACCCAGAACGAACTTGTAAATGGACTATGTGTCTGACATTGGATTTTATTCTGTGTGATTGATTTCTACTAAATATATATCTGTTTGGCGGCGGAGAATTTATTCTCTTGCTTAACGCCCTTCTCTGAGACGTACGAGCTCAGGGGTTATATATTGATGGATATCAATCGCATGGAGTGAATTTCCTGTGTGGCATGCCTAAGTGGCAACTGATCAAGGCTTTTGTTGAAAAGAAAAGTCTTGTGGTTGATGATCAAAGCACCGCCTATGTGGCATAGCTTTGTGTAGCGTTGATTCGCGAGCCTCACACCCCGGTTATGAACCAGAAACGGGAGAGGACATCAGGGAGGGCATGCGTTTCCTTCTAGCTAGGGTGGTGTCAGTGACCTACCAGCCCTGACAATTATATTATTTTCACCTGTGTGGTTGTTGCTGTTGCGAGGCGCCTCAGATATATCGGTGATTGTGTGGAGCCGATGGAGTCATTTGGCTCATTTACGTCCCAAAGGGCAGGGAAACGTAGTATTCAGGCATAATAATCCACATCGGTGTACCGGCCCTGACGATCCATGGGGCAGTTGCGGCTGTTCCTGAGACATGGGCCAGATTGTCTCGAAGCCGTTGAGGACGATCCCTTGCCTCAGTTCATAGATGGAAACCCAACTTCCAATACGTGACTTTGCGGTTTTTGATTGTAGAGCCTAGTATGGCGACATAGTGGTATGGGGCACTTATGCCATCTATGATTGATACTTATGATTTGAAAATGTTTTGACACTATACACTTATAATAATAATAAAACATGAAATTTAGCGTATCAAGCATTCTTTGGTTATTATAAGGTAAAAACCTTATCCTCCGACTTGCGTTGCATTGTGTGATGGGACCTGGGTGTTATAATAGCTTCATTATTCTTTATTTAGTATTGCGCTGTTGTTTTATGCACTGGTGTTCTCGGGAGGAAACCCATATTATGTTATACGGCATGGTCCCTGGATTTACCTAACTTTAAAATAAAAATTAATAACTGTTTTAGTTCTCACACCCAGTCACATGATTGACCTGAAGTTTATTGTTTTAACCTAAACTCTGGGTGCCCCTATTTTCCACACGGGCATCTAGCAGTTTTGGTTTTGCAGATTCATATTCATAGGATCCTGATTTACAGCTGGAATGATATCCGGAAAGCTCTGTATCCTTATATTCTTTTCAGTTGTGTTTTGTATTATTTTCCGCTTCTATGTAATTTATTGTAATCTCTGATATTTATCGAATGTAATTTTTATTCATACTCTGTAATATTCTTGTATTCTGATGGAATTGTTGTAATTAACAATGAAATGTTCTTCTGTTTGCGTCCCGATGTGGCTTGTCCTCAAAGTAACCGGGCTTTCCTTACCGGGGAAGTTTCGGGTCGTTTCATCTATCATCTACTTTGTCTTCTTCTTCTTCCTCTTCTTATTATGATTATTTTAACAGACTTCTTTCAACCATGACACCGTAACCCCACATTTTCACCAACGCTACTCCCCATTTTCAAAAAATAAATAAAACATACCCAAAGCTTTTTAAATCCTGCTACAACTTTGCATCAAACATGAACTTCCCAACGTTAATTCCCTGAATTTGACTTCTTTCCTCCTGGACAGTTTGAGACCGCATAGTCTAGTATGCAATAGCCCACCGAATCAGATTCCTCCTCCCAGCAAAACACTTTCAATGTGTGTATATATATATATTTTCAAACCAACGCCCAATGCCTCCCTTCCGTAACACTCCATCACCACTATACCACTATGCCATGCTCGATCCTCCAGTTGAGACTACGGTGGCCTCTTCCCACTTCATCTCCGGTTCGCCAGGTAAATTCCTAGGTAGCACCATTCTGGCCTTCAAATTGATCGACATCTTTTAACATCGATGTTCCCCAAACAATGGCCAAAGGTGCGACTTTACATCACGACTCCAGGAACAGAATGCCCCAACAGAAATCACGAAAACAATCATTATTTTCCCCCAAAATCAACTGCGTTTGCTGAATTGAAGAACCCCTAACTTGCTGTCTAAATTCGCAGCGTAAAACAAAAAAGAATTGTCGAGCCCTTCAGTAGCACACTAAAAGCATGAATTTAGGCAATTAATTAGACCGGGAAATCACGATTTGGTTTGAGGAAAGAGTTTGTTTTTCCCGTGTTAGCTGAAGCGAAATGATTGGCATGAAGTAAGAAACGAGAAAAGTAACAAAACTGCGAATTAGCGATTTCATTTGATTTTTATCTATATTTTAGAAGGCATGATTTGGTTTCTTTTCTGAGGAAGGAGTTTCGTGTTTTCTGAAGAGAAATAAAATGAAGAAGGATGGGCTTGTTTTTTATATATATTTGAGTAGCTTGGTACCTACGAAAATGAGATGGATTGGCAGACACGGTTGCTGTTGGCTTGGTACCCACTGTTTTGAAAGACTTGGGATGCACGCTTGAAATAGAATGGTTAAGAGAGAATGCTTGCTGAAGTGTACATGGTAAGGTGGAAATTTTAATTTATTTGTTTAATCAAATATTTTTTTGAACTATATAGTTTATGTACCTGGCTACTCCATTCGATTACGGACTCCTAACAACAAAAATAAAAATAGCTTTGTGACGAGCAATGTGTCAGAATTTCAAAACTATAATAGAATGGATAAATTAACTTATTCTATAAAATTCCAAAAATGCTAATATGGAGTGTAGATTTCATTAAACAAAAATTTATTTATTTTCCAAAATAAAAATTATAGTAAAATTTAATAAACTTAAGTAAATATACGTCACTAAAAATCCGGGTCGTTACATTCCTCCCCACTTAAAATAATTTCGTCCTCGAAATTGCTAAGCAGTAAAAATGTTATAACTTTAACTCCTCATAACCTACTTAGTTGAAATTTTATATTCCATATCTTCATAAATAAGTTCTTATCCGACCTTCAAATTCTCATACCAATGCACGACCATTCATAATTATTTCCAAATGATCTGTCCACCATTTTTGGATATTCCATCATCACTTTCTTGTCTTCAATCCATATGCTCTTATGCATATCCGCACTCATTCCAATTTATTTTAAATCCATTTATCAATTTCATTATTCCGCTTGAAATTTTATTAACCAATTCTGGTTTTCATATTTCAGTTACAATTAACAACTCGATTTTAAATAATAAAAAAATTCTTGAAAATTTTCTAACTTTTTAAATTTTCGAAAAATTTCGCCAGCATCTCCTTTGCACGGGTCAATCGGTACAACCACAAATCGCCTTTCTAGGCCTTTTCCAATCCAAAAGAAAATCAAAAATCCCAGCGGCTTTCCCCATAGGCTCATAAAACCATCGGACCCAAGTAATATTGTAAACATGTACCTTTTTGTCGGGCATAAATTCTATCTCTTGCACCATTCAATATCTGCTCAGTATACACATATACATTTCTAGTTGGTTTCAAATCAATCCAACTTCCAGTTTCTAACGCCCTAACAACTTTTGATTAGTTCTCTTCAATTCAAATATGATTTCTATTTAAACCAACCCACTTATTATACTTGAATCCAATTCAATTTCAATTAACAACATCCAATATATAGTCAACTCGTTTATTCATAAGTCGAATCCATATTTATAATTCGAGTCTCAACATTCTTCTTTATTTAATTTCATTCAAAGTTATTTCAAATCCAATCCAACTTTTGTTTAACTTAAGTTAAATTTCAATTCATTTGATACATTTTTACCATTTCAATCTATTTAACTTATACAAGTTAAATTTTTATTTCAGAATTTAAATTCCTGGGTTTTATTTCAAATTAGTTTGAAATCATATATATTTATAAACGTATATTTATAATTAGCTCAATTCAAAACATTTTAATTTCTAAAACATCTTGTCCTTTTCAAACAAATTTTTCATTCCTAAATTACTATTGTAGCAATCCATCACTTAGAAACTTGAAAATGAATACTGATAATGTCGCGATCCATTATCAGAATTATTTTCTCATCACTGAAGTGATTTCATTGCTTAGCCCCCTTAAAAATCCATTTAAACCATCCTTATTCAGAATCCTTCAAAGTAATATCATATTATCTTTTAAAAATACTTCAAAAAACATTTCTAACATCTAGGATTTAAATTCTGAATTTCGATTTAAATTTAATTCCAATTTATCGTATTTGTATACATTATCCATATACAAATATATTTGGTTATGTATAAACATTTCAATATTTTATAATTCCATTTGATTGTAATAACAATCAACACATTCATATATAATAATTCAGAAATTATTCCTTTTATATCAAAATAATTGTTTGGGCAAAATTATTTTATTTACCCATTTAAAACAATATTGTATCGAATTGCTTTGTTCGAGAGTTTAGAAACACCTATCGATACAGTTAAACATTCTGTGTCGACTAGAATTCATAAACCACTCAACAAACCAGTCAACACAATGTGTTGGCTAGCTTTTTGACCAAGCCACCAAGGTTCACACGCGAGAAGAAAATATGAAGTCTCATCCCTCTAGTTCACGAAAAGTCAGATCACAGTCGTTCAACCGTCCACAGGTCGGATCGCCCACCTGCGGGTCGCCCTATCGGTTCGCTACGAGCCCATACGAACCGATCCATCCCTGTAAGCTCGTTCCGATCCGATTCCTAAAGATGCAGTGAAGACTTTGACCCATTCTATCATGATCCGAGATGCATGGATCTCGCGACACCTATCCACAACTGTCATATTGACCAATTCTTCCTCAAGCTACGATCCGATCCGATATTCTCGGGATTTGCGCCCAGAGATTGGCATTTTTCAGGATCTTTTTGGGCAGTATTGAGTATTGATTCCACCATTACTGTCATACCACTATTTCTTATCAATTTTATTTCGAGATTACTGAGAGAAATCATAATCGTAAGAGTGAGTTTGAGAGAAATCATTGGTTGTACCAGCATTCAAAGTATAATCAATAGTATATAAAGTGGACGTAGGATCGTTAACGCTGAACCACTATAAACCTTGTGTGTTCTCTGCTCTTTCTTCGTTTTTCAGTTATAATTTTCTACAAATCATAACAATTTGGGTGTTAGAGACAAATTTTGATCTAACATTTTGGTGCTTTCACTGGGAAAATTGAACTCAGGATATTGGATTGTTTCTCCGTTGTTTGAATATTCAAGTTCGAAGAAAACAGCCCCGAAACCTCACTGTTCAGACTTTTGAAGATTTCAACAATACCTGATATCATGGCTGGAAAGAAGTCCAAGGAAGTGCGAGCTTCACAGGCGAATGAAGCGATTGAAGAGAGCGTGCATGAACAGGTCAACGAAAGACCCTCGGATCGCGGAACGGAGATGGCGAACCGAACCGTGGAGGGCGATGCGAATCGAACAGTTGAAGAGGTCGTCACCCGGTCCCACGATAACACCACGAACCCCCTCCCAATGTCACCACGATCCGATGCTAGGGGGGTGCTGCGAGCCACCGACACTGATCCACCACGATCCGAGGTGATGACCGGATTACAACTCGACTTGGAAAGGATCCTATCACTCGCTCTTCCCGTCCTGGTCCCTCTGTTCAACCTGGCTCAAGCTCTCTGCGTATAAGGGAAAATGTTGATGATCAGTACGACCCCTCTGCTCCAGTTACCGAAGGAGATCTATCTCGCTTCGTTGAAATGTGGGATAAGCTGTTTGATGAGATAGCTGCTCAAAGGCAGGAAAATTCCATGCTGCGATAGAATTTGACTGCTATGGATAGACGTCTGGACGATCTTGTAAGGCAAAGAACGCCTCCTCCAGTCCGTCCGCTCACCCCAGAGTACTCTTCTTCATCGGAGGAATCGCCAAGACCTCCGCGGCGACCGTATGAGCGGGCTGAAAACATAGAACGGCTCCGATTTGGAACCTTGCCATCACGGGAGGAAGAGACACTTGGTGAAGGACCCTCAAACTGCAACTTGAATAATCATGCCGCAACTCCTAGAGCTCGAGTTGTGAATAATTCTGTTGAGAATAGACCACCTCAGCCCCTCCGCCATGCAAATACTCATAGTAACAGGGGGCGTCAAAGCCCAATCCGAGCTCCGGACTTCGTGGATGTTCCTAGAAGAGAGATCGGAGAATTCTACCGAGCTAGAAGCACTGACCCCGAGCCTCCGATGACCAGTGCAAATGTTGCAGCTATGGTCCATCAAATCCTAGCGGATAGCCGTGGACAAAGGAATGAAGACCGGGGAATTGATCGCAGCCACACCCCTTTTACCGACGACATTCTAGATGTAACATTCCCGAGGCGCTTTAGCATGCCTCAAATGAACCGTTGCGCGGGTAGATCTGATCCAATCCAACATCTAATGAGGTATTCTTGGTCAATGACCGTTGTCGAAGCTTCCGACACTGTAAAGTGCAAAGCGTTCCCTATATTCCAGGAGGATGTAGTGTTATTATGGTTTACTCGCTTACCAGCAAGATCAATTTCCAGTTTCAGGGAATTGAGTGAAAAATTCGTAGAACAGTTCCGCATTTATGCACAAAGGTCGAAAAGTGTGATTGACCTATTCCTTATCAAACAACGACCAGGTGAGAGCTTGAGGGGGTATCTGGATCGTTTCGACCTAGCCGCCACCGAAGTGAAGGATCTCCATGAGCCGACCTTTGTGGCAGCCCTAATTGATGGAGTAGATAAAGATACAGAATTTGGGAGATACCTGGCCGGCAAACCACCTCATACTAGAGAATTGTTTTACGAGAAAGCAAACGTACGCTTACGTCAGGAGGAGGTATATGCTAACCGGGAGATGAAAAAGGCAAATAAGGAGGAAATCCAAAGTAATGTCGCCATTAAGCAAACCAGAGACAACTCGGGAAAGGTTGAAGTCAACGTTGGAAACCAAAACCAGGGTGGCGACCGTCAGTCAGGAAACAATGGTAACAACAGTAATGGCAATAATTGGAAGAGAAATCGGGGGAACGATTCCCAGAGAAGGACCCGTCCCAGGTCTTTCGAAAGTTATACGCCAATAAATGATACTTTGGAGAATATATTCGTCGACTCGTACAACGTTCTCCAACATAAAAGGCCTCCTCCAAGAGATTCGACGGAGAAAGAACGTGAGACGGGGAAGTTTTGTCTCTTCCATCAGACTCACTGCCACTCTACAAATGAATGCCGTCATCTGAGAGACGTAGTTGAGAGGTTGCTCCGAGAAGGGAAGTTGGATGAGTACCGGGTGACTCCTAGAGACAGGGGGCAAGCTATTCAGACCCCGAACCAAAACCAGAATCATCCTACTACCAGGCCAACTGTCCAGCAAAAAGGAAAGGATCTTGTTATCAATACCATAATCGGAGGGCTTCACCTAGCCGGGCATAGTTTCAGGGCGATGGACCAGTACGTAAACGCAGCACAGCATTATCTCGAGGCAGAAGATTGCAGCAACCCTAAGGCCAATGTCCCAGTAAAACAACAAAAGATGATGTCGGACGATGTCATTTTCCGCAACCGAGAGAGTATTGGAGTCCACGCTCCGACCGAAGATCCATTTGTAATCACAGTTCCTATTGGCCCGGCCACTGTCCATAAAGTTTTAGTGGATAACAGGAGTTTAGTCAACATTCTATTCAAAAAGACGTTCGATCTAATGAACCTTGAATTGAAAGATTTAAAGCCATGTGAAGTATGGATCCGTGGATTTAACGAGGCTTCAACTACTCCAATAGGATATGTAGAACTGCCGGTGACACTTGGGGAAGGAGAACGCCAAAGAGTGAGAATTCTTCCCTTCGTTGTTTTGGATATTGAATCGCCTTATAATGCCTTATTGGGCCAACCGGCCCTAGCAAAGTTTAGAGCTTGTATAGCCCCCTGGTGCTTGTTATTGAAGTTTCCTACAGAAGCTGGTGTTGGCATAGTCAGAGGAGATCAGGTTGTTGCACGTGCATGTTACATTGCAGAGCTAAAGCTACTCTGTAAAGGAAAAGATATTGAGGTTAAAGACTCTTTGTAATGACCCGCATTGTCAGGGGTATTATAATTAATTTAGTTAATTATATATATCGTGATGTAGTGAATTAAATAGAGGTTTAATTAAATAATATGGAATATTTAATTAAATTAAATAATTAAATAATATATTTAATTTAGAAATAATCAAAAATATTGGGAATCACAATATTCTGTGAACGGGGTCGTCCCTTAGATTTAATTCAGCTTAGAGTTGAATTTTATTGACGAATATATTCAACCGACGTCAGTTTGAACGTATAATTATATTATAATTAAAATCGTGCTTGAAATGGCGCTGCAGTTCGTAAATTGGCGATTTGAACTTCAACTAAATGTACAGGATTCGTTTTAAGCCGGATTTCTATGAAACAAGAAACGTGTGGAGCTGGTGGAGTATATCTTTCTAGTGAAAGAGAAAAATCGGGATTTCATCGTGTAGATTTTGAGATAGGTCCAAATCAAATTTCAGAAAAGTCGCTGTGGAATTTCCTTTGTAATTCGCAATGTTTTATTTACGTTATAAATGGATTTCAGTATAAACTGAATATCTAGATAATCTGGAATCTGAAATATCAAACTGTAAATTCTGATATGATATTCTGGAGTTGTATGATATCATATGTGAAGATATACGAATATATATATATATATATATTTAATTTAATTTAATTTAATTTAAATATATTTATATATTTAAATGGGTCATCCAGAGCTTTAAAAATAGCCACTTTTGCAAACGAAGTCGGAATTCGATGAAACTAGTTTTGTTGGATCCGCAATGTCAAATAGTTGCTAGATGTCAGTTTCCGTGATTTTTAGAGTCACTGTGTGGTCGTACGGATTTTTAGAGTGAGAAACAATCGGTATTTTGACAGTTAAAAATAAGCTGTGTGAGCATACGAAGTCGGAATTCGACGAAACCGGTTTCATTGGGACCGTAATGTCGAGCTCTAGCTACATGTCCAGTTTCGTGATTTTTAGGTATTGTATGTGACCATAGTAATTTTTAGAAGACGAATTAACAAAGGAATATTTCGAGAATATTCCCTACCCCAAAATATCTAGATATTTATCTTCATTATAAATACCCCCACAACATTTCTAAACCTAATCAGATTTTTCCACAGATCAACATAATTAAGCCGCCACCAAATAACGTTCATACACTTTGAACGTGAGATATAAAAAAATTCAAAGAAATACAAAATAAAATCTATAAATCGAAGGAGGTTTATATATGGCTTCTAGGAGGGATTCCCTTTGATTTGGTGTGCACAGTTTGCGGTGCGATAGTGTTATGGGATGCTGAGTTTCACGGCCTCCGACTAGGGCTGAGGAGCGACGCAAATGGTAAAGGCCGAAGGGGAGTTTAAGGGCGCAGTTTCGATCAGGGTGAGGAGGCGAGCTGGAGGGTGAGATTTGGTGGTCTCCGATGATGTTTTGATGTCGCGCGATATACTGGAACCCGTGTTTCTGCTGTTCGATGCAAGGGAGAAATCGATGTCGAGTTCTTCAGCTTGGTGTCAGGGTGGTTGAGGAATCTAAGGCGATGACTTCGGTGTTGTTTACTTTCGAACTCGGTGGAGTAAGGGATGGATATCGGTTTGGGTTTGAAATGGGAAATTGGTGTTCGGTGGTTGGTTTCCTGGAGATCGCTGTTTTTATGTTTGGGGGAGATGAAGTAACGAAGCGGGTGGGCTGAAAGGTAGTGGGCCGATGGGCTTTTAAAAGGTTAAGGCCTTTATTTTTAATAAAATCCATGGTTTAAATTTTATTTAAATGGGTATTAACTTCGTAATTGAATATCTCGGTCATATGAAATCAGAATTTCGAACCGTCAGTCGCGTTGGGATCATATGGACGGGAGCAACACAATGAGACTGACCGCAAGTCGATTGGAGCAAGTTACAATTTATAGCAAAATAAATTGTCCGTTCGAATCAAGAGATGATTATCGTTATAAACGGTGATCGTCCAATGTGAGTAAATCTCACCAACTCTGAACAGTTTATAATTTCATGTTGTATTTTTAGAACTGTTAGAAATTGTCTGTTTGACTGTGTGTTGATTGTTTGATTGAAATGCTAGTCAGTTAGTGGAAATATTATATATATATATATATACAAATATATATATATATAGATCGTTAAACTCTGAAAGTGATGTTGATTATTGTCTAACATCTGTGATGCAGGGAAACAGGTTGGAGGAATCCGACTGGATTCCTCAACAGTTATTTTACTGTTTTTCATATATTATGATATATGATGTAGTTAAAACCTGTGGTTGATTATATGGGTTTGAATGAGATTGGTCATCGTGATTTGATGTGTTAAGTACCATATAATATCGAAAGGGGAAAAAAAGGAGATTTTCAAAGTGATATTTAAAATAGAATATTTATAATTTGGAATATTTATAAATAAGAAATATTTATAAATTGAAATATTTATAAATAGGGGATATTCAAAAAGAAAATAATTTCAAACCATTTTCTTTTTGAATGGAAAGGCCTGTGTGGCGGGTTTGGGGATTTTTCCCGATGCTCCCGATACAAAGGAGGTTATGGCGAATTTTCCCGGAAATTTAAGGAGTTAGAATAAATTTAAAGAATAAAAGGGGAAAACCAAATAAAAGGGGAATATTTGTGGAAACCAAATATAAGGGAAATGCTTGTGAAAATAAATAGAGTTCTAAAAAAGGAATTTTGTTTATAACTAAATAGGACGTTATAAAAAGGAAAACTTTATTTAAAAGGAAATCATTTGTAAAGTGAAGAACCGTTACTAAAAGTAAATCTTTATAAATGAATAATTTATTCGAAAAGGAGTAATCGAATATGGTATTCGAAGTTGGTTAATCGAATATGGTATTCGAAGTTGGTTAATCGAATATGGTATTTGAAGTTGGTTAATCGAATATGGTATTCGAAGTTGGTTAATCGAATATGGTATTCGAAGTTGGTTAATCGAATATGTTATTCGAAAGGGGTTAGTCGAGTCGAGTTAACCAATTAGAGTTAATTAGGTAGATTTAACCTGTTAGAGCTAATTAGTTAGAGTTAATCATTTAGAGTTAATCAGTTAGAGTTAATCGATTAGAGTTAAAACAAACTAGAGTTAATCAAATATAGTTATTTGAGACAGGGTTAGTCAAACATAGTATTCAGGGTAAGTTGCCATCTCGTACGACTGCTAGCGTAATTCACAGGGCTATAAATAGCCTAAGGCGGTCGGATGTTTCCTAAGGGAATCAGGCGTAACCATTGTGATCGCTGCGATCTAGAGTCAAGCGAATGGAAGTAAATCGAATATTAGTTATTCGATATGAGTTAATCCAGTTGAGTTAAGTAGGGATAAGTAAGTCAAGTTAACCAGTTGAGTTAAGTAAGTCAAGTAAACCAGTAGGGTTAAGTAAGTAGAGTTAATCAAGTGGAGTTATCGAATATCACTTATTCAAAGTAGATTTATCGAATATAGTGTATTCGAAGAGAAGAGTAATCGAATATAGTTTATTCGAGAAGAGAAATCGAATATAGTTCATTCGAGAAGAATTATCGAATATTGGTTATTCGAAGTGAGATAATCGAATATAAGTTATTCGAAGTAAGATAATCGAATATTGGTTATTCGAGAAGAAGTTACGAATCTAGACATTTGAAAGGAGTTAATCGAATATAGTTTATTCGAATAGAGTTAAAGGAGTTAATCGAATATAGTTTATTCGAATAGAGTTAAAGGAGTTAATCAAATATAGTTTATTCGAATAGAGTTAGAGGAGTTATCGAATATAGTTTATTCGACAGGAGTTAAGTGAATAGAGTAAATCAAATAAAGTAAACCAAATAGAGTTAAGCAAATAGAGTTAATCCAAAGGAGTTAATCGAATAGAGTTAATTGAAAGGAGTTAACCGAATATAGTTATTCGAAAGAAAGGTTAAGTAAGGAAGTTAATTAAAGAAATATAAAGTGAACTTTGCCTATTTCAAGGTTAGAAGTGTTGTTCAGTTAAGGTCTGTGAGGTAGTTCTACCCCAACTTGATTGGCTTCGTTTTTAACTGAGGAAGGGTTAAGGTTCGGCAGAAAAGGATGGTAAAGTGAATTTAGTAATTAAAGGAAATGGTTGAATTGGCATAGCGATGTTTTATCTAAACATCTGCTTAATCCAAACGTAGAAGTTTTGGAAATGTTTTCCAAACAAAAATCAGAGATGTTTTCTAATACAGAAACAAGGAATGGAAATGTTTCCAGTGTTAATAACATATATTTTCTAAATATAGAAAATAAGGCAATGCGAATATATATATATATAGATATATGTTGATGATTTACCAATATAATTTCCATCTGGAAATAATATCGTTGTTTGCACACTTGTTTTTCTTTGATGGTTAAATCACAGATTATCGAAGTTTTGACCATTTTAACGTTGTTAATATGGAGAGACCGGTTGGATTATTATCCAAAGAACCACTCTGTATTGGCATAAGCATTGCGAATCATATATGCCAAAGATAATTGAAGACGGAGTAAAATGCAAGGGCTGTTGTATAAGTCTTAGATAACAGTGACTAAGATGGATATACTGAATAGTGCCTTCGGTTTGTCCAGTCCCAGGACAACTTGTATGGACGAAGGTCTGACAGAGTATATCCAATGGATCGCGTAAGTTGATCTGTTCAAACGTATTCACGTTTGGTGGCGGAGGAATTCGTTTCTCTAAGCTGTATACCCGTGTTACTTTTGGATAAATCAATTTGTGATTTGGCGGGTATGACGATGTGACATTCTAAGTGAATGAGGATGACTTGTGTTGATGAATATCTGACAGAGTATTTCCAGAAATGTCACGTACATTGATTTCTTCAACTATACCAAGAGTGGAAGCGGAGAAGGAAACTTCTTTAGCTAACACGTAACGTACTGTTGTAGACGCCAATTAGTGATTTTCGATGGATCTGACAATGTGGCATTCGAAATGAATCTGATGTGATGATAAAGCATAGCTTCTAGCCTCATCATCCAGTAAATGACAGAAATCGGGCAGGCAGCATGGCTAAGTCGGTCGCATCGAAGTAGGGTGTATAATCACCTATTTAGAGAATATTCATTTGTTTCTTAAATCTATCAATGATGTCCCATATATATACGGGAACGGTTGCTGATCCCAACCGTTGGTGATATACATTCGATACACTCAGCGAAATGAGTGGTCGGTCATGTGTGGCCGGGTTGCAAGATGTTCTTGTTGAACCCAGTGTATTCCTCTCTAGAGGTACACTAGCAGAAGGTGGTTCCATACCTTGTCATAGTTGGAAATCCATTTCCCAATACGTGCTTGTGTTTTTGATTGTATACTATATATGTAGAACGTGAGATGAAAGCGTTTCTGCTAGATTGATATCTATTTGTGTTTAGACATTAGTATAATATCAGAATGATATTGCTTGTCAAAGATGTTGGATTCTCATAAGGGAAAAACCCGTTCCGTATTCACGGCGTGGTCTTATGAGATATCATATATCTATTCAACTGTTTTAAACTGTTTTACTCATACCAGTCCATGACTGACCCGGAGTTTACTTTGTTGTTTTCCCTAAACTCTTGGGTGCCTAAATTTGTACGGGCAGTCAAGTAGTCGGGATTTACAGATACACATGGAGAGCTTGGAGCAGGAGACTTCAAGATTTTATAGCTATTGTTTTTCCGCTGTTGTTGTAAGTGTTGTATTCGAATAAAGTGCTATTGTATACATAACTATTATATTTCAAAGTTATGTTATATATTATATGTAATTCGTTCCGCTATGAGATTCGTGTTACTCTGATGATGTAAGTTCTTCTTTTTCTTCTTCTATTCTAAGTTTCTATCATATCTTTCCTCACCCTCTAATTTCTTTCATTAATTACCGGGATTTTTCGATGTTTTGGTTATCGACATCGAGTTTATGTCGATAACCAAAGTCGCCAAAAATCCGGGTCATTATAGTTGGTATCAGAGCTTAAGTTAAGAATTACTTGGCTCTGTGGCGTGACTCGGTAGAGATAGGGTTAGTAATACCCTAGATTGAGTTGAGTGTATATATACGAGTGCGTATTTGTATTTGATATAAAAATGGTTTTATATTGTGGAAATTCCTTGGCTGAGTTGTTTATGAGTTCTGGTCGATCAGTTTGATCCACTATCGGTAGGAGTAAATAAACACCTGAATACGATGGACCGACATAGTATGGATATGTGATATATTATCAGATATAGGATGTGTTGGTAGTAATTATAATTAGATAAGATTATAAAATGTTAAATGGTAATATATAACCAATCAGAATTTATACAAGTGAATTATATGAAATTGAAATGAATTAAATCTGAATTTAGATCGGAATTGGAATTTAAAATCCCAGAAATGGGAAAGGTGTTTGTAAATGAATATGGATTTAATATATGTGAATTTTAAGATCCTGGGAGATTTTAAATTTGTTTACAACATTGTAAAAGGATATTTGGAATTGATTTCAAGTTGGAAATGTTTAAAAATGGGTTTTGAAAGTGCTATAGTATTGAACTCACTTCTGTAGCTGGAAAATAGATTCCGATGTTGATCATGACATCATCGGTGTTCATTTTCGAGTGTGTAAGTGACGGATTACTACCAAAGATTTTGTTTTTGAATTGTTTTAAGAAAAACAAGTTGTTTAAGAATTCAAATGTTTGAATTGGTGTTATGATTTCAAATTGACTTGAAATAAGAGCCCAGGAATTTAAATTCTAGAATTTAAAATTGAACTTGTTAAGTTAAGTAAATAAAAAATAAAAAATAGGGTGATAAGAGAATAATCCGAAATGGTCTTGTACTGATGAGTTAAGAGTTTGAAATCGAGAATCAAACTCGAGTTTGAAATGATATTTGGCTTGGATATAAAGCGAATGGTTGTGTTGGAGATAAAAGATTTGCAGAATTTGATTGGGGATAACATTGGTATATGCTGAATCGATAGCATATAAAAGTGATAGAGTTGATATACCCGACAAAAAGGTACAATTTATATTTCATATGAGTTTGGAATTTATGAGCCGAATTGGCAAGCTGCTTAGTTGTTTGATTTTCTTTTGGGTTGGAGAAGGCCTAGAGAGGCGAGTTGGAGTTTTACCGATAAGGCTGTACAAAGGAGGTTATGGCGGAATTTTCCGAGATTTTAAAGTGTTAGAAAATTTTTAGAATTTTTGATAATTTTAGTTAGTCGGAATGAATAAATATTTTAGTCGATATTAATTGGTTCTGTTAAAATCAGAAATAAGGGGTAAACAAATGTTAGGAATTCCAATAGATAGGGTCGTCCTCTAACTTAGCAATTTCGAGGACGAAATTATTTTAAGTGGGGAAGAATGTAATGACCCGCATTGTCAGGGGTATTATAATTAATTTATTTAATTATATATATCGTGATGTAGTGAATTAAATAGAGGTTTAAATAAATAATATGGAATATTTAATTAAATTAAATAATTAAATAATATATTTAATTCAGAAATAATCAAAAATATTGGGAATCACAATATTCTGTGAACGGGGTCGTCCCTTAGATTTAATTCAGCTTAGAGTTGAATTTTATTGACGAATATATTCAACCGACGTCAGTTTGAACGTATAATTATAATATAATTAAAATCGAGCTTGAAATGGCGTTGCAGTTCGTAAATTGGCGATTTGAACTTCAACTAAATGTACAGGATTCGTTTTAAGCCGGATTTATATGAAACAAGAAACGTGTGGAGCTGGTGGAGTTTATCTTTCTAGTGGAAGAGAAAAATCGGGATTTCGTCGTGTAGATTTTGAGATAGGTCCAAATCAAATTTCAGAAAAGTCGCTGTGGAATTTCCTTTATAATTCGCAACGTTTTATTTACGTTATAAATGGATTTTCAGTATAAACTGAATATCTAGATAATTTGAAATCTGAAATATCAAACTGTAAATTCTGATATGATATTCTGGAGCTGTACGATATCGTATGTGAAGATATATGAATATATATATTTATATTTAATTTTATTTAAGTATATTTATATATTTAAATGGGTCATCCAGAGCTTTAAAAATAGCCACTTTTGCAAATGAAGTCGGAATTCGACGAAACTAGTTTTGTTAGATCCGCAATGTCAAATAGTTGTTAGATGTCAGTTTCCGTGATTTTTAGAGTCACTGTGTGGTCGTACGGATTTTTAGAGTGAGAAACAGTTAGTATTTTGACAGTTAAAAATACGCTGTGTGAGCATACGAAGTCAGAATTCGACGAAACCAGTTTCATTGGGACCGTAATGTCGAGCTCTAGCTACATGTCCAGTTTCATGATTTTTAGGTATTGTATGTGACCATAGTAATTTTTAGAAGACGAATTAACAAAGGAATATTCCGAGAATATTCCCTACCCCAAAATATCTAGATATTAATCTTCATTATAAATACCCCCACAACATTTCTAAACCTAATCAGATTTTTCCAAAGATCAACATAATCAAGCCGCCACCAAATAACGTTCATACACTTTGAACGTGAGCTATAAAAAAATTCAAAGAAATACAAAATAAAATCTATAAATCGAAGGAGGTTTATATATGGCTTCTAGGAGGGATTCCCTTTGATTTGGTGTGCACAGTTTGCGGTGCGATAGTGTTATGGGATGCTGAGTTTCACGGCCTCCGACTAGGGCTGAGGAGCGACGCAAATGGTAAAGGCCGAAGGGGAGTTTAAGGGCGCAGTTTCGATCAGGGTGAGGAGGCGAGCTGGAGGGTGAGATTTGGTGGTCTCCGATGATGTTTTGACGTCGCGCGATATACTGGAACCCGTGTTTCTGCTGTTCGACACAAGGGAGAAATCGATGTCGAGTTCTTCAGCTTGGCATCAGGGTGGTTGAGGAATCGAAGGCGATGACTTCGGTGTTGTTTACTTTCGAACTCGGTGGAGTAAGGGATGGATATCGGTTTGGGTTTGAAATGGGAAATTGGTGTTCGGTGGTTGGTTTCCTGGAGATCGCTGTTTTTATGTTTGGGGGAGATGAAGTAACGAAGCAGGTGGGCTGAAAGGTAGTGGGCCAATGGGCTTTTAAAAGGTTAAGGCCTTTATTTTTAATAAAATCCAAGGTTTAAATTTTATTTAAATGGGTATTAACTTCGTAATTGAATATCTCGGTCATATGAAATCAGAATTTCGAACCATCAGTCGCGTTGGGATCATATGGACGAGAGCAACACAATGAGACTGACTGCGAGTCGATTGGAGCACGTTACAATTTATAGCAAAATAAATTGTCCGTTCGAATCAAGAGATGATTATCGTTATAAACGGTGATCGTCCAATGTGAGTAAATCTCACCAACTCTGAACAGTTTATAATTTCATGTTGTATTTTTAGAACTGTTAGAAATTGTCTGTTTGACTGTGTGTTGATTGTTTGATTGAACTGCTAGTCAGTTAGTGGAAATATTATATATATATATATATACAAATATATATATATATATCGGTAAACTCTGAAAGTGATGTTGATTATTGTCTAACATCTGTGATGTAGGGAAACAGGTTGGAGGAATCTGACTGGATTCCTCAACAGTTATTTTACTGTTTTTCATATATTATGATATATGATGTAGTTAAAACCTGTGGTTGATTATATGGGTTTGAATGAGATTGGTCATCGTGATTTGAGGTGTTAAGTACCATAAAATATCGAAAGGGGAAAAAAGGATATTTTCAAAGTGATATTTAAAATAGAATATTTTTAATTTGGAATATTTATAAATAAGAAATATTTATAAATTGAAATATTTATAAATAGGGGATATTCAAAAAGAAAATAATTTCAAACCATTTTCTTTTTGAATGGAAAGGCCTGTGTGGCGGGTTTGGGGATTTTTCCCGATGCTCCCGATACAAAGGAGGTTATGGCGAATTTTCCCGGAAATTTAAGGAGTTAGAATAAATTTAAAGAATAAAAGGGGAAAACCAAATAAAAGGGGAATATTTGTGGAAACCGAATATAAGGGAAATGCTTGTGAAAATAAATAGAGTTCTAAAAAAGGAAATTTGTTTATAACTAAATAGGACGTTATAAAAAGGAAAACGTTATTTAAAAGGAAATCATTTGTAAAGTGAAGAACCGTTACTAAAAGTAAATCTTTATAAATGAATAATTTATTCGAAAAGGAGTAATCGAATATGGTATTCGAAGTTGGTTAATCGAATATGGTATTCGAAGTTGGTTAATCGAATATGGTATTCGAAGTTGGTTAATCGAATATGGTATTCGAAGTTGGTTAATCGAATATGGTATTCAAAGTTAGTTAATCGAATATGTTATTCGAAAGGGGTTAGTCGAGTCGAGTTAACCAGTTAGAGTTAATTAGGTAGATTTAACCTGTTAGAGTTAATCAGTTAGAGTTAATCATTTAGAGTTAATCAGTTAGAGTTAATCGATTAGAGTTAAAATGAACTAGAGTTAATCAAATATAGTTATTTGAGACAGGGTTAGTCAAACATAGTATTCAGGGTAAGTTGCCATCTCGTACGACTGCTAGCGTAATTCGCAGGGCTGTAAATAGCCTAAGGCAGTCGGATGTTTCCTGAGGGAATCAGGCGTAACCATTGTGATCGCTGCGATCTAGAGTCAAGCGAATGGAAGTAAATCGAATATTAGTTATTCGATAGGAGTTAATCCAGTTGAGTTAAGTAGGGTTAAGTAAGTCAAGTTAACCAGTTGAGTTAAGTAAGTCAAGTAAACCAGTAGGGTTAAGTAAGTAGAGTTAATTGAGTGGAGTTATCGAATATCACTTATTCAAAGTAGATTTATCGAATATAGTGTATTCGAAGAGAAGAGTAATCGAATATAGTTTATTCGAGAAGAGAAATCGAATATAGTTCATTCGAGAAGAATTATCGAATATTGGTTATTCGAAGTGAGATAATTGAATATAAGTTATTCGAAGTAAGATAATCGAATATTGGTTATTCGAGAAGAAGTTACGAATCTAGACATTTGAAAGGAGTTAATCGAATATAGTTTATTCGAATAGAGTTAAAGGAGTTAATCGAATATAGTTTATTCGAATAGAGTTAAAGGAGTTAATCGAATATAGTTTATTCGAATAGAGTTAGAGGAGTTATCGAATATAGTTTATTCGACAGGAATTAAGTGAATAGAGTAAATCAAATAAAGTAAACCAAATAGAGTTAAGCAAATAGAGTTAATCCAAAGGAGTTAATCGAATAGAGTTAATTGAAAGGAGTTAACCGAATATAGTTATTCGAAAGAAAGGTTAAGTAAGGAAGTTAATTAAAGAAATATAAAGTGAACTTTGCATATTTCAAGGTTAGAAGTGTTGTTCAGTTAAGGTCTGAGAGGTAGTTCTACCCCAACTTGATTGGCTTCGTTTTTAACTGAGGAAGGGTTAAGGTTCGGCAGAAAAGGATGGTAAAGTGAATTTAGTAATTAAAGGAAATGGTTGAATTGGCATAGCGATGTTTTATCTAAACATCTGCTTAATCCAAACGTAGAAGTTTTGGAAATGTTTTCCAAACAAGAATCAGAGATGTTTTCTAATACAGAAACAAGGAATGGAAATGTTTCCAGTGTTAATAACATATATTTTCTAAATATAGAAAATAAGGCAATGCGAATATATATATAGATATATGTTGATGATTTACCGATATAATTTCCATCTGGAAATAATATCGTTGTTTGCACACTTGTTTTTCTTTGATGGTTAAATCACAGACTATCGGAGTTTTGACCATTTTAACGTTGTTAATATGGAGAGACCGGTTGGATTATTATCCAAAGAACCACTCTGTATTGGCATAAGCATTGCGAATCATATATGCCAAAGATAATTGAAGACGGAGTAAAATGCAAGGGTTGTTGTATAAGTCTTAAATAACAGTGACTAAGATGGATATACTGAATAGTGCCTTCGGTTTGTCCAGTCCCAGGACAACTTGTATGGACGAAGGTCTGATAGAGTATATCCAATGGATCGCGTAAGTTGATCTGTTCAAACGTATTCACGTTTGGTGGCGGAGGAATTCGTTTCTCTAAGCTGTATACCCGTGTTACTTTTGGATAAATCAATTTGTGATTTGGCGGGTATGACGATGTGACATTCTAAGTGAATGAGGATGACTTGTGTTGATGAATGTCTGACAGAGTATTTCCAGAAAGGTCACGTACATTGATTTCTTCAACTATACCAAGAGTGGAAGCGGAGAAGGAAACTTCTTTAGCTAACACGTAACGTACTGTTGTAAACGCCAATTAGTGATTTTCGATGGATCTGACAATGTGGCATTCGAAATGAATCTGATGTGATGATAAAGCGTAGCTTTTAGCCTCATCATCCGGTAAATGACAGAAATCGGGCAGGCAGCATGGCTAAGTCGGTCGCACCGAAGTAGGGTGTATAATCACCTATCTAGAGAATATTCATTTGTTTCTTAAATCTATCAATGCTGTCCCATATATATACGGGAACGGTTGCTGATCCCAACCGTTGGTGATATACATTCGATACACTCAGCGAAATGAGTGGTCGGTCATGTGTGGCCGGGTTCCAAGATGTTCTTGTTGAGCCCAGTGTATTCCTCTCTAGAGGTACACTAGCAGAAGGTGGTTCCATACCTTGTCATAGTTGGAAATCCATTTCCCAATACGTGCTTGCGGTTTTGATTGTATACTATATATGTAGAACGTGAGATGAAAGCGTTTCTGCTAGATTGATATCTATTTGTGTTTAGACATTATTATAATATCAGAATGATATTGCTTGTCAAAGATGTTGGATTCTCATAAGGGAAAAACCCGTTCCGTATTCACGGCGTGGTCTTATGAGATATCATATACCTATTCAACTGTTTTAAACTGTTTTACTCATACCAGTCCATGACTGACCCGGAGTTTACTTTGTTGTTTTCCCTAAACTCTTGGGTGCCTAAATTTGTACGGGCAGTCAAGTGGTCGGGATTTACAGATACACATGGAGAGCTTGGAGTAGGAGACTTCAAGATTTTATAGCTATTGTTTTTCCGCTGTTGTTGTAAGTGTTGTATTCGGATAAAATGCTATTGTATACATAATTATTATATTTCAAAGTTATGTTATATATTATATGTTATTCGTTCCGCTGTGAGATTCGTGTTACTCTGATGATGTAAGTTCTTCTTTTTCTTCTTCTATTCTAAGTTTCTATCTTATCTTTCCTCACCCTCTAATTTCTTTCATTAATTACCGGGATTTTTCGATGTTTTGGTTATCGACATTGAGTTTATGTCGATAACCAAAGTCGCCAAAAATCCATGTCATTACACGCTTCTTCCCCCACAAGGGAGGAGATGTCATAGCAATTAAAGAGAATGACTATAGGTGAGTCGCCCAGAGAACTGCCCGAGGATATAGATCCTAGAGAGGACGAAGAGAATAGGGGCAGAATGGCGGCTCCCAACGAAACGCTGTGGATGTACCAATCGATGATAGCGACCCAGAGAAGGTCCTGAAGATTGGATCCCAGTTGGATCCAGTTCGAGCTAAAGAACTGACGGATTTCCTAAAAGATAACTTGGATGTATTTGCTTGGACCCACGCGGACATGTGTGGGATATCTCCATCAATCATGAGTCATTCATTGAACATTAACCCAAAGCACCCCCCTGTAAAACAAAAAAGGCGAATGCTGGGCCCAGAGAGGTCCGCAGCCTTGAAAGAAGAAGTTGAAAGGCTAAGAAGTAATGGATTCATCAGAGACTCAACCTACCCAGATTGGATTTCAAATCCAGTTTTGGTAAAGAAGGCCAATGGGAAGTGGCGTACGTGTATTGATTTTTCGGATTTAAACAAAGCCTGCCCAAAAGATAGCTTTCCGTTACCTAGAATTGATCAGTTGGTAGATTCAATGGCGGGTCATGAGCTTCTCTCTTTCATGGATGCTTATTCAGAATATAACCAGATTCCTATGCATGTTCCAGATCAAGAACACACTAGCTTCATTACTGATCTGGGATTGTACTGCTACGTGGTAATGCCTTTTGGTTTGAAGAACGCAGGCGCAACGTATCAACGGTTAGTGAACAGAAATTTCTATAACCAAATTGGGAAAACGATGGAGGTGTACGTCGACGACATGTTGGTTAAGTCCAGACGATCGTCCGATCACACTACGAACTTGGAAGAAATGTTTGGTATTCTTCGAAAGTATGGGATGAAACTCAACCCAACGAAATGCTCATTTGGAGTTGCATCCGGGGAATTCTTGGGATTCATTGTCAACTCGCGCGGGATTGAAATTAATCCAGACCAGATTGCAGCAATCAAAGACATTCAGGAGCCTAGACAAATCAAAGATGTGCAGAGCCTTGCGGGGAAAGTAGCAGCATTAAGCAGATTCATCTCTAGAGCGACAGACAAATGCATCCCGTTCTTTGAATTGATAAAGCGAGGAAAACGCAATTTTAAGTGGACCCCTGATTGCATTAAAGCATTTCAGAACCTGCTGAATCATCTGGAGAGACCTCCTATACTGTCTAAGCCGGTGGATCACGAGGATTTATTCGTGTACTTAGCAGTGTCGTCCTACACGATCAGCGATCAGCTCAGCGTTAGTGAGAGAAGAAGACAAGGTTCAAAGGCCAGTGTACTATGTGAGTAAAAAATTGGTGGGAGCTGAACGCAATTATCCGAGGATCGAAAAGCTAGCGTACAGTTTATTGATTGCATCTAGGAAACTTCGACATTATTTCCAAGCTCATCCTATCACTGTGTATACAGATCATCCGCTCAAGCAAGTTCTACAGAGACCAGAAGCTTCTGGAAGGTTGCTCAAGTGGAACATTGAACTGAGTCAATTTGATTTAAATTTTCAGCCCCGACGGTCAATACGGGGGCAAGTGCTGGCAGATTTCATAGCAGAATTTACTGCCTCGGAGGACGACATGGTAAACGAAGAGACTGACCCACCAAAGTTACTTCTCGATCCTAGTGCATGGAAATTGTATATTGATGGTGCTAGGAATGATAAACGATCTGGTGCCGGAGTGGTGTTTGAAACTCCTGAGAAAAGACTGATATCCTATGCTATCCGGTTGGAATTTTACGCCACTAACAACGACTCCGAATATGAAGCCCTGTTAGCCGGGTTGAGGATCGCAAAGGAATTAGAGATCGCGAAGCTGAACATATTTTGTGACTCCAAGTTGGTTGTAAATCAGGTTTCTGGAGAATTTCGAGCTAAGAGCCTAAGATTGATTTCATATTTGGAGAAAGTAAAGGAGTTGCTGATAGGTTTTGATCACTACAGTATCTCTTATATTCTGCGGTCAGAGAACCAACAGGAAGATAAGTTAGCCAAGATGGCTAGTTCCGACGATCCTGAAGAGATCAGACTAGCCCCAGTTGAAGTGCTTCGGTTCCCTAGTATAGATCAGATGGAAATTGATCCGGTACTAGAAACTGAGCCGGAAAGGGAGTCATGGATGACCCCTCTAAAGAATTTCCTAATGAATGGAACGCTTCCGACCAAGAAGAGCGAGAGGCATAAGGTAATTCGTAAAGGATCCCGATATGTTCTGCAAGACAGAGTCCTGTATAGACAGGGATTTTCGATGCCTCTCCTTCAGTGTATAGCCCATGACGACATCAAACGTGTACTGCAGGAAGTGCACGAAGGTGAATGTGGCGATCACACTGGAGGACAAACTCTGGCAAAAAAGGTGTTGCGGTATGGTTATTTCTGGCCTACCATAAACAAAGACACAACAAAGTATGCGCGACGTTGTGATGCTTGCCAAATATTTTCAAGGATTCCCAAGGCACCTCCTGGTCAGTTAAAAACAATGACAAGTCCGTGGCCTTTCGCTATGTGGGGAATTGATATCATTGGAACCCTCCCTATAGCAAAAGGCGGAGAAAAGTTCGCCATTGTAGCTGTAGACTACTTCACCAAATGGGTTGAGGCCGAACCATTGACTGCGATTACAACCAAGCGAGTGATCAGTTTCGTTGTTAGGAACATTATTTGCCAGTTCGGGATTCCGAAGATCGTCGTAACTGACAATAGAACCCAATTTGACAGCAGCGAGTTCAGGAACTTCTGCCATAAATACCACATTGAGAAACGATACACCTCTGCGGCACAACCGCAGTCGAATGGACAGATCGAAGCAGCAAATAAAGTGATTAAGTCCATTATCAAAAGAAGATTGAAGCGGGCCAAAGCTATGTGGGTCGATGAGTTACCCTTGGCATTGTGGGCCTACAGGACGACATATAAATCGGCAACAGGCCATACCCCCTTCTCCCTTGCTTTTGGAGCAGAAGCAGTCATCCCGGTTGAGCTAAAAGTATCGTCTCACCGAGTTACTTATTACGATCTGATGACTAATAACGAGTTGCTCCTTGAATCCCTAGATTCAATAGAAGAGAAGAGGGATGAAGCAGACTTGCGTGCCTTGAGACACAAGCAACAGGTCGCTCAATACTACAACAAAAGTGTTCGAGCCCGAACCTTTGAACCGGAGACTTGGTTCTGAAGCGTGTCTTTCCACCCCCGACACATATGGGTGCAAAGTGGGAAGGACCGTACTCCATTCTACGAAAACTTGATAATGGAACCTTCAAGTTAGCTACAGTGGATGGAGAAGAAATCCCCAGAGTGTGGAATGCCCAACATTTGCGGCCTTATCTGACATAAAGATGTCGGATTTATTCTTTTGTTTCATAGGACCATGTAAAAGGCACGACTTGCCTAGAATAGTCCAATTTTTTTAGCAAAGGATTATAAAGTGGATGTAGGTTACGATTTGACCGAACCACTATAAAAATACTGTGTGTCGTTTACCTTTATTGCATTATTATTTATCCGCTTTTCTATCTTTATGAAATTTGCTGTAAACTATGCGGCAATCACAGGAACATGTGACTCCAGGTGCCTTCCATCGGGATGGAGAGCAGTCCGCAGCTAGAACTTTGAAGGTACAATAGAGTGAATCACATCATTGACAGAACTCTAACCTGGGCGACCGCCAGGAGAGTATAAAAGCGTCCATGATTGAGCGCTGAGAAAGAGCTCTTACCCCGCTGAAGGATTGGGGGGCGAATGAACAGCCGAGCTCGAACTCTAACCTTGGCGACCGCCAGGAGAATATAAAGGCGTCTACGATTAAGCGCTGAGAAAGAGCTCTTACCCCGCTGAAGGATCGGGGGCGACTGAACAGCCGAGCTCGAGCACTAACCTTGGCGACCGCCAGGAGAGTATAAAAACATCTGCAATTAAGCGTTGACAAGGATGCTGGAGACTCAGCGTCCCCAGAATTCCTGCCCCGTTAAAGGATCGGTGAGCAGATCATGATACGAGTTCGAACTTTAACCCGCTGATGGATCGGGAAAGTATAGAGGCACCGGAGATTCGGCGCCTCAAGGGCAATAATTCTACTAAAAAATTCCAAGTCCCCCGTATGCAAATATAGGGGGCAGCATGCATAGAAATTGTTAAATTCTTTCTGTTGCTTGAATGATTTGTGATATAATTTTAGTTTGGTTGTAGCTAAATAACTTGTGACTAAATATGAAGAGTTTATTGACTGCAGGTACACGATGACGCAAAAGAAATAAACTTTCATTCATAAACTGCAAACCTACAAGATAAAGAGGAACCTAAACAAAAGTGAGGGCCATTCTCACAATTACATTTCATGGCCAGTGGAAAGCCTAAAAATCCTAAGGAAAAAATATGAACTGATATCTGCATCCTACTTATGCTGGGGGGAGGGGGCTATGTAGGCTTCTTGCTCTTTTTCTGCTTCCCCGACTCCTCCTTGTCAACATCCGAACGACCACCTTTTTTCCTCTTCCTCTTATCAACAAGAGGCTCCGGTGAAGAACTAGAGGATTGAGAGGCTAGTTGTGAAGTTATCGATCGGGAGGAAAATCTTACGACCAACCCAGTTTTGGGGTCGATCTCGGAAATAGGGGGCACATATACTGGATCCTGTCCCCCTCTCATAAGGAGCAACTGCTCCTCCTCTTCGGCCGGTTGTTCAGCCAAGGTTTCCTCATCATCGCCTCTGCTTTCTTTGGTAATGGCGACTTCCTCTTCATTGTCGTCGTGGCGTCCGTCCATGTCTCTCAAAGCCTCGATGGGTTCAGCATCTGGGGGACATCAGCACCAACACTTGGCAGGATGTCAATCTTCTCTGCCTCTGCCTTCTTTTCAGCATCCTTGTCAACTAGCCCGCCACCTGTATCATGAGAAACAAATGTTATTTTGGGAGAGAATGCAGTTTGCTCAGTTGATTGTCTGACAAGACGACAACAAGTGACAATTGCTTTGGCAAGTTGCGGAGAAAATATAGAGATACCTTCCGCCGATCCTCCATCCAAGCTAGCAGCGGAACCCCCGACAGCTGGAGGAGTTGGACCCAGAGGAATCAATGGATAATCTGGATTGTATTTCTCAATTTCGGAGGCCTTGGGCTCTACAGCTGAGCTCGGGCCTTCTTCCATTTTTTCTTTGCCCTTCGCCTGAGTTTCCTCTTTTTCAATTTCTTCTTGGAGTAGGCGTCTGCCTTTCTCTAAATCCTCAGGTTCATTATCCCTAAGAATGGTCTGCATCAACTCATTCTCATCAATCTCATCAACTCCTAATCTCTGTTTCTCGCTCTCAACGATTGCATCCCATATGTTGGCTAGAGTGACATGGTAGTCTGGGATCCAGGAGATGTTACGGGTCTTGATGACCTGACCAAGGAAGTCGAACAACATTTCCTCAAATCCTTTGATATCCTTCTCTCTCTCGAGGAGCTTTTCATTAGAAACAGTAGCCATTTCAATGGCACTCTCCACATTATTTTCAGCAAGAATAGCACGCTTCTCTGCACGCGCGAGTTGATCATTCAGAATCACCTTCTCCTTTTCGGCCAGAGCTAAGTTATCCTTCAAACTTGCCTTTTCTTTCTCCCAAGCAGCTCTTTCGGCCTCGAAATGATCCTGTGCTGTTATCAGTTCGGTGTTGACCATCCCTTTCCCTTCCTTCACCTTCTTCTTCCTCCTCCCCTCAAGCGACTGAAACCCATCAGCCATGGCGTCTCCACGATCTCCAACACCTCAAAAACCATCAAATTCCACCCTTTCCTTCCTCAAATCAGCAAAAAACTCAGAGAAAATGAGGGAGAGAGTTTTTAATGAGATTACCTTTCTTAAAAATGGAGAAAACGAGTAAGTATTGCCTCGAAGAACGAAGATTGGGGTTTGAATCGGAAAGAGAGGAGGTAGCGAAGGAAAAAGAAGGGGAAGAATGGAGTGGGTTCGGGTTTATATAGCCAAACCCGTGACCGTTAGTCTCCCCGTTTTTGTCTTATACGAACCGTGGGCTTCGGTGGATCGCGGATACAAGCCCACCATGCCCAGCAAAGAAGAAAAGGCCGATCCCTGGGTTGGCTCGCTACGAAGGATCGCCCACCATGCATAAAGCCCACACAAAGGTTGTAATGAAACGAGCACCTCGTATCTCTGGACCGTGACAAGGGGCGCTCCCATGAATCGCGAAATGCTGGGGCGATCCGAACCATCGAGCAATGTACCGAAGTGAAAATTCAGAAATGTTTGCAAAAAGTTCAGAAATTTACCTGGTAAATTCAACAACGAAGTCTCCAAAAAATTCCAGAGAAAAGAATTATCCAGAAAGCAGGGAAATGATTGAAGATTTAACCAATATTTATACTTGTCAAAGGATACGACTCTTTGAAGAAACATGACATTTCAGATGGACGTAACCATTGATTTGCATCTCCATATGAAAAGACGTCCCTGCAGCTTCGAAGCATGTTCCATTCTCGATAAAACATACTTCGAGGGGGCAAAATGTTGGCTAGCTTTTTGACCAAGCCACCAAGGTTCACACGCAAGAAGAAAATATGAAGTCTCATCCCTCTAGTTCATGAAAAGTTAGATCACAGTCGTTCAACCGTCCACAGGTCGGATCGCCCCCCTTCGGGTCGCCCTATCGGTTCGCTACGAGCCCATACGAACCGATCCATCCCTGTAAGCTCATTCCGATCCGATTCCTAAAGATGCAGTGAAGACTTTGACCCATTCTATCACGATCCGAGATGCATGGATCTTGCGATACCTGTCCACAACTGTCATATTGACCAATTCTTCCTCAAGCTACGATCCGATCCAATATTCTCGGGATTTGCGCCATGTGTGACCGCGATCCGCCTGACAGAATCAGCTATAAATAGCCCAGAGATTGGCATTTTCAGGATCTTTTTGGGCAGTATTGAGTATTGATTCCACCATTACTGTCATACCACTATTTCTTATCAATTTTATTTCGAGATTACTGAGAGAAATCATAATTATAAGAGTGAGTTTCAGAGAAATCATTGGTTGTACCAGCATTCAAAGTACAATCAATAACATATAAAGTGGACGTAGGCTCGTTAACGCCGAACCGCTATAAACCTTGTGTGTTCTCTGCTCTTTCTTCGTTTTTCAGTTATAATTTTCTACAAATCAGAAATATTTGGGTGTTAGAGCCAAATTTTGATCTAACACAATGTAAACAATTTTATATCAAATTTACAAATATGCGCTCATATATAAGCATTCAAACCCAATCTAGGGTATTACTAACCCCATCTCTATTGAGTTACGCCACAGAGCCAAGGTTACTACTCAACCTTCAACACTGGTACCAAATGTAATGGCCCGAATTTCCATACTCTTTGAGTTGACTAATCACACCACACGTCCAACACAAATTGCACAGAAATACAAATCGTTATTAGAAAGAAGTTAGAGGATGAGAAATAGAAAGAAAGAAATATTAGAATAGAAGAAAAACGAAGACCACAAACTCACAGCGGAACGAATAAAATATATTGGGTAACTTAAACTTTGAAATACAACGCAGTAACTTTATATACATACCATTTTCAGAGCACATCAGCAATTTCTGGAATAGTTATAAACACTGTTTCCAGATACAAACATAGTACACAGCGGAAAATATGATAGTCTTAGGTAAATGGTGAAGCCTACTGCTTCAATCTCTTCCAAGTGAATCTATAAAATCCCGACTACTTGACTGCTCGAACAAATTTGGGCACCCAAGAGTTTAGGGTAAAACAAAGCAAAATAAACTCTGGGTCAGTCATGGGACTGGTGTGAGTAAACTCCAACCATTTGTTTAACTTTAAAAATCCTTTCAAAAGAAATGATAATCGTAAGACCGATCCACACATAAACACGAATGGTTGTTATCTTACGATAACCAAAAATATTTTTGATATCAAATCAAGTGATATTATACTAGTGTCTACATCAAATAATTAGAATCTAGCAGAACGCTTGCATCTCACGCTCCATATATAATATAAAATCGAAAACCGCAGGGCGCTTATTGGAGATTGGATTTCCAACATGACAAGGTATGGAACCACCTTTCCGTAGTGTATCTCTAGAGGGGAATACACTAGGTTCAACAAGAACATCTTGCAACTTGGCCCACACATGGATGACCACTCATATAACTTGAGTGTATCGAGCATATTATCACCAACGGTTGTGATCAGCAACCGTTACCGAATGCATACAGCAGTGAATAGAATAAGAAGCAAATGAATTTTTCTCTAGATTAGGTGATAATACCTCTAATGGGAATGACCCACATGGCAATGTTGCCTGCCCGATTTCTGTCATTTCCCGGTTGATGAGGCTTGAGGTCCTGATTATCTTTTAGAACATATTCCATCATTTACTTTAAATGCCACATCATCAGATCCTTCCATATACATTGTCCAGGGACTGGACAAACCGAAGGCACCATTCTATTATTCCATTTTGGGTAATTTATACCTAGGATTAACAGAACAACCCTTGCAATTTACTCCGTCTTCAATTATCTTCAGCATAAGTTGATTTGTAACGCTTAAGCCAATACGGAGAGGTTTTCAGATAATAAATCTGATCCCGATCTCTCCGTATTGACAACAGAGGTATAAAATAAATCAAAACTTTGATAGTAGGTATTTAACTATCAAAGGAAACATCCATACAATCAATGGACCTACTTCCAATTAGAAATTCTACCAGCCAAGCATAAAACAACACAGGCCCCTTTTTAAATTAATTCCTTATTATATCATCATTTCCAATTCCTATTTCCCATCTTTCGTATCCTTCCATAACTCGATTTTTCTCTCTCGATGCCTAGAAAAACCTTTCCAATATTATAATTTCTTTATTCGAGAAAATTTCTCATATTCCAATTAGAAAACATTTCTATATGTTCATGAATCCTTATTTTCTATATTTAGAAAATATACCTTATTAATATCGGAAAATATTTCCATATTCCATTTCTAAATTCCTCGTTGACCAATTCATTTCATTTTCTATACATAGAAAATATCTCTTATTTTATTTGGGAAAACATTTCAAAATCCTTTAAATTAACCCAATGTTATAAAAACATCATTGTTATTACTCAAACCATTTATCATTTATTAACAATGTAATAACCCGGAAATCTGGGCCAATTTAAAATTTTTATTTTGGCAATTTTAATGAATTTTGAATATTTAGAATGAATTATTTTAAATAATAACGAAGAGAAGCTTATTTTGAATAGAATTCGAACGTATATATTTATATAGCTCGACGTTGGAATATAAATATTTATAAAAGGAATTGAAAATGGCGCAGTAGTTCGATAATTCGATTTCAAAATTCAAATGAAGGTACCGGGTGAAAATAAACCGGATTTTAGTGAAACCAAAAATATTTGAATCTAATTGAGAATATTTTTCCAACGAATCAAAAAAATCAAAATTTCATAGCGGGAATCAAAAGATATGTCCAGTTGAAATTTTAGAATAATCGCTATGGAATTTCGGCCCTTAAAATTATCCATTTTGCAAACGACCTCGGTTTTCGACGAAACCACTTTTGTTGTATCCGTGATGTCAAGTTATTGCTAGGTTTCAAAATTCGTAATTTTTCGAATCAATATGTGAGCGTGGCAAAGGAAAACGCGTTTGACCAGTGTTAGTTGATTTTAATTGACTGGAAAATGGCCATTTTTCGAACGGTCTCAGAATTTGACAAAACTAGTTTTGTTAGGACTGTATAGTCAGTACGAAGCTAGAAAATATTTTTCTGGAATTTTTCGAGTTAGTATGTGACCCCAGTGAATTGAAATGCGCGTTCAAATTCAATATGTAGAGTTATATGTTGATTTTGACGAAAACTGATCGAAACGATCGAATAAGCTTACGACACATATCCCATTGTGTTCGGAATGGGGGTAATAAGCTATGGACGACAGGCGGTGGGTTCGATTTCGAGGTCGAAATAAAAAGTTGCTTTTTGGATTTAGAAATTAAATAAATATATTATCGTATATAATCTCCCAAGCCCTTACCCCCCCATTCAAATACCGTTCAGCCCAAATAGAAAAAAAACTCGATTTCCAAAAACACCCCTCCTTTTTCCTCGATCGCCACCACTCCAGGCAGCGCCTCTCATCGTCATTCCCCCCTCCCCGACCACCGACCGTCGCCCCAGACCCCCTCCTTCCTCGCCCCTCTTCGATTCTCTCTCCCTCCTTTCTGTTCGACGCCCAAACCCCTTCCACCTCTAAGCCTAGCTGTGCCTCTCCACCTCAGGGCGCCACCACCACTCGCACCCCCCTCTGATGAGATCCGCCTCCACGACCGTGCCTCCCCCTCGACTGACGCAACACCCCCTCCCCTTTTGAACGAACTGTAAGTTTCCTTGTTTCTATTTATTTTTGTTTTATTCTTTTCTTTTAGTAGTGCATTTAAATTCTGAAATCATAAAATCACTTTTGTTTTAAATACATAACATCGATTATTTAAAAAGGTATGATCTTTATATTTAAAAAGGTATGATCTTTATATTTAAAAAGGTTTGATCTTTATATTTAAAAAGGTATAATCTTTATTAGGTGAAAGGCGATATATAAAAATATAATATTTATAACAAAGTAGAGAATAAAAATATGATTTTTATATCATAGGAAGGATAAAAATATAATTTTTATAAAGTAGAAGTATTAAAAATATGATTATTATTTACTTAGCGAAGTAGAAATATAATTTTTATAATATAGAAAAGTTAAAAATATAACTTTTATACTAGTGGTAGATTAAAAATATAATTTTTATTGTATGTAGAGTAATAAAAATATAATATTTATTAGGAGAAGAGCAATATAAAAATATAATTTTTATAACGAAGTGAAGATAAAAATTTGATTTTTTATATATATGAGGTGAAGATAAAAATTCGATTTTGATATAAGTAGTGAATACGGGCAACAAAAGTGACAAAAGGCGAGAATGACAAGATTTTCTACATATGAAGAGTCGCGGTGTTTGGTATAGCTTGGGTGAGAACTTCTCACCTTTTAATTTTATTTCTAGTTGAAATATATACTAGGATGCAGACGGTGTTTAGTAGCACCTGACACGAGTCGTCCACAGACCATGGACGGCTTGTATGCTTGTTTGTATGATTTTGATGTGTAGTTGATTGTGTGATGTGATGTGAAATGAAATAAAATATTTTATAGTGGAAAATATTTTATAGTTAAAAATGGAGATTTTAACGTGTATATGAATTGAAATAAAAATAAACAAATCAGACGATTTGTTTATATACACACATTTGACTGATATTGATTGGGACGATAAATTTTACACATCGCCCAACTGCACAAATGAAATCTATGTTTGATTGTTTGAAACCCCACACGGGTATTGGGATGATATATGACGTACATTAATCCCAATAATTAGTTGTATGTCGATCGATTGATCGACAAACTGTTATAAGCGTTGAATATTTATATTTGATGCTTATACAGTGTAGATTGCACTTTGGATGATGGTTGATCATTTGTCGTTGTTGATATATACATTCGTTGTATGGAAGTCCATAAAAATAAAATCTATGGTAATTGATTGGGCCTCATTCCAGTTTTGAAATAGAATATTTGAAAAAGAAATATTTAAAATAGAAATATTTGAAATGGAAATATTTGAAATAGAATATTTGAAAATAGAAACATATGAAGCCGTGTTGATTAGATTGACACCATTTTGACGTGAATGATATTTATATCGATTATATTCGTTTTTATAATGAATATTGAAAAGTGATTTCAAAATCGAATATTTCGAAATGAAATTCGAATTATATTGAAAAGAATAGAAATTCGAATTATATTGAAAAGAATAGAAATTCGAATTAAATTGAAAAGAATTGAAATTCGAATTTAAATTGAATAGAATTGACATTCGAATTAGATTGAAATAGAATTGAAACCGTTTTGAATTGAATTTAAAACGTATTGAAATTGAACTGAAATTGATTTGAATTGAAACCAATTCGAATTAAATTGAAATCGATTTGAAATGAAATAAAAATGAATTTATATTGAAAAATTCGATTTTGATTTGAATTTGAAAAGGAAGTTGAAATCGTTTTGAAAACGAATTTAAAACGATTTATAAAATACGTTTTAAAAGGAAATCGACGAAGTATATATTATATATATAATATAATGGCCTGAATAGAATGCGCCGCGCTGCGGCAGTTCGCGAATTTCGACCATTGACTTCGAATTGACGTTGCGGGAGATCCGACCGTCACATTCTCCTAAAACCAGAACCATTGGGTTCGTATCGAAAAGAGCTTTCTAACGAATATTAGAAATTAGAAATCTAACGGTTGGGTTTGGAATTATGTCCAAATCAAATTTGGAAAAGGTCGCTGTAAGTGCAGTTCGATGGCCGTTGATGGAAATCGACTGTACGGGCCTTGATAAAATTATTAAAAATATCAATAATTTGTGTAAAATCATAAGAAATGATTAGTGAAGAATTGGGATGAAAAACTCCATATTTGAAAAGATAAAAATAGATTTTTATTGAAACGAACTAGTTTTGAACTAGAATTATAATTCTATTTTTTATTAAATAAATAAATTGAATTTGAAAAGGGTTTTAAAAGTAACCAGAATTTCCAATAATTGAATTGGAATGGATTTGAATCGAAATTGTCTTTGGAATATTTCGATGTTGGATTTCGTGATTATACAGATATTGTTATGGAAATTTGAAAGATATTTATATATCATTATTTCCAATACGATATTTGTTGGTCGTAGAATTTGATATTGAATATAAGCCGATATATTTTCTATTCAGAGCCTTGTATTGAATATCAAATGTGATTTTGGGTTTATCGTGAACCGTGTTTTAAATGACATTGATTCTTTAACCCAGTTAAAGATTAAAACTAAGTGGAGTTTTAATGAATCTTTAATTAGATTGAAAAGATCGAGGATGGAGTACCACCAGTTTTGCTCCAGGCGATAGTTAAATCTTTAATTAGTTTTGAACGTGAAATGGTAATTGAATTTACCGATAACACCGTGGTGTTAGATATGAAGTATTACCAGTTTTATTTCATGGGATGAATAGGTTGGGATTGGGAAATAAAATAAATGATTACTTCGGTGTGGTTCGCTAATCCCGACTAGTTTGAATTGATATTCAGAAGAGGAGTAAAGAATAAATTTAAAAGAATTTATCTTTGGTAAAATTAATGGGAACCTTTCCCTAAGAATGTGAAATTTAGAAACTAACTGTAGGTTAGCTAAGCAGAACAGTTTCCTGGGTATTGATCTGATGTTGGTTTCGACCTTCGGGGTTAATATTTGGGGAATTATTCCCTTGTTGATTTACAGTTAGTGACTGATGAATTGGAATAAGGCGTATGTTGTGTTTGTGTAACACATGTTTATTATATACGCGAGTTATTCAGAAAGACCAGGTTTATCCCATTCTGAATAACTGATTCGACGTGGGGTCGAAGATGAAGACGGTGGTTGAAGACCAGAGGTCTTCACGTCGTTTGGATAATTACTGATGATCTTGATTGGGCCGTACACCCAAGAGGAGAGAATCAGTTGGTGATCGTCCAGACGTACTTGGAGATCGATGGATATGCGGGGTACTAGGTGCCTCCGGTTTCGTTCAGACCCAGAACGGACTTGTAAATGGACTATGTATCTGACATCGAATTTCATTCTGTGTGATTGATATCAGTTGCATAGAGTGGTTTGCCTGTGTGGCATGCTAAGATGCAAATGATCAAGGCTTCTGTTGAAAAGCGGAGTCTTGTGGCTGATGATCAAAGCACGGCCTGTGTGGCGTAGCTTTATGTAGCGTTGATTCGCGAGCCTCACACCTCGATTGTGAACCAGAAACGGGAGAAGGACCTTAGGGAGGACATGCGTTTCTTTCTAGCTAGAAGTGGCGTCAGTGGTTTTACACGCCCTGAGAGTTTGACTTATGTGGTTGTTGCTGTTGCGAGGCGCCTCGGTTTGATCGGACGATCCGGGTCTGATGGAGTCATTCGTTGGCTCAATTACGCCCCAAAGGGCGGGGAAACGCAGTGTTCAGGAATTTTAATCCACATCGGTGGACCGGCCCTGTCGCTCCAAAGGCTTGACTGAGTACTTGCCTGAGGCTCGGGCTAGACAGTCTCGAATCGGTAGAGGACTATCTTTTGCCTCGGTTCACAGACAGAAATCCAATTTCCAAATACGTGACATTTGCGGTTTTATTTGTAGAGCCTAGTATGGCGACGTAGTGGGATGGGGCGCTTATGCCGTCTATGATTGATACTTATGATTTGAAGTTGTTTTATACACTATGCACTTATAATAGTATCAAATGATTTGTTTTAAACATATCAAGCATTCTTGGCTATTATAAGGTAAAAACCCTATCCTCCGGCTTGCGTTGCATTGTGTGATGGGAACTGGGTCTTATAATAGCTTCATTTTTCTTTATTTAGCATTGCACTGTTTGTTTTATGCACTGGTATTCTTGGGAGGAAACCCGTTCTGTGTTATACGGCGTGGTCCCTTGATTTACCTAACTTTAAAATAAAGATTAATAACTGTTTTAATTCTCACACCAGTCACATGACTGACCTGGAGTTTATTGTTTTAACCTAAACTCTGGGTGCCCTTATTTTGACACGGGCAGCTAGTAGTTTTGGTTTTGCAGATTTATATTCACAGGATCCTGGTTTACAGCTGGAATGATATCCGGAAAGCTTTGTATCCGTATATCTCCTTCAGCTGTGAATTATATTATTTTCCACTGCTATGTAATTTATTGTAATCTCTGATATTTGGTAAATGTGTAATATTGATTTATACTCTGTATATTCTTGTATTCTGATGGAATTGTTGTAATATACAATGAAATGTTCTTCTGTCTGCGTTCTGATCTGTCTTGTCCTCAATACAATCCGTTCTTTCTCTTCTCTTCGGAGACCGGGGAGTTCAGGTCACTTCAAACTAACTATATTGCTAATCAATATTCACTATCGAACCTTAACCATTCCTCCATCAATCATGAAGTCAATCAAGTTGGGGTATAATTACCTCTCAGACCTTAATTGAACAACATTCTCAACTTTGAAATAGTCAAAGCTTATAACTTCAAACAAAACCTTGCTTACGCGACTCTTGGATTCAATCTAAGAATCCACTTCTTTTATGGAAAAATATTGATTATAACGGTAACGTTATAATCGCTGTTTCCAAACATTAATTATAACGGTAGCGTTAAAATCGTTGTTTAAATTTACAAAATATTTTTTATAACAACATTATTATGATTGCTGTTTAAATTTACAAAACATTTATTATAACAGTGGCATTATAATCGTTGTTTAAATTTATAAAACATTCATTATAATCGCTGTTTAAATTTATAAAAAAATTATTATAACGATAGCGTTATAATCGCTGATTTCAAATATTTGGTTTATAAAAATATAACTTGTACTTATTATTTCAATTAATAAGTAAATAATTGAAAAACTAAAAGTAAAAAAAAACTACTTTCTTAAATTCGATATAATCGAATTCCAATAAATAACTCTCTATCGAATAATCTATATTTGATTATATTCCAAAATTCAGAATTTACCTACCATTTCAGGTTAATACAAGTTCCAAATTCACTTTTTAATTTACCCTTTCAAAATCATTACTGAATTCCTTTATAAATATCTCATTTCCAAAATATTTACTTTAAACCATTATTCACTTTAATCCTGAATATATTTCTTTTATATACAATCATTTGATTTCGTACTTATAAATATTCTCTTAAACCAAAATTCTATTTTATAACTTTTATTCAGAATTTTTTTAAACAAATCAAATTTTATTCCAGTCACTTAAAATCTTGTTTATGATTTCCTTTATAATTTGTAAGTTCAAATCTCATCCCAAATATGGGTTTCAAATCTGATTTCACTTTTCCATGTAAATTCAAATTTCAATTATATTTCAATTTATCCAACGATAAATAATTAACTTAATTTATAAACTTGTTTAAAATCAACTTCTTATTTTAATAAAAACGAGTTTCTACTTTTAACTCCATTCAAAATTACACTTCAATTTTTGGAAAAATATATTTCCTTTTTAAATCTCAAATTTTATTTTCTAGATTCGAAAATTATTTACGGTATTTAAATACCAAAATTCTAGGGCCAATGATATATAAACACAACAAGATCAATCACAGTTAATATATCACAGCATATGTCACAATCATTGCAAACACAATAATATAAATGTTGAGGAATCCAGTTGGATCCCTCCAACCTGTTTCCCTGCATCCACAGATGTTAATCAACTTCAATAATATTATTTCATATCAATATGGTAAACATAATTAATAATCGATCAAACATTTATATATGACTATATTAACCATTTCAACCAATTTTATCAACCATTCACCCAAACAATCATCACACAGTATAAAATTACTTTAAATGAATTTAAAACTCATTTATAAAAATATAAACGAGATAGAGTTAGTGAGTTTACTCACATTGGTTTGCAGTTGGTGATCTGCTTTTTATTTTATTTTAAAAACGAACAAGTGCTTGGTTTCATCATGAAATTCCAGTAGCTCTTGTTTCAACCACCTCATTTCCACAATGAAGACCACACCAGAATAATTCCAATGTGTCGGTTGCATTAAATTCTGTCCACGAATACAATATTTATAGTGGTTTCAAATTTTATTTAAACTAGAGATACTTAATAGTAATAATTATGGTTACTCACTGATGATCATCATCATCATCGGTTATAAGCTATGATTAAAGATTTTAACCTCGTTCTCTTTCTTGTAGTATACGCCCATGAATGACTTCGGTTATAAACCATTATTATCGGTTATCCCCCACTTCAACATCTTTAGCTCTCCACTGCCTCCACATTTACAACAGTCCATTGTCATCCATGACCTCCTTAACGGTTAAACATATCTTCCCCGTATACATTTCCACCTTATACCGGCAAAATTATACTTGCCTCTATCATCTACTTTATCTTCTTCTTCTTCCTCTTCTTATTATGATTATTTTAGCAGACTTCTTTCAACCATGACAGCGTAACCCCACATTTTCACTAGCGAGACTTCTTTCCTCCTGGACAGCTTGAGACTGCATATTCTAGTATGCAACAGCCCACTGAACCATATTCCTCCTTCTAGCAAAACACTTTCAGTGTATATATATATATATATTTCAAACCAACGCCAAATGTCTCCCTTCCGTAACACTCCATCACCCCGGTACCACTATGCCATGCTCGATCCTCCAGCTGAGATTGCGGCGGCCTCTTCCCATTTTATCTCCGGTTCGCCAGATAAATTCCAAGGTAGCACCGTTCTGGCCTTCAACTTTTTCGATATCTTTTAACATCGATGTTCCCCAAACAATGACCAAAGGTGCAGCTTTACATCACGACTCCAGGAACAGAACGCCCCTATAGAAATCACGAAAATAATCAGCGTTTGCCCCAAAATCAACTACGTTTGCTGAATTGAATAACCACTAACATGCTGTCTGAATTCGCAGCGTAAAAAAAGGAATTGTCGAGCCCTTCAACAGTACACCGAAAGCAATAATTTAGGCAATTTATTGGATTAATAAATCACGATTTGGTTTGAGAAAAGAGTTTGTTTTTCCTGTGATAGCTGAAGCGAATTTATCGGCATGAAGTAAGAAACGAGAAAAGCAACAAAACTGCGAATTAGTGATTTCATTTGATTTTCATCTAGATTTTAGAAGGTGTGATTTGGTTTCTTTTCTGAGGAAGGAGTTTCGTGTTTTCTAAAGTGAAATAAATTGAAGAAGGATGGGCTTGTTTATTTTATATTTGAGTAGCTTGGTACCCACGGAAATGAGATGGATTGGCAGACACAATTGGTGTTGGCTTGGTACCCACTGTTTTGAAAGACTTGGGATGCATGGTTGAAATATAATGGTTAAGAGAGAATGCTTTCTGAAGTGTACATGGTAAGTTGGAAATTTTAATTTATTTTTTCAATCAAATATGTTTCTGAACTATACAGTTTATGTACCTGGATACTCCGTTCACTTACGGACTCCTAACAACAAAAATAAAAATAACTTTGTGACGAGCAATGTGTCAGAATTTCAAAACTATAATAGAATAGATAAATTAACTTATTCTATAAAATTCCAAAAATGCTAATATGGAGTGTAGATTTCATTAAACAAAAAGTTATTTATTTTCCAAAATAAAAATTACAGTAAAATTTAAAAAACTTAAGTGAATATACGTCAATAAAAATTCGGGTCATTACAAGTAACTAGACTCGTCAGACTTTATGTCTGACCCTTTTTGTTCCCTCTTCTTTCTTCCGTTTCCCCCACCCAGGTTCTCAGGGTGGGAACACTCAGGCTTGACCGTGATTCTGCTTTCATTTTGTTGGAGCTGCTTAGACGTATGGCTCAAGCTTTTATCCTTGCTAGTATATGGCTATGCTTTATTTAGGGAATTATGATTTTTATGTACTCTGATGTTTTAAATTACAAGATAGTAGTTTTTATGTTGTAATGGTTTATGTGTATTTCAGACATGTGCTGTTTTTGAACCACGGTATCTTATGATAAATAAAATTTTAAATTCCGCTGTTGCTTTTATATCTGTCTTGTAATATTTCTGTTTCTGTTCACCTATAACGCTTCACGAAACTTAATGCATTTCCTTAGTGAGTGACATTAACGGGTGTGGGGTGTCACACTTGGTATTAGAGTTGAAGGTTACCAGATTAGATAAAAAATTTGATTTTTTTTTTCAAAATGGGTTTTAAAAGAAAGCATTTTCAAGAAGAAATGTTCATTTTGAAAAATATTCCCCAAAAAGCCATATGTAATATCTTAGATCCTTTATCTGAATCTCTTCCTTTTTCTTTTCAGCATGTCTGGGGAACCAAACATTCCTAATATCCCAGAGGTCGTTACAATACCCGGACGGTTCCGTAGGTATCTGAAGGCCACGACGCTTGCCGAAGGCCAAGAAAACATTCCTCCCCCAGCTGCACCCGTTTTTCCTCCTCCTCCTCCTAGAGTAGATAATTTCGCCAAGTTCTGCAAAGACTTCCGTGTTATGGGAGGGAAGCCATTCCATGGGAATGAGACATTCATGGAAGCACAGAATTGGCTCAAGGAGACCGAGGACTCGTTCGTAATCTTTGAAGTAGAGGATAGAAGGAAGATTCAGTTAGCTGCTTGGCTATTAAAAGACGAAGCCTCATTCTGGTAGGAAGTTACCCAAGCTGGACGTCCGGTGGAAACTTGGGAAGATTTTAGATAAAGAGTTGAAATGAAATTTCTTTCCCAAGCCGAGAGAAGCATACATATGGAGAGGTTCTTAATACTTAAACAAGCGAACTTGACAGTGAAAGAGTATGTGAACAAATTCAATCAGCTAGCAAGGTTCGGGTTAGAATTGGTGGATACGCTGCATATGATGGCTTTGTAGTTTGCTAAAGGGCTAAATGAAGGGGTTATCCATGTCCCATATCCCAATGGGAGCCACTTTTTAAAAGCTTGTTGATATGGCCCTAATGCACGAGGAAGACAAGGGAGAAAAGAAGGAAAGGCTGATGAAGCAACGCAAAATGAGAAGGTGTGGCTCAAGAAGGGACAATAACAGCAACAACAACAGAAGAAAGGCAAAAAGAATGACAAGGTTAAAGATAAGAGGAAGTGCCATAGTTGTGGGCGAGAAGGTCACTTAGCCAATGACTGCAGGAAAAGGAAGAATGCTTGCTTCGATTGTGGAGAGGTCGGGCATCTTATTAAGGATTGCCCGAAGAAACAGGGACAAGGTCAAAGGGCAGAAACTTCTGGAGGGCAGGTGCATGCTCTCGCGATCATTGCTCCTTATAGAGGTAGAATTTTTTTTATGGAAGGTTTAATTTCTCTTCGAACACTTTTTAATTCTGGCACTTCACATTCATTTGTATCTAGTTCTGTGGTTGAATCTCTGCACTTAGTTATTAGTATGGTAGCAGATCTCATAGTTGTCTCAAACCCCATTGGTGGTTCAGCTCATTTATCTATGATTTGTAGGGGTTTGAGAATATCTGTGTTAGGCGTTGAATTTGAATGCGATGCCTATGTGCTTGGGTTTATGGGCTGTCGGTTGATTGTAGGGACGGTTTGGCTTACCACATATGGTGCCATTCTGGATTGTGAGGGGAGGGTCGTTAAGTGTAACACCCCACGTCCATTAATGTCACTCTCAAAGGGAATGCATTAACTTTCATGGAGTATTATTGGTGAATAGAACAGAATATAACAAGACAGATACATATATTGGTACTTGAAAATTTTCAAAACAACATTTATTGCAGTGGAAAAATAGTTTGGTTACAACAACTTCATAAACCAACAGAAAAACCAAGTACACTTAGTAACCATCTTGACAAATTGTTTTCTAAGTACATAAAATAAAAAGCCTAACCCCAACACAAGTAGCCATAAAAGAGATGAGCTAAACTTTACTTTCAGCAATCCAAGCACTTCCAAAAGAGAGAGAAAGAGATCCAAGTCAAGTTCCACTAGTACTAGTCCCACCCTGAGAACCGGGGGGGAGGGAAGGAAGAAAAGAGGCGAAAACAAGGGGGTCAGACATAAAGTCTGGCGAGTATAACAACTTTAACAATATAATTATTAAAGTAATTAGAATTAGGAATAAACTGGTAAAACAAGGTATGACCATGAAACAAGTGGGCATGATAAAGCAAACAAGAGGAGTATTCTGGCGTTAATCTCGTTCCTAATCAGTATTGGATAATTACTATACTGCACCATTACTAGTCACCCTAAAAGTTGATCCCGCCTACAGAACTCAATAATGATAATGGTATTTCGTGTACCCCTAGTTTCCTTCATAGGTGCCACCTGCCCCTATCTCCACTAGTTGTACCCACTACCCCCATGCGATCGGCTCCCTAACTCGTAGATACCCGTGCTGGTCCCACAGTGGGGTGTATCACTCCCCAAAGTGGCAACCTGATACCACTAAAGATGCATGGCTTATATCTACACGATGCAACAACATCTTACCTACCAGCCCTGGCCCACGCACGCACATGACCCCATTGGACTTGCGTTGCCACCGCTAACCCGTTTTGACCTCTTACAATCAAACCCAGTAGGCGTGTCCCGTCCTCGATCTAACTCGAGCTCATAAAGATAATTAATGGGTTACTGGTTCGAAAAGGTTCCCCATGTTTGACACAAGCTTCCCACCTATGCTTGGTCCCCACTAGAACTTCCCACTTAACCCCTTCTTATTCATGTCTTCTTACATGTTTTCAACTTGGTTAAGTGTTTCTAATCGTGTTTCACATGCTACCCAGGCCACCCACTTAACCCCCATGTCCCACCACATGTTTATCTGGTTAAGTGTTACTTAATTCATTAGAACTGTAACCTTATAAAGACCTCCCACATTAGACTACCGTTTGCGGTTGCTGGATTTGCCGGGCGGGTCCGTGTAGTCTTATACCGCAAACGAGCCTAACCTCGTGTCTTTACAATTGTTACGCATTTAATTTGTGCCTTTGACCTCTTACATTAGACTACCGTTTGTGGTTGCTGGATTTGTCGGGCGGGCCCGGGCAGTCTTATACCACAAACGAGTCTAACCTCGTGTCTTAGGTGGTTAATTATTACACATAATTATTTAACCCCAAATTGGATTAATATCCCTATTCAAATTTGTCAATAAATTCAAAATTAATTTATGTCCATAATTGTCAGCTAAATTATGTCCATAATTTCAGGTATATAAATTTATACCAATTAATGTCTCAAATTAATTATATGCCTTTAAGGTCATTTTATGCCAATTCACAATTATGTATATTTAATATTTTCCCATTGTTCCCTACGCTATTCGTATGTTTTAATATGATATATGTTAGACTCGCAAATAGCCTAACTTATAAAAAGAAAAGCAACATCACAACACATAAAATATAAGAATCATGACATAAGTTTACATAGCCAATAACTTGCATAGGCAATGGATATACATAAATTTGCATATACTATCATGGATCTAAATATAGATCTAAACATGTAATCATGGACTTGCATATATGGATATGGTTTTCCTACAACTTGCATATGAATTTCATTCAAACTAGCATATGATTCACATACAAAACTAGCATAGGCAATGGGCATATAGAACATTAATTTGCATAACTATGTACTGCCATGGATCTAAATATAGATCTAAACACAAAGATGTAAACTTGCATATGGATCTAAACATGTAAATTAATGCCACATGTTTGTATATAAACTAGCATATGTATCTATATGATTCACATATGAACTTGTGTATAATCCACCTACAGACTTGCATAAGATTTATAAACTAGCATATGATTTAACATCCCAAACTTGCATAAGATTCATATACATATGATTTAACATCCCAAACTTGCATAAGATTCATATACGTATGATTTAACATCCCAAACTTGCATAAGATGAATCAAGTTAAACATGTACAATTCAACATATGAAATAGATCCACAATAACAAAACTGTCAACGATAACATCACATGATTCAAAGTCATATTCTCATAATCCCAATTATAACTTATCACAATTAAATTAATTAATTATTTTGTGAAAGAAATTATACTCACAAACAAAAGAACGGTCTTGTTTTTCTGGGATCTGTATTCTGAAACTGAATTGCTCGCCTTTGATGTAGACTAATTGTTATCCTAATTTAGATTAGATTTGATTTGATTTTGATTCTTTCTTCTAACTTGTTTTTGAGTTGAAAGAGAACGACGGCTACTCTAGGTTCTCCATTGACGGCATAGCGGCTCTTGGTATGAATTATGTGATTTTTGGTTGAGAGTTAGGTTGCTTATATAGAATTTTAATTTATTTAGAGCCGACATATTAACCCTAGAAGCAATCAAGACCATTTACTCAAGATAGAATAACACCTCAGCCCTAATGACTCAGTAATGAGTCAAAACCGCGTCATCTTTCAGATCTTCCCGAGGGGGGGAGGGGGTAGGACGACCCCCTGGTCGACCCCCAGGTCGACCCCCTGGTCGACCTGGCCTTTGGGCAGGAGAATTCCCGCCCAGCCTGCTCCCTTGTCTAAATTTGAATTTCGAACTGTTTTAATTTATTTGAATTCTGAAACTTCGGAAGGCCATAACTTCTTCATACGGAGTACAATTCACGTAAACTTAGACTCTATTTCAAGCAGAATTTCGAGACGAACTCAATGGAGTAACCCATTTCCCTTAATTCTCACATTTGAAATTAAGTATTCTTAAATTCGTTGATTTTAATATTTAAAATAACGGGGTGTTACTGTAACAACCCATATTTTTATAACGTGTAATAACCATAAATCAAGGCATAATTAATTTTTAAAATAAGAATCAAGGGAAACGGGTTACTCCATTGCGTTATTCTCGAAATTCTGCTTGGAAACGAGTCCGAGTTTTCGAAAATCGGAGTCCGTATGACCAAGTTATGACCTTTCGAAGTTTTCAGAAGTTTTCAAGTTCAAGACCGCTCAGAATTCGAATTCAAATTTCGAATTTCAAACCTCAGAATGGACTGGGCGGGAAATTTCCCACCCAGGACCAGGTCGACTTGGGGGTCGACTATGTAGTCGACCTGCCCAAGACCAGGTCGACCATAGTGTCGACCTGGGTGTCGACCTGGTGGCCGAGCCCACTTTTGAAGCTGGATTCACTCTGATGTTTCTGGCCTCGTTTCTGTCTACATTCGTTGACCTGACCTTATATAAACAGCCCCTGACACTAGTCTCTCTACACAAAACTCTCTCTAACCTTATGCTGCTTTGATTCTGGTTGAAAAGTTTGAGAAAGGGACTACTTCTTCTACGTTGAAACTGCGTTAAGAGAATTGTTGATTTGGGGATTTCTGTTAGGACTTGACTAAGCATATAAAGATTCAACACCGACTCTCTTTTTCTAATTCTCAAACCACGATCTGTAAGCCCCAGTTACTTTTAGATTTAAACTGTAAACGTAATATGAATATGTTGTAAATTGAAATTGGACCTGTGTGTGATGACTGTTTTACATCCATTCTTGTTTATCTTGGATCTTGACTTTTGGGTATATTATTATGACATTGATTTGGGGCCTATTCATGTTGTAAATCAAAGAGAAAAACCCCTCATATTATCATGTTAAATCTGCTATTAGTCACAAGTTTATGACTATCACCTTATGTCAATCGTTACCATGACTATACTATCACCTTATGTCAATCGTTACCATGACTATACTATCACCTTATGACAACTGTTATCTTGACTAGTACCATATTTTGCTAGATTTGGAATCTTTATGTTTGGGGCCAATATTCCATATGCCAGTAATGTTATAATCATTTATCTCAAGTCATACCATGCTATGCTAGTAATCACTTTTGCCACCTTATACTCGTCCCTTTTTATGTTATTCCCTAATTAGATTTATTTGTATCGATTCGAGTTTATGTGCGATGGGAATACGATTTGGGTAGATTAGGTAAAACATGAATTGGCTTTGAACTTAAACATGAATGTTATTATGACTTGAACCTGGATATGGACATGAACTTGACACGATTTGACATGAAACATGACCTGAAAACTTGACATGAATTTAGACTCGAAAACTTGAATCTGGACATGACACTTAGATAAACTTGAAAATGGCCAACTCGAGGTTGGGTTGAGTTTAGAGTGTAAATCTGCCCGGAACTGCCCGGCAAATCCAGTGACTGCAAACAATAGGATCCAATGTGAGTAGTTGGTCATATCGCACGTAAAACCCGAGGTTAGACTATGTTGTGGTGTAAATCTGCCCATAACCGCCCGGCAAATCCAGTGACCACAATAATTAGTCTAATGTGAGAGGTTGAGGTGCATTAATGAATTAATGCCACATGATAGGGTTAAGTCATGGACCACTTGAATATACTTAACCAACTTGACACGATGATTTGATAGGGTTAAGTCATGAACTGCTCGAACACACTTAACCAACTTGATACATGATCTGGATAGGGTTAAGTCACGAATTTGAATGACAACACTTAACCCTTTAGAAACCCTAGTTACGCGGTCCTTTTCAGCAGTAACCCACTTAGATGTATCACGATACCCTGGGACTAGGCAGGGTGGGGCACGATTATTGGCTGATTGTAAGTGACCAGAACGACGGCTGAGTAGGTGCGCCATTGTAGGTTCAGGCGGACTATGGTCATGCACGTAGTCTGGAATTGAAAAAGCAGGCATTGGGCACCCGTGATTTACACTGTGTGTGCTTGATTCGTGTCGGTGGTTGGCACCATAGGGCTTGATACACCCTATGGTGGACCTAGCACAGGTAACTACATTTCAGGATAGGGCCGTATGACACAGACACGCGACGAGCTAGAACTTGTAGGGAGCCGATCGATTAGTAGATCGTACCGTAGGACCCTGTAATGGGTCACTTCATGATACTGGGCGAAGGGATCATTTCATGATTAATACTTGACATGGGTTAGAATACTAGTACAGTTGGTGCAGCGAATCTCGAATATGCGATGCTAGACTTGACTTATCTTGTTATCTTAATTGTCATACTAGTCCTGTTATCATCCTTATGTTTAATTCTAGTTTTCACATGTCATACTACCTTTACTAGTTTTTATACTGAAAGTCACTAGGGCTTACCAGTCTTATGACTGACCCTTTTCCTTTCGCCTCTTTTTCTTTCATTTCCCCCCAGGTTCTCAGGGAGGAAACACTAGCTCTTAGCTTGGATCTAGCTTGCTTTCTGACAGCTCATGTACGGTTTGGTCTTGAGCTATGCTATGGTTGCTTCTGCTATTTATGGGGAATAATTTACTTTTGTTATCTTAAGTTTATGCTTCTTTATTTGGAACTTGATGTAATGGAATAATTTGTACCTTGGATATATGGGGTTTTGACTCTTTTCTTGAAAGTAATAAAAATTTGTTTTTTAATTTTTACCGCTGCTTTTTTTATGTTCTGCCTTGTGATATCTCTGTGTATGTTTACCTAGATAATACTCCCCCAAAACTAGGGCATTCCCTTTGTGAGTGACCCTAGCGGAGGTGGGGTGTAACAGTTACATTAAGCTTCTAACTTGTCATGGGAGGACCCTCGAAATTCCTTGTGACCCACAAGGGTCTGTCATGCTTAGTTTCCTAGAGTCTCTTGAGGCATCTATCGATGATTTGCGATCGTTACCAGTAGTCTATGAGTATCCTGATGTCTTTGATGAGGTTCGGGGTTTACCTCCCGAGGCACGAGAATGATTTCCGTATATACCTGGTGGACAATGCAAAGCCAGTTGCATTACCTGTGTGCCATATGGCTCCTAAAAGAAAAGAGGGAATTTGATAAGAAAGTGTGGGAGCTACTAGAGAACAAGTTTGATAGGTGAATCATATCAGGATGGGAAACCTATTGAAGACAGTCCTTAAGGAAGCCCATCATTCTAAGATGACTATTCATCCAAGCAGCGATAAAATGTACAGAGTTCGAGGTAGTGGAGCCAAACTTGCGAAAGGAAGTGAAAGTAGAGAAGGAAGCAATGATTGGATGAGTTTCGACTTTCATACTTGGATCAGAGGTTAAGAAGCTGCGCAACAGAGTGGTTGGGTTAATAAAAATGCAATAGGGAGAAGACAGCGAGGATGCGACTTAGGAGACTGAAGATAAAGATCATGCTTCATACCCTTTCTTTTTTGACTATGTTCTTAACTTCTTTTTCCAAAGTTTTTATTCGTACTTGTTTCTATCATTCGTCTGTATCCTATCGATCGAATCTTCGACCTTTAGGTAGGGAAACCATGGATGTAAACATGTGTTTGAGGCATGTTATGTTTGATGGATGCAAGTGGATGCAAGTGTTTGCTAGTGGTTGCCTGTGGATGCATATACACACACATTAGGCACTAGATCGGCTCAATCACTCTCATACTGCATATGGATGTGTGTGCATTTTTCTTTTCTTTAATGGGTGAAAATGGATGTATCATCATATGGATGTTGCATTTGAACGGATGATTGTGCACAGATATAGAACTTACATGTTATAATAGGATTATTTGCATACATGTTGGATTCATGGCACTAACATACATTGTATTAAGGAGGTCGACTGAATCAGTGGACCGCCTGATCTTTCGCATTAGTGTTGGGACATATACACACACTTTTACATATGTTCAAATAGGCATTAGAAAATTTCAAGGACAATGGATGCCTGTGATTGGTGGATGAGTAGATGGATGATGGATAGTAGGATACAATCTTCTTAACTTGGAGATTTCGAGGACGAAATCCTTTGAGTAGGGGAGAATGTAACACCCCGAAAATTTTAGACATTTTAACTACATTGTATAATGAATATAATGTGATAACATAATTAAATACTGCGAAATAGGTAAAACAGACTGTACCATTACGTTTGTCTCGAAATTTTGGTCAATATAGACAATTAGTTTGCGTAAAACGGACACCGTATGAGAAAATTATCAAGCCTCGAAGTTTGTATGCATATGAGAAATATACATATATAGATATAGAAAAAATTAAATAAATAAATATTCAAAAAATTCAAAATAGCGAACCGGGAGGGGGAATAGCCGAACCGCCCCATTTTGGGGGTTGACCCGAGCCCTGCTGGGTCAACCAAGGGGTCGATCCAGGGTGTTTGGGTGTCAACCCATGGCCCGATTCGACCTAAGGCTGATGTGGCATCTGATCCTGGAGGCTGGCAGCTATAAATACATGGTCATTTCTCTTGTTTTCTTCATTGAGAATCCATGGAGGCCAAACCCTACCGGCATCAAAACTGAATTGGATCCTTTATCTTCTACAACTATCAACTAAAGCAAATCTATAGGAAATTCAAGATCTAATCTTTTTTAGTTCTATCTTCTAATCCAAATTTTGTGAGTTCTTAGTTGCTTTCAGAATTAAATATTTGAAAGTAAACTTAATAGGATTATAGTTTGGAATTTTTCATGTGCCTATATTATATTGGATCCATTGTAAATTATGAACATATGACATTTTGGTTTGGTTATAACTTGGATCTTGATTTCTATGATGTACTTCTTAATCCATATTTGTGATAGATCAACTTTTATCTATTAGATCTGAATTATGTGGACATTCTATGATATAGATCTTATCCATGTTTGTGTTAGATCTACATTTATCTATTAGATATGAATTATATGGACATTCTATGATGTAGATCTTATCCCTATTTGTCATAGATCTACTTTTATCTATTAGATCTGAATTATGTGGACATTCAATGATGTAGATCTTATCCCAATTTGTGTTAGGTCTACTTTTATCTATTAGATCTGAATTATGTGGACATTGTATGATGTAGATCTTATCCCTATTTGTGTTAGATCTACTTTTACCTATCAGATCTGAATTCTATGATGTTGATCTTAATCCCTATTTGTTAGATCTACTTTTACCTATTAGATATGTATTATGTGGACACCTAAATTATTAATCAGATCTAGTTTATTATTTGGATCCCCTTGTGCTTCTCATATTAGATCTGAACCTGTTGGACATCTAAATTAATTTAGATCTTGTCATGTTCATCTTATCACCTTTGCTATGTTACAACTAGTTAACTGCCAAAAGTTTATTAGATCTATGCTTATATATTCACCATGTTAGTATATGTTTATGCTAGTTATGTTAGAACATTCACCTTTGTCATATTTCCATTACCTTCCCTTTTTATGGTTCATGATTAGGTTATTGATTAGCCTATACATGTCATAAATTATGTGAACATGCTAGTTAGGGAACGGGGAGGGAAAAAGGTTAATATTGGCATAATTTGAATATAAACATGAGTTGAACATAAAATTCAAAAGGCGGAGTGGGGACATAAATTCAAAAGGGGGAAGTGGGGACATAATCACCTATTAAGTCATAGGTAAGAATTGGATAAAAATGGAATGTTTAATAATTACAATTAGAAATTGTAATTACACTTATGACACGAGGTTAAATTGTATTAGTGGTGGAAGTCTGCCCAGACTCGATCGACATATCCAGCAGCCACTAATGTTGAACCTAATGTGAGAGGTCTAAGTGCGCAAATACAAATCGGGCTAAGACACGAGGGTAGGCCCAACTTATGGAATAAGACTGCCTGGACCCGACAGGCATATCCAGCATCCACAAGTTGTAAGCCTAATGTGGGAGGTCTAGTCCATTATAAACCATAAACGGACATGGAAATGAATTGGACTACTTAACCTAATATAATCCACAGGGATTGTATGATTATGAACTGAAGTTAGGGTTAAGTAAAAACTGGTTGGACAGTGGGTGGGTTAAATTAAGTAAATCTTGGGTAGGTGGGTAATATTATTATATATAGGCCCACAAACTTAACCGTTAAATAAACATGCATGAATCAGTGGGAGGGTGAAGTAAATCTTGGGTAGGTAGATAATATTATTATATTTAGACCCACAAACTAACCTGTTGGGGTTATGTAATTAAAGACACCGTTAGGTAAACATAACCAGTGGAAAAGATAGTAGTGGGGATGCAAGACACAGGGGAGAGCTTTCACCATCTTGTGTGGGACCTATTTCAGTCAGTAACCCTTAAATATGTATCAAACGGGTACCCCGAACTAGGTCGGAGTGGGGCATGCTTACTGAGCTGAATATAAGAGATCCAAATGTGGAGAATGGTGTCATGATGGCGCGTTCCATCGGGGTCATGGACGTGCATGACTCCGCCTGCTTGGGAGAATAAGACGCTATGACATCAGTAGATATGGTTGTGCACATCCGAAAAATGAAAGATTGCCACTTTAGGGAGTGATACCCCCTACTGTGGGGCCAACACAGGGTATCTACGGAATAGGGAGCCGATCGATTGGGGGGGTAGTAAATAGGGTACATCTAGTCCTGTCTGTTTTTGTGGGGGTACCTGTGTTTCTGTCTGGGCTAACACCCGTTATTTGTGTTTAGGTACTAGTTCTGTTTGGGTTAAAACCCATTACCAGAGTACACCTAAAACTACCACGCCAGACTTTATGGATAACCCTTTTTGTTTCCTCTTCTTTCTTTCGTTTCCCTCCACTCAGGTTCTCAGGGCGGGAACACTTCGGCTTGACCGTGATTCTGCTTTCATATTGCTGGAGCTACTTAGACGTATGGCTCAAGCTTTTATCCTTGCTACTATGGCTATGCTTTATTTGGGGAATTATGCTTTTTATGTACTGTGATGTTTTAAAGTACAAGACAATAGTTTTTACGATGTAATGGTTTATATGTATTTCAGACATGTGCTGTTTTTGAACCACAGTATCTTATGATAAATAAAGTTTTTAAATTCCGCTATTGCTTTTATATCTGTTTTGTAATACTTCTGTTTCTGTTTATCTATAAGGCTTCACGAAACTTAATGCATTTCCTTAGTGAGTGACATTAACAGACATAGGGTGTCACAACTAGGAGCACCATACATACCTCAAGAAGCCACGTGCTTTCCTTTCCAGTCCTTTGGAGCCGTCAGAACAATCAGATGAGTGGGCGCTCCCCTTGTGCCTTATAACACCACGATGATCTACCCCGTTGGGTTATTCACCCTCAAACGTGCGGACTGTTCCAAGCGCCTCACTTTATTATGTTGTTAGACCATATGTCTAAACATTCTTTTACGCGCTTGCCTTACCTCATCAGGTTTCCATTTAACTTGGTTATTCTCATTTATATTGAATTCTTAATCAAATTACCAAGTTACTCTTGCTTATTAATTTCAGTCATATAACTTAACCCATTTAAGTTTATTAATAAGCCCACAACATGTTATTCTCTAGATTGTGGCCCAAGGTCTGTAATCCACAATCCCTTTTATATTCTTGTTTCATTTCACCGTTACAATAACATGTTCTACTTAATATGTAACTAAGTATATCTCAATTCACATGTTTTCTTGTCTAACATTTCAGTCATTATTTATCATTAAATATAACTTATTTCATAAGTTTTCCTCATTTTAATCATAATTCCATTTTACACCGTTACTACAACTTATCGTTATTTACTCATTAACTTAGTTCTTTTAACTAAGTTCCATTAATAAATTTCTCTACCCATTTATTATAACCTTATGTTATAATTTCCTCTTGTCCTAGGACAAGTCTAAACATGTTATTCTTATCAGCGGTTTTCAAACTTCCAAGTTTATAGATTACTTAAATTATAATTAAGTACAACATCTTATACTTCATATTTTCTCCCCTTTTCTCAACTGGTTTCCAGCTTTCCCATATACTGATTACTTTATTTACAATTAAGTATCCCTTATCTCATTTCACCAGTTATCCCATTTCCCTACTAGTTTTTATAATGTTCACTTATCCCTAGGACAACTCTACCTATTATACAACATATTCATTAATGTTATTTATTTATAACAGGTTATTATCATTCCCCATTTAAACCATTTACTATTGTAATCCATTATTCTTTATTCACCGTAATATATGTTCCTTATTTTATTAAGGAAAACACTCCATGCACCTTATCAGTTTGATTTATAGAAGGAATCAATGATTTATTTTCATAACGTATTCCCATCTAAATTCATGGTGGCAAGTAATTTCTTTCCACTTTCTTACTTTATTCATCGTGGCTTACTTGCAGCCAAGTTCTCAGAAATAGGTCATTTAGGGAAATACATCACTTTTCTTTCGCATCACACTAACTTAGTTCATTACGTCCCTTCCTTTCTTATTTTCTGAGTTAGGCAATTAATTACCATCATTGCCAATTATTCATATCTTGTTATATATATATATATGTATGTATGCACTAGACCTCTCACATTAAGCCTATGCTTGTGGACGCTAGATTTGCCGAGCGGGTCCGGGAAGACTTCTACCACAAGTTGACTTAACCTTGTGTCTTAGCACCATTAAATGTTTTAATTATGCACTTAGACCCCTCACATTAGATTTACCACTTGTGAATGCTGGATATGCCGGGCGGTTCTGGACAGACTTCTATCACAAGTGCAATCTAACCTCATGTCTAAGAGCGTTACAGTGTCAAATTACTGCGAATTTAGGCATGTTCATTCTTTAACAATTATTCCTATTTCATGAAAATTTTAGGTATTTTGTCCCTTTTACTGTAATCTAGTTTATAGTAATCAAATTTACATGTCGTCTAATTATGCCTATATTTTGTCGCTTATCCTTCTTAACATATGTTTAGTTCTATTTTGACATGTAGACATTAAATCGGGTAATTATTCAAATCCAACAAGTTGAACATGTCGTTTACCCAATAATATGAATCGTATAATTATAACAACAGTCGTCATTGACCATATTCTAACAAGTTTGTTCAACATATAATCATTCCAACACTTTATCTGATTCAATGTATGAATTATTCATATTAACATCTCAACTTGTTATAACAGTAATTTATAATTAATTTGGCAATTTCACAATTAATAAAAAGGGGAATGTTAAACGATAACATATTATTATCTAAAGGCTATAGCTTAAACCCACTCATCTCGTACGCTTTACCAGTTATGGATCTGATCCAGTTTTAGCATCCATGGTTTTTCCCCTTAATCGGATTTACAACCTAACGACCATGGATTTATCATTTTCATTAAAATAGAAAGGAAAAGAAAAAGGAAGGGATTTGAATAGGTCAGATCTAGAAAGTTACCTTACTTCGTTTAGAGATCTGAAATTAACGTAGATTCGTTGTGATAGAAGAAGGCTTGCAGATGTCTAAACTCTAACTGATTGGCTCTAGTTAATTATTGAAGAAGAAACAGTTTGATTCAGTCTGGGCAGAGGCAACATCTAGTTCTCCATTGATTTTGTTGTGGAGAAACAAGAGAAATGGGGGCTTGTTGACAGCCTAGAGCCAACGAATTTAGACCAGAAAATAGTCCATGTTCATTTTTAGGAATTTGCCCAGATCTGCGGTGGGATCGACCCCCCTTCTGGTGGGTCGACCCCTCTTCATGTGGGTCGACTCCCCTGTTGATGGGTCGACCCCTGGGCCGACCCCCAATGGGCAAAATTCCCGCTCAACTTCCCGCATCATGAATTTTGATTTTTGAATTGATTTTTCAAATTTTCTGGATATATATTTAATATATATACACATATAAGTTCCTTATATGTATACAAACTTCTAATGCTCATAACTTCTTCATGCGGTGTCCGTTTTATGCAAACCAATGTCTATTTTGACTAGAATTTCGAGACGAATGCAATGGCGCAGTCCGTTTCATTAATTCTGAATATTTAATAATGTTATTCTTATTTTATTATCTTAAGTTAAAAATGTGGGGTGTTACATATGTTAGGCATACTCTGTTAGACATTCATCTATACAAGTTATCCTGGGACTGGACAAACCAAAGGCACTATCTCATCAATCTATCTTAGGCAATTTATACCTAGGATTAATTGAACAACCCTTGCACTTTACTCCATCTTAAATTATCTTTAACATATTTGATTCGCAACGCTTATGCCCATATGGAGTAGTTTTCATATAATAAATCTAATCCCGATCTCTCTGTATTAACAATGGAAATATTTAATAGGCAAAAAATTTGATAGCCGGATATTTAACTATCAAAGGAAGCATCCATACAACCAACAATCCTATTTCCAAATGGAAATTCAACTAATAAACCATCAAACAACACTTAGCCCTTTTAAATTAATTTCTTATTAATTTGTCATTTCCCAATTTCTCATTTTCCCCTTTTTCATATCTTCCCCAGATAATAATCAAAACCCATTTGGCCTCTCATGATTCTTGGAAAACAGTTAAATATATCAAAAACTATTTATTTTCCATGTTCCAGAAAATATATCTTATTAACATTGGAAAACATTTCTAAGTACTCACAAATCCTAATTTTTATATTCAGAAAATATACGTTATTAGCATCGAAAAACATTTTCGTCCCTTTGCATTTCTTATTTTTTATATTTAGAAAATCTATGTTATTAATTACTGGAAAACATTTCCATATACCCACAAATTCCAAATCATTCCATTTTTTATGTTTTGAAAACATATCTGGTTTTATTTGGAAAAGGTTTTCAAAATCCATTTATGTGGATTTAAACGAATGTGGTATAAAACATCGTTATGACAACTCAACCCATTAATCACTAATTAACTAACTGTATCTCTAACCGAACCTTTACCATTCCTTAGTCAATACTGAAATCAATCAAGTTGGGGAATAATTACCTCTCAGACCTTAATAGAACATAACTTCGAAATAGACAAAACACACAACTTCAATATTTAACAAAATTGCTCACGTAGCTCTCTGATTTAGTTTAAGAATCCACTTCTTTTATGGAAATCATTGATTATAACAATACTGTTATAATCCACGCTCCAAAATATTAAATCTTAAAATATAACTTTTATTCATTAATTGAATAAATAATAATTAAATAAATAATAATTAAATAAATAAATGATTAATTTATCTTTATTAGAAGCGGAAAGTAAATAGTACTTTCCTGAATTCAACATAGTCGAATTTCAATTTATAACTCTCTTTCGAATAATCTCTATTCGATAACTCTCTTTCGAATAATTTAATCGTTTCAGGTCAACTATATTTTCCTTCATTCAATATTCATCTTTGAATTTCTCACTCCTAATTCCTTACTAGTTTCTCTTAAAACCATTCAAATCTTCAAAACATTTGCTTTTAAACAATCATTCACTTTAAAATGCGACTATTATTCCTTTATAGAAATCTGGACTAGTTTTATCAAATCAAATCTTGATTTCAATTACAAATACTATTATAGGTTCAAATTCCATTTATCAAGTCATTTTATAACTTCTCATTCCCATTAAATTCATTATCAAATCTCGTTTACACATCAACCTTCTAGTCTATTTTGTTTACTAAGTTTATAATTCTATATCGATTATACATTTGATTATAAAATATAGGTTTCAAACCAAATATAAATTATCATGTCAGGTTTCGAATTATATAATATATAATTTCTAAAAATAATTTATTTTTATAATATTTGACATAGTCGAATACCAATTATAAATCCTTATGGACTTATTTCATTTTTATTCACATTCCGAATGTCGAAATAAATTTCATCATTTCCTTTTTTAACGATTTTCAATTTTCTTTCCTAATTTCGCTTTTGAATTTACATTCCCAAATTATCCAATGATAATTATTTTACTTCATTTATAAACATCATTTATAAATTAAATCACTTGTTTTTATTATTAAAAAAGTTATTATATTCTAGCCTATTCAAATTTCAATTTATAATTTGGAAAAATATATTTCCCTTTTAAAACCAAAATTCATTTCTTTTCACTCAAATTTATGTATTTTTACGGTATTTAAATACCAATTATTCTAGGGCCAGTGCTATTCAAACATCCAACACAACAAAATATATCATAGAACATTTAACACTTCATATATCACAATATTTGAAAACAAATAGTAAATAAATTTTGAGGAATCCAATTGGATCCCTCCAACCTATTTTTCCTACATCCACCGACGTTAAACAACATAAATAATACCAATTTCACTTCAAGACAGAATATCGCAGTATAGAGGGTCATCCGCTATTATGCGGGGCACATAGGGTTTCATCCACTAAAATGTGCGGGAATATCCAATTATTAACCTTAAATATAACTAATATATATATGTATAGTAGCAACAATATATAATAATGTATCAATTCATCCAAATACTTATGACGACCGCCCATAATCCCTGCACTAAACTAGAAGAGTAATACGCTGAAGGGTGTAACTGGAAGCTATGGATGATCATCAGAGTAGGTAAACAACATTGGAACCTGTTGTAAAACTCATAGCGCAAGGATAAAATATAATAGAACATATACAACAAGTAATAGTAATGAAGCATCATATAGCAAAATTTTGAAACTTTCTCAACAACCAGAAAGATTATCCAACTAATACCAAAGTTTGTACATAAGGCCTCACTACAACCCTCATAGAGCACTCAAACAGCGGAAATAGAAATACTAGATAGTAATAAAATCGGTATTCTAGCCTCCTGCTCACCTCCGCACAGTAGCACCATCCTTACTAATCACCTGCAACCTGCTACTTAGTCTGCCCATCCACAACCGGATGAACAACCCAAGGTAGTAAGAGGAGACATAAAACTTGAGTCAGACAACAGTCTTACTGAGTGATAAAATAGCTAATAAACTTCAACAATAAAGTATATGAGCATGGTAGATAAGCATACTAATATACCCACAACACCAGAAAAGAACTCAACCCAATCTTCCCCACATCGGACAGTGATAGCCTTCACAATAACATTTTAACCATACACTCATGGAAACCAGAACACCCATTTGATCATGGCAAAGCACTTATGGCATCCAAATTATAGGTGTCTCACGTAATCCATCCTAATCGAATTTAACATTTCTCAAGCACAAGCCCCAGAGGCCTAAACCAATATCAAACAAACACCTAAGAAATATCTCCTTCGACGTTAAACAATTTACGTGAGACAATACGAATAAGGTAACTAATCAACCATGACAGACTCTGGCTATTACCACCAATACCACTTCGAAACCATCGTCAATCGCATGACGGCCAACCTTGCTATATGTCAAGGGCTAATGGTAACCCCGATTCTAGCTTAAACTCCATATGTCCAACCTTGACAACTAGGCCTTCCTATTAGGCCCCGGGTACTCGACCTACAACCAGTCTTTTAGACGTCTCTAATGTACCCCTGCTTCGAGCCTGCTAGAACTTACGACAACGATAATCTCTCAGCCTTCGTATCTCTAGTCATTCAACCCGACGACTTTTCATAGCTCAAGAAACTTTCTCGAGTAACCATTATCCATAACTCACGACCTTTGACTTGTCACCTCATTCACTGTTCTACACCAATCAACGAACACCTTTCAATACTTTGAACTTCCTACTTGAATTTACTTCTAAGTCACACCATCGCCGAGCCAGTTACATCACTGCGCTGTGGCTAGGGTCTGGGGGGTTGCCCCCGAAAAATATATTTTTTCAGACCTTTTTGTTCATAGCTGAGTCGTACCCGAAAAATAATTATTTTTCAGAAATATTCCTGGAGCACCGATCGCCCCCCCTTGGAGCACCTACCGATTGGTCCCCCCGAGCACCCATTGTCCTCAGTGAAATACACCCACCGATCAGCCTGAAGCACCCACCGATCTGCGTGAAGCACTCCTACTGGTCTCCGTGAAACACACCCGCCAATCGGCCCTGAGCACCCACCGATCGGTCCACCCGAATCACCCACCGATCGTTACACCCGAAACATTCACTGATCGGCCCTTCTAAAACTCCACTGGTCGATCCTATGAAGCACCACCGATTGGTCCTCTGAAGCACCACCCCTAGCTTATTCCCCAGGACAAGGTTTTTGACCGATCGGTCCACTGTACAACCCCAGTTCAACTCCAATTTCAACCAAAACTTCACTAGACAACTATATCAACAAATCTACTCATCCAATACATCTAATACAATCATAAGTATGTTATGAAACTACTAACATCGTGAAAATGACAACTATCACCAAATAATGCAAATTTCACCAAAAATCATAATAAATGAACATATGAGCTAAATTGCGAATCTAACTTGCATAAACATGGAAAATGGCAAAAGAATTACCGATTTAAACATGCTAACTTAGATCATAGGGTGATTTATATGAAAATGGACTTAACATGGTATAAATTTATGGTAAAACACTTGAATTTGATGAAAAACATGAACAAACACATATGCTTTATTGAATACATGTGAGAGATGCACATCACTCACCGATTCCCCAAAACAAGCTAAATTGAAGAAATAAGAATCCAGACAGCAAGCACCTCGCACCAATCCCCTTGATCCGATGAACACTTGCTATGATTGATGTAGATCTAGCCTCCAATGGTATAAATCTATGATTTCCCTCCTTGGATTATGATTTTTAATGGTGGAAAGGTGTTAGAGGAAGGAGGAGCTCAAGGCACCAAATGAGAAAATGGAAAATTAAAACCATTTCCCATATCCCTTACCCCCTATTTATAGTTTCCACTAGCCCACTAATGGGCCTCTCCCAATCAGCCCATTAGGCTCCCAAAACCTAGACAGCCAACTGAAAAACCTTAAAACAACGATTTCTCCCAAACCACTGAGCCAAATTTTTAATGTAACCACTCTATGGAAAGGTAATCATTAGTTCCTTTCCAATGGAACAGGTTTCACCCCCTGATTCAACTTAAGTAAAAAGTTATGCCCTGTACAAGACTGACAGGGGCAAAATGGTCACAAACAAAATCGATAAAAATTATGTATATGTCTCACATCCCCATAAGCAACTTTTCAGAAGATGAGAATGATCCAACTCTCATAGAAAAAAATAAAAATGTTTTACGATCTTCAGATATGTAAAATGCGGGCTGTTACAATAATCATCACATATCATTCACTCATATCACATATCAACTTTAAAATACGTTTATAAAATTTTAAACTGGATAAAGTTAGCGAGTTTACTCACTTTGGTTGTTAATTATTGAATAACGATTAACTGCTAATAATCCAACAAGGCGTTTTATTTCGCCATAAATTATAACAAGCTCAAAATCGCTCCAAACTTGTTTCATTGCATAGCCTGCATCTATAAGATCCCAACGGATCTTGTTTCGTCAAATTCTGATAATGTATGGAGAAGTTATTGATTTTACAACTTTCTATACATTTACAAAGTCATTAACTAATTAATTTATAATATTTTTAAACTTAATTACCCTACAATCACCTCCCTTATCCTCTTTCTTCTCCCCTAAGGTAAACATCCAAACGTTAAAAACCTCCATTGCCAAATTTCGATCACCCTTATCTCCTCCATCTTTGCATGAAAATGAAAATGAAAACCCTTATTACCATTAAACTTCTTATTACAATCTTTATCCTTCCATATGCATCTCAACCAACTCGACTTATTCTTTCAGGTTGCAATTTCCAGACCTTCACGCATGCATAACACCATTTGTGCGACATCAAACATCATGGAACTTGCTAAAAATATGCGTGCAAGTGTCACTTTGTCCCATGAACTCAAATATGATCTTCAATTTGCCAAACAATGCTCCTAAACCCCACAAAAAACATACTAACGCACGTTGTATAAATAAAACAACAAACAAAAAACTAATAAAACCTACACTATTGAAGAGCACACTCATACGATCATATTGAATTAAAAATCGCTTGATTCCGTTTAGATTTGGATTTGTTATGAATTTTTGAAGATTAATTTCCTCATGTTTGGAAATAACTGGTGGCATCGTGGAATTTTGACCACGGAATAAAATGGGTTAGGGGATGTAGAGATATTATAGTAGTTTATTATTTTTATATTCAATCGCTGCTTACTTTGTCATTTAAAAATTCGTATGATCACATATTATATCCAATTTCGATGAGAATGGTCATACAACTACAGTTTGACATTACGGACCCAACGAAACTATTTCATCAAAACTCGAGTCCGTTTTCTCGCACAACATTATTTTAAAGTTAAATTCTTGATCGATTCACATTTTAATTTCGCTCGGTCACAAAACAACTATGATTGGTGTGAAATTTGAAATATAACAGTAATTTATCATTACAACAACAACAAAGCCATGTATCCCAAACAAGTTGAGGTTGGCTAGGTATGGAACCCTAAATTGAAGTAAAACAAAATAATTAATAACGATAGTAATATATATATATATATAAAGGGTTTAAAATAACCAAACAGATAAAAAGTCGTCTGATAAAGGTTTTTTTTTAAATAAAGTAAAAAGGTTTAATAAGAGTGAAATAAATTCTAATATAGTAATAAAAAGTAAAAAGGTTCAATAAAAGTGAAATAAAGTATAAAATAGTTATAAAAAGTAAAAGGTTCAATAAAAGTGAAATAAAGTCTAAAAAAACCTAAGGTTCTGGTACATGGATTGCCAACTTCCATGCACTCCTATCCACTACCAGCTCTTCAGATATACTCCAATTACTTAAATATCTCTTTATTATCTCCTCCCATGTCATTTTAGGTCGACCTCTACCTCTCTTTGGGCCTTCGGCGTAGCCTATAATTCCAACGTGCACAGGTGCATCGTATGATCTATGTTGGATATATCCAAACCATCTCAAGCGGTGTTGGACTAACTTCTCTTCAATAGGTGTAACTCGAAGTTTTTCCGAATATCCTCATTTCTAATCCGATCTCATCTGGTATGCCCACAGCTCCAGTGAAGCATCTGCGTCTCTGCTACACTTATCTGCTGGACGTGTTGCCTCTTAGTAGACCAGCATTCTGCACCATATAACATTGCAGGCCTGGTTGCCGTCCTATAGAACTTTCCTTTAAGCTTCTGAGGAATCTTCCTATCACCGAGAATGCCAGATGCTAATCACCATTTCACCCATCCTGCTTGAATTCTAAAACTAACATCCTTACCAATCTCCCTATCAAACTGCAACATAGATCCTAAGTATCGAAATGATTCCTTCTTAGGTACTACTCTACCGGCCGGGGTGACCTCTCCGTCATCTGAGCTGACATCGCTAAACTCACACCTCATGTAATCTGATTTTGTTTTGCTAAGCCTGAAACCCTTTGATTCCAATGTCCCCTTCCACAACTCCAATAGTCGATTAACCCTTATTCTACGTTCATCAATCAACAAAACATCATCAGCAAAGAGCATACACCAAGGAATCTCCCTCTGTATATATTTTGTGATTTCATCCATTACCAATGCAAAAAATATAAGGGCTTAAAGACGAACCTTGGTGTAACCCTATGTTAATTGGAAAGTCTCGGGTCTCACCATCGCATGCCCTGACACTAGTCACAACCCCCTCGTACATATCCTTGATAAAGGTAATATATTTTGATGGCACTCTCTTCCTTTCTAGCGCCCACCACATAACTATCCTCGACACTCTGTCATAAGCTTACTCTAAGTCAATAAAAACCATGTAGAGATCTTTATTCTGCTCCCTGTATCCCTCCATAAGTTTCCTAACCAAGAAAATTGCCTCAGTGGTTGACCTTCCGGGCATAAAACCAAATTGATTCCTAGAGACACTTGTCAACCTCCTCAAACGTTGCTCGCAAACTCTCTTCCAAAGCTTCATTATATGACTCATAAGCTTAATTCCTCTATAGTTTGTGCAACTTTGAATTTCTTCTTTATTCTTGAAGATTGGAACTAAAATGCTTCTCCTCCACTCATTTGGCATTTTGTTTAATTTGAAAATATCATTAAACAACTTAGTTAGCCATGTTATCCCTGCATCTCCAAAGCATCTCCACACCTCAATAGGAATGTCATCAGGCCTAAACAACTTGCCCGATTTCATCCGTTTCAATGCCCCTTTTACCTTAGCTTCTTGAAATCTCCGCACAAAATGTCTATTGGTGTTGTCGGAAAAGCTTATCAAAGTATTCTCTCCACCTATTCTTTATTTCATCGTCCTTCACCAAAAGTTTATCATTCTTGTCCTTAATGCATTTCACCTGATTGAAGTCCCTTGTCCTCCTCTCGCGTAGCCTAGCTATTCTGTAAATATATTTTTCACCCTCCTTTACTTAGTCTTTGATGCAAATCTTTGTACGCTCGTCCCCTTACTTCACTCACCGCTCTCTTTACAGATTTAATAAAAAAATCATTGAAAACGGAGGTCGTTTGCAAAATGGTTATTTTTAAGGCTTAAATAAAACCAATAAAATATTAACTAATTTAAAAACAATTCAATTTAATAATAATAAATTTATATTATCATATATATCCAAATAGAATATCATATAGCTTCAAAATAAACATACTTGTATTTCTAGCTCGATATTTTAAAATCCAAGTTAAATCAATATCCAATTTATATAAAAATCCTTTTATTATGTAAATAAATCATTATGGTTTACAAACGATTCCATAGCGACTTTCTGAAAACTAGAATTGGATATAACTAATAATCTACAAGACCAAATCTCGACTTTTCACTTCCATTAGAGAATTATAGTTCAATAGATTTGAAAGTTTCTTATTTCAAAGAATTTCGACTTACAGCGAATCATATATATTCAGTTGAAGTTCAAATAGTCAAATTACGAACTACTGTGACGTTACGAGCTCATTTTAAATTATTTTAAAATTTATACGTTCAAATGTCATTTAATAAATAAATTCATTATTATAACTCAAACCTAAACTCAATTAAATATCTTAAATTATCCAATTTACACAATATTCCAAATTCAACTTAATTTCAACTATTTCTGAAATAAATATATTATTCCACTATTTATATAAATTAAATATTTGAATTCAAGTCATTTAAATCTCCAAAATGATATTTAAATAATTAAATTAATTAATTATTCAATGGCTAAAAATCCGAGACGTTACATTTCTTCCCCTTAAAAGAATTTCGTCCTTGAAATTGCTAAACAGTAAAGATGCTACAACTCTTCCAACTTCTCTCAACCCACTTGGTTGAAATCTTACACTTCATATTTTCTCAATTCAGTACTTTCCAATACTTTTTATTTCCATTCCTATACTCAAATTTCCATGATTCATCTCAATTGACATGTCCAACATTTTTGGACAGTTCATTATCACATTCTTATCTTCAATCCATATGCTCTCTTACATGTTTCGACATCTATTCAAATTGATTTTAAATCATTTTATCAACTTCATTATTCCACTTCAAATCTTATTAACCAATATCTGGTTTTCTAATCTCTTATACACTCGATAAGCCGATTTCTGATTATCAAAATTTTCCTAGAAATTTTCTGACTCTTTAAATTTTCAAAAAATTTCGCCAGCGTCTCCTTTGTACGACTCCATCGGTACAACTATAATTCTCCTCTCTAGGCCCTTTCCATTCAAAAAGAAAATCAAAAGGCCAAGCTGCTTGCCAAATAGGCTCATAAAACCTCATACTCAGTTAAATATGCACCTTTTTGCCGAACATTCAATTTATTCTCTTCATTCCATACCCGCTCAACATATATTCATCCATTCCATTTGATTTCAAGTCAATCCAACCTTTAGTTTCTAATTCACTAATCAACTTCTTGATTAGTTCAAACTTAATTTCTATTTAAAAAATTAATCCACTAATTCTGCTTGTGTTCAAATTTTATCCCAATAATTAACAACATCCAATATACGCTCAACTTGCTTATGCATAAGTCGAATTCATTATAATAATTCGGATCTAAAGTACTCTTTTTTCAACATATTCAATTTCATTCGCGATTATCTCGAATCCAATCCAACATTTATTTAATTTAGCTTAAGTTAAATTTCAATCCATTTGATTTACATTTATCATTTCAATCTATTTAACTTCATAAGTTAAATTTAAATTTCAAAATTCAAATTGTCGGGTTTTATTTCAAATCAGTTTGAAATCATATATGTCCATATATATACATAACCATAGCAATTTAAAACTTTTGAATTCTAAAAAAAATTGTTTTCTCTAACAAATTTTCGTTAGCAATCTTACTAAGGTAGCAATTCGTCACTTAGAAACTAGAAAATGTGTAACGATATGGATTTCGCTGGACCTAATCGATCGCTAAATCGACCAAGACCGTTCGATTCCTACATATGCTAACTCTGGGCATACAACACATCGGAACAAATAACAAAAGACTTTTATAAACATCATAATAATGTTACATCAGAGTACATAATATGTCAGAGTACATCGAAAATAATTCTACAGCGGAAGATTAATTTACAATAAATGTAATACAACGCAGCTAAACCAATAATCTAACACAGCAGAAGCCTATCAATGCTCTGGACACAACTTTAAGCTTCGATCTAGAATCCTGCTCAGCAAAATAAATATCTGCAAAACAAACCACTCGACTACCCGTGTGGAAATAGGGGCACCTGAGTTTGCAAGTGAAACAAACTATGAGTCAGTCATGGGACTGGTATGAGAGATCTTACTTAACTTATCTAATAATAAGGCTAATCACAGACCACACCGCTAACATGGAACGGGTTTACTCCATTGGTTTGCCAGTGCATAAAATAACTAAATCTTTTAAAAACAATGCAGTGCTTTTTAGAAAAATGAAACCATTATAAGACTTAGGTCCCATCATACAATGCAACACAAACCGGATGATAGAGTTTTACTTATAATGGTCAAACATGATTGGTACGTATAAACTTGATATTATTATTAGTGTCTAGTCAGTTTAAAACATTTTCAAAGTAAACGTATCAATCTTAGACGGCATAGCTACCATATACTATGTCGCCATATATAGCTTTACAATCAAATCCGTAATGCCGTAATAGAAATTGGGTTTCCATCATGAGTCGAGGCTAGGAATCATCCTCACCGTTTTTGAGACACTCTAGCAAATGCCTCTGGACTCGGATGTTGGCGAGCCCTGGTTAGCGGTGAGACCGGTCCACACATACTTTAGTGGATTAGTTATTCCTGAACAATATGTCTCCCGGTCCTATTGGACCTATCACTTGACCAATAGTGACCAATATCCGAGAGCCCTCATATTCCATCATCCACATAAGTAACAATGTCTGGGCTCCATACCATGACACCACTTTGTAACAACCCGGAAAATCAGGAAAATTTTAAATTTTTTTATTTTAGCAATTTTAATGGATTTTGAATATTTAAAATGATTTATTTTAAATAATAACGACTAAAAATTTATCTAAATCGAAGTTAGAATGAATAAATTTATTTTGATTATATAACGAACCTGAAACGGCGCGGTAGTTTGAAATTTTGATTTCAAATTTCAAATGAATGTACAAGATTCAAAATAAATCGGGTTTTAGTAAAACAAGGAATATTTGAATCTGTTTAAAAATATCTTTCTAACGAATGTGAAAAATCCAGATTTCATAACGGGAATAAAAAGTTATGTCCGGTTTAAAATTCAGAATAGTCGCTATGAAATATATATATATATATATATATATTATATATAATATAAGCCATTAAAAATAGTCGTTTTGCAAACGACCTCCGTTTTCAACGAAATCACTTTTGTCGGATCCGGAATGTCAGATTATTGCTAGATTCCAATTTTCATCATTTTTGGAATCAATATGTGAGCGTGGTGAATTTAAACGTGTTTGGTCAATTTCAGTTTGAATTTAATCGACTGGAAAATGACCGTTTTTCAAATGGTCTTCAAATTCGGCGAAATTAGTTTTGTTAGAACCGTATCGTCAAAACATAGCAAGATTTATTTTTTGGTAATTTTTGGAGTCAGTATATGGTCCCAGTAAATTAAAATGTACGTTGAAATCAATTTTGAACGTTATATTAATTTATATTTTAATTTTGATGAAAACAGATCGTAATAGTCAAATTGGCTTATGGTACATATCCCATTGCGTTACGAATGAGGGTAGTTAGCTAGGGCGACATTCAGCCAGTTCGATTTGGAGTTCAAAATAAAAAGTTACTTTTTGGAAATTAAAATAAAATAAAAAATTAAATTTTATAATATCCCTCCCCCCATTTTCTCTTTCCCTTGGTCAACCACCCCCCTTTCATTGTTTAAAGCAGAAAATGAATAAAAGAAAAAAAACAAATCGAACCCTCCCCAATCCTCTCGCCTGCGCCACCGCGATCCGCTGCCATCTGCAGCGACCCCCCTCGCACCTCTCTCTCTCCTCACTCCCCCTAATTCCCCTCTAGTCCTCTCTCATTTAAACCCCCAATCCACCGCGAGACAGGCATTGCCGCACCCAAGGGTCCGCCGCCACCACCATTAACCCGCCGCCGACCACCTCAGGCCCCGGCGCCTCTCCTCCAACACTTGAACCGAGAACAGTGATTTTTTCAATTTATTTATTTACATTTATTTTGTTTTCAGTTTTTATATATAACCGCGTTTAAAAATCTGATTTTTATTATATATAACCGTGTTTAGAAATATGATTTTTATATAGAAAACTAATTTATAAAAATTTTATTTTTATATGTATGAATAGCGAATAAAAATTGGATTTTTATATATATTAAAGCAAGATAAACATATGATTTTTATTGTTTAAATGGTAAGATAAAAATATGATTTTTATTGTTTAAATGGTAAGATAAAAATATTATTTTTATTGTTTAAATGATAAGATAAAAATATAATTTTTATATATGAAGTAGCATTGTAAAAATATAATTTTTATATATGAAGTAGCATTGTAAAAATATGATTTTTATTATATGAATAGCGAAACAAAAATATGATTTTTATTATATGAATAGCGAAATAAAAATATAATTTTTCATATATATGGAAAGGTTTAAAAATGCGATTTTTAAATATATAAGCATCATATTAAAAATGTGATTTTTACTATGAACAGCGTGAAAAGGGCTGCGTCGGAATTTCGGGCAAATCCAAGTTGTTCAGTAATTCAGAAATAAAACTAGCGGAGTGGAAACCAAAGGTGGGAACTTCTCACTCTAATTTTATTTACAGTTAAATATATACTAGGATGCAGACGGTGCTTAGTAGCACGCGACACCTTTGTTTGAAACCATGGATGTTTGGTTGTTTGATTCATTTGTTTGAATTTGGTTTGGGATGTGAATGGAATTGATTAGAATTTGGTTTTTGTATGGCGCGAGCCATTATTAGGCGAGGGATAAGGCTAGATCTTATTCCGGTTTTAGTATCACGCCGTTATGCTGTTGAAATTTTCTAAAATAAAATGTGTTAGCTAAAAATATAATTTTTAACGAATAAATGAACTGTATAAAATATTCATATGTTGAAATAAATATTTTATCGTTAAAAATATAATTTTTAACGAGTATATGAATGAAAATAAATATCCATTTACAAATCGGACTATTTGTTTATATACGCTAATTTGACTGATATTGATTGGGATGATATATCTTTACACATCGCCCAACGGCACAAATAAAATCTGTATGTGTTGATTGAAACCCCACATGGGTATTGGGATGATATTTGACGTACATTAATCCCAATTGTTTAGTTGTATGTCAATCGATGGGTTGACAGACTGTTGTAAACGTTAATTATTTATATTTAACGCTTATGCAGTTGTGTAATGCACTTTGGATGATGGTTGACTGTGTTTGATTATTGTTTTGTACATGTGTGTATGGAACCCATATAAATAAAATTATATGGTTATTGACTCTGTCTGATTCCAATTCGGAAAGAATGAATATTTTAAATTAACGAATATTTTGAAATGACGAATAGTGAATATTTTAAAATAACTAATATTTTAAAATAATATTCAATAATGGATCAAAATATGATTTTGATGTCCGATTTGGGATGGGCACGGAAATATTGAAATATATGAAGCCGTGTTGATTAGATATGCGCCATTTTGACGCGAACGGTATTTATATCGATTTTATTCATTTTTATGATGAATATCAAAAGGGAAATTATTTCAAAATCTGATATTTTGAAAATTCTATCATTTAAATAATATAATGATAAGGAGTATTCAATTTTGATTTAAAATTGAAATGAAGGTAAAATCGTTTTAAAATGAATTTATAAACGATTTATAAAATACGATTTAAATGGAAATCGACGAAATGTATATAATATATATACGTTATATACATTTAATGGCCTGAATAGAACGCGCTGTGCCGCGGCAGTTCACGAATTTGGACAATTGACTTCGAATGGACATTACGGGAGATTCGACCGTCGGATTCTCCTAAAAACGGAACCATTGGTTTCGTATTGAAAAGAGTTTTCCAAAGAATACAAGAGATTTGAAATCTAATGGTTGGATTTGGAATTATGTCCAAATCAAATTTGGAAAAGGTCACTGTAAGTGCAGTTCGATGATCGTTTATGGAAATCGACTGTATGGATCTTGATAAAATCATTAAAAATATTAATAATTTGTGTAAAATCATAATAGATGATTTGGATGAAAAATTCCACGTTTGTAAAGATAAAAATATATTTTATCAAAATGAACTAGTTATGAACTAGAATTATAATCCAATATTTTTAGATATATAAATTGGATTTGTGAATGGTTTTAATATAACCAGAATTTCCAATATATGAATTGGAATGGATTTGAATGAAAACCATCTTTGAAATATTTCGATATTGGATTCCATGATTATACGGATATGGTTATGGAAATTTGGAAGATATATTTATATCGTTATTTCCAATACGATATTTGTTGGTTTCGGAATTTGATACTATATATAAGCCAATGTAATTTTTATTTAGAGCCTTGTCTTTGATATCAAATTGGATTTTGGGTTTGTCGTGAACCGTGTCTTTACTAACACTGTTCTTAAACCCAGTTGAGAAAAGAATAAATCTTTAATTTAAGATTTAGTGAAAGTTTCCAATTAATTAATATTTAATTGGAACTGAATAAAAGAACTGGATTTTGGGTTTGTCGTGAATGGTGTCTTAAATAACACTGTTCTTCAATCCCATGTGAAAAGAATAAATCTCATAGTTAAGATTATTAGAGTTTCCAGTTAATTAACATTTAATTAGAATAAAATGGAATATGAATTGGGTTTACTGTGAACTGTGTTTTTAACGACATTTGTTCTTTAACCCGATTAATAGTGAAATGTGATTTGGAATTTATAAATCTTTTAATCAAGATTAATGGGATTTTCCAAAGTAAAGTTTTCTAGTTTAGTATATTAAATTGGAATAGAATGGAATTCGATTTGGTAATAATCGAAGTGAGCTTCTGGGGAGGAAGACTGTTAATATATATGGAATTTAAAAGGTTTGGTCGTTATTCCATTTATATTATTGGTCGGATACGGAAACTGATATCGATTATATATATTGATCTGTTTTCCGTGAAGATTCCATAATTAATGGAATGAGATTTGGGGTTTATCGTGAACTGTGTTTTAAATGACATTAGTTCTTTAACCCAGTTAATGACAGGATTACATGTCTAACATTGTATTTCGAACTGTATGGTTGATCTCTGCTAAATATATATCTGTTTGGTGGCGGAGAATTTATTCTCTTGCTTAACACCCTTCTCTAAGATGTAATAGCTTATAGGTTATATATCGGCAGAAATCAATAGTATGGTGTAGATTGTCGATGTGGCATGTTTGTGTTTCCAAAGTTAAATAATCATTAATATTGATTTTTGGGAAGATTAAAACTAAGTGGAGTTTTAATGAATCTTTAATTAGATTGAAAAGTGAATGAGATAATTTAAATTATCAAATTTGGAAAAATGATCGAGAATGGAGTACCACCAGTTTTACTCCAAGCGATAGTTAAATCTTTAATTAGATTTGAATGGGAAATGGTAATTAACTTTACCGATAACACAATGGTGTTAGATATGGGGTATCATTAGTTTTGCTCCATGGGATGAATAGGTTGGGGTTGGGAAATATAACAAATGATTACTTTGGTAAGGTGCGCTAATCCCGACTAGTTTGGATAAATCTTAATTTGGTTTGAATTGATATTCAAAGGAGGATTAAAGAATAAATATAAAGAATTTATCTTTGATAAAATTAATGGGAACCTTTCCCAAAGGATAAGAATATTTGAATAAAAGAGTATTCTGGATTGGAATGAGGCGATATTGTGTTTTTATAGCACCTGTTTATTATATACGCGAGTTATTCGGAAAGGCCTAGTTTATACCCATTCTGAATAACTGATTCGACGATTAATCAATGATGAAGACAGTGTTTGAAGATCAGAGGTCTTCACATCATTTGAATGATTATTGATATCTTGATTGGGCTGCACATACGTACTTGGAGATCGACCAGATATGCGAGTACCACTCTCCTGTATTGGACATATGGAACGATGAATAAGGTGCCTCCGGTTTCATTCAGACCTAGAACAGACTTGTAAATGGATGTGTGTCTGACATTTGATTTTATTCTATGTTGATTTATCTCTATTAAATATATCTGTTTGGTGACGGAGAATTTATTCTCTTGCTTAACTCCCTTCTCTGAGACGTACGAGCTCAGAGGTTATATATCGATAGACATCAGTGGCATGGCGTGAATCGACTGTGTAGCATGCTGAGATGCAAAGGATCAAGGCTTCTATTGAAAAGCAGAGTCTTGTTGTTGATGATCAAAGCATGGCTTTAATATAGCATAGCTTTGTGTAGCATTAATTCGCGTGCCTCACACCCTGGTATGAACCAGAAACGGGAGAGGACTACAGGGAAAACATACGTTTCCTTCTAACTAGGAGTGGTGTCGTGGTATGGAGCCCAGACATTTCTACTTATGTGGATGATGGAAAGCGAGGTACCTCGGATATATCGGTCACTACGGGGCCGATGGATGGATATGGTCGACATAATGACAAGACTTACGCCCCATAGGGCGAGGAAACGTATTTTTCAGGGATTATTAATCCACTTAAAATGTGGATCGACCCTGAAGATCCAGGGGACGATGCGTTTTGTTCCTGAAACATGGGCTAGTTTGTCTCGAATTCAGTAAGGACGAACCCTTGCCTTGTTTCATAGATGGATTCCAATTTGCAATACGTGACATTTCAGTTTTAATTGTAGAACTAGTACGGCAACATAGTAGCATGGGATACTATGTCGTCTATGATTGATACATTTATATCTGAAGTTGATTTCTTTACATATAGTAATAATAAAATATGAAATTTCACGTACTAAGCATTTTTGGCTATTATAAGGTAAAACTCTATCCTCCGACTTGCGTTGCATTGTGTGGTGGGACCTGAGTCTTATAATAGCTTCAATTTTCTTCTTTAGCATTGCGTTGTTTGTTTATGCACTGGTATTCTAGGGGTTAAAACCCGTTTCGAGTTATACGGCATGGTCCCTTGATTTACCTTACTTTAAAACCAAGTTAATAACTATTTTTAGTTCTCACACCAGTTACATGACTGACCCGGAGTTTTTAACCTAAAGTCTGCGTGCCCCTAGTCTTATGCCGCCTCCCCTCCAATGAAGAGCTAGTGACGACAACTCTCCATGTCACTGACACCACTCTACTATATTGGTCCCCAACGTGACGGAGGGAAATGCTATCGTAAATTCTTCTAATATAGCTTCGAGCAGGGGCAATGCCGAGCTCCAGATGAGTACCACTCACCTGAGCCCATTACTCCCAATAGGAACGGGGTATGGTTCAGTCCAATAATAATCGAGCAACTTTAGCTGCGGCTGAACCAGGTCCCAAGGCTAGGATACACCCTCGCCCTCACCTTCACTCAACTCACAGAGGAAAAGCTCAACCGATCGTTGGCCTTCCGAGCATGCTTTCATCAGATCCTAGCACTGGGATTCTCACCTACGTCGCCAATGTAGAGTTGGATTCAAGGCAACAACTCATCGGAGATGGAAACCAGCTTGCAAGCATCATCAAACGCTTCTGCCGGGGCACTTCTTCTCAGCAGGATGTGGATGACATCCATCGCAGTCCATCCACCAGGAAAATTAGAAACTCCTGAATCCTCCAGACTTCAAGCTTCCGGTCCTAGGGCCCTACAACGGACGAATCGACCCAACCATTCATCTCATGCGATACATGCCTCACATGGAAGTACTCTCTGCATCGACCAATGTCATGGCCAAGTGCTTCCCCCTCTACCTCACCGACGTAGCTGGCATATGGTTCTGGCAGTTAACAACCAAGACAATCAACAACTGGAACATGTTGGTCATTCACTTTATTCAGTAGTTCAGAGTCCATATCTCCTGACCAAAGAGCGTCATGTTCCTTACCTTATCAAGTAGCAGTCCGGCGAGACCCTCAAATCCTTTCTAGAAAGATTCAAGGCGGCCGTAGCATCAGTCGATTGACCCGAGCCATCAATGGTGCTTATGGTTGCCATTGCAAGTGTACAAAACCGATCAGAGTTTAGGATCTCTTTAACCGGAGATCCCCCAAAGATATCGAAGATTTCTATGCCGAAGCTTATAGATTCCTCCGGCAGGAAGACTCTGGCATTGAGATGGAAAACCTTGAAGTGCTCACCACCAAGGATGGAGGTCCATCCAACACCAATGGCCAAAACAAAGGAAAGAGAAAAGTCTCGGAAAAGAATGATCGCAACGTACGACTCCGGAGAGATAAAAAGTATGATCAATACACCACGCTTAGCTCCTCCCTACTCGATATCTACCTTGACGTATGAGTGTCTCTACCCTTCCCAAAGCCTCCTCAAATGGAGCCGATGCAAAAAGAACCCGACTTCGGAAAACACTGCATGTACAACGACATGGCAGGCCACAACACCATTGAATGCAGACACTTGCGTGATCTCATCGAGGATAGGGTTAGGCGTAGAGAACTACCCAAGTATGTCAAGAAACCCACATAGTTTATGCCACCACAATCTTCTGCCCAAGCTCCTCAGGCTGGTTCTCGAGTTCCTACAGGAGGAGAAGGACCCTGAGCTCAACAATCACGACATCATCATCAATTAATCAGATTTAGATTTTTTGCATTTCATAAGATATAAGAAATATACTTTTATTGTTCTTATAATAATATGGGTACGTTGAAGTACACACGTACAGTGTTAGGATTTAACTCCTAGGCGTGCTCTGGATTCGGCTGTCACCCCACTTAGAATTTTTTTTCATTTTCCTGTCATAGCTCTTCAGTAGCAATAGACTTTTTGTCCTGAACATGAATTATGTTTAAACGATTCAAGCCAAGCATGACTGATGCTCGTCGATCCAAGTATGGTCAGTGCTAGCCACTGTTTCTAAACTACGGTCGATGTCTGCCGCCATATCTAACCAACTCCATAAGTCGAGTATGGTTAATACTCGCCAAGTCCATAAGCCGAGTATGGTTAAATTCCATAAGCCGAGTATGGTTATTACTCGCCAACTCCATAAGCCGAGTATGGTTAATACTCGCCACCTCCATAAGCCGAGTATGGTTAATACTCGCTACCTCCGTAAGCCGAGTATGGTACTTGCCGCCTTTCTAAGCAGGGTATGGTTAATACTCGTCAATCCCATAAGTCGAGTATGGTTGATACTCGTCACTTTCTTAAAGCCAAGTGTGATTGCCACTCGCCAAACTTCACAAAACCTTATCAGGATTTGTCAAGTAAAAACTATCAATTCAAGAACACGGTTTGCATTCAAACCTTTCGATCACTCACTGAACATGGTCAAAATCCAACCTCGGAAACCATGGAACAACCGAATATGCCGTCTCACCAGGCAAAGCCCAGTATGGTTAATACTCGCCACCTCGATAAGCCAAGTATGGTTAATACTCGCCACCTCCGTAAGTCGAGTATGGTTAACACTCGCCACTCCCATAAGCCGAGTATGATTAATACTCGCCATCTCTATAAGCCAGACGTGGATTATGCTCTTCCCACAGACTATACCGTCTTACCAAAAGAAACCGAGCATGATTCAATGCTTGTACTCCTGTTCTTTACTAATGTCATTCGATCGGCACCAACTCAGAATGGTCGATTTCTCCTCTGGCATTCACAAACTTCCTGCCTTAATACAGTCCTTGATGGTTGTTAATTTTTCACCCTTAATACGATCTTCACCGATAGTCGGACTCCTGACCTTAATACAACCATCGGAGTCGTCGGTTTTCTGGCCTAAATACGGTTCGAATCAACCATAGCTATCTACACATTGAGCTCGGATGCAACATTTAGAACACACCTCCCTTTACCAAGAAAGATGTATTCTGGAGGGCGAAGTGTTGACCAACTTTTTGGAAAAGTCATCACAGTTCAACGGATCGAAGACCAACATCAAAAGGCTTGCCATCCAGTACCGACCAATCCCAACGGATGACACTTTATTCCAAAAGGGCCAAGTAAGGATCGGTCCGAACAAATTGTAGGATCAATATTAACCCTAGAGGTGGGTGAATAGGGTTTATCAATAATTAGAACAATCACAGAGAAATAAAAATTGCAGTAAAGGAAAATCACATGCAAATATACCCAGCTTCGGCAAACTGTGCCTACTGCTGCCTTTCTAAGATCTCTACTAGGAGTTACAAACAGATACCGCTTACAATCCTATGTAAACTCGCAATGCCTGCTCTTGTCTAACCCTATGCTCAAAATCCTAGACTGACCTGCGTACCCTAGACCAGATTTTCCCAGACTACAGACCAGTAATCTATATACTCTAGTTTTAAAATGAAAACTATATAAAAAAAGAATTGTTGTTAAAGGAATCACAAACAAGACTAAAATATTAAAACAAATAAACCCCCTTTTAAAATGCTGGCTTAGCCATGAAGAATAGGCCGGCCCGCTCTTAATAAGTTTGCCCGATGGTTTCCTCTTTTACTCTGGAAGTGGACAATGGCGCAATGTTACAAAAACTAGGGTTTTTGGAAATTTTGAGTTACTTTGTGTTAGCCTACTTTGTGAACTAGACTCCAAAGAGCAAATAGTGAGGAAGACATCAATCGGATCGGATCGAAAGAGGATAGCGCTGGACATGAGTAGAGATCAAAGATGTAGAGTCCACATCAGATCGGATCGGAGAGATATGTCAGTAGCCTCATCACATCGGATCGGATCGGTAATACGTCAGCAAGGCCAAAGGATAGCAGGTGGCTTCAGCGGATCAGATCGGAGAACACTTCAGCGACATCAGAAGAAAGCAGGCAATCCCATCGGTGCAGATCGGATGAGTACATCAGCAGCATCAAGGAACAACGAGTTGCATCACTGGATCGGATCGGAGGCCCCGATCCGAACCCCTTTTCTCCTTTGAATCTGTGGTCGTTGCTGCGCATATCCCCTGAAGACTCGGACAAGATGTGACCATTTCTCATACGATTTCCTACTGGATCAATGCGCTGTAGCCATCTTGGAGCCTCCGAACCCGACTATCAAGGGATGAATGCCACGCAATTCTGAACCGGAGCCATTTCGAGGAGATTTTTAACCTATAAATAAACCACCTAGAGGCATTTGAAAGGATCTTTTGGCAAATTCTCAGTCCATACTTCCACCACAGCCGATTTGTACAATCATATTCAGATCAAAATCATCTCTTAAAGCCCATTTTTGAGAGATTTGAGTGAGTTTATGAATTGTAATTGTGAGATTGAGTGAGAATCCTTGTTGTATTCATATTCAAATCATCAAATCAAAGAAAACAAAGTGGAGTAGGATTGTTAACGCCGAACCACTATAAATTGCATGTTCTTTACTGCTTTTTTGATTCTATTTCATTGAATTCATATCTAATTTGGGTGTTAGAGCCAATTTTCGGTCTAACAGTTTGCTTCGAATTTCTCTGCAGACCCGAATCAGTTGAATTTGCCTTCTAGCTTGACTCTGCAAAGCTCTCTCTCTCTCAAACAAAACAAGTAATCTTTCTGATTTGAAATAAGGGTTTTGATTTTGCTGTTGAAAATGTTGGATGAATGTCGATGATGAAATCGTGTATATTTATAGGGGTTCGGAAACCTTTTCTCTCTGATTTCAAATCAATGACTTGCCTGATTCTATTTTCCTTGATTTGTGTGATTTTATATTGGGTTATAGTATACCCTAGGCACTCTGATTTCTCGATGTATTTCGATCTAGTTGATTGCGTGTTTCCTCTCTTTGATTGACATGGATTTTCTCGGCTTTGATTAACTTGCGTGATTGTTGTAATGCATCCAGACATGTTTTCGATCTTCAATGAATCTGGAATATTTATTTCCTCTTTTGCCTGAATTGTGACAATTTTATTTTAAAATGTTGCCTTCTATTTCTTTGATGATTTCATGCCGAAAATGATTGATATTTCATTGTGAATTCAGAAATACGATTATGTGATAACATGCCAAATTTATCACTTGTTGTATCTTGCCAAAATTCTCTTTTCCAAAAATTGGAAACACTGATTTCTGGCCTTAAAAAAAACTTTAGAAATATATTTTTGCTAAGAAAAAAAATGCCAAATTTATTGAATTTTCACACACTTTGAAATACAGTGAACTTTTAAAGAAAAACTTTTTGCACTGCCATATATGTTCATGCTGAAATTCTGAAATGCTTTGCTCACTTTCATGTACACATGTGTACTACATATAGCAGTGTCACCCATGCACCTGTGTTCCCATTTGCACTATTTTTTTACTGTGTTGATGCTTGGTTATGTCCTTGACCATTTTGAACTACCCCTTGTCAAAAAAAACTGTTCTGCTTCGACAAATTTGAACTGTGTTATAGCACCATTTTGACACTTGTATTACGGCACCATGTACATATGCTTTTTCTGTCCCATTTATTTCACTGAGCTTGACCATTCAGTTTGTATGTGATTCACTTTGACTTGGAACTGAGATGTACCATGCTTGTATCTCCACTTTGCTCGACCATGGTTATGCTTGTGCCGTGTACACTACTAATACACCCAAACCAGCACCATGTATTTTGTTGTGCCATTAAACTCGGCCCAGATTTGTTTGACTGTATACCCATGTCCATGCTGTATTGTGTTTGTATTTTGACTTGCTGAGTAGTGCTGCATTACCCTTGCTTGTCTCCATGAATTTGGCTTTGACCATCACCTTGTATGCTGATCTGAACTATGTGCACATCCAAAGTTGGTAGTCCATACTGCTTCACTTTCTTTGCTTGATATTTTGTTGATCTGCCACCTTTGTGTACACATCTCCCATGTAGAGACAATTCACCAAGTAATTGCCTTGTACCCCATGCTATATTGCATTTTTCTGATCTGAAAAATTTTGTATTTCCATTTCTCTTTTGATTTTTGACATGTCTTGTATATGTGACACTATAATATACATCAGCAGACTTACTGTACTGTGTTGGGGCTGGTCAGAATCAGCTGAGGTTGATGCTGGTTCTGATAAGCAAACCAGTTGAAACACCCCACCTCTATTAAGGTCACTCACAAAGGGAATGTCTTAACTCTGGTGGAGCATTATAGGTAAAAGACACAGATAATTTACAAGATAGACATATATAAGCAGTGGAAAAACTAACTTTATTTCATACCTGGTTCATAACAAAAACATTTTAACAAACTGTCTCAAAACAACTTCCAAATCATTACATCAAAATCTCTGTCTTGATAATAACATAAAGAAGCATAAAACAAAATAATACTGCATAAATCCCCAAGTAGTAGTGTGTCCAAAGCCATAGCCAAAGATAAGAGGTTCCAAGCTATACATCACAGAGTCTTCAAGCTTGGAAAGATGAATGGTCCAAATTAAGTTAAGCTATTCCCTCCCTGAGTCGTTTGTGGGGGGAGGACGGAAGAAAAGAGAGCGAAAGAAAAACGGGTCAGACATAAGTCTTGTAAGTCCAGTGATTATTCAACATGTAAACTGGTAAGAGAACGATGATATAAATAAACTGGACGCCGGACAATAACAAAGAAATAAGGTAACATAGGATAAGGCAAGATAAACTAATCATACTATCGCACTCATATCCATATTCTCTGCACTTACTAGATATTTCAACCATCATCATGAGTTTAAACACAGTGATCCCTTTTTATCGATCGGCTCCTACTCGCACACATTTACTACTTGTGTCATACGGCCCCGCTCGATTGTAGATACCTGTGCTGGTCCCACCATGGGGTGTATCAAATCCTATAGTGGAAACCCGACACGATTCAAGATACATATTGTATAAATACTGATGCCCAGTGCCTTCTTTTTCCACTTCGGAGTACGTGCACACCCGTACTCCATCGGAACCTACACTGACGCACTAACCGCCGTTGTTTTAGACCGCTTATAATCAGCCCAGTAATCGTGCCCCACCCTGCCTAGTTTAGGGTACCATGATACATCTATGTGGGTTACTGCTGAAATGGGTCTCCGTTACTAGGGTTTTCCTAATCAACATGTTAAATTGGTTAAGTGTCCAAGTTAACCTAACCCCACCCATCAGTCAGTTAACATTTTGTATTGGTCAAGTGTTTCCTTAATTAACTTAACCCTACCATTCCAGACTTAGCTTTAATTCATTCATTAAAGCACGAACCACTCACATTAGACAGGTATTGTTATGGTTACTAGATGTGCCGGTCGGGTCCGGGCAGTTTTACACCGCAACTCAGTCTAACCTCGGGTTCTTTTGGGCTTGATGCACTAACCTCCCACATTAGATATATATTGTTATGGTTGCTGGATGTGCTGGGCGGTTCTGGGCAGTCTTACACTGTAACTCAATCTAACCTCGGGTTAGGCATATTCGTCTTTTCTAAATTTACATATTTACCTCTTTATATTTATATGTAAATTATTGTCGTTCAAGTCAAGCCCCACTTTCCCTTTTTAACCAAGTTCATAATTTTAGGTATAAAATTTTATACCGCTTTATGCCATAAAACATTTACGTGTTTATGAGCCAAATATGCTAATTATATGTAATTTCATGTTTTCCCCCAACGTTACCCCCGTTAAACGTTCGCATAAATCACATAAAATGTTAGGCTCGATACATAGCATAACTTATACACAAAAGGGGAAAAAGAGGAACATGTAATAATTTCAACATCATAAAAATATGGATCTAACTACACATGTGTCATATGAACTTGGCATAGAACAATATACATTTAATTATGAACTTGCAAATTTAGATCTACTCAACATGAATCATGAAATAGGGGTTTTACATAGAACAACATAAACTTAAAATTAGGCATGTAGTTGTGAACTTGCAAATTAGTTGGATCAAATTTAACATGAACCTTATCATTTTAGCATGTAGTTTTGGTCATATATGTAATCATGGTTGAACATGCATAAACATAGCAAAATTCCCAAATTGACATACAACATATAGGTTCCATTACCAAATCATACAACATGAAATGTCATCGCCAAATTATACAACATGGTATGTCATTGCCAAATTGCACAACTATGTCACCGCCAATTTATTCAACATGATATGTCATTGCCAAAGTATACACATAATATGTCATCGTTAAATTACACAATATATATGTCCTTGCCAAATTATACCACATATGGATTCATTGCCAAGCATTTAACATTTATCATCAAGTTACATACAACATGATCACAAACTTAACATGATAAGAGTCATAGTCTTAATCAATTCAGTTTCAACAAAAAGGATAGGCATAAAATTACATTAGGCGTTGTTCTACATCCAGTTATTTAGTCACGATTCTAATATCATTTAGGTCTAAATGATAACTGGTCTTACAAAAAGGAGACTAGTCTTATGTTCTGGGATCTGCATTCTGAAATTGAATAGTTCTCCTTTGTTGTAGATGTTGAATTCTCTTAGTTGAATTAGATTTGATTTGTAATTCCTAACTTTCTTTCTAGTTAAAGGAGAATGGCAGCTACTCTAGGTTGAGTATTGACAGCATGATGGTCATAGGAATATTTTTGTGTGGATTAGGATTTAGATTTAGGTTGCTTATATAGAAGTTTGATTTAATAGGAACCGTCAGATTAAACTAGGGCAAATCAAAACCATTCAAACCTAGGAGAACCAACCAAAATTTGCCACACAAGCCTTAATGACACAGTAACTCGTCACACAAAGAAACACGTCAGTTTTCAGATCTGTCCCGAGGGGGAGGTCGACCCCCAGGTCGACACCCAGGTCTACCTCTGGTCGACCTGTATTGTGGGAGGTCGACCCCCTGGTCGACCTCATGGTCTACCTGGCCTTAGGCGGGAAAATTCCCTCCCAGCCTGCTTCTGCTTCTGATTTCGAAATTTGAATTTTCTGGACTTTAATCCGAGTTGTTTATTTAAATTCTTGAATCTTCTGAAAGTCATAACTCCATACGGAGTCCGATTTATGCAAACTCGGACTCTATCTCAAGCAGAATTCCAAGGCAAACACAATGGTTCACATTTTTAATTAATTATTCTTTAATTTGTTACTTTAATGTTTATAGAAAATATGGGGTGTTACATTCTCCCCTCCTTAAAGGATTTCGTCCCCGAAATCTTCAAGCCAAGAAGAACGTATATCCTACCATCCAATCGTCATCTACTCAACCATCAAACACATGCATCCATTGTCCTTAAAAAGACTTCTAATGCTTCATAATCATATGCATATGTGTGTGCATGTCCTTATCTAAAGCAAAATCAGTCGGTCCACTGATTCAGTTGACCTCCTTAATGCAAGTCATGTCGGTGCCATGAGTCCATTATGTATGCAATCATCCCTAATTATACTTTCTACATGAGTGCACAATCATTCATACAAATGCAACATCCACATGATAACACATAAAGTTTCAATCATATACAAGTACATATATGCATATGCAATATGAAAGTGACTGAACCGATCTAACACCTAATGTGTGTGTATATGCATCCACGAGCCACCACTAGCAATCACTTGCAACCACTTGCAACCATCAATCATAACATGTTTCAAATACATGTTTACATCCGTTGGTTTCTACCTAAGGATCGAGAATAGCACTAAGGAAAATACTAAAAAGATAGATACGAGCATGAGCAAACTTAAGGAAAAAGAGATCAAAGATGTCCCCTCAAAAAGAAAAGGGCAGGCTGCGTGTATCTTGGCCTTAGTCTCCCAAGTCGCGTCTTCCTCAGCGTCACTCCATTGAACTTTAACAAGTTTGACTTCGCGGCTGCGTAGTTTTTTGACTTCTGTACCCAAGATACAAGTTGGAACTCTTCTCACAGTTGCCTCTCGTTCTACTTCTACTTCCTCTAATATGCTTGGTTCCACCACTTCCGCAGACTTATGTAAGCACTTCTGTAGGTGAGAAATGTGAAAGACATTATGAACTCCAGCCAATCATTTGGGCAGCTCTAATCTGTAAGCCATCTTTCCAATCCTTTCAATGATAGGAAACAGCCTAACAAATCTTGGTGCCCACTTTCCTACGGATCTAAAGCGAATGACTTTCCTCAAAGGAGATACTTTAAGGAAAACCCTGTCTCCAACCTCAAACTCAAGGTCGGTCCTTCTTTTATCTGCGTAGGACTTCTGTCTATCTTGGGCAGTCTTCATTCTTCTTCATATCAAGTACACTTTCTCTGAAGTTTCTCTAATCATATCTGGTCCAAGTATGAGCTTGTCTGTAGACTCCCACCAACAAGTTGGTGATCAGCATGGTCTTTCATATAAAGCTTCGAAGGATGCCATGCCTATGGTGGCTTGGTAGCTATTGTTGTAGGCAAACTCCACCAAAGGAAGATGATCCTCCCATGTTCCTCCAAAGTCAAGAATGCATAATCTCAAGAGGTCTTCTAATACTTTGTTCACCCTTTCTGTCTGACCATCGGTTTGGGGGTGATAGGCCATTCTTAAGCATAGATGTGTGCCTATAGCCTCTTGCAAGCTCTTCCAAAACTCGCTCGTAAAGATAGGATTTCGGTCACTCACAATGCTGGAGGGTATACCATGGAGTCGAACTATCTCTTTAAGATAAATGGATGCTAAAGATGAGGCAGTCCTTCTAATTTTAACAGGTATAAAGTGAGCACTTTTTGTGAGTCTGTCCACTATTACCCAAATAATGGTATTGCCCCTTCTTGACCTAAGCCGCCCATCGATAAAGTCCATTGAAATGCTATCCCATTTCCACTGTGGGACCTCTAGAGGATGAAGCAAACCACCAGGCTTCTTTTGCTCCGCCTTGACCTGCTGGCATATTAAGCACTTAGAGACAAATTCAGCCACATCCGTCTTTATGACATTCCAAAAGAAACCCCTTTTTACGTCTTTATACATCTTGTCTCCAGCTGGGTGTATGGTCAACTTGGAATGGTGTGCCTCTTCGAGAACCTTCTTCACCAAATCCCTTGCTTGTAGGACGCATAGCCTTCCATCCCGCCTCAACCAACCCTTTTCATCGATGGAGTATCTATTGAGGTGACTAGAATTTTCACCCCTAATTAGCTTATCCATCACATCAACTAGCTAAGGGTCTTCACGTTGCGCGGCTCCTATTGAGTCCAAAAGAGTAGGCCGCACTTCTAGTGATGCTAACAAACCAGTCACATGATCGACAGAGGGTCTAAAGTCAAAATTGGCTATGTACTCCAAGCTCTGCCTTTCTACAAAGAGAGGGCTTAAGGTTAGCTTCTTTCTACTCAAGGCGTCTGCTACTACAATGCCCTTGCCAGGGGTATAGGAAATCTCGAAATCGTAAGATGAAAAGAATTCCATCCACCTTTGTTGCCTTAAGTTAAGATCTTTCTACGGGAAAAGGTACTTCAACGATTTATGGTCAGTATACAATTCAAACTTCTCACCTAGGAGATAATGGCGCTAACACTTAAGCGCAAAGACGATGGCAGCCAACTCTAGATCGTGGGTTGCGTAGTTTTTCTCATGTACTTTCAACTGTCTGCCTTCATAAGCTACTACCTTCCCTTCTTGCATCAAGACAGCACCTAGTCCCATACCGCATCCATGTATACGGTAAACATCTTGCTCTCATTAGGCAATGTCAGAACTGGGGTTGTTGTTAGAGCCCTCTTCAATCGTTGGAAAGCAACATCGCAATCCAAATCCCAATTGAAAGTTAGGTTCTTCTTCGTCAACCTTGTAAGCGGAGTTGAGATTTTCACAAAGTCTTTGATGAATTTTCGGTAAAAGCCCGCTAGCCCGAGGAAGCTTCGGACTTCGGTTGCATTCCATGGAACCTTCCAATCTTGCACCGCAACTACTTTTGTGGGGTCCACAGCTAACCCTTCCTTGGACACCACATGTCCAAAAAACCTTACTTCGTCTCTCCAGAAGTGACATTTGGAGAATTTGGCTTTCAACTGATGTGCTCCAAGAGTATCCATGACTTCTTTTAAATGCTGAGCATGCTCTTCCTCACTCTTTGAGAAAATCAAAATGTCATCTATGAAGACCACCACAAACTTATTAAGAAATTCTCTAAATACCCTGCTCATCAAGTCAACGAAGTAAGAGGGTGTGTTTGTCAAGCCTAAAGGCATGACAAGCCATATGAAGAAATCATCTGGGGTTCTGAACGTGGTCTTATCAATGCTGTCTTCAGCCACTCTTAGCTGATGGAACTCGATAGCTAGATCTAGTTGGGAGAAAACCGATGCACCTACAAGCTGATCAAACAAGTCGTCTATTCTTGGGAGTGGGTTCTTATTCTTCTTGGTCAGCTTGTTTAACTCCCTATAATCAACACATAGGCAAAGTGAACCATCCTCTTTGGTTGCGAATACTACTGGAGCACCCCATTCAGAAATACTCCACCTTATAAACCCCTTCTCAAGCAACTCTTTAACTTGCTAGCTGAGTTCTTTCCTCTCCCTTGGAGTTATGTGTTTAACGGGTAAAGCAATGGGTTTTGCATTATCAACGAGGTATATGTGGAAGTTTATCTCCTGCTTCGGAGGTAACCCCTTTACCTCTTCAAAGACATCCGAGTATTCACGGACTACTCTAACAAATTGCAAGTTTTCAACAGACGCATCAAGTGATTCTAGATAGCTAAGCATAACAGAATTCATGGGATTACAAGAGATTTCGAGAGTGTTACCGAGGCGAGTCATGAGTCTAACCGCTCTCTTTTCACAATCGAGGATGGCACCATTACTGGATAGCTAATCCATGCCTAGAATCAACCCATAGCCCGTGAAGTCCAAAACATAGGCATCACATCTAAACCCCACACTTAGTATATAAATTTCCAAATCCAAACAAATCGTTGACAAATATGTTGAGCCCGCAATTGGATTTGAAACAACCAAGGGATCCTCTACTAAACCGGTGTCTAGTTGCAGAGATTCAACTAAAGCAGTAGATATAAAAGAGTGCGATGCGCCAGAATCAAAGAGTGTACGAACAAGATGATCAAAAAGATAAACTAAACTCTCAACAGAAAGATTTCTACCTCGTTCTTGCAGAGGTGCCATGAGAGCGTGAACCGGCCCTCCAGAAGTAGATCCAGCTCTTTGCCCTTGCCCTTGCTTTCTAGGGCAGTCCTTAGCCATGTGTCCTGTCTCGCGGAAACAACCACCCATCTTCCTCTTCTTCTTTCTGCAGTCCTTAACCAAATGTCCAGGAATGCCACAAAAATTACACTTTCTCTTGTCACGGGGTTTGGTGTTCTTCCCGCCGTTCTTAGAATCTGTCTTCTTGCTCTGTGATCCTTCCACTTTCTTTCCTTGAGGTACTTCCACCTTTGACTCTTTCTTGCCACCCTTATCTTCTTCTTGTAACGGTGCCATGTCCACCAGTCTCTCATAAGTTGCACCCATAGGTATATGGGACATAACTACACTGTGCAGTGGCTCATTCAATCCTTTAACAAAACGGAGAGCCTTCTTATGTGGAGTTTTCACTAACTCCAATCCAAACCTAGCCAGCTGGTTGAATTGTTTAATGTATTCCTTGACCGACATACTCCCCTGTTTGAGAGCTAAGAACTTCTCCATTTGTAGGCTTTGTTCAGCTTGTGAGAGGAATTTCATTTCAAACCTCATTCTAAAATCCATCCAAGTTTCAATTGGCCTTTCAGCGTTAGTAACTTTCCACTAATAGAAGGCTTCGTCTTTAAGCAGCCACACGACCAACTGTATCTTCTGCCTATCATCCACTTCGAAGATATCAAACAAATCCTCAGTTTCTTTAAGCCAGTTTCTTTCTTCCACGAAGGATTCATTTCCATTGAAGTTCTTTCCACCTATGGCTCGAAAGTCCCTACATATTTTTGAGAAAGCATTTGCACGCGGTGGAGGAGGAGGATCTGCTGCAGCTGGGGCAGAGGAACGTCTGCTGGGCGTACGACATTAGCCCTAGCCTCTAGGTACCTTCTGAACCAGCCAGGTACCGGCACGCCCTCTGGAAGGTTAAGATCCCCAGACATGCTGAAACGAAAAAGGAAAGATTCAAAACAAAGGATAGAAAGATAGTGCATATGGCTTTTGGGGAATTATGCCTTTTTTAAAATAAAACACTTTTTCTTGAAAATTGCTTCTTTTTGAAAAACTGTTTTCAAAATTTTTATTTGATCTGGTAAACCTTTGCTCTGACACCAAGTGAAACACCCCACCTCCGTTAAGGTTACTCACAAAGGGAATGCCTTAACTTTGGGTCAGACATAAGTCTTGTAAGTCCAGTGATTATTCAACATGTAAAATAGTAAGAGAACCATGACATGAATAAACTGGACGCAGAACAATAATAAAGAAATAAGGTAACATAGGATAAGGCAAGATAAACTAGGCAAGATAAACTAATCATACTATTGCACTCATATCCATATTCTCTGCACCTACTAGATATTTCAACCATCACCATGAGTTCAAACCCAGTGATCCCTTTTTATCGATCGGCTCATACTCGCACGCATTTACTACTTGTGTCATACGGCCCCGCTTGATTGTAGATACCTGTGCTGGTCCCACCATGGGGTGTAACACCCCACCTCCGCCAGGGCCACACTCACGAGTGTTGGCACTAGCTTTGGAGGGGTGTTGTCTAGGTAAACATGCACAGAGATATCACAAGACAGAACATAGATAAATAAATAAGTAAAGCAGCGGTAGAATTTAAAAACCATACTTAACTATTTCAAAACCAAATAGTCAACTTACATCAAAGTACTTAGTCATTATTTTCCAACTACCACAAGTCTAGAAAACATAAGCTGAAAATAACATAAAGTAAACTATCCCCAAGATAGATATGATGAAGCCATAGCAAGCTCAAATCCAAACCGTACGTGAGCTGTCAAGAAGGCAAGCCAAATATCCAAGCTAAGCACTAGTATTCCCTCCCTGAGAACCTGGGGGGGAAACGGAAGAAAAGAGGCGAAAGAAAAAGGGTCAGTCATAAAGACTGGTAAGTCCTACCTACTGTTAGTATAAAAACTAATAAAGTTAACTAAACATGAGAAACTGAGATGAAACATAACTGGCATGATAAATGGATAACAAGGTAGATCAAGTGTGGCATCGCATATACAAGGTTTTGTTTTGCACCAATAGTACTAGTAATCCAGCCCATGTCAAGTATAAACAAGAAATGATCCCTTGGCCCAATATCATGAGATGACCCAAGGCGGGGTCCAACTACACGGTCTAGTCGATCGGCTCCCTATAAGCCTAACTCATCGAGTGTCGGTGTCATACGGCCCAATCACGAATGTAGTCAAACTGTGCTAGGTCCAACTTAGGGTGTATCAAGTCCTAGGGTGTCAACCACTGACACGAATCAAGCACGCACAGTCTAAACCTTCTGGTGCCCATGCCTGCTTTTTCAACTCCGGACTATGTGCACGACCATAGTCCGCCTGAACCTACACCGGCGCACCAACTCAGCCGTCGTTCTGGTCACTTACAATCAGCCCAGTAATCGTGCCCCACCCTAGCCTAGTCCTTAGGGTATCGTTGATACATCCAAGAGGGTTACTGCTGAAAAGGACCACGTAACTAGGGTTTCTAACGGGTTAAGTGTGGTTAACCCTATCCAATCATGTATCAAGTTGGTTAAGTGTACCGAAGTGATTCATGACTTAACCCCATCCAATCATGTATCAAGTTGGTTAAGTGTTTCCAAGTGGTTCATGACTTAACCCTAACATGTGGCATTAATTAATTTAATGCACCCAACCTCTCACATTAGACTTTGTTGTGGTTACTGGATATGCCGGGCGGGTCCGGGCAGCTTTACACCACAACCTAGTCTAACCTCGGGTTTCAAGCGCGATGTGACCAACTTCTCACATTGGGTCCTATTGTTTGTAGCCACTGGATTTGCCGGGCAGTTCCGAGCAGATTTATGCTACAAACTCAACCCAACCTCTAGTTGGCCACTTTATGGTTTTCTACATGTCATGACCATATTCAAGTTTTCAAGCATAATAAAATTTCATGTCACATTTCAAGTCATTTTTTTCATGTCATTTCAAGTTTGCCTAACTACCCATAACGTATCCCCATCGCACGTAAATTCGCATCAACACTAGTGAATCAAGGAACATAAAAATATGACCAAGAGGGGCATAAGGTTGGTAAAGTTGGTCATAAGTGAAACATGATGATATTTGAGGCAAAGGTGTTCATCACAACTAGCATATAAGGTTATTGGCCTCAAAACATGCATGACATCAAACTTAGCAATTAAACTAGCATGTAGTTCAACATCATAGGCAAAGGTGAAACATGATAATAGTTGACATAGGGTGATAAACTTGTGGGTAGCATGAAGTTCAACATCATATGCGAGTTAACATCAAGGTTATGAGAGGATCTATGTTGCATTATGCATAACTACCAAGTTCTATGTTGCCTTATGCATAACCACCAAATAAAGCTCATAGCTTTCTACCCAAAAATCAAGGTAAATGATACTAGGTTCATGATAGTGCCACAATCATAGATCAAAAGAGTCAAACATGGATCTATGCATACAAATATAGCCCCAAGACAAGTATTATACCCAAAAGTCCCATTTCAACTTGCTACATGATCATATTAACTTCATAGTTTAAATCTAAGAGTAGAGTGGGGCTTACAAAGCGTGGCTATGAGAACTAGAACCAAATAGAACAAGATAGAGATGTTGTAGAGGCTCTAGGAATGATTTAGCAACACAAATAGCCTTGAGAATAAGTAGCTCCTTTGATAGAAAGAAGAAAGCTTGCTCCTTTTTGCCTTAGAAGCTCTCAAGATGAAGATGGAGGCCATGATTAGGGAGCATTTTGGCAGAATTTAGTTGTTAGGTTGATTTGTGATGGTTTAGGCTAGGTATTAGGGTGTTTTTATAGGTGTAGAGATTAGTTTAGGCCATAGGATTAACCCTAGTTTAGATCTGAACCATCAAATCACGTCATAAGCCAACAAAACAAGACCCAGTAGCCAAAACAGGTGCACCAGTCCAAACTGGCCCGACCACCCAGGTCGATAGGGGTGTCGACTGGGCAGTCGACACCAGCTGGGGCAAGTCGACTCCCAAGTCGACTCCCCAGTCGACTTGGGGCTGGGCGGGAAATTTTCCCGCCCAGTCTGTTTGGCTCCAGATTTGATTTTCGAACTATTTTTAAACTCTGGATTTTCTGAAAACTTCGACGGGCCATAACTGGGTCATACGGACTCCGATTTTCGAAAACTCGGACTCTATTTCGCGTATTTTTCTGAGACGAACGCAATGGCATAGCCCGTTTCCCTTGATTCAGATTTTAACATTTAATTCTGCCTTGATTTACGTTATAACATGTTATTCAAAATACGGGTTGTTACATTCTCCCCTCCTTAAAGGATTTCGTCCCCGAAATCTCTAAGTTAGGAAGAACGTATCCTACCATCCATCATCCATCTACTCAAAACATCATCCACGAGCAGTCATTGTCCTTAAAAGATTCTAAATGCTGTATGATCATATGCTAAAGGTGTGTGTATATGTACTTATCTAATGCGAAAATCAGGCGGTTACTGATTCAGTAAACCTCCTTAATGCAAAGTATGTTAGTGAAATGAGTCCATATGTATGCAAATTCCTAACATAATTCATAATATCTACATGAGTGCACATAACATCATCCATATGCAACATCCACGTGATATCATAACAAGTTTCAGCCATGAATAAGTATAAGCACTCATGCATATGCAATATGAAAGTGTGTGAGCCGATCTTAGTGCCTAATGTGTATCATGCATCCACGAGTATCCACTTGCAAACACTTGCAACCACTTTCAAACATCAAGCATAACATGTTTCAAATACATGTTTCATCCAAAGGGTTTCTACCTAAGGTTCTCATGACAGGATTAACGAAGTAACCAGATAAACATGGATAGCAAAAGATAGATATGCTAGCTTATAAGAAAAGAGATTGAGAATGTACCCTCAAAAAGAAATAGGTGAAGCGCGCACATCTTCTCCTCGGTTTCCCAAGTTGCGTCCTCTTCGGCTTCACTCCACTGAACCTTTACTAACTTGACTTCTCGATTCCTTAAATTCTTGATCTCCGTTCCCAAGATACGAATCAGAGCTCGCCTAGGGTTGCCTCTTTCTCTACCTCCACGTCTTCAAGCATGCTAGGCTCAACTACCTCGGCTGACTCATGTAGGCACTTTCGGAGATGCGAGACATGAAAAACATTGTGCACTCTGGCCAGCTTCTCGGGCAATTCCACCTTATAAGCCATCTTCCCAATCCTCTCTATGATAGGGAAGGGTCCTACGAACCTTGGTGCCAGCTTCCCAACTGCTCCAAAACGAACCACACTACGCAAGGGATAAACTTTCACAAAGACCATATCTCCAACTTCAAACTCTAAGTCTGTCCTTCGCTTGTCTACATAGGATTTCTGTCTGTCTTGGGCCGTTTTCATCCGCCTTCGAATCAACTCAACTTTCTCGGATGTGTCCCTTATCATGTCGGGCCCAAGTATAAGCTTATCCGTCGTCTCCCACCAACATGTTGGTGACTTGCACGACCTCTCATATAAAGCTTCGAATGGTGCCATCCCTATGCTTGCTTGGTAGCTGTTATTATAAGCAAACTCTACAAGAGGAAGGTGGTCTTCCCAAGTGCCACCAAAGTCAAGAATGCATAGCCTCAACAGATCTTCTAGTACCCTATTCACCCTTTCGGTCTGACCATCCGTCTGTGGGTGATAGGCCGTACTTAGATTCAATCGTGTACCCATCGCTTCTTGCAAACTATTCCAGAATTGGCTAGTGAAGATTGGGTCACGATCGCTAACTATGCTAGAAGGAACTCCATGCATTCGCACTATCTCTCGAAGATAAACAGATGCTAGCCATGATGCGGTCCTCTTGCTCTTTACTAGAATGAAATGAGCGCTCTTCGTGAGTCTATCCACTATGACCCATATGCTAGTATTCCCCTTCCTTGATCTCGGCAATCCATCCACAAAATCCATAGAGATACTTTCCCACTTCCACAGCGGGACCTCCAATGGACGCAGTAGCCCACCGGGCTTCTTCGACTCGGCCTTTACTTGTTAGCAAACAATGCATCTAGAAACAAACTCTGCCACATCCTTTTTCATCCCATCCCAAAAGAAAATGCGCTTCATATCCCGGTACATCTTATCCCCTCCGGGATGTATGGTCATCCTCGAGTGATGTGCCTCCTCAAGAACTCTATTTACTAAGTCTCCCACTCGTGGGACACATAGTCTTCTATCACGCCTTAGCCATCCCTTGTCATCAATGGTATATCTAGCGAGGTGACTTGACGTCTCACCTCGAATCAACTTGTCCATGATCTCGACTATCTGCGGGTCTTCCCTCTGTGAAGCCCCAACTTGATCAAGAAGTGTGGGTCTAAGCTCAAGGGATGCTAGCGAACCAGTCATCGACTCAACAACTGGTGTAAAATCAAAGGTTGCCAAGAACTCTAGGCTCTTCATCTCAACAAACAAAGGACTCAAAGTCAACCTTCTTCTACTTAGCGCATCCGCCACAACATTACCCTTGCCAGGGGTATAAGCTATCTCGAAATCATATGATGCCAAGAATTCCATCCACCTTTGCTGCCTCAGATTCAGATCTTTCTGCGAGAAGAGGTACTTGAGCGACTTGTGATCAGTATATAACTCAAACCTTTCGCCTAGAAGGTAGTGGCGCTAGGATTTGAGTGCAAAGACGATCGCCGCCAACTCCAAATCATGAGTGGGATAGTTCTTCTCATGAACTTTGAGTTGCCTACCCCCAAAGCATATCACTCTCCCTTCTTGCATCAGGACAGCGCCTAATCCCGTGCCACATGCATCGGTGTACACGGTAAACAACTTCCCTCCATCGGGTAATGCTAGAACTGGAGCTGTGGTGAGGGCTTTCTTGAGCCTTTGAAAAGCAAGCTCACACTCTAAGTCCCATGCAAAGACTAAGTTCTTCTTCGTTAACTTAGTGAGAGGGGCTGAAATCCTAGCGAAGTCCTTAATGAACTTCCTATAAAATCCTGCCAGACCGAGAAAGCTTCTCACTTCAGTTGCATTCTTCGGAACTTTCCAGTCTTGTACCGCCACCACTTTAGCGGGATCCACAGCTAAGCCCTGCTTAGAAACTATATGCCTAAGGAACCGAACTTCCCTTCTCCAGAAATGGCATTTAGAGAACTTGGCTTTCAACTGATGAGCTCTAAGCGTATCCATAACCTCCTTGAGGTGTGTAGCATGCTCTTCCTCGTCCTTAGAGAAGATCAGAATATCATCCACGAAGACAACCACAAACTTGTTAAGGAACTCCCTAAACACCCTACTCATCAAATCAACAAAGTATGCGGGTGCATTAGTCAAACCGAACGGCATGACTAGCCATTCAAAGAATCCATCTAGAGTCCTAAACGCAGTCTTGTTAATACTATCCTCAGCCACTCTGAGTTGATGGAATCCGGTGGCTAGATCGAGCTGAGAGAAAACAGAAGCACCAACAAGCTGGTCAAAGAGATCATCAATCCTCGGTAACGGGTGCCTATTCTTCTTTGTCAGCTTGTTTAACTCACGATAATAAACACATAGACGAAGCGAGCCATCCGCCTTAGTAGCGAATACCACCGGAGCACCCCATTCTGAAATGCTTCGCCTAATAAAATTTTTCTCAAGCAACTCCTTGATTTGCTTGCTAAGCTCTCTTCTTTCTCGCGGGGCCATGTGCCTAACAGGCAATGAAACTGGCTTGGCATTATCAACCAGATAAATACGGAAGTCTATCTCGCGTTTAGGGGGTAACCCCTTCACCTCATCAAAAACATCAGGATATTCTCGGACCACCCTCACAGATTGAAGATTATCAATAGACGAGTCGAGGGATTCAAGATAACATAACATGACGAGATCCAGAGGGTTACAAGAAATCTCTAGGGTATTGCCAAGGCGAGTCATAAGCCTCACTACCCTATGCTCACAATCGAGAATGGCTCCATAACTGGACAACCAATCCATGCCCAAAATCAACCCGTATCCCATGAACCCGAGAACATAAGCATTACATGTGAATTCTACGGTCAAGATAGAAATCCTCAAATCCATACTAATCATAGATAGATGGGCGGAACCCCCAATTGGATTTGACACACTAACGGGATCCTCAACTAGACTAGTACTTAGGTGCAAACTTTCAACAATATCAGAAGAAATAAAGGTATGCGATGTGCCAGAATCAAATAAAGTTCGAACAGGAAAACCAGAAATGTAAACAAGGCTTTCTACAGAAATACTACCTCGGTCCGGAACTGGAGTAGTGTTGAGAGCATGCATCTGCCCTCCAGAAGGTCCTGCTCGCTGAGTCTGTCCTTGCCCCTGTCCTTGCTTCTTTGGGCAATCCTTGCTGAAGTGTCCAGACTCTCCGCAATGAAAGCATTCTCCCAACTTCCTCTTCTTCTTCCTACAATCTTTGGCTATGTGTCCAGTGATCCCACAGAAGTTGCACTTCCTTGTCTCCTTTGCCTTGTTGTTGTTGGCCTTGTTACCCTTGTTGTTCTTGTTGTTCTGGTTGCTCTGATTTCCTCCCCACTTGGAGTCCGCCTTCTTGGTTTGAGTCTCATTAGGCTTGACTTCTTTCTTTCCATTCTTATCATCTCCCTGAAGCAAGGCCATATCCACTAAGCTCTCAAAAGTGGCCCCCATGGGTATATGAGACATGGCTAAACCTTGCAATGGCTCATTCAATCCTCGAGCAAAGCGTAGAGCCTTCTTCTGGGGTGTGTTAACCATGTCCAAACCGAATCGAGCAAGCTGGTTAAACTTATTCACATACTCCCTCACTGTCATGTCCCCTTGCTTCAAAGATATAAACTTCTCCATTTGCAGATTCTCCTCAGCAGATGATAGAAACTTAAGCCCAAACCTCATCCTAAAGTCGGCCCAAGTCTCTAAAGGCCTAGTTGCGTTGGTGACCTCCCACCAATAAGCAGCTTCCTCTTTCAATAGCCATACTACCAACAGAACCTTCCTACGGTCTTCTACATCAAAGATGGCAAAGAGGTCTTCAGTTTCTTTTAACCAGTTCCTTGCCTCCACATAAGTCTCTGTCCCAACAAAATTCTTGCCACCCATCGCCTTAAAGTCTTTGCAAATCTTTGCGAAATACGCTTGTGGACGCTGAGGAGGAGGAGGAGGAACCTCAGGTACAGGAGGAGGAGTGGGAGTGTTTGCTGGGCCCGCATCGTTGGCCCTAGCTTCCAAGTACCTTCGGAACCATCCGGGTATGGGTACTCCCTCGGGAAGGTTAAGATCGGTCATGCTGAAAAAGGAAAAGGTCGATTTAGAACAAGGAAACAAAAGATAGTGCTAATGGCTTTTGGGGAATAACCTTTTAAAATAAACTAGACTTTCCTTGGAAAATACTTAATTGGTTTTGAAAATAGTTTTTCAAAAGGGGTTTTAAAACTTTTGTCCGGTCTAGTAAAACCTCATGCTCTGATACCAAATGTAACACCCCACCTCTGCCAGGGCCACACTCACGAGTGCTGGCACTAGCTTTGGAGGGGTGTTGTCTAGGTAAACATGCACAGAGATATCACAAGACAGAACATAGATAAATAAATAAGTAAAGCAGCGGTAGAATTTAAAAACCATACTTAACCATTTCAAAACCAAATAGTCAACTTACATCAAAGTACTTAGTCATTATTTTCCAACTACCACAAGTCTAGAAAACATAAGCTGAAAATAACATAAAGTAAACTATCCCCAAGATAGATGTGATGAAGCCATAGTAAGATCAAGTCCAAACCGTACGTGAGCTGTCAAGAAAGCAAGCCAAATGTCCAAGCTAAGCACTAGTATTCCCTCCCTGAGAACCTGTGGGGGAAACGGAAGAAAAGAGGCGAAAGAAAAAGGGTCAGTCATAAAGACTGGTAATTCCTACCTACTGTTAGTATAAAAACTAATAAAGTTAACTAAACATGAGAAACTGAGATGAAACACAACTGGCATGATAAATGGATAACAAGGTAGATCAAGTGTGGCATCGCATATACAAGGTTTTGTTTTGCACCAATAGTACTAGTAATCCAGCCCATGTCAAGTATAAACAAGAAATGATCCCTTGACCCAATATCATGAGATGACCCAAGGCGGGGTCAAACTACACGGTCTAGTCGATCGGCTCCCTATAAGCCTAACTCGTCGAGTGTCGGTGTCATACGGCCCAATCACGAATGTAGTCAAACTGTGCTAGGTGTACCCTAGGGTGTATCAAGTCCTAGGGTGCCAACCACTGACACGAATCAAGCACGCACAGTCTAAACCTACTGGTGCCCGTGCCTGCTTTTTCAACTCCGGACTATGTGCACGACCATAGTCCGCCTAAACCTACACCGGCGCACCAACTCAGCCGTCGTTCTGGTCGCTTACAATCAGCCCAGTAATCGTGTCCCACCCAAGCCTAGTCCCTAGGGTATCGTTGATACATCCAAGAGGGTTACTGCTGAAAAGGACCACGTAACTAGGGTTTCTAACGGTTTAAGTGTGGTTAACACTATCCAATCATGTATCAAGTTGGTTAAGTGTACCCAAGTGATTCATGACTTAACCCCATCCAATCATGTATCAAGTTGGTTAAGTGTTTCCAAGTGGTTCATGACTTAACCCTAACATGTGGCATTAATTAATTTAATGCACCCAACCTCTCACATTAGACTTTGTTGTGGTTACTGGATATGCCGGGCGGGTCCGGGCAGCTTTACACCACAACCTAGTCTATCCTTGGGTTTCAAGCGCGATGTGACCAACTTCTCACATTGGGTCCTATTGTCTGTAGCCACTGGATTTGTCGGGCGGTTCCGGGCAGATTTATGCTACAAACTCAACCCAACCTCGAGTTGGCCACTTTATGGTTTTCTACATGTCATGACCATATTCAAGTTTTCAAGCATAATAAAGTTTCATGTCACAATTCAAGTCATGTTTTTCATGTCATTTCAATTTTGCCTAACTACCCATAACGTATCCCCATCGCACGTAAATTCGCATCAACACAAGTGAATCAAGGAACATAAAAATATGACCAAGAGGGGAATAAGGTTGGTAAAGTTGGTCATAAGTGAAACATGAGGATATTTGAGGCAAAGGTGTTCATCACAACTAGCATATAAGGTTATTGGCCTCAAAACATGCATGACATCAAACTTAGCAATTAAACTAGCATGTAGTTCAACATCATAGGCAAAGGTGAAACATGATAATAGTTGACACAGGGTGATAAACTTGTAGGTAGCATGTAGTTCAACATCATATGCGAGTTAACATCAAGGTTATGAGAGGATCTATGTTGCATTATGCATAACTACCAAGTTCTATGTTGCCTTATGCATAACCACCAAATAAAGCTCATAGCTTTCTACCCAAAAATCAAGATAAATGATACTAGGTTCATGATAGTGCCACAATCATAGATCAAAAGAGTCATACATGGATCTATGCATGCAAATATAGCCCCAAGACAAGTATTATACCCAAAAGTCCCATTTCAACTTGCTACATGATCATATTAACTTCATAGTTTAAATCTAAGAGTAGAGTGGGGCTTACAAAGCGTGACTATGAGAACTAGAACCAAATAGAACAAGATAGAAACGTTGTAGAGGCTCTAGGAATGATGTAGCAACACAAATAGCCTTGAGAATAAGTAGCTCCTTTGATAGAAAGAAGAAAGCTTGCTCCTTTTTGCCTTAGAAGCTCTCAAGATGAAGATGGAGGCCATGATTAGGGAGCATTTTGGCAGAATTTAGTTGTTAGGTTGATTTGTGATGGTTTAGGCTAGGTATTAGGGTGTTTTTATAGGTGTAGAGACTAGTTTAGGCCATAGGATTAACCCTAGTTTAGATCTGAACCATCAAATCACGTCACAAGCCAACAAAACAAGACCCAGGAGCCAAAACAGGTGCACCAGGCCAAACTGGCCCGACCACCCAGGTCGACAGGGGTGTCGACTGGGCAGTCGACACCAGCTGGGGCAAGTCGACTCCCAAGTCGACTCCCCAGTCGACTTGGGGCTGGGTGGGAAATTTTCCTGCCCAGTCTGTTTGGCTACAGATTTGATTTTCGAACTGTTTTTAAACTCTGGATTTTCTGAAAACTTCAACGGGCCATAACTGGGTCATATGGACTCCGATTTTCGAAAACTCGGACTCTATTTCGCGTATTTTTCCGAGACGAACGCAATGGCACAGCCCATTCCCTTGATTCAGATTTTGACATTTAATTCTGCCTTGATTTAAGTTATAACATGTTATTCAAAATACGGGTTGTTACATGGGGTGTATCAAATCCTATAGTGGCAACCCGACACGATTCAAGATGCATAGTGTATAACTACTGATGCCCAGTGCCTGCTTTTTCCACTCCGGAGTATGTGCACACCCGTACTCCGTCGGAACCTACACTGATGCACCAACTGCCGTTGCTTTTGACTGCTTATAATCAGCCCAGTAATCGTTCCCCACCCTGCCTAGTTCAGGGTACCATGACACATCTATGTGGGTTACCGCTGAAATGGGTCCCCATTACTAGGGTTTTCCTAATCAACATGTTAAATTGGTTAAGTGTCCAAGTTAACCTAACCCTACCCATCAGTTTTGTTAACATATTGTATTGGTTAAGTGTTGCCTTAATTAACTTAACCCTACCATTCCTAACTTAGCTTTAATTTATTCATTAAAGCACCAACCACTCACGTTAGATAGGTATTGTTGTGGTTACTGGATATGCCGGTCGGGTCCGGGCAATTTTACACCGCAACTAGTCTAACCTCGAGTTCTTTTGGGCTCAATGCACTAACCTCCCACATTATACATATATTGTTACCATTGCTGGATTTGTCGGGCGGTTCTGGGCAGTCTTACACCGTAACTCAATCTAACCTCGGGTTAGGCATATTCTTCTTTTCTAAATTTACATATTTACCTCTTTATATTTATATGTAAATTATTGTCATTCAAGTCAAGCCCCACTTTCCCTTTTTAATCAAGTTCATAATTTTAGGTATAAAAATTTATACCACTTTATGCCATAAAACATTTACATGTCTATGAGCCAAATATGCCAATTATATGTAATTTCATGTTTTTCCCCTAACGTTACCCCCATTAAACGTTCGCATAAATCACATAAAATGTTAGGCTCGATACATAGCCTAACTTATACACAAAAGGAGAAAAAGAGGAACATGTAATAATTCCAACATCATAAAAATATGGATCTAACTACACATGTGTCATATGAATTTGGCATAGAACAATGTACATTTAATTATGAACTTGCAAATTTAGACCTACTCAACATGAATCATTAAATAGGGGTTTTACATAGAACTACATAAACTTAAAATTAGGCATGTAGTTGTGAACTTGCAAATTAGTTGGATCAAATTTAACATGAACCTAATCATATTAGCGTGTAGTTTTGGTCGTATATGTGATCGTGGTTGAACTTGCATAAACATAGCAAAATTCCCAAATTGACATGCAACATATAGGTGCCATTACCAAATCATACAACATGAAATGTCATCGCCAAACTATACAACGTGGTATGTCATCGCCAAATTACACAACATGATATGCCATTGCCAAATTATACAACAAAATATGTCACCGCCAATTTATTCAACATGATATGTCATTGCCAAAGTATACACATAATATGTCATCGATAAATTACACAACATATATGTCATTGCCAAATTATACCACATATGGATTCATTGCCAAGCATTTAACATTTATCATCAAATTACATACAACATGATAACAAACTTAACATGATAAGAGTCATAGTCTTAATCAATTCAGTTTCAACAAAAAGGATAGGCATAAATTTACATTAGGCGTTGTTCTACATCCAGTTATTTAGTCACGATTCTAATATCATTTAGGTCTAAATGATAACTGGACTTACAAAAAGGAGACTAGTCTTGTGTTCTGGGATCTGTATTCTGAAATTGAGTAGCTCTCCTTTGTTGTAGACGTTGAATTCTATTAGTTGAATTAGATTTGATTTGTAATTCCTAACTTGCTTTCTAGTTGAAGGAGAATGGCGGCTACTCTAGGTTGAGTAATAACAGCGTGACGGTCTTAGGAATATTTTTGTGTGGCTTAGGGTTTAGATTTAGGTTGCTTATATAGAAGTTTGATTTAATAGAAACCATCAAATCAACCTAGGGCAAATCAAAGCCATTCGAACCTAAGAGAACCAACCAGAATTTGCCACACAAGCCCAAAAGACACAGCAACTCATCACACAAAGAAACACGTCAGTTTTCAGATCTGGCCCAAGGGGGAGGTCGACCCCCAGATCGACACCCAGGTCGACCCTCGGTCGACCTGTATGGGGGGAGGTCGACCCCTTGGTTGACCTCGGTCCAGCTGGCCTTAGACTGGAAAATTCCCGCCCAGCCCGCTTCTGATTACGAAATTTGAATTTTCTGAACTTTAATCTGAGTTGTTTATTGAAATTCTCGAATCTTCTGAAAGTCATAACTCCTTCATACGGAATCCGATTTATGAAAACTCAAACTCTATCTCAAGTAGAATTCTAAGACGAACGCAATGACGTAACCCATTTCCCTTAATTCTCACATTTTTAATTAATTATTCTTTAATTCGTTACTTTAACATTTATAGAAAATACGGGGCGTTACACCGATATGGTTATGTTGAGGCTGATCAGGTCAGAAAGATGATGAGAAAAAAACACAGAAAATCTGAGACAAATAAAAAATTATAAAATAAAATTTTATTTGTTTAGTGTCTATTTTTAGTTCCAATCTACTGTGTATATTTCTTGTCTGTGCCAGGTTTCAGGATGATGCAATAGGAGCAAAGAGACAGTAAGAGTGTGTGGAGATATGTAATCAAAGTGTGAGAAGAGATGTGTATGAGAGAGATGTCTATGTATGCAGTGAAAAAAATTTGTATTTATATTTTGTATAGCAGAGAGTTCAAAGGAAATATGTATTGTTTGGATTATGAAATAAAAATATAATTTTCTGAATAATAACTGCTTGTGTAGACCTTCAATTTCTGTATAGAAGCTTTATTACAAAAAATATTTTTATTTCAGTATGATGTGAAAGATAGTTAATAGTACAATTTTAAGCACATTAGTAAGATATGTTTGTTATCATCAAATAAAAAAACACAGGTTCAACAATCTCCTCCTTTTGATGATGACAAACATACTTGAGATTTTGATTACATCAGAATATGAACTCCCCCTGTATATGTGATCCCTTTAAATAAAGCTCCCCCTATAACTGTAAACAGACATAGCAGACAGAAATAAAAATTTGAAAAGAACAAAAAACAATTAAACACCTAGCATTAATGGCAAAATAAAATCTATAGATGTCTGTATATGTATCGAAATCTTAACTCCTTCTCCCCCTTTGTAATCATCAAAAGATGAACAGGGCTGGACATTTGCAAAGGATATGGACCATAGTAAAAGATCAAATCATTTGACAGAATCAGAAACCACAAACCCCAATCAATCAAACAAAAAATCATAATAATTCGTGAGGTAGGAATACATTTCACAATATAGAAGATGGAATGAAATTTAGTTAACATATACCAGGGAGGATTTTATATATTACTATGTATATATACATTTTTTTTATATCTCAAGAGCACACTAACCACGCATAACCGGAGTTTGGATTTTTAAATAGGATTAGTTGCAGCATGAAATTTAATAAGTCAACCCATGACCATGCATGACCAGAGCTTGGACTTTTAAATGAGGTCAGAGAAATACTTATTATTATTATATATATACAAAATCCTCTTAATATATAAAAACTATAATGGATGATAGAAGGGTGATAGAGATAGAGATGGATGTGAGAAGAATTCCTAAATTACTTATATTATAAAATATATTCAATCAAGTCAGTGTTACAGAGAAGCTTTCATCCATCTCATATTCTGAGATCTAACATAGTCACAATTTTAATATAAATGTCCAAACTAAACTGTTCTTTACTTGATGATTTGAAGATCGGATTAATATGCCAGAAAATGAAATCAATAACAAAACATATTAAGAAAAAATTTACCCAAAAATGCAGAGAGATTAATTAATTTCTAAAATCCCCAAATCCAAAAATAATCTACAAAATCTATCTTCAGGAAGGGGTTTAGTAAAAATATCCGCAAGTTGGGATTCAGTTGGAATAAATTCAATACAAATGTCTTTGCTAGCAATATGATCTCTAAAGAAATGGTATCTCACATCAATGTGTTTTGTGCATGAATGTTGTACAGAATTATTTGATAGATCTATTGCACTCTTACTATCACATTTCAAAGGAACTTGTTTGTAGAATAGGCCAAAATCAGATGAGTTTGCATAATCCATAAAATCGGTGCACAACAACTTCCTAATGCAATATACTCAGCTTCAGTGGTGGATAATGCAACACAATTTTGTTTACGACTTGACCAACAAACAAGAGAATGTCCTAACATGGAAAGTTCCACTAGTGCTCTTCCTATCAGTGAGTGAACCAACATAATCAACATCAATAAAACCAACTAAATCAAAATTATCACAAGATGGATACCACAAGCCAAGTTTTGTGTATGCAACAAGTATCTCAGAATTTGTTTTGTAACTTTTAAATGAAATTCTTTTGGATTAGATTGAAAACGAGCACATAAGCAGATAGAAAACATAATATCGGGTCTAGAAGCTGAGAGGTAAAGAAGTAAACTGATTATACTGCGATATTTTTTCTGATCAATAGCAACACCTTTTTCTTCTTTGTCAAGTTTAGTTGTTGGGCTCATTGGTATTCTCATTGGTTTTGCATCTTCAACTCCAAATTTCTTCAACAACTCCATTACATACTTGGTCTGAGAAATGAAGATTCCTTTGTTGCTCTGTTTGATTTGAAATCCAAGAAAGTAATTTAGCTCTCCAACCAAGCTCATCTCAACTTTGTCCTGCATGACTTTTTCAAATTTCTCACACAAAATATCATTAGTAGCACCATAAATGATATCATCAACATAAATCTGAACAATCAAGAAATCATTACCATCATGTAATAGAAACAGAGTAGTGTCAGCACATCCCTTTCTAAAACCATTTTCCAAAAGATATAAACAAAGACAGTCATACCAAGCTCGAGGAGCCTGCTTAAGACCATATAATGCTTTTTCTAGTTTGTACACATGATTTGGAAATTCATGGCTCCCACAAAAACTTCTTCTCTCAGCTCATTCAAAAAGTCACTCTTAACATCCATTTGCTTAAGTTTAAAACCTTTAAAACATGCAAAACTTAGCAAAATTCTAATTGCTTCTAACCTAGCAACTGGGGCAAATGTTTCATCGAAATCAATGCCTTCAATTTGATTATATCCCTTAGCAACTAACCTAGCTTTGTTTCTAATTACATTTCCAAATTCATCAAGTTTATTTTTAAACACCCATTTTGTTCCAACAACTGGATGGTCTTTTGGCCTAGGCACCAAATTCCAGACTTTATTCCTTTCAAATTGGTTAAGTTCCTCTTGCATAGCTAAAATCCAAGACTCACCATTAAGAGCAATATCGCATGAACTTGGTTCTATTTCAGAAATAAAAGCATTGTGAATACATAAAGCACAAACATCATTGTTGAGAGAGGAATGAGTGCGAATGTCAGTCGTTGGACTTCCAATTATCAAATCTGGAGGATGATTGGGCTTGAATTTCAGCCTTTCGGCTTCAGTTGTTGCTTCTGTGACTTTTCGTTGTTTACCTCAACTTCATTGCTATCTTTCTGGCCTTCTTGCACACCACATTCATCTTTATCATTTTCAAAAGCCATCTCTATTTCTGATTCATTGAACTTCACAAATGGTCTCCACAATCGTTCTTGATTGTTTATTGAAGATTCTGTAGGCTTTTCTCCTTGAAGAATAACCCATGAAGATTCCATCAGCTGTTTTTGGTTCAAACTTTCCAAGTTGATCTCCTGTGTTTAGAATATAACAAGGGCATCTAAAAACTCTAAAATATGAGATGTTTGGCTTTTTGTCAGACCACAGTTCATATGACGTTTTATTAAGTATTGGTCTAATCATGACTCTATTCATTACATAGCATGAAGTATTAACAGCCTCAGCCCAGAAGGTTTGAGGTAATTTATATTCACATAACATAGATTTAGCCATCTCTTGCAATGTACTATTTTTCCTTTCGACCACCCTATTTTGTTGAGGTGTTCGAGGAGTGGAAAATTCAGGTTTAAAACCATTTGCTTCACAGAATTTTTCAAAATCTAAATTTTCAAATTCACCTCCATGATCACTTCTCAAAGTTTTAATTGAAACACCTTTTTCATTTTGAACAAGTTTTGAAAACTTTGAGAAATAATCAAACGTTTCAGACTTTTTGGCTAGAAAATAAACCCATGTAAATCTAGAGTAATCATCAACCAATACATAACAATAACGTTTACCATTTAAACTAGCAGTATCAGTAGGTCCAAACTAATCCGTATGAATCAATTCAAGAACACGCGAAGTACTAACAACATTTTTTGGATGGAATGACGAGCGACTAAGTTTAGCATGGAGCAAGCCTTACACACTTTGTTATTTTTAAATTTCTGATGAGTTAAACCTCTGACAAGCTCATTTGATTCTAGTTTTTCAAGGAGATGCATACTAGCATGTGCTAGTCTTCTATGCCATAAAACTACCTCTTCTTCAGTGGCAACCAAACATCTAGAAACTGTTACATCATCAAAAGAGAGCGTGTAGATATTCCCTTTTCTTTTGCCAGTAAAAATAACTTTTCCAGTGAATGTATTGATGATCTTGCAAATTTTACTGTCAAAAACTACTTTCATTCCTTTGTCACATAGTTGGCTTATGGAAATAATATTGTGATATAAATTATCAACATATAAGACATCAGATAAGGCAAAAATGATGTTACCTACTTTTCCCTTACCAATAATCTTACATTTGCTGTTGTCACCTAATGTCACACTCCCACCTTTATATCTTTCTAGGCTAAGGAACAATCTATTGTCTCCTAACCTGAATCCAAATACCATTCTTATTGCTCCTTAGCCCGCCAAAATACCTACACAGGAAGAGAGAAAGATGACCTAGAGACGTTCCTAGGTCCAAAGATATCAGTGACTGAAGTATGATGAAAGAAAGAATCTTTTGGAACCCATATTTGTTTTGTCCTCTTATTTGTGTTCCAAAATTTATGGTAATTGTGTGCCAAGTGTTTAGGAACCAAAACTCTAGTGGACTTTCTAATTTTATTCTCATTCTTGCAGTTTTCAAAATTATAGCCAATTTCCCCACACTTTACACGCTTAGGAAAGATGCTTCTACCTTTTGCATTGTCATTCACAGTCCCATCATTTTGTACTTTACCAAAACCTAGTCCTTTTCAATTGTTAGCAAACAATTGGTTTCCTAGCAACATTTTGAAATATGTTTGTCCAATTGAAAACTTGTTTAAGGTGACTTCAAGATTTAGACTTTGGTTTTTAGTGCTGTATTTTCGTCCACAATTGTAGTGCATCTTTTAATAAAGTTCTCTCTCTTACTCTCTTCAGTTTTTTTCAGAGTCAAATTTTCTTTTTCGAGATTTTCAATGGTGGACTTGAGATTAAAAAAAAAATCTTTTAAGTTTTTCTACTTTTGCTTCTAGTATGTCAATGATTTCAGAAAGATGTTTACACATTAAAAACAATTCATCATAACTGTATACCTCAGTCGATTCCTCTCTATCATCTTCTGAATCTGATTCTGCCATGAAGCATAGGTTACTCTCTTCCTCACTGCTATCTGAATTGTCTTCTCCTTCCTCGTCGTCTCACGTTATAGAAAAGGCTTTCTTTTTCTTCTTGTTTCTTTTGTGCTGAAGGAGGGGACAGTTTGGTTTCAGATGTCCAGGCTTCTGGCAGTTATAGAAAAGTGGTTCCTCATTTGAATTATCAGAGTTCTTCATCTTGTTGGATTTTGGTTTGTTTCTTCGAGGTTTGAATTTGCTCCACTTTGCGATTTGTCTGACAGCCATTGCAAGCTGTTCAATAGAATCTTCGCCATCGCTGTTGACAGTATTGGACAAAACTATTGACTTCTTCTTCAAATCAGAGTTGTTGCGATCCTCTCGTGATTTTATCTCCATTCATATGTCATTAGATTTCCAACGAGCTCAGCCATGCTCAGCTTACTCAAATCCTTCGATTCTTGAATGGCTGTGACTTTTGCTTTTTTGCTTCTAAGTTCATTGGCAGGACACGTAGAATCTTGCTCACAAGTTCAACTTCAGTAAAAACTTTTCCAAGGGCTCTAGCATTGTACACTAGCATAGAGAAACGTTCATACATGTCCTTGATACTCTCATCCTTCTGCATAGTGAGGTTCTCATACTCATTACTGAATAGAGCGAGACGAAATTCTTTCACTTGCGATGTTCCTTCATGAGTGACCTCCAGTGTATGCCAGATTTCCTTAGCTGTTTTACAATGAGAAATTCTGTTATATTCAGTTTTATCTAAGGCACAGATCAAAGAATTCATGGCTTTAGAATCAATAAAGTACAGTTTCTTATCATTCACATCCCACTTATCTTTTGGTTTAAGCATTTCAATTTCATTAACAACTACAGTGGGTGGTTAATAACCAGTTTCAGTTATATCCCAGACATCATAGTCAACAAACACAAGATAGATTTTCATTCTAGCTTTCCAATATGTGTAATCACTACCGTTGAACATGGGTGGTCTAGCAATAGGTTGTCCCTCAGAAAAGGCATTATTCATTGTTGTCATATCTTTAGAGTTAAATAAACACCTGCATTGATACCAATTGTAGGATCAATATTAACCCTAGAGGGGGGTGAATTAGGTTTATCAATAATTAAAACAATCACAGAGAAATAGAAATTACAGTAAAGGAAAATCACAAGCAAAGATACCCAGCTTCGGCAAACTGTGCCTACTGCTGCCTTTCTAAGATCTCTACTAGGAGTTACAAACAGATCCCGCTTACAATCCTATGTAAACTTGCAGCGCCTGCTCCTGTCTAACCCTAAGCTCAAAATCCTAGACTGACCTGTGTACCCTAGACCATATTTTCCCAAACTACAGACCAGTAATCTATATACTCTAGTTTTAAAATGAAAATTATATATAAAAAAGAATTGTTGTTAAAGGAATTACAAACAAGACTAAAAGATTAAAACAAATAAACCCCCTTTTAAAATGTTTGCTTAGCCATGAAGAATAGGCCGACCCGCTCTTAATCAGTTTGCCCAATGGTTTCCTCTTTTACTCTGGAAGTTGACAATGGCGGCAGTGTTACAAAAACTAGGGTTTCTGGAAATTTTGAGTTCCTTTGCTTTGAATTAGTTGAATTTGCCTTCTAGCTTGACTCTGCAAAGCTCTCTCTCTCTCTCTCTCTCTCAAACCAAACAAGTAAGCTTTCTAATTTGAAATTAGGGTTTTGATTTTGTTGTCGAAAATGTTGGATGAATGTCGATGATGAAATCATGTGTATTTATAGGGGTTCTGAAACCCTTGCTCTCTGATTTCAAATCAGTGACTTGCCTGATTCTATTTTCCTTGATTTTGTGATTTTATATTGGGTTATAGTAAACCCTAGGCACTCTGATTTCTCAATGTAATTCAATTTGGTTGATTGCGTGTTTCCTCTCTTTGATTTCCTTGATTGACATGGATTTGCTCGGCTTTGATTAACTTGCGTGACTGTTGTGATGCATCCAGACATGTTTTCGATCTTTAATGAATCTGGAATATTCATTTCCTCTTTTTCCTGAATTGTGACAATTTTATTTTAAAATTTTGCCTTCTATTTCTTTGATGATTTATTGCTGAAAACGATTGATACTTCATTGTGAATTCAGAAATACGATTGTGTGATAACATGCCAAATTTATCACTTGTTTACTGGCCAAAATTCTCTTTTCCAAAAATTGGAAACATTGATTTCTCGCCTTAAAAAAAACTTTAGAAATAGATTTTTACCGAGAAAAAATATGCCAAATTTATTGAATTTTCACACACTTAGAAATACAGTGAACTTTTAAAGAAAAACTTTTTGCACTGCCATATATGTTCATGCTGAAATTCTGAAATGCTTTGCTCACTTTCATGTACACATGTGTACTACATATAGCTGTTTCACCCATGCACTTGTGTTCCCATTTGCACTATTAGTTTTACTATGTTGATGCTTGGTTATGTCCTTGACCATTTTGAACTACCCCATGTCAAAAAAATCTGTTCTGCTTCGACACATTTAAATTGTGTTATAACACCATTTTGACACTTGTATTACAGCACCATGTACACATGCTTTTGTTGTCCCATTTATTTCACTGAGCTTGACCAATCAGTTTGTATGTGCTTCACTTTGACTTAGAACTGAGATATACCATGCTTGTATCTCCACTTTGCTCGACCATGATTATGCTTGTGCTGTGTACACTACTTGTACACGTAAACTTGCACCATGTATTTTGTTGTGCCATTAAACTCGGCCCAGATTTGTTTGACTGTATACCCATGTCCATGCTATGTTGTGTTTGTATTTTGACTTTCTGAGTAGTGCTGCATTACCCTTGCTTGTCTCCATGAATTTGGCTTTGACCATCACCTTGTGTTGATTTGAACTGTGTGCACATCAAAAGTTGCTAGTCCATACTGCTTCACTTTCCTTGCTCGGTATTTTGTTGATCTGCCACCTTTGTGTACACATCTCCCATTTAGACACACTGCACTAAGTAATTGCCTTGTATCCCATGTTGTATTGCATTTTTCTGATCTAAAAAATTTTGTATTTCCATTTCTCTTTTAATTTTTGACCTGTCTTGTATATGTGACACGATAATATACATCAGCAGACTTTCTGTACTGTGTTGGGGCTGGTCAAAATCAGTTGAGGTTGATGCTGGTTCTGATCAGCAAACCAGTATAGTTATGTTGAGGCTGATCAAGTCAGAAAGATGAGAGAGATGTCTATGTATGCAGTGAAAAAAGTTTGTATTTATATTTTGTATTGCAGAGAGTTCAAAAGAAAAATGTACTTTTTGGATTATGAAATAAAATGAATAATAACTGCTTGTGTAGATTTTCAATTTCTATATAGAAGAATTATTATAAAAAATATTTTTATTTTAGTATGATGTGAAAGACAGTTAACAGTACAATTTTAAACACATTAGTAAGATATGTTTGTTATCATCAAACAAAAGACACAGGTTCAACACAAATTTCCTTCAAAATGGCAGTATATCTCTTCTTGACATAATCGCTCTTCCAACCGGCCGAGTCTACCTCTCCTCAAAATTCAGATCAATTGAATTTACTTGGAGATATCCAGATGAGTCATCCTACCTCCGGTGAAGCCCGATTCTCAAGGCAGTTAAAGTAGTCAACGGTTCCAGCCAAAACTCTACTTTTGATACACCACAGTTCAAGTGCCACGCAAGCCGCAATTCTTGAAGAACTATTCATCAATAGTAGACTGGGTCCCCCCACTACAACTATTCCACTGGATCGAGCTCCAAGTGTCCAAGCCCCACAAAAGAGGCAAGCCACGTGGCATCTAGCTCAGCCCACCTTCTTCACCTACAAATGCACCATTGTTGAAAATGGAAAGGCATGCTGAAATCTTCACTTCCAACCTAAGCTTGGTATATTGGAAACTTCCAACTGTGCACTTCAAATAATACAAGAATTTTGTGATCATACTTCTCTTCTTAAGATCTACAAGAGAAAGTCAATTATACTATGTAATCCATCAAAATCAGTAAATATAAAGCGGACGTAGGCACCGAATTTGCCGACCACTATAAAAAAATTGCGTGTTCCCTGTCTTTATTTATTTTTCTGTACTCTGTGATTTTTTCTCGTGTTTGATCCACATATGATTGGGGGTTGATCGTCACTAGACCAACTTTTGACATCCACAGATTCCATTCCCCGCCAAGGGTACACAACAGTCTATCCCAATCGCGAAACAACCATTTTAGATTATCTCACTTATTTTTAATCTGGGTTTCTGTGTAACCCAGATTGAAATGGTCATTCAGAGCCGCCGCGACCGTCCCATAAAAACTACTTACGCCACCTGTTCGCTCCGCCAAAAACTAAATACACACATCAATAAAAGCAACTCCCCCTCCTCTGTCCAATTAGCTAAAGGCTAGGAAGTAGAAGATTCAGAATCTGAAGACATCCTATAAAACAAAAAAAAGTATAGAAAAATTGAAGAAAAAATATATAGGAAGGGAGAGGTGAGTTTGCTGTTGGAATGGTGAAATGAAAGTGGGAAGGGGAGTTAATTTATAGAATGCGAAACCGACGTTGGAAATGAACCGTTGGCGTCGGACGCCAACGGTTCATTCTCCAACGTTCGGGAACCATTGCTTGTGAACCGTCAAAAGGTGTCACGTGTCGGACGTGAACGCCATAGGGAACATGGCACCTTTTTACTGCGAACGGCCCCAGAGAATGCTCCTATTTCCCAATGTATATTGCCTCTCTCATTATTCTTTTACCAAAAATTTCGCTTTCCCTTTTTCACCAAAACCACTATTAACTCGTATCTCCCTCATTTATTCTCATTCACTACCGGTTTTCTTCAAATTTTGTTTACTCTTTAGTCTTCCTCTAGTGAATTTGATCGTCACCGCCCTGATTATGCGTTCGTACTTCAGGTAATCTATTTTCCTTTTTAATCTTTACTCAACATATCCTTTTTAGGTTTATTTTGTTTGTTGATTTCAGTTCACATATTCGAAATATTTTAATGTGCATATTTTCATAAGTTGAACTTTACACGAGCTATAACTGTCGGAATGGAAAGGGAAATAACTTGTTGGACCTTTTTTAAGTTTATGCAAATTCAATCCTAAATCTTTCTTGCTGATAAGATTACTGCCTATGTTACTTACTTTCACTGCAAACTTGTTCGACCTATTTTACAAAACTAAAATATGGAAAAGGAAATAGCAATTATAACCTGAGATGTTTTTGAATAGTTGAGGGAGTACAAGATGGAGGCAGTGATCTGATATGGGAAGGATGCAACAAGGGGGGCGATTGCTGTGATGGCGGAGTGATATTTGGATGTGGCTGGTGGGACAACGCATAAGAAACTGATAGGAGACATGTTGAAGGAGACTAGAGCAAGTATTCCTTTTCTCTTTTTCCCTATATGCATGATATTAGTGGGTAAATGATGTTGTTCCATGTTTGATGTCTCTTGCCTACAAGTTCATTCTTCTATACCTAAATACTATTGGGGATTTTGCAGTTTTAGACAATTGGATGATGATGATGTCATACTTCAAACTTTGAAGATCTATTTGGTAGATTCTTTCAGACAATAGTTCAACTCACCAATTACAAATGGGTTATCGAACTATCGACTTTCGGGATTCAATAAAGCGCTGGAACAACGAAATTGAATTCAGAGTTCGTACGACTTTGATTCGATCAAGAACACTCTAATTTTGTTTATCTGGAGATGCAAGAAGAGAATAAGAGTGAAGAGAAGAAGAACAGTTCTGCAACACTTTTCAAGTATTCAAATTATAAAATTTGCAACACTTTTGTGGTATTGGAATTTATAGCATGCAGAACTAGGAGAGGAAGAAGAAGGGCAATTGAAAGTGTTTTCAAAACATTTTCCGACTGTTTCTATTTATAAACAGCGAACTATCGCGACCGTTTCCAACAGTTACAGCCATTTCAAGTTTACACGTCGCGATGTTTTGTTCGTAAAACTTCTGAAGTGCCACATCCTTCCGCGTTTGCACTGTTGTGAATGCGAATTTTGGTGTCGTCACAAAAATCTGCCTAGATTTAAATATTTGGGTCCGTAATGGGCTAAATATCCAACCCACTACTGTTTAGAATTTTGATCCAAAATTTTTATCATTGGATCCGAATCCGAGACCCGCAACCCACACCCGTTCCCAGGCCGGTTCAGTCGGACGGACGGCGGCAGCACACACGTGTGTGGTGGAGATGCGTGATCTCCCTCCTCACAATAAAGCAAACATTTGGATGCCCCAATGCCCCACACCTTCATGAGAAGGCTACTTAAGTATTGGCACACTTATTTATCCTCTACAATGTGGGACAAATCAATTTTTCTCTTCCTTCTTTCATCCCGCTTAAAAGCAAAACCCATACCCCAAAACATTATTTGAAAATTTTCACAACAATCTCCCTCAATTTTCAAAATAAAGGAAAAATAAATAAAATGGATGGATGAATCACTATTGTGACTTCCTACATACCCAAGTGGGATCAAGCCTATGTAGTTCTAAGATCAAGTTTTGCATCATCGTGGAAACAACACATAAATAAAGGTATGTTTTGGATTTGAACCTTTACATAGTGTAATCCATTCAAAACCTTATCGAGATTCTATGGTAAACGAGTCTTAAACCAATTATCCGTTAATGATAAAACCGGAACAATCACACATTTTGTATTCCTTAGCTAGAGTGTTATGTATTTTTTAATACGTTAGTGGCCATGTGCTTTAATCCTGGTTCATGAGTCTACTTCAGAAAGCGATCTTACTTTCCTAGGAAACCGCCTGATTTCCACACTCATATGGTAAGTCTCTTAAGGTGTTTTTGTGATACACCTTTTAAAGTTTCTGGACTTACTGAGGAAATATATCCATCATTTGGTCTAGCATAATCAAACACTAAATATTATGGGATTATCGATTTAGTGTTCCATAATCATACTCTTAACTTGTTGGTTCCCATTGAACTTTGTCTATCCTTTTCAAGACACAAGTTGGGTTTCTGTTAAGGATGATCAATCTTTATTCATAGACCTTAGTCCCATTTATTTTGACTTTATTGAAACCATTGCCTTTGGAAGACCTTTTGTAAGTGGATCAGCTAAGTTTTTCTTTGTTTCTATGTAGTCAACAGTTATAACTCCACTTTTGAGTAACTTTCTTACATCTGATGTCCTAGACTCACATGTCTATAATTTCCATTATATTTCTTATTAGAGACATTATATATCGTTGCTTGATTATCACAGTTAATAAAGACCGGTGGAGATGGCTTTATCCACAGCGGAATTTCCATTAATAAATTTCTAAGCCATTCTGCTTCCTTACATGCATCTGCTAATGCAATCAATTCTGACAACATATTTGAATTAGATATACAGGTCTGCTTCTTGGAAGCCCAAGAAACAGTAGCGCCTCCTAATGTAAATACCCATCCAGTCGTAGACTTGGATTTGGATTCTACATTGTTCCAGGTTGTCGTTGTATCCTTCTATTACAACAGGATATCCTTTATAAGATAAACCATAGTTGATGGCTCCTTTCAAATAAGCTAAAACTCTGGAAATAGCTTTCCAGAGTTCAAAACCTGGATTACTCGTAAATCGACACAATACACTTATAGCATGTGTGATGTTGGGTCTAGTGCAATGCATAGCATACATAAGACTCCCAATAACACTAGAATACTCTAGTTGAGAAATAGTATGTCCAATGTTCTTTTCTAATTTGATACTTGGATCTAGAGGAGTTGGTGCTGGTTTGTCATCATAATGACCATACTTCTTTAGGAACTTCTCAATGTAATTAGATTGAGTTAGTAATAACTCCCCTACTTTCCTAATGATTTTTATTGCAATAATTACATTAGCCTCTCCTAGATCTTTCATATCAAATTTAGAAGATAGAAACTTCTTAGTTTCATTTACACATGATATAGTGGAATTAAATATTAGCATGTCTCTAACGTATAAACATATTATAACATAACCGTTGTTATCCGATTTCCATAAATACATTTATTAGCATCATTAACAATGAATCCATATGACAGTGCTGCTTTATCAAACTTTTCATGCCATTTCATGGGAGCTTCTTTCAGGCCATAAAGAGATTTGACTAATTTACAAACTTTCTTTTCTTGGCCCATGGTTATGAGACCTTTAGGTTGTTCCATGTATATCTTTTCTTCTAAATCTCCATTTAGAAAAGTTGTCTTTACATCCATTTGATGTATGGTCAAATTATGAATTGACGCAAGTGCTATTAAATAGCGTATGGAAGATATGCAAGCAACTGGAGCATATGTATCAAAATAATCTGCTCCTTGTCTTTACTTATATCCCTTAGCATCTAATATATCTTTAAGCATGTCAATGTATCCATTTGTATTCAACTTTTTCTTGAATATCCATTTACATCCTATAAGTTTAGCACTAGGAGGTAAATCAGTTAAAACCCAAGTTTGGTTTAACAATATGGAATTCATTTCATCATTAATAGCTTCTTTCTAGGTATTAGAATCTCCAGAACTCATTGCCTCAGAATAAGTTTTGGGATCATCATCGATGTTCATTACATATCTTGTCACATTAAGGACTTCATCCTTATTGCCTTCTATGAGATATGTTATGAAGTCAGGAATATAGTCCTTCTCTATTCTCGCTCTTTTACTTCTCATATGTTCAGTACTATTATCTGGTACTTACACTTCCTTGTTGTTTTGAACAGGAGCATATTCATCATCATTGATATCATTAGTCTCGATTGGTTCTGGACTAGATGATCTCAATGGATTCTCAATAGTTTGATTTTCAAAAAATCTACATCTACATATTCTATAAATTCTAAAGTATCAAGTATAAGGAATCTATAAATTATACTATTAAGAGAATATCCTATGAAAACACACTTAAATTCCCTATTTCCTATCTTTGGTCGTCTGGGGTCAGGTTTGCAAACATATGCTAAGCAACCCCAAACTTTAAGTCCAGTAGGGTTAGGTTTTCTATTAAACCATAATTCATAAGGGGAAATATTAATGTTTTTAAGTGGTAATATATTTAAAATGTAACATGCAAATAATATAGCATCACCCCATAGATTATAAGATAAATTAGAACTTATGAGCATGGCATTAACCATTTCTACTAAAGTTTTATTTTTCCTTTCATCAACGCCATTTTGTTGAGGTGTATATGGAGAGGTACATTGGTGAACTATACCATTTTGTTTGCAAAAAAAAAAGTAAATTCATTTGAAAAAATTTCACCACCACGATCTGAATTTAACACTTTAATCTTAACTCTGAATTGTGTTTCGACTTCTTCTTTGGAAAATTTGAATTTATCAAAAGCCTCATTCTTAGATTTCATTAGATATACATATGCATATCTAGTATAATCATCAATAAATGTTATATAGTATTAGTTACCACCATATGTGATATGACTTTTTAAGTCGCCCACATCACTATATACCAAATCAAGCAAACTAGTTTTCCTTTCTACGGATTTAAAGGATTTCCGATGTATTTTTGCTTGAACACATATTTCACGTTTAGAGATAGAATCAAAATCACAATCAGAAATTAATCCTAATTTATGCATATTTCTAAGAGATTTATAATTAATATGTCCTAATCTACCATGTTATAAATTAACAGATTCAATAATTCAAGTAGAAGATTTGTTTACTAGATTCAACTTAATCATGCCATTACAAGAATATTCCTATCTAATAGATTTGTTGTTCTTGGACAACACTAACTTATCAGACTCATACACCATATTGAATCCTCCTTTGTTAAGAAGGTATCTAGAAACCAAATTCTTACCCATATCGGGTACATAAAATACATTGACTAATGTAAGAACTTTCCCAGAGGTAAATGTAAGTTCAATTGTGCCTTTTCTTAGAACCTTGCTTGCAACTTTTTTGTGCTAACAGCTTCACTGGATTCTCCATTATTCTCTTCATAAGTCTTGAATAGATTATGATCTTTGCAAATATGAATGTTGCCCCAGTATCGAGCCACCAATCATTATCAATGCCACTTACGGAGTTCATCTCTTGTACAATAGCCACAAGCTTTTCTACGACCACATTCACTTTTTGTTGTTTCTTGTGAAGACGACAGTCTCGAGCATAGTGAATGGGTTTGTTACAATAGTAACAGGCACCCTTCGTTTTGTTCTTAGAATTATTATTTTTCTTCTTAAATTGCGACTCATTCTTAGGCTTCAATTTATCATTAGTTTCAACTTTATTTGCCTTAGACTGAGACTCAGTTTGTGGATTATCATCTTGTTCACGTTTACCAAAATCCTCTTCAATACGAAGATGACGTTGTAAACCGTCTAAATTATAATCCATTTCCGCATGTTTAAATATTTTCTTATAATCATTCCAAGAATTCGGGAGTCTCGAAATAATAACTCCAACAACAAAAGATTTAGGGAGATCAATACCAACACCTTTAAGTTGATTCATCAACAATAGTATTTCACTTACTTGTCCAACTATGGACTTGTTGGCGACCATTTTGAAATCCATAAAATTACAAATAAGAAATTTTTTATTACTTGCCTCGGATATGTGATGCTTTCTCTGCAATGCAGTCCAGAGGTCCTTTGAAGTTTCCAAGGTCCTATGAGCGTTGTAGACTGAAGTAGAAAATGCATTCAGAATATGCCCTTTGCACAGAAAATCATCCTCTTTGCGCTTTGCACGTTTTGCCTTCAGAGTGGCATCCTCGTCAGCAGTTTCCTCGGGTATAACTTCCAATCCGTCTTCCTAAAAATAGAACAATTTCATAGTGATCAGAAATAATGTCATTGTCTCTTGCCAACGAGTGAAATTTTCGCCATCAAAACGCTCCAATTTAGTCAAATGCTGATTCATCACCTGTAAGCGCTCAAACCTTCCATGATTAAAGATATTGTCTGAAAATTTGTTGGGAATTTTGCGGTTTGAGACTATTGGATGATGATGAATGCCATACTTTAGAGTTTAAGGATCTTTTTGATAGATTCTTTCAGATAATAGTTTAACCCACTAGGTACGAATAAGTTATCGAACTATCGACTTTCAGGATTCAATAAAGCCTTGGAATAACGGAATCGAATTCAAAGTTTATACAACTTTGATTCAATAAAAAACACTCTGATTTTGTTTATCTGATGATGCACGAAGAGAATAAGAGTGAAGAGAAGAAGAAGAACAGTTCTGCCACACTTTACAAGCATTGCAAAATATGAAATTTGCAACACTTTTGTGGTATTGGAATTTATAACGTGCAGAACTAGGAGAGGAAGAAGAAGAGCAATTCGAAAGTGATTTCAAAACATTTTCCAACTGTTGCTATTTATAAACAGTGAACTGTCGTGACCGTTTGCAACGGTTACAGTCGTTTCACATTTAAACGTTGCATTGTTTCGTTCGTAACACTTCTGAAGCGCGGCATCCTTTGCGTTTGCACCATTGTGAATTCGAATTTTGGCACTGTCACCAAAATCCACCCAGATTTACAGGCTAAAAACCCGACCCGCCCCATTACTGTTTGTAAGTTTTATCCAAAAATATTATCATTGGATCCAGAGCCGCACTCAGATCATCGGCGGCGTGCGCATGTGTGATGGAGATGCATGGTCTCCTTCCTCACAACAAAGCAAACATTTACGTGCCCCAAGGCCCCAACACCTTCATGAGAAGGTTACTTAAGTATTGGCACACTTAATTATCCTCTACAATGTGGGACAAATGAATCTTCCTCTTCCTTCTTTCTTCCCTCTTCAAAACAAAACCCATACCCCAAAGCATTATTTGAAAATTTTCACAACAATTACAGACATGATATTACACATCAGTTTTTCTTTTTAGCTAAAACTTGATTGCTGTGTTAGTTTTACATGATTTTTTGATGTCAAGCAACCTATTTCAAACGAGGCAAAATATTTACATATGACAATTTTTGTAGCCTATTTCTAAGGTATTTTCACAACAATTTGTTAATTAAGGAATGATGAAAATAAAACATTGCAACTTCTTGAGTGCAACCATTTTGACCATCATTTGTACGGTGACTATTGCTGATTATGATATTGATTTTTTTTTGTTTTTTGCACTTTGTATATCAAGTTGCTGGAACCATCAATTTTAATTTATGACCCCATGTTTTGATTTTATTAGCAATGCTTTCTTTCAGCTCCCATTCTCCGGTATTTCGTGTCACTGTTCTATACTGATGTCTACATTATATTATTTGCGTACCATTATTTGCTTACTGCCGTATTTATTGATTGTTCTACAGGTATTTCGTTTACCACTTCCTCGAAGTTGTTAGCTCATCCCACCATGAAGTTGTTATCTCATTTAACTGTAATCTATGCCTATAAATGATGTAAACCGACATTATGTAATGGCAGAATTTGAATGTAGTTTTTAGCATTGTTGTTGGTTGATTATGGATCTGCAGTTAGTCTATGATTCATGTCTTTCTATGGCGATATTGTAAATGTTAGACAGTAAGCTGTCATATTCATATGAATTTCAACTCCAAATTTAAAGAAAATGCCAATACTGTTGATTGAATTTCTTTTATGTACTCATTGTTTGGCAAGATAGTTTACCAGATCCATTTTTGGAAAGGCCTTGCAGAATATTTTGAATATACACATATAATTTTAAAGTTGGGAACTTGACATTACTAGCTTGGTCGAAAATTGGTATCTGTTAGTTGGCATCACTTATTGGATAATTTATGTGTACGGACTCGTCGACTGAAAGCTTGGAGCATCTTGAGTACGCAAAGTGTATGGTGGAGGTATCTTCAGATAGCAATCTCCCATATACCTTTACATTGCTGTTAAACGATGGTACTGATCACCATGTGAGAGTTAGCAATCTATGGAAATCAGATAGATGTTCAAGATGCAAGGTATTCGGACACAACGTAGAATAATGTGACAAAAGAGAGAATAGGGTTTGTCTAGGTGTCAATGCTAATACTAATATACCCAAAGCCATATGTGTAGCTAAGGTCAGTGGATTTGATTTTGATGCTTTAGTTAATGAGGTCAACTGTAAGGTTGGTAATGATATTGAGGTCGATAAGGTTGGTGGCTTTTTTTCCAAAGTAGTTGGGTTTCAAGTTCCATATAGAAGGAAGGTGTGGAGGAAAAGTTTGAAGGGGAAAATTAATCTGAAACTAGCAAAGAGCAGCAGTTCTAGAAATGGGAAAATGAATAGAGTGGATGAGGATTCAAGCAAACATATGAAAGTGAATATGGTGACTAATCTACTTGCTGTGGGTAATAAGTTTGAGGCCCTCAATTATTTGGATGATTCAAGTGCTCTGTTGGCAGCAGATGACAAGGGAGCTAGGAAGCAAGGATACGGGTGCGGGGGTGCGGGTGCGTAGTACGGGGATACGTAGATTCGACAAATATGAAAATATGAGGATTCGGGTGCGGGAGGATACGGCGTGTACAAATATTTATGATAGAATCTATTACGAAAATTAAGAGTTTCATTAAAATTAAAATTAAACCAAATACTGGAATCAAACTCCAGTATTGATATAATGTCCATTTCATGATTTATAACATTGCTCGCTAAGACACCATTCTCATAATAGCATAAAAAAAACAGAGGATAGGAAAGAAAAAACAAATTATTATGGATTACTTACCTCTTTTTTTTGCTGTATGTACTTTGCTGTATGCTAAAGGTGCTACTGCTGGCTGCTTGCTTCACTTTGCTGTATGTACGTACCTCTTTTTTTTTTTTGCTGTGTGTACTTTTCTGTATGCTAAAAGTGCTGACTACTTGCTTCACTTTACTGTGTACGCACCTCTCTTTGAATTTTGCTTCCTAGCTTTGTTGTATGTACTTTTATAATACATTATGTTGATGCTTTGAATTTTGTAGAGTTGGTTGTCACATTAATTGTGATGCTTCGTATCCCACAATTCCAACAGCCATCTCAAAATGATGCTTCGTCTCCCGTAATTTCAACATCCATTTAAAATTCCAATCTAAAATTTACCTTTAATGCCACCGACGCACCCCCAATCCGCACCCTTCCCGCATCCCCCAGCCCAAATACGGGGACACGCCACATGACGCACCCCGTACGCACCCCCAGCCGCATCCCCGCACCCCCGCACCCCAGCCGCACCCGATACGCAGTACGTCACCTAGAAGCCGCACACCTGCTTCCTAGCAAGGGAGAATGTGAGTTTAGATTGTTTGATGTTGGCTCTGTTGAATAGCAGCAAGACAGATGTGAAGAAGATGAGTACAATGATACGATGCTAAGACATAAACTTGGTGGAAAAGGTAAAGGAAAATTTGTTGAGAGTGAGATGATGTAGGCACCAAGTCGACACCCCAGGAAGCTATAACCTACTTTATTCAAGCTGGGGCTAATGAGGTGGGGTTTATGAACAAGGATGACATTTTGCAAATGCTGGTAGATGACGTTAGGAACTACGAGAAGACGCAACATGCAAGTGTTAATGTAGTGGATGGTATTACCATCGATTCTACCTATCTGGCTTCCAATAAGCTCAGCAACTTCAGCTTCAAGCCTGGGTTTCTCAATGGTGCTAGCCCACTGCAAAAGCTATCTGAGAATATAGCAAAGTCTCCTTCCAAAGACAATGTAGCTTCCACTTCTAATGTTAAAAGTGCTTCCACTTCTAACTCAGTCCAGAAAAAGAAAAAGACACTGCAAGAGCATCCCTGCCCTATGCACATATCTTTCCACCGGCGACATATATGCCTCCACCGCTTGTCGATGATGTGGAGCAGCCGTCCCCGCAATCCAAGGAACCAGTCAAGCCAAACACAAAAAGTAGGGTAAGGGGTCAACAGAATGACAAAGGTTAACGTGTGTGGTCAGGGTTTGTGAGTCAAGTAGGGGCTCATATGTCAGATGTAAATGAAGTATGTAGCAGCTAAGAATCCAATGTCCTAGAATGAAAACTTGTATGCATCTTTATATATGCCTGCTGTTCATTATTGTTTTTTTTATACAAAGCATGTGGATGAGATAGCTTCAGTGGCCCTTTTATTAGTATATTTTTTTTTTATTTTATGTCCATTCTTTGTGCAATGGTTAAGACAAGTTATTATAATCGTCATTATTATAACCAGTGACGTACACAGAAATTTCATCTAGTGGAGACGAAAAAATAGAAAATATTTTATTTATAATGTAAGCAGATTCTCATGTTCATGGATATTGTTGTGTATCAATATCCTCCGTAACCATTGAAAATATTGCAAAATGACATGTTTGTTTTCAAAAAAACTTAAAATCTTAATACAATATGAAAGAAACTAAATAATAATTTTTTGAAATATTTTGTATGATTAAGTCAATCAAACTTAAGCATTCATTGTCTCATCATGCAAAAAAACTATTACTTAAACTTTAATATATTCATAAATAGTTGCATAACCATTATCAATATTAATATCAATTTAATTTAGATGCCAACTTTAGATAAAACACACCAAATTACATGATTTTTAAACACCTTTTTTGTAGTTTACATTTATAACTTAAATTATAAATGATAAAAACTAAGCATATTAAAATAATTTTTAGGATTGTATATTATTATGCTTGGATAACAACAAACATAGCAGTACAAATACAATGTTGTTCTATTTGTTTTTTTAGGTTTGAGAATGTTGTGTTTAGTTAGAATTCAATACACCAAACCATGTGATGTGCAGATAAGCTTAGGTTTAAATACAATTTCAAAATGCCAGTAGGGACAGAAGACCCACTAGGCCGGAATTGGGTACGTCATTGATTTTGACCATGTAAAGCAACGACTAAACCACGAGGGACGAAATACTGTTAGGTGTCGTTCATCTTTTGACTCGGGCAAACGAAATACTTCAAGTAACCTCAACGAAGTCCAGCTGTTAATAAAGTTGGATTTCTGTAGCCCACAATTTTCAATAAGCCTGCCATCAATTTTGGTTATGCATGTGTTGCAACTCATAAGCATGATGGCTTTTTCTTAGGACAGATTAAACATGAAATGTTTATCTATGATAGGTAGTTTTAATTGTGAACTAGTTATTTTGAGGAAAAGAAACTAAAATGTCATTTGTTTAAGCAACAAATTAGGGCCTGTTTGGACGGACCCAAATAAGCTGCTTTTCAGCTCTTAAAAGTCCAAAGCAAAAAAGTCCATATAGTTACATACATTATTTAGGCTTTTACAAGTTGTTTTTTTTTACTTACAGCAGAAACCAAATTTTTTTTGCTTTCGACTTCTCTAACAGAACGACTTTTAGGCCGCTTGACATAGAATCAGATTCCAGGCGATTTTCATTTTCTTTGGGTATTGGTCTTCTCTCAGAAATTCTTCACAAAGGAAATATTTTTCTTCTCTCATTTGTCTTTTAACCCTTTCGATCTATTCTCAGATCACGAAAGTTTTCCAATTTTTTTTGTTTGTTTGCTTGTAACGCTCGAAACCATAATCTATTTGAGCTTAAACCCTAATATGTTTCAATCTATTTCAGTGTTGGTTGTTGCGTCTTCTATTCTATGTTTCAATTTATTTAAGTTTAAACCCTAGTCTATTTGTGCATACTATGTGCCGTCAACGATTTTGTCAATCTGCAACCAAACGGTTATATTGCAGTTCCTTATATGACAACTGACAAGGAGACAAATATAAAAATCAGTGTTTTGGAAATGCATATGTTATTAAAGATTTAAGCAAATTTCAGAATGTACCTTTATTATAATATGAAAAGTTTATAACCATGCATAAACAATTAAAATGTTCATAAGCTAACCATGAAAACATGAACAATAATTTATCTCATAACACGGTTAATATATGTCCTTAGCTATGTATGGACCTATAGTTGTATGCCTTTTCATTAACCATTCATGCATGTTAATTACTGAACAAAAGAAGGAAGTAAAATATATTGTTTATGCATAACACTTCATAGTCATAGAAATTGTCTATGTGGCGTAAATAAATAGAGTCAGCTGAAACAACCTTTTCAGAGGGTCAAATAATTAATGTTACTAATTATGTGAACTGAATGTTCAAAGCTCTTAATTGGAACTTTTCTTACAGGAATAACTAGAATGGTTTTTGGACCTGAGAGCAGCTTATAAATTAAGAAATAGAGTACTACGTGGATAAACGAAATATGAAAATAAGTTTATGCCCACCTTTTTGCTAACCATGAAAACATATTCTTTAAGATAAGCATGACGTCTGAAAAACCATGTTGGATAGTGGTGTTTTTTCTGTTGGCTTGAATTATTGGTTGGTGGCATGTTCTTTATCTATTGCACTTTGATATGATACTGAATAAATATAAGTTACTATTTACTCAAAATTCCTGCTGACCCTGTAAATGTTTACCTTAGGCATTGATCTTCATTTCAATGTGAACTGTTATAACCATACTTTTAATTTTTAAGAATTACATATGATGTTATGAATAATTTAATTACAAAATTGCAAAGTAACCATACTATGTAGAAATTAACTAGCTAATTTTATAAAAATTACACTAGTTCATACTTTTGATTCCCTTTAATCATTATTTAATTGGGTATATAACATACGTAACCTAACTAGCCTCTATGCAGGACCTGAATTATATATACATGTAGTTGTTTTTTACAAGCGTTTTATATGACCAGTTTCATGTTCATACTAAGTAATTTGGAACTTACTTGACGCAAGCACGGTTTTAACTATTTTTTTCCATGACCATATTTTTTTTATTATACAAAATACATTTCAAGATCCACCCACTAATGTATTATTTACTCACCTTTAGATTTATTTTCTTAACTTAGGAAGATAAATCAAATATCTATAGTAGTTTGCAGCGTGTGTTCATTTTCTATCATTATATTGTGAGAGTTACCTGTATCGTACTACATAAATATTTTGCCAAATGTTCAAAAACATGCTTCAATTCAAGTATTCATGCACTGATATTCACCATATGAAATTAAATTCATAAAATCTAAAGGGACTTTATAATGTTTACACCTGTATCCTTATGTTTAAGAATTAGACAGGTTTATGGAAACAAACTTGATAAGATGATGCTTCCACACTGTGGCTAAGGGTTCTAGTGTCGATCCTTTTTAAATAAAAGGTGAGTTCAAACCATTCCTTATATTCCCCAATGACTATTATTGCGCACTTCCATTCTAATATCATGTAACGGGTATTAAAATATTAAAGGAAAAATGGTTGTATTAGAAAAGAAGATGTTAACAGAGGAGGGAAGGGTAAAATAATTTGCAAAAGGGAACAACCAACAAGGTTCATCATATATTGCTTAAATTTGTCAATCTATGTCCTACACTATTTTCATATGTTTATATTTTGTGTTTGTTAATATTATGAAGCAGCAATGCAATGCTTGGGAAAAAATAAACTTTATGTTAGTCATATTGACCGTGTACAGAGTCTCCAAATGCTCCTTCATTCTCAGGTTTGTTTGCATCGGCCAGTTAGTTATCCTCTACAGAATTTTAAAATATACACATACATACGTGTGTGTATATGTATTTATAAATAACTATATATATACATATATATACACTACAACATGCATTGGAAAATGCGACGAGCCAGAGAGACGGCTTGCGACGGCGAAAAAGCGGTCGTCGCAAGCCGTCGCATGGTCTGCTAATACAATCAGCAGCTGTTACCTCATCTCTTTCATTATGTCCTCCTCCAAATTCATTTCATAACCCTAGAATCCGTTGCCCCCTATGCTGTCGCGATTTCAACGCTCCAAACTCGCCTCCAAGCTTTCAATTTTATACCAATATGTCTTCTAACACTATTTTATGTTTAATTAGGGTTAGTTAGACGGTTTAGTTGCATGTTTATATGGGTTTGTAAATCGATTGTTTATGGATATGAAATTGGTAGTCATGTGGGATGCTTATGATGATGATTGTGTTGTAGGTTGAGTTGAGAATAAATGTAATTGATTAGGAGTTTGAAAATGATGATGATCACATTATTGTTGTCATTTATATTATTGTGTTGATGTAGAATTATTGATTAGTTTGGTAATTTGAAAATTAGTGTGTACTACTTATTAACATGTTTATTTATAAGTTCATGCGAATATTTGTTAACAATATTTGTTGTCGTTTAGGCAAAAATATGTGTATTATATTAAAGTTTCTAGCTAGAGTACTGTTAGTTGATATTAGCTTAGGCAAAAATATTTGTAGCGGAAAAAATGGGATTGAATTGTAGAAGTGCTTGCTATTCTGATGTAAATGAATTTGGTCATTGTTAAAAAAGTGTGCATGCTTTTTTACACTTGAGTGCCTTTCTGATGTGAATATGATTTCAATATAATGGGTGTACGTGTAGCGCTTGACCAATTATGAGTTGCCAAGGGAACAAAGTACTGTTGCATGTATTCTCATTGTCAAATAAATGTTATATTATTAGTAACCATATAACACATGTAGAGTATTTAGTTTTTAATGTTGGAGTATTAATTTTGGAGCTGAAAGTTACAATGACAAAATAAAAAAATGCATGAAGCGAGTTCAATGTTTCATTCCCAAGTACATTGAATTAGAGGATAAGAAATATTATAAACTTATTTTGATTTGGAGAAGGCAACCACAGAATCAGAAATACTTGCTCTGTTGAAGTACAAATTTTAATATAATACTCTAGCTAAATTAAAATAATTAGAATTTAATTTATTAGAGGTGCTAGCTTATGAATTTTTTATAAAAAGCGTAATTTAAAATTGGACATAGTTTGCTAAATTTTTAATTACGTGTTAATATTGCAAATTTAAAGCTTTTTGAATGGAAGTTACAGTACACTTTAAAATTGAAACTGTAGTTAACAAAATTTATTGAACGTATGAAAAAAATATTATGTAGATGTTAAAATGAAAATTATACAATGTGTTTTACTTATATGAACCCCTTAGAGATTTTTGGCCCCGTCCGACAAGTGTTGTATATGATCCTTATATGCATATTTGTTTTTACACAGAACGGAAATCTATATTCATCTGATAAAATATTCGTTAAATTTGTCCCATTATTGGACATGTTACAAATGTAATAACGCAGGCAAATTTTATAAATCGTTTCAGTTTAAACGGTTAACGAAATTTTGATGGCATTTCCTTTTTTCCCTGTGTACACGCATTTGTGTACGATACATGGAACAAAGGGAAGTGCTGCCGAAATTTTGTTGAACCGTTTAACCTGAGATGATTTATAAAATATGCTTATGTTATTATATCTATAATGGAAAGTAGGTTGATCGGTCGTCGTTAAAGTAAAAAATAAATAAACTAATAAACCAAAAACATGAAGTAGTTATAAATGAAATCTTACAAGACTTTAATTAATATAAAGTGTTTGATCGAAGTTTCTAACATATTTGTTGCAAATCAGGAAAATGTCCGATTATTTTCTTGATCGCAGTTGGATGTATGAATCCTAAACTGGTATGAAAGGGTCGAAAAAGGAACATTTTTGTAATGGTGTCCAATAATTTATTATATTTGCTAAATCTATTAATCGAAGTAACGTAGACATTCGTTGTTCGTGTAGTAAGTGCAGATATATGAAGCATTGGAAGCCAAACGTAGTAGAAGTACATCTATTTAAATTTGGTTTTGTGCCGAATTATTACTTATGGGATCGTCATGGAAAACTTTTTCAACCTACATCTAATCCTGTAGTGGTAGAGGACGATAATCCAATGATGAACAACAATACAATGACGAACCAATAGAAAATATGGTGCAAGATGCAAAACGATCAATGTTTCCTACCATTAATCAAGGCGACGATGAGAACGAAAATGTTGAAGAACCAACGACTGAAGCTATTTTTTTATGATTTATTGAATTCTGCTAAAAGGCCGTTGTAGGATGGATGTACAAGCGGAACCGAATTATCTATAACCGTCGAATACATCATTTTGAAATCAAAATTCAATCTTATAGAAGCTGCATTTATAGCGGTTGTACAAACTGCAAAACGGCACATGTCAACCAATAATTTGATGTGTGATTGTCATTATTAAGTGAAAAAACTTATGTCTGCTTTTGGACAACCGTATCAGAAGATAGATACATGTGTAAATGGTTGCATGTTGTATTGGAAAGAAGACGCTCACCTGAGAAAATGCAATGCAACGAAGATAGATATAAACTAAGAAAAAAGAAAGGAAAAGAAGTTTCGTATAAGAGAATGCATTATCTACCTATAACCCCTAGACTTCAACAGCTATATGCATCGTCTGCTATAGCATGTCATATGCGATGGCATACCGTGATAACACCAGAAGAAGGAACTTTGATACATCCATCCGATGGTGAAGAATGGAAACATTTTGATAGAACTTATCCTGAATTTCCTGCAGAGAGCCGTATTGTTAGGCGCGGTTTATGTACGGATGGATTTTCGCCATTTTCTCGGTTTGGTAGTAAATATTCGTCATGGCCTATCATTGTTACTCTTTATAACTTACCTCCATAGATGTGTATGAAAACTCCATATATGTTTCTAACGATTGTCGTCCCCGGTCCCGATGATCCGACACAAGAAATTGATGTTTATCTACAACCATTGACTGAAGAGTTGTAAACATTATGGCATGAGGGAGTTGAAACATACGAACTTTCGAGAAAAAAGAATTTTTGTATGTTTGCTTTTTTATTATGGACTATTAGTGATTTTCCCGTATATGGCATGCTTTCAGGTTGTAGCACATCCAGACGTCCAGCTTGTCCTCATTGTATGGAAGAGACACGCGCATTTTCATTAAAGTATGGAAAAAAATTCTTGGTTTGACTATCATCGGTGCTTTCTGCATATTAATCATAAATTTAGAATGGATAAAAAGAACTTTAAAGCTAACAGAGTAGAGACTATGATACCACCTAAAGTTTGGACAAGTGAAGAGATATATGAAATCATAAAAGACTATCCAAATATACATGAAACTGGGGAGCAGGTTGAAACTTCAGGTAAATCGGACATTCATAATTGGTGCAAGCAAAGTATATTTTGGGAGTTACCTTACTGGAAAAATCTACTACTCCAGCATAATATTGATGTCATGCACAATGAAAAAAACGTTTTCGATAACGTTTTTAATATAGTTTTGAATGTAAAGGGGAAAACCAAGGACGATGCGAATTCGAGATGTGATATATTACACGTTTTGTAAATAGCCGAAACTTCACTTGTACGACGATTAAAAAAAAACAAAGCATGCTATGAGCTAGACAACAGGAAAGTAAAACTCGTTCTAAAGTGGTTGGAAGGATTAAAATGTCCTAGTGGGATTTATTCTAACATCCGTAGATGTGTGGACTTTAAAAACAGTAAATTGAGTGGGATGAAAAGCCATGATTGTCATATCATGATGGAATATTTTTTACCTGTGATTTTCAAAGAACTTTTGCCCACAAAAGTATGAAGTATTATAATAGAATTAAGTATGTTTTATAAACAACTTTTTCAGCGACGTTAAAGGTAGATCGTCTGCGTAAGCTTGAAATAGAAATCCCTATACTGCTCTGCAAACTCGAGAAAGTATTTCCACCGGGTTTTTTTAATGCAATGGAGTATTTACCTATTCATCTTCCGCCCGAAGCACTCCTTTGAGGTCTTATGCAATATAGATGGATGTATCCATTTGAGAGGTAATTTTTGTATACTTAATAATCTTGATAGATTACAATTTAGATTTTTTGTTCCTACATATAAATTTAATTAATCTTATTATAGGTACTTGAATCATTTGAAGAAAAAATTTAGACAAAAAGCACGAGTAAAAGGTTTCAATTTGAAAATCGTACCTTGAAGAAGAAGCTTCATTTTTTTTCTTTCATTACTTTAGTGAAGATGTGAACTTATCTTTTGTAACTATTCCCCATAATGAAGAAGCTGTTGAACATGAGTCTTCTCAAACAATGTTATCTATTTTTAGACAACGTGGAAGACCTGCTGGAAAATATGTGGAAATATGGTTAAGCGACAGAGACTACCATGTGGCATACACATATGTTCTTTTAAATTGTATGGAAGTTGCATCATTTGTCAGGTAATACTAAATTCATATACAATTAACTTATATATATATTTATACAAATTTATATTAATAAAAAGGGAACATAACACATATCTGCAGCATATACGAATCATAACACCCATCTGGTGATCTCAATAAAGAATTTGCTGGATGGTTTTCAAACTATGTTCATGATCTCACAAACTGTGTTGTTAAGGAAGGACTATGACATCTTGCTATCGGGCCAAAAAGAAATGTCAAAACTTATCCAATATACTTCGTCAATGGATTTAAATTCAACATCGATGATTACGGAGCTGAAAAATTAACATATAATAGCGGTGTATTTATCAAAGATAGTGACGATCCAGAGGAGCATATAAAAGATTTCTATGGCATCTCAACGCAAGTTCTAGTGTTGACATATTATGTACATCCTACAAAGAAAGTTTTTCTATTCAAATGCAACTAGTTTAGCAATGTCTCTGGTTTTGGAATTAACATGCACAAAAATTATAAGCTAATTGAAATAAGCCATATGTCGCATTACTATAAGTATGATCCTTTCGTGTTAGCTAAGCAAGCATTATAAGTCTATTTTGCTCCATATCCATCCTTAAAACAAGATAAAGCAGATTGGTGGGCTTTTTTTAAAACAAAGGAAGATTTACATTTAATGGAAATAATATTCCAGACGAAGCAGCGTAGGTCTTGAGCCAAATACTGAAATAATAATAGTTAATGATAATGATGTAGGGTCATTGAATGATGAAGCGAATGTATTAGTAGATGCATTTGTAAGTATTAAAGAAAACGGTATAGAGTATGAGACTAAGTTTGGATCAGAAGATGATGAAGACTGGTCATAGATGATAACTACTTATGAATTTACTTATGTTATTTATTATCCGAGCTATGTAACAACAATGATGATGAGTTCTTAAATATGAATTTACTTGCATTCTTTACTATTCTGATGTGTGTAATGATAATGATGATTATATATGTTATGCATTATTAAGAGTTATATGCACTGTTCTTTTCATGTACGATTATGTGTCGATTATGTCAGGGTATGATTGTGTGATGATTAATGATTATGTGATGCTTATGTGCTCATTATTATTTTGTATGCATTATATGATTATGACAGATATGTCTGATAGAAGATGATTGAGGAGTATGTCTCAGCCATCCCCTTCACCATCTCCTGCAGCTGGAAAAGGGCCGAGCAACTCGGACCCAGACCAACGCCGAGTTGCAGAGATTGTTCCAAAATTTATTTCAATTTAGATTATTTAAAATATATGAAATATCCATGTCAACATGTATACAGAGGTTTCGAGGTCGAGCCAATAGATTTTATTCTAGAAGTATCGAGGGAGTCATACAGGAGTAGAATGTATGGGGCTTGGCCACATTGGGATAACATCCCACCACATATCAAGAACGCTATTCTAGCGGATTTGATGGTAAGTATATTTTTATATTATTATTAAAAACTAATATACTATACATAATTCAAAATAAATTTAATATGCAGGTTGTTGTACGTGTGGAGCTGCATGATATGCATTTTTTATGTCTAGCTGGAATATGAAGATGTGGAAAAATTATAAGAAGGCAATTTCGAGGGCAAAGAACTCTCGTAAAAAGCCAAGTTGGATGAGTGACGATGTTTGGGCTGGATTTCTAAGATATTGGGATACCCAAGTGGCCAAAGAAAGCTATAAGGAAAATATTCACATTTATGTTGATTGCGTTATTTTTATTAATCTTGTATCAAATTTAATAGAAAGTAGCAGCAAGAAATAAGGCAAATATAAATTAGAATCCAGCTTTACACCACGGTGGCTCCAAATCTTTCTAACATCATAGGTGATAATTGGTATAAATTTTCAATGTTTTTAGCATATGTACACGTATATATTTAGTGTATATCATTCATTCTTGTTTTCAATAATTTTATTACTGTGTATGTACTCAATTTGCAAATTTAGGAAGGGTGCCTTCGAAGGCAGAGTCTTTTAGACATATAAATGCGGTCGAGCAGACTGATGAAGAAGGGAACGTTACACATGATAGGCCGGACCACAAGGCTGCGGGTGTAATGTTAAATGTTCTTATCCGTAATTAAAATGTTTCATATTCGTTATATCACAGTATATAAGTAAATTATATAGCAATTGTACTAAAATTATATTGGTACTCTAGAAGAGATATTGTACAGAGTCGGCTAGGGCGACACAGGCTTGTGGATGAGAGGAGCTTACAGTTGCAGTGTCCGATCGTATATGCGACTCTATTATTGATTCGCCTACTCGAAATAGGCGGTACGGCTTTGGCAATCAAGAGGTAAACCATATTTATTTATATGATAACATCATGAATATAACTTTAATGTGAAGTTTAATCATTTCGCATGCTATTGCTTTTCAACAAGGTTACAGGAGGTCCATGGAGGAAGAGACTATAGCTCGGATGCAACAGCTAGATGAGATGAATGATTGGCGAAGAAGTCAGCTGGCCCAACAAATGGACGAGTGGATTGCAATGTACTATCAGGAGCATGGGTCGATGCCAGGGGAGGGAGATGTTGCTGCTGACGAAGAAGCCGAAGGCGAAGAAGAAGAAGGCGAAGGCGAAGAAGAAGAAGGCGATGACGACGACGTGTAGTTTGATTGTTCTTATGCTTGGGTATGTACATATTCTACTAGTAGCATACTGGTTTTTTACATGCTTGATGCACGATGATATATCACGATGGTGGTATGGATTTAGGTGTGTTTTGGATATATTACAATAGTGGTATGGATTTATTTGTGTTTTGGACATATTACGATGATATGTTATGATGGTGTTATGAATTTAGTAATGTTTTGGATATATTAGGATGTTATGTTATGAATTTGGTATATATTATGATTTGGTAGCGTTATATTGGATTTGGTGTATGTTATGATGGAATGATAGCGAGTATTGTTATGGAAATATGTTTCAGATTTGGTGTATGTTATATTGATTATATTTTTGTGGATTGAAGAAAAAGAATAGCAGTGTAGTGCAGCAAAATATGTTCTAGATTTACAACTGCTAGCGACGGCCTACAGCTCCAGATTTGCAACGGCTAGCGATGCACTACAGGTCCAGATTTGCAACGGCTAGCGACAACCTATTTGCAACGGTTTTAAATGCCTTGTAACGGCTTCCCGGGAAACAAACTACCTGCCACGTTTGATGACACGTGGACAAGTTGTCATTGCAGGCCATTGCTAAATAACTGACAGAGCCGTCGTTTTTCCTGTCACTTTTCGTGTTGGCAACGACTTAAATTGCAATGGCAATTTGCGACGGCTAGCGACGGCCGCCAACGCTTTTTAGCCGTCGCAAAGTACTGTGTTCTTTGTAGTGATACACACACACACAAAAACACATATGTATGGGGTCTTATGCTAGCATATTTTCTTCTTCTTTGTCTGGCTTTGGAAAATTCAACAAAACATGACTGCTTGATTGGTGTATTTTGTTGCCTTTTTTTATTTTGTTTCCTAATAACAGGTTTGGGGTAAAGGAAGTTCTTTTTGAGCCTCTAATTAATTATTAGCTATGAAAACAGAAAAGTTTCTAGCAAATATTTTACCTTACGTTCATGATGTTGAAAATAAAGTGAAGGAAAATATCAAGCAAGCTTATATCATGCAAAAAATCTACTTTCTTCAAAGGATGAGTAGTGCAAGCAGTAAATTTTAATATGTTATTCACACTAGATAAGTAATGAAAATTTGGACCGAATTGCGGTATTTTTGGATGACTAAGTGAAGCTAAAGAATAAGATGGTGTTGTTTTTCTAATGAATATATATTTGCTTAAGCAGCACTGCTTTTAAATTTTCAATTTCAGCCTAGCTTACGTGGAAAATAGAAACATAACTGTTGTTGATCTACTCTTACTGTTCCTATATATCCGGTACTTGTTTCAGTTTTTAAATTTCTATTCGTTGATCTCTATCTCAAATTTTACTAAATTGAATTCTTGTTTTTTTTTAAATTTCGTTTAAGAGGTTGAAACTGGATGGTAAAACCACTATTGTGCTCGTGTAACAAAGGAGATCGCAACAACGCAAGCAAGGGTTGATTTGGTGAAAAAGGGGTTGGATGCAAGGTTTTCTATGATTGGAAATCCGATGTATGATAGCGTGCTCATGTATTGTGATGAGCTACTATAGTATTTTCGTCTGTGAATTTGTCCTCTTAATGTTAGTTAATCTATTTTACTTATGCTTCATACTATAACATTCTGATGTTTGAGTTCCGTAAAATCTGTGAGACCACTCACATTTTCTTAAAGAAAATTAAAATGATGAATATTAGTACCAAAATATCATTTTTGACTTTCAAAAAAACTGAGTCATATAATCAATTAAACCGAGTCATGTAATCAATTAAAGACATTTTTTGACTTTCAACGAATTTTCGTATTTGTCATCAAATTTATCATCTTGCAAACAAATGCATCATAGTGGTGCACTGATCCAGTGGTGGTGAGCTGCACCACTGAAGTGTAAATGCACCACCATAAAGTGGTGTTTTTGCACCACTTTAGTGGTGCAAGTGCTTCATGTAGCGGAGAAATTTCGACTCAAGACCGCTCAAATCAAAAACCTCCAAATCAGCAGAAGACAAGATTGTGGTAAACGTGCAAAAACAACTAATCAAATCCAAAAGCCAATCATAATCACCACACAAGAGAAATAAAGGAGCAATAACGAAAAGTAAATCACATAGGGATTTATAGTGGTTCCATTAACAATTTTTAGTGTATGTCCACTTGAGAGAGAACCTTTTATTAATGCCAAAGAAGGGTACAAGAAATTGATTAGAATGGTCACTTAATTCACTCAAAAAATTTATTTGTGGAGATAAGAATTGAAGAAAATAAATTTATGCTAGAGATCCTAAAACTTGATTGGGAGATAAAATGGGTGCCTTTCACTCTCTCTATAGGCTCCTTTTGTAAGACCAATTACTTCATACGTAAGTTAACTTTACCACCAAGTCAAGTAAACTTGGCATCAAACTTTTAGATACATGACAAAAGATCTTATCAATTATGCCACCAAAAGAGGGAAATAAATATATACTCAAATCTCCTAAATTAGGGAAAGCAATATCTACCCAAATCTCATTAATTAGGGAAAGCAATATCAACCCAAATCCCATTAATTAGGGAAAGCAATATCTACCCAAATCCCATTAACTAGGGAAAGCAACATCTCCTCTTTCTCCCAAAAAAATATCTTCCATTTAATGTGATTTAGCATCACCAAATTTAACACTTCACCTTGATGCAAAATCACCTATCTCCAACTCCATGAACTAATGGTATCCATACCATCACTCGTAACTGATAGCTCCAACTATCACCATATCTAGCTTCACCAATCTTGAATGTTTTACCAATGAGTTCCGGCAACACCACCCCCTATTGCACTCCATTAATGAGTTCAGACAAAGTTCCCACCCGCTAATAAAGTGTTAAAAACACCCAACTCCAAAACTAGTCTCACCAAAAGACAAACATACTAAGAAGATAGAACTTTAACCTCTCACCGATACTCTTTTCCATCCATATCCAAGCTTCTCTCTCAACCGTGCCACCCTGTGGCACTTAACACCTCTCCAAGAGAATTAAGTTCAAGCAATGCTTGAACTTTCCAACCGGCAATGCCTTAGTGAACATATGTGCCGCAATATTCTTTGTGTACACTTTTCGAAAGGCATACTTGCTTGTCTTTGTCTATGGATACTAGAAATGACTCTCTCACTTCAATATGCTTGGTCCATGAGATAAATGCCAAATTCTCCGCCAAATGGATAGCACTTTGGCTATCACATTGAACATCAATGCTGTCATGTTCAAAACCCAAGTCACACAACAATCGCTTTAAATATAGTGCTTCCTTTGCTTCCTCTACCGCATCAGTCAACTCCTCCTCCTTAGTGGATAAAGCAACCACGGTCTACAATCTCGATCTCTAACTTATGGATGTACTACCAAGAGTGAAGGCATTTCCGGAAGTTGATTTTCTTCGATCCCTATCACTAGCGCAGTTCGAATCACAGTAACCAATCAATATGTAATTCTTCTCCTTACTACCCCCAAAAGCAAGACCATGAGATGTTGTACCTTTCAAGTATCTCAAGATAAGATTTACGGCTTCTCAACGTGATTTCCCCGGATTAGCCATGTACCGACTAACCACTCCGACGGCACTTGCAATATTGGGCCTTGTACACACCATGACATACATCAAACTACCAATCGCACTAGCATATGGAATATTTTCCATATAAGCGTTGTCTTTCTCCTCGATAGATGGTCCCTTATTCAAAAACTTTACATGCAAAGGTAAAGGTGTATTTGACGCATTTACATCCTCCATGCTAAACCGACAAAGCACTTTTCTAATGTATTCCTTTTGAGTTAATTTCAACTCAAAATGCTTTCGATCCCTTTCAATTTCCATGCCCAAAATCTTCTTTGCTTCTCCAAGGTCTTTCATTTCGAACTCCGCTTTTAATCTCAATTTCAACTTGTTGATATCTTCTTTGTCCTTATAAGCAATGAGCATATCATCCACATACAAAAGTAAATACACCCAATAATCATTTCCCAGCCACTTAAAATAGACACAAGCATCCTTGATGCTTCTTTCAAAGCCATTTTCAAGCACTAAATGATCAAATCTCTTATACCATTGCTTAGGTGATTGCTTCAAACCATATAGTGATTTCTTCAACTTGAAAACTAATTTTAACTTACCATCTACACCGAATCCTTTCGGTTGCTCCATGCAAATGTCTTCATCCAAGTCACCATGCAACAAGACGGTTTTCACATCAAGTTGCGCAAACTCTAAGTCGTGAACAACAACTATGACAAATAATATCCGGATAGAAGTGTGTCTCACAACTGGTGCGAAGATCTCATCATACTCCTTTCCCTTCCTCTGTGTAAACTCCTTAGCCACTAGCCAAGCTTTGTATCTTCCATTGTCCTTCACCTTATATATCCATTTGCACCCAATAGCACAGTTTCCTTTAGGAAGTGGAACCAACTCCCAAGTCTGGTTCTTCATCAACGATTGCATCTCTTCCTCCATGGCACAAATCCATTTCGAGAAATCACTCAAACTTATGACATCATCAAGGCCTATCGGATCATCTTGGAATACATGAAGAGAATAGTCCAAATTCTCACAAAAGCTAAGATAGTTCCAATCACCGTATCTTTCGAGTGGCCATATAACACGATGACCGACCCGAGTAGCAATTCCATCATCTGATCTTCCTTCAGCTCCACCTTGAACTGAATCTTCTCTAGAATCATGAAAATCATCAACACTACTAGAGGGAACTTGTGGACTATGCGATATAACATCAACCGCTACCTCCTCATAAGCATCTCCAACAACTCTACTCTCTTTAGGCCTGAAAGTGGGAATAACTTCCTTCTCCTTTGATTCACTATAAACCAAATCTGGAACATCCGATGAGCCCTCATTCACCTTGAACATAGCCGACTCATCAAAAGTAACATGATGAGAAACTGCAAACTTCTTCGTTTTCGGATTTCAAATCGATATCCTTTAACTCTATCCATATATCCGAGCAAAATCCCCTTGAAAACATTAAGTGAAAGCTTATCATTCCCCGGATCATGCACATAAACCAGACTGCCAAATACACGAAGATAACTCAAGTCAATGCTCTTCCCCTTCCACACTTCCTCTAGAATTTTGTTATCAATAACTAAGCATGAAATTCGATTAATAATATGGACTGCGGTTGATAAAGCTTCGGCCCAAAATCCCTTAGACAAACTCGAAGTCTGTAATGACCCGCATTTTTCAGCGATATAATAATTAATTTATTTAATTATTTAAATAGTGGTTTAGAGAATTTAATGGTCGTTTAATTAAATAACTTGGAATATTTAATTAATATAAAAAATTAAATAATATATTTAATTCTGAAATAATCAGAATGGCCTGAAATGGCGATATGGTGTGAATTGGGCAATTAAAAATATATAATTCAGTTTAGAATTGAATTTATATTAACGATAATATTATTTAAAATGAAGATTGAACATAGAATTATCATATAATTGAAATCGAGCTCGAAATGGCGCGGTAGTTCGCGATTTGGCGATTCGAACTTTAAACGAATATACAGAAGACGTTTTAAATCGGATTTCTATGAAACAAGAAATGTTAGGAGCTAGTGAAGTATATTTTCTAGTGGAAGAGAAAAATCGGGATTTCGTCGTATAGATTTTGATTTATGTCCAAATTAAATATTCAGAAAAACAGCGGTCTATTCGTTCGTGGCCATAACGGTTATTTAAAAGTATTTGAATATCGGGTTTTAATTTAGACAAGGTTCTTTTGAGACGTAGTGATAATTTAATTTTTAGAATTTTATGGTAATTTTTAATTAATTAAATAAGAAACTTTTTATTTGGAGTATTTTGCACCCTATATCGATATTTTGGGGTTTCACAATATGAGTTAATCTACTGATATTATTATATTTTTGGGATCGTGGGACGTTGCTTGTCTCACTGGTATTTTTAATTCTGTCGTTAGCAGTCCGTACATTGGCAATGCTTTAAGTAAAGAGTACTGAAATCTTTAAAAAAATAAACCGAAATAAATGAATGGACACTTGTGGGCTCATTCCACTATACCCTGACTTTGCAAACCCAAGCATAAACAATCCTAGTGTATCCAAGTATCCTAGTATAAAGGAATAGAAACATTTCATTGTACTGTGAAGACAACAACATGTTTCCATGATCAAAACAGAAGCCACGTCCATCTCTTCTCAGCCGCATCTCCCCTTCTCAAATGCGTGGCCTTCAAAGCTCCACAACAATCAAACCAAAATGCTATAAATACATTTCAACTTATCCTAACCCCTAACTAAAATTTCCTAGGTCAAAAAGCAAAATAAAATGCTGAGCCGCCGTTCTTTGTTCTTCAAAATCCTCAATGCGGAAAAATAAAAATAAAACTTCCATCTTCTAAAATCAAAACTGAATCCTCCTATAATGTTGACTCAGCGTTCGTTCGATTTTCTACTAGGTCCCGCGCGAACTAGGGCTGTTGCGGAATTCTGACGTCGGTCATTTGAGGAGTTTGTGAAAGCAAGTGCGGTAATGACTGATAGTAGGGGTTCGAGCGGGTCATTTAGTTGATGAACGCAAGGGTGTTGTACTATGTGCGTTTTAGATATGGGTGGATGGAAAAAGGGAAAGCTTGGTTGAGTTTGTTTTGAATTCAATGAAGTGATGATGGGATTTGTTCTGTGCGTGGTGTATACAGGAGCTTGCCTGCGCGTTGAAGATCGGAGAAACACAAACAGGTCCTTGTGTTCGAGCGTGACCAGAAAAGAAATGGATGAGGAAGCCCTGTTCGTTGTAGCAAGAATCGGGGCACACAGTGGACAGGTACGGGAATTGATGGCAAAGTTTAAAGTATTGGGTTTATGGAGAAAAGTGGGATGTATTACTTTGTATTTGGGTGTAGGTCGTAAACTGGGGGGCTGCGTTTGAGTTTTTGGTATTTTGGTGAGGTGGGAGCAAACGTAAATGGCAATGAGAGTTGGCAGAAGTTTTGTAGCATGTGATTGTTGCCAGAGGGTTTAACGTTGGGAGGTTTACAAAAGTGGAAACAAGGATTTGAAATGGTGGTGCAAATGAGGCCATGATACTGTTGTAAATGAAGTGGGATGTTTATAAAGAGGAGGGACTTTAAAGTTGACAACGGCTTTGCCGTTTGGATGTTCCTTAGCGGATAGGTAAGCATGCTGGAGCACGAAATGGAATTCAAAAATATGGGAAATGTACTGTTCACGTATTGGAAGCGGTATGGCATTATGATGAAGGAGAAAGAGTAGAAGCGAATGGATTTTTTTTCTCCTGATGGGTCTTGGGCTGCCGTGAAGGATCAACATGGAGTTTCTAAGGATCAGCTTGCGTTTGACAGCACAAGGAAGATGATACTATACAGTAGAGGCATGTGTCTTCAAGTATGGTAATGGGCCAGCATTTTTAAAATTTCGAACGGTCAGATCCATTGGGATTGTATGGACGGACACTACACAGTGGAACTGACGAGGAGTGAATTGAAGCTCGTTACAAGTTATAGCGAAATAAACTGTCCGTCTGAATCGAGCGATGGTTATCGTTATTAACGATGATCGTCCAATGGAAATAGGTTGGAGGGATCCGACTGGATTCCTCAACATTTATTTTACTGTTTTTCATATATTGTGATATATGATGTGATATATAATCTGTTATTGATTGTATATGTTTGGATGATATTGATCATTGTGATTGGGTATTTTAAATACCCTAAGAAATACTGGAATTTAGAAAGAGAAATTTTTCAAAGAGTTATTGAACATGAATTATTTATAAAATCGAAGGATTTTATAAAAGGAATATTTGTTTAGAAAATAAATAGAATCGATTTAAAAATGTTAAAGAGAATAGGGTATGGTTTTTGAGTAATTTGAACTTGTTATACGTTGATGGAGTTGAGTAAATTTCAAAGTGTTGATCTGATGTTGGTTTCGGCCTTCGGGATTAACACTGAGGAATTTATTCACTTACCAATTTATAATGAGGATCTAATGAATAGAAGTGAAGTGATAAGAGGAATATTTGTTTAGAAAATAAATAGAATAATGGAATATTTATTTGGAAAATAAATAGGAATATAAAAGGAAATTGACGGGGTATAATAGGAGTTAATTGAATAGAGTTAATTGAATAGAGTTAAAGAAATAGAGTTAAGCAAAATTAGAAACTGACTAGAATTAGTAAGTTGAATGATTTCCTGAGTATCGATCTGATGTTGGTTTCGACATTCGGGGCTTATACGTAGAAAGTTGTTCTCTTGCTAGTTACAGTCAGGGATTGATAGTTGTGGAAGAGTAGTGATATGTAAATAAACAATGGAAATGTTTTCCAGTGTTAACAACATATACTTTCTAAACATAGAAAATGAGGATATATATATATATGGTTGATGATTTGATCGATAGAATTTCCATCTGGAAATAATATCGTTGTTTGCACACGTGTTTTCTTTGATAGTTAAATCACAGACTATCAAAGTTTTGACCATTTTAACGTTGTTAATATGGAGAGACCAGTTGGATTATTATCGAAAGAACCACTCCGTATTGGCATAAGCGTTGCGAATCAAGTATGCTGAATATATTGAAGTCGGAGTAAAGTGCAAGGGTTGTTGTATAATTCTTAGATAACAATTGCCTAAGATGGTTGTACTGAATAGTGCCTTCGGTTTGTCCAGTCCCAGGATGACCTGTATGGAAGAATGTCGTATAGAGTATATCTGATAGATTGCGTAAGTTGATCTCTTCAAACGTATTCACGTTTTGGTGGTGGAGGAATTCGTTTCTCCTAGCTGTATACCCGTGTTATTTTTGGATAAATCAACTTGTGATTTAAAGGGTACGACGATGTGACATTCTAAGTGAATGAAGATGTGGAATGTGAAAAGATAAGCGTAGCTTCTTGCCTCACATGCGGGAAATGACAAAAATCGGGTAGGCAGCATGGCTAAGTCGGTCGCTTCGAAGTAGGGTGTATAATCACCTATCTAGAGAATATTCATTTGCTTCTTTAATCTATCATTGCTGTCCCATATATATATACGAGAAACGGTTGCTGATCCCAACCGTTGGTGATATACATTCGATACACTCAAGCGAAATGAGTGGTCGGTCATGTGTGGCCGGGTTGCAAGATGTTCTTGTTGAACCCAGTGTATTCCTCTCTAGAGGTACACTAGCAAAAGGTGGTTCCATACCTTGTCATAGTTGGAAATCCATTACCCAATACGTGCTTGTGGTTTTAATTGTATACTACATATGTAGAATGTGAGATAGAAGCGTTTCTGCTAGATGATTATTATATTGTGTTGATAGACATTATTATAATATCAAAAGGTTTTTGATATAAAGATATTTTGGATTCTCATAAGGGAAAAACCCGTTCCATTATACGGCGTGGTCTTATGAGATATCGTTTACTTTTTCAAACTATTTAAAACTGTTTTACTCACACCAGTCCCATGACTGACCCGGAGTTTATTTTTTTATTTTTTCCCTAAACTCTTCGGTGCCCAATTCTGTACGGGCAGTCAAGTAGTCGGGATTTACAGATACTTGAAGAGCTAGAGCAGGATGCTTCAGGATCATATAGTTATAGTTTATATTCCGCTGTGTTGTAAGTGTTGTACTCTGATATTGTTATTGTACACATATACTGATTTTATTTCAAGGATATGTTATCTATTATATGTTATTCGTTCCGCTGTGAGGTTCGTGTTACTCTGATGTTGTGTTCTTCTTCTTCTTCTATTCTAAGTTTCTATCTTAGCTTTCCTCACCCTCTAATTTCTTTCATTAACTTTCTGGTGTTTTTCGATGTTTGGTTAGTCATCATTGAGTTATGGCGATAACCAAAGTCGACAAAAAACGGGTCGTTACAGTTGGTATCAGAGCATAAGGTTAAGCGATTTACCTTGGCTCTGTGGCGTGACTCGGTAGAGATGGGGTTAGTAATACCCTAGATTGAGTTTGAGTGTATATATACGAGTGAATGTATTTGTTATTTAATATAAAAAAATTGTTTTATATTGTGGAGATTTATTGGTTGAGTTGTTTATGGATTCTGGTCGATCAGTTTGTTCCACTGTATCGGTAGGAGTTTCTAAACACTCGAATACGATGGGTCGACACGATATGTTTTGAAAAGAGGGTAAAAAGAATAATTTTACCCAAATTATATTTTGATATATAGAAGATATATATATTGGAATGAATATATATTGGATATATTGGTTGTTGTTATAATCAAGTAAGATTATAAATTAAATGGTTATGTAAATAACCGATCAGAATTCATATAATTGAAATATATGAAATCGAAATGAATTAAATCTGAATTTAAATCAGAATTGGAATTAAAATCCCAGAATCCGGAATGGTGTTGTAAATGAATCTGGATTAAGTATAAGGAAATTTTAAAATCCTGGGAGATTTTAAATTGTTTACAAACATTGCAATGATATTTTGAAGTGATTTCAAAATGGAAATGGATTAAGAAATAATTTTGAAAAGTGATATAGTATTGAACTTACTTTGATCGCTGGGAAATAAATTCTGATGGTGCATCATCGGTGTCCATTTTCGAGTTTCTAAGTGACGGAATACTACCAAAATTTTAGTTTTAAATTGTTTTGAGAAAAACAAATTGTATTGAAATTCCAGAAAGGGATATTTGATTGTGGAAAGGCTAAGCTATTTAAAATTCCCTAGGAAAGACTGCTTGAATTTAAAACAAATTTAACAGAAATTTATGAAAGCAAATTGGAATTAAAAATAAAGCCAGTTATTGGGTAACTGAGTTGGATTAGAATGATATCGAGACAAATTGGATTTGGGAGATTCGAATTTGAAGTGTAATTTGGTAACCAAGTTAAGAGTTGGGAATCGAGAATGAAACTCGAGTTTGAAATGATAGTTGGCTTGGATATAAGCGAATGGTTGTATTGGAGATAAAAGTGATTGGAGTTTGATTGGGATGACTTTAAGATATGCTGAAATTGCAGTAGATGGAAAAGATATAATGATATGCCCAACAAAAAGGTACAAGTTTATATTTGATATAAGCATGAGATTTATGAGCCAAATTGGCAAGCCGCTTGGCTGTTTGATTTTCTTTTGGGTTGGAGAAGGTCCCGAAAGGCGAGTTGTGGTTTGACGTATTGGCCGGTAAAAAGGAGGTGATGGCGAAATTTTTCAAAAAGTTAAGGTGTTAGAAAATTTTCAGGATTTTTGAAAATTTTCATTAATAAGGATTAATTAATAATTTAATTAAAATAAATTGGTTTAGTGAAACCGGAGTTAAGAAGTGAACAAATAAGTTCTAACTAGTTAATAGGGTTTGTTTTCTACCTTAGCAATTTCGAGGACGAAATTATTTTAAGTGGGGAAGAATGTAATGACCCGCATTTTTCAGCGATATATTAATTAATTTATTTAATTATTTAAATAGTGGTTTAGAGAATTTAATGGTCGTTTAATTAAATAACTTGGAATATTTAATTAATATAAATAATTAAATAATATATTTAATTCTGAAATAATCAGAATGGGCTGAAATGGCGATATGGTGTGAATTGGGCAATTCAAAATATATAATTCAGTTTAGAATTGAATTTATATTAATGAATATATTATTTAAAATGAAGATTGAACGTAGAATTATAATATAATTGAAATCAAGCTCGAAATGGCGCGGCAGTTCGCGATTTTGTCAATCTGCAACCAAACGGTTATATTGCAGTTTCTTATATGACAACTGACAAGGTGACAAATATAAAAATCAGTGTTTTGGAAATGCATATGTTATTAAAGATTTAAGCAAATTTCAGAATGTACCTTTATTATTATATGAAAAGTTTATAACCATGCATAAACAATTAAAATGTTCATAAGCTAACCATGAAAACATGAACAATAATTTATCTCATAACACGGTTAATATATGTCCTTAGCTATGTATGGACCTATAGTTGTATGCCTTTTCATTAACCATTCATGCATGTTAATTACTGAACAAAAGAAGGAAGTAAAATATATTGTTTATGCATAACACTTCATAGTCATAGAAATTGTCTATGTGGCGTAAATAAATAGAGTCAGCTGAAACAACCTTTTCAGAGGGTCAAATAATTAATGTTACTAATTATGTGAACTGAATGTTCAAAGCTCTTAATTGGAACTTTTCTTACAGGAATAACTAGAATGGTTTTTGGACCTGAGAGCAGCTTATAAATTAAGAAATAGAGTACTACGTGGATAAACGAAATATGAAAATAAGTTTATGCCCACCTTTTTGCTAACCATGAAAACATATTCTTTAAGATAAGCATGACGTCTGAAAAACCATGTTGGATAGTGGTGTTTTTTCTGTTGGCTTGAATTATTGGTTGGTGGCATGTTCTTTATCTATTGCACTTTGATATGATACTGAATAAATATAAGTTACTATTTACTCAAAATTCCTGCTGACCCTGTAAATGTTTACCTTAGGCATTGATCTTCATTTCAATGTGAACTGTTATAACCATACTTTTAATTTTTAAGAATTACATATGATGTTATGAATAATTTAATTACAAAATTGCAAAGTAACCATACTATGTAGAAATTAACTAGCTAATTTTATAAAAATTACACTAGTTCATACTTTTGATTCCCTTTAATCATTATTTAATTGGGTATATAACATACGTAACCTAACTAGCCTCTATGCAGGACCTGAATTATATATACATGTAGTTGTTTTTTACAAGCGTTTTATATGACCAGTTTCATGTTCATACTAAGTAATTTGGAACTTACTTGACGCAAGCACGGTTTTAACTATTTTTTTCCATGACCATATTTTTTTTATTATACAAAATACATTTCAAGATCCACCCACTAATGTATTATTTACTCACCTTTAGATTTATTTTCTTAACTTAGGAAGATAAATCAAATATCTATAGTAGTTTGCAGCGTGTGTTCATTTTCTATCATTATATTGTGAGAGTTACCTGTATCGTACTACATAAATATTTTGCCAAATGTTCAAAAACATGCTTCAATTCAAGTATTCATGCACTGATATTCACCATATGAAATTAAATTCATAAAATCTAAAGGGACTTTATAATGTTTACACCTGTATCCTTATGTTTAAGAATTAGACAGGTTTATGGAAACAAACTTGATAAGATGATGCTTCCACACTGTGGCTAAGGGTTCTAGTGTCGATCCTTTTTAAATAAAAGGTGAGTTCAAACCATTCCTTATATTCCCCAATGACTATTATTGCGCACTTCCATTCTAATATCATGTAACGGGTATTAAAATATTAAAGGAAAAATGGTTGTATTAGAAAAGAAGATGTTAACAGAGGAGGGAAGGGTAAAATAATTTGCAAAAGGGAACAACCAACAAGGTTCATCATATATTGCTTAAATTTGTCAATCTATGTCCTACACTATTTTCATATGTTTATATTTTGTGTTTGTTAATATTATGAAGCAGCAATGCAATGCTTGGGAAAAAATAAACTTTATGTTAGTCATATTGACCGTGTACAGAGTCTCCAAATGCTCCTTCATTCTCAGGTTTGTTTGCATCGGCCAGTTAGTTATCCTCTACAGAATTTTAAAATATACACATACATACGTGTGTGTATATGTATTTATAAATAACTATATATATACATATATATACACTACAACATGCATTGGAAAATGCGACGAGCCAGAGAGACGGCTTGCGACGGCGAAAAAGCGGTCGTCGCAAGCCGTCGCATGGTCTGCTAATACAATCAGCAGCTGTTACCTCATCTCTTTCATTATGTCCTCCTCCAAATTCATTTCATAACCCTAGAATCCGTTGCCCCCTATGCTGTCGCGATTTCAACGCTCCAAACTCGCCTCCAAGCTTTCAATTTTATACCAATATGTCTTCTAACACTATTTTATGTTTAATTAGGGTTAGTTAGACGGTTTAGTTGCATGTTTATATGGGTTTGTAAATCGATTGTTTATGGATATGAAATTGGTAGTCATGTGGGATGCTTATGATGATGATTGTGTTGTAGGTTGAGTTGAGAATAAATGTAATTGATTAGGAGTTTGAAAATGATGATGATCACATTATTGTTGTCATTTATATTATTGTGTTGATGTAGAATTATTGATTAGTTTGGTAATTTGAAAATTAGTGTGTACTACTTATTAACATGTTTATTTATAAGTTCATGCGAATATTTGTTAACAATATTTGTTGTCGTTTAGGCAAAAATATGTGTATTATATTAAAGTTTCTAGCTAGAGTACTGTTAGTTGATATTAGCTTAGGCAAAAATATTTGTAGCGGAAAAAATGGGATTGAATTGTAGAAGTGCTTGCTATTCTGATGTAAATGAATTTGGTCATTGTTAAAAAAGTGTGCATGCTTTTTTACACTTGAGTGCCTTTCTGATGTGAATATGATTTCAATATAATGGGTGTACGTGTAGCGCTTGACCAATTATGAGTTGCCAAGGGAACAAAGTACTGTTGCATGTATTCTCATTGTCAAATAAATGTTATATTATTAGTAACCATATAACACATGTAGAGTATTTAGTTTTTAATGTTGGAGTATTAATTTTGGAGCTGAAAGTTACAATGACAAAATAAAAAAATGCATGAAGCGAGTTCAATGTTTCATTCCCAAGTACATTGAATTAGAGGATAAGAAATATTATAAACTTATTTTGATTTGGAGAAGGCAACCACAGAATCAGAAATACTTGCTCTGTTGAAGTACAAATTTTAATATAATACTCTAGCTAAATTAAAATAATTAGAATTTAATTTATTAGAGGTGCTAGCTTATGAATTTTTTATAAAAAGCGTAATTTAAAATTGGACATAGTTTGCTAAATTTTTAATTACGTGTTAATATTGCAAATTTAAAGCTTTTTGAATGGAAGTTACAGTACACTTTAAAATTGAAACTGTAGTTAACAAAATTTATTGAACGTATGAAAAAAATATTATGTAGATGTTAAAATGAAAATTATACAATGTGTTTTACTTATATGAACCCCTTAGAGATTTTTGGCCCCGTCCGACAAGTGTTGTATATGATCCTTATATGCATATTTGTTTTTACACAGAACGGAAATCTATATTCATCTGATAAAATATTCGTTAAATTTGTCCCATTATTGGACATGTTACAAATGTAATAACACAGGCAAATTTTATAAATCGTTTCAGTTTAAACGGTTAACGAAATTTTGATGGCATTTCCTTTTTTCCCTGTGTACACGCATTTGTGTACGATACATGGAACAAAGGGAAGTGCTGCCGAAATTTTGTTGAACCGTTTAACCTGAGATGATTTATAAAATATGCTTATGTTATTATATCTATAATGGAAAGTAGGTTGATCGGTCGTCGTTAAAGTAAAAAATAAATAAACTAATAAACCAAAAACATGAAGTAGTTATAAATGAAATCTTACAAGACTTTAATTAATATAAAGTGTTTGATCGAAGTTTCTAACATATTTGTTGCAAATCAGGAAAATGTCCGATTATTTTCTTGATCGCAGTTGGATGTATGAATCCTAAACTGGTATGAAAGGGTCGAAAAAGGAACATTTTTGTAATGGTGTCCAATAATTTATTATATTTGCTAAATCTATTAATCGAAGTAACGTAGACATTCGTTGTTCGTGTAGTAAGTGCAGATATATGAAGCATTGGAAGCCAAACGTAGTAGAAGTACATCTATTTAAATTTGGTTTTGTGCCGAATTATTACTTATGGGATCGTCATGGAAAACTTTTTCAACCTACATCTAATCCTGTAGTGGTAGAGGACGATAATCCAATGATGAACAACAATACAATGACGAACCAATAGAAAATATGGTGCAAGATGCAAAACGATCAATGTTTCCTACCATTAATCAAGGCGACGATGAGAACGAAAATGTTGAAGAACCAACGACTGAAGCTATTTTTTTATGATTTATTGAATTCTGCTAAAAGGCCGTTGTAGGATGGATGTACAAGCGGAACCGAATTATCTATAACCGTCGAATACATCATTTTGAAATCAAAATTCAATCTTATAGAAGCTGCATTTATAGCGGTTGTACAAACTGCAAAACGGCACATGTCAACCAATAATTTGATGTGTGATTGTCATTATTAAGTGAAAAAACTTATGTCTGCTTTTGGACAACCGTATCAGAAGATAGATACATGTGTAAATGGTTGCATGTTGTATTGGAAAGAAGACGCTCACCTGAGAAAATGCAATGCAACGAAGATAGATATAAACTAAGAAAAAAGAAAGGAAAAGAAGTTTCGTATAAGAGAATGCATTATCTACCTATAACCCCTAGACTTCAACAGCTATATGCATCGTCTGCTATAGCATGTCATATGCGATGGCATACCGTGATAACACCAGAAGAAGGAACTTTGATACATCCATCCGATGGTGAAGAATGGAAACATTTTGATAGAACTTATCCTGAATTTCCTGCAGAGAGCCGTATTGTTAGGCGCGGTTTATGTACGGATGGATTTTCGCCATTTTCTCGGTTTGGTAGTAAATATTCGTCATGGCCTATCATTGTTACTCTTTATAACTTACCTCCATAGATGTGTATGAAAACTCCATATATGTTTCTAACGATTGTCGTCCCCGGTCCCGATGATCCGACACAAGAAATTGATGTTTATCTACAACCATTGACTGAAGAGTTGTAAACATTATGGCATGAGGGAGTTGAAACATACGAACTTTCGAGAAAAAAGAATTTTTGTATGTTTGCTTTTTTATTATGGACTATTAGTGATTTTCCCGTATATGGCATGCTTTCAGGTTGTAGCACATCCAGACGTCCAGCTTGTCCTCATTGTATGGAAGAGACACGCGCATTTTCATTAAAGTATGGAAAAAAATTCTTGGTTTGACTATCATCGGTGCTTTCTGCATATTAATCATAAATTTAGAATGGATAAAAAGAACTTTAAAGCTAACAGAGTAGAGACTATGATACCACCTAAAGTTTGGACAAGTGAAGAGATATATGAAATCATAAAAGACTATCCAAATATACATGAAACTGGGGAGCAGGTTGAAACTTCAGGTAAATCGGACATTCATAATTGGTGCAAGCAAAGTATATTTTGGGAGTTACCTTACTGGAAAAATCTACTACTCCAGCATAATATTGATGTCATGCACAATGAAAAAAACGTTTTCGATAACGTTTTTAATATAGTTTTGAATGTAAAGGGGAAAACCAAGGACGATGCGAATTCGAGATGTGATATATTACACGTTTTGTAAATAGCCGAAACTTCACTTGTACGACGATTAAAAAAAAACAAAGCATGCTATGAGCTAGACAACAGGAAAGTAAAACTCGTTCTAAAGTGGTTGGAAGGATTAAAATGTCCTAATGGGATTTATTCTAACATCCGTAGATGTGTGGACTTTAAAAACAGTAAATTGAGTGGGATGAAAAGCCATGATTGTCATATCATGATGGAATATTTTTTACCTGTGATTTTCAAAGAACTTTTGCCCACAAAAGTATGAAGTATTATAATAGAATTAAGTATGTTTTATAAACAACTTTTTCAGCGACGTTAAAGGTAGATCGTCTGCGTAAGCTTGAAATAGAAATCCCTATACTGCTCTGCAAACTCGAGAAAGTATTTCCACCGGGTTTTTTTAATGCAATGGAGTATTTACCTATTCATCTTCCGCCCGAAGCACTCCTTTGAGGTCTTATGCAATATAGATGGATGTATCCATTTGAGAGGTAATTTTTGTATACTTAATAATCTTGATAGATTACAATTTAGATTTTTTGTTCCTACATATAAATTTAATTAATCTTATTATAGGTACTTGAATCATTTGAAGAAAAAATTTAGACAAAAAGCACGAGTAAAAGGTTTCAATTTGAAAATCGTACCTTGAAGAAGAAGCTTCATTTTTTTTCTTTCATTACTTTAGTGAAGATGTGAACTTATCTTTTGTAACTATTCCCCATAATGAAGAAGCTGTTGAACATGAGTCTTCTCAAACAATGTTATCTATTTTTAGACAACGTGGAAGACCTGCTGGAAAATATGTGGAAATATGGTTAAGCGACAGAGACTACCATGTGGCATACACATATGTTCTTTTAAATTGTATGGAAGTTGCATCATTTGTCAGGTAATACTAAATTCATATACAATTAACTTATATATATATTTATACAAATTTATATTAATAAAAAGGGAACATAACACATATCTGCAGCATATACGAATCATAACACCCATCTGGTGATCTCAATAAAGAATTTGCTGGATGGTTTTCAAACTATGTTCATGATCTCACAAACTGTGTTGTTAAGGAAGGACTATGACATCTTGCTATCGGGCCAAAAAGAAATGTCAAAACTTATCCAATATACTTCGTCAATGGATTTAAATTCAACATCGATGATTACGGAGCTGAAAAATTAACATATAATAGCGGTGTATTTATCAAAGATAGTGACGATCCAGAGGAGCATATAAAAGATTTCTATGGCATCTCAACGCAAGTTCTAGTGTTGACATATTATGTACATCCTACAAAGAAAGTTTTTCTATTCAAATGCAACTAGTTTAGCAATGTCTCTGGTTTTGGAATTAACATGCACAAAAATTATAAGCTAATTGAAATAAGCCATATGTCGCATTACTATAAGTATGATCCTTTCGTGTTAGCTAAGCAAGCATTATAAGTCTATTTTGCTCCATATCCATCCTTAAAACAAGATAAAGCAGATTGGTGGGCTTTTTTTAAAACAAAGGAAGATTTACATTTAATGGAAATAATATTCCAGACGAAGCAGCGTAGGTCTTGAGCCAAATACTGAAATAATAATAGTTAATGATAATGATGTAGGGTCATTGAATGATGAAGCGAATGTATTAGTAGATGCATTTGTAAGTATTAAAGAAAACGGTATAGAGTATGAGACTAAGTTTGGATCAGAAGATGATGAAGACTGGTCATAGATGATAACTACTTATGAATTTACTTATGTTATTTATTATCCGAGCTATGTAACAACAATGATGATGAGTTCTTAAATATGAATTTACTTGCATTCTTTACTATTCTGATGTGTGTAATGATAATGATGATTATATATGTTATGCATTATTAAGAGTTATATGCACTGTTCTTTTCATGTACGATTATGTGTCGATTATGTCAGGGTATGATTGTGTGATGATTAATGATTATGTGATGCTTATGTGCTCATTATTATTTTGTATGCATTATATGATTATGACAGATATGTCTGATAGAAGACGATTGAGGAGTATGTCTCAGCCATCCCCTTCACCATCTCCTGCAGCTGGAAAAGGGCCGAGCAACTCGGACCCAGACCAACGCCGAGTTGCAGAGATTGTTCCAAAATTTATTTCAATTTAGATTATTTAAAATATATGAAATATCCATGTCAACATGTATACAGAGGTTTCGAGGTCGAGCCAATAGATTTTATTCTAGAAGTATCGAGGGAGTCATACAGGAGTAGAATGTATGGGGCTTGGCCACATTGGGATAACATCCCACCACATATCAAGAACGCTATTCTAGCGGATTTGATGGTAAGTATATTTTTATATTATTATTAAAAACTAATATACTATACATAATTCAAAATAAATTTAATATGCAGGTTGTTGTACGTGTGGAGCTGCATGATATGCATTTTTTATGTCTAGCTGGAATATGAAGATGTGGAAAAATTATAAGAAGGCAATTTCGAGGGCAAAGAACTCTCGTAAAAAGCCAAGTTGGATGAGTGACGATGTTTGGGCTGGATTTCTAAGATATTGGGATACCCAAGTGGCCAAAGAAAGCTATAAGGAAAATATTCACATTTATGTTGATTGCGTTATTTTTATTAATCTTGTATCAAATTTAATAGAAAGTAGCAGCAAGAAATAAGGCAAATATAAATTAGAATCCAGCTTTACACCACGGTGGCTCCAAATCTTTCTAACATCATAGGTGATAATTGGTATAAATTTTCAATGTTTTTAGCATATGTACACGTATATATTTAGTGTATATCATTCATTCTTGTTTTCAATAATTTTATTACTGTGTATGTACTCAATTTGCAAATTTAGGAAGGGTGCCTTCGAAGGCAGAGTCTTTTAGACATATAAATGCGGTCGAGCAGACTGATGAAGAAGGGAACGTTACACATGATAGGCCGGACCACAAGGCTGCGGGTGTAATGTTAAATGTTCTTATCCGTAATTAAAATGTTTCATATTCGTTATATCACAGTATATAAGTAAATTATATAGCAATTGTACTAAAATTATATTGGTACTCTAGAAGAGATATTGTACAGAGTCGGCTAGGGCGACACAGGCTTGTGGATGAGAGGAGCTTACAGTTGCAGTGTCCGATCGTATATGCGACTCTATTATTGATTCGCCTACTCGAAATAGGCGGTACGGCTTTGGCAATCAAGAGGTAAACCATATTTATTTATATGATAACATCATGAATATAACTTTAATGTGAAGTTTAATCATTTCGCATGCTATTGCTTTTCAACAAGGTTACAGGAGGTCCATGGAGGAAGAGACTATAGCTCGGATGCAACAGCTAGATGAGATGAATGATTGGCGAAGAAGTCAGCTGGCCCAACAAATGGACGAGTGGATTGCAATGTACTATCAGAAGCATGGGTCGATGCCAGGGGAGGGAGATGTTGCTGCTGACGAAGAAGCCGAAGGCGAAGAAGAAGAAGGCGAAGGCGAAGAAGAAGAAGGCGATGACGACGACGTGTAGTTTGATTGTTCTTATGCTTGGGTATGTACATATTCTACTAGTAGCATACTGGTTTTTTACATGCTTGATGCACGATGATATATCACGATGGTGGTATGGATTTAGGTGTGTTTTGGATATATTACAATAGTGGTATGGATTTATTTGTGTTTTGGACATATTACGATGATATGTTATGATGGTGTTATGAATTTAGTAATGTTTTGGATATATTAGGATGTTATGTTATGAATTTGGTATATATTATGATTTGGTAGCGTTATATTGGATTTGGTGTATGTTATGATGGAATGATAGCGAGTATTGTTATGGAAATATGTTTCAGATTTGGTGTATGTTATATTGATTATATTTTTGTGGATTGAAGAAAAAGAATAGCAGTGTAGTGCAGCAAAATATGTTCTAGATTTACAACTGCTAGCGACGGCCTACAGCTCCAGATTTGCAACGGCTAGCGATGCACTACAGGTCCAGATTTGCAACGGCTAGCGACAACCTATTTGCAACGGTTTTAAATGCCTTGTAACGGCTTCCCGGGAAACAAACTACCTGCCACGTTTGATGACACGTGGACAAGTTGTCATTGCAGGCCATTGCTAAATAACTGACAGAGCCGTCGTTTTTCCTGTCACTTTTCGTGTTGGCAACGACTTAAATTGCAATGGCAATTTGCGACGGCTAGCGACGGCCGCCAACGCTTTTTAGCCGTCGCAAAGTACTGTGTTCTTTGTAGTGATACACACACACACAAAAACACATATGTATGGGGTCTTATGCTAGCATATTTTCTTCTTCTTTGTCTGGCTTTGGAAAATTCAACAAAACATGACTGCTTGATTGGTGTATTTTGTTGCCTTTTTTTATTTTGTTTCCTAATAACAGGTTTGGGGTAAAGGAAGTTCTTTTTGAGCCTCTAATTAATTATTAGCTATGAAAACAGAAAAGTTTCTAGCAAATATTTTACCTTACGTTCATGATGTTGAAAATAAAGTGAAGGAAAATATCAAGCAAGCTTATATCATGCAAAAAATCTACTTTCTTCAAAGGATGAGTAGTGCAAGCAGTAAATTTTAATATGTTATTCACACTAGATAAGTAATGAAAATTTGGACCGAATTGCGGTATTTTTGGATGACTAAGTGAAGCTAAAGAATAAGATGGTGTTGTTTTTCTAATGAATATATATTTGCTTAAGCAGCACTGCTTTTAAATTTTCAATTTCAGCCTAGCTTACGTGGAAAATAGAAACATAACTGTTGTTGATCTACTCTTACTGTTCCTATATATCCGGTACTTGTTTCAGTTTTTAAATTTCTATTCGTTGATCTCTATCTCAAATTTTACTAAATTGAATTCTTGTTTTTTTTTAAATTTCGTTTAAGAGGTTGAAACTGGATGGTAAAACCACTATTGTGCTCGTGTAACAAAGGAGATCGCAACAACGCAAGCAAGGGTTGATTTGGTGAAAAAGGGGTTGGATGCAAGGTTTTCTATGATTGGAAATCCGATGTATGATAGCGTGCTCATGTATTGTGATGAGCTACTATAGTATTTTCGTCTGTGAATTTGTCCTCTTAATGTTAGTTAATCTATTTTACTTATGCTTCATACTATAACATTCTGATGTTTGAGTTCCGTAAAATCTGTGAGACCACTCACATTTTCTTAAAGAAAATTAAAATGATGAATATTAGTACCAAAATATCATTTTTGACTTTCAAAAAAACTGAGTCATATAATCAATTAAACCGAGTCATGTAATCAATTAAAGACATTTTTTGACTTTCAACGAATTTTCGTATTTGTCATCAAATTTATCATCTTGCAAACAAATGCATCATAGTGGTGCACTGATCCAGTGGTGGTGAGCTGCACCACTGAAGTGTAAATGCACCACCATAAAGTGGTGTTTTTGCACCACTTTAGTGGTGCAAGTGCTTCATGTAGCGGAGAAATTTCGACTCAAGACCGCTCAAATCAAAAACCTCCAAATCAGCAGAAGACAAGATTGTGGTAAACGTGCAAAAACAACTAATCAAATCCAAAAGCCAATCATAATCACCACACAAGAGAAATAAAGGAGCAATAACGAAAAGTAAATCACATAGGGATTTATAGTGGTTCCATTAACAATTTGTTAGTGTATGTCCACTTGAGAGAGAACCTTTTATTAATGCCAAAGAAGGGTACAAGAAATTGATTAGAATGGTCACTTAATTCACTCAAAAAATTTATTTGTGGAGATAAGAATTGAAGAAAATAAATTTATGCTAGAGATCCTAAAACTTGATTGGGAGATAAAATGGGTGCCTTTCACTCTCTCTATAGGCTCCTTTTGTAAGACCAATTACTTCATACGTAAGTTAACTTTACCACCAAGTCAAGTAAACTTGGCATCAAACTTTTAGATACATGACAAAAGATCTTATCAATTATGCCACCAAAAGAGGGAAATAAATATATACTCAAATCTCCTAAATTAGGGAAAGCAATATCTACCCAAATCTCATTAATTAGGGAAAGCAATATCAACCCAAATCCCATTAATTAGGGAAAGCAATATCTACCCAAATCCCATTAACTAGGGAAAGCAACATCTCCTCTTTCTCCCAAAAAAATATCTTCCATTTAATGTGATTTAGCATCACCAAATTTAACACTTCACCTTGATGCAAAATCACCTATCTCCAACTCCATGAACTAATGGTATCCATACCATCACTCGTAACTGATAGCTCCAACTATCACCATATCTAGCTTCACCAATCTTGAATGTTTTACCAATGAGTTCCGGCAACACCACCCCCTATTGCACTCCATTAATGAGTTCAGACAAAGTTCCCACCCGCTAATAAAGTGTTAAAAACACCCAACTCCAAAACTAGTCTCACCAAAAGACAAACATACTAAGAAGATAGAACTTTAACCTCTCACCGATACTCTTTTCCATCCATATCCAAGCTTCTCTCTCAACCGTGCCACCCTGTGGCACTTAACACCTCTCCAAGAGAATTAAGTTCAAGCAATGCTTGAACTTTCCAACCGGCAATGCCTTAGTGAACATATGTGCCGCAATATTCTTTGTGTACACTTTTCGAAAGGCATACTTGCTTGTCTTTGTCTATGGATACTAGAAATGACTCTCTCACTTCAATATGCTTGGTCCATGAGATAAATGCCAAATTCTCCGCCAAATGGATAGCACTTTGGCTATCACATTGAACATCAATGCTGTCATGTTCAAAACCCAAGTCACACAACAATCGCTTTAAATATAGTGCTTCCTTTGCTTCCTCTACCGCATCAGTCAACTCCTCCTCCTTAGTGGATAAAGCAACCACGGTCTACAATCTCGATCTCTAACTTATGGATGTACTACCAAGAGTGAAGGCATTTCCGGAAGTTGATTTTCTTCGATCCCTATCACTAGCGCAGTTCGAATCACAGTAACCAATCAATATGTAATTCTTCTCCTTACTACCCCCAAAAGCAAGACCATGAGATGTTGTACCTTTCAAGTATCTCAAGATAAGATTTACGGCTTCTCAACGTGATTTCCCCGGATTAGCCATGTACCGACTAACCACTCCGACGGCACTTGCAATATTGGGCCTTGTACACACCATGACATACATCAAACTACCAATCGCACTAGCATATGGAATATTTTCCATATAAGCGTTGTCTTTCTCCTCGATAGATGGTCCCTTATTCAAAAACTTTACATGCAAAGGTAAAGGTGTATTTGACGCATTTACATCCTCCATGCTAAACCGACAAAGCACTTTTCTAATGTATTCCTTTTGAGTTAATTTCAACTCAAAATGCTTTCGATCCCTTTCAATTTCCATGCCCAAAATCTTCTTTGCTTCTCCAAGGTCTTTCATTTCGAACTCCGCTTTTAATCTCAATTTCAACTTGTTGATATCTTCTTTGTCCTTATAAGCAATGAGCATATCATCCACATACAAAAGTAAATACACCCAATAATCATTTCCCAGCCACTTAAAATAGACACAAGCATCCTTGATGCTTCTTTCAAAGCCATTTTCAAGCACTAAATGATCAAATCTCTTATACCATTGCTTAGGTGATTGCTTCAAACCATATAGTGATTTCTTCAACTTGAAAACTAATTTTAACTTACCATCTACACCGAATCCTTTCGGTTGCTCCATGCAAATGTCTTCATCCAAGTCACCATGCAACAAGACGGTTTTCACATCAAGTTGCGCAAACTCTAAGTCGTGAACAACAACTATGACAAATAATATCCGGATAGAAGTGTGTCTCACAACTGGTGCGAAGATCTCATCATACTCCTTTCCCTTCCTCTGTGTAAACTCCTTAGCCACTAGCCAAGCTTTGTATCTTCCATTGTCCTTCACCTTATATATCCATTTGCACCCAATAGCACAGTTTCCTTTAGGAAGTGGAACCAACTCCCAAGTCTGGTTCTTCATCAACGATTGCATCTCTTCCTCCATGGCACAAATCCATTTCGAGAAATCACTCAAACTTATGACATCATCAAGGCCTATCGGATCATCTTGGAATACATGAAGAGAATAGTCCAAATTCTCACAAAAGCTAAGATAGTTCCAATCACCGTATCTTTCGAGTGGCCATATAACACGATGACCGACCCGAGTAGCAATTCCATCATCTGATCTTCCTTCAGCTCCACCTTGAACTGAATCTTCTCTAGAATCATGAAAATCATCAACACTACTAGAGGGAACTTGTGGACTATGCGATATAACATCAACCGCTACCTCCTCATAAGCATCTCCAACAACTCTACTCTCTTTAGGCCTGAAAGTGGGAATAACTTCCTTCTCCTTTGATTCACTATAAACCAAATCTGGAACATCCGATGAGCCCTCATTCACCTTGAACATAGCCGACTCATCAAAAGTAACATGATGAGAAACTGCAAACTTCTTCGTTTTCGGATTTCAAATCGATATCCTTTAACTCTATCCATATATCCGAGCAAAATCCCCTTGAAAACATTAAGTGAAAGCTTATCATTCCCCGGATCATGCACATAAACCAGACTGCCAAATACACGAAGATAACTCAAGTCAATGCTCTTCCCCTTCCACACTTCCTCTAGAATTTTGTTATCAATAACTAAGCATGAAATTCGATTAATAATATGGACTGCGGTTGATAAAGCTTCGGCCCAAAATCCCTTAGACAAACTCGAAGTCTGTAATGACCCGCATTTTTCAGCGATATAATAATTAATTTATTTAATTATTTAAATAGTGGTTTAGAGAATTTAATGGTCGTTTAATTAAATAACTTGGAATATTTAATTAATATAAAAAATTAAATAATATATTTAATTCTGAAATAATCAGAATGGCCTGAAATGGCGATATGGTGTGAATTGGGCAATTAAAAATATATAATTCAGTTTAGAATTGAATTTATATTAACGATAATATTATTTAAAATGAAGATTGAACATAGAATTATCATATAATTGAAATCGAGCTCGAAATGGCGCGGTAGTTCGCGATTTGGCGATTCGAACTTTAAACGAATATACAGAAGACGTTTTAAATCGGATTTCTATGAAACAAGAAATGTTAGGAGCTAGTGAAGTATATTTTCTAGTGGAAGAGAAAAATCGGGATTTCGTCGTATAGATTTTGATTTATGTCCAAATTAAATATTCAGAAAAACAACGGTCTATTCGTTCGTGGCCATAACGGTTATTTAAAAGTATTTGAATATCGGGTTTTAATTTAGACAAGGTTCTTTTGAGACGTAGTGATAATTTAATTTTTAGAATTTTATGGTAATTTTTAATTAATTAAATAAGAAACTTTTTATTTGGAGTATTTTGCACCCTATATCGATATTTTGGGGTTTCACAATATGAGTTAATCTACTGATATTATTATATTTTTGGGATCGTGGGACGTTGCTTGTCTCACTGGTATTTTTAATTCTGTCGTTAGCAGTCCGTACATTGGCAATGCTTTAAGTAAAGAGTACCGAAATCTTTAAAAAAATAAACCGAAATAAATGAATGGACACTTGTGGGCTCATTCCACTATACCCTGACTTTGCAAACCCAAGCATAAACAATCCTAGTGTATCCAAGTATCCTAGTATAAAGGAATAGAAACATTTCATTGTACTGTGAAGACAACAACATGTTTCCATGATCAAAACAGAAGCCACGTCCATCTCTTCTCAGCCGCATCTCCCCTTCTCAAATGCGTGGCCTTCAAAGCTCCACAACAATCAAACCAAAATGCTATAAATACATTTCAACTTATCCTAACCCCTAACTAAAATTTCCTAGGTCAAAAAGCAAAATAAAATGCTGAGCCGCCGTTCTTTGTTCTTCAAAATCCTCAATGCGGAAAAATAAAAATAAAACTTCCATCTTCTAAAATCAAAACTGAATCCTCCTATAATGTTGACTCAGCGTTCGTTCGATTTTCTACTAGGTCCCGCGCGAACTAGGGCTGTTGCGGAATTCTGACGTCGGTCATTTGAGGAGTTTGTGAAAGCAAGTGCGGTAATGACTGATAGTAGGGGTTCGAGCGGGTCATTTAGTTGATGAACGCAAGGGTGTTGTACTGTGTGCGTTTTAGATATGGGTGGATGGAAAAAGGGAAAGCTTGGTTGAGTTTGTTTTGAATTCAATGAAGTGATGATGGGATTTGTTCTGTGCGTGGTGTATACAGGAGCTTGCCTGCGCGTTGAAGATCGGAGAAACACAAACAGGTCCTTGTGTTCGAGCGTGACCAGAAAAGAAATGGATGAGGAAGCCCTGTTCGTTGTAGCAAGAATCGGGGCACACAGTGGACAGGTACGGGAATTGATGGCAAAGTTTAAAGTATTGGGTTTATGGAGAAAAGTGGGATGTATTACTTTGTATTTGGGTGTAGGTCGTAAACTGGGGGGCTGCGTTTGAGTTTTTGGTATTTTGGTGAGGTGGGAGCAAACGTAAATGGCAATGAGAGTTGGCAGAAGTTTTGTAGCATGTGATTGTTGCCAGAGGGTTTAACGTTGGGAGGTTTACAAAAGTGGAAACAAGGATTTGAAATGGTGGTGCAAATGAGGCCATGATACTGTTGTAAATGAAGTGGGATGTTTATAAAGAGGAGGGACTTTAAAGTTGACAACGGCTTTGCCGTTTGGATGTTCCTTAGCGGATAGGTAAGCATGCTGGAGCACGAAATGGAATTCAAAAATATGGGAAATGTACTGTTCACGTATTGGAAGCGGTATGGCATTATGATGAAGGAGAAAGAGTAGAAGCGAATGGATTTTTTTTCTCCTGATGGGTCTTGGGCTGCCGTGAAGGATCAACATGGAGTTTCTAAGGATCAGCTTGCGTTTGACAGCACAAGGAAGATGATACTATACAGTAGAGGCATGTGTCTTCAAGTATGGTAATGGGCCAGCATTTTTAAAATTTCGAACGGTCAGATCCATTGGGATTGTATGGACGGACACTACACAGTGGAACTGACGAGGAGTGAATTGAAGCTCGTTACAAGTTATAGCGAAATAAACTGTCCGTCTGAATCGAGCGATGGTTATCGTTATTAACGATGATCGTCCAATGGAAACAGGTTGGAGGGATCCGACTGGATTCCTCAACATTTATTTTACTGTTTTTCATATATTGTGATATATGATGTGATATATAATCTGTTATTGATTGTATATGTTTGGATGATATTGATCATTGTGATTGGGTATTTTAAATACCCTAAGAAATACTGGAATTTAGAAAGAGAAATTTTTCAAAGAGTTATTGAACATGAATTATTTATAAAATCGAAGGATTTTATAAAAGGAATATTTGTTTAGAAAATAAATAGAATCGATTTAAAAATGTTAAAGAGAATAGGGTATGGTTTTTGAGTAATTTGAACTTGTTATACGTTGATGGAGTTGAGTAAATTTCAAAGTGTTGATCTGATGTTGGTTTCGGCCTTCGGGATTAACACTGAGGAATTTATTCACTTACCAATTTATAATGAGGATCTAATGAATAGAAGTGAAGTGATAAGAGGAATATTTGTTTAGAAAATAAATAGAATAATGGAATATTTATTTGGAAAATAAATAGGAATATAAAAGGAAATTGACGGGGTATAATAGGAGTTAATTGAATAGAGTTAATTGAATAGAGTTAAAGAAATAGAGTTAAGCAAAATTAGAAACTGACTAGAATTAGTAAGTTGAATGATTTCCTGAGTATCGATCTGATGTTGGTTTCGACATTCGGGGCTTATACGTAGAAAGTTGTTCTCTTGCTAGTTACAGTCAGGGATTGATAGTTGTGGAAGAGTAGTGATATGTAAATAAACAATGGAAATGTTTTCCAGTGTTAACAACATATACTTTCTAAACATAGAAAATGAGGATATATATATATATATGGTTGATGATTTGATCGATAGAATTTCCATCTGGAAATAATATCGTTGTTTGCACACGTGTTTTCTTTGATAGTTAAATCACAGACTATCAAAGTTTTGACCATTTTAACGTTGTTAATATGGAGAGACCAGTTGGATTATTATCGAAAGAACCACTCCGTATTGGCATAAGCGTTGCGAATCAAGTATGCTGAATATATTGAAGTCGGAGTAAAGTGCAAGGGTTGTTGTATAATTCTTAGATAACAATTGCCTAAGATGGTTGTACTGAATAGTGCCTTCGGTTTGTCCAGTCCCAGGATGACCTGTATGGAAGAATGTCGTATAGAGTATATCTGATAGATTGCGTAAGTTGATCTCTTCAAACGTATTCACGTTTTGGTGGTGGAGGAATTCGTTTCTCCTAGCTGTATACCCGTGTTATTTTTGGATAAATCAACTTGTGATTTAAAGGGTACGACGATGTGACATTCTAAGTGAATGAAGATGTGGAATGTGAAAAGATAAGCGTAGCTTCTTGCCTCACATGCGGGAAATGACAAAAATCGGGTAGGCAGCATGGCTAAGTCGGTCGCTTCGAAGTAGGGTGTATAATCACCTATCTAGAGAATATTCATTTGCTTCTTTAATCTATCATTGCTGTCCCATATATATATACGAGAAACGGTTGCTGATCCCAACCGTTGGTGATATACATTCGATACACTCAAGCGAAATGAGTGGTCGGTCATGTGTGGCCGGGTTGCAAGATGTTCTTGTTGAACCCAGTGTATTCCTCTCTAGAGGTACACTAGCAAAAGGTGGTTCCATACCTTGTCATAGTTGGAAATCCATTACCCAATACGTGCTTGTGGTTTTAATTGTATACTACATATGTAGAATGTGAGATAGAAGCGTTTCTGCTAGATGATTATTATATTGTGTTGATAGACATTATTATAATATCAAAAGGTTTTTGATATAAAGATATTTTGGATTCTCATAAGGGAAAAACCCGTTCCATTATACGGCGTGGTCTTATGAGATATCGTTTACTTTTTCAAACTATTTAAAACTGTTTTACTCACACCAGTCCCATGACTGACCCGGAGTTTATTTTTTTATTTTTTCCCTAAACTCTTCGGTGCCCAATTCTGTACGGGCAGTCAAGTAGTCGGGATTTACAGATACTTGAAGAGCTAGAGCAGGATGCTTCAGGATCATATAGTTATAGTTTATATTCCGCTGTGTTGTAAGTGTTGTACTCTGATATTGTTATTGTACACATATACTGATTTTATTTCAAGGATATGTTATCTATTATATGTTATTCGTTCCGCTGTGAGGTTCGTGTTACTCTGATGTTGTGTTCTTCTTCTTCTTCTATTCTAAGTTTCTATCTTAGCTTTCCTCACCCTCTAATTTCTTTCATTAACTTTCTGGTGTTTTTCGATGTTTGGTTAGTCATCATTGAGTTATGGCGATAACCAAAGTCGACAAAAAACGGGTCGTTACAGTTGGTATCAGAGCATAAGGTTAAGCGATTTACCTTGGCTCTGTGGCGTGACTCGGTAGAGATGGGGTTAGTAATACCCTAGATTGAGTTTGAGTGTATATATACGAGTGAATGTATTTGTTATTTAATATAAAAAAATTGTTTTATATTGTGGAGATTTATTGGTTGAGTTGTTTATGGATTCTGGTCGATCAGTTTGTTCCACTGTATCGGTAGGAGTTTCTAAACACTCGAATACGATGGGTCGACACGATATGTTTTGAAAAGAGGGTAAAAAGAATAATTTTACCCAAATTATATTTTGATATATAGAAGATATATATATTGGAATGAATATATATTGGATATATTGGTTGTTGTTATAATCAAGTAAGATTATAAATTAAATGGTTATGTAAATAACCGATCAGAATTCATATAATTGAAATATATGAAATCGAAATGAATTAAATCTGAATTTAAATCAGAATTGGAATTAAAATCCCAGAATCCGGAATGGTGTTGTAAATGAATCTGGATTAAGTATAAGGAAATTTTAAAATCCTGGGAGATTTTAAATTGTTTACAAACATTGCAATGATATTTTGAAGTGATTTTAAAATGGAAATGGATTAAGAAATAATTTTGAAAAGTGATATAGTATTGAACTTACTTTGATCGCTGGGAAATAAATTCTGATGGTGCATCATCGGTGTCCATTTTCGAGTTTCTAAGTGACGGAATACTACCAAAATTTTAGTTTTAAATTGTTTTGAGAAAAACAAATTGTATTGAAATTCCAGAAAGGGATATTTGATTGTGGAAAGGCTAAGCTATTTAAAATTCCCTAGGAAAGACTGCTTGAATTTAAAACAAATTTAACAGAAATTTATGAAAGCAAATTGGAATTAAAAATAAAGCCAGTTATTGGGTAACTGAGTTGGATTAGAATGATATCGAGACAAATTGGATTTGGGAGATTCGAATTTGAAGTGTAATTTGGTAACCAAGTTAAGAGTTGGGAATCGAGAATGAAACTCGAGTTTGAAATGATAGTTGGCTTGGATATAAGCGAATGGTTGTATTGGAGATAAAAGTGATTGGAGTTTGATTGGGATGACTTTAAGATATGCTGAAATTGCAGTAGATGGAAAAGATATAATGATATGCCCAACAAAAAGGTACAAGTTTATATTTGATATAAGCATGAGATTTATGAGCCAAATTGGCAAGCCGCTTGGCTGTTTGATTTTCTTTTGGGTTGGAGAAGGTCCCGAAAGGCGAGTTGTGGTTTGACGTATTGGCCGGTAAAAAGGAGGTGATGGCGAAATTTTTCAAAAAGTTAAGGTGTTAGAAAATTTTCAGGATTTTTGAAAATTTTCATTAATAAGGATTAATTAATAATTTAATTAAAATAAATTGGTTTAGTGAAACCGGAGTTAAGAAGTGAACAAATAAGTTCTAACTAGTTAATAGGGTTTGTTTTCTACCTTAGCAATTTCGAGGACGAAATTATTTTAAGTGGGGAAGAATGTAATGACCCGCATTTTTCAGCGATATATTAATTAATTTATTTAATTATTTAAATAGTGGTTTAGAGAATTTAATGGTCGTTTAATTAAATAACTTGGAATATTTAATTAATATAAATAATTAAATAATATATTTAATTCTGAAATAATCAGAATGGGCTGAAATGGCGATATGGTGTGAATTGGGCAATTCAAAATATATAATTCAGTTTAGAATTGAATTTATATTAATGAATATATTATTTAAAATGAAGATTGAACGTAGAATTATAATATAATTGAAATCAAGCTCGAAATGGCGCGGCAGTTCGCGATTTTGTCAATCTGCAACCAAACGGTTATATTGCAGTTTCTTATATGACAACTGACAAGGAGACAAATATAAAAATCAGTGTTTTGGAAATGCATATGTTATTAAAGATTTAAGCAAATTTCAGAATGTACCTTTATTATTATATGAAAAGTTTATAACCATGCATAAACAATTAAAATGTTCATAAGCTAACCATGAAAACATGAACAATAATTTATCTCATAACACGGTTAATATATGTCCTTAGCTATGTATGGACCTATAGTTGTATGCCTTTTCATTAACCATTCATGCATGTTAATTACTGAACAAAAGAAGGAAGTAAAATATATTGTTTATGCATAACACTTCATAGTCATAGAAATTGTCTATGTGGCGTAAATAAATAGAGTCAGCTGAAACAACCTTTTCAGAGGGTCAAATAATTAATGTTACTAATTATGTGAACTGAATGTTCAAAGCTCTTAATTGGAACTTTTCTTACAGGAATAACTAGAATGGTTTTTGGACCTGAGAGCAGCTTATAAATTAAGAAATAGAGTACTACGTGGATAAACGAAATATGAAAATAAGTTTATGCCCACCTTTTTGCTAACCATGAAAACATATTCTTTAAGATAAGCATGACGTCTGAAAAACCATGTTGGATAGTGGTGTTTTTTCTGTTGGCTTGAATTATTGGTTGGTGGCATGTTCTTTATCTATTGCACTTTGATATGATACTGAATAAATATAAGTTACTATTTACTCAAAATTCCTGCTGACCCTGTAAATGTTTACCTTAGGCATTGATCTTCATTTCAATGTGAACTGTTATAACCATACTTTTAATTTTTAAGAATTACATATGATGTTATGAATAATTTAATTACAAAATTGCAAAGTAACCATACTATGTAGAAATTAACTAGCTAATTTTATAAAAATTACACTAGTTCATACTTTTGATTCCCTTTAATCATTATTTAATTGGGTATATAACATACGTAACCTAACTAGCCTCTATGCAGGACCTGAATTATATATACATGTAGTTGTTTTTTACAAGCGTTTTATATGACCAGTTTCATGTTCATACTAAGTAATTTGGAACTTACTTGACGCAAGCACGGTTTTAACTATTTTTTTCCATGACCATATTTTTTTTATTATACAAAATACATTTCAAGATCCACCCACTAATGTATTATTTACTCACCTTTAGATTTATTTTCTTAACTTAGGAAGATAAATCAAATATCTATAGTAGTTTGCAGCGTGTGTTCATTTTCTATCATTATATTGTGAGAGTTACCTGTATCGTACTACATAAATATTTTGCCAAATGTTCAAAAACATGCTTCAATTCAAGTATTCATGCACTGATATTCACCATATGAAATTAAATTCATAAAATCTAAAGGGACTTTATAATGTTTACACCTGTATCCTTATGTTTAAGAATTAGACAGGTTTATGGAAACAAACTTGATAAGATGATGCTTCCACACTGTGGCTAAGGGTTCTAGTGTCGATCCTTTTTAAATAAAAGGTGAGTTCAAACCATTCCTTATATTCCCCAATGACTATTATTGCGCACTTCCATTCTAATATCATGTAACGGGTATTAAAATATTAAAGGAAAAATGGTTGTATTAGAAAAGAAGATGTTAACAGAGGAGGGAAGGGTAAAATAATTTGCAAAAGGGAACAACCAACAAGGTTCATCATATATTGCTTAAATTTGTCAATCTATGTCCTACACTATTTTCATATGTTTATATTTTGTGTTTGTTAATATTATGAAGCAGCAATGCAATGCTTGGGAAAAAATAAACTTTATGTTAGTCATATTGACCGTGTACAGAGTCTCCAAATGCTCCTTCATTCTCAGGTTTGTTTGCATCGGCCAGTTAGTTATCCTCTACAGAATTTTAAAATATACACATACATACGTGTGTGTATATGTATTTATAAATAACTATATATATACATATATATACACTACAACATGCATTGGAAAATGCGACGAGCCAGAGAGACGGCTTGCGACGGCGAAAAAGCGGTCGTCGCAAGCCGTCGCATGGTCTGCTAATACAATCAGCAGCTGTTACCTCATCTCTTTCATTATGTCCTCCTCCAAATTCATTTCATAACCCTAGAATCCGTTGCCCCCTATGCTGTCGCGATTTCAACGCTCCAAACTCGCCTCCAAGCTTTCAATTTTGTACCAATATGTCTTCTAACACTATTTTATGTTTAATTAGGGTTAGTTAGACGGTTTAGTTGCATGTTTATATGGGTTTGTAAATCGATTGTTTATGGATATGAAATTGGTAGTCATGTGGGATGCTTATGATGATGATTGTGTTGTAGGTTGAGTTGAGAATAAATGTAATTGATTAGGAGTTTGAAAATGATGATGATCACATTATTGTTGTCATTTATATTATTGTGTTGATGTAGAATTATTGATTAGTTTGGTAATTTGAAAATTAGTGTGTACTACTTATTAACATGTTTATTTATAAGTTCATGCGAATATTTGTTAACAATATTTGTTGTCGTTTAGGCAAAAATATGTGTATTATATTAAAGTTTCTAGCTAGAGTACTGTTAGTTGATATTAGCTTAGGCAAAAATATTTGTAGCGGAAAAAATGGGATTGAATTGTAGAAGTGCTTGCTATTCTGATGTAAATGAATTTGGTCATTGTTAAAAAAGTGTGCATGCTTTTTTACACTTGAGTGCCTTTCTGATGTGAATATGATTTCAATATAATGGGTGTACGTGTAGCGCTTGACCAATTATGAGTTGCCAAGGGAACAAAGTACTGTTGCATGTATTCTCATTGTCAAATAAATGTTATATTATTAGTAACCATATAACACATGTAGAGTATTTAGTTTTTAATGTTGGAGTATTAATTTTGGAGCTGAAAGTTACAATGACAAAATAAAAAAATGCATGAAGCGAGTTCAATGTTTCATTCCCAAGTACATTGAATTAGAGGATAAGAAATATTATAAACTTATTTTGATTTGGAGAAGGCAACCACAGAATCAGAAATACTTGCTCTGTTGAAGTACAAATTTTAATATAATACTCTAGCTAAATTAAAATAATTAGAATTTAATTTATTAGAGGTGCTAGCTTATGAATTTTTTATAAAAAGCGTAATTTAAAATTGGACATAGTTTGCTAAATTTTTAATTACGTGTTAATATTGCAAATTTAAAGCTTTTTGAATGGAAGTTACAGTACACTTTAAAATTGAAACTGTAGTTAACAAAATTTATTGAACGTATGAAAAAAATATTATGTAGATGTTAAAATGAAAATTATACAATGTGTTTTACTTATATGAATCCCTTAGAGATTTTTGGCCCCGTCCGACAAGTGTTGTATATGATCCTTATATGCATATTTGTTTTTACACAGAACGGAAATCTATATTCATCTGATAAAATATTCGTTAAATTTGTCCCATTATTGGACATGTTACAAATGTAATAACGCAGACAAATTTTATAAATCGTTTCAGTTTAAACGGTTAACGAAATTTTGATGGCATTTCCTTTTTTCCCTGTGTACACGCATTTGTGTACGATACATGGAACAAAGGGAAGTGCTGCCGAAATTTTGTTGAACCGTTTAACCTGAGATGATTTATAAAATATGCTTATGTTATTATATCTATAATGGAAAGTAGGTTGATCGGTCGTCGTTAAAGTAAAAAATAAATAAACTAATAAACCAAAAACATGAAGTAGTTATAAATGAAATCTTGCAAGACTTTAATTAATATAAAGTGTTTGATCGAAGTTTCTAACATATTTGTTGCAAATCAGGAAAATGTCCGATTATTTTCTTGATCGCAGTTGGATGTATGAATCCTAAACTGGTATGAAAGGGTCGAAAAAGGAACATTTTTGTAATGGTGTCCAATAATTTATTATATTTGCTAAATCTATTAATCGAAGTAACGTAGACATTCGTTGTTCGTGTAGTAAGTGCAGATATATGAAGCATTGGAAGCCAAACGTAGTAGAAGTACATCTATTTAAATTTGGTTTTGTGCCGAATTATTACTTATGGGATCGTCATGGAAAACTTTTTCAACCTACATCTAATCCTGTAGTGGTAGAGGACGATAATCCAATGATGAACAACAATACAATGACGAACCAATAGAAAATATGGTGCAAGATGCAAAACGATCAATGTTTCCTACCATTAATCAAGGCGACGATGAGAACGAAAATGTTGAAGAACCAACGACTGAAGCTATTTTTTTATGATTTATTGAATTCTGCTAAAAGGCCGTTGTAGGATGGATGTACAAGCGGAACCGAATTATCTATAACCGTCGAATACATCATTTTGAAATCAAAATTCAATCTTATAGAAGCTGCATTTATAGCGGTTGTACAAACTGCAAAACGGCACATGTCAACCAATAATTTGATGTGTGATTGTCATTATTAAGTGAAAAAACTTATGTCTGCTTTTGGACAACCGTATCAGAAGATAGATACATGTGTAAATGGTTGCATGTTGTATTGGAAAGAAGACGCTCACCTGAGAAAATGCAAAATTTGCAACGAAGATAGATATAAACTAAGAAAAAAGAAAGGAAAAGAAGTTTCGTATAAGAGAATGCATTATCTACCTATAACCCCTAGACTTCAACAGCTATATGCATCGTCTGCTATAGCATGTCATATGCGATGGCATACCGTGATAACACCAGAAGAAGGAACTTTGATACATCCATCCGATGGTGAAGAATGGAAACATTTTGATAGAACTTATCCTGAATTTCCTGCAGAGAGCCGTATTGTTAGGCGCGGTTTATGTACGGATGGATTTTCGCCATTTTCTCGGTTTGGTAGTAAATATTCGTCATGGCCTATCATTGTTACTCTTTATAACTTACCTCCATAGATGTGTATGAAAACTCCATATATGTTTCTAACGATTGTCGTCCCCGGTCCCGATGATCCGACACAAGAAATTGATGTTTATCTACAACCATTGACTGAAGAGTTGTAAACATTATGGCATGAGGGAGTTGAAACATACGAACTTTCGAGAAAAAAGAATTTTTGTATGTTTGCTTTTTTATTATGGACTATTAGTGATTTTCCCGTATATGGCATGCTTTCAGGTTGTAGCACATCCAGACGTCCAGCTTGTCCTCATTGTATGGAAGAGACACGCGCATTTTCATTAAAGTATGGAAAAAAATTCTTGGTTTGACTATCATCGGTGCTTTCTGCATATTAACCATAAATTTAGAATGGATAAAAAGAACTTTAAAGCTAACAGAGTAGAGACTATGATACCACCTAAAGTTTGGACAAGTGAAGAGATATATGAAATCATAAAAGACTATCCAAATATACATGAAACTGGGGAGCAGGTTGAAACTTCAGGTAAATCGGACATTCATAATTGGTGCAAGCAAAGTATATTTTGGGAGTTACCTTACTGGAAAAATCTACTACTCCAGCATAATATTGATGTCATGCACAATGAAAAAAACGTTTTCGATAACGTTTTTAATATAGTTTTGAATGTAAAGGGGAAAACCAAGGACGATGCGAATTCGAGATGTGATATATTACACGTTTTGTAAATAGCCGAAACTTCACTTGTACGACGATTAAAAAAAAACAAAGCATGCTATGAGCTAGACAACAGGAAAGTAAAACTCGTTCTAAAGTGGTTGGAAGGATTAAAATGTCCTAGTGGGATTTATTCTAACATCCGTAGATGTGTGGACTTTAAAAACAGTAAATTGAGTGGGATGAAAAGCCATGATTGTCATATCATGATGGAATATTTTTTACCTGTGATTTTCAAAGAACTTTTGCCCACAAAAGTATGAAGTATTATAATAGAATTAAGTATGTTTTATAAACAACTTTTTCAGCGACGTTAAAGGTAGATCGTCTGCGTAAGCTTGAAATAGAAATCCCTATACTGCTCTGCAAACTCGAGAAAGTATTTCCACCAGGTTTTTTTAATGCAATGGAGTATTTACCTATTCATCTTCCGCCCGAAGCACTCCTTTGAGGTCTTATGCAATATAGATGGATGTATCCATTTGAGAGGTAATTTTTGTATACTTAATAATCTTGATAGATTACAATTTAGATTTTTTGTTCCTACATATAAATTTAATTAATCTTATTATAGGTACTTGAATCATTTGAAGAAAAAATTTAGACAAAAAGCACGAGTAAAAGGTTTCAATTTGAAAATCGTACCTTGAAGAAGAAGCTTCATTTTTTTTCTTTCATTACTTTAGTGATGATGTGAACTTATCTTTTGTAACTATTCCCCATAATGAAGAAGCTGTTGAACATGAGTCTTCTCAAACAATGTTATCTATTTTTAGACAACGTGGAAGACCTGCTGGAAAATATGTGGAAATATGGTTAAGCGACAGAGACTACCATGTGGCATACACATATGTTCTTTTAAATTGTATGGAAGTTGCATCATTTGTCAGGTAATACTAAATTCATATACAATTAACTTATATATATATTTATACAAATTTATATTAATAAAAAGGGAACATAACACATATCTGCAGCATATACGAATCATAACACCCATCTGGTGATCTCAATAAAGAATTTGCTGGATGGTTTTCAAACTATGTTCATGATCTCACAAACTGTGTTGTTAAGGAAGGACTATGACATCTTGCTATCGGGCCAAAAAGAAATGTCAAAACTTATCCAATATACTTCGTCAATGGATTTAAATTCAACATCGATGATTACGGAGCTGAAAAATTAACATATAATAGCGGTGTATTTATCAAAGATAGTGACGATCCAGAGGAGCATATAAAAGATTTCTATGGCATCTCAACGCAAGTTCTAGTGTTGACATATTATGTACATCCTACAAAGAAAGTTTTTCTATTCAAATGCAACTAGTTTAGCAATGTCTCTGGTTTTGGAATTAACATGCACAAAAATTATAAGCTAATTGAAATAAGCCATATGTCGCATTACTATAAGTATGATCCTTTCGTGTTAGCTAAGCAAGCATTATAAGTCTATTTTGCTCCATATCCATCCTTAAAACAAGATAAAGCAGATTGGTGGGCTTTTTTTAAAACAAAGGAAGATTTACATTTAATGGAAATAATATTCCAGACGAAGCAGCGTAGGTCTTGAGCCAAATACTGAAATAATAATAGTTAATGATAATGATGTAGGGTCATTGAATGATGAAGCGAATGTATTAGTAGATGCATTTGTAAGTATTAAAGAAAACGGTATAGAGTATGAGACTAAGTTTGGATCAGAAGATGATGAAGACTGGTCATAGATGATAACTACTTATGAATTTACTTATGTTATTTATTATCCGAGCTATGTAACAACAATGATGATGAGTTCTTAAATATGAATTTACTTGCATTCTTTACTATTCTGATGTGTGTAATGATAATGATGATTATATATGTTATGCATTATTAAGAGTTATATGCACTGTTCTTTTCATGTACGATTATGTGTCGATTATGTCAGGGTATGATTGTGTGATGATTAATGATTATGTGATGCTTATGTGCTCATTATTATTTTGTATGCATTATATGATTATGACAGATATGTCTGATAGAAGACGATTGAGGAGTATGTCTCAGCCATCCCCTTCACCATCTCCTGCAGCTGGAAAAGGGCCGAGCAACTCGGACCCAGACCAACGCCGAGTTGCAGAGATTGTTCCAAAATTTATTTCAATTTAGATTATTTAAAATATATGAAATATCCATGTCAACATGTATACAGAGGTTTCGAGGTCGAGCCAATAGATTTTATTCTAGAAGTATCGAGGGAGTCATACAGGAGTAGAATGTATGGGGCTTGGCCACATTGGGATAACATCCCACCACATATCAAGAACGCTATTCTAGCGGATTTGATGGTAAGTATATTTTTATATTATTATTAAAAACTAATATACTATACATAATTCAAAATAAATTTAATATGCAGGTTGTTGTACGTGTGGAGCTGCATGATATGCATTTTTTATGTCTAGCTGGAATATGAAGATGTGGAAAAATTATAAGAAGGCAATTTCGAGGGCAAAGAACTCTCGTAAAAAGCCAAGTTGGATGAGTGACGATGTTTGGGCTGGATTTCTAAGATATTGGGATACCCAAGTGGCCAAAGAAAGCTATAAGGAAAATATTCACATTTATGTTGATTGCGTTATTTTTATTAATCTTGTATCAAATTTAATAGAAAGTAGCAGCAAGAAATAAGGCAAATATAAATTAGAATCCAGCTTTACACCACGGTGGCTCCAAATCTTTCTAACATCATAGGTGATAATTGGTATAAATTTTCAATGTTTTTAGCATATGTACACGTATATATTTTGTGTATATCATTCATTCTTGTTTTCAATAATTTTATTACTGTGTATGTACTCAATTTGCAAATTTAGGAAGGGTGCCTTCGAAGGCAGAGTCTTTTAGACATATAAATGCGGTCGAGCAGACTGATGAAGAAGGGAACGTTACACATGATAGGCCGGACCACAAGGCTGCGGGTGTAATGTTAAATGTTCTTATCCGTAATTAAAATGTTTCATATTCGTTATATCACAGTATATAAGTAAATTATATAGCAATTGTACTAAAATTATATTGGTACTCTAGAAGAGATATTGTACAGAGTCGGCTAGGGCGACACAGGCTTGTGGATGAGAGGAGCTTACAGTTGCAGTGTCCGATCGTATATGCGACTCTATTATTGATTCGCCTACTCGAAATAGGCGGTACGGCTTTGGCAATCAAGAGGTAAACCATATTTATTTATATGATAACATCATGAATATAACTTTAATGTGAAGTTTAATCATTTCGCATGCTATTGCTTTTCAACAAGGTTACAGGAGGTCCATGGAGGAAGAGACTATAGCTCGGATGCAACAGCTAGATGAGATGAATGATTGGCGAAGAAGTCAGCTGGCCCAACAAATGGACGAGTGGATTGCAATGTACTATCAGGAGCATGGGTCGATGCCAGGGGAGGGAGATGTTGCTGCTGACGAAGAAGCCGAAGGCGAAGAAGAAGAAGGCGAAGGCGAAGAAGAAGAAGGCGATGACGACGACGTGTAGTTTGATTGTTCTTATGCTTGGGTATGTACATATTCTACTAGTAGCATACTGGTTTTTTACATGCTTGATGCACGATGATATATCACGATGGTGGTATGGATTTAGGTGTGTTTTGGATATATTACAATAGTGGTATGGATTTATTTGTGTTTTGGACATATTACGATGATATGTTATGATGGTGTTATGAATTTAGTAATGTTTTGGATATATTAGGATGTTATGTTATGAATTTGGTATATATTATGATTTGGTAGCGTTATATTGGATTTGGTGTATGTTATGATGGAATGATAGCGAGTATTGTTATGGAAATATGTTTCAGATTTGGTGTATGTTATATTGATTATATTTTTGTGGATTGAAGAAAAAGAATAGCAGTGTAGTGCAGCAAAATATGTTCTAGATTTACAACTGCTAGCGACGGCCTACAGCTCCAGATTTGCAACGGCTAGCGATGCACTACAGGTCCAGATTTGCAACGGCTAGCGACAACCTATTTGCAACGGTTTTAAATGCCTTGTAACGGCTTCCCGGGAAACAAACTACCTGCCACGTTTGATGACACGTGGACAAGTTGTCATTGCAGGCCATTGCTAAATAACTGACAGAGCCGTCGTTTTTCCTGTCACTTTTCGTGTTGGCAACGACTTAAATTGCAATGGCAATTTGCGACGGCTAGCGACGGCCGCCAACGCTTTTTAGCCGTCGCAAAGTACTGTGTTCTTTGTAGTGATACACACACACACAAAAACACATATGTATGGGGTCTTATGCTAGCATATTTTCTTCTTCTTTGTCTGGCTTTGGAAAATTCAACAAAACATGACTGCTTGATTGGTGTATTTTGTTGCCTTTTTTTATTTTGTTTCCTAATAACAGGTTTGGGGTAAAGGAAGTTCTTTTTGAGCCTCTAATTAATTATTAGCTATGAAAACAGAAAAGTTTCTAGCAAATATTTTACCTTACGTTCATGATGTTGAAAATAAAGTGAAGGAAAATATCAAGCAAGCTTATATCATGCAAAAAATCTACTTTCTTCAAAGGATGAGTAGTGCAAGCAGTAAATTTTAATATGTTATTCACACTAGATAAGTAATGAAAATTTGGACCGAATTGCGGTATTTTTGGATGACTAAGTGAAGCTAAAGAATAAGATGGTGTTGTTTTTCTAATGAATATATATTTGCTTAAGCATCACTGCTTTTAAATTTTCAATTTCAGCCTAGCTTACGTGGAAAATAGAAACATAACTGTTGTTGATCTACTCTTACTGTTCCTATATATCCGGTACTTGTTTCAGTTTTTAAATTTCTATTCGTTGATCTCTATCTCAAATTTTACTAAATTGAATTCTTGTTTTTTTTTAAATTTCGTTTAAGAGGTTGAAACTGGATGGTAAAACCACTATTGTGCTCGTGTAACAAAGGAGATCGCAACAACGCAAGCAAGGGTTGATTTGGTGAAAAAGGGGTTGGATGCAAGGTTTTCTATGATTGGAAATCCGATGTATGATAGCGTGCTCATGTATTGTGATGAGCTACTATAGTATTTTCGTCTGTGAATTTGTCCTCTTAATGTTAGTTAATCTATTTTACTTATGCTTCATACTATAACATTCTGATGTTTGAGTTCCGTAAAATCTGTGAGACCACTCACATTTTCTTAAAGAAAATTAAAATGATGAATATTAGTACCAAAATATCATTTTTGACTTTCAAAAAAACTGAGTCATATAATCAATTAAACCGGGTCATGTAATCAATTAAAGACATTTTTTGACTTTCAACGAATTTTCGTATTTGTCATCAAATTTATCATCTTGCAAACAAATGCATCATAGTGGTGCACTGATCCAGTGGTGGTGAGCTGCACCACTGAAGTGTAAATGCACCACCATAAAGTGGTGTTTTTGCACCACTTTAGTGGTGCAAGTGCTTCATGTAGCGGAGAAATTTCGACTCAAGACCGCTCAAATCAAAAACCTCCAAATCAGCAGAAGACAAGATTGTGGTAAACGTGCAAAAACAACTAATCAAATCCAAAAGCCAATCATAATCACCACACAAGAGAAATAAAGGAGCAATAACGAAAAGTAAATCACATAGGGATTTATAGTGGTTCCATTAACAATTTGTTAGTGTATGTCCACTTGAGAGAGAACCTTTTATTAATGCCAAAGAAGGGTACAAGAAATTGATTAGAATGGTCACTTAATTCACTCAAAAAATTTATTTGTGGAGATAAGAATTGAAGAAAATAAATTTATGCTAGAGATCCTAAAACTTGATTGGGAGATAAAATGGGTGCCTTTCACTCTCTCTATAGGCTCCTTTTGTAAGACCAATTACTTCATACGTAAGTTAACTTTACCACCAAGTCAAGTAAACTTGGCATCAAACTTTTAGATACATGACAAAAGATCTTATCAATTATGCCACCAAAAGAGGGAAATAAATATATACTCAAATCTCCTAAATTAGGGAAAGCAATATCTACCCAAATCTCATTAATTAGGGAAAGCAATATCAACCCAAATCCCATTAATTAGGGAAAGCAATATCTACCCAAATCCCATTAACTAGGGAAAGCAACATCTCCTCTTTCTCCCAAAAAAAAATCTTCCATTTAATGTGATTTAGCATCACCAAATTTAACACTTCACCTTGATGCAAAATCACCTATCTCCAACTCCATGAACTAATGGTATCCATACCATCACTCGTAACTGATAGCTCCAACTATCACCATATCTAGCTTCACCAATCTTGAATGTTTTACCAATGAGTTCCGGCAACACCACCCCCTATTGCACTCCATTAATGAGTTCAGACAAAGTTCCCACCCGCTAATAAAGTGTTAAAAACACCCAACTCCAAAACTAGTCTCACCAAAAGACAAACATACTAAGAAGATAGAACTTTAACCTCTCACCGATACTCTTTTCCATCCATATCCAAGCTTCTCTCTCAACCGTGCCACCCTGTGGCACTTAACACCTCTCCAAGAGAATTAAGTTCAAGCAATGCTTGAACTTTCCAACCGGCAATGCCTTAGTGAACATATGTGCCGCAATATTCTTTGTGTACACTTTTCGAAAGGCATACTTGCTTGTCTTTGTCTATGGATACTAGAAATGACTCTCTCACTTCAATATGCTTGGTCCATGAGATAAATGCCAAATTCTCCGCCAAATGGATAGCACTTTGGCTATCACATTGAACATCAATGCTGTCATGTTCAAAACCCAAGTCACACAACAATCGCTTTAAATATAGTGCTTCCTTTGCTTCCTCTACCGCATCAGTCAACTCCTCCTCCTTAGTGGATAAAGCAACCACGGTCTACAATCTCGATCTCTAACTTATGGATGTACTACCAAGAGTGAAGGCATTTCCGGAAGTTGATTTTCTTCGATCCCTATCACTAGCGCAGTTCGAATCACAGTAACCAATCAATATGTAATTCTTCTCCTTACTACCCCCAAAAGCAAGACCATGAGATGTTGTACCTTTCAAGTATCTCAAGATAAGATTTACGGCTTCTCAACGTGATTTCCCCGGATTAGCCATGTACCGACTAACCACTCCGACGGCACTTGCAATATTGGGCCTTGTACACACCATGACATACATCAAACTACCAATCGCACTAGCATATGGAATATTTTCCATATAAGCGTTGTCTTTCTCCTCGATAGATGGTCCCTTATTCAAAAACTTTACATGCAAAGGTAAAGGTGTATTTGACGCATTTACATCCTCCATGCTAAACCGACAAAGCACTTTTCTAATGTATTCCTTTTGAGTTAATTTCAACTCAAAATGCTTTCGATCCCTTTCAATTTCCATGCCCAAAATCTTCTTTGCTTCTCCAAGGTCTTTCATTTCGAACTCCGCTTTTAATCTCAATTTCAACTTGTTGATATCTTCTTTGTCCTTATAAGCAATGAGCATATCATCCACATACAAAAGTAAATACACCCAATAATCATTTCCCAGCCACTTAAAATAGACACAAGCATCCTTGATGCTTCTTTCAAAGCCATTTTCAAGCACTAAATGATCAAATCTCTTATACCATTGCTTAGGTGATTGCTTCAAACCATATAGTGATTTCTTCAACTTGAAAACTAATTTTAACTTACCATCTACACCGAATCCTTTCGGTTGCTCCATGCAAATGTCTTCATCCAAGTCACCATGCAACAAGACGGTTTTCACATCAAGTTGCGCAAACTCTAAGTCGTGAACAACAACTATGACAAATAATATCCGGATAGAAGTGTGTCTCACAACTGGTGCGAAGATCTCATCATACTCCTTTCCCTTCCTCTGTGTAAACTCCTTAGCCACTAGCCAAGCTTTGTATCTTCCATTGTCCTTCACCTTATATATCCATTTGCACCCAATAGCACAGTTTCCTTTAGGAAGTGGAACCAACTCCCAAGTCTGGTTCTTCATCAACGATTGCATCTCTTCCTCCATGGCACAAATCCATTTCGAGAAATCACTCAAACTTATGACATCATCAAGGCCTATCGGATCATCTTGGAATACATGAAGAGAATAGTCCAAATTCTCACAAAAGCTAAGATAGTTCCAATCACCGTATCTTTCGAGTGGCCATATAACACGATGACCGACCCGAGTAGCAATTCCATCATCTGATCTTCCTTCAGCTCCACCTTGAACTGAATCTTCTCTAGAATCATGAAAATCATCAACACTACTAGAGGGAACTTGTGGACTATGCGATATAACATCAACCGCTACCTCCTCATAAGCATCTCCAACAACTCTACTCTCTTTAGGCCTGAAAGTGGGAATAACTTCCTTCTCCTTTGATTCACTATAAACCAAATCTGGAACATCCGATGAGCCCTCATTCACCTTGAACATAGCCGACTCATCAAAAGTAACATGATGAGAAACTGCAAACTTCTTCGTTTTCGGATTTCAAATCGATATCCTTTAACTCTATCCATATATCCGAGCAAAATCCCCTTGAAAACATTAAGTGAAAGCTTATCATTCCCCGGATCATGCACATAAACCAGACTGCCAAATACACGAAGATAACTCAAGTCAATGCTCTTCCCCTTCCACACTTCCTCTAGAATTTTGTTATCAATAACTAAGCATGAAATTCGATTAATAATATGGACTGCGGTTGATAAAGCTTCGGCCCAAAATCCCTTAGACAAACTCGAAGTCTGTAATGACCCGCATTTTTCAGCGATATAATAATTAATTTATTTAATTATTTAAATAGTGGTTTAGAGAATTTAATGGTCGTTTAATTAAATAACTTGGAATATTTAATTAATATAAAAAATTAAATAATATATTTAATTCTGAAATAATCAGAATGGCCTGAAATGGCGATATGGTGTGAATTGGGCAATTAAAAATATATAATTCAGTTTAGAATTGAATTTATATTAACGATAATATTATTTAAAATGAAGATTGAACATAGAATTATCATATAATTGAAATCGAGCTCGAAATGGCGCGGTAGTTCGCGATTTGGCGATTCGAACTTTAAACGAATATACAGAAGACGTTTTAAATCGGATTTCTATGAAACAAGAAATGTTAGGAGCTAGTGAAGTATATTTTCTAGTGGAAGAGAAAAATCGGGATTTCGTCGTATAGATTTTGATTTATGTCCAAATTAAATATTCAGAAAAACAGCGGTCTATTCGTTCGTGGCCATAACGGTTATTTAAAAGTATTTGAATATCGGGTTTGAATTTAGACAAGGTTCTTTTGAGACGTAGTGATAATTTAATTTTTAGAATTTTATGGTAATTTTTAATTAATTAAATAAGAAACTTTTTATTTGGAGTATTTTGCACCCTATATCGATATTTTGGGGTTTCACAATATGAGTTAATCTACTGATATTATTATATTTTTGGGATCGTGGGACGTTGCTTGTCTCACTGGTATTTTTAATTCTGTCGTTAGCAGTCCGTACATTGGCAATGCTTTAAGTAAAGAGTACCGAAATCTTTAAAAAAATAAACCGAAATAAATGAATGGACACTTGTGGGCTCATTCCACTATACCCTGACTTTGCAAACCCAAGCATAAACAATCCTAGTGTATCCAAGTATCCTAGTATAAAGGAATAGAAACATTTCATTGTACTGTGAAGACAACAACATGTTTCCATGATCAAAACAGAAGCCACGTCCATCTCTTCTCAGCCGCATCTCCCCTTCTCAAATGCGTGGCCTTCAAAGCTCCACAACAATCAAACCAAAATGCTATAAATACATTTCAACTTATCCTAACCCCTAACTAAAATTTCCTAGGTCAAAAAGCAAAATAAAATGCTGAGCCGCCGTTCTTTGTTCTTCAAAATCCTCAATGCGGAAAAATAAAAATAAAACTTCCATCTTCTAAAATCAAAACTGAATCCTCCTATAATGTTGACTCAGCGTTCGTTCGATTTTCTACTAGGTCCCGCGCGAACTAGGGCTGTTGCGGAATTCTGACGTCGGTCATTTGAGGAGTTTGTGAAAGCAAGTGCGGTAATGACTGATAGTAGGGGTTCGAGCGGGTCATTTAGTTGATGAACGCAAGGGTGTTGTACTGTGTGCGTTTTAGATATGGGTGGATGGAAAAAGGGAAAGCTTGGTTGAGTTTGTTTTGAATTCAATGAAGTGATGATGGGATTTGTTCTGTGCGTGGTGTATACAGGAGCTTGCCTGCGCGTTGAAGATCGGAGAAACACAAACAGGTCCTTGTGTTCGAGCGTGACCAGAAAAGAAATGGATGAGGAAGCCCTGTTCGTTGTAGCAAGAATCGGGGCACACAGTGGACAGGTACGGGAATTGATGGCAAAGTTTAAAGTATTGGGTTTATGGAGAAAAGTGGGATGTATTACTTTGTATTTGGGTGTAGGTCGTAAACTGGGGGGCTGCGTTTGAGTTTTTGGTATTTTGGTGAGGTGGGAGCAAACGTAAATGGCAATGAGAGTTGGCAGAAGTTTTGTAGCATGTGATTGTTGCCAGAGGGTTTAACGTTGGGAGGTTTACAAAAGTGGAAACAAGGATTTGAAATGGTGGTGCAAATGAGGCCATGATACTGTTGTAAATGAAGTGGGATGTTTATAAAGAGGAGGGACTTTAAAGTTGACAACGGCTTTGCCGTTTGGATGTTCCTTAGCGGATAGGTAAGCATGCTGGAGCACGAAATGGAATTCAAAAATATGGGAAATGTACTGTTCACGTATTGGAAGCGGTATGGCATTATGATGAAGGAGAAAGAGTAGAAGCGAATGGATTTTTTTTCTCCTGATGGGTCTTGGGCTGCCGTGAAGGATCAACATGGAGTTTCTAAGGATCAGCTTGCGTTTGACAGCACAAGGAAGATGATACTATACAGTAGAGGCATGTGTCTTCAAGTATGGTAATGGGCCAGCATTTTTAAAATTTCGAACGGTCAGATCCATTGGGATTGTATGGACGGACACTACACAGTGGAACTGACGAGGAGTGAATTGAAGCTCGTTACAAGTTATAGCGAAATAAACTGTCCGTCTGAATCGAGCGATGGTTATCGTTATTAACGATGATCGTCCAATGGAAACAGGTTGGAGGGATCCGACTGGATTCCTCAACATTTATTTTACTGTTTTTCATATATTGTGATATATGATGTGATATATAATCTGTTATTGATTGTATATGTTTGGATGATATTGATCATTGTGATTGGGTATTTTAAATACCCTAAGAAATACTGGAATTTAGAAAGAGAAATTTTTCAAAGAGTTATTGAACATGAATTATTTATAAAATCGAAGGATTTTATAAAAGGAATATTTGTTTAGAAAATAAATAGAATCGATTTAAAAATGTTAAAGAGAATAGGGTATGGTTTTTGAGTAATTTGAACTTGTTATACGTTGATGGAGTTGAGTAAATTTCAAAGTGTTGATCTGATGTTGGTTTCGGCCTTCGGGATTAACACTGAGGAATTTATTCACTTACCAATTTATAATGAGGATCTAATGAATAGAAGTGAAGTGATAAGAGGAATATTTGTTTAGAAAATAAATAGAATAATGGAATATTTATTTGGAAAATAAATAGGAATATAAAAGGAAATTGACGGGGTATAATAGGAGTTAATTGAATAGAGTTAATTGAATAGAGTTAAAGAAATAGAGTTAAGCAAAATTAGAAACTGACTAGAATTAGTAAGTTGAATGATTTCCTGAGTATCGATCTGATGTTGGTTTCGACATTCGGGGCTTATACGTAGAAAGTTGTTCTCTTGCTAGTTACAGTCAGGGATTGATAGTTGTGGAAGAGTAGTGATATGTAAATAAACAATGGAAATGTTTTCCAGTGTTAACAACATATACTTTCTAAACATAGAAAATGAGGATATATATATATATATATGGTTGATGATTTGATCGATAGAATTTCCATCTGGAAATAATATCGTTGTTTGCACACGTGTTTTCTTTGATAGTTAAATCACAGACTATCAAAGTTTTGACCATTTTAACGTTGTTAATATGGAGAGACCAGTTGGATTATTATCGAAAGAACCACTCCGTATTGGCATAAGCGTTGCGAATCAAGTATGCTGAATATATTGAAGTCGGAGTAAAGTGCAAGGGTTGTTGTATAATTCTTAGATAACAATTGCCTAAGATGGTTGTACTGAATAGTGCCTTCGGTTTGTCCAGTCCCAGGATGACCTGTATGGAAGAATGTCGTATAGAGTATATCTGATAGATTGCGTAAGTTGATCTCTTCAAACGTATTCACGTTTTGGTGGTGGAGGAATTCGTTTCTCCTAGCTGTATACCCGTGTTATTTTTGGATAAATCAACTTGTGATTTAAAGGGTACGACGATGTGACATTCTAAGTGAATGAAGATGTGGAATGTGAAAAGATAAGCGTAGCTTCTTGCCTCACATGCGGGAAATGACAAAAATCGGGTAGGCAGCATGGCTAAGTCGGTCGCTTCGAAGTAGGGTGTATAATCACCTATCTAGAGAATATTCATTTGCTTCTTTAATCTATCATTGCTGTCCCATATATATATACGAGAAACGGTTGCTGATCCCAACCGTTGGTGATATACATTCGATACACTCAAGCGAAATGAGTGGTCGGTCATGTGTGGCCGGGTTGCAAGATGTTCTTGTTGAACCCAGTGTATTCCTCTCTAGAGGTACACTAGCAAAAGGTGGTTCCATACCTTGTCATAGTTGGAAATCCATTACCCAATACGTGCTTGTGGTTTTAATTGTATACTACATATGTAGAATGTGAGATAGAAGCGTTTCTGCTAGATGATTATTATATTGTGTTGATAGACATTATTATAATATCAAAAGGTTTTTGATATAAAGATATTTTGGATTCTCATAAGGGAAAAACCCGTTCCATTATACGGCGTGGTCTTATGAGATATCGTTTACTTTTTCAAACTATTTAAAACTGTTTTACTCACACCAGTCCCATGACTGACCCGGAGTTTATTTTTTTATTTTTTCCCTAAACTCTTCGGTGCCCAATTCTGTACGGGCAGTCAAGTAGTCGGGATTTACAGATACTTGAAGAGCTAGAGCAGGATGCTTCAGGATCATATAGTTATAGTTTATATTCCGCTGTGTTGTAAGTGTTGTACTCTGATATTGTTATTGTACACATATACTGATTTTATTTCAAGGATATGTTATCTATTATATGTTATTCGTTCCGCTGTGAGGTTCGTGTTACTCTGATGTTGTGTTCTTCTTCTTCTTCTATTCTAAGTTTCTATCTTAGCTTTCCTCACCCTCTAATTTCTTTCATTAACTTTCTGGTGTTTTTCGATGTTTGGTTAGTCATCATTGAGTTATGGCGATAACCAAAGTCGACAAAAAACGGGTCGTTACAGTTGGTATCAGAGCATAAGGTTAAGCGATTTACCTTGGCTCTGTGGCGTGACTCGGTAGAGATGGGGTTAGTAATACCCTAGATTGAGTTTGAGTGTATATATACGAGTGAATGTATTTGTTATTTAATATAAAAAAATTGTTTTATATTGTGGAGATTTATTGGTTGAGTTGTTTATGGATTCTGGTCGATCAGTTTGTTCCACTGTATCGGTAGGAGTTTCTAAACACTCGAATACGATGGGTCGACACGATATGTTTTGAAAAGAGGGTAAAAAGAATAATTTTACCCAAATTATATTTTGATATATAGAAGATATATATATTGGAATGAATATATATTGGATATATTGGTTGTTGTTATAATCAAGTAAGATTATAAATTAAATGGTTATGTAAATAACCGATCAGAATTCATATAATTGAAATATATGAAATCGAAATGAATTAAATCTGAATTTAAATCAGAATTGGAATTAAAATCCCAGAATCCGGAATGGTGTTGTAAATGAATCTGGATTAAGTATAAGGAAATTTTAAAATCCTGGGAGATTTTAAATTGTTTACAAACATTGCAATGATATTTTGAAGTGATTTCAAAATGGAAATGGATTAAGAAATAATTTTGAAAAGTGATATAGTATTGAACTTACTTTGATCGCTGGGAAATAAATTCTGATGGTGCATCATCGGTGTCCATTTTCGAGTTTCTAAGTGACGGAATACTACCAAAATTTTAGTTTTAAATTGTTTTGAGAAAAACAAATTGTATTGAAATTCCAGAAAGGGATATTTGATTGTGGAAAGGCTAAGCTATTTAAAATTCCCTAGGAAAGACTGCTTGAATTTAAAACAAATTTAACAGAAATTTATGAAAGCAAATTGGAATTAAAAATAAAGCCAGTTATTGGGTAACTGAGTTGGATTAGAATGATATCGAGACAAATTGGATTTGGGAGATTCGAATTTGAAGTGTAATTTGGTAACCAAGTTAAGAGTTGGGAATCGAGAATGAAACTCGAGTTTGAAATGATAGTTGGCTTGGATATAAGCGAATGGTTGTATTGGAGATAAAAGTGATTGGAGTTTGATTGGGATGACTTTAAGATATGCTGAAATTGCAGTAGATGGAAAAGATATAATGATATGCCCAACAAAAAGGTACAAGTTTATATTTGATATAAGCATGAGATTTATGAGCCAAATTGGCAAGCCGCTTGGCTGTTTGATTTTCTTTTGGGTTGGAGAAGGTCCCGAAAGGCGAGTTGTGGTTTGACGTATTGGCCGGTAAAAAGGAGGTGATGGCGAAATTTTTCAAAAAGTTAAGGTGTTAGAAAATTTTCAGGATTTTTGAAAATTTTCATTAATAAGGATTAATTAATAATTTAATTAAAATAAATTGGTTTAGTGAAACCGGAGTTAAGAAGTGAACAAATAAGTTCTAACTAGTTAATAGGGTTTGTTTTCTACCTTAGCAATTTCGAGGACGAAATTATTTTAAGTGGGGAAGAATGTAATGACCCGCATTTTTCAGCGATATATTAATTAATTTATTTAATTATTTAAATAGTGGTTTAGAGAATTTAATGGTCGTTTAATTAAATAACTTGGAATATTTAATTAATATAAATAATTAAATAATATATTTAATTCTGAAATAATCAGAATGGGCTGAAATGGCGATATGGTGTGAATTGGGCAATTCAAAATATATAATTCAGTTTAGAATTGAATTTATATTAATGAATATATTATTTAAAATGAAGATTGAACGTAGAATTATAATATAATTGAAATCAAGCTCGAAATGGCGCGGCAGTTCGCGATTTGGCGATTCGAACTTCAAACGAATATACAGAAGACGATTTAAATCGGATTTATGTGAAACAAGAAACGTTAGGAGCTAGTGAAGTATATTTTTCTAGTGGAAGAGAAAAATCGGGATTTCGTCATATAGATTTTGATTTATGTCCAAATTAAATATTCAGAAAAACAGCGGTCTATTCGTTCGTGGCCATAACGATTATTTAAAAATATCTAAATATCGGGTTTGAATTTAGACAAGGTTCTTTTGAGACGTAGTGATAATTTAATTTTTAGAATTTTATGGTAATTTTTAATTAATTAAATACGCAACTTTTTATTTGGAGTATTTTGCACCCTATATCGATTTTTTGGGGTTTCACAATATGAGTTAATCTACTGATATTATTATATTTTTGGGGTCATGGGACATTGCTTGTCTCACTGGTATTTTTAATTCTGTCGATAGCAGTCTATACATTGGCAAGGCTTTAAGAAAAGAGTACCGAAATCTTTAAAAAAATAAACCGAAATAAATGAATGGACACTTGTGGACTCATTCCACTATACCTTGAATTTGCAAACCCAAGCATAAACAATCCTAGTGTATCCAAGTATCCTAGTATAAAGGAATAGCAGCATTTCTTTGTACTATGAAGACAACAACATGTTTCCACGATCAAAACAGAAGCCACGTCCATCTCTTCTCAGCCGCATCTCCCCTTCTCAAATGCGTGGCCTTCAAAGCTCCACAACAATCAAGCCAAAATGCTATAAATACATTTCAACTTATCCAAACCCTTAATTAAAATCTCCTAGGTCAAATAGCAAAAGAAAATGCTGAGCCGCCTTTTTTTGTTCATCAAAATCCTCAATGCGGAAAAATAAAAATAAAACTTCCATCTTCTAAAATCAAAACTGAATCCTCCTATAATGTTGACTCAGAGTTCGTTCGATTTTCTACTAGGTCCCGCGCGAAGTAGGGCTGCTGCGGAATTCTTACGTTGGTCATTTGAGGAGTTTGTGAAAGCAAGTGCGGCAATGACTGATAGTAGGGGTTCGAGCTGGTCATTTAGTTGATGAATGCAAGGGTGTTGTACTGTGTGCGTTTTAGATATGGGTGGATGGAAAGAGGGAAAGCTTGGTTGAGTTTGTTTTGAATTCAATGAAGTGATGATGGGATTTGTTCTGTGCGTGGTGTATACAGGAGCTTGCCTGTGCGTTGAAGATCGGAGAAACACAAACAGGTCCTTGTGTTCGAGCGTGACCAGAAAAGAAATGGATGAGGAAGCCTTGTTCGCTGTAGCAAGAATTAGGTCGCACAGTGGACAGGTACGGGAATTGATGGCAAAGTTTAAAGTATTGGGTTTATGGAGAAAAGTGGGATGTATTACTTTGTATTTGGGTGTAGGGCGTAAACTGGGGGCTGCGTTTGAGTTTTTGGTATTTTGGTGAGGTGGGAGCAAATGTAAATGGCATTGGGAGTTGGCAGAAGTTTTGTAGCGTGCGATTGTTGCCAGAGGGTTTAACGTTGGGAGGCTTACTGAAGTGGAAACATGGAATGGGAGGTGCGGATTTGAAATGGTGGTGTAAATGAGGCCATGATACTGTTGTAAATGAAGTGGGATGTTTATAAAGAGGAGGGACTTTAAAGTTGACGACAGCTTTGCCGTTTGGATGTTCTTTAGCGGATAGGTAAGCATGTTGGAGCACGAACTAGAGTTCAAAAATATGGGAAATGTATTGTTCACGTATTGGAAGCGGTATGGCATTATGATGAAGGAGAAAGAGTAGAAGCGAATGGATTTTTTTTCTCCTGATGGGTCTTGGGTTGCCATGAAGGATCAACATGGAGTTTCTAAGGATCATCTTATTTTTGACATTACAAGGAAGATGATACTATACAGTAGGGGCATGGGTCTTCAAGTATGGTGATGGGCCGGCATTTTTAAAATTTCGAACGGTCGGATCCGTTGGGATTGTATGGACGGACACTACACCGTGGAACTGACGAGGAGTGAATCGAAGCTCGTTACAATTTATAGCGAAATAAATTGTCCGTCTAAATCGAGCGATGGTTATCGTTATTAACGATGATCGTCCAATGGAAACAGGTTGGAGGGATCCGACTGGATTCCTCAACATTTATTTTACTATTTTTCATATATTGTGATATATGATGTGATATATAATCTGTTATTGATTGTATATGTTTGGATGATATTGATCACTGTGATTGGGTATTTTAAATACCCTAAGAAATACTGGAATATAGAAAGATAAATTTTTCAAAGAGTTATTGAAAATGAATTATTAATAAAATCAAAGGATTTTTTAAAAGGAATATTTGTTTAGAAAATAAATAGAATCGATTTAAAAATGTTAAAGAGAATAGGGTATGGTTTTTGAGTAATTGGAACTTGTTATACGTTGATGGAGTTGAGTAAATTTCAAAGTGTTGATCTGATGTTGGTTTCCGCCTTCGGGATTAACACTGAGGAATTTATTCACTTACCAATTTATAATGAGGATCTAATGAATAGAAGTGAAGTGATAATAGGAATATTTGTTTAGAAAATAAATAGAATAATGGAATATTTATTTGGAAAATAAATAGGATTATAAAAGGAAATTGACGACGTATAATAGGAGTTAATTGAATAGAGTTAAAGAAATAGAGTTAAGCAAAATTAGAAACTGACTAGAATTGTAAAGTTGAATGATTTCCTGAGTATCGATCTGATGTTGGTTTCGGCCTTCGGGTTTATACGTAGAAAGTTGTTCTCTTGCTAGTTACAGTCAGGGACTGATAGTTGTGGAAGAGTAGTGATATGTAAATAAACAATGGAAATGTTTTCCAGTGTCAATAACATATATTTTCTAAACATAGAAATTAAGGATATATATATATATATGGTTGATGATTTGATCGATAGAATTTCCATCGGGAAATAATATCGTTGTTTGCACACGTGTTTTCTTTGATAGTTAAATCACAGACTATCAAAGTTTTGACCATTTCGGTTGGATTATTATCCAAAGAACCACTCCGTATTGGCATAAGCGTTGCAAATCAAGTATGCTGAATATATTGAAGATGGAGTAAAGTGCAAGGGATGTTGTATAAATCTTAGATAACAATTGCCTAAGATGGTTGTACTGAATAGTGACTTCGGTTTGTCCAGTCCCAGGACGACCTGTATGGAAGAATGTCTGACAGAGTATATCTGATTGATTGCGTAAGTTGATCTCTTCAAACGTATTCACGTTTTGGTGGCGGAGGAATTCGTTTCTCTTAGCTGTATACCCATGTTATTTTTTGATAAATCAACTTTTGATTTAAAGGGTATGACAATGTGACATTCTAAGTGAATGAAGATGTGGCATGTGAAAAGATAAGCATAGCTTCTAACCTCACATCCGGGAAATGACAAAAATCGGGCAGGCAGCATGGCTAAGTCGGTCGCTCCGAAGTAGGGTGTATAATCACCTATCTAGAGAATATTCATTTGCTTCTTTAATCTATCAATGTCGTCCCATATATATATATATATATATATATATATATATATATGAGAAATGGTTGCTAATCCCAACCGTTGGTGATATACATTCGATACACTCAAGCGAAATGAGTGGTCGGTCATGTGTGGCAGGGTTGCAAGATGTTCTTGTTGAACCCAGTGTATTCCTCTTTAGAGGTATACTAGCGAAAGGTGGTTCCATACCTTGTCATAGTTGGAAATCCATTACCCAATACGTGCTTGCGGTTTTAATTGTATACTATATATGTAGAATGTGAGATGGAAGCATTTCTGCTAGATGATTATTATATTGTGTTGATAGACATTATTATAATATCAAAAGGTTTTTGATATAAAGATATTTTGGATTCTCATAAGGGAAAAACCATTCCGTTATACGGCATGGTCTTATGAGATATCGTTTACTTGTTCAAACTGTTTAAAACTGTTTTACTCACACCAGTCCCATGACTGACCCGGAGTTTATTTGGTTTGTTTTCCCTAAACTCTTAGGTGCCCAATTTTGTATGGACAGTCAAGTAGTCGGGATTTACAGATACTTGAAGAGCTGGAGCAGGAGGCTTCAGGATCATATAGCTATAGTTTATATTCCGCTATGTTGTAAATATTGTACTCTGATATTGTTATTGTATACATATACTGATTTTATTTCAAGGATATGTTATCTATTATATGTTATTCGTTCCGCTGTGAGGTTCGTGTTACTCTGATGTTGTGTTCTTCCTCTTCTTCTATTCTAAGTTTCTATCTTATCTTTCCTCGCCCTCTAATTTCTTTCATTAACTTTCTGGTATTTTTCGATGTTTGGTTAGTCATCATTGAGTTATGGCGATAACCAAAGTCGACAAAAACCGGGTCGTTACAAAGTCAATCATAACACTACACCAAAACATGAAATTTGGTACAAGAGGGTGCGAAGATTTGATAACGCTTTTAGCCGTATCAAATTTGATATTGCTCATAGTCGTATCAACTTTCCTCTTGGCGATCTGCACCTCCCCAAACACGTAAGATCTAACCGTACATCAACAAAGCTCCAGATCAGTTCATCTGATACGACTTTGGTTCGTATGAAATCTGTATCTTATTTTTCCCTGCTATTTTCTTTTTGGCACCATCTTACTTTGACACTTCAAAACTTTCGGTCGGCTTCCCTCTTTTTAATTTCCATGGTGATCGAAAACCCAAATTAGGGTTTTGGAACTTGGCGCACCATCTTGCTTTGTAAATAAACCATCCACCGCTCGAAGCCCAATCCACCACTGTCCATCGTCAGCTCGCGCTGCCTTCATCTCACCGGGGAACCTTTAGTCCACCGCTGTCCATTTTCTCGTCGCCCCTGAAGGTGAGTATTAGCTCATGGTTTAATTTGAACTTGAATTGGGTTTAATTTTAATTTGAATTGGGTTTAATAGGAATTTAAATTGGTTTAATTTGAGGCTTATCTAGTTTTGTTTACATTTCTATCTACGGTTCTCGAGTATGCTACTTGTGCTTGAACCCTTGACCTTGCTTGGCTTTGTGTGATGCCACTGTGCTTCTATATGTGAACAATATTTCCATTCCTTGTTGCCTTTACTTAATTGGTGCCATTTCCTTATGCATGCAACTTTGCTTACTGCAGCACTAGTAATTTTTTGTTTGTGCTGGTCCAGCTTGAATTGAGCATTTGCATTTGCAATTTGACTTTGTTTCATTTACTTCAACTCCTTGTGTATTAGCAATGCATATACTACTGCTCCTATGTATTTGTGAACTGAAGGATGTGCATGCTATGATGTATATGGCATTTCTTTCCATGTACATGTATATCTGCTTTGTATTTGCATTCTTATGATAGAAACTGATACTATACTTACTTGTTATGTTTCTTGATTTTTCACTTGCTTGCCACTGAGCCATTCTTTGTGACTTGTATCACTTGAGTTATATCACTCACTTATGTGCCTGTTGTACCAATGTGGATCTGCCATATCCTTAGTGCTTGCATCATGCAAGTGACTAATGTCATTGTGCATGTTGCACATTTGCTTGTCATCTAGTTTATAGCTGCTGTTATCATGTAAATATTTACTTCCTCATGCTTTGACACCTTGTGCTTGACCTTAAAAGAAGCAAGCAAGTTGATGGCTCTATTACGATTAGTCGACTAGTACTTGCAGTCTTGTACTTGCAATCTTACACTTGAATTGGTGTATACCTGAATTCAATACAATATGTATACCTGAATTGATCGACCACGATTAGTCGACTAGTACCAGTTCAATATGTATACCTGAATTGGTGTAATGTTTGTAGTCTTGTACTTGCAGTCTTGTACGATAAGCCATCGAATTGCCTGCCTCCTTTTAGTACTTGGTTATTGTCACTTGTAACTGCTTGACCTAGTATTTGTTGTTGCACCATTAAGTCGAGTTGAGTCGACAGAGGTTCAGCTAGTCGACTAGTCGATTAGTCATAGACTAGTCGATAGATATATTGCTGCCACCAAAAATTTGTCAATTCAAATATATTTTTGTCAACAATTTTATTGTTGCAGTTCAAATCAAGTTTAAATCAAATCTGCAATTTAATTCAATATTCAGTATTTCCATTCAATATGTATACCTGAAAGGAGACATGCAAGTCGATGGCTCGATCACGATTAGTCGACTAGTACTTGCAATCTTGTACTTGAATTGGTGTATACTTGAATTCAATTCAATATGTATACCTCAATTGGTCGATCATGATTAATCGACTAGTACCAATTGAATATGCATACCTGAATTGGTGTAATGTTTGCAGTCTTGTACAATAAGTTGTGTGTGTTGCATATGTGTGCAGTGTATGTGTGTCTTTGTCTGTGCATTTGTATATGTGTAGAGTGTGTGTGTCTGTGTCTGTATGCCTATTCTATGTGTGTGTTGTATACATATGCAGTGTATGTATGTGTGTGTGTGTGTGTTGTATATGTCATTGTGTGTGTGTGTGTTGTATATGTATATTCTGACTTATTGTTCAAATGCAAATTAGGTTGCAAGTGTAGACGAAGATGATGCATGTTTATTCTGTTTAAGAATTTACTGGGTGATCCACCAGCGAAGTCTCACGAAGCTGAAGGCTTTAACTCTTTGGTTAAGAATTACTGGGTGATTCACCGGGTGGATGCACTTTATCTCACGCAGCCGTGTTAGGTATTTATCCTAACTTATGCATTTAACTAAGCGTCAGGACTAGCAAAGGGGATAATATCAAGTGTCAAATACATTTTCCTAAGGTTTAGTGAAGCAGCATATGACACTTAATATTATCCCCTTTGCTAGTCTTGGCGCTTAGTTAAATGCATATGTTAGCATGAATACCTGACCTAGGTGCATGAACTAAAATGCATCCACCTGGCTGATCACCAGTAAATTCTTAACCAGAAAGTTAAAACCTTCAACTTGGTGGACGGATTAGTTTAGCTGAAAAGCGGACCAAAGTGGTCGATCGTCGAAGTTGAAATGCGGAGAGTGGTCACCAAAGTTGCTAAAATACCGAGTTTACCTTCTTTATTGAAATATAATTTTGAAACAATATATATGAAACAACATGTTCTTCTTTATTGTAATGTAATGAAGCAACATGTACATTTTTTTTGTAATGTAATGAAACAAAATGTATCATTATATATGTTGTTGGATTGGTTTGAAATATTTCGTATATTTGTTTCGTTTACTGTTATAATTAGTCAAATAGAGTTTGCACGATATTTAGTAGACGTTTGTATACATTCGTATTTATAGATAATTTAGATACGGTTTATCTTCGTATCTAGTAATAATTTAGCTATGGCTTAAAGCCGTATGTTATTTACAGTGAGACACAGTTCACAACGGTATCTACTTATATTTTAGATACAGCTTAGAGTCATATCAAATTTTTGGTTTTGATACGGCTTATGGCCGTATCTAATATTTAAACACGTCATTATTCGATACAGCTTAGAGTCGTGCCTAATTGCAGTAGATACAGCCTAAAACACAGCTTAATTAGCATATATGATGTAGTGCAAGCATCGATTTTCTCCAGTAGAGTTTGATTCATTCTCTCCGCTATTCCATTAGATTGCGGATCTGTGGGTGTAGTAAAATGCCTCTGAACTCCATGATGCTTGCAAAATTTTAGAAAATCTCCCGAAACATACTCACCGCCATTATCAGACTTAAAAACCTTCGAAGCCTTTCCACTCTCATTCTCAACAAGAGTCTTCCATTCTTTGAATCTTGCAAATGCCTCCGACTTGGCCTTCATTACATATACTCAAACTTTTCGAGAAAAAACATTAATGAAAGAAATATAATATCTTGCTCCTCCCAAAGAAGTTATTGGTGTTGGCCCCCAAACATCTGTATGCAAATACTTAATAATACCCCTTGAATCATGTTTTCCTTCACCGAATGATACACTGGTTTGCTTCCCTATGACGCATTCTTCGCAAAAAGCTCTCTCCAACAATCATCTCCCTTCAACGAAAAACATCCAAACTCTTCACCGAGACATGACCCAATCTTAAATGATACAATCGTGTCGCATCGAAGCCATGAGAACTACTAACACCAACACAAGTTTTTCCATCCACAGTCACTCCTTGAAGCAAATAAATTCCATGAGTCCTAGCACCCTTCAAAACCACAAGCGCCCCCTTCGAAACCCTCAAGTTATCACTCTCAATAGTGATCTTGCATCACAAACAATTCAGTTGTCCCAACGAGATAAGTGATTTCCATAGTCCCGGAACATAGCGCACATTGCTGGGAGTACGATCACTACATCAAACATACGAATTTGCACGGATCCAATGCCCCTCGACTTGCAAACTGCACCATTACCCATAACAACTGAATTTCCTTTTCGATCAGCATAAGAAGAAAAAACAATTCCTCTTAAGCGTCATGTGATATGAAGCCTCTGAATCAAGCACCCATTCGCTTCTCGAAACATCTGAAGCTACATACGACAAAACATCTTCATCTCCCTCACCAACATCTATCTCCACTGCAACTGATGAAGATGCTACTTCCTTCTTCCCTTGGTTTGGACATTCATTCTTCCAATGGCTAGGTTCCTTACATATAAAACTCTTGTTATTTCTTTCCTTCGACTTTCTTCTCCAACCTGGCTTTCTAGACTTGGAACGCCCCCGGTTTTCCTTCTTCTCATATTTCTCCTTCTCCACAAATAAATCATTGCCATTACCTACACCACTATTTCCATCACTCAGCTCCTTCATATGATCTCGCAATTCCTCACTAAGAAGACCCGTTTTGACATCATCAAGAGTCTATGTATCTCGACTATAGATCAAACTATTTAAGAATCCTATATAACTGTAACGGCCCGCAAATCTGTACTATCTTAGTTGACTAATAACACCACACGTCCAACCCAAATTGCACAAAAATACGAATCATTATTATATAACATAACTTTTGAAATACAAATCAGTAACTTTATATACATACCATCATCAGAACACAACAGTTATTCCTAGAACAGTTATAAACACCTGTTTCTAGATACCACATAGTACACAGCGGAAATATGATAGTCTATAGCTAATAGGTGAAGCCTCCTACTTCAAGCTCCTCCAAGTGAATCTATAAAATCCCGACTACTTGACTGCCCATACAAATATGGGCACCCAAGAGTTTAGGGAGAAAAACAAAAAAAACTCTAGGTCAGTCATGGGACTGGTGTAAGTAAACTCCAACCATTTGTTTAACTTTCAAAATCCTTTCGAAAGAAAGGATAATAGTAAGACCAGCCCACACATAAACATGGACAGTTTTTACCTTACTATAACCCGAAACACTTTGATACGAAAATCCAGTGATATTATAATAGTGTCTAAATCAAATAAATAACAATCTAGCAGAACGCTTGCATCTCACGCTCCATATATAATATAAAATCAAAAACCGCAGGGCGCTTATTGGAGATTGGATACCGACTATGACAAGGTATGGAACCACCTGCCGATAGTGTATCTCTAGAGAGGAATACACTGGGTTCAACAAGAACATCTTGCAACCCGGCCCACACATGACCGACCACTCATTTCGCTTGAGTGTATCGAATGTATGTCACCAACGGTTGGGATCAGCAACTGTTTCCCGAAAAGGGACAGCATCGATAGATTAAAGAAGTAAAAGGAATTTCTCTAGATAGGTGATTATACACCCTAATGGGAGCGACCCACATAGCCATGCTGCCTACATGATTTTTTTCATTTTCCGGTTGTTAAGGCCTGAGGCTATGATTTCTTATCATTCATTGATAGCACAATCACTTTGAATGCCACATGGTCAGATCCGTTAATCACTAATTGATTTGCACAAATATATTCTGGATATTATGCTAAGAGAATAAATTCTCCACCACCATATATATCTATACAGACCAAATATGCGATCATTGGAAATACTCTGCCAGACATTCATCCATACACTTCGTTCTGGGACTGAACAAAACCGAAGGCACAATTTCTATTAATAGAAAAAGTCCTAGCACTTTACTCCGTCTTCGTTTATCTTCATATAATCTGATTCGCAACGCTACTGCCAATACGGAGTGGTTCTCGGATAATAATCCAACCAGTCTCTCCATATTGATAACAATATTGGCAAACACTTTGATAGTCGGTTATTTAACTATCGAAGAAAAACAAACATCCATTCAAAACATCAAACAATCGCTGGACCCCTTAATTAATATTTCATTCATTAATTAAATCACTACTCCATTTCCTTATCAATATTCGTTCACAATATTTTCGATAATCATCTTGGCCTCTTACGCTATTTGGAAAAACATTTCCATATATTTTCTTCTTTTATTTTCTATACTTAGGAAATATATTCTATTTATATTTGGAAAACATTCCAATTACTTATCTCTTCCATGACCATTCATTTATTTCTATACTCAGGAAATATTTATTATTATATTTCCAATTTTTCACTTACTTGGGTTAAAACGAATGTTGTATAAAACATCGTTACAATAACCCAAAATACTGCATTCAACTAAACTCTTTAAACATCTCTCTTTGAGACTGAATCTTGCTGTTTATCAGTTAGTAATGAAATCAATCAAGTTGGGGTATAATTACCTCTCAGACCTTGACTGAATAACATCTTTAACTTCAAAACAGACAAGACCACTTATCTCAAATCATCAACACCATAAAAACCACTTATTCATTTTTAAAACGTGTATATATATATATATTTCTCTTTCTATTACCAGATTTTCGATTTCCTTTTTGTTTATAATATTCTATTTTTAAGTTCGTTTCCTTACCGGATCCTGTATATATTGGTATATAGATTACTAATTATCAAATTATCTTAAAAATATTCTAACTCCTTAAATTTCCAGAAATTTTCACCATAACCTCCTTTGTACCGGTCGATAGTTCAAACCTCAACTCATCTCTCTAGGCCCTTTCCATTTAAAAAGAAAATCAAAAAGCTAAGTGGCTTGTCGATTCGGTGCATAAAATCTCATATGGAATTTAAACGTGTACTTTTGGTCGGGCATTTCAATTTATATCTCTTCATATGCTTCATTCCAAACCTGCTTAACACATATCCAAATATTCCCATTTGGTTTCAACTCAATCCATTCGTTTTAACCTAATTCGCTAAGTTATTTTCTAATTCGCTATTTTGCCTTCCACTTCTTTGTTTGAACATAAAATGTTCAAATAAAATATTACTTGCTTACAAACAAATTGAATTCCATTTTCAATTCAACTTTCCTTTTCGATTTCGAATATAAATTTCCAAATCGATTTCACTTATTCCAAGCCCAATTTCAATTTAAAATATCATTAAGTAATTATTATTCAAATTAGTTAATTCTATTCAATAATTAAAAATCTGATTTTTGTTTCAAAAATCAATCCATTACTCCACTTGAGTTCACATATATTTTTCAACTCAAATCTGAAAATTTCTAAATAGAAATTCGGATTTTATTCGCTTAAAATCCTTTTATAAAATTAAATAAACCGTTATGGTTTTTAAATGGTTATGGCATTGTTTTTCTGAAAATTCTATTTTGACATAACTCAAAATCTATAAGACGAAATCTAGATTTTTCTCTTCCATTAGAAAACTATTATCAAATCGGTCCTGATGATTCTTGTTTCAAAGAATTCCGACTTAAATTGAGTTCTGTATACTCAATTGAAGTTCGAATCACCAATTTATGAACTGCCGCTCTGCGACGAGCTCGTTTTAATTATATTTAATATATAAATGTTTTAACCTTCATTTATATATAAATTCTAACTCCATTCTAATATATTTTTAATATATTTCAAACCAATTTTCCCAATTCAACTCAAAAATTCTGATTATCAATAATCGTCGATTTTTCCTTACTCGATTATAAATTTATTTACACTCGATTTGTTATTTTAAATCCCAATTTCTTTTATAAATAAATTATAAAATTCGATATAATCAAACTCCAATTATAACTCCTTTGGATTTTCTCAATTCAGTTTATATTCTAAATTCTGAAATATAATCATTTATCCTATTTTCAACACGTTTTCCAATTCCACTTTTTAAATTCTTACTTGAATTTAAATGGTTAAAATTATCCAAATGATAATTATTTCACCAAATTTATAACACTATTTATAAATTCAACTTCCTTGTTTCATATATTAAACAAGTTCCCTTTTCAAACTTCTATTTGAAACTCCACCCCTTTGATATTCCGAATTGCGGAATAAAAACCGTTGTTCCCTTTCGAATGATTTCAAATTCTATTTTTAAATTCATATTTGAATTTAAATATTCAAATTATCTCTTGATAATTAATTCATTATATTTATAAGCACCATTTTATAAATTTCCTTGTTTTATATTTAAACAAGTCTATTTCGAAATCTATTTAAAACCAAAATCTTATTTTGGAAATTTCTATTTATAATAACTTATATATATAACAACCAACTTATTTTCATATTCAATTTAACTTCAATTTAAATAAATCGAATTAATCGAATTCAAATCATAAATCCTTATGGATTTATTTTAATTCAGTTTATATTATGAACATCAAGATAAATTTCATCGTTTAGTTCTTTAAAATGATTTCCCCTTTCTATTTTAAATTCACATCTGAATTTAAATATACAAATTATCAAATGATAATTTTTCCATTTTATTTATAAACATCGTTTATAAATTTACTTCAATTCCCTAATTTTTAATTTATAAACATCGTTTATAAATTTCAACACTTTTTTATTTATTCAAAACAAGTTAATATTTTTAGTCCATTCGAATTTCAAATTCTATTTTTAGAAAAATAGAATTTTCCATTTAAATCTCAAATATCGTTTTCACGATACTTTTATATATCAACATTTTAGCCCAGTGATATTTAAATATCCAAAAACACCCAATTATCAAATCATGGGTTTTATAACACATCATATATGATAATATATATATGTGAAAACAAACAATACTAAATTTTGAGGAATCCAGTTGGATTCCTCCAACCTGTTTTTCCTACATCCACAGACGTTAGCCAACATAAATAATACCCATCCTGCTTCGAGGCAGGATATCGCGGTATAGAAGGTCATCCACTATCATAGCGTGGGGCGTATAGGTTCATCCGCTAATGATATTGCGGGCATCCGCTAATGGTACCGCGGGCACTATCCAATCACCAATATATATATATAATAACCACAAACACCAATCCTAAATAACTAATATATATTTAATAATAGCCACAGTAATATTTTAAATGCAACCAAACAACCATCAATTATTTTTAATGACTAAAAATAATTCTAAATAATAAATTGAGTGGGATTTACCGTGATTTCCTTTTCTGAATATCCGTTTTATTTCCATATTTCATGGCTATGCATCTATTCGAACTGTCTCAAATGAGTTCATCTCACCTTTTTTCCATTTTTTCTTATCTCCTTCCTTTTCAGAACACACCCTCCTAACCATACCCAACACCCTTGATTCCTTCCCAGTACTTACATCGTTGACTTCCATCAAAACCACTCACATTGTAAAAGGCACGACACAAAGAAATCATCTTTGACTTTTCCTCAACCCAATTCTGTTCAGCCTCACTTCTCTTTAACCTTACCTCCATCACCAATTTACACAGTTCGAACACTATTTACCAAACCCGACTTCGACTCTCCACCCTGTAAAAGACGCAAGCACACCGAGCCACCCACTAAAAATTGCGAGTTCCTGTAGCCATTCACAGAATCGACTGACACAAAATCCCCCAAATTTGATCGAGCTTCACGTGATTAAGGTAACAACTTCCATATGCCACGAACATCTTGAATATACACTTGAATCGAACATCGTTGAAAAATATATTCAAAATCCCTAACCTCGGACATCACGAGACAGTCGCGACGACTCCCCTGATCAATTCGCCGCCTCTGACAACAAACTCGACTATCCCATCGCAGCGTACTCGAAGCTGAAATCCACGGTTGCTCGCAGTCGAGCATCGGTTGCTCCTTCAATGCGTACGAGTAACAACTCGATTTCCTATCTCCGATCTTGGAATTAAAAATATTTCGATCTGTATATATTATTTATTTTGAACGAGATTGATTTGTAAAGAGGGAAAGAGGAAATCGGCTTTCTATTTTTTTGAAGGACTCGAATGAATTGAGGAAGAAGGCATTTTGTAACTGAGAACCCTTCACACGCAAGTAATAGTTAATAGAGTAGCTGTAGAAAATAGGTCGGTGATGTAATGTTTATTTATTTGATCAGATAAGGGTAAATTTTATTTTCGATTTTGATTTGATTTTGATTTAACTGATTCGACTTTGATCCTATCCGTTTAAATTTTATAATAATATATTCGGGGTTCCGAACTCCAATTCGAGCACAACAACCTACTTTTATAGAGTTTAACCACTATTCTGAACACACTTGAACATGATTCGAAGCTCCATTTGATCGTATGGAGGAGATGTTAATTTAAATCAATATAAATAAATTTCAAAAATAATTAATTTCTTGAAAATAAATAATCAATATCATTTCTATTCATTTTGAATTTCTATTGGTTATCTAAATCAATTTCAGTACAGTTTAAATATTCGAATTTAATTATATTTCAAATTACGATAATTCGATATATATTCTAAATTAAATTATATTCGATTATTAAATCAATAACTCAATATAAAAATTTATTTATATTATCAATTCAATATTTAAAATCATATTAAATATTTAAAATAAACTGTTCGAAAAATCTGGGTCGTTACAATAACGGTCAGGCAATGAACAAAACAACATCATCGCCCTTCGCTCCTCCTGAATCTTAATCTACCTCCTTCATCTTCATTAGCAAATTATCAAACACATTCAAGTGCGCGTTTAGCGAAGTTCCTTCCTTCATCTTGTAGGTAAAGAAAGTCCGCAACAAGACCAATTGATTTGTGAGTGACTTCTTCATATACAACTCCTCCAGCTTGTTCCAAATACCTTCAGTAGTCGTCTCACCACTAATTTCGGTAATAACATTCTCCCCCATGGCAAGTTGAAGTGTAGTGAATTCCCACTCTTCCATTTCTTATCTCTCCACATCTGAGATACCCGCTGGTAATAAATGTGTATCAAACACTACCTAATGTACCCTATTTCGCCTAAGAACCGCTTTCATCTTCCATCGCCATTTTCCAAAATCATCATCGCCACTCCACTTTTCAATAACCAACTAGGACCCAAAAGATGTATACGAACCACGTACACAAGGAGCCACTCCACTTAGACCTATTGAGGCACTATTTGAATCTGATTTCTGCATTTCTACAATTATCTACCAACACCAAAGCTTTGATACCAAATGTTTTAGAGAAATTTGACTCAAAACCGCTCAAATCAAAAAACCCCAAATTAGCGGAAGACGAGATCGTGGTACACGTGCAAAAACAACCAATCAAATCCAAAAGCCAATCACAATCACCACATAAGAGAAACAAAAGAGCAATAATGAAAAGTAAATCACACAGGGATTTATAGTGGTTTCACTAACAATTTGTTAGTGTACGTCCACTTGAGAGAGAGATTATTAATATCAAAGAAGGGTACAAGAGACTAATTACAATGGTCACTCAATTCACTCAAGAATTTGATTTACGAGATAAGAATTGAAGAAAATAGATTTAGGTTAGAGATCTTAAAACTTTATTAGGAGATAAAATGGGTGCCTTTCACTCTCTCTTCTAGGCTCCTTTTATAAGACCAATTACTTCATACCCAAGTCTACTTTACTCCCTAGTCAAGTAAACTTGGCATCCAACTTTTATATACACCACACAATAAAGCTGATTTTTTTACTCCCCTATCCATAGAATTCGATAGGCTTATAACCATATTAAATAAGATATGGCTCAAAGTTGTATCTAAATATTTAGATACGACTTTGAGCCTTATTTATTTTTAATACAGCCTTAAGCCGTAACAAATTAGTGTCGGTTGTCATGTAAAATTTTCGACCCAAAACGCATGCCTCTCCCTCATTTTTTTTAAATTTCCCTCGCACCTCTCCCTTCTCTCTTTTTTATTTCCCTCTCATCGTCCAATCCATAAATAATAATGCTCCCCCAAATCTGTGCCTTCTTCAGTCTTTCTCCTCTCATTCTACCAACATTCTCCCATATTCTTTGCGTTTTACTCATTACATCCCCTTTTTCTTCCGCCTGCAACCGTCTTCCCCTTTTATACTCCATATCCTTTTTTCAAAACTCTCTTAAGAACTCCCCTAATTCTGGACAATCGAAGATTACAACGAACTTGGTAAAACATTATTCAAATATTTAGCTTTCAATCTAATACCACAATTTAAGCCAAATCGGTACAATTTAATTGTCGAGTTGCAATATATTTATGACCACTACCTTCAGATTTGGCGATTTCATCCCAGAAATTTGCTATTTATTTGTCAACATGCATAGAAGATAGTTGAATTGCGGTAGTCTGCAAACAATTGGTCAAATTCGAGAATCATCAGGAATTACTATTGATGAGTTATCAAGCTTGACCTCTTCATTCCAGCTTCCAATATGAGATGTTGTGGGGTATTGAAAGATGAATTCCCCAGACGTAAGTTCATTATCCCTTATATGTCCTCTTCTTTAATGTTAGTAGCAAGTTATTACACTCAAATAGTTGCTGGTATTTCATTCGATTGAAATGTTCTCATATTACGTTCCAACCAGATATGCCAAATTATTGTGGTTATTGTGATATCCACTATTATTTCAGTGACCTACCCCATAGTCTCTGTTATTAATTATCTTTAACATGTCATTAATAACTATGGTTACAAAACTTGGAAGTCTTACTGTTACCGAAAACGTACGTATATTGTAACACCTCACGTCCATTAATGTCACTCACTAAGGGAATGCATTAACTTTCATGGAGTATTATAGGAGTATAGAATAGAATATCACAAGACAAATATATAAAATGGTACTTAAGAAAATTCAAAATTTATTCATTGTAGCGGAATAGTAAAACCTGTCTAGTTACAACATCAAAACCATATGCTAAAGCCAAGTACACAAATATCCATCTTGTACAAAATTATTATTAGAGTACATAAAAGTAAAACCATAATCCCACTCCAAATAGCCATAATGGAAAAGAGATAAAGCTGACCATTACTTTCAACACTTCCAAGCACTTCAAGAAGAAAAGAATCCAAGTCAAGCTTCACTAATCCCACCCAGAGGACCTGGGGGGAAAGAAAGAAAATAGGTAAAACAAAAAGTGGTTAGGCATAAGTCTGGCGAGTCTAGTGACTTTAACAATATAATCAGTAAAGTAACAGGATAAGAACATAAACTGGATATAAGAGATGACTGCAACATAAGCAGATATGACAAGGTAAACAAGGTAAGTAAGATAGAACATCTACAGCGCTCCTAACCACTATAAGATATGCTCTGCACCGTACCACATACTAGCTACATACTAAAAGATGATCCCTCTCTACTAATCATAATAATGGTAGCTTCGTGTATGCCTAGCTACTTTCGTAGGTGCCCACTAGCTCCCACCACTAGTTGTACCCACTACCCTCCCCATTCGATCGGCTCCCTAACCTCGTAGATACTTGTGCTAGTCCCACAATAGGGTGTATCACTCCCTAAGGTAGCAACCCCGATACTACTGAAATGCACAGCTTATACCTACACGATGTAACAGCATCTTACCTACCAGCCCGGACCCATGCATGCACATGACTCCGTTGGACTTGCACTGCCATCGGTAACTCTTTATTGACCTCTTACAATCAACCCTAGTAAGTGTGTCCCTATCCTCGACCTAGTTCGAGCTCATATAGATACTAAAATGGGTTACTGGTGGAAAAGGGTCCACCCACATGACACAAGCTTCCCTCCTAAGCTTGGTCCCCACTAGGAATTCCCACTTAAACCCTCTTTATCCCTATGTCTAATCACATTTCTCATCTGGGTTAAGTGCTTTTATTATTTTTCACATGTTACCCACTTAACCCTTTATTATTCCCATGTCTTATCTTGGTTAAGTGTTCATTAATTCATTATAAACGTAATCTTGCAAGACCTCCCACATTAGATTACCGTTTTGCGGTTGCTGGATTTGTCGAGCGGTTCTGGGAAGGTTATACCGCAATCCGAATCTAACCTCGTGTCTTTGCATTATTATGCATTTAATTTCTACCTTTGACCTCTCCCATTAGATTACCAAATTGCGGTTGCTGGATATGCCGGGCGGTTCTGGGCAGGCTTATACTACAATCCGAATCTAACCTCGTGTCTTAGGCGTTCATCATCACTTTCTTGATTCAAGTCCTAATTTCAAATATATTCCAATTACCCATAATTTCCATCTAAATTATTTTTATACTCTCATGTGCCAAATTATGCCCAAACCCATCTTCGTAGTTATTAACAATTTATGCCAAATCTCATGTATACAAGTCATACTTAATTATGCCCAAACCAATTTTCCATATTCATCAACAATTTATGCCAAATTTCATTTCATTGCATATTTCCTAAACTTTTTCCCAATCGTTCCTACGTTATTCGTACGTAAATCTCAACGATATATGTTAGGCTCGAAGTTAGCATAATCTCATAAAGAAAAAGGAAAAGAAGAAGGGAAGAGAATCAAAACATCAAAACTAGCATAAACATAAGAACAATTATATGAAATATAAACAGGTATATAACGATAAAATGGATCAGAAAGGCATATGACAGATTTATAGGTATGACTCTGAAAGATAATGATTTACTAGCTTGATAAGATTCATTTCAGTCACAGGTATATACATTAGATCCAATTTACAATCCTATCACAATTACTTTTTTTTTAATTTAATTATATGTGAAAGCAACATAGACTCATAGCGGTAGGATTCTTAGAAAAGAGAATTAGGCGTTGTTGTAGTAAATCTGATCTTGAATAATCTCTACTTTGATTGTTTGTAGATCTAATCTTCTAATTTGAATACTCCTATTTTGATTTGCTTTAGTGGAGAAGAGAGGCTAGATTTGATTTAGATTAGAGCAGAATGGAGGCGCCATGGATGAAAACAATGAGATTAGGTTTAGGTTTAGGGGTATTTTATAGATGCTCTAGGTGAATTAGGACCCTTAGATTAGATTAGGATCCATCTGAACCATCCAGACCAGAAAAACACGTCATCCCGCCAATCCTAGAAGAACACGTCATCAGATCCACCACAAAACACGTCAGGCCAGATCTGGGCCGATGGGGTCGACACCCCATGTGGGGGGTCGACACCCACGAGCGGGAAATTTTCCGCTCAGCCTGCTTTGTCTAAATTTTGATTTTTGAACAGTTTTTGTTATTTAATTATTATTTAAATAAATTCTGCTTTAAACTGAAATCTTCTAAGCTTCGTAACTTCTTCATACGATATCCGATTTACGCAAACTCGGACTCTATTCCAAGCAGAATTCCGAGACGAACAAAATGGTGTAGCCCGTTTCCCTTAATTCTTCTTATAAAAATTAAGTATTCTTTAATTATATCTTATGTTATGTTTTAAATTTACGGGGTGTTACATTCTCCCCTCCTTAAAGGATTTCGTCCCTGAAATCTTCAAGTTAAGAAAAATGTATCCTACCATCCATCATCCATCTACTCATCTATCATCCACAAGCATCCATTGTCCTTAAAAGATTTCTAATGTTATATGAACATATGCAAAAGTGTGTGAATATGTCTCTTATCTAATGCAAAGATCAGGCGGTCTACTAATTTTGTTAGCCTCCTTAATGCAAAACATGATAGTGCCATGCGTCCATTGTGTATGCAAAAGAATCCTAATGATACATATCATTTCTATATGAGTGCACAACCATTCCTTCAATTGCAGCATCCATATGATAATACATTCAATATACATCCATTAACTTAAATATGCACACTCATTCATATGCAATATGAAAGTGATTGAGCCCGATCTAGTGCCTAATGTGTGTGTAAATGCATCCACGAGCAACCACTAGCAAACACTTACATCCACTTGCATCCACCAAACATAATAGGCCTCAAACACATGTTTACAACCATAGGATTTTATACCTAAAGGTCGAAGTTATAATCGAGAGGATACACTAAACGATAGAACAAATACAAATGAAGTAGTAGAAAAAGGAGAAGTTAAGAACATACCCTCAAAAAGAAAAGGGTACGATGCACGTATCTTGTCTTCAGTCTCCCAAGTCGCGTCTCCTTGATCATCTCCCCGCTAGATTTTTACCAACTTGACCTCTCGGTTGCGTAATTTCTTGACCTCCGATCCAAGGATGCATGTAGGAACTCGTCTAACCATGGCATCTCGCTCTACTTCCGCTTCTCTAAGCATGCTCGGCTCTACTACTTCCGCGGTATCATGTAAACACTTCCTAAAATGCGACACATGAAATACGTCATGAACACCACTAAGCTTCTCAAGAAACTTCACTCTGTAGGCCATCTGTCTAATTCTTTCTGTAATGGGGAATGGCCCTACGAACCTTGGTGCCAATTTCCCTACAGATCCAAAATGAACAACATTCCTCAATGGTGACACTTTAATAAAAACCATGTCTCCAACATCGAACTCAAGATCGGTTCGTCTCTTATCAGCATATGACTTTTGCCGGTCCTGTGCCGTCTTCATGCGTCTTCAAATCAAGCCAATCTTCTCTAAAGTTTCCCTAACCATTTCGGGCCCAAGCAAAATCTTATCCGTAGAGTCCCACCAACTAGTTGGTGATCGTCAAGGTCGTCCATATAGAGCTTCAAAAGGCGCCATGCCAATACTAGTCTAATAGTTGTTGTTGCAGGCGAACTCTACTAATGGAAGATGTTCCTCCCATGTCCCTCCAAAGTCCAAGATGCATAACCTCAAAAGATCTTCTAGAATCCGATTCACTCTTTCTGTTTGGCCATCCGTCTGAGGGTGATAAGCGGTGCTAACACAATTGCATTCCTACCGCCTCATGCAAGCTCTTCCAAAACTCACTAGTGAAAATGGGATCTCAATTGCTTATGATACTAGAAGGTATGCCGTGTAGACGAACTATCTCTCGGAGATAAACAGATGCCAACAATGTCGCTGTTCTTTTACTCTTAACGGGAATGAAATGGGCGCTCTTGGTAAGTCTATCTACTACTACACAAATCCCCGTATTACCCTTCCTTGACCTCGGCAACCCATCAACGAAATCCAAGGAAACACTTTCCCATTTCCACCGTGGAACCTCTAAAGGGTGAAGCAAACCACCAGGCTTCTTTTGCTTAGCCTTTACTTGCTGGCACACTAAGCATTTAGAAATGAACTCAGCCACATCCTTCTTCATTCCGGCCCAAAAGAAAACTCGCTTCATGTCCCTATACATCTTGTCACTACCGGGATGTATGGTCATCTTAGAACGATGTGCTTCTTCAAGGATTGTCCTCCTCAAGCCCTTGTCTCATGATACGTAAAGTCTCCCATCTCTACGCAACCAACCTTTGTTATCTATAGTATACCTACTCAGATGGCTCGAAGACTCCCCTCTTATGAGCATGTCTACTATCTCTATCAACTGTGGGTCATCTCGCTGTGCCGCGCCTATCTGTCCAAAAAGAGTAGGTCGTACCTCTAACGATGCCAACAAACCGGGTACATAATCGATAGAGGGTCTAAAGTCAAAGGTAGAGATATACTCTAAACTCTGCCGCTCGACAAACAAAGGACTCAAAGTCAACCTCTTCCTACTTAAGGCGTCGGCTACAACATTGCCCTTGCCAGGGGTATATGCAATCTCAAAATCGTAGGATGCTAAGAACTCCATCCACCTCTGTTTCCTTAAGTTTAGATCTTTTTGAGAGAACAAGTATTTTAGTGACATATGATCCGTACACAACTCAAACCTCTCTCCAAGAAAATAGTGACGCCAAGACTTAAGCGCAAAAACTATGGCAGCTAACTCTAAGTCATGGGTAGGGTAATTCTTCTCATGGACCTTTAACTGCCTTCCACCATAGCATATCATCCTTCCCTCTTGCATCAAAACTGCACCAAACCTTGTCCCGCAAGCATCGGTACACACTGTGAACGGTCTACTCCCATCCGGCAAAGCTAAAACTGGAGCTGTCGTCAATGCCCTCTTCAAACGTTGGAAAGCATCGTCACAGTCAACATCCCAAGAAAAGGTCAAATTCTTTTTCGTCAACCGTGTAAGTGGGGCGGATATCTTTACAAAGACCTTGATGAACTTTCTGTAATAGCCCGACAAACCAAGAAAACTTCTTACTTCCGTTGCGTTCCTAGGAATCTTCCAATCTTGGATTGCTACCACCTTCGCGGGATCCACTGATATCCCTTCCTTGGAGACCACGTGCCCTTAGAACCTCACTTCCTTTCTCCAAAAATGACATTTAGAGAACTTAGCTTTGAGTTGATGTGCTCGAAGGGTCTCCAAGACTTCCCTAAGATGTAAGGCATGTTCTTCCTCGCTTCTAGAGAATATCAAGATATCTTCCACAAAGACCACCGCGAACTTGTTTAGAAACTCCCTAAACACCCTACTCATAAAGTCTATGAAACAGGAGGGTTCATTCGTCAAACCAAAAGGCATGACGAGCCATGCGAAGAAACCGTCGGGCGTCCTAAAAGCAGTCTTGTATATAATATCCTCAGCTACCCTCAACTGATGAAATCCTATAGCTAAGTCCAACCGCGAGAAAATCGAAGCACCAACCAACTGATCGAACAAATCATCTATCCTCAACAATGGGTTTCTGTTCTTCTTCGTGAGCTTATTCAGCTCCCTATAGTCCACGCACAATCTAAGCGAACCATCAGCCTTTGTAGCAAAAACAACAGGAGCACCCCACTCCGAGATACTTCTTCTTATGAATCCTTTCTCAAGCAACTCTTTCACTTTTTTTTACTAAGCTCCCTCCTTTCTCTTGGAGCCATGTGGTGCACAGGCAATGCAACTGGCTTTGCATTGTCCACCAAATATATACGGAAATCTATCTCGCATTTTGGAGGTAATCCCCTAACCTCCTCAAAGACATCTGCATACTCACGGACTACTCGAACAGATTGCAAATCATCAATAGATGTGTCAAGAGATTCTAGGTAGATAAACATAACAGAACCCTTAGGATCGCATGAGATATCGAGAGTATTACCCAAACTAGTCAACAGTCTAACTACCCTCTTTTCACAGTCGAGAATGGCACCATACCTGGCTAGCCAATCCATTCCTAGAATCAACCCATAGCCCGTGAAGCCAAGCACATAAGTTGCATTCGAACTCAACGCCATACACATATATTCTCAAATCCACTACTATACTAGTATCTAGGTGCAGATACTCAACAATAGAAGCAGATATAAACAAATGTGAAGTACCAAAATCAAACAAAGTACGTACAAGATGATCGAAAAGGAAAATCAAACTTTCAACAAAAATGTTTCTACCTCTCTCTTGTCTAGGTGCCATGAGAGCATGAACCTGCCCTCCAGAAGTAGATCATGTCCTCTGTCCTTGTCCTTGCCTCCTTGGGCAGTCTTTAATCATATGTCTTGACTCACAACATTGAAAGCAACTCGTCTTCTTCTTCTTCCTACAGTCCTTCTTCAAATAGCTAGGTATTCCACAATTGTGACACTTCCTTTTCTCTGAACCCTTGTTATACTTGCCGCCCTTCTTTTGTTGTTGTTGTGCCTTCTCCTCTTCATGTATCAATGCCATATCAACAAGATTCTCAAAAGTAGCCCCCATAGGAATGTGGGACATAGCTAACCTGTGTAAAGTTCATTCAGACCCTTGGCAAATCTCATGGCCTTCTTGTGCGGTGTATTAACTAATTCCATACCAAATCTTGCTAACTGGTTAAACTTGTTAACATACTCCTTCACGGACAAACTCCCTTGTTTCAAAGCCAAGAACCACTTCATGTATAAACTCTCCTCTGCTTGTAAAAGAAATTTCAACTCGAACCTTTACCTAAAATCCATCCACGTCTCCACTGCACGTCCTCCATTATTTACTTCCCACCAAAAGGAAGCTTCATCCTTCATTAACAAGCAGCTAGCTGAACCTTCCTTCCCTCGTCTATCTCAAAGATACCAAACAAATCCTCCACTTCTTTGAGCCAATTCCGAGCCTCAACAAACGTCTGAATTCCATAAAACGGTTTCCCGCCCATCGCACTAAAGTCTTTGCATATCTTAGAAAAAGCTTCTAGACGGGCAGGAGGAGGAGGAGGAGCGGCTGCAGCTGGAGAAGGAGGAACGTCTGCTGGGCCTGCGGTAGTAGCCCTAGCCTCCAGACACCTTCTAAACCAGCCTGGTATCTGTACGCCCTCGGGTATAATGGGTTCCCCAGACATGCTGAAAGGAAAAAGGAAGAGATTCAAAACAGAGAATCGAAAGATAGATATATGGCTTTTTGGGGATGATGTTTTTCATAATAATCTTTTCTCTTGAAAATACCCTCTTTAAAACATGGTTATGAAAATACTTCTTTCTAAAAATGCTTTTGAAAACGGTTTACAAAATATTTTGTTTGTTCTGGTAACCTTCAGCTCTGATACCACCTGTAACACCCCACGTCCATTAATGTCACTCACTAAGGGAATGCATTAACTTTCATGGAGTATTATAAGAGTATAGAACAAAATATCACAAGACAGATATATAAAATGGTACTTAAGAAAATTCAAAATTTATTCATTGCAGCAGAAAAGAGAAACATGTCTGGTTACAACATCAAAACCATATACTAAAGCCAAGTACACAAATATCCATCTTGTACAAAATTATTATCAGAGTACATAAAAGTAAAACCATAATCCCACTCCAAGTAGCCATAATGGAAAAGAGATAAAGTTGAGCATTACTTTCAACACTTCCAAGCACTTCAAGAAGAAAGGAATCCAAGTCAAGCTTTACTAATCTCACCCTGAGGACCTAGGGGGGAAAAGAAAGAAAAGAGGCAAAACAAAAAGGGGTCAGGCATAAGTCTAGCGAGTCTAGTGACTTTAACAATATAATCAGTAAAGTAAAAGGATAAGAACATAATCTAGATATAAGAGATCACTGCAACATAAGCAGATTGTAACAACCCGTATTTCGATAACATGATTAAGACGAGAATCAAGGCAGAATTTAATTTTAAATTCTGAATCAAGTGAAATGGGCTATACCATTGCGTTCGTCTCGGAAAAATACGCGAAATATAGTCCGAGTTTTCGGAAATCGGAGTCAGTATGACCAAGATATGGCCTCGCGAAGTTTCACGAAAAATTCCCAAATTAAAGTATACTTAATTAAGTGAAATGGGTTGCGCAGAGAAATATATATATTGATATATATATATATATATATATATATATATAATTGAAGATTAAATAAATAAATATGCAAAAATGTTCAAAACAGCGAATTAGGAGAGGGTAATAACCGAACCGGCCGATTTTTGAGGTCGACCCGAGCCCGCTGGGTCGACTAGGGGTTAATCCAGGGTGTTTGGCTGTCAACCCGTGGGCCGATTCGCTCAAATGCAGATTTTGCATTTGGATGGTTCTCATGGTTCATCTTTAATCTAAAGGCCCTAGATGGTTCCTACACTTGACTTCTTCCCCAAGACATGCTTTGATGGCTTGGATTGAATATAGGTTTAATCCTATGGCCTAAAACACTTGCCTAATCTATAAATAAGCCCCTAAACCCCCCTAATCCCTCATTATTCTCTCATGTAACTAAACTATGGCCAAATTTCTACTCTCATGGCCTCCACTCAACTATCCTAGCCTCCACTTCATTCCTATGAAAGGTTTCATGATCATGAGAGTGTTAGAGAGTCCCTATGTTAGTATGAGAGCTTCTCAAGTTGGTTTCAAGGCAAAAGCTTTGATCTTTGTTCATAAAGAGAGTGTTTTTGTTGATTTGGAGGGTTCATCTTTGGGGTTTTGGGTGATGGCATGCATAGGCTTCATCATAAGCTTTGGTTTAATCGATTTAGGCCTTCATAGCAAGGTAAGCCCTTCCCTACTCTTAGGTATTAACTATGAAGTTAAAAGTTCATGTTGAAAGTTTGGGTTTGATCATTGAGAATGATGCATGCTATCATGTTATGCAAGTTTATGAAGTCATTATCTTGATCTTATGAGCTAAAAGCCACAACCTTTATGTTGAAATGTTGCATTATGCAACATGAAAACCTTCATAATCATTATGTCAACTTGCATATGAAGTCATAATCCTTATATGATGATATATGCGAGTTTCTAGTTATCATTCCATGTCTTTTGTCACCATGATTCGCTTATGTGCCAAGTTTGGGTTTATGCATGTTTTTGAGGCTTAAGAATGTAACATGCAAGCTAATGAACACATTTGTGTCTCATTTGCCACCATGATTAACTTGTGGCTCAATATCCATTTTTGTCATGCCTTTGTCAAGTCTCTTCTTTTAGTCCATTACGTTGTTGCGAACGTATATGCGAGTTTAAAAGCGTTGGGGTCACATTATGGGGAAAACATAATGACATGAACATGATTTGGGTAAATGGGTAGAAACATGACAACATGTAACGTTAAATATGACATGTGTTTATACTTGAAAACATAACTTGAAATGTAACATGGAAGTTGACATGTAAGTATGCATAAAAACATAAGCTTGGGAATTTACCTATTAAGTTAGGTCTACCCATTGGGAATTTACCTATTAAGTTAGGTCTACCCAATTGCTTGAAAACTTGACTATGAACATGTCACTAGACTAAACATGAAGGTGGCCAACTCGAGGTTGGGTTGAGTTTGCAACGTAAAACTACCCGGAACCGACCGGCCTAACTAGTAGTTGCAAACAATAGGACCCAATGTGAGAAGTTGGTCATGTTGTGCTTGAACCCGAGGTTAGACCAAGTTGTGGTGTAAATCTACCCGGACCCGCCCGGCTTAACTAGTAACCACAACAAAGTCTAATGTGAGAGGTTGGGGTGCATTAAATAATTAATGCCACATAATAGGGTTAAGTTAATTTGATTAATGAGGCTAAACCAAATATGACATGGACAAATGGGTTAAGTAATTTGATTAGGCTAATGATACTTAACAAAACATGACAGGGTTGGGTAGGTTAAGTAACTTGATTTGCCTAACGACACTTGACCATTTTTATACGACGAGGGGACGGGATTAAGTTAACCAACACTTAATCAATCCAACACGATAACTTGATAAGGTCAAGTGAATTTTCTTAGTAACACTTAACCGTTTAATACAGTTAATGGATGGGGTTAAGGCAACTCAGACCTAACTAATCTAAACATGGTAATTGGACGGGGTTAAGTTAATTTACACTTAACTAATCCAACTCGTTAGTTTGATATGGTTAAGTGACCTATACTTAACCAATCTAACGTGAAAACATGATAAGGCCAAGTCACGAATCACTTGAATACGCTTGACCGATTTGACTCGGTAATTTGACAAGGTCAAGTTAATTTATATAATTAACCAATCTAAAATGATAATTAGACGAGGTTAAGTTATGGATTGCTTAATATACTTAGCCAACTTGACACATGGTTTGTAGGGTTAAGTCTTGGACCTGGATACTTAGCCAATTTTGACATGGTTTGTAGACGGGCTAAGTTATGAACTTAAGTGACACTTAACCAATTAGATAAACCCTAATTCGGAGGATTAGGTAAATAACCATAGTTAACAAGGATTATGGAAATAAGGCTAAGTGGTAAACCTTAGTTAAGGGAAACTAAGTAATAATTCTTAGTCAAGGAAATTTGGATCATTTCTTAGATAGATTAGTAACCCGATACGTTAGGTCAACGTTTAAGTATGCGTGTAGGAGCGGGCTATCTGATTTAGATAAAGGCTCCAGCGAACTGGGTAACGAAGCAGCGGCTTCGGGGAACGTGAGGATATTCTTGGTATCCCTCTGTGAGGTCGCAGATGATCATCCTGGGCTCACAAGAGGTTAAGGTCTGCGTTAGAAGAACCAAGAGTATGCCTTGGTTGCTATACGAGCGACCTAAAGACTGGGATGGATAGCAGTGAGTCGACGAATACATAAGGTGCCCGAGATAGCAAGTTTGTCGATCATCTACCATTTTGAGTCAAGCGTGTACGTACGGAAAGGCAGGGAACACCCAACAGACCATAATTGCTATCTAATTATGGGTGAGGTAGGCCGTAGGATGTGGGCTGGCCGGAGTGTAGTTCTCATGCAAGATTTTCTCTTGTGTTGCCTTTCACTAGTTGAGGGAGGGGTCTCGTGGGACCATAGCCACGTGAAGAAAAGCAGACCTTAGTATCTGCATCGGCAGATAAATCTAAAGCTCCCGACCGAGTCCTGTATTTCTCGTTTTGCCCAGTGACAGGACTCGGATGGCACGATGTGATACATGTGCATACAGTTATAGAAAAACGATTCACGATGAATGCGTGGGAAAAAAGGCGCGGTTGAGGGTTAGCGTAATCCCTAGTGGCCTAGGTGGTTTAACCCAAACCGAAATACGAAAGCGTGCAATAGGTAAGCGTAATCCCTAGTGGTGCTAGGTGGCGTAAGTCCTAGTAGTTCAAACGATGATTCATATGGAAGAGCCTAGCTAGAACAAGGGTGACAGTCCAAACGATTTCAAGGATAATACGACATGAGGAAGCCCGTACGAGGTACAGCAAAGGACCGAACTTATATACATGGAAAGAAACATATGATTTGAGTAACCTATATATGCGATATATTAGGTTGACATGGACCATTACATAACATTGGGCAAGGGACATTCATGGTTAACACATGACGCGGGTTGGGATACTAGTACGAGAGGTGCAGAGCAAAAATACATGTTAGAACCAGGAAGAATATACGAAACATATACCTTGGGATGTTAGACGGGGTAGATACCTTGGGATAGTATACTTGATAGAAATCTGACGATGGGATACTTTGATTTATCATGATGCCGTAGTTTATCGCGATACCTTAGTTTATCTAAGTTCAATAGTTCACCCTGTTATTTTGATTTAGCTTATCTATCTTGTTGTCATGCTTATGTTCATCTCAGTTTCTCATGACAGTTAGCTTTACTAGTTTTTATACTAATAGTAGATAGGGCTTACTCAGTCTTTTTGACTGACCCGTTTTGTTTTGCCTCTTTTCTTCCGTTTCCCCCCCCCCCCCAGGTTACAGGGAGGAAACAATGATGTTTAGTTCGGACTTCTTCTGCTTGAAGGTCATCATGGATGGCTTGGACTTTTCTTGGCTATGGCTACTTTACTGTTTTTACTTGGGGAATAATTTATGAAAAAGTCTTTATGCTTCTTTACTATTGCAAGAAAGGTTTTGATGTACTCTGATGTAAAAGGCTTTAGACCTTATTTATTCATGTTATGAAAGTTCGATTTTACTTCCGCTATTTTATATGTTCTATCTTGTGATATTTCTGTGCATGTTTACCAATAATGCCCCTCTAAAGCTAGTGCATTCCTTTGCGAGTGACCCTAGCGGAGGCGGGGTGTTACATTTGGTATCAGAGCAGAAGGTTACTAGACTGGGCAAAAGTTTTTAAAGACCTTCTGAAAATTATTTGAAAAACCGTTTACAAAGAAGCATTTTTCAAGAAAATTTTCTTTTGAAAAGAAAAAGGCTATTCCCCAAAGGCCATTAGCATTATCCTTGTTTCCTTGATCGAATCTCTTTTCCTTTCTTTCCTCCATCTGTAGTCACAGTGGTTTTGACTGCGACTAGTCTCTCTAGCTGCGTAAGTGTTTCCCGTACGATGGAGGTGGTTCTCGAGAGACCGTTGCAGTCTTATGCATGAAAGGATAGTAAGAACAAGGATAAAGGATACGAGCTCAGGGATAAGCAACATGTAGGTATGGCTGAGTCCTAAAAGGAGGGAGAAAGATGAACAATGAAACCCATGACGAGAGAGTACCTTTGGCATGGTGAAACGGGACGGATAGTTAAGTATCATGGAACAGGGACAAGATCATTCGGAGGGCAGTAGTATGCTCTCATTTCTAGGGTACCTCGGAAGGAGGGTAACGATCTTGTTAAAGGTTTAGCTTTTCTTCTCTATCATCCCGTTAGGACTTTGGTTTGATCATCGTATCATTTAAGTCTGCTTCGATAGTTGAGTCTCTGCACCTTAAGTACTAGCGTATTAGAGAATCCCATTTTTGTCTCAAGTCCTGTGGAGAATCGGTCCATTTATTCATGACTTGTTTTGGATTTGAGAATGACATGCCTCGGTTATGGAAAGATTCTAGGGATGAAGTGGTTATCCAGTAAGGGGTGCCACTCTCGGTTTTGATAGGAGGGTAGTTAGACTCTTGACTAGACTTGGTAATACCCTCGAAGTCTCGTGGAACCTTTTTGGGTTCGGTTATGATTAGTTACCTAGAATCCATTGATACCTTTATTGGAAATTTGAAGCCCGATCGAGTGGTGTTCGCCAATAAGACGGATGGTTTATTTCACTTATGCATGGGTTATAGAAATCACCCTAGTAAGTGCGCTTAACCTGGTTGGCATCTGTTTACTTTCAAGAGAAAGTTCTTCTATGTTGAATACCTTATGGTACGAGGTCCGAGATTCACTAGTGAATTTTGGAAAGCTTGCATGAGATCATGGGTACGCAGTCATGTTTGCGTCAAGTATTCTAGGAAAAGGATAAGTGCAAGAGGAACGAGAGGCGACGAGGAAATGAGTTCCAACTCATGTTATGGAAACAGGAAATAAGAAGCTTCGAAATCGTGAAGTAAAAGGGGCGGTCAAGGCACGATGGAACTAAGCTCAAGGTAATGCGACTCAGGAGACTGAAGACTAAATACGCGCATGATATCTCTTTTTGGGAGTATATCCTTGATCCCTGTTTTCCTGTCGAGCTTGGTTGTAGGCTATCTTTTGTGGACATCTCCTCGGTCCTATTTTCTGTTACAAACCCCGTAAGGAGTTTGTCTTGTTTATCTTCTCGACCCTGTTTCAGGGAATCCTAGGTAGAACCCTATGGATGTAAACATGTATTTGAAACATGTTATGATTGATATGGTTGCAAGTGGTTGCAAGTGGTTGCTCGTGGATGCGCGAATACACATTAGATACTAGCTCGACTCGGTCACACTTCATATTGCATATGCACGAGTATTTATACTTGTTTATAGATGAAATCGAATGTATTATCATGCGGTTGTGGCATATGGATGAATGATTGTGCACGCATATAGTATCTATATGACTAGGACTATTTGCATACATGTTGGATTCATGGCACTATACATATTTTTGCATTAGAAAGATTATTCAGGCCTGATCATTAGCATTAGCTAAGGAACATGTACACACACGTTTTGCATATATTCATACAGCATTAGAAATCATCTAAGGACAATGGTTGCTTGTGGATGATGTTCTGAGTAGATGGATGATGGATGGTAGGATATGTTCTTCCTAACTTGGAGATTTCGGGGACGAAATCCTAAAAGGTGGGGAGAATGTAACAACCCGTATTTCGATAACATGATTAAGACGAGAATCAAGGCAGAATTTAATTTTAAATTCTGAATCAAGTGAAATGGGCTATACCATTGCGTTCGTCTCGGAAAAATACGCGAAATATAGTCCGAGTTTTCGGAAATCGGAGTCAGTATGACCAAGATATGGCCTCGCGAAGTTTCACGAAAAATTCCCAAATTAAAGTATACTTAATTAAGTGAAATGGGTTGCGCAGAGAAATATATATATTGATATATATATATATATAATTGAAGATTAAATAAATAAATATGCAAAAATGTTCAAAACAGCGAATTAGGAGAGGGTAATAACCGAACCGGCCGATTTTTGAGGTCGACCCGAGCCCGCTGGGTCGACTAGGGGTTAATCCAGGGTGTTTGGCTGTCAACCCGTGGGCCGATTCGCTCAAATGCAGATTTTGCATTTGGATGGTTCTCATGGTTCATCTTTAATCTAAAGGCCCTAGATGGTTCCTACACTTGACTTCTTCCCCAAGACATGCTTTGATGGCTTGGATTGAATATAGGTTTAATCCTATGGCCTAAAACACTTGCCTAATCTATAAATAAGCCCCTAAACCCCCCTAATCCCTCATTATTCTCTCATGTAACTAAACTATGGCCAAATTTCTACTCTCATGGCCTCCACTCAACTATCCTAGCCTCCACTTCATTCCTATGAAAGGTTTCATGATCATGAGAGTGTTAGAGAGTCCCTATGTTAGTATGAGAGCTTCTCAAGTTGGTTTCAAGGCAAAAGCTTTGATCTTTGTTCATAAAGAGAGTGTTTTTGTTGATTTGGAGGGTTCATCTTTGGGGTTTTGGGTGATGGCATGCATAGGCTTCATCATAAGCTTTGGTTTAATCGATTTAGGCCTTCATAGCAAGGTAAGCCCTTCCCTACTCTTAGGTATTAACTATGAAGTTAAAAGTTCATGTTGAAAGTTTGGGTTTGATCATTGAGAATGATGCATGCTATCATGTTATGCAAGTTTATGAAGTCATTATCTTGATCTTATGAGCTAAAAGCCACAACCTTTATGTTGAAATGTTGCATTATGCAACATGAAAACCTTCATAATCATTATGTCAACTTGCATATGAAGTCATAATCCTTATATGATGATATATGCGAGTTTCTAGTTATCATTCCATGTCTTTTGTCACCATGATTCGCTTATGTGCCAAGTTTGGGTTTATGCATGTTTTTGAGGCTTAAGAATGTAACATGCAAGCTAATGAACACATTTGTGTCTCATTTGCCACCATGATTAACTTGTGGCTCAATATCCATTTTTGTCATGCCTTTGTCAAGTCTCTTCTTTTAGTCCATTACGTTGTTGCGAACGTATATGCGAGTTTAAAAGCGTTGGGGTCACATTATGGGGAAAACATAATGACATGAACATGATTTGGGTAAATGGGTAGAAACATGACAACATGTAACGTTAAATATGACATGTGTTTATACTTGAAAACATAACTTGAAATGTAACATGGAAGTTGACATGTAAGTATGCATAAAAACATAAGCTTGGGAATTTACCTATTAAGTTAGGTCTACCCATTGGGAATTTACCTATTAAGTTAGGTCTACCCAATTGCTTGAAAACTTGACTATGAACATGACACTAGACTAAACATGAAGGTGGCCAACTCGAGGTTGGGTTGAGTTTGCAACGTAAAACTACCCGGAACCGACCGGCCTAACTAGTAGTTGCAAACAATAGGACCCAATGTGAGAAGTTGGTCATGTTGTGCTTGAACCCGAGGTTAGACCAAGTTGTGGTGTAAATCTACCCGGACCCGCCCGGCTTAACTAGTAACCACAACAAAGTCTAATGTGAGAGGTTGGGGTGCATTAAATAATTAATGCCACATAATAGGGTTAAGTTAATTTGATTAATGAGGCTAAACCAAATATGACATGGACAAATGGGTTAAGTAATTTGATTAGGCTAATGATACTTAACAAAACATGACAGGGTTGGGTAGGTTAAGTAACTTGATTTGCCTAACGACACTTGACCATTTTTATACGACGAGGGGACGGGACTAAGTTAACCAACACTTAATCAATCCAACACGATAACTTGATAAGGTCAAGTGAATTTTCTTAGTAACACTTAACCGTTTAATACAGTTAATGGATGGGGTTAAGGCAACTCAGACCTAACTAATCTAAACATGGTAATTGGACGGGGTTAAGTTAATTTACACTTAACTAATCCAACTCGTTAGTTTGATATGGTTAAGTGACCTATACTTAACCAATCTAACGTGAAAACATGATAAGGCCAAGTCACGAATCACTTGAATACGCTTGACCGATTTGACTCGGTAATTTGACAAGGTCAAGTTAATTTATATAATTAACCAATCTAAAATGATAATTAGACGAGGTTAAGTTATGGATTGCTTAATATACTTAGCCAACTTGACACATGGTTTGTAGGGTTAAGTCTTGGACCTGGATACTTAGCCAATTTTGACATGGTTTGTAGACGGGCTAAGTTATGAACTTAAGTGACACTTAACCAATTAGATAAACCCTAATTCGGAGGATTAGGTAAATAACCATAGTTAACAAGGATTATGGAAATAAGGCTAAGTGGTAAACCTTAGTTAAGGGAAACTAAGTAATAATTCTTAGTCAAGGAAATTTGGATCATTTCTTAGATAGATTAGTAACCCGATACGTTAGGTCAACGTTTAAGTATGCGTGTAGGAGCGGGCTATCTGATTTAGATAAAGGCTCCAGCGAACTGGGTAACGAAGCAGCGGCTTCGGGGAACGTGAGGATATTCTTGGTATCCCTCTGTGAGGTCGCAGATGATCATCCTGGGCTCACAAGAGGTTAAGGTCTGCGTTAGAAGAACCAAGAGTATGCCTTGGTTGCTATACGAGCGACCTAAAGACTGGGATGGATAGCAGTGAGTCGACGAATACATAAGGTGCCCGAGATAGCAAGTTTGTCGATCATCTACCATTTTGAGTCAAGCGTGTACGTACGGAAAGGCAGGGAACACCCAACAGACCATAATTGCTATCTAATTATGGGTGAGGTAGGCCGTAGGATGTGGGCTGGCCGGAGTGTAGTTCTCATGCAAGATTTTCTCTTGTGTTGCCTTTCACTAGTTGAGGGAGGGGTCTCGTGGGACCATAGCCACGTGAAGAAAAGCAGACCTTAGTATCTGCATCGGCAGATAAATCTAAAGCTCCCGACCGAGTCCTGTATTTCTCGTTTTGCCCAGTGACAGGACTCGGATGGCACGATGTGATACATGTGCATACAGTTATAGAAAAACGATTCACGATGAATGCGTGGGAAAAAGGGCGCGGTTGAGGGTTAGCGTAATCCCTAGTGGCCTAGGTGGTTTAACCCAAACCGAAATACGAAAGCGTGCAATAGGTAAGCGTAATCCCTAGTGGTGCTAGGTGGCGTAAGTCCTAGTAGTTCAAACGATGATTCATATGGAAGAGCCTAGCTAGAACAAGGGTGACAGTCCAAACGATTTCAAGGATAATACGACATGAGGAAGCCCGTACGAGGTACAGCAAAGGACCGAACTTATATACATGGAAAGAAACATATGATTTGAGTAACCTATATATGCGATATATTAGGTTGACATGGACCATTACATAACATTGGGCAAGGGACATTCATGGTTAACACATGACGCGGGTTGGGATACTAGTACGAGAGGTGCAGAGCAAAAATACATGTTAGAACCAGGAAGAATATACGAAACATATACCTTGGGATGTTAGACGGGGTAGATACCTTGGGATAGTATACTTGATAGAAATCTGACGATGGGATACTTTGATTTATCATGATGCCGTAGTTTATCGCGATACCTTAGTTTATCTAAGTTCAATAGTTCACCCTGTTATTTTGATTTAGCTTATCTATCTTGTTGTCATGCTTATGTTCATCTCAGTTTCTCATGACAGTTAGCTTTACTAGTTTTTATACTAATAGTAGATAGGGCTTACTCAGTCTTTTTGACTGACCCGTTTTGTTTTGCCTCTTTTCTTCCGTTTCCCCCCCAGGTTACAGGGAGGAAACCATGCTGTTTAGTTCGGACTTCTTCTGCTTGAAGGTCATCATGGATGGCTTGGACTTTTCTTGGCTATGGCTACTTTACTGTTTTTACTTGGGGAATAATTTATGAAAAAGTCTTTATGCTTCTTTACTATTGCAAGAAAGGTTTTGATGTACTCTGATGTAAAAGGCTTTAGACCTTATTTATTCATGTTATGAAAGTTCGATTTTACTTCCGCTATTTTATATGTTCTATCTTGTGATATTTCTGTGCATGTTTACCAATAATGCCCCTCTAAAGCTAGTGCATTCCTTTGCGAGTGACCCTAGCGGAGGCGGGGTGTTACACAGATATAACAAGGTAAACAAGGTAAGTAAGATAGAACATCTACAGCGCTCCTAACCACTATAAGATAAGCTCTGCACCGTACCATATACTAGCTACATACTAAAAGATGATCCCTCTGTACTAATCATAATAATGGTAGCTTCGTGTACTCCTAGCTACTGTCGTAGGCGCCCACTTGCTCCTACCACCACTAGATGTACCCATTACCCTCCCTATTTGATCGGCTCCCTAACCTCATAGATACCTGGGCTGGTCCCACAATAGGGTATATCACTCCCTAAGATGGCAACCCGGATACTACTGAAATGCACAGCTTATACCTACACGATGCAACAGCGTCTTACCTACCAGCTCGGACCCACGCACGCACATGACTCCGTTGACTTGCACTGCCATCGCTAACTCTTTATTGACCTCTTACAATCAACCCCAGTAAGTGTGTCCCTGTCCTCGACCTAGTTCGAGCTCATATAGATACTAAAATGGGTTACTGATTGAAAAGGATCCACCCACTTGAAATAAGCTTCCTTCCTAAGCTTGGTCCGCACTAGGAATTCCCACTTAACCCCTCTTTATCCCTTTCTCTAAACACATGTCTCATCTTGGTTAAGTGTTTTTATTATGTTTCACATGTTACCCACTTAACCCTTTATTATCCCCATGTCTAATCACATGTCTTATCTTGGTTAAGTGTTCATTAATTCATTATAACCGTAATCTTGCAAGACCTCCCACATTAGATTACTATTTTGCAGTTGCTGGATTTGTCGGGCGGTTCCGGGCAGGCTTATACTGAAATCTGAATCTAACCTTGTGTCTTTGCATTATTACACATCTAATTTCTGCCTTTGATCTCTCACATTAGATTACCAAATTGCGGTTGTTGGATATGCCGGGTGGTTCCGGGAAGGCTTATACCGCAATCTGAATCTAACCTCGCGTCTTAGGCGTTCATTATCACTTTCTTGATTCAAGTCCTAATTTTATATATAATCCAATTACCCATAATTTCTAATCTAAATTATGTTTATACACTCATGTGCCAAATTATGCCCAAACCCATCTTCATAGTTATTAACTATTTATGCCAAATCTCATGTATACAAGTCATACTCAATTATGCCCAAACCAATTTTCCATATTCATCAACAATTTATGCCAAATTTCATTTCATTGCATATTTCCTAAACTTTTTCCCAATCGTTCCTACGTTATTCGTATGTAAATCTCAACGCAATATGTTAGACTCAAAGTTAGCCTAATCTCATAAAGAAAAAGGAAAAGAAGAAGGGAAGAGAATCAAAACATCAAAACTAGCATAAACATAAGAGCATGCATATGAAATATAAATAGGTATATAACGATAAAAATGGATAAGAAAGGCATATGACAGATTTATAGGTATGACTCTGAATGATAATGATTTACAAGCTTGATAAGATTCATTTCAGTCACAGGCATATACATTAGATTCAATTTACAATCCTATCACAATTACATTTTTTTAATTTAATTATATGTGAAAGCAACATAGACTCACAGCGGTAGGATTCTTAGAAAAGAGAATTAGGCGTTGTTGTAGTAAATCTGATCTTGAATAATCTCTACTTTGATTGTTTGTAGATCTGATCTTCTAATTTGAATACTCCTATTCTGATTTGCTTTGGTGGAGAAGAGAGGCTAGATTTGATTTAGATTAGAGCAGCATGGAGGCGCCATGGATGAAAACAATGAGATCAGGGTTAGGTTTAGGTGTATTTTATAGATTCTCTAGGTGAATTAGGACCCTTAGATTAGATTTGGATCCATCTGAACCATCCATACCAGAAAAATACGTCATCCTGCCAATCCCAGAAGAACACGTCATCAGATCCACCACAAAACAAGTCAGGCCAGATCTAGGCCGATGAGGTTAACACCCCTATCGACACCCCGTGTGGGGGGTTGACACCCATGTCGACACCCACTGAGGGGGTTGACACCCACGAGCAGGAAATTTCCCGCTCAGCCCGCTTTGTCTAAATTTTGATTTTTGAACAGTTTTTGTTATTTAATTATTATTTAAATAAATTCTGCTTTAAACTGAAATCTTCTAAGCTTCCTAACTTCTTCATACGATATCCGATTTACGCAAACTCAAACTTTATTCCAAGCAGAATTCTGAGACAAACGAAATGGCGCAGCACGTTTCCCTTATTTCTTCTTATAAAAATTAAGTATTCTTTAATTATCTCTTATGTCATGTTTTAAAATTACGGGGTGTTACATATATAAATATGTGCATCTGAAAATTTGGTGCAAGCTTGATTCTCTTTATTGCCCACAAAAGCACTGCTCGTATCTATATTCTTATTCCAACTTTATATATTGTCTTCGGTAGGTAGCTTATTTAATTTTGCTAGCAAGGCCTATATAGATAATTTTTTTGCACTTACATTGTCAAAATGTGCTTACAAACAAATGTGAATTTCTCTTTGTTTAGTTGTTTGCAAATCTAGATGTCACTTAAATTTTCAGAGTTTAGTCGGATTGTGTTGATCTGGTGTGTAATATGAATAAGCGGATTGGTGTTATCCTCTCTCCATCATCCACTAGAGATAAGAGAAGAAACTTTTCAATTGAGGCTACCAATTGTTGAAGTGTAACTCCTTCCAGTCAAATCTTTTATTAACTCTTCGGTTCATTCATATATCAAGCCAGAGGTTTGTACGGTTTCCAATGACAATTTTTATCACAGTTACTCTCTTGTTTTCTGATCTACAGTTTAACCGTTTCCATGTATATATATCAATATTATCTTGATTTAGTCAAGAATTTTTCATTTTCATAGTGCTTGTTTCTCACTCATTGGGACAATAAGTATTTACCTTGAATGTACCTCCTTCCAAGTGTTGTTGCCTTTGTAACATTTTGCAGTTTTTTTAAACCCACTTTATCCTTAAACCTTGGACGACATAAATCATCCTAGATCATGCTGTATTTTTTGTTTTCCAAACTTTTAAATGCACAAACTGAAATTTTTTTCTACTTTATCTAGTCTGTGGTCCTATCCGATTTTGATCAACGGTGATGCAGGCTTTAGATAGTTTCCAATTCTAGCATACAGTTTTTAGGACTGATCGTTTTCTAATGACTAAGTTAAACTACTTTTACTAAATTATGATTTTTCATATATCCATCTTTAAATTGCACAAGCTAAAATATTATATATTGTGTTTTGAATTGCAGACGAATATGTTGGCATAGCAAATGATGAGATCCTATTCCTTATAAAAGTCATTCACGTTGTTTTAGTAATTGTAGTCATGCTTGAATATCCATACTTGAACTTGTTTTAGTTTTTACTTTTGCATAGTTCTTGATCAATACATTGCCCTGTTAGAATGCTAACAGATAACATTAATAGATATTCCCATGTACTAGCATATGAATAAACTTAAATTCTTGATTTTTTTTGTCTTCACTTTACTCAATGATGTTATGTCATTCACACTATTTAATTTTGTGCAGACCTTGATATTATGTTACAAATACATGTTAGGTGTGTATTTCTAAATGATCTAAAAATTAATTATTTTGGACACTACCAAAATAAAATAAATGGGGATATCCTTCATTAAAGCAAAATCATCATCAATAGAGTTAGATTATCATGGTATGCTTTTACACTTGGTAATGTGTACCAACTTTGATACATGAATTGAGTCTATGTGTGGTAAGGTAAAATAAGCATATTTTGATGATTTTGGTCTTAGTCATCCACTTTCTCTATATAGCACAGAATGGTTTATCTTACCAAAACAAGGTATGAATATTCTTTTTTAAGGTTGGTACTGTTTGTTTGACATGTAAGCTAAACACATTAATTTATGTTGATTGTTTTATTCCGCTTTCTATTTTTGAACGTGAAGAAGCATTAGATAGTACTATGCAAGGTAACAAAGAAAACTTAAACATTGTTGAAATAACATAGTGCTATACAACAAAGCATTTGAAATTTATTTTCAACTTATGGTCGAGTTATTCTTGCAGCTTATCATGTTCTTCTTTTACTGGGTAGCTTATAGAAAATATTATTTAGAACCTTTCATGCACTTAAGATGGGATTTTGTATAATATGGTATTTCATATTTAAATCAGGATATGAGCACGTTCTTTAAACAAAAAATTGTTCTAGCATACTTGGGAATTACGATGTTGAAGAGAATCAACATAGTAGTAGTTTAGTTTGGTGTTGCATGGCACCTTCTCCTATTTTAGGTAATAGTTTGCTCATTAGTGGTATTTCATACTTTGATTATGCCTTAACACATAGGATTATTTTAATGGACAATAGGTGAACAAGGAGAAGGTGAAGATCCAAAGAGTGTATGTATCGGCTAGTCAAATGCAGCTTAAAAGCATGATAGTAACCTCTTTTATATATACACCAAATTTCTGCTTAATGCATGGCTTTTTTAGTTCATTTATTAAACGAGTACATTGTAAAGAACCATCTGAAGACAATGTACAGAACTATGTTTATCTTGTTGTACATGTATTTTAAAGGTAGGGTAATTTGTAGATTTTTCTTCTTTTTTATAATAGTTATGTTTTGGTTTTCTTGTTTTGAAAAATGATTGTTGTGTAATGTGTATATGCTACTTATATTTTTTTTAGTTAAATGGTCAAATCGAAGAGTTATGTTTTGCGATTGGCTAATTTTGTTCATTCTTGCTTTAATATGGTACCAAAGCAGTTATAATTTTGTTCAGTCTTGCTTTATTAATGCTGTATCTATTTAAGAATCAGGCAGTGCTTAAGGCCGTATCTTTTTAAGAATCAGGCAGTGCTTAAGGCCGTATCTATTTAAGAATCAAGCAACGCTTAAGGCCGTATCTTTTTAAGAATCAAGCAGTGCTTAAGGCCGTATCTTTTTAAGAATCAGGCAGTGCTATTTAAGAATTAGGAAGTGCTTATGGCCATATCTTTTTGACAATTAGATATGACTTTAGGCCGTACCAAATGAAACATGCCAAAATTTGATATGGCCCGGAGCACTGCCTAATTTGCATTTTTGGTGTAGTGATATATGGCAAAAGATCTTATCAATTATGCCACCGAAAGAGGGAAATAAATATATACTTAAATATCCTTGATTAAGGAAAGCAATATCTACCTAAATTCCATTAATTAAGGAAAGCAATATCTACCCAAATCTCATTAATTAGGAAAAGCAATCTACCCAAATCCCATTAATTAGGGAAAGCAATATCTTCTCTTTCTCCAAAAAAAAAATCTTACATTTAATGTGATTTAGCATCACCAAATTTAACAAACCATGTACTAGTGCTGCTACTCACTACTTTGTGCATCTACACTACTACAGTGGTGCAACGCACCACTATGGCACATTTTCTCCATAGCAGCTGTGCAGTGCACCACAATGGTGGTGCAGATACACATAAAAGTGGTGCTACTGCACCACTATAGTGCATTTGCATCATTGCATGCATTGAACTATTATTTTAAAGATAAAAACAAGAAGTTGAATACTTCATAATAAGGAAAGTGTACATGTATATTTTTCTTTGTACAATATCTAGTTATTTGAAATTTTGTATTGTAGGGTTATTGAGTTATAGACTAACCTAGTGTTATAAAAAATTAACTAAATTAACTAAGTTTTATAAACATTAACAAGTTTATAGTAATAATAAACTAAGTTTATAATAATAGTAAATAATAAATTATAAAATATTAACCAAACTAACTAAGTTTTATAAATATTAACTAAATTTATTATAATAATAATAAACTAGATAAGTTTTATAAATAATAATAATAAATTAATTAAATTTTATGAAAATTAACTAAGATTTATAAAAAATTAACCGAGTATTATAAAAAATTACCTATGATATATAAAAAATTAACTATGATATATAAAAAGTAAATAAGTTTTTAAAAATAACTATTATAAAATTTAACTAAGTTAACTAATTTTCACAAAAACTTGCAAGTTTATAGTTAATGATGATGAAAATAATACTTAACTAAGCTTATAATAATAATAATAATATATTATAAAATATTAACAAAGTTAATTAATTTTTATACAAAATTATAATAATGATAATATACTAATGATTAAATAAGTTTATAATAATAATAATAAAATATAAATATTAGCCAGCTCAACTAAGTTCTACAAAAATTAACTAAATTTATAAAAATGATAATAATTTAACGAAGTTAACTATGTTTTACAAATAAATTAATAAAGTAGTATGAATATATATAATAATAATAGTAACAATAATTATAATAATTATATAACTAAGTTAACTAAATTTTATAAAAAAATAGTTAAGATTTATAAAAAATTATCTAAGTTAACTAAGTTTTATAAAAAATAAAAAGTTTATAATAATAATTAACTAAGCTTATAATAATAATAGAAAACTATAAATTATGATGACTGGGTTTTTTTTTAAAGTTAACAAGTTTGTAATAATAATGTTTTTAACAAACATAACAATATTAAATTATAAAATGTTAACAAGTTAACTATGTATTATAAATAATAATAATTAATCAAATTTTATAAAAATTAACTATATACTACAAAAGTGTAATTATAAATTAACTAAGTTAATTAAATTTTACAAAAATTAATCGAGAATTATAAAAATTAACAAAATATTAAGCTAATGTAACTTAAGCTCTATTATAAACAAGGGGCCATTAATGCGATTATTAAATCATTGGCGGTAAGTTAAATAAATTGTATGTTTTTCATATCACGTACTGCTAGTAAAATTAATATGTTACTTTCAACCAAGATTAGGACGTGTCATGTGTTGTTAACACAATCATCGACTTACGAATTTCTTCATTGTAGGTAACTAAAGGCTTTGTGCAAGAAAAGAGCAACACTTTCTTCTTTCTTAGTAATTAAGCATATGACCATTTTGTTGATATTTGGTGCAAACTTGCTTTATGAATATTGTTTTTTTTGGTAGTTATTGTGATTTTGTTCAATGGATATTGTATAAACTAAGTTTATGGTGCAATTTTTATTTTTGGAAACTATATATCGGTGATTTCTTTGTCTATGCATATTATGTTATGTTGTTTATGTAAATGATTAATAATTATGTGTTTGTATGTTAGTTTTTGTATTTTATGCAAACATGCTATTGGTATTAGCTGCTTGATAAATATTTAAATGTTATTGATTTGCATGCGCATAGATATTCTAATAGTATTGCAAAATATAAATTATGTAAAATAACAAAAAAGCAAAAGATAGAATTTATTCGGTGTCGTCAATACTTTTAAAACTTTTTTTTAATGAAAGGGTACTTATATTGCAACAAAAATAGTTATAAAGAAAGAATAGAGATGGTTACAAATGACAACCACAAACAAAACAAATACTATACAAACTGAAACTAACTCAGCTCCATCCAGTAAAACACTGCAATAAAACAAAATACTCTTAAAAAACTTGATAACAACATTTATTTAATGCTATTATTACTTTGAATACATAACGACAACATTTATGAAATGTTGATGAAAATTCAAACAAAATATGCATGCAAAAATTTAACAACAAAAGCAAAATGCTGTAAAAGTTGGTAATACTTAATAATAGCGTTTATCAATCATTGATGAAAATGGCAGTAATAATCTATGAAACCTATTAAAAACTATTAACATCTCACTACAAACACTATAAAATAAGGTTTTTGCCAGTGTTGTTTCTTATGTTGTTAAAAGTTCTATACCTACGACTGCATGTCGTTATACAATGTTTTTAATAACGTTGTTATATGCTACTACGGTGATTTTCAAACGCTGTTAAAAGCTATTTATGGAAACAATAAACTATTTCCAATATCATTATCATTCCAAACTAATACCATCTCTTATATAATAGTGGAGTCGTTCAAGTTGGGGTATTTATTTACATCTTAGACCTCGACTCGACAACATTCTAATCTTAAGGTAGATAAAAGTTTGTAACTCAAACTGATATTAATTAAAATATCAAAAAAATCTCATTTACTATGTAATTTTAAATATGGTTTTTAAACTGTAACAACCCGTATTTTTGAATAACATGTTATAACATAAATCAAGGCAGAATTAAACTGTAAAATCTGAATCAAGGGAAACGAGCTGTGCCATTGCATTTGTCTCGGAAAAATACGCGAAATAGAGTCCGAGTTTTCGAAAATCGGAGTCCGTATGACCAAGATATGGCCTCGCGAAGTTTCACGAAAAATTCAAATTCAAAACAGATTCAAATTTCAGAAAATCAGAAGTGGCGGGAAAATTCCTGCCAGACCCAGGGGGGTCGACTGGGGAGTCGACCTCCCCCTCCAGGTCGACTGGGGAGTCGACCCCAGGGTCGACCTGGGGGTCGACCTCCCTGGCCGGCCAGGTCGGCCTGGTGCACCCATTTTGGCTGTTTTGACCTGTTTTGGAGGCTTGTGACGGGATTTGATGGCTTGGATTGAATCTAGGGTTAATCCTATGGCTAATACTATCCTAATCTTCTATAAAAAGACCCCTAAACCTAGTCTAAATCACCATTATTCAATCCTACAACTAAACTATGTCAAATTGGTTCCTCTCATGGCCTCAACTCTCATGCTAAAATTCCTAAGTTTATTTCTATGAGAGATTGTGAGTTCATACAAGTGTTTTCAAGCTTGTATGAGTGTTCTTAGTTTGCATTCAAGTCAAGTTGCAACATTTCTATTTCAAAGCAAGGGTTTTTCATTGGAGCATTCATATTTGGGTCTTTTTGGTGATTGCATAAGGGCTTCGTCTCAATCTTTTAATAACTATTTATTTGTGTCTTCATAGCATTGTAAGCCCTTTTTACTTTCTTACTTTGAACTCTAAAGTTAAATGAATGATGCAAGTTTGGGTTGATCATCATGATATGCAAGTTTGGTTGATCATTATGATATGCAAGTTTGGTTGATCATTATGATATGCAAGTTTGGTTGATCATTATGATATGCAAGTTTGGTTGATCATTATGTTATGCAAGTTGGTGTAATCATTATGTATGACACATGTTGCTATGTTATGCAAGTTTGGGTTGATCATTATACACATGATATCATGTTATGCAAGTTAAACTTGATGTTGTGAGCATAAAGCTCCAAGCTTTATATTAAAGGTTGCATTTTGGCAACATGAAAGTTATCATATCCCTTATGATAACTTGCATGTGAGGCTAAATGCGAACTTCTAGCAACTTCTACATATCATTTATCACCATGTATCACTCATATGCTAAGTTTGGTTTTATGCATGCTTTTGAAGCCTAATAATGCAATATGCAAGTATATGAACATATGTACATCTCATATGCCACCATGATAAACTTGTGGCTTCAACACCTTTTTGTCATGATTATGCCAAGTTCCCTATTTTATCCTTTATGCGTTGATGCGATTATGTAAACGATGGGATTTACGTTGGGGTTGGGTAGCATTATGACATAAACATGGTTTTTATAACATGACGTGATATGTTAACTTGTAATTATGTTTTGGAAACATAATGGACATGACACTTAGAAAATATGAGTGTGGCCAACTCGAGGTTGGGTTGAGTTTGTAGCATAAATCTACCCGGACCTGCCCGGCTTAACTAGTGGCTACAAACAATAGGACCCAATGTGAGAAGTTGGTCATGTTGTGCTCGAACCCGAGGTTAGACCAAGTTGTGGTGTAAAGCTACCCGAACCCGCCCGGCTTAGCTAGTAACCACAACAAGGTCTAATGTGAGAGGTTAAAGCACATTAAGTTAATTAATGCCTCCTGATTAGGGTTAAGTCATGGTCCACTTAATACTTAACCAATTTGGGCTTGATGGGTTAATCGGGGTTAAGTCATGAACCTTGGGTACACTTAACCAATTTAATCCACGTTTGGATCGGGTTAACCACATTTAACCCGTTAAGGAAACCCTAGTTGCGTGGTCCTTTTCAGCAGTAACCCTCTTGATAGTATCATAAGACCCTAGGACTAGGCTAGGGTGGGGCACGATTACTGGGCTGATTGTAAGAGACCAAAAGAGACGGTTGAATGGTGCACCGGTTGTTCAGGCGGACCATGGTCGTGCACATTAAGTCCGGAGTTGAACATGGGCACCGGTAGGTTTAGACTGTGCATCCTTGAATTGTGTCTGAGGGTTACACCGTAGGGCCGGATACACCCTAGGGTGGACCCTGCACAGTCAACTACATTTCATGATTAAGCCGTATGACACCGATACACGACGAGTTAGGCTTATAGGGAGCCGATCGACTAGACCGAGTAGTTGGACCTTGATTTAGGTCACCTCATGATATTGGGCCAACTTGGGCCAAGGGATCAAATCCTTGTTTTTACTTGACATGTGAGAATGCTAGTACACCCGTGGTGCAAAACTTAACCTTGATTATGCGATGACACCTTTATCTATCTTGTTAGTTAATCACCATGCCAGTATGTTGTTATCCTTATGTTCATCTCAACTTCTCATACCAGTTAACTTTATTAGTTCATGGACAGATAGTAGTAGGGCTTACCAGTCTTTTTGACTGGCCTGTTTTCTTTCGCCTCTTTTCTTCCGTTTCCCCCCCCCCTCAGGTTCTCAGAGTGGGAACATTGGAGCTTAGCTTGGATCTTTACAACTTGCTTACTGGATTTGCTCATGTACGGTTTTGGACATTGAGCCAGCTATGGTTTATCACTTCACTTTGGGGATAGTACTTTATGTATTCAGTTTTTCAGTTTATGCTTTTCTCTAGACTTTGTTTGTTGGAAAATAATGATCAAGTACTTTGTTGCAACTTAACTATGGTTTTGGAAATGCAAGTTTTATCCGCTGCTTTACTACTCTGTTTTACTTATATGTTCTGTCTTGTGATATCTACATGCATGTTTACCTTGTTTAACGCCCCTCCAAAGCTAGTGTGCTTGCAAGAGTTACCCTGGCGGAGGTGGGATGTTACATTTGGTATCAGAGCATATGGTTAACAAGATTCGAGCAAAAGGTTTTTAAAATTCACCTTTTGGAAAACTATTTTCAAAACCAATTAAGTATTTTCCAAGAAAAGTCTAGTTTATTATAAAAAAAGGCTATTCCCCAAAAGCCATTAGCACTATCCTTCGTTTCTTCGTTCTGAATCTATCTTTTTCTTCGTTTTAGTATGGCCGATCGCTTTAACATCCCGGAAGGCGTACAAGTACCCGTCTGGTTCCGGAGATTTATGGAGGCAAGGGCGAATGAAGCCGGCCCCGCGAACATTCCTCCTTCTTCCCCCGTCGCTAACATCTCTCCTCCTCCCGTAGCTGAGGTTCCTCCTCCCCCTCAGCATCCGCAAGAGGATTTCGCAAAGCTTTGCAAAGACTTTAAGGCGATGGGTTGCAAGAATTTTGTCGGAGCGGAGACTTCTGTGCAGGCAAGAAACTGGTTAAAAGAAACTGAAGACCTCTTTGCTATCTTTGATGTGGAAGATCGTAGGAAAGTTCTGTTGGCGGTATGGCTATTGAAAGGGGAAACTGCTTATTGGTGGGTAGTCACCACCACTACTAGACCAATTGAGACTTGGGATGACTTTTGGAGAAGGTTTGGACTAAAGTTTCTATCATCGACAGAAGAGAACCTTCAGATGGAGAGGTTCCTATCTCTAAAGCAAGGGGACATGACCATTGGAGAATACGTGGATAAGTTTAATCAACTTGCTCAGTTCGGTCTAGAATTGGTAAACACGGCTCGGAAGAAGGCCCTACACTTTGCTCTAGGATTGAATGAGCCATTGCGCGGTTTGGCCATGTCTCATATACCCCTGGGGGCGACCTTCGAGAGTTTGGTGAATATGGCCCTACTTCAAGAGGAAGATAAGAGTGTTAAGAAGGAGGTCAAGGCAAATGAGTCCCAAGACAAGAAGGATGATACCGAGAAAAGAGATAAGAACAACAACAAGGCAAGAAAGACAAGAAAGTGCAACTTCTATGGGATCGTTGGGCACATAGCCAAAGATTGTAGGAAAAAGAAGAGGAAGTTGGGAGAATGCTTTCATTGCGGAGAGTCTGGACATTTTAGCAAGAATTGCCCGAAGAAGCAAGGACAAGGGAAAAGGCAAACTCGGCAAGAAGGACCCTCGGCAGTTGCAGGCTCTCCTCACTCTTCCAGCTTTTGATCGAGGTAGTGTTTCTGTGTAGAAAGTCATGTTTACATTTATGATTTCCCTGTTCACACCTTATTTGATTCTGGCGCATCGCATAGTTTTATTTTTGATCTTATTGAAAGTTTTGCACCTAAGTACTAGTCTAGTTGAGGTCCCGTTAGTGTTTCAAATCCAATTGGGGGGTTCCGCCCATCTACCTGTGATTTGTGTGGATTTGAAAATCTCTATCTTGAGCATAGAATTCATGTGTAATGTTTAGGTTCTCGGGTTTATGGGATACGAGTTGATTTTGGGCATGGATTGGTTGTCCATTTATGGAGCCATTCTCGATTGTGAACATAGGGTGGTGAGGCTCATGACCGGCCTCGGTAATACCCTAGAAATTTCTTGTAACCCTAGAGGTCCTGTCTTATTATGTTATCTTGAATCTCTCGACTCGTCCATCGATGATCTGCAATCTGTAAGTGTGGTCCGAGACTGTCCCGATGTCTTTGAAGAAGTTAAGGGGTTACCCCCTAAACGAGAGACAGATTTCCGCATTTATCTAGTCGATAATGCCAAGCCAGTATCATTGCCCGTTAGGCACATGGCCCCACGTGAAAGAAGGGAGCTCAGTAAGCAAATCAAGGAGTTGCTTGAGAAAATTTTTATTAGGCGAAGCATTTCTGAATGGGGTGCTCCGGTGGTATTCGCTACTAAGGCGGATGGTTCGCTTCGTCTATGTGTTGATTATCGAGAGTTGAACAAGCTGACAAAGAAGAATAGGCACCCTTTACCGAGGATTGATGATCTCTTTGATCAGCTGGTTGGTGCTTCTGTTTTCTCTCAGCTTGATCTAGCCACCGGATTCCATCAGCTTAGAGTAGCTGAGGATAGCATTGATAAAACTGCGTTTAGGACTCCAGATGGATTCTTTGAGTGGCTTGTCATGCCATTCGGATTGACTAATGCACCCGCCTACTTCATAGACTTGATGAGTAGGGTGTTCAGGGAGTTCCTCAACAAGTTTGTTGTTGTCTTCGTGGATGATATTCTGATCTTCTCAAAGGATGAGGAAGAGCATGCTAGGCATCTCAAGGAAGTGATGGATACGCTTAGAGCACGTCAGTTGAAAGCCAAGTTCTCCAAATGTCATTTCTGGAGAAAGGAAGTTCGGTTTCTTGGACATATAGTTTCTAAGAAAGGCATAGCGGTGGATCCCGCGAAAGTGGTTGCAATTCAAGATTGGAAGACTCCTAGGAATGCAACCGAAGTAAGAAGCTTTCTCGGTCTGGCGGGCTACTATAGGAAGTTCATCAGGGACTTCGCTAAGATTTCGGCCCCTCTTACTAAGTTAACAAAGAAGAACTTAGAATTCTTGGCAACTTTTGATTTCACGACGACTGTTGAGTCGATGACGGGTTCATTAGCATCCCTTGAGCTTAGACCCACACTTCTTGATCAAGTTGGGGTTTCGTAGAGGGAAGAACCACAGATAGTCGAAGTTATGGACAAGTTGATCCGTGGTGAGACGTCTAGTCACCTTGCTAGATATACTATTGATGATAAAGGATGGCTAAGGCGTGATGGGAGATTATGTGTTCCTCGAGTGGGAGATTTAGTCCATAGAGTTCTTGAAGAAGCGCATCACTCGAAGATGACTATACATCTTGGAGGGGAAAAGATGTATAGGGATATGAAGCGCATTTTCTTTTGGGATGGAATGAAGAAGAATGTGGCAGAGTATGTTTCAAAGTGCATGGTGTGCCAACAAGTGAAAGCGAAGTCAAAGAAACCAGGTGGGCTATTACATCCATTGGAGGTCCCGCAATGGAAGTGGGAGAGTATTTCTATGGATTTTTTGGATGGATTGCCTAGGTCAAGGAGAGGGAACACAAGCATATGGATCATAGTTGACAGACTTACGAAGAGTGCTCACTTCATCCCAGTAAAGAGCAAGAGGACCGCATCATGGCTAGCATCTATTTATCTCCGAGAGATAGTGCGGTTGCATGGAGTTCCTTATAGCATAGTTAGCAATCGTGACCCAATTTTCACTAGCCAGTTCTGGAACAGTTTGCAAGAAGCGATGGGCACGCGATTGAATTTGAGTACAGCCTATCACCCCCAGACGGATGGCCAAACCGAAAGGGTGAATAGAGTGCTAGAAGATCTCTTGAGGCTTTGTGTTCTCGACTTCGGTGGTACTTGGGAAGACCACCTTCCTCTTGTAGAGTTTGCGTATAACAATAGCTATCAAGCCAGCATAGGGATGGCACCATTTGAAGCTTTGTATGGGAGGCCGTGTAGGTCACCATCTTGTTGGTGGGAGACAACAGATAGACTTATACTTGGGCCCGATATGATACGGGACACATCCAAGAAAGTCGAATTAGTGAGAAGAAGGATGAAAGCGGCCCAAGATAGACAGAAATCCTATGCTGACAAACGAAGGGCAGATTTGGAATTCGAAGTGGGAGACATGGTTTTCATGAAGGTTTCTCCTTTGCGTAATGTGGTACGTTTTGGAGCAGTTGGGAAGCTGGCACCAAGGTTCGTAGGACCCTTCCCTATCATAGAGAGAATTGGAAAGATGGCCTATAAGGTGGAATTGCCCGAAAAGCTAGCCGGAGTGCATAATGTCTTTCATGTCTCGCATCTCCGAAAGTGCCTACATGAATCCGCTGAGGTGGTTGAACCAAGCATTCTTGAAGACATTGAGGTAGAGAAAGAGGCAACCTTGAGAAGAGCTCCGATTCGTATCTTGGGAACAGAGATCAAGAAACTAAGGAATCGAGAAGTCAAATTGGTGAAAGTTCAGTGGGGTGAAGCCGACGAAGATGCAACTTGGGAAACCGAGGAGAAGATGCGTGGGCTTTATCCATTTCTTTTTGAGGGTACATTCTCAATCTCTTTTCCTAATTAGCATATCTTTCTTTTTATCCGCGTTTATCCTGTTTAGCTTATTATCTCGTTAAACTTGTCATGAGAACCTTAGATAGAAACCCTTTGGATGAAACATGTATTTGAAACATGTTATGCTTGATGGTTGCAAGTGGTTGCAAGTGTTTGCACGTGGATACTCGTGGATGCATGATACACTTTAGGCACTAAGATTGGCTCACACACTTTCATGTTGCATATGCATGACTTCTTATACTTATTCATGGATGAAACTTGTTATGCTATCACGTGGATGTTGCATATGGATGAATGTTATGTGCACTCATGTAGAGACTATGAGTTATGTTAGAAATTTGCATACATATGGACTCATTTCACTAACATACTTTGCATTAAGGAGGTTTACTGTATCAGTAACCGCCTGATTTTCGCATTAGATAAGTACATATACACACACCTTTGCATATAATCATACAGCATTTAGAATCCTTTAAGGACAATGACTGCACGTGGATGATGTTTTGAGTAGATGGATGAAGGATGGTAGGATACGTTCTTCCTAACTTGGAGATTTCGGGGACGAAATCCTTTAAGGAGGGGAGAATATAACAACCTGTATTTTTGAATAACATGTTATAACATAAATCAAGGCAGAATTAAACTGTAAAATCTGAATCACGGGAAACGGGCTGTGCCATTACGTTCATCTCGGAAAAATACACGAAATAGAGTCCGAGTTTTCGAAAATCGGAGTCCATATGACCAAGATATGGCCTCGCGAAGTTTCACGAAAAATTCAAATTCAAAACAGATTCAAATTTCAGAAAATCAGAAGTGGCGGGAAAATTCCCGCCAGACCCAGGGGGGTCGACCTGGGGGTCGACTGGGGAGTCGACCTCCCCCCCCCCCCAGGTCGACTGGGGAGTCGACCCCAGGGTCGACCTGGGGGTCGACCTCCCTGGCCGGCCAGGTCGGCCTGGTGCACCCATTTTGGCTGTTTTGACCTGTTTTGGAGGCTTGTGACGGGATTTAAAGGCTTGGATTGAATCTAGGGTTAATCCTATGGCTAATATTATCCTAATCTTCTATAAAAAAGACCCCTAAACCTAGCCTAAATCACCATTATTCAATACTACAACTAAACTATGTCAAATTGGTTCCTCTCATGGCATCCACTCTCATGCTAAAATTCCTAAGTTTATTTCTATGAGAGATTGTGAGTTCATACAAGTGTTTTCAAGCTTGTATGAGTGTTCTTAGTTTGCATTCAAGTCAAGTTGCAACATTTCTATTTCAAAGCAAGGGTTTTTCATTGGAGCATTCATATTTGGGTCTTTTTGGTGATTGCATAAGGGCTTCGTCTCAATCTTTTAATAACTATTTATTTGTGTCTTCATAGCATTGTAAGCCCTTTTCTACTTTCTTACTTTGAACTCTAAAGTTAAATGAATGATGCAAGTTTGGGTTGATCATCATGATATGCAAGTTTGGTTGATCATTATGATATGCAAGTTTGGTTGATCATTATGATATGCAAGTTTGGTTGATCATTATGATATGCAAGTTTGGTTGATCATTATGTTATGCAAGTTGGTGTAATCATTATGTATGACACATGTTGCTATGTTATGCAAGTTTGGGTTGATCATTATACACATGATATCATGTTATGCAAGTTAAACTTGATGTTGTGAGCATAAAGCTCCAAGCTTTATATTAAAGGTTGCATTTTGGCAACATGAAAGTTATCATATCCCTTATGATAACTTGCATGTGAGGCTAAATGCGAACTTCTAGCAACTTCTACATATCATTTATCACCATGTATCACTCATATGCTAAGTTTGGTTTTATGCATGCTTTTGAAGCCTAATAATGCAATATGCAAGTATATGAACATATGTACATCTCATATGCCACCATGATAAACTTGTGGCTTCAACACCTTTTTGTCATGATTATGCCAAGTTCCCTATTTTATCCTTTATGCGTTGATGCGATTATGTAAACGATGGGATTTACGTTGGGGTTGGGTAACATTATGACATAAACATGGTTTTTATAACATGACGTGATATGTTAACTTGTAATTATGTTTTGGAAACATAATGGACATGACACTTAGAAAATATGAGTGTGGCCAACTCGAGGTTGGGTTGAGTTTGTAGCATAAATCTACCCGGACCCGCCCGGCTTACTAGTGGCTACAAACAATAGGACCCAATGTGAGAAGTTGGTCATGTTGTGCTCGAACCCGAGGTTAGACCAAGTTGTGGTGTAAAGCTACCCGGACCCGCCCGGCTTAACTAGTAACCACAACAAGGTCTAATGTGAGAGGTTAAAGCACATTAAGTTAATTAATGCCTCCTGATTAGGGTTAAGTCATGGTCCACTTAATACTTAACCAATTTGGGCTTGATGGGTTAATCGGGGTTAAGTCATGAACCTTGGGTACACTTAACCAATTTAATCCACGTTTGGATCGGGTTAACCACATTTAACCCGTTAAGGAAACCCTAGTTGCGTGGTCCTTTTCAGCAGTAACCCTCTTGATAGTATCATAAGACCCTAGGACTAGGCTAGGGTGGGGCACGATTACTGGGCTGATTGTAAGAGACCAAAAGAGACGGCTGAATGGTGCACCGGTTGTTCACGCGGACCATGGTCGTGCACATTAAGTCCGGAGTTGAACATGGGCACCGGTAGGTTTAGACTGTGCATCCTTGAATTGTGTCTGAGGGTTACACCGTAGGGCCGGATACACCCTAGGGTGGACCCTGCACAGTCAACTACATTTCATGATTAAGCCGTATGACACCGATACACGACGAGTTAGGCTTATAGGGAGCCGATCGACTAGACCGAGTAGTTGGACCTTGATTTAGGTCACCTCATGATATTGGGCCAACTTGGGCCAAGGGATCAAATCCTTGTTTTTACTTGACATGTGAGAATGCTAGTACACCCGTGGTGCAAAACTTAACCTTGATTATGCGATGACACCTTTATCTATCTTGTTAGTTAATCACCATGCCAGTATGTTGTTTTCCTTATGTTCATCTCAGCTTCTCATACCAGTTAACTTTACTAGTTCATGGACAGATAGTAGTAGGGCTTACCAGTCTTTTTGACTGACCTGTTTTCTTTCGCCTCTTTTCTTCCGTTTCCTGCCCCCCTCCCCCTCAGGTTCTCAGGGTGGGAACATTGGAGCTTAGCTTGGATCTTTACAACTTGCTTACTGGATTTGCTCATGTACGGTTTTGGACATTGAGCTAGCTATGGTTTATCACTTCACTTTGGGGATAGTACTTTATGTATTTCAGTTTTTCAGTTTGTGCTTTTCTCTAGACTTTGTTTCTTGGAAAATAATGATCAAGTACTTTGTTGTAACTTAACTATGGTTTTGGAAATGCAAGTTTTATCCGTTGCTTTACTACTCTGTTTTACTTATATGTTCTGTCTTGTGATATCTGCATGCATGTTTACCTTGTTTAACGCCCCTCCAAAGCTAGTGTGCTTGCAAGAGTTACCCTGGCGGAGGTGGGGTGTTAAATATACCATTCCTTGCATTTAAAAAATCTACTTCCAATTTCCAATCACATTTACTTAATTAAATTATTAAGTAAGTAACACTTGTTAAAATACAAACCTTAGCTTTAAAATTCATTAACTTAGATTTATTTTTGAGGAAGACGGATGGATAGCATGGCGCTACCCAGCCGATTAATATATTACATATAAATAGTAGATAAGCCAGTTGATAAGCCCAACTGGTGGCAGATCAAACTGAACGAGCAATGTTTAAAGCATAACAGCCTTCAAAAACCTACACACCATATATATGCATACTATAATGTACATAGATAAACTGCACTTCACCACTAAATCTTTCCAGTTGCACTTGTGTATTCGATTAGTGCAAATCCAGACTGGAGCTTCCTTGATTTGATCCAACAGACTCGGCGAGGCTATCTAGAAGAGGCACAACCAGCCTGAATTGTGCTTGAGTTGCTGAACCTGTCCAGTTATAATAAAAATGAATAATCAGACTGCATAATCCATCAAAGTGTTTACGAGGTTTATCAAATGCAGTGGCATTTCTTTGTTTCTATATGCACCAACAATAAATGGCTAAAAAAGAATACAGAGAGGGATCCATCGGGTTATACTGCTAGTAGTCAAAAACAGATTATATATTGGGGACGCGACCAAGAAGATGCACACTAGTTGCAGCGAAGATTGGGTATGAGATATCACAGTCGAAGAATAAGTGATATAAAGTTTCTTCCTCATTGCAACATAAGGCACAATTAGGGTTTGATATTAAATAATGCCTATAGAGCCTAACCCTGGTGTTAATTCTTTCATGAATGAGGCACCATTGAAAGAAGATCATTCTTAGGGGTAATTTACATTTCCAAACTCTTGAATAGTTGAGCAATCTCCCAGCAAAGTTGATGAAGTGGTATAGGGATGCGCGTTTAAAAGGGGATAAATCCCAAAAATAACAATCCGGGCAATCAGATAATTGAATTTGGAGAAACAAACTTGCCACTGAGAGAAGGTTAAGGAATTTGGGAGTGCAAATATTGAAGAGGGGGAGAGGCAAAAAGGACCAGAAGCTAATAATGAAGCAACAGAGGCAAACGAATGGTTGGCAGTAGAGAAAAAAGCGGGGAAATGAATTGATAGGGGAAGCTCACCAAACCAAATGTCAAACCAGAATAGACATGAAGAATCATTGCCCAATTTATCATGAAATAGATTTTTAATTCTAGGTAAGAATGAGATAACACCAGACCAGAAAGGAGATGGTTTAGATGAAGGAAAGAAATGTAAAACAAAATGGGGACTAGAGGAATAATAAAGAGAAAGAATCCATGATTTCCAGATAAAAGATCCAGGGGAGATTAGGCACCAAATCCATTTTGAAAGAAGTGTTATGTTGAAGTTTGATACGTTAACAATGCCTAAACCTCCCTGATTGATATGTAAGCATATAGTTCACCAATTAACAAGTCTCTTGATATTGCTGCCATTACATAAAAAAGAGCTTCTGATTGAATCAATTTTGTTAATTACCCATTTAGGAAGCTTATGAAAAGACATCCGATTAGTGGGAATTGCAGAAAGCACCGATTTTACAAGTACAACACGTCCATCATAAGATAAAGAGTTTGCTTTCCATGCAGATAGCCAAGATTCTATCTTATGAATGAGAGGATACCAATCATTTTTCAGTAGTTTTGATGGTCTAAGGGGAATGCCAAGATAAGAAATGGGAAAATGCTCAATGGGACAGTTAAAAAGAGAGGATACTGCATGACTCAAGTGATCAGAATTCCCCAACATGATGATTGAACTTTTGGAGAAGTTGATTGACAGACCAGAGATTAATTCAAAGACATACAGTAGGACTTTGAGGCAGTGGATATGCTTGAGGTCATGAGAGGAGAAAACGATGGTATCATCCGCAAACTGCAAGTTAGTGATTGAAATTGTAGAGTTTAGGAGATGAATACCATCAAAGAGATTATTGGCAATAATTTTTTTCATCATTTTATTAAATACATCAGCTATAAGGACAAATATGAGTGGGGATAATGGGTCTCCTTGTCTAAGCCCTCTGGTTGATTTGATTAAACTGCCTAAACCACCATTAATTGTGATGGATGAGAAACTTGTGTTCAAAATGTTTTTTATCCAGTTGCACCATCTAGTTGGGAATCCTCTATGTTTCATCATCTGCATAATGAAATCCCAATTGACAGAATCAAAAGCTTTGGAAAAATCTAATTTCAAGAGTACTCTAGGGTTTTTGGTGTTGTGACAGAAGGATATCACTTCTTGAGTAGCTGCAACGCAATCTAAAATGTTTCGGCCATGGATGAAAGTTGACTGCTCAGGACCAACGAGAGGGGAAATGATAAATTGAAGACGATCTGCAAGCACTTTGGTAATGATTTTGAATGAAGTATTAAGCAAACTGATAGGGCGAAAGACTAAAAGAGTGTTAGAACCAGCAAATTTGGGAATGAGGACAATGTTAGCGTAGTTTAATCAGGATATTTTATTAGGGTTTTCATAAAATTCCATACACATATCAATGATATCCCATTTAATGACGGGCCAAAAATGTTTAAAAAAGGATGGCCCAAACCCATCAGGCCTAGGAGCCTTATCATCATCCATTCCTTTGATTGTGGCCCAAATCTCATTTTTAGTAAATGGATGATCGACAGAAAGGGAAGAGGGGTTAGGGTATAAATGATGCCATTCAAAGGATGTAAAAAGAGGAGGAGAATTTCCAAGGATTGAACGATAGTAGTTTGAGAAGAGATGAAGAATGGTGGTCTGATCAGTAATCGATTGATCATTGTGAATTATTTCTGAGATGATGGATGATCGCTTTCTACCATTGGCTAGTCGATGAAAGTAAGCCGTATTACGATCACTTTCTTCAATCCATTTGGCTTTTGATCTTTGTTTCCACCCAATTTCTTCTTGTTTAAAGAGTCTGTCTAGTTCATTTTCAAGATTTTTCAAAAGATTTTTTTCATAATTATTCAAAGGACAAGATTCTTCAGTGATGTTGAGGTCCAATATAGCATCTTAAATTTCAGAAATACGTGATCGAATGGATCCCCAAATTTGCTTTGCCCAAGGTTTAATTAATATTCTGAATGATCTTAATTTTAAAATAATGCGATGGGCTGCAGATTAGGCTTGGACAGGTTGGGCCCACAATTTTGACAAAATATGAAAATGATGGTTCAAGGAGCAAAAATCGTTCAAATTTGAAGGGACGGTTGGATAAGTTAAGTGAACCAGTATCTAAAAGGATGGGACAATGGTCAGAGATAATGGAGGCAAGACCATAGACCATTGATAAAGGGAATTGATCTTCCCATGATCAGTTGAAAAGAAAACGATCAAGCTTGACAAGAGTAGGATAGGATCTGGTCTATGGCTAGACCAAGTATATGAACAGTTACTGATAGGGGGGTCAATTAAATCACAATCAAAGATAAATGCATTAAAAGCTTCAGAATCTAATGACATATTGCCAGTGTTTCTTTCAAAAACTGATCTTGTTGTATTAATGTCTCCACCAATGATCCATGGACCATTGAACTAATTTGCAAGATGTTTACAATGTTCCCAAAGATTTATTCTTTCATGAGTATTTTAAGGACCATAAATATTTAAGAAGAAATAGATAGTGTTCGAAGCGATTTGTTCAAGGGCAACATGGAAGGCAGATTGGTTAGAGAAAGATGGATGAAGGGACCAAACAGATTCATTCCATAATGTTATAAGACCTCCTCTTGATTCAACGGCATTAACGTAAATCCTTCCAGTTAGGAATTGTAACACCCCGTATTTTCTATGAATATAAAAATTAACAAATCTAGGAACACTTATTTTTTTAACAGAAGAACTGGGAGAAACGGGTTACGCCATTGCGTTCGTTTCGGATTCTACTTGAGATAGAGTCCGAGTTTGCATGAAACGGACTCCGTATGAAGAAGTTATGGAGGCTAGAAGATTTCTAGCATAAGCAGAAAATAAATTAAAAATAATAATTAAATAATCAATTCGGTTCGAAATTCAAAAACTAAGAAATTGGCTAAGGGGGAAATCTCCCGCTTAGGAGTGTCCACCCCCCCAGGGGGTGTCGACATGGGAGTCGACCCCCCAATAGGGGTGTCGACCCCATCCAACTGTGCTGGACAGTGACGATTTGTTGAGTCATAGGGCTACGTGGCGACTTCTGATTTGCCTGATGATACATTTTCTTGGACTAGACGGCTCTGATGACTCCTAGGTTGATCTAAAGGCTCATATTAATCCTAAACTTCTATATAATCACCCCCAAACCTCAACCCTAAACCTCAAAACCCTATTCTATGAATCCATCATGTTGTCCATGTCTAAGCTAGCCTAGCTTTCATCTTCTCCAAACTAGAAATCAAGTTAGGAAGCTCCAAACCAAATCCCAACTAGAGAATCAAATATCTACATCAAGGGTTAAGCTTAACAAATTCAGAAATCAGATCCCAGAATACAAGATCTATTCTTTTTTCTGTAAGTTCAGTTATTATTCAGATTTGAACACCTAATAGAAATCATGACTATAATAATCGGATCTAGAACTATGCCTAATTCTGATTCGTGCTTATCCTTATGTCAAATCTGAATTGCCTATGCCTATGAGACTATTTTGATTGATATGATGGAACCTATCATGTTATATATCCTATGCCTATGAGACTATTGTGATTGATATGATGGAACCTATCATGTTGTACATCCTATGCCTATGAGACTATTGTGATTAATATGATGGAACATATCATATTGTACATCCTATGCCAATGAGACTATTGTGATTGATATGATGGAATCTATCATGTTGTATATCCTATGCCTATGAGACTATTGTGATTGATATGACGGAACCTATCATATTGTATATCCTATGCCTATGAGACTATTGTGATTGATATAATGGAACTTATCATGTTGTACATCAAAATTAGTGATTCACTTAAGTCCAATTCTATCTAATCTTTGTACCTATGGTGTGAATTGCTTAGCTTGCCCACACTTGTTGTTATTTTACAACATTCCTATTGGAAACATGATTCTTGAATTGGGTACACCTTTACGTGCCTATTTTTCCTTATGTCAATTCTTATGCTCCTTCTCTATTCTTCCCCATTTTATTTTATTTATGAATACTAGATTCATTCAGAACTTAGATTGAATCTCGTTGTACGTGCGATTATAACGAGGGAAAATGGGGTATAATTTAATTAAGTAAATTTTGGGCATAACAAGTGAATGTGGCATAAAACTTGTACTGAATACACTTGGAGAATATTGATATAAAAAGACCTAAAGATGGACACATATGACAAATATGTAAATATGCTAAAGATGAACATGCCTAACCCTAGGTTAGATTGAGTTGCGGAGTAAGACTGCCCGGAACCGCCCGGCATAGTGACCGCAACAATATAGATCTAATGTGAGAGGTTAGCGGATTAAGCCCAAAAACATGAGGTTAGATTGAGTTGCGGTGTAAGGCCACCCAGAACCGCCCGACACATCCAGCGACTACAACAATATAGATATTCTAATGTGCGAGGTTAGTGCTTTAATGAATGAATTAAAGCTAAGGGACGAACAGGCTAAAAATGGTAGGGTTAAGTTAATTAAGGCAACACTTAACCAATACAACATGTTAATTAAACAGATGGGTGGGGTTAGGTTAATTTGAGAACACTTAACCGTTATAACATGTTGATTAGGAAACCTTAGTAACGGGGACCCATTTCAGCAGTAACCCACATAGATGTATCACAGTACCATGAACTAGGCAGGGTAGGGCACGATTAATGGGCTGATTATAAGCGGTCAAATAGCGGCGGGTGGTGCAGCAGTGTAGGTTCCGGCGGAGTATGGGCGTGCACGTACTCCGGAGTGGAAAAAGCAGGCACTAGGCATCATTAGTATACAATGTGCATCTTGAATTTATGTCAGGTTGCCACCATAGGAATTGATACAACCCATGGTGGGACCAGCACAGGTATCTACAATCAAGCGGGGCCGAATGACACAAGTAATAAATGCATGCGAGTAGAAGCCGATCGGAAAAGGGATCACTTTGTTATGAACACATTATGGTAGTTGAAACATTTGTTAGTAGGTGCAGATAAATGGAAATGAGTGGGATAGTATATTCAGTTTATCTTGCCTTATTTTATGTTATCTTATTGTTATGGTATTGTCCTATGTTCAGTCTATTCATGTCATGATCCTTTTACCTGTTTACATGCTGAGTAATCACTGGACTTACCAACCTTATGTCTGACCCGTTTTCTTTCGCCTTCTTTTCTTCCGTTTCCACTCCCCCCTCCCTAGGTCCTCAAGGAGGTAATACTTCAGCTTAGTGCAGACCTTTTCCAACTTGAAGAGAGTAGATGTATTGCTTGGATTCTCTTTTCTTGGGCTATGGTTGTGGTTACACTTTTATTGGGGAATTATGCTGCTTTACTACTGTTTTATGCTTCTTTATGTACTTGGAGTTTCAAATCAAGATAGATGTCTTATTGTAATAATTTAGAAGTTGGGTTTTGAGACAATGCTTGTAATGTTTTGACTGAACCACGCTATTTATGAAATGATTTCGGTTTTCCACTGTTTATATGTCTGTCTTGTAAATTATCTGTGCCTTTTACCTAAAATGCTTCACCAAAGTTAAAGCATTCCCTTTGTGAGTGACCTTAACGGAAGTGGGGTGTTTCACTTGGTATCAGAGAGATGGTTTACCTGATCAGATAAAAGTTTTTGAAAACTATTTTTTCAAAAAAAGAAGTTAAAGAAGCATTTTCAAGAAAAGTGTTGTTTCATTTTAAAGGCATAATCCCCAAAGCCATATGCACTACCTTTTTATCCTTTGTTTTGAACCTTTTCTTTTCGTTTCAGCATGTCTGGGGATCTTAATCTTCCCGAGGGCGTACTAATACCTGGCTGGTTCAGAAGGTATCTGGAGGCTAGGGCTAATGGCGCAGGCCCAACAGACGTTCCTCCTCCTCCAGTTGCAGCCATTCCTCCTCCTCCTCCTCCTCCGCATGTGAATGCTTTTTCGAAGATATATAGAGACTTTCGAGCTATGGGTGGAAAGAACTTTAATAGGACTGAGTCACTTGTGGAAGCAAGAAACTGGCTCAAGGAAACAGAAGATTTGTTTGTTATCTCCGAAGTGGACGATAGGCAGAATATACAATTGGTTGTATGGTTACTTAAGGATGAAGCCTCTTACTGGTGGGAAGTTACTAATGTTGAGAGGCCAGTTGAAACTTGGGAGGATTTCAGAATGAGATTTGAAACGAAGTTCCTCTCGCAAGCTGAGCGAAGTCTACGGATGGAGAAGTTCTTAGCACTCAAACAGGGAAGCCTATCGGTTAAGGAATACGTCAACCAATTCAACCAGCTGGCTAGATTCGGAATGGAGTTAGTAAACACTCTACATAAAAAGGCTCTCTGATTCATTAAAGGGTTAAATGATCCACTGCACAGCCTAGCTATGTCCCATATACCTATGGGTGCGACTTTTGATAGACTGGTGGACATGGCACTATTACAGGAGGAAGACAAGGATGGCAAGAAAGAGGTAAAGGTGGAAGAACCTCTAGACAAGAAAGTGGTGGGATCGCAGAATAAGAAGACGGGTTCCAAGAAAGGCGGGAAGAATAACAAACCTCGTGACAAGAGGAAGTGTAAATTTTGTGGCATACCTGGACATCTGATTAAGGACTGTAGAAAGAAGAAAAGGAAGATGGGTGGTTGCTTTCAACGCGGCGAGAATGGACATATGGCTAAGGATTGCCCAAGAAGGCAAGGGCAAGGGCAGAGGACTGGATCTACTTCTAGAGGGCAGATTCACGCTCTCATTGCACCACCGCAAGAAAGAGGTAGAAATATTTCTTTTGAGAGTTTAGTTTATCCTTTTGATCATCCAGTTCGTACTCTTTTTTATTCTGGCGCATCGCACTCTTTTATATCTACTGCTTTAGTTGAATCTCTGCACCTAGATACTAGTATAGTAGAGGATCCCATGGTTGTTTCAAATCCAATTGGGGGTTCGGCTTATTTGTCAATGATTTGTTTGGATTTGAAAATTTCTATACTAAGCGTTGGGTTTAGATGTAATGCTTATGTTTTGGGTTTCACGGGCTATGGGTTGATTCTAGGCATGGATTGGTTATCCAGTAATGGTGCCATCCTCGATTGTGAAAGGAGAGTGGTTAGACTTATGACTCGCCTCAGTAACACTCTCGAAATCTCTTGTAATCCCATGAATTCTGTAATGCTTAGCTATCTAGAATCTCTTGATGTGTCCGTTGAAAACTTGCAATCTGTTAGAGTAGTCCGTGAATACTCGGATGTCTTTAAAGAGGTGAAGGGTTTGCCTCTGAAGCGAGAGATAGACTTCCGCATATACCTTGTTGATAATGCAAAACCTGTTGCTTTACCCGTTAGACACATGGCTCCAAGGGAAAGGAAAGAGCTCAGTAAGTAAGTTAAAGAGTTGCTTTAAAAGGGGTTCATAAGGCTGAGTATTTCTGAATGGAGTGCTCCAGTAGTGTTTGCAACCAAAGTAGATGGTTCACTTCGCCTGTGCGTAGACTATAGGGAGCTAAACAAGCTGACCAAGAAGAATAAGCACCCATTTCCTAGAATAGACGACTTATTCGACCAGCTCGTAAGTGCCTCGGTTTTCTCCCAACTAGATCTGGCCACCGGATTTCATCAACTAAGAGTGGCTGAAGACAACATAGATAAGACCGCATTCAGGACCCCGGATGGTTTCTTCGAATGGCTTGTTAGGACTTTTGGCTTGACAAACGCACCTGCCTATTTCGTAGACTTGATGAGTATGGTGTTCAGAGAGTTCCTTAATAAATTTGTAGTGGTCTTCATAGACGACATTTTGTTTTTCTCAAAAAGTGAGGAAGAACATGCTTTGCATTTAAGGGAAGTTATGGTTACTCTTCGAGCACATCGGTTGAAAGCAAAATTCTCCAAATGCCATTTTTGGAGACAAGAAGTAAGGTTTCTTGGACATGTGGTGTCGAAAGAGGGGACACCTGTGGATTCCGCAAAAGTAGTTGCGGTGCAAGATTGGAAGGTTCCACGGAATGCAACCGAAGTACGAAGTTTTCTCGGAGTAGCGGGCTTTTACAGAAAGTTCATTAAGGACTTTGCGAAGATCTCAGCCCCACTTACTAGGTTGACGAAGAAGAACCTAACTTTTTCCTAGGATTTGGATTGTGATGTTGCTTTTCAACGACTGAAAAGGGCTCTGAAAACGGCCCCAGTTCTGACATTGCCTGACAGAAATAAGATGTTTACGATATACACAGACGCATGCGGTACCGGACTAGGCGCTGTCTTGATGCAAAAAGGCAAGGTAGTTTGTTATGGGGGAAGGCAGATAAAGGTACATGAGAAGAACTACCCAACTCATGATTTAGAACTAGCTACCATTGTTTTCGCTCTTAAGTCATGGCGTCATTACCTGCTAGGAGAAAGGTTTGAATTGTTTACTAACCATAAATCGTTAAAGTACCTTTTCTCACAGAAAGATCATAATTTAAGACAACAAAGGTGGGTGGAATTTCTTGCCTCATACGATTTTGAGATTTCTTATACCCCTGGCAAGGGTAATGTGGTAGCAGACGCTTTAGGTAGGAAAAAACTGACCTTAAGTCCTCTCTTTGTAGAAAGGCAAAGCTTGGAGTACATGGCAAACTTTGACTTTAGACCCTCCTTTGAATTTGTACCTGGTTTGTTAGCATCGCTAGAGGTGCGGCCTGCTCTTTTGGACTCAATAGGAACCGCGCAACGTGAAGACCCTCAGCTATTTAATGTGATGGATAAGCTAATTAGAGGTGAGACTTCTAGTCACCTCAATAGATACTCCATCGATGACAAGGGTTGGTTGAGACGGGACGGAAGACTATACGTCCTACAAGCAAGGGATTTGGTGAAAACTGTTCTCGAAGAAGAACACCATTCTAAGTTGACCATACACCCAGGTGGGGACAAGATGTATAAAGACATAAAAAGAGTTTTCTTCTGGAATGGCATGAAGAAGGATGTAGATGAGTTTGTCTTTAAATACTTGACATGCCAGCAAGTCAAGGCAGAGCAGAAGAAGCCAGGTGGTCTATTTCATCCTCTAGAGATCCCACAGTGGAAATGGGATAACATTTCGATGGACTTTATAGATGGGTTTCCTAGGTCAAGAAGGGGCAGTACCAGTATTTGGGTAATAGTGGACAGGCTCACTAAAAGCGCTCACTTTATACATGTTAAGAGTAGGAGGACTGCCTCATCGTTAGCATCCATTTATCTTAAAGAGGTGGTTCGACTGCATGGAATACCCTCTAACATAGTAAGTGATCGAGATGCTATCTTTACAAATGAGTTTTGGAAAAGTTTGCAAGAGGCTGTAGGCACCCAGCTATGCTTAAGCACTGCCTATCACCCTTAAACCGATGGTCAGACGGAAAGGGTGAACAGAGTATTAGAAGATCTTTTGAGATTATGCATTCTAGATTTTGGAGGAACATGGGAGGATCATCTTCCTTTGGTGGAGTTCGCCTACAACAATAGCTACCAAGCCACCATAGGCATGGCACCCTTTGAGGCTTTATATAGAAGGCCATGCCGATCACTAACTTGTTGGTGGGAGTCTACAGACAAGCTCGTACTTGGGCCTGACATGATCAGAGAAACTTCAGAGAATGTGGACTTGATACGAAGATAAATGAAGACCGCACAAGATAGACAAAAGTCCTACGCTGATAAAAGAAGGACCGACCTTGAGTTTGAGGTTGGAGACAGAGTTTTTCTTAAAGTATCTCCTTTTAAGAATGTCGTTCGCTTTGGGTCCATAGGAAAATTGGCACCAATATTTATAAGGCCATTTCCTATAATTGAGAGGATTGGGAAGATGGCTTATAAAGTAGAGCTACTCGAAAGATTGGCTGGAGTTCATAATGTTTTTCATGTCTCTCATCTACGGAAGTGCTTACATGAGTCTGTGGAAGTTGTGGAGCCGAGCATACTAGAGGAAGTAGAAGTGGAGCGAGAAGCGACGGTGAGAAGAGTTCCAACTCGTATCTTGTTTACAGAAGTTAAAAAGCTACACAATCATGAGGTCAAGCTAGTTAAAGTACAGTGGAGTGATGCTGAAGGAGACGCGACTTGGGAGACTTAAGACAAGATACGTGCATCTTACCCTTTTCTTTTTTAGGGTACATCCTTGATCTCTTTTTCCATAAGTTTATGCATGCTTGTGTCTATCTTTTAAGTATATCTTCTCGATCCTATTCTTAATCCTTAGGTGGAAACCAATGGATGTAAACATGTATTTGAAACATGTTATGATTGATGGTTGCAAGTGGTTGCAAGTGGTTGGTAGTGGTTGCTCGTGGATGCATATACACACACATTAAGTACTAGATCGGCTCAGTCACTTTCATATTGCATATGCATATATGTATTTGTATGTGGATTGAAACTTGATGTGCTATCATATGGATGTTGCACTTGTATGAACGATTGTGCACTCATGTAGAAGTTACAAAATACGATTAGGAATAATTGCATACATGATGGACTTATAGCACCGATATGATTCACATCAAGGAGGTCAACTAAATCAGTAGACCACCTGATTTTGCATTAGATAAGGACATACACACACACACTATGCATGTGATCATGAAAGCATTAGAAATCTTTTTAAGGGCAATGGATGCCTGTGATTGATGGTTGAGTAGATGGATGTTGGATGTTAGGATACATACTTCTTAACTTAGAGATTTAGGAGACGAAGTCCTTTAAGAGGGGAGAATGTAACACCCCGTATTTTCTATGAATATAAAAATTAACAAATCTAGGAAAACTTATTTTTTTTTAAAAGAATAATTGGGAGAAATAGGTTACGCCATTGCGTTCGTCTTGGAATTCTGCTTGAGATAAAGTCCGAATTTACGTGAATCGGACTCCGTATGAAGAAGTTATGGAGGTTAGAAGATTTCTAGTGTAAGTAGAAAATAAATTAAAAATAATAATTAAATAATCAATTCAGTTCGAAATTCAAAAACTCATAAATCGGCTGAGCGGGAAATCTCCCGCTCAGGAGTGTCGACCCCCCCTTTCGGGGGTGTTGACATGGGAGTCGACCTCCCTATAGGGGTGTCGACATGGGTGTCGACCCCTCCTGTAGGGGTCGACCCCTGCCAACTGTGCTGGACAGTGATGATTTTCTGAGTCATAGGGCTACGTGGCGACTTCTGATTTGCCTGTTGACGTATTTTCTTAGACTAGACAGCTCTAATGACTCCTGGTTGATTTAAAGGCCCATATTAATCCTAAACTTCTATATAATCACCCCAAACCTCAACCCTAGACTTCATAACCCTATTTTATGAAGCCATCATGTTGTCCATGTCTAAGCTAGCCTAGCTTTCATCTTCTCCAAACTACAAATCAAGTTAGAAAGCTCCAAACCAAATCCAAACTAGAGAATCAAACGTCTACATCAAGGCTTAAGCTTAACAAATTCAGAAATCAGATCCCAGAATACAAGATCCGTTCTTTTTTTCTTCTGTAAGTTCAGTTATTATTCAGATTTGAACACCGAATAGAAATCATGACCGTAATAATCGAATCTAGAAATATTACTAATTATGATTCGTGCTTATCCTTTTGTCAAATCTGAATTGCCTGTGCCTATGAGACTATTGTGATTGATATGATGGAACCTATCATGTTATATATCCTATGCCTATGAGACTATTGTGATTGATATGATGGAGCCTATCATGTTATATATACTATGCCTATGAGACTATTGTGATTGATATGATGGAACCTATCATGTTGTACATCCTATGCCTATGAGACTATTGTGATTGATATGATGGAACCTATCATGTTATATATCCTATGCATATGAGACTATTGTGATTGATATGATGGAACCTATCATGTTATATATCCAATGCCTATGAGACTATTGTGATTGATATGATGGAACCTATCATATTGTACATCCTATGCCTATGAGACTATTGTGATTGATATAATGGAACTTGTCATGTTGTACATCAAAATTAGTGATTCTCTTAAGTCCAATTCTATCTAATCTTTAAACCTATGGTGTGAATTACTTAGCTTGCCCACACTTATTGTTAATGTACAACATGCCTATTGGAAACATGATTCTTAAATTGGGTACACCTTTACATGCTTATTTTTCCTTATATCAATTCTTATGCTCCTTCTCTATTCTTCCCCTTTTTTTCTTTTATGAATACTAGATTCATTCGAAACTTAGATTGAATCTCGTTATACGTGCGATTATAATGCAGGAAAAATTGGGTATAATTTAATTAAGTAAATTTTGGGCATAACAAGTGAATGTGGCATAAAACTTATACTGACTACACTTGGTGAATATTGATATAAAAAGACCTAAACTTGGACACATATCACAAATATGTAAATTGGCTAAAGATGAACATGCCTAACCCGAGGTTAGATTGAGTTGCGGTGTAAGACTGCCCGGAACCGCCCGACATACCCAGTGACCGCAACAATATAGATCTAATGTGAGAGGTTAGCGCATTAAGCCCAAAACCCCGAGGTTAGATTGAGATGCGGTGTAAGGCTGCCCGGAACCGGCCGGCACATCCAGCGACCGCAACAACATAGATCTAAAGTTAGAGGTTGGTGCTTTAATGAATGAATTAAATCTAAGGAACGAACAGGCTAAGAATGGCAGGGTTAAGTTAATTAAGGCAACACTTAACTAATACAACATGTTAATTAAACATATGGGTGGGTTAGGTTAATTTAAGAACACTTAACCGTTATAACATGTTGATTAGGAAACCCTAGTAACGAGGACCCATTTCAGCAGTAACCCACATAGATGTATCACGGTACCCTGAACTAGGCAGGGTGGGGCACGATTAATGGGCTGATTAGAAGCGGTCAAAATAGCGGTAGGTGGTGCAGCAGTGTAGGTTCCGGCGGAGTATGGGCGTGCACGTACTCCGGAGTGGAAAAAGCAGGCACTGGGCATCATTAGTATACAATGTGCATCTTGAATTTATGTCAGGTTGCCACCATAGGAATTGATACAACCCATGGTGGGACCAGCACAGGTATCTATAATCAAGCGGGGCTGAATGACACAAGTAATAAATGCATGCGAGTAGAAGCCGATCGGAAAAGGGATCACTTTGTTATGAACACATTATAGTAGTTGAAACATTCGTTAGTAGGTGCAGAGAAATGGAAATGAGTGCGATAATATATTCAGTTTATCTTGCCTTATCTTATGTTATCTTATTGATATGGTGTTGTCCTATGTTCGGTTTATTCATGTCATGATCCTTTTACCTGTTTACATGCTGAGTAATCACTGTACTTACCAGCCTTATGTCCGACCCGTTTTCTTTCACGTTCTTTTCTTCCGTTTCCCCTCCCCCCTCCCCAGGTCCTCAGGGAGGGAATACTTCAGCTTAGTGCAGACCTTTTCCATCTTGAAGAGAGTAGGTGTATTGCTTGGATTCTCTTTTCTTGGGCTATGGCTGTGGTTACACTTTTATTGGGGTATGCTGCTTTACTACTGTTTTATGCTTCTTTATGTACTTGGAATTTCAAATCAAGACAGATGTCTTATTGTAATAAATTAGAAGTTGGGTTTTGAGACAATGCTTGTAACCTTTTGACTGAACTGTGCTATTTATGAAATGATTTCGGTTTTCCGCTGTTTATATGTCTGTCTTGTAAATTATCCGTGCCTTTTACCTAAAATGCTTCTTCAAAGTTAATGCATTCCCTTTGTGAGTGACCTTAACGGAGGTGGGGTGTTTTAGGAATGATCCACTTATATGTCTGAAGTGATAATTGGTGGGATCAACTAATTTTGATTCTTAAAGCATTGGAATATCTAAGTTAAGTGGGGATAAAACAAGGTTAATTGCATGGCATTTTGAGTGGTCGCCCAAACCACGCACATTCCACGTGACTAGTTTCACTGACGTTTATTGATACGCTCCTGTTCTAATGCATGCATGGCATCATAATGTGAGTCACACAAACTCACACCCGGACTGCCCGCAATTCTTTTGTTTAAATGTTTATTAGATGATGAAAAAACAACAGTTGTTAAAAAGCTACCAGATGTGTTGGGATTGTTGTGTCTGACACTGCGACGAACGAAGATTGGAGAAAGGTGTTAAGGCCAATCTTGATCATCCATCCAGCGTTGCTGCTTTGGAGATTGAGGAGGAGGAATTTCAACTAGTAGAATGGATTGGATGGGAAGGAAAACGAAGTTAAATGGCAGGGCAAAGGTACCGGATGGAAAGGGAATAAGTTGGTTTAGAGGCATGTTTGGGTTGTCCTTCATTGTTTGATCCACTTCAAAAGGGTCTGGTTGATTGACTTCGTGAGATTCAAAATCAGGTGGGTTTGGGTTGGAAAAGTCATCGAACGTATTTTCATGGAAAATAGATGGAAGAGGGGGAGCATGGTTGCTTCATTGATCATAGCATCAAATCTTTCTTCAGTGTCCATTAGTGGGTGGTTTTCGTGCAATGGTACAATCTGTTCATCATCGTTACCCAGGAACATTTGATCAGGTCTTGTGTCAGGGTGCGAGTGGTTGCATCTTTTGACCTTAATAATGTGGGTTTTGTTGTTAAAATAAGCTGCAAAGGAGCTTATTGCTCCAATACCTTCGAAAAATTGAATTTTGACTAGAAATTGGTGATGATCCATGTGGCACCAAATACAGTCGTCAAATGCTAGGACTCTCTCCATGGGATTCAGTATCTCTTCCATCGCATCTTCATTATGTTTTAGGAATTCAGGTATACCTTCAATTTTAGCCTAAGATTCGGCCTTTAGAGCTGGTTCTGGTTCACTTATGCTATTATCCCAAGCATCCAAACTGATTGCAGCTCCAGGTTTAGTAAGGATCTTAAGGTGAAGAGCATGGTCATGTGATAGGTAAGAGGGACAGTAAACAAGGAAGGAATTGTTGCTAATCATCGTCATTGGCCAGCAGTCATGTTGCAAAGTCTTTTCAAGTGAATAGTGGAGAGATTCGATGCTCCAATTTCCGTTGGGGACAGTGGCCTTGATGCATTTAGTGGAATCCGCCATATGATAGAGAATTGGAGCTTCGGTTTTTTAGGAGAAAGACCATGGAGAATGATGATTAACGTCTGTTTTAGGGTTAGGATTTAAAAAGTTGTGGTAGTAATGGTGACAGGTGGCTTTTCGAGGAGATGTGTGGTGTGACGGCTCTGCGTTTTGAGCAGATTTTCTTAGGAGCCAGTGTACTTTCCTGTCACTATTCATTTTGCCTTAATGTTTTTCAGAAGACAAAGCGTGCGTGCATCTATTTTTTCTTGAACAATGTGGAGCTGCATGTCCAAAAAATCCACTGTTGGTTCCCTACAATTCTTTGCCATGTGTCCTTTACATGCACATCGCAAACAGCGTTTCTCATTTTTCAGAAAACTAGCTATTTGAAAAATGGATTTAAAAATTGGTAATGGGTTTCTGGGTCTCTTTGGTGGCGGTTTTGGCGGCTCAGTAGGCGGTGGAGTTCTGGCCACTTGGGCATAAGACCTAGCCTGGTTAGCTAGGGGAGGCGGGGGTCCAGATGGTAGGTCTGAAAGGGCAGAAAATCAATTCGATGAAGCTGGAAGGCGAGAAAGATTATGATTTGGACGGACAGGAGGACAATTATGGCCATAATCAGTGGAAGTTGATTGATTATGGCGCGCTGGAGCATAATGAACTAAGGATGGAGCTGGACGAGGAGATTAGGGACAAATAGAAGATTGAGGACGATAAGACGATGAGGAGGATGGCAACGATGAACGAGGATGAAGGAAAGGTTTGTATTTGGATGGAAAGCGAGACAGAAGAGGGGAGGGATGGATGATGGAGACGATGAGGAAGCAATGGCCTGCAAGTTAATCTCTTTACATTTACTTAGATTTATTACAAAAATCCTTTTTACCATGTCCTTTACCCATCGTTTACCAAATCCTTTTACACTAATCCATTAAACAACCTTTCTTTTTCATCTTTAAAAAATCTCATTTAAATCTCATGTCATTTTTACTTAATTCGATTATTAAGAAAATGCTAATTCAAATCATCACATTAACTTTAAATTCCCTTTTATAAACCTTGTTTGTAACACTTGGATTTTATTCTAAAATCCGTTTTTAAACCCTTTACAAAGTTCATTCAAACTCTCATTACATCCTTGATTAATTCTTAAATAAATTTCGGTTAAAAAATAATCATTTTAATTATTATTAATTAAAATAACAGTTAACTTCAACATTAACTCAAGTAAAAGTAGTTTACTTTGTTATTAATTAAAATAAAATAATTAATCTTTTTTAAAAAGTTATCAAAATAAGAATTAACTTCACTAATAATAAACAACTCAATAATTAACTTTAACATAGTTAATTAGAAGATTAATTAACTTTTAGCAAACCTTATTAAGTTTTAAACAACAACTATTTGTTAAAACTATTTCTATTAATTAATGGAAACAGATTAATTTAAGAAATTGATTTCAATTAAAAACAGTTGACTTAGTCAAATAAAAAACATAAGTTAACTTGTTAACTGATTTTCACTAATCTTTCCTCTTAAATTAATTAATAATATAATTAATTTGATAATATCACCTGATTGTTTTAAAACCAATTATTCTAAATTATTAACTTGTAGGTTAATTTCTGACTTCCTTACTTATAAAACATAAGAATTTACTATATAAATCATTTTATAATTACTTTATATAAACCAACTATAAATAACGGTTTATTCATAAAACCTTTTTTTAGTAACTTATATAAAATAGAATTGAAAACTTTGCTTTAGGTATAAAAATAGATCTTATAACTTCAACTTTGTCAATTCATCTGATGGAAAACCAACGTCTTAAAAAGATGGATTTTAGATCATCTATTGACTATCACTTAATCAATACTGTTAATTGACTAATAACACAACAACATTAAATTCAATTCAACCATTATTCATCTAAACAGAATTTAATGTTATCTGGATTAAATGGTTCATATATATGAATATATGAGAAACAAGTAACATACAAAATATTGGAGGAATCTATTTGGATTCCTCCAACCTATTTTTCCTGCATCACAGCTCATAACATAATTTTATAAATACATTTGAAATAGAAATTTTATTATAATGTATTTGAAATGAAAAAAATCTAAATGACGTCAAACAACAATCAAGCAATATCATCCAAAGCATTCAAACACCCAATTTAAACTAACAATGGTAAATATTATAATTATATGAATTTTACCACATCTAAGTATTTCAGAAAGCATGAGAGTTAACTCACATTTCATTTCGATCGACGATTTCAAGTCGATTTATATAATTTCAAATGAGCATTTGAAATTATATAAATCCAGTTGCCTCCAAAACCAATCAAACTAGCTCGTACGCCTGGAGTATCCATTCCGACGCCACCTGTTTCGTCGAATTCCGATCACATATGAGTTTGAAATTGTTCGATTTTTAAAAAAAAACACTAATTACCATAATTAACATCTAATTACCCTATTTAGCAACATCAGCCGCTTAATTTTTCTTCTTCTTCCCAATAATTTCTCGCTGCTCCTTTCCTCCCATAACTTAACAACTCCTCCACCCATATCTCCTTCTGCAAGCAACGATTTCCAAAGTTGATTTCTCCATCCTCTTCCCAATCTCTAACCACTTGACACGATCAACCAACACCAGATCAAATCCCCTACATCGTGACTTCAGCATGCATCATACGTAGCATCGTATAGGGTGCGAAACATTTCAACCCCGAATTCCTCCAAAATTCGTCAAACTTTGTTCCTCTCCACCTTAAACACCAACACACCATCAAATTTTCTTAAACCGATTGTGACAACCACCCACAGCCCCTGCACTATACAGGAGAAATAATGCGTTGAAAGGTGTGCAGGCAACTATGGACGATCATCAAGGTATGATACATAAGCGAAACCGGTCGTAAATCTCACAGCGCAAAGATAAAATATAATAGAACATATACAACAGGTAATATTAGTGAAGCACATTTGAGAAAAAATCACAAATTTTCAAAACAACAAGCAAATATATCCCTACACTAGGATTGCAACATATGTCTGTACAAATTTGCCTAACTATAACACTCAGAGTAGAATAACCAAAAGCGGAAACCCAAATACTATATAGTAAGAGATGGTACGGTAGCCTCCTGCTCGCCATCGATCAGCATCATCGTCCTTACTAAAGCATCACCTGTCACCTACTACTTAATCTGTCCCTCCACAACCGGATGAATAGCCCAAGGTAATAAGTGGAGACATAAAACCTTGAGTCAGACAACAGCCTTAGCGAGCGATAAAATAGCTAACAAATTTCAACTATAAAGTATATGAGAATAGGTAGATTGACAAACCAATCTACCAAACACCAGAGAAGAACAAAACTACCATCTTCCCCTACATCAGACAGTGATAACCTTTACGATCCACAACACCCAAATCAACATTTCATCCATGGAAATCAAAACAACCATCGATAACACCCATAGCATCCAGATTACTTAGGTCTCACGCAGACAATCCTAATCAAGTTTAACATACCCCAAGCACTCTCCTCAGAGGCCTAAACCAATATCAGTCAAGCACTCAAGGAACATCTCCCTAGACTTTGGATAATCCACATGAGATAGTACAAACAGAACAACCAATCATCCATGACTAACTCTGGCTAGCACAACGAATCCTGCTTTGGAACCATCGTAATTGTATGACTGGCACATACTGCCGTCCATCAAGGGTTAATGGCAACCCTGGTCCTAGCAAAACCCCATATGTATTTGCATAGATACGTACCTAGGCCTTTTCAACGATACCCAGGGTACTCGACTTACATCCGGCCTTTTAGGTGCCCCTATTATGCCCCTGCTTTGGGCCCGCTAGGACCTATGACACGATAATCCCTCGGCCTTCACATCTTTAGCCAGCATCCCTTGCAACTATCCATCAGCTCATAACACCTTAGAGCAGCCATTACCCTACGAACTCAAAACATCCTTGAGTCGTTCTTTCCCTTGGACATAATACATCCTTGAATCATTCTTTCACATGAACTCAATACATCCTTGAGTCATTCTCACATTCGTTGTATAAAACAAACAACGAACAAATCACATCACTTCGAGCATCCTCATCTGGACTCTCGTCGAAGCCACCATCACCATCGAACCAAACAACTTCAATATAAGGTTCAATATAAACTATAGCATTATCACCCCCTCAGGACCCCTTTGAGTGGTCATACCATTTGTTGTTCCATGCCGATCAATGAGCACTTTTCAACACTTCCAAACTTCCCAATTGAGTTCACTTTGAAGTCACATCATCACCGGAAATGTCCGACTAGAAATCGCTGACCAGAATAGGCCGACCCAACTTTAGGCCGACCCACTTTATGCCAACCCACTTTATGTCGACCCAACTTTAGTCCGACCCAACCTATGGCCGACCCAATTTCATCTGACTAGGTCGACCCACCAGTGAATGACCAGGCCGGCCGACTTTTTCTGACTAGGCTGACCCACTTTTTTTGACTAGGTTGACCCAACTTATGGCCGATTGTGACACATCCGTTAATGTCACTCAAAAAGGGAATGCATTAAGTTTCTGAAGCATTATAGTAAACAGAATAGAAATATTACAAGAAAGACTAACAGCGGAATAAAAACTTAATTTATCATAAGATATCGTTGTCCAAAAACATCACATGTCTGAAAACACAAAAGCTCATTACAACATAAAAGTTGCTATCTAGTACTTCAAAAATATCAGAGTACATAAAAGAAATAAAATTCCCCAAAAACAATATACAGCCATAACAACAGGAATAGGAGCATGAGCCATACATATCAGCAGCTCCAGCAAAAGTAAGCAGAATCACGGTCAAGCCTGTGTGTTTCATCCCTGAGAACCTTGGGAGGTAAACGGAAGAAAGAAGGAGAAATAAAAAGGGTCAGACATAAAGTTTGGTGAGTCTAGTTACTTTTAGCAAGTAAATGAATAAAAGTAGCATGACAGGCGTATAAAGTGGATAAGAGAGAGAATCTACATAAAAGATAAGTGTGACAAGGTAGATAGGATAAGGTTTATACACTTCTAATGATTACTCTGCACTATTACTAGTATATCTAGAATGAGATGATCCCTTCCACTATAAGGTGGTAGGCTTAGGCATACGTCCAAGTGTACCCTAATTACTACCCTAATCGATCGGCTCCCTAATCCGCATAGATACTCTGTGCTGGCCACACCGTAGGATGTATCAGGTCCTAAAGTGGAAACCCCTCACTGATATGCATAACCCCATATCTACAGGTATCATGGTCATCTTATCCCCTTCTACCCGGCTCATGCACGCACATGGCCCGGTCGGTTTGCAACGTCCACACTGTCCTCCACATTTGGATCTCTTACGATAAGTCCAGTAAGCGTTCCCCTTCTCTGACCTAGTATGGAGTACATGTTTTAATACCTACTTAGGGATACTGGATGAAACGGGTCACACACAATATGATACAAGCTCTCCTCTTTGTCTTATATCCCCTACTAGGTTTTATTTGGCTATGTATACCACTAGGTGTCTTTAATTACATAACCCTACCATTTCTACAAGTTACGCTTACCCTAAAAGGTGTCTTTAATTACATAACTTTATTGTAACGACCCGGGGATTTCGCGATCCTGGTTATCGACACCAAACACGATGTCGACTAATCAAGCATTGGAAATACCGGATAGTCCATGAAAGAAAATAGAGGGTGAGAATAGATAAGATAGAAACTTAGAATAGAAGAAGAAGAAGAAGAACAAACAACATCAGAGTAACACGAATTTCACAGAGGAACGAACAACATATAATAGATAACATATCTTTGAAGTAAAATCAGTATATGTATATAGTAACATTATCAGCGTACAACACTTACAACACAACGGAAATAACAATAGTTATAAAATCCTGAAGCCTCCCGCTCCAAGCTCTCCAAGTATATCTGTAAAATCCTGACTACTTGACTGCCCATACAAAATTAGTCACCCAAGAGGTTAGGGTAAACAAAACAAAATAAACTCTGGGTCAGTCATGGGATTGGTATGAGTAAACAATTTAAAACAGTTTGGGAAAATAACGATATCTCATAAGACCACGCCGTATAACGGAACGGGTTTTTCCCTTATGAGAATCTTATTTAACTTTCAAATCATTTTGAAAGAAACGATAATCTTTATATTAAAACTCATTGATATTATAATAGTGTCTATCGACCACAATATAATAATCATCTAGCAGAAAAGCCTTCATCTCACGTTCTGCATACATAGTATACAATCAAAACCGCGAGCACTTATTGGATAATGGATTTCCAACTATGACAAGGTATGGAACCACCTTCCGATAGTGTACCTCTGGAGAGGAATACACTGGGTTCAACAAGAACCTCTTGCAACCCGGCCACACATGACCGACCACTCATTTCGCTTGAGTGTATCGAATAAATATCACCAACGGTTGGGATCAGCAACCGTTTCCCGAATGGGACAGTATTGGATAGATTAAAGAATGAAATTAATATCCCTAAATAGGTGATAATACACCCTACTTAGTAGCCAACCACTTAGCCATGCTGCCTGCCCGATTTTTGTCATTTCCCAGTTGTGAGGCTAGAGGCCACGCTTATCTCTGATAGATCACACAATTTTTCACTTTGAATGTCACATCGTCATACCCTCCAAATCACAAATTGATTTCCCCAAAAATACAACGGGTTTACAGCTAAGAGAAACGAATTTCTCAGCCACCAAACGTACATACGTTTGAGGAGATCAACTTACGCGATCTATTAAATATACTCTGTCAGCCATTCTTCCATACAGGTCGTCCTGGGACTGGGCAAACCAAAGGTACTATTCTATAAATAGAACAGCCCTTGCATAACTCTGTCTTCAATTTTCTTCATCATATTTGATTCGCAACGTTAATGCCCATACGGACTGGTTTACAGATAATGAATCTGATCCCGGACTCTCTGTATTGACAATGGAAATGGTCAAAATCTTCGATAGACGGTGAGTTAACTGTCAAAGAAAAACACATGTGCAAACAACGATATTATTTCCAAATGGAAATTATATCGATCAATCATCATTTAACATTTATCTCTTTAGTTCATAAATCTATTCATTTTTCCTTTCCTGTTTCCGTATATTCAACATTTCTTATTTTCTAAATTTAGAAAATATACGTTATTAACATTGGAAAACATTTCCATTTCCTATTTTCTATATTAGAAAACATTTCTGATTCTTATTTGGAAAACATTTCCAAACTCCTACATTGGATTTTAAACAGATGTTTAAATCAAACATCGCTATGCCAACTCAAACCATTATACTCATTAACTAAATTCATTTAACCAATCTTCACTGTCGAACCTTAACCATTCCTTAGTTAAAAACGAAGCCAATCAAGTTGGGGTATAACTACCTCTCAGACCTTAACTGAACAACATTTCTAATTCGAAACAGACAAGGTTCACCTTTTAAATCTTTAACAAACTTCCTTATGTAACTCTCGGATTCTATTTACGAATCAACTTCTTTTACAGAAATCATTTGATTATAACAATAGTGTTATAATCCCATGCTTCCGAAATATAATAACTTAATTATAACTTTTATTTATTAATTTGGATAAATAAACAAACAACTAATTTATTTACAAATAAATAAATCTTGATTAAAAACGAAATGTGAATAGTACTTTACCGAATTTGATATAATCAAATTCAGAGTATAATTCTCTTTCGAATAATCTCTATTCGATAACTCCTTTTCGAATAAGCTATATTCGATTAACTCTCTTCGAATAACTAATATTCGATTATCTCTCTTTCGAATAAACTATATTCGATAATCTTTCTTCGAATAACTAATATTCGATAATCTCTCTTTCGAATAAACTATATTCGATAATCTCTTTTCTTTGAATAAACTATATTCGATTAGCTCCTTTCTTCGAACAAACTATATTCGATTAACTCCTTTTGAATAACTATATTTGATTAACTCCATTCGAATAAACTATATTCGATTAACTTCTTTCGAATAAACTATATTCGATTAACTCCTTTCGAATAAACTATATACGATGTACTCCTTTAACTCTATTCGAATAAACTATATACGATAACCCCTTTCGAATAACTAATATTCGATAATCCTTTCGAATAACTATATTCGATTAACTCCTTCGAATAAACTATATTTGATTTACTCCTTTAACTCTATTCGAATAAACTATATTCGATTAACTCCTTTCGAATAAACTATATTCGATTTACTCCTTTAACTCTATTCGGATAAACTATATTCGATAACCCCTTTCGAATAATTAATATTCAATAATCCTTTCGAACAACTAATATTCGATAACTCCTTTCGAATAACTAATATTCGATAATCCTTTCGAATAACTAATATTCGATAACTCCTTTCAAATAACTAATATTCGATAATTCTTTCGAATAACTAATATTTGATAACTCCTTTCGAAAAAATAATATTCGATAATCCTTTCGAATAACTAATATTCGATAACTCCTTTCGAATAACTACTATTCGATAATCCTTTCGAATAACTAATATTCAATAACTCCTTTCGACTAACTAATATTCGATGATCTCTCTTCGAATAACTAATATTCGATAATCTCTCTTTGAATAAACTATATTCGAATAACTCTAATCCGACTAACTCTAATTCAATTAACTCTAATCGATTAATCCATTCGATTAACTCCTTTCAATTAACTCTTACTCGATTAACTCTGGTCGATTAATTCTAACTCGATTAACTCTAATCGATTAATTCTAATTCGGTTAACTCTAATCGATTAACTCTAACTCGATTAACTCCTTTGAGTTTGACTTCGTATTTCAAAATAGTATCCCATTTTTAAATTCCATTTATACTTCTATTTATAGAATTATTCATACGAAATCTCCTTTTTATTTCTAACACTTAAATCTCATTTAAATTTTCCTTTTATAACTCTATTTATTTCACAAATAAATATTTCCTTATATAACTCTATTTATAAATGTTTTTACAAATATTTCCTTTTTAATTCTATTTGTAAATGGTTTACAAATATTTCCTTTATAATTCCTTTGATTTTATAATTATTTTCTTTTATAAAACCCTTTTCCTTTTATATATAAAATCCATTGATTTTATATAAATAATTCATTTTCAAAATACACTTTGAAAATCCCCTTTTTTACATTCCAGTATTTCTTATAGTATTTAAAATACCCAAATAAAAATGATCGATATCGTTCAACACACGTAATCAACACAGATTACATATCACATCATATATTACAATATATGAAAAATAGTAAAATAAATGTTGAGGAATCCAGTTGGATTCCTTCGACCTATTTCCCTGCATCCACAGATGTTAAACAATATAATTAACATCAAATTCATTTCACTATGAATTATTCTGCCAAATAGAATCAATTTATATATATATAACCAGATCTATTATTTCAACCAATAAATCAGCAGTTTAACCAAACAGTCGGCACACAGCAATCAATCATCATTTATAGGTTCTAAAAATACGTTATAAAAAATATAAACTGATAGAGTTAGCGAGTTTTACTCACGTTGAACGATCATCGTTAATAACAATAACCATCACTTGATTCAGACGGGCAATTCATTTTACAATAAATTGTAATGAGCTCCAATTCACTCTCAGTCAGTTCCATTTTGTAGCCACCGTCCGTGCGATCCCAACGGATCCTATTTTGTTAAATTTCGATAAAGTATGGACAAGTTATGATACTTTTAAGTTAATACTTATTTTATATACACAAATTATACTTTTAAAACCTTGTTGGACCTCACCCTTATAACTCAGCCCAACAAAATTCCTTAAAGCCCAAGACCGGCCAAAACAATAGCCCTTTCTTCCCCGATGAAATCTGCGTTCTCCTGCTCTAGTAAAACACCATAACCGATTATTCCCACTCCAACTACTCCACGCGCACACCATGAAATCAGAAACAAACCCTACCATTTCAATCTCCTTTACCCTCTCTTTCTTCCAATACTAAGAACATACAACTCGACAACCTCATTTAAAAATCGACGTCAGTTCCTTTATCACCATTACCTCGTCTTTAACCTTTCGCTGATCCCTCATATCTCCACTTAAATTCAAAATCAGACACACCATCGAACTCCCCTTCATCTTTTCCTTCTACTCATAGCCATAATACCCAACTCGACAACTATCAACGACTTCCGTCGTCGAGATCCTACAGGAAATCACCGAACTCCAGAAGCACCGAGTTACCTTATTTTTTCCTAACAGGTGCTAAATCCAACCACAAACTCGATTACAAACTTTACTCTCCAACCAATGCCCCAAATCCGAGCTATAGTGAACCCTAGCCTCACTGTACTTGAAGACAGCGAACCGAAATAAACGTCGAATCCACCAAGAGGCACACCAAGTTGACGAGAGTCATACTGGCATTTCAAAAACACTACTCTCATGATTTATTGATTTTAGTTGGAAATTCTTATGATTTTTGAAAGAAGAGGTTTTCCTCATGTTTTTGAAAACTGGAGGCGCTACGAAAGCATTGAGCACCAGAAGAAGTTAGAACTAGGGTTTAGGGATGGCCGGTTATTTATAGAAGTAATATAATATTTTTATATTGAATATTTTATTCTATTTTAAGCAATCACTTTGTGTATTTGTTGAATAAAAATTCCTATAATCACATACGATACCCAAAAATTACGAAAAAGGACATACACCTTCAGTTCGACATTATGGACCCAACGAAACTGATTTCGTCGAATTCCGACTTCGTTTGCTCACATAACGTATTTTTAACCGTCAAAATATCGACTTTTTTTCACATTAAAATCCCGTATGACCACATACTGACTCTAAAAATTACGAAAATTGGAATCTAACAATAATTTGATATTACGGATCCAACAAAATTGATTTCGTCGAAAACGGAGGTCGTTTGCAAAACTGACTATTTTTAACGCTCTAAATAAATCCATTTTAAATATAAATATATTTAAAAATAATTAAATTAAATATTTATAAATAAATATTATCGTATATATTCACACTAGAATATCATACAGCTCCAGAATATTCCTATGTGAATTTCTAGCTCGATATTTCAAATCCCGATTAAATCGATATTCGATTTATAGTGAAACTCCTTTTATATATCGTTATAAATTATAAAGGAATTCCATAGCGACTATTTGAAATTTTGATTTGGCCATAACTCAAAATCTACATGACGAAATCCTGATTTTTCTCTTCCATTAGAAAAGTATACTTCACCAGCTCCGAACATTTCTTGTTTCACAGAAATCCGATTTAAAATGGACCCTGTATATTCAGTTGAAGTTCAAATCGCCAAATAATGAACTGCCGCGCCATTTCGAGCTCGATTATAATTATATTATAATTATACGTTCAAACCTCATTTAAATAATATATTCGTTATTATAATTCAAATCTAAACTAAATTATATATTTTGAATAATCCAATTCACCCCCATATTGTGAAATTCCACAATTTCCGACTATTTCGGAAATAAATATATTATTCTATTATTTATTTTAATTAAATATTCAATATTATTTAATTAAACAACCATTTAATTCTCTAAATCACTATTTAATTAATTAAATAAATTATAATATTGCTGAAAATACGGGTCGTTACATTTATTATTTCCACCGGTTATGTATACCACTAGGTGTCTATAATTACATAACCTTATTAGGTTAAGTTTGTGGGCCTATATGTAAATATTACCCATGCCCTCAGATTTACTTAACCCACCCACTGTCCAACCAATTTCACTTAACCCTAACCTTAGTTCATATTCGTACAATCCATTATGGATTAGATTAGGTTAAGTAGTCCAATTTATTACCATGTCCATTTATGGTTTATAATGGGCTAGACCTCCCACATTAGGCCTACAACTTGTGAATGCTGGATATGCCGGTCGGGTCCGGGCAGTTCATTCAACAAGTTCGGCCTAACCTTGTGTCTTAGTCCGATTCATATTTGTGCACTTAGACCTCTCACATTAGGTTCAATATTAGTGGTTGCTGGATATGCCGGTCGGGTCCGGGCAGACTTCCACCACTAATGCAACCTAACCTCGTGTCATAAGTGCAATTACAATTTCTAATTGTAATTATTAGACATTTCATTCTTATCCAATTCTTACCTATGTCTTTATAGGTGATTATTCCCCTTTTTCCCCATTTTGAATTATATGTCCAATTCATATAAACATTATTTAAATTATGCCAATTCTAGCCTTTTTCCTTGTTCCCTAACTAACGTATTCGCATATATTTGGCGGCATCTAGGCTAGAAAGTAGCCTAGTCATAAAAAACAAAAGGGAAAGGTGATGGGAAAAGTGACAAGAGTGATCATTCTAAAAGTGACTTAAACATATATACTGGCATAGACAAGTAATAGGCATAATTAGTTGGACATAAAAACAGATCTAGTAAAAAGGGTAATGATAAAACTAGATCCAATATACTTAGGATGAACATAACCAAATAAGAGTTCATAATGTCCAATAATAACATATCTCAATTTACCACAATATGATGATCTAGATCTAAAGAAAGATTAAATTGTCCATATAATGATAATCCCAAATTAACCACACAAAGGTTCAGATCCACAAAGGTGACATGATAAACTAATCACAGGTGAATTAGACCTATAAGAATAGATCTAGCATAATAAAGTTTGATTTCCAAGAATAACATAGGTTTATAATTCAAGACAGTTCCAAATCACAGTACTATCACGTTATACTTTTTGTCATTTAAATCTAAAAGTAACCTAGAACTCACAGTGTTTGGCTAAGAAGATAGAACTATAAAATAAGCTTGTTGGATTGTAGATCTACGCTTGAATCTCTAATTGATTTGCAAAGTTGATAGTTGTAGAAGATAGGATCCGTCTCAGTTCAAACACCGGCAACATTTAGCCTTCATGATTTCTCATGAAGAAAACAGGAGAAATGGACACATATTTATAGCTGCCAGCACCTCTGAAACTGACTGCCATGTCAGCCCTAGGGGTGTCGACACCCCCTAGGGGGTCGACCCCTTAGAGCGGGAAATTTGCCGCCTTCTGACATTTTGATTTTTGAACGCTTTTGGATAAGGTTCTGACTCATATGACTCACATGTGTGTGTATATATATATCTTCTGTGCGTATACAAACTTAAAACCCTCATAACTTCTTCATACTATGTCCGTTTTACGCAAACCAAATGTCTATCTTGACCAGAGTTTTAAGACGGACACAATGGCGCAGTCCATTTCCCTTAATACCGAATATTGAATTAATTATTATTTAATTTATTCTCTTTAATGTTAACAAAATTACGGGGTGTTACATTCCCCCTCCCTCCCCCCACTTAAAGGATTTCATCCTCAAAATCTCTAAGTTGAGAAGAATGCATATCCTACCATCAATCATCCATCTACTCATCCATCAATCACTGGCATCTATTGTCCTTAAAGATTTCTAATGCTTATATGAATATATGCAAAGGTGTGTGTATATGTCCCAATACTAATGCGAAGATCAGGTTTTTACTGATTCAGTTGACCTCCTTAATGCAATGTATGTTAGTGCCATGTATCCAATATGTATGCGAATAATCCTATTATAACATGTGAGTTCTATATGTGTGCACACTTATTCATCCAAATACAACATCCATATGCTAATACATCCATTTCCATCCATAAAAGAAAAGAAGACGCACACACATCCATATGCAGTATGAGAGTGATTGAGCCGATCTAGTGCCTAATATGTGTGTATATGCAACCACAGGCAGCCACTAGCAGACACTTGCATCCACTTGCATCCATCAAACATAACATGTCTCAAACACATGTTTACATCCATAGGATTCCTATCTAAAGACCGAAAATACTATGGATATGATATATTCAATTGATAGAAACAAGCACAGATAAAATTTTGGAAAAGGAGTTAAGAACATACCCTCGAAAAGGAAATGGTACGAAGCATGAATCTTGTCTTTGATCTCCCAAGTCGCATCTTCTGGGTTATCTCCCCATTGAACCTTTATCAGCTTGATCTCTTTATTGCAGAGCCTCTTAACTTCTGATCCCAGAATACGGGTAGGGACTCGTCTGACTGTCGCCTCCCGCTCTACTTCCACTTCTTCCAATATGCTTGGCTCAACAACTTCAACGATGTCATGCAAACACTTCCGCAGTTGAGAAACGTGGAAAACATCATGAACACTGGATAAATTTTCTAGAAGCTTTACTCTATAGGCCATTTGGCCAATCCTCTCGGTTATGGGAAATGGTCCCACAAACCTAGGTGCCAACTTCCCTACCGATCCAAAACGAACCACATTTCTCAGAGGTGACACTTTGATAAAAACTAACTCTCTCACTTCGAATTCGATGTCAGTCATTCTCTTGTCTGCAAAGGATTTTTGCCTATCTTGGGTTGTCTTCATCTGCCGTCGAATAAGGTCAATCTTCTCGGACGTTTCTCTAACCATGTTTGGTCCAAGTAATAATCTTTTTGTAGATTCCCACCAAAAAGTTGGTGAACTACCGGGTCATCCGTACAATGCTTTGAAGGGTGCCATGCTGATGCTGACTTGATAGCAGTTGTTATAGGCAAACTCTACTAAACGAAGATGCTCTTCCCAAGTCCCTCCGAAGTCTAGGATACACAACCTCAAAAGATCTTCAAGAATTCTGTTCACCCTCTCCGTCTGCCCATCGGTTTGAGAATGATAAGTGGTGCTCAAACACAACTGTGTACCTAATGCTTCTTGCAAGCTCCTCCGAAATTCACTGGTAAAGATGGGGTCACGATCACTTACGACGCTGGAAGGTACCCAAGGAGACGAACTATCTCTCGGACATAGATTGATGTCAACCATAGTGTCATCCTCTTACTCTTAACTGGAATAAGGTGAGCACTCTTAGTGAGTCTATCTACCACAACCCAAATACTGGTGTTGCCTTTCTTCGATCTAGGCAAACCATCTATGAAATCCATGGACATGCTCTCTTATTTCCACTGTAGAACCTCCAAAGGATGAAGTAAACCACCATGCTTCTTTTGCTCAACTTTAACTTACTGGCAAACCAAACATTGAGAAACAAATTCGGTTACATCTTTCTTCATCCCAGCCCAAAAGAAAACCCTTTTCATGTCTCTGTACATCTTATCGCCGCCGGAATGAATAGTCATCTTACAATGGTGGGCTTTTTCTAGGACTGCCTTTATCAAGCTTCCATTTTGAGGAACACAAAACCTTCCATCTCGTCGCAACCACCCCTTTTCATCTATGATATATCGACTGAGGTGACTAGAAGTCTCCCCTTTTCGGAGCATATCCATGATGTCTAAAATCTGTGAGTTACCATGTTGTGAAGCTCCTATCTGATCCATAAGAGTTGGACGTATCTCCAATGATGCAAACAAGTCAGGCAAAATCTCGATGGAGGGTTTAAAATCAAAGGTTGAAATGAACTCCAAGCTCTTCCTCTCCACAAACAGAGGACTTAAGGCCATCCTCTGACTACTTAGTGTGTCATCCACCACATTACCCTTGCCAGGGTTATAAGCGATTTCAAAATCATATGAAGCTAAGAACTCCATCCACCTTTGTTGCCTTAAATTAAGATCCTTCTGTGAGAACAAATACTTGAGAGATTTATGATCGTTGTATAATTCGAACTTCTCTCCAAGTAAATAATGACGCCACGTCTTTAGCGTGAATACTATGGCAGCTAGCTCTAGATCATGGGTGGGGTAGTTCTTCGCATGCACTCTCAACTATATTCCGCCATAACACACTACTTTCCCTTCTTGCATCAGAACCGCACCAAGCCCTGTACCACAAGCATTAGTGTAAACTGTAAACAATTTGTTCCTATCGGGCAAGGTCAAGACTGGGGCTATTGTAAGAGCCCTCTTCAAACATTGGAAAGCAACATCACAATCTATATCCCATGAAAATGCCAAGTTCTTCTTCGTCGTCCTGGTGAGTGGGGCTGATATCTTTGCGAAGTCCTTAATGAACTTCCTATAACAACCTGCCAATCCAAGAAAGCTTCTCACCTCCATTGCATTTTTAGGAATCTGCCAATCTTGCACCTCAACTACATTCACGGGATCCACAACTATCCCTTCTTTGGAGAATACATGCCCTAAGGATCTCACCTCCTTTCTCCAAAAATGGCATTTGGAGAACTTTGCCTTAAGCTGATGGTCATGAAGGAGTTTTCAAAACCTCTCCCAAATGCTGGGCATGCTCTTCTTCGCTCTTTGAGAATATCAAAATGTCATCAACAAAGACTACGACAAATTTATTTAGGAACTCCTGAAACACCCTACTCATCAGATCAACAAAATAGGCGAGTGCATTCGTCAGCCCAAAAGGCATAACTAGCCATTCAAAGAAACCATCTGTAGTCCTAAAAGCAGTCTTATCTATGCTATCCTCAGCCACCCTCAACTGATGAAAACCCGTGGCCAAGTCTAACTAAGAAAATACCGAGGCCCCGACAAGCTGGTCAAATAAGTCATCTATCCTTGGAAGTAGGTGCCTATTCTTCTTTCCGAGTTTGTTCAACTCTCTATAGTAGACACACATACGAAGCGAACCATCCGCCTTAGTTGCGAATACAACTGGTGCACCCCATTCAGATATGCTTCGCCTGATAAATCCTTTCTCAAGTAGCTCCCCTACTTGCTTACTCGGCTCCCTCCTTTCCCTTGGAGCCATATGGCGCACTTGTAATGCAACTGGCTTTGCATTGTCCACCAGATATATACGAAAGTCGATCTCGTGCCTCGGAGGTAAACCCCGTACCTCTTCAAAAACATCAGAATAATCTTGGACTACTGGAACAAACTGCAGATCATCGATAGATGCATCAAGAGACTCTAGGAAACTAAGCATAACAGACTCTAGGGGGTCATAAGAAATCTCAAGGGTCCTCCTATGACAAGTCAGAAGCCTAACGGCCCTCCTCTCGCAATCCAAAATGGCACCATACATGGTGAGCCAATCCATTCCTAGAATCAACCCATAGCCCATAAACCCGAGCACATATGCGTCGTATTCAAACTCGACGCCTAACACAGATATTCTCAAACCCCAATAAATCATAGATAAATGAGCCGAACCACCAATGGGGTTTGAGACAACTACGGGATCCACTACCATACTAGTAATTAAGTGCAGAGATTCAACCACAGAACTAGATATAAATGAATATGAAGAGCCAGTATCAAAAAGTGTTCTAATAGGATGGTTTGAAAGAGAAATTAAACCTTCCACAGAAATTTTTCTACCTCTATCAGGAGCACTGATCGCAAGAGCATGCACTTTCCCTCTAGAAGTTCCTACCCTTTAACCTTGTCCCTGTGATCTGTGTTTCTTCGGGCACTCTATAGCAAAGTGTCTGACTTCTCCAAAATTAAAGCAAGTGTTCTTCCTTCTTTGATCAAGTGACCTTCTTTCCCACAACTGTGACACTTCCTTTTATCCTTACCCTTGTCATTCTTTCCTCCTTTCTTCTGTTATTGTTTTTGTTGTCCCTTCTTGGGCCATGTATTCTTATTTTGCGTTGTTTCCTCAGCTTTAACCTCCTTCTTTTCCCCTTTCTCTTCCTCATACATCAAGTCCATATCAACAAGTCTTTCAAAGGTGGCTACCATTGGAATATGGGACATGGCTAACCCGTGAAGGGGTTTATTCAGCCCTTTAGCAAACCACAAAGCCTTCTTATGCGACATGTCTACCAGTTCCAGTCCAAATCTTGCCAGTTGGAAAATTTTGTTCACATACTCTTTAACCGTCAAGTTCCCTTATTTGAGTGCTAAGAACCTCTCCATCTGCATGATCTTCTCAGCTTGGGAAAGGGATTTCATCTCAAACCTCTGTCTAAAGTCATCCCAAGTTTCCACAGGATAGCCTGCTTGGGTTACCACCCACCAAAATGATGCTTCATCCTTCAATAGCCAAGCAACTAACTGAATCTTTCTTCGATCCTCCACTTCAAAGATTACAAACAAGTCCTCGGTCTCCTTGAGCCAGTTCCTAGCTTCCACAAATGTCTCGGTTCCATGGAATGGATTCCCTCCCATAGCATAGAAATATTTGCAAATCTCTGAGAAATTGTCTGCACGCAGAGGAGGAGGAGGAACAACAAGTGCAGTGGGGGAAGGAATGATTCCTTGGCCTTCGGCAAGCGTTGTGGCCTCCAGATATGCACGAAACCATCCTGGTATCGTAACGCCCTCTGGAATGTTGGGTTCCCCAGATATGCTGAAAAGAAAAGGAAAGAGATTCAGACAAGGGATCGAAAGATATTACTTATGGATTTTTGGGGAATGTTTTTCAAAACAGACTTTTCTTTTCGAAAATGCTTTCTATTAAAACCTTTTTGGAAATAGTTTTCCAAAACTTTTATCTAATCTGGTAACCTTCAGATCTGATACCAAGTGTGACACCCTACGTCCGTTAATGTCACTCACAAAGGGAATGCATTAGGTTTTGTGAAACGTTATAGTAAACAGAACAGAAATATTACAAGATAGACATATATAATAACAGCGGAATAAAAACTTCATTTATCATAAGATACCATGGTCCAAAAACATCAGATGTTTGAAAACACAAAAGCCCATTACAACATAAAAGCTACTGTCTTGTACTTCAAAAATATCAGAGTACGTAAAAGAAATAAAATTCCCCAAAAACAAAATATAGCCGTAGCAGCAGGTATAGGAGCTTGAGTCATACATATCAGCAGCTCCAGCAAAAGTAAGCAGAATCACGGTCAAGCCTTAGTGTTTCCTCCCTTAGAACCTAGGGGAGGGGGGGTAAACGGAAGAAAGAAGGAGAAACAAAAAGGGTCAGACATAAAGTCTGGCGAGTCTAGTTACTTTTAGAAAGTAAATAAATAAAAGTAGCATGACAGGCATATAAAGTGGATAAGAGAGAGATATCTACATAAAAGACAGGTGTGACAAGGAAGACAGAATAAGGTGTATACGCTTCTAACGATTACTCTGCACTATTACTAGTATATCCAAAATGAGATGATCCCTTCCACTATAAGGTGGTAGGCTTAGGCATACATCCAAGTGTACCCTAATTACTACCCTAATCGATCGGCTCCCTAATCGGTGTAGATACTCTGTGTCGGCCCCACCGTAGGATGTATCACGTCTTAAAGTGGCAACCCCTCACTAATATGCACATCCCCATATCTACAGGTGTCACGGTAGTTTTATCCCCTTCTGCCCGGCTCATGCACGCAAATGGCCCGGTCGGTTTGCGCCGCCCACATCACCCTCCACGTTTGGATCTCTTACGATCAATCCAGTAAGCATGCCCCTTCTCCGACCTAGTACGGAGTACATGTTTTGATACCTACTCCGGGTTACTGGATGAAACGGATCCCACACAATATGATACAAGCTCTCCCCTTTGTCTTGTATCCCCTTTTCTTTGGCTATGTATACCACTAGGTGTCTTTAATTACATAACCCTATCATTTATACAAGTTATGCTTACTCTAAAAGGTGTCTTTAATTACATAACTTTATTATTTCCATCGCTTATGTATACCACTAGGTGTCTTTAATTACATAACCTTATTAGGTTAAGCTTGTGGGCCTATATGTACATATTACCCACCCCCTCAGATTTAACCCACCCACTGTCCAACAAATTTTATTTAACCCTAACCTTACTTCATATTCGTACAATCCCTTATGGATTAGATTAGGTTAAGTAGTCCAATTTATTACCATGTCCACTTATGGTTTATAATGGGCTAGACCTCCCACATTAGGCCTACAACTTGTGGATGCTGGATATGCCGGTCGGGTCCGGGCAGTCTTATTCCACAAGTTGGGCCTAACCTTGTGTCTTAGCCCGATTCGTATTTGCGCACTTAGACCTCTCACATTAAGTTCAACATTATTGGTTGCTGGATATGCCGGTCGAGCCCCGACAGACTTCCATCACTAATGCAACCTAACCTCATGTCATAAGTGCAATTACAATTTCTAATCGTAATTATTAGACATTTCATTCTTATCCAATTCTTACCTATGTCTTTATAGGTGATTAGGCCCCCTTTTTCCCCATTTTGAATTATATGTCCAATTCATATAAACATTATTTAAATTATGCCAATTCTAACCTTTTTCCCTCGTTCCCTAACTAACGCATTCACATATATTTGGCAGCATCTAGGCTAGAAAGTAGCCTAGTCATAAACAACAAAAGGGAAAGGTAATGGAAAAAGTGACAATAGTGATCATTCTAAAAATGACATAAACATATATACTGGCATAGACAAGTAATAGGCATAATTTGGTGGACATAAAAACAAATCTAGTAAAAAAAAAGGTAATGATAAAACTAGATCCAGTATACTTAGGATGAACAGAACCAAATAAGAGTTCATATGTCCAATAATAACAGATCTTAGTTTATCACAATTTGATGATCTAGATCTAAACAAAAGTTCAATTGTCCATATAATGATAATCCCAAATTAACCACAAACTTGACAAAGGTTCAGATCCACAAAGGTGACATGATAAACTAATCACAGGTGAATTAGATTTATAAGAATAGATCTAGCATAATAAAGTTTGAGATCCAAGAATAACATAGGTTTATGATTCAAGACAGATTCAAATCACAGTACTATCATGTTATACTTTTAGTCATTTAAATCTAAAAGTAACCTAGAACTCACAGTGTTTGACAAAGAAGATAGAACTAGAAAACAAACTTGTTGGGTTGTAGATCAACGCTTGAATCTCTAATTGATTTGCAAAGTTGATAGTTGTAGAAGACAGGATCCGTCTCAGTTCAAACACCAGCAGCATTTGGCCTTCATGATTTCCCATGAAGAAAACAAGAGAAATGGACACGTATTTATAGCTGCCAGCACCTCTAAAACCAACAGCCACGTCAGCCCTATGGGTGTCGACACCCCCCTAGGGGGGTCGACCCCCTAGAGCGGGAAATTTGCCACCTTCTGTCATTTTGATTTTTAAACGCTTTTGGATAAGGTTCTGACTCATATGTGTGTGTGTATATATATATTTCTTCTGCGCGTATACAAACTTAAAACCCTCATAACTTCTTCATACAGTGACCATTTTACGCAAATGTCGGTCTTGACCAGAATTTCGAGATGGACACAATGGACGCAGATGCCTCATGAAGCTGATCGAACAAGTCATCGATCCTCAATAACGGATACTTGTTCTTTACTGTCACCTTGTTCAGCTCACGATAGTCCACTTACAATCTTAACGAGCCATCTGCCTTGGTTGCAAACACCACTGGTGCACCCCATTTGGAAATACTTCTCCGAATGAACCATTTTTCTAGAAGGTCACGAACTTGCACCCCCAACTCTTGCTGTCTTTTAGGCATCATACGCAAAAAAGGCATAACGATAGGTTTAGCACCCTTGACCCAATCGAGTCTAAACTCAATCTTACAATGTCGTGACAACTCTTTGACTTCGTCAAAGACATCTTCCAACTCACTTGCGATTAGCGTGGATGACAAGTCTTCTTGTGGGATTCCAAGAGAATACAACAACTCATGAGAACACCACCTTAGGGATACCCCGAGTCAACACCTTTCGCCCTTCCACATCCTAACTGTCATCTCTAGCTTTTCGCTACTCACTTTTTCCGCAAATCTCTTGAGCCAATCCGTACCTAAGATGATTTCAGACCCAGCGAATGTTACAACTAAGCAACCACTCATAATTGAGCATCCATGATCAAACAATACTAAATCCACAAAGTTTGCAAAGAGCGGATGAACCCATACTAGATTAGTTACAACCAAATGTCTATTACAACTTCAAGTTCAAACTTATTCGGCATATAATCTTATTATAGGTAAAAGAAGACAATTCTCTGGTACCCCATAGAAGTCAACAACTCCATTAGCAGAAAGCATATCTAGATTGGCAACATCTTCTTCTAATCCTCATTAGGAATGCAATAAGAGATTGGAGTAACTTCCACAACACATGCTTCCTCCGATTGCTTACTCTTTAGAAAATTTGGGCAGTCTTTCTTCTTGTGTCCAGACTTGCCGCATTTAAAGCAATTCATTTCGCTCTTGGCTTCTCACAATCCTTAGCATGATGGACCTTTAACTAACAGTTGAAGCATAGATCTTTCTTCTTATTTTTCTTCTTCTTATTTTTCTTCTTGGAATTACTTGAGCCAATAAAGGTTTCTTCATACATAGCAGAATAGTCCCTCTGTCGCTTAGCAGAATCCCTTCTGGGTACTTGTGCAGAAACACCACGCTCCACTACCGCTTCTGGAATGGGTACCCTTAGCAGAGTCGTTGCCATCGTGGCCGCCCCAAACATAACCAACTATTCCAGTGCAACTGCTAAAGCTCCCAATTGGCTTCCGTCTCCTACTCCTCCGGTCCCTGACTCACTCCTAGAGATTTGACGGCTCATTCTAAATCTAAAATAGAATAATTAGTCCACACACAAGATAAACTACTAAAGAAGTACAAACACTACTACTATATATGCTAATATATATAGTAAATATTCAACTGAAATCTACAAATGCGTCTTTCATACGTAATTACGTTTTCGAACTTTGGCCACAATCGATGACTAGGGCACTGATACCAAATGTGACGACCGCCCACAGCCCCCACACTATATAGGAGAAATAATGCACTGAAAGGTGTGCCAGCAAACTATGGACGATCATCAAGGTATGGTACATAAGCGAAACCTGTCGTAAATCTCATAGCGCAAGGATAAAATATAATAGAACATATACAACAGGTAATATTAGTGAAGCACATTTGAGAAAAAAATCTCAAATTTTCAAAACACCAAGAAAATATATCCTTACACTAGGATTGCAACATATGTATGTACAAATTCGCCTCACTACAACACTCAGAGTAGAATAAAGAACAGCGAAAACCCAAATACTATAAAGTAAGAGATGGTACGCTAGCCTCCTACTCACCATCGATCAACATTATCGTCCTTACTAAAGCATCACCTGTCACTTGCTACTTAGTCTACCTATCCACAACCGGATGAACAACCCAAGGTAATAAGAGGAGACATAAAACCTTGAGTCAGAAAACAGTCTTAGTGAGCGATAAAACAACTAACAAACTTCAACAATAAAGTATATGAGAATAGGTAGATTGACAAAACAATCTACCAAACACCAGAGAAGAACACAACTCCCATCTTCCCCCACATCGGACAGTGATAGCTTTTAAAATCCATAACACCCAAATCAACAATTCATCTATGGCAATCAGAACAACCATCGATAACACCCATATCATCCAGATTACTTAGGTCTCACGTAGACAATCCTAATTGAGTTTAACTTCCCCCAAGCACTCTCCCCAGAGGTCTAAACCAAAATCAGTCAAGCACTCAAGGAACATCTCCCTCGACTTTGGATAATCCACGTGAGATAATACAAACAGAACAACCAATCATCCATGACTGACTCTGGCTACCACCGCCAATCCTGCTTTGGAACCATCGTAATCATATGACTGGCCCATACTGCCATCTACCAAGGGCTAATGGCAACCCCGATCCTAGCAAAACCCCATACGTATTTGCATAGATACGTACCTAGGCCTTTTCAACGATACCCAGGGTACTCGACTTACATCCGGTCTTTTAAGTGCCCCTATTATACCCATGTTTTAGGACCGCTAGGACCTACGACACGATAATCCGTTGGCCTTCACATCTTTAGTCATCATCCCTTGCAACTATCCATCAGCTCATAACACCTTAGAGCATCCATTACCCACGAACTCAATACATCCTTGAGTCATTTTTTCCCATGAACTCAATACATCCTTGAATCATTCTTTCACATGAACTCAATACATCCTTGAGTCATTCTCACATTCATTGTATACCACAAACAACGAACAAATCACATCACTTCGAACATCCTCGTCTGGGCTCTCGTTGAAGCCACCATCACCATCGAACCAAACAACTACAATATAAGGTTCAATATAGTCTATAGCATTGTCACCCCCCTCAGGACCCCTTTGAGTGGTCATACCATTCGTTGTTCCATGCTAATCAACGAACACTTTGCAACACTTCCAAACTTCCCAATTGAATTCACTTTGAAGTCACATCATCATCGGAAATGTCCGACCAGAAATAGCTAAACAGAAATGGCTGGCCAGAATAGGCCGACCCAACTTTAGGCCGACCCACTTTATGCCGACCCAACTTTAGTCCAACCCAACCTATGGCTGACCCAACTTCTTCTGACTAGGCCGACCCACCACTGAATGACTAGGCCGACCCACTTTTTCTGACTAGGCCGACCCAACATATAGCCAATCTAACTTATGGCTGATCCAAAACCTGCATATTGCAATTCAACTCCGATTTCGACCAAAACTTCGCCAAATGATAGATTCGACGAAACCAACTCATCCAATTCATCAAATATGGTCACAAACATGGTATGAAACCATCATCAACATGAATACAACGATTTTCACCAAAATTATGCAAATCACTCCAAATCATGAAAAATGATCATATGAACAAAACTATAGATCTTACTTACATAAGCATATGAAATATCATAGAAATTACCTATCTAAACTTACTAAATCATATCATAGGGTGATTTAATCTATGTGAGAGATCTATGGGAAAATAATTGAATATGATGAAAAATATAATCAAACACTCATACACTTCATTGAATCCATATGAGAGATGTAAATCACTCACTGATTCTCCAAAACAAGCTAAAATGATAGAATTATGAATCCGGACAGCGAGCAATTCAAACCAAACTCCTTAATTCGATGAATTCGCCCTTGAAATGATGTAGATCTAGCATCCAATGGTGTAGATCTATGATTTACCTCCTCAGGTTTGGATTTATAATGGTGGAAAGGTATTAGAGGAAGAAGAAGCACAAAGCCTCTAAATGAGAGAATGGGAAAAGTAACAAATTCTCCATACCCCTCACCCCCTATTTATAGTTTTAACCAACCCACTAATGCCCCCCCCCCAGTTCAGCCCATTAGGCTCTTCAAACATGAACAGCCAAATGAAAAATCTTAAAACAACGATTTCTCCCAAACCGCTGAGCCAAATCCTTAATGTAACCACTCTACGGAAAGTGAACATCAATTCCTTTCCAATGGCACAGGTCTCACCCTCTGATTCGACCTAAGTCAAAATTTATGCCCTATTTAAGACTAATAGGGGCAAAATTATCACAAACAAAATCGGTAAAAATTATGGACATGTATCACATCCCCATAAGCAACATATTAAAAGATGAGAATGATCCAACTCTCATGGAATAAAATAAAAATATTTACGACCTTCCGATACATAAAATGCGGGTTGTTACACCGATCGTCTCCTCCACCAGCCCTAGTCGAGTCGTAGAGATGTTGGGTTCTAGTAAGTTGGTTCGAGCTTAATAAAAAATATACCTGATCGAAGCTCTCTGCTACGCGGTGCCATCGAATCAAAAATTGGGTGTTTTCATTGAAGATTAAAACTTATATGATTGTTGAAGCTTGAATAAGAGGCGGTCTTATTTTATACTCGTTGGTTATAGAAAAAAGGCGAAGGCAGAGAGGTTTTAAAGTCAATATTCCCTATCGTTTTCAGTCGACAATGTTGAAATGAGGACAATAGGATTTTTGCGCACGGATTTGTTTAGATCTGCAAAGATTTAGACTGAGATTTTCAAAGGCTTTAAGTGGATATGATGACGTGCAAAATTTTTTTTTGAAAGCAACCCTTGTTTTATAATATTATTAAACGTGTAATTAATGTTCGACGTTTACAGCTCGTATGAGCACATACAATGTCCGATCGAAACAAAATTTGAAATCATGCAATAACTTAATATTCCAGACTCAATAGAACTAATTTCGTCGAATTCCTAGACCACTTGAAAAACTCTTATTTTAATTTCAAAATATAAATCGATATGTATTTATATCATGCACGATCACATAGTAACTCCAATTGACTTGAAATTGGAAATCTTTCAATAATTAACCATTACGGATTTTATAAAATTGGTTTTGTTATAATTTGAGGTCGTTCGAAAATTGGCTACTTTCAGGTGTTAAATTATATCGATAAAATATAAATTGATTTCAAAACAATTAAATTCATTGATAATAAATTATTATTGTCGTATATATACATATATTCAAATAGAATTTATATTAATTGCTAGAATCATTTTCGATTCATTTTTAACTCAGAATTCAATAACTCGTTTTCGTATTACGATGATTTAAAATATTCTAAATTTAATCGTATTTTTTATAATATTGATAAATTCCATATAAAAATCAATTTATGTTCCAATTCAACATTAAAACCATTTTTAAATATTCAAAATTAAATGGCTAATAACTGGGGTCATTACATAGGTTTATGGATCCAAATAGGATTTTGTAGATCGAGACCTTTTCCGATTTTCGAAAAGGCTCTCTTCCTCTTCCTTATATGGGTACCATTCTATATAGAGGTCTCAAGCTAATTATGATCTTTGACCCCCTAACTGACAAAGCTAGGGGTAAGATCTTGTCGTGGAACTCTTCTCTCATCTTCTAGGCGGGGAGCCTAGTTCTCATCAAATTTACACTTGACTCTTTTAGGTCTTATGTCTTTGTAGCCAAGACACCTACTTCATTGTTTTTTCGCTCTTTCTCTCTTTGGCCTCATCCTTTTTCTAAGGGGGAAAGGGACACTGCGCAGAGGCATCAGTAGGTCTCCTGGGATACGATTTTTCATCCCAGGCAAGGGGGCCTTAGGGATGCGCAATCCTCGGGATTTGTGCCAGGCCTATGCCTGCAAGCTTTGGGTCAGATTTCGAACTAACGACTCCCTATGCTAGTGAGACGTGGAAACAGATGCAGTTGATCAAAGTTTTTACCGATTCACATGGCAAGGGTATTGGCTGGAACGGTAACCCGTTCGCCCTTCTAGTGGCCTGGAATTCTGCTAGAATTCCAGTTCCTAGGATCCCACATTTCTCTTTCATATGGGATCCCTGCATTCCTCCTAAGCTGTCCATCCTTATATGAAAAATCTGTTGCAATGGTCTCCCTCTGGATGCTAATCTTATGCGGATCGGCATTCCGCTGGTGTCTTCTTGCCGGTGTTGTCGGTCTGGTTCAATCAAGTCGACCGCTCACATATTTTTTGAAGGTTAGTTTGCTCGAACTATTTGGGCTTCCTTTAGAGGATTGGTTAGTCTCCAGGATGTTTATTTCTCTTTGATCTCTCTTCTTTGTTCTTGATGGGCAAGGGGATTGGGAAAATATCTTAGATCGGTCCTTTTAAGACTTACCCCATGTCTCATCTGTTGGCTTCTTTGTGTGCCAAGAATAAGGTTATTTTTGACAAGTCACCATTTTGTGAAATAGACATCACTCGGAAAGTTTCCGATGATGTTTATTTCATATTTCGTTGTAGACCCTTCAAGGACGTCCTAAACCTTCAGTCTTATTTATTGGCAACCGTTTTTTGCATCACTCACGCGTTCAGGCACTATGAGGATATGGGGTGAGGGTTTTCCGTCTCTTGGCTTGTGTTTTTTTTCTTTTTCTTTTCAGGCGGTCGTCGCGAGGGAATGCTTGGTATTTTGGCTTTTGGTTGGGTTTTCTGGTCTTGCTCAAAGGAGGGCTACTTGGTTTATGGAGCTGAATTGGCGTGGCAACTCTTTGGGATGTGGGCCTCCAGTGCTGTGGTGGAGCAAAAGTGTTTTTTTCTGTAGTGGTTTGGTCTCGAGTTCCTTTCCTGTTCTCTTTAGTAGCGAATTTTGCTGGAGTCCAGCCTCTTATATGTTGGTTCTTTGGGATGAGTAGGAAGATATTTTTCTCCTTGTTTTTTCATTTGGAGAGTTTTTGTTTCTGGCTTGTTGTTGTTGTTGTTGTTTTCCCCTGATTTGGGCTATTCTTGTTTGGGAATATTGTCTTTGTTTTTCTAGACACTTCAACATTCTACTAAGATGGTCTGATTTTGAAAGCCATGGAAGAAAGGCAGTTTTTCTCAATTTTTCTTAATAATAATAATTCCAAAATTCGACGAAACATTAACTCAGGTTTCAAATTCCAATTTAAGATCAGCTTAAATCTTAAACGGTTCAAATTTAAAACATACAGTCAAATTCTAATTTAAACTTTTTACATAAACCAATTCAATTTAATGGTTAAATTAATTATTCACATTAATTAATCCATATTATCAATTTAATTTAAATTAGTAAGTTTTATCCATTTCAACCCATATCCTTATTAAATTACATAATGGTTTCATATACTGTACGAAATGTCGGAAACTTGCAGTGTGATAATAGAGATGATGGCCAAATAAACATACAGTAACATGCAACAAACATATAATTACACATAAATATATAGTAATATACAACTAAACAAAAATTGATCAAATTTCATATGAATGTTGTCCTGAGTGGAGCACTCACCTTTCGTAGTTTAAGACCGTGAATATTGATGATGCAAGACGTCATATATACGATTTGAATATACCAGACATCGATCTAAAAAGTAATCACTTGGAAACTAGAATCTTTTCCGTCTTTGAATTAGATTAGGAAGAGAGGAGTCGACTTTTGGTTCAAGATGCTCGACCAGGGTTGCAATCAGAGGTGGTGGCGCTAGATTTGTAGGGGGAGGAAGGGAAAATCCGGCGGGTTTGAGTTTTAGGGTTATTAGCTTCTAGGGTTTGCTGGATTTAGGAAAGAAAGGGCAAGAGATTCGGTGGTTGCAGAAGCTGGATGCAGAAAGCGTGCGGTTGAAAGGCGTGCATGCGATGATAGTTCGAGAAAGGAGGGGGTGGGTGTCGATGGGAGTGGATCTATGTGGGTGCAAGGTTGAACGGGAGGTCGACGTGCGATTTTCGGTAGGAGGCGGAATCTAAAATTAAACAGGGGTCACGGTGATTTTGCATGAGAAAAAAAAATGAAAGAAAGGAGAAGAAGATTTTTGGGAAAAGGGGAGACAAACTTTTTTTTCTTCTTGAATTATGATGTGTACGGATATAGAAGAGAAAAGAGGTAATGGATTTTGTAAGGAAAGATGTGATTTTGTTTTATTGTTTTCACTAAACGAGATCTAAATCTAGCAAAAAGAGTGGAGCAAAGAATAATGTATGAAAAAGAAAATGAGGAGACGAGAGAAAAATGAATACGTATTCATCTCTAAAATCCCTCTTTGAATTTAGATAATGTTGTACCAAAAATTAAATGTGACTAACTTAGCGTGAGGTGACAATATTTGTTTCTTATTCAAAATGCAAAAGCAAATCGCAGATTTAATGCAAATACGCATAGAATGCACTAACTGATTTTGTTCATTTTTGCAAAAAAAAAAATGTAAATTTGAAGCAATAAACATATGAATTTCGCAAAATGAAAAATAGCATTATTTTTGGAAAAAAAAGTCTAGTATTTAAAAAAAACACTTAAATTTTGAAGACATTCTATTTTCAATGAATTTCAACCTTTAACTAAATTTCGCGAATAGATTTAAACTTATGTATTTTATTGCGAAATTCAATCTTCAACTCCATTTAGTTAAATATATATTAAATTTCGTTATTTAACTTAAATTTTAAGTCAAATTTCAATTAAAATATAAATTTAAAAACGTTTGAATTTATGAGTTGTTACATTCAATTTCTTCGTCATATTACAATCATCTTCCTCTCGTACCTGAGCAGAGCAAAGCATCTCATGTTTGATTAGCGCCATCTCTTCATTAAAAAGGCAACACCCTCTCGTACCTGAGCAGAGCAAAGCATCACATGTTTGATTAGCACCATCTCTTCATTAAAAAGGCAACACCACTATATTCATGGCAGCCAGAACTTCAATAAGATAATAACAAATGTCTAACTACAGCCAAGCTACCTTTCATGCACAAACTAAGTCTTCTGATCTCATTATGTCTGAAATGAAATCAAAGATCAGTTTATCAGCTTCATTCAGCAAAGTGCGTAGCACCAGTAAATCTCAAGAACCTCAACAACATTCAACTCGACAACAATCTTCTACTTAAAATGTATGTAAACAAGCTTCATCTAAATATTTGTATATGCGATGTATGAAATTCCCGAATCAAATATTTACCAAACAAATTTTTGCTTAAAATGTAGCCTCGATTTCTCATGCAAATATTTGTTTGGAAAAGATGCACATTACACCTCCACTTTTCCTCAAAGCCTTTAAAACTTTCAACACTTCAAACATGACAATAACCCCAAATATCAATACACTCTTTACGCAAATCACTACACCTCTCTCAGCTCCAACTGCAACCAAAAAATATTTGTATGAACATACACATATTCAGAGAGGAAATCTTTGCTTCTGTTAAAAAATATATCATCAAAACATATAATATATAAATTTTAGTAGAAAGAAAATAAAATTTATGATTTAATGGTGGAAACGAAACTCATATCCGATAAACCTATGAAAAGATATCACATTTTTAATATTGCAAGTTAAATTCTCAATATAGCATATATTTGCATGGCCGAACGATATAAATTATGGAGACTAAAGTTTCAAATTTTAATTTCAAGGATAGAAACATACATAAATTTAAATATAGGAACATATCTCTAATTTCCACTTTTGAAAAAACAGACAGAAAACAAATAAATGAGAGGAAGGAGCGGCTTTGTCTTTAGAAGTAAGAATATATTTGTGCATTCTATAAAGGAGTTTTTAAGCACAAGGACAAAATTTAAGCATAAGGAGAAGATGCCAAAAATTTAGGCAAAAAAACACCTTTTAGTGTAAATCAAGGAATTCTGAGGTCCGCCATCATTTCCTATTTTATACTAAAAAATGTCCTTTAGATTAAATTTTTGATCTTTTGTCCTTGTGTCAGACTTTTTCTCTAATTTTGTCTTTCACACTATTTTCCTGTTCTCTTTTTATAAATGTGAAAATATAAAATATACACATGCACATTTGTAGAACGTGCAACATATAAAAAGAAATTAACTTGTGCATTCCATCATGGCATTAATGCAATTAGTCTTTGAAGGGATCCAAACTTGCGGTGGTTATTTTTTAGGGCTATGTGGAAGTTTATCCTCTTCCATGTATTGTATCATGACTTATATGATGTTCTACTTAAAATATTGGCACGTATGTAATATATTCATGTACTCTTTCGATGGATCTGTTTTATGTTCTTGTTTGTTACGTTATTCGTTGATTTATGTATTGTTGATTTATGTATTATAGAACTTTTGTTTTAGATATCTCCATGTATACGGCTGTTAATGGATACCCGAAAAATCCGAAATTCAGATCCGAAAAACAAATAAATTGTTGTAATACATATAAGTGAATATGCATTTGTCATATTATTTTTAGTCCCACATTTTGGGTGTAAGGCTAACATCAGCTCCAAAGCCAATATATAAGGGAGGCAATGTAATAGAATTATGTACACTGAATCAAGAGAAATAAAAAGCTTCCTCCTTTGTCTCTTATGTTCTCTCTAATGTCTTCTCTTTTATGATATGTTCTATTTTATTTTATAACACGTTATCAACACGAGATTCTTTTATTGTTATTTGTTGAGATCTTCTAGATCTACATCTATGAATTGGTCATGTAAGTAATTTTTATTTGAGAATATTTGATCTATGGATCCACATTTTTTTTGTACATCTAGATTATGTTCCAGTGGATCTAACTTTTTAGATCTAATTATTTTTCGCTTAGTGGTTTTTAGATATCCACCTATTCATATTTGATCTGGTATTATTGTATACCAAATATATTTTTAGGAAGATCCATTCATTTTCTTATTATAATATTACATATGGATCTTTTACCCCATACGCTATACATAAATAATCTTCATTTGCTACTTTATCTCTTCAATAACAGAGAAGCCATTGATAATAGGTATGCATATATGTAAACTGCAGGCTGCTTCTTATTTAATCTAATGCTTGCTGTACAACTTCAACTTTGTAATAATAGGCTACCTATTCTCATTTTTTTAATGCTTCATCTCGCAAGATGAGATGCTTTAAATATTTAGAATTACATTTCCATGTATGGCTTACATTTATATGCTTTTTCATCTTTCAATATAAGCAAGCTGCTTGTTAGCCAACATATGTATTACTGTGGCCATTATTTTTGTTATATGGTGTATATGGCTCCTTGACGGTTTGTATTGTTTCATTATTGTAATTAGTTCATTGTAAATGTATAGAAAAAGACTTGCAGATTTGGATTAATTTTTTTTTATGATTATGTGCTGTAATATATTCAATTTAATTATAGAATATGTATACTGATATGTGAATTTTGTTTAATTAAGCATCTGCAATTTTTTTTTATGTAGTTCACAAAAATGTTGAACACTGAGATTCATTTACAATCTCAATGCTTAGAGGATACCATTAAAAATGGTAATACTATGTCCCAGCAGGACAAAGAAAAGGCTCTGGGTTTTTTTTTTAAGATGCCACATCCGCGATGATCTAAATATTTAACTAAAATAGATCCTATCCACTTATGGAACTCCCTGAAGGAGTGTTATGACCATCAGAAGATGGTCATACTTCCAAACACAAGGCAAGAGTTGTTGAACCTGAAGTTCACATGCAAATGACCTGAAGTTCATATGACCTGAAGTTCATATACAAATCCTTTCAAATGAGGGACCTGAAGTTCCAAGGAACCTGAAGTTCATATTCAATTGAGAAACATGAAATAAAACATAAAAGCCTATAATTGCATTTAATATTTGCTTATAGCAAATGACCAATAATAGGAAAGGATTTGAAAAATCAATGAAAGGAAAAGTTTTAACAAGAGGAAAAAGCATTATATTCCAACTTTATGCTACAAATAATTTCTTGAGGAAATTTATTAGTGGAAGAGATCATTACATTTATAATCAATACTATTTTCTTGAAGAAAAATAGTAAAATGACTCTCATATGTGGAAAAAAAAGGAGGGGCACTTTCTAGAAAAGTTGCTTCATATGAATTATGATAAAACTTGAAGTTTTATTTAGTCATATTATATTTCTAGAAAAAATAATCAATTGTTTCTTAGGAAAACTTTTATAAAGAAAATATGCATCCTGAAGATCATATTAAGTTAAGATCTAAATACTGATCTAAATTTTGCACACCGGAAGTGAATGCAAAAGTAATTTTTGTTATAAAATGGAAAACTTAGAACCTGTAGTTTCTATGATGGTAATAATTAGCCAGAAGCTAACCATGTGATTTTTTTTTCATTTCCTTTCAGCATGTATTAGTTTGAAACTTTTGTTTATTTGCCTTTCTTTTTAGTTTGTGCTTATGGAATTGCAGAAATAATATGTAATGTTGGACATGATAAGTAGTTTATTCCCATGGACATTTATCTGTATTTATAAGTTATTTCAGTTATTAACTAGCTGTATTGTTTTTAATTCAAAAGGTATGGATCGACAGTGTTTAAGTGATGATATATGTCTAGTTGATAGTGAAACTACTCATACGATATTGAAAAACCAGAAGTTTTTCTCTGAATTATCTGAAAATATTTCATACAAAGTTTCAACTATAGTCGGTTCAGCCAATATAGTTGAAGGGTCCGGAAGAGCCCATATAGTGTTACCAAATGGTACACATATATTCATTCAAAATGCACTATATTCAAGCAATTCTAAAAGAAATTTGCTTAGCATCAAAGATATAAGAATGAATGGATATCGTAAATGAAAACAACAAAGAATATCTTTGTGTTATTTCTAAAATTGAAAGCCAGAAGCTTATTTTAGAAAAATTTGGTACAATTTCAACTGGATTATACTTTACCAAAATTGGCATAGTTGAATCTCATTTTATAAACATGAGCTAGAAGCTCACAGATACAAAGAAATTGATTCTTTGGCATGATCGTTTAGGTCATTCCGGATCAACTATGATCGTTTACATAAATAAAAAATATGTTCCCTGAAGGAATATCATACACTCCAAAAGTAGTGATTTCTTTTCTTGAATCTTATTTTTATTTATTGCATCTAATTTCGTTACTGCATTTAAAGTTTGATATGTATTTTTGTATATTGATATGATATTTCAATAGTTTGTATGGAGGAGATAAGTTCATCCCAGAAGCGGTGATAACAAAATAGCTTTAGAGGATATTTGTATATTTGGAAATATAAGATATCTCTAGAAGAGATCCGTTAAAATGAAAATAATAAAATATCTCCAGAAGAGATTTCTACAATTAAAAAGCGATATTAAAACTCCATCAACTTAACAACTTGAAGTTGTTCAGATATTTATTTGGACCAGAAGTTCGATATGTTTTCAAACCATAAGTTTTGAACATTATCATACGATCCTGAAGAATTTGTAATGACATTGATCAATACATTGAAATCAATAGTTTGATCTTTGTAATAATTTATTCTAAAATCACTAACTCAAGTGAGAAAGACTATGCAAATTTATAATACGTGGACGCACGTATTTATATATTCATATCTATAAATATTTAACTAACAACCAGAAGTTTGTTATAAGCATATTTGATAGATTATGCATAAATATTATTTTGGTGATTTAAATTGCAGTCAACATGAATGTTGAATGACCTGAAGTCATATGTGTATTCAAATAACCTATATAATAAGAAAATTCCTCTAATATTGCTAGATCAATGAAAGAGAATAAGTAATAAAAAATGATGAATGCATCTTATCGACTAATTAAAGGGTTATCCTCCAACAACGGATATACATATAAAATACTTGCCAGCAGCAATGTAATAATGGATCAAAATGAGAATCTCATGATGATTATTATTTAGTGTGACAATGTTTGTCAACATTGAGGGGGAGGATAAAGGGATACAATTTCATTTTGAGTATCGGTATAATTGACACACGAATAAATTATAAATAATATCCCTTGTAGACTTGCTTCAATATATATTTGAATCCCTGAAGGATCAAAATGCATCAACCACATTTAAAGATTGGTTTAAAAGTCAGTTCGAGACACTTTTGAAGTAAGTAATAAAGATGCCAGATGAAGGAGGTGAGTGTTCTTAAAGAAACACCTAAGGAGTCTCTTGAAGAGATCCATGTCATAATTGTCAAATAACCCCAGAAGTGGTTTAGGTACCTAAAATAGATAAATAAAGAGATCTCAATAAATTATATATAGAACTGACAATATATAATCATCGATGATAAATTATAAAAGTAAAGCGCTTATGTTAAATCATGATTGGCCATCATGAATCCTTCTCTAATTGAGAAATGTGGACCTGTAGTCCACAAAGTAGTGAATAAACCTCGAAGGTATGAATATTTGTTAAATCACACTAAATGATGAAAGAATATTAGTTCCTGAAGAACATAAACTACTTGTTGGTTATATAGAATATAAAGAACAAAGAAAGTTGATTACAACATTCTTTTAAGTATTGTTATAATGAAAATCTTGATATAATTCAAGATGAGTAGATTACTTCCTGCTTGTAAGTATTGCTATAATGAAACTATTATTGTTCATTACAAATGTATTGCAGTGTGCAAACCTGATTAAAGCACAAAATTGTAAACACTCGAAGTGTATAGCAAGTAAGCGCAAACAAAAGGTGTTTTAAATAAGAAAACATGCCTAAAGCATGAAAATGCACACAAAAGTCTTTAAAGAAAAGTTCATTAAGAATTTTCTTGTGATGTACTCTTTTTCCTTCACTTTGGTTTTTTCCCATAGGGTTTTCCATTGTGAAGGTTTTAATAAGGCAAATGTTAATAAATGATGAACGTCGGAAGTATGAAGAGTAAAGATTATTATCTCTTGAGTTTATTTTCTATACAAGATTTGTTTAAGTAATAATATCAATGAGATATATATTTATGGATCCAGAAGTATTATAACGAAATTGAGATATCAAAAAGTATGCACTCTTTTTCTTTAACTAAGATTTTTCCCACCGGGTTTTTCTTAGTAAAGTTCTAATGAGATACTATATTGATCCAGAAGTATCATCCTCAAAGTAATATTGAAAGTTGTAACGAGACATTATCTTGATCTAGAAGAATCAAGCACCACATCAAGGAATAACATCTCAAATATGATATTTAAGTTAATCTGTATTTTTATCCTTAACTAAGGTTTTTCCCACTGGGTTTTCCTTTGTAAGGTTTTTACTGAAGAATTATATTGATCCAGAAGTATCATTCTACATTTAATGTAGTAAATTATTGAAAATATGTTTTTGTACTCTTTTTCCTTCACTAAAATTTTTCCCATAGGGTTTTTCTTAGTAAGGTTTCAATGAGGCATTACATTGATCCTGAAGTATCGAACTCTTATAAGAAATATCATTTTAATATGACAATATCTATGAGGGAGAGCAATAATTCTTCAAGGGGGATAATTTCAAGCTACTATAAGAGCATTCAAGAATTTGAAGACACATATTCAAGGAGGAGTGTTAAAGTTACATTTCTGATCCACATAAAGCAAAATCACAAACTGGATATGTGTTCACAAACAACAATGCAGCTATTTCATGAAGATCTACAAAACAAACATTGGAAGCAACATCATCCAATCATTCTGAAATTCTAGCACTACATGAAGCGAGTCGAGAATGTGTTTGGTTAAAGTCATTAATTGAACATATTCGAAGCACATGTCAACTTCCCTTAACTACAGAAAGATCAACTATTATTTATGAGGACAATGCAGCATGCGTAGCTCAGATTCAAGTAGGATATATCAAGGGTGATAGGACAAAACATACTTCTCCTACATTCTTTTTCACATATGAGCTTCAAAATAGAAGTAAAGCAAATCCAATCTCAAGAAAATCCAGCAGATCTATTCACGAAGGCACTTCCATAATCAACATTGCAGAAGGCGATATATAAAATTGGTATACGCAGCTTGCATCACCAAACTATTTGAATAATGCGTTACGAATCAGAGGGAGCATATATTATGCTGTAATGCACTCTTTTCCTTCACTAATATTTTCCCCACTGGGTTTTTATTAGTAAGGTTTTTAACGATGCATTATTTTGATCCAGAAGTATCAACCCTCATTGGAACATTGTCAATATGTTTCCTGGAGATGAAATAAAATTGTACTCTTTTCTTTATTTATGATTTTTCCTACAGGGTTTTTCATAAAAAGGTTTTTAATGAGGCAATTAATATTATCATCTTTACATACGCATATTCAAGGGGGAGTGTTGTAATACATATAAGTGAATATGCATTTATCATATTATTTTTAGTCCCACATTTTGGGTGTAAGGCTAACATCAGCTCCAAAGCCAATATATAAGGGAGCCAATGTAATAGAATTATGTACACTGAATCAAGAGAAATAAAAAGTTTCCTCCTTTATATCTTATGTTCTCTCTAATGTCTTCTCTTTTATGATATGTTCTATTTTATTTTATAACATAAATATCCATATCCAAAAAAATGATGCGGATATGAATACATAGATATTCACATCCAAAATTATTCATCTGATTTTTTTTAACACTATGCTCAAAATTAAATGTATTTTAGTAAAACTAATGAGATTTTTTTAGTGTTCTATTAAGTTAAAAGATTTATATTATAGGTATTAAATGCATATTAGCTTATCAAATCTATTCAATCATCATATTTATTTATTTTTAACACTTCTGTGATCATAAAATTAAAAAATATTTATGTTAAACTAAAAAAATTCATCTATATTTCTTGGTTTATCGATCGTTGACGGATTGGATAATAATCCGATATCCGTTTTTATCCGCGGATACAACCGAAAATGGTTTCGGATGTGGATACAACCGAAAATGATTTCGGATGCGGACACAGATATAACATTATCCATATCCAAAAGTATCCGTTGACACACTTATCCATGTGCTAGGTGCGTGCGCATGTTGCATGCGTTAGCAGACTTATTTATGCTCGTATACTAAAACACTTCCGTAGATTTATTTATGTCCATGTCCATATCACTTCCTTCAACTTTGCATGCGGATTATGTAAGACATCAGAATGGTTTGGTAAATAAATGGTTTGAAATTTATAAATTAACATATTTCCACTAATTACGGAAATCAGACTAAAGTGCATTTTATTTTAAAATAATAAGTTTTAAAGACATCAATTCTAAATAATTAGTTTTAAAAACATTTTACAGTATCTTTTTAAATTATATAAGAAAATGATAAGTTCTTTAATTATTATTCATATATAAGTCAAAATGATAAAAAAAAATATCGTTTTCCTATAAAATGCCCTTGAAACTAATTTTTCACACGTGCTGCCTTTGAAACTTATTACTCCGAATAAATAAGCCCTAAGTAAAAAACGGATATATTTACTCCGTTTAGAAAACACAAAACTAAGAACCATCAAACATTCCCAAACTGCAAACTAAGTTTATAGCCTAGCAAATATAATTTCAATCCACCATATAAAAGAACAGTTATAAAATCAATACAAAAGGAGTAAAATATACTATAAATTTTTGTACCATTCACATGTAAAATAAGCAATGCACCATATGTTCACAATATACATATGATATCTAATTTACTTCAAAGCTCATCCAGCAAAAGCCACTGAGCATGCAAAATACATCGTAATGTCCGAAACAATCCATTATGTAATAGCCAATTATATCAAAACTATCCAGTGTGGTGTGAACTCAAAGAAAATAAATCACTACAGTAGATTACTCCTGAAGGCAGAAAACAACTTGGGTGAAAATAGAAAGAAAATTGCCAACAATGAACCAAAGACTAAGTTGACAGCAAATCGTATTGGATCATTTTCTGGTTCATCGCTGTCGATCTTCTTTAACTTCGATGCAACTGAAGCAGATGGAAGTGCTTCGATTACAGCATCAGCCAAATCATGTATGAATGAAGAAGTGCATCCTAGAGCTGGCACTCTTCCCCAATTCTCAATTCCAGATTCCAATGCTAGTTCTTTGTATTCCATGTCTATTTCTTCTAGAGTTTCTATGTGCTCACTCACAAAACTGCTTGGTAAAAAGATGATGTATAAGAGCTACACGATAGGAGAACTGAAGGCGGCTTAGATAAAAGGTTGTACAACTGTATACATTTTTTTTATATGCATGCTTTCATTTGGAAAATTGACGTGTTCTCATGAATCTACGTGGCCCATAATAATCTAATAGAACGTGAGTTATATTGTTGCATTAAGAGGGAGGGGGGGGGGGGTGACACCAAATATATTAATACACATGGCACTGGGTTCATTTAGAATAAGAGAAGCAAACCTTATAGGTACAGCTAAGAGACTCTTTACACCTCTCTGGCCAAGCTCCACTAAAACTTTATCAGTGTACGGCTTTAGCCACTCCACAGGACCAACTCGGCTCTGGCAATAACAAATAAAAATAGTTGAACCATAATTGTTTGGGGGGAAAAAAAATCCCCACAAGCCAGTAATTTTAAAGCCTGCAAAAATTATTTATCACCTGAATAACAGAACTGTTTTGCCTTGATGAAGAAACGTTATATACCAATAGTTCTTTTAATAAAATATTTATTTTATTTAAATGGAAAAAATAAAACCAAAGGACTGGCTAATGAAAAAATTGCAGTATAATGTTTACATAAAAAAGACAATGTTTTTCTGACAAGGATTATTTTACCTGATAAGCGAGGGTGTGCTGGTTAGAAATTCCTCTGGATTTTAGTTCTTTCATGATCAAATGAATGCACTCTTCCATTTGATCTTTATAAGGATCTCCTGCATTTTCTACATAGCTAACAGGAACTCCATGTGCACTGAAGAATATCATTACCTAATATAACATAAGTTAACATGAACATCTAGCACCAATAGAACCATCATCTATAGTATTATTTTATTACGGAAAAACCTATTTACACACAGAATCTAGTCCTGCTACTCCTGCTACGTTAGCAAAAATGCCAAATCAAGTCATCGTTATCATCATCATATTATGCTCATCCTCATCAGTCGTCATCAATGCACCATATTTGCCATCAACAATTCGTTACAAACATCAATTCCTTTCCATTATATTGGATAAATAACGTTACAAACATGGTACCTTCCTTTTAATGCTTGGATATACTAATCAGCTACTAAAAACTAGTGAAATTGAAAGAACATACAACCAAAAGGTAAAAGCATTTATACGATAACTACTAATTTGTATGCCTTCTTATCATGAAAAAAAAATGTTGAAAAATTCTAGTAAAAAAACAAAAAACTCAAGACAAGCCATGGTAGCATTGGGTCAGTGTGTTTCTCCCGTGCACCGCACCATAGGTGCAAAAGACACGATCACACCATCACACCTTGACATGATGCCCAGCATGGCATGCCGTTCATAACACTGCATAAATTACGTAGTATCACAGTATCGTACGTGGTATCACTGTATGGTACAACGTACATACCTCAATATACATTGTTTATGTTTAATTTTTATATTCTCTTAGTTTATTATTTTATTTTGCATCATATGGTTGTTATATGAATGTATAATGTGAATACAAACTTTTCTTTCAATAAAAATAAGCTAATTATTGATCGAAAATGATGCAACTTCACGTAATTTGATCAACTTTTAGGAGTTGCAATTGTTTTATAACTTTATACAATACAGCAATTTTAACACACTTACATGCATGTATTGGAACACAAGTTCGTGATAAAACTGATCTTAACCATTGGATTGCAATCTGATTTCAGCCCCAAACATGAACACATTCAGATCCACGTATATGTGTGGAAACAGATTTTTCTACGCGCTAATTTCTTGAAATCTTACTCAAATGAAAACCAATAGTTAAGAACAAATTACGACTTCTCACATTAACTGAAATTGAGCAAATTACTTTTTCAAATGTGTCCCAAGTTCAGCAAAATGGTTTTTTGTGTGTGGAAGGAAAGAAAAAATAAAAGAAAGGGGGGGGGGGGTGATTCTCAAAATCAACTCAATATACAAATGGACCGCAATTGGATTGTGTCGCAAATCTCATCTCAATATACAATTCCAATTCTGTGATTGATATCATCGACTGAAGTGGAAAATTTTAATTTTATTGTCAATCATTTTTATTTTAAAAAATACAATAAATTCACTGAAATTGCAATGGTCGATACGGTCCAAGAAAACAAAAGGTTAGTTGTTTAGAGTGATCAGGTGTGGAAGAGTTTCTGAAATACCAATTAACGAGAAAAGATAATTTCATGGTGGATGATTGAACAAAAGAATAAGTTAACTTGAAGAAGAGTTGTTTATCGAATCGACAGACTACAATAGAAGAAAATGAGGATAGAGGCGAAAAATAAATTATGATTTTATTTTACACTTAGTTTAATTTAATTTTATGAATTTTTTAGTTCAATATGGTATTGTACTGAATTGGACATAAAGTTTGATGCACATGGATATAATCTCATGAGGAAATTTGATGCTGCTTACTTTCTATTATCTTTCTTTCTGCCCAAAAAAATGTACATACATACTTGATTCTCCGTCTCATCTGTTGTAAATTTACTTTGGGAACTTTCATATGGTAATATTTAGACTTGATAGCTTAACTTGCTGCCACCAAGGTTTCAGATCTCGGATTTTGGAGAAAATATCGGGTTTATATCTCGGTCAACATGGACGATATTTAAAACACTTATAACTAAAAATGGTTCCAAATCTTGGATCTCGGGCTAAATCTCGGATTTTCATCTCGGGCGAGATAAGTGATACTTAAAACCTTGGCTGCCACACCATATTACAGTTTCTTTTATTTATCATTTGAGTATCATTTTGTGGACAACAATATCAAACAGGTTAAGCATAGGTTTTTTCCTCCCTGCGGTGAAGCAAAAAAAGTTATCTCTTGACTGAAGTTTCTACATTCCTAGGTTAAATACCTAAAAAAGGTTGTTTATTTGGTAGATGATAAGTGGTACAAAATAAATATTTTTAAAACTAACAATTAGCAATGGAACTTTAAGATACATGATGTTAAAGTAGTTTAAGTTGAAATGGATCATATAGAAAAACTATCAACCAGTTGAATACGACAAGACATAGAATCGAGTGGTTGAAGTTGAAATTGATTTGGAAGTGTAACATTTAGAAAAACTGGCAACCGGTCCACCATATAGTGTTAGTACTAAATCTATTTATTTTATAGGGGAGCTAGATTTGAATATACATCAGCTCTATTTTCTATTATCACCAACTATACTGTTATTGCTATTTGGTTGACAAGAAATACCTTGACTATGAAAATGTCATGTATTTAACATGTTATAAAGCCATATGATATCCACTGACCTAGGAAAGAATTATCAGATTAAATAATGAATAAGCATATTAAAATATAATGGCTATACCATGTAGACTGGACAGCTTGATATTGTCTGTATTTGAGGAGTGAGATAGCAAATAATTTCAAAGATTAAGCTCATAGATGAAAGCAAAAATACCTCTTCAGGGTTAGAAAACTTTAATAGGTCCTTTTCTATCAAATCAGACATCGACTTTATGTAGCCTTCACGTTGATACCATGACTCTATAATGGAGATTGACATGCCTTCAAAATAAGCGTCTTCTCTGTAATGCAGTGTTTATGTTCAGTTCATGTTCTACGCAACAAGGAAACCAACATAGACACTTGGTATCATCTTAATATTAAACAGATGCGAGTGTTTCACTGGCAACTGAAGGATGATTTCATTAAACAGGGTTCAAATCTTCAAACCTGAAAATGTTTCGCATTATTTGTTACATACCTGAATATATTTTGAAGAACACGGATACTGGACCCACTTGTTGATATGGAGTATTGTGGATAAAGAGGTAAGATCACAAGCTTGGTAATCATGTCCCTTTTAATCTGCAGACAATGATGGACCAAAATTAGATATATTAGGTGACGGAGAAATCTGTTTGGACACAAATAGATGAAACGAAAGGTGACATAACAGATGTCAGCCATTAGACCCCCCCCCCCCCCTCGGATTTCATCCCCCATTGAAATCCGATAGCCAGCATCTACCACTGTGCCCCCATTTTGTGTCCAATAGCCAGCAGATACATGACTGGACTTGTTAGATATTTGATCCTAGAATAGTATTCTTATTTAATTTTCCAATGGTAATTTTCCAATGCTCATTACACTTCAGATCTGACTGCGCAGCATACCTTTCAGTTGATATCGAGAAAATTGTTAACAGGACAAATTATGGTGACATGATAAAAAAACATGGTGTTAGTGAGTGCCATCTGTAGATTCCAGATCTACTGGAGTAACTGGACATAAGTAACCCCAAAACCTATAAGCAATCCAACTAAGTATTGTTATTTTACTAAAAACAAGTTGATTCCAAGAAAAAATTACAAAATTGGTTTAAGTACCCAAAAAATTATGCTGTTCCAATAATAAATGATACACATTTTTTATGATTCCGTAAAGTTGCTAACCTGTTGAATTGCATCTTCAGTGAAAGGGTACCAGTAACGCATTCCAACATATACATTTGCATGCAGATTTTTTTCTTCCAATGCCAATTTTAAGGCATGTGCCTGTAATACAATTTAGTAAGCAGTACTCCTGAGAATATCAAACTAGGCAGTATGTTTACTCACAACAAAATAAACAGTTGAATACGCACGCACGCACAAAAGAATATTTCTCACGCAAAAAATATGACGCCCTAGCTGATGACAACAGAACATCGTTGTTAATAACAATGATTCGATGTCGAATCAGAAAGAAGGGTTTGATGTGCTTATAAATTAAAGTGCATTATGCAAAACAATAGCATCATTAGCTGTCATGATAAAATTACCATCAGTAGAACCAACGTGAAGGGGAAAAATCATTTATAAATATATAAATCAACCTGGTCATATGTTATTTTCCTCAAAGGTGACCCTCCACCAATGGAAGCATATCCTTCCTTACTCTTTGGAGCTCTCACTGTTGAAATGAATTGGGCTAATGGCCGTTGTAGGGAACGAAACAATCTTGGAAGTCTAATGATATCCTGTTAGGAAAAAGAATATATTACTTCCATATATATAGAATAAAGAGCGTTTTAAGCACAAGGACAAAAGGCCAAAAATTTAGGCACAATGACACTTTTTAGTGTAAATCAAGGAAATCAGGGGCCTACTATCATTTCCTATTTAGGCACAAGGTCAAAAGTGTCCTTGTGCCTAAATTTTTGGTCACTTGTCCTTATGCCTAAATTTTTTCTTTAATTTTGTCTTTGACGCTGTTTTCCTGTAGAATAAAAGCAATGAAAAAGGTACTAGAGATTGCTCGCCAGTAGGAAGGTTTCTATATTGTAGTCAAGGAATTTAGCCCTCATGTTTTTTCCATGTCCACCTCTTTAGTTAAATAACTTATATTGAATACGTGTGTGATAAGTGAACCATTTCTCTTACAATATGTACATATGCAATGGGATTTCATGAAACAGAACAACAGAATCTATACTGATTCCTATAGAATATAAAAATACAAGATCAACCATTGGCATTGATTTATTGAGAAGAAAATAACCAACAATCCAGCAGCATGTTAAAGAATAAGAAATATCACATACGGGGTCTGCAAATAAATTGTACAGAAATGGTTGCACATCTTGAAGACTGTCTGGACCTCCAAGATTTAATAGCAGCACACCAACCTTTTCTTCCTCCGTATAAATTGAAGAACTTTCAATGACATTTCCATCAATAGTGCATGCTTTAGCAGAACAAAGCATTTTCCCTTTAAGATTACTATTGTCTTTAGCCACAAGTATGTCTTTACCCAATAAATGTTTTTCTTTATTTTGACGGTTAGATATGGTGCAACGTGGAAACTTTGCCCTTTGATATGACCTAGAAAATGGAGATCTGAATTAAGAAAACTATATAGTATTGGAAAGAGATGATCAATATAAAATGATTTGTCCCATGTTGAAACGTAAATAATATATACGCACTGACCTATGTTTATGCTGCGGACATGGACTCAAGAGTTTAATCTGAGATGCTCCAGTTATCAGGCCATCCATGACTAAAATTCTGGATCAGTGACTGCAAAAATCGTAAGATCGTACGTTCCAAAAGGCGACCTGGAAGGAATCCCAGGTCGGATGATCTTAGAGTTAAACTGGATTGCAATTAACATCGAATTGAAAGCAAAACCAAAAGAGATTTAGTTCAACATCACGACCTCAATTTAGCAATCAAAAGGGAAAACAGAAGGGTGATAGGAAGAAGCAGCGGCAGCATACCTGAATTGAAGAATCCACAGTTCAGAGGCAAGTTCAACTTAATTTTTCTCTTCAATTTTCTGATATTTTCCCCTTCTGATTTCCGAGTTTACTTGGCTACTATGAATATGAACCCTAGGATTTACGGAGGAAGATGCTTCTTAGCAATTACAAGGCAAGCGAGCTGACAGAGAACCCTCATCGACGTAAGCCGCCAATTTGGAAACCCCATACAGATCGTTGACGAAGTCAATCGTGCGCGTTGCATTGTAGACTATGTTCATACACGGATTTCATTTACAACCTAAAATCAGTTTTTCACTCCCATGGTTTAAAAAAAAGAAAGTTTTAAGTAGGGTTGTTATGGTAATGGTAAATTTAGCAGTATCATATCAATACCAAGGAATTGGTAAAAAAAAAAAAATTGAACCACTTTGGTTTACCAATGTTATTGGTATGGTAACGGTAAATATAACGGTAAAGAAAAGTCAAAACCAGTGATAACGGTAAATTTACCAATCATATTAAATTTATTTTTCACTATTAGATCAAATCTTAACCATAGGCACTTTTAACGATACGTTGTGGTTTTTAAGAAGATTTTGTAGTATTATTTATGATGATGATTCTTTTTAAGTTTTGTAAGGCTCAAAGTTTGAGATTATAAATGTCATTATCTCATATTATTGTAAATAAGCTGTGATGGATTAAGAAATACTTAGATGTCAACTAAAACATGTCGTAATACTAATATAAATATCATAGAGTAATAATAAAAAACAAGATAATTGCTTTTTTTTTTAAAAAAAATTATTGCAACAGATTTTGAATGTTTGTTGTACTGGTAAATTTCCCATTACCAGCCAACGGTATACTGGTTTATCGGTATACCAATGAATATTTTACTATTGGTAACGGTAAATTATCGGTAGCTATTTTTGACTTACCAGTAGTACTGGTACGGTAATGATTTTCTTGTACCGGTAGCGGTTACCATTACCATAACAACCATAGTTTTAAGAGTCGCTTTATGGCACGAAAATGGTTCCATTAAATAGTCCGACTTATGTTCCACAGTTCCGTCGACATGTTTATAAGGACATAAACATAAGGCAGACATGTAACATTAGTTAAATTGAACGTAACCTTTTACATCTTCTTTTGCTATTTAAGTTATGATTTTCAAATTTATTCTAAGTTCTCATTTCGAGTTTTTTTTTTTTTTTTAAATCATGTCCATTATGATTTCGACCATAATAAGTCTGCAAGTAATTTGCGAAGCTTGGAAGACTTTGTTGATGAACATTGATTTGTCTTATTGCAAATAATTTAAAAGAATACTGTTAACGATATTTATTGTCAACACCGGAGATAGATCTACAAAAATGGACCTAAAAGAAAAATAGGGCTATTTAGTTCCTACACTCTTGAGTTAGTTCATTGTTTCATAGATATCAAAGTGTAAAATCCGAAAGATTTGTTATTCTTCGCTCGAAGGGTGAGTATCACGCTTAAGCAACTCAAAGACCAATAATTACCTTGGGATAAGGGTTCCCTAAGCACAACACAAGATAGGAAGCTAAAGGCTTGTAGGAAGGGGTTTTACAAAGTTCTTGAGGAAGGGTTGAAACTTGTATAAGAAACCTTTGTCATGCAGAAGGCATAAGATAATTTGTAAAGGAAACGACAAAGAAAATTCAAAAGGAATATGTTAAGTGCTGATCGACTCTTTATTGCTCACTGATTTGGATTACATAAGGGTCTACAAAGGAAATCACCAAATTGATTCAGAAATTAGGGTTTACTCTAGAAGAAAAGAGTACAAGATTGAAGAATGAGACCCCTAAGGTCTTATTTATAGACAAATCGGGACCCCTTTTGTCCTTGGGTCATCAGAAGCCTTTTCTCAGATGCAACAGTTATGTGTCGGCCGCTTTTCCCTTTCGGTTTCGGTTGCCTTGGCTCTCAGCCGCTCCCTTGGCCTTTTTGATGGATGCAAAATTGTTTTTAGGGTGTTAGTCTCGGTTCTTAGAAGGACAGTCTCGGTTTCAAGAGTTTTCCTTTGATGTTGCTTCTTCCTTTAATATCGGTACCAAGCCTGTTGGTATGGATAGCTTTGAGAAAGGCTTTTGGCTTCCGGTTATGAGTTTCCGGTCTTGCTTCTAATTCTGCATGACGCTCGCCTTTATGCTTCATCAACATGTGTTCCGGGAACTGTCACTCCTTTCGGTAGCAACACAAAGCGAATTAGTGTGGATAGTTTATCTCTTCGGAAGCTTTGGTGTGTTCTCGGTCAACCTTTGGTGGGGGTTTCGGTCTTCCAGAAGGAATGCTTTCAGAGTATTATTAGTTGTCTTCTAAAGTTGTCTCTCAGTGATCATCAACCCTTAGTTTAGTAACTGGCTTCCAGAAGATTTATGTTCCGGTTTCTTGTGCCTCTAACACCTTCATCTTCTATTGTATCGACATTGAGCAAGTTAATGCCAATAGCTCTTTCGTCTTTTCTTTTTATCTACTTCTGCTTTTGGGTGGTTCCCCTTTCGTATTTGCGCTTACGTTGACTACCCTTCGTGTCAAAACTACCCTGCTGGTATTCTTTTCTTTCATTAGATCCAAGCTTTATCCTTTGATGAAGGTGTCGGTTGCTTGTTGTTCTGAAGGCATCTCTTATGCTTCCGGATTTGCCCTGTGTCGAGTTTTTGCTTTCGGATTGCTTTTATGCTTATGATGGTTTTGGCACCCCTTCACTGTCAGCTTGTCTCAGTGCTAATTTTGGTAGTAACATTTGCCCCTCCCCCCCCCCCCCCATGAAGGGGTAATTTCGACTTTTCGAGTCAAACTTTAATTTTCTTTTGGAGTTTCGACTTCCTGTCTCTTAGTGTCCGTCCATCAGACCCGTTGATTTGTTTTCCATATGTATGGCTTAGATTTGAAAGATATTTTGACATAAATACTTCTCTTTCTTCTCCTTCACCCTTTTACCTACAAATTATTTGCTTAAACCAAATTACTGTTTCCCAAGAATTATTCATGCTTTTCCAGAATCTCAAATTCAATCCTCTATGGGTATCTTTATTTCAATTATAAGTAGAGAGCTAAATTAGGAAGTTGAACTGATTAGGAATTCGACTAGGATTTTTGTGTGCTTAGTGTGAGTTAAACACCGATGATAACTTGAATGATAATTAATGGCCGATATGATAGGTTACCTATTTACTTAATGTACCCTTTTGAGGGTCCAATGTGCAAAATTAACATGTAAAAGGTTGGTTTTATCATGAAATGAAATGTTATGCCTCCGGTACGAGTTAATTTAACATCATTGTCGAAAACCATTTTGTTTCTGACCTTGCCGACATCGACATTTGTATTTATTTAGCTTTCGTCCAAGAGTTGTCAGGTCATCCCGAAAGTGTAGTCAAATGGTTTGTTTCTCTGAGTGTCAGTAAAAATATGAAACTTAACGTTGTTCAGATCCTGATTTTACTTGTACTGAATTTAAAAAATCAATTAGGCTTTCGGTCATAATATTGAACTATTTGGTCTAGGTTTGTACCGTTACCAAATGTTATTGATAGTTATTTTACCCGGCATCTGCCTTTCGTCCTTTTGACTTTGATGTCAGGATAACTAACTTTATCATCACCAAAGGCTTAATTGTTTCTAAGTGAATGCAAATTATGCATAAACTTTTCCAGAATTAATACTTATGATCAACTTGGTATGTGACAAGTCAAATTCCTAATATCAGCAAGTTTTCATGATGTTCTCCCACTTTTGGATGTTACAAGCGTACTTTTGTAAAAGAACGTAGTTTTAACATGTATGTTATGAAATGATATTACTTGGCAGCATCATGTCTGGTAAAAAAAAGTCTTGTTAAGCCAAAGTCCAAGGGTTCCGGTGCCCCGCGGACCAAAAGGATTTTACTCTAAAGTCTTCACTCATCACCTCTCAAGATAAGGTGGAGACTATTCTCAACAGCTTTGGGATGTCTGATATAGAAGCTATTGCAGCTACAGCCCAAGGTTCCATCCAAGACCCTCCAAAGGGGTATTTTGCATAATCAGCGATCCACATTTGGCATGGGGGATTCCTTCCTTTCCCACCTTTCTTGGTCAGGCTCTTGTGTGATTTGGGAATTGTCCTATCCAGCTTTTAACCAATACTTATACTTTGTTTTTATGCCTGAAGGTTCCGACACTTGGATCAGGTCATGCTTTTCTTAGCCCTAAGCTCATTCATCACATGATATGATTTTCCAAAAGTGTAGAATCGCCCATTTTATGCGTGAATCCTATAAAAAGGTTTATTAATGATAGCATCAGCCAAACTAAATCCTGGGATGATCAATTCTTTTATCTTAGGTGTCCCTTTGGTATATCGGGAAAGTTCGTTGATCTTGGTGAGTTTCTTGTCCTCTAAAAGTGATTATATTATCTTCATGATTTTTTTTAACCTTGTTTCTACCCAGACCCTTCTTCCAAGAATGTAACTTTGTCGAAAGAGGACACTCAGGTTGTTGAAGATATATTTAAGGCATCCGAGGAGCTAGAACGTTAGTCAACCTTGCTTACTATTGATAGACTTCGCCAATGCGGTCTTCTCCCTTTGGGCTAAAAGATCTTAGGACAACCACCCATCCAATTATATGGCGCTAAGAGCTTATCCTTGATCTCCAATACGTTTAATGCAGCGTCTCTTATATTCCCAAGTACTTTGACCAGTATTGTGTTTCTTACTGAACATGGTTCCTACTTCTATGTATTAGTCTTCTTATCCTTGCTTTCCGGATATGGTTATTCTTGATCAAGAACCTCGGCTTCTAAGAGTACTTATGCTCTCGATGCTTTAGTTCAATCAGATATTGAAGTTTCAAAGAGGCTTGTTGATTATGACATTGAGCCATCATCCAAAAGACCAAAGCATGATAAGTCAGCTCATTTCTCTAAAGATGTTACTATCATGACTGGAGTGCAGTCAATTTCTAACCCTGTCATTTCTGATGTTGATAAGCTTGTCGATATCGATTCATCTCTTGATGCACTCCCAAAAGCAAAATTGGGAGCAATTCCTTAGTATCTGACCTTCCGAGTGAGCTTGATACCAGATAGCATAACCTACTTACGACCTCCTCTTCTCAACATGTCATTTCTCCTAGTCTACCTCCGTCGGTTCTGGATTTTGATAAGCTTATGAATCTTTCCCTTTCTTCCACTGAAGTTGCTAACATTTCGCAGCCTTCCTTCCCTTTAGACTCAGAGGATTTCTACCGACAACTGGTCAAGGACCAACTTTTGGTATAAGTTTATACTTTTTAGCTTCTTTTTCATTATGTTATTCTCATATGGATCTTAATGTACCTTTTTCTATATTTTTGGTAATGAAAGGATGGCTCTTGTCTAGGGGAATGGCCCCTTCAACTTCTACTGAGATCACCTCTTAGGGAGGAAAATAATGCTTTGAAAGCCAAGGTTGACATCTTGTCATGGGAGAAGGCAGAGAGCGATGGTGAATGCGGGAGATTGAAGGCCTCACTAGAGGAGGAGAAGAGGGCTAAGGATAGCTTATCGTAGTAGGTTGAGAACCTCAAGCATGAGCAGACTTAGATGGCAGCTGACCATTTTGTTGAGTTGGAGAAGATGGACAACAAGCTTTCCGCTGCGAAGATAATAATAATCTACGAAGTTAGTAACAAGATATCCGAATTTCCGAAAGACCACCTTTATGATATTGTCATGGAATACTACAAAGATGCTTCTTTCCTTGCTTTTTCTGACATCTATAAAAAGTTTCCAGGAATCGAGTTCATTTTAGTGCATCCCTCCGTTAGGAGCAAAGTTTTGGAAAGGATCAGATTGGCTAAGCAGGAAGACAAAGTTCCATAGAAGTACAAGATAAAGCCCGAGTCCTTTCTGTTTATCAAGGAGCTTCCTGAAGATTTTGACAACGAAGAAGAAGACATAATTGTTGACAAAGAGACATGCGGTGATGGTGGTGATGGGAGTCAGCGGGATGAGTCTGGCGAAGATGGTGGAAATCCTTCTTCTACTGTCATAGGGGCACCTGATTATAAGGGAACCAACATTGATTCCTCAAGCACCTTATCTACTCGAGACCCGATTGAAGCTCCTTCCAACGAGGATGGTTCTTTTGAGTTAAAGGATAAGGAAACTTCTACTCGACCTGACATCCCTGCCGCACAGATATGGCTTTCGCTCTCGAGATGTTTTCTTCCTTCCTAAATTTATAACATTCATTGGTTTCCTTTGATTGTGGCAGACCTTTACTTCCCCGAAGGTGTGGTGCCCAGTAATACTTTATGTTCGTTGCTATATACATAGGATTCCTGAAGAGTTTGTTTTGTAGACCTGAGGAAATCATCTAGTGGGCAAGCTTAGATGTGTTTTCATAAGATATTTTTTTAAAACTCTTTCATGACTTATGACTTAGTTCTCGATAAAGCTTATGATCAGTTGTGTTGTATTAATGTATAACATATATGGTATGTGTACTGACCAACAAACTTGTACTCTCATGATCTTGTGGATGTGTATATTTGCTAAAACAATTCAGGATTTGTATGGTAAAAGCTTATGAAGTTGTTTTCCTTTAATGAGCGTGGTACTATTAACGTTATTATATGATGGCCTGATTTTTGCATGCTATCGTGTTTTATCTTGTTTATGAATAGAGGAGTCAATTCCAGACCCCTCCCTCTCAATCTAGGAGTGAACCCTCGATGACCATGGGTCAAAAAGACATTTTTAAGGATTCCCCCTTTCAAGACGGGAAAGGACATACTATCTTCAAAGGATAACTAACAGGAACCTCTCAAAACATGTATCATTTTTGGAGAACCAACTCAAAGAGAAAGATAAAACCATCCATGAGTTGCAAAGCCAACTAAATGTCATTCTTTTTGCTAGTTCAGATGCAGAGATAGGCAAATTACTCCATCGAATTGATGAACTAGAAACTGAGTTGATGAAAATGAAGGTAGGTTACGCATCTCTAAAATTTGCTTTAAAGAATCCTGACTCAGATTAATGGGTTTAGCTACTAGGAAGCTTCTTTTATGTATCAAATGTGATATGATACTGATGTGTCTTACGTGTAAAACACCTGACTTGGTAGTAATGTGTATGTAGTAACCTGTAATATAGTTTTATAAACAAGATTGTAGATTGTGTGGATGTCACCTGATGTGTAGTCATAGCTTGTGATGAAGATGTTCTCTTTCAAGAGTCCCATCATGCTATTGTGTGCAAACTTAACGCATACCATTTGATGTTAATCCTTATAGGATATGCATGATATTTTTTTTTGGTTTTTTGTGAGATTGTGTTTATGTCATATATGAATGCATGATGAGATGATAGTCTTATCCATGTTCTATGTGCAAAGAAGACAACTCTATTTAATAGAAATTCTCAAGGGTTTTCCCTTCATGAGTTATTTGGAAAAGCGTAACTCTTTTCATAAGGTTCTATTAGGAAATCTTAAGGTATATGCTTGAGCTTTCACTTGAGCTTATGTTCTAGTTTAATGTGGTTATCTTTATCGTATATGCATTTTACACGATGAATAGTGACTTAATGTGTATATGAGTTAAGGAAATCTCCCTAAGAAAGATGGAAGACCACAACCTTCGTTTTAAGGCTCTTATATAGCAGGCTCAAGCCATTGCTTTGAGTGTTGGCGATAGATTCCTTCCTTAAGGATAAGAATTAGAATCTTGTGACCTAGATTAGGGTATTAAAGAGAAAATTCCAAAAATCCAGTTCTGGTAATGATAGAGCTTTGATCCATATTCTGGATTAGGGTGTTTGAAATAAGCCCAGGGATTTACCTTTGATCGCGACAAAAGCCCTGAACCAACCCTGATTCAGGTATTATGAATGAAAGGCCAAGAACCCTTTTCTGGCAATAATAGAAGTTCCGAACTGACCCAGATCCGTGTATTTAGGATAGAAGACCTAAACCTCAGTTTGGCAATTAGTTTTGTTACCCCCTTTGGGTTTTATTTAGGAAGCAGAGGATGTACGTGCTTCTCGAGCCACTCCCTGGGCTTTCAATTGCCAAAGAAGAGGATATACGTGCTTTATTGGCCACTCTCTGGGCCTGTGCATTCGGTGCGCTTGGCTAGCTTATCTACAAGAAGGGCCCAAGGACTTACCCGACCTCTCTCAAAGAGGCGCCTTACCCCGACCATCATAGGCGATGATAAGGGCATAGATGCTTAAACTGGGCCATCGTAGACGCGAAATTAAGGCTTACTCTTTTGATGGTCTACCCTGGCCATCGTAGGTGGTGATAGAGGCTTACGCTCCACCCCCTCCAAGGGGTCCCTTATCCCGTCCATCGTAGGCGATGATAAGGGTTTGCGTTCCCTTCTACGGGTAATGCCAAACATAAGCAGAGGTAGGACATGCTTAGTTCATAGTAGAGGCAGGGCGTACTCTTTGGCGAGCAGAGGCAGGGCATGCTAATTAAATGCTCTGTCTCGACCATTTCTGGCGTGGATCGAAGGCTTACGCTTTCAATGCTTTAACTTGGCCCTTTCTGACTTGGGCGCGGAGAAAAGGTTACACATCACCCCCCTCCGGGGGGCACCTTAATCTAGCCAACTTGGCACTGGCAAGGGTTTTTATCCATTTATGATTTGACCCTCCTTGGGTTATTTCAAGTTTTGAGAGGGTTTCCTACCTTTAGATTATTCTTTTCTCCAAGAATCCATTATTGTGGTTAACTATGCTTTCTTTACATATCTATATAGTTTTCTTTGGCTCAAGAAGATGATGATCATCCCTTCTAGAACCTTGCAATGATTGGTTTCATGCCCATTCATCATATGGTAGTAGCAACAAGGCCCTCCTAGCATGGCTTCGTTTCTGGGTTTCTTCTTTAACGATGGCCAAAAATTTAACTCATGCTTAGTTAGGAAGTAGATACCCTCGATCAATGTAGTAAGCTCACATCCTTTTGGTAATCTTGACTCAAAGGCTTTCTTTCAATGTTGGAACTTAGCGTTTTACTATTCGATGCTATTGTCTTTTCTTTGTCCTCAAAATTCCTATTAACTATGTCCTGAGACAGAGGTGTAACTTTACTAGATCCTCTTGCGGCGAGGTGATTGAGCCTTTCTCAATTCTTTCCCCAAATATCGTACCCTTAGCCTATGCTTGGATGACTTCCTTGACTTAAAGAAATGGGTTATATTCCTTTAACGTATAATGTCTTCGGGAAAAGATTTGGGTTGGTCCTAAATGGAAAGGGTTAATGCTCCAATGGTCAGGATCATAAGGCTCTACTTCTTTTTTCATATTTTGGATATGCAAGGCTTCCAACTTAACCATTTCCTTTCGATAGACCATGGTTCATTAATACTTCATGCAACCATGGGAAACTCATTAGTTACTCATAGAGAACTTCTATTTATGGTTCCTGCTTCCTCAAAGCTTAGTCTAATCCGGGAAGGAACAACACAGTTAGATATGTGGTAAGTTTAACCACAAGGTCGAAGGTTCAGGCCCTCCTTCTAGCACTAAAAAGTTAACGATATTTTTCGTCAACACCGGAGATAGGTCTACAAAAATGGACCTAAGGGGAAATTGGGGTTATTTAGTTCCTATAAGCTTGAGTTAGTTCACCGTTTTCTAGATATCAAGGTCTAAAGTCTGAAAGATTGGTTACTCTTCCCTCGTAGGGTGAGTATCACGCTTAAGTGACACAAAGACCAACAGTTACCTTGGGATAAGGGTTCCCTTAAGCACAATACAAGATAGGAAGCTAAATGGCTTGTAGGAAGGGTTTTTACATAGTTCTTGATGAAGGGTTGAAACTTGTATAAGAAACCTTTGTCACGTAGAAGGCATAAGATACTTTGTAAAGGAAATGGCAAAGAAAATTCATAAGAAACATGCTAAGTGTTGATCCACTCTTTATTGCTCACCGATTTGGATTACATGAGGGTTTACAAAGGAAATCCCCAAATTGATTTAGAAATTAGGGTTTACTCTAGAAGAAAAGAGTACAAGATTGGGAAATGAGAATTCAGCCCCAAAATAAGACTGTTAGGGTCTTATTTATAGGCAAATCGGGACCCCTTTTGTCATTGGGCTAGCAGAAGCCTTTTTTGGGTGCAACAATTATGTGTCGGCCGCTTTTCCCTTTCGGTTCTGGTTGCCTTTGCTCTGGGCTGCTCCGTTGGCCTTGTTGATGGATGCAATACTGTTTTTAGGGTGCCTGTCTCGATTCTCAGAAGGATGGTCTCGGTCTCAAGAGTTTTCCTTTGACGTTGCTTTTTTCTTTAATATTGACACCAAGCCTGTTGGTATAGATAGCTTTGAGAAAGGCTTTTGGCTTCCGATTATGAGCTTTCGGTCTTGCTTATAATTCTTCATGATGCTCACCTTTAGGCTTTATCAGCATGTGTTCCAGGAACCGCCACTCCTTTCGGCAACAATGCAAAGCGAATTAGTGTGGATAGCTTATCTCTTCCGAAGCTTTGGTGTGTTCTCGATCGACCTTTGGTGGGGGTTTCTGTCTTCCGGAAGGAATGCTTTTAGAGTATTATTAGTTGTCTTCCCAAGGTGCCTCTCGGTGATCATCAAACCTTGGTTTCAATAACTGGCTTCAGGAAGATTTATATTCCGATTTCTTGTGCCTTTGACACCATCGTCTTCTATTGTGTCGACAATAAGCAAGTTAATGTCAATAGCTCTTTCGTTTTTTCTTTCCATCTGCTTCTGGTTTTAGATAGTTCCCTTTTCGTATTTGCGCTTATGTTGACTACCTTGCTGGTATTCTTTCCTTTCATAAGATCAGAGCTTTATCCTTTGATGAAGGTGTCGTTTGCTTGTTGTTCTAAAGGCTTCCCTTATGCTTTCGGATTTGTCATGTGTCGGGTTTTTCCTTTTGGATTGCTTTTACACTTTTGATGGTCCGGCACCCCTTCACCTTCAGCTTGTCTCGGTGCTAATTTTGGTAGTAACAAGTACGATAACGTTTTGTAAACTATTATTGCATTGATGATGAAGCCATTTCAGCTAATTTTTACTTCACACCATTACACTTGTCAAATGTGGATGGATGAATTTCTTTATAGACATAAGAACAGATTTCGAAATCTTTCTCGAGTAAAGAGCGCTGCTTTCAACATCAACCAAAAGTCGTAAATACTAGATTTGTTTAATTTCTTCTAAACAAACGGAAGTTTTTGAAATGGTGGAAACGTTTTGTTATATGATAAACTATGTAACATTACACAGATTAACAAGTGAAAATTTTAGTTTTTGACATCGTTAATATTTGTGTTTCTAAAGTCTTACAAAACGACAAACATCAGTGTCTTAACTGCTTAGAGTATAAGAGTAGGATGTAAGAGGTTATGAAGTCGATTCTATCAGACCACTATTGTAACAACCCAGCGGTTTTCGGCCCCGAGAATCGACATAAATACCCTTTACCGTACTCATGACGACCTTCCAACACCGAAACACTGGAATGTTTATAGAAAGAAATTAGAGGGTGAGATAAGAAAGATAGAAATATTAGAATAGAAGAAGAAGAAGAACCAACACAGAGTCTCACATCGCAGCGGAACAAAATATAATACAGAAATAAATTTTTACTGAAAGCTTTTGAAAATACTTACAATATCAGAGTGCAACACATCTGGACAGTTTTTGATAATCTGCCCTCATATAAATAATCACACAGCGGAGTATCATTCGTCTGAACATCTTCAGCTCATCTCTGGACTTCTCAGTACCCGATCATCTGAACCTGTACACCTCGGTCTAACCCGAGCATTTACAAAACACCGGGAGTCTGGTGGACCAAAGTGAGAAAAACTCGCACAACATTAAGGTAGCGCACAACTTGATTTTAAGGTTAAAACCATTTCGAAAGAAAAAGATAATCGTAAGACCGATCCACACATAAACACGGACGGTTTTTACCTTACGATAACCCAAAACAGTTTTGAAATCAATATCTTTTCTGATATTATCATAGTGTCTAAATACAAGTAAATATCAATCTAGTGGAACGCTTGCATCTCACGCTCCACATATATATATATATATACAATCAAAAACCGCGGGCGCTTATTGGAGATTGGATTTCCGACCTTGACAAGGTATGGGACCACCTTCCGCTCGTGTATCTCTAGAGGCGAATACACTGGGTTCAACAAGAACGTCTTGCAACCCGGCCCTCACAAGACCGACCACTCATTTCGCTTGAGTGTATCGAATGTATATCACCAACGGTTGGACTCAAACCACCGTTCCCGAATGGGCAGAATCGATAGAATAAGAAACAAAAGGAATTTCTCTAGATAGGTGATTATACACCCTAATGGGAGCGACCCACATAGCCATGCTGCCTGCCCAATTTCTGTCATTTCCCAGTTGATGAGGCTTGAGGTCAGAACACATCTGGTCATCATACACTTTGAATGCCACATCGTCAGATCCGTCAAATCACTAATTAACGTCCACAAATATACTCCGGGTTTTAAAGAAGGGCCATTTCTTCACCACCAACTTGGTATATTTGTAAAAATCAACGTACGCGGTTTTAAGGAAATACTCCGTCAGACATTCGTCCATACAAGTCATCCAGGAACAGGATGAACCGAAGGTACTCTCCTACTACATCCAATATAGGAATCACCCCATGGATCAGTAGCGATCGTCCTTGCAATCCACAGTTTCAACCACGACAGAACCCCAGTATATCTCCGGGTCGAATCAGAGATTGTAAGTGGTCCTTCCGCTTTATGAAGATCTATGGTCTTCACATGCTCCATCTCGATCGTCGTCTGACATCTTCTATATATATAGTATTTGTTAGTTGGAATGGTTTTCGAATATACATTCGATCCCGATCTTTCCATACCAACAATCGTAAAGGTTAGACTTGATAGTCGGTTATTTAACTATCAAGTAAACATCCATGAAAACACAACATAGATTTACTGGTCTGGTGCTCAGCATCACTTGGCTTTTAAAATTAATCGCCCAATTTCCTTTTTTAATTCTGTTACTAGGGAAAATATCAACTCATCTCATTTCCTTTACTTTGGAAATCTTATCACCCATTCCTGTCATTACCAACTAGAATTACCCTTGGATAATCCCGCAGTCGTTCAAGTTGGGGTATTTTAATTACCTCTCAGACTTTGCCCAACAACGTTCTTATCTTCAGACGAATACTAGTTGTAACTCAAGAATTGACACATCCCATTTGTTAAAATATAGTTATACTTAATGTCACTTAATTCGATAATTAAATAATTCCTTACTAAACATTTCTTTATTCACACCCGACCTATTCAAATGGCTTTGTTTCACAAATCGAATTATCACAAATCTTATTTCCAGTCTTGTTTATCAAGCTCAGATCAAACTCTTTTTCAATCCCCTTTCTTTCAGGACATTCTCTTTTTAAATCCATTGATTTAACTTAACATAATTATTAAGTATTCCCACTTTAAATGACATTCATTTATAAACCTCATTTATAAATTCCAGGTTATATATGTATATATACCCTTTACATCTTCATCTCCTTTACTTAATTCAAACTTTAAGTTAAAACCTTTCATTTACGCTATGCATCCACTTAAATCTCTTTATTGCCTTATTATAAGACTCGAGTTCAAATAAAACTCATTTCTAGCTTTTGCCCAACATTTGACCATATTTCATTTCAAACTCAGTTACTTAAATGTATTACATTTTAAGAATAGATTATTTACCTTATCATTAATCATTTCAAATTAACTCCTTTATTTACTAGGATAAATGGTAAATTTCCTTTTTAAACTCTTACTGAGATTAACCAATTATTCTTTAAGTTATTTCAAAATCTAAATCACAATGGTCGGCTCAGTCAACACGACCAATTCTATTAATTAATTGAAATACTTAACCACTAGGTGTTTCCTGCTTCTTTGTTTATAATTCTTATCAACATAAGAAATTTGTTTTATAAAACCATTTCAGAAAATAAATAATTTAATATTTATTTCCCTTTTAAATAACCTTTTAATGTAATATTTTCAAAATCTATTTTCGTTATAAAATATATTTATACTCGAATATTATCGATTTACTATCGAAAAAATTCATATTTTATAAATCGATCGATTTATAGCCAGGTGATGTCGATTGCCTCATCACACTACTCACTGGTTACTATCAGAACAAATATTGAAATAAGGTTCAACAATCAATAATAATCAACCATTTCTTTTATATATGACTGAGAATTTCTATCACGATCATCAACCAATCAACAGATCATTCAAACAATTCAACCATTTTCAAACACGTTTATGAACATGACCCATCAAGGGAAATTACTCTTATTCGGGTCAAATCAAAATGATTGGTGTTTTTTTGAAATTAAACGACCGTTTAAATTTCAGAATTTGAATCAACAATAAATATATAACTGGCAAACAGTCAACCACTAGCAATCAGAACACACAAAATTAAAATACCCAGTTTATATAAAATATAAACGGGAAGGCTGAGTGAGTTTAACTCACCTTGAGTTGAATCTGTTGATCATCAGTCTATTTTAATCAGATTAAACTGACGTTTAATTTGAATAAAAATTTCAGTTACTTCAGATCTGGACTAGGACCGCTCCATCTCGAAGAACTCGTCTCCACGGTCCCAACGTGACTGACCGTGCTTGAATCTGATGATGTATGTGAAAAATATCGTATTACGAAATTGACGAAGTAATTAAATTATTTAAACTTAAATTAAAAGCAAATAAGGTTGGGCCTTTACCTTTAATTCACCAACCCAAAGCCCACTACCCGACCCGTTTGTCCCCTTAAAACCTTCACTATCGTAACCCTCAAACAAAATAAACCACCGCCTCCAAGAATTAAAACCCTAAATTCCCTTAGGCTCCGCGTTCATGGTTGTCGTTCCTTTCGAAATCAGGCCAACGTCTTCCTCCTTCCCCCGATCCCCATCTTCTCCTGTTGCTCCGCTAACCCAAGATCCCCTACGACTCCAGAGACTCAAACCCGAACCCCACTGGTGGAATACAAAACCGAACCCCACATAAATCCCCTACCAGATGCGGCTACATCCCTTCGATTTGCTTCTGATTTTGCAGAGTCACCACACAACCCAAAGCCGAGGCCTCCATCGATCCCTACGTCTTCGGCTTGAACAAAAATCATCAGAAAACTTGTCGAAATAAGCGTGTGAATCCCCGAGTAGAGATAAGTGTTTAAATTGATTCCTTTGATTTCTGTACATATTTTCTGTTCTGATTTTTATGAGGTTCGACTTGTTTTTTTTTTTCTGTTGTTGTGTTGATTTGAATGGTCCGCAACTCTTTTGTGTGTCGCATATATATATAGTTGTGAAAATCCTGATAGGATCAACGTCAAACTGAATTGTAAAATCATGGATTTTATCCTAGATCTTAGCTGAACCTAGGTTTGTAGGTGCTGTATTGTTCAGTCATTCATGTGACTGTGCGTGAACATTAGTTAGGTTGAGTTGTTTATTTGATAGAGGTATTTGATATGTACATTGATATAGTATTCAGGGAACAATATGTATGAATTATATACGAAATCCATTGCATATATGAACATATCCAGCTGTTCATTGTACTGTATAGATTAATATATACATAGATTTGATTTTTCCTTCTAGCTATTCATTGTCTTGTTCATTCAATCAGAGGTGTGAACTGTATGCTGTAGATCTCATGATATATGGCACTAGTCTATATACATTAGCTGTTTTGATTTGATCATTCAGCTGCCTATATAAATGTGTATTGTGTCTTTTTCTTTTCTTTTTCTCTCCTTTACTGTTCATTTGATTTTGTTTCCATTGCTATTCTGTTTTGTCTACGTCCAAAGATTTGATCCTCTGTGTTTTTATTTTATTTTCGCATTGGAAATTCAGTTTTCAATATGTACTTTTCTGATAAAAATATATGCATAAATTTGTTCATTTTACTGTTTTGACTGTACACTACACTTTTTGTTTGTTGAATTTCTTCTGCTGTTCGTTTGAATTTTCTTTCTTCATAGCTGCTCTTAGGTGAATCAGCTACTACTAGCTTAGGCGGTCTTCTTCTTTTCTGTTGCAGGTTGATGACAGCTTGATGCTGGGACATGTCTAACAAGGATTTTTCAAAGATTTCAAATGGAATTTGCAGTACCATTGGCATGTTAGCAAGATCCGACGGTGATTGAGATTATGAGTTGTAAACTCAAATTAGAGATTTGAATTGTAATGTAGGTTTTAGATTTTCCTTTTCAAAATATTTCGGCACTGAACTTGTACATGAGATTTTACAGTATATGTGAATATAACTGTTTGGCTATGTATGCTCAATTTCATTTAGCTATCCTTTGTAGATTTTGATGTTATGATATTTGAACTGAATTGTTTTACCCTTTTTTGTTTTTCTTTTATTGTGGTGCATTGGTACAAATAATATGTGAATACCTATGTTGTCATTTCTTTTATCAAATTCTTTCAGTTTCATACAGTACATGCATACATTTCTAGTTTTCGGATTCATGGAGCCAGCATCGATCAAGTATGATAAAAATGTATTTGGGTTTTTATTCGTTTCGCAACTAAATGAAAATGTCGATGGGTTTATATGTATCGAAAATGCCAAATTTAACGATAATTAATATCATCGTATTTGTTAAAACCAATAGTTTCATTTTCAAACGGTATATAATTCAGAAACTCAACATTAAAAATCCCAGTTTTATATGACCTTCTATTTACGCAAAACCTTTTTAAATTAAAATTTATAAATAAATCGTTATAATTTAAAATAGTTCTATAGCGACTATTTCCAAATTTGAATTGGACGTAACTTGAAATCTATAAGTCGAAATTTCGATTTTTCTCTTTCATTAGAAACATATAGTTGAACCGGTTCAAACGTGTCTTGTTTCATAGAAATCCGACTTATATCGGATCCTGCATATCCAATCAAAGTTCAAGTCGAAAATTTTGAACTACCGCGTCGTTTCGAGCTCGTTTTAAATAATATATATATATATATATATATTCTAACTCTATATAAATATTTCGATTAGAATCCATTATATTTCAAATATAATATATAAACGAATTTAAATATTCGAATCTAAATGGCCGAAAAATCCGGGACGTTACAACTATTTCAGGATAGTACGGTTCCTACTATCCATATTTGTATATAAGTATCGTTTCAAAAAAACATCTTAAGGTCGAAGATATTGTTAAACATAAAGATTTCAATGAGGTTTCAAATAAAATAGAGTATGATACATGTTATTGTCTCTTTTTTCCCAGATGCAATTGGATGAAACAAATACTCCTATAAAGCTAGCTAAGAGGAATTATCGATGTTTATAGGTGAAAAAATGTGTCGAACATAAAATATTTTTATCGAGTTAATTTTGATTCAACATTTAGTTTATTTATGCCTAATTTTGAAGGCTCTACCTATGATGGTAACTTGTTGAATCATGCTGTTGATTTTGATTTTGAATTTCTATAGTTTATAGTCAAATGTATTAGTTAATAAAATGTTTAAATATTAATAATTAATCTTTATTGCAAATATATAAATAAAAAACACAATCAACATAAGATCAGCCACTTATGTGGTACCTGCGGACCAGGTTAGGTGCAATAGTGGGTTTTACGACTCCCGTCGGTTTCCCCGCTGAACAAATTCAAAAAAACATAATTACATATATTTCTTATTTAACCTACAATCTCCAACCTCTAATCCAATTTTTTCACGAATGTTATAACATATAACCCCTAACATATATTCAAAGTTTTCACAAATGCATGTTAAATCCAATATATAAATAGTAAATAACAAAAAGAATTATTTTTTTAATTGTGTGTGACAATTAGTGCAATACTTTTAACCCTCACTATAATTTTATTACCTATCATTTTTTTCCAAATGCTTATGACCATAAAATTATATTTTCTCATTTAGCCATAGATAAACGTAAATTCTTCGCCTCCTTCAGAAGAACTCACATACACAATCTCAAACATCATCAAAATACAAAATTTTCAAATCTTAAAACAAAATTAACTCCCTTTTGTGTGATAGGCGAAGCAAGTGAGGATTTAACAAATAATTATAATTTTGATGAGAACAAATACGTTAGCTTACTTTTTATTTTGTAAATTTAATTTTCTTTTGTGTATCAATCTTAGATGTTGGAACTAAACAGTGGAGTTAAAGGGTAAGTTTCAATATTTTCCATTTTTTTGGTTTATTATAGACATATAAAATCTAATTCATCTAGAACTTATCATAAATTTATTAAATAAAAATGATATTTTATTTATTTTGATAAATAAAATTTTACTTAAATTTTAAGTATATCTGAACAAGAGTACGCCAAATATAATCTTACATATGAATGTATGTGGCCATTACTTGTTAAAATTATTACAGAAAACAAAAAAAAATCACTTTTTCCTCTTACCGGATTTAATTAACAACGCGATATATCATTTTATTGGAGAGTGAAACCTTTTTCATTTAATTAAATCAATTGACTAGTTAATTGAATGATATTAATGACCAATTTAAATATAGCATAAAATGTAAGTATATCCATATATGTATATGTGTGTGTGTGTGTATGTGTGTGTATTGAAAATTTTGCAAGTGTAACGTATAAATTGTGTGCATAGTCAGTTATTCTGTTTAAGTACATGCCCTTATTGTTAAAAAGATTTATAATGAGAATAAGATTTATTATTATTGTTACATTATTATATATATATATATACACACACATACACACATATATAACATATATATATATATATATATATATATATATATATATATATATATATATCCGTGTTTAAATCAAAATTGATTTTGATTGTTGGACGTGTTTCAAAGTAAAGCAAACAAGTTAAAATTGTTTTAATTAATGGATACATTTTTAATTAAGTATATTTGTAAAACTTGAATTAAGAACATATGCACAAACACTCTCTCTCTCACACACACACACACGCGCATGCGCACACACACACACGCGTGTGCATGCACACACACACATATGTTTGTGTGTGCACATATATGTATACAATAACCGCGTAAAGTTTTAAATTCAATACAAGGTTTAATATATGTATTCAGTAAATTTTTAGTTTAAAATACATGTACATTTAGTTAGTATGACAATCTTAAATCTAATTTTTTTTTTAAGATTTAGCAACGAAGTCCATATATATATCCTCAAATGAAGTAATGTAACACCCCGTATTTTCTGTTAATGTTATAGTAACGAATCGAAGAATATTTAATTTCAAATGTGAGAATTAAGGATTACGCCATTGCGTTCGTCTCAGAATTCTGCTTGAGATAGAGTCCGAGTTTGCGTAAAACGGACACCGTATAAAGGAGATATGGACGAATAAAGAAAACCAGAAGAGAGAAAGAAAAAAATTACAAATGCACTAGCGAACTTGGGAAGTGCGCCAGTACAAAAATTGCACTGGTGCACCTGCCAAGTGCGCCCAGGTCGAGCTGAAAGCCTGCACAGCTTTCTGGTGTGTTCTGATCCATACTGTGACTCATTGTTGAGTCCTTTCTGACTCCTTGCTGAGTCATTAGGGTTGAGGTGTCACCTATCCTAACTGAATGGTTATGGTTAACCGTAGGATCATCCGATGGCTCAAATTAAATTGAAATTCTATATAAACAACCCAATGCTCAAACCTAAAAATCACACAAAAATAATCCTAGAACTATCATGCCGTCAATAGAGAACTTGGAATAGTCGTCACCACTTCAAAGACTAAGATAAAAACCTGAATCAAAATCAAATTAAAGAAATCAAATTCAACGATCTACATCAAAGGCAAGCTTACCAATTTCAGAATTCAGATTTCAGAAATCAAGAATTCCTTTTTAGTTTGTAAGTTGGTTATTACGTAGATTTAAACGTTCTTTCAAATGAATCATGACATGTTGTAATTCGAATATAGAATGATGCTTATGTATAAGATAAATAAACTTGAATTCTTAAATTACCGTTGCGATTGATCATGTCTATATGTTTGTGATGATGAGCATACCATACTGAAAGTTATTGGAATCTATTATGATTTGGTAATGGATTTATTACGCCAACTAAATGGTGAAACATGTCATGTTATAATTTGGTGGTTACTTGCAAATTTATGATCTAAAGCACATGCTTATATGTTAGATCAACACTCATGTATATTTAGATCCATGTTAAGTTGAATCTATTTATGTTGCAAGATTTGATTTGTAGCTCTCTTATGTTTAACACACACAAGTTAACATGCTAAGTTGTGATTCGAATACGTTTATAGTAGCTCTCTTATGTTTAACACACATAAGTCATCATGCTAAGTTGTGATTCGAATATGTTTGTAATAATTCTCTTATGTTTAACACATAAGTTAATATTCTAAGTAGTGATTTAAATATGTTTATAGTAGCTTCCTTATGTTTTGACATACATAAGTTAATATGCTAAGTTGTGGTGTAAAACTGTGATTATATGTTAAACCTCCATGCTAGACCTATATCAAGTTTACATGACAATTAGATCCAATTTAGTCACAAGTTCACCTTTACCCATTTAATTAAGTAATGATACTTCTATGCCAAGTTACACGTGATAAGTTAAATGTATGCTATTTTATATTTATTTCATGTCCCTTGTTTATTACCCCTTTTTGTTTATGGGTTTGGGCTAATTTACTAGCCCAACATTTTATGTGATTCATGCATACGTTCCACGGGGATAACGATGGGAAAATATGAAAATTCATGGCATAGATTTGTTCATAAAATGGTATATTTGATATACCATTTATTGTGAGCGTAATCAAAGGATAATTATGGCATGATTAAATTTAATTTAATTTAAATAAAGAAATTAGACATATATATAGAAAATATGTGAATTTAGAAAAGACGAATATGCCTAACCCGAGGTTAGACTGAGTTGTGGTGTAAATCTGCCTTGAACCGACCGCCATATCTAGTGACCACAATAAGACCTGTCTAATGTGGGTGGTTAGTACATCAAGCCCAAAAAGAACCCGAGGTTAGAATGAGTTGTGGTGTAAATCTGCCCAGAACCGACTGGCATATCCAGTGACCACAACAAGACTGCCTAATGTGAGTGGTTGGTGCTTTAATGAATAAATTAAAGCTAAGTCAGGATTGGTAGGGTGAAGTCAATTAGGGAAACACTTAACCGATTCAACATATTAACTAAACAGATGGGTAGGGTTAAGGTAAATTTGGACACTTAACCAAATAAACATGTTGATTAGAAAACCCTAGTAACGGGGACCCATTTCAGCAGTAACCTACATAGATGTATCATGGTACCCTGAAACTAGGCAGGGTGGGGCACGATTACTGGGATGATTATGAGCAGTCAAAACGTCGGCGGTTGGTGTGCCAGTGTAGGTTCCGGCGGAGTATGGGCGTGCACGTACTTCGGAGTGGAAAAAGCAGGCACTGGGCATCAGTAGTATACACTGTGCATCTTGAATCGTGTCAGGTTGCCACCAGAGGAACTAATACACCCCATGGTGGGACCAACACAGGTATCTACAATCAAGCGGGGCCTAATGACATAGGATATGAACGCGTGCGTGTAGGAGCCGATCATTAAGGGGATCGTTTGTCATAAACACGTGGGGCTAGTTGAACCAATGGTTAAGTAGGTGCAGAGCTATAGTAATGGGTGCGATCACATGTTCCTCTTATCTTATATTAGGGTATTGTCCTATGTTCTGTTATTACTGTTCTGATCCCTTTCCTTGTTTAAATACTAGTAATCACTGAACTTACCAGACTTATAGTCTGACCCGTTTTCTTTCGTCCTCTTTTCTTCCGTTCCCCCCGGTCCACAGGGAGGGAATACTCCAGCTTAAATCAAACTCTTTACAAGCTTCAAGAAAGTAGATGTATGATTAGGACTCTCTTACCTTGGCTATGGTTTTCGGATACTACATTTAGGGATTTATGCAATTTTATTTTTGGTTTATGCTACCTTATTAAATAATCAAGACAGAAATTATGGTGTAATGTTTTGGAAGTTATTTTGAGACAATTTGATGTAATGCTTTTGTATTGAACTATGTATGCAATAAATATTTGAATTTCGCTGCTTAAATTTATCTGTCTTGTAATTTTTTCTATGTCTTTTACCTATAACCCTCCACCAAAGTTAAGGCATTCCCTTTGTGAGTGACCTTACGAAGGTGGGGTGTTTCACTTGGTATCAGAGCAAAGGTTTACCAGATTAGATAAGAGTTTTTGAAAACTATTTTCAAAAAGAAATATAAAGAAGAATTTTACAAGAAAAAGTGTTGTTTTAAATTTAAAAAGGCATAATCCCCAAAGCCATATGCACTATCTTTCTATCCTTCGTTTTGAATCTTTTCTTTTTCGTTTCAGCATGTCTGGGAATCTTAACCTTCCAGAGGGTGTACCGATACCTGGCTAGTTCAGGAGGTACTTAGAGGCTAGGGCCAACGACGCAAGCCCAACAGATATTCCTCCTCCTCCAGCTGCAGCGGTCCCTCCTCCTCCTCGTACAAATGCTTTCTCAAAGATTTGTAGAGACTTTAGGGCCATAGGTGGAAAGGATTTCAAGGGAACTGGATCATTCATAGAAGTAAGGAACTGGCTCAAAGAAACTGAGGATCTGTTCATTATCTTCGAGGTGGACGATAGGCAGAAGATATAGTTGGCTGTATGGTTTCTCAAAGACGAAGCTTCCTATTGGTGGGAAGTCACTAACGCTGAAAGACCGGTTGAAACATGGATGGATTTCAGAATAAGGTTTAAGATGAAATTCCTCTCACAAGTTGAACGAAGTTTACAGCTAGAAAAGTTCTTATCTCTTAAGCAAGGAAGTATGACGGTCAAGGAGTACGTCAACCAATTCAATCAGCTAGCCCGATTTGGACTGGATTTAGTGAATACTCCTCATAAGAAGGCTCTCCGTTTTGTCAAGGGATTGAATGAGCCACTACATAGCTTGGCTATGACCCATATACCTATGCGGGCTACTTACGAGAGATTAGTGGACATGGCACTCTTACATGAGGAAGACAAGGGCAAGAAAGAGGCAAAAGCGGAAGTGCCTCAAGATAAGAAGGGGAAGGGGTCGCAGAACAAGAAGGCTGATTCAAATAAAGGCGGGAAGAACAACAAACACCGTGACTAGAGAAAGTGTAATTTCTGTGGCATTCCTGGACATCTAATTAAAGACTGCAAGAAGAAGAAAAGGAAGATGGGTGGTTGTTTCCACTGTGGTGAGACATGACACATGGCTAGGGCCTGCCCAAAGAAGCAAGGGCAGGGAGCTGGACCTTCTTCTGGAGGACAAGTTCACGCTCTCACGGCGCCTCCGCAAGAATGAGGTAGAAACATTTCTGTCGAAAGTTTAGTCTATCTTTTTGAACATCCTATTCATACACTATTTGATTCTGTCGCATCGCACTCTTTTATATCTACTGTTTTGGTGGAATCTCTGCACCTGGACACTATTATAGTAGAGGATCTTGGTTGTTTCAAATCCAATTGGGGGCTCAGCTTATTTGTCAATGGTTTGTTTGGATTTGAAAATATCTATACTAAGCATTGGGTTTAGATGTAATGCCTTTGTTTTGGGCTTCACGGGCTATGGGTTGGTTCTGGGCATGGAATGACTATCCAGTAATAGGACCATCCTTGATTGTGAAAAGAGAGTGGTTAGACTCATGACTCGCCTCGGTAACACTCTCGAAATTTCTTGTAATCCCATGAACTCCGTCATGCTTAGTTATCTAGAATCTCTTGATGCGTCTGTTGAGAACTTGCAGTCTTTAAGGGTAGTCCGTGAATACTCGGATGTATTTGAAGAGGTAAAGGGCTTATCTCGAAGTGGGAGATAGACTTCCGCATATATCTCGTTGACAACGCAAAACCCGTTGCTTTACCTGTTAGACACATGGCTCCAAGGGAGAGGAAAGAACTCAGCAAGCAAGTTAAAGAATTGCTTGAGAAGGGTTTTTTAAGGTGGAGTATCTCTGAATGGGGTGCTCCAGTAGTGTTCGCAACTAAAGCAGACGGTTCGCTTCGCCTGTGCATTGATTATAGGGAGCTAAACAAGCTGACCAAGAAGAATAGGCACCACTCTCGAGAATAGATGATTTGTTCGATTAGCTTGTAGGTGCATCGATTTTCTCCCAATTAGATTTAGCTACCGGGTTTCATCAGCTAAGAGTGGCTGAAGACAGCATTGATAAGACCGCGTTTAGATCTCCAGATGGTTTCTTCGAGTGCCTTGTCATGTCTTTCGGCTTGACAAACGCACCCGCTTACTTCGTTGATTTAATGAGCAGGGTGTTCCAAGAGTTCCTCAATAAGTTTATGGTGGTCTTCATAGACGATATTTTGATCTTCTCAAAGATTGAGGAAGAGCATGCTAAGCATCTAAAGGAAGTCATGGATACTCTCTGCGCACATCAGTTGAAAGCTAAATTCTCCAAATGCCATTTCTGGAGAGAAGAAGTTAGGTTCCTTGGACATGTGGTGTCCAAAGAGGGGATAGTTATGGACCCTGCGAAAGTGGTTGCTGTGCAAGATTTGAAGGTTCCTCGAAATGCAACCGAAGTCCGAAGATTTCTCGGGCTAGCAGGCTTTTATCGAAAGTTCATCAAAGATTTTGCAAAAATCTCAGCTCCACTTACAAGGTTGACAAAGAAGAATCTTGCTTTCAATTGGGATTTGGATCATGATATTGCTTTCCAACGTTTGAAAAGGGCTCTAACAACAGCCCCAGTTCTGACATTGCCTGATGGAAGCAAGATGTTTACAGTATACGCGGATGCATGCGGAACGGGACTAGGCACTGTTTTGATGCAAGAAGGGAAGGTAGTGGCTTATGGTGGAAGGCAGTTGAAAGTACATGAGAAGAACTACCCAACCGACGACCTAGAGTTGGCAGCCATCGTTTTTGCGCTTAAGTCTTGGCGCCATTATCCTAGGTGAGAAATTTGAATTGTATACTGACCATAAATAGTTGAAATACCTTTTCTCGCAGAAAGATCTCAACTTGAGGCAACAAAGATGGATGGAGTTTCTTGCCTCGTACGATTTTGAGATTTCTTACACCCCTGGCAAGGGCAATGCAGTAGCAGACACCTTAAGTAGAAAGAAACTGACCTTAAGCCATCTCTTTGTGGAAAGGCAAAGCTTGGAGTTCATAGCAAGCTTTAACTTCAGACCCTTCATTGACTTTGTACCCGGCTTGCTAGCAACTTTAGAAGTGCAGCCAACTCTATAAGACTCAATCGGAGCAGCGCAAAGAGAAGACCCTCAGCTAGCCAATGTGGTGGACAAGTTAATTAGGGGTGAGACTTCTAGTCACCTCAATAGATACTCCATTGATGCCAAGGGCTGGTTGAGATGAGATGGAAGACTATGTGTCCTACAAGCAAGGGGCTTGGTAAAGGCGGTTCTAGAAGAGGCACACCATTCCAAATAGACCATACACCCAAGCGGAGACAAAATGTATAAAGACATCAAAAGAGTTTTCTTTTGGAATGGCATGAAGCAAGACGTAGCTGAATTTGTTTCTAAGTGTTTAATATGCCAACAGTTCAAGGCGGAGCAGAAGAAGCCTAGTGGTCTGCTCCATCCTCTAGAGGTCCCACAGTGGAAATGGAATAGCATCTCGATGGACTTTATAGATGGGTTGCCTAGGTCAAGAAAGGGCAATACCAGCATTTGGGTAATAGTGGACAGGCTCACAAAAAGCGCCCACTTTATACCTGTCAAGAGTAGAAGGACTGCCTCATCTCTAGCATCCATATATCTTAAAGAGATAGTTCGACTCCGTGGGATACCCTCCAGCATAGTGAGTGATTGAGACCCTATCTTCACGAGCGAATTTTGGAAGAGTTTACAAGAGGCTGTAGGCACACAGTTATGCTTAAGCACGACCTATCACCCTCAAACCGATGGCCAAACGGAAAGAGCCAACAGAGTATTAGAAGACCTCTTGAGATTATGCATTATTGACTTCGGAGGTACATGGGAGGATCATCTACCTTTGGTGGAATTCACTTACAACAATAGCTACCAAGCCACCATAGGCATGGCGCCTTTCGAAGCTTTATATGGAAGACCGTGCAGGTCACCAACTTGCTGGTGGGAGTCCACAGACAAGCTCATACTTGGACCAGACATGATTAGGGAAACTTCAGAGAAAGTAGACTTGATACGAAGAAGAATGAAGACTGCCCAAGATAGACAGAAGTCCTACGCAGACAAAAGAAGAACTGACATGAGTTCGAAGTTGGAGACAAGGTGTTCCTTAAATATCTCCTTTGAGGAACGTCGTTTGCTTTGGATCCGCAGGAAAGTTAGCACCAAGATTTGTAGGGCCGTTCCTTATCATCGAGAAGATTGGGAAGATGGCTTATAGGGTACAGCTGCCTAAAAGATTGGCCGGGGTTCATAATGTTTTTCACGTCTCTCACCTGCGGAAGTGCTTACACGAGTCTGCGGAAGTGGTAGAACCAAGCATGCTAGAGGAAGTAGAAGTTGAACGAGAAGCAACTATGAGAAGAGTTCTAACCCGTATCTTGGGAACAGAAGTCAAAAAGCTACGCAACTGTGAAGTTAAGCTCGTCAAAGTTTAATGGAGCGACACTGAGGAAGACTCGACTTGGGAAACTGAGGACAGAATACGCGCAGCCCACCCTTTTCTTTTTTAGGGTACATCCTCGATCTCTTTTTCCTTAAGTTTATGCTCGTATCTATCTTTTTAGGTATATCTCCTCGATCGTATCCTTTATCCTTAGGTAGAAACCCATTTAGATGAAAACATGTAATTGAAACATGTTATGGTTGATGGTTGCTCGTGGATGCATATACACACATATTAGGTATTAGATCGGCTCAGTCACTTCCATATTGCATATCCATATATGTACTTGTATATGGATTGAAACTTGATGTGTTATCATATGGACTTTGCATTTGTATTAATGATTGTGCACTCATGTAGGAAATTTTGAATAGGAAAAATTGCATTCATAATGGACTCATGGCACTGACATAATTTGCATTAAGGAGGTCAACTGAATCAGTAGGCCGCCTGATTTTGCATTCGATAAGGACATGTACACACACTATGCATATGATCATGAAGCATTAGAAATCTTTTAAGGACAATGGACGCCTATGTTTGATGGTTGAGTAGATAGGTGATTGGATGGTAGGATATAAGTTCTTCTCAACTTGAAGATTTCGGGGACGAAATCCTAAAAGGAGGGGAGAATGTAACACCCCGTATTTTCTGTTAACATTACAGTAACGAATCAAAGAATATTTAATTTCAAATGTGAGAATTAAGGGATACGGGTTACGCCATTGCGTTCGTCTCGAAATTCTGCTTGAGATAGAGTCCGAGTTTGCATAAAACGGACACCGTATGAAGGAGATATGGATGAACAAAGAAAACCAGAAGAGAGAAAGAAAAACATATAAATGCACTGGCGCACTTGGGAAGTGCGTCAGTACAAAAATTGCACTGGCGCACCTGCCAAGTGCACCCAGGTCGAGTTGAAAGCCTGCACAACTTTCTGGTGTGTTCTGATCCATACTATGACTCATTGCCGAGTCCTTTCTGACTCCTTGCAGAGTCATTAGGGCTGAGGTGTCACCTTATCCTGACTGAATGGTTATGGTTAACCCTAGGATCATCCGACGGCTCAAATTAAATTGAAATTCTATATAAACAACCCAATGCTTAAACCTAAAAATCACACAAAAATAATCCTGGAACTATCATGCCGTCAATAGAGAACTTGGAATAGCCATCACCAATTCAAAGACAAGATAAAAACCTGAATCAAAATCAAATTAAAGAAATCAAATTCAACGATCTACATCAAAGGGGAGCTTACCAGTTTCAGAATTCATATTTCAGAAATCAAGAATTCCTTTTTAGTTTGTAAGTTGGTTATTATGTAGATTCAAACGTTCTTTCAAATGAATCATGACATGTTGTAATTCGAATATAGAATGATGCTTATGTATAAGATAAATAAAGTTTAATTCTTAAATTACCACTGAGATTGATCATGTCTATATGTTTGGATGATGAGCATAACATATTGAAAGTTATTGGAATCTATTATGATTTGGTAGTGGATTTATTATGCCAACTAAATGGCGAAACATGTCATGTTATAATTTGGTGGTTACTTGCAAATTTATGATATAAAGCACATGCTTATATGTTAGATCAACACTCATCTATATTTAGATCCATGTTAAGTTGAATCTATTTATGTTGCAAGATTTGATTTGTAGCTCTCTTATGTTTAACACACACAAGTTATCATGCTAAGTTGTGATTCGAATATGTTTATAGTAGTTCTCTTATGTTTAACACACATAAGTCATCATGCTAAGTTGTGATTCGAATATGTTTGTAATAGTTCTCTTATGTTTAACACATAAGTTAATATGCTAAGTTGTGATTTAAATATGTTTATAGTAGCTTTCTTATGTTTTGATATACATAAGTTAATATGCTAAGTTGTGGTGTAAAACTGTGATTATATGTTAAACCTCCATGCTAGACCTATATCAAGTTTACATGACAATTAGATCCAACTTAGTCACAAGTTCACCTTTACCCGTTTAATTAAGTTAATGATACTTCTATGCCAAGTTACACGTGATAAGTTAAATGTATGCTATTTTATGTTTATTTCATGTCCCTTGTTTATTACCCCTTTTTGTTTATGGGTTTGGGCTAATTTACTAGCCTAACATTTTATGTGATTCATGCGTACGTTCCACGGGGATAACGATGGGAAAATATGAAAATTCATGGCATAGATTTGTTCATAAAATGGTATATTTGATATACCATTTATTGTGAGCATAATCAAAGGATAATTATGGCATGATTAAATTTAATTTAATTCACATAAAGAAATTAGACATATATATAGAAAATATGTGAATTTAGAAAAGGCGAATATGCCTAAACCAAGGTTAGACCGAGTTGTGGTGTAAATCTGCCCAGAACCGACCGACATATCCAGTGACCACAACAAGACCTCTCTAATGTGGGTGGTTAGTGCATCAAGCCCTAAAAGAACCCGAGGTTAGACTGAGTTGTGGTGTAAATCTGCCCGGAACCGACCAGCATATCCAGTGACCACAACAAGAACTGTCTAATGTGAGTGGTTGGTGCTTTAATGAATAAATTAAAGCTAAGTCAGGATTGGTAGGGTTAAGTCAAATAGGGAAACACTTAACCGGTTCAACATGTTAACTACACAGATGGGTGGGGTTAGGTAAACTTGGGCACTTAACCAAATCAGCATGTTGATTAGAAAGCCCTAGTAACGAGGACCCATTTTAGCAGTAACCCACATTGATGTATCATGTTACCCTGAAACTAGGCAGGGTGGGGCACGATTACTGGGCTGATTATAAGCGGTCAAAACGTCGGCGGTTGGTGCGCCAGTGTTGGTTCTGATGGAATATTGGCGTGCACGTACTCCGGAGTGGAAAAAGCAGGCACTAGGCATCAGTAGTATACACTGTGCATCTTGAATCGTGTTGGGTTGCCACCAGAGGGACTGATACATCCCATGGAGGGACCAGCACAGGTATCTACAGTCAAGTGGGGCCGAATGACACAGGATATGAATGCATCCAAGTAGGAGCCGATTATTAAGGGGATCGTTTGTCATAAACATATAGGGCTGGTTGAACCAATGGTTAAGTAGGTGCAGAGACTATAGTAATGGGTGCGATCACATGTTCCTCTTATCTTATATTAAGGTATCGTCCTATGTTCAATTATTACTATCATGATCCCTTTCCTTGTTTAAATACTAGTAATCACTGAACTTACCAGACTTATTGTCTGACCCGTTTTCTTTCGTCCTCTTTTCTTCCGTTCCCCCCTCCAGGTCCACAGGGAGGGCATACTCCAGCTTAAATCAGACTCTTTGCAAGCTTCAAGAAAGTAGATGTATGATTGGGACTCTCTTACCTTGGCTATGGCTTTTGGATACTACATTTGGGGATTTATGCAGTTTTATTTATGGTTTATGCTTCTTTATCAAATAATCAAGACAAAAATTATGGTGTAATGTTTTGGGAGTTATTTTGAGACAATTTGATGTAATGCTTTTGTATTGAACTATGTATGCAATAAATATTTGAATTTCGATGCTTAAATTTATCTGTCTTTTAAATTTTTCTGTGTCTTGTACCTATAACCCTCCACCAAAGTTAAGGCATTCCCTCTGTGAGTGACCTTAACGGAGGTGGGGTGTTTCAAGTAACCTTTATTCTAATGTAAATAATGACCAAAACTGTTATAAAACAACTTGTAATGGTATATTCAAACTTAAATTTATAGCATAAAAATTTAAATCACTCAATCAAATCTTTCAAAACAAAATATCGTACAAACAGTAATTTCAAATATAGAAAATAATTAGATAACTAAGACACATATAATTAGGCAACCTAATGTTGAGTGCATTGCATGTGAACTCATTGAAAGTTGGAAAAATGTTCTCGGTTGACATGGTGTCGTAAGGTAGGAATTTGGTCTCATACGAATAGTAGTCTATACTATCATTCGAAAATAAATGATACGCATGTTTGATCTATAGGTTAGCCTGTAATGAAAGCTACAGGTGAATTTTCGGAAAAAACTACCATATTGGATCTTTGTTGGGACTATGAAGTCTAAGTCATCTAGAATATTTCCAAATCTGGTTTTAATAAAATCATGTATTTTATTTAATTTCAAATACTTTGTAATATAAATTTAACTTGATTAATTCAATTTATCTATGCATGTATCATATATATATATATATATATATATATATATGTGTGTGTGTGTGTGTGTGTGTGTGTGTGTATCATATACATATACATGTGTATGTGTGTGCAGCATAATAACACATGAAAATTACGATATATCTGTATATAAATGTTGAAATTTACACTAAAACAGTTACATCATCTCGTTCTATATGTATTGTATGTTGTCTAAATATGTACATGAAATTATATAAGTGTATGTGTGTTTGCATGTGTGTGTGTATATATTTTGAAAGTGGGTTAATTTGTATTGCTACACATGATTGGGCTATGCGGTCCGTGCTACAACCCATTTATAGGATACGGGTTCAGATAAAACATCATCTAAACAAAGTTTCACTTTTATCTCTTCAGCTGAAAAGTCTGCAATGAAACTTTAGAATTAGGGCATAGAATCATGGCGGCTTCTAGTTCTCTTGTCGAGCTTCTCCAATCGCTCCTTCCACTTCCACCTCTCCAATTGCAATAATTCTTGTTCCCGTGCACTGGTAAGAATCTTCTGCTTAATCCTGCCAATTTTGTTGGCGATCTCTATGTTGATTAAATTAGAATTGGCTAACACATCTTTCTCCATTTGCTTGAAAGCACGGGAATTTCGTTCTCTCCATGTCTTCCACGCTGTGGCTATGAGGTAAATCTTGCCAACCTCTATCATCAGCTTTGATATGTGTCTCCGATCGTTAAGGTATTGAATTTCTTCCTCCAAACTTCCTACATTGTCGGCGTTGAAACACTTTAGCTTTTGAATCGCCCAAAGGGGTTTGCTAAACTTACATTCAAAGAATAAGTGATTTAGGATTTTGACAGAGTCGTGACATAAGACACATCGATTCTCATCAATTATTCCCCAACTGTGAAGATGGTTTTTCGTGGGTAAATGGCCAAGAATAGCTTTGTAAAGAACATGCGCCGTTTTGGGGTCGTAATTTAGACCAGACAACATTACTCCATGGGACTATAAGTTATTTAGTCCTGACGTTTTTCCATGCTCCTTCAGTCTAAAATCGCCACTAAACCATAATCATTTGTCTTCATATCTATCAGAGTGAACTGATTTAGCAGCTAGTTCCTCTGATAGAGTTTTAGCCACCAGATTGCAAGTATATACATACATACATACATATATATATATATATATATATATATATGTATGTATGTGTGTGTGTGTGTGTGTCCTATTATTTAATCACTTCAAAAAAATACCCCTTTGCAAGTGCTAAAAACAGTTGCAGTAGATCTCTTACAATTAGTCAGTCTTTATATCCGCATATATAATAGAGCTTGACTATTGCAACTGTTTTTGACAATTGTAAGGAATTTCTTTTTACAACTGCTCATGGGACTTATTCCCAACTGACTTTTGCATTTGTGAAAGACCTTTTCAACAATTGTTTTCATCAGTTGCACTAATGCTTTACAATTGTTTACAAAAGTTGTAGTACGGTCTACTATAACTAATAATGACAATTGCAACAAATATTTTGGTAACTACTACACACTCATAATTCAACTCTTCACAATATTTATTAACATTATTTCCATAATATTGTAATTTTAACCAATATTTCATTAATAACAAACGCAATCATCTAAGTTATTCAAAACAACACGAGCCTTTCGCATTCATAATAATTGAAAACAATTCAAGTTTACACCATTTTTGAGTTCATAACTTCATTGCATAACATAACTAAAATCATAACATATATCAATAGAAATACATATAAGTACTAATTAAAAATGATAAACTCCTTATGCCAAGCACCTGTCACCCAAACCTCTTATCTGGTACTATAGATATATGAAGTAGGCCTGCTTACAACAGATTCGGGCTCCACTACTAAATCGGCCTAAATCTTTCAACCACCTTTGTAGTGAGTTTTTTTTTACTTTGAAGCTATATCAAGAATCCACCAACCAAGAGAACAATCTGTATAAATTATACTAAATAAAAAAATTGGAGTATTTTTTCCTAATAGTTGTATCGACAAAATGAAATATGTCGGCCATACAGAATTCAGGAGTAAACCAAATTTCCCAGTCCTAATTCCTCAATCGAAGACATCAACTTGATCTTTAGTCCCGGATTCAGGAGTACCTTTTCCCATGTTAATTTCTAAAATATATCACTACAGCAAAATATGCTATTTCACAACTGCTAGAAATAGTTACATTAGGTTTGTTACAATAGAAACCACTCGTCGTTATATCTGAAGTTGTAGTAGAAGCTTTTTTTGTACAACTGCCTATAACAACTGTAAAAGACTATTATACAATGCCTTTGGTAATTGTAAAGGATTTTTTGCAACTACTATTAGTTGTTGTTTTTTTTGCAACTGCGGTTGGCAGTTGTGGTAAAAAAAAGCAAAATAAAAAATGATTTCTAAATACATTTCGCAAGTAAAGAAAGAAACAAGTTAATATAAGTAATATAATGAAAATAATAATACGTGATGAGAATCCAAACGTTTCACTACCATTGTCTGCAAAACAAAGATATTTAATAAATAAAAATAACCAAACAAAATAAAGTCAAATCAATACAATGCAATATATCATTGACATAAAGTACATGACATACAAACACAGTTGAAGTAGCAAAAAATTTGACATGTACTCTGACCAAACTAAAATGCCAAAACTGCAATGATCAAACTGAAATTCCAAAACTACAATGACATCATAGACTAACTAATATGTAACGGCCCACTTTTCCGTACAATTTAAGCTGACATTTAATCACCGCAGTCAACCCAAGTTATACAAAAAAGCAAAAAGTTAGTAGAAAGAAGTTAGAGGGTGAGAGAAAGATAAGATAGAAAAACTAGAATAAAAGAATAAGAAGAAGAACCAACACCACACAGAGTCTCACATCACAGCGGAACAAAATATAATACAAAAATAACTTTATTGAGAGCTTGAAAAATACTTACTTATCAGAGTACAATAGTCAAAAACAATCTGGACAGTTATAACAACCTGTCCTCTTATACAACACACAACGAAATAATATTATATATATATATATATATATATCATACATTTGGACTCCTCCAGCTCGCTTCTGGATATCACAACATCCGATAACTGAACTTGAAAAGACTCGGTCTGACCCGAGCATTACAAACGCCATGGATCAGTCTGGTGAACCAATGTGAAAAAAGTCACTAAGTTTAAATAACACCGTAATGTCCCGTATTTTGGTAGTCAAATATTTAATATATTTTTTATCATTTTAAAAAATGTATTTGGAATATTAATTGATTTTAATACTGAATTCGTTATTTAACGACGATTGAACGTTAAGTTTATATATAATATAAATCGAGCTCATAATTGGCGAAGTAGTTTGTAATTTACGATTTGAACTTTAACTGAATATACAAGATCCGATATAAGTCGGAATTCTGTGAAACAAGAAATGTTGGAATCTTGTTGATTATAATTTTCATATGAAAGAGAAAAATCCAAATTTCGTGTTAAAGATTGTAAGTTATGTCCAAATCAAAATTTGAAATAGTCACTACGGAAATCGTTATTAAAATATAACATTTATTTAATATATTTAAAAGGGAAATTTAAATCATTTAACTCAAAAATTAATGATATTGAGTTGTATAAATTATATCTGGAATTGTATATATATGTTGTTTGGAAATATATATGTTGGAAATAATATATTATGATTTATTTGAATTAATTTGGAATTTATATAATATTTTATTCGATATTATATAAGCGTTAAAAATAACAATTTTTGCAAACGGTCTTGGTTTTCGATGAAATTAGTTTCATCAGAACCGTATCATTAAATTAAATTAAGAAAATCAAATTTCATGGAAAACCGATGTCGTATGTGACTTCAATGGCCAAAATCGTCTCTGTTTCTATTTAATTGTTTAGATTATTTAGACAGAGGTAATTTTTAACAAATAAATGAATGGTCAAACAAACTCCAAATTTAACGAAATAAGATTCATTGGATCCGTTAGGAAGAGGTCTAGTAAAATGTCAAGGCCTCAGATTTATTGGATTTTTCTGTAATTGTAGGAACTTTAAATGCTTGATTTTTCATCGATACTTATAAAGGACTTTTCACAGATGACCTCGGAATTCGACAAAACCTATCCCATTGGGTCCGGAATATTTTTTTATGCTAGGATTAGGTATTACATCTCGATTTGAAGATTGTTTGTGTTGTTTTTAAACGTTAATTCATCGTTAAGTATAATATATGATAAAATATTATAATTTTCCATCCCAATCCTCCTATATATAACATGTTCTTTGCGGAAACCCTAAAGTTTAGTGTGACGACCCTAAACCACGTACTGACGGTGGCAAGGGTAATCTTTGGAATATAACACATAAAAGATAATAGCAGAATAGAAATAAATAAATACACCAGATAAAGAACAAATAATACACTGGATAAATGACATCATCAGAGTTACACAGTATACAGGATCATACTTAGTACAAATACAGTTTAGCTATACATAAATGTCTACAGTGGAAACGAACATAATATGTACAATAGGAGCTGAACAGCATAAAAAAGATAAATGATAGAATCCATCTTCAGCTCCAGCTATCCAGAAAGAGCCAGATAAAACCTAAATACAAGGCTGCCCGTGTAGAAAAAGGGGCACCCGAGTTTGCAAGTGAAACAAACTACGAGTCAGTCATGGGACTGGTATGAGAAATCTAATTAACACATTTATAATATGGCTAATCACAGGACCACGCCACTTTCGCGGAACGGGTTTACTCCATTGGATTGCCAGTGCTTTAAAACAAATAATTCTTTTAAACATCGCAATGCTTTTTATAAAAATGAAGTCATTATGAGACTCAGTTCCCATCACACAATGCAACGCAAACCGGAGGATAGAGTTTTATCTTATAATGGCCAAAATATGCTTGATACGAATAAAACAAAAGCATTTGATATTATTACTAGTGTTTACATGTTTCAAAAAAAACTTCGAATCATAAGTATCAATCATAGACAACATTAATCCCCCATACCACTATGTCGCCATATATAGGTATACAATCAAAACCTCACATTCACATATTTAGAAATTGGATTTCCGCCATGAACCAAGGCAAAAGATAGTCCTTACCAAATTCGAGACTGTCTAGCCCGAGCCTTAGGATCAGAACGCATCAACCCTTTGGATTGTCAGGGCCGGTCCACCGATGTGGATTATTATGCCTGAACACTACGTTTCCCAGCCCTTTGGGGTGTAAATGAGCCAACGAATGACTCCATCGGTCCCGGATCGACCGATATATCCGAGGCGCCTCGCAACAGCAACAACCACATAGGTGAAAATAATATAAATGACAGCCAGTTCAAGCACCGACACCACCTCTAGCTAGAAAGAAACACAGGCCCTCCCTGGTGTCCTCTCCCGTTTCTGGTTCATACTGGGGTGTGAGGCTCGCGAGTTCACGTTATACACAAAGCTACGCCACACAGGCGGTGCTTTGATCATCAACCATAAGACTTTGCTTTTCAATAGAAGCCTTGATCACTGCATCTTAGCATACCACACAGGCAATTCACGCCATGTAACTGATGGCTATCAATCACACAGAATGAATTCCAATGTCAGACACACAATCCATTTACAAGTTCGTTCTGGGTCTGAACGAAACCGGAGGCACTATATACCTCGCATATCCATCAATCTCCACGTACGTCTGGACGATCACCACTCATTATCCGTATTTCGGGATGCCTCCCAATCAGGACATCAGTTACCATCCAAACGAGATGAAGATCTCCGGTCTTCAACCACCGTCTTCACCTTCGATTTCCTATCGTTGATTCAGTTGTTCATAATAGGATAAACCCGGTCTTTCTGAGCAACTCGCGTATATAATAAAAAGTATAAAACACAACATACGCCTCATTCCAATTCATCAGTCACTAACCGTAAATCGGTAAGAGAACGATTTCCCAAATATTAACCCCGAAGGCCGAAACCAACATCAGATCAAAACCCAGGAAACCATTCGACTTAGCTAACCTTCAGTTAGTTTCTAAATTTCACATTCCATATCGTTTATAATATTTTATAATGATTTATTGCTATTTTTATTTACTTATTTATAGCCAATTTAATCAAACGACGCTTCGGGCCATAACGCGGCCGTGGCGCTATTTTTCTTCAGATTTGATTTACACATATCTGAAAATCCAACCGTTGGATCTTCACAAATTTTATATCCTTAGAAATATCGAAAATCCGACGGTCGGATCTCCCGGTACACTCGTTTGAAGTTTCGATTTCAAAATACGAACTGCAACGTCGTTATTCGATTTAATTTAATTATATTTATATATAAATATAATCGATTCTGGCGCTGTTTTTCTTCAGATTTGAATTAAACATTCCAGACAATCCAACCGTTGGATCTTTACAAAGTTGGTGTCGTTAGGAAGATATTTCCAAAGCGAACCCAACGGTTTCAGTTTCGGGAAAATCCGATGGTCGGATCTCCCGCACTAATCGTTTGAAATCACGGTTTCAAAACACGTACTGCAGCTTTGTTATTCGATTTATTTTAATTATATTTATATATATATATAAATATAATCGATTCTTCGATTTCAAAACCATATTCTTTTCATAGCTTTGATAGAAATGATATTTTTATCCAACTGACATCTATTTCAACACTTCACTATTTTTAACAATTCGTTGATATAATAAAAATGTGATTTTTATTGTAAAACAATATATTTCAAAACACGACTATTTTATATAGTTCATATTGATGATAAAAATTTGATTTTTATTAGAAAACAATTTATTTTAAAATACGAATACCATTCAACACATGAATTTCTATTCAACGAATGAATTTCTATTCAACACATGAAGGTTTTCTATAGTTTTTATATATACAGTAAAAATGTGATTTTTATTGTAAAACAATTTATTTCAAAACACGACTATTTTATGTAGTTCATATTGATGATAAAAATATGATTTTGATTATAAAACAATTTATTTTAAAATACGAATACCATTCAACACATGAATTTCTATTCAACGAATGAATTTCTATTCAACACATGAAGGTTTTCTATTCAACACACGAATATAGTTTCAACACATGAAAATAATTCTAACACATGAATATTATTCAAAATTTCGGCAGTATAACGGCAGGGTAGTTAAAACCGGGGCCGTCCCTAGTACGGCTCCGCGCTCTACCTTAAAGCCTCGCAGCTTTTGACAATGGGGATTTCATGCATCTAGTTCGCACGCAGGCGGCATGTATTTTTTTTTCATTTCCACAATCTAATCCTATGTGGATTCAACCAAATATTCCTCAACCACAAACGAGTATTTTTCAACCACAATCAATCAATTTCAACCACAAACAATTCTAATTAATCATTCGTAATCAACCAATTTTCACACCAATCACAACCAATAAATATCGTCCATGGTTTGTGGACGAGGGGCGTACATATATATATATATATATATACATACATATATATATTTATAAGCATTTCACTTCTATTTCATCACATATATAATTTTTACTACGCATATATAACTTATATATCAAACGTACAACTTATACAACGCTTATACAAGAGGTATACAATGCTTATATAACTCATACATCGACCATATAATTTATATATCGTTGTTTTCCATATCGTTTATAATTTAGAAATCTCACATTGGGTTCCACTCCACCAAAAATAGCAGAAGGCTCAGAAAAATATGTGGTCTCTTCTAGAATGTAGAAGACGTCCACATGAGTCCACTGTCTCTTGTTTCACTGAATTTCGTCTACAAACGAAAAAGATATGATTTTTATAGTGAAATCAAAAACCGTTGCGCTTTAAACTGCTATTAAATAGTTTAAAATAGTTTCAGCCGTATACTTTCAAACCTGTTCAAAACTAGGTTTCAATCTTGCGATCAAATCGCTGCACGATACGATGATCCTCTTATACAGCGTCGAAGAGGGAAGTGAGGGCTTCCTGCGCCTGGAGGTTGCGCCCCCTACGATGGCGAACTCCGACCCTGGCGGCGCTCGAAAGTCTCTGACTTTCGGGGCTCCAAACACGAGGCACACTACACGATAAGGGGCGATGCTAGTATCGATTCAAAGAGGAGACGAAGGGCTTTAAAACGTGGGTGGTGGCGCTCGATTTCATTGAGGGATGGAGGAGAAATCGAAGAGAGAAGTTTGGAGGGGGGAGCCGCCGTTGATCGTGTTTATCGGGGGGGGGGGGGGTTCTGATGTGGACCAATCAATTTTTTTTATTTATAACTTTTAAAATCAAAAAATACCCTCTTTCACACACGAACCCCAATCCAAACCCAACGACTGTCGTCTCTAGCTAAATACCCCCATTCCGAACACAATGGGATTTGTTTCGTAGGCCTATTCGACTGTTTCAGTCAGTTTTCCTTCAAATTAAAATATAAAACATTCGATATTCAATTTGAACGTACATTTCAATTTGCCAGGGCCACAAACCGATTCTAAAAATTCCCGAGAAATAAATCTAGCTATGTTTTGACGATACTGTCCCAACAAAACTAGTTTCGTCGAATTCTGAGACCGTTTGAAAAATGGCCCATTTCTAGTCGATCTGATTTAACTCTAATTGACCAAAACACGTTTTCCTTTGCCACGCTCACATACTAGCTTCAAAAATTATGAAATTTGAAACCTAGTAATAATTTGACATCCCGGATCCGACAAAAGTGGTTTCGTCGAATTCCGAGGTTGTTTGCAAAATGGCCATTTTCACGGGCTATATATATTCTATAGCGACCTTTCTGAAATTTCATTTGGCCATAACTTTTGCTTCCCGCTATGAAACTTCAATTTTTCAAATTCGTTAGAAAGGTATTCACTAACAGATTTAAATATTTTTGGTTTCACTCAAATCCGTTTTGTTTTGCACCCGGCACAGTCAGTCAAAGTTTGAATTCAAATTTTGAAACTACCGCGCCTTTTCAGGCCTTGTTTATAATTAGAATTAATTATATTCATTTTCAAATGTCAATTCAAACTTACTTTTCATCGTTATTATTTAAAATATTTATTTTAAATATTTAAAATCCACTAAAATAGCCAATTTAAAATTTTTTAAATTGGTTCAGATTTTCCGGGTCGTTACAATCTCCCCCACTTAAAACTTTTCGTCCCCGGAAAGGAACAAAGTCGAAAGTGGTTTGATTAATCAACTCTACGTTCAATCTGGCTTCCATTCTCCAACTTTTCAGTTTCTGAGGATTTTCAAATTCTTCAAAAATTTGGCTAACACCCAGAATTTTCGAAAAATTTCGCCATAACCTCCTTTGTACGGGGAGGGGTTTGGAAATTTATTGGGCCGTATTAGGTACCCAATAAATCCTATAAAGCATACACATATTTATAGTGATATATTCTAGTGTTTACAGGGGAGCGTGTATAGATAATAACTCCATAGAATAAATTCTCGTCACCCTATCAAAGCCTGAGGGAGTGTGTATTTTTAATTGCTCCAAAGAATAAATTCTCGTCACCTCGTCCCGTGTGGGAAATAAATAATCCGTGTGCAGTATCTAATGACTAGAGAGACGTGATTATTGTCAACTCCAGACCCATGTGGGTTTTTTTCATTAATCTGGCAATTTATCTTACAAATTTATATGGTCCATATCAGTCATCGGTTCAACCTGTAATATATAGTCATCGCCATACAAGCCTCTCGCTCGTATGGTAAGTCTTCCACCTCGTCACACAAGCTCCAAATGCTTATGTGGTATATGATGAAGTATGCCTATCTTCAAGAAGTATGCCATGCAGTGTAGTTCAAAATTAATTGTTACTATCCTATAGCGACGTTTATTATTACACACAGAACAACCAGCACTCCGCATCCAATGGCATTCACAGGAGTTGATATAATAATAAAATTGCGCATCCAACTCATTAAGGTTTACCCATTTGTCGGGCACGCAATTAAATTCTTTACTCAACAGCTAATCCATTTACATGTTCAAACATATATAATGCACATGTATATATTTCTACCTATTTTTAAATCAGTTCAATGTGTGATTTAATTAACTATCATTCTAATAATTTAATTAATCAAATCTACTATCACACAACACAAACAACAATCAAATTGTTTTTAACTTTTCAATATCATAAAATTGATTCACGTACTCTTTTACTTTTCAAATATATATCTTTTATATATTCAAAAATTATATTTCTAAAACCAGACTATATATATAATCACAAATACGTTATTTATAAACATATAACTCTCAACTTGCTCTGGGGCACTTCTGACCCCATCTCTAACGAGTTTTTCTGATTCTGCTCTACTTCATATTACTGGTCCTATCTGTAATGAGTTATTCGTCCTAGAACACTACCGGTTCTATCTCTGACGAGTTCGTTAATGTGTTTTATACCAGAGCTAAGCTTAACCAAAGCTCTGATACCACGATGTGACGACCCCAAACCCCGTACTGACGGTGGCAAGGGTAATCTTTGAAATATAACACATAAACAGATAATAGCAGAACAGAAATAAATAAATACACCAGATAATGAACGAATAATACACTGGATAAACGACATCATCAGAATTACACAGTATACAGGATCATACTTAGTACAAATACAATTCAGTTATACATAAATGTCTACAGCGGAAACAAACATAATATGTACAATAGGAGCTGAACAACATAAAAAAAGATAAATGATAGAATCCATCTTCAGCTCCAGCTATCCCGAAAGAGCCAGATAAAACCTGAATACAAGGCTGCCCGTGTAGAAAAAGGGGCACCCGAGTTTGCAAGTGAAACAAACTACGAATCAGTCATGGGACTGGTATGAGAAATCTACTTAACCCATTTATAATATGGCTAATCACAGGGCTATGCCACTTTTGCGGAACGGGTTTACTCCATTGGATTGCCAGTGCTTTAAAACAAATAATTCTTTTAAACATCGCAATGTTTTTTATAAAAATGAAGCCATTATAAGACTCAGTTCCCATCACACAATGCAACGCAAACCGGAGGATAGAGTTTTACCTTATAATAGCCAAAATATGCTTGATACGAATAAAACAAAAGCATTTGATATTATTACTAGTGTTTACATGTTTCAAAAACAACTTCGAATCATAAGTATCAATCATAGACGACATTAGTGCCCCATACCACTATGTCGCCATATATAGGTATACAATCAAAACCGCACAGTCACGTATTTGGAAATTGGATTTCCACCATGAACCAAGGCAAAAGATAGTCCTTACCGAATTCGAAACTATCTAGCCCGAGCCTCAGGATCAAAACCCATCAACCTTTTGGATCGTCAGGGCCGGTCCGCCGATGTGGATTATTATGCCTGAACACTATGTTTCCCCGCCCTTTGGGGCGTAAATGAGCCAACGAATGACTCCATCGGTCTCGGATCGACTGATATATCCGAGGCGCCTCGCAACAGCAACAACCACATAGGTGAAAAAAATATAAATGTTAGCCAGTTCAAGCACTGACACTACCTCTAGCTAGAAAGAAACGCGGGCCCTCCCTGATGTCCTCTCCCGTTTCTGGTTCATACCGGGGTGTGAGGCTCGCGAATTTACGTTATACACAAAGCTACACCACACAGGCGGTGCTTTGATCATCAACCACAAGACTTTGCTTTTCAACAGAAGCCTTGATCACTGCATCTTAGCATGCCACACAGGCAATTCACGCCATGTAACTGATGGCTATCAATCACACAGAATGAATTCCAATGTCAGACACACAATCCATTTAAAAGTCTGTTCTGGGTCTGAACGAAACCGGAGGCACTATATACCTCGCATACCCATCGATCTCCACGTACGTCTGGACGATCACCACTCATTATCCGTATTTCGGGATGCCTCCCAATCAGGACATCAGTTACCATCCAAACGAGGTGAAGATCTCCGGTCTTCAACCACCGTCTTCATCTTCGGTTTCCTATCGTCGATTCAGTTGTTCAGAATGGGATAAACCCTGTCTTTCTGAGCAACTCATGTATATAATAAAAAGTTCTACACAAACACAACATACGCCTCATTCCAATTCATCAGTCACTAACCGTAAATCAGTAAGAGAACGATTTCCCAAATATTAATCCCGAAGGCCGAAACCAACATAAGATCAAAACCTAGGAAACCATTCGACTTAGCTAACCTTCAGTTAGTTTCTAAATTTCACATTCCATATCATTTATAATATTTTATAACGATTTATCGCTATTTTTATTTATTTATTTATAGCCAATTTAATCAAACGACGCTTCGGGCCATAACGCGGCTGTGGCGCTGTTTTTCTTCAGATTTGATTTACACATATCTGAAAATCCAACCGTTGGATCTTCACAAATTTTATATCATTTGAAAGATCTTTTCAAAACAAATCCAACGGTTCCAGTTTTGGGAAAATCCGACGGTCGGATCTCCCGGTACACTCGTTTGAAGTTTCGATTTTAAAATACGAAATGCAGCGTCGTTATTCGATTTAATTTAATTATATTTATATATAAATATAATCGATTCTGGCGCTGTTTTTCTTTAGATTTGAATTAAACATTCAAGACAATCCAACCGTTGGATCTTTACAAAGTTGAGTTGTTGGGAAGATATTTCCAAAGCGACCCCAACGGTTTCGGTTTCGGGAAAATCCGATGGTCGGATCTCCCACACTAATCGTTTGAAATCACGGTTTCAAAACATGAACTGCAGCTTCGTTATTCAATTTATTTTAATTATATTTATGTATATATATAAATATAATCGATTCTTCGATTTCAAAACCATATTCTTTTCATACCTTTGATAAAAATGATATTTTTATCCAACTGACATCTATTTCAACACTTCACTATTTTTAACAATTCGTTGATATAATAAAAATGTGATTTTTATTGTAAAACAATATATTTCAAAACACGACTATTTTATATAGTTCATATTGATGATAAAAATATGATTTTTATTATAAAACAATTTATTTTAAAATACGAATACCATTCAACACATGAATTTCTATTCAACGAATGAATTTCTATTCAACACATGAAGGTTTTCTATAGTTTGTATATATACAGTTAAAAATGTGATTTTTATTGTAAAACAATTTATTTCAAAACACAACTATTGTATATAGTTCATATTGATGATAAACATATGATTTTGATTATAAAACAATTTATTTTAAAATAAGAATACCATTCAACACATGAATTTCTATTCAACACATGAAGGTTTTCTATTCAACACATGAATATAGTTTCAACACATGAAAATAATTCTAACACATGAATATTATTCAAAATTTTAGCAGCATAACGGTAGGGTAGTTAAAACCGGGGCCGTCCCTAGTACGGCTCCTCGCTCTGCCTTAAAGCCTCGCAGCTTTTGACAATGGAGATTTCATGCATCTAGTTCGCATGTAGGCGGCATGTTTTTTTTTTTTTCATTTCCACAAACTAATCCTATGTGGATTCAACCAAATATTCCTCAACCACAAACGGGTATTTTTCAACCATAAACAATTCTAATCAACCATTCGTAATCAACCAATTTTCACACCAATCACAACCAATAAATATCGTCCATGGTTTGTGGACGAGGGGCGTACATATATATATATATATATATATATATATATATATATATATATATATAAGCATTTCACTTCTATTTCAACACATATATAATTTTTACAACGCATATATAACTTATATATCCAACGTACAACTTATACAACGCTTATACAAGAGGTGTACAACGCTTATATAACTCATACATCGACCATATATTTTATACATCGTTGTTTTCCATATCGTTTATAATTTAGAAATCTCACATTGGGTTCCACTCCACCAAAAATAGCAGAAGGCATAGAAAAATATGCGGTCTCTTCTAGAATGTAGAAGACGTCCACACGAGTCCACTGTCTCTTGTTTCACTGAATTTCGTCTACAAACGAAAAAGATATGATTTTTACAGTGAAATAAAAAACCGTAGCGCTTTAAACTGCTATTAAATAGTTTAAAATAGTTTCAGCCGTATACTTTCAAACCTGTCCAAAACTAGGTTTCAATCTTGTGATCAAATCGCTGCACGATACGAAGATCCACTTGTACAACGTTGAAGAGGGAAGTGAGGGCTTCTTGCGCCTGGTGGTTGCGCCCCCTGCGATGGCGAACTCCGACCCTGGTGGCGCTCGAAAGTCTCTGACTTTCGGGGCTCCAAACACGAGGCACACTACACGATAAGGGATGATGCTGGTATGGATTCAAAGAGGAGACGAAGGGCTTTAAAACGTGGGTGGTGGCGCTCGATTTCGTCGAGGAATGAAGGAGAAATCGAAGAGAGAAGTTTGGAGGGGGGAGCCGCCGTTGATCGTGTTTATCGAGGGGGGGGGTTCTGATGTGGACCAATCAATTTTTTTTTATAACTTTTAAAATCCAAAAATACCCTCTTTCACACACGAACCCCAATCCAAACCCAACAATTGTTGTCCCCAGCTAAATACCCCCATTCCGATCACAACGGGATATGTTTCGTAGGCCTATTCGACTGTTTCAGTCAGTTTTTCTTCAAATTAAAATATTAAACATTCGATATTCAATTTGAACGTACATTTCAATTTTCCAGGGCCACAAACTGATTCTAAAAATTCCCAAAAAATAAATCTAGCTATGTTTTTACGATACGGTCCCAACAAAACTAGTTTCGTTGAATTCTGAGACCGTTTGAAAAATGGCCCATTTCTAGTCGATCCAGTTTAACTGTAATTGACAAAAACATGTTTCCCTTTGCCACGCTCACATACTTGCTTCAAAAATTATGAAATTTGAAACCTAGCAATAATTTGACATCCCGGATCCAACAAAAGTGGTTTCGTCGAATTCCGAGGTTGTTTGCAAAATGGCCATTTTCACGGGCTATATATATTCTATAGCGACCTTTCTGAAATTTCATTTGGCCATAAATTTTGCTTCCCGCAATGAAACTTCAATTTTTCAGATTCGTTAGAAGGGTATTCACTAACGGATTTAAATATTTTTGGTTTCACTCAAATCCGTTTTGTTTTGCACCCGGTACAGTCAGTCAAAGTTTGAATTCAAATTTTGAAACTACCGCGCCTTTTCAGGCCTTGTTTATAATTAGAATTAATTATATTCATTTTCAAATGTCGATTCAAACTTACTTTTCATCATTATTATTTAAAAATATTTAAAATCCACTAAAATAGCCAATTTAAATTTTGTTAAATTGGTTCAGATTTTCCGCGTCGTTACATTTAGTCAAAATGCTCTTCCATGGTTCACTCGTACTTTAGCCGCCACCCTCAAGAAATGAACGACCGACAATTTTCCACCTTTCTCTCCTTAGATCTTGAAATCCACTCATATACATGCAAATCTCACAACTTTAAAATGTTTCACCTCAGCGAGCCCTACCTGTTGAACGGTGGAGATTGTGATTAGGGCTCCGAGTTGGCCAGAATGACGTTTGAGATGGGATCGGTTTATGAGTGAACTGGCGATCAACGGAGCAGCTAGGAGGTGCGGCACTCTTGGCGAAGGTGGACTGAGGCTGGGCGAAGACGCTGATCACATCTGATTGGAGGCCAGCATCAGGTTTTAGGCGCGGTGGTGGGAAATTGTTTCGAGCGCGGGTTAAATCGTGAAGCGGTATACAAATTGGGATGGTGAAGCAGCAGTTCGGGGGAGGCGGAGGAGAGTCCGGCGAGCAACTCGATGGTGTCAGATCGTTGGTGGATGTGTGGCATTAAAGTCTTCGTGCATGGCAAGGACGAGGAGCTGGGGAACGAGGCATTGCTAGATAGATGAAGGAAGCAGTATCTGAAATGTAGGAAGTATGTGACGGCCTGCCCCGCACCAGCCGACATTTCCAATGAAAGTGCGCTATGCCAATGCCCGACTAGCATGGGACAGTCGCCAAAAAAGGGGAAAGAAAGGAATTTGAACTAACAAGGAACCTGTAGATTGTCTCACAGCGCATGGAATAAAATATAATAATAACATAACTTTGACATAAAAAGGGCGAGACAATGCATAAGCTGAAAATTAAACCATAATCATCATAGCAGCGGAAATTCAAAATACAGCTTATTACAACTCCAACATATTGTCTCTAAAGGAAGAAAAAGGTGCACTACCAATGCCCAAAGTTGTGACCAGCAACAACAAAAGGAGAATATCTATATATATCATATGTGGAAGCCTCCTACTCGTCTCCGGTACAACTACTCATGCATATCACCTAACCTGTCTCTAAGTCTGCCCGTTTAAGAGCACCCATAGTAATAAGAAGAGACATAAAACTCTGGGTTAGACAAAGGTCTGGTATGAGCGATAAACAACAAAACAGAATAATAACAGGTATACTAAACCATACCTGAATCTGGACCTGCAACCAAAGAGTTAGCACAACAAGATGTACAATACTCTAAGGTGACACTTACACATGGTGTAAAGATACGGGGGAAGGGGTGTGCATGTCATAGTGATGGCAAACAATCAAGCATAGTAAACACCCTCACATCTCTCACTCAGTGCGTAAAGCATATGATATCCACCACTTTGATCACGCAAATCCTTGCTATGATCACTCTGCCCCATGGAGTCATGGCGACTCCACTACACTGGTCCATAGCCACTAGTCCTTGCTATGTCCACTATGCCCCATGAAGTCATGACGACTTCACTGCACTGGCTCGTAGCCATACTATGATCACTCTGCCCTATGGAGTAATAACTACCCCACTGCACTGATTAGTAGCCTAACATTCATCTCTCAGTGGTGAATCAAAGCTATGGACGTCGAAAACTCCTTAGCACACGTCCCGCAACAAAGTCCAACTTGTGAAGTTAACCCGCTAGTTCCCGTCTGGATCCTGGGTAACAACTTCCCATTCGGACTACCTTTGCATCTCGGGCTTTGGTCTTCTCCAGATCGGTTTGGAAAACAGCTCCATTCAGTTCGGTCCTCCTGAAGTAGTACGGCTCGTGATCTTCACTATCGGGTCGGCTTGGCTTCCCCATCCAGGTCAGTTAATGAGCTCCAGTCCGAGTCGTGGAGATGGGTTCGGTTCGTGCACTCCTTCTTCTGGCGGTTCAGTTCGAGATATATGCTCCAGGTCAGGTTGTGATCTCCAGCTCGTGGAATCGACTCGTGGATGCTGTGTGGTTTGCGTTCGAAGCAGCAGATCGGCTCGTGATGGGGTGTGCCTCACAGGCGATTTGGGTCGAGTTTCCATCACTGGTTCGTGATACGTGCTTCGCGAGTGGGGGAGGGGGATCCGATCCGGTCCAAATTCCTGCAACTTTTCCAGCGAGCTATTTATGCCACACGACGGCGTTTTCAACCAATCTAACTGTTCTAAACAATCATAAAACATTTCAAACAGTCATAGGAACACGTATAATCAACCATAAACACCAAAACAACAATCTAATGTGTTAAAATGGATCAAACATACCCAAAAACCCATGTTTTCCCCCTTAATCATGTTTAACAATAACTAATGATAGGATTAACAAAACATATCCAAATTAGCCCAAATTCCTAACAAAGGCCTAAAATAATATTTTAGAATTTCTAAACATTTTCCAGAATTTAATAATGTATAATTTCGTTAATTAATACTAGTCACCTCTAATTAGCCATAATTATTGAAAAACAATGCAAATCACTCACCTTAGCCACAAATAAAACTTAGATATGAAACTATCTCTGATTTTGGGCGTTTTCCTATGCAACATAGCAAATCCAACTCTGATTTGGTGTTGATTTACCTTGATTTGATGTAGATCTTCTTAATTAGTGATTAGAATGTGATTTGGGATGATTTTAGAAGATGGAGGCCATTGTTAGGGTTTCTAAGAGGCAAATGGCAGCTAGAAAACTGAAATAAATGAAAACCTAACTCATTTTAGCCTCCCTATAGCCCTAATCCCGGAATGGGTTATGGGCCCATGTGCTAATTACCCTAATCAGCCCACTTAAGCAGTTTATCACCTTCTAAACCTTGTTTCAGCCATATCTCTCAAATAGTTAGTCCGTTTGGCTAATGTGGCCACTTTACGGAAAGGTAAACCTTCATCCAAATCCAATGGAAGTTGTTTCAGGTCAAAACTCCTTACCAATCAAAAGTTATGGCCGAAACAAGATCGACTAAGGGCAAAACGGTCATTTAAAAATGGCAAAAATCGCGAACATGGGAAATGACCCCAATAGTCGTTTCCCAAAGTTACACGACCATACGACCTCATACGAAAAAGAAATAAATATTCTACGATCCTCCAATACGTAGAATGCAGGTCGTTACACTCTCCTCCCCCCCTTAAGAAATTTTGCCCCTGAAATTCCTCAATTAAGAAACAACCAATGGGTCCCGCGTGCCTACCAGCCATATCTCGCAATCAAACATACAAAAAATACAAAACAAATCTATCCTAGCATGTAGAAAGACTAAATCGAAATGAAAACCTTACCAGCTAAAGAGTTCTGGATATATATCCTTAATGCACTCCTCTGTCTCCCAAGTACAGTCATTCTCATCCCTGCCTCACTGAACCTTGACTAGATTCACCGCTTTCCTTCGAAGTTTCTTCGTATCGTGCTCGACAATACGAATCGGCTTACAATTCCTAACCGCCTCGGGTTCTACTTCGATATCATCCAACTGATCAGGTGAAATAACCACATCGGGGTCATGCACGAATTTCCTTAACTGGGAAACATGAAATACGTTACGAACTCCTGCCATCTTCTCCGGCAACTTAACTTTATATGCCGAATTCCCAACTTGTTCGAGAAATGGGAATGGACCAACAAATCTTGGTGTTAACTTGCCTCTCCTACCAAATCGTATCACGCTCTTTAATGGAGAAATCTTGATAAACACCAAGTCGCCGATGGAGAATTTTAAATCTCTTCTCCTCTTATCAGCATAACTCTTCTGCCTATCTTGGGCAGCCTTCATTCGTTGTCGGATAACCTTGATCTTATCTGAGGTTTCTCTTATCACATCTGGCCCAAGCATAAATTTCTCACTGGTTTCTAACCAACATGACGGTGAGTTGCACGGTCTTCCATACAAAGATTTATATGGAGCCATACCAATACTGGACTGATAACTATTATTATATGTGAATTCAACCAGATGCAAATGGTCATCCCATGACCCTCCAAAATCTAATATGCAAGCTCTCAAGAGATCTTCTAATACTTGATTCACCCTCTCTGTCTGACCGTCGTTTTGAGGATGATATGCGGTACTGAGATGTAGTTCTAATCCTAAAGCCTCTTGTAAGCTCTTCCAAAATCCACTAGTAAATAACGGATCTCGGTCACTCATAATGCCTTTGGGTACTCCATGAAATCTTACTACCCATTTCATATACAGTTCAACTAACTTAGCTGCCATTCTATTTGATTTGACTGGTATAAACTTTGCACTCTTAGTCAATCGGTCCACAATCACCCAAATACTATCATGGCCCGAACTAGTCCTTGGTAACCCATCAATGAAATCCATTGAGACTTGTTTCCATTTCCATTCTGTAATTTCTAATGGTTGCAACAAACCACTAGGTTTCTTTTGCTCAGCTTTAACTAGCTACCAGTTCATGCATTTGGATATAAACTTCCCAACGTCTCTTTTCATCCCTTCCAAGTAGTAGGTCTGCTTCATGTCTCGATACATTTTATTACCACCAAGATGTATAGTCAGTTTTGAGTGATGGCATTCTCTAAGCACTTCATCTCTCAATCCATTGACATTGGGTACAACCAGTCTACCATCCTTTCGAAGCCATACTTCTCGATCAAGCCCATACTTGTTCATCTCCTCACTTTCAATACCTATTTCAAATTTGGAGATGATTTCTAGTAGGTTAGGATCGTCCCTCTGATTGGAACTAATCCGCTCAATCAAAGTGGGTCTGATAGTCAAACTTGATAACATTCCTGAATCCAATTAGCACTTTGGTCTGAAAGTGTACCCTGCGATATACTCCAGTTGCTTCCACTCAAGAAACATAGCCCCTAAACTGGCATGCCTTCTACTTAATGCATCAGCTACTGCATTGCCCTTTCCAGGTGTATATGCGATATATGATCCTTCTGAGAGAAGAGATACTTTAACAATTTATGATCGGTAAACAACTCGAATCTTTATCCTAAGAGATAATGCCTCCACATCTTCAACGCGAACACGATCGCTGCTAATTCCAAATCGTGGGTAGGGTATCTTTTCTTATGCAGTTTCAGTTGCCGACTAGCATAAGCTATAACCCTACCTCTTTGCATCAATACAGCACCTAGTCCGGTACCACATGCATCCGTGTATACTGTCATCTCTTCATTCCCTTTAGGAATGACTAACACTGGTACACATGTCAATTTTTCCTTTAGGCTCTTGAATGCATTTTCACACCTTTCGTCCTAAACTAAAGCTTGATTTTTCTTGGTCAACTGAGTTAACAGTGTCGATATCTTAGAGAAGTCTTGGATAAACTTCCAATAATATCTAGCTAATCCAAAGAAACTTCTTACGTCTATTGCATTCTTGGGCATAGACCAATCCTGTACCATAGCCACCTTCGCAGGGTCCACGGCAATACCATTCTCTGAAACAACATGGCCCAAGAATATCACTTCTCTCATCCAGAAGTGAATCTTAGGAAACTTTGCTTTCATTTGGTGTTTTCTCAACACCTCCATCACTATCTTCAAATGTTCCTTGTGTTCTTCCTCTGTCCTCGAATAAACAAGTATATCGTCCACGAACATAAGAACAAACTTATTCAATTGATCCCTGAATACCCCATTCATAAGATCCACAAAATATGCTGGTGCATTGGTCAACCCGAATAGCATGACCAACCACTCATATAATCCAGATGGCGTCCGAAAGGCCATTTTAGGAATACTCTCAACTGCTACTCGGAGATGATGGAATCCTGTCGCAAGGTCCAATTGGGAGAACACCTTTTCTCCCTCAGGTTGATCAAACAAATCATCTATCCGCGGTAGAGGATACTTACTCTTCCTCGTCACCTTATTCAACTCGCGGTAGTCCATACACAATCGAAGGGAACCATCTGCCTTGGCAGCAAAAACAACTGGTGCTCCCCACTCGGAGACACTTCTTCTGATAAATCCCTTCTTCAAAAGATCGCTCACTTGCACCCCGTGCTCTCACTACTCCCTTGGTGCCATACGACGAAGTGGAATCTTTCACTAAATCAATCTGAAACTCAATCTCTCGGTGTGCTGGAAGTCCGGTCACTTCCTCGAAGACGTCCGGATACTGGCCAACAATGGGAATTCCTGCTGACTCGTCCTACAGGATGTCGAGGGAATTTAGAAAACTAGCCATCACCTCATCACTAGGTAGGCCACCAAACACTACCCTCCGCTCATCATCCGCCCTAACAGTCACCGAAAGTCCCTCACAGTCTACCACCACCCCGTATCTTTGGAGCCAATCGACTCCCAAAATAATGCCAAACCCAGTAAAGCCAAAAACAAAGCAATCACAAGCAAACATACATCCATGACTTAATAAGACCAAATTTCGACAAATCATATTAAGGCTAGTCGAACCACCAATCGGGTTCGTCACCGCTAAAGGTCTATCGACTATCTCGGGTTCCAATCCCAACCTATCTACCAGGTCACTAGATATGAAGGAACAGTAAGCCCTAGTATCAAACAATATTCAAACAGGAACATCATAAACAGAAAGCATACCTTGAATGATGACATTCTTTCCTTTCTCCGCCGCGGTTGGGGCATTTGACAAAGAAGGAACAACATTAAGAGCATATGCTTTCACAATCTACTTCTCTTTAGGGGGTTGCAGACATTTATCCTTATGATGTCCCACTTGCCCGCAGTTGAAGCACTTCCTGGCTGCTGGCTTTGCTCGACATTCTTTAGCATAATGGCCCTTCTTGGCACAGCTAAAGCACTCAACATCTTTCTTACTCTTTTTCTGACCATCCTTAGCTTGGTTCTGCTTCCTCTTATTCTGATAATTATTCTTGCCTCCACTGTTTGTTTGCGGCTTTGGCCCCTCTGCAGATGCGACAACAACTTCAGCCTTGGGTTTAGGATAAAGGCTCTCTAATCTCAATGCTTTCCCAAAAATTGATTCAAAAGTCTCATCAATATGGTTTATAAGCCTTTCCCCCAAGTACTGATCTAGGCCCCTTATAAACTTCTCATTCTTCTTCTCGAGAGTGTCGATAAGAGATAATCCATATTTCGATTAAGTATCAAACTCAGCAATATATTCCGAGACTGCCCTACCATTTTGTTTAGGCTCCAAGAACTTCCTAAACAACTCTGATTTCTGGGCAGCTGGGGTAAATTTGTCATTGAAGCGAGCTTTAAATTGATCCCATGTAACTTGATCCTCAGTAGTGGCCGCCTTAATAACATTCCACCAATTCATAGCCCGTCCTTGCAGTTGACGGGATGCTAGCTTCCTCTTCATCGCGTCCTCGATTCTCAGATCCTCGAAGATACGCTCACAACTATCGAGCCAATCCTGAACTTCTATAGTCGATTCCGTTCCATATAACGGCTTCCCACCAAGACTAGTGTAATCCTTGCAAAGCTTGGCGAAATCGGCCCTAGGCGCCTGCACCGCTGCACCACCACCATTTGCAGCATTAGGAGCTGCCCTCTGAACATCCCTAAGCATCTCTCTCATGAACTCAGTGAACAGCGTCCTCATATCAGGAGCATTCCCATTGTTAGCTTATATACAGTACCCCATATATGTCGACTCATCGTTCAATCTGTAAGGAGAAAACAATTAACCATCTCTACAGTGGTGCCAGTGCAGTGCGACTCCATCCTTGGATATATTAATAGTATATATATACATATCTTTTGAACCAAAATACCACAAAAACGTGTTCTCATATACGTACTATCTCTCCCTGGTGTCTTTCCCTAGGTTAACTACGCAACCTAGAGCTCTGATACCAAGTGTGATGGCCCGCCCCGCACCAGCCGACATTTCCAATGAAAGTGCGCTGTGCCAATGCCCGAATGGCACGGGATGATCGCCAAAGAAGGGGAAAGAAAGGAATTTGAACTAATAAGGAACTTGTAGAATGTCTCACAGCGCATGGAATAAAATATAATAATAACATAACTTTGACATAAAACAGGCGAGACAGTGCACAAGCTGAAAACTAAGCCATAATCATCATAGTAGTGGAAATTCAAAATACAGCTTATTATAACTCCAACATACTATCCCTAAAGCACGAAAAAGGTGCGCTACCAGTGCCCAAAGTAGTGACCAACAACAACACATGGAGAATATATATATATATATCATAGTGGAAGCCTCCTGCTCGTCTCCGGTACAACTACTCAAGCATATCACCTAACCTGTGTCTAGTCTGCCCGTTTAAGAGCACTCAGAGTAATAAGAAGAGGCATAAAACTCTGGGTCAGACAAAAGTCTGGTATGAGCGATAAGCAGCAAAACAGAACAATAACAGGTATACTAAACCATACCTGAACCTACAATCAAAGAGTTAGCACAATAAGATGTACAATACTCTAAGGTGACACTAACACATGGTGTAAAGATACGGGGAGTGGGTGTGCATGTCATAGTGATGGCAAACAATCAAGCAGAGTAAACACCCTCACATCTCTCACTCAATGCGTAAAGCATACGATATCCACCACTTTGATCACCCAAATCCTTGCTATGGTCACTCTGCCCCATGGAGTCATGGAGACTCCACTACACTGATCCATAGCCACTAGTCCTTGCCATGTCCACTCTGCCCTATGAAGTCATGATGACTTCACTGCACTGGCTCATAGCCATACTACGATCACTCTGCCCCATGGAGTAATAACTACCCCACTACACTGATCCGTAGCCTAACATTCGTTTCTCCGTGGTGAATCAAAGTTATAGACGTCGAAAATTCCTTAGCACACGTCCTGCAGCAAAGTCCAACTCATGAAGTTAACCCACTGGTTCCCGTCTAGATCCTGAGTAACAACTTCCCATTTGGATTACTGTTGCATCTCGGGATTTGGTCTTCTCCGGATCGGTTCGGAAAACTGCTCCATTCAGTTCGGTCCTCCTGAAGTAGTACGGTTCATGATCTTCACTATCGGATCGGGTCGACTTCCTCATCCAGGTCGGTTCGTGAGCTCCAGTCTGAGTCATGGATATGGGTTCGGTTCGTGCACTCCTTCTTCTGGCGGTTCGGTTCGAGATATATGCTCCAGGTCGAGTCGTGATCTCCAGCTCGTGGCATCGGCTCGTGGATGCTGTATGGTTTGGGTTCGAAGCGGCAGATCGGCTCGTGATGGGGTGTGCCTCATGGGCGGTTCGGGTCGAGTTTCCATCACTGGTTCGTGATACGTGCTTCGCGAGTGGGATCCGATCCGGTCCAAATTCCTGAAACTTTTCCAGTGAGCTATTTACGCCACACGACGTCGTTTTCAACCAATCTAACTATTCAAAACAACCATAAAACATTCCAAACAGTCATAGGAACATGTATAATCAACTATAAACACCAAAACAACAATCCAATGTGGTAAAATGAATCAAACATACCCAAAAACCCATGTTTTCCCCCTTAATCATGTTTAACAATAACTAATGATAGGATTAGCAAAACATATCCAAATAAGCCTAAATTCCTAACAGAGGCCTAAAATAATATTTTAGATTTTCTAAGCATTTTCCAGAATTTAATAATGTATAATTTCGTTAATTAATACTAATCACCCCTAATTAGCCGTAATTAGTGAAAAACAATGTAAATCACCCACCTTACCTGCAAATAAAACTTAGATCTGAAACTATCTCTGATTTAGGGCGTTTTCGTAACACCCTACCTCCGTTAAGGTCACTCACAAAGGGAATGCCTTAACTTTGATGGAGCATTTTAGTAGACAGAATGGAAATTTACAAGATGGATAAAACAATACTTGAAAAATTAATAACTTTATTACAACAGAAACCGAAATAAGTTTGGTTACATCTTTTCCAATCACAATATCAGAATTCAAGTACAAAATATCGGTCTTGTACAAAGCCTTCAAAATGCATAGTTTTTAAAGTCATAATCCCTAACATAAACTACCATGGAAAGATAGAGCCAAAGCCAAGCGATACATCAAGCAGAGAAGATCCGAATCAAGCTCCTAGATTTCCACCCTACAAACCTGGGGGGGAGGGGACGAAAGAGAAGGGGAGAAAACAAGAAAGGTCATACATAAAGTCTGGCAAGTCCAGTGACTTTCAACATATGAACAGATAATAATATCATGACATGTAAATAAAGCTGGATAAGATACAATATCAACAAGAGTAACTGATATACTTAAGCTAAACAGAAGAAACAGAATGATATAGCCCAAGTTATGCTTCTTACTTATATTTTACTTCTCTACAGTAATACTAGTATAATAGGATTAGGTGTTACCCTAATGTCTAAACAGAAACAAAATAATGGGCCTTTACCACCCGAACAGAAGGTACATGAACAGAATAATCCTTACGGAAACAGAATGTTAGAATTAGGTGTACACTAGTAAATGGGACTTTACCACCCCAACAGACGGTACCACGCAGAAACAGACAGATATTACCACCCAACAGAAACAGACGGTACCCCACAGAACAGACAGAACTAAGTGTACCCTAAATCCTACCCCACGCGATCGGCTCCCTAATACATAAATACCCTGTGCCAGCCCCACAAAAGGGTGTATCATTTCGTAAAGTGGCAACCTTTGAATGACATAGACCTATTTACAAATGTCACGGCGTCTTACGTCCTCAGAGGCAGACCGGGATCCATGCACGCACATGACCCGGTTGGAACGCACCATCAACACCCCTCGCCATTATCAGAATGAACCGCTTATAATTAGTTCAGTAAGCATGCCCAGACCTTACCTACTGTTGGGTCATAGTTTTGATACCAGAAAGGGTTACTGATTAGTATGGGTCCCAAACAACAGTTGACACAAGTATTTTCCCTCCTAACCTTGTGTCCCCAAACTAACAGATTTCATATTAACTTGTTTACAAGTTTTCAGACATACAGAGTTCAAGTCAACTAGTTCACAGATCAGAAAATCAGGTTAACAAGTTTTCAGACTAACATATCAGATGTACAGTTTTAACGGATTTACAGATTGTCTAACTTTGTATTGGGCCTACAAATTCACGAAACATGTTTACTAAATCCATCAGTCTAGTTGGTTTAGCCCTATCCACTAAACACTTTTTAGACATCATATTTGCCTCCGGTTTGCATTAATTAAATATTAATGCACAGACCTCTCACATTAGGTCGGTAGCTTGTGGCCACTGGATATGCCGGGCGGTTTCTGGCAGACTTCTGCCACAAGCCAGACCTAACCTCGTGTCTAAGCAAATTTTAGTTATGCCTACGACCTCTCACATTATACTAGCATTTTGCAGTTGCTGGTTAAGCCGGTTGGGTCCGAGCAGGCTTCTACCGCAAACGTGAGTCTAACCTCGTGTCTCAACATTTTTATTATAACCCATTTATTCCATTATAGATTATACAACTATCAGACTAATTCTGTTAATTTAACATATTTAACTTCTTTTCAAGTCGTAGCAGATTAAACAAATTAACATGTTTTACACAATCTTAAATCAATCCTACACAAATTACAATCATTCGGCTTTGCAACAGATTTAACAGATTTAGCAGCTCAGACGGTTCAACAGATTTAGCAGATTAGGCAACTCAACAGATTTAGCAGATTAGGCATAATTAGCAGATTAGGCGATTCAACATATTTAACAGTTTAGGCAATTAAACAGGTAACAGGTTTAGCAGATTAGGCAAATTTAACATATTAAGCAGATAACAGTTTTAGCAGATTTAAACATTTCTCAAAGTCTTATTCACATATCTTTCCTAATCATGGAGTGAGCCTAAACTTACATGCCTAAGTTATGGTCATAATTTACCATATGTCCCAAATTTTAGTTAAACTTGCATAGTTCAGAATATTCTCCAAAGGCCCTAATCGTGATTCACATATAAATTATGCCAAATATGGTCATTGATTACAATGCATGTCACATATCCAAAACCCACTTTTAGGCGTGTTCACATTAATGGTTATCCTATTTAACATAGGTCTTTACGCCTAAGTTATATACAAAATAATTCTCATTCTTCTAAATTACAGACTATAATATATAAAGTATGTCCAGATCTAGAATTTCAACTTATGTCCTTTATATTCTAAGTCATAAACAATCTCATATAATATGCCTCCAATTTATGTCCTGAATTACAACATGTGCTATGCATCTAAATCAATTACTTATTTACAGTTAAATCTTTACGCCCAAAACCCAAGTCATATGTCCAATATTCTTCTATGCCTCAAGTCATATGTTCAATACACTTTATGTTTTAAACATGTCTAGCCATATGTCTCAGATTTATGTTCTAGCTACAGCCTATATTCTTTCCTCAAATCAGTCACAGATCAGTCATGCCCAATTTATGCATCATTCATTATTTGCCCCAAAAGTTTGGCATTCGTGCGTCAATCTCTTATGAGATTTGGCTCAGGCTCGTGGTAGCCTGGCTATAGAACAGAAAGAAGAGAGATACAGAATAGTTACAATAGGATATATCTAAACAGAACAGAATATGCATAACCTCAGATTCAGATTTACAACCATGTCACGATCATAATTAAAATTCATATCTAAAAATAACTGTACTTGCCTTGGTTGGATTATAGAAGAAGAGTTGCAGTTGTTCTCTTTTTAATCTTATTCGGATTTGGAAGAAGATGCACTAGTTCTAGTTTTGATTCCAGCAGAGTAGCGACACCAATATTTCAGAGGCACCATAAGGAAAGAAGAGTGATGTAAAGAGAATGGGGCTAGGGGGCTGTTTATATAGGATTAGGCGGGCGAATCTAGAATGAAAACGGGGCCAGATACATCAGAATGAACCCAGGCTCAAAACTGGGTTCGGGCACCAGGTCGACCCCCAGGTCGACCATAGGGTCGACCTGGTCCCTGGGAGGTCGACCATAGTGTCGACCCCCAGGTCGACCTGGTCCTGGGCGGGAAAATTCCCGCCCAGTCTGCTCTGGGGTTTAAATTCGAATTTCAAATTCGAATTTCGAGCTGTTTTCGGTTCTGAAAATTCCTGAAACTTCGGAGGGTCATATCTCCCTCATACGGACTCCGTTTCTCGAAAACTCGGACTCGTTTCCAAGCAGAATTTTGAGACGAACACAATGGCGCAACCCGTTTCCCTTGATTTTTATTTTAAAAATTAACTATTCTCTGATTTGTTACTTATATGTTCACAGAAACTGCGGGGTGTTACATTCTCCCCTCCTTAAAGGATTTCGTCCCCAAAATCTTCAAGTTAAGAAGAATGTGTCTTACCATCCTGTCATCCATCTACTCAACCATCATCCACAAGCATCCATTGTCCTTAGAAAACTTCTAATGTTGTATGAACATATGCAAAAGTGTGTGTATATGTTCCTTATCTAATGCAAAGATCAGGCGGTCTACTGATTCGGTTGACCTCCTTAATGCGAATCATGTCAGTGCCATGAGTTCCACATGTATGCAATTTTCCTATTTGATACATATCATTTCTATATGAGTGCACAACAGTTCATTCATATGAAACATCCATGTGCCGAGTCAACCATTTTGCATCCATAAAAAAAAATGAACACACATCCATATGCTGTATGAGAGTGTTTTTGAGCCGATATAGTGCCTAGTGTGTGTATATGCATCCACGAGCAATCACTAGCAACCACTTGCATCCACTTGCAACCATCAAACATAACATGTCTCAAACACATGTTTACACCCATTAGTTTCTAGCTAAAGGTCGAAGGATAAAGTCGAGTGATAGAGGCAAGTATAATTAAAACTAAAGCTAGGTTCCCATTAGACATCGGTTTAAGAGAATAACTCCTAATTATCAACCCCGAAGACCGAAATCAACATCAGATTAATACTCAGAGAATTAATCCCATTAAACAAATGCCCAACTGGAAATCTATTTCACACTTTTTCAGAAACCTATAGACTACTGATACAGATCAGATTACCAAATGATTCTTAGGAAACTAAGCATGATAAAAACCCAGAATGTATGCATCATAGTCAACTTAACGCTCAACACAGATACCCAACTTATCATAATTAGATGAGTCATAACCCTTATGGGTCTGAGTCTACAGCGGAATCAGAAACAATACCAGTATTAAAGTGCAGAGTATCGATTACAGAATCAAAATTCCAGAATCAGGAAAGAGCTTTAACTCAACAACCAGATAAAGAAATCAAACCTCCTAAAGAAAGTTTCCCTATTTCTATCCTATGCAGTAGCCTTGAGAGTGTTCGCCTACCCTCCAGAAGTTGGTCCTGCCCTCTGCCCTTGCCCTCGTTTCTTCGGGCAGTCCCTAGTGAAGTGTCCCATCTCACCACAGTTGAAGCAAGTGCCCTTTCTTTTTCCGCAATCCTTGTTCAGATGAGTCGAGCTTCCACAAGTAAAGCACTTTTTCTCCTTCTTATCTTCAGACTTCTCATCCATCTTTTGTGGTTTTTTTGGGCCATGCTTTCTTGTTCTGTGGTTCTTCCTTCTTTGCCTCTTTCTTTCCCTTGTCTTCCTCGTGTAGTAGTGCCATGTCCACCAATCTCTCGTAAGTCGCTCCCATGGGTACATAGGTCATGGCTAGGCTGTGCAGTGGCTCGTTCAATCCTTTAACAAAGCGGAGAGCCTTTTTATGCTGAGTGTTGACTAAATTCAGTCCAAACCTAGCCAGTTGGTTGAACTGGTTGACGTATTCCTTTGACCATCATGCTCCCTTGCTTAAGAGATAAGAATTTCTCCACCTGCAGACTTCGCTCATCTTGTGAGAGGAATCTCATCTCAAATCCCATCTTGAAATCCTCCCAAGTTTCCACCGGTCTCTCAGCATGGGTAACCTCCCACCAATAAGAGCTTCGTCTTTAAGCAACCACACTGCCAATCGTACCTTTTGTCTGTCGTCCACCTCAAAAATGACTAACAAATCTTCGGTCTCCTTCAGCCAGTTCCTTGCTGCCACGAAGGTTTCAGTTCCATAGAAGTCATTTCCACTCATAGCCTTGAAGTCTCTACACGTCTTGGAGAAAGCATTTCCACGAGGAGGAGGAGGCACCGCTGCCACTGGGGGAGGAATATCTGCTGGGCCTGTACCGTTGGCCCTAGCCTCTAAGTACCTCCTAAACCAGCCATGTATTGGCACACCCTCTGGAAGGTAAAGATCCCCAGACATGCTGAAATGAAAGAAAAAGGAAAGATTCAAAACAAAGGATCAAAAGATAGGCTATGGCTTTGGGGATTATGTTTTTCAAAATAAGCTTCTTCTTTTTTGAAAATAGTTTTCAAAAACTTTACCCAATCTAGTAACCTTCAGCTCTGATACCAAGTGTAACACCCCACCTCCGTTAAGGTCACTCACAAAGGGAATGCCTTAACTTTGATGGAGCATTTTAATAGAAATAACGGAAATTACAAGACGGATAAAACAGTACTTGAAAAAATAATAACTTTATTACAAAAAAAATCGAAATAAGTTTGGTTACATCTTTTCCAATCACAATATCAGGATTTAAGTACAAAATATCGGTCTTGTACAAATCCTTCAGAATGCATAGTTTTTAAAGTCATAATCCCCAACATAAACTGCCATGGAAAGATAGAGCCAAAGCCAAGCGATACTTCAAGCAGAGAAGATCCAAATCAAGCTCCTAGATTTCCACCCTACAAACCTTGGGGGGGGGGACAAAAGAGAAGGGGCGAAAACAAGCAAGGTCAGACATAAAGTCTGGCAAGTCCAGTGACTTTCAGCATATGAACAGATAATAATATCATGACATGAAAATAAAGCTGGATAAGAGAAAATATCAATAGGAGTAACTGATAAACTTAAGCTAAACAGAAGAAATAGAATGATACAGCCCAAGTTATGCTTCTTACTTATATTTTACTTCTCTGCACTAATACTAGTATAACAGGATTTGGTGTTACCCTAATGTCTAAACAAAAACAGAATAATGGGCCTTTACCACTCGAACAGAAGGTACATGAACAGAAACGAAATAATCCTTACGGAAACAGAATGTTAGAATTAGGTGTACACTAGTAAATGGGCCTTTACCACCCCAACAGACGGTACCACGCAGAAACAGACAGATATTACCACCCAACAGAAATAGACGGTACCCTACAGAACAGACAGAACTAAGTGTACCCTAAATCCTACCCCACGCGATCGGCTCCCTAATACATAAATACCCTGTGCTAACCCCACAAAAAGGTGTATCATTTCCTAAAGTGGCAACCTTTGAATGACACATACCTATTTACAGATGTCACGGTTTCTTACATCCTCAGAGGCAGACCGGGATCCATGCACGCACATGACCCGGTTGGAACGCACCATCAACACCCCTCGCCATTATCAGAATGAACCGCTTATAATTAGTTCAGTAAGCGTGCCCGGACCCTACCTACTGTTGGGTCATAGTTTTTGTTTGCGAACAAATTATACAATTGTAAACAACTGTAAAATCCGTTCGGCTTTCCTAAACAACAAGGATTGTTGTAGAGGGTGTCGAACTCAGGGACCAAAAATATTTTAATTAATAAATCCAATCAAGTTATTCCAGGATTTTGATTGATTGAAAACACAGAAAATAAAGCAATTAAATAAAGAAGAGAGATTTATCTAATAAGAGAAAGCAATTAGGGGATAATGACATAGATTAGATTCACACTCGTCAATAGCCAACAAATAAATATAGATCTAATTCATGTTTCTGTCACAAACACGAATCAACGATAAATAGATTCTTAGAAACAAATAAGTAAATAACGACAAGCATAGCCTATGCAGGAGCTGAGCTCTTAAACAACCATAGACTATCATGACAGATTCACAAATTAATTTCTAAAAACCTAAACTTAGATCTAAATCTGATAATTGTTAGATCGAACACGAATATACCCTGTGAAGGAGCATAGCTCTTAAACGACACAGAATATGAAGGTTCATATCTAACCCTTGATTCAGATCTAGATCTACATATATAAAGTCCTCATCTATTGGCTATGTGATTCATGCTGAATCATATCTATTAGCATCATCACCCCTTAATCAAAGGGGATTAGCTAGACATAGCTAAAGAAGAAGAAAAACAGAAATTAAATAACATGAACATAAATAAAACTAAACTAAATAGAACAGAGGAAGAAGAGTTTTATTCCAAGAGAAAGATTACAGAATAAAACTAAGTGTGTTTTACAATAAATGAGATAAGTGTATTTATAGCTGATATGAAAAAAGCTACTTGGCAAATTCCATAATATGGGACAAATCCCCTTTTCCAAACTATGACACATAAACTAAATAGTTTAATGTGAACGCGTGCAGCGTATGAATGAGATGCCTTGCAAATAACTTAGCCCAATTAGCAACTAGACCAATGTGAATGCATGCAGATGTCATGGAATATAGGTTGCGGGCTTCAAGTCCAATTTCCTTGAAAATGAATAACAACTCCAAGTGATTATTTATGAAAAAGCATTGAATCTTGTCTTTAAAATACGCAGCAAAAAGGTGATTGAATAACAACATTTCTTCAGGTCTTCAAGCTTTAATCCAACTCTAAAATTCAACACTCTTCTTGCACAAATTCTTCAAGCTTTTCAATAATTAGATGCATTAATCCATTCATCTCAAATAATCTGTAAACATAGCTATAAATGCACAGTATCAATTATTTAAAAGATAAAATAAGATAAATATGCGGATAAAATATACACATTTACGTGTATATCAGTTTTGATACCAGAAAGGGTTACTGACTAATATAGGTCCCAAACAATAGATGACACAAGTATTTTCCCTCCTAAACTTGTGTCCCCAGACTAACAGATTTCAGATTAACTTGTTTATAAGTTTTCAGACATACAGAGTTCAAGTCAACTAGTTCGCAGATCAGAAAATCAGGTTAACTGGTTTTCAGATTAACGGATCAGATGTACAGTTTTAATAGATTTACAAATTGTCTAACTTTGTACTGGGCCTACAAATTCACGAAACAGGTTTATTAAATTCATCAGTCTAGTTGGTTTAGCCCTATCCACCCAACACTTTTTAGACATCATATTTGCCTCAGGTTTGTATTATTTATATATTAATGCACAGACCTCTCATATTAGGTTGGTAGCTTGTGGCCGTTGGATATGCCGGGCGGTTCCGGGCAGACTTCTGCCATAAGCCAGACCTAACCTCGTGTCTAAGCATATTTTAGTTATGCCTACGACCCCTCACATTAGACTAGCAGTTTGCGTGTAACAACCCGTATTTTAATAACGTGTTATAACCATAAATCAAGGCAGAATTAATTTTTAAAATAAGGATCAAGGGCAACGGGTTACGCCATTACATTTGTCTCGAAATTCTTCTTGGAAACGAGTCTGAGTTTTCAAAAATCGGAGTCCGTATGACCAAGTTATGACCCTTCAAAGTTTTAGAAATTTCAAGTTCAAAAACAGCTCAGAATTCGTATTCAAATTTCGAATTCAAACCCCAGAATGGACTGGGTGGGAAATTTCCCGCCCAGGACCAGCTCGACCTGGGGGTCGACCACAGTGTCGACCAGCCCAGGACTAGGTCAACCATAGAGTCGACCGGGTTGCCGTGCCCATTTTTGAGTCAGAGTTCACTCTGATGTTTCTAGTCCGATTTTTGTCTAAATTCATTGGCCTGACCCTATATAAACAGCCCCTAACTCTAGTCTCTCTACACAAATTCTCTCTAGCCTTATGCTGCTAAAACTCTGGTTGAAAAGTCAGAGAAAAGGGATTGCTTCTTCTCCAACAAGTCTACGTGTAGAGTATTGCTGTTTAGGGGATTTCTGTTAGACTCGAGACTCAACATCGCCTCTTTGTTTTCTAGTTCGCAAACCACGATCTGTAAGCCCCAGTTACTTTTGGATCTAAACTTTAAACTTAATATGGACATGTTGTAAATTGAAATTGAACCTAAGTATGAAAATTATCTTGGATCTATCATTGTATATCTTGGATCTATCATTTTTCATTTTGGACCTAGTATTTTGGATCTACTATTTGTTCACCTTGGATCTATTCATCTTGAATCTTGACTTATGGTAATATTTATATGAAATTGATTTGGGACCTATATATGTTGTATATCTAAAAACCCTAATGTCCATAATATTCATGCCTGTGATGTTGAATTAGTTGTTATTCACAAGTTTGGGGTTATTATCTTGTGTCAACCGTTACCATGACTATCACCCTATTTTGCTAGATTTGATATTTGAGACCACTACTCCATATGCCAGTATTGTTGTAATCGTTTATCTCAAGTTATACCATGCTTGACTTGTAATCACTTTTGCCACCTTATGCCCGTTCTTTCTATGTTATTCCCTAATTAGATTTGTTTGTATCAATTCGAATTCACATGCGATGGGAATACGATTTGGGTAGTTTAGGCAAACCTGAATTTACCATGAACTTGGAACATGAACATTGTTATAACTTGAATCTGAACATGGACATGAAACTTACCTTGAAACTTGTCACGAACTTGATATGAGACTTGAACATGGTCATGACTCTAGAACGAACTTGAAAATCACCAACTCGAGGTTGGGTTGAGTTTGCAGTGTAAATCTGCCCAGAATCGCCCGGCGAATCCAGTGACTGCAAACAATAGGATCCAATGTGAGTAGTTGGTCATATCACACCTAAAACCCGAGGTTAGACTATGTTGTGGCGTAAATCTGCCCGGAACTGCCCGACAAATCCAGTGACCACAACAACTAGTCTAATGTGAGAGGTTGGGGTGCATTAATGAATTTATGCTTCATGATAGGGTTAAGTCATGAATATGAAAGACAACACTTAACCAACTTGATACATGATTGGATAGGGTTAAGTCATGAATTTGAATGACAACACTTAACCCATTAGAAACCCTAGTTACGTGGTCCTTTTCAGCAGTAACCCACTTAAATGTATCACGATACCCTGGGACTAGGCAGGGTGGGGCACGATTACTGGGCTGATTGTAAGCGACTATAACGATGGCTGAGTTGGTGCGCTATTGTAGGTTCAGGCGGACTATGGTCGTGCACGTAGTCCGGAGTTGAAAAAGCAGGCATTGGGCACCAGTAGGTTTACACCGTGCGTGCTTGATTCATGTCGATAGTTGGCACCCTAGGGCTTGATACACCCTATGTGGACCTAGCATAGGTGACTACATTTCGTGATTGGGCCGTATGACACAAACACATGACGAGTTAGAACTTGTAGGAAGCCGATCGATTAGTAGATCGTACTGTAGGACCCTGTAATGGGTCATTTCATGATATTGGGCCAAGGGATCATTTCATGGTTAATACTTGACATGGGTTAGAATACTAGTGCTATTGGTGCAGCGAATCTTGAATATTCGATGCTAGACTTGACTTATCTTGTTGTCTTTGTTATCATACCAGTCCTGTTATCATCCTTATGTTTAATTCCAATTTTCACATGTCATGTTACTTTTACTAGTTTTTATGCTGAAAGTCACTAGGGCTTACCAGTGTTTATGACTGAGCCTTTTTCTTTCGCCCCTTTTTCTTTCGTTCCCCCCAGGTTCTCAGGGAGGAAACGCTAGCTCTTAGCTTGGATTTAGCTTGCTTTCTGTCAGCTCATGTATGGTTTGGTCTTGAGCTATGCTATGGCTGTACTTCTGCTATTTTTGGGGAATAATTTACTTTTGTTATCTTAAGTTTATGCTTCTTTATTTAGAACTTGATGTAATGGAATAATTTGTACTTTGGATATATGAGGTTTTGACTCTTTTCTTGAAAGTAATGAAATTTGGTTTTTAATTTCTACCGCTGCTTTATTTATGTTCTGCCTTGTGATATCTCTGTGTATGTTTACCTAGATAATACTCCACCAAAACTAGTGCATTCCCTTTGTGAGTGACCCTAGCGGAGGTGGGGTGTTACATTTGGTATCAGAGCAGAAGGTTACTAGACGGGGAAAAAGTTTAAAAAAAACCTTCTAAAACTATTTTCCAAAACCGTTTATAAAGAAGCATTTTTCAATAAAAGTTTTTTGTTTAAAAAGGCTATTCCCCAAAAGCCATTAGCACTTTCCTTTGTTTCCTCGTTTGAATCTTTTTCTTTTTCGTTTTTCAGCATGTCTGATCTTAACCTTCCTGTGGGAGTACCCGTACCTGGATGGTTCTGAAGGTACTTGGAAGCTAGGGCCAACGGCGCGGGCCCGGCAGACATCCCTCCTCCTCCTCCCCCAGTGGCCGCGGTTCCTCCTCCTCCTCCTTCTGGTACCGCCTTTGCCAAAATATGCAAAGACTTTAAAGCAATGGGAGATAAGAACTTCGTTGGAACTGAAACCTTTGTTGAGGCACAAAACTGGCTAAAGGAGAATGAAGAGTTGTTTATTATCTTCGATGTGGAGGATCATAGGAAAGTTCAGTTGGCAACATGGTTGTTGAAAGAGGAAGCTGCATTTTGGTGGGAAGTCACCAACGCTACCAGGCCAGTTGAGACTTGGGCAGACTTTAGAGAGAGGTTTGGGCTTAAATTCTTATCGTTAGCAGAAGAGAACCTTCAGATGGAGAGGTTCCTAGACCTTAAGCAAGGGGGCATAACCGTTAGGGAGTACGTTAATAAGTTTAATCAGCTTGCTAGGTTCGGATTGGACTTGGTTAACACAGCTCAGAAGAAGGCTGTACGCTTTGCTCGAGGATTGAACGAGCCACTACACAGTTTGGCTATAACTTATATACCCATGGGGGCGACTTTTGAAAGCTTGGTGGATATGGCCCTACTTCATGAGGAAGACAAGAATATCAAGAAGGAGGTTACGCCTAATGAGACTCAGAATAAGAAGGTTGACTTCAAGAAGGGAGGTAACAAGAATAACACGAACAACAACAAAAATACTCACAAACCACGTGAGACAAGGAAGTGCAACTTTTGTGGTATTACAGGACATCTAGCTAAATACTATAGAAGGAAGAAGAGAAAGTTGGGTGAATGCTTTCATTGTGGAGATACTGAACACATTAGCAAAGATTGTCCTAAGAAGCAAGGGCATGGGCAAGGGCAGGCCCAGCGAGCAGGACCTTCTGGAGGGCAGTTGCATGCTCTCAACACCACTCCAGTACTTGACCGAGGTAGTAATATTTCCGTAGAAAGCCTTGTTTACATTTCTGAATTTCCTGTTCGAACCTTATTTGACTCTGGCGCATCGCATACTTTTATTTCTTCTGATGTTGTTAAAAATCTGCACCTAAGTACTAGTCTGGTTGAGGATCCGGTTATAGTTTCAAATCCAATTGGGGGGCTCCGCTCATTTATCTATGATGTGTGTGGATTTGAGGATTTCTATCTTAAGCGTAGAATTCACGTGTAATGCTTATGTTCTCGGATTTATGGGATACGGTTTGATCCTAGGTATGGATTGGATGTCCTATTATGGAGCCATTCTTGATTATGAACGAAGGGTAGTGAGGCTCATGACTCGCCTTGGTAATACCCTTGGAATTTCTTGTAACCCTAAGAGTCCGGTCATGTTGTGTTATCTTGAATCTCTTGACTCATCCATCGACAATTTGCAATCTATAAGAGTGGTCCGAGAATATCCAGATGTCTTTGATGAGGTGAAGGGGTTACCTCCTAAACGCGAGATAGACTTCCGAATTTATCTTGTTGATAATTCCAAGCCAGTTTCATTGCCCGTTAGGCACATGGCCCCGCGAGAAAGAAGAGAGCTCAGTAAACAAGTTAAGGAGTTGCTTGAGAAAAATTTCATAAGACGAAGCTTTTCTGAATGGGGTGCTCCGATGGTATTCGCTACTAAGGCGGATGGTTCGCTTCGTCTGTGCGTAGATTATCGTGAGTTAAACAATCTAACTAAGAAAAATAGACACCCACTACCAAGAATCGACGATTTGTTTGATCAGCTTGTGGGAGCATCTGTTTTCACTCAACTCGATCTAGCCACAGGATTCCATCAGGTTAGAGTGGCTGAGGATAGCATTGACAAAAATGCGTTTAGGACTCCAGATGGGTTCTTCGAATGGCTCGTCATGCCGTTTGGGGTAACGAATGCACCCGCGTACTTTGTAGATTTGATGAGTAGGGTGTTTCGGGAGATCCTTAACAAGTTTGTAGTGGTTTTCGTGGACGATATTTTGATCTTCTCAAAGGATGAAAAAAAGCATGCTAGACATCTCAAGGAAGTCATGGATACACTTAGAGCACACCAGTTAAAGGCTAAGTTCTCCAAATACCATTTTTGGAGGAAGGAAGTTCGGTTTCTTGGACGTATAGTTTCTAAGCAAGGCATAGCCGTGGACCCCGCAAAGGTAGTTGCGGTGCAAGACTGGAAAATTCCTAAGAACGCAACGGAGGTGAGAAGCTTTCTCGGTTTGGCAGGCTATTATAGGAAGTTCATTAAGGACTTCACGAAGATTTCAGCCCCTCTTACTAGGTTAACGAAGAAAACCCTAGCATTTGCATGGGACATAGAATATGAGATTGCTTTTCAGAGACTCAAGAGAGCCCTCACCACAACTCCAGTTTTGGCATTACCCGACGGAAGTAAGATGTTTACGGTGTACATAGATGCGTGTGGCACAGGATTAGGCGTTGTCCTAAAGCAAGAAGGGAAAGTGATATGCTATGGGGTTAAACAACTTAAAGTTCATGAGAAGAACTATCCCACACATGACTTGGAGTTGGCGGCGATCGTTTTTGCACTTAAATCTTGGCACCATTATCTTCTAGGGAGAGGTTCGAGCTGTATACCGACCACAAATCGCTTAAGTACCTCTTCTCACAGAAAGATTTGAATCTGAGACAGCAGTAGTGGATGGAATTCTTGGCATCATATGAACTCGATATAGCTTATACCCCTGGCAAGGGTAACGTGGTGGCGGATGCGCTAAGTAGGAAAAGGTTGACCTTGAGCCCTTTGTTTGTTGAAAGGAGAAGTCTAGAGTTTATAGCAACCTTTGATTTTACACCTGCTGTTGAGTCATTGACTGTTACGTTAGCATCTCTTGAGTTAATACCTACACTTCTAGATCAAGTAGGGACTTCACACAAGGAAGACCCACAAATAGTCGAAATCATGGACAAGCTGATTAGTGGTGAGACGTCAAGTCACCTCGGTAGGTATGCCATAGATGACAAGGGATGGCTAAGGCGTGATGGAAGGCTATTTGTCCCACAAGTGGGAGACTTAGTAAGGAAAGTCCTCGAGGAGGCGCATCACTCGAAGATGACCATAAATCCCGGAGGGGATAAGATGTACAGGGATATGAAACACATTTTCTTTTGGCCTGGAATGAAAAAGGACGTGGCAGAGTTCGTTTCGAAGTGCATGGTGTGCCAACAAGTAAAGGCCGAGTCGAAGAAGCCCGGTGGGCTATTACATCCTTTGGAGGTTCCGCAATGGAAATGGGAGAGTATCTCGATGGATTTCGTGGATGGACTGCCTAGGTCAAGGAAAGGAAATACTAGCATATGGGTCATAGTTGATAGACTCACGAAAAGTGCTCACTTCATTCCGGTGAAAAGCAAGAGGACCGCATCATGGCTAGGGTCTATTTACCTTCGAGAGATAGTACGGTTGCACGGGGTTCCTTCTAGTATAGTTAGTGATCGTGACCCGATTTTCACTAGCCAGTTTTGGAATAGTCTAAAGAAGCAATAGGCACACGACTAAGTTTAAGCACGGCCTATCACCCACAGACGGATGGACAAACCGAAAGGGTAAATAGGGTACTAGAGGATCTTTTGAGGTTATGCATTCTTGACTTTGGTGGTACTTAGGAAGACCATCTTCCTCTCGTGGAGTTTGCATATAATAATAGTTACCAAGCTAGCATCGGAATGGCACCGTTCGAAGCCCTGTATGGAAGACCGTGCAAGTCGCCAACTTGTTGGTGGGAGACGACATACATGCTTATACTTGGGCCCGACATGATAAGGGACACTTCTGAGAAGGTTGAGTTGATAAGAAGACGGATGTAAACGACCCAAGATAGACAGAAATCTTATGCTGACAAGAGAAGGACAAACCTAGAGTTCGAAATCGGAGATATGGTCTTTATAAAAGTTTCTCCTTTACGCAATGTGGTTCATTTTGGAGCGGTTGGAAAGCTAGCACCAAGGTTCTTAGGACCGTTCCCTATCACTGAGTGGATTGGGCAGATGGCCTATAAGGTAGACTTACCCGAGAAGCTGATCGGAGTACACAATGTATTTCACGTCTCGCATCTCCGAAAGTGCTTACATGAGTCGGCCAAAGTGGTTGAGCCAAGCATCCTTGAAGGCGTAGAAGTGGAAAAAGAAGCAACATTGAGGCAAGTTCCAATTCGTATCTTAGGAACGGAGATCAAGAAGCTAAGGAATTGAGAAGTCAAGCTAGTTAAAGTACAGTGGAGTGAAGCCCAAGAAGACACAACTTGGGAAACCGAAGAGAAGATACGCGCGCTTTACCCATTTCTTTTTTAGGGTACATTCTCGATCTCTTTTCCTATAAACTTGAAAACCTTTCGTATCGTGCTTTTACTACCTATGTTTTCCTTGTTATCTTCTCGATCTTATCTTGATAACCTTAGGTAGAACCATATGGATGTAAACATGTGATTGAAACATGTTATGGTTGATGTTTGCAAATGGTTGCAAGTGTTTGCAAGTGATTGCTAGTGGATGCATGACACACATTAGGCACTAGATCAGCTCACTCACATTTTCATGTTGCATATGCATGACTGCTTATACTTGTACATGGATGGGACTTGTTATGCTATCACTTGGATGTTGCATATGAATGAATGTTATGTGCACTCATGTAGAGATTATAAATTATGTTAGGAATTTTCATACATGTTGGACTCAATACACTAACATATTTTGCATTAAGGAGGTTTACTGAATCAGCAACCGCCTGATCTTTTGCATTAGATAAGTACATAAACACACACTTACTGCATATGTTCATACAGCACTAGAAATCTTTTAAGGACAATAGTTGCCTGTGGATGATGTTTTGAGTAGATGGATGATTGGATAGTAGGATATATTCTTTCTAACTTAGAGATTTCGGGGACGAAATCCTTTAAGGAGGGGAGAATGTAACAACCCATATTTTAATAACGTGTTATAACCATAAATCAAGGCAGAATTAATTTTTAAAATAAGGATCAAGGGCAACGAGTTACGCCATTATGTTCGTCTCAAAATTCTGCTTGGAAATGAGTCCGAATTTTCGAAAATCGGAGTTCGTATGACCAAGTTATGACCCTTCAAAGTTTCAGAAATTTCAAGTTCAAAAACAGCTCAGAATTCGAATTCAAATTTCGAATTCAAACCCCAGAACGGACTGGGCGGGAAATTTCCCGCCCAGGACCAGGTCGACCTGGGGGTCGACCATAGTGTCGATCTTCCCAGGACCAGGTCGACCATAGAGTCGACCTGGGTGTCGACCTGGTTGCCGAGCCCATTTTTGAGTCAGAGTTCACTCTGATGTTTCTAGTCCGATTTCTGTCTAAATTCGTTGGCCTGACCCTATATAAACAGCCCCTAACTCTAGTCTCTCTACACAAATTCTCTCTGGCCTTATGCTGCTAAAACTCTGGTTGAAAAGTTAGAGAAAAGGGATTGCTTCTTCTCCAACAAGGCTACATTTAGAGTATTGCTGTTTAGGGGATTTCTGTTAGACTCGAGATTCAACATCGCCTCTTTGTTTTCTAATTCTCAAACCATGATCTGTAAGCCCCAATTACTTTTAGATCAAAACTTTAAACTTAATATGGACATGTTGTAAATTGAAATTGAACCTAAATATGACAATTATCTTGGATCTATCATTTTATATCTTGGATCTATCATTGTTCATTTTGGATCTACTATTTGTTCACCTTGGATCTATTCATCTTGAATCTTGACTTGTGGTAATATTTATATGAAATTGATTTGGGACCTATAGATGTTGTATATCTAAAACCCCTAATGTCCATAATATTCATGCCTGTGATGTTGAATTAGTTGTTATTCACAAGTTTTGGGTTATTACCTTATGTCAACTATTACCATGACTATCACCCTATATTGCTAGATTTGATATTTGAGACTACTACTCCATATGCCAGTATTGTTGTAATCGTTTATCTCAAGTTATACCATGCTTGGCTTGTAATCACTTTTGCCGCCTTATGCTCGTTCTTTCTATGTTATTCCCTAATTAGATTTGTTTGTATCAATTCGAATTCACATGCGATGGGAATACGATTTTGGGTTGTTTAGGCAAACCTGAATTTACCATGAACTTGGAACATGAACATTGTTATAACTTGAATCTGAATATGGACATGAAACTTACCTTGAAACTTGTCACGAACTTGATATGAGACTTGAACATGGTCATGATTCTAGAACGAACTTGAAAATCGCTAACTCGAGGTTGGGTTGAGTTTGCAGTGTAAATCTGCCCAGAATCGCCCTGCGAATCCAGTGACTGCAAACAATAGGAACCAATGTGGGTAGTTGGTCTTATCACACCTAAAACCCGAGGTAAGACTATGTTGTGGTGAAAATCTGCCCGGAACCGCCCGACAAATCCAGTGACCACAACAACTAGTCTAATGTGAGAGGTTGGGGTGCATTAATGAATTTATGCTACATGATAGGGTTAAGTCATGAACATGAAAGACAACACTTAACCAACTTGATACATGATTGGATAGGGTTAAGTCACGAATTTGAATGACAACACTTAACCCATTAGAAACCCTAGTTACGCGGTCCTTTTCAGCAGTAACCCACTTAGATGTATCACGATACCCTAGGACTAGGCAGGGTGGGGCACGATTACTGGGCTGATTATAAGCGACCAGAACGACGGCTGAGTTGGTGCGCCATTGTAGGTTCAGGCGGACTATGGTTATGCACGTAGTCCGGAGTTGAAAAAGCGGGCATGGGGCACCAGTAGGTTTGCACTGTGCGTGCTTGATTCGTGTCGATGGTCGGCACCCTAGGGCTTGATACACCCTATGGTGGACCTAGCACAGGTGACTACATTTCGTGATTGGGCCGTATGACACAGACACATGACTAGCTAGAACTTGTAGGGAGCCGATCGATTAGTAGATCGTACTTTAGGACCTCGTAATGGGTCATTTCATGATATTGGGCCAAGGGATCATTTCATGGTTAATACTTGACATGGGTTAGAATACTAGTACAGTTGGTGCAACGAATCTTGAATTTGCGATGTTAGACTTGACTTATCTTGTTATCTTAATTATCATACCAGTCCTGTTATCATTCTTATGTTTAATTCCAGTTTTCACATGTCATGTTACTTTTACTTGTTTTTATGCTGAAAGTCACTAGGGCTTACCAGTCTTTATGACTGACCCTTTTTGTTTCGCCCCTTTTTCTTTCGTTCCCCCCAAGGTTCTCAGGGAGGAAACGCTAGCTCTTAGCTTGGATTTAGCTTGCTTTCTGTTAGCTCATGTATGGTTTGGTCTTGAGCTATAATATGGTTGCACTTCTGCTATTTTTTGGGGAATAATTTACTTTTGTTATCTTAAGTTTATGCTTCTTTATTTAGAACTTGATGTAATGGAATAATTTGTACTTTGGATATATGAGGTTTTGACTCTTTTCTTGAAAGTAATGAAATTTGGTTTTTAATTGCTACCGCTGCTTTATTTATGTTCTGCCTTGTGATTTCCCTGTGTATGTTTACCTAGATAATACTCCACCAAAACTAGTGCATTCCCTTTTTGAGTGACCCTAGCGAAGGTGGGGTGTTACATTGTGGTTGCTGGTTAAGCCGGTTGGGTCCGGGCAGACTTCTACCGCAAACATGAGTCTAACCTCGTGTCTCAACATTTTTATTATAACCCATTTATTCCATTATAGATTATACAACTATCAGACTAATTCTGTTAATTTAACAGATTTGACTTCTTTTCAAGTCGCAGCAGATTAAACAAATTAACATGTTTTACACAATCTTAAATCGAGCCTACCCAAATTACAATCATTAAGCTTTTCAGCAGATTTAACAGATTTAGCAGCTCAGACGGTTCAACAGATTTAGCAGATTAGGCAACTCAACAGATTTAGCAGATTAGGCAAAATTAGCAGATTAGGCGATTCAACATATTTAACAGTTTAGGCAATTAAACAGGTAACAGATTTAGCAGATTAGGCAAATTTAACATATTAAGCAGATAACAGTTTTAGCAGATTTAAACATTTCTCAAAGTCTTATTCACATATCTTGCCTAATCATGGAGTGAGCCTAAACTTACATGCCTAAGTTATGGTCATAATTTACCATATGTCCCAAATTTTGGTTAAACTTGCATAGTTCAGAATATTCTCCGAAGGCCCTAATCGTTATTCACATATAAATTATGCCAAATATGGTCATTGATTACGATGCATGTCACATATCCAAAACCCACTTTTAGGCGTATTCACATTAATGGTTATCCTATTTAATATAGGTCTTTACGCCTAAGTTATATACACAATAATTCTCCTTCTTCTAAATTACAGACTATAATATATAAAGTATGTCAAGATCTAGAATTACAGCTTATGTCATTTATATTCTAAGTCATAAACAATCTCATATAATATGCCTCCAATTTATGTCCTAAATTACAACATGTGCTACGCATCTAAATCAATTACTTATTTACAGTTAAATCTTTACGCCCAAAACCTAAGTCATATGTCCAATATTCTTCTATGCCTCAAGTCATATGTTCAATACACTTTATGTTTTAAACATGTCCAACCATATGTCTCAGATTTATGTTCTAGCTTCAGCCTATATTTTTTCCTCAAATCAGTCACAAATCAGTCATGCCCAATTTATGCATCATTCATTATTTGCCCCAAAAGTTTGGCATTCGTGCGTCAATCTCTTATGAGATTTGGCTCAGGCTCGTGGTAACTTGGCTATAGAACAGAAAGAAGAGAGATACAGAATAGTTACAATAGGATAGATCTAAACAGAACATAATATGCATAACCTCAGATTCAGATTTACAACCATGTCACGATCATAATTAAAATTCATATCTAAAAATAACTGTACTTGCCTTGGTTGGATTATAGAAGAAGGGTCGTAGTTGTTCTCTTTTTAATCTTTCGAATTTGGAATAAGATGCACTGGTTCTAGTTTTGATTCCAGCAGAGTAGCGACGCCATTTTATGTAATTTTTTTCTAATATTTCAGAGGCAGCATAAGGAGAGAAAAATGGTGTAAAGAGAACGGGGATGTTTATATAGGATTAGGCGGACGAATCTAGACTGAAAACGGGGCCAGATACATCAGAATGAACCCAGGCTCAAAACTGGGTTCAGGCACAGGTCGACCATAGGGTCGACCTGGCCCCTGGGAGGTCGACCATAGTGTCGACCCCCCAGGTCGACCTGGACCTGGGCGGGAAAATTCCTGCCCAATCTGCTCTGGGGTTTGAATTCAAATTTCGAATTCGAATTTCGAGCTATTTTCGGTTTTGAAAATTCCTGAAACTTCGGAGGGTCATATCTCCTTCATACGGACTCTGTTTCTCGAAAACTTGGACTCGTTTCTAAGTAGAATTTCGAGACGAACGCAATGGCGCAACTCGTTTCCCTTGATTCTTATTTTATAAATTAGTTATTCTCTGATTTGTTACTTCTATGTTGACAGAAAATACAGGGTGTTACAGTTTTCCTATGCAACACAGCAGCTCCAACTCTGATTTGGTGTTGATTTTCCTTGATTTGATGTAGATCTTCTTAATTAGTGATTAGAAGGTGATTTGGGATGATTTTAGAAGGTGAATGCCATTGTTAGGGTTTCTAAGAGGTAAATAGCTGCTAGAAAACTGAAATAGAATGAAAACCTAACTCATTTCAGCCTCCCCATAACCCTAATCCCGAAATGGGTTATGGGCCCATTTGCTAATTACCCTAATCAGCCCACTTGAGCAGTTTTTCACCTTCTAAACCTTCTTTCAACCATATCTCCCAAACGGTAAGTCCGTTTGGCTAATGTGACCACTCTAAGGAAAGTTAAACCTTCACCCGAATCCAATGGAGGTTGTTTTAGGTCAAAACTCCTTACCAATCAAAAGTTATTGCCAAAACAAGATCAGCTAGGGGCCCATGTTTTAAAATCATGCCAGGTTTTTAACAACTTAATGAGGGGAAGTCGGACTGGAACTGAAGTGCAAACGGTTGACCTGATTTGTTGATAGATAAAGTAATTAGTGTTAACGAAATTATAGTTAAGAATTAATAGTTTAATTATATTAACTTAAAAATTCATGACTCATTCTTTGTTTACAGAATGGGAGACAAGATCCTGGAGCCTACGAAGGAACATAAGAAATATGGATCGACCAAAATTGGATTAGAATGTAATTAGTTTAACCTAAGTTAATTAAAAAGTAATTAATTTAAACTAAGAATTAACCTTTAAATATTGATAACCATTGCGTATCGTAACAGAATCAAACAAACCATATATCATCGGGATCGTTTTGATTAGCACTACATCATGGAACTAATCTGGACGTGAATGGAGACGACTGAAATTTATGATTAAATTAAATGACCGTTTAATTTAACTGTAACCGAACCATTTCAACGAAAATTAAATAAAGGTGAGTTAAACACAATTAGTTATTCCCACTTATAATTTATATCAGTTGGGTTTTTATTTTGTGTGCTATAATTGCTGATTGTTTGTTGTATGTTGACTATTTACATATATATTGTATGAATTGACTGAATTGCGTGTTAGTTAGTGAAAACCAAATCGTTATTTTAACAATTGGACCCAATTAAGGTAACTTACCTTGTTGATCACGGTTATAAAATAATCATGTTTAATTTAATGAATTATTTGAATTGTATGAATTGTTTGTTAGTGTTAAATAAATTAGGTGAAAGTAAATTGTTGCTACTTTACTGTTATAAAAATAATCAGAAAAATTTAATTTAATGATGCTATGTGAGATAACCCATTTGGATGTTGAGAAGAATAGGTTGGAGGAATCCAACCGGATTACTCAAATATATTAGATGTTATTTATTTTGATATTATCATTATATGAATTGTTTTAACCCATCTATTTGGATGATTGATTTGATAATTGACCATTGACCTGAAATTCAACAAAGTGTTTTGTTTTAACCAATGGGTAGTATCGGTTGAGTAATTGGCAGTAGTTAGCCTATACATCAATCGCTTTGAAATACTGATTTACCATCAGGTAAATCAATAAAAATGAAGTTATGAAATTTATTATATAACTGAATTTAGTTTTTTAAATATATGATTTTAAAAATGGAGTTTATATAAAAAAAAAAGAAATCAGCCGTGTGCGAAGCACGTGCCTAGTCTAAATTATTAAACGATTTATAATTGAGTTTAATTGTTTTTAAGAAACAATTAAAATGGGATTATATTATTATTTATTTAATATAAATCGAAGTAAATGAGGTTATTTAAATTAATTTATTAATTAATTAAAATGTAGATGAGTTAAAGTTGATCAGCGAGTTAATCATGTTTTAGAGTTGACCGAGTCAACTATTTAAATTGGAACTGATTATTTAATTAAATTATTTATGCCAATTAGAAACGAAATAAATTAGAATATAGTTGCTTAACTTGAATAAGATTTTAAAAAGAAATTTAATACTAATTCTAGTTAATAATGAAGCAAATTATTATTTTAATTAATAATAATTTAGGTCATTACTTCTTAAATAAAATACATTATGTAGGTAACCGATTTTGAAATGGAATATGGTTGAGTTTTGAAAAGTGGTTATAAACGAGTTTTCGATATAAAACCCGACTCTTATAAGGAAGTTATAAAAGGAATTATAAGCGCATACGATGGTTTAAATAAATGTTTACTCAACATTTGAAATAAAAAGGAAAAGGGAAATCGAGATAAAAAGGGATTTATTTAAAACTTGGGTTTTTATAAATAAAGTTTATGAAAGGAAATGAGAAGTCAAAGCGGAATTTGAATTGGCAATGCTTAATAATGGAATTAAGTAAAATGGTTAGAATTGAAATGAGGTTTTCAAAAAGGATCAATTTAAAAGGGATTTGGATTTGAGTTTGGTAAAGGATTTAGAAATGAGATTTCGTAATAATAATTCTAGTTATAAAATGAACGCTTAGGAAGAAGTTAATGTTAGAAGATGATTTTTATTAGGCAATTACTTAATCAACAAATTGAGTAATAATAAGTTATATTCAAAAATAGATATAAAGTAAGAAGGTTTTATGAACCACATTTTTAATAAAATAGTTTAACGAGATTGGGCTGATACTAAAATGAATATGGGTTTTTGAATTACAACTCATATCTATCTTAAGATAAGAACGTTGCTGATCAAGATCTGAGAGGTAAATAAATACCCCCAACTTGAATGACTTCAAGGTTATCTAAGGATGATGTTAGTTGAAATGGGAAAGAGGTTAAGAACAATTTATTATTTCCAGACGAGAAATAATAACGCAATGTAAATTGTGAGGTCTGATAATATAAAATGAGATTTCCAAAGTAACGGAAATAAAAAGATTCAAGAATATAAAATGTGATTTCCAAAGTAACAGAAATAAAGAATTCCCGAAATAAAGGATATAAAGAAGAGTGCGTGAAATATGACGATATTTTTGGATTAAAAGGGGAATGAAAAGTAACATGTTGAAAGGAGTTAATCGAAAAGAAAAATTGTTGGTTTTGTTTCCAAATAATGAAACAAAAGAGATTCGTAACATTATTTTACGAATGTTAAGATGAATTGATTTTCCCAATTATAGATGATAAGAAAAGATATAGGAAATGATTTGAAATGATAATAGATTAGAAAATTGGTTATGATGATAGGATATTTTCCTAAGCTTTGAAATAAAATAGTTTTGAAATTTATCATATGTTAAATAAGAATAAAGAAAACGATATTCGTAATATCAAAATATTTTAAAGAGTTTTTCATTAACCTTTGTTAGTCGTATTTAATTAAAGAGGCCACGTAATGCCGAGTACTGAATCAGTAAACTCAATTTATTTTCACAATTGCTTATTTGACAGTTAAATAGCTGACTCTCAAATCTGGTCAATACGATTGTTGGTACGGAAAGACCAGGATCGAATTTATATTCGAAAACCATTCCGAACAAGCAAATACGTGAAGATAAAAGATTGAGCAATTAAAGACCGTGGATCTTCATAAGCGGAAGAATGACTTCTTGAATATTCTCTGTGCTGCAACGCAGAGGTATTCTGATGTGATTCGGTCATTGTTGGGATTTTGCGGATTGTTAGGACTACTTGCTACTGACTCTTGGGGTGATACTTATATAGGATGTGGCAGGAGGGTGCCTTCGGTTTATCCTGTTCCTGGATGACTTGTATGGACGAGTGTCTGACAGTGTATTTCCAAAGGAGTCACGTACATTAATTTTTACAAACGTATTTCTGTTGGTGGTGGAAAAGCCTGTACACTTTCTCTTAGCTAAACAACTAGAGTATTTTTGTGGACATCAATTAAGTGATATCTAGCGGATCTGACGATGTGGCATTCAAAGTGAACAGTCTCCGATGTTCTGAAGAATTAAATAATAATATAATAATGATTAGTTAATTAATTTGGACCTCAAGCCTCTTCAAATGGGAAATGGTACAAAATCGGGTAGGTCGCTTGACTATGTGGGTCACACCCATCAAAATGGTGTATTCATTACCTAATCTGGTGAAATTAAATGCCTTCGGTTGTCCCTTTATTTTATTTGTACGCTATCGGTTCAGTTGGCTGGCCCCCAACCATGGTAATGATATATTCGGTACTCTCAAGCGAAGTGAGGGGCCGATCATGTTTTGCCGGGGTTGTAAGATGTTTTTGTTGAATCCCCAATGTATTCATCTCCAGAGGTACGTTGTCGGAAGGTGGTCCCATATCTTGCCATAGTTGGAAATTCATTCTCCAATAAGAGCCCGCGGTTTTGATTGTATACTATGTATGTGGAGTGCGAGATGCAAGCGTTCTGCTAGATTGCTATTTACTTGATATTAGACATTATTATAATATCAGAAAATATATTGATTTCAAAAATGTTTTGGGTTATAGTAAGGTAAAAACCATCTATATTTATGTGTGGATTTGGTCTTACTATTATCCTTTCTTTCAAAAAGATTTTAACTTTAAAATCAAGTTGGATATTACCTATAAACTTAATGTGTTTTTCTCACTCTGGTTCACCAGACTGGTCCGTGCATTCGTAATGCTCGGGTTAACCGGGCTGTACAGGTTTAAGTTATCGGATTTAGTGAAGAGACGAGCTGAAAGAGTCCAGATGTATGATATATGTTTATTCCGCTGTGTGTTGTATATGAGGACTGATATTATAACTGTCCAGATGTGTTGATGTACTTTGATGATTGTACATTTTATATCAAGCTCTCAGTAAAGATTTATTTCTATATTATATTTTGTTTCATTGCGATGTGAGATTCTGTATTTATGTTTCTTCTTCTTCTATTCTATTATTTCTTTCTTTCTTATCTCACCCTCTATATTCTTTCTATTAACTATCTACTTTTCTATACAATTTGGTTTGGACATGAGTTGCTATTGTCATCCCAAAGGGTACGGGAAAGACGGTACATTACAGTGGTATCAGAGCAATGGTTGATAACTAAGATGATGAGGGAGATGACAAGTAATAACCTTGGCTCTGTCGAGTAACCCCGTCTCCATCGAGTAATCTGGGTTAGCAATACCCTAGATTGAGTTGAGTATATATATGAGAGAGCTATTTGTAGATTTCATATACAAATGTTTTGTATTGTGTTGTTTGACCGGTTTAAGTGTTGAGAAGCACTGAACTAGTAGTTGACACAATATTGTTTTGTAAAGTGGGTAAATGAAATAGTTTTGCCCGAGGTATATTTTTATATAAAAAAGAAATAATTTATCAAATTATTAAGATATTGGTGTGTTTGATTGATTTGTGTGAAATTCAAATTAAACTAAAATTTGAAACAGTAAAATAACCAAGAGAGAATTTCAATATGAAATTAGAAAATGAGATTGAATGAATCAGAATTTAACTTAAGGATAAGTTAAAAATGTAATAAATTAGAATGAATGATTTTTGAAATAAAATCAGAACTGGGATTATGAAATGATTATAAACTAATTAGAAAATCAATTAGTTAATTGGATTTGAAATTAAAACTTAACTTGGTTAAGTTAAGGATGGGCATTGGAATTATATAAGATAAATATGAGATTTGGAAACTAAATTAATAAAAGTGAATGGAAACCAATCGGATATTAATCATTTGATAATTATAGTATGATAAACTCAAGTGAATTTTATCAAAATAAATATTGATGTTGGATATGGATTAAATCTATTGGGGTATGTTGTTATGCGTTGTTTGCTTATTGTGTGATAGATTGGTTGAATAATTCATCAATGGTTAAATAAGAAGTTAAATAAATTTAAAGCTAAATGAATTCCAGTATAATAATTTGAATGGAATTGCATATGAATTGAAGTTAACAATTTAAACCCGTATTTGCCTGCAAAATTTTATGGTTCATGTTTAGTTCTTGGAATTTGTACAATCATACTTGATGATTGATGAAGTGTTATTTGAATTTCATGTATTTGTGACTTACATGTTGAGTTGAGTACAGGTAGCTGAAAGCTATGAGGATAGGTTTTGATCGCATATAAATTGAGCAAGTATGCTCAATAGCGCTCACATAAGGTATGCCTACGCGAAAGTATGAATTTTTGGGTTTTGAAATTTTGTTTTTCGACCGTGTGGTCGATGTACATATATTATTTGTTCCTGCGATATCGCAGATGTCACTCCGTACAGGGGAGACTCTGCCAAATTTTTCCAGGAATTTAATGTGTTAGAAATTTTTTGATATTTTCGAAAATTTATATTGATTATAATGAATTCGTTTTCAATTTAATAATAAATTGAATTCAGAAAATTTATGGGATTCATAACATTTTTCCTACCTTAGTAATTTCGGGGACGAAATTCTTTTAAGGGGGGAAGATTGTAATGTCCCGTATTTTGGTAGTCAAATATTTAATATATTTTATTATTTTAAATATTGTATTTGGAATATTAATCGATTTTAATATTGAATTCGTTATTCAATGACGATTGATTGTTAAGTTTATATATAATATAAATCGAGCTCGTAAATGGTGCGGTAGTTCGTAATTTACGATTTGAACTTTAACTGAATATACAGGATCCGATATAAGTCGGAATTCTGTGAAACAAGGAACATTGGAATCTTGTTGATTACAATTTTCATATGGAAGAGAAAAATCTAGATTTCGTGTTATAGATTGTAAGTTATGTCCAAATCAAAATTGGAAATAGTCACTATGGAAATCGTTATAAAAACGTAATGTTTATTTAATATATTTAAAGGGAAATTTAATTCGTTTAACTCAAAAATTGACAATATTAAGTTCTGTAAATTATATTTGGAATTGTATGCATATACTATTTGGATATATATGTTGGAAATAATTTATTATGATTTATTTTAATTAATTAGGAATTTATATAATATTTTATTTGATATTATATAAGCGTTAAAAATAGCCATTTTTGCAAACGATCTCAGTTTTCGATGAAATTAGTTTCGTTGGAACCATATCATTAAATTATTGTAAGAAAATCAAATTTCGTGGAAAATCGATATCGTATGTGACTTTGATGGCCAAAAACATCTCTATTTCTATTTAATTGTTTAGATTATTTAGACAGGGGTAACTTTTAACGAATAAACGACTGGTCAAACAAACTCCAAATTTAACGAAACAAGATTCATTGGATCCATTAGGAAGAGGTCTAGTAAAATGTCAAGGCCTCAGATTTATTGGATTTTTTCTATAATTATAGAAATTTTAAACGCTTGATTTTTCATCGATATTTATAAAGGACTTTTCACAGGCGACCTCGAAATTCGACGAAACCTGTCCTATTGGGTCCGGAATATTTTTTTTATGCTAGGATTAGGTATTACATCTCAATTTGAAGATTGTTTGTGGTGTTTTTAAACATTAATTCATCGTTAAGTATAATATATAATAAAATATTATTATTTTCCATCCCAATCCTCTTATATATAGCACGTTCTTTGCGGAAACCTAAAGTTTAGTCAAAATGCTCTTCTGTGGTCCACTTATACTTCAGTCGCCACCCTCAAGAAATGACCGACTGACAATTTCCCACTTTCCTCTCCTTAGATCTTGAAATCCGCTCATATACATGCGTATCTCACAACTACAAAATGCTTCATTTCAGCGAGCCCTACCTGCTGAATGGTGGAGATTGTGTTTAGGGCTCCGAGTTGGCCAGAACATCATCTGAAAGGGGATCGGTTTATGAGTGAACTGGCAATCAACGGAGCAGCTAGGAGGTGTGGCACTTTTGGCGAAGGCGGACTGAGGCTAGGCGAAGACGCTGACCACATCTGATCGGAGGCCAGCGTCAGGTTTTAGGCGCGATGGTGGGAAATTGTTTCGAGCGCGGGTTAAATCGTGAAGCAGTATAACAATTGGGACGGGGAAGCCGCACTTCGGGGGAGGTGGAGGAGAGTCCGAGGAGCAGGTTTCAGATCGTTAGTGGATGTGTGGCATCGAACTCTTCGTGCATGGCAAGGACGAGGAACTGGGGAACAAGGCATTGCTGGGTAGATGAAGGAAGCGGTATCTGAAACGCAGGAAGTATCAGAAAGTGGATGGCCTGACAGTAATTAAAACGTAATTAGAAATTTGATTAGGGTTAATAAAAGTTAGTTAATTTAATTAAGATATTAGTTAATAAAAGAGTTAGTTAATGGTTCTAATTATAGGCAACAACTAATTTATAGAATGGAAGAAGTATAACTAAGTTAGGATTATATTAATCAACCATGTTTTAAAATCATGCCAGGTTTTTAACAACACAACGAAGGGAAGTCGGACTGGAACAGAAGTGCAAACGGTTGACCTGATTTGTTAATAGATAAAATAATTAGTGTTAATGAAATTGTAATTAAGAATATAGTTTAATTATATTAACTTAAACATTCATGACTCATTCTTTGTTTACAGAATGGGAGACAAGGTCCTGGAGCCTACAAAGGAACATAAGAAATATGGATCGACCAAAATTATATTAGAATGTAATTAGTTTAACCTAAGTTAATTAAAAAATAATTTATTTAAATTAAGTATTAACCTTTAAATATCAATAACCATTGCGTATCATAATAGAATCAAACAAACCATACATCGTCGGGATCGTCTTAATTAGCACTACATCATGGAACTGATCTGGATGCGAATAGAGACGACTGAAATTTATGATTAAATTAAATGACCGTTTAATTTAACTGTAACTGAACCATTTCAATGAAAATCAAATCAAGGTGAGTTAAACTCACTCAGTTATTCCCACTTGTATTTTTATATAATTTGGGTTTTTATTTTGTGTGCTATAATTGCTGATTGTTTGTTGTGTGTTGACTATTTACATATATATTGTATGAATTGACTGATTTGCGTGTTAGCTAATGAAAACCAAATCGTTATTTTAACGATTGGACCTAATTAAGGTAACTTACCTTGTTGATCATGGTTATAAAATAACCGTGTTTAATTTAATGAATTATTTGAATTGTATGAATTATTTGTTAGTGTTAAATAATTTGGGTGATATTAAATTGGTTCTGTTTTACTGTTATAGAAATAATCAGTAAAATTTAATTTAATGATGCTATGTGATATAACCCATTTGGATATAGAGAAGAACAGGTTGGAGGAATCCAACCAGATTACTCAAATATATTAGATGTTATTTATTTTCATATTATCATTATATGAATTATTTTAACCCATTTGTTTGGTTGATTGATTTGATTATTGACCATCGACCTAAAATTTAACAAACTGTTTTGTTTTAACCAATGGGTAGTATTAGTTGAGTAATTGGCAATAGTTGGCCTGTAAATCAATCGCTTTGGAATACTGATTTACCGTCAAGTAAATCGATAAAAATGAAGTTATGAAATTTATTTTATAACTGAATTTAGATATTTAAATATTTTATTTTAAAAATGGAGTTTATATAAAAAAAGAAATCAGCCGTGTGCGAAGCACGTGCCTTATCTAAATTATTAAACTATTTATAACCCAGTTTAATTGTTTTTAAGAAACAATTAAAATGGGATTATATTATTATTTATTTAATATTAATCAAAGTAAATGAGGTTATTTAAATTAATTTATTAATTAATTTAAATGCAGAGACGAGTTAAAGTTGATCAGCGAGTTAATCATGCTTTAGAGTTGACCAAGTCAACTATTTAAATTGAAACCGATTATTTAATTAAATTATATATGCCAATTAGAAATGAAATAAATTAGAATATAGTTGCTTAACTTGAATAAGATTTTAAAAAGAAATTTAATACTAATTCTAGTTAATAATGAAGTAAATTATTATTTTAATCAATAATAAATTAAGTAATTACTTCTTAAATAAAATACATTTATGCAAGTAACCGATTTTGAAATGGAATACGATTGAGTTTTGAAAAGAGGTTATAAACGAGTTTTTGATATAAAACCCGACTCTTATAACGAAGTTATAAAAGGAATTATAAGCGCATCCGATGGTTTAAAGAAAGGTTTACTCAACATTTGAAATAAAAAGAAAAAGGGAAATCAATATAAAAAGGGATTTATATAAAACCCGAGTATTTATGAATAAAGTTTATGAAAGGAAATGAGAAGTCGAAGCGCGATTTGAATTGGCAATACTTAATAATGGAATTAAGTAAAACGGTTAGAATTGAAGTGAGATTTTCAAAAAGGAACAATTTAAAAGGGATTTGGATTTGATTTTGGTAAAGGATTTAGAAATGAGATTTCGTAATAATAATTCTAGTTATAAAATGAACGCTTAGGAAGAAGTTAATGTTAAAGATGATTTTTATTAGGAAATTACTTCATCAACAAATTGAGTAATAATATGTTATATTCAAAAAGAGATATAAAGTAAGCAGGTTTTATGAACCACATTTTTAATAAAATAGTTTAACGAGATTGGGCTGATACTAAAATGAATATGGGTTTTTGAATTACAACTCATATCTATCTTAAGATAATAACGTTGTTGATCAAGGTCTGAGAGATAATTAAATACCCCAACTTGAATTACTTTATGATTGTCTAAGGATGATATCAGTTGAAATGGGAAAGAGGTTAAGAACAATTTATTATTTCCAGACGAGAAATAATAACACAATGTAAATTGCGAGGTTTAATAATATAAAATGATATTTCCAAAGTTACGGAAATAAAAAGATTCAAGAATATAAAATGCGATTTCCAAAGTAACAGAAATAAAGAATTCCTGAAATAAAGGATATAAAAAAGAGTGCGTGAAATATAACGATATTTTCGGATTAAAAAGGGAAGCTGAAAGGAGTTAATCGAAAAGAATATGTGTTGGTTTTGTTTCCAAATATTGAAACAAAAGAGATTCGTAACATTATTTTACAAATGTTAAGATGAATTAATTTTCCTAATTATAGATAATAAGAAATGATATAGGAAATGTTTTGAAATGATAATAGATTAGAAAATTGGTTATGATGATAGGATATTTTCCTAAGCATTAAAATTAAATAGTTTTGAAATTTATCTTATGTTAAATAAGAATAAAGAAAACAATATTCGTATTATCGAAATATTTTAAAGAGTTTTTCGTTAACTTTTGTTAATTGTATTTAATTAAAGAGACCAAGTAATGCCGAGTACTGAGTCAATAAACTCAATTTATTTTCAGAGTTGTTTATTTGAAAGTTAAATAACTGACTATCAAATCTGGCTAATACGATTATTGGTACAGAAAGACCGGGATCGAATTTATATTCGAAAACCATTCTGAACCCGCAAATACGTGAAGACAGAAGATGGAGCAATTGAAGACCGTGGATCTTCATAAGCGGAAGAATCACTTCTTGAATATTCTCTGTGTTGCAACGCACAGGTATTCTGATGTGATTCGGTTGTTGTTGGGATTTTGCGGGTTGCAAGGACTACTCGCTACTGATCCTTGGGTAAAACCTATATAGGATGTGGTAGGAGGGTGCCTTCGGTTCATCCTGTTCCTGGATGACTTGTATGGACGAGTGTCTGACAGAGTATTTCTAAAGGAGTCACGTACATTAATTTTTACAAACGTATTTCTATTTATGGCGGAGAAGCCTGTACACTTTTTCTTAGCTAAACAACTAGTTGTGGATGTTAATTAAGTGATATCAAGTGGATCTGACGATGTGGCATTCAAAGTGAATTGTGTTTGATGTTCAGAAGAATTAAATAATAATGATTAATTAATTAATTTGGACCTCAAGCCTCTTCAACTGGGAAATGGTATAAAATCAGGTAGGTCGCATCAAAAGGGTATATTCATTACCTGATCTGGTGAAATTAAATGCCTACGGTTGTCCCTTTATTTTATTTGTATGCTATCGGTTCGGTTGGCTGGCCCACAACCACGGTAATGATATATTCAGTACTCTCAAGCGAAGTGAGGGGCCAGTCATGTTTAGCCAGGGTAGCAAGATGTTCTTGTTGAATCCCCAATGTATTCATCTCTAGAGGTACATTGTCGGAAGGTGGTCCCATGCCTTGCCATAGTTGGAAATCCATTCTCCAGTAAGAGCCCGCAGTTTTGATTGTATACTATGTATGTGGAGCGTGAGATGCAAGCATTCTACTAGATTGATATTTACTTGATATTAGACATTATTATAATATCAGAAAATATATTGATTTCAAAAATGTTTTGGGTTATAGTAAGGTAAAAACCGTCTGTATTTATGTGTGGATTTGGTCTTACTATTATCCTTTCTTTCAGAAAGATTTTAACTTTAAAATTAATTTGGATATTACCTATAAACATAGTGTGTTTCTCTCACTCTGGTTTACCAGACCGATCCATGCGTTTGTAATGCTCGTGTTAGAACGGGTTGTACAGGTTTAAGTTATCGGATGCAGTGAAGAAACGAGTTAGAAGTGTCCAGATGTATGATATATGTTTATTCCGTTGTGTGTTGTATATGAGGACTAGTATTATAACTGTCCAGATGTGTTGATGTACTCTGATGATTGTAAATTTTATTTTAAGCTCTCAGTAAAAAATTATTTCTATATTATATTTTGTTCCATTGCGATGTGAGATTATGCACGTGTGTTTCTTCTTCTTCTATTCTATTATTTCTTTTATTATTATCTCACCCTCTATATTCTTTCTATTAACTATCTGCTTTTCTATACAATTTTGTTTGGACATGAGTTGTGATTGTCATCCCAAAGGGTACGGGAAAGACGGTACGCTATAAACACCCATATTGCTTAACTTTAGAAAATTCTTTTGATAGAAAAGGATAACGTAAGACCATCCCACACATAAACATGGACGTTTTTTACCTTACTATAACCAAAACATTTTTAATAGGAAATCCGGTGCTATCAAATAAATAACTAAGTAGCAGAATGCTTGCATCTCATGCTCTACATATTCATTATATAATCAAAAACCGCTAGGCAATGGATTCCAACTATGACAAGGTATGGGACCACCTTCCGATCAGTGTACTCTAGAGGGGGTACACTGGGGTTCAACAAGAACACCTTGCAACTCGCCCACACATGACCGGTTACTCATTTCGCTTGAGTAGACCGAATGCATTATCACCCGATGGTTTTAAGGGCCCACCATCCATCCGTGGAGATACAGAATTGAAAGAAGAATTAATAAGGAATTTCTCTAGATTGGTGATAATATACCCTGCTTGGGTACGACCTTACTAGTCATGTTGCCTACCCGATTTTTGTCATTTCTCAAAATTGAGGCTTGAGGCTACATTTTCTTTTTAGAACATCTGTCCACCATTCACTTTGAATGCCACATCGTCATACCCGTCAAACCACTAATTTTATCTTCGCAAAAATATTATGGGTATAAAAAGCTAAAAGAAAAAAATTCCTCCGCCACTTGATACCTTGAAAAGATCGTCTTACGTGATCCGCTAGGCATACTCTGTCAGACATTCGTTCATACAAGTTGTTCTGAGGCAATAAAAACAGAAGGCACCCTCCTGCCGCATCCAAAGTATCAGTAGCGAGCAGTCCTTGCAAATCCGCAAAATCTCACTTACGACCGAATCACGTCAGAATACCTCTGGTTGCACTCTAGAGAATATTTGACAAATAATCCTTCCGCTTAAGATTCATAGTCTTTAATTTATCCATCTTCATCAGCATCTTCCACGTTTTTGTATTTGCTGGTCGGAATGATTTTCGAATATAAATTCGATCCCGGTCTTTTCGTACCAAAAACAGCTTGGGCCAGATTTTGATAGTCGGTTATTTAACTATCAAATAAAACAACTGTTCATTCATAAAAAGAAAATGAATTCACTGATTCAATATCAAGCATCATTTGGCCACCTTAATTAACCATCGGTTAATTAAATTTCTAAAACCCTTAATCTTTCAATATTCGAAAACATTTCCATTTACCACTATTCTGCCTAAACTCAACTTGGAATCTCAATATCTTATATTTTGCCCAAAGCCAGATACTCACCCGAATCCTTATTTAATTTCCATTCATTCACTAATCCCATTAACAAAACCCATCATTCCAAATTATTTTAAAAATAACGTTCCAAAAAACGTTTATTATTAATGGAAAATCCTTCTTACAATTTTTTTTAAATCAGTTTCCATATATTTACGATTTCTTAAACCCATTTAAATCCTTTATAATCTTATAAGGGACATTTCAAATGTCCTTAATACGTAAATTTATTTATACATTCAGTTATAAATCACTTAACCATTTAGGGAATAATAATATCTTAAAATTTTCATTTTACTCTAAATGGTTATAAAAAGTAATTAAACTTCGATAATTATTTTCAAAATTCATATTTCAAAATCATATACGAATATAAACTTGGAACATTCATAATTGATTTAATATTGATTCCAGAAATCTTTATATATATATTTTTCTCGGTAATACTAAGGAGGCAAATGTCTACTAAAGTACCAAACCGTGAAATATCAGTCAATTTCACATCCAACAATAAAATATAATCATATTGGTAAACATTATCAATAATACCAAGGAATCCGTTTGGATTCCCCTAACCTGTCCTTATCACAATGGGTTATCTCAATTTAAATACCGCAATATATTTATCATAACACACGAAAATAAACTACTTAACGGTCCACAATCAATTAACAACATCCATTTAAGCATCCAATCACTTATTATATATGTTTATTTTATTATAAACGTAACCAACAAGGTCGGTTACCTCATTTGGAATATAATCATTAAAATAATGATTTATTTCGATTCTGCATTCATGCAAACAATCATCAAACCAACAATCATTAGCAAACATCACACACAAAATAAAAACCCAGCTTATAGAAAATATAAGCGGGATAAACTGAGTGAGTTGAACTCACCTCGATATCCATCGTTTTGGTATCGAGTGGTTTCAATTAAATTAAACAAACGTTTAATTTAAATGAAAATAGAATTTGCATCCAATCGCGTCCAAATCTGTTCTAGAATGAAGCGCTTGTCACGATGATACCAACGCCCTATGTTTTGTCCAAGCCTATTAACATATAAGCACATTATACAAACTATAAGTTACACCATCAGTTAACTTAGATAGTTGTTGTTTAATTATATTTTCGTTAACTATTTCGTTAATCAACTGTAATCAAATTAAAAATAAATCAAACCGTTAATCATTGTTTTACACAATAGCAGGGCGGTGTATATATGTTCGTTTAGGCTTACCTAAATACAACCCATGCTCTAAAACTTCTTCTACCGACTATATAATGATTCCATTTTATGCAATATATATATATATATATATGGCCATGAAATCCATCATTTAGCACATTACTTAATGACTAGGCATGGTGTATAAATTTGCATGTAGTAGTCTTTCTGCTTATATCACTTTCGAACCTTATTAAGTGTTGTATCCATTTAATTAAGTGATTAGGCACAACCCTAATCATAAACAGGCACACTTAATCAGGTTAGGAACGTTAAAAAAAGTTAGGAATCTTACCGTTCATTAATATAACATTAATAAAAGTTGACATGTTAAATAGAAAACTGAGCACATTATAAAAGAGTTGGGCATGTTACAAAAAGAGGTGGGCACGTTATACCTTCTAGTTTCCTACCTGTTGCGCTTCTTGCCATGCCATATACCCACGTATCCTCTCCTATATTGTAATTTTTTTTTCTATCAGCCCAAGCCCATTGACCTCAAAGCTCATGTCCTCTCAGCCCAACCGCCACTCCCTCTTTTCCCGTTTTATAATTCGTCCAAACAAATGATACAGGCTCACATTTTCTTCCCCACTTTTACACTGTTTATCTCCCCATTTGTATAATTCTTCCCAGGAAACTTCCGCTCACTTCAATCCCCAATTTTTTGTTTTTGTTTCTGTTTCCATGCATGTGCCACCCTTATGTATTAAAACTCATACGCTCAAATGCCAACCCTTCCCAAACCTTACTCACGTGCCCCCACTTCCACTTCCTCCACCACTATTCTAGTCTATGTCAAAAACCGCACATAGATTTGTTTTACTCCACTTCTCACCATTATGCAGCTGCGCCTGACACCGACCCCGACCCCGACAACATCCCTTCACCGCGATAGACAAACTCCTTCCTAACTTACCAGGAAACAAGAGCAGCTCCCGGCGTACTGTTAAGCCATGCTGCTGACCTTGCTTCCCCTTTTCACGCCTCAACTTATGATGACTAATAGCTCCCAGTTCACCATCACCTGACTTCCCTTCCTCTCCGGCATGACCTCGCACACCACCACTGACACCTAAAAAACCGCACGCAAGCCTCACCATCGTCGACTAAGCTTCCTTCCTGCCGTTCAAAATAGTGTCGACCCTTCCCATTTTGCAAACAATAGTCAATACTACTTCTTATTTCTCTCGTATACAAAACACCCAACACCGTTCAAAATATTGTACCTTCGTGTCTCCATTCTTGTAGTAAAGGACAGGCCAAAATATTTGAGGTGTATTGAGAAAATTTTGATTTGTTTAAGGAGCTTGCGTGTTTGCTGAAGCGAGAAAAAGAAAACGGAATTTTGGTTCTTATTCAAACAGGAGAGGCATGGATATATATAGGCGAAGGAGGAGTTACCAGATAAGAAAAATATCTTCTCTAGGCTTCACATCTTTAGGTCGGCGGAAGGCTTAGGGTAGCTGTTTCTTGGTGGGAATCTCGAAATAAGTCTCGGTCGGTATGGTGTATGTAAATTGGTAGGAAAGAAATTAAAAACTATTTTGGGACGCACAAATGGACAAAACAATGAATAGCGGGGGAGAATATATAAAATTTTATACCCATTTTAAAATATGATGGTACCGTTATTTTATCGTTGCCCATTAAACACGCATTGACTTACACAATCTTCAAATATGACGAAAATAGGCGTGATGCTACGTCTGGTCGTTACGATCCCAAAGAAATTTGTTTCATTGAAAACCGTCTCCGTCTGCAAAATAGTATATTTTAATTCAAATTACATTTATCAGTTCACCTTTAAATTTCGTCCGCTGACAAAACAACTCCGTTTGGTTTCAAACTGTAAATCCTACAATAACTAGCTATACGTATTCCAATAAAACTCATTTCATCGAAAACGGAGGCTATTTGAAAAAAGCTATTTTTAAAGCTTATATAATATCAATATAATATAATTAAATTCAAAACAATGGTAATAATAAATTATTATTATCGTATATCTCCAAATGAAATATTATACAGCTTCAAAACTAACCAGTATATATTTTTAACTTAGCAATCGAAATTTCGAGTTAAACGATATTCAAATATATAAAATCCCTTTATATTCATTAAATAAACATTATCGTTTATTAACAAATTCCATAACGACTATTAGAAAATTTGAATTGGACATAACTTACAATCTATAAGTTGAAATCTCCATTTTTCCCTTTCATTAGAAAAATATAATCCAATAGATTCAAATGTTTCTTATTTCAAAGAATTCCGACTTATATCGGATCATGTATATTCAATTAAAGTTCAAAACTCAGTATTACGAACTACCGCGTCATTTCGAGCTTGTTTTAATTATATTTTAAATTTAAATGTTCAAACTTCAATTTATTATTAAATAAATTCGATAAAAACCCATTTAATCAATATTAAAAACAAAATTAAATATTCGTAATCAACGTTCAAAAATCCGGGATGTTACATTCTTCCCCCCTTAAAAGAATTTCGTCCTTGAAATTACAAGGTAAGAAGAATGCTCCGAACCCGGTTAGTTTCAAAGTAATCTTTTAGAATTTATTATCAACAATATTATAATTTTTAAATATTTCGGAAAAATTTCGCTAGCACCTCCTCTGCGTGGTTCGATCGGTACAACAACAATTACCACTCTGTCCCTCAACTTCTCCGAAAGAAAATCAAAAGCCAAATGGCTACCCAACTCAGGGGTATAAAATTAATCACTCCAATCAGTCTATTAAAGTTTACCTATTTGTTGGGCAACTCAATTCCAATTTCGAAGCAAATCAAGTAACTACTCTTTGTCTTCCAACATGTACTTCAATATCAACTTCCATGGCGTTCTGGAATCTGTACCTTGCTCAATTTATAATGTAAATAACAAACCAAAGTTAATTCAGTTTCATTTCGTTACTGATTTTATTTCCAATTCATTATACTAGAATTTAGTTTCAACTCATACAACTTCTTTATTGACCTGTTTGATGACTTCTATCCAACCAATTCAACATTCAAATAACAAACAACCAAATCAATTGAATTATATTCAACATTGATACTTACTGGTCCGAATTAACTTTGGTTTAACATACATTAATATCAATCGATTATTATTCGATTAATTTCCATTATTATCCATTCGATTTCCAAATTTAAAATTTATTTCATTTAATTTTAATTCTTCAGTTAATTTGAATTTCAAAAAAATCAATCAAAACAACTAAACAACCAATATTGCTATAATTTTAGGAAAACTATTTCCCTTTTTTATATATAAAATACAATTTGGGTAAAATTATTTCATTTACCTCTTTATGAAACAATATTGTATCAATTGCCAGTTCAATCTGGTTTCCCAACACTTGAGCCAATCAATCAACATAATAGAAAACATTCTATATAACATTTACTAATACGCTCTCTCGTATATACACTCAAACTCAATCTAGGACAATTCTAACCCTATCTCTATTGAGTTATACCACAGAGCCAAGGTGACTACTCAACCTTCAGCTCTGATACCAAGTGTAACGATCCACTTTTACGTACAATTTAAGCCGACGTTTAATTACCGCAGTCCACCCAAGTTATATAGAAAAGCAGAAAGTTAATAGAAAGAAGTTAGAGGGTGAGAGAAAGATAAAATAGAAAAATTAGAACAGAAGAACAAGAAGAAGAAGCAACACCACACAGAGTCTCACATCACATCGAAATAAAATATAATACAGAAATAACTTTATTGAGAGCTTGAAAAATACTTATAATTATCAGAGTACTGCAGTCAAAAACAATATGAGTAGTTTTTACAACCTATCCTCATACACAACACACGGTGGAATAATATTATATATATAATACATTTGAACTCCTCCAACTCGCTTCTGGATTTCACGGCATCCAATAACTGAACCCGAAAAGACTCGGTCTGACCCAAGCATTACAAATGCCATGGATCAGTTTGGTGAACCAGTGTGAGAAAACTCACTAAGTTTAAATAACACCCATATTGGTTAACTTTAGAAAAACCTTTTGAAAGAAAAGGAAAATAGTAAGACCAGCCCGCACAAAAACATGAACGGTTTTTACCTTATTATGACCCAAAACATTTTGATAGGAAATCCGGTGATATTATAATAGTGTCTATCAAATAAACAACCAAGTAGCAGAACGCTTGTGTCCCACTCTCTACATATTCATTATATTATAAAAAACCGTGGGGCTCTTATTGGAGAATGGATTCCAACTATGACAAGGTATGGGAAACATTCCGATTAGTGTACTTTAGAGGGGATACACTAGGGTTCAACAAGAACATCTTGCAACCCAGCCACACATAACCGATTACTCATTTAGCATGAATAGACCAAATGTATTATCACTCGATGGTTTTAAGGGCCCACCATGCATCCGTGGAGATACAGAATCGAAAGAAGAACAAATAAGGAATTTCTTTAAAATGGTGATAATACACCCTGCTTGGGTGCGACCCATCTAGTCATGCTGCCTGTCCGATTTTTATCATTTCCCAGTTGTGAGGCTTGAGGATACATTTTCTTTTAAAACATCTGTCCGCCGTTCACTTTGAATGCCACATCGTCATACCCATCAAACCACTAATTTGATATTCCCAAAAATATTATGGGTATAAAAAGCAAAGAGAAACGAATTCCTCCACCACCAGACGTAAGACCTTGAAAAGATCATCTTATGTGATCCGTTAGGCATACTCTGTCAGACATTCATCCATACTAATTGTCCTGGGACTGGACAAACCGAAGGCACCCTCCTATCGCATCCAAAGGATCAGTAGCAAGCGGTCCTTGCAAATCCCCAAAATCTCACTCATGACCGAATCACATCAGAGTACCTCTGGTTGCACTCCAGAGAATATTCGACAAGTAATCCTTCAGCTCAAGATTCACGATCTTCAATTGCATTATCTTGTTCAGCATCTTCCACGTTTTCGTATTTACTGGTCGGAACGGTTTTTGAATATAAATTCGATCCCGGTTTTACGTACCAAAAACGGCTTGGGCCAGATTTAGACAGTCGGTTATTTAACTATCAAATAAAACAACCATTCATTCATAAAAAGAAAATGAATTCACTAATTCAATATCAAGCATCATTTGGCCTCTTTAATTAACCATCGTTAATTAAATTTATAAAATATTTAATCCTTTAATATTCAGAAACATTTGCATTTACCACTATTATGCTAAACTCAAACTAAAATCTCAATATCTGATACTTTGCCCAAAGCCAAATACTCACCCAAATCCTTATTTAATTTCCATTCATTCACTAATCCCATTAACAAAACCCATTTAATCTCATTCCAAGTTATTTTAAAAATAACGTTACAAAAAACATTTATTATTAATGGAAAATCCTTCTTACAAATTCTTTTAAATTAATTTCCATATATTTACGATTTCTTAAACCCATTTAAATCCTTTGTAAACTTATAAGGGACATTTCAAATGTCCTTAAAACTTAAATCTATTTATACGTTCAGTTGTAAATAATTTAACCATTTAATATTTTAAAATTTCCATTTTGCTCTAAATGATTATAAAAACGTAATTAAACTTCGATAATTATTTTCGAAATTCATATTTCAAAATCATATACGAATATAAATTTGGAACATAATTGATTTAATATTGATTTAGAAATCTTTATATTTTTTCCCGATAATAATAAAGAGGCAAATGTCTACTAAAGATCCAAATTGTGAAATATCAGCCAATTTCACGTTCAATAATAATATATAATCATACTGGTAAACATTATCAATAATAATGAAGAATCCAGTTGGATTACCCCAACATGTCCTTCCCTGCATCATAATGGGATATCTCAATTTCGATACCGCAATATATTTATCACAACACACGAAAATAAACAGTTTAATGGCCAACAATCAATTAACAACATCCATTTATGCATCTTATTATTTATTAAATATGTTTATTTTATTATAAACATAACCGATTAGGTAGGTTACCTCGTTTGGAATATAATCGTTAAAATAACGATTTATTTCGATAAAATTATACAATGCAATTTAATCAATGAATATTTAAATTATTCAGCATTCATGCAAATGGTCATCAAACCAACAATCATTACCAAACATCGCACACAAAATAAAAACCCAGCTTAGAGAAAATATAAGCGGGATAAACTGAGTGAGTTGAACTCACCTCGATTTCCGTCGTCGAGGTATTGATTGGTTTCAATTAAATTAAACAAGCATTTAATTTAAATGAAAATAACATCTGCATCTAATCGCGTCCAAATCTATTCCAAAATGAATCGCTTGTCACGATAATTCCAACGCCCTACGTTTTGTCCAAGTCTATTAACATATGGGCACATTATATAAATTATAAGTTACACCCTCAATTATCTTGAAAAGTTATTGTTTAATTACATTTTAGTTAACTATCTCGTTAATCAATTGTAATTAAATTATACATAAATCAACCGTTAATCGTTGTTTTACACAAAAGCAGGGCGACGTGTATCTGTTCGTTTAGGCTTAAATAAATACAGCCCATGCTCTAAAACTTCATCTACCGACCATATAATGTTTCCATTCTACACTATATATATATATATATGTGTGTGTGTGTGTGTGTGTATACATGGCCACGAAATCCATCATTAGGCACATTAGCTAATGACTAGGCATGGTGTATAAATTTGCATGTACCGTCTTTCTGCTTATATCACTTTCGAACCCTATTAAGTATATATATATATATATATATATCGTATCTATTAAATTAAGTGATTAAGCACAATCCTAACCATAATTAGGCATATTTAATCAGGTTTGGCACGTTAAAAAAAGATAGGAATCTTATCGTTCATTAATATAACGTTAATAAAAGCTAGCACATTAAATAGAAAACTGGGCATATTATGAAAAGAGTTGGGCATGTTACAAAAAGAGTTGGGCACGTTATACCTTCTAGTTTCCTTCCTGTTGCACTTATTGCCATCCCAAATGCCCACGTTTCCTCTCCTATATTGTTTGTTTAATCGGCCCAAGCCCAATGACCTCAAAGCTCATGTCCTCTCAGCCCAATCGCCACTCCCTCTTTTCCCATTTTCTAATTCATCCGAACAAATGCTACAGACTCACATTTTATTCCCCACTTTTACATTATTTATCTCCCCATTTGTATAATTCTTCCCAGGCAACTTCTAACCATTTCAATCCCCTATTTTTTTGTTTTTGTTTCCATGCATGCGCCTCCCTCATGTACTAAAACTTATACACTCAAATGCCAACCCTTCCCAAACCTTACTCACATGCCCCCACTTCCTCTTCCTCCACCACTATTCTTGTCCATGTCAGAAACTGCACGCAATATTTTTTTACTCCACTTCTCACCATTATGCAGCCATGCCTGACACCGACCCCAACAATATCCCTCCACCGCGATAGATAAACACCTTCCTAGCTTACCAGGAAATAAGAGCAGCACCCCACGTATTGTTAAGCCATGCCGCTGACCTTGCTTCTCCACTGCTTCCCATTTTTATGCCTCGACTTGTGACGATTGAAGCTCCCAGCTAACGGTCACCTGACTTTCCCTCCTCTCCGGCATGGCCTCGCACACCACCACTAACACTCGAAAAACCACACGCGAGCCTCACCATCGTTGACTCAGCTTCCTACCTGCCGTTCAAAACAAAATCGACCCTTCCTATTTTGCAAACAACAGTCAACACTACTTCTTATTTCTCTCATATACAAAACACCCAGTACCGTTCAAAATACTGCACCTTCGTATCTCTATTCTTGTAGTAAAGGACATGCCAAAATATTTAAGGTATATTGAGAAGTTTTTGATTTGTTTAAGGAGCTAGCGTGTTTGCTGAAGCGAGAAAAAGAAAACAAAATTTCAATTCTTATTCAAACCAGAGAGGCGTGAATATATATAGGCGAAGGAGGAGTTACTGGATAAGAAAATGTCTTCTCTAGGCTTCACATCTTTAGGTCAGCGAAAGGCTTAGGGTAACCATTTCTTGGTGGGAATATTGAAATAAGCCTTGGTCGACACGGTGTATGTAAATTGGTAAGCAAGAAATCAAAATTTTTTTTCGGATGCACAAATGGACAGAAGAATGGACAACGGGGGAGAATATATAAAATTTTATACCTATTTTAAAATATGACTGTACCGTTATTTTATCGTTGCCTGTTAAATACGCTCCGATTTACACGATCTTCAGATACGACGAAAATGGGCGTACTGCTACATCTTATCGTTATGATCCCATATAAATTTGTTTCGTTGAAAACCGACTTCGTTTGCAAAAATAGTGTATTTTAATTCAAGTTATATTCATCGGTTCTGTAACGACCTACCATTTTGACCGTGCCGAACTGAAAAAACGTGTCAACTGCAACCGTCCAAAACAACAGATTGTTATTAGCTTCTGAGATGAATTGAATAAATCACAGAATCACAGATCACAGACAAAGATACAGAGCAATATGATATCTCGCAGCGGAAAAATAAATAATACAATAGTAGTTCATGAAGCTACTATTGAATTGTAAATATGATAAGATTTGTTGAAATTGAAATATAAGATTTGTTATGAAATATACCAACGGTGTAAGTATGGCAATCTCGCCTATGCCATTTTGATATTTACTTAATTGATGGACATTGTTTCATATAGTGTATTAGATTGACGGGTCCTTAAAGGATGGTGATCCCAAATATCCTTTAAGTTGTTGATTGCATTTTATCGAACATTTCATTTGAATTAATTTACTTCCATGAGAATGTTAGTCGTGATCCGAATTATTTTGTTTTGCATTATGGTTCGGTCAGATCGATTATAACAGCTCCCTGGATTCACTTTTGGAGCCTGAAGTTATATGTAACACCCCGTATTTTCTGTGAATATTAAAATTAATAAATCTAAGAACACTTATTTTTTAGAAGAATAATAAAGGGAAATGGGTTAAGCCATTGCGTTCGTCTCGGAATTCTGCTTGAGATAGAGTCCGAGTTTGCATGAATCGGGCTCAGCATGAAGAAGTTACGGAGGTTAGAATATTTCAACTTTAAGCAGAAAATAAACATAAATAATAATTAAAATAAAAAACCAGTTCAAAATTCGAACATAAAAGGCTGAGCGGGAAATTTCCCGCTTAGGGTGTCGACCCCTCCAGGGGGAGTCGACATAGGTGTCGACCCCCGTGTAGGGAGTCGACCCCTTTTGAGATCTGCTTCCTGTGACGAATTCTGTAGTCCTGAGCTAATGTGGCTTTCTCTGATTGGCCAATGACTAATTTATGAGGTATTAGGGCTTACATGTCGTGCTATGGTCGACTGGATGACACATCTCTTTGGTTTGATGGCTCTAATTTCTCCTACACTAATCTGAAGGCTAGAATTAATCCTAGACAACTATATATACATAACGAAACCTAGACCTTAACCTCGTAACCTTAAGACTATAGTGTCGTCATGCTGTTCGTCTACAAGCTAGCCTAGCCTCCTTCATCTCCTCCTGACTAGAAAAATAAAACCAAACTAGTAATCGATTAGAAGAACTTCAAATCAAACGTCTACATCAAAGGATAGCTTTTCAAATTCAGAAATCAGATCCCAGAATACAAGATCCGTCATTTTTTTGTAAGTTTAGTTATTGTTTAGATCTAAACATCTAACAAAAATCATGACTGTAATAATCGGATCTAGAACGATGCCTAATTCTGATTCGTGCTTATCCTTTTGTCTAAACTAAATTACTTATTCCTATGAGACTATTGTGATTGATGTAATGGCACCTATCATGCCTAAGAGACTGTTAGACTGACATAATAGAACCTATCATGCCTATAAGACTGTTGGACTGACATAATAGAACCTATCATGCCTATGAGACTGTTGGACTGACATAATAGAACCTATCATGCATATGAGACCGTTGGACTGACATAAATGAACCTATCATGCCTGTGAGATTGTTGTGATTGATAGGATGGAACTTTTCCTGTTGTACAACCTATGCCTATGAGATTATTGTGATATATCAAATGGGACTTATCATGTTGTACATTAAATTAGTAATTCTCTTAAGTCCAATTCTATCTAATCTTTATACCTATGGTGTGAATTGCTTAGCTTGTCTACGCATAGTGTTAATGTACAACATTGAAACATGATTCTTGAATTTGGTACATCTTTACATGCCTATTTTCCTTTATGTCAATTCTTATGTTCCTTCTCTATTTCCCCCCTTTTTACTTGCTTTTGTGAATACTAAGTTCATTCGAAACTTAGATTGAATCTCGTTGTACGTGCGATTATAACACGAGGAAAATTGGGTATAATTTAATTTTGTAAATTTTGGGCATAGCTTGGGAATGTGGCATAAACTTGTATTTACTAGACTTGTGGAAAATTTGACACATAGATTTGGACGCATATGACAAATATGTAAATTGGCTAAAGATGAACATGCCTAACCCGAGGTTAGATTGGGTTGCGGTGTAAGACTGCCCGGAACTGCCCGGCACATCCAGTGACCGCAACAGTATAGATCTAATGTGAGAGGTTAGCGCATTTAAGCCCAAAAATCCGAGGTTAGATTGAGTTGTGGTGTAAGGCTGCCCAGAACCACCCGTGACATCCAGCGATCGCAACAATATAGATCTAATGTGAGAGGGAGTGCAGCAGTGTAGTTCCAACGGAGCATGGGCGTGCACATGCTACGGAGTGGAAAAGCAGGCACTGGGCATCAGTAGTATACACCGTGCATCTAGAATTTGTGTCGGGTTGCTATCATAGGGATTGATACGCCTTATGGTGGGACCAGCACAGGGTATCTACATGCAAGAGAGGGCCGATTGACATTGACATGAGGAATGTTAATACAAGTAGGGATATGATCGATAGGGTAGTAAGGGTACATCTAACATCTTCTTGGCAATTAGGCTGGTTGAGGTAAGATCCTCATACTAGATGTACACCTGAAGGCTACCATAATTGCGGGGTTGGGATCACCTTATTTTATAACATAGGATACTAGTTGGGACACTAGTAGGGGATACTGATCCTTTTTCACAGGATACTATTTGGGACACTAGTAGGGAATACGAATCGTTCTATAAAAGACACTAGTTGGGATGTTAGTTAGGTGGTGTAGAGAAAATAGGAAATCAAAGAAAGAACCGAAGCGCATTCAATGTATCTTACCTTGTCATATCTAACGATCATCATTTGTTATCTTGCTATGCTTATTATCATGGTTATGGTCTGGTATCCAATTTATTTGTGTCATAATCCTTTTATCTGTTTGCATGCTGAATAATCACTGGACTTACCAGGCTTTATGTCTAACTCTGTTTTGTTTTGCTCTCTTTTCTTTCGTTCCCCCCTCTCCCAGGTTCACAGGGAGGGACTATTACCACTTAGCTTAGTTTTCTTTCCAAGCTCGAAGATAGACGATGTATTGCTTTGGACTCTCTTTTCCGCTGCTATGGCTGGCTCATGCTTTATTAGGGAATATCATTGTCATTTCATGCATCTTTATTTTGTTAAACAAGAGAGATGCTTTGTTGTAATGGGTATTGGTGTTTTGGTGTTGGAAAATAATCTTTGTACAAGCTGTTTTACCAAGCTGTTGTTTTATCAATAAAGTAAAGTTATTTATTTTCTGCTGTTTAAATTTTGTCTATTTTGTAATTTATCTATTCTATACACTTATGACGCTCCACTGAAGTTAATGCATTCCCTTTGTGAGTGACCTTAATGGAGGTGGGGTGTTACACGTGGTATCAGAGCTTAAAGTTACCAGAACAGATAAATGATTTTTCAAAAGCGTATTTTAAAAGAGGTGTTACATAAAGAAGCTTTTTTCAAGAGAAAAGTATTGTTTTTAAAAGGCATATTCCCTAAAACCATGAGCATTGTCTTTCAATTTTCTATTTGAATCTCTTCTTCCTTTCTTTTTGCCATAGTTTTGAAGGCATACGACACATGTCAAGGGCGAAGTAGTGCCCAACCTCCATCTGTAGCCACAGTAGTTTCATCTGCGGCTAATCTTCTTTCAAGTTTTGTAGGTTGCCGCGCGATGGAGATAGTTTCGAGAAACTTGTCAACAAGATACACAAGGATAGTTAGGATAAGAATAAGGGAGTTTGGGCTAAGGAGCACAAGCCCAAGGATAAGAAGCTTGTTGATATGGCTTAATCCACGCAAAAGGAGAAAGGTGAAAAAAAGAGGCCAAAGTGGAGGAATCACAAACAAGGGATTGGAAGATAAGAAGGGTGGAAGAAACTATAGATCCCACAAAAAGAGGAAGTGTCTTTTCTGTGTATAGCGGGTCATTTAATTGTAGGAAGAAGAAGACAGGTGGTTGTTTTCAGTATAGTGAAGCAGGGCATCTTATCCAGGATTGTCGAAGGACAAGGACAAGGGCAAAGGACATAATCTTCTAGCGGGCAATTGCATGCTCTCACTGCTAGTGTACCTAAGAGAGGCAGGAACGTTTCTGTTGAAAGTTTAGTTTTTCTTTTCAATCAACCTGTTAGAATTTTGTTCGATTCTGGCTCTTCACCTTCTTTTATATCTACTTCCATAGTTGAGCCTCTACACCTTAGTACTTGTATAGTAGAAGATCCCACTATTGTCTCAAATCCAATTGGTGGTTCGGCTTATTTATCTATGATTTGTTTGGATTTGGGAATATCTGTACTAAGTGTTGAGTTTAGATGTAATGCTTACGTTTTTGGTTTCATGGGCTATGGGTTGATTCTAGGGATGGGTTGGTTATCCAGTAATGGTGCCATTCTCAATTGTGAAAGGAGGGTACTTAGACTTTAGGCTCGCCTCGGTAATACCCTCGAAATATCGTGTAACCCTAAGGGTTCTATCATGCTTAGTTACCTAGGATCTCTTGATACATCTATTGATAATTTGCAATCTGTTTAAGTAGTCCATGAGTATCCCGATGTCTTTGATGAAGTGAAGGGTTTACCCCCAAAACGTGAAATTGATTTCCGCATATACTTGGTTGATAATGCAAACCTAGTTGCATTACCCATACAACACATGGCTCCTAGGGAGAGGAAGGAGCTCAGCAAGCAAGTTAAAGAGTTGCTTGAGAAGGGGTTTATTTGGTGAAGTATTTTTGAATGGGGTGCTCCAGTAGTGTTCGCTACTAAGGCAGATGGTCCACTTCGCTTATGCGTGGATTATAGAGAATTAAACAAGCTGACTAAGAAAAATAGGCACCCACTTCCAAGAATAGATGATTTGTTTGACCAACTTGTAGGTGCGTCTGTTTTCTCCCAACTAGATTTGGCTATAGGGTTTCATCAGCTAAGAGAAGCCGAGGACAGTATAGACAAGACTGCTTTTAGGACCCCTGATGGTTTCTTTGAGTAGCTCATCATGCCTTTCGGTTTGACTAATGCGCCCGCTCATTTTGATGAATTAATGAGTAGGGTGTTTAGGGAGTTCCTTAATAAGTTTGTAGAAGTCTTCGTGGACGATATCTTGATTTTCTCAAAAAACGAGGGAGAACATGCTTTGCATTTAAGAGAAGTCATGGATACACTTCGAGCACATCAACTTTAGGCGAATTTCTCCAAAATGTCATTTTTGGAGAGAAGAAGTAAGGTTTCTAGGACATGTGGCGTCCAAAGAAGTGATAGCAGTAGATCCCGCAAAAGTAGTTGCGGTGCAAGACTGAAAGGTCCTAAGGAATGCAACAGAAGTAAGAAGCTTTCTTAGACTTGCAGGTTAATATAGGAAGTTCATTAAGAACTTTGCGAAGGTATTAGCCCCACTTACTGGATTAGCGAAGAAGAATCTAACCTTTTCTTGGGATATTGGTTGTGATGTCGCTTTCCAACAATCGAAGAGGGCTCTTACAACGACCCCATTTTTGACTATTACCTTACGGTAGTAAAAGGTTTACGGTATACACGGATGCATGCGGCACGGGACTAGGCGCCATTTTGATGTGAAAAGGAAGGGTAAGGTCGTAGCGGATGCCTTAAGAAGAAAAAGGTTGACTTCAAGTCCTCTTTATGTGAAAAGGAAAAGTTCAGAATACACATCAACCTTTGATTTTAAAACCTTCGGTTAAGTTAGCAGTTGGCATCGCTAGGAGTAAGACCTACGATTTTGGATCAAGTAGGGACTTCACAAAGAAAAGACTCTCAGATAGTTGACGCAATAGATAAGTTAAGTAGAGAAGAGACCTCTAATCACCTTAATAATTACACTTGGAAACATGGTTAGCATCTGTCTATTTTTAAGAGATAGTTCTTCCACATGGAATACCCTCTAGTGAATTCTGAAGACCCTTTGAGGAAATGTTAGCATGACACAGCAGAAGTTGTAGTCCCGAGTATACTAGATGGAGAAGAGGTAATGGGTTCCAACTCATATTTTGGAAACAGAATTTAAGATGCTAGGCAATCGTGAAGTTAAGACAGTCAGAGCACAATGGGGTGAGGCTCAAGAATATGCGACTTAGAAGGCTGAAGACAAGATACACACATCATACCCTTTTGAAGGTATATCCTTGATCTCTCTTTTTCTGTAAAGTTTGTTTGCATGCAAGTCTTTATCTTTTAAGTATATCCTCTCGGTCCTATCCTCGATCCTTAGATAGAAGCCAATGGGTGTAAACATGTGTTTGAGACATGTTATGTTTGGTGGATGCAAGTGCATGCAAGTGTTCGCTAGTGGTTGCTCGTGGATGCATACACACACACTAGGTACTAGATCGGCTCAGTCACTTTCATATTGCATATGCATATATGAATTTATATATGGTTTGAAACTTGATGTGTTATCATGTGGACGTTGCATTTGTACGAATGATTGTGCACTCATGTAGAAGTTACAAAATACAATTAGGAATAATTGCATACATGATGGACTCATAGAACTGACATGATTTGCATCAAGGAGGTTAACTGAATTAGTATACCGCCTGATTTTGCATTAGATAAGGACATATACACACACTATGCGTATGACCATGAAAGAATTAGAAACTTTTTAAGGACAATGGATGTTTGTGATTGATGGTTGAGTAGATGGTTGTTGGATGTTAGGATAGATTCTTCTTAACTTAGAGATTTCGGGGACGAAATCCTTTAAGGAGGGGAGAATGTAACACCTCGTATTTTCTGTGAATATTAAAATTAATAAATTTAAGAACACTTAATTTTTAGAAGAAGAATTAAGGGAAACAGGTTACGCCATAGCGTTCGTCTCGGAATTCTTCTTGAGATAGAGTCCGAGTTTGCCTGAATCGGGCTCAGTATGAAGAAGTTATGGAGGTTAGACGATTTCAAGTTTAAGCAGAAAATAAATATAAATAATAATTAAAATCAAAAACCAGTTCAAAATTCAAAATTCGGACAGAAAAGGCTGAGCGGGAAATTTCCCGCTCAGGGTGTCGACCCCCCCAAAGGGGGAGTCAACATAGGTGTCGACCCCCCTATAGGGGATTCGACATAGGTGTCGACCCCCCATTAGGTAGTCGACCCCTTTTGAGATCTGCTTCCTGTGACGAATTTCTGTAGTCCTGAGCTGATGTGGCCTTCTTTGATTAGCCAACGACTAATTTCGGAGGTGTTAGGGCTTATGTGTCGTGCTATGGTTGGCTGGATGACACATCTCTTTGGTTTGATGGCTCTGATTTCTCCTAGACTAATCTAAAGGCTAGAATTAATCCTAGACATCTATATATACATAGCCAAACCTAGACCCTAGCTGCATAACCCTAAGCCTATGGTACCGTCATGCTGTTCATCTACAAGTTAGCCTAGCCTCCTTCATTTTCTTCTAACTAGAAAAATAAATCCAAACTAGTAATCGATTAGAAGAAATTCAAATCAAACATCTACATCAAAGGATAGCTTTTCAAATTCAGAAATCAGATCCCATAATACAAGATCCGTCCTTTTTCTGTAAGTTTAGTTATTATTTAGATTTAAACATCTAATAGAAATCATGACTGTAACAATCGGATCTAGAACGATGCCTAATTCTGATTCGTGTCTATCCTTTTGTCTAATCTAAATTGCTTATGCCTATGAGACTATTGTGATTGATGTAATGGCACCTATCATGCCTAAGAGACTGTTGGACTGGCATAATAGAACCTATCATGCCTATGAGACTGTTGGACTAACATAGTAGAACCTATAATGCCTATGAGACTGTTGGAATGACATAATAGAACGTATCATGCCCATGAGACTGTTGGACTGACATAAATGAACCTATCATGCCTGTGAGACTGTTGTGATTGATAGGATGGAACTTTTCATGTTGTACAACCTATGCCTATGAGGCTATTGTGATTTATCAAATGGGACTTATCATGTTGTACATTAAATTAGTAATTCTCTTAAGTCCAATTCTATCGAATCTTTATACCTATGGTATGAATTGCTTAGCTTGTCTACACATAGTGTTAATGTACAACATTAAAAGGTGATTCTTGAATTTGGTACATCTTTACATGCCTATTTTTCCTTATGTCAATTCTTATGCTCCTTCTCTATTTTTCCCCTTTTTACTTGCTTTTGTGAATACTAAGTTCATTCGAAACTCAGATTGAATCTCATTGTATGTGCGATTATAACACGGGAAAATTGGGTACAATTTAATTTAGTAAATTTTGGGCATAGCTTGGGAATGTGGCATAAACTTGTATTTACTAGACTTGTGGAAAATTTGACACATAGATTTGGACATATATGACAAATATGTAAATTGGCTAAAGATGAACATGTCTAACCCGAGGTTAGATTGAGTTGCCGTGTAAGACTACCCGGAACCGCCCGGCACATCCAGCGACCACAACAATGTATATATATAATGTGAGAGGTTAGCGCATTTAAGCCCAAAAATCTGAGGTTAGATTGAGTTGCGGTGTAAGGCTGCCCGGAACCGCCCGACACATCCAGCGAACGCAACAATATAGATCTAATGTGTGAGGTTGGTGCTTTAATGAATAAATTAAAGCTAAGAAACAGACAGGCTAAGAATGGTAGGGTTAAGTTAATCAAAGAAACACTTAACCAATATAACATGATGTGTGATAGGGTTAAGTAACATAAGAGGGCAACACTTAACCAATGTAACATGACAAGTGGTAGGGTTAAGTAACACAAGAGAGCAACACTTAACCAATATAACATGATGTGTGATAGGGTTATGTAACACAAGAGGGCAACACTTAACCAATGTAACATGACAAGTGGTAGGGTTAAGTAAAACAAGAAGGCAACACTTAACCAATGTAACATGACAAGTGGTAGGGTTAAGTAACACAAGAGGGCAACACTTAACCAATGTAACATGACCAGTGGTTGAGTTAAGTTAATAATTAACCAACGAACGAGTGGGGTTAAGTTAATGGGAAACACTTAACCAATATAATATGATGAATGAACAGGGTTAAGTTAATAGAAAACACTTAATCAATTAAAACATGATGAATGAGAAGGGTTAAGTTAATAAGAAACACTTAACCAACATGACATGGCATGTGGATGGGTTATGTTAACTTGAATGGATGTATAACACTTAGCCAATTTGGGGGGTATATGAATAGACCCTAGAAAACCCTAGTAACGGGGACCCATTTCAGCAGTAACGCACATAGATGTATCACGGTACCCTGAAACTAGGTAGGGTGGGGCACAAATACTGGGCTGATTATAAGCGGTCAAAGTAGCAGCAGGGGGTGCAACAGTGTAGTTCCGACGGAGCATGGGCGTGCACGTGCTCCGGAGTGGAAAAGCAGTCACTGGGCATCGGTAGTATACACCGTGCATCTAGAATTTGTGTCGGGTTGCTATCATAGGGATTGATACACCTTATGGTGGGACCAACACAGGGTATCTACATGCAAGAGAGGGCCGATTGACATAGACACGAGGAAAGTTAATACAAGTAGGGAGATGATCGATAGGGTAGTAAGGGTACATCTAACATCTTCATGGCAATTAGGCTCGTTGAGGTAAGATCCTCATACTAGATGTACACCTGAAGGCTACCATAATTGCGAGGTTGGGATCACCTTATTTTATAACATAGGATACTAGTTGGGACACTAGTAGGGGATACCGATCCTTTTTCACAGGATACTAGTTGGGACACTAGTAGGGAATACGAATCGTTTTATAAAAGACACTAGTTAGGATGCTAGTTGGGTGGTGTAGAGAAAATAGAAAATCAGAGAAAAAACCGAAGCACATTCAGTGTATCTTACCTTGTCATATCTAACGATCATCATTTGTTGTCATGCTATGCTTATTATCATGGTTATGGTCTGGTATCCAGTTTATTCATGTCATGATCCTTTTACCTGTTTACATGCTGAATAATCACTGGACTTACCAGGCTTTATGTCTAACTCTGTTTTGTTTCGCTCTCTTTTCTTCCGTCCCCCCCACCCCCAGGTTCACAGGGAAGGAATATTACCACTTATCTCAGTTTTCTTTCCAAGCTCGAAGATAGACGATGTATTGCTTTGGACTCTCTTTTCCACTTGCAATAGCTGGCTCATGCTTTATTGGGGAATACCATTGTCATTTCATGCTTCTTTATTTTGTTAAACAAGACAGATGCTTTGTTGTAATGGGTATTGGTGTTTTGGTGCTGGAAAACAATCTTTGTACAAGATGTTTTACCAAGCTATTGTTTTATCAATAAAGTAAAGTTTTATTTATTTTCCGCTGTTTAAATTTTGTCTGTTTTGTAATTTATCTGTTCTATACACTTATGACGCTCCAATGAAGTTAATGCATTCCCTTTGTGAGTGACCTTAACAGAGGTGGGGTGTTACGTTATATTTGGATTTGCCCACCCGTATCTACTTATTCAGATTGTTCCAGCTTTCAACTATTCCTGTTGTTTCTGTTTCAAGCTATTATAGTTTATCCCTGTATTAGAATTTATTGTATTAAGCTTCTGCTGTATTATTTATGTAAACTCTGATGTAAAATTTTATTTAGTAGCTTCATGAGCTACTATTGTATTATTTATTTTTCCGCTGCGAGATATCATATTGCTCTGTATCTTTGTCTGTGATATGTGATTTATTCTATTTACCTCAGAAGCTAATAACAATCTGTCGTTTTGGACGGTTCAAGTTGACATGTTTTGTCGGTTGGGCATGGTCAAAATGGCGGGTCATTATAGGTTCACCTTTAAATTTCATCCGCTAACAAAACAACTTCGTTTTGCTCCAAACTGGAAATTCTACAATAACTAGCTATGCGTATTCCAATGAAACTCATTTCATCGAAAATGGAGGTTGTTTGAAAAACAACTATTTTTAAAGCTTATATAATATCGATATAATTTAATTAAACTCAAAACAATGATAATATTTATTTTTATTATCGTACATCTCCAAACGAAATACTATACAATTTCAAAACAAACCAATATATTTTTAGCTCAACATTCGAAATTCCGGGTTAAACGATATTCAAATATATAAAAATCCCTTTATATTTATTAAATAAACGTTATCATTTATTAACAAATTCCATAGCGACTATTTGAAAATTTGAATTGGACATAACTTACAATCTATAAGTTGAAATCTCCATTTTCCCTTTCATTAGAAAAATGTAATCAAATAGATTCAAACGTTTCTTATTTCAAAGAATTCCGACTTATATCAGATCATATATATTCAATTAAAGTTCATAACTCAATATTACGAACTACCACGTCGTTTCGAGCTAGTTTTAATTATATTATAAATTTAAACGTTCAGAATCCATTATATTATTAAATAAATTCGATAAAAATCCATTTAATCAATATTTATAATGGAATTAAATATTCGTAATTAACGTTCAAAAATCTAGGATGTTACAAATATGTAACGAACTGGCGATTTTCGACTCCGAAAATCAACACAAAACTACCAAGTTGGCTATTAAGACATCGGAAATACCTGATCATTAATAGAAATAAGTTAGAGGGTGGGAATAGATAAGATAGAAACTTAGAATAGAAGAAGAAGAACATACAACATCAGAGTAAACACGAATCTCACAGCGGAACGAATATAATATAATATAATTTTGCAATAAAATAGTATATATATATATAGAATAACATTATCGGAGTACAACATTTTCACACAACGCAAATAACAATAGCTATATAATACTGAAGCCTCGTGCTTCAAGCTCCTTCAAGTATATCTGTAAAGACTTGAACTATTTGACTGCCCGTACAAATTTGGGCACCCAAGAGTTTAGGGAAAACAAAACAAAATAAACTCTGGGTCAGTCACGGGACTGGTGTGAGTAAACTCAAATCATTTGGTTTAACCTTTCAAATTCCTTTTCAAAAGAAAAGGTAATCATAAGATGGATTTACACATAAACACGGATGGTTTTTACCTTACATAACCCAAAACAGTTTTGGAAATCAATACTTCTCTGATATTATAATAATGCCTACTCATAAGTAAATAACAATCTAGCAGAACACTTGCATCTAACGTTCCACATATATAGTATACAAACAAAACCGCTAGCAATTATTGGAGATTAGATTCCGACTATGACAAGGTATGGAACCACCTGCCGATAGTGTATCTATGGAGGCGAATACACTGGGTTCAACAAGAACGTCTTGTAACCCGGCCCACACATGACCGACCACTCATTTCGCTTAAGTGTATCGAATGTATTTCACAAACGGTTGGGAGCTAACCATCGTTTCCCGAAAAGGGACAGCATCAAAAATAGATAAAAGAATGAAATGGAATTTCTCTAGATAGGTGATATACACCCTAATGGGAGCGACCCACCTAGCCATGCTGCCTGCCCGATTTTTGTCATTTCCCGGTTGATGAGGCTTGAGGTCATAACGTATCTTTTGGAACACCTGACCACCATTTACTTTGACTGCCACATCGTTATACCCGCCAAATCACAAATTGATTTCCCCAAAAATACCACGGGTATAAAGCTAAGAGGAACGAATTTCTCCGCCACCAAACATAAGTACGTTTGAAAAGATCAACATACGCGATCCGTTAGATATAATTTGTCAGACATTCGTCCATTCACGTTGTCCTGGGACTGGAAAAACTGAAGGCACTATTCTGTAAACAGGATAGCCCTTGCATAACTCCGTCTTCAATTATCTTCATCATATTTGATCGCAACGCTAACGTCCATACAGAGTGGTTTTCAGATAATGAAACTGTATTGACGACGGAAAAATGGTCAAGAATTTCGATAGTTGGTGATTTAACTATCCAAGAAAAATAGGTGTATAACCAACGATCTTATTTCCAGATAGAAATTCGATCGATCAATCATCAACCAACACTGATCTCGTTTAATTTAATTTATTATTAATTTATTCATTTCCCATTTCTATATATTTGTAAATTCTTATTTTCTAAATTTAGAAAATGTACTTTATTAATCATTTGAAAACATCTCCATATTTACTCCCATTTCTTGTTTCCTATATTAGAAAACATTTCTGATTCTTTTATTTGGAAAACATTTCCAAAAATCCTTTATTTGATTTAAATAGATGTTTAAATAAACCATCACTAAGACAATTCAAACAATTAAACTCATTAACTAAATTCACTTAACCAACCTTCACTATCAAACCTTACCCATTCCTTAGTTAAAAACGAAGTCAGTCATGTGGGGGTATAATTACCTCTCAGACCTTAACTGAACAACATTTCTAACCTCAAAATAGAAAAAGTTCACCCTTTTAAATCTTTTAACCAACTTCCTTACATAACTCAGATTCTATATACGAATCCACTTCTTTTACCAAAATCATTTGCTTATAACGATGGTGTTATAATCCCATACTTCCGAAATAAATAACTTAAATATAACTCTTCCTTATTTATTTGGATAAATAAACAAATAACTAATTTATTAATGAATAAATAAATCTTGGTTTAAAACGGAAAGTAATCGGTACTTTCCCTAATTCTATATAATCGAATTTCAACTTACAATTCTCTCTCGAATAATCTCTATTCGATAACTCCCCTTCCGAATAACTTATATTCGATTAATTCTCTTTCGAATAACTTATGTTTGATAATCTCTCTTTCGAATAAACTATATTCGATAATCTCTCTCGAATAACTTATATTTGATAATCAAATATCGGTTTCCAACCGAATGCTAATTTCCTTGTAAAATCCAGATTTATTCAATACGTAATTTCTTCAAATAAATCATTTTAAAAACCTTGGCTTAGCTGAATTCTAACTACAAATCTTCACGGATTTTATTTAATCCCTTTTTACATTTCGAGTATCGAAATGGATTTCATCATTCCCTTTTCAAAACAACTCCAAATTTCCCATTTTTATTTACCGTTGAATCTTGAAATCTCAATTATCCACTGATAATTATACTTCAGTTCATTTATAAACATTGTTTATAAATCACAACACTTGTTTTCATTATTCAACAAGTTATCTATTTCCAACCATATTAAATTCCATTTCTGTTTAACTTCTATTTCAAAAACCCAATTTCCTTTACAACTGTTTTTATTTCTAAAATCTTTACTTAATACCATTTTTCACATTGAATGCGAATAATATCCCTTTTATACAATCCCTTTAGTTTCATTTCGTATTTTAAAACAATTTCCCAATTCCAACTTCTATTTATAGATTTATTTATGCGAAATCTTCTTTTTATTTCTAACACTTAAATCTCATTTACAATTTCCTTTATAAATGCTGAGTTCACATTCTATTTAAAATATCGGTGTTAAAAACCGAACTCTACTTCTCTATAGAAGTTCAGAATTATATATTCCATTTATCAAAAGATAAGTATTCTTTTTAATTTATAAACATCATTTATAAATTTATTTGCTCAATTTATCTGTTAAAACAGATTTCTATTTAAAATCTACTTTGAAACCATCACCTCGTTGTTCTTTTATATCTTTACAATTCTCTTTTATAATTCTATTTATTTCCCCAAATAATTTCTTTTATAGTTCAATTTGATTTCCGAAATATTTCCTTTAAATTCTATTTGTTTTCCTAAATATTATATTTACTCCATAAAGCTCTTTATTTACTTCTTATTATTTTCATTTAGTATTTTAACCAAATCGGTCTTTCAAACTTCCATATAACCATTGTTAACTTCATACATAAGTCTTTTATTTAATTTTCAAATATCTCCTTTAATTAAGTCCATTTGATTTTATAAAATTCCAAGATCCCATATTCACTTCATACATTCCTTTTTATATAAAATACTTTGATTTATATAAATATTTTATTTCAAATTATAATTTGAAATTTTCCTTTTCACACTCCAGTATTTCTTTGGTATTTAAAAGTACCAAATAACAATGATCAAACAAACATAATCAACAACAGATTATAAATCACATCATATACCACAATATATGCAAAGTAGTAAAATAAATGTTGAGGAATCCAGTTGGATCCCTCCGACCTTTTTCCCTGCATCCACAGATGTTAATCAACATAAATAACACGAATATGAAATATTCTGATAACAGAATCAATATTCGGTTAACGATTTATATCTATATTTTCAATCAATTAACTAGCAGTTCAACCAAACAGCCGACACACAACAAACAACCATCATTTATAAATTCTAAAAATATTTTATAAAAATATAAATTGAGCAGAGTTAGTGAGATTTACTCACATAGGACAGTTATTAGTAAATAACGATTACCGATCATTGATTTGATTCAGGCGTTTAATTTCACCATAAATCCCAACGAGCTCCAATTCACTCCTGGTTAGTCCCATTGTGTAGCCACTGTCCATACGATCCCAACGGATCTTGTTTTGCTGAATTCCGATACCATATGATAAAGTTATATATTTTTAAAGTTAATATACTATTAAAATTAACTTAAATAAATTTAGTTGGGCCTCACATTTTTAAAACCCGGCCCATTCTCCTTTTAAACCGGTTGAGCCCTAGTCTCTTCTTCCCTGAAGCAAACATCCCGTTCCCCAGTACTACTTCCACGCCATTTCAGTTGATTTTAAATCCCCCTTTCTTCTTCCTTGATTCTCTAAAACAAAAACCAATTACACCGAACTCCTTCTCTCCGGACGCTCGTCGACTCCGTCTCCACCACTTGCCTCCCAAAAAACCTCTCCAAAGTGTGTCGTTCAACCCTACAAGTAACAGTACAGCAAAGTACCGAACTCGATATCCACTATCTACCCCAAAACTTTGCAAATAGACCCGGTTTCACCTTCTCGGTCCAAAAAAATTGAAGAAAACAAGAATCCAAGCATCTAAATCGAATTTTCACGAACCCTAACATCACTGTCAAATCTCGATCCTCATAAGCTAGCGTCGCACCCTCCCAAACGGATGTAGAATCGAACAGAATTACAAAAGGAATTCAAGTAATATAGTTTCAAGATTTTAGTATGGATTTATCTTGATTTTTGAAAGAGGAGTTTTCACGTTTTGAGGAACTCAGCGGCGGCTTGGAGTTATTGACCAGAGAGAAAGTGAATTTAGGTTTAGATGGAGTAAGGATTACTTATAAGACAACTTTAATAATTTTATATTAATTATTCTATCCATTTTTAAGCAACCGCTATACGTATTTGTCCATAAAAATTCCTGTGACCACATATGATACCTAAAAATCACTAAAATGGACATGCAACTACAGTTCGACATTACGGTCCCAACGAAATTGGTTTCATCGAATTCCGAATTTGTATGCTCACACAACGTATATTTAACTGTCAAAATATCGACTGTTTTTTTCACAAAATCCCATACGGCCACACACTGACTTCAAAAATCACGAAAGTTGGAATCTAACAATAATTTGATATTACGGATCCAACAAAATTAGTTTCATCGAAAATGGAGTTCATTTGCAAAACTAGCTATTTTTAAAGCTCTGGATAACCGATTTAAATATATAAATATATTTAAAAATATTTAAATTAAATATTTAAAAATAAATATTATTGTATATGTTTTCACACAGAATATCGTATAGCTCTAATTGGATTTATAACTTGATATTCAAATCCCCGTTGAATCGATATTCAATTTATATTGAAAAATCCTTTTATAATATGAATAAATCGCTATAATTTATAAAGGAATTCCATAGCGACTTTTCGAAAATTTGATTTGGATATAAATCAAAATCCACACGACGAAATCCAGATTTTTCTCTTCCATTAGAAAAATATTCTTCACCAGCTCCGAACGTTTCTTGTTTCACAGAAATCCGATTTAAAAAGGATTCTGTATATTCAATTGAAGTTCGAATCGCCAAATAACGAACTGCAACGCCATTACGGGCTCGATTATAACTATATTATAATTATACATTAAAACTTCATTTAAATAATATATTCGTGATTATAATTCAAATCTAAACTGAATTATACATTTTAAATTGTCCAGTTCACAGAATATCGCCATTTCAGCAAATTATGATTGTTTCAGAATTAAATATATTATTTAATTATTATATTAATTAAATACTCCATATAATATAATTCTGGTCATTTTAAATTACCAAACCTTTATTTAAATAATTAAATAAATTGTTTATTATCCGTAAAAGCACGGGTCGTTACAAAATAGCTCAAAAAGATGAGGCCAAAATAACTACCTTATCTTAAACAAATAAGATTTTACTATGCAAAAGAAGTTCTTAAGGGAAATGGGCAATGGAGATGGACTAAAATAAGAGAATGGGAATTAAAGACATCCCAGCGTTGATCAAAGCTCCACAAGCTGCATCCTAAGTAGGCACCACTAGTGCAATGCAATCACAAGGGAATACTGATAATGCCTTCATTATAGACAAACAGGGAATGAAAATTGCATGAATAGTCGATAAGGAACACAAGTGAAATTAAAGATAACAGCTACACAGATTAACTATACTATATCACTACTATGTATAGTATTGTGAACTCATACATAGATTACATAAAACTAAATTTTAAATGTTATAAATAGGAGTTAAAATAGTGCTTACTCTTTATGTTCTATAGGTTTTATCAATTTATATTTAAAAGGAGGCCTAAGACATTCCAACCATATCATTTTTCTTATATTGGGACCTTCTAGATGAAATTGATCTCCCCCTTCAACCGTCTAGGATTAGTTATACATTAGAAAATCATGTGAAACCTCTCTAAAAAAAGAATTGAGGAATACAGATGATAATAAACAAACATATATAGGGAAATATATAATACACTTGATCATAGCAACAGATACGTCAACCCTAGGTACTAAAAACAGAGTTCAGGTGCTCACCCGATATTAAATGAGTGACCAAATGAGAATGCTTCCACGCTCATGTCAAATATTTCATCCTTGTAAGCTTCAGGTGCTATGTACGAACCTACCCATAAATTTAAAGGAATAGTTTTTATACATATATCCATACGATATTGTGATGCAAAAGCATGTATTAGTAATCAAGCATGAATTACAAACAAGATTTAATGTATTGATGTTAGTTGGTTATAGGTCACATACCATACATATAAAATAAAATAAGAATATATTTTCTTTATAAAGAACCTCTTTCATGATTTGCCATGATAGAAATCCACCTGAGAATTTTTGGTTGACCTAAATCAATAAAGTTAACAAAGCTTGTTTAAGATGGGGAGTAGAATGTAATATATATATATATATATACACACACACACACGCACCAAAGTTAGGATGTTGAATATAGTAGTCCTTGTCCTTTACAAATTTCATAAGTCTTTTGCATTGTATGAATACACTAAATTGTATCAAAAATCAGTTGCATATCATAAATCAGACATAAATATTAAGCAAATAACATTGAACTAAGAGATAATGCAATGAACTCATTGTTTGTTTTCCAAACTTGATCCTAACAATATTGAAAATTATTACTCCTACTACTTTTTCATTAAAAAAATAAGTTAACCATAATAGATAATTTGATGAGAACATCTATAAAAGTTCCAACATAAAAGTACAAAGTTTATAAAATAGTTTTTTCTGTAGCTACGATTAATAGGAAGAAATGCATAAACAACACTAAAAGATAACATCCTTAGCCTCTTCCATCAAAATATGAAACTCAAAATAACGCATATGCACTGCTGTTTGGGAAGTATATATATATTGTGTAGTTTGAAGGGATAAATCATGACAGTCTATGGAAGATTGGGAGCGACGAACAATATGAAATTAGATAAGCTAACTCACTTTATAGTAGCAAAACGACTAAAATATATAAGCCAACTCATAAATATCAGCATAAAATCAAAGGAAATAGATGAAAAACCTCAAAGCTAAACTGTAACGACCCGGAAAATCCGTACTATCTGAGCTGACTAATAACACCACACGTCCAACCCAAATTGCAGAGAAATACAAATCATTAATAGAAAGAAGTTAGAGGATGAGAAATAGAAAGCAAGAAATGTTAGAATAGAAGAAAACAAAGAAGACAAATCTCACAGCGGAACGAATAAAATATATTATATAACATAACTTTTGAAATACAAATCAGTAACTTTATATACATACCATCATCAGAGCACAACAGTTATTCCTGGAACAGTTATAAACACCTGTTTCCAGATACAAACACGGTTCACAGCGGAATATATGATAGTCTATAGCTAACTGGTGAAGCCTCCTGCTTCCAGCTCTTCCATGTGAATCTGAAAAATCCCGACTACTTGATTGCCCGTACAAATTTGGGCACCCAAGAGTTTAGGGAAAACAAACAAAATAAACTCTGGGTCATTCATGGGACTGGTGTGAGTAAACTCCAACCATTTGTTTAACTTTTAAAATTCTTTCGAAAGGAAAGATAATAGTAAGACCAGGCCACACATAAATATGGACGGTTTTTACCTTACTATAACCCAAAATACTTTGATACAAAAATCCAGTGATATTATAATAATGTCTACATCAAATAAATAGAATCTAGCAGAACGCTTGCATCTCACGCTCCATATATAATGTAAAATCAAAAACCGCGGGCGTTTATTGGAGATTTGGATTCTGACGATGACAAGGTATGGAACCACCTTCCGATAGTGTATCTTTAGAGAGAAATACACTGGGTTCAACAAGAATGTCTTGCAACCCAGCCCACACATGACCGACCACTCATTTCGCTTGAGTGTATCGAATGTATATCACCAACGGTTGGGATCAGCAACCGTTTCCCGAATGGGACAACATCGAATAGAATAAGGAATTTAATGAATCTCTAGATAGGTCATTATACACCCTAATGGGATCGACCCACGTAGCCATGCTGCCTGCCCGATTTTTGTTATTTCTCGGTTGTTAAGGCCTGAGGCTACGATTTCTTATCATTCATTGATAGCACAATCACTTTGAATGCCACATTGTCAGATCCGTTAATCACTAATTGATTTGCACAAATATTCTGGATGTTATGCTAAGGGAATAAATCCGTTGCCACCATGTATATTTATACAGACCAACATATTCGATCATTGTAAATACTCTGTTAGACATTCGTCCATTTATGTTCGTTCTAGGACTGAACGAAACCGAAGGCACAATTTCTATTAATAGAAAAAGCCCTTGCACTTTACATCGTCTTCGATTACCTTCGTATAATCTGGTTCGCAATGCTACTGCCAATACAGAGTGGTTCACGGATAATAATCTAACCGGTCTCTCCATATTGACAACGATATTGGCAAACACTTCGATAGTCGGTTATTTAACTATTGAAGAAAAACAAACAAACATTCATCCATAACATCCATCAATCACTGGGCCTGTTAATTAATATTTCATTAATTAATTCACTTCTCTATTTCACTATCAATATTTATTAACCAAATAATTTTGATAATCATCTTGGCCTCTTACGCTTTGGAAAAACATTTCCATATATCGCCTTCTATTATTTTCTATAGTTAGAAAATATATTCTATTTGTAATTGAAAACAATTTCAATCACTTATCTCTTTCCCGACTACTTTAATTATACTCAGGAAATATTTACTGTAATTCCATCACTTGGATTAAAACGAATGTTGTGTAAACCATCGTTACAACAACCCAAAATCTTTTATTCAACTAACTGTTATTCAAACACTTCTCTTCGAGACTGGATCTTGCTATTTATCAATTAAAAATGAAATCAATCAAGTTGGGGTATAACTACCTCTCAGACCTTGACTGAAAACATCATTTAACTTCAAAACAGACAAAACCACTTACCTCGAATAATCAACATTATAAAAACCAATTATTCACTTTTAAACGTATATATGTTTCTCTTTCTATTTCCAGCCTATCGATTTCCTTTTTGTTTATAATATTCTATTTTTAAATTCGTTTCCTTATCGAATTCTATATATATATATCGATACATTTATTTCTAACTATCAATTTTTTCTTAAAAATATTCTAACTCCTTAAATTTCCGGAAAAATTCTCCATAACCTCCCTTGTACCGGGAGCATCGGGATATTTCAAATAGCCTCCCATGGCCCTCACCAATCCAAAAGAAAAAGAAAAAGCCAAGCGGCTTGCCGATACGGTGCATAAAATCTCATATATGAATTTAAACATGAACCATCTTGTCGGGCACATAAATTAAAATCTTCATATGATTCATCCCATACCTGTCTAACACATGCTCACCTGTTTTCAATTCAATTCAACTCAATCCAATCGTTTGAATTCAGTTTCGCTCATTTATTCTTTAATTAGCTATGTTGCCTATTTCACTTCTTCGTTCGAACATAACATGCTCAAAAAAAATATTTAACTTGCTCATAACAAACTTGAATTTCAATTTCAATTCTAGTTTCCTTTTTGATTTCGAATATAAATTTTCAAATTGAATTCACTTATTCAAAGCCCAATACCAATTCAAAATCTCATTAACTAATTACTATTCAAATTAGTTAATTCTATTCAATAATTTAAAATCTGATTTCTGTTTCAAAAATCAATTCATTACTCCACTTGAGTTCACATATAATTTACGACTCAAAATATGAAATTTTCTAAATAGAAATTCGGATTTTATTCGCTTAAAGTCCTTTTATAAAATAAAATAAACCGCTATGGTTTTTAAATGGTTATGGCGCTGTTTTTCTGAAAATTTGATTTTGACACAACTCAAAATATATACGACGAAATTCAGATTTTTCTCCTCCAATAGAAAACTATTATCAAATCGGTCCTGACGTTTCTTGTTTCAAAGAATTCCGACTTTAATTGAGTTCTGTATACTCAATTGAAGTTCAAAACTACAATTTACGAAATGTCGTGCTGCGGCGAGCTCGTTTTAATTATATTTATAAATATAAACGTTTTAACCTCATTTATAATAAACTCAACTCCATTCTGATATATTTTTAATATATATCAAATCCAATTTTCCAATTCAACATAATATTTCCGATTTTCTAAAATTGTCGATTTTTCCTAACTCGAAAATAAATTTATTTATACTTCGATCTTCTACATTCAAATTCCCATTCAAATCTATTTGAATTTCCTGTATTCAAATTCCATTTCAAATCTATTTGAATTCTATATCTCCATTTTAAATTCTATGTTCAAATTCTATCTTCAACTCTATGTTCAAATTCTATATTCAAGTTCCATTTTATTTCTATTTGAATTCCAAATATTCAAACTCCATTTAAATTCTATTTGAATTTCTATTTTTCAAATTCTATTTCAATTTCTCTTTTTCAATTTTCTATTCTCAAATTCCATTTGAAATTTCTAATTTCAAATTCCATAGTTTAAATTCCATTTGAATTCTATATTCAAATTCTATAGTTACAATTTCTTTATTCAAATTCTATATTTAGAATTTCTTTATTCAAATTCTATTTCACTTTCTATATTCAAATTCTATATTTGAATTTCCTTTATATTTTATATATTCAAATTCTATATTTGAATTCCATTTGAATTTCTATTTGAATTTTCTATCTATTCAAATTCTATATATTCAAATTCTAATTTCAATTTGACTTCTATTTAAATAAAATTCAAATTAATCGAATTCAAATCATAAATCCTTACGGATTTATTTTAGTCCAATTTATATTCTGAACATCAGAATAAATTCCATCGTCTGTTTCTTTAAAACGATTTCCCCATTTCTATTTTTAAATTCACATTTGAATCTAAATATTTAAATTATCTAAATGATAATTTTCACCTTTCTATTTACAAATACCATCATTAAACAAGCCTCTCTTTCAAATAAAATTTCTTCTTTGGAAAAATATATTTTCCTTTCCAAAATCACACTTGTATTTCTATTTTCTGAATTATCCAATTGTAATTCATTTCACTTCATTTATAAACTTCATTTATAAATAAACTATTTATAAACTTCGTTTATAAATAAACTATTTATAAACTTCATTTATAAATAAACTACTTCTTTTATTTTTCAAAACAAGTTTGTATTTCAAATCTATTTAAAAATTTAAATTCTATTTTAGAAAAATAGAATTCCCCTTTTAAATCTCAAATATTCTTTTTCATGATATTTTAAATATCAACCCTTAGGCCCGGTGATATTTAAACACCAAACAACCAGTTATTTATTTCAGGTTTTCTTACACATCATATATGATAGTATATATGCAAACAAATAAACAAATAGATAATATATTTTTGAGGAATCCAGTTAGATCCCTCCAACCTGTTTTCCTGCATCCACAAACGTTAGTCAGCATAGTAATACCTATCCTACTTCGAGGCAGGATATCGCGGTATGAAGGTCATCCACTAATATATTTGTGGGGCGCATAGGGAAATCATCCGCTATGAAACTGTGGGCATCTGCTAATGAGATTGCGGGAATCCAACCAATCATCAACCCAATATATATATATATATATAATAGTCAACCCTAAATAACTAATATATTTAAAGCAACCAGAATAATCCAAGCAAGCAAAAACAATTATTTTTAACAAATAAAAATAATTCTAATTAAGGGGAGTGAGATTTACTCACCAGGATTTTTTTTGCCGATTATCCGATTAATTCCATATCGTTGTATCACCGAATCGTCTCGAATGAATTTTATTCTATACCTACGATTATTTTAATTTAACGATTTTATGACTATTTAAATTTACTAACACAATTAAATAATTTATTCTATGTGAAATTCATATTTGGTAAAACTTTATACCTTATGGCCTTGCCGATTAGTCTAACATTCCATGACATAACCTTGAATTGCTCCAAAACTATAGTCAGCCCCACTTCGGAGATTCATCGAACATCTCGCAGTCAAATGCCATTCCATCTTCTTGAATGAAATCTCGAATAAAAATCTCTTCCTTAATTACTTAATGATTTTGCAAATCCTCTCCTTCTTGGCTTTTCATCGAACGACTGATGTTCATTACTGGTGCTTCTTTATTTCTGCATCTGCACCCATACTGACCAACTCCAGACCCTCTTACAACCAACAGGCCTTGCCGCTTCAACCCTAACCCCACCATCTCGATCATTAACTGATCTGTTCCTCCAATCCTACACCGTCCGTCCATCAGTGGCCTCGAACTGCCTCATGACTCCGTACAGAGAAAGCTTTGAACCCTTCCTCTACAAACCTCGACATCCAGCTCTTCCAGAAATCGTGATAACTCATCCCATCACTCCATACCCATCCATCGCGATCCCTCAAAACCCTTGTGAAACTTCAAACAAGCCCCATGAAATCTCCATTCGACATCGCTCCTAATCGCGAGCGATTTTATGGTCTCGAGCTTCCATGGACCATCGTGGTCTTAATCGCGACTTCCTATCCTTGAGTAAATCAGTCGCGAGCAGCCCTATATCTTAAGAATCATTTCAGAACTTGATTCGAGTCTATGAGTAGCGGCTTCAGCCATTTTAAATTTGAAGTTTGCAGATGATTTTCAGAAGAAAAATGAAAGTGAAAGGGAACAGGTGGTATCGCGTTTATATAAAGGTGGAGAGGGAACCGGAAGTACACACAAATCTTTGTGTTTATTTAAATTTTTTTTCTAATTAATTTGATTTGATTCGGATTCGATATAAAGAGATCTTTTATTCTTTCTAAATAGATATCGATTTGATTTCGATCTTATCCATTATAAATATCTCGGGGTTCACAGTTAAAAATCGTGAACCGCTATTTTGGCATATCGACTGTCGTTCCAATGTTATAGAATTATACTGAACTCAACAGAATATTTTCAGAATTTTATTTCGAATGTGTATATATAAAATAACCATATTAAATCAATATAACATACTTTAAATTCAAAAACAAATAAATTCTCTGATAATAAAATATTTTTATTATCATCTATATTCAAATATAATTAATACTGATCATCTGAATTGTTTTAATTTAATTCTAACTTCGAATTGAATATTTAAATTCTTATATTACGATGATTATCAAAATTAATCGTATTTCGATTATTTAATCGATAACCCAATAAAATACCATTTTGTATTATAAATTCAATATTTAAAACCATACTAAATATTTAAAATAAATCGACCAAAAATTCGGGTCGTTACATAAACTAAGATCTAAACCTAGGCTAGTTGCATGAATATTATTAACATATTTTGAATATTCAATTACTTATCTCTAAATCGAAGCACAGGATGGCGCAAAGGGATAAAAAAGAATATAAAGGATTCCTTAGTGAATTACGGCTCCTATTGGACATCAATGATCGAGTAAACCAGCAAACCCACTAAGAATGACTGCAATGAGATTTGAAATAAAACAAACTTACTAAGACTGTCAAGATAGGAAAAATCATGATGACGATAACCACTAATGCGCCAAAAATGTTTAGAACAAATGGAAATTCAAGTACTTGGGTTTTGAAGGAAGTCCCTTGTAGCATCCCATTTTCAATGGTCAAAAGTTAAACGATATAGATGTTGCAGCCATCTCTAGTCTTAATTTTCGATGATAGAAAATCGAATGTTATTCAATCTCAACATTAGATAATACAGGAGTATGAAAGATTTCACAAAACATTCATATATATAAATAATTTATAACCCATTTAGGGAAAGTATATTTTATTACAAAATAAACACCGAAAGCGACATACAAAGATGCCCCCTCGGGTGATCAGAGTACATATAATGACATTCATAAAACATGTTGATACATCCAACTATCATACAACAAATAAATAAAACATAACGCAGCGAAACACCTAAATAGTAATCATCTTTTTCTTGGCTCCGGAATTTTATTCATAGAAGATACCTAAAAGACCATAACACCCAGTCTACTCAACTGAGTACTCGAGAGTTTTAGGGGAAAAACATAAACAACGTGTCTGTCAAAAAAACTGGTATGAATAATATCTAAATTACCCAAACCGTCGATATCTATCGGGACCACGTAGCATAGAAGAATGTATTTCACTCTAATTAATATCAATTTATGGAACCATACTAACCCTGCACCCTTACACTTAAATGGTTCATTCAATTATCACAACAATGCATACAACATATAACAATATGAACAATCAAAATATTTATCACACAACACACAATAGATACCCTTCCCTAATGTTACTCCCTTTTTGTGCTTTCACAAAGAACTGCTTTGCTATGCAACAGAGCCGAAACCTCATTCTATCATAGATTCCTTTCCAGTGCTTCATGCTTCGTATTCCACCAACACGAAACCAACATCCCCTATAGTTCCACTAGTGCTTTGCAAAGTACCTCCCACTGACACGAAACTGAAGGATCATTCTGTAATGAATCGTATTTTTTCAGTAATTAATATTTAATTAATTTAAATATTCAAAACGATTAATTTTAAGATTTAATGACTTGAAATTTATTCATGTAAGGAATCGAACATTAAATTAACTTTAAAATGAAAATCTTGAATTTTAAATCAAGTTAGGCTAAATTGAAGCTATATAAAATTCTATTTGAAAATATAAAATAATAATAATTTATTTTTGATAGATTTGATTGTTTTGAAATCGATTTGATTTAGAACGTGAAAATAGCCAATTTTCAAGCGACCTAGGATTTCAACAAAAGTAATTTTATAAAATCCGTAAGGATTAGTTATTGTCAGATTTCAAGTTTCATGTCAATCGGAGTTGTTGTAACAACCCGCATTTTACATATCAGAAGATCATAAAATATTTTTATTTTATTCCCTGAGGGTTGGATCATTCTCATATTTTAATATGTTGCTTATGGGGATGTGAGACATGTCCATAATTTTTTACCAATTTTGTTTTTGACCATTTACCCATATCAGTCTTGAACATGGCATAACTTTTGACTCAGATCGAATCAGGTGGTGAGACCTGTGCCTTTGGAAAGGAAATGATGATTGTCTTTCCATAGAGTGGTTTCATTAAAGACTTGGCTCAACGGTTTGGGAGGAGTCATTGTTTTAAGGTTTTTCAGTTGTTTGCTCAGGTTTTCGGAGCCTTAATGGGCTGATTTGGGGAGGCCCATTAGTGGGCTAGTGGAAGGGTATAAATAGGGGGTGGGAGGTATAAGAATTGGTTTAGTTCCTCTATTCTCTCATTTGGTGGCCTATGTTCCTCCTTCCTCTAACACCTTTCCACCATTAAAAATCAAAATCTAAGGAAGGAAATCGAAGATCTACACCATTGGAGGCTAGATCTACATCATTCAAAGTGGGAATTCATCGGATCAAGGGGTTTGGTTTGAATTGCTTGCTGTCTGGAATCTTAATTCATTTTTTTTGCTTTGATTCAGAGAATTGGTGAGTGATATGCATCTCTTACATAGATTCAATGAAGTATATGAATGTTTGATCATGTATTTCATCAAACTCAAGGGTTTTATCCAAGATCTACACCATGATAAGTCCATTTTCATACGAGTCACCCTATGATCTAATTTAGCAAGTTTAAACCGGTAATTTTTATGTCATTTCATTTGTTTATGCAAGTTAGATCCATAATGGAGTTCATATGTTCAATTACGAGGATTTTGGTGAATTTTACATAATTATTGATGAAATCATCATATTCATATTGTTAGTGATTTCACAACATGTTATTGTTGCAATTGATGAATTGGATGAATAGATTTCATCGAGATAGTCGATTTGCGAAGTTTTGGTCGAAATTGGACTTGATTTAGGGCTGTACATGCCACGGGTCGAGCATGTAGTACAATGTGTAGTACAAGGGGGGGTCGGTTGAGCATAGTATGAGCTCGAGCAGGGTGGTCGATCGAACGAGTAGGGTGGTCGGTCGAATGAGCAGCACCGGGTCGAGCGGTTGAGCAAGCCATGTTTGTGCATCAGAACCAAAAGATTGGGTCAGTCGCACACAAAGCAATGGGTCGTGCAAGCGGATCGGTCGAGCGTGTGCTTGAGTAGAGTTGTTCGATCTGGTTGGGTCGAGTAGCTTCGGATCGGTTGGTCATGTTCCTGGAGGTGAAGTATGGGGTCAATCACAGGGGGCCGGTCGCACAGGGACATTTTCTTAAAAAAAAATATTTTTCAAGTATGACTCAGATTTGAACAAAAGAGCTTGAAAAAAAAATCAGAGGCAACCCCCTGAGCCCTAACCGTAGCGCAGTGATGTAATTGGCTCGTTGATGGTGTGACTTTGAAATAAATTCAAGTAGGAAGGTTCAAAGTGTGGAAAGGCGTTCGTTGATTGGTGTAAAACAATGAATGTGGTTTCAACTCAAAGGTCGTGAGTTTGTGGATAATGGTTGCTTAAGCTGTGAAAAGTCATCGGGTCGAATGACCAGAGATGTGAAGGCCGAGAGATTATCGTTGTCATAAGTTCTAGCAGGCTCAAAGCAGAGGTACGATAGGGGCACCTAAAAGACCGATTGTAGGTCGAGTAGCCTGGGTATCGTTGAAAGGCGTAAGGAGTTTATGCTAGAACTGGGGTTACCATTAGCCCTTGACATATGACAAGGTTGGCCGTCATGCGACTAATGATGGTTTCAAAGAAGGATTGGCGGTGATAGCCAGAGTCAGTCATGGATCACTGGTTGTTCAGTTTGTACCGTCTCGTGTAGGTCATTCAACGTCGAAGGAGATGTTCCTTGGGTGCTTGTCTGATATTAATTTAGGCCTCTAAGGCTTGTGCTTGAGGGATGTTGATTTCAGTTAGGATGGTTTACATGAGATATATATAATCTGGATGTTATGAGTACTTTACCATGATTGAATGGGTATTCTAGTTTCCATAGATGAATGGTTGAATTGTTTATTATAAAGGCTATCACTGTCCTATGTGGGGAAGATAGGGTTGAGTTCTTCTCTGGTGTGGTAGGTAGATTAATATGTTTATCTATCCATTCTCATATACTTTATTGTTGATGTTTGTTAGTTGTTTTATCGCTCACTAAGACTGTTGTCTGACTCAAGGTTTTATGTTTCCCTCTTATTACCTTGGGTTGTTCATCCGGTTGTGGATGGACAGACTAGGTGACAGGTGATTATGAGGACGATGTTGCAGTTCAAAGGCGAGCTGTAGGCTTACGTACCCGTTTTATTACTATCTACTATTTCTGTTTCCGCTGTTTGAACTACTCTATGAGTGTTGTAGTGAGACTTTATGTATAGATTTTGGTATTTCCTATGATGTTTGGATAAGCTTTCAGGATGTTGTGAAAGTTTCAAAAGTTTGTTATATGAGGCTTCACTATTATACCTATTGTATATTTTCTACTATATTTTATCCTTGCGCTGTGAGTTCTACGACAGGTTTCGATGGTGTTGTTTACCTATGATGATCGTCCACAGCTGCCTGACACACCTTTCAGCGTATTATTCCTCATGTTTAGTGCAAAGGTTATGGGCGGTCGTCATAGTTGTTATGTCAGCGTATGCGATATAAACGCATATTGATTGACGATTTTGAAATCAAAATAGAATTATTTTTGTGAACGGTATCAGATTTCGGCGAAATCAGCTTCATCGAGTTCGGAATATTAAAATATAGTAGGTTATCAAGTTTTGTGCTGATCGGGTAATATTTGTGATCATGCAAATTTTAACCGTAAAACAAAGTTTTACGCGTGAATATTATATTATAAATCTCCTCCTATAAATAATCCCAAACTCTTGAAACCTAATCTTCATCCTCTTATGGTCAAAATCAAAGTTGCCACTTCTTCTTTACTTTTAGAAAAAAACGTGAGTTTCGAAAATAAATTAAATTCAAATAAAACTCTAAAAATCTTAGAGCTTTGATTTTTGAACTCATGGGGAGAAGAACATCACATCTATGTCCATGTTTTAGGGTGTGATCGAATTTATGGAATCCAACGTATCTCCAGCGCCACTTAGGGGTTGGGGTCACCGATGTTTAGGGGGGATTTAGGCTAGTTCAACATCGTCGGGGAGTTCAGGGTGGCAAGGCGCTCAGGTTTTGAATTTTTGGTGGAGTTTTATTCGAATAAGTGTCGTAATTAACCTGTTGTTGTTCATGGGGAAGTCTCGAATGCATTTCACCTCGGTGATGCTTGATGGATGATGTGGTGATGACAATGAAGCTTATTAGAAGAGAAGATGAGTGGAAGTATTTTGAAGCTAAGCAGTGGAGTAAGGGGGAGAGAGAGAGGAGGAGGAGGAGAGAGGTGACTGGTGAATGGATTTGTTTGTTATAGGGTGAAGGCCATGCTTTTTGAATGGAGGAGAAAGGTTTTAATGCGGGTTAGGTATAATTAAGGGTGTTTTTTTTTGAAAATGGGTTCTTTTATTGCATACGCAAAAATATACATAAGTACACATATGTACACCACCCATATACATAGATACACCACATATTGCTCTCACATTCCCACAGACCCTCAACATACAACCCATAGCCAACCCATACACATAAGCAAAAAAAGTAAACTAATTCAATACTGCCTGCAAAGGCATCACATTTATGTCTTGTAACCATGATTACCCAGGCAATATGTACAACATAGAAGACCAAATATTTAAACAAATCCATGCATTGCGTAGCATACCTAACAATGGCACATTTCCACATTATAATTTTGCATCATCAAGACTTCCACTCCACATCATTCAAGTCATATAAACTCCCTTGTCCAATTACACACAACCCACTATTCATTCTACACCAATTGCTACTATATCCGAGGAGAATTTAATCAACTTCCACATCCAAAATATTTTTGTAGCCTTATAAGTAAAACGCTGAAATAATCATATGATCAAAAAACTGGCGAGCATTTGAATCCAATGAACTACTAGTATTCCAGAAAGTTAGACCAAAAAATGCACACAAATAGTGTGTAAACACACAGCAACGAACCCATGAACAAGCACCCTAATGGTACCAACTAAAAACTGTACCTATATAAGCCCTCTTACGCATGGCTGGTAAGAAGTTAGAAAGCGCGAGATGTTCTAACCCCTTCAACTCCTACTTCACGAGACTGTTGAGGAACTCCTCGTTCTCCCTTAGGAGGAGGAGGACCAACAGACATTTTTAATGTTTCTCGTTTTTTCTCATATTTGGGATTAGCCGATACCATTCCAGAGAAATTGACTTGTTCAAGTGCATATTGTACTTCTTCTACTTGTGCTGCAATTGGTTCGACAAACTATTGATATAAATCATTGAAATATTCGTCTGTTGCGCTAAGCTCATCAAAACTAGAATTTCCACTCCCATGTTCAATGATCACTTTATCTTAATGTGAAAATGCACTTGTACTTTGTTGTCCCGGCCTTAAGGAGTTTCCTGCCGCAATGGATGACATAGTGTCTTCACAGTGGAGATATTCGAAGGGGTTACTCAATAGAATATCATTATTCTTCACCATAGGTGCCTTGCTCTTTTTTTAGATGTTCTCTTCAAATGTAAATCCACTTTTTAATGGTCCTTTTCTTTTGTATTAATTTGTGTCATCTCATTTCACTTCACTTTTTCAAAACCAACCTACTTTCTTTTCTTGTCTATGTCTTCAGGGGCAACAATGTCTTGCATATTTGAACCAGAGGAACAATTGGTGTCCTTTTTTTTGAACTCTCCTCTAGTTTTTGGCTTCCTTCTTGATGAATGTATGTAGTTTGTTTCTTCTCTTGCCATAACTTCGTTATATGACTACTACAGTTTCTACTGTGATGGCTAAAAACTCTATAATTCTCATAAGGCCTAAGTTTATATCCATATATAGTTGGAATCTCAAACTCCTCACTGCTGTAATTCACTTCTTGTACCATTTGGGGATAACTGAAATTCACATCAATTTCAACTAATATACAGGCATAATTGAGCCAACTCTCCTTTACCATAGTTGCATCCATACGAGTTGGCCTCCCTAGCGTGGAACCAATCCTACTTAAATCAATTCTATTCCACAATTCCAGCTTTAAATCAAGCAATTTTACCCATATCAGTATCGAAGAAAAATAATCCCGAATGAAATTCATTCCTTCATGCCATTGCTTCATGACGATAATTTTCGAATTATATGCGTGTGGACCAATTTTTATAATTCGAATGCTATCCTCCTCATTTTCAAATCGAATGATAATAAACCCTCTTTTCTTGTAATATACATCAAAAGAACCCATAGTTTTCTATACCCTGTTCACGTATTCTACAAATTGCGCATAAAGGGGACAACTTCTGAGCATATAAGCAACGATTGTATTCTTCCATTTATCCGTCATGATCTGTGAATTCAACTGTGGAATGAAGAACTTGCCATTTTCTTGCGGGGAAATGAAATCGAGATTTTCCTCTTTAGTTTCTTCTAGTGCCCAGGATTTTGTCCATGTTGTGATTGATTTTGCAACGTCGTTGATGGGTTTGTTAGGTGGTTTTGGGGTAATTTCATTCGAAGAAACCGTTCTCTCTTTAGTCTTCCCGTCCTCCATGTTTCATAAGGCTAATTATTTATTAATTAATATAGTTAAAGACCTTTTTAATGTATACAATATTATAAAAATCATAACTCTTTCATGCAATATCAGCGAAACAAAATTTGTTGGAATTGAATTGGAAAATATTATGCATAGGAACTGGTTGAGAGTGCTTTGGAGTTAATGAGAATTTTGTCGAATTTTAAACGTCTATTTAGATAGGATGGAATGACATAAAATCAACGATTGAATTGAATTGTGAGTTAGCTCTCACTCTTTCTGCAATATTTTTTTGAATATTATTATTTTGTAATAATATTCATGGTTGCTAGTATAAATTATGTTTTTGGATGCTTTGGATGGTTATTGTTTGGATAATGATTGACGATATTTGTATTTCTTTCATATTAAATAAATTAGATTGGACTATGTTTATTAGATGCATATGTGAAATGATACTGTGATCTATGATGCAGGGAGAAATAGGTTGGAGGGATCCAATAGGATTCCTCAAATACGTAACACCCTATATTACGTAACATTACCCATAAAAAGATTCCATTAAGAATTATGAAGCATTTTAGGTATAAGATAACATCGCAGAGGCTAAAATTCACAAGACAACATAAATAAAACACAACGGAAAACTTAATATTTCATTTAAAAGAAAAATAAGAAGTGGTATTACATCATAAGTCATAAAACCATAATTATCTCATAAAAAACTACAAAATTACAATACCAATTAAAAAGTATCCCTCAACATCTAGTACAGAAAATGAACTAAACTTGGAAAGGTACATGTAAGCACAAAGAACAAGACAAATAAGAGTCTCTAAATTACCAAGCTGGGTCAAAACTCTCTCATGCACTAAATCCTCCACCCTAAGAACCTGGGGGATGGAAAGGAATGAAAAAGAGAAAAAGAAATATAGTCAGACATAAATCCTGGTTAGTTCCGTAATTACTAGCATAAGTGATAAAAGAGGAAATCTAGACATGATAATAAATTGAAGCCCATCACAGTAATAAGATCAAGAATATTTTCGATTGTCAAATCATTCAATTTCTGCACCAATTGCTATAACTTATAAATTAGGATATACCTAATTCTACCCATCGATCGGCTCATAAACCATAATTGTGACAACCTATGCCGACTCTGATCTGTTTATCAGACCCGAACTATCATCTCTAAGCACTAAATCACTGGCGTCCCAACTTCTTATCTTCCCTAATCGGTGTAATACATGCACATCAACCCACCGGAACGCGCCTGTACCCACCACGTTTGGACCCCTTACTACTCAGTTTAGTATAAGTGTGCCTTTGCCTCCTTGTGAGACCTCGGTGTAGTTTGATAAAAAGGAAATTTGATACGGGTCCCCAAACAAAAATACAAATTGCCATAAAACACCCCTAGACTTACCGATAATTATTTTAATCGGCCTCTTATTTTCCATAATCAACCTACTACAATTGCCGGAACGAACCAATACTACAAGCCCCTTATTTTCTCTAATCAGTCATTGCTGCCAGAACATACCCCTACTACGCATGCTTTTAATTTGTTTATTTTAAAATTAACGCCAATCTTAAGTTTATTGATAAACCTATCTTTTTCATAAACTTCAATGCACGGGTTGTTTATAGACATCTCTTTTGTTTAATTTCACTATACAACCCAAATTCCGCCATAAGCGTCTATCCAATTATCATTTATTCAGTTTATCAAAGTTACAGTTCAATTATCTTTTAATTATAAAATTTCAATAAGCCCAATTTATCCTTTTTATACATATTTCTTGTTTTTCTTAATTAAGTTTTTGTTGTAAATTTCATATTTTAACCCAAACAACACATAAACAAGAAGAAATAAATGGTTCTGGCTCTCGAAGGCCTAAACTCAACATCAAAATTAAAAAGGACAATGGCTTAGACTCTTGCATGGCCTAGGCTCAAATAAAAAAGAACAAATCTAGAATAAAATAAGGTTGAAACTGAACTGTAATAAAACTATATACAAAGAAAAAAGTCTATAAATGAACTGAATAAAACTAGGGTAATGAAATATATTGTTGAATCAAAAAGAAGAAAAGAGAGAACAGTAACCAGATTACACAGATTATTGACAGAAAGGAAAATAGAATTCAAAAAAATCTACAACTTATTATACTGTCAAGAAAAACCCCATTTTGTACTAAACTTGCAATTACTGAAATATACTCACAATTTTAAAGCAATCCAATCTAGCTTCGGTAGGAAAATCTCTATCATTGAATATTCACCCAAGTATATGCAAACCCTAGCCTCAATGCTCCATTAAAAATATTTGAGAAGAGGTTATTTGAGATAGAGGCAAAGAATGGAGTAGTGAGAATTATGTTAGGTTTGGAGCATATTTATAATAAATCTAGGGTGTTTTACATCATTCGATTTTAGGTTAAGATTTTAGACATCAGATCAAGAAATTCTCTTGAAGAATGAACCCCAAAACCCAGCACAAATCGACCGAAGACGTGCGCACCAGGACGCGCACGACATCCAGATGGGTCCACCCATCCAATAGGTGGATCGCCCATCTGAATGTGATTTATTCTGCAATTAATTCTATTTTAATTCGATCTTTATTTCTATTTCGAATTAGAATTTCAAACTTCTTTTCTTAATATCTTTTCTGCTATAAGTCCAATTTTAACATATTAAATGTCTATCTTAGCGAGAATTCTGTAACGAACTCAATGATGCAACCCCCGCTGCCGATTTCCCCATATTTTCTATTAAATATTTATTTATTAAACTTTTAATTTAATCTGCTTTATTAAATTCTGGGGGTTACATTCTCCCCTCCTTAAAGGATTTCATCCTCGAAATCTCCAAGGCTAGAAGAATGTCATAAGTATTATCACAACATCATCTACATCCATCTACTCATCCGCTAACCGCAGGCATCCATTGTCCTTAAGTTTTTATAATGCTTTTCATGAATATGTACAATAATTTAGTGTATATGTCCCTTAATAATGTAAAAAATTAGGCAGTCTACTGATTCAGTCGACCTCCTTTTATCCAATTTATATTAGTGCTATGTGATAAAAATGTATGCAAGGAAATCCCAGTGGTACATAAGGTTTATATGCATGCTACAAAAATAATCAGCAAAATGCAACATTTGTATGATAAACACCCAATTTTCATCCATAAATTAAAGGTGAATTAAAAGTGTACACATATCCATATGCAATTATGTTAGTGTCCTATTTTCCGATTACTAGTTAGTGCCTAATGTGTGTAAATGCATCCATTACATCCACTAGAAAACACTTATATCCACTTGAATCCATCAATCATAACATGTCCTAATAACTTATTTAAACTGTGTACTACCGTCCATAAGATTTTCTAAGACCCACTAATTAAAAAGATAGGAAATGGATAAGGTTCAAATTATAAACTAAGAGAGGGATGAGGGCATACTATCGAAAAGGAATGGAAAAGATGTGTTAATCTTCTCTTTGGATTCCCACATTGCTTTGTTGTTGTCCTCTCCCAACTGAACTTTAGCAAGTCTAATCTCCTTGTTTCTTAACTTCTTTTCTCAAAATCCAGAGTCCATGTGGGAATTCGTCTGAAAGAAGCCTCCTTCTCGACCTCAACCTCCTATAAAGTGCTCGGCTCTACTATCACTGCAGAATAGTGTAGGCATTTCCTCAAATGCGAGACGTAGAATACATCGTGAACCGTTGATAGTCTCTCTCCGGTATTTGAACTCTATAGGCCATCTGGCATATCCTCTCTACTATAAGAAATGATCCTACAAACCTCAGTGCTAATTTTTCAACTGATCCAAATCACACCACTTCCTAAGGAGAGATACTTAATTGAAATTTCACACTAAACTCAAGACTCGGCCTCCTCATGTCTGCATAATATTTCTGTCTGTCTAGACCCGCTTTCAACCTTTTCTGAATTAAGGCGATCTTGTCTGAGGTCTCATTGATCATCTACGGTCCAAAAAGAAGTCTATCGCTAGTCTCCTACCAAGAAGACGTTGATTCGCAGGGTCATCCATATAAAGCTTCGAAAGGCGCAATACTAATACTCACCTGTTAGCTAAATTTATAAGCAAACCTAAACAAGGGTAGGTGCACCTACAAACTCCCTCCGAAGTCTAGCATAAATAGCTGCAACAGATCCTCAAGAATCCGATTAACCCTCTCAGCGTGTCCGTCTATCTGAGGGTGGTATGTTGTGTTAAGGCTCAGTTGTTGTCTTAACGCCTTTTTCAGGCTCTTACAAAACTCGCTGGTAAAGATGGAGTCAATGTCACTAATGATACTAGTGGGGACTCTGTGAAGCCTGATGATTCCCTCAAATATATCGAAGCCAACTCAGCTGCAGTTCTTTTATTCTTGATTGGGATGAAATGAGTGCTCTTGGTTAATCTATCCACAACCTAAATGATGGTATTGCCTTTCCTTGACCTAGGAAATCAATTTATGAAATCCATCGAGACGCTCTCTCATTTCCATTGTGGCACATCTAAGGGATGAAATAATCCACTTGGTTTCTTTTACTTAGCCTTAACCCCATAACATGATATGCACCTAGCTACAAAATCTACCATGTCTCTTTTCATCTCTTTCTAATAGAAGACCATTTTCATATCCCTATACATCTTATCTCCTCCCGGATGGATGGTCATCCGAGAGTGATGGGCTTTCAATAACACCGCACTCGTAACATCACTCGTGCAGGGTACATATGCCCCGCAGTCCTAGCGTAGCTATCCTCTCTCATCAACTAAGTACCTAAAATGGTGCTTAGAGATGTTGTCTCTATCTAGTCAGTTCAAAAATTGGGTTCAATCCATTCCAATGGAGTAGGTTGCACCTCAAGCAACACCAATAATCCTGGTGCATAATCCGTAGATGGTCTGAAATTGAAAGATGAGCTCTAAACTCTGCCACTCTACGAACAATGGGCTCAAAGTCGTTCTCTGCCTACTTAGAGCATCTATTACTGCATTCCCCTTCCCTTGGGTATAATAAGTCTCGAAATCGTAGGATGCTAGAAACTTCATCCAATGTTTCTGCCTCAAGTTAAGATCCTTTTGAGAGAATAAATACTTGAGAGACTTATGATCCGTGTATAACTCAAATCGCTCACCCAATAAGTAGTGTCTCCATGACTTAAGAGAAGAAAAAAACAATAGCTGCTAGCTTTAAATCATGGGTAGGATAATTCTTCTAATGCACCCTAAGTTGTATGCTCCCATAACAAACAACACTGTCCTCCACCACTAGAATTGCGTCCAATCCTGTACCACAAACATTTATATACACCGTAAACATCTTAGCTCTCTTTGGAAGAGTCAACACTGGAGCAGTTGTGAGAGCATTCTTTAATCTCATAAAGGAATCCTCGTAATCCTTGTAGCTCCATTGGGTTTAGGATGGACCGAATAAATCCATGTGAATTAACTCTAATTGTTTTGAGGTTGTAATTTCCTCTTTTAATTTAAATGAACTTTTTAATTTTCTAAACTGACAAGCATCGCATAAATTTTTAACTTTAAATTTCATTTTGGGTAATCCCCTAATTGAATCTAATCGAGAAATCCTAGAATTGTGTTTGAAATTTATATGATCGAATCTCTTATGCCATATCAAAGGGTCATTTGTATTGGCCATAAGGCATAGATTATCATTGGAGATTTTCATACTCAATATTTTTTTTCTTTATAACTCCTTCGAATATTACTTTTGAATTCCTATCTTCTATAAAAACATTTATCTTTCTCAAAGTTTATTTTATAGCCTTTATCGCAAAGTTGACTTATACATGCTAAATTAAGTTTTAGATTCCAAACTAATAAAACATCAGAAATAGTAGGAATTTCAGAGTTACTGACATTGCCGATGCCAACAATATACGCTTTAGAGTTATCTCCGAAGTTGACCACTCCACCATCTTCATATACCAGATATTTAGTAATTTCGGATTTCCCGTCATATGTCTCAAACAACCATTATCCAATATCCATTTGTCCTCTCTGACTTCCACCATTTGTTCATCTGAATTTGAATTCTCAACAGCCATGTATGTAACACACCATTTTGTAATTTGAATTTTCAATAGCTACATCACCTATCTTTTTCTATACTGAACAATACTTTAGTAGATCACTTGACACTTCAACACAATTGAATGCAGACTCTTTCAACATTGATGCAATGCATGAATTGACACTAGTGTTAACAATCAATTTAAAATTTTCCATTTATTATTTTCAAAAATCGGATTATGAACTTTTTGAAAATCTGTGCTCTGATACCAATTATTAGGGAACACGGAATGTAGATCTCAAGGCAAGACTAACACTAGAGGGGAGGTAAATAGTGTTTTCAAATAATTTATGAAAATATAAAATTTATATGATCTACTATATGAATCACACACAACAAAGATGATCACAGACACAAAATCAATCACTAACACAGAAATAGAAAAGTATAAATGCAGAAAAGGAAAGAACACACCAGATTTTATACTGGTTCGGATTACTCCTACGTCCAATCCCATGCAACGCTAGATTGCACATAGTTTTATTACTATTATCAATATCCAAGTACAATCCCCTAGAATTCCCCACTACAAATTTAACATCGCTCCAACCACTCTTGGTTCACGGCTATAAGATTACCACCGCTCCCTTTCCTTGATTTCAGGGCTACAAGGAACACACCCTTTCCCAAACACTTCCCAACTGATTACAACTGTCCTATAACTCTTCAATAGCACTTCAATTCAGAGAGTAATGAGTAGAGAGTGTGAAAATAAGAAGTTTTATATAATTAGAATAGAAATCGACAAAGTATACGTGTAGAAATGATAAAATAAGAAATATTAATAGAGGGATGAAGAGAGGTGAAGATGGAGAAGAAGAATGGTTAAAAAATTCAAAATCAACCTCTATTTATAAGATTTGAAAGGTTTCAACGCTTCTGGAACGTAGATACTTCCTCTGAAAATTGAAAAAAATAATAGTTGTATGTCAACATAGCAACATATGTATGTCGACATATATATATATATATAAAATACTTTTTAAATTATTTTTCAAGTGTTTAACTATATATATAATTCTGGAAATTCTTGAACTAAAACTTAGTGATATAAATGAGTATTATAAAGTATAAAATCATATGAAAACATAAATATATTATATAAACATATTTATAATAAGAATTAAAAATATAAATATAAAACTATAAAAGTATTTTTTTAAAAAAAATTTGGTTCTCTTTTATTAACAACTAGAAAAGTACATAATAAAGTTAGCATATTAAACTAAATACAAACTGAAAAGCATAAAATAAATACATACGAAGTACTAAATTAAATCCTAAAAGAGAGTTTTGAACCCATGATGAGGTTACCAACTCCATAGCAAGTGCGATCCAGCTGCACTTCTAATCCTCTATTACTATCCTTCGAGTCCTTTCTTCGAGTGGCAGAGATTAAAACAGTTTTCCACCATTCCATTACTTTATTAATAATCAAAAGTTTCCATCATCTTCATATGCATATTTAAACACAGTCTTCTACCTTGTTGTTACCTTACTCTGAAGCATGTGATCAGGCCCGGCCCTGGATATAGGCAAACCAGGCGGTGGCCTAGGGCCTCAGGGCCGGCGGAAGGAGGAGGAAGGAGGAGGGGGGCCTCAAGCTTTTGGGATTTTACATTAAAAATGGAACTAGTATTGCTTTGTAAGTGAGACTATAATGGCTTAGTGGTATCACACTCAACTGCTAAGCCCGCAACCACAGTTCGAGCCATGCTGTTCTCAATACACAGCCTGTTATTTATTTTTTTCCAACATTTTTTCATTTCTCTTCTATTTCTGCACAAAACTGGGGCCCCAAATTTTTTTTTGCCTAGGGCCCTGATTTGCTCAGGGCCGGCACTGCATGTGATGTGTCATCCATATGTAACCCACTTTGTCCACCGAACAAGCATAGGAGGAAAAACTGTATCTTTCCTCTTGCAATTAAAATACATATTGTATCAGATCGTATGAACTATTTCATCTACGTTCCTAGATAAAAGATCCATCATTTCATGGGCTATAACTACCATGCCCATATTTGAATAACTATCAACCCAAAAAGCATCACAATCTAGAAATCACAGGACACAAACCCATACAGTTATAAATATCTCCACGTATAAACCGTCGGTATACCCTTCTTCTCCAGAAATTGCGTTCCAGTAATCTATAATTAAACGGTTAGAAACAACATTTACATTCACTCTAGAAATAAATGCTCCATTTTACTCTCTTATTGCGGATGGTAATTGCTCGAACTTCCTACAGTTACACTGTTTCATACACGAAAACCAAGTCATTCTCCAAACAGTCATCCAAACACCCATCTACCAAGATTTATCCTTTCTTCTATTCGCTTAAAATGGCTGAAGACAATATGTTGGCTATACTAAAAACTATGACCTGGTTGGTGTTGATACATGCCAAGAAAATTAGAACACTAATTTATAGTTTCAGATAGGAAATGATACTGTAGCATGCCCAAGAAAAACTTCAATTCAAATCGCATATTATTCGAGACAGTGAGCCTCAAATTAACATGTACTTCCATTTACACCAAACTTAAAAGCAGATTAAACAAATTTTTTTTCCACATCCAATGAAGATGTAAACAGATTTCCATTCTGTGTAATCACCCCTAAATCGATGGAGATCGAGATAAATTATTACCCATAACAAATCGAATGTCTGCAGCGAAGTCAAATCCATTGCAGCGAAATGGTTTTGAGATATGAGGTCTTCTGCCTGAAATGGGAGACATAAAGTCGATCCCGTATTAATACCCTATCTCTGAGGCTTGTTCCTTCGTAGATTCGAGGAATTACAATATCTGATTTAATAGGATTCGAATAATAACCAAACCTTTGCAGCAAAGAGGAAGCACAACCGACTTATGTCAAAAACCAGATTTTGGTGAAGTCTGAGCAATGATTTTCTGATTCGAATTACCAAAGGAGCGTGTTGAGAAGGGTGAAATGGGCAATGTCATTGCTACTTCTCAAAATCTCGATCCATGGTATGAGATCGATAGTTAGATCTGATGTACGGAGGTTAGATTTGAAGTTTCGATGATGCGAGTGGGTCGTCCACAAAAACTATAGAAGTATATAACTATATATAAACTTATATAAACTTTAAAACTTATATTTGAAATCATAAGTAAGTTAGAAAACTATTTTAAATTAGAATTTGAATTTTGAAAACCAAAAACTGAAATTTGAAAATCAGGAATTTGAATTTGAACTAGGAGTGTTATTCAGATTCTTACGTATAAACTAAACTCTATTACTATATTTGTCTTGAACCCTTGATAACTTGATAACTTGATTACTCATGAATCTTGAATCTCCTTTGAATTCTAATTCTCTTGAAACTCTAAAATTGTACAGTCTTCAGTATTTAAATCCTGTATACAAATCCTGCATATATATGTGTGTGTGTGTGTATATATATATATTCTAAATAATGATGTTAGTATATATTTTATAATCGATGATAATTGAAATAAGGTTGTTGTCATCAAAACTCCATTCTCCAAAAAGCTCGATGCCTAAATAGAAAGTCTTAAACCCCTAGACATCATGGAAAAATGAGCTGAACCTTCTATCTGGTTTGAAACTACTACTGTATCAAAAACAAGAGACATTGTAGACAATCGACTAATAAAGTAGAAATGAACAAATGTGAAGCACCATAATCAAATAAGATCCTAATTGGAAAGTCATAAAGAGAGATCAAACCTTTGACTACGACCTTCCCGCCCCTATCCGGACAAACACTATACTGAGTTGCTTCCAATGCACGTATCTGCGCTCTAGATGAACCAGCTCCTTGCCCATGCTTCAGAGGACATTGCTTACTGTAGTGACCCTGCTGTCCACAATTATAGAAGCTTCCTTTCTTAGCTATCTTCTTGTAGTCCATCGTAAAATTGTCTGTTATGTTGCATCCATAGTGATAACATTTAACATCTTTCTTAATCTATGGTTTTTCTGGATTCTTATTAACTTTTTTGGGCTACCACTTCTTCTTCCCAAAGTTATCATTGGCCACCTCCACTTTATTTTCCATAAGATCACTTCCCATATTAATGTATAAGCGTCATCATAACAAGATTCTCAAATGTAGCATCCATGAGAATGTGATACATAGAAAGTCACTGTAACTGTAACAACCCCGAAAATCCGAACCAATTTAAAAATTTTATTTTGGCTATTTCAGTAGATTTTGAATAGTTAAAATAATTTATTTTAAATGATAATGATTAAAAATTTATTTTAATCGAAGATAGAGCAAAAGTATTCATTTTGATTTCTAAAGAAATTAGAAATGGTATGGTAGTTCAAAAAGTCAAACCCGTACTTTGACCAAATGTACCGTATTCAAAATTTAACGGATTTTAGTGAAACCAAAAATATCTAAATATGTTTGAAATTATCTTTTCAACAAATCTGAAAATAAAAATTTCATAGCGGGAATCAAGAGATATGACCAGTTGAATATTCAAAATGGTCACTATAGTATAATTTATAGCCCGTATAAAAGGCCATTTTTCAAACGACCTCCGTTTTCGACGAAACCACTATTGTTGGATTCAGAATGTCAAATTATTGCTAGGTTTCAATTTTCATAATTTTCGAATTAATATGTGAGCGTGGAAAACGAAAATGTGTTTTATCAATTTCAGTCAGATCTGCTTGACTTGAAAATAGCCATTTTTCGAGTAGTCTTAGAATTCGATGAAATTAATTTTGTTAGGACGTATCGTCAAAAAAAGCCAAAAATAAATTTTCTGGATTTTTCTGAGTTCGTATGTGGCCCCAGCGGATTTAAATAGACGATCAAATTAATTATTTAAATGATTAAATAATAAATTAAAGATTTCAGGCCACATAAAGTCGTCTGGGCTGACGAGACCTAGCCTATTGGATCCGGAACGGGGGCTATTGGCTAGGGTCAACTCCGGTTGGACTGAAATCAGATTAATTTAAGAGGTATGGTTTTATTTGTAAAAATAACATTAAAATATTGTAAAAATAGTGGAAATTCATTTCAAAACCCTAAACCTATCGTGTAGCCGCCGCCTTCATACAAAATCCATGGCCAGCATGCTCCCCTTTTCATCCTTTAATATCCGTCAATCCACTCAATAGAATTTCCCTCCCCCGTTGAGTTTATTGTAGCTATTTCTTCAAGCTTTCAATCCATACGGTTGGATCACCTTCAAGTGGCTCGAAGGACGAGTTACAGACCCACAAACCCACGGTTTTGAGACCTCCGCCGCCCCCTATACAATCGATCGAGTGGGCCCCCCTCGCCAGCGTGGGTGCGCCGCCCCTTGGCCTTGGTCGTGGTGTACTCCGATCGTTCTCTAGTGCTGTAGATCGGAAGAGATAATCAACCCTAGGATCGAACCCATTTCTGAAACTAACGGCCGTGACTTTGAGCAAGGAAGAAGGTTAATTCCTTAAGCTATTTATTTATTTAATCCTATTTAAAAATGATCAGTCTAAATTTAACCATAACTAATTCATATGAACTCAGAATAACACGATTACTAAAGAATTGCAATCGTATAGACAAGATCTACATTCCTAGACTGAAAAGGGACAATTTTGAGTTGTTTGAATTTTAGACCAGTTTGCGACATGACCGTGGGATTTCTCTTTTTTTTAATAGTTAGTTAATTTATTTGCTGTGTAACTACTGTTTGTATATGTCTTAGATCTGCTGTGATGTGATTGTGTATGATTTATTTGTTGTTGGTGATGCATAAACACAGATTTGTATGTGTTGAATATAACAAAACATTTTTACAATGTTATTGATTTGGAATAGAATCACCATTTCAATAAAACAAAACTTTTTTATAATGTTATTGATTTGGAATAGAATCGCCATTTCAATAAAACAAAACATTTTTATAATGTTATTGATTTGGAATAGAATGGCCATTTCAATAAAAATAAATCATCTTGTTATGTTGTTGAATTGCGTTAGATTTTCAATTCAACATAAAAACATTATTTGGATTATTTTTGTTGGATTGAATTAAATTGTCAATTCAATACAAAATTATTGTCTTGATCATATATGTTGAATTGAATTAGATTGTCAATTCAATATTAAAAATATCCTTTTATCATTTGGAGCATTGAAAAGAATTATCAATTTAACATAAAACATTATTTTATCATTTTCGTTATATTGAAAAAGTTGTTCTTTTATTTGCATCCCTCGATGCAAATAAACATTGTATAAAAAGTTATTCCTTTATTTGCATTCGTTGATGCACATATACAAACGGAAAAGAAAAATAAAGTTGTTCTTTTATTTGCATCCCTCGATGCAAATAAACATTGTATAAAAAGGTTATTCCTTTATTTGCATTCTTGGATGCAAATATACAAAAGAAAAAGAAAAATAAAGTTGTTCTTTTATTTGCATCCCTCGATGCAAATAAACATTGTATAAAAAGGTTATTCCTTTATTTGCATTCTTTGATGCACATATACAAAAGAAAAAGAAAAATAAAGGTGTTCTTACGCTTGCATTCCTTGATGCAAATAAACACCGAATTAAAAGGTTGTTTTTTTATTTGCATTCGTTGATGCCAATATACAATGAAATAAAAAGTTATACCTTTTTCATTCTTTGATATAGATAAAATGTTGAAACTGGTAGTTTAATTTTTATTGCCTTTCTTAATGCAAATAAAACATAGTTTAGAAGGGTTATATTTTTATTTGTAATACAAGTTAGAAACATGATTTGATAAAATTGCATTTTTGTTTGCAATTTTAGATGCAAACAAAACATTAGAAATAAAATTGCATTTTGTTTTGCAATTTTAGATGCGAACAAAACATTAGAAATAAAATTGCATTTTTGTTAGCAATTTTAGATGCGAACAAAACATTAGAAATAAAATTGCATTTTTGTTTCTAATTTTAGATGCGAACAAAACATTAGAAATAAAATTTTGTTTGCAATTATAGATGCGAACAAAACATTAGCAGTAAAATTGCATTTTTGTTTGCAATTTTAGATGCAAACAAAACATTAGAAATAAAATTGCATTTTTGTTTGCAATTTTAGATGCGAACAAAACATTAGAAATAAAATTGCATTTTTGTTTGCAATTTTAGATGCGAACAAAACTTTAGAAATAAAATTGCATTTTTGTTTGTAATTTTAGATGCGAACAAAAATTAGAAATATTTCATTTTTGTTTGCAATTTTAGATGCGAACAAAACATTAGAAATAAAATTGCATTTTTGTTTGCAATTTTAGATGCGAACAAAACATTAGAATTAAAATTGCATTTTTCCTTGCAATTTTAGATGAAAACAAAACGTTAGAAATAAAATTGCATTTTTGTTTGCAATTTTAGATGCAAACAAAACGTTAGAAATAAAATTGCATTTTTGTTTGCAATTTTAGATGCAAACAAAACGTTAGAAATAAAATTGCATTTTTGTTTGCAATTTTAGATTCAAACAAGGCATTAGAAGTAAAATTACATTTTGTTTGAAATTTTAGATGTAAACATAAACATTAGAATGAATATACATTTTTATTTTGTATACTGGATAGAAATAAAAATATGATTTAAAATGTTACATTTTTGTTTGTAAATTAAGTTGCAAACAAAATATTTGAAAAAGATATCATTTTTATTTGCATATTTAGATGCAAATAAACATTGTAGAAAAAGATTTCATTTCTATTTGCATATTTAGATGCAAATAAACATCGTAGAAAAAAATTTCATTTTTATTACATATTTAAATGCAAATTCAACATCGTAGGAGGAAGTTGCATTTTTTGTTTACAAATCTGGTTGTAAAAAAAACATTATAATAAAAGAATGGATTAATGTCGCATTTTATTTACATTTTATATGTAAATAAAAGTTGGTATTTTAATAGTCACAATTTTTTTATTGACATTTCGTATGGAATAAAAGAGTTGACCTAAATGTTGAAATGTTTATGGTCACTTTAATTGCAACAAAAATAGTGGGAATCGCTAAATGGTATATATTTATATTTATGTATAAATATTTCACGAATCAAGCGCGGTAGTTCGCGTTTCGACAGTCGTAACTTTAAACGATTATACCGTAAAATCCAACCGTCGGATTTTCCCAAAATTGGAACCGCTAGGACCGCTTTGGGAAGATCTTTCCGACGATATAAAATTTATCAAAATCCAATGGTTAGATTTTAAGATATGTGAAAAACAAATTTCGGTAAAAATAGCGCCAGGGCCGCTCATTGACCCGAAGCGGCGTTTAATTATATTGAACTATTTTTTTAAATAAATAAAAATAGCGATAAATGCTATAAATTAATATTAACAATATTAATGGTTTAAATGATAATAATTCGAAAAATTATTTGAAAAGACCGAGTTCAACTAATTTCAAATAATTTTACGGTGATTTAAAATTGAAGATATCAAAGACGACGATTGAAGAACGGCGATCTTCACGTCGAAAGGATAACTACTGATGCCTGGCATTGGCTAGCTACCAATAAAGGGTTAAATTGGTAGTTGTCCGGATGAACTTGTTGATCGTCCGGATACGCGAGCACCTAGGTGACTTCGGTTTCATTCAGACCCAGAACGAAATTGTAAATGGATGCTTGTTCGACATTGAATTTCGTGCCATGTAAATTAATTGATATCTATTAATATATTTCTGAGGTGGCGGAGGATTTATCCTCTCGCTAAACACCCTTCTTTGAGACGTACGAGCTCGAAGGTTATATATTGGTAGTTATCGATCGCATGGTATGGACTGTCTATGTGGCATGCCAGGATGCAATTGATCGGGGCTTTTGTTGAAAAGTAGAGCCCTGTGGATGATGATCAAAGCATAGCCTATTTAGGTATAGCTTTGTGTATTTCGTTACCTCACGAGCCTCACACCCCGGTAGAGTCAAAAACGCGACAAGAGAATGCAGGGAGTGCACACATTTCTTTCTAGCTAGAAGTGGTGTTTGGGTTTTTACACGGCCCGTCATTTTTACTTATGTGATTGATGGAATGAGGCGCCTCGGATTTTTATTGGTCGCAATGGCCAATTTATAGGTCCAATAGAATCGGGAAGCGTGTGTTCAGGAATTGCCAATCCACTAAAGTATTTGTGGACCGGCCCTGCAGGATCCAAGGGTTCGCCACTGTCTGAATCCTGAGACATTGCTAGAGTGTCTCGAATCGGTTAGGAGATCGTCCCTAGCCTTGACTCATAATGGAAACCAACCTCTAATACGACATTACAGTCTTGATTGTAAACCTATATACGGCGACATAGTATATGGTAGCTATGCCGTCTAGGATTGATACATTTACTTTGAAGTATTTTTGAAACATACTATATACTAATAATAATATTAAAAATATATTTTTTCTACATATCAAGCATTTTTATCATTATAAGGTAAAACTCTATCCTCCGTTTGCGTTGCATTGTGTGATGGGACATGAGTCTTATAATGATTTCATTTTCTAAAAGCATTGTGTTGTTTTTGACTTTAAACTTTATGAAACTTATGCACGGGCAATCCAGTTGAATTAAACACGTTCCGCGTTAGCGGCGTGATCCAATGATTAGCCATGTTATTAGTTTAGCAATATTTCTCATACCAGTCCCATGACTAACTCGTAGTTTGTTTCACTTTGCAAACTCGGATGCCCTCTTTCCATGGGCAGCCAATTGACAGGTTTCAAGTAGGGATGTTTTTTGGACTCAAGCTTGCTGCTGAAGATGTTGAAAGATCTTTTCTTTTTATCTTTTATTTTCTTCTTGAGATTTGAGATAGTATTGGATATTGATGTATTTTGGGAGATTGAGACTTTATTTCTTTCCCTGTTTGAGACATCTGTATTACTAAGTGTATCCTGTACTGCGTACTCTATTGTTCTGTGATGGTGTTTGTGTTGACATTTTATTTCCGCTGGAAATGATTTATATGTTCTGCTATGTAACGGTGATCTGTTATTGTTTTAATTCTGTTATACTCCTGTGATTATCCTTACTTTCGTTCTATGGAAGTATAGGTAACCTTAGCTACGGAGTATAACATTTTTAGAACAATTCCACTAAACAGAATTAGTAATATTCTAAGACGAGTGACTCATTAGAGATAGGATTAACAATGTCCTAGAATGAGCATAGCAGAATAACACATATTAATCAGTCATTACATCATTATCATGTCATCACATGTCTCTATTTTGAAAATCTTTCCTCTAAGAATTATCATTTCTTTTAGTCTGACTCTTTCCTTGATGATACAGATTGATTAAGAAATGAGTACCAGACACGTACAAGAGCCCGTGGTAGAGGTGGGGCTAGAGGGCCCGCTAGAGAGAAGACTCCGGTTGCACAGAGAGGGACTACTCTGGAAGTTGAGACACCACCACCACCTCCCCCTCATGCTTTCGATCTTGACAAAGTGGCTAAGAAAATAAAAAATCTAGGAGGTGTGCATTATACAGGCCAAGAGACGGTGATGGAGTCGCAAACATGGCTTAAGACGATGGAAAAGATTTTGGGAGGATTAGAGCTCGAGGACCACAGAAAGCGATTTATGGCAACTTGGTTTCTGAAAGACTAGACCCAAATTTGGTGGGAAACAACTATGGTTGGGGGTAATGAGGCCGATTGGACTTGGGGAAAATTCAAGGAGCTATTCAATGAGAAGTTCATTCCACCCCACGAAGTTGAGCGCCTCCACGATGAGTTCGCCCACCTCCAACAAGGGAGCATGACTATTTCAGAGTATGTTAAGAAATTTGATGAGCTTTCCAGATATGCCCCTAAATTGGTCCAAGACGCGCTACAGAAAAATAAAAGGTTTATCAATGGTCTAGCAAGGAGGTACCATAACAGGGTGAATGCACACATCGAGCGCCCATTTGCTAAAGTAATCGAGTTGGCCTGCAGATTTGAAGAGATTGATCAGAAGGGTTCCCAATAAGAGAAAGAAAAGAATCAAGCCAACAAGAAGAAGAAGGAGTCGAACAAGAAAACTGAGGCGGGTAGCTCTTCCATCGCCAAGCCCCAAGAGAAGAAGAAGAAGAGGGACTGATCTAAAGTCAAGTGCTTTAATTGCTAGAGGATATGGCATTTTGACTATGAGTGCCGAGCTCCGAAGAGGCCCAAAAGGAACGAGTCTAGACCGAGTCAGAGCAGTGGACAGAATCCCTATGGCCCAAGAGAATGTTTTAATTGCCACAAGCCTGGACACCTCATCAAGGATTGCAATTAGCTCAAGAAATCCCAGGTGGCACATGTCTATGACGGAGCGGTTTCATTGTGTTCTTCCGAAGCAGGTACGCCTGATGTTTTAGGAGGTACACTTAACATTAAAAACATCCCTATCACTGTTTTTTTGGACACGGGTGCGTCTAGAAGTTTCATATCTGTTGACATGATTAAAAATCTTAAATTGAAACCCAGAAAACTCAAAGAACCAATTAGAGCACATAGTCCGATAGGGTTTCCCCTTATTCTTGATCAATATTGTAGAGTGCCTGTTTCTTACTCTTACTTCCAATTCCCTATTGACTTGATTGTTACGAGTTTTTCTGAATACGATATCATACTTGGAATGGACTGGCTAGAAAAATATGAGGCTGAGTTAGTTTGTGATGTAAGGGTAGTTAAAATCAAAACAAAATTTGGGGACATCATTGTTATTCCAGGCCACGACTCAGCCACAGATAGGAAAGAATTCTGGTCTTCTCTAGAAGTCACTCCTGCTTCTATTGAGGATATTCCTATCGTCAGAGACTATGCGGATGTATTCGAAGAAGTAGACAACTTTCCTCCGTGCAGAGAAATCGATTTCAAAATTGACTTAGCTCCTAATGCAAGGCCAGTTGTACACCCTATCCGAAGGATGTCACTGCAAGAAAAAGAGGAGCTGAGCAATCAAAAAAAGTAGTTTATGTGGAAGGGTCTGGTCAGACCTAGTTTCTCATGCTGGGGTGCAGCAGTGGTTTTCGTCCCAAAGTCAGACGGTACCCTCAGGCTATGTGTGGACTACCATGATATAAATAATCAGACTCTAAAAAATAAATAACCGCTGCCCCGCATTGATGATTTGCTAGACCGCTTGAACGGAGCACGAGTATTTTCTAGAATGGACCTAGCTACAGGTTTCCACCAACTACGCATTGCCGAAGAATGTGTGCCTTTGATAGCTTTCAGAGGACCAGATATATTTTATGAATGGATAGTAATGCCCTTTGGCCTATGCAATGCACCAGCATACTTCATTGATTCGATGAATAGAGTCTTCCACGATGTTCAAAATAAATTTGTACTGGTGTTCATCGATGATATCCTTATCTTCTCTAAGTCCACTGCTGAACACGAGAAACATCTGAAAGAAGTCTTTGAGATTTTGCGTAGAAATGTTCTGAAAGCCAAATTCTCCAAGTGCATATTCTAGCAAGAAGAGGTGAAATTCCTCGGCCATGTTGTGTCTAGGAAGGCATCTCAGTAGATCCAGGAAAGATCTCGGCCATCAAAGATTGTAAGCAGTCTACTACGCCCACTGAAGTCAGAAGTTTCTTAGGTCTGGCTGGTTACTATCGGAAATTCGTTAAGGATTTCTCGAGATTATCTTGCCCATTGACGAAGCTGACTAAGAAGCATACCAAGTTTAAATGGACACCTGAATGTGAGGCAGCTTTCCAAGAGCTGAAACAGAAATTGATCACTGCTCCTGTGTTGACCATTATTGATGGCAATCAGGATCTGAAAGTCTGGACAGACGCCTCTAGAGAAGGTTATCCTCTTCATCTAAATAAACATGTCAGAAATGACATTTTTTCTAATGTCGAATCTTATTTTAACATGTTATTCTTTCCTTTATTTAAGGTATTGGTGCAGTGCTAATGCAAAGAGACAAAGTTGTGGCAAAAGCTAGCCGCCAATTAAAACCAAATGAGAAGAATTATGCCACTCATGATCTTGAGCTAATGGCCATAGTATTTGCTTTAAAAATATGGAGGCACTATCTCTTGGGCGAGAAATTTGAGCTGTACACTGACCATAGATCCTTAAAATATCTATTCACCCAAAGAGATTTGAACTTGAGGCAACATCTTTTGGGTTGATTTCCTTGCACCCTATGACCTGGACTTCTTATATACTCCAGGGAAGCCAATGTAGTGGCAGATGCTCTTAGCGGAAAGAATATGGCCAGCACCAACCTTATCCTTGCAAATCTCATCATTACCCCTACCTTGATCGATAAGATCTCGGCTCTTCTATAGAATGATGAATTTTTCAGAGAATCATCAAAAGGATCAGCGAAGGCGAATCCACGAGTTTCCAGATTGATGACAAAGGAATTCTGAGGCTATTGGGCCGAATTTGTGTTCCGAATCTTCCTAAGCTCAGAAAGGAAGTGATGGACGAATGTCACAAGTCTAAAGCTCGACATTCATCCGGGTGTGAGCAAGATGTACTGTAACGACCCGGATTTTCGACGACTTTGGTTATCGACATAAGCTCGATGTCGATAACCAAAACATCGAAAAATCCCGGTAATTAATGAAAGAAATTAGAAGGTGAGAATAGATAAGATAGAAACTTAGAATAGAAGAAGAAGAAGAAGAACACAACATCAGAGTAACACGAACCACACAGCGGAACGAATAACATATAATAGATAACATAACTTTGAAATATAACAGTTATGTATACAATAGCACTTATCAGAGTACAACACTTACAACACAGCGGAAATAAACTATAGCTATATGATTCTGAAGCCTCCGGCTCCAGCTCTTCAATGTATCTGCAAATCCCGACTACTTGACTGCCCGTACAAATTTAGGCACCCAAGAGTTTAGGGAAAACAACAAAGTGAACTCCGGGTCAGTCATGGGACTGGTGTGAGTAAAACAGTTTAAACAGGTATATGAACAAGTAAACGATATCTCATAAGACCACGCCGCAGAACGGAACGGGTTTTTCCCTTATGAGAATCCAAAATATCTTTATATCAAAAACCTTTTGATATTATAATAATGTCTATGTACAAATAGATATCAACTAGCAGAAACGCTTTCATCTCACGTTCTACATATATAGTATACAATCAAAATCGCAAGCACGTATTGGATAATGGATTTCCAACTATGACAAGGTATGGAACCACCTTCCGATCAGTGTACTCTAGGAACGATACAATGGAGTTCAACAAGAACATCTTGTAACTCAGCCATACATGACCGACCACTCATTTTGCTTGAGTGTATCGAATGTATATCACCAACGGTTGGGATCAGCAACCGTTCCCGTATATATATGGGACAACACTGATAGATTTAAGAAACAAATGAATATTCTCTAGATAGGTGATTATACACCCTACTTCGGTGCGACCGACTTAGCCATGCTGCCTGCCCGATTTCTGTCATTTACCGGTTGATGAGGCTAGAAGCTACGCTTTATCGTTACATCAGATTCACTTCGAATGCCACATTGTTAGATCCATCGAAAATCACTAATTGGCATCTACAACAGTACGTTACATGTCAGCTAAAAGAAGTTTCCTTCTCCGCTTCCACTCTTGGTACGGTCGAAGAAATCAATGTAGGTGACCCTTCTGGAAATACTCTGTCAGACACTCATTCATACAAGTCATCCTCATTCACTTAGAATGTCACATCGTCATACCCGCCAAATCACAAATTGACTTATTCAAAAATAACACGGGTATACAGCTAAGAGAAACGAATTCCACCGCCACCAAACATGAATACGTTTGAGCATATCAACTTACGCGATCCATTGGATATACTCTGTCAGACCTTCGTCCATACAAGTTGTCCTGGGGCTGGACAAACCGAAGGCACTATTCAGTATATCCATCTTAGTCACTGTTATCTAAGACTTATACAACAGCCCTGGCATTTTACTCCGTCTTCAATTATCTTTGGCATATATGATTCGCAACACTTATGCCAATACAGAGTGGTTCTTTGGATAATAATCCAACCGATCTCTCCATATTAACAACGTTAAAATGGTCAAAACTCCGATAGTCTGAGATTTAACTATCAAAGAAAAACAAGTGTGCAAAACAACGATATTATTTCCAGATGGAAATTATATCGATCAATCATCAACATATATCTATATATATTCATATTGCCTTATTTTATATGTTTAGAAAATATATGTTATTAACACTGGAAAACGTTTCCATCTGCTTATTTACAAATCACTACTCTTCCCCAACTATCAGTCTCTGACTGTAACTAGTATGAGAACAATCCCCTAAGTATAAATCCCGAAGGCCGAAACCAACATCAGATAGGCACTTAGAAAACCATTCAATTTACTAATCTCTAGTCAGTTCTAATTTTACTTAACTCTATTTGATTAACTCTGATTGATTAACTCTAATTGGTTTTACTTGGTTTGACTAACTCAATTTATTAACTCGACTGACTAATTCAACTCCATTAACCTAACTCGATTTACTTATCTCGATTAACTGAACTAATCACTTTGATTAACTCGACTAATTCACTTTGGTTAACTTAACCAATTCACTTAACTAATTCACTTAGTTTAACTTAACTAATTCACTTAACTCTTATCGAATAAACTATATTCGATAACTCCTCTAACTCTATTCGAATAAACTATATTCGATTAACTCATTTACTCTATTCGACTAAACTATATTCGATTAACTCCATTTCTCTATTCGAATAAACTATATTCGATCAACTCATTTGATTTAACTCTAATCGGTTAACTCCATTGAATAAACTATATTCGATAACTCCTTTGATTTAACTAATATTCTATAATTCACTTCGATTAACTAATAATCGATAACTCCTTCGAATAAACTATATTCGATAATCTCCTCTCGAATAAACGATATTCGATAATCTTCCATTTCGATTTAACAAATAGATAACTCCTTTTCGAATAACTAAATTCGATAACTCCTTTCGATTTAACTAATCGATAACTCCTTTCGATTTAACTAATCGATAACTCCTTTGTGTATAACTCTGTTCAAATAACTAATTCGAATCACTCTTATTTACTTAACTCTATTCGAATAACTAATTCAATTAACTCTATTTAACTCCGTTTAACTCTATTCGAATAACTAATATTCGATAACTCTATTTAACTCCATTTAACTCTATTCGAATAACTAATATTCGATAACTCTATTTAACTCCATTCGCTTGACTCTAGATCGCAGCGATCACAATGGTTACGCCTGATTCCCTCAGGAAACATCCGACCGCCGTAGGCTATTTACAGCCCTGCGAATTACGCTAGTAGTCATACGAAATGACAACTTACCCTGAATACTATGTTTGACTAACTCTGTCTCAAATAACTATATTTGATTAACTCTTGTTCATTTTAACTCTAATCGATTTACTCTGATTGATTTACCTACCTGATTAACTCTAACTGATTAACTCGACTTACTTAACTCAACTGGTTAACTTGACTTACTTAACTCACTGGTTAACTTGACTTACTTAACCCAACTGGTTAACTCTATTGAACTGGTTAACTCTACTGAACTGGTTAACTCTACTGAACTGGTTAACTCTATTCAACTAACTCAACTCGACTAACCCCTTTTCGAATAGCATATTCGTTTTACTTAACTTTCGAATACCATATTCGATTTACTCCCTTCGAATACCATATTCGATTTAACTCCTTTCGAATACCATATTCGATTTACTTTATTCACTTTATAAAGATTTCCTTTTTAACAACGTTTTATTCATTTCAAAAGATTTACTTTTAAATAATGGTTCTACACTTAAAAAAATGATTTCCTTTTTATAACGTTTCCTTTTCAATTCTATCTGTAAATGGTTTACAAATAATCCCTTTTCAAATTTATTCTTGAAATATTCTAACTCCTTAAATTTCCGGGAAAATTCTCCATAACCTCCTTTGTATCGGGAGCATCGGGAAAATCCCCAAACCCGCCCCACAGGCCTTTCCATTCAAAAAGAAAATGGTTTGTAATTATTTCCTTTTTGAATATCTCCTATTTATAAATATTCCAATTTATAAACATTTCTTATTTATAAATATTCCACTTTATAAATATTCTATTTTCAATATCACTTTGAAAATCCCCTTATTAGCATTTCGGTATGTTATGGTATTCAGTCATATCAAATCACGATGTTCAATATCGTCCAAGCACATATAATCGCCCACAGATTTTATATCACATCATATAACAATATATGAAAAACAATAAAATAACTATTGAGGAATCCAGTCGGATTCCTCCAACCTGTTTCCCTGCATCCACAGATGTTACACAATATGATTATCATCACTTTCAGTTCAATATAAATTATTCTGATAGCAGAATCAATATATAAATACTTAACGGTTTATATATATATATATATTTATATATATAATTACATATATATATATATATATATTTCACTAACTGACTAGCAGTTCAATCAATCAACCAACACACAGCAATCAACAGATGATTAACAGTTCTAAAAATACATTATAAAAATATAACTATTCAGAGTTGGTGAGTTTTACTCACATTGGCGTGTTAGCCGTAAATAACGGTTTGCGTTATTTGATTCAGTCGAACAATTTATTTCGCCATAAATTGTAACGAGCTCGGATTCACTCCCGGTCAGTCTCATTGTGTTGCTCCCGTCCATACAATCCCAACGCAACTTACGGTTCGTGATTCTGATACAGTATGGCCGAGATATTTCATTTACAAGTTAATACATATAATTTAAATTAAAAACAAGGATTTAAATTCTAATTGGGCTTAACTTAATAATGAGTCCCATCACCCCTTTAATTCACACCCGCACCCTTTCTTCTTCATCTCCGATTACAACAGACCACGCTTCTAGTTAAAAACATCCCATTTCCGATCTTCAGCACCACCTCAAGCCTCCATTTCTCAGTGAACACACAAATCGACAGCACCAGACTACTCCTCTCGAGAATCTCCTTCACCCCATACCATTTATCATCAACTCGAGCCGGAAAATGAATTTCCGTCGAACCGCCTTCAGTCACCAACGCAACTCCAATTGCCACCGAGAACCACACAACTTGGCACACGAGTGCTAAAACCGTCCAGGAACTCGAATCCAACCTTAGTTTCATCTTCGATGCACTCAAAATCACAAAACCACGAGCCCTAGTCCGAGCTAACCCACGCTGTACGATTTCGGGTATCTGGAAAACACGTCGCAACCCACATCAGTGACATGAGGTCGAAGCTCCTCTCATCAGGATCCTGAATATATGATTTTAAGGATTTATCTATTTATATTGGTTTTGTTTGGAATTTTTCTTTGTTGCCATTTTTACTGTGTAAAGAAAACAACGGCGGAAATGTGTTGTTGACCAAAAATGAAATTGACTTAGGGTTTTAGAGAATAAGGTGGTGTATTTATAGGGTATTTTAATATTTTAAATATTCAATTTTAATTCAAGCGCTAATTTAATTTCTGTTTAAAAATCCGTGCAACAACATAAAATACCCAAAAATCACCAAACTGGACATACTGCTAGAGTTTGACATTGCGGACCTAACGAAACTGGTTTCGTCAAATTCCGACTCCGTATGCTCACACAGCGTTTTTTTAACCGTCAAAATACTGACTGTTTCTCACTCTAAAAATCCGTACGGCCATACAGTTACTCTAAAAATCACGGAACTGGAAATCTAACAATAATTTAACATTGCGGATCCAACAAAATTAGTTTCGTCGAATTCCGGTTTCGTTTGCAAAAGTGGCTATTTTTAAAGCTCTGGATGACCCATTTAAATATAATTAAATTAAATATAAATTTATTTATATTATCGTATATCTTCACATATGATATCATACAGCTCCAGAATATCATATCATAATTTACAGTTTGATATTTCAGATTTTTAGATTTATCGATATTCAATTTATATCGAAAATCCTTTTATAACGTAAATAAAGCGTCGCAAATTATAAAGGAATTCCACAGCGACTTTTCTAAAATTTGATTAGGACATAACTTATAATCTACACGACGAAATCCTGATTTTCCTCTTCCACTAGAAAGATATACTCCACTAGCTCCACGCGTTTTTTGTTTCATAGAAATCCGGCTTAAAACGAATCCTGTACATCCAGTTGAAGTTCAAATCGCCAAATAGCGAACTGCAGCGCCAATTCGAGCTCGATTATAATTATATTATAAATTATACGTTCAACTGTCATCGATTCAATATATTCGTTATTATAATTCAACCCCAGACTGAATTATAGCTTATATAAGGTCCAGTTCACATCGTATTGTGAATTCTACCATTTCCGGCTATTCTGGAAATATATTATCCTATTATTTATATTAATTAAATATAAATATTATTCAATTCCAGTTATTGATATCGTTAAATCGATATTTAATAATTAAATTAGTTAATTATTCTCCTGCCAAATTACGGGTCATTACAATCTTTCCCCCTTAAAATAATTTCGTCCTCGAAATTGCTAAGGTAGGGGACGACCCTATCTACTGGGTAAAGTTTTATCTGTTTACCTCTTATCTCCGGTTTCAACTGAACCAATTAATATCAACTAAAATATTAATTTATTCCGACTAACTAAATTTTCAAAAATCATGAAAATTTTCCAATGCCTTAACTTTTCGAAAAATTTCGCCAGCGTCTCCTTTGTACCGGCATATACGTCAAACCACAACTCACCTCTCTAGGCCTTCTCCAACCCAAAAGAAAATCAAAACGCCAAGCGGCTTGCCAATTCGACTCATAAATTCCAAACTCATATAGAATATAAACTCGTACCTTTTTGTCGAGCATATCCTTATATCTCTTCCATCTGTTGTCAACTCACATATATAAATGTCACTCCAATCAAACTCAAATCAGTTTATTCACAAATCCAACCATTCGGTTATATCTAAACCAAATTCTATTCAATTCTATTCCAGATTAATCTATAATCCAATTCAGTTTTAATTTAACTTGGGTTTAAGTTAAATTCTAATTTACTTTTACCCTTTTCAATTTATTGAACTTAATTAGTTAAATTTATATTCCATAATTTAAATTCTTGGGTCTATTTCAAATCATTTTCACTTACTGGCTTTCAATTCAATCTCAGTTCTATTGGATTTTACTTTAATTTGTTTAAATTCAAACAACCTTTTCTTCCTGGAAGTTTTTAAACAGTTTACCTCTTTCAAAAATCAAATTTTCCTTTTTGAAATTCAACACAACTTGTTTTTCCCAAAACAAATTCAAAACAAAATCCTTGGTAGTAATCCGTCACTTACATACTCAAAAATGAACACCGATGATGTCATGATCAACATCGGAATCTATTTTCCAGCTACCGAAGTGAGTTCAATACTATAGCTCTCTCAAAACCCATTTTTTTTTTACACATTTCCACCTTGAAATCAATTCCAAATATCCTTTTACAATGTTGTAAACAAAATTAAAATCTCCCAGGATCTTAAAATTTCCTTATACTGAATCCAGATTCCTTTACAAACACTTTCCCAATTTCTGGGATTTTAACGCCAATTCTGATTTGAATTCAGTTTTAATTCATTTCAATTTCATATATTTTACTTATATCAATTCTGATTGGTCATATATAACCTTTTCACATTTTATAATCTTATCTGATTAAAATTACTACCAACACATCCTATATATGATAATATATCACATATCCATACTGTGTCGGTCCATCGTATTCAAGTGTTTATTTACTCCTACCGATACAGTGGATCAAACTGATCGACCATAACTCATAAACAACTCAGCCAATGAATCTCCACAATATAAAAACATTTTTATATCAAATACAACTACGCACTCGTATATATACACTCAAACTCAATCTAGGGTGTTACTAACCCTATCTCAACCGAGTCATGCCACAGAGCCAAGTAATTCTTAACTTAAGCTCTGATACCAACTGTAACGACCCGGATTTTCGACGACTTTAGTTATCGACATAAGCTCGATGTCGATAACCAAAACATCGAAAAATCCCGGTAATTAATGAAAGAAATTAGAAGGTGAGAATAGATAAGATGGAAACTTAGAATAGAAGAAGAAGAACACAACATCAGAGTAACACGAACCTCACAGCGGAACGAATAACATATAATAGATAACATAACTTTGAAATATAACAGTTATGTATAAAATAGAACTTATCAGAGTACAGCACTTACAACATAGTGGAAATAAACTACAGCTATATGATTCTAAAGCCTCCTGCTCCAGCTCTTCAATGTATCTGCAAATCCCTACTACTTGACTGCCCGTACAAATTTAGGCACCCAAGAGTTTAGGGAAAACAACAAAGTAAACTCCGGGTCAGTCATGGGACTGGTGTGAGTAAAACAGTTTAAACAAGTATATGAACAAGTAAACGATATCTTATAAGACCACGCCGCAGAACGGAACGGGTTTTTCCCTTATGAGAATCCAAAATATCTTTATATCAAAAACCTTTTGATATTATAATAATGTCTATGTACAAATAGATATCAACTAGCAGAAACGCTTTCATCTCACGTTCTACATATATAGTATACAATCAAAATCGCAAGCACGTATTGGATAATGGATTTCCAACTATGACAAGGTATGGAACCACCTTCCGATCAGTGTACTCTAGGAACGATACAATGGAGTTCAACAAGAACATCTTGTAACTCAGCCACACATGACCGACCACTCATTTTGCTTGAGTGTATCGAATGTATATCACCAATGGTTGGGATCAGCAACCGTTCCCATATATATATGGGACATCATTGATAGATTTAAGAAACAAATGAATATTCTCTAGATAGGTGATTATACACCCTACTTTGGTGCGACCGACTTAGCCATGCTGCCTGCCCGATTTCTGTCATTTACCGGTTGATGAGGCTAGAAGCTACGCTTTATCGTTACATCAGATTCACTTCGAATGCCACATTGTTAGATCCATCGAAAATCACTAATTGGCGTCTACAACAGTACGTTACGTGTCAACTAAAAGAAGTTTCCTTCTTCGCTTCCACTCTTGGTACGGTCGAAGAAATCAATGTACGTGACCCTTCTGGAAATACTCTGTCAGACATTCATTCATACAAGTCATCCTTATTCACTTAGAATATCACATCGTCATACCCGCCAAATCAAAAATTGACTTATTCAAAAATAACACGGGTATACAGCTAAGAGAAACGAATTCCTCCGCCACCAAACGTGAATACGTTTAAACAGATCAACTTACGCGATCCATTGGATATACTCTGTTAGACCTTCGTCCATACAAGTTGTCCTGGGGCTGGACAAACCGAAGGCACTATTCAGTATATCCATCTTAGTCACTGTTATCTAAGACTTATACAACAACCCTTGCATTTTACTCCGTCTTCAATTATCTTTGGCATATATGATTCACAACGCTTATGCCAATACAGAGTGGTTCTTTGGATAATAATCCAACCGGTCTCTCCATATTAACAACGTTAAAATGGTCAAAACTCCGATATCTGTGATTTAACTATCAAAGAAAAACAAGTGTGCAAAACAACGATATTATTTCCAGATGGAAATTACATCGATCAATCATCAACATATATCTATATATATTCATATTGCCTTATTTTCTATGTTTAGAAAATATATGTTATTAACACTGGAAAACGTTTCCATCTGCTTATTTACAAATCACTACTCTCCCCCAACTATCAGTCCCTGACTGTAAACTAGTATGAGAACAATCCCCTAAGTATAAATCCCGAAGGCCAAAACCAACATTAGATAGGCACTTAGAAAACCATTCAATTTACTAATCTCTAGTCAGTTCTAATTTTACTTAACTCTATTTGATTAACTCTGATTGATTAACTCTAATTGGTTTTACTTGGTTTGACTAACTCAATTTATTAACTCGACTGACTAATTCAACTCGATTAACCTAACTTGATTTACTTATTTCGATTAACTGAACTAATCACTTTGATTAACTCGACTAATTCACTTTGGTTAACTTAACCAATTCACTTAACTAATTCACTTAGTTTAACTTAACTAATTCACTTAACTCCTGTCGAATAAACTATAATCGATAACTCCTCTAACTCTATTCGAAAAAACTATATTCGATTAACTCATTTACTCTATTCGAATAAACTATATTCGATTAACTCCTTTTCTCTACTCGAATAAACTATATTCGATCAACTCATTTGATTTAACCCTAATCGATTAACTCCATCGAATAAACTATATTCAATAACTCCTTCGATTTAACTAATATTCTATAACTCACTTCGATTAACTAATAATCGATAACTCCTTCGAATAAACTATACTCGATAATCTCCTCTCGAATAAACGATATTCGATAATCTTCCCTTTCGATTTAACTAATTGATAACTCCTTTTCGAATAACTAAATTCGATAACTCCTTTCGATTTAACTAATCGATAACTCCTTTTGATTTAACTAATTGATAACTCCTTTTGATTTAACTAATCGATAACTCCTTTTGATTTAACTAATCGATAACTCCTTTCGATTTAACTAATCGATAACTCCTTTGTGTTTAACTCTATTCAAATAACTAATTCGAATCACTCTTATTTATTTAACTCTATTCGAATAACTAATTCTATTAACTCTGTTTAACTCCGTTTAACTCTATTCGAATAACTAATATTCGATAACTCTATTTAACTCTATTTGAATAACTAATATTCGATAACTCTATTTAACTCCATTCGCTTGACTTTAGATAGCAGCGATCACAATGGTTACGCCTGATTCCCTCAGGAAACATCCGACCGCCGTAGGCTATTTACAGCCCTGCGAATTACGCTAGTAGTCGTACGAAATGACAACTTACCCTGAATACTATGTTTGACTAACTCTGTCTCAAATAACTATATTTGATTAACTCTAGTTCGTTTTAATTCTAATCGATTTACTCTGACTGATTTACCTACTTGATTAACTCTAACTGATTAACTCGACTTACTTAACTCAACTGGTTAACTTGACTTACTTAACTCACTGGTTAACTTGACTTACTTAACCCAATTGGTTAACTCTATTGAACTGGTTAACTCTACTGAACTGGTTAACTCTACTGAACTGGTTAACTCTACTGAACTAGTTAACTCTATTCAACTAACTCAACTCAACTAACCCCTTTTCGAATAGCATATTTGTTTTACTAACTTTCGAATACCATATTCGATTTACTCCCTTCGAATACCATATTCGATTTAACTCCTTTCGAATACCATATTCGATTTACTTTATTCACTTTATAAAGATTTCCTTTTTAACAACGTTTTATTCATTTCAAAAGATTTACTTTTAAATAACGGTTCTACACTTAAAAAATGATTTCCTTTTTATAACGTTTCCTTTTCAATTCTATCTGTAAATGGTTTACAAATATTCCCTTTTCAAATTTATTCTTGAAATATTCTAACTCCTTAAATTTCCGGGAAAATTCGCCATAACCTCCTTGTATCGGGAGCATCGGGAAATTCCCCAAACCCGCCACACAGGCCTTTCCATTCAAAAAGAAAATGGTTTGTAATTATTTCCTTTGTGAATATCTCCTATTTATAAATATTCCAATTTATTAACATTTCCTATTTATAAATATTCCACTTTATAAATATTCTGTTTTCAATATCACTTTGAAAATCCCCTTATCAACATTTCGGTATGTTATGGTATTCAATCATATCAAATCACGATGTTCAATATCGTCCAAGCACATATAATCGCCCACAGATTTTATATCACATCATATAACAATATATGAAAAACAATAAAATAACTGTTGAGGAATCCAGTCGGATTCCTCCAACCTGTTTCCCTGCATCCACAGATGTTACACAATATGATTATCATCACTTTCAGTTCAATATAAATTATTCAGATAGCTGAATCAATATATAAATATTTAACGGTTTATATATATATAATTACATATATATATATATATATATATATATATATTTCATGAACTGACTAGCAGTTCAATCAATCAACCAACACACAGCAATCAACAGATGATTAACAGTTCTAAATATACATTATAAAAATATAACTGTTCAGAATTGGTGAGTTTTACTCACATTGGCGCGTTAGCCGTTAAATAACGGTTTGCGTTATTTGATTCAGTCGGACAATTTATTTTGCCATAAATTGTAACAAGCTCGGATTCACTCCCGGTCAGTCTCATTGTGTTGCTCCCGTCCATACGATCCCAACGCAACTTACGGTTCGTGATTCTGATACAGTATGGCCGAGATATTTCATTTACAAGTTAATACATATAATTTGAATTAAAAACAAGGATTTAAATTCTCATTGGGCTTAACTTAAGAATGAGGCCCATCACCCCTTTAATTCACACCCGCACCCTTTCTTCTTCATCTTCGATTACAACAGACCACGCTTCCAGTTAAAAACATCCCATTTCCGATCTTCAGCACCACCTCAAGCCTCCATTTCTCAGTGAACACACAAATCGACAACACTAGACAACTTCTCTCGAGAATCTCCTTCACCCCATACCATTTATCATCAACTCGAGCTGGAAAATGAATTTCCGTCGAACCGTCTTCAGTCGCCAACGCGACTCCAATTGCCACCGAGAACCACACAACTTGGCACACGAGTGCTAAAACCTTCCAGGAACTCGAATCCAACCTCAGTTTCATCTTCGATGCACTCAAAATTGCAAAACCACGAGCCCTAGTCCGAGCTAACCCACGCTGTACGATTTTGGGTATCTGGAAAACACGTCGCAACCCACATCAGTGACATGAGGTCGAAGCTCCTCTCATCAGGATCCTAAATATATGAGTTTAAGGATTTATCTATTTATATTGGTTTTGTTTGGAATTTTTCTTTGTTGCCATTTTTGCTGTGTAAAGAAAACAACGGCGGAAATGTGTTGTTGACCAAAAATGAAATTGACTTAGGGTTTTAGAGAATAAGGTGGTGTATTTATAGGGTATTTTAATATTTTAAATATTCAATTTTAATTCAAGTGCTCATTTCATTTCTGTTTAAAAATCCGTGCAACCACATGTAATACCCAAAAATCACCAAACTGGACATACTGCTAGAGTTTGACATTGCGGACCTAACGAAACTGGTTTCGTCAAATTCCGACTCCGTATGCTCACACAGCGTATTTTTAACCGTCAAAATACTGACTGTTTCTCACACTAAAAATCCGTACGGCCACACAGTGACTCTAAAAATCACGGAACTGGAAATCTAACAACAATTTAACATTGAGGATCCAACAAAATTAGTTTCGTCGAATTCCGACTTCGTTTGCAAAAGTGGCTATTTTTAAAGCTCTGGATGACCCATTTAAATATATAAATATGTTTAAATATAATTAAATTAAATATAAGTTTATTTATATTATCGTATATCTTCATATATGATATCGTACAGCTCCAGAATATCATATCATAATTTACAGTTTGATATTTCAGATTTTTAGATTTATCGATATTCAATTTATATCGAAAATCCTTTTATAACGTAAATAAAGCGTCGCAAATTATAAAGGAATTCCACAGCGACTTTTCTAAAATTTGATTTGGACATAACTTATAATCTACACGACGAAATCCCGATTTTCCTCTTCCACTAGAAAGATATACTCCACCAGCTCCACGCGTTTCTTGTTTCACAGAAATCCGGCTTAAAACGAATCCTGTACATCCAGTTGAAGTTCAAATCGCCAAATAGCGAACTGTAGTGCCATTTCGAGCTCGATTATAATTATATTATAAATTATACGTTCAACTGTCGTCGATTCAATATATTCGTTATTATAATTCAACCCCAGACTGAATTATAGCTTATATAAAGTCCAGTTCACATCGTATTGTGAATTCTACTATTTCCGGCTATTCTGGAAATATATTATCCTATTATTTATATTAATTAAATATAAATATTATTCAATTCCAGTTATTGATATCGTTAAATCGATATTTAATAATTAAATTAGTTAATTATTCTCCTGCCAAATTACGGGACATTACATGTACCATGACCTCAAGCGTACTTTTTGGTGGAGATCTATGAAGAGAGATATCTCTATCTATGTTTCTAGATGTCCCATTGTTACACCCCGGATTTTTGAATAATTGAATTAACTAAATTAAATAATAAATGTTTAGCATTGTTCTAAGCTTTGTAAGCAAAAGACTTGGTAGCTCATTTGGTTGGAACATGTGACTTGCATACAAGAGGTACAGAGTTCGATCCCCGCCAACGCCATATTTTTGTTTTAGGGGAATGGCTAAAAAGCGGCTTAGTGAGAACGCGGTTCAAAAAGTAGTTTAGTGTGAAAATGGTTAATTAGGAAGATAGAAATATATATATAGATATATATATAGAAATAAAATAAAATTCAACCTAAAATTTAAGAAAAAAAATTCAAAACAGCGGAAGCGGGAAGGCAAAACACCAAATCGACCTATTTTATGGGTCGACCCACCGGACCCGAGACCCGCTGGGTCGACCCCAGGGTCGACTCAGGAGGTTTGGAATTGGTCCCGTCGGCCCTAAATGGTCTGTGACGAAATTTTATGTTTTAGGGCTTAGGTGGCGATTTCTGGTTGGTCTGTTGACATCATTTCTTGGTTTCTAAGGCCTAGATGGATCCTAGAGTGATCCGACAGCTTAAATTAATTCAAAGCTCTATAAAAAGACCCATAAACTCAAACCCTAAATCAGAATTAAAACTAAAACTATGGCCGTCATGCTGTCGTCTTGTAACGACCCAGAAAATCTGAACCAATTTAAAAAATTTAAATTGGCTAAAATAATGGATTTTAAATATTTAAAATAAATATTTTAAATAATGGCAATGAAAAGTGAGTTTGAATCGACAATTGAAAACGAATATAATTAATTATAATTATAAACAAGGCCTGAAAGGGCGCTGCAGTTTCAAAAATTGAATTCAAACTTTGTCGAACTGTACCGGGTGCAAAACAAAACGGATTTTAGTGAAACCAAAAATATTTAAATCTGTTAGTGAATACCTTTCTAACGAATCTGAAAAATCGAATTTTCATAACGGAAAGCAAAAGTTATGGCCAAATGAATTTTCAAAAAGGTCGCTATGGAATTTATATAGCCCGTGAAATTGGCCATTTTGCAAACGACCTCGGAATTCGACGAAACCACTTTTGTTGGATCCGAGATGTGAAGTTATTGCTAGGTTTCAAATTTCATAATTTTTGAAGCTAGTATGTGAGCGTGGCAAAAGAAAACGTGTTTTGGTCAATTATAGTTAAATTGGATCGACCAGAAATGGGCCTTTTTGCAAACGGTCTTAGAATTCGACGAAACTAGTTTCGTTGGGACTGTATCGTCAAAACATAGCTAGATTTATTTTTCTGGAATTTTTCGAATCAATTTGTGGCCCTGGCAAATTGAAATGTACGTTCAAATTAAATATTGAATGTTTTATATTTTAATTTGAATGGAAACTGACTGAAACAGTCGAATGGGCCATCGAAACATATCCCATTGTGTTCAGAATAGGGGTAAAACGCTAGGGACGATAGTCGTTGGGTTTGAATTGGTGTTCGTGTGTGAAAGAGGGTATTTTCGGATTTTTAAAAATATATAAATAAAAAAAATCATTGGTCAGAAAATCTATTTTCTCTCTCTCTGAAGTTCGACTGAAGGCGGAAGCACGTTCGAATCTTCCCATCCACTTTCCGACTAATCCACGCAAAATTAGCCCCTCCTCCAGTTGAAGAATTTGTAGAGCTCCTCGAGATCTTCAAATCCATACCTAGTTTCGATTTTTTCATTGTGTATTTTGGGAGAACGGACGCTGAGAAGTCGCCGCCTTCACTTCGCCGGCCCGCCTGATTCCGACGACCGAGTTCGCCGCCGTTCAAGGCTTAGGCACGCCTCTCCAGGCTCTTCGAGATGGCACAGGCCGATCATCATATAGTTGCACGAATTTGAAGAAAATTCAAAACCTAGTTTTGAAGAATTCAGAGAGGTATCAGCCAGATTTATTTTCAACAGTTTTAACACCTTTAAACCGTTGCAAACTTTGAAAAATCATATCTTTTTCGTGTGTTGACGAAATTCGATGAAACAGGAAACATCGTGACCGTGTGGACGTCTTCTACATTCTAGAAGAGACCGCATATTTTTCTGAGCCTTCTGCTATTTTTGGTGGAGTGGAACCCAATGTGAGATTTCTAATTTATAAACGATGTGGAAAACGGCAATGTATAAATTATATAGTCGATGTATGAGTTATATAAGCGTTGTACACCTCATGTATAAGCGTTGTATAAGTTGTACGTTGATGTATAAGTTGTATATGCGTTGTAAAAATTATATATGTGTCGAAATAGAAGTGAATTGCTATATATAAATATATATATATATGCCCCTCGTCCACAAACCATGGACGATATTTATTGGTTGTGATTGGTGTGAAAATTGATTGATAGCAAATGGTTGATTGTGATTGTTTGTGGTTGATATTGGTTGATTGTGGTTAAAAAATACTCATTTGTGGTTGAGAAATATTTGATTGAAACCACATAGGATTAGTTTGTGAAAATGAAATAAATATATACATGCCGCCTGCGTGCAAACTAGATGCATGATCCCCATTGTCAAAAACCGCGAGGTTTTAAGGTAGAGCGAGGAGCCGTACTAGGGACGGTCCCGGTTTTAACTACCCTGCCGTTATGCTGCCGAAATTTTGAATAATATTCATATGTTTGAATTATTTTCATTTGTTGAAACTATATTTATTCGTTGAATAGAAAACCTTCATGTGTTGAATCGATATTCATTCGTTGAATTGAAATTCATGTGTTGAATGGTATTCGTGTTTTAAATATAAAAATCACATTTTTATCTATATATAAAAACTATAGAAAACCTTCATGTGTTGAATCGATATTCATTCGTTGAATTGAAATTCATGTGTTGAATGGTATTCATATTTTGAAAGAAATTGTTTTATAATAAAAATCCCAATTTTAACATCAATATGAAATGTATAAAATAATCCTGTTTTAAATAAATTGTTTTACAATAAAAATCCTATTTTTATCACCTATATAAACTATATAAAATAATAGTGTTTTGAAATAAATTGTTTTACAATAAAAATCACATTTTTATTATATACATGAATTGTTGAAATGTGAAGTGTTAAAAATAGCAACTCGTTCAAATAAATATGCATGAGTTGAAATATTCATTAATTAGTTAATGATGTGATTTTTACCTATGCATGCAACATTAGAATGAATGGTGTTTTAAAACCAAATGGAATCAAATATGAAGTTGAATGGAAAATGATAAGTGATAAGGACTGTATATATGTACATGCATATTTATTGAACAGGTTATAGCAAAGGGGCTAGAGAAGAGGAATAAAATTTTGTGCCCGACAAATAGGTACACATTTACTGTTTTGTTTGGGTGATGATTTTATGAGCCTGTTGGCTAGCCGCTTGGCTTTTTCTTTTTCTTTTTGACATGAGACGCCCGTGTGGCTATTTGGGAATTTTCCCAGCCCCTCCCGTACAAAGGAGGTTACGGCGAAATTTTCCAAAATTTAAAGGCGTTAGTGAAATATTTGAAGTGAAAACGATATTGAAATTGTTGAATGAACTATATTTATATAAATATATAAATATAAATAAAATTCAAACGAAACGTGGCCGTGCAGTTCGTGTTTTGAAACCGTGATTTCAAACAACTAGTGCGGGAAATCCGACCATTGGATTTTCCCGAAACCGCAACCGTTGGGTTCGCCTAGGAAATATCTTTCCAACGGCACCAACTTTGTAAAAATCCAACGGTTGGATTGTCTGGAATGTTTAATTCAAATCTGAAGAAAAACAGCGCCAGAATCGATTATATTTATATATATATATATATATAAATATAATTATATTTAATCGAATAACGACGCTGCATTTCGTATTTTGAAATCGAAACTTCAAACGATTGTACCGGGAGATCCGACCGTCGGATTTTCCCAAAACTGGAACCGTTGGATTCGTTTTGAAAAGACTTTTCTAATGATGTAAATTGTGTGAAGATCCAACGGTTAGATTTTCAGATATGTGTAAATCAAATCTGAAGAAAAATAGCGCCACGGCCGCGTTATGGCCCGAAGCATCGTTTTGAATAAATTAGCTATTTTAAAATAAATAAAAATAGCGATAAATCGTTATAAAATATCATAAACGATATGGAATGGAAATAAACTGAATTTGCTCGATTTATGTGGTATTTGATGGTTGAATGTGTTTGGTGTGAAAATTACATTAAAGAACAAAATTGGTGTTGTCGAATGATTTAACCATTGAAATAAATTGATTTGAAATTCTAAATATACGTGAATTATTTGAAAAGGCCGAGTTAATTCTCATTTCAAATAATTGACCGATGGTTGAAAGTCCAAGATGAAGACGGTGGTCGAAGACCGGAGATCTTCACCTCGTTTGGATGGTAACCGAGGTCCTGATTGGGAGGCATCCCAAAATATGGATAATGAGTGGTGATCGTCCAGACGTACGTGGTGATCGATGGGTTTGCGAGGTATTTAGTGCCTCCGGTTTCGTTCAGACCCAGAACGGACTTGTAAATGGACTGTGTGTCTGACATTAGATTTTATTCTGTGTTGGTTGATCTCTATTAAATATACATCTGTTTGGCGGCGGAGAATTTATTCTTTTGCTTAACGCCCTTCTCTGAAACGCACGAGCTCAGAGGTTGTATATCGATGGACATCAGTCGCATGGCATGAACTGCTAGTGTGGCATGCCTAAGTGGCAAATGATCAAGGCTTCTGTTGAAAAGCAAAGTCTTGTGGTGATGATCAAAGCCCCGCCTGTGTGGCGTAGCTTTGTGTATAATGTGAATTCGCGAGCCTCACACCCCGGTATGAACCAGAAACGAGAGAAGGACCTCAGGGAGGGCATGCGTTTCTTTCTAGCTAGGGTGGTGTCAGTGACCTAACAGCCCTGACATTTATATACTTTTCACTTGTGTGGTTGTTGCTATTGCGAGGCGCCTCGGTTTGATCGGACGATCTGGGTCCGATGGAGTCATTCGTTGGCTCGTTTACGCCCCAAAGGGTGGGGAAACGTATTGTTCAGGCATAATAATCCACATCAGTGGACCGGCCCTATTGCTCCAAGGATTGCCTGCGCGCTTGCCTGTGGCTCGGGCTAGAGAGTCACGAATTCGGTAAGGACTATCTTTTGCCTTGGTTCATGACGGAAATCCAATTTCCAAATACGTGACTGTGCGGTTTTGATTGTATATATATATATGGCGACATGATATATGGTACCCATGCCGTCTATGATTGATAGTTATGATTGAAATTGTTTTTGAAACATATAAACACTTGTAATAATATCAAATGCTTTTGTTTTATTCGTATCAATCATATTTTGGCCATTATAAGGTAAAACTCTATCCTCCGGTTTGCGTTGCATTGTGTGATGGGAACTGAGTCTTATAATGGATTTATTTTTATAAAAAGCATTGCGATGTTTTAAAAGAAAGATTTGTTTTTAAAGCACTGGCAATCCAATGGAGTAAACCCATTCCACGAAAGTGGCGTGGTCCTGTGATTAGCCATATTATAAATGTGTTGAGTAGATTTCTCATACCAGTCCCATGACTGACTCGTAGTTTGTTTCACTTTCAAACTCGTGTGCCCCTTTTTCTACATGGGCAGCCTTGTATTCAGGTTTGGCTGGTTCTTTCTGGATAGTTGGAGCTGAAGATGGATTCTATTATTTATCTCTTTTTATGCTGTTCAGCTCCTATTGTACATATTTTGTTTATTTCCGCTGTAGACATTTATGTATAGCTGAACTGTATTTGTACTAAGTATGATCCTGTATACTGTGTAACTCTGATGATTACTTTTATCCAGTATATTCTATTGTTCATTTCCTGGTGTATTTATTTATTCATGTTCTGCTATTATCTGTTTATGTGTATATTCCACGGATTATCCTAACTCCGTTAGTACGGGGTTTGGGGTCATCTCATTTGGTATCAAAGCTTTGGTTAAGCTTAGTTCTGGAATATAACATATTAACGAACTCATCAGAAATAGAACCAGTAGTGTTCTAGGATGGGTAACTCATTACAGATAGGATCAGTAATATCCTAGTATGAGTAGCAGAATGAAATAACACCTAAATAGACACATTTACATTCAAGTATTTGTCTCTATATTTTGAAATATCTTTTCTGTTGACCTGACACTTTTTCTGCTAATTGCAGACATACTAGAAAATGAGTGCCAGAAATAGAAGAAGTAATACTGACCTGGATATAGAAGCTCTATTTATGAAATATAGAAATCTGGGTGGAAAACCCTTCACGGGTGAAGAATCAATTATGAAAACACAAGCTTGGATTCGTTCGGCTGAGAAAATCTTCGAAGCATTAAAGCTGAGGGATGACCAGAAAAGATTATTGGCCTCCTGGGCACTCAAAGACGAAGCTTTGTTCTGGTGGGATTCAGTTATCAAAGATAATCCAGAAGGTGATATCACCTGGGATATATTCAAAGTGATTTTCCTGGAAAGATTTACTCCTCCCGAAGCGACTGAGCGATTATGCGATGAATTTTCTTATCTGATACAAGGTGATATGACAATCCCAGAATATCGTAAGAAATTCAACGAACTTTCTCACTTTGCTCCTCGTCTAATTCAAAATCCGAAGAGGAAGAATTTGGGATTTATCAATGGGCTTCAAAGGAAATACCAGAATAAAGTATTGGGGCATGTGAAGCTTCCTTTTTCAGAAATGATTTATATGGCTTATCAATATGAAGATCTAGATAAGAAAGGTATGTTACAGTACGAGGAGGAAGTCAGCTCTAGTAATAAAATTGAGTCTGAAACTGATCATCCTGAGGCAAGTACAACGTCTGAGGTCAGTAAGGAGCCCAGTGCCAAGAGGAAAAGGGCCAAATCTGAGAAGAAACTAGTAACGACAACTGTATGCTCTAATTGCAATAAGCAAGGACATCTCTCGATAAGTTGCCGATCTCTAAAGAAACCAAAAAGGGATGAATCTAAATCCAAGAATAAGTTTCAAGTGACCCGAGAGTGCAATCTTTGTCATAAGACTGGTCATATAAAGAGAGACTGCTGGATGTTGAAGAAGACCAAAACGGTTCAAGTAAATGAAGTAGCAGAAACCTCAGCACCCTCAGATAGTCAGGGAAGGTCTGATGTTTTAGAAGGGATGCTTAATATAAAAAATATTCCAGTTAAAGTACTGTTTGACACCGGCGCGTCACGAAGCTTTATTTCAAAGAATGCAGCTAAGAAGTTAGATTTGAAATTTAGGAAGCTCAAAGAACCCATGACTATCCAAAATCCGGTTGGGGGTTCCATCGATCTCAGTTGGGTTTGTGCAGTACCTGTCTCTATCTCCTGCTATAAATTCCCTACTATCTCCATCGTCATGAATTTTAAGGAGTTTGATCTTATATTGGGGTTGGATTGGCTAACCAAATATGAAGCTGAGGTTAGATGCGCCGAGAGAGTGGTTAAAGCAAAGGCCCAATCGGGGAATTATATAACCACACCATGTGAAGGCCCGACTTCAAATAGAAAAGATTTCTGATCAACTCTCGATGTTTCTCCAGCTCAAATAGAAAATATCCCAGAAGTCACAGAATATTCCTGACCTCATCAAAGACATTCCTGTCGTCAAGAACTATGCGGATGTGTTCAAAGAAGTTGTTCGCTTACCTCCGCAGAGAGAAATAGATTTCAAAATCGCTTTGATTCCCAATGCAAGGTCGGTAGTTCACGCTATTCGAAGAATGTCCTTGAAAGAGAAAGAAGAACTTGACAATCAAACACGACGGCTAGTATGGAAGGGTCTGATCAGGCCTAGTTTCTCTGATTGGGGTGCAGCAGTGGTTTTTGTCCCGAAATCTGACGGTACTCTACGCTTATATGTGGATTATCATGATCTGAACAAACAGACAATAAAGAACAAATATCCATTGCCGCGGATTGATGATTTGTTGGATCGATTAAATGGCGCACAAGTATTTTCACGAATGGACCTAGCTACAGGTTTCCATCAACTTCGAATTGCCGAAGAGTGTGTTCCAATGACAGCATTCAGAGGTCCCGACTTATTCTACGAGTGGTTAGTGATGCCATTCGGCTTATGTAACGCTCCAGCTTACTTTGTCGATCTGATGAACAAAGTATTCAGAGGAGTTTTGAATAAATTCGTTCTGGTTTTCGTTGACGATATTCTAATCTTCTCTAAATCGAAGGCCGAACATGAAAAGCATCTGGAACAGGTTCAAGAAATCCTCAGAAGGAATGTATTGAAAGCAAAGTTTTCCAAATGTATATTCTGGCAAGATGAAGTGAAATTTCTGGGCCACGTCGTATCGAAAGAAGGAATCGCTGTGGATCCAAGCAAAATCACAGCTATTCAGAATTGGAAACAGCCCATACCCCCACTGAAGTCCGCAGTTTTCTCGGATTGGCTAGTTATTACCGAAAATTCGTTAAAGACTTTTCGAAGATATCTGGTCACTTAACGAAGCTTACAAAGAAGCATTCTAAATTCAAGTGGACTCCAGAATGTGAAGAGGCTTTCGAAGAGCTAAAGTTATGATTAACAACAGCTGTAGTGTTAACCATCATTGATGGCAATCAGGATTTAAAGGTCTGGACTGACGCTTCTAGAGAAGGCCTTGGTGCAGTGTTAATGCAGAGGGGCCAAGTGATTGCTTATGCTAGCCGTCAACTGAAGCCGCACGAGAAAAACTATGTAACTCATGATCTTGAGTTATTGGCTATTATATTCTCTTTAAAAATCTGGAGACACTATCTTCTGGGTGAGAGATTTGAACTGTTTACAGATCACCAGTCGTTAAAATATCTGTTCACTCAGAAAGACCTGAATTTGAGGCAGCAACGTTGGCTAGAGTTTCTTGCAGCATATGACTTTGAGATTATATACACTCCAGGGAAAGCCAATATCGTGGCCGATGCATTAAGCCGAAAGAATGAAATGATCGCCAGTTTTATTATCACGACTTCATTGATAGATAAAATATCTGCTCTTCATAAGGATGATCAGTTCATTCAGAAGATCAGAGAGATAATTCAACAAGGCGAATCCTCGAGTTTTCAAGTTGATAATTATGGGATTCTAAGGCTCAAAGGTCGAATATGTGTCCCTAACACTCCTGGGCTTCGAAAGGAAGTACTGGATGAATGCCACAAGTCAAAACTTAGTATCCATCCGAAAGTAAGCAAAATGTATAATGACATCAAATGCACTTTCTGGTGGAAGTCGATGAAAATGGACATTTCTTTATATGTTAGCCGATGCCCTACTTGCCAGCTAGTCAAAAGCGACCAACAGAAACTAGCTGGATTATTACAACCGCTAAACGTTCCTGGTTGGAAGTGGGAACATATTTCTATGGATTTCATTGATGGTCTTCCTAGAACCAGAAAAGGGGATGACAGTATTTGGGTGATCGTAGATTGCTTCACGAAGACCGCCCATTTCATACCTATCAGATCAAACAGAACTGCTCAGAGTCTGGCGCAGATATACTTCAAGGAAATAGTTAGACTACATGGAGTGTCGCTCAGTATAGTCAGTGATAGAGACACAATATTCACTAGCAAATTCTGGGAGGCATTTCAAGTCGAGCTGGGAACGAAGTTGAACTTGAGCACCGCTTACCATCCTCAGACAGACGGTCAGACTTAGAGGGTGAATCGTATTTTAGAAGATCTATTGCGGGCTTGTATTCTAGATTTTGGCGGAGCATGGGAAGACCATCTACATTTGGCTGAATTCTCATATAACAACAGCTACCAAGCGAGCCTGACAATGTCGCCATTCGAAGCATTGTATGGTAGACCGTGCCGATCTCCTGTTGTTGGGTCGAACCTGGAAATAGACTTGTGTTGGGGCCAGATATGATCCGAGAAGCTGCCGACAAAGTCGACTTTATTAAGAAGCGATTACTGGCCGCTCAAAGCCGACAAAAGTGCTATGCCAATAGAAGAAGAAGAAATATATCCTTTGCGGTTGGCGACTATGTATATTTGAAAGTATCGCCGATGAGAGGAGTTATCCGGTTCGGTAAAACTGGAAAGTTGGCACCCAAATACATTGGTCCGTTTCCTATTCTGGAACGGGTCGGAACTCTCGCTTATAGGGTTAAATTGCCTGATTGGTTGCCTGGAGTTCATGATGTATTTCATATATCTCAACTTCGAAAACACATTCATGATCCGGACTTGATCGTGGAAGAAGCAGCTCAACATGATATTGAAATTACTCCAGAATTAGCTGTGAGACGAGAGCCGCTAAAGATCATCGGCAAAAAAACCAAAGAACTGAGGAACAAGAAGGTTCACTTAGTCAAAGTGCAATGGAGTGGAGATCCGCGAGATTGTACTTCTGAAACTGAGGAGAGCATTCAGAAAGCTTATCCTAGACGTCGAGTGGATATCTCTGATTGACTCCGGTGCAAGGTACATTTACCATACTTTGCGTTACCAATTAGTGCTCTATACTATTGCTATTTTCTTTCCATGGATATGCACTTTTAACTCTATAGTCTGAATGACTTTAAAGGAGAATAGGAATTAATTTGTATGATTTTGAAAAGAAAAAAAAACAATTTGATTGTTGGTTGTGTTGGGTAACTGTAGATTTGATTAATTGAATTATTGAAACAATAGTTAATTTAATCAACGATAGAATTATGGAGAAATTTTTCGAAAATTCCGGGCGTTAGCCCAATTTTTGAAGAATTTGAAAATTCTCAAAAACTGAAAAGTTGGAGAATGGAAGCCAGATCGAACGTAGAGTTGACTAATCAAACCACTTTCGACTTTGTTCCTTTTCGGGGACGAAAAGTTTTAAGTGGGGGAGATTGTAACGACCCAGAAAATCTGAACCAATTTAAAATTTTTAAATTGGCTAAAATAATGGATTTTAAATATTTAAAATAAATATTTTAAATAATGGCAATGAAAAGTGAGTTTGAATCGACAATTGGAAACGAATATAATTAATTATAATTATAAACAAGGCCTGAAAGGGCGTTGCAGTTTCAAAAATTGAATTCAAACTTTGTCGGACTGTACCGGGTGCCAAACAAAACGGATTTTAGTGAAACCAAAAATATTTAAATCTATTAGTGAATACCTTTCTAATGAATCTGAAAAATCGAATTTTCATAATGGAAAGCAAAAGTTATGGCCCAATGAATTTTCAGAAAGGTCGCTATGGAATTTATATAGCTCGTGAAATTGGCCATTTTGCAAACGACCTCGGAATTTGACGAAACCACTTTTGTTGGATCCGGGATGTGAAGTTATTGCCAAGTTTCAAATTTCATAAAAGCTAGTATGTGAGCGTGGCAAAAGAAAACGTGTTTTGGCAATTACAGTTAAATTGGATCGACCAGAAATGGGCCTTTTTGCAAACGGTCTTAGAATTCGACGAAACTAGTTTTGTTGGGACCGTATCATCAAAACATAGCTAGATTTATTTTTCTGGAATTTTTCGAATCAATTTGTGGCCCTGGCAAATTGAAATGTACGTTCAAATTAAATATTGAATGTTTTATATTTTAATTTGAATGGAAACTGACTGAAACTGACTGAAACAGTCGAATGGGCCTTCGAAACAGTATCCCATTGTGTTCAGAATGGGGGTAAAAAGCTAGGCACGACAGTCGTTGGGTTAGAATTGGTGTTCGTGTGTGAAAGAGGGTATTTTCGGATTTTTAAAAATATATAAATAAAAAAAAATCATTGGTCAGAAAATCTATTTTCTCTCTCCCCGAAGTTCGACTGAAGGCGGAAACACGTTCGAATCTTCCCATCCACTTTCCGACCAATCCACGCAAAATTAGCCCCTTCTCCAGTTGAAGATTTTGTAGAGCTCCTCGAGATCTTCAAATCCATACCTAGTTTTGATTTTTTTCATTGTGTATTTTGGGAGAACGGACGCCGAGAAGTCGCCGCCTTCGCTTCGCCGCCCCGCCTGATTTCGACGACCGAGTTCGCCGCCGTTCAAGGCTTAGGCGCGCCTCTCCTAGCTCTTCGAGATGGCACAGGCCGATCGTCATATAGTTGCACGGATTTGAAGAAAATTCAAAACCTAGTTTTGAAGAATTTAGAGAGGTATCGACCAGATTTATTTTCAACAGTTTTAACACCTTTAAACCGTTGCAAACTTTGAAAAATCATATCTTTTTCGTGTGTTGACGAAATTCGATGAAACAGGAAACATCGTGACCGTGTGGACGTCTTCTACATTCTAGTAGAGACCGCATATTTTTCTGAGCCTTCTGCTATTTTTGGTGGAGTGGAACCCAATGTGAGATTTCTAATTTATAAACGATATGGAAAACGACGATGTATAAATTATATAGTCGTTGTATGAGTTATATAAGCGTTGTACACCTCATGTATAAGCGTTGTATAAGTTGTACGTTCGATGTATAAGTTGTATATGCGTTATAAAAATTATATATGTGTCGAAATAGAAGTGAATTGCTATATATGAATATATATATACGCCCCTCGTCCACAAACCATGGACGATATTTATTGGTTGTGATTGGTGTGAAAATTGATTGATAGCAAATGGTTGATTGTGATTGTTTGTGGTTGATATTGGTTGATTGTGGTTGAAAAATACCCATTTGTGGTTGAGAAATATTTGATTGAAACCACATAGGATTAGTTTGTGGAAATGAAATAAATATATACATGCCGCCTGCGTGCGAACTAGATGCATGATCCCCATTGTCAAAAACCGCGAGGTTTTAAGGTAGAGCGAGGAGCCGTACTAGGGACGGTCTCGGTTTTAACTACCCTGCCGTTATGCTGCCGAAATTTTGAATAATATTCATATGTTTGAATTATTTTCATTTGCTGAAACTATATTTATTCGTTGAATAGAAAACCTTCATGTGTTGAATCGATATTCATTCGTTGAATTGAAATTCATGTGTTGAATGGTATTCGTGCTTTAAATATAAAAATCACAATTTTATCTATATATATAAACTATAGAAAACTTCATGTGTTGAATCGATATTCATTCGTTGAATTGAAATTCATGTGTTGAATGGTATTCATATTTTGAAAGAAATTGTTTTATAATAAAAATCCCAATTTTAACATCAATATGAAATGTATAAAATAATCCTATTTTGAAATAAATTGTTTTACAATAAAAATCCTATTTTTATCATCTATATAAACTATATAAAATAATATTGTTTTGAAATAAATTGTTTTACAATAAAAATCACAATTTTGTTATATACATGAATTGTTGAAATGTGAAGTGTTAAAAATAGCAACTCGTTCAAATAAATATGCATGAGTTGAAATATTCATTAATTAGCTAATGATGTGATTTTTACCGATGCATGCAACATTAGAATGAATGGTGTTTTTAAACCAAATGGAATCAAATATGAAGTTGAATGGAAAATGATAAGTGATAAGGACTGTATATATGTACATGCATATTTATTGAACAGGTTATAGCAAAGGGGCTAGAGAAAAGGAATAAAATTTTGTGCCCGACAAATAGGTACACATTTACTGTTTTGTTTGGGTGATGATTTTATGAGCCTGTTGGCTAGCCGCTTGGCTTTTTCTTTTTCTTTTTGACATGAGACGCCCGTGTGGCTATTTTACAAAGGAGGTTATGGCGATATTTTCCAAAATTTAAAGGCGTTAGTGAAATATTTGAAGTGAAAACGATATTGAAATTGTTGAATGAACTATATTTATATAAATATAAACAAAATTAAAATGAAACGTGGCAGTGCAGTTCGTGTTTTGAAACCGTGATTTCAAACAACTAGTGCGGGAAATCCGACCATTGGATTTTCCCGAAACCGCAACCGTTGGGTTCGCCTAGGAAATATCTTTCCAACGGCACCAACTTTGTAAAAATCCAACGGTTGGATTGTCTGGAATGTTTAATTCAAATCTGAAGAAAAACAGCGCCAGAATCAATTATATTTATATATATATATAATTATATTTAATCGAATAACGACGCTGCAGTTCGTATTTTGAAATCGAAACTTCAAACGATTGTACCGGGAGATCCGACCGTCGGATTTTCCCGAAACTGGAACCGTTGGATTCGTTTTGAAAAGACTTTTCTAATGATGTAAATTCTGTGAAGATCCAATGGTTAGATTTTCATATATGTGTAAATCAAATCTAAAGAAAAACAGCGCCACGGCCGCGTTATGGCCCGAAGCGTCGTTTTGAATAAATTGGCTATTTTAAAATAAATAAAAATAGCGATAAATCGTTATAAAATATCATAAATGATATGGAATGGAAATAAACTAAATTTGCTCGATTTATGTGGTATTTGATGGTTGAATGTGTTTAGTGTGAAAATTACATTAAAGAACAAAATTGGTGTTGTCGAATGATTTAACCATTGAAATAAATTGATTTGAAATTCTAAATATACGTGAATTATTTGAAAAGACCGAGTTAATTCTCATTTCAAATAATTGACTGATGATTGAAAGTCGAAGATGAAGATGGTGGTCGAAGACCGGAGATCTTCACCTCGTTTGGATGGTAACCGAGGTCCTCATTGGGAGGCATCCCAAAATATGGATAATGAGTGGTGATCGTCCAGACGTACGTGGTGATCAATGGGTTTGCGAGGTATTTAGTGCCTCCGGTTTCGTTCAGACCCAGAACGGACTTGTAAATGGACTGTGTGTCTGACATTAGATTTTATTCTGTGTTGGTTGATCTCTATTAAATATACATCTATTTGGCGAAGGAGAATTTATTCTTTTGCTTAACGCCCTTCTCTGAAACGCACGAGCTCAGAGGTTGTATATCGATGGACATCAGTTGCATGGCATGATCAGCTAGTGTGGCATGCCTAAGTGGCAAATGATTAAGGCTTCTGTTGAAAAGCAAAGTCTTGTGGTGATGATCAAAGCCCCGCCTGTGTGGCGTAGCTTTGTGTATAATGTGAATTCGTGAGCCTCACACCCCGTTATGAACCAGAAACGGGAGAAGGACCTCGGGGAGGGCATGCGTTTCTTTCTAGCTAGGGTGGTGTCAGTGACCTACCAGCCCTGACATTTATATACTTTTCACTTGTGTGGTTGTTGCTGTTGCGAGGCGCCTCGATTTGATCGGGCGATCCGGGTCCGATGGAGTCATTCGTTGGCTCGTTTACGCCCCAAAGGGCGGGGAAACGTATTATTCAGGCATAATAATCCACATCGGTGGACCTGCCCTGTCGCTCCAAGGCTTGCCTGCGCGCTTGCCTGTGGCTCGGGCTAGAGAGTCACGAATTCGGTAAGGACTATCTTTTGCCTTGGTTCATGACGGAAATCCAATTTCCAAATACGTGACTGTGCGGTTTTGATTGTGTATATATATATGGCGACATGATATATGGTACCTATGCCGTTTATGATTGATAGTTATGATTGAAATTGTTTTTGAAACATATAAACACTAGTAATAATATCAAATGCTTTTGTTTTATTCGTATCAATCATATTTTGGCCATTATAAGGTAAAACTCTATCCTCCGGTTTGCGTTGCATTGTGTGATGGGAACTGAGTCTTATAATGGCTTCATTTTTATAAAAAGCATTGCGATGTTTTAAAAGAAAGATTTGTTTTTAAAGCACTGGCAATCCAATGGAGTAAACCCGTTCCACGAAAGTGGCGTGGTCCTATGATTAGCCATATTATAAATGTGTTGAGTAGATTTCTCATACCAGTCCCATGACTGACTCGTAGTTTGTTTCACTTTCAGACTCGGGTGCCCCTTTTTCTACATGGGCAGCCTTGTATTCAGGTTTAGCTGGTTCTTTCTGGATAGTTGGAGCTGAAGATGGATTCTATTATTTATCTCTTTTTATGGTGTTCAGCTCCTATTGTACATATTTTGTTTGTTTCCGCTGTAGACATTTATGTATAGCTGAACTGTATTTGTACTAAGTATGATCCTGTATACTGTGTAACTCTGATGATTACTTTTATCCAGTATATTCTATTGTTCATTTTCTGGTGTATTTATTTATTTCTGTTCTGCTATTATCTGTTTATGTGTATATTCCACGGATTACCCTAACTCCGTGAGTACGGGGTTTGGGGTCGTCTCACGTCTTGAACCCTAGAGTAGCCGCCACCAATTAGAAGAAGATTAAAGCAACTCAATTCAATCCAACAGCAAATTCAACTACAACAAAGGGACACTAATAAACTCCAGAACTTCGTTGAATGGTGAGTTTGATCACTTTAACAAAATAATTGCTAAATTAATTATGATGTGATATACATTGGATTATAAGTTGTGGTTGTGAATCTAATTCCTATGTTTAATCATTTATGTTAACTTGATTCATATTATATGATGTTATGCAAGTTTTATATATGACGTTATGCAAGTTTCACGTTTGATGTTACGCAAGATTAATATGATTATGCAAGTTAACATGATTATGCAAGTTTCGTATATGATGTTACGCAAGTTAATATGATTATGCAAGTTTCATATATGATGTTATGCAAGTTAATATGATTATGCAAATTGTACATATGATGTTATGCAAGTACAATTATTTTCCGATATGAAATTTAATTATGATCCTAGCATGATAATAAATCTGAATTTGAGGTTATATCTTTTTCTATTTATCAGATCTGTTCTTCTGCTTTATTGTTATTATTCTGTTTGTTATGTATTTCTTCCTTCCTTCTTTCTTTCTTTCTTTTTGTTTGATAGCCTGGCTACCACGAGCCTGAGCCAAATCCCATAAGAGATGAACGTATAAACGCTAAATTTTGGGAAGAATATTGAATGAGGCATATTTGGGCATAATTGATTTGTAACTAATTTGAGGACACAACGCATGTTGTAATTCTGGACATAAATTTGAGGCATATGCATAAGATGACCTATGACTTGGAAGAAGAGGATTATTGTGACTTAAAACATTAAATAGGTTGCAACTTAGAAACATAAATCTGAGGCATATAATTGAACATAGTTTTGAGGTATAAAGAATATTGGACATATGACATGGGATTTGGGGCGTAAAATTTAACTGTGAACATGTAACTGATTTGGATGCATAGTACAAGTTGTAATTCAAGATCTAGATCTGGACATACTATACATATTATAGTCTGTAATTTGGAAAAAAAGAGAATTAATTTGCATATGACTTAGGTGTAAAACTCTATATTAAGATTTGATAACTATTAAGTGTGAATACACCTAAATGGGGATTTTTGGATATGTGGCATGCATTGTAATTAATGGTAATATTTGGCATAATTTATGTGTGAATCACGATTGGGATTTTTGAGCATATTCTGTACTATGCAAATTTAACTAAAATTTGGGTATATGTCATATTATGAATCATGACCATGATTTAGGCATGTGAATTTAGGCCTAATTTATAATTAGGCAAGAATTGTCAATGAAACCGTAGGGAATGTTTTAGATCTGCTAAATCTGGTTAATATATTGAATTTCCTAATCTGCTAAATCTATTATCTGTTAATCTGTTGAATTTATTAAACTGCTAAATATGTTGAAATGTTAAATCTGCTAATTATGTTAAACTTCCTAATCTGCTAAATCTGTTGTGTCGCCTAATCTGTTAAATCTGTTGAAAAGCTGAATAATTGTAATTTGTAGGCAACCTAAGATTGAGTAAAACATGTTAATTTGATTAATCTGCTACGACTAGAGAAAAAGTTAAATTTCTTAAATGAACATAATTAGTCTGATATTTTCTGTAAGGGAATAAAGTGGCTATGACACGAGGTTAGACTCCGTTTGCGGTGGAAGCCTGCCCGGAACCAACCGGCTTAACCAGCAACATAAAACTGTCAATCTAATGTGAGAGGTCGTAGGCATAACTAAAATGTGCTTAGACATGAGGTTAGGTCTAGCTTGTGGCAGAATTCTGCCCGGAACCGCCCGGCACATCCAGCGGCCACAAGCTAGCGACCTAATGTGAGAGGTCTGTGCATTAATCATTAATTAATGCAAAACTAAGATAAATATGATGACTAAAACGTGTTGGGTGGATAGGGATAAACCAACTGGACTAATGAATTTAAAAACCCGTTTCGTGCATCTGTAGGCCCAATACAAAGTTAGACAATCTGTAAGTCTGTTAAAACTATACATCTGATCCGTTAGTCTAAAAACCTGTTAACTTGATTTTCTGGTCTGTGAACTAGTTGATTCTGACATCTGTAGGCCTAAAACTTGTAAACAAGTTAATCTGAAATCTATTAGTCTGGGAACACAAGGTTAGGAGGGAAAATACTTGTGTCATCTATTGTTTGGGACCCATATTAGTCAGTAACCCTTTCTGGTATCAAAACTATGACCCAACAGTAGGTAGGGTCCGGACACGCTTACTGAACTAATTATAAGTGGTTCATTCTGATAATGGCAAGGGATGTTGATGGTGCGTTCCAACCGGGTCATGTGCATGCACGGATCCCGGTCTGGCTCTGAGGATGTAAGACGCCGTGACATCTGTATATAGGTCTGTGTCATTTAAAGGTTGCCGCTTTGGGGAGTCACACACCCTTTTGTGGGGCTGGCACATTGTATTTATGTATTAGGGAGTCGATCGCTTGGGGTAGATTTAGGGTACACTTAGTTCTGTCTATTTCCGTTGGGGTACCGTCTGTTTCTGTTGGGTGGTAACACCTGTCTGTTTCTGCGTGGTAATGTCTGTTGGGGTGGTAAAGGCCCATTTACTAGTGTACACCTAATTCTAACATTCTGTTTCTGTAGGGATTATTCTGTTTCTGTCTCTGATTCCGTTTATGTACCTTCTGTCTGTTGGGGGTGGTAAAGGCCCATTACTAGCATTCTATTCCTGTATAGATTATTTTGTTTCAGTTTGTACATTAGGGTAACGCCTAATCCTATTATACTAGTATTAGTGCAGAGAAGTAAAATATAAGTAAGAAGCATAACTTGGGCTATATCATTCTGTTTCTTCTGTTTGGCTTAAGTATACCAGTTACTCCTGTTGTTGCTGTCTCTTATCCAGCTTTATTTTCATGTCATGATATTATTATCTGTTCATATGTTGAAAGTCACTGAACTTGCCAGACTTTATGTCTGACCTTGCTTGTTTTCGCCCCTTTTCTTTTGCCCCCCCCCCCCAGGTTTTTTAGGGTGGGATTATAGGAGCGCTTGATTCTGATTTTCTCTGCTTGAAGTACTGCTTGGCCTTGGATCTATCTTTCCATGGCAGTTTACGTTGGGGATTATGATTTTAAAAACTATGCATTATGAAGGCTTTTGTACAAGGCTGATATTTTGAACTTGAATTCTGATATTGTGATTTGAAAAGATGTAACCAAACTTACTTCGGTTTCTGTTGTAATAAAGTTATTAATTTTTCAAGTATTGTTTTATCTGTCTTGTAAATTTCTGTTTTGCCTACTAAAACACTCCATCAAAGTTAAGGCATTCCCTTTGTGAGTGACTTTAACGGAGGTGGGGTGTTACACCCACCTTCCAACAAGTTAAAAGCGATCAGCAAAAGCTAGCAGATCTATTGCAACCGCTAGGGGTTGACGAAATTTCTATGGACTTTATTAATGGCTTGCCCCAAACTAGGAAAGGCAATGAAAGTATATGGGTGAGCGTACATCGCCTCACAAAGACTGCCCATTTCATTCCTGTCAAATCCAATAGAACAGGTCGAAGTTTGGCACAGCTTTATTTTAGAGAGATTGTCAGATTTCATGGAGTTCCCAGCAGCATTGTCAGTGACCGCGATCCGATATTTGCTAGCAAGTTCTGGGAGGCTTTCTAAGAAGAGCTAGGGACTAAGCTGAATATGAGCACTGCTTACCACCCTCAGACAGATGGCCAGACTGAGAGGGTGAACCGTATATTGGAGGACTTGTTGCGAGCATGCGTTTTAGATTTTGGTAGGTCATGGGAAGATCATTTGCACTTGGTCGAATTCTCTTATAATAACAGCTACCAAGCAAGCCTACAGATGTCGCCATTTGAAGCATTATATGGCAGGCCATGCCGATCTCCCGCATGTTGGGTAGAACCCGTAAATCGATTGGTATTGGGTCCCGACATGATTCGCGAAGCCTCGGAAAGAGTTGATTTTATTAAGAAGCGTTTGCTTGCGGCCCAAAGCCGACAAAAGAGCTATGCAGACACTCGAAGAAGGGATTTAGAATTCTCTGTCAGTGATCTTGTATAATTGAAGGTTTCGCTACTGAGAGGTGTAATTCGATTTGGGAAGACTGGGAAATTGGCGCCGAGATTCATTGGTCCATTTCCTATTCTCGAAAGGATTGGAAATCTTGCCTATAGAGTGCAGCTACCTGACTGGTTGCCAGGGGTCCACAATGTATTTCATGTGTCCCAACTCAGTAAGCATGTTCACGATCCAGATTTAGTTGTGGAGGAAGCAGCACAACGAGATTTGGAGATTCCCCCGGCCCTAGCAGTGAGAAGGGAGCCAGTCAAGATTGTGGGCAAAGAAACCCGAGTGCTGAGGAACAAGAGGATCCACTTAGTCAAGGTGCAGTGGAGCGGGGATCCTAGGGACTATACATGGGAGACCGAGGGTGGCATCAAACAGGCTTATACCGAGTGCAGAGTGGATATCTCCGAGTGACTCTTATGTTAATATACATTTACAATACTTTTCATTTTCCGTTTTGTTTCCTACTTTACCATTATTTCCTTTTCGAGGACGAAAAGATTTTAAGTGGGGGAGATTGTAACAACCCGGAAAATCCGAACCAATTTGGCTATTTCAGTAGATTTTCAATAGTTAAAATAATTTATTTTGAATAATAATGATTAAAAATTTATTTTAATCAAAGTTAGAGTAAAAGTATTCATTTTGATTTCTAAATAAATTAGAAATGGTATGGTAGTTTGAAAAGTCAAACCTGTACTTTGACCGAATGTACCAGATTCAAAATTTAACGGATTTTAGCGAAATCAAAAATATCTAAATCTGTTTGAAATTATCTTTTCAAGAATCCGAAAAATCGAAATTTCATAGCGGGAATCAAGAGATATGGCTAGTTGAATATTCAGAATGGTCGCTATAGTATAATTTATAGCCCACATAAAAGGCCATTTTTCAAACGACCTCCGTTTTTGATGAAACCGCTTCTGTTGGATTCAGAATGTCAAATTATTTCTAGATTTAAATTTTCATAAATTTTAGAACTAATATGTGAGCATGGCAAACGAAAATGTGTTTTGTCAATTTCAGTCAAATCTGATCGACTTGAAAATAGTCATTTTTCAAACAGTCTCATAATTCGATGAAATTAATTTTGTTAGGACTATATCGTCAAAACAAAGCCAGAAATAAATTTTTTGGATTTTTCTGAGTTCATATGTGGCCCCGACGGATTTAAATAGACGATCAAATTAATTATTTAAATGATTTAAGTAATAAATTAAATATTTTAGGCCACAAACAGTCGTTTGGGCTGACCAGACCTAGCCCATTGGATCCGGAAAGGGGGCTATTGGCTGCGGTCAACTCCGTTGGACTGAAATCGGATAATTTAGGAGGTATGGTTTTATTTGTAAAAATTACATTAAAATATTATAAAAATAGTGGAAATTCATTTCAAAACCATAAACCTATCGTGTAGATGCGGCCTTCATACCAAATCCATGGCCACCGTGCTCCCCTTTTCATGCTTTAATATCCATCAATCCACTCAATAGAATCTCCCTCCCCCGTTGAGTTATTGTAGCTATTTCTTCAATCTTTCAATCCATACGGTTGGATCATCTTCAAGTGGCTCGAAGGACGAGTTACAGACCCAAATACCCACGGTTTTGAGACCGCCGCCACCGCTTATACACTCGATCGAGTGGGCCTCCCTCGCCAGCGTGGGTGCACCGCCCCTTGGCCTCGGTCGTGGTGTACTCCGATCGTTCTCTAGTGCTGTAGATCGGAAGAGATAATCAACCCTAGGATCGAACCCACTTCTGAAACTAATGGCCATGACTTTGAACAAGGAAGAAGGTTAATTCCTTAAGCTATTTTTTTATTTAATCCTATTTAAAAATGATCAATCTAAATTTAACCATAACTAATTCATATGAACTCAGAATAACGCGATTTCTAAAGCGTTGCAATCGTAGAGACAAGATCTACATTCCTAGACTGAAAAGGGACAATTTCGAGCTGTTTGTATATGTCTTAGATCTGCTGTGATATGATTGTGTATGATTTATTTGTTGTTGGTAATGTATAAACACAGATCTGTATGTGTTGAGTACAACAAAACATTTTTATAATGTTATTGATTTGGAAAAGAATCGCCATTTCAATAAAACAAAACATTTTTATAATGTTATTGATTTGGAATAGAATCGCTATTTCAATAAAACAAAACATTTTTATAATGTTACTGATTTGAAATAGAATGGTATTTGCATCCCTCGATGCAAATAAACATTGTATAAAAAGGATATTCCTTTATTTGCATTCTTTGATGCACATATACAAAAGAAAAAGAAAAATAAAGGAGTTCTTTCACTTGCATTCCTCGATGCAAATAAACACCGAATTAAATGGTTGCTCTTTTATTTGCAAAACAAGTGATTGCCAACGAGTATAACCGTTGCAAACAATTTCAGCAACGCTTATTAGTGTTGCTACGGGGGCGTGGCAATGTAGTACCAACGCTTATAAGCGTTGGTAGATTTTCTCTCCCAACGCTTATAAGCGTTGGTATATTTTCATTCGCAACACTTATAAGCGTTGGTAGTTTTTTGTTTGCAACGCTTATACATGTGCAATATTTTTGTTTGCAACGCTTATACATGTTGCAAGATTTTCATTCATAACAACTAACATGATTATAATATAGACGATATTTAATATGAATCCAAAATAGATATTATTCTCAATTTAAAAAGTACAATTAAATGAATACCAATAGACAACATTCGTAATTAAGTAACAACATAGAATTAATATCAGTTAACAATATACAAGTATAATACATAACTAAGTTGTTAAATTCGATACATAATTAAGTCGCAAAATTCAATATATAAATGAAATTCTACAAATACCGAATACAAAACATGGTAGTACTTCTCTCGAATTTCTTTTATGTCCAGCCTTCCAAATCGTCGTTCGTGAAATATTTTCTTTTGGATTTGCTATGGCCTATAAGAAAGATCAAAGTTGACAACAATAATTAATATAACATTCTATAAACAATTTACGAAAGATAGTTTTAATACCAATTACTTGGCTTGGCATTTATTTGTGTTTTTGTTGGGTAAGTTAACTAAATTCTTTTAAGGCATTGAACTATAATGCATCTATCAATGTGACCACATCAAAACTGAGTTTATCTCAGTTAGAAACTGAGTTTGCAAACTCAATTCGAAAACTGAGTTTGCAAACTCAGTTCATAAACTGAGTTGCAGCAAATTCAGTTCGGAAACTGAGTTGCAGCAAATTCGGTTCGATGACTATGTTGCACGACTCAGTCGGCGACTAAGTTGCACGACTCAGTCGTAGGGCCGAATTGCGCGACTCAGTTGCAGGACTGAATTGCGCGACTCAGTTGCAAGACTGAGTAAGTTTGCAACTCAGTTTGCAAAATTGAGTTGCAAACTCAGTTGCCAACTACGATGTGGAAACTCAGTTTCAAAAATAAACTCAGTTGGTAATTGAGTTATTGCAAAAATCACTAACAACATACTATTTTGTTTCACAAATTTTTGCCCTTTAATTAACTTTTGATATTGAGTTTGGGCTGGCAATGAATTCAATGGACCGGCTATGTCCATAACTATAATAAACTCATAAAACGGTGACATACCACAGTATACAGTATCTTTTGTACTTTGAAAAGGAGCTGCACATTTTGGTTCAGCTGGATCACGTTTATAAAGCTATCAGCCGCATATACCACAACATAAACAAAATAATATATAGCAGTTCCATTTTAAAAAGATTACCGATTTACTCATCCCAACTTATATTAATACTTCCGGTTGACACAAAAATACGGGTACAAAACTTTAGTACCTTCATGCCTTGAAATGTGTTAATTCATCAGGTTCTAGCAAAACCAGTAGCTGCTTTTATACCTTCATAATCACTGATCCTTCCTGTGTAGTGTGAGCAACCTGAATATGAAAAAAGATATGGTTCTAGTTGTCTTGAATTGAAGTTTAGACGCATAAAAGAGATGGCCGAAATGTATCCATTTACAAATGGAAGCAGCTATATAATGGATTTTAGATCCAACGTGGAAAAACAAATAAACACAATCGTCGGATTAAACAAGATCATAAATTATTCAATAAGCTGATTTTACTAATGCGTGAAATGTATCCATTTACTAATACGTGAAATGTACCCATTTACTAATGCGTAGCTGTTGATTCTAGAAATATAAATTATTTAACAAGTTGACATTCAAACCCAAACTAATTTTCAGAGCAAGTGCGCATTAATAACACTAACTGCTAAATGGTATGTCAAACAAAAAAGTTTTATACATCACCATAGTCATAGAACAATCAATTTGAAATATAAAATGGTCAGAATGTACACATGTGTCTATCGCCTGGTTAGAATAATTATTATGAACTGATATTACTAGCATAAGTTTTACTAATATAAAACACATACCAGGAGAAGAGAGGAAGGGTACAACAGATCCACACACAAAAGTCATGAAAGAAGCATATCGATCATGTACTGACATAAAAGACTTCAACTCCTGAAATACATCATTTTGCATAGCATTAAATAAATACTAATGTCAAGGACGCGAGAAATGGTGCAGCGACGTCCACATGGACTTGAAACGCTAACCTGTCTTAGACGAAGGAGCTGCAGAATCTTCCGAGACTTCGGACCCATAGCATTAATACTGTTTTCAAGCAAATGTAAATATTTTAAACAGTTTCTATGATAAGATTAAATTGGCTAACTTTAAACAAAAAATAGATTAACTCAAGCATGGCTACACGATCAAGAGTTAAGCAAAAAATCCAATCGGCCCAACATAAGAGCACTGACAAAAACATGGGAACAAGATAGACAAGAGAATGCAGTATGCAAATGTCATAAAAGCAAAGAAATCTTTCATCTATAAGCCAGGCTGTTTCTAAATCATAAACCCTTAACTAACTTTAAACAACAATCTTTACAGAAACTATATTCACATGTTTAAAATGAAAATGAAACTACATATAATAATACAATAAAATAATCAACAAAGCAAAATATCAACATAAAAGCATAAAATAATCAACAAAGAAAAGTATCAACAAAGAGCTGGATATAATATCTAAGCATCTGACTTGGATATAATATCTAACCATTAGATATGACCATATTTTCAACTCTTCTTCTATTTGATAACAAAATAACAACAAAGGGTTAATCCACGTTAAATTATGATATTTATAAATGAAATACTCATTTATGATTCATAAATACTGTAAATTTATCAAAGAACTTTCATGGAAAAAAGTAATTACCATATTCAATAACTGGCGATGTCATTTAGTAGAAATTAATTGTACAATAAATTATGAAACAGCTTTTTGAGATTTGAATGAATGTATGATACAATGTTCAGGAAAATCAAGGAGTTCACGCAAATCTATGATACATTTTATTAAATGATAAGAAACTAGAGCTCAAATCATACCACATCTCTCACCCAACATAAATATATATTGCATGTATGATGTAATTGTCATTTTAGTGTACTTCCTTCTTATTCATATGCATTAGAAATAAATACCAAAAGATGTAGAAAAAAAGGTACATGGGGGAATAGATTAGATACCTTAGAAAAGGAAAGGATACAAGCAAATCCTGAAGGAAGAACTTCTACATTTGAATGACCCAAGCACCTCAGAAAATCAAATACGATCACACATGAACCTAATTAAGCCCTGCAGATTCCACTTCGGACAAAAGGCACCCAAGTATTGGCACACCCATAACTACTCCCATTACTATATGCTCTAGTTCACAAGCCCAACTGCTTATATATTTATATACATATGATATTATTATTAACACGGGAAGAAAAAGGATGAAAGAAAAGAAAAAGAAAAATAAGTGCAAACCTGTAAATCTGTGACCAGTTCGACTTATATCCCCTGTGGACCAACAGTTGTAGGTTAGATATAGCACTCAGTTTGTCTAACTGATTTTGCAAACCTGTAAACCTGTAAATCTATGACTCAGTTTGTCGAACTAATTTTGCACTCAGTTTTGCTTTTGAACATTTATAATCGTCTTGCCATCATAAGTTGTAAACTATTGAATTTATGTTGACCCAAATGTATGCGACTATGCAAATCTGCAAATCGCGCCTTTAATGCCTCAAGGCTCACATCTCCTTGATTGCACAAAAAAGCCTCATGTACACTTTCCCTTTTAAAACTAGGTTACATATGTATATAATTCCGATGTCTAGTCTAATATAGTTGGCTAAATATGTAATTGAGGTATATGTATGGCAATGACTTCCATTGTCTTTAGGGTAGAAACAAATGTTAACCTGGAGGTACATTTTGAATGCTACTTCTTCCATTTTCTTAGTTAATCTGGTGAAACGACATGTGAACATTTGTTAAGTTAGTTGTGTTTATGAAATTTACTTAAATAATTAATACGAATAGCAAGCAGTAAACTGTCTATCATATCACCTGTGAACCAGAGATAGCGGTCGGATCAATCAACATATGAATAACTTCAAGAAACTGGCAATAGATATCGTCTCCAAAGTCGGTTAACATACCTTTAACCTGTAAAACACACTCTAATTCATAAGTTCCAAAAATGAATAATATTTGAAGGCTTTCAGGATGTTATTTTGTTACTCCACAATAAGAAATATATAATGCTTTAAGTAACATAAAGTAAAAGCATACACTGCATCAAATATGATTATGCCTTTGCTTCATGTATGGTCGATTATCTTGCTAATTTTTCATTGAAGCACTTCTTCAAACAGTCCTGCACATACAGCGATAACTTTTCATCTTGCAGATGCATTAAAGAATAGGATGGCAATGTAATAGAATATTTCCATATTATCATTGTTATGGATACCACTAGAAGGACGAAACTTTTCATTTGTGCAATTAAGGACCTATTGTCACACTTGTTGCCTAAATAGTACTCCATAAGAAATAGGGTCCAGATTTGATTTGTGAAATTATTTAGAAGAAATATAGAGTACATAAACAAACCAATGTTTAAGCTTCGCAATACCTGAGATCGAAATAGTTCAGATTCAAAGGGGATTCAAACTGCAGACAAATCAAAATAGTTCAGAGTCAAAGGGGATTCAAACTATAAACAAACAAACAAACAAACCATGTTTAAGCTTCGCGATACCATGTTTAAGCAATACGGAATCTAAAGGGGATTCAAAGGGATAAATAACAGTTTAGATTCAAACGACGTTATTCTAACCTGAAATCGAAACTGAAATCGGGTACCTGAAATCGAAATCCAAACGATGTTCCCTGAAGCCAAATCGATTCTCTGATGTCTGATTAGAGAGGAACGAACTCAAATACTTCTTCGCGGTTGTACCCTGAAGCCGCCCCTAAAATTCGATTAGAGAAGAACGGACTTAAACTCTTTCATTTTCGCCATGCTCGTATTTTTTTTCTGGATCGTGGTATATGGAATTAGTGATTTAGACGGCCGATATGGTGAAAGCGTTGGGACAAAGGAAAGTGAAAGGGGAAATAGGGTTTCGCCGGTTAGTTTACGTTTTTACCCCTAGAATCCATCCGTAACAACCCCAATAAGCGTTGCCAATAATAAAATTATTATTATGTATTTTTGGTAACACTTTTTTAATATAGCAACGCATACTATTGTTATTACCCTGCAACACAAATAAGTGTTGGCGATTGTGAAAAAAAGGGTTGCCAAATGACCATTATGGTGTAGTGTTTGTATATGTCTTAGATCTGCTGTGATATGATTGTGTATGATTTATTTGTTGTTGGTGTTGTATAAACACAGATCTGTATGTGTTGAGTACAACAAAACATTTTTATAATGTTATTGATTTGGAAAAGAATCGCCATTTCAATAAAACAAAACATTTTTATAATGTTATTGATTTCGAATAGAATCGCCATTTCAATAAAACAAAACATTTTTATAATGTTACTGATTTGAAATAGAATGGCCATTTCAATAAAAATAAATCAACTTGTTATGTTGTTGAATTGCATTAGATTTTCAATTCAACATAAAAACATTATTTGGATTATTTTTGTTGGGTTGAATTAAATTGTTAATTCAATTTAAAATTATTGTCTTGATCATATTTGTTGAATTGAATTAGATTGTCAATTCAATATTAAAAATATCCTTTTATCATTTGGAGCATTGAAATAGAATTATCAATTTAACATAAAAAATTATTTTATGATTTTCATTGTATTGAAAAGTTGTTCTTTTATTTGCATCCCTCGATGCAAATAAACATTGTATAAAAAGGTTATTCCTTTATTTGCATTTTTTGACGCACATATACAAAAGAAAAAGAAAAATAAAGTTGTTCTTTCATTTGCATCCCTTGATGCAAATAAACATTGTATAAAAAGGATATTCCTTTATTTGCATTCTTTGATGCACACATACAAAATAAAAATAAAAATAAAGGAGTTCTTTCACTTGCATTCCTCGATGCAAATAAACACCGAATTAAAAGGTTGCTCTTTTATTTGCATTCGTTGATGCCAATGTACATTGATGTAGAAAGTTATACTTTTTGCATTCTTTGATATAGATAAAATGTTGAAACTGGTAGTTTAATTTTTATTGCATTTCTTGATGCAAATAAAACATAGTTTAGAAGGGTTATACTTTTATTTGTATTATAATTTAGAAACATGATTTGATAAACATGTATTTTTGTTTGCGATTTTAGATGTAAACAAAACATTAGAAATAAAATTGCATTTTTGTTTGCAATTTTAGATGCGAACAGAACATTAGAAATAAAATTGCATTTTTGTTTGCAATTTTAGATGCGAACAAAACATTAGAAATAAAATTGCATTTTTGTTTGCAATTTTAGATGCGAACAAAATTTCAGAAATAAAATTATTTTAGATGCAAACAAAACATTAGAAATAAAATTGCATTTTTGTTTGCAATTTTAGATGCAAACAAAACATTAGAAATAAAATTGCATTTTTTTTGCAATTTTAGATGCAAACAAAACATTAGAAATAAAATTGCATTTTTGTTTGCAATTTTAGATGCAAACAAAACATTAGAAAAAAAATGCATTTTTGTTGGCAATTTTAGATGCAAACAAAACTTTAGAAATAAAATTGCATTTTATTTGCAATTTTAGATTCCAAAAAGGCATTAGAAGTAAAATTACATTTTGTTTGAAATTTTAGATGTAAACATAAACATTAGAATGAATATACATTTTTATTTTGTATATTGGATAGAAATAAAAATATGATTTAAAAGGTTGCATTTTTGTTTGTAAATTAAGTTGTAAACAAACCATTTGAAAAAGATTTCATTTTTATTTGCATATTTAGATGCAAATAAACAACGTAGAAAAAGATTTCATTTCTATTTGCATATTTAGATGCAAATAAATATCATAGAAAAAGATTTCATTTTTATTACATATTTAAATGCAAATTCAATATCGTAGGAGGAAGTTGCATTTTTATTTACAAATCTGGATGTAAACAAAATATTATAATGAAAGAATGGATTATTGTCGCATTTTATTTACATTTTAGATGTAAATAAAAGTTGGTGTATTAAGAGTCACATTTTTTTATTGACATTTCGTATGAAATAAAAGAGTTGATCTAAATGTTTAAATGTTTATGGTCACTTTAATTGCAACAAAAAAGTGGGAATCGCCAAATGATTTATATTTATACTTATATTCATATATAAATATTTCACGAATCGCGTGCGGTAGTTCGCGTTTCGGCAATCGTAACTTTAAATGATTATACCGTAAGATCCAACCGTCGGATTTTCCCAAACTGGAACCGCTAGGGCCGCTTTGGGAAGATCTTTCCGATGATATAAACTTTATCAAAATTCAACAGTTAGATTTTAAGATATGTATAAAACAAATTTCGGTAAAAACAGCGCCAGGGCCGCTCATTGACCCGAAGCGTCGTTTAATTATATTGAACTATTTTTTTAAATAAATAAAAATAGCGATAAATTGTATAAATTAATATTAACAATATTAATGGTTTAAATGATAATAATTCGAAAAATTATTTGAAAAGACCGAGTTCAACTCATTTGAAATAACTTTACGGTGATTTAAAATTGAAGATACCAAAGACAGCGATTGAAGACTGGCGATATTCATGTCGAAACGATAACTAATGATGCCTGGCATTGGCTAGCTACCAATAAAGGGTTAAAGTGGTAGTTGTCCAGACGAATTTGTTGGTCGCCCGGATACGCGAGCACCTAGGTGACTCCGGTTTCGTTCAGACCCAGAACGGACTTGTAAATTGATGCGTGTCCGACATTGAATTTCGTGCCATGTAAATTAATTGATATCTGCTAATATATTTCTGAGGTGGCGGAGGATTTATCCTCTCGCTAAACACCCTTCTTTGAGACGTACGAGCTCGAAGGTTATATATTGGTAGTTACCGATCGCATGGTATGGACTGTCAATGTGGCATGCCAAGATGCAATTGATCAGAGCTTTTGTTGAAAAGCAAAGTCCTGTGGATGATGATCAAAGCATAGCCTATTTAGGCATAGCTTTGTGTATTTCGTTACCTCGCGAGCCTAACACCCTGGTAGAGGTAAAAACGGGACAAGGGAACGCAGGGAGTGCACACGTTTCTTTCTAGCTAGAAGTGGTGTTTGGGTTTTTACACGGCCCGACATTTTTACTTATGTGATTGATGGAATGAGATGCCTCGGATTTTTATTGGTCGCAATGGCCAATTTATAGGTCCAATAGGATCGAGAAGCGTATGTTCAGGAATTGCCAATCCAGTAAAGTATTTGTGGACCGACCCTGTAGGATCCAATGTTTCGCTAACGTCTAAATCCTGAGACATTGGTAGAGTGTCTCGAATCGGTTAGGAGATCATCCCTAGCCTTGACTTATTATGGAAACCAACCTCCAATATGACATTACGGTCTTGATTGTAAACCTATATACGGCGACATAGTATATGGTAGCTATGCCGTCTAGGATTGATACATTTACTTTGAAGTATTTTTGAAACATACTATACACTAATAATAATAATAATAATAATAATATTTTTTTTATGTACCAAGCATTTTTGATCATTGTAAGGTAAAACTCTGTCCTCCGTTCGCATTGCATTGTGTGATGGGAATTGAGTCTTATAATGATTTCATTTTCTAAAAGCATTGCGTTGTTTTTGACTTTAAACTTTATAAAACTTATGCACGGGCAATCCAATGGAATTAAACCCGTTCCGCGTTAGCGGCGTGGTCCAATGATTAGCCATGTTATTAGTTTAGCATGATTTCCCATACCAGCCCATGAATGACTCGTAGTTTGTTTCACTTTGCAAACTCGAGTGCCCTCTTTCCACGGGCAGCCAATTGACAGGTTTTAGGTAAGGATGATTTCTGGACTCAAGCTTGATGCTGAAGATGTTAGAAGATCTTTTCTTTTTATCTTTTATTTTCTTCTTGAGATTTGAGACAGTATTGGATATTGATGTATTTTGAGAGATTGAGACTTTATTTCTTTCCCTGTTTGAGACATCTGTATTGCTAAGTGTATCCTTTACTGCGTGCTCTGATGTTCTGTGATGATGTTTGTGGCGACATTTCATTTCCGCTGCAAATGATTTATATGTTCTTCTATGTAACGGTGATCTGTTATTGTTCTAATTCTGTTATACTCCTATGATTATCCTTACTTTCGTTCTACAGAAGTTTGGGTTGTCATAGTAATAGTTGATTCAAAACTTTAGCGAACCTCGCATCCTTCTTGTGAGCCGTATTCACCAAATCCATTCCAAATCTAGCAAGCTCATTGAACCGATTAACGTATTCCTTTATTGAAAGATCAGCCTACCTCAAAACTAGAAATTTATCCATCTACATGCCCCATTTCGCCAAAGATAGAAATTTCCTCCCAAACCTCACCGTAAAGTCATCCCAAGTCTCAAAACCATGCTCTTCCATCTCCCACCCAAATAAAGCTTCGCCCTTCAATTTCCATGCAGCCAATTGAACTCTCCTCCTATCATCAAGCTTCAAAAGTCTAAATATGCGCTCGGTGTTCTTGAACCAAGCACGGGCCTCAACAAAAGCCTTTGATCCGATAAAACTCTTGCTACCAATAGTAGTGAAATTCTTGCAAACCTTAGAGAAATCAACCGTTGGTGGTGATTAAGAGGAGCCATTGCAGCTGGAGCGAGAGCTTGAGCATTCTCCTGCCCTTCGGTTGGTGTCGTAGCTTCCACATATCTACGAAATCACATTGAAATGGGGATATCATCCGAAAAATTTGGAGCCCTGGGCATGCTTCAAACGGAGAAAAGAGAAGGATTCAAGAACGAAATCAAGGGAATATTGTAAATTTACTTGAGGGGATATTTTTTAGAAACAAACTTTTTATTTTTGAAAACACTTTTATTTAAAAGAAATTTTCTTTTTTAAAACAAAAACTTTTTACTGATCTTGTAACCTTAGCTCTGATACCAAATGTAACACCCCATATTTCTTAATGTTACCCATATAAGGATTCCATTAAGAATTATGGAGCTTTTTATGTATAAGATAACATCTTAGAGGCTAAAATTCATAAGATAACCTAAATAAAACACAGCAGAAAAACTTAAAATTTCATTTAAAAGCAAAATAAGAAGTGCTATTACATCACAAGTCATAAGATCATAGCTGTCTCATAAAACTACACAATCAAAGTACCAAATAAAAAGTATCCCTTAACATCATGTACATAAAATGAACTAAATGTGGATAGGTATACGTAAGCACAAAGAACAGGACAAATAAGAATCTCCAAAGGATTGAGCTAGGTCAAAGCTCTCTCCAGCACTAGATCCTTCACCCTGAGAACTTGGAGGGAGGGGGAAGGAGGGAAGAAGAGAAAAAGAAAATTACTCAGACATAAAGCCTGGTGAGTTCAGTAATTACTAGCATAAGTGATAAAAGAGGAAATATAGATAGGATAATAAATTGAAGCTCAAAACGAACAAGAATTTTGATTTAATTTAGAATTTCAAACTTCTCTCTTTAATATCTTTTCCGTTAGATGTCTGATTTTGACAAACCAAATGTATATCTCAGCAAGAATTCCGTAATGAACTCAATAGTGAAACCTTCATTGCCTATTTCCCTATATTTTTTTATTAATATTTATTTTATTAACCTTTGTAATTTAAATTGCTTTATTAAATTTGGGTCGTTACAAACTATTTTGGATGTTACTTGTTTTCATGTTTTACATATATGAATTATTTAACCCAAGTAATGTTAACATCTATTTTGGATGTTGATTGTTGAATTGAATTCAACATTGATATGTTATCAATCAATAAACAGTATTGAATAAGTGATTGGCAACGGACGACCTAAAATCCATCTTTTTAAGACATTGATTTACCATTAGACCAATTGGCAAAATTTAAGTTATAAAATTTATTTGTATAACTGAAACAAGATTTTAAATTATATTTCATATAAAATAATAGTTTTATAAATTATGCCGTATTTTATATTTGGTTTTTATAAAGTAGTTATAAATATTCTATAGCAAAGTTTTGGTTGAAATAAGTTTTTATGAGCAAGTAATTCAGAAATTAACCTAATGGTTAATAGTTTGGAACAAATTATTAAAAAAACAATTGAGTGGGTTTATATAAAATTAATTATATTACTATTTAGTTTAAAAGAAATGATTATTTAGAATTGGTTAACAAATTAACAATGGTTTTCAAGTTTATTAACTCAACTGTTTAGTGAAATTGGTTATCAAATAAATTTGGTTTCAATTAATCTAATAGAAACAGTTTTAACAAATAGTTGTTTAAACTTAATAAGGTTATAAAAGTTGATTAATCTCAAAATTAACTATGTTTAAAGAAAAATATTAAGTAGATAGTTATTAATTAAGTTAGTTATTGTTTTAATAACCTTTTAAAAGAAATTTAACTATCCTAATTTTAGTTAATAATGTAGTTAACTACTTTATTTTAGTAAATGTTGAAGTCAATTTTTATTTTAACTAAAAATAATTAAAGCGGATTTTTAAAATTGGAATTCATTTAAGAATGTTATCAAGTTTGAAATAAGATTCTAAAATGAATCTTTATAACGAATTTTATTAAAGGATGTATTCAGTAAATCCAGGTTTATGAAGTTTATAAAAAACAAGATTCATAAACGAAGAGGTTTTATAGGTGATTTCAATTGTTGGAAGGACTTTTATAAATTGATTGACAAACTTAAGAAATGGCTTAAATGGAGTTAAAGCTTAGAACTGGAAAGGCGTCAGTTTTATAAATCTAGATAGGAGCCTGAAATTTGACTGATTTTGAGTATGCAGATTAAGTTATAAATGAATCGATTTTAATTCAGGGTTTAAGATAAGAAATGAAGTTTTATAAAGATGGAATCAAAATAAGTTTTGTGATAAGACTTATAAAGGTTTTTATAAAATGATTTGTTTTATAACAGCCATAAGGCTTTGGGAATAATATTCATAAAGGATATTTAAAGTAACTAAGATTGTTTTGGAAAGGCTTTGCTTAGTAAACGAATTTAGTAAGAGTGATGTAGGAGATTTTCAAATATAAGAAATGATTTATAAAACCATGTTTTAATGGAATAATAAATGAGATTTTGTGTGATATTTTAATTAATATTAGCTTTTGAATTACAAACTCTTATCTATCTTAAGGATAAAAACGTTGTCGAGTCAAGGTCTGAGAGGTAAATAAAATACCCTAACTTGAACGATATCATTTTTATCTAGAGGATGGTGCTAGTTTGAAATGGTAATAAGGTTGGAAATAATTTGTTATTTCCATAAGTAGTATTGTAACCTTATTTTTCAAGGTTTAGAAAATTTAATAAAATCATTGGGTTTTAAAGTAAACAATCTATCACTTGACACTGATTAGCCCGGATATGAAGTGTGATTATAAATATACCATTCAATTTGGTAAATAATGTTATTTTCTAAGTAATGAAAATAATATGGTTTGTGAATATACTTATTCCACAAAAATAAGTAAATTACTATGGTTTTCGAAGAAATGAAAATAAGAGGTTTACTTGTTTGAAAACGAAAGTAGATATAGAAATTTAATTATTAATTCTATAAGTGAAGTTTTAAAATTTAATCTGCAAAGTTTAAAGTAAAAAAAAAACAATTTGGGTTTATATAATAAACAATAGGGTGTATGATATTGTTTGATCTATATAAGATTGGGTAATTAGATCTATACTAGTTGGCTAAGTAAATATAGCGATAATTTTGAAGAAAAGGGAATAAAGAAGGGTTCTTGTGAATACGCTTATTCTGAAGAGATAAGCGTATGGTTATAGGTTTTGAAGTAAAGAGATTTTTGAATATATTTATCCAGTTGAGATAAGTATATGGAATCGATTTTTAAGAGTCGATGAAATGATTTTAATGTATGGTTTCTAATTAAAGGGCCTGAGCTGGTGATGTGCTCAGCTGTACTGCTTAATTAGTAGTCAAAGAGAGGACTATTAATAAATATTCCCTTTTGACTATTAATGTGTTACTTCAAAGAGAGCGGGATGGGAATTGGGCCCAAAACCACTTCGAACCGACTTTGCGTTCGAAAAATGAATTTGCAGGATGCTTATGCATTTTGAGATGATTTGAATGCATGGATCTTCGAAGCGAGAGGGGTGCACGTTGATGTCCCTAGTTAACTACTAGGATTAAACTTATAGCAGTATTCCCAACGTTTTGGGCTCTACATGATGCAAGGACTTCTCATTACTAATCCTAGGATTTATCCCAATAGGATGTAGTAAAAGAGCGTCTTCAGTTTTTCCTGTTCCTGGACAACTTGTAAGGATGAATGTCTGACAGAGTATTTCCAAAAATCACGTACATTGGTTTTTACAAATATACTGAGTATGGTAGAGGAGAGGACAAATTCTTTTAGCTTAACACCCAGGGTATATTTATGCAAATCAATTAGTGATTTGACAAATCTGACAATGTCGCATTCAGAGTTTGAATGTGATGTTTGAAAAAGGTAATCGTGAACTCAAGCTTCATCAACCTGGAAATGAATGAAATCAGATAGGAAACATGGCTGGTAGGTCATACCCATTAGGGTATATCATCACCTAATCTACATAAATCGATTGTCCCTTTTTTGTACGCTTCAGAATGAGTATGGTTGGATAACCTACAATCGTGGTAATGATATATTCGATACATTCAAGTTGAATGAGCGGCCGGTTCTATGTTCCCGGGTTGCAAGATGGTCTTATTGAACCCCCTATGTTTCATCTCTAAAGAACATTGATCGGGTGGTAGTTCCTTACCTAGTTATGTATGGAAATCCAAACTCCAATACATGTCGTACAATTTTAGATGTAAACCAACTATATCAAAAATTGAGATGCAAGCTTTTATGTTATATTCCTATTTTATTTGTGGACTGATAGAAATTATTATAATATCATTATATTTTTATAATAAAAAAGATTTGGTTATCGTAAGGGAAAAACACATGTTATGCTTATGTGTGTTCATATCTTATGAGAGTTCTGTTCTTTGGAAGTATTTTCTAAAATTAAGCAAGTTTTTTGTAATGTGAATTTTCTTACTGAAAGTATTCCAGACTGACAATTTAGGTGATTTTGCTTTCCGACAAATAGGCTCGGTCAGGCCGAGTACATTTTCTAGGTTGCATTGGGTTTTTCTAGGAGCTTCAAGAGAGGAGCCAGAGTCGAGATGTACTCCCATATTTTCTAGTATTAATTTATTTATGTCGTGTGTGTTTTATTTATCAATAATATATGTTGATCTAGTTGTGTACTCTAATGGTATAATCATGTATATAAAGTTTTCTCTTTTTGTAAAGAGTATTGATATATTATATTTTATTCATTCCACTGTGAGATTCTATTTTACTCTGATTCTGTAGTGTTGATGTTCTTCTTCTTCTTCTTCTTCTTCTTCTTCTGCTTCTTCTTCTATTCTAACATTTCTTTCTTCTTCTCACCCTCTAACTTCATTTTTTAACAAACCGATTTTTTTGATACTTGAGTTTTAGCAGGTGAACACAGGATAATGTATTATTGTCGAAATTCGAGCGTCGAATTTTCCGGGTTGTTACAAATCCCTAACTCCTCCATACTACATAAAACAACGAATCCAGATAATGTTATTAATTATATTTCTATTAGTTAGTTCCAATTTCCACCCATAGGACCATCCCGTTGTTCCCTTAAACATATGTGATGTCCAATAACGGAAATAACCAAACACATAACATTTTAAGGGATTCTAGGCGAAGTCCAACATACATCACACTGGATATGAAACATATGTCATATCCGATCTACTTTGACTTTGGTAATGATATCGAAGCCTATATTCATGAAAGGTAACCCTTACAGATTTTCTTATTACAATAGTCAAAGCTTATCGCACCACAATGATGGGAAGAAATAGAGGTGGAACCTCTATTTATTTATTTATAAAACATGTAGATAAATGTTTTTTGTTATATTACCAATGCCAACAACCATGGAGGCGGGGCCTTACAACATTTGGTTTAGAAAAAGTTCCGTAACAGGCCTTTTAATGTCTAAGGAAGTGGTTTATGGGAAATGGTTTTGCAATGGCATGTCTGCTTAGGAAAAAACTTCAAGGGTTCAAAGCTTTCAGAAGCGCAGGCTTCGGTAGAAAGCCCCTGCCAGTTCTAATAAAATACCTATATGCATTAAACTCTTATTACTTTTGGAGTCATTATTTAAAATATTTCTTTTATAGATAACAACTTCAACCAATCCAAAAGAGCCAAGATGAAAGCCTTATGTGGGATGGGTATCTTTCAAAAATAACATACTAATAAGTATTAGGACTAATTCCCATATCGGAAAGGTAAGAGACGGAAGCCCTGAATGCTTCTTATACCATGCTTGTGATATTTCAAGCATCCAACGCTGGTTCTGATTTGTGACGGCCTGGAATTTCGCTCGATCCGAATCAGTCGTTAAACCGATCTAGACCGTTCGAAACCCCTGATTGTTTGAGAACAGGACAAATCAGAACACAAACAGAAGAACATTTCATTGCCATTACAACAATTCCATCAGATACAAGAATATACAAAGTATGAATGAATACCATACATTCGATAAATATCAGAGATTACAATAAATTACATAGCAGCGGAAAATAATACAAAACACAACTGAAAATAATACACGGATACAGAGCTTTACGAGCATCGTCCCAGCTGTAAATCAGGATCCTGTGAATATAAATCTGCAAAACCAAAACTACTAGCTGCCCGTGTCGAAAATAAGGGCACCCAGAGTTTAGGTTAAAACAATAAACTCCAGGTCAGTCATGTGACTGGTGTGGGAACTAAAACAGTTATTTAAACATTTACTTTAAAAGAGAGTGATTCAAGGGACCACGCCGTATAACACGGAACGGGTTTCCTCCCAAGAATACCAGTGCATAGAAAAGATAACGCAATGCTTTTTCGAAAAATGAAGCTATTATAAGACCCATGTCCCATCACACAATGCAACGCAAGCCGGAGGATAGGGTTTTCCCTTATAATAGCCAAACATGCTTGGTACGTTTAAAACAAATCATCTGATACTATAATAAGTGTATAGTGTCAAACCATTTTAATCGTAAATATAAATCATAGACGGCATAAGTGCCCCATACCACTATGTCGCCATACTAGGATCTACAAATAAAACCGAAAGGCACGTATTGGAAATTGGATTTCCGTCATGAGTCGAGGCAAGGGGCAAGCTCCTCTCCGCTTCGAGACACTCTAGCAAATGCCTCGGGACTACACACTCTGGGTAACCCCTGGATGCTTCAGGGCCGGTCCTCTCTTACGTTTGAGGATTGGCAATTCCTGAAAACACGTTTCCCGGTCCTTACAGACCTAAAATCGAGGCGCCTCATCCAACAACCACATAGGTGAAAAGTATATAAATGTCAGGGCTGGTAAGTCACTGACACCACCAAAGCTAGAAAGAAACGTCGTGCTCTCCCTGTAGTCCGTATCCCGTTTTTGACTCATACCGAGGTGTGAGGCTCGCGAATTCCCGTTATACACAAAGCTGCCACGTAGGCCGTGCTTTGATCATCAACCTCAAGACTTTGCTTTTCAACAGAAGCCTTGATCATTGCAACTCAGCGTGCCACACAGGCAATTCATGCCATGCGATTGATATCTATTGATATATAACCTCTAAGCTCGTACGTCTCAGAGAAGGGCGTTAAGCAAGAGAACAAATTCTCCACCGCCAAACAGATATATATTTAACAAAAATCAATCAACACAGAATAAAATCCAATGTCAGACACACAATCCATTTACAAGTCCGTTCAGGGTCTGAACGAAACCAGAGGCACTTTTTTAACACCCCACCTCCGTTAAGGTCACTCACAAAGGGAATGCCTTAACTTTGGTGGAGCATTTTAGTAAACAGAACAGAAAATTACAAGACAGATAAAACAGTACTTGAAATTTTTTAACTTTATTACAGCGGAAACAGAAATTTATATGGTTACATCCTTTCAATTTCAGAATTCAAGTACAAAATATCAGTCTTGTACAAAAGCCTTCAAAATGCATAGTTTAAAATCATAATCCCCATGGAACGGAAGCTATACAGAGCCAAGCCATACTTTGAGTACTTCAAGCAAAGAGAAATCCGGATCAAGCTAAAGTATTTCCCTCCTTGGATAACCTGGGGGGGGAAACGGAAGAAAGGAGGCGAAAACAACAAGGGTCAGACAAAAAGTCTGGCAAGTCCAGTGACTTTCAGCATATGAACAGATAATAATAATATGATATGAACATAAAACTGGATGTGAGATAACTATAACAGGTGTAGCAGAAATAACAGAAAAACAGAATGATATAAACTATTGTTTTACACTTCTCTGCACTAATACTAGTATAGCAAAATTAGGTGTCACCCTAATGTCTAAATTGAAGCAGGAACGGGTACAGAATACTTTAACAGAAACAGAATGCTAATAATGGGCCTTTACTACCCGATCAGAAACAGACAGAAGAAGAAACAGATTTATCCCTATGGAAACAGAATGTGGAATTAGGTGTACACTAGTAATGGGCCTTTACCACCCGAACAGACGGTACCACACAGAAACAGACAGGTGTTACCACCCAACAGAAACAGACGGTACCAACAGAAACAGATAGAACTAAGCGTACCCTAAAACCCTACCCCAAGCGATCGGCTCCCTAATACATAAATATCCTGTGTCGGCCCCACAGTAGGGTGTATCACTCCCTAAAATGACAACCAATTGGCACAGACCTATTTACAGATGTCACGGCGTCTTACATCCTCAGAGGCAGACCGGGATCCATGCACGCACATGACCCGGTTGGAACGCACCATCAACACCCCTCGCCATTATCAGAATGAACCTCTTATAATTAGTTCAGTAAGCGTGCCCGGACCCTACTTACGGTTGGGTCAAAGTTTTGATACCAGAAAGGGTTACTGACTAATATGGGTCCCAAACAACAGATGACACAAGTAATTCCCCTCCTAACCTTGTGTCCCCAGACTAACAGATTTCAGATTAACTTGTTTACAAGTTCAGACATACAGAATTCAGATTTACTAATTCACAAATTAAGTTAACAAGTTTTCAGACTAACAGGTCAGATGTACAGATTTTTCAGATTTGTCTAACTTTGTATTGGGCCTACAGATTCATGGACGGGTTTTACTACATCTATTAATCCCTTTGGTTTAACCCTATTTTTCCCAATACGTTTTAGACGTCATTCTTATCTTAGATTTGCATTAATTAATTATTAATGCACAGACCTCTCACATTAGGTCGGTAGCTTGTGGCCGCTGGATATGCCGGGCGGTTCCGGGCAGACTTCTGCCACAAGCCAGACCTAACCTCGTGTCTTACGCATGTTATGACTAACTTCTCACATTAGAACCTATTGTTTGCGGCCACTGGATGTACCGGGCGGTTCCGGGCAGATTTACGCCGCAAACTCATTCTAACCTCGAGTTAGCCATGTTCATCTTTGCGGCCAATTAATTAATAATTTACCGTTTATGGGCATGCCCAATATATATGCCAATTCATATTATATCAATCACAAGATGATTATATCAACATAGCAAATAACAGATTTTATATGACTTAACGGATTTAACAGATTTAGCAACTTAGCAGATTTTGGCATATAACAGGTTAGGCATTTCAACCGACAGATTTAACAGATTAGGCATTTCAATCTAATTAGCAGTCTAGGCAATATAACAAAACTAGTAGTTTAGGCAACTAGACAAATTAGCAGATTTAGCAAATTTAATATTTCTAAAAGTTCTATTTACATGCCTTGCCCAATCATAAATTGGCCTAAATTCATATGCTTACATAATTGTCATGATTCACAACATATACTCCAGGTTTGCATAAAGTTACATAGCACAGAATATGGACATAATTTGCCATATAACATATGTTCCAATTTTTGTTAAACTAGCATCTTACAACAGATTCACATATAAATTATACCAAATATAACCATTAATTTCAATGCATGACATATATCCAAAAATCCCTATTTAGGTGTAATCTAAATAATAGATATCCTAATTAATGTAAATCTTTACACCTAACTTTCCATATCCTTCCTCTTTTCATGTCATGAATCATTATGCAAACTATACCCAACAATATAAATCTTTAAATCTTATCTTCTAAAAATCAGATCTTGACTTTTATATGCATTTTGTCCAAAGTCTCAAATCATATGTAATCTTACAATGGTTCCTCTTTTCTTCTATCATAGAATATGCATAGATCCAAATCCATGTTTACAACATATGCTCATTAATTACAGTTCTAAATTACAACATAGCTATGCATACAACATGCATAAATTATATGTTTATAGTCAAATTTATGCATATGTCCAATATATTTTATGCCTCAGACCTAAAGTCATACATTCAATTTAGTCTTGTCAAACTTCGCATCATTCATCCCAAAATTTGCGTTCATACGTTCATCTCTTATGAGATTAGGCACAGGCTCGTGGTAGCCTGGCTATAAAAACAGAAAAGAAGAAAAGGGATACAGAAAAACAGATCTGACAGAATAGAATATATATACAATCTCAGATTCAGAATCAAAAACATATCAAAATTATTATTAACGTTTATAGCGGAAAATAACTGTACTTGCCTTGATTGGATTAAAGAAAGAACTTTAACTTGTTGTAGAATCTTTGCAGAAACTTTAATCTCTAGTTTGAATTGAGTTGCTTAGGCTGATGTTGATTATCTTCTAGTTTTAATTCCAGCAGAGCAGAGACGCCATTTTTATTTTTAATTAGAAGAAGAGAGCAATGGAGGCTAGAGAATTGTGTAGGAAACCTAGGAAGAGTCCAGGGTCATTTTTATAGGGGTTATGAACTGATTAGGACCATTGATGTCGCTTGGATTGATCGTAGCCTTTCATCCTAAGGAGAGACCAATTAGAGCCTGCCACCTAGCCCTAATGACAAAGCAGACTGCAGAAAATCGACCAACATAGAATAGGCCAGCCAGGTTGGACTGGGTTCGACTTGGCTCTGGACCAGGTCGATAGCCCTGTCGACAGCCCTGTCGACCTGGCTAGACCAGGTCGACAGCCCAGTCGACCTGGGTGCCTTAGGCGGGTGTTCTCCCGCCCTGGCCCATTGGGCCCCATTTTGGAATTTTAAACTTGATTCAGAAACTTCCGGAGGCTATATCTTCTTCATACGGACTCCGTTTTTCGAAAACTCGGACTCTATTTCGCGTATTTTTCCGAGACGAACGCAATGGCGTATTCCGTTTCCCTTAGTTCTTTGATTTCAAATTAATTATACTTTAATTTGTTAATTCCACAGTTATAGAATACACGGGGTGTTACAACTTTCCTCGCATATCCATCCATCTCCAAGTACGTCTGGACGACCACCAACTATTTCCATCCTCTTGGGTGTACAGCCCAATCAGGATCGTCAGTAATTATCCAAACGATGTGAAGACTTCTGGTCTTCGACCACCGTCTTCATCTTCGACACATCGTCGAATCGGTTATTCGGAATGGGTATAAACCCGGCCTTTCCGAACAACCCGCGTATATTAAAAACAAATGTTACACAAACACAACATACGCCTCATTCCAATTCAGTAGCTACTAACCGTAAATCAACAAGAGAACAATTTCCCAAATATTAACCCCGAAGGCCGAAACCAACATCAGATTAATACCCAGGAAAGCATTCTTCTTAGCTAACCTACAGCTAGTTTCTAAATTTCATATTCTTAGGGAAAGGTTCCCATTAATTTTATCCAAGATAAATTCTTTAAAATTTATCCTTTAATCTTCCTTTGGATGTCATTTCAAACCAAATTATGGTTTTCCAAACTAATCGGGATTAGCGAACCACACCGAAGTAATTATTTATTTTATTTCCCAATCCCAACCTATTCATCCCATGAAGCAAAACTGGTAATACTCCATATCTAACACCATGGTGTTATCGGTAAAATTAATTACCATTTCACGTTCAAATCTAATTAAAGATTTAACTATCGCTTGGAGCAAAAACTGGTGATACTCCATTCTCGCTCACTTTTTAAATTTGATAATTTAGATTATCAATGCACATTTCAATTTAATTGCGGATTCAATAAAACTCCTTTACTGGGTTAAAGAACTAGTGTCATTGAAAACACAGTTCACGATAAACCCAAATCACATTCTATTTATTATCGGGTTAAAGAACTAGTGTTATTTAAAACACAGTTCACGATAAACCCATGAATCAGTTCTATTTAAACCCATTCCAAATCCAATTTATTTATTTAAAAATAAATGGGGTTTAATTTTAGTTCAAAACTAGTTCATTTCGATAAAAATCTATTTTTTATCTTTTCAAATATGGAGTTTTTCATCCCAATTTTTCCCAAATCATTTCTTATGATTTTACACAAATTATTACTATTTTTAATAATTTTACCAAGGCCCGTACAGTCGATTTCCATCAACGGCCATCGAACTGCACTTACAGCGACCTTTTCCAAATTTGATTTGGACGTATCTCCAAATCCAACCGTTAGATTTCAAATTTCTAATATTCCTTAGAAAGCTCTTTTCGATTCGAACCTAACGGATCCGGTTTTAGGAGAATCCGACGGTCGGATCTCCCGTAATGTCCGTTTGAAACAAATGGTCAAAATTCACGAACGGCCGCGGCGCGGCGCGTTCTATTCAGGCCATTATATTATATATATATAATATGGATAATATATAATTCATCGATTTCTATTTAAAACGAATTTTATAAATCGTTTTAAATTCATTTCAAAAACAATTTCAACTTCCATTTCATTTCAAATCAAATTTGAATTTTTTCTTATATATTCGTTTTAAAATTCATTTCTATTCAATTCAAATTTCAATTCAATTTGAATTCATTTCAATTCGTTTTCAGTTCAATTCGAATTCGTTTTCAATTCAATTCGAATTCATTTTATATTCAATTCATTTCAAATTCATTATATATTCAATTCAAATCAAATTCGTTTTCTATTCAATTCAAATTCGTTTTCTATTCAATTCAAATCAAATTCGTTTTCTATTCAATTCAAATCAAATTCGTTTTCTATTCAAATCAAATTCGATTCGAATATAATCGATATAAATATCGTTCGCGTCAAAATAGCGCATCTCTAATCAACACGGCTTTATATATTCAACAAATGGATCGATATTTCTTTCAATACACGACTCTATATCTTTGTCAACACACGACTAATCTCAACGAATGAGTACTGTCCACGTGTGACTATTTTTGTTATTTAATATATTTTATGAAAATTAAGGTATCTATCGTTTGATATTAAATCAGACTCCAACCGTAAATTAGTAAGAGAACGATTCCCTGAATATTAACCCCAAATGCCGAAACCAACATCAGATCAATATCTAGGAGACCACTCATCTCATCTATTTTCCAGTTAATTTCTAATTTTATGTGATAAAGATGTAAATTTTATTGTTAAAATATTTCGTTCAACACATGATTAATCTCAACGGATGAATACAGTCAACACATGAACCTTTATTTTATAATGATCTTTATTTTCCCGATTGGAATGAGGCCCAATCAATTACCATATAAAGTTAATTATATGGATTCCATTCAACACATGTATATAATAGCAATGATAAATAATCAATCATCATCCAAAGTGCACTACACTGTATAAGCATCAAATATAGATATCTAACGCTTATAACAGCATGTCAATCAATCGATCGACATATTTGATCAATCAGGATGAGTGAACTTCAAATTTCATCCCAACACCCGTGTGGGGTTTCAAATCAACAAACACAGATTTTATTTGTGCAGTTGGGCGATGTGTAAAATTTATCGTCCCAATCAATGTCCTTCAAATAGGTGTACACAAACAAACCATCCGGTTTGTAAATGAATATTTATTTATTCACATTCACGTTAAAAATTATATTTTTAATGATAAAATAATTTAATTTAACACATGAATTTTTATTCAGTTCATTTACAAAATAAAAATGATATTTTTATTTTTCTAACTTATTTTAGAAAATTTCGGCGGCATAACGGCATGATACTAGAAACGGGACAAGGCCTAGCCTTATCCCCGGTCTAGTGAAGGCCCACGCCATTCACACATCAATCAAATCCATTCCATTTCACCAAACAATTCAATTCAAACCAAATAATCTAACCAACTACACAACCAAACAATTAAACAAACAAGCCATCCATGGTCTGTGGATGACGGGTGTCGGGTGCTACTAAACACCGTCTGCATCCTAGTATATATATAACTAGAAAAAAGAAATTGAAGAGTGAGAAATTCTCACTAATAGCTATCCAATACCACGACTCTTCATTGATAGAAATCTTCATCGTTCTCGCCTTTTTATCAACTTCGTTGCCCGTATTCTCTACATATGTAAAAATCGAAGTTTTACTTCGCTATTCAATATATAAAAATCGAATTTTTACTTTGTTATTCAATATATAAAAATCGAATTTTTACTTTGTTATTCAATATATAAAAATCGAATTTTTCCTATGCTATTCAATATATAAAAATCGAATTTTTACTTCGCTATTCAATATATAAAAATCGAATTTTTACTTCGCTATTCAATATATAAAAATCGAATTTTTACTTCACTATTCAATATCTAAAAATCGAATTTTTACTTCGCTATTCAATATATAAAAATCGAATTTTTATAATCACGCTATATTGATAAAAATTCTATTTTTCTAATGCTCTTCTATACATAAAGATTTCGCCTTTTCAAATTCAAAGATTTAATCTTTTCTATTTTAAAAATCTAACCTTTTCTATTTTAAAAATCTAACCTTTTCTATTTTAAAAATCTAACCTTTTCTATTTTAAATTAAAAACTGAATTTTTACTATGTATATGGTAAATCAAAAACTGAATTTTCTTTTATGCATATTATATATATTGTTGAAGTTATCCTACGGAAAGAAAAATAAATTATGTAAATCAAATTAAAATGAAAGGAAGCTTACAGTGGTCGGCGTTCATCCACTCGAAGAGGAGATGGCCAGGGGGGAAACACTCGCGGGTTTCAGGCGGGTGGCGGTCAGGCAGGGGGGTGCGGCTTTGATTCGTGGAGGAGGTGAAAGCCTGGGTGGCTCGCGAGGCGTCGACACTGGCGAGGGCAGGCGGAGGGGCGATGGTTTTCGACGTGGGTCAGGATTCTGGGGGGGCGTCGATTTCCACCGGGGGGGCTTCGAAGGTGGTGATCGAAGGGGGGGAGGGTTCGAACTGACCAGGGGGGAAGGGCTTCGGCGGTGGCGCGGGTCCGCCTAGAGGCGCGATGGCCATCGTCGATCTCTTTTTTTGGCTTTATAATCGATTGAAAATCAAAAAGGGGGGCAGTGTATAAGGGAAAGGAGAGAGGAGTGTTATATTTTTTTATTTAATCCCAAAAGGTTGACTTTTACATACGACCTCTAAATGAGGCCCACCGCCTGCCGTCCATAGCTAATTACCCCCATTCCGAACACAATGGGATATGTATCATTCGCTGATTCGATCGTTTCGATCAGTTTTCGTCAAAATCAACGTATAACTCTATATATTGAATTTGAACGCGTATTTCAATTTACTGGGATTACATACGAACTTTAAAAATTCCAAAAAAATATTTCTAGCTTCATATTGACGATACGGTCCTAACAAAACTAGTTTCGTCGAATTCTGAGACCATTTGAAAAATGGCCATTTTCCAGTCGATTAAAATCAACTAAAACTGGTCAAACGCGTTTTCCTTTGCCACACTCACGTATTGTTTCGAAAAATTATGAAATTTGGAATCTAGCAACAATTTGACATCACGGACCCAACAAAAGTGGTTTCGTCGAAATCCGAGGTCATTTGCAAAATGTCTATTTTTAAGGGCCTGAATTCCATAGCGACTATTCAGAATTTTCAACTGGACACATCTTTTGACTCCCGCTATGAAATCTCGATTTTTCGGATTTGTTGGAAAGATATTCCCAAATAGATCCTATTATTTTTGGTTTCACTAAAATCCGGTTTATTTTGCACCCGGTACATTCAATTGAAGTTTGAAATCGAATTATCGAACTACCACGCCATTTTCAATTCTATTTATAATTATATATAATTATTTATATTCTAACAACGACGTATATAATATATATGTTCAAATTATATTCAAAATATATTTTCTCGTCGATATTATTTAAAATAATTCATTTTAAATGTTCAAAATTCTTTAAAATCGCCAAAATAAAAATTTTAAACTGGCCCAGATTTTCGGGTTGTTACAATCTCCCCCACTTAAAACTTTTCGTCCCCGAAAAGGAACAAAGTCGAAAGTGGTTTGATTAATCAACTCTACGTTCGATCTGGCTTCCATTCTCCAACTTTTCAGTTTTTGAGAATTTTCCAATTTTCAAAAATTTGGCTAACACCCTAAATTTTCGAAAAATTTCGCCATAACCTCCCATGCACGGGAGCCACGGAAAATCCCGAAATTGCCATATAGGCCTTATGATCTCAAAAAGAAAAAGAAAAAGCCAAGCGGCTAGCCAATAGGCTCATAAAATCATCATCACCCAAACAAAACAGTAAATTATAGTAAACATGTACCTATTTGTCGGGCAAACAAATTTTACTCTCTGCTCTAGCCTCCTTGCTATGACCTGTTCAATGTAAGTATATGTATATGCAAGCAAATGCGACTAATTTTCAGTACAATTCAATATTTGATTCAATTAGGCATAATGGTTCAAAATTATCAAACAAATAAACAAACAACACAAACATCAATCAATTAGTGGATTAACGTTTCAAATTCATATTTTTTGATACATATATACTAAAAATCTTGTTTTTGATGCCAATTCACAATAATAAATCTATCTATATAAGTTTTGGTTCTCACACCAGTCTAATGGAAATATATAGATATCACATCTTCGTCACTCGAATATAAATACTGATGATGATGCACCATCATCAGAATCATCCCCGGATGTCTAGGATGTGATTCTGTATCTATCCAGTATATTAAAACTTCGAATATATGTTCATGACGCGTATACGCGAAATCTATATATACTCGATTGTCCGAATTCAAAATAAATAAGTATATATTCAAATACATATAAACGATTTTAAATTTCATAACAAAGTTGTTTTTAATTGGAAAATATACTCTTCACACTCGTTCTAGGATACTACTGATCCTATCTCTAACGAGTCATTCTAATTGGATATTACTAACCCAATGTCTGATGAATTCTTTCGTATGGTTCTAATGTGTCTTGTTCTCGAGCTCTGTAAACCAATGCTCTGATACCAAATGCGACAGCCTGGAATTTCGCTCGATCCGAATCAGTCGTTAAACCGATCTAGACCGTTCGAAACCCCTGATCGTTTGAGAACATGACAAATCAGAACACAAACAGAAGAACATTTCATTGCTATTACAACAATTCCATCAGATACAAGAATATACAGAGTATGAATGAATACCATACATTCGATAAATATCAGAAATTATAATAAATTACATAGCAGCGGAAAATAATACAAAACACAACTGAAAATAATACACGGATACAGAGCTTTCCGAGCATCGTCCCAGCTGTAAATCAGGATCCTGTGAATATAAATCTGCAAAACCAAAACTACTAGCTGCCCGTGTCGAAATAAGGGCACCCAGAGTTTAGGTTAAAACAATAAACTCCAGGTCAGTCATGTGACTGGTGTGGGAACTAAAACAGTTATTTAAACATTTACTTTAAAAGAGAGTGATTCAAGGGACCACGTCGTATAACACGGAACGGGTTTCCTCCCAAGAATACCAGTGCATAGAAAAGATAACGCAATGCTTTTTCGAAAAATGAAGCTATTATAAGACCCAGGTCCCATCACACAATGCAGCACAAGCCGGAGGATAGGGTTTTCCCTTATAATAGCCAAACATGCTTGTTACGTTTAAAACAAATCATTTGATACTATAATAAGTGTATAGTGTCAAAACAATTCCAATCATAAATAAAAATCATAGACGGCATAAGTGCCCCATACCACTATGTCGCCATACTAGGCTCTACAAATAAAACCGAAATGCACGTATTGGAAATTGGATTTCCGTCATGAGTCGAAGCAAGGGGCAATCTCCTCTCCGCTTCGAGACACTCTAGCAAATGCCTCGGGACTACACACTCTGGGTAACCCCTGGATGCTTCAGGGCCGGTCCTATCTTACGTTTGACGATTAGCAATTCCTGAACACACGTTTCCCAGTCCTTACAGACCTAAAATCGAGGCGCCTCATCCAACAACCACATAGGTGAAAAGTATATAAATGTCAGGGATGGTAAGACACTGACACCACCAAAGCTAGAAAGAAACACCGTGCTCTCCCTGCAGTCCGTATCCCGTTTTTGACTCATACCGAGGTGTGAGGCTCGCGAATTCACGTTATACACAAAGCTTGCACATAGGCCGTGCTTTGATCATCAACCTCAAGACTTTGCTTTTCAACAAAAGCCTTGATCATTGCAACTCAGCGTGCCACACAGGCAATTCATGCCATGCGATTGATATCTATTGATATATAACCTCTAAGCTCGTACGTCTCAGAGAAGGGCGTTAAGCAAGAGAATAAATTATCCGCCGCCAAACAGATATATATTTAACAGAAATCAATCAACACAGAATAAAATCCAATGTCAGACACATAATCCATTTACAAGTCCGTTCTGGGTCTGAACGAAACCGGAGGCACTTTCCTCGCATATCCTTCCATCTCCAAGTACGTCTGGACGACCACCAACTATTTCCATCCTCTTGGGTGTATAGCCCAATCAGGATCGTCAGTAATTATCCAAACGATGTGAAGACTTCCGGTCTTCGACCACCGTCTTCATCTTCGACACATCGTCGAATCGGTTATTCAGAATGGGTATAAACCCGGCCTTTCCGAACAACCCGCGTATATTAAAAACAAATGTTACACAAACACAACATACGCCTCATTCTAATTCAGTAGCTACTAACCGTAAATCAACAAGAGAACAATTTCCCAAATATTAATCCCGAAGGCCGAAACCAACATCAGATCAATACCCAGGAAACCATTCTTCTTTGCTAACCTACAGCTAGTTTCTAAATTTCATATTCTTAGGGAAAGGTTCCCATTAATTTTATCCAAGATAAATTCTTTAAAATTTATCCTTTAATCTTCCTTTGGATGTCATTTCAAACCAAATTATGGTTTTCCAAACTAATCGGGATTAGCGAACCACACCGAAGTAATTATTTATTTTATTTCCCAATCCCAACCTATTCATCCCATGAAGCAAAACTGGTAATACTCCATATCTAACACCATGGTGTTATCGGTAAAATTAATTACCATTTCACGTTCAAATCTAATTAAAGATTTAACTATCGCTTGGAGCAAAAACTGGTGATACTCCATTCTCGCTCACTTTTTAAATTTGATAATTTAGATTATCAATGCACATATCAATTTAATTGCGGATTCATTAAAACTCCTTTACCGGGTTAAAGAACTAGTGTCATTTAAAACACAGTTCACGATAAACCCAAATCACATTCTATTTATTATCGGGTTAAAGAACAAGTGTTATTTAAAACACAGTTCACGATAAACCCATGAATCAGTTCTATTCAAACCCATTCCGAATCCAATTTATTTATTTAAAAATAAATGGGTTTTAATTTTATTTCAAAACTAGTTCATTTCGATAAAAATCTATTTTTATTTTTTCAAATATGGAGTTTTTCATCCCAATTTTTCCCAAATCATTTCTTATGATTTACACAAATTATTACTATTTTTAATAATTTTACCAAGGCCCGTACAGTCGATTTCCATCAACGGCCATCGAACTGCACTTACAGCGACATTTTCCAAATTTGATTTGGATGTATCTCCAAATCCATCCGTTAGATTTCAAATTTCAAATATTCGTTAGAAAGCCCTTTTCGATACGAACCCAACGGTTCTTGTTTTAGGAAAATCAAATGGTCGGATCTCCCATAATGTCCGTTTGAAACAAATGGTCGAAATTCACGAACTACCACGGCGTGTCTATTCAGGCCATTATATTATATATATAATATATATAATATATAATTCGTCGATTTCTATTTAAAACGAATTTTATAAATCGTTTTAAATTCGTTTCAAAAACAATTTCAACTTCCATTTCATTTCAAATCAAAATTGAATTTTTCCTTATAAATTCGTTTTAAAATTCATTTCTATTCAATTCAAATTTCAATTCAATTTGAATTCATTTCAATTCGTTTTCAATTCAATTCGAATTCGTTTTATATTCAATTCATTTCAAGTTCGTTATATTCAATTCAAATCAAATTCGTTTTCTATTCAATTCAAATTCGTTTTCTATTCAATTCAAATCAAATTCGTTTTCTATTCAATTCAAATCAAATTCGTTTTCTATTCAAATCAAATTCGATTCGAATATAATCGATATAAATATCATTCGCGTCAAAATAGCGCATCTCTAATCAACACGGCTTTATATATTCAACAAATGGATCGATATTTCTTTCAATACACGACTCTATATCTTTGTCAACACACGACTAATCTCAACGAATGAGTACTGTCCACGTGTGACTATTTTTGTTATTTAATATATTTTATGAAAATTAAGGTATCTATCGTTTGATATTAAATCAGACTCCAACCGTAAATTAGTAAGAGAACGATTCCCTGAATATTAACCCCGAAGGCCGAAACCAACATCAGATCAATATCCAGGAGACCACTCATCTCATCTATTTTCCAGTTAATTTCTAATTTTATATGATAAAGATGTAAATTTTATTGTTAAAATATTTCGTTCAACACATGATTATTCTCAACGGATGAGTACAGTCTACACATGAACCTTTATTTTATAATGATCTTTATTTTTCCGATTGGAATGTGGCCCAATCAATTACCATATAAAGTTAATTATATGGATTCCATTCAACACATGTATATAATAGCAATGATAAATAATCAACCATCATCCAAAGTGCACTACACTGTATAAGCATCAAATATAGATATCTAACGCTTATAACAGCCTGTCAATCAATCGATCGACATATTTGATCAATCAGGATGAGTGAACTTCAAATTTCATCCCAACACCCGTGTGGGGTTTCAAATCAACAAACACAGATTTTATTTGTGCAGTTGGGCGATGTGTAAAATTTATCGTCCCAATCAATGTCCTTCAAATAGGTGTACATAAACAAACCGTCCGGTTTGTAAATGAATATTTATTTATTCACATTCACGTTAAAAATTATATTTTTAACGATAAAATATTTTATTTTAACATATGAAATTTTATTCAGTTCATTTACAAAATAAAAATGATATTTTTATTTTTCTGACTTATTTTAGAAAATTTCGGCGGCATAACGGCACGATACTAGAATCGGGACAAGGCCTAGCCTTATCCCCGGTCTAGTGAAGGCCCACGCCATTCACACATCAATCAAATCCATTCCATTTCACCAAACAATTCAATTCAAACCAAATAATCTAACCAACTACACAACCAAACAATTAAACAAATAAGCCATCCATGGTCTGTGGATGACGGGTGTCGGCTGCTACTAAACACCGTCTGCATCCTAGTATATATATAACTAGAAAAAAGAATTTGAAGAGTGAGAAATTCTCACCAATAGCTATCCAATACCACGACTCTTCATTGATAGAAATCTTCATCGTTCTCGCCTTTTTATCACCTTCGTTGCCCGTATTCTCTACATATGTAAAAATCGAATTTTTACTTCGCTATTCAATATTTAAAAATCAAATTTTTACTTTGTTATTCAATATATAAAAATCGAATTTTTACTTTGTTATTCAATATATAAAAATCAAATTTTTCCTATGCTATTCAATATATAAAAATCGAATTTTTACTACGCTATTCAATATATAAAAATCGAATTTTTACGATGCTATTCAATATATAAAAATCGAATTTTTACTTCGCTATTCAATATATAAAAATCGAATTTTTACTTTGCTATTCAATATATAAAAATCGAATTTTTATAATCACGCTATATGGATAAAAATTCTATTTTTCTAATGCTCTTCTATACATAAAGATTTCGCCTTTTCAAATTCAAAGATTTAATCTTTTCTATTTTAAAAATCTAACCTTTTCTATTTTAAAAATCTAACCTTTTCTATTTTAAACATCTAACCTTTTCTATTTTAAAAACCTTTCCTATTTTAAAAATCTAACCTTTTCTATTTTAAATTAAAAACTGAATTTTTACTATGTATGTGGTAAATCAAAAACTGAATTTTCTTCTATGCATATTATATATATTGTTGAAGTTATCCTATGGAAAGAAAAATAAATTATGTAAATCAAATTAAAATGAAAGGAAGCTTACAGTGGTCGGCGTTCATCCACTCGAAGAGGAGATGGCGAAGGGGGGGAAACGCTCGCGGGTTTCAGGCGGGTGGCGGTCAGGCAGGGGGGTGCGACTTTGATTCGTGGAGGAGGTGAAAGCCTGGGTGGCTCGCGAGGCGTCGACACTGGCGAGGGCAGGCGGAGGGGCGATGGTTTTCGACGTGGGTCAGGATTCTGGGGGGGCATCGATTTCCAGCAAGGGGGGGCTTCAGAGGTGGCGATCGAAGGGGAGGGGGAGGGTTCGAACTGACGAGGGGGGAAGGGCTTCGGCGGTGGCGCGGGTCCGCCTAGAGGCCCGATGGCCATCGTCGATCTCTTTTTTTTTTGCTTTGTAATCGATTGAAAATCAAAAAGGGGGGGCAGAGTATAAGGGAAAGGAGAGAGGAGTGTTACATTTTTTTTATTTAATCCCAAAAGGTTGACTTTTACATACGACCTCTAAACGAGGCCCACCGCCTGCCGTCCATAGCTAATTACCCCCATTCCGAACACAATGGGATATGTATCGTTCGCTGATTCGATCGTTTCGATCAGTTTTCGTCAAAATCAACGTATAACTCTATATATTGAATTTGAACGCGTATTTCAATTTACCGGGATTACATACGAACTTTAAAAATTCCAGAAAAATATTTTCTAGCTTCGTATTGACGATACGGTCCTAACAAAACTAGTTTCGTCGAATTCTGAGACCATTTGAAAAATGGCCATTTTCCAGTCAATTAAAATCAACTGAAACTGGTCAAACGCGTTTTCCTTTGCCACGCTCACGTATTGATTCGAAAAATTATGAAATTTGGAATCTAGCAATAATTTGTCATCACGGACCCAACAAAAGTGGTTTCGTCGAAATCCGAGGTCGTTTGCAAAATGTCTATTTTTAAGGGCCTGAATTCCATAGCGACTATTCAGAATTTTCAACTGGACACATCTTTTGACTCCCACTATGAAATCTCGATTTTTCGGATTTGTTGGAAAGATATTCCCAAATAGATCCTATTATTTTTGGTTTCACTAAAATCCGGTTTATTTTGCACCTGGTACATTCAATTGAAGTTTGAAATCGAATTATCGAACTACCGCGCCATTTTCAATTCTATTTATAATTATATATAATTATTTATATTCTAACGACGACGTATATAATATATACGTTCAAATTATATTCAAAATAAATTTTCTCGTCGATATTATTTAAAATAATTCATTTTAAATGTTCAAAATTCTTTAAAATCGCCAAAATAAAAATTTTAAACTGGCCCAGATTTTCGGGTTGTTACAATCTCCCCCACTTAAAACTTTTCGTCCCCGAAAAGGAACAAAGTCGAAAGTGGTTTGTTTAATCAACTCTACGTTCGATCTGGCTTCCATTCTCCAACTTTTCAGTTTCTGAGAATTTTCCAATTTTCAAAAATTTGGCTAACACCCTAAATTTTCGAAAAATTTCGCCATAACCTCCCATGCACCGGGAGCCACGGGAAAATCCCGAAATTGCCATATAGGCCTTCTGATCTCAAAAAGAAAAAGAAAAACCAAGCGGCTGGCCAATAGGCTTATAAAATCATCATCACCCAAACAAAACAGTAAATTATAGTAAACATGTACCTATTTTTCGGGCAAACAAATTTTATTCTCTGCTCTAGCCTCCTTGCTATGACCTGTTCAATGTAAGTATATGTATATGCAAGCAAATGCGACTAATTTTCAATATAATTCAATATTTGATTCAATTAGGCATAAAGGTTCAAAATTATCAAACAAATAAACAAACAACACAAACATCAATCAATTAGTGGATTAACGTTTCAAATTCATATTTTTTGATACATATATACTAAAAATCTTGTTTTTGATGCCAATTCACAACAATAAATCTATCTATATAAGTTTTGGTTCTCACATCAGTCTAATGGAAATATATAGATATCACATCTTCGTCACTCGAATATAAATACTGATGATGATGCACCATCATCAAAATCATCCCGGGATGTCTAGGATGTGATTCTGTATCTATCCAGTATATTAAAACTTCGAATATACGTTCATGACGCATATACGCGAAATCTATATATACTCGATTGTCCGAATTCAAAATAAATAAATATATATTCTAATACGTATAAACGATTTTAAATTTCATAACAAAGTTGTTTTTAATTGGAAAATATACTCTTCACACTCGTTCTAGGATACTACTGATCCTATCTCTAACGAGTCATTCTAATTGGATATTACTAACCCAATATCTGATGAATTCTTTCGAATGGTTCTAATGTGTCTAGTTCTCGAGCTCCGTAAACCAAAGCTCTGATACCAAATGTGACGGCCTGGAATTTCGCTCGATCCGAATCAGTCGTTAAACCGATTTAGACCGTTCGGAACCCCTGATCGTTTGAGAACAGGACAAATCAGAACACAAACAGAAGAACATTTCATTGCTATTACAACAATTCCATCAGATACAAGAATATACAGAGTATGAATGAATACCATACATTCGATAAATATCAGAGATTACAATAAATTACATAGCAGCGGAAAATAATACAAAACACAACTGAAAATAATACACGGATACAGAGCTTTCCGAGCATCGTCCCAGCTGTAAATCAGGATCCTGTGAATATAAATCTGCAAAACCAAAACTACTAGCTGCCCATGTCGAAAATAAGGGCACCCGGAGTTTAGGTTAAAACAATAAACTCCAGGTCAGTCATGTGACTGGTGTGAGAACTAAAACAGTTATTTAAACATTTACTTTAAAAGAGAGTGATTCAAGGGACCACGCCGTATAACACGGAACGGGTTTCCTCCCAAGAATACCAGTGCATAGAAAAGATAACGCAATGTTTTTTCGAAAAATGAAGCTATTATAAGACCCAGGTCCCATCACACAATGCAACGCAAGCCGGAGGATAGGGTTTTCCCTTATAATAGCCAAACATGCTTGGTACGTTTAAAACCAATCATTTGATACTATAATAAGTGTATAGTGTCAAAACAATTTCAATCATAAATATAAATCATAGACGGCATAAGTGCCCCATACCACTATGTCGCCATACTAGGCTCTACAAATAAAACCGAAATGCACGTATTGGAAATTGGATTTCCGTCATGAGTCGAGGCAAGGGGCAAGCTCCTCTCCACTTCGAGACACTCTAGCAAATGCCTCGGGACTACAAACTCTGGGTAACCCCTGGATGCTTCAGGGCCGATCCTCTCTTACGTTTGAGGATTGGCAATTCCTGAACACACGTTTCCCGGTCCTTACAGACCTAAAATCGAGGCGCCTCATCCAACAACCACATAGGTGAAAAGTATATAAATGTCAGGGCTGGTAAGTCACTGACACCACCAAAGCTAGAAAGAAACGTCGTGCTCTCCCTGTAGTCTGTATCCCGTTTTTGACTCATACCGAGGTGTGAGGCTCGCGAATTCACGTTATACACAAAGCTGCCACGTAGGTCGTGCTTTGATCATCAATCTCAAGACTTTGCTTTTCAACGAAAGCCTTGATCATTGCAACTCAGCGTGCCACACAGGCAATTCATGCCATGCGATTGATATCTATTGATATATAACCTCTAAGCTCGTACGTCTCAGAGAAGGGCGTTAAGCAAGAGAATAAATTCTCCGCCGCCAAACAGGTATATATTTAACAGAAATCAACCAACATAGAATAAAATCCAATGTCAGACACACAATCCATTTACAAGTCCGTTCTGGGTCTGAACGAAACCGGAGGCACTTTCCTCGCATATTCGTCCATCTCCAAATACGTCTGGACGACCACCAACTATTTCCATCCTCTTGGGTGTACAGCCGAATCAGGACCGTCAGTAATTATCCAAACGATGTGAAGACTTCCGGCCTTCGACCACCGTCTTCATCTTCGATACATCGTCGAATCGGTTATTCAGAATGGGTATAAACCCGGCCTTTCCGAACAACATGCGTATATTAAAAACAAATGTTACACAAACACAACATATGCCTCATTCCAATTCAGTAGCTACTAACCGTAAATCAACAAGAGAACAATTTCCCAGATATTAACCCCGAAGGCCGAAACCAACATCAGATCAATACCCAGGAAACCATTCTTCTTAGCTAACCTACAGCTAGTTTCTAAATTTCATATTCTTAGGGAAAGGTTCCCATTAATTTTATCCAAGTTAAATTCTTTAAAATTTATCCTTTAATCTTCCTTTGGATGTCATTTCAAACCAAATTATGGTTTTCCAAACTAATCGGGATTAGCGAACCACACCGAAGTAATTATTTATTTTGTTTCCCAATCCCAACCTATTCATCCCATGAAGCAAAACTGGTAATACTCCATATCTAACACCATGGTGTTATCGGTAAAATTAATTACCATTTCACGTTCAAATCTAATTAAAGATTTAACTATCGCTTGGAGCAAAAACTGGTGATACTCCATTCTCGCTCACTTTTTAAATTTGATAATTTAGATTATCAATGCACATTTCAATTTAATTGCGGATTCATTAAAACTCCTTTACTGGATTAAAGAACTAGTGTCATTTAAAACACAGTTCACGATAAACCCAAATCACATTCTATTTATTATCGGGTTAAAGAACTAGTGTTATTTAAAACACAGTTCACGATAAACCCATGAATCAGTTCTATTTAAACCCATTCCAAATCCAATTTATTTATTTAAAAATAAATGGGTTTTAATTTTAGTTCAAAACTAGTTCATTTTGATAAAAATCTATTTTTATCTTTTCAAATATGGAGTTTTTCATCCCAATTTTTCCCAAATCATTTCTTATGATTTTACACAAATTATTACTATTTTTAATAATTTTACCAAGGCCCGTACAGTCGATTTCCATCAACGGCCATCGAACTGCACTTACAGCGACCTTTTCCAAATTTGATTTGGATGTATCTCCAAATCCATCCGTTAGATTTCAAATTTCAAATATTCGTTAGAAAGCCCTTTTCGATACGAACCCAACGGTTCTGGTTTTAGGAGAATCCGAGGGTCGGATCTCCCGTAATGTCCGTTTGAAACAAATGGTCGAAATTCACGAACTGCCGCGGTGTGGCGCGTCTATTCAGGCCATTATATTATATATATAATATATATAATATATAATTCGTCGATTTCTATTTAAAACGAATTTTATAAATCGTTTTAAATTTGTTTCAAAAACAATTTCAACTTCCATTTCATTTCAAATCAAAATTGAATTTTTCCTTATAAATTCGTTTTAAAAATCATTTCTATTCAATTCAAATTTCAATTCAATTTGAATTCATTTCAATTCGTTTTCAATTAAATTCGAATTCGTTTTCAATTCAATTCGAATTCGTTTTATATTCAATTCATTTCAAATTCGTTATATATTCAATTCAAATCAAATTCGTTTTCTATTCAATTCAAATTCGTTTTCTATTCAATTCAAATCAAATTCGTTTTCTATTCAATTCAAATCAAATTCGTTTTCTATTCAAATCAAATTCGATTCGAATATAATCGATATAAATATCGTTCGCGTCAAAATAGCGCATCTCTAATCAACACGGCTTTATATATTCAACAAATGGATCGATATTTCTTTCAATACACGACTCTATATCTTTGTCAACACACGACTAATCTCAACGAATGAGTACTGTCCACGTGTGACTATTTTTGTTATTTAATATATTTTATGAAAAGTAAGGTATCTATCGTTTGATATTAAATCAGACTCCAACCGTAAATTAGTAAGAGAACGATTCCCTGAATATTAACCCCGAAGGCCGAAACCAACATCAGATTAATATCCAGGAGACCACTCATCTCATCTATTTTCCAGTTAATTTCTAATTTTATATGATAAAGATGTAAATTTTATTGTTAAAATATTTCGTTCAACACATGACTAATCTCAACGGATGAGTACAGTCAACACATGAACCTTTATTTTATAATGATCTTTATTTTCCCGATTGGAATGAGGCCCAATCAATTACCATATAAAGTTAATTATATGGATTCCATTCAACACATGTATATAATAACAATGATAAATAATCAACCATCATCCAAAGTGCACTACACTGTATAAGCATCAAATATAGATATCTAACGCTTATAACAGCCTGTCAATCAATCGATCGACGTATTTGATCAATCAGGATGAGTGAATTCAAATTTCATCCCAACACCCGTGTGGGGTTTCAAATCAACAAACACAGATTTTATTTGTGCAGTTGGGCGATGTGTAAAATTTATCGTCCCAATCAATGTCCTTCAAATAGGTGTACATAAACAAACCGTCCGGTTTGTAAATGAATATTTGTTTATTCACATTTACGTTAAAAATTATATTTTTAACGATAAAATATTTTGTTTTAACACATGAATTTTTATTCAGTTCATTTACAAAATAAAAATGATATTTTTATTTTTCTAACTTATTTTAGAAAATTTCGGCGGCATAACGGCACGATACTAGAAACGGGACAAGGCCTAGCCTTATCCACGGCCTAGTGAAGGCCCACGCCATTCACACATCAATCAAATCCATTCCATTTCACCAAACAATTCAATTCAAACCAAATAATCTGACCAACTACACAACCAAACAATTAAACAAACAAGCCATCCATGGTCTGTGGATAACGGGTGTCGGGTGCTACTAAACACCGTCTGCATCCTAGTATATATATAACTAGAAAAAAGAAATTGAAGAGTGAGAAATTCTCACCAATAGCCACGACTCTTCACTGATAGAAATCTTCATCGTTCTCGCCTTTTTATCACCTTCGTTGCCCGTATTCTCTACATATGTAAAAATCGAATTTTTACTTCGCTATTCAATATATAATAATCGAATTTTTTACTTTGTTATTCAATATATAAAATCGAATTTTTACTTTGTTATTCAATATATAAAAATCAAATTTTTCCTATGCTATTCAATATATAAAAATCCAATTTTTTCTACGCTATTCAATATATAAAAATCAAATTTTTACTACGCTATTCAATATATAAAAATCGAATTTTTACTTCGCTATTCAATATATAAAAATCAAATTTTTACTTCGCTATTCAATATATAAAAATCAAATTTTTATAATCACGCTATATGGATAAAAATTCTATTTTTCTAATGCTCTTCTATACATAAAGATTTTGCCTTTTCAAATTCAAAGATTTAATCTTTTCTATTTTAAAAATCTAACCTTTTCTATTTTAAAAATCTAACCTTTTCTATTTAAAAAATCTAACCTTTTCTATTTTAAATTAAAAATTGAATTTTTACTATGTATATGGTAAATCAAAAACTGAATTTTCTTCTATGCATATTATATATATTGTTGAAGTTATCCTATGGAAAGAAAAATAAATTATGCAAATCAAATTAAAATGAAAGGAAGCTTACAGTGGACGGCGTTCATCCACTCGAAGAGGAGATGGCGAAGGGGGAGGAAAACGCTCGCGGGTTTCAGGCGGCTGTCGGTCAGGCAGGGGGGTGCGGCTTTGATTCGTGGAGGAGGTGAAAGCCTGGGTGGCTCGCGAGGCGTCGACACTGGCGAGGGCAGGCGGAGGGGCGATGGTTTTCGACGTGGGTCATGATTCGGGGGGGGGCGTCGATTTCCAGCGAGGGGGGGGGCTTAGGAGGTGGCGATCGAAGGGGAGGGGGAGGGTTCGAACTGACGAGGGGGGGAAGGGCTTCGGCGATGGCGCGGGTCCGCCTAGAGGCGCGATGGCCATCGTCGATCTCTTTTTTTTCTGCTTTGTAATGGATTGAAAATCAAAAAGGGGGGGGCAGAGTATAAGGGAAAGGAGAGAGAGGAGTGTTATATTTTTTTATTTAATCCCAAAAGGTTGACTTTTACATATGACCTCTAAACGAGGCCCACCGCCTGCCGTCCATAGCTAATTACCCCCATTCCGAACACAATGGGATATGTATCATTCGCTGATTTGATTGTTTCGATCAGTTTTCGTCAAAATCAACGTATAACTCTATATATTGAATTTGAACGTGTATTTCAATTTACCGGGATTACATACGAACTTTAAAAATCCCAGAAAAATATTTTCTAGCTTCATATTGATGATACGGTCCTAACAAAACTAGTTTCGTCGAATTCTGAGATCATTTGAAAAATGGCCATTTTCCAGTCGATTAAAATCAACTAAAACTGGTCAAACGCGTTTTCCTTTGCCACGCTCACGTATTGATTCGAAAAATTATAAAATTTGGAATCTAGCAATAATTTGACATCACGGACCCAACAAAAGTGGTTTCGTCGAAATCCGAGGTCGTTTGCAAAATGTCTATTTTTAAGGGCCTGAATTCCATAGCGACTATTCAGAATTTTCAACTGGACACATCTTTTGACTCCCGCTATGAAATCTCGATTTTTCGGATTTGTTGGAAAGATATTCCCAAATAGATCCTATTAATTTTGGTTTCACTAAAATCTGGTTTATTTTGCACCCGGTACATTCAATTGAAGTTTGAAATCGAATTATCAAACTACTGCTCCATTTTCAATTCTATTTATAATTATATATAATTATTTATATTCTAACGACGACGTATACAATATATACGTTCAAATTATATTCAAAATAAATTTTCTCATTGATATTATTTAAAATAATTCATTTTAAATGTTCAAAATTCTTTAAAATCGCTAAAATAAAAATTTTAAACTGGCCCAGATTTTCGGGTTGTTACATGATTATTGCCAAAGGCTCTCACATTGACAGTAAATAAAAAAAATTGACTTATTTCCTTTTAAAGCACTACTTTATACCCAATCCACTATATGTTTAAATTCTGTTGGTTTATAAAAAGTATTCTTAATAAAATATACATACTACTTTGTACTACATAAAATACAAAATACTAGGACATATCATCTTATACGCTAATACTAGAATCAACGTACAATCTTTCCAAAAGAATGCACCCTTAGGAAATACACTTACAAATTCATACAATCATAACAGTTCATGAAATCTGGAACTCATCTTCATAATCATTCACCATATATCGTACAAAGTTCTGTAACACCCCGCATTTTTAATATAATTAAAAATATGTAAAATTGTATATATATGCATAGATAGATTAATAATGGTGATGTATAATGAAAATTACTTAACATGAAAGAGAAGGAAAGATTAATTCAATGGCAGTGTACGTAGCGGAGAAGATAATAAAATAAGGATATTTAATTTAAATATCAGGAATTAAGTAAAATGGACATCACCATTGCGTTCGCCCCGAAATTCTACATGAAATAGATTCCAAGTTTTCGAAAATCGGACTTTGTATGAAAAAGTTATGGCCTTCGGAAGATTCAAAACAGTTCGAAATTCGACCCAGGCAGCTGGGCGGGAAAATTCCCGCCCAGAACAGGGCAGGTCGACCTGGGGGTCAGGTCGACCTACCCCAGATCTAGGCAGTTTTTGTCCCTGTGACGTGGTTTGACGTTCTGTACGGACCAGATGGCTTCTAGGTCAATCCTAGGGCTCTAAAACACTCTCTACACCTATAAAATAGTGCCTAGAACTAATCTAATTCATAAGCAATTCCTTCTGACACCTCCATGCCGCCAAACTTCAACCAAACGTGGCCGCCGCCCCAAAACCCTAAACTAAATTGCAAGTTCTTGACAAACTTTGGAGTTTAATCAAATCAAGAAGCAAAGTTCTTCATCAATAATTCATGATGTTTACCAACAATCAAATAAGAAGATTAAATTAGCGTTCTACATCAACGACAAATCACTTATTTCTCCAATCCAGTCAAAATGAGTGGATTTGAACTATATTTGTTGTATAATATTTCTTCTATCGTTTACCATTCCCCATAATGAATATGATGATAATTTAATAAGATCAGTTATTTTATTTATGCCTACGTTTGAGTTCTCTCCTGTTTATTCTTTCCCCTTTTCATTTTTGGATCTATGTTATCTCGAACCTAGACGAAATCTTATTATATATATATACATACGATTGAAATATGGGAATATTGGGGCATGATTTATCTTATGCAATTGAGGAATATAACCTGTAATTTGGAGATTGTGGCATAACAATTATTATTGCAAATATTGGGATAATTGGCAAATTGTACATTGGGATTATTCATTGAAATAAAGACGAATTGGGGATTTTGGAGCGTATTTCAACAATGAATCTTTGGGTATGCTTTGGAAACATGAATCTATGTTGAATAGTGCGCAACTATGAATTTTGATTCATGGTGTTAACATATAATTGTGTAAATTTAATTGGAACTATTGGATATGGAATTGGTATAATTCAATATTAACAACATGTAATTGGATAACATGGATCGGTGAAATTTATTTGTGACTTGAAAAGTAAGCCAAGAGGGTGAATTAGATTATATGTATGAACGTGGGAATGTTGGGATATATATATATATATATATATATATTGGCAAAATATTGATTATATGAAATTGGGTATAATTGGATATTGGAAATTGGCAGTTTTGGGTATAAATAACATGGAATTGGTGAATTTGGCTATAAATGGATAATTTGGTTAATATGGAATTTGACTAACTATTATGTAAATTGGTATAGTTAATGACAAATTTGAAGATAGGCATAAAAATATGAATTGGGATTAAGTTGAATTTGGAACATATGACATGAATTTGGGGTTTGGGTGATAGACGATTGTTAATGAACGCCTATGACATGAGGTTAGGCGTGTTTGTGGCGTAAGACTTCCCGGAACTGCCTGGCAAATCCAGCAACCACAAGCGGACGTCTAATGTGAGAGGTCAACGGCAAGAACTAGAGGCGTAACGGTTTATGACATGAGGTTAGGCGCGTTGTGGTATAAGTCTGCCCGGAACCGCCCGACAAATCCAACAGCCACGAACGGACGTCTAATGTGAGAGGTCATACATCGTTACGGCATTATAAATAAATTAAGAAATACTAACCATAATAAGACATGTGGGTGACATGGGTATCGTTAGAGGGTTAAGTGGGTGATATAAACGACATGTAAAGCATGACTAATGTGGACTTAACCGTTGTAAGACATGTGATGTAAAACATGACTATGGTAGACTTAACTGTAGTAAGGCATGTGTAAGATACAGAATCTACAATAAAGGAGGTTAAGTGGGACACGGGTGACATTTGAAACAAAATTTAGATATGCTTAACCAAATGGGACCCGTGACGATATCATAAATAAATTGAATTGGGTAAAGTTTAAGTAACGGGTTAAGTAAATGGAAGGGTTAAGTCAAATCTAAAATTAATGACAAGAAATGGGGAATGATAAATAACCTATTATGAATAAACTTGAATAAGGCAAGAAAGGATAATAGGTGGAAATTATAACTTATGGGACAAGATAAGTTATAGGAAACGATAAGGAAGATGAGATAACTTATATGTAAAGATATACTTAAATTGAGTGGTTTGGAAAGGGGAAATGTGAAATTAAAAATGATATAAGTTATATGAGTTGAAAAGAAGTAAATTAGAATCATATATGTTGGTTGGGTTGAGTAATTCTCTGGGTACCAGTCTGATGTTGATTTCGGTCTTCGGGGCTGGCGTTTAGAGGGTTATTCTCCTAATCAGTATGTATGTGGGATCAGGCATACTTAACTATGAATTAAGTATAACATGTTGTTGTAACCCAAAAAGGGAATAATTTATGAGATTGGAAAATAACATGTTGTGGGTTTATTAATGGACTTAAGTGGGTTAAGTATAAATTGAATTAATAAGCTAGAGTAACTTGGTGAATACGAAAAAAAGGGAAGATAATGTGAATAACCAAGTTAAATGAGAAAGTTGACGAGGTGGCACAAGCATGAAATAAATGGTTAGACTTAGGGTCTAATGACATATAAAAATAAGGCGCTTGAAGCAGTCCGTACGTTGTAGGATGAATAATCCAACGAGGTAGATCATGATGGTGTCATAAGGCACGAGGAGAGCGCAAGTTTGCTATTTTGGTGGCTCTTACAGACTAGAAGGGGAAGCACGCGGCTTCCTGAGACGTTAAAGGTGCTCCTGGTAGTCCTCTGTAGTGGTTTAGCTTCGGGCTAGGATTACAGAGGTTGAGTTTGCGCAGAACTACCAGGTGGGTGGGCCTTGACTGCACAAGTAGAGGGCAGTCAGAATGCTGTACGCGGTGGCATTAAGAGTGGTTCGGCGATTGCCTCAGGTGGAGGTGGAGGGTCAAGACAAAACGATAGCAAGATCGTCGGACGCCTGTCAGCAGCAGCCTAAGGAATGCGAAAAGAAAAGAGCTAACCACTAGAGATTGTTAACCTTTGCTATCAAGGGACGGGTGCGGGGAGACCCCACATGGATGTTTAGATTGTTAGCTTGTTAGGGGTGGTCGCTTAGCTCGTGTGGTCTTTACTAGTTGAGGAAGGGGCTGAGGTGTGGCCATAGCCACCATAGAAAAACCAGACCCGAGGGATATCTGTACATTGGACACTCTTAGAGGTGGGCCCGTACTGATATAGAAAAGGTCCCAACCGATTTCCATGTTTTCTGGAGTAGCCCTACCACGGAACTTGGGTGCACAAGTAGAGGTTATGTGCAGTAGAAACATCGAGTACGATTGATGATACGTACGTGGGAAAGTCTAGGTACAACTATGTCTGGTCTGCTCTGGGTGGTGTATCGTAGACTAGAGGGCATTATTCAGTGATGTAACCAAACTCAATCGAATAGTTCGAGCATAGCAGTCAGTACGCTTACGTAGCACAACGATAGTGGTTTTATGCGGATGTAGCGTTGTACGTTACTATGGCTTAGGATGAGGGACTGTGCATATTACTGTGGCGATACGGAGGAGACCGTGCGAGTGGGGTATCACGGGGTGTTCCTCAGTTTAGGGGTAGCTACATATACACTATATTAGGTTAATCTACTAGGGGGTAGATGGGTGTGACGTGTGTGTAAGCTTTGAGTGCTAATAAAACATGTAACCTAATATATAAGAAAATGTAATTGAATGGTATATGTAGGATTATTCAAGAAGTGTAGTTTAAATTCATTCACACATAACTTATGTTCTGACCCCCTCCTCATGACATTCACAGGTTAGACAGAGACTTATAGCTTTGGGAATACTGATTTAGCAGTATTGTGATTAAGGTGAAGCTATTTTTTAAATATATTATATTTTACTCCTTCCGTTGTGAGGTGTTTTCCGAACTCTGACATATCTCTTTTCTCTGTCTTTTCTGCAGGATACCAGAGCAACCAACTCGGGTTTCGGTAGATTGGATTTTTGAAAAGGAAATTGGTCCATCGGAATCTGCGTTGTTACATCTGGTATTAGAGCTTCGGTTTAGTGATCTTAGGGAGATATTGAGTGAACGTATTTGTATTTTCTGTAACAACCCGTATTTTCAATAACCTGTTATAACATAAATCGAAGCAGAATTTAATTTATAAATCTGAATCAAGGGAAACGGGCTATGCCATTGCGTTCGTCTCGGAAAAATACGCGAAATAGAGTCCGAGTTTTCGAAAATCGGAGTCCGTATGACCCGATTAAGGCCCAACGAAGTTTTCAGAAAATTTCAAAGTAAAAACAGATTTCAAATTCAAGTTTGAATTTGGAAAATTAGGTCAGATTGGGCTAGGCGGGAAAATTCCCACCAGAGCACCCAAGTCGACAGCCCTGTCGACTTGGGAGTCGACTTGGTTGGACCCAAGTCGACAGCCCTGTCGACTTGGCTGTCGACTTGGTCCAGCCGGGCAGTTTTGCCTGGTGCACCATTTTGGAGTTTTGGTTAGGTCTTTGGGCCAGATTCGGTTTTAAGGGCTGAGATTGGAACTAGGGTTTAATCCTAAGGCTAGAACTAATCCTAATCTCTATAAATAAGCCCCTAACCTAACCCTAAATCATCATTATTCATTCATACAACTAAACTATGGCAAAATCAATCCTCTCATGGCCTCCACTCTCTTCATAAAATTCCTAAGTCATTTTTATGAGAGATTTTCCATGCATACAAGTGTTTTCAAACTTGTATGAGCATCAATAGCTTGCATTCAAGTCAAGTTTCTATATTTGCATCATAAAGCAAGAGTTTTGATCATTTTGGCTTAAGGGTTTTTCTATTGAAGCTTGCATTTTGGGTTTAATTGATTGCATAAGGGCTTTGTCATATTTTTGTGACTTCATAAGCATTGTAAGCCCTTTTCTACTTTCATATTTAAACTCTAAAGTTAATGAATGATGCAAGTTGTGTTTGATCATTATGATATGATATGCAAGTTTATCATGTTATGCAAGTTTGTTATGTTATGATATGCAAGTTTATCATGTTATGCAAGTTTGCCATGTTATGATATGCAAGTTTATCATGTTATGTTATGCAAGTTTGCTATGTTATGATATGCAAGTTTGCCATATGATATGCAAGTAATGTTATGCAAGTTTGGGATGATCATTTTGTTTATGTTATCATGTTACGCAAGCTTATCTTGAGTATGTGAACATAAAGCTTCAAGCTTTATGCTAAAGGTTGCATTTTGGCAACATGTAAGTTATCATATCTCTTATGATAACTTGCATGTGAGGCTAAATGCGAACTTATGGCCATTTCTACATGTCATTTATCACCATGTATCACCAATATGCTAAGTTTGGTTATATGCATGCTTTTGAGGCCTAAAAATGTAATGTGCAAGTATATGAACATATGTACATTTCATATGCCACCATGTTAAACTTGTGGCTTCAACACCTTTATGTCGTGATTATGCCAAGTTCCCTCTTTTTATCCTTTATGCGCTATTGCGATATGTAAGCGATGGGATTGCGTTTGGGGTTGGGTAAACTTAAAAGACATAAAAACATAAGATTGGGAATTTACCTATTAAGTTAGGTCTACCCAATTGCTTGAAAATTTGTAATATGTTTTGGAAACATGATGGACATGACACTTAGAAAAGATAAGTGTGACCAACTCGAGGTTGGGTTGAGTTTGTAGCGTAAACCTACCCGGAACCGACCGGCTTAACTAGTTGCTACAAACAATAGGACCCAATGTGAGAAGTTGGCCATGTTGTACCTTGAACCCGAGGTTAGACCAAGTTGTGGTATAAAGCTACCCGGAACCGACCGGCTTAACTAGTAACCGCAACAAAGTCTAATGTGAGAGGTTAAGGCACATTAATTAATTAATGCCTCATGATTAGGGTTAAGTCATGGTCCACTTAATACTTAACCAATATGGGCTTGGTAGATTAATCAGGGTTAAGTCGTGAACTCATCGTTACACTTAACCAAGTTAATCCATGATTAGCAAGAGGGTTAAACCGTACTTAACCCATTAGAAAATCCTAGCAATGGGGGTCCACTCCAGCAGTAATCCCAAGTTTGTATCATTAAGACCCTAGGGACTAGGCTAGGGAGGGGGCACGATTACTGGACTGGGGGTAAGTGACCAAAAGCGACGGCAGAGTGGTACGCCGGTGTAGTTCCGGGCGGACTATGGTCGTGCACACAGTCCGAAGCCGGGGAAAACATGCACGGGTACCAGTAGATCGAGACTGTGCACTCATGTTTATGGTGTCCAGGGGTTGACACCCTAGGGCTTGATACACCCGACGGGAGACCCTGCACAGTCTGACTACAATTATGTTTGGGCCGTATTGACACCAACACGTGACGAGTTAGGCTTATAGGGAGCCGATCGACTAGACCGTTTGGTTGGACCTCGAATTGGGGTCACTTCATGTTATTGGGCCAAAGCTTGGGCCAAGGGATCAATACTTGTTTATTCAAGTCATGTTAGTTTGCTAGTACACCTGTGGTGCAAAACCTTAAACCTGATTATGCGATGACACCTTTATCTACCTTGTTAGTTAATCATCATGCTAGTATGTTGTTATCCTTATGATCATACCTGCTTCTCATGCCAGTTAACTTTATCAGTTTACATTGATTGTAGTAGGGCTTACTCAGTCTTTTTGACTGACCTGTTTTTCTTTCGCCTCTTTTCTTCCGTTTCCCCCCCCCCAGGTTCTCAGGGAGGGAACGTTGGAGCTTAGCTTGGATTTCTGATCGCTTGCTTGTGGGATTTTAGCTCATGTACGGTCTTGACATGAAGCTAGCTATGGTTATCACTTATTTTGGGGATAGTACTTATGTATTTCAGTTTTTCAGTGATGTTGTTTTTATCTAGACTTGTGTATTTGGAAAGTTGACATTATGTTGTACCAGACTTGTTTTGAAATGGTTTGAAATCTTCCGCTGTTTTACTTATCTTATTTACTCTGTTTACATATATACATATGTTCTTGTTCTGCCTTGATATATCATTATGCATGTTTACCTGATTCAAACGCCCCTCCAAAGTCAGAGTGCTTGCAAGAGTCACCCTGGCGGAGGTGGGGTGTTACATTTGGTATCAGAGCCTATGGTTTACGAGAAGGAACAAAAAGGTTTTTAAAACTTTTGGAAAACTATTTTCAAAACCAAGTATAAAGTATTTTCCAAAGAAAAGTCTGGTTTATTTTAAAGGCTATTCCCCAAAAAGCCATTAGCAAAATTCCTTCGTTTTTCTCTATTCTGAATCTGTCTTTTTTCTTCGTTTTCAGTATGGCCGATAACTTTGCTATTCCGGAGGGAGTACACGTACCTGTTTGGTATAGGAGACTTTTGGAGGCTAGGGCGACCGAAGCCGGCCCCGCAGATGTTCCTCCTCCTCCTCCGGTAGTTAATGTTCCTCCTCCTCCTGTCGCTGAGGTTCCTCTTCCTCCTCCCCCTCAGCATCCTCAAGCTGACTTCGCAAAGACTTGCAAAGATTTCAAAGCAATGGGTGGCAAGAACTTTCAAGGCACTGAGACTTTTGTAGAGGCCAGAAATTGGTTGAAAGAGACCGAGGATTTATTTGCTATCTTTGGGTTAGACGATGAGAGGAAGATCTTGTTGGCGGTTTGGCTTATGAAGGATGAAGCTGCTTATTGGTGGGAAGTCACCAGTGGTACTAGGCCTGTTGAGACTTGGGCCGATTTCAGGGCAAGGTTCGTGCTTAAGTTTCTATCTTCTGCTGAGGAGAATCTGCAAATGGAGAGGTTCATAACTTTGAAACAAGGAGATATGTCTGTCAAAGAATATGTGAACAAGTTCAATCAGTTAGCTCGTTTTGGCTTGGATATGGTGAATACTCCTCAGAAGAAGGCTCTTCGTTTTGCTAGAGGATTGAATGAGCCATTGCAGGGATTGGCTATGTCACATATTCCCCATGGGGCCACGTTTGAGAGCTTGGTTGATATGGCGTTACTTCAGGGAGATGTCAAGAAAGAGATCAAGTTGAATGATACTCAAGCCAAGAAGACTGATTCCCAGTGGAAAGGAAATCAGGGTAATCCAAGTGGTCAGAGCAGTCAAGGCAATCAGAACAAGAACAAGAACAAGAGTCAAGGCAACAAGGGGAACAACAACAAGGGTAAGAACAACAAGGGGAAGTGCCATTATTGCGGTTCAGTTGGGCATCTTATTAAGGATTGTAAGAAGAGGAAAAGGAAGAATGGTGAATGCTTTTTCTGCGGTGAGACTGGACATTTCAGTAAGGATTGCCCGAAGAAGCAAGGGCAAGGCCAGGGTCAGACTCAGCGTGCTGGACCTTCAGGAGGGCAAGTTCATGCTCTCAATACCGCTCCAGTTCCCGATCGAGGTAGTATTTCTGTTGAGAGCCTTGTATATATTTCGGATTTTCCAGTTCGTACCTTGTTTGATTCTGGTGCATCGCATAGCTTTATCTCATCTGATCTTGTTGATAGTTTGCACCTTAGTACTAGCCTGGTAGAGGATCCCGTCTGTGTCTCAAATCCTATTGGGGGTTCCGCCCATCTGTCTATGATATGTGGGGATTTGAGGATCTCTATACTGAGTGTAGAGTTCTTGTGTAGTGCTTATGTCCTTGGTTTTAGGGGATACGGATTGATATTGGGCATGGATTGGTTGTCCAGATATGGAGCCATCCTTGATTGTGAGCATAGGGTTGTGAGGCTCGTGACTCGCCTCGGAAACACCCTAGAGATTTCTTGTAATCCGAGAGGTCCCGTCATGTTGTGCTATCTTGAATCACTCGACTCGTCAATGGAAACTCTTCAGTCTGTGAGAGTGGTTCGAGAGTATCCGGATGTTTTCGATGAAGTTAGGGGGTTGCCCCTAAGCGAGAGATTGATTTCCGCATTTATCTGGTGGATAATGCAAAGCCGGTTTCTTTGCCTGTTCGGCACATGGCTCCGCATGAAAGGCGGGAGCTAAGTAAGCAAGTGAAGGAGTTGCTTGAGAAGAACTTCATTAGACGAAGTATATCTGAATGGGGAGCGCCTGTGGTATTTGCTACCAAGGCAGATGGTTCTCTCCGACTTTGTGTTGACTATCGAGAGTTGAATAAGCTGACTAAGAAGAACAGACACCCGTTACCGAGGATTGATGATCTCTTTGACCAGCTTGTCGGTGCTTCTGTTTTCTCTCAGCTTGATCTTGCTACTGGATTCCATCAGCTCAGGGTAGCTGAAGATAGTATAGACAAGACTGCGTTCAGAACTCCAGATGGATTCTTCGAATGGCTTGTCATGCCGTTCGGCTTGACTAATGCACCCGCATATTTCGTGGACTTGATGAGTAGGGTGTTCAGGGAGTTCTTGAACAAGTTTGTCGTGGTCTTCGTAGATGATATTCTGATCTTCTGATCTTCTCTAAGGATGAGGAAGAGCACGCAAGGCATCTCGTGGAGGTGATGGATACGCTTGAGCACATCAGTTGAAGGCCAAGTTCTCCAAGTGTCACTTTTGGAGAAGGGAAGTTAGATTCCTTGGGCATATAGTATCTAAGCAAGGCTTAGCGGTGGATCCCGCTAAGGTAGTTGCAGTTCAGGATTGGAAGACTCCAAGGAATGCAACCGAAGTGAGAAGTTTTCTAGGTCTTGCAGGCTTTTACCGGAAGTTTATCAAGGACTTCGCGAAGATTTCCGCTCCTCTCACTAAATTGACGAAGAAGAATTTAGTTTTTGCTTGGAGCATAGATTGCGAGCTTGCTTTTTAGAAGCTCAAGAGAGCCCTCACATCAGCACATGTTCTAGCTTTGCCCGATGGAGGGAAGTTATTTACAGTATACACCGATGCATGTGGCACGGGGTTAGGAGCTGTTCTGATGCAAGAAGGAAGAGTGATATGCTTTGGCGGTAGACAACTCAAAGTGCATGAGAAGAATTATCCCACTCATGACTTAGAGTTGGCAGCAATAGTATATGCACTCAAGGCTTGGCGCCATTATCTTCTGGGAGAAAGATTTGAGCTTTATACCGATCACAAGTCATTGAAGTATCTCTTTTCTCAGAAGGATCTGAATCTGAGGCAACAAAGATGGATGGAATTCTTGGCGTCCTACGATTTTGAGATAGCTTATACCCCTGGCAAGGGGAATGTGGTAGCTGATGCATTGAGTAGAAAAAGGTTGACTCTGAGTCCTCTATTCGTTGAGATGAAGAATTTAGAGTATGTGGCAACCTTTGATTTCTCTTTGGCGATTGAGTCGATGACCGGTTCTTTAGCATCTCTGGAACTCAGACCTACCCTTCTTGATCAAGTTGGGGCTTCGCAGAGAGAAGACCCTCAGATAGTTGAGATTATGGATAAGCTGATTCGAGGAGAGACGTCTAGTCATCTCGCTCGATACTCTATTGATGACAAGGTTTGGCTGAGGAGAGACGAAAGGTTATGTGTTCCAATGGTAGAAGATTTAGTAAGAAAAGTCCTTGAGGAAGCGCATCGCTCTAAGTTGACTATACATCCGGGCGGAGATAAGATGTATAAAGATATGAAGCGCATTTTCTTTTGGCCTGGGATGAAGAAGGATGTGGCAGAGTTTGTCTCTAGATGTATCATTTGCCAGCAAGTTAAGGCCGAGTCGAAGAAGCCCGATGGGCTATTGCATCCTCTAGACGTTCCACTACGGAAGTGGGAGAGTATTTCCATGGATTTTATCGATGGGCTACCAAGGTCAAGGAAAGGGAATACGAGCATTTGGGTTATTGTGGATAGACTTACGAAGAGTGCTCATTTCATTCCAGTGAAGAGCAAGAGGACCGCATCTTGGCTAGCGTCTGTATATCTTCGTGAGATTGTGAGACTACATGGAGTCCCTTCTAGTATAGTCAGTGACCGTGACCCAATCTTTACAAGTCAGTTCTGGAATAGCTTGCAAGAAGCTATGGGCACGAGGTTGAATCTAAGTACGGCTTATCACCCACAGACGGACGGTCAAACCGAAAGGGTGAATAGGGTACTCGAGGATCTGTTGAGGCTTTGTATTCTGGATTTTGGTGGTACTTGGGAAGACCATCTTCCTCTTGTTGAGTTTTCATATAATAACAGTTATCAGGCAAGCATAGGGATGGCACCATTTGAAGCTTTATATGGGAGGCCGTGCAAGTCGCCTACATGTTGGTGGGAGACTACAGATGAGCTTATACTTGGGCCTGATATGATCAGAGATACATCCGAGAAGGTCGAGTTGATTCGGAGACGGATGAAAGCGGCCCAAGACCGACAGAAATCCTATGCTGATAAGCGAAGAACGGATTTGGAGTTTGATGTTGGGGATATGGTTTTCGTGAAGGTTTCTCCTTTGCGGAATGTGGTCCGATTTGGAGCCGTTGGGAAGTTAGCACCGAGGTTTGTTGGACCATTCCCTATTATAGAGAGGATCGGGCAGATGGCTTATAGAGTGGAGTTGCCCGAGAAGCTTGCCGGAGTACACGATGTTTTTCATGTCTCGCATCTCCGGAAGTGTTTACATGAATCGGCAGAGGTTGTTGAGCCAAGTGTTCTGAAAGACGTGGAAGTGGAGAAAGAGGCTACCTTGAGGAGAGCTCCGATTCGTATCTTGGGGACGGAGACCAAGAAGCTAAGGAATCGAGAGGTCAAGTTGGTGAAGGTTCAATGGGGTGAAGCCGAAGAAGACGCAACTTGGGAAACCGAGAAGAAGATGCGTGGGCTTTATCCATTCCTTTTTGAGGGTACACTCTCAATCTCTTTTCTTTGTTAGCATATCTTTCTCTTTGCTATCCATGTTTATCTAGTTTATCGTGTTAATCTTGTCATGAGAACCTTAGGTAGAAACCCTTTGGATGAAACATGTGTTTGAAACATGTTATGCTTGATGGTTGCAAGTGGTTGCAAGTGTTAGCAAGTGGTTACTCGTGGATGCATTATACACGTTAGGCACTAGATCGGCTCACACACTCCTCATATTGCATATGCATGAGTGTTTATGCTTATTCATGGATGAAAATTTTTGTGTTATCACATGAATGTTGCATATGGAAGTATGTTATGTGCACACATATAGATGTTATACATTATGTTAGGAATTGCATACATATGGATTCATTTCACTAACATAATTTGCATTGATGATATCTGCATTAGATAAGTACATATACACACACCTTTGCATATGTTCATACAACATTTAGAATCTTGTAAGGACAATGATTGCTCGTGGATGATGTTTTGAGTAGATGGATGTGGGATGGTAGGATACGTTCTTCCTAACTTGAAGATTTCGGGGACGAAATCCTTCAAGGAGGGGAGAATGTAACAACCCGTATTTTCAATAACCTGTTATAACGTAAATCGAGGCAGAATTTAATTTATAAATATGAATCAAGGGAAACGGGCTATGCCATTGCGTTCGTCTCGGAAAAATACGCGAAATAGAGTCCGGGTTTTCGAAAATCGGAGTTCGTGTGACCCGATTAAGGCCCAACGAAGTTTTCAGAAAATTTCAAAGTAAAAACAGATTTCAAATTCAAGTTTGAATTTGGAAAATTAGGTCAGATTGGGCTAGGTGGGAAAATTCCCGCCAGAGCACCCAAGTCGACAGCCCTGTCGACTTGGGAGTCGACTTGGTTGGACCCAAGTCGACAGCCCTGTCGACTTGGCTGTCGACTTGGTCCAGCCGGGCAGTTTTGCCTGGTGCACCATTTTGGGGTTTTGGTTAGGTCTTTGGGCCAGATTCGGTTTTAAGGGCTGAGATTGGAACTAGGGTTTAATCCTAAGGCTAGAACTAATCCTAATCTCTATAAATAAGCCCCTAACCTAACCCTAAATCATCATTATTCATTCATACAACTAAACTATGGCAAAATCAATCCTCTCATGGCCTCCACTCTCTTCATAAAATTCCTAAGTCATTTTTATGAGAGATTTTCCATGCATACAAGTGTTTTCAAACTTGTATGAGCATCAATAGCTTGCATTCAAGTCAAGTTTCTATATTTGCATCATAAAGCAAGAGTTTTGATCATTTTGGCTTAAGGGTTTTTCTATTGAAGCTTGCATTTTGGGTTTAATTGATTGCATAAGGGCTTTGTCATATTTTTGTGACTTCATAAGCATTGTAAGCCCTTTTCTACTTTCATATTTAAACTCTAAAGTTAATGAATGATGCAAGTTGTGTTTGATCATTATGATATGATATGCAAGTTTATCATGTTATGCAAGTTTGTTATGTTATGATATGCAAGTTTATCATGTTATGCAAGTTTGCCATGTTGTGATATGCAAGTTTATCATGTTATGTTATGCAAGTTTGCTATGTTATGATATGCAAGTTTGCCATATGATATGCAAGTAATGTTATGCAAGTTTGGGATGATCATTTTGTTCATGTTATCATGTTATGCAAGCTTATCTTGAGTATGTGAACATAAAGCTTCAAGCTTTATGCTAAAGGTTGCATTTTGGCAACATGTAAGTTATCATATCTCTTATGATAACTTGCATGTGAGGCTAAATGCGAACTTATGGCCATTTCTACATGTCATTTATCACCATGTATCACCAATATGCTAAGTTTGGTTATATGCATGCTTTTGAGGCCTAAAAATGTAATGTGCAAGTATATGAACATATGTACATTTCATATGCCACCATGTTAAACTTGTGGCTTCAACACCTTTATGTCGTGATTATGCCAAGTTCCCTCTTTCTATCCTTTATGCGCTATTGCGATATGTAAGCGATGGGATTGCGTTTGGGGTTGGGTAAACTTAAAAGACATAAAAACATAAGATTGGGAATTTACCTATTAAGTTAGGTCTACCCATTGGGAATTTACCTATTAAGTTAGGTCTACCCAATTGCTTGAAAATTTGTAATATGTTTTGGAAACATGATGGACATGACACTTAGAAAAGATAAGTGTGACCAACTCGAGGTTGGGTTGAGTTTGTAGCGTAAACCTACCCGGAACCGACCGGCTTAACTAGTTGCTACAAACAATAGGACCCAATGTGAGAAGTTGGCCATGTTGTACCTTGAACCCGAGGTTAGACCAAGTTGTGGTATAAAGCTACCCGGAACCGACCGGCTTAACTAGTAACCGCAACAAAGTCTAATGTGAGAGGTTAAGGCACATTAATTAATTAATGCCTCATGATTAGGGTTAAGTCATGGTCCACTTAATACTTAACCAATATGGGCTTGGTAGATTAATCAGGGTTAAGTCGTGAACTCATCGTTACACTTAACCAAGTTAATCCATGATTAGCAAGAGGGTTAAACCGTACTTAACCCATTAGAAAATCCTAGCAATGGGGGTCCACTCCAGCAGTAATCCCAAGTTTGTATCATTAAGACCCTAGGGACTAGGCTAGGGAGGGGGCACGATTACTGGACTGGGGGTAAGTGACCAAAAGCGACGGCAGAGTGGTACGCCGGTGTAGTTCCGGGCGGACTATGGTCGTGCACACAGTCCGAAGCCGGGGAAAACATGCACGGGTACCAGTAGATCGAGACTGTGCACTCATGTTTATGGTGTCCAGGGGTTGACACCCTAGGGCTTGATACACCCGACGGGAGACCCTGCACAGTCTGACTACAATTATGTTTGGGCCGTATTGACACCAACACGTGACGAGTTAGGCTTATAGGGAGCCGATCGACTAGACCGTTTGGTTGGACCTCGAATTGGGGTCACTTCATGTTATTGGGCCAAAGCTTGGGCCAAGGGATCAATACTTGTTTATTCAAGTCATGTTAGTTTGCTAGTACACCTGTGGTGCAAAACCTTAAACCTGATTATGCGATGACACCTTTATCTACCTTGTTAGTTAATCATCATGCTAGTATGCTGTTATCCTTATGATCATACCTGCTTCTCATGCCAGTTAACTTTATCAGTTTACATTGATTGTAGTAGGGCTTACTCAGTCTTTTTGACTGACCTGTTTTTCTTTCGCCTCTTTTCTTCCGTCCCCCCCCCCCCCCCCCCAGGTTCTCAGGGAGGGAACGTTGGAGCTTAGCTTGGATTTCTGATCGCTTGCTTGTGGGATTTTAGCTCATGTACGGTCTTGACATGAAGCTAGCTATGGTTATCACTTATTTTGGGGATAGTACTTATGTATTTCAGTTTTTCAGTGATGTTGTTTTTATCTAGACTTGTGTATTTGGAAAGTTGACATTATGTTGTACCAGACTTGTTTTGAAATGGTTTGAAATCTTCCGCTGTTTTACTTATCTTATTTACTCTGTTTACATATATACATATGTTCTTGTTCTGCCTTGATATATCATTATGCATGTTTACCTGATTCAAACGCCCCTCCAAAGTCAGAGTGCTTGCAAGAGTCACCCTGGCGGAGGTGGGGTGTTACATTTTCTAAAATATAAATATGTTATATATATAAACATAGAAATTTTTGAGACCCTTAGGAGGTTTGGTTGGAAAGTGTACAATATGAATTGGTATTTGAGAAAGAAAGTATCCCATAGATTAAAACTAGAATGTTATTTTAGAGTAGTGGTTTCGGAAGTGAAACCTTATAGATTGGAAAATGTTAAGATGTGGAAAATTGATTAGGAATATATATATTCGAAAGAATTGAATTTGCATAAGTGCCTAGGAAAGCCTAGTCGAGTTGAAGACCCACTTTGAGTCTAACCCAATGATAAGCTTTTAAGAACTTGAATCTGTAAGAGAGTTTGTGGTATTTTTCCAAGTTTTGATCTTAAAAGTATTTTGATGTTTTTAGTGCATGATGGGTTTTAAGGTAAAGTGAGGTATATTGGGTAAAACAATGATTTCTTGTTTTAAAAGAATTCTCTCATGAAAAGGTGCATATTATGGAGCATATATAGCTCGCTAGTTTTCATATATGAAAAGAAGTTTTGAAATATCCATTTGGTTAACAATAAATTTTGATTATTTTTTTAAAAAGAAATTTTGTTGGGTAAACAAAATAAGCGGTAGAGTGCAAGAATAGAGTAGATATTTGCGCCTTAGCAACCAAAATTAACATTGTATATAGGAACAGTGTAACTCATTAGTCAACCTTGTCTACTCCAGTTTGTGATTTGAATTTTTTTTTTGCAATTTTACTTTATAACATGTTTTTATGGTTTGGAGAAAGCAAGTTTTTGAGAAAAGAATAAAAGTTTTACCACTTTAGTTTTTTTTTTTTGAAAGAAGAATGTAATAAAAAGAAAGAAGGCCAAGCCATGTTTTAAAAATAGAGTAGTTAAGGATTAAGGCCGAGAAAGAACAAGATAAAGTTAAAGCTATTAGAACCAACTGGGAATTGGTTGAGATGAGAAATTCTCTAAGTATCAATCTGATGTTGATTTTGGTCTTCGGGGTTAATACTTAGAGAGTTATTTTCTTGCCAATTTACAGTCAGGGATTAGATAATATTAAACTAATGGAAAAAATCTCGTAGAATGCATAAGCATTGAGAAACCTAGGTTTGTTGCTTGAGAAAAAGAAAAAGGATTGTTGCTTGAAAGAGAAGTATAGGCTAGTAATACACAGCATGGACTAGTGGTGACTACTAGGTAGTGAAGGGCAAGCAAGTGTATAGATCCTGTTGAGTGGACTCGTGGCATAAGTCCTAAGATTCTTGGCCCATAGTAGTAGCTGTGTGGGATGCTATTTGAGTTGAAAACGAAAAGGCTTATTTGAAAATAACAAACTTAAGTAATTTGATTAAGTCAAATAAGCTAAGAATGAAACTAGCCTAACTAAAAAGAAAACAACAGAATCAATCAGGCAGCAAAATGACACGGGAAAAGAAAATGCAAATCTTAAGAAAAAGATGAATAAATATTAAAAAAATTCCAAGATAAGTGGAAAAAGAGAAGAAATTTTCTTATGTGATTGTACTTGGATAGGAAAATAGGAAATCTTCATAGAATAGTCATATAAAAATCCAAGTACGATTAGAAAAGAAAAACGGCGGATATGAATTTTTCCATTTTACATCTTTACGTAACATAAGAAATCGAATTTGGAAAATTAGATTTTTCTAAATTTCGAATTTAATGATGGTTGACAGGATTTTGGATGCGAAAATTGGATGAACTATGCTCTTACTCTGCAAGAGTGTAGGAAAATGTGGATGAAAAACGTTTTGATTTTTCAAAAATATTGCATTCATATAGAACTGCAAGTATATTTAGGATGTGAGCATCATGTTTTGAAAGAGTTTTTAATATTTGCATACATATAGGTGGATCCAAATTAGGCATGCATACTTTACTATGATGTATCTCACTTTCCGCATGTGCACAATGTTTGCAACAACTGGATGCACAGTTGATGGATGGATATTGCGAGGGGTTATCTATTTTACTCTTATCGAATTTTGGGGACGAAATTCTTTAAGGGTGGGAGAATGTAACACCCCGCATTTTAATATAATTAAAAATATGTAAAAATGTATATATATGCATAGATAGGTTGATAATGGTGATGTACAATGAAAATTACTTAACATGAAAGAGAAGGAAAGATTTATTCAATGGCAGTGTACGTAACGGAGAAGATAATAAAATAAGGATACTTAGTTTAAATATCATGAATTAAGTAAAATGGACATCGCCATTGCGTTCATCTCGGAATTCTACATGAAATAGAGTCCAAGTTTTCGAAAATCGGACTCCGTATGAGAGAGTTATGCCTTCGGAAGATTCAAAACAGATCGAAATTTGACCCAGCCAGCTGGATGGGAAATTTCCCATCCAGAATAGGACAGGTCGACCTAGGGATCGACCTGGGGGTAAGATCGACCAGTGGGTCGACCTACCCCCTAGGAGGTCGACCTTGGGGTCGGCTTACCCCAGATCTGGGCAGTTTTTGTCCCTGTGACGTGATTTGACGTGTTGTACGGACCGGATGGCCTCTAGGTCAATCCTAGGGCTCTAAAACACTCTCTACACCTATAAAATAATCCCTAGACCTAACCTAATTCATAAACAATTCCTTCTGACACCTCCTTGCCGCCAAACTTCAACCAAACATGGCCGTCGCCACAAAACCCTAAACTAAATTACAAGTTCTTCACAAACTTTGGAGTTTAATCAAATCAAGAAGCAAAGTTCTTCATCAACAATTCATGCTCTTCACCAATAATCAAATAAGAATATTATATCAGCGTTCTACATCAACGACAAATCACTTATTTCTCCAATCCAGTCAAAGTGAGTGGATTTGAACTATATTTGTTGTATAATATTGCTTCTATCATTTACCATTCCCCATAATGAATATGATGATAATTTAATAGGATCAGTTATTTTATTTATGCCTAAGTTTGAGTTCTCTCCTTTTTATTCTTTCCCCTTTTCATTTTTGGATCTAGGTTATCTCGAACCTAGATGAAATCTTATTATATATATACGTACGATTGAAATATGGGAATATAGGGGCATAATTTATCTTATGAAATCGAGGAATATAACCTGTAATTTGAGGATTGTGGCATAACAATTATTATTGCAAATATTGGGACAATTTGAGAATTATACATTGGGATTATTCATTGAAATTAAGACGAATTGGGGATTTTGGAGCGTATTTCAAAAATGAATCTTTGGATATGCTTTGGAAACATGAATCTATGTTGAATAGTGCGCAACTATGAATTTTGATTTATGATGTTAACATATAATTGTGTAAATTTAATTGGAACTATTGGATATGGAATTGGTATAATTCAATATTAACAACATGTAATTGGATAACATGGATCGGTGAAATTTATTTGTGACTTGAAAAGTAAGCCTAGAGGGTGAATTAGATTATATGTATGAACGTAGGAATGTTGGGATATATATATTGGTAAAATATTTATTATATGAAATTGGGTATAATTGGATATTGGAAATTGGTATGTTTGGGTATGAATAACATGGAATTGATGAATTTGGCTATGACATGGAATTAGTTAATGACAAATTTGAAGATAGGCATAAAATATGAATTGAGATTAAGTTGAATTTGGAACATATGACATGAATTTGGGGTTTGGGTAGCAGACGATTGTTAATGAACGCCTATGACACGAGGTTAGGCGCGTTTGTGGTGTAAGACCGCCTGGAACTGCCCGGCAAATCTAGCAACCACAAGCGGATGTCTAATGTGAGAGGTCAACGGTAAGAACTAGAGGCATAACGGTTTATGACATGAGGTTAGGCGCGTTGTGGTATAGGTCTAACCAGAACCGCCCGGCTAATCCAGCAGCTACGAACGGACGTCTAATGTGAGAGGTCATACATCGTTACGGCATTATAAATAAATTAAGAAATACTGACCATAATAAGACATGTGGGTGACATGGATATGGTTAGAGGGTTAAGTGGGTGATATAAACGACATGTAAAGCATGACTAATGTGGACTTAACCATTGTAAGACATGTGATGTAAAACATGACTGTGGTAGACTTAACTGTAGTAAGGCTTGTGTAAGAAACAGAATCTATAATAAAGGAGGCTAAGTGGGACACGGGTGACATTTGAAACAAAATTTAGATATGCTTAACCAAATGGGTCCCGTGACGGTATCATAAATTAATTGAATTGGGTAAAGTTTAAGTAACGGGTTAAATAAATGGAAGGGTTAAGTCAAATCTAAAATTAATGACAAGAAATGGGGAATGATAAATAACCTATTATGAATAAACTTGAATAAGGCAAGAAAGGATAATAGGTGGAAATTATAACTTATGGGACAAGATAAGTTATAGGAAACGATAAGGAAGACGAGATAACATATATGTAAAGATATACTTAAATTGAATGGTTTGGAAAGGAGAAATGTGAAATTAAAAATGATATAAGTTATATGAGTGGAAAAGAAGTAAATTAGAATCATATATATTGGTTGGGCTGAGTAATTCTTTGGGTACCAGTCTGATGTTGATTTCAGTCTTCAAGGCTGGTGTTTAGAGGGTTATTCTCCTAATCAGTATGTATATGGGATAAGGCATACTTAACTATGAATTAAGTATAACATGTTGTTGTAACCCAAAAAGGGAATAATTTATGAGATTGGAAAATAACATGTTGTGGGCTTATTAATGGACTTAAGTGGGTTAAGTATAAATTGAATTAATTAGCAAGGGTAATTTGGTGAATACGGAAAAAAGGGAAGCTAATGTGAATAACCAAGTTAAATGAGGAAGTTGACGAAGTGGCACAAGCATGAAATAAATGGTTAGACTTAGGGTCTAATGACATATAAAACTAAGGCGCTTGAAGCAGTCCATACATTATAGGATGAATAACCCAACGAGGTAGATCATGATGGTGTCATAAGGCATGAGGAGAGCGCACGTTTGCTATTTTGGCGGCTCCAACAGACTGGAAGGGGAAGCACGCGACTTCCTGAGACGTCAAAGGTGCTCCTGGTAGTCCTTTATAGTGGTTTAGCTTCAGGCTAGGATTACAGAGGTAGGGTCTGCGCAAAACTACCAGGTGGGTGGGCCTTGACTGCACAAGTAGGGGGCAGTCAGAATGCTATAGCGGTGGCACTAAGGGTGGTTCGGCGATTGCCTCAAGCGGAGGTGGAGGGTCAAGACCAAACGATAGCAAGATCGTCGGACGCCTGTCACTAGCAGCCTAAGGAATGCGAAAAGACAAGAGCTAACCCCTAGAGATCGTTAACCTTTGCTATCAAGGGACGGGTGCGGGGAGACCCCGCATGGATGTTTAGACAGTTTGCTTGTTAGGGGTGGTCGCTTAGCTCGTGTGGTCTTTACTAGTTGAGGGAGGGGATGAGGTGCGGCCATAGCCACCATAGAAAAACCAGACCCGAGGGATATCTGTACATTGAACACTCTTAGAGCCGGGCCCTTACAGATATAGAAAAGCTCCCGATCGAGTTCCGTGTTTTTTGGTGTAGCCCTGCCATGGAACTTGTGTGCACAAGTAGAGGTTATGTGCAGTAGAAACATCGAGTACGATTGATGATACGTACGTGGGAAAGTGTAGGTACAACCATGTCTGCTCTTGGTGTATCATAGACCAGAGGGCATTATTCGGTGATGGAACCAAACTCGATTGGATAGTTCGAGGATAACAGTCAGTACGCTTACGTAGCATAGCGATAGTGGTTCTATGCGGATGTAGCGTTGTACGTTACTATGGCATAGGATGAGCGACTGCGCATATTACTGTGGCGATACGGAGGAGACCGTGCGAGTGGGGTATCACGGGGTGTACCTCAGTTTGGGGGTAGCTACATATACACTATATTAGGTTAATCTACTTGGGGGTAGATGGGTGTGACGTGTGTGTAAGCTTTGAGTTCTAATAACACGTATAACCTAATAAATAAGAAAGTGTAATTGAACGGTATATGTAGGATTAATCAAGAAGTGTAGTTTAAATTCATTCACACAGAACTTATGTTCTGACCCCCTCCTCATAACATTCGCAGGTTAGACAGAGACTTATAGTTTTGGGAATAATGATTTAGCAGTATTGTGATTAAGGTAAAGCTATGTTTTAAATATATTTATTTTACTCCTTCCGCTGTGAGGTGTTTTCCAAACTCTGACATATCTCTTTTCTCTGTCTTTTTCTGCAGAATACTAGAGCAACCAACTCGGGTGTCGGTGGGTTGGATTTTTGAAAAGAAAATCGGTCCGTCGGAATCCAGGTTGTTACAAGTTCCATGTTATTTAGAGATCTTAAGGGTTTCTCCGTATAACTTATTTATCTTCATGTATGACAATAATATATGAAACCAACTATTATGACCAAACTATGCACAGGTAATTTATATCAACATTTAACAATAAGAATACGTGAAATCAAACATAAATAATCAACACACTTTCAGATTATACCAAGATAACCAAAACCATAGGGTAAAGTATATTATTCACCTTAGTTGGATAGGGTAAAGTCAACCTTACCTCTTCTTGTCTCCCTTTCTTATGCATGTTTTATTTGGTTTATTTTTTTATAAAGGCCAACCTTCTAATTAATTTATCAAATACAAATCTCATTACCTCATCCATCACATTATTACAATTTAATCACATAATTAAATTATTGAATAATGTCTCACTAAAATTAGGGATGTTACATTCTCCTAATTTAAGGAATTTCATCCTCGAAATTTAGACAAGGACTAAAAAAAATCATTGCAAAAGCAATCAAGCAACAAAGCTATCTACAAACCAATAGGGTCATACCACGAAAAAATTTGGGTAAGCTTTTCTAATTCCACTTTTGGTTTTCCAAGTGCAATTCCTTTCATCAACGCTCTACTGAACATTCACCAATTTAACCGGGTTTCTCAATGTTCTTTCGTCATTTTCTACAATTCTCACTGGCTTTCTCATAATAATTAGATCAGGTTCCACCACCTACTCTTTCGACACCTTCGAATTCATGGTAGGATCGGGGTCATGCACATACTTTCGTAAGTGTGACACATGAAACATGCTATGGATTCCTGTAATATTATTCAGTAGCACTACTCTTTAGGCAAGCTTTTTAATCTTCTTCAATATATAAAAGATCCTAAGTACATTGGCATAAGCTTCTGGTACTTCCCGAAATGAAACACGCTCTTCATCGGGAATATCTTGACAAGAACTCTATCTCCAATCAAAAATTCCAAATTCTTATGCCTACTATCCGTGTAACTCTTCCGCGTGGACTAATCTTTCTTTATTCGCTTTCGGATAACCTTAACCATTCTCTTACAAATTTGGGGCCAAGAACCAACATATTGTTGTCTCTGACCAACACAATAGCGATTTACCCGTATAAAGCTTCGAAAAGCATCATTCCTATACTAGTTTGAAAATATTTTTATAAGAAACTTCTACAAAGTGCAAATGTCCCTCCTATGAACCTCCAATTCCAATATTCAACCTCTTAACAGTCCTTGTATTGCTTTATTTACCCTTTTAGTCTGACTATCCATCTATGGACGATACTCAGTATTCATCTTAAACTTTGGTCTCATTGCCTTCTGCAAACTCTTCCAAAATTCACTAGTTACTTCTTCTATAGAACCATTTTTTTATTGGCCCCAATTCAATACTGAGCAAGCCCGAACTAATTGCCCGGCCAATTTTGTTCCATTTAATTCCCTTTCCATGAATCGAAAAAGAAATCTTTATTGGTTCTACCTCCTCTTTTTTATGAGGAGAATGAATCTTTTTATTGAAGGATCAGAAAAAATTGGGCTGGATCCAAAATAGTGGATTCTTGTCGCTCACGACACTACATAAATTCTCAGTATTCCTTACGAATAACTCAGCCAAAACCAATTTCTTTCTCTTGGACCTTACAGGGATAAAATGTGCACTATTAGTTAGTCTATCCACAATAACCATATGCTTTCGTTCCCCTTTCTCGTTCTCGGCAACCCATCTACAAATTCCATGGATATCGAGTCTCACTTCCAAATTGGAATATACAACGACTGAAGAAAATCACTAGGCTTCTGATGTTCGGCTTTCACTTGCTGGAAGTTTTGACATTGCTTCACCTACAAGCCAACATCCTTCTTTATGCCTTCCCAATAAAAACTTCCCTTCATGTGTTTGTACATTTTTGTACCTTCAGGGTATATCGTAAACTTAAATCGATGAAATTCTTCAAGCACTTCTTTCCTTAAATCACCAACATTTAGAGAACATAGTTTTCTTTTCTTCCTTAACTAACTGTTTTGATTGAAGGTATACCCTTCTGGGTTATCCCCTTCTGATGCAACTTTGAGATTCATGATTCTTTCGGCTAATGAAGGATCATTCTTCCTAGAAGCAATCTTCTCAATCAAATTTGGTTGAACCTCCAAACACAACGCCATAAGTGTGCTTTCGCTAAAACATGTTGTCAATTAGTTCCTCACATTACAAACACCGAAAGCTTCTAAGTCCTTCCATTCACTCAACATTGCCGCCACCATGCCTTCATACTTTCTATTAAGAGGAATACCAATTTTATTTCCATTTATTGGAACATCGCTAAAATCAAAAGTAGCCAAAAACTCCAACCATCTATATTGTTGCATATTCAATTACTTGCGAGAACAAATCTCAAAGACTTATGATCCATAAACAAATTGAAGCTTTCACCTAATAAATAATGCCTCTATGTTTTCAAGCCATAGACTACAATAGCTAACCAAAGATCATGAGTTGGGTAGCACACTTCATGTGGCCTTAATTGTTGGGAAGCATATGCAACAACCTTAAGCATGAGTTTAAACAACTAAATCTTGGTTTCCATCCAGCACCACTAACATTGGAGCATCAGTCAACAACTGCTTCAAATTCCTAAATACTTTTTCACACTTATTTGACTATATAAACATAACACCCTTTCGAGTTAGCTTAGTAAGTGGCATCACAAATCTTGAGAAATATATAATAAACCTTCGATAATATCCATAAATGTGTGTGTGTGTTTGAATAGTTATTCTTCATTTATGACCTTATTTATAGCAATCAATCACGTTAATTGCCACAACAGTCATAATATATATATATATACATTTAATATGGATTTCATTTTCATGTATAATTCCATAAAATGGAAACCATTCAAACACACAAACATTCATTAATATATATTTCGTCATTTACGTAGATTTGGACAGGTAATGTACACACACACACACACACACATATATATATATATATATAATTTTCAATATATATATATATTTATATTTATACTTTCACGTAATTAATGTAGTTATTATTCTTTTGTTATTATTATATTAAATTTAATTTTTTTGTTTAAGCTAGCAACCAAGTATTCCTTTTTGTGTTTAATTTTGTAATAAGATTCTAAATCTTACGAAAAGCCCGCCAACTGTAATTATTGTAAATTATGCCTGGGTATTTAAAATAGTAATAAACATATTTCAAATCACAAGAAATGTATAATATGCATATATTTGGAATGGTTGATGTAAATTACGCTCAAATATATATATACACACACACACACACATGAATTTACACAACATTTTCCCTTCTAGTTTTAAACATACTTCTTATTGTTTTTAGATAGTGTCTTTTTATTGAAAAAGAGCAAAAAAGGCATACTTAAAATAACTAACTAAAACCCAAACAAAACTGAACATAAACATGCTTATATCTTTTTAACCAAAATTACATAAATTACCGTTTAACATCGAAACTACAGATTTGGAATAAAACTATATCTTAACAGTGATTTAGGGGATTGATTTCCGGATCTACGATGATTACAATAACCACAATATTTTTATACATAATTGTAGACAATAATATCAACAATCAAGTAAGCCTACCAAATAATAATATTATTCAAATCATAATTTCTTTTTTTTTTGATTTAACAATGTTCACAACAGATTCGATAGGCATTATTTCAAATAACGTTTCTATTAAATATTAGGCATACATTTCAAATCTAATACAAAGGAAATAATCTGGTTATTGTATACCTTGTATATAAATTTCCCACTTACCTGAAGCATCTAAATCTAAATCTTTTAGGCCTGCAATTCCTAGATTCTTACATATCTACAGTTATTGTGAAAAGGAGATGCTTTCAGATTTGTGGATTTGCAAGAAATTAAGAAAAGAGGGGAGAAACCTAATGAAGAAGAACCTAGATGGCGATCCATACCATTTCCCACTTGAGTCTTATTACCACTTTCAGATTGTATTATTTAGATTGATTTTGATTTTGTATGAACATATTTTTGTTTTAGAATTTATTTGAAGAGAAAGGGAAATGGTAGAACTTCACTGCTGCTCTCAGAATATATGGAAAAGAATGAAAGCCTAACCATTTATTTATAGGTGTTAGAAAGACCCCGGACCGTTAGATTTAATTTAATTAACACTCGTCCATTTATATAATAATTTATATATTAAAAACCTATATAACCCTAACCGTCATGGGGATGAATTTGCTCAAAGCAATCGACCGCTTTAGTCAAGGGTGTTGACCGGACTTGAGCAATTTAGCCCAATGAAGGTAGGTAATAAAAGGTATTGAATATTATATTTATTATGTTTTATTATTTTCGTCCAGTTTTCGTATTTATTCCGTAACTTTTTCATAAGGACTCCGTTCGCGATACTCCAAACATGAAAGTTTACCGGAATTCCGAGACGAACACAACGGTTAAAGTTCCATGGTCAAATTACATCATTCGTAGAAATTCCTATTTTAAAAATCAAAATAAATAACTAATTTATTTATTGTCAAAATTTCGGGCTGTTACATATACAAAATAAGGGTAATTATCGTATGTTTTACTACCTAGCTTAATAAATAAAAAGAGAACTCCTTGTAATTTGAACATCACACAAAATTTCTCTTTTTGGATGAAGTATGCAGATATCTTTCTTGTAATTAATGGTAAACAAGTTCCAATTTGTAAAATATGGTAAGTTCTAGGAATGAAACGGTAAGAAAACGAATAAAGCAAAAAGGTTATTGAGATTAGGGATGGGTGTAAAGGTAGATATGGAGAACGTAGGAAAAATAAGAAAATAAAATAAAGAAAATGGAATAAAAATGAAAATGATATGAATAGCCAATAAGCAGGAAAATGGTCAATGAAATTGGCTATAATATAATATAAACGCATAATGGCGGGATGAAGACAATAGTCTAAACAAAAGGATAGAGGCGAAAATGAATTTAGGTAAGTCTTTAACGTAGGCATGAAGCAGTATATTACATATATTATGGCGGAACTCAACAGCTAAACATTGAGCTAAGTGCGATAGTTGGTTGGAGCCTATTCTAAGGCGATATTGTAAATATCCTTGAAGCAGGAAATAAGCGGCTAAATACGACTATTAAAGTCGGGTCCTAGCGATGTATAACTAAGTATCATTGGAGGAGGTAATAAGCTGGTGATGATGATTTTGCAACCATATGACCCATGGAAAACGATGGTCACATGTAGAGGAATACCCCTGGATAGTATAAATCGATGATACATACATATGCGATTCATCAGAGGTTTAGTCTACTTTAGGTTAATGGTGAAATGGTATTTCCTTGATTGTACCATGCAATCTAAATGGATAAGGTTTGGTTGAATGAATTATGCAGCTGATATTTATGTAGGTACTGACCACTGAAGGTAGATGTTGCATATCTTTTGGGTTATCATCGCTCCCAAAGGTCAAATAGGAAGGCCATCGACTACACCTTGGATGAATGTGTTGGATACCAAAACATTCAGTTGGGTTATTGTAACAACCCGAAAATCTGGGCCAGTTTAAATTTTTTATTTTGGCAATTTTAGTGAACTTTGATTATTTAAAATGAATTATTTTAAATAATATCGACGAGAAATTTATTTTGAAGAGAATTCAAACGTATATATTTATTCGAATCGACGATAGAATATAAATATTTATTTATATTTATAAACAGAATTGAAAATGGCGCGGTAGTTCGATAATTCGATTTCAAACTTCAACTGAATGTACCGGGTGCAAAACAATCCGGATTTAAGTGAAACCAAAAATATTAGGATCTATTCGTGAATATCTTTCCAACGAATCTGAAAAATCAAGATTTCATAGCGGGAATCAAAAGATATGTCCAGTTGAAATTTCTGAATAGTCGCTATGGAATTCAGGCCCTTAAAAATGGGAATTTTGCAAACGACCTCGGATTTCGACGAAACCACTTTTGTTGGGTCCGTGATGTAAAGTTATTGCTAGATTCCAAATCTCATAATTTTTCGAATCAATATGTGAGCATGGCGAAGGAAAACGCGTTTGACCAGTTTTAGTTGATTTTAATCGACTGGAAATTGGCCATTTTTCAAACAGTCTTAGAATTTGACGAAACTAGTTTTGTTAGGACTGTATCGTCAATACGAAGCTAGAAAATATTTTTCTGGAATTTTTCGAGTTGGTATGTTACCCCAGTAAATTGAAATGCGCGTTCAAATTCAATATATAGAGTTATATGTTGAATTTGATGAAAACTGATCGAAATGATCGAAACAGCTTACGATACATATCCCATTGTGTTCGGAATGGGGGTAATTAGCTATGGACGACAAGCGGTGGGCCTTGTTTCGAGGTCGATAGGAAAAGTTACTTTATGTGAATAAAAAATTAAATAAATAAAAAAATTAAATCTCTCCCTTTATCTTTCTGCCCCCCCCCCTTCTCGTTATCATTTCAGAAAAGAAAAAAAAGAAAGAAAGAAAAAGAAAAAAAATATAAAAGAGCAGGGCGACTGTCGATCTCGCGCCGCGCCGCGCCGACCATCGCGCCCTCAAGCGCGCTTCCCCCCCCCCCAATCTCCAGCAACTCCTCCTCCGACCCCCCCTGTCTCGATCGGCGACCCTGCTTCCCCCACCCCTCTCTTCTGATTTGAGCCGTCGCCCAATCCCCCGCAAACCCTAGTCGCCCTGAAAACCCACCGCACCCCCCTGAGCCACCTTCGTCCACCTTCCCTTCCTCTTGGGTCCCACAGTGAAGTACCCTGACCGCTGAGATGCGCTGACCTCCCTCCTCTCGATGAGAATGCCCCCCTTCTTCAATCAAAGACTGTAACTCTTTAATTATATTTTATTTAGAGATTTATTTTAATTTATTCAAAGTATTTATAATTAAAAGTAGAAAATGTGATTTTTAACTTATGTATGTTACTTGTAAAATAATCATACTATGAAATAGCTTTTGATTCGATAAAGATATGATTTTTAGAATAGAAAAGATATGATTTTTAAAATAGAAAAGATATGATTTTTAAAATAGAAAAGATAAGATTTTTAAAATAGAAAAGATTAGATTTTTGAAATGGAAAAGGCGAAATCTTTATATTTGAAAAGGCGAAATCTTTATATATAGTAGCGGTGTAAAAATTCGATTTTTATATATTGAATAGCAAAGTAAAAAATTCGATTTTTATATATTGAATAGCGAAGTGGAAATTCGATTTTGAAATGTATGAAGCGATTATAAAAATATGATTTTTAAATTGAAAGTGAACAAATAAAAATGTGATTTTTATTTTAAAGACATCAAAATATAAAAATGTGTGATTTTTATATATGTAGTGACTACGGGCAACGAAGATGATAAAAAGGCGAGAATGAAGAAGATTTCTATAAAAGAAGAGTCGTGGTATTGGATAGCTATCGGTGAGAACTTCTCACCTTTCAATTGAATTTTTCTAGTTATAAATATATACTAGGATGCAGACGGTGTTTAGTAGCACCCGACACCCGTCATCCACAGACCATGGATGGCTTGTTTGTTTAATTGTTTGGTTGTGTAGTTGGTTAGGTTATTGGGTTTGAATTGAATTGTTTGGTGAAATGAAATTGATTTGATTGATGTGTGAATGGCGTGGGCCTTCACTAGACCGGGGATAAGGCTAGGCCTTGTCCCGTTTCTAGTATCGTGCCGTTATGCCGCCGAAATTTTCTAAAAATAAGTTAGAAAAATAAAGATAACATTTTATTTAATAAATGAACCGAATAGAATATGCATAGGTTGAATAAAATAGTTTGATCGTTAAAAATATAATTTTTAACGTGATTGTGAATAAATAAATATTCATTTATAAACCGAACGGTTTGTTTATGTACACCTATTTGAAGGACATTGATTGGGACGATAAATTTTACACATCGCCCAACTGCGCAAATAAAATATGTGTTTGATTGTTTGAAACCCCACACGGGTATTGGGATGATATTTGAAGTACACTAATCCCGATTGTTTAGTTGTATGTCGATCGATTGATTGACAGACTGTTATAAGCGTTGAATATTTATATTTGATGCTTATACAGTGTAGAATGCACTTTGGATGATGGTTGATTATTCATCGTTGTTGATATATACATGTGTTGTAGAAAATCCATATAATTAACATTATACGGTAATTGATTGGGCCTCATTCCAGTTTTAAAATAGAAATATTTGAAAAAGAAATATTTGAAATAGAATATTTGAAAATAGGAATATATGAAGCCGTATTGATTAGATTGACTCCATTTTGACGTGAACGATATTTATATCGATTTTATTCATTTATAATGAATATCGAAGGAGATTTCAAAATCTGATATTTTGAAAAGAATTGCATATAAATAAATTCGAATTGAAATTGAATATAAACGAATTCGAATTGAAATTGAATATAAACGAATTCGAATTGAAATTGAATATAAACGAATTCGAATTGAAATTGAATATAAACGAATTCGAATTGAAATTGAATATAAACGAATTCGAATTGAAATTGAATATAAACGAATTCGAATTGAAATTGAATATAAACGAATTCGAATTGAAATTGAATATAAACGAATTCGAATTGAAATTGAATATAAACGAATTCGAATTGAATATAAACGAATTCGAATTGAAATTGAATATGATTGAATTCGAATTGAAATTGAATTGAATTGAAAACGAACTGAAATTGAATTAGAAATCAATTTGAATTGAAATCAATTTGAAATGAATTTAAAACGAATTTATATTGGAATATTCAATTTTGATTTGAAATTGAATATGAAGTTGAAACCGTTTTGAAAATAAATTTAAAACGATTTATAAAGCACGTTTTGAATTGAAATCGATGAAGTATATATTATATATATTATATATATAATATAATGGCCTGAATGGAACGCGCCGCGCCGCGGCAGTTCGCGAATTTCGACCATTAACTTCGAACGAATATTACGGGAGATCCGACCGTCGAATTCTCCTGAAACCGGAACCGTTGGGTTCGTATCGAAAAGAGCTTTCTAAAGAATATTAGAAATTTGAAATCTAACGGTTGGATTTGGAATTATGTCCAAATCAAATTTGGAAAAGGTCGCTGTAAGTGCAGTTCGATGGCCATTGATGGAAATCGACTGTACGGGCCTTGATAAAATTATTAAAAATAGTAATAATTTGTGAAAAAATCATAAGAAATGATTTAGAAAGAATTGGGATGAAAAACTCCATATTTGAGAAGATAAAAATAGATTTATATCGAAATGAACTAGTTTTGAACTAGAATTATAATTCTATTTATTTTTAAATAAATAAATTGAATTTGAAATGGTTTTGAAAATAACCAGAATTTCCAATGATTGCATTGGAATGGATTTGAATCGAAATTGTCTTCGGAATATTTCGATGTTGGATTTCGTGACTATATAGATGTTGTTATGGAAATTTTAAAGATATAGATATATATATCGTTATTTCCAATACGATATTTGTTGGTCGTAGAATTTGATATTGAATATAAGCCGGGATATTTTCTATTCAGAGCCTTGTATTTAATATCAAATGTGATTTGGGTTTGTCGTGAATGGTGTCTTCATTTACACTGTTCTTGAACCCAGTTGAGAAAAGATTAAATCTTTTATGTGGATTTAATGAAGTGTAGCAATTAAATAATATTTAATTGAAATTGAATTGATATTGATTTTTGGGTTTATCGTGGACAGTGTTTTAAATAACACTCGTTCTTTAACCCGATAATTAATGGAATGTGACTTTGGGTTTATCGTGAACTGTGTTTTAAATGACACAGATTCTTTAACCCAGTTAACGATTAAAACTAAGTGGAGTTTTATTGAATCTTTAATTAGATTGAAATGATCGAGAATGGAGTATCACCAGTTTTGCTCCAGGCGATAGTTAAATCTTTAATTAGATTTGAACGTGAAATGGTAATTGAATTTACCGATAACACCGTGGTGTTAGATATGAAGTATTACCAGTTCTACTTCATGGGATGAATAGGTTGGGATTGGGAAATTAAAACAAATGATTACTTCGGTAAGGTTCGTTAATCCCGACTAGTTGAATGGAAATTCAAAAGAAGATTAGAGAATAAATTCAAGGAATTTATCTTGGATAAAATTAATGGGAACCTCTCCCTATGAATGTGAAATTTAGAAACTAACTGTCGGTTAGCCAAGCATAATGGTTTTCTGGATATTGATCTGATGTTGGTTTCGGCCTTCGGGGTTAATATTTGGGGAATTATTCTCTTGATCAATTTACGGTTAGTGACTGATGAATTGGAATGAGGCGTATGTTGTGTTTGTGTAACACTTATTTAAAAATATACGCGAGTTATTCGGAAAGACCGGGTTTATCCCATTCTGAATAACTGATACGACGATAAGTCGAAGATGAAGACGGTGGTCGAAGACCGGAGGTCTCCACGTCGTTTGTGTGATTACTGATGATCTTGATTGGGATGTACACCCAAGAAGATGGAAACAGTTGGTGATCGCCCATACGTACTTGGAGATCGATGGATATGCGGGGTACTAGGTGCCTTCGGTTTCGTTCGGACCCAGAACGGACTTGTAAATGGACTGTGTGTCTGACATTGGATTTTATTCTGTGTGTTTGATTTCTATTATATATATATCTGTTTGGCGGCGGAGAATCTATTCTTTTGCTTAACGCCCTTCTCTGAGACGTACGAGCTCAGGGGTTATATATTGATGGATATCAAATGCATGGAGTGAATTGCCTGTGTGGCACGCCTAAGTGGCAAATGATCAAGGCTTCTGTTGAAAAGCAAAGTCTTGTGGTTGATGATCAAAGCACGGCCTTTGTGGCATAGCTTAGTGTAACATTTGATTCGCGAGCTTCACACCCGGTATGAACCAAAAACGGGAGAGGACGTCAGGGAGGGCATGCGTTTCTTTCTAGCTAGAAGTGGCGTCAGTGGTTTTACACGCCCTGACGAGTTTGACTTATGTGGTTGTTGCTGTTGCGAGGCGCCTCGGTTTGATCGGACGATCCGGGTCCGATGGAGTCATTCGTTGGCTCATTTACGCCCCATAGGGCGGGGAAACGCATGTTCAGGGTTTAAGTTTAATCCACATCGGTGGACTGGCCCTGAGGATCCAAGGGTCGATGCGCTCTGACCCTGAGGCTCGGGCTAGACAGTCTCGAAGTCGGTGAGGACTATCTTTTGCCTCGGTTCATAGATGGAAATCCAATTTCCAAATACGTGACATTTGCGGTTTTAATTGTAGAACTAGTATGGCGACATGATATATGGTACCCATGTCGCCTATGATTGATACTTATGATTTGAAGTTGTTTTATACACTATACACTGATAATAGTATCAAATGATTTGTTTTAAAACGTACCAAGCATTCTTTGGCTGTTATAAGGGAAAACCCTATCCCCCGGCTTGCGTTGCATTGTGTGATAGGACCTGGGTCTTATAACAGCTTCATTTTTCTTCATTTAGCATTGCGCTGTTTGTTTTATGCACTGGTATCCTTGGGAGGAAACCCGTTCCGTGTTATACGGCGTGGTCCCTTGATTTGCCTAACTTTAAAATAAAGATTTATAATTGTTTTAGTTCTCACACCAGTCCCATGACTGACCTAGAGTTTATTGTTTTAACTTAAACTCTGGGTGCCCCTATTTTGACACGGGCAGCTAGTAGTTTTGGTTTTGCAGATTTATATTCACAGGATCCTGGTTTACAGCTCGAACGATATCCGGAAAGCTTTGTATCCGTATATCCATTTCTAGTTGTGTATTGTATTATTTTCCGCTGCTCTGTAATTTATTGTAATCTCTGATATTTCGGTGTAATATTTATTCATTTATACTCTGTATATTCTTGTAATCTCATGCATTGTTGTAATATACAATGAAATGTTCTTCCGTCTGCGTTCTATTTTGTCTTGTCCTCAAAACGATCGGGCATTTCGAACGGTCTAGATCGGTTTAGCGACTGGTTCAGACCGAGCGAAACTCCTTTTCGTCACAGTTATGCAATGCCACAATTGTTTGTTTAGATTAAATGTTAGGGAAAAGCTAGTAAATCCATACAGAGATTCCTTCAAAGTGGGGTAGTGAGCGAAGACTAGTTTGCATAAAATAGGAAGCAACCAATTAGAAAATCCCTAAGTAAACCCAACTAGATAGGCAATTGGACAATCAGATAGCGGGATTCATCACCTCCATGATGTAGGTAATGGCCAGTCTAATACGTGTGTAGATTACGTGTTCTCAAGATGTACTATGACGATTTCATGACATGATGAGATAATTGATTCTAGCAAGATATTTGCGAAAGATACTAAGGGCTGATATCTAGGTCAATGGAGGGCTAAGGGATATACATATATATAGTTATATATCAAAGGTTAATCTATTGGGGAGTAGATGTGTGGATCGTACGCAATGGTTCGTACATAGGGTTGGGGTCTAAACACATATATATAGTTATATATTAGGGGTGAAATACCAACACTAATTGCATCTAAGAAAACACCCTAGCCATGTACAACTGATCAAACAAGCCATCAGTCTGCCAAAGAAGATGCTTATTCTCCATCGTCACATTATTCAGTTCATGATAGTCCATACATAACTTTAAAGAGCCATCTTCCTTAGTTGCGTATACACTAGGTACACCACGTTCGAAGATTCTTCCACAAATGAATTCTTCCCTAAAAGTTCATTTGCACGCACCTTTAATTTCTTCTATTCTTTAGATACCATATATCTCGAAGGCATAACTACGGCTCTAGCTTCCTTTACTATATCAATATGAAACTCAATCTCTCTATATAGTCGTAATTATATCACTTGCTCGAAGACATCTAGGAACTCACTAACGAAAGACACATACAACAACTGTAACGACCTGTATTTTTAGTAATTCAAAATATGAAATTTTAATTTATTTTTAGTGGCTTTTAAACGGTCAAATATTAAATCTAGACCTAAAAACCCATTGACATTGAATTCTTACATGGTTTTATATTTTACTAAATATAAAATAAGGTTAGTGAACTTTTAAAATTGATTTAAAAGTAAATATATTGAAATTTGTTAGTTTAATATTATTTTAATAGCCTAAAAATAGACCATTTTTGAGACAGTATCTGAATTCGACGAGACTAGGTTCATTGGATCCGTATTAGTTAAATTTTGTAGAGTTTCAAATTTCGTATTGACTGGATTTACAGTTTGATCATACGAGTTGAAAACACATAGGAATCGTCATTGAAACTCGATTGAAATTATGCAGTTTTAGATAATAATAAAAATTGAAAATATTTATAAAATAGACATAAATTGTTTTAAATGTAAATATAGATGATAATGAACTCATTTATAAATTTTCTAGTTCAATTTTATCTATAAAGATCATTAGTTCATTACACTGGTTTTCAATCGGAAATTTAAATCATTAAGAGGTTTATATTCCTAAAAAGGCTTTCTAGAGGACCTCTAATCTGATTTTTAAATGGTAAACGACAACCATAATGATCTATTAACATGTACTAACGGTTTCATAGAGTTTAAATTAATTTGAGTGAGATATTACCTTCCTTAGAAAAACTGTAAGTGTCAAGTTAAAGAAAATTAATTAAGTAATCATTTCCCTTTTTCACACATTGCTACATTCTTCCATCCCTAAACAACTCATGTCCTCTCCTTTTACACACGTCATCTTCTTCCATTACCCCTCTTTTCCATGGTACTTAGGCACATGCAAGAGAGAGAACTTCTTTTGTTTCCATTCCCTTTTGTTTTCACTTTCATTTTCATTCCTTTTCTTCCTTTTCTCCTTCCTCCTCTCACTTTAATAGCCTCTCCTCCATTAAAAATTAAGGCCACACCCACCCCTCTACCCTCCAAAGGCCATGCGCAACACCTCCTGTAGCTCCACTTATATCCGTTTAGCTAAAGCACCCTCCTTTTGTTAAAAAAAAACTTTTTATACCTTAAAACTCCTCTTAAACTCCAACATCACCACCACAACACCCTCCTACACCCCCATACATCCTTGTGCCTCACCCTACACCCTCTCCCTTCCCACCGTAGACCAAGCCCCGCCTTAAGCCAAAAATCCCTCTTTTATTCCCTTAAACCACTTAAAAATTCAAGCTTTCTCTTCCTAAGTGCAAAACAAAAGTATATATGCTTATATCCTTGAGTTTATGGAGATTTAAAGTACTAAAGTTTCCATTTTGATTATTTAAGTGGAATTTGAAGTCATAGGAAACAAAAAGTCCTAACTTTTTAAAGATTTTAGAGTGGATCCCTATACGAGAACTCTTAACTCATATTTGATTAACTAGTTTGGTTAAAATAGTTGATTATGTTGTTAGTGAGAAAAATTACACCTTTATGTGTTATATATATATATAGTTTCTTATATGTATGCTTGGTTTGAATGTGATGATGAATGGTTTGATTTTGAGTTGGTTTGGTTGTAACTAAGTGTGAAAAGTAAGAATACTTAGGGGAAAATGTTAACAGTATGACCTTTGTGGGTATATTGTGTAAACCATTACTCTAAAGTGTTAAAATTGTTACCTTTAGGTGTTAATAAGGTAAACACTTAGTTTAAAGTGTTAAAGAGGTTATGTTAATGAATGTAGACATCAAATTTCAAGTGGTAAAATGTCACCTTTGTGTGAATATGTTATGAAATCTTGTGTAAATGACACCCTAAATTGTTATTGGTTGTTGTGTGATGTCATTGAATGCTTATGATTGATTGATAATTGTGGTTAATAAATTGATTGACAAATGATAAGCGTCAATTGTCTAACGCTTATACCATATGATTTATGCTACGAAATGTGTATATACATATACAGTTTATATATATATATATATATGCATATACATATGGGTGAATGATTTAATCATGAGAAATCATATTTGAAGTGTTAATATTGATTATGGATTCACTACACACACATATGTGGAAGATATGGGGATTAATTGAGTTTTAATTCCAATTTAGTATTCAACTGAATATTTTATTAATAAAAGATTAAGTGAGAAATAAAAATTTGAATTTTAAATCCGAAATGATTTGGAAATATAATTTAAGTACTTACAAATAATTTTCATAAGGATCGAAATTTTATTTGAATAAGTTTTCAAGTAGTTTAGAAATGTCCAAGTTTTTACTTAAGAATGAATAATCACTGGAAAAGAATGAACTGTGGTTCGGGAATCCAAGAAATGTTTTAATAAGGTTTTATTATCCAAACTATCTTATTTATTTTTATAATGGACTTCAGAAAAATTTGGACTTCAAATAATAAGTTTTGAAAAATATAATTATTTTAATGATTTAAATAATATTAAAATGATTAAATAATGGAATATTTGGTTCTAAAGGGAGATAATTAAAATATAGTTCCCAAAAGTAATTATATACGTTTTATATAATCAATGAACTATTTTGAAATAATTTGACTAAATTTTAATTATAAATCGAAATTTGGTCTGAATAAGACTAGTCGCGCAGCGGTAGTTCACAAATTTGAAGCATTAACTTTAAATTGACGTACCAGAAGATCTGACCGTCGCATTTTCCAAAAATGAAAAATGTATCATTCAAAATAAAAAGAATTTTCGAATGCAAAAGAAAGGAGTAAGATCCAATGGTTAGATCTTAAGATAAGTTCAATTTTTTTTATTTTTTTTGAAAAGGTCGCTAGAGACGTAGTTTGGTGACCATAATTGGAAATCGACTGAAAGGGCCTTATAAAAATTATCAAAAATATGGAAAAATTATGATAAATTATAATTAATAGTTTTAAATTGCTTTAGGCAAGAATGGTGAAGTTTTGAACTATGATTTGAACTTTAAACTTTTTCACCCGATATACTTAATGTAGTAAATAGATATTTTGAAAGTTTAGTTTAAAATTAATTTGAAAAGTTTTCAAACTTAAGTTCATTGGATTTGTATGGAAATAAACCTTTAGATTAAGCAATTTTTTTTCCAATTTTAATAAATTGGATTTGGATAGGAATAAATATTCAGATATTCGGTAGGGAATTCCGTTGTTTTGACTTACACAATGTGAAGAATTTGGAAGATATTATTATCGTTATTCCACTAATAGTATTTGTTGATTTCAGGAATTGGTATCAAATATAAGCTGATATAATTTCTATTTAAATCTTATATTTGATATCAATTGAATTTTGGGCTTGTTGTGAATGACGTCTTGAATAACGTTATTCTTTTAACCCAATTATGATTAAGAGATGATTTTGAATAAAAAAGTAACAACAAATCTTTTAATTAAGATTAAATAAGTTGTCCAAAGTAAAATTTCCCAATTAATGAATTAAATTGAAATTGAATTGAAATGGATTTAGCGATAATCGAAATGCATCCTCGTGGATGAAGACCTTTACTATTTAAGGAATTTAAAAGGATTTTCCGTTATTTTGTTTATAGTATTGGTTAGATACGATAAGTTATATCGATGGTGAGCTGATATTATTTCCGTTAAGATTTAATTACAAATGAAAGTATGATTTTGGGTTTGTTGCGAACAATATCTTTAAAACATTGTTTTTGAGCCATTTAAAGAAAATAATGGTTTTGAGGATTAAAACAAAGTTAAAATTTTAATAAATCTTTGAATAAAGATTTGAATGAATGAATTAAAAAAGGGATTAATAAAGGTAATTAGAACTTAACAAAAATGAATGTAGATATGAATTAGGGGTAAGGAACTGGTCACATTCTATTGTAGGTAGAATTAGACCAGACTGATACAATGAGAATGGTGTCTTCCTCAATGTCCTATTAAGTTGACGAGGATGGGAATGGGATTTTAATTTAAGTAATAACGTTTGTGTTAAGGTTAATTAAAATCAAGGAATAATCCAAAATAGAATGGAACTTATGATGTCCCTATATATTCTCCACATGTTTTAAAGATGATGCTTTAGTCAATCCAAAAGATCGGGTTTCAACCCATTTTGAATAACTATACGACGTGACAAGAGCAATGTAGAATGGTGACGACTGTGATTGAAGACCAGAGATCTTCACATTGGTTAGATTGCTAATTGATGTCTCATAGGGTCGATCCCCCATTATGAGGTTATATTATGATAAGCGATTTGGTCATACTTGAAGTGATTCAGATTGCAAAGGCTTTCGCACCTAGGCAGGGTCGTGGAATAAAGCGCCTTCGGCTTTGTACAGACCCAGAACGGGCTTGTAAATGGATGTGTGTCTGACATTGTATTTAACCAATTGGTTTCTACTGATGTTATATCAGTTGGTGGCGGAGGATTTATTCTCGTAGCTTAACACCCTCCTCTGAGACATATGTGCTAAGAGGGTTATATATTAAACGACACCAATTATATGTTTTCATTGTGATGTGCCAACTAATAAGCTATTGATGAACGAAGTATGGCTTATTAAAGAGTGGCTTTATGTAATGAGACTTCTACAAGCCTGACATCTCAGGAAATAACCGAAACGGGAAAAGATGCGACAAGGTTATGAGGGTCGCACCCCATAGGGGATAACCGTTTCCTTCTAGATTTTTGTAGCAACACTATGGTATAGATCCTAGGTGTTTGCTATGTGTCTTTGATATGGTAGTGCTATGAACCCCAACATTCTACTGATGTGGTTTTTTTGAAAATTCGGGCGCCCATTGATAAAGATCGGTAACAAACGGGAAATGGCACACTCATGCGACATGGCTTTAAATACCACCGATGGCCTTATGTTGGCAGAGAAGGGTCTACTTCTCGGGACGTCCCTCTAGAGGCGTTCCCATTAAGTAAGGAAGTTACTTAGACTTGGTTATTTGTTGGAAAAAACCCACTTTGAAAACGGTTCGGCTGGTTCACGATTATGAACCCGGATCATTCGCTACGTGCCCATACTGTTTTCTATTGTAGATCCAGCGTAAAACAGGTAGTCAGTCAGTATAATATTGTGGTACCTATGCTGGCTAAGATTAATACATTTATTTGCGAAAGTGATTTTTCATTATGCACTGATAATAATTTAAGAGGATTTTCATGTATCAAGAATATTTTGGTTATCATAAGGGAAACGTCGCCCTAGTGTGTGTTTGCATTGTGGTCGCAAGATCCTATGGTAGCTTCATTTTCTAAAGAGCATTGCGAGTTTTAATGCACTGGTATTCATATGGGAAAACCTGTTCCATATTATACGGCGTGGTCCTATGATTTACCTTACTTTAAAATGAAAGTAACAATTTTAGTTCTCACACCAGTCCCATGTTTGACGCGAAGTTTATTTTTTTCCCACCTTAACTCGGGGTGCCCATATTTTCCACGTAGGCATTCTAGCAGTTTTGGTTTTACAGATTTAGTCTTGGATTCATTTTTAGAGAAGGACTCTGGATTATGGCTGGAGTTATACTCTAGACAATTTCTTATTCTTCTGCAAGGAGTTTATATTTTCGCTGTGTTTGTATTTTCAGTATACTATGATAACTGTTGTACTTTGATATATTATTGTACTCTGGTTTAATATTGAGATGATATTAATGAAAAAGTTCTTTGGTTCTGTGCTAATGTGTAAGTACCGCGACAATCCCCCTTAGGGAACGATTAAAATCTGTTTCATCACCGGTTTGAACCGGACCTGAAGGCGGAATGTTAAAATTTGGTACCTGAGATTTGGTTTATTCAAAGCTTTGGGGTACAACTCGTTAGAACAGAAGGAAAGAACTCATTAGAGCTAGGATAAGTAATATCCTAGAAGAAAAACTCATTAAAGATGAGCTTAGTAATGCCCTAGAATGAGTTAAGAGGATTACATATATGAGAGAGCGTATTCATAATAAGAAGTTGATATTAAAATTGATTTTGAAAGATTTTATTTTTAATATTGAGGATTTTGAAAGGTTATATTTAAATATGAAAAGGATTGCTTATGGTAAGTACATATTGGGATTAGAAATTTAAATATCGACGATTTTGGACAGTCGATAAGTTTTGAAACTTGATAGGTAAGAAAATTTAATAAGTAGATAGCTACGAATACCTTATGAATTAAGTTTCATAATTTTGACTATAAGGTATTTGGTAAATAACTAGGAAGTGTTATCTGTATGGGATTGTAAATAAGTTCACTTACATCTTCGATTTCGAGGACGAAATCGTTTTAAGTGGGGGAGATTGTAACGACACGCATTTTTATTCAATTTAAAATAGAAAATTAAATTATTTTTTTGTGGATTTTAGATGGCCAAATATCGAATCTGGACTTGAAAAAACATTGATTTAGTTGGTTTTTCTGATGTTAATTACGCTGGTTCACTCATTGATAGGAAGAGCACCAGTGGAACTTGTTTCATGTTAGGACATTCTCTTGTTTCTTTGTCTAGTCGTAAACAAAATTGTGTTGCTTTGTCCACCACCCAAGCTGAATATATTGCCTTAAGAAGCTGTTGTGCACAGATTTTGTGGATGATGCAAAACCTTTTTGATTTTGGGCTAATTTATAAACAAGTTCCTTTGAAATGTGATAGTAAGAGTGCAATAGATTTGTCAAATAATCTTGTTCATCATTCACGCACAAAACATATTGATGTGAGACACCATTTCATTAGAGATCATATTGCTAGTAAGGACATTTGTATTGAATTCATTCCAACTGAATCTCAACTTGCTGATGTTTTTACTAAACCTCTTCCAAAAGAAAGATTTTGCTGATTACGATTGGATTTGGGAATTATAGAAATTAATTAATCTCTCTGCATTTTTGGGTAATTTTTTTCTTAGGTGTTCTGTTATCATTTTTCGTTTTCTGACAATTCAAACCAACTTTCATATAATCAAGAAAAGAACAGTTTACTTTGGACATTTATAATAAAACTGTGACTATGTTAGATTTCAGAATATGAGATGGTTGAAACTTTCTCAATTACCCTGATTTGATTGAATATATTTTATAATATGAGTAATTTAGGAATTTTTTTCACATCCATCTCTATCACTATCACCATTCTATCGTTCATCATAGTTATATATTTAAGGGGATTTTGTATATAATAATAAAAAAAATTGATAATAATAATAAGTCATTCTCTGACCTCATTTAAAAACCCAAGCTCTGGTCATGCATGGTTATGAGATTACTGATATTTTCATGTTGCAACTAATCCCATTTAAAAATCCTAGCTCTGGTTATGCATGATTAGTGTGCTATTAAAAATATATATATATATAATATTGTATATATGAATTTACAAAATAAAAATTATATGTATGTAGATATAATAATATTTATATATAAGTTATCCCTGATATATATTAGCTAACTCTCCAATCCATCTTCTAAATTGTGAAATGTGTTCCATCTCATGGGTTATTATGATTTTTTGTTTCACCGGTTTGGGTTGCCGCTTCTGATTCTGTCAAATGACTTGATTTCTTATGTGGTCCATATTCTTTGCAAATGTCCAGCCCTGTTCATCTTTTGATGATTACAAAGGGGGAGAAGAGTTAAGATTTTGATACGTATGCAGACATCTATAGAATTTGCTTTGCCATTAATGCTAAGTGTTTAATTATTTCCTATTTTTTTCAAATATTTCTTTCATATTTGTTATGTCTGTTTATGGCTGTAGGGTGAGCTGTGTTATCGGGGGAGCACATACATAGGGGTAGCTCTTATAATTTCATTTTCGAACACTTTTGCTATATTCAAAATCTTAAGTATGTTTGTCATCATCAAAAGGGGAGATTATTGAACATGTGATTTTTTGTTTGACGATAACAAACATATTTTTTTTTACAAATGTGTTTGAAACTGTACTGAACTCTATTCTCCACATCATACAGAAATGGAGGTTATTTTTGATTGATAATATCCATATACAAGATTGAAACATTCACAAAAGAATTTATTATTCAAAAATCAATTTTTATTTCACTAATAATTCAGTACACATTTTTCAGAATTCCCTGCTATATACATACAAGTTTTCAGAAATCATTTTTTTTTCTTTACAAATGGACTTCACTTCATTTTTCACTCTCACTCAAGTACATTTGTACACTCTTACTGTATCATCATTATGTCCTGCTCCTGTTGCAACATCCTGAAACCTGTCACAGAAATGAAATACACACACTATACTGGAACTAAAATGAACACTAAACAAATAAAATTTTATTTTACTATTTTTTATATGCCTAAGATTTTATGTGTGTTTTTCTCATCATCTTTCTGACTTGATCAACTTTAACATAACCACACCGGTTTGTTGATCAGAATTAGCATTACGCTCAGCTGAATTTGACCAGCCTCAATATAGTGAAATCAGTCTACTGATGAGTATCACAATTTCACATATATGCACACTTTTACAAAATGTCAAAGCAGTGGTGAAATTAGTACAAGACAGGTCAAAGCCAAAGGGGAAAGTAAAATGGAAATCAGATATACAAATCAGCATGGAGCTAAGATGCAAATAGGTTGTAAATCAGCTCGACAAGGTCACGAATACATGGCAGTGGTGAAGATGCAAGTAACTCGATCACATGTGAAATGCAATAGTGTACAACGGCAGCTTAAACAACATAGGTGCAAAGGATCAAGTATAACAGCCCAGAATTGCATGTTCAGATTATAATCGACTTAGCTCATATGTCTAAAAGTTCAAAGCATAGCATGGTGCACAAGCATGATGACAGTAGTTTATATATGGGAGTGGCATATTCAATGATCTCAGCAAATACAAGTGGAATGGAGGGTACACAAGCAGTTTTACATAGTCTAATACAACTCAAGTGGATGGATATGAGGTCAACACAGAGTGCACAAACTCAGCAGTGCATGGATGAATGGTGTTTCAGAACATATACATGAATGGCACAACATTGCAAGGTACATGGTGAATGAAGCTACAGCAAATGGACAGAGCAAGCACAATCAAGAGCAACATGAATGGTACAACATGGTTCAGCCAAGCCAAGTAAAATAGTTGCATCACAAAACAGTGAGCCTAAACCAGTTTGGCTCAGCATAACCAAGCCCAGATGCAATTGTTTCAAACTCAAGACAGTGTCAAAACAATGTGCTCAAGTCAAGTGATCAAACTAAAGCAGATAAAAAGGTGGTGCTCAAAATGTGGATGGATACATGTCAAAAATGTTTTGGTCCACAATTAGCATATGGAATGAATTAAAACATGAAAGGGATGTAATAAATCGTGGGAACAAACAAGGAAGTGGTGTAATTGTGTTCTTACTATGAAAAGAATGTGAGAAATGAAATTCTGGCAAGAATTTAATGCTTTGTTAATCAAATTTCTTTTTCTCCAGAATTATTCAATCACACATGGGGAATTAAAGACTAGATTTAATCACTTATAGAATGATGACTAAGCAGGGGATAAATAGAAAACATGGATAATGCTTAGTTCTGTGCAACATAGTATGATGAATCAACATGATTCAAATTGAGCAACTAGGCAAGTTCAAACTTATTCCCAAATTCAATAAAACCGACCAAGTACATAGGAAGGGGAAAAATGTGTCCACATATATCAAGCTATTTTCACGCTGCTTTAAAATCGAAAATTCATAGATGGCTTTTCAAGAAAGAAATCATTTTCAGAAAGAACCAAATTTTCTATCGGGGGCCAAATCGATTCAAAATCTTTTCCAGATATTCCTCAATCAAAACGGGCAAGTCATTTAATCGAAATTAGAGGAGTAGGGTTTCGAATCCCCTATATAAACACACCCTTCCTCACTGGCAAAATCATCCAACCATTCAACAAATAAATCAAACCCGAAAATCAATTAAGAAAGCTTACCCATTGGATTGAAGTTGAGAGACATTCGGAATTGAGCTAAAGGACATCATCAATCATCTAAAAGAAGACAGAAGCCATGGAGATTCAGAATTGAAGAAGCCCTAGCCGATTAGAGAAAAACCCTAGCTAATTTGAAAAGGGAAAAGTGATGGCCAAGAGATGGGAAGAAACAATAAAAGGGGGTCATCTTATTCTAAGGGTTTTTCTTGTTTTAAAGTGTTGTAATTTTTGTTTTTGTTTTAAAAAAAATGTCTTGTTTTACTAGTTTTATTGAAAACTAAGGTTTGTAGATTACTGGTTTGTAAACTAGGAAAATCTGGTATAGAGTGCACAGATCACTCTAGGATTTTGAGTTAGGGTTAGGACAGGAGCAGGCACTGAAAGTTTACATGGGATTGTAAGCAGGATCTGTTTGTAACACCTAATAGAAATCTTAGGAATGCAGTAGTAGGCACAGTTTTTCCAAAGTTGGGTAATTTCTGTGTGTGATTTTATTTTATGCATTTATTTTTATCTTGTGTTTTTACTTTTAAATTCTGAATAAATCCTATTCACCCCCCCCCTCTAGGGTTAATCTAGATCCTACATAGGAAGGCAACCCCGAATGAAACTACTGTAGAGATCTCAATCGATGATGATGACCCGATGAGGGTCTTGAAGATTGGGTCATACCTTGACCCCCTCGGGACGAGGGAGTTAACTGAATTCCACCGACTAACCTTGACGTGTTCATGTAGACCTATGCTGACATGTGTGGGATCTCACTCTCCATCATGTCTCATTCTCTTAGCATCGACCCAAGGCATACCCATGTGAAGTAGAAAAGGCAGATGCTTGGTCTAGAAAGATCCGCGACTTTGAAGGAAGAAATTGGAAAGCTCCAAGGTAATTGGTTCATCCGAGACACGACTTATCCCAAATGGTAAGCAAACCCTGTGCTTGTGAAGAAAGCCAATAGAAAGTGGCGAACTTGTATTGACTTCTATAATTTAAACAAAGCCTTCCCTAATGACAGCTTCCTATCGCCTAGGATCTCAACAGGTTAACATAACCACAAGGCATGAACTCCTTTCATTCATGGACGCCTACTCAGGGTACAACTAGATTGCAATGCATGTCCGCGACCAAGAACATATCAGCTTCATAACAGACCTTACCTGTATTGTTATGTGGTCTTTCCCTTTAGACAGAAAAATGCTGAGGCAACAAATCAGCATCTGGACAATCGAATGTTTCATGACCAGATAGGAAGAACGATAAAGGTTTACGTAGACGACATGTTGGTGAAGTCGAGGCAATTGTCCAACCATTTTTATAACACCCTGCATTTCTAATTAAGTAATAAAAATAAAATTTGAAGAGTTTCTAGAGTTTAGTCATGAGATTAGCGTCATTGCGTCCGTGGCGATTTTCAGGTCAATTTAGACGTATGGATTGTAGAAAACTTATTTAAGATGAAAGAGATATCTTTAAATGAAATATTGTAAAAACATGAAAAGATGGTAAAAGAAAAAAGAACAATGACCACCATTGTTTTTAGTCTTGTTAACAAAAGCCTACGCAGTCCAGTTCGTAAGGGCATGTGACTTTCAAGAGAGTGGCGCAAGTTTGATTCCTGCCGATGCCATATTTTTGTTTTAGAGGAATGACTAAAATAATATATGTTCAAAGAAGAAATTAAGTATATATGCACATATACGGAAGAACAAAAATATATGTATACATGGATATGTAAGCATATGCATATATATGTGCAAATATATATGTATATGTATATATACAAGAGAAAATTTTAAAATAAGGCTGCAATCAAAGAAATCTAGTAAGAATTAAATAACGGCATAATATTGTTTGAATTTTGAAAATGAAATAAAAGTTATGTGTATATATACGTGTAAAATGGGCATTAGAAATTTTGTATAAGGAGTTTTTATGTAAATAAATCAAGAGAAGTAAAACAAGAAAGTGACAAACGTTTAAAATTAACAACGTTAACAAAACAGCTCGCTGGACCCAAAATGGGTCGACCCACACCTACCTAGGTCGACCCAAGGGAGGCTGGGTCGACCCTAGGGTCGACCCGGGGGGCTATATGGGTCGACCCACCTCTGATCCGAGCAGATTCATTTGATGAATCTGGGCTGTTTTTCTAACCACATTCATTGTTGATTCAGCGTTGCGTGTACGATAAGATCTTGAACCCCTATAAATAGGCTACCAGAGCCTATCCTAAATCTCATATTTTCTGAGAGGATGTCTAGACTCTACCATTGTTCTTCCTCCTCAAATCTCTTTAGAAAATAGAATAGCTAGTCTAAGGAAATTCTGATTCAAGATATAGAGGAAAAAAAATGTATATCTACAAATGGATGTTCAGAATTTTTTTAGAAGTAAGGTAAATTCTTGGATCTGATCAGTTTAAATTTCTCCTCTTTCTTCCCTTTTTCTTTTAGTTGAGAATTGTGGATCATTGTAAT